>OY978469.1:6778870-11778870 GCA_963854805.1 Plagodis dolabraria
AGAACCATTGCCTGAAAGTTTGTCAACTGTTATCAAACAAAATTAATTAAAAAAACCCGGAGTCAAACAGAAAACACTCTAAAGCAAAACATGCACTAAAAATTAAATAAACTAATCGTTAACAGTATTTTTTGTTGTTTTTACGTCGAAAAGTGAAAATATATAATAAAAGCGATGTTACGTGCTAGCAGTTTATCCATTGCGTACGATAAACATTTTACAATTCGTTAGCAGTTCGGCCAATATGCAATTCTACGAAAAGCAGTATATACGTCTTCTTTTGTCCAGATTGAATTTCGACAAATACGTATTTTGTCCTGTACGCAATACAAATTTTTCAAAATGTAAAAAAAAACACTAGATATACAAAACTAACTCTCTCTACTAACTTTACTCTATTTTGTCTATTTTGTCTATTTTTTCTATTTTGTCTATTTTGTCTATTTTGTCTATTTTGTCCATTTTGTCTATTTTGTCCATTTTGTCCATTTTGTCCATTTTGTCTATTTTGTCTATTTTGTCTATTTTGTCTATTTTGTCTATTTTGTCTATTTTGTCTTAAACAAAAGTGAGCCAATACGTGTTTTGCGGATACCTTTCTTTCGGACCCGAAGTTCGAAACTTCGACGAATTAGAGTAGGGGCTCTGCTTATAGCTGCTCCAATTGTCGTAATTGAATGTTTTACTTAAAAGTTTTAGTTTAGTTTTGAATATTGTTCTATTTTTACATTACATGAATGTTTTAGTAAGGAAAAATTAAATTATTGTTTTTGAAAGTCCATGGAAAGAAAATCCAACATGATTTATAAACTGAAATGACTAAATGCACACATAAAATCCCACACAACGTACATACTTCTTCTGCGTCGTGTTAAGTGTCACAGACTATAAAATGGCTATTTAAGGCTCCAAAAATGTATCTATTTCTAAGATCTAAGATACCAAAAGAGAGATAGATATATATCTGGAGCCCTCCTATAACCTGTTGTTATCCCAGTTTTTTTTAAGCAGATCTAAAGACGATGACCTTACTGTCCAGTAAGTAAATTACATATTTACTGGACAGTAGAAGATTCCAAATTTAAAATGTCGCTTCTTAATGGACAGTTGTGAATAAGTCTCCGGTAGAGTTCAATTTCTGGATATTTTTTAGAGATGTTATGGCAACATTACATATCATTTTTGAGAAATCAATATTGTGTATTTCAATTGCATTGAAGACTATTGAGTATTGAGGCTATATATTAAGACATTTTACGAGTAGAACATATACAGTCCAGGAGAATTAGGCCTTAGAATATTTCGCGTCTAGAACATTTAGAGTTTATGACATTTCCCGTCTAGGTTATGTTGAGTCTAGGATATTCTACTTTTAGGACATTTTGAGTAGAGGACGTTTTGCGTTCGTAAAATAAGCCAGAAGTCAAAGGCAATTGAATGTTTTGTAACTGACAGAACACACAATAAGTAATTTATTCAATGTAGGCGTATACAAAGCTCTTATACACATTTTAGTTATAATTATGTACATATATATTTTTTTAAATTTTTTGTAATATGTATTCATATTTGTAAATATTTGTAATTGACCTAATAAGAGCGTTGCTGCGATCCCCAAAACTCCTTTAAAGAGTGGGGATTATAGCAACGACCAACCTGTTAATGATAGAAAGAAAAAATATTTATTCCAGACAGAACTGCATACAAAATTATTATAAACAGAGAAAGGTTAGAATGTTTACATAACATGATGAATTAAAAGTACTGGTGCTGTAATATGCAGTGCTGCCAGAAAAGGCCTGGGCCCAGCATAATTCTGTGAATTAAACTTTGTGTGGTGTTTTAGTGTTTTGTAATTTGCAACCGCTGGTGGCGGACCGTCCTGCGTTGTTTTTAGGTAATTAGGTTCAATAGCGAAAAAGTTATTAACATTTTACAGTCATAAATTTCAAAAATTAGTGTATTTTCAAAATTAAAAATCAGATTTCGGCCTTTTTAAATAGCTCCACGCATCAAGACACGCGGGCCGCGGTCCCCGATCGTGTCCCGTTGGATTGAGCGCGATCGGAGCTATACTTTTTAAAATATAACAAAATAATAGTAAAATACCTAACTTTAAGTTTTACAGTTAATTTTTTTATCTTTAACATATTATTTAAAATTGTATTTAAAAGCTGTAGGTCTTCCTATAAATAAATAAAATAAATAAAATAAATAAAAATAAACTCCAGCGCTGATTTTCAGCTCAACTCAACTGAAAAATTGTATATAAAGGAGGCTGCGTTCAGAGACTGTTCAGCAATGGACAATCCGGCAGATACAAAAAGATTGGTTATCGGTAAAAAGTTCTTAGTGGTAATAAAAAAAATATACACCTCTACAAAACTTGATCCTTTTTTGTTGAACGTCAATTAAAATAAACTATAACATAATCGATATTTTTTATGAGATTATAACGCAACAAGTAGACTAATATCAGCCTATAAAAAATGCATTTCGTTCCGAATGTATTGCACTGCGCCCGTCACACTAAGACACAGTTGTTAAGTCTCATGTACCGGTAATTTTTCTTGCTCTAAATGACTGCTGCCAGAACACACTGTTAAGTGCTTGGTGACAGATTTTCTACTTGAGGGTGGTAGCTAGTCAGACGAGCATTTGCAAAATGCCCTTCCACCATGTTATGAAACTCAAACTGATAGTGGGAAAGAACCATGGACCTGTGGCACGGCAGTCTAAAGGTATTACCGCTCGGCCATCAATGCTTCCAATATTTGGAAGCAATAATGGTATAGTCAGATATAATATAATATTAATATACCTGAACCGCTCATGTTTCTGTATAATGCTTGCTTGAATAAACTTTTCAGGAACAATGGTATGAACGCTCTCTGGAAAGACATAAAAACATTCAAAAAACACACTGAAAAAAGAAATAAAGGTTTGGTGTGTTCTCGCCGGCGGCAGTTGGTACATTCACCGAGATATTATAAATATATGCATCTCTTTTTTTACACGAGATCTGTAACATATAATGTACGTTGCTCAAGCGATAAAATAGTCGATAGCTTTTCGCTTTCTCACTGGAGCGTGGGACAAGTGCTTAAAATGTGCAGAGCGAAATTTTGTTATTGACTTATGTACTAGACACCACAATTGAATGAATTAAGAAATGTACCTGAGGTGATTTCTTCAGTTGAAGGCTCGCTGACGAGAGATTGTTGTCGAGACTGTCGACTTCCTCTCCGCGACGTAGGCTCTGCGTTTGTTTTTTCCTGGATCAAGATATTCATCACTAAAACCTGAACAGCTAAGCCAGACGGGTCTTCAAAAAATGCCCTACCATCCTACTAAAACGATTGTTATACTAAGTTGGTACACGTCATAGGTCCCCTGGTATATAATAAATTACCTGATCAGGTTAAAAACACACCAAGCCTGAAGTCATTTAAGTTGAAGTTAAAACGCCGGCTTATCAACCAAACTTTTTATAGTTTCAACGAATCTCTTGATATGAAATGTAAACTATACTAGATGTAGGTACCTACATCTTCAAATAATCATTACTTTTAAAAAATAAATTGATCAAATTGGCATTATTGAAATTAATTAATGTTACATTATAAGTTTGAATGTATAGTACTTGTGTACGAGGATATTATTATTATTTATTTAATATTATTTAATGACGTATATCGCACCTCCAGTCGTAAACTGGCTCAATCCAAAATTTTGGTGAATTGAGTTAAATATACAGAATGACTCAAAAAAGTGCGCTATATCACCCAGTAAATCCGAAACTGCCCTAATAAAGCTAGAAAAGGAGAAACGCAATCTTGAGTCCCTTTTTTAATGACAAGTCCAGCGCCTTTTGTCAATACGATAGTGACGTATTTAGTATTGCGTAACAAGTGGTTGCAGTCAGACGCTGCGAACATAGTGAGAAAGTGGCATAAACCTCAATGCGTTACTATGGAACAAAACTTAGGGTAACTTTACTGCGTTTATTTCATCCGTAAAACGACCGAAGTTTGTTTTAAGTCACTTTACAACTGCAAAGAAAGCTATTTTTATGACTTAAACCAAATTGGGTCGGGTTTGTACTGAATATTATATCAGAACTATGGGCTTTTTATTATTTAAGTCTGTATTTGATTAATTGTTTTTTTAAACATTTAGGACTTATGGTGCTTAGGTCAGTTTATGAATAAATATATAATAAAATCTTATGTTGCACGTTGTCATACGTCAGCTTCTTTCCAATATTGTTAAGCAATAAGATAGTGATCTCATTTGTTTTATATTCAGAAAAAGAGACGGAAGAGAAGGGCCGATTATTTTCTGGAAATGTTGGTGAATACACGAGAAGAATGGGTAGGAAACTACTATATGACAATTTAATATTTACGTTTTTTAAAACAAATATCTAGATACCCTTTGTCTCAATGCACCGGTATCTTAACTAGTGTACTTCTTTATATACTACTTCTACATTAGTGCTCCAAGCCTTTCCTGTTTAGTTTACACGTTAAAACATTTTTTACTATTTCCCAGAATTACGCAAGAGCTAAAAGTAAATTTATCATTGAAACTACACCAAAAAAAAATCGTTTTGAGGTGTGTGTTTATAACAACCAATTTTTCTTCTCAACTATGGTTATTATTAATATCATAAATTTTAATTGTGCACTGAAAGAGATGACAGTCCGTCTATTATAGAAATTACGCCAAAGAGAGACTAATAAGGTGAGTACGTGTTCCATCCTAACTAGAAAACATAATTCTAATACAGCTACCTTTATACAATTAGGTATTAATTTAGTACTGTACTATTTTTAACGAATATTAGGTACTATTAGGACGATTGGGTACTTTGCGGTGTATAATTATTTTTATTATTTCCAGATTATAAAAGATGATGAAGCACAAGTTACAGATGAAAAGGTAGATTGTGGCAGTCTACCTATAATTGATCATACTTCGACCAGCTGATACACAAAACACAGACTCTGGAGAGAAAAATCGATGCTAGTCGAGCTATGGTAATTTTATTTCATTTTGTATCAACTTTTATGTGTTTATTGAGTGGAAAGCAAAGAATTTTCATGAATTATGCTATCTTGCTTTTAGGTGGCAAAAATACAGAAATGACTGAAGACAAACCTAAAACATCTTCCTTAAGAGTTGACGCTTTCACCAGATCAAGATCGACTAGTTCGTCTTCATCTAGTTTTTCTTCATCCAATTCGTCCTAATTGAGGTCTAATAGATCTTCAAGTTCAAACCAGTCAAGGCACTAATTCAGCTGCACATTCAATAGTTCGCCCTTTCTATCAGATGTCATCGGTCCACACGGATAAAAGTGACGTAGACTTGAGTGACTTAATACACAGAGGTGTTTCAAATATCCTTCCATCGAGCTCCTTGTCATCCTTGAATCTCTCCTTGTCATCGCCTTCTGAGAATTATTTAAAATCTGACGAGACTCCCCGACAGAAAATTTTCAAAGGATCCTGACTATTGGAAACAAGACAAAATGAAAATACTAAGAAACAGCAGGAAATTCTATGTGTCCTTATCCAAATAACAGAAACAGGTACCTCCTCGTAGCATTAAAGCAGCCTATAAATGCAGGATGAAAACCCGGATAACATACAATAGGCAGACAGGATGGATTTATTCAATAATTCCTGGGAAGAAGGACGCATTTTACTTTGTAGTAAATGGTATAAATATCCGTGTTTGCAAACAATATTTTATAAATACTCTGAACGTAAGCGACACGTTTGAGAACAGGCAAAAGAAACAGTCACGGTTTCGTAGTAAAGGATACGCGAAGACGTCATGCAAGTAGAAAAGTAACAGATCCGATGCTGGTAGAGGACATTACAAACCAGATCAGCTCTATACTTGATATCACAGACAAGAAGAGAATTTATTTCAAACAGCAAAACAATCATAGATATTTGGAAAGATTTACCTGTTATACCTAAAAATTTATGTGTATCATACTTAGATTATAATTTTTATTGTGTTGGTATTTCATTTGATAATTTATTTTAATGTGTTTAGAATAAGCATAGCAAGAAGTTATATTGAAAGCCTAGGACTGGTTACCGTACCTCAATGTGCAAATTATTTGTAAGTTGATTAATTAACAAGTTTAATACCAAGTTTATAAAAAGTAATAGCTAATAAAAGAACGTGATACCAATTTTGTAATATTTCGTTACAAAATTGGTATCACGTCAGTGGTATCAAATTAATAATGTATTATTTCGTTTACTATAGGATTATTTAAGTACAGAACTGCATCATATTCTACTGATTTTTTTAATTAGAACGCAAAAAAAAAAATGAAATCAAGAATTAAAGGGAACTATTTGTAATTATGTCATCCAATCAAATGTATTTTTTGGAATTGAACAGAACTATTTGTATAAAGGTCAGAAGTTAAATTTTTTTTTATTACTAAAGTGACTCTTTTTCGGCAATTTTTTTTCAGCGTCGATTTACTCCGCTATTTTTTAACACTTTCAAATATTTTTTTATTCGAATCAGTGGTCCTTAAACCCTTAATTTAGTAAAATTTTGAATTTTTAAAATAGCTCTTCATTTTATAAAGTTATAGTGTGATTTACCAAAAACTGTCGAGGACCGAAACACGTTTTCTTAATTTCCCAAAAAACATGAATTTTGGATTGAGCCAGTTTACGAATGGAGGTGCGATATGACTTATATGAATAAAGAACTATAAACTATAGACGACAATCGGTATCGACGGCTTCGCATGCCTGTTGAAGCACGTGCACGCTCATTCGCCCGTGCAAGTAATGACTGCAGCTGACATTGCTAAACCTACAGTTTGATCAGTACATAAGCTCCGCTAAAAGCGCTTCAATAAGGCTGCGTTTCCACCAGAGATGTGCGATGGCAATGTGTCGTGCGAGGATGTCTAGCTATGCTGTGAAAACGTGTGAGGGTTTCCACCAATGCTGTGCGATGAAAATGTGCCTACGAGGATGTGTAGCGGAGCTGTGAAAATGCTCATTATTGTGTAGTGCGAGGATGCGTTGCGAAGCTGTGAAAGGTGTCGACGGGGGGCGGTGTAGTGGTAGCGGAGTTACACGAACGCCTGAAATAAATTAAATTAAACCACGAACCACATCCCTCGCTTGTTTTGTATGCGCAAAAGTCTAGCTCTGCTGAGCCGTTTCCACCAGAGCTGTGCTGACTGAGGCGAAGTAAATGAAGCGATTCTATTGATTCTTTTTTTTTTTTAAGCTCAAATATAGCTAAGTCATATTTGAGCGTGAATGAAAACAGCATATTGCTATAGAGATATACACTTTAGAGCAACATGCTGTACTCATTTACTCACCTTTTTAACAACAGAATGATATAGAACAAGCCTTTAACTCGGGACCGTGAGGAAAAGTGATTGACGAATAAATCTATTACGTTTAACCTGCAGAACTGAAGAAATTCTAGGTTAGCCTGAACAACATCTTCGACCACATCATCACTTACCATCAGGTGAGATAGTGGTCAAAGGCTAACCTTTCAAGCATAAAAAAAAATTACTTTATACCCTTAATTTATGATTTTTTTATAATTAATGTTTGTAAATAAATCTCAATTTACTGTCTCATAAAGCCTTAATTAATAAATTATCTAAAATTTATTTTTTTGGTGTTGGTAAAGGTGAAAAAATTGTATATTTTAAATGAGAGTACTGTTTTACATATTATATTGAACATGGAATCCCTCACAGAGCATAGTATTATATTATATATTATAATCAACGCGCGGGTAGGCGTTGACCTGTCAACACTAAGTAATTTTAGTCCACATATTTAATTATATTTTAATAGTTTGGTGACCAGTTTACACTAAATGTTTTAATAAGTGTACGCAGTAGCCTGCCTGCTATAACCTTTTTATTTATTTAGTGCATAATATCGAGTGATGGCCAGTGTACAGCAAGTGTTAGATAATCAGAGGCGAATCGAACATTCTTTAACATCAAAAATGGCCGAGATTGAAAAATCTCTATTAACTGTATCTTTGGAAAGCAAGCCCAGTGTCGAGAAATTAGCCCAGGATTTCAAGATATTCAAAGACATTGCTCTGTCCACAATACAACTGCTACGAGTTCAAATTCAATCTCTGACTGCACGGGTGGAAGATCTGGACGCCCTCAATAGGCGCAATGCCTTGATATTTAACGGTATTCCCGAAATGGACGGTGAGGATACCTCGGCAGTTGTTCTTAAAGCGATCAATTCTACTATGAAATTTCCGGATGTAAACTCATCATCATTTTACGTGTGCCACCGTCTAGGAGCAAAGAACAATATCCGTAATCGCCCAATTTTAGTTCGATTTAATGATATTAATGACCGCAATCTAATCTGGAAAGAGAAACGGCGATTAAAATCAACACCAGTCGTCCTCGGTGAGTTTCTGACCAAATCCCGGCAGGATATTTTTATAACGGCTCGTAAACACTTTGGGAACAATCAGTGCTGGACCCGTAATGGAGCAGTATTTATTAAACTGCCGAACAACGACCTAAAAAAAATTATCGCCGCGGAGGAACTTGACCAGCTGATAGGTAAATTTCCATCAACGACCGTGATTAGCAAAACTTCTGTCAGCGCATCGAGGTCACCGTCGTCGGGACACTCACCGGCTCCACCGCCTCCCGAGCCCACTTTGACTCGCAGGAATGTAGCGGCTAGGAACAAACAACGCAAATAATTTCGATTATCGCCTAAGTATAGTTATACGGTTATATAAAATAGAGTTACTAACAGTGCTTACAAAATAATTTAACATCTCATCTTCTATTTAATAATCTACCCACTTTACATTTGATATAAAATTGTGTGTAAGCATTCCAAGACTAAACAGTTGTTCGTAGATTCTTAGCATAGCACAATCAGGCAATGTTTGAAAGGTTGCGTTCCCAAAGTTTTACCAGCGTGATTATTTTTTTTTTTTTTTTTAATGCGAACTCGTATGGTTTGTACACTTTCCATTCCTCATCCAATCATCTGGAATATTGAATTCATATTTATGTTTTGAAATAAGATATCGGGCAAAACAAACACCTTGATATGTACATAAATAATTAACGGATTACAGTATGTACTTCAAACTTTTTGTTGGTGAGATAGTAACTTTTAATAATTACCTACTTAATATATGTAATAGTAACTTTTATTTTGAGATAAAAAAGGTTATAATTATTATTGTTACTTTTATTATTATAATTCTCTGCACTATATAAGCACTCTTTGTGTAAATAAGCAACTTACTTTTTATGTGTAATGTTTCTACAATATGTAAATTTATAATAAATTAGTAGGTATTAAATTATCGTAGGTACTCGTATTACGCACCGCTAAAAATTTACATAATTTAGTCACTTTTTTTTTTTCATTATTATATTTCATTGCTTCTTAATTTGTATAATAGCAGGTAAGGGTTGCCGTCTAGAGTGGAATACACTTTATTAGATTATTTTATTTTAGTTCTATTGTATATGTTATTTGTTTTAATAGTTATATATATTTTATTTATTTTATAATATAGTATATCATTATTTATTTTATATTTTTTAATAATCAAATGGTTTACAAGAAATTTTTACGTGTTGGATTACTAAATGCTGGTTCTCTTGGGACTAACCATGACGATTTCATCGTCAGTATGATGAGACAAGACGTGGAAATAATGGCGATAAATGAAACATGGCTGAGAGACGGGGAGGGTGGCCGTGCGCCCAGCGTACCTGGGTACAGGTTGCGCGCCCGGTTGACATTCGGGATGGCCGCGGTGGTGGTGTGGCTTTTTATATTAAGAGCGGAATCAATGCCCATTCACTTCCACACCCGGTCGAACCACGGTATAAATCTGTTGAGCAACTGTGGCTCAAACTAACCATCAATGGTAAAAAAGTTGCTATCGGTACAGCTTACCGACCCCAGTGGTTAAATGTCGAACTATTTTTGGACGCTCTGACAGATTCAGTCAATGCAGCGTCTCGCTGTGATAATGTGATTCTTTTAGGTGATTTTAACATCAACATGCTAGATTTACTTGATAATAAAACCAAAAACCTCACTACAACACTGCAGTGTCTAAATTTGAAGCAAATCGTCACTTCGCCTACCCATTTTACTGATCACAGTCAGACGCTTATTGATTTAGTCTGTACAGACTTAACGCCTAGGTATGTTTCAGTCGAACCGGTTGGTTCTTTACTTGGTCACTCTATGGTCATCTGTGAATTTAATATCAAAAAGGATAAGCCAATACCTTACAGTATTACCTACAGGCCATTAAAACATATTTGCTTAGACTCTTTTGAGAGTGACATTAGTTCAATTTGCTGGGACTCTATCATAGCTTTAAATGATTTAAATGAAATGGTTCGTATTTTTAGCTTTATCATAATTGCATTATTTGACTTGCATGCACCCTTAAAAACTTCTGTTATCAGACACCCTACTTACCCGTGGATTACTGACAATATAAAGTTGATGATGGATCTGCGAAATGAAGCCATAAGCACGTATAGATTAAACAAGCAGGAAGCTAAATTACAGTACTATAAATTTCTTAAGGGATTAGTGAACAGAAGTATGTTTTTTGAAAAGGTAGCTTATTATAAATACAACATTAACAATAAAATTAACGACCCAAAAACTATGGAAAAACCTAAAATCTACTCTCTTGAAGACGAATAAGAATACTGAACTCCCAGCTCATTTCACTGATGCCAATGCAATAAACCAATACTTTCTGGATGTACCCGGTAAGACACATATCACTATTTCCCATATTAGTTTCTTCGAATTCTCTCGTTTTAAAGAAAACTTGCTCTTTTGTATCAAACCTGTAACCACTAATATTATTTATAACATAATCAGAAGTCTCAAGTCTGATGCAGTGGGATCAGATCACATCTCACTGAAAATGCTACTGATGACTTTACCATACTCTTTGAGCGTAGTGACTGCGATAGTGATTTTTTCAATATCTTCTTCTACATTTCCTACCCTCTGGAAAACAGCTATCGTCCGCCCATTTCCAAAAACCAACGACCCACTTGCTATCACAGATTTAAGACCAATTAGTATTTTACCGTGTACATCTAAAATACTGGAAAAAGTTATATGCAATCAATTAACAGATTACTTAGAAAAGAACAATATTCTCCCAGAACTTCAGTCTGGTTTTAGAAAAGGTAGAAGCACTGCAACTGCTCTTCTTGACATTACAGACAATATATTAGCTGCCCAGGATAAGGGTATGTGTACTCTAATGGTCCTGCTTGATTTCTCGCGAGCCTTCGACTCTATTAATATAACACTACTTCTATCTAAGCTCAGTTTCTATGGCTTTGACTCCAATGCAATTAAGTGGTTCCACAGCTACTTAAGTAATCGCAAGCAGTATGTGGAATTGCGTCAAACGATTGGTTCTCCTCATTCATCAAGCGCCACGGAAGTACAAAGAGGTGTACCTCAAGGGTCTATACTGGGGCCTATTCTTTTTATTCTATATAGTGCCGATATTATTAAGTGTATAAAGCATTGCAAATATCATATTTATGCGGATGACCTGCAAGTTTACATACATTTTACACCAAATGAGGTTAATGATGCAATAAAAAACATGAATGACGATCTTAACAGAATAGCTGAGTGGTCTGATTCTAACTGCCTTTTACTCAACCCAACAAAAAGCAAGTATATACTTTTAGGTGCCAAACACAAATTAAATTTACTGCCAGAGTCTATAGATGTGGTTCTTGCAGGTGAGAAGGTTAGAAGAGTATACGAGGCACGCAACCTAGGTTTGAATATAGACTCAGAGTTAAGATTCGAAAAACACATCGCGGATTCTGTGCGCAATTGTTTTTACAGGCTCAAAATATTATACAAGCTCAGACCATATCTTAGTGAAATGCTACGTATCCGACTGGTAGAATCACTCGTACTGTCTATGTTAAACTACGCTGACACTGTATATGGACCTAGATTGCTATCACGGACCCAGCACTTAATACAACGGGTTCAAAATGCATGTGCCAGATTTTGTTATACTATCCCTCCTAGAAGTCATGTTACGCCATTTTTAAATAAACATTTTGCTCTTAGAATGAAATCGCGGCGTAAGCACCATCTAGCATGCCTCTTATTTGGTGTAATTAATTATAAAAATCCATCCTATTTGTATGAAAAACTCGAATGGTTTACTAGCAGTCGGCAATGCTCGACTAGAAATTGTTCCAAGCAGTTATTCATCCCTCTGCACCGCACAACGGCCTTCAAAGGAGGGTTTCGTTATGCGGCCACCAAATGTTGGAACAATATACCACCGCCTATCAGAAATTTAAATAGATTAAATACGTTTAGGGCTAATTTGCGAAGATTTTTGATGAGCGAGCAAATAAAACATGCCGCTGTAAAAACTGATATGTCATATATTTAACCTATAAATTACTTATTCAATTAAAATCTATATTTCACGAGGCGCAATACATAGCAATCCCTTGAGAACGAAGCTTTAAAATAGGATAATTTATGTTTCTTTAGTTGCAAACATTTTTTTCTTATATTTATATATTATTACATGTATATTATTATTGCATATATATATATATATATATATATATATATACATACATCATTATATACACATGCATATATATATTATTTTACTATTTATTTTGTACGTTGTTATATGGTTCTTTTTTAATATCATTGTATTGATGTGTAATTAAATATTGTAAACATAATACGTAAGGACTTGCTAACGTCGACCGCGTGAGGGGTTCATCCGAAAACCAGCGTCGCGTGCTTAGTGCACTCGGCATTATGCTGAGATGGATCCCATTTGACACGCATAAATATATACTCAATATTATGTAGGTTGGTATACTAACTCCTAACCTTATTACTGCATTGAACGTACCTACATATTGCATAAATTGTAAATAATTTAAGTTGTTTGTGTCAAATAAATATATTTTCTTTCTTCTTTCTTTCTTTCTAATCACTCGCCACGCGTATGATTCAATGCCAGTTGGGAATTTTCAGTCGACACTGATACCCAAAATATCTGATTTTTATATTTAAAAAAAATACAGATGTTTTGAGAACCTCCTCCTTTTTGGAAGTCGGTTAAAAAGGGCACAAATTGATTATTTTTTTATGAATGATGCAAGAACATTGTTTTTATAATAGCATTGAATAAAATGCTAATATATCCTACGTATGATTAACGTCCCATGGAAAAATATATGTAATAAAGTTAAAATGTCACGGCATTCATATATATTTTCAAAAGAACGTCCGTCCATAAAATTTCTTCGACCACATCATCACATAACATCAAGTGAGATAGTGGTCAAAGATATATTACCTATATATTAATACACATGTCGAGATTAACTAGACAGTTACGTTTAAAGTATAAAAACATTAATATGCATGTCTGTATGTAAACCTATTACAATGTACATTTTAAGATCATAAACATACATAGTATTGTAATTGCCAGTATTCCCCAAAGAGGTAGGCAGAAACTAGTTTTGGTCCCATGTAGTATGGTATGAGCACATTGCTATCTACCGGGTGTTTTTCCCAAACACAAGGTCCTTGAATAAAATATATTACTACATAAAATATAATGAGTTTTGTCGCCAAGCACCTAACAGTGTGTTCCGACAGCTGTCCTTGAGAGCCAGTAATTCTAGGTTAGCCTGAACAACATCTTCGACCGCATCATCACTTACCATCAAAAGTCAAAATCATTTATTCAATTTAGGCGTCTACGACGCTCTTATGAAGGTCAATTACAAATTTTAATATTGAAATATACTACATTGTACTGCCACGTTCAGCAAACAAAAATTATAGAGCCACTGCGAGAAGAACGGGCAAGAAACTCGGGGCCATACATTTAAACGTTTTTTAAAAATTTGTTAAGAACATACTTAACACATTTTTAAAAAACATCAGGTGAGATAGTGGTCAAAGGCTAACATATCGGGCATAAAAAAAAATCTTCTAAACTCCAAACCAATATAGGTTCATGTTAAATTTAGGAGACACCCCTAAGGCCAGAAACACATAGGTAAACAGGCATCCATGAACAATGTGTACCAATGATAATGTTAACGAAGATTTCTTGAAAAATGACACCAACGCTTTTTGATATATTCATATATACAGTGCAACCTCGATATTACGTAAGGGGACAAGTAAATATTCGTTATATCTAGTAATTCGGTAAACTGAGGTTCGTCATATTAAGCCACTAGCTTTCCGGGCGCGGCTCCGCCCGCGCGTATGTCGGTTATCGCGCGAAAACATTAACCTCTTTTTGCGCAGTCGGATAAAAACTATCCTATGTTTTTTCCCGGGTCTCAAACTATCTCCATACCGAATTTCATTCAAATCGTTCCAGTAGTTTTGGTGTGAAAGCGTAACAGACAGACAGACAGACAGACAGACAGAGTTACTTTCGCATTTATAATATTACTAGCTTTCCGGGCGCGGCTCCGCCCGCGCGTATGTCGGTTATCGCGCGAAAACATTAACCTCTTTTTGCGCAGTCGGATAAAAACTATCCTATGTTTTTTCCCGGGTCTCAAAATATCTCCATACCAAATTTCATTCAAATCGGTCCAGTAGGTTTGGCGTGAAAGCGTAACAGACAGACAGACAGACAGACAGAGTTACTTTCGCATTTATACTGATATAATAAGTACTGATTGAGGAAATGATTAAGCTTAGGTTGGTCTACCATATTTAACAAAATGACGAGGTCAAAAATAGTTTTATTGACCTCAACATTACGTACTTATCTTGTTATAGCGAACAACTTCTACAAATTAGTGATAACACATTTTTATCTACACATTTTTGTCTCGGCATTGTTTTGACCACTTCAACACACACTTCTCAAGGTCTTTTTACTCGCATGGTTTTAATCTTTTACTGTTTACAGGCAAACAACTTTCTTCCGAAAAATTATCTTTAAAATTTAAAATTGTAGCCAATGTACTTGCGGGAATCCCGAATCAATTAGCTATGTCTAATTTGTTCGTCGTAGGATTTTCATCAACATAATTAATTATGCTTCGCTTTTCTGCGACTGATAAGGAACACCTTTTCTGTTTCTGAGTCATTGCAACTAGAATCTTTAACAATAATGACGAGCAGCAATGTTTAGATTACGTCCCATCAAATAAAATACTGATTGTTTTACAAATAAAACGTGTCGAAACCTTTCGACACTGAATCACATACCATGGGATTAAGGGTCATAGTGGTGGAAACATTATATAAAGGTTTTGCGTTGACAATTCGTTAATTAGAGGTATTGCAATTTATTTTTCATCCCACCATCTCGGAAAGAGTATTTTAATCTTCAATATCTGAGTGGAAAAGCCGTTTTTATTCTCTAGAGGATAAAGTAAATTGAATTTAGAACATCGTATGCACTAAGTTTGTGAATTAAAAAAAACATAAAACTTATTTACTGCTACCTCTATGGTGCCGAATATATCATACAACTTTTTTTTAATTTGTTAAAAACTCAGACTCGGAACCTTCTTGGTTTCCTCGCTGAGGTGGAATGAAAAGTTACGTAATGCACTCGAGTGCAAAGATTTTTCACCTCGTGCTCTTTTGATTCCCTCGCTGACGCTCAGGATTCTAATTTTGTATCACTCGCTGCGCTCGTGATTCAATTTTAGGTTCCTTCGCTTGCTCGGTCATCAAAATTGAACACGCGGTTAAAAAGCAACTTTGCACTCTTGTATAACAAATAACTATTTGTTAGTTAAAAATTTGGTATTAAAAAGGTATATTTTACATTGACTCTTATGGACAATTCAAGGGGATTACAAAGAATTGGTTAAATCGAGGACATCGTTATTGAGGTTCGTTATATTAAGGTTGCACTGTATTTTCTTTATTTTCCAATATGTGCTTTACAAATAAAACTTATTCCTATTCATTTATTTTAACTGTAAAAACAGAAAAACTTTTGCCTACCTACCATTTATTGTGTATGGATGTGTAATGTAAATTTTCATAGTGTGCTTTACAGTGGCTGTATACGTTTTAAATATGTTGTTCTGTTCGTCTGTGCATTTTCGAGCGTGACGTGACGTCACATGCCGATCCCAACGGAAGAAAAGCGCTGGCTGTCCACAGCCAGCATTATGCTGAGTTGGTTTGTGGCAAAAAACTATGTTGTACAACATATAATATGTAGGTATTGTACCTACATAATATGTTGCAATATTGTATTTTGTCTGTTTTTTGTCACAAATAAAGGTATGTCTATGTCTATAATCTTCTATTTACCTGACTCGTGGAGTGTCTAGCTCAAATTGCACAAACCAGAAGGTGCTGTTGTGTGGACCTATTCAGTTGTCTTAAAAAAAAACAACTTATGGACACACCCACATTTATTTTATTTGAAAAATAAAATTATTAATTTACACTTGACTTTAAAAGTTCCTGCAACTCACTTTTGCTACTAATTTGGGCAGAGGTTCCACCTGAAGGGTATACTGGTACTGAGTCTGGTGACTCCTGGAGTTATCACAATAAATCTGAGCACTTAATTTTGGAAGCCACCGTTTATATAGAGAAAAAAATACTGCTGACAACGCGTAAATAGGTTTGTGAGGGATTCGGGCCTAGGTCAGCAATATATTAGGTGTAACAGTGCGTAGAAGCGCCTTCTGAAGAACTACAATCTTCCCAACACTCAAGCATGGGGATTATTGGAGAAAGCCTTTGATCAACGTTAGACGTTTTACAACTAGAGTGCTGACCGATACGTAAACTCGGGCGTCCCGAGCTCTTCTTGAAAAAGACCACCGAATGTGATTGAAACAATAGTCGGAGCTATCTGACTGATTCACTTGAGTTATCCCGTATTATTTACTAAAATTAGTGAAAACCACGTTAGTTTTTAGCAAAGAAAAAATCTTCCAGCTGTAAATGAAATATGATATAGATTTATTATTTTTCTTATTTTTATACAATACCTACCTTATCTTGGTTATCTTGTTTCCTCTTTCGTCTTAAAGTATCAGTCCACATCTTCTGCAGAAGCTGTTCCATTGAGTAGGGGCGTGATTCCAACGGAAGATGATAAGGTACCACGATCTGTATTTGAATAAAATATGTTGACTGTTTAAAGGGTTTTTGCACAAAGGTAAACAAAAAATACCAAAAAATAGAACAGACTTCAACACCCAAAAGTGTGAAACAACTTGTTGAAGTCGGTACCATGGTAGTTCAAAAGTACCTATTATCACAAAATTGTGCACATGGTACCGACTTCGACAAGTTATTTCACACTTTTGGATGTTGAAGTTGGTTCCATTTTTTGGGAAACATTTTTTTTCGCTCTTTTTAGTGACCCTTGCTACTTACGGGATTGATTCTCATTCATTGTTAACGACTATCATCAAGATAGGTGAACATTTTATAAGTTATTGGAAAGTAACTCAAAAACGGCTTGACCGATTTTGATGAAATTTTGAAATGGGACCAAACGACAAGCATCAGCTTTCAAACAAAAAAAAAGAATTTTCAAAATCGGTTCACCCATTCAAGAGTTCTGAGGTAACAAACATAAAAAAAAATACAAACGAATTGAGAACCTCCTCGTTTTTTGGAAGTCGGTTAAAAATGAAACCCTATTAATGTCACTCTGCTGTATGTCTGTCAGTCCATGTCTATATGACGGGTCTTCAGCTCGTAGACGGAATTTGTGACTTGAAATTAACAAATTTTCAGTTGAATGTTGGCCCAGAACCAAATATTAAACTAGAGATTCAATTAAATTATTTTTCAGGGGTTCCAATACATGAAAAGGTAGCTAAACAACTATTTTATTTCGTAGAACTGTTATGAATTTAATTTATTTAGTATATATGCTTTATTATATACCTGAATATCGTAAGGGGTCATAAACAACTGAGCCAAAGCTGCGTCAACATAAACATAATCATTTACTATTAGATACACCAATTCATTTCGGAGTTCATACAGCCTGGAACAAAAATAAATACCTACTGTAGGGTGAAGAAGTCAGATGTATAGCAATTGGGTCAGGAACCACTGAAGTAGTAAAAAAATACAGTTCGATTATAATAATACCACTACATAGTTATGTAGAACCAGCTGCCATTTTGGGTATTTCCGAACCGATAAGACTTAGAACGTGCAAGAAAAGAACATATCATTTCCTCCACAAAGGCTAGCCAAATATCCCTAATACCTATGGTATTACTATGGTGATCACTTACCACCAATTGAGCCGCCTGCTCGTTTGTTAATCTATCCCATAAAAACAAATTTTATAATTACATTATTTCATTACAAATGGCAAAAGCGGATACTCATGTGATATCATATTTCCAGATGAACCGAATATCGACCAACCACATTCAGTTGCAACAGCGTGAGAGCTTTAGTAGTGTCGGGACAAATAGAGTTTAGTGTGACTAAATTTTTTTCAACAGTTTTAGTACGGTCGTTTTAGAGTTTTCGTCAGATTACAAATGGTGGCGTGTTTTAGAAAAGTGCAGTGCCATCTATTAGACTGCGGGTGGAACTAGTCAAAAAAAGGTTTACTATTATTAAGATTTGTAAATGTGCCCGTTGGGTGCCAGGCTTGAATTTCATTCTCCATCTCTACCTGTTTGAATTGTAAGCGGCAACTAAGGGTATACACCGGCAGCGCTTTCTGAGGAATTGCTGTCTTAAACTGTGTTTCTCTAGATGCCTGCTAAGTATGAGAATTATGGCAAACCGCAAATAAGAGTCTATGTTCAGCAGTGGAAGAGCCGGCTGATACAGTACAATACAGTACAGTATATGAGTACGTTAAAGTAAAGTATTTATACCTTTTATTACAATACAAAAAAATACTATAATATATAACCCATATTTTTGAAACAATTGCAGACAACTGCAGGTTGCAAGTGCTACGGCTCCATGCATTCTACCGCAGCGGTACTACCAGTTTGTATATAAAATGTATTTTTATAAGAATATGACTTCCGAACGGCAGCTGCAGCTGCAAGTACAGTTGCGGTCCTACAGCGCAAGCATGCGGCACTTGATACTGTACCCAAATGGCAAAAGCGGATTCGCTTAGGATCTGGACAGTTTGTACGGCAGCCATCTTGAATTCGCCATTTTGTATATTTGTCATTTGAATGCTCATGCACCCATTGTGTTAGTCTATTTGTTTTTCACAGGTCACTAGCTCGTAAATAAAATGAGTCACAAAGTTAAGTGGACTCAATAATAAAACATAGCAATGTGAGTTCAGAGTATCTGAAACAGCATATTATTAACATCCAATAGTTATTTCATATAACATCAGTAAAGGAAATTAGTATAGTTTTTTTTTTGGATTTTCTTTTATTTTTTCTGTATTTAACCTTGTTTCGTACAGAATAAAAGTGTTAGCATACGAACCTTTTCAAGAAAACACTGATAATGTCCAACATGTATGAAGCTCGTTGCAAATGGACACTGCTCAGATACGAGTCGTACATCTTGTTAATCAGATCACAGTACTGAGCGTAAGCGCGGCCCAAAACTTGCGGTGGAAGGCACCGCTCCTTTAGACGTAGACCTTTGGCTGCCTTGTTCTGTAATAAAGGAAAAAGAAGGAAAGAAAAAATATATTTATTTGACACAAACAACTTAAATGATGTACCTACAATGTATGCAGTATGCAGGTACGTACAATGCAGTAAGGTTAAGAGTTAGTTAACCAACATAAATAGATATCTATATAGGGTGAATTTTTGAGACGGGACAGTAAGGACAGGTACTTTAACCGTTATAGTGATAGGAAAACGTTTTTAGGAGACTATCCATAAATTTTTAAGGTATTCTGAACTGCATTCACAGATTTTGGAAAAAATGTAGTCAGCAAGAAAATGGTCATTTTCAATCAGTTCAGAATATCTTAAAAATTTATGGATAGTCTCGGTACCTGCCCTTACTGTCCCGTCTCAAAATTTCACTCTGTATATTTAAGACTATGAACTATAAGGGTGTCAAATGGGATCCATCTCAGCATAATGCCGAGTGCACTGAGCAGATTTGAAAACACGTCGTACTGATACATGTGTTGATGTAATGTCCGGCCCTTTTCCGCAATTTTGCCACAAGTGTGCAAGATATTTTGCCTGGATTCTGGCGGTTAGCGTTAGTTGAGCCATTCAATATCGTTCGGGAAAGCCAGCAGTTTGCTGACACCAGTACAGGCCTCCTGAACTGTCCTGGATTACCAAGCTGTTCAGCTCTTTGGAACGCCACACTCTTGCACTCGATATATTTATGTACAGCTGTCTCTTCTACTAAGGGGATGTCTGTAACACCTTTTGTAATTAGTTGGCAGGCAGCTTGGGAAGTCACAGTTCGAGAATGCAGTTCCATAGAAGGTTTTGCTGACCATCGTCCGGTATTTTACTTACTTAGTAGGACAACTACGGGAAGAGATGGGAGGGAGATGATATTCTGTAGTGTTGTATATTTTGATAATAAAGGCATACCGCCGCCGGCAACAGTGTACGGAATCCGCTCAAATGAGAATCTGACCAAGTGCGTATCCAGATCGTCGTCAATCACGAGTCATATTCTGCCGGTATGTTCTGCTTCAATCAACTTGCGGCAAAAAAAACCTTTTTCATGGATAATTGGATTCCCGCGTACTCTTATACTGCTGACCTGATAGTGTCCGCCGTTGGATGGGGGACAATTTGTAAGTATAAAGCTACATTGTACTTTAGATTATTTACCTGAAGATCAACGTCTTCTTGAAGAAGCTTTTCAGCTGTGTTAAGAAGTTGTAACCATTTTTCGTGGGCCTTAATATTGGATGTTATTTTCACGGGAATTTTGAGAAAGGACATGTCAATAAATATTAAACTTACCTGAAATAAAACAGATTCTTAAAGAACCTATTCACTACTATAAGGCTTCTAATAGGGTAGATGACAATGATATGGAACTAAATGGCAATAAATGCTTCATCTAGACAACTTTTATGAAGAAATCTTAACGGAAATTGCTTAAACGTTCTTCCGATCAACTAAGTACCTAAAGCAACGTCCGTTGCGGCATGTCTTGGATGGGTGACTGCTAGTGGTATTACTACTGAGTATGCACATGCACTGGAGGGCACGTTGAGCCATCATCGGTCCCAATTCATTGTTGTGGTAGGATGGTAGTTAAGCGAGGTGGTAGGGCAATTTGCAAATGCTTGCCTGGCTAGCTACCAATCTATTTTCGAGCACCTAATGGTGAGTTGCGTCAGCTGTCTTTGAGAGCAAGTAATTTTAGGTTAGCCTAAACAACATCTTCGGAACACATCACTTATATCAGATGAGATGGTGGTCAAAGCTACCCTATCAGGTTTAAAGAAACAAAACGAACTATGAATTGGTAGCAGTCCAAAATAGATGAGCAAAATTTCCTTGACAAATTTCGATACAATTTTTTTTGTGCGAAAATATGCGTGTGTAGTTAATTTTCTGTGCGGGAGATATGAGGGGCTATAGTTAGTGTTTTTTACACCTTGTTAAGATGTCAATCAATTTCACAAAAATGTACAATACTATTATATTCATAACAGAAATAACATGAATATAGGTACGGAAGGTTCTGAACTTAGTTTTCCACTACTGTTGGTTATATTCGTTAGATTACTGTTGTTATTTATATTATTTTTTTTAAAGTAAGTATTAGTAGATACATAATAACAGACGATAGGAGCATACTTACAACAAATAGAACAATATCGTACTCCGTTAATTTAGAAATGAAATTAATTTTTATTAAATTAAAATTTACACATTACAAATTTAGGTTACAAAAATTTTTAGTCTAATCCACAGATAAAAAGTTACCATAAACAATGTTTTTCTATGTTTTTGATATCAATATTTTTGACATGTATACGTACGAAGTTACCTCATGGATTTATAAGAAAGTCCATGAGTTACCTAAAGCAGTAGACAGAGAAACTAATAGACCTAATGACGATACTTGTCTCACTTACACAAGAAAGAGAGCGAAAATAACATTACGAATGCATAAGACAAGGAAATTTTTTGTCCCCTATTGCGTAACCAGTTTTTCAAGGTCGGTAACTTGAATTGCGAAATAAACTTTGACAGTTCGTGCCTTCATCGTGTTTGATGTTTAAATATTGTATATTTTTAAGTTGTAAATCGATCCTAACCCATTGAAAAGGCGGCAAAATTATCCTAATATAGAGATCGAAGATAATACAATGGTGCATTGAAGTGTTATTTTCATGTTTAAGCGATAGCGGGAAGATAATTGCCGGTGTATCTTTTCACGCGTAAGTACGACTTTATTGTCCTTACCTATATTTTCTCAGTGATGATTACATATATATTAGCATATAGTAACAACATGTCGCATTAAAACAAGGAAAATATTAGCTTATTATCGAATTTATCATTCTATAACCTAAAAACATCAACAAGTAAGTGTTGCCAGCATCAGCGAAACTAATACCCCGATCTTTTATAAAATAAATATTGATTTAACAATAAGGCGAATCTCGAAAGTAAATATATACGAAATCCCATAATAATACGTTGTTTCGGGACGAAAACATATTTTAAATTATTATTTGTCCTAGTAATTGTGATTGTCAAAAACTGACATATGATTTTAAAGAACTGAACTACCTGCAAGTATTTATTATTAACCTGTGTTTATCGAAAGCTTTCTAGATGATCCAGACCTACGCAATAAATGGACCAGAGCAACGGGGAGAAAAGATTTGATACCCTTAAAATATTGTAAAATATGTAGCAATTATTTCCCAGAAAAACTACTAATTACAATGAGCAAGAAATCTAGTTCTGTATCCTTATGCAGTACCAACAGCGGTATAAATTTATCACAATATACATTTGTGTCACTTAACTTCAAATTCGGTTAAATCTACTCTTAGGAGATTTTTAAAGAAAAGTGATAACAGTCTTCATTCAAAAGGCATTAATTATTTTATCGCGGTAACAGTAAGTATTGAACAAAACAACTCTGTTCAGCAAATACAACATTATAAGCATTCATTCTTTCAAAAATGAAATATTTAGATTAGATTTACCTTCATTTCATAAAATGGAATGCAATTTATCTATCATTGAAAAAACTCAGTGTGGATTTATACAATTTTGATTTATTAGATCTGGATTTATGTAGATTTGATAACATACGATTAGAATTTGGGATGGTGTAGTGGTAAAATCATGGTGTGCCATCAACAGTCAAATTTGTGGTAGTTAACTGAATAAAACCAAAAATAATACAAACAAAATAAGGAAATGTAGTTTTATTGTACAAAATGAGTAGGTAACAAAATTAGTTATTTGAAATATCATTCAATATATCTTCTGAGTCATCTTCATCAATTTCTTCTTCTTGCATTGGCCGCCCATTCACATTCTCACCGCTAAACTTATTTTTTAGGTAAGCCTTTGATCACAATCTCACCCGATGGTAAGTGATGATGTGGTGGAAGGTGTAAACAGGCTTTACCTAGAATTAATGGCTCTCAAGTACAACTGCTTGACGACAGATTTTCTACTTGAGGGAAGTTGTTAGCCAGGCGGTCATTCGCAAAATGCCGTTCCACCATGCGGTGAGGCTGAAGCCCGCGGCGGGATCCGAACTATGGACCTGCTTTGCGGTAGTCCAACTGCACCCTGCACGCCTATTCTTGGCCAAAGTGCGTTTTTAGCAATTTGCGAATATTATTTAGTTTTAGTTCACAAACTGGGACTCCAAATAGCAGTCTCTGTTGACAAAAAATTCAGATTATCATCCGCGTGTATTGCTTGTTTTAGCAACACCTAAAATGAAATGGATTGTTTATGAGAAATGATTAGCCTTATGTTATTACAGTGTCAATTTCATATAAGAATACATGTATCTGCACAGTTATACATTTCATCACGTATATGGTTTTTTTTTTAGAAGACTTAATTTTTTTGATACTCCCACAGGAACCTAACATTTTCCGGCATAAAAAGTAGCTTTTGTTTTATTCCCGGCCATTATATTATGTTTTAAATTTCAGCCAAATCCTTTCCGTGGTTATCTAGTTATAGAGGAACAAACAACCTAACATCCAGACATTCGCATTTATTATAATATTAGTGTGATAATAAAACACACATACAAAAAAGCTAAATTGCAAATATATCCAGGCGACTATCTCCACAAGGCACTTATATTTTAAAACTTATATTTAATCCTGTATACCACCACAAGTCTGATCGGAAAGTTTCTGTTATATGTAATAATATCCTATACATTTATATCCAAATTATTCTGCAACAGCAGAACATCAAAATAATAATAATCAATAATGGTGAGTACAACACTAGTGCCAACTCAGCAACGTAATCCAACGACGCATTTAATACTTACCGAATTTTCGCTCGTTCCTCTTTCTTACGGCGAAGTTTTATTTTACGTCGCTTGCATGCTTGGTGACACAATTTTAATGAAATCATCCATGGAAACTGTGTAAATAACAAAAAGAAACAATATAAAGCGGGAGTGTACTTACTGTGCCACTGTATCAGATTTTATGCCAACCGACGGCCATGTTGAAAAAACGCAATTCACTGATTGGCTCCCATGGACTTAGCTACATTTGATAAAAACTGTGTCATGGATCTATCTGAATTTGATATAATATCATGATTTCGACGGTTTATTTCTCAAGAACCATGCAGATTTATACATAACTGATAAATTAGTTTGAAAGCCCCTAATAAAATAGTTTCAGTATGGTTTGTCGCCCACAAGAATTAAATTTATTTCAACTAGTACCACATTTGGTAAAAATATGTTTAATCGAGATTTTGTGTTGCTAGCAATTATATGTAGGTAAATAATTAGCAGCAAACTCTTTAGACAGGGATTTTAGGGCCCTCGTGTTCATCAAAGATATTGCCATCTTTCGTTTAAGACACATATTTTCAGCCAGTAATTAGTGTATGGAAAATCACAGCCTTATTTTATTACAAATTATATACATTTTTGTTATTTAGATAGATAGATAGATAGATAATTCTTTATTGTACACACCATTAAATTACAAAGTATTAAAATATGAAGGCTTACAATCAAGTGTTACAATGGGCGGCCTTATCACTAACAGCGATCTCTTCTAGGCAACCTTGGAATGGAGAGGAAATACAGGAATCATAAGACGGGGGTGCAACAAACGAATATAAAAAGTGAGGTTAAACAAACTATGCTAACTTAAAATTTAAGCCCAAAAAATTAAAAATATTTTTATCAAAAACAGACAGATGACCTAGATACTAATAATATACATACCATAAATACTAATAATACTCGTAATATACATATTTCAATACTCTGTCAGACATACACAAATATAATAAATTATAAGTATTCATATATAAATGAATACTTATAATTTCATTTATATATTAAATGAAATTATAAGTCTAGTCATCAGGAATCCTGACAACTCCCTAAGTCATACAGTGTATAGGAAACCCACCCATACAGATAAATATCTCAATGGTAACTCCCATCACCATCCATGTCAGTTGGCTACCGTAGGCAAATCTTTGTTACAGAGAGCACATGGCATCTGCGACACTGACCATCTCAAGGAGGAGCTTCAGTATGTAAAACAAGTACTGCGAAGCAATAATCACAAGCTCCCACGTATGCGTCACAGAAGCCGGCCCAAGCCTTCCACAGTTGAGCGACAACCTGCCATCTTACCTTACATCAAGGGTGTCACGGACAAAATTGGTAATATCTTAAGACGAGCTTCAATAAAAACTTACTTCAAGCCGCACAAGAAGATCAACCAATTTTTAAGACCTGTTAAGTGCAATATTCCCCTACAAGATGCAGGTGTTTACAAACTTGATTGTGAATGTGGGCTGTCATACATTGGGCAAACAAAGAGGAGCGTTGGTATCCGGGTAAAAGAACACATTGCTGACATGAAGAACAGACGCTCGACCAAGTCTGCGGTTTGTGAACATGCCCAGGACAAACCCAACCACTACATTCGGTTCGACAACCCACAAATCCTTGCCAGAGAGACCCGGTTTATGCCAAGAATGTTACGCGAGGCTATTGAAATCAAAAAGTACCCAAATTTCAATAGAGATGATGGTTGGCAAGTACCACCTGCTTGGGATCCTGTTATTAAATTAATTAAATCTCATGGCCGACACAAATCTGCAAGACCTCTGGACACCGTGAGCGAATACTGCGTGAATAGGGAACGTTATGATTAATATAAAAATTTCTGACGGTAGACCAAATAATTTCTTAATAACTCATGTGACAAATAAAACCAATTAGTCACCCCGTGACCACGATCACTGCAAAGTGTTTGAAACGTCGGGACAAAAACAAAAATAATGACAAATATACGCGATTTAAACCGTTTAAAGTTGTTTAATTACTATGTGTAACAATCGCGAAAACCTAAGACAACATTATGTTACGGTATACGGGCCGAAAACAGCAACTGAAATAAGACAGTGGGAGTACTTCAAGATCAAGCGCGTGAGACACCTAACATCGCTTAACTTCCTCAAGCGATGTAGGGATAATAATATCATACCAGTGTGCGTGAGAATATCCCCAAAAAAGGACATTACTGGAAGCGCCGACATACTCCGTCAAACAAGTAAGAAATTATTATGTCGAAGCATACGCCAACATCGTTTTGATATTTACAAAATCAACCAAACCATTGAGATTCAATCCATTCAGTTAGAAAAAGCACTATCAGCATCGGATTTCCAAAAATGCATGCAAACAACTAATAATCGCGCTGCCGCTAAATATGACGAGTTCAAAAAGCGTAAAATCATAAAATATGAAAAACTTGCAACAAAGCAATTGCCAAATTTGGAACGAAGCGTAACCTCGCGACCGTCAAAAACAGCTGATAGTGTCATAAATCTATCGCAACAAACTATAAATCCGGTCGCCCTTCAGGCCCTCGAAAATGGATTGAACTACGCGGTTTCCCCAAGATCAGTGCCTTTTGAAGAGATAATCTGCTCTGTGGAACATTGTCTTGCCAAAAACAGTATAAAAAAGGAAGATTTGGAAGCGTTACGCCAAGATATCTCTGCTGTTTTGCGTCGAAGTAAAGCGCCCACACCGAATCTACCTCGTGAACAATATCTTGAACTTACCAACCTACGCAAGAACCAAGACATAACCATTATTCGAGCAGATAAAGGTAATTCCACTGTAATCATGGATACGTCGGATTATAACCTAAAAATAAAAGAACTTTTGTCGGACGAAAGCACATATAAACCAGTAAAAAGCGATCCAACAGCTAAAATGGTAACAAAAACTAAGGAAATAATTTGTAAATACTCCGATACTCTTGGGTTAGACGTCACGGCACTGGTACCTTCGTGTGTGAAACCACCAAAACTGTATGGATTACCAAAAATACACAAGACAGACGTTCCTTTGCGCCCAATCGTAAGCCAAATTGACTCACCAACATACAAACTAGCTCAACACCTTGCTAAGATACTGTCTCCACTTCGCGGTCAAACTAGTGCGCATGTCAAGGATTCTTACCACTTTGTCAGTCAAATGAAAAATCTACAACTGACTGATGATGAAGTTATGGTCAGCTTTGATGTACAGTCGTTATTCACCAGCCTACCTGTACATGATTGCATTGAAATTGTCAAGAAAAGACTTAGTGAGAATGACCTTCCCATGGAATATGCAGAATTACTGGAACATTGCCTAACATCTGGCTATCTATTCTGGGAAAATAAGTTCTACATACAGATTGATGGTGTAGCTATGGGCTCTCCAGTCTCCCCCGTTGTTGCCGATATTTTCATGGAGGACTTCGAGGAGAGAGCTCTTTCCACAGCTGTGGCTATGCCGAAGATCTATAAACGGTACGTAGATGATACTTTTACCATCCTCCCCAGTAATAAAGTTTCTGCATTTCTTAACCATCTAAACTCTTTACATAACAAAATTCAATTTACAATGGAGCCTGAGGTCAATAAATGCTTAGCTTTTCTTGATGTTTTAGTCATCAGGAATCCTGACAACTCCCTAAGTCATACAGTGTATAGGAAACCCACCCATACAGATAAATATCTCAATGGTAACTCCCATCACCATCCATGTCAGTTGGCTACCGTAGGCAAATCTTTGTTACAGAGAGCACATGGCATCTGCGACACTGACCATCTCAAGGAGGAGCTTCAGTATGTAAAACAAGTACTGCGAAGCAATAATCACAAGCTCCCACGTATGCGTCACAGAAGCCGGCCCAAGCCTTCCACAGTTGAGCGACAACCTGCCATCTTACCTTACATCAAGGGTGTCACGGACAAAATTGGTAATATCTTAAGACGAGCTTCAATAAAAACTTACTTCAAGCCGCACAAGAAGATCAACCAATTTTTAAGACCTGTTAAGTGCAATATTCCCCTACAAGATGCAGGTGTTTACAAACTTGATTGTGAATGTGGGCTGTCATACATTGGGCAAACAAAGAGGAGCGTTGGTATCCGGGTAAAAGAACACATTGCTGACATGAAGAACAGACGCTCGACCAAGTCTGCGGTTTGTGAACATGCCCAGGACAAACCCAACCACTACATTCGGTTCGACAACCCACAAATCCTTGCCAGAGAGACCCGGTTTATGCCAAGAATGTTACGCGAGGCTATTGAAATCAAAAAGTACCCAAATTTCAATAGAGATGATGGTTGGCAAGTACCACCTGCTTGGGATCCTGTTATTAAATTAATTAAATCTCATGGCCGACACAAATCTGCAAGACCTCTGGACACCGTGAGCGAATACTGCGTGAATAGGGAACGTTATGATTAATATAAAAATTTCTGACGGTAGACCAAATAATTTCTTAATAACTCATGTGACAAATAAAACCAATTAGTCACCCCGTGACCACGATCACTGCAAAGTGTTTGAAACGTCGGGACAAAAATAATGACAAATATACGCGATTTAAACCGTTTAAAGTTGTTTAATTACTATGTGTAACAATCGCGAAAACCTAAGACAACATTATGTTACGGTATACGGGCCGAAAACAGCAACTGAAATAAGACAGTGGGAGTACTTCAAGATCAAGCGCGTGAGACACCTAACATCGCTTAACTTCCTCAAGCGATGTAGGGATAATAATATCATACCAGTGTGCGTGAGAATATCCCCAAAAAAGGACATTACTGGAAGCGCCGACATACTCCGTCAAACAAGTAAGAAATTATTATGTCGAAGCATACGCCAACATCGTTTTGATATTTACAAAATCAACCAAACCATTGAGATTCAATCCATTCAGTTAGAAAAAGCACTATCAGCATCGGATTTCCAAAAATGCATGCAAACAACTAATAATCGCGCTGCCGCTAAATATGACGAGTTCAAAAAGCGTAAAATCATAAAATATGAAAAACTTGCAACAAAGCAATTGCCAAATTTGGAACGAAGCGTAACCTCGCGACCGTCAAAAACAGCTGATAGTGTCATAAATCTATCGCAACAAACTATAAATCCGGTCGCCCTTCAGGCCCTCGAAAATGGATTGAACTACGCGGTTTCCCCAAGATCAGTGCCTTTTGAAGAGATAATCTGCTCTGTGGAACATTGTCTTGCCAAAAACAGTATAAAAAAGGAAGATTTGGAAGCGTTACGCCAAGATATCTCTGCTGTTTTGCGTCGAAGTAAAGCGCCCACACCGAATCTACCTCGTGAACAATATCTTGAACTTACCAACCTACGCAAGAACCAAGACATAACCATTATTCGAGCAGATAAAGGTAATTCCACTGTAATCATGGATACGTCGGATTATAACCTAAAAATAAAAGAACTTTTGTCGGACGAAAGCACATATAAACCAGTAAAAAGCGATCCAACAGCTAAAATGGTAACAAAAACTAAGGAAATAATTTGTAAATACTCCGATACTCTTGGGTTAGACGTCACGGCACTGGTACCTTCGTGTGTGAAACCACCAAAACTGTATGGATTACCAAAAATACACAAGACAGACGTTCCTTTGCGCCCAATCGTAAGCCAAATTGACTCACCAACATACAAACTAGCTCAACACCTTGCTAAGATACTGTCTCCACTTCGCGGTCAAACTAGTGCGCATGTCAAGGATTCTTACCACTTTGTCAGTCAAATGAAAAATCTACAACTGACTGATGATGAAGTTATGGTCAGCTTTGATGTACAGTCGTTATTCACCAGCCTACCTGTACATGATTGCATTGAAATTGTCAAGAAAAGACTTAGTGAGAATGACCTTCCCATGGAATATGCAGAATTACTGGAACATTGCCTAACATCTGGCTATCTATTCTGGGAAAATAAGTTCTACATACAGATTGATGGTGTAGCTATGGGCTCTCCAGTCTCCCCCGTTGTTGCCGATATTTTCATGGAGGACTTCGAGGAGAGAGCTCTTTCCACAGCTGTGGCTATGCCGAAGATCTATAAACGGTACGTAGATGATACTTTTACCATCCTCCCCAGTAATAAAGTTTCTGCATTTCTTAACCATCTAAACTCTTTACATAACAAAATTCAATTTACAATGGAGCCTGAGGTCAATAAATGCTTAGCTTTTCTTGATGTTTTAGTCATCAGGAATCCTGACAACTCCCTAAGTCATACAGTGTATAGGAAACCCACCCATACAGATAAATATCTCAATGGTAACTCCCATCACCATCCATGTCAGTTGGCTACCGTAGGCAAATCTTTGTTACAGAGAGCACATGGCATCTGCGACACTGACCATCTCAAGGAGGAGCTTCAGTATGTAAAACAAGTACTGCGAAGCAATAATCACAAGCTCCCACGTATGCGTCACAGAAGCCGGCCCAAGCCTTCCACAGTTGAGCGACAACCTGCCATCTTACCTTACATCAAGGGTGTCACGGACAAAATTGGTAATATCTTAAGACGAGCTTCAATAAAAACTTACTTCAAGCCGCACAAGAAGATCAACCAATTTTTAAGACCTGTTAAGTGCAATATTCCCCTACAAGATGCAGGTGTTTACAAACTTGATTGTGAATGTGGGCTGTCATACATTGGGCAAACAAAGAGGAGCGTTGGTATCCGGGTAAAAGAACACATTGCTGACATGAAGAACAGACGCTCGACCAAGTCTGCGGTTTGTGAACATGCCCAGGACAAACCCAACCACTGCATTCGGTTCGACAACCCACAAATCCTTGCCAGAGAGACCCGGTTTATGCCAAGAATGTTACGCGAGGCTATTGAAATCAAAAAGTACCCAAATTTCAATAGAGATGATGGTTGGCAAGTACCACCTGCTTGGGATCCTGTTATTAAATTAATTAAATCTCATGGCCGACACAAATCTGCAAGACCTCTGGACACCGTGAGCGAATACTGCGTGAATAGGGAACGTTATGATTAATATAAAAATTTCTGACGGTAGACCAAATAATTTCTTAATAACTCATGTGACAAATAAAACCAATTAGTCACCCCGTGACCACGATCACTGCAAAGTGTTTGAAACGTCGGGACAAAAATAATGACAAATATACGCGATTTAAACCGTTTAAAGTTGTTTAATTACTATATTCATATATATCTATATACATACACAGACATACTATACAATACAATATGCCTTATTATGCTATTTGCGAATAAGTACATGTACATTTCGTATACATATCCTACAATTGTGATGATAAAGTGCAAGAGATAAGCAGTTTGAAACAGAATGGGTGTTATTACTCGGACAAGTAAAACTTTTTGACTTGGCTTTTAAACATGGATAAAGATTGAGCTTGCCTAAAAAAATATTTATTATATGATTTAATGTTTTAGATTTCAATAACCGAGATGTGTGTCGATCTAGCACCGTCTACATCACAAGTGCAATATTTACAAATGGATTGTAAAAAGGATTACGACGTCGGACTGCATTATCCTTCCGCTGATGGAATCGTCGTTTGTGAAATTTCTGAAAAAGTTTTTAGATAAATTAACATGTTTTCGCAATCAATAATTAATCTATTTATATGTTTGTATCTGCTACATTGATTATTAAGACAAAAAAAATAAATCATATCTGGTTTTATTTTATTGATGCAATAAAATATTTACCCATCTAACATCCCACAACATCCGGGAGCTCAAATTCTGTGGCAACATTCAACTTATACATTGACAAACTATCTTTGTCTCAGTCGCGGTTACACAGTACCTTTGTCTATTAGTTTACTCTGTACGCCTAAAGCACTTTTCTCTAAGCCTAAAGCTCAAAGACTCAGAGTAACAATAGTCATTTGTGTTAAAGTGCACTTACATTGGTTATTATTGAACCAAAATATAATAGACCAAACTGGAAGAAGCATGGATGAATGAATCTGGAGAAATTACAGTATTTTTTCTTTTTCAAAAACGTATTACATTTGTTTTTTATATATTACTTAATTCAATTTTAGCAGAGGTTAACAATGTGACCAATACTAGGCGAGAACTTGTATCTTGGTGCTCTGATTATGATTATCAGAAGTGGATATTGCGACAATACACTAGTAAATTGCCTCAATAGTAAATCCAGGTGCACAGACAACAATAACCGTGTGGTGCCGGTTCAGAATTGCATCTCCCCATATTATCCCATGGGTGACGTAAGAGGCGACTAAGGGCAAAATACTGGACGGTGGCAGCAGCGCCTTCTAAAGAACTGCTAACTTACACTGCGATCCCCAAGACGCCTACCAAGCGTGGGGATTATGGCAAATATCCTCTTAATAGGGAGGCTGTGTTCAGCAGTGGACGATCCAGCTGTTACATTACAGTACTGACAACAATAATACATAAGTTAACCAAAGTTACTATGAACAATCCATCATTCCTATCGGGATAACCAGTTACTAGGCTAAGGGTCTGTTAAGATGTGTGACAGCGGTCTGGAATTCAAAACATCCTTAATCTTAATAAACAGAATTGCGAGTTCTTAAAATTTTAGTAAAGATTCGCCAATAACTCGCCGCAAGTGCGTTTTGGCCGGTTTTACAACTGCCACAAAGAAACCCGCATCAGTGTTTCCAATTTCGTGGTGTGAAAAACCTCGAAAATCCACGCTGGGAAAATCAATATCCAATATCAGTTTTGTTATGCCTAAGAAAGGTGTTAACATCCAGTATATAATAGTGTCACTAGCAGATGGTGGAAAAGTTTCGCTTCTACCCTCATTTCTCAGATCTCTTTTTATTACTTTTTCCAGTAATTAATTGAAATTTTCTTAAAAGTAGATATATCATACATTCTGTATCAGCTGGATCTTCTATTGCTAAACACAGCTTCCCCCATCAAAAGTTTCCATTGTAATAAATGCGCTTAAGCATACATACGCTGTCTCGTATGTATGCTTAAGCGTCCCTCCGTGTTAGTGAGCAAACGTCATTGTCACGAAAGCCATGAACGAGAGTGGACGGTAGTGCTATTGTGATATACTTGGACATTGTCGAGCCAGTGAAGTGGTACGAGAGATAGTAAAGCAACCCATAAATGTGGTGAGGAGTAAAAGGTAACTTACTAGAAGTCACGTACGGGAAACACCCGACGATTTTGTAGTTTATATAAAGGTACAAACCCAAAATACTCGTTTTTTCATAGAATTGCCGAACTTACATCATATTGACAAAGCAGAATACCATTTATTACAGTACCGCTTATGGATTGTAACGATAATATTAGTGGAATATGATTCTACAGAAATCGGAATTCCTGATACAAATAAATGTATGTGGGTACAAATGTGGCGTGCCTACCTCAATGTAAGCAAAGTAGGATGCTTGGAACACGTAGGAGATAGCGTACTTTGTCGAGTTATGTTAAGTGGGTACTTATTTATAACTTGATAAGTTAAAACACATTGTAGGAGGCACTGTTGAAATATTTGTTTAACTGGAGGTACTTCCCGCCGATTAATTATTTTTGTAAAATGATAGAGCTACTTACTGTTAATTTAATAGTACCTGGTAGTGTGTAGCCATATCGTGAACAATTACTACGCATTTTACTAACATCTTGTATTCACGTGTATTAAGTACTTTTCGCGTTAGGTCTCATAAAAACGCCACCTTCTTATTTCGCGGCCTCAACCCAAATAGAGTCTGTACGCTCATGTATCAGGTGTACACTTTACGCATTTGATACAGCATAACACTGGATTTTTTTACTGAAGCCAACACCTTGTAAGTTTGCACCGATTGATAAGAAATATATGAAGCAAAAAAAAACAGGAAAATCAAGACAAAAAACAAAGAAACCAAGAAGTGAACACTATCTATAACAGAAATAAAAAGGAAAACAAAAGTCCTGTGGACGATGTGGAAGTAAATCTGATTATAAAGAATGTCTTGTCTTAGGAAAAACATGTTTTACATGTGTCAAACTGGACTATTTACGTCAATACAGCAGAACAGTGAGCATGAAAAGATAGACAAATGAACAAAATAAATCAGGAACCACACAAAATACAAAAGATAACAAGAAAGCTAGACTTGAAGTAAGGTAGATGCACGTAATTCCGAACGTGTCCCGGAGCTCGAACGCCATGGGATTTTTTGGATTTTTGCGCTCTTCTGCTTATGTTAAGATATAGTTCATGAATGGCAATAAATTTTTAATTATATTTCGAACCATTTTAGCGGCAACATTAAACGAATAGTTTAATGGCGTTCGAAGTACACAGTTACAAAAGTGGGGAGTCCGAAAATTCTCAAAAACTTTCTAGTTTAGTCGCTTAAGTCCATGTCAACCACGTCGTTTAATTTAGCTTGTAATTCATTTGTGGACCATGGTAAGGTAAGCTTACGAATTTACTTGCATATTTCGATAAATTTTTATGAAATATAAGCTATAATTAGAAGGGATTCTTATTAATTATTTGTTATATTTGCATGTTTGTCTATTGGTACTAAACCCTTGCTTGACCTAATACTCGGACATAATGTAGATTTTTCGTCCGGAGAAAGGGACACGCATCAACCCTGTTGTATTCATTGTACCTAAGCCCGTTACGTATCCTTATTACCTTGAAATAAATCTCATTTTTCCATAAACCTCCAGTTCGCACTACTTCCAAACAATAGGACTTGCCTGAACGGGGGGGTATTTATTCCGTCGCTGTGTCTTATTGCCTTCAGTTAAATCATTTTTTTTTTGGCTAAGTAGATTATTATATCAAGATTGCTTCAGAACGGTGTAAATTGTATATGAAATTAAAAAGAAAAAATATTGTATGTATTAATTTTGTGTCATTTTGACTGACTGACTAATTGACATAAATGTTCTCCCAGAAGGACGTTGCAGTGAGGGTGAATGTTATGTATGGGAAAGATGTAAGGGCTGTTGTAGAAAAAATGATGTAGTAGATGTCGTATAGTGTGGTTCGTGGAGTGAATTAAGCGATACTTACGACAAATATTTATTATAATAAGGTGTCCTGGATAGTCAGCGGGCAGCATGTGATGACCTTATGACCAGGCCGTCTTTGTGCTGATGGTGGCTAGTACCTATACGAGAGGAATGCTTCGCTAGGGGGCATGGCTGATGGAAACAATCTTTACACTTTACAAAAATATTATTTATTATACCAAAAATTACAATGTCTAACTCTATAGTCCTTTTAAGCCGAGCACTGCTGCTTACTACTACGCGCGGGGAAAATACGGAAGTTTGTCGCGCACATGGGGGTCTAAATTTGATTATTTTGGTACCTTAGGTTATGACGAAGGGAGGTCCCGTCCTTTATACATGCCGTTCGTTGTTTCCCAAAAATATGTTCTCTTTTGCTCCGTTTAATTCCTCATGGATTCGTGTCGCCTCGTGGCGGCCATTTTGGTGAGCAGCGTCCGTTCCTCAAAGTTCAGCGAAGGAAGCTGTGTGGCGCCAACGGCACACGTTTCCTCAACGCCTCTTAAATTTTCCTCGTATATTATTTGTAATGAAAATTAATCTTCAATATGCCTTGACTTGGCACTTAATTTCTGGAACGCGAAATGTGTATACGCACGTACATTCGTGCAAGAAGTAACGAGGTCTCTCCTTGTCATCGGCGGATGAGGGGTATATATACCAGCTTGCGGGAGGCAGGGTAACACCCGTTAGTTTGATCTTCCTTCTCGCTTGCTAGCATGTGCTACCTCTTTCCTTTTTTCATAACCTCACTTTATTATTGAGTATTCTTTGTAATATTAAATTCTAAAGCCTAATCTGAGTATACAATTCAAAAGAGGAAAATGCCAATACTAATCTATTCAATTTTCATATACAATAGCCCTTGCAATTTTGACAATTATCATCATGTGGTCGACCCAGCTTTTCAAATAACTACAACTTTTAAACGAGGATTATTCTTAAATTAATTTATATTGTTACCTGACCAGGAACAGGTGTTAAATATAATTTCATAATGAGCCTGGACGGTAAAAAGGAAATATCTTGAAAACCAGAGACTGTTTCCAAGTTCATTGACAAAACTTGTTATTGTTCTCAAATGGTCAATAATCTGTTAGACATGCAATAATTATATATTAGGGGTAATCATGGGTTATTGAGAGATCGCCTCGTGATCTTTTCCAGCTTCCAGAATGCCGGGAAAAGCAGGACTTTATTATTAAACATTTTGATTTTATTATTTACTTTTCGCGAGCAATATATTTTCGAGGCGACTATTCCATCGCATTTTTATCAGGCGCTTGTGGGATCTCAGACCATTCTTCACATTCAAAACGTTAGAATATCTTTGCCGTGACATTCTCTCAATATTCCTAACTAATCAAAACATACCAGGTTTGGTCTTTCATACGTACATTCCGCAAACAAAACATTTAAGAGGCTTCGGTTTATTTATATTTCAATACATCTCCCAGATTTACCTAGGTTTGAGGTGCTATCTAAATAGTATGCTTTGCTCGCCTGTTTATTTAGGCGTTCTCACCACCGACTAGATAATTCTTATTGGAAATATAATGCAATAGGATAATAACACTACATAGAAAAGATGTAGAAAAAAATCTGAGTGCAACTAGATAAAATATCTTGAAAGCGGTAAGAAATATGAGTAGTGTGCTTGAACAGAGAGTCATATATTTCATAATTTCCGACAAACACATAAAATACAACTTCCTTATACTGAACTTGGAGTAATTACCTAATATTTGAGAGACTTTGTTACGAGTTTTTAAGGTAACTTTTTAGGAGTTTGAGTCCTAATTATTCGTACCGTCTGACATGCACATATTGTTTTCATACTGAATTACAAACGAACACCGCCTTTCCTACCATTTTAAACCTAAAACTGTTATCAGAGGCTTGTATTTTAGTACTTTTTTAATTATTTTGTAAATATTAATAAAAAGTATTATATTTAAAATAGTTTTAAAAGGAATGTTTTTTTGTTCAATTACTGAAATAAATCTCTTACTGAAAATGAAACCTATAAAGCGAATATCAATGAAGCCAATAAAGAAAATAAGAATAGAGTTTAGTTAAATTAAAGCTAGGGTTTTTAATTGACTTTCATTAGTTCTGTGTCGGTTTTTTTATACGATAGGAGGGTAAACGAGCAGGCTGCTCACCTGATGGTAAATGAATTCACCGTCACCCACAAACATCCGCAACACCAGGAGTCTCGAGGATGCGTTGCCGGCGTTTAAGGAGGGGATATGCTTTCTTCTTGAAGGTTCCTAAGTCATAACTGTTCGGAAATACTTCTGGCAGCTGGTTTCATAATATGGCAGTGCGAGGAAGAAAATGCCGTGAAAATCGCAAGGTTGAGCTGCAGGTAGTAAATCGAACAGTTCGTCAGAACACTCGCCGTGATATATATATGGTAAAAGATGCAGAGTAATCCAACATCTCTACGCAGTGCCAAAGGGGAGCCGACCGGAGAGAACTTGATCATCGACGATTCGAGTCGCTCTGCGTTTAATGCGCTCAAATGGAAAAAGCTGGTACTGGGGAGCTCCCGCCCATAGGTGAGAGTAGTACTCCATGTGAGGTCGAACCTGAGCCTTATAAAGTTGCAAGCAATGGGCCGACGTGAAATACCGCGTCGCGTTTCCGAGCACACCGAGCTTCTTAGAGGCTAATTTAACCTTATCTTCCAAGTGACAGCGAAACTGAACGACGTTCGATATGTTGACGCCAAGTACTCCGATGCTAGTTGAGGTGGCAAGGGGGGTATCTTCAAAACGGAGGGATACTACAAAGGGCTTCTTCAATCTTAGCGGTAAACGCACAAACTTGTGTCTAATTCGTTTCGTCTAATGTACGATAATGCACGTCCACACACGGCTAGAGTCGTAACTCGCACTTTTGCCAATGCTCTCATCTGCGTTCTGTCGTGGCCTGCTCAAACGGCAGACCTCAACCCCATTGAACATGGATGGGATATTTTTTTTTTATTGCTGATAGGTAAGCCTTTGACCACAATCTCACCTGATGGTAAGTGATGATGTGGCCGAAGGTGTTAACAGGTTTCACTTAGAATTACTAGCTCTCATGGACAGCTGCCGGAACACACCGTAAGTTGCTTGGCGACAGATTTTCCACTTGAGGGTAGGAGAGGGTAGCTAGTGAAGCTCAAGCCCGCGGCGGGATTCGAACCATGGACCTGCTGCGCGGCAGTCCATAGCCAAAGCCACTGAGCTATCATTGCTACAAAGAAGAGCTCTGCCAAGTATGGATGCCGTGCATAACACCTTTTTGACTTGTTACAAAGATGATTTTGATGGACTGATTTTAAGCATGTCAAATCGCTGTGCTTGTGTGATTAGTGTGTAAATGCTAGAAAAACAGATAAACATAGCGAAAATCATTTTTTTTTTCGTTTTTTTTTGCGATTTGATTGACGACATTAACTTAGGTTATATTTCTTCAAATTGCAAAAATTAAAAATTTTCGCAATTTGAAGAAATGTATATAATAGAGGGATTCGTCGTTACCTTAAACATATTGATTTAATTAAAAAACCAGTCTAGATATCTAGTTACTAATTTAACTTGGTAAATATTCATTGAATATTTTTTGATCGTTCAAAATATACATGATCCCTAGGCACTTTGGATGTGTGTACATTTTGCCTTGATCTCAGGTAAAACCCAGTAGTAACCTCTCTAGGTAAAACCTAGTAAAATGTTATAATACTGTTATAATTTTGAGAGATTTTGTTTATTTCTTAGCAGGTAACAACAACCTTTGTGTTTATATATATATATACCCATAAGTTAACCAAAACCAAAGTTTGATTATCTTTTTTTTATTTTTTGACATATAAAATTTTGTTAAAAATCCTTTTTTACAACCTTTCTGAGCTTGATTATAGCTAAAATATGTTAGTAAAAAGGATTTCAAGCGAAATTCTCCTAATCTTCAATACTAACGCTAATTTCAACTTTAAATCAACTACATAGAGTTCAATTTTGCAAAGCATCCGGATAATGGGACAAGATTCCAATTACTAGTGCAAATCGTCCGCGAATTGGTACATTGGGGTTCTTTTTTACATTTTGTATATTTATATATATCAATCGTCAAATTAATTTTATAAAACTTAATTAAGACTAAGCTAGAATATATTATGGTCTATTTAGCCTTATAAATTTTATTTCTGTACATTTACTAGTTTCAGTTTAGTGGAGCAGCAAACTTAGCAAAGTTCAATATCGTCCGAATATTGGGACGTTTACCTTAGATTATGTTTTCAACATTGATGATGACGCAACAGTTCAGTGCACCCTAGGTGGGGTTAAGACAAAAATGTTTTTTGACTCAGGCTGTATAGTCAACTTGATAATTGAAGAAACATGGGATACTGAAAAATAAAAGAACAATTGCAATGAACCAGATACCCACTAAATTAACATGAAGAAAAACACCTGTTTACGTTGTTATGGGAGGTACAAGAGACCTGATGGGGTAAGAAACTGCCACTCTTTTCGGCATTTTAAAATAATAGTCGTTATCAATAATTTTTTAAAGAGGCCACAAACCAGCAAGCGCAGCGTCGCAGTCACAAGGATGGACGACATTATTAAAGTCGCAGGAGGACGATACATGCAGGCCACTTCCAATCGTTATATTTAAAAATCTATTATATTCCAGCAGTGGACTTTTGCGGCTGTAATGATAAAATCGTGAATAATATTACGATAATTGTGATAAATATCTTTCAACTTTAATTTCACATATATTTTTCTTTTTAATTTGTTACAGAATACAACCTCTGCGAAAAAAGAAACAAGTTTTCATAAAAAAATCTTACTGAAAAAAACATTACAAAAAACCCCGGGTATTAAGCATTATTTTTATGCCAAAGCTAAACAAAAAAAATGCAGCTTTATACATAATGAGCAAATTCTAGAAGCGTTAAATAAATTATATAGAGGAAAGTAAGGAAACATAGCATATGATGGGAATGGGAATGTGATACGTAGGTCACCTCAAAAATTTCCAATCACACACCTTCACACTTTGGTCTCTGATCGCTATCTTGAGAATTTTGCGAACTAACCGTGCGTGTAAACATGTCGCCAGATGGCGTCTATCTTTAATATTTTATGGCCATTAAAATTAGATGGCACAACTAGTTGTTACATTCAATATTCCAAGTTACCTTCCTTTCCTCTATATATAGTCTATTTTATTGTTTATATTAATAATTACAGACGTTTTTAATCAATTTGTAATGACAAATTTGTAGCCAACTACAAGGTTGCACATATTTTTTTAATTATATTACATGTTATCTTATACTCATATATACGAGTTTATATCACATATAGGTATGTATATATGCTATTTTAGTAGATTAAATAGTTAGAAAGTAAGAATATGATCAACATTACGCAATTTCTCGCTATTTCACGTTTACGTCCCAATATTTACGAAAAGCAGGCGATTGTGTTTTGATGAAATAATTTAATAAAAATAATTAATATACTTCCCGTTGTCGCAGAGAAGGAAGAAATTTTTTGGGTAAAGATTTTGGATTGATCCTACTATTAGCGTTCGTTTTATAAGAATCGGATTTATACTAAGAATAAATTATTTATTCGTAGAATTTATAGAAGAGCTATGTTTTGTTTTTAGGAATGTCTCATAAAAGCATCTCTGTTTTGGGATGACGACATTTGAAATGGTTCTTATTTTATTTAACTTTCATATTATTGAAAAATAGGCCACGACGGATTGCCGAATCTTGAGGAATTAACGTGCTATTGTGCTTTAGATATATATACAGGGTTATTGGTAAATGGCTAACAATCTCTTAGGGTTGACTTCTGCTAGTCCTAACTAGGATTTTGAGATGTTTTTATTGTGTTTTATTTAATGCCTACTCTGTGCCAAGAGCGCCCGCCGCGGCAACACTGGACCGCGCCATGCTCCCTTTGAATAGATTCTTGAATATTTACATGGAGCAAAGTAATAAAAAAATATGAAATAATACATTACAGGCACTAAAGAGACTTTTAATATCAGGTGCTCCTCGTACTTATTCCGTCAAAAACACATTAAAAAATTAAAAAAAAAAAACAAACCAAAAAGAAACATCTCGAAATGTTTGTTAGGACTAGCAGAAGTCAACCCTTAGAGGTTGTTAACCATTTACCAATAACCATGTATAGTAAAACAATACATACAGTATTATCCTTTTTTGAAGCTATGGGCAGATATCTAAATACTTTTCTTTAGAAAGATACTAACAAAAATTAGAATAGGGAAAAAAACCACATATATACCCATTATTTTATAAAAACCTATGTAAAAACGTAAAAAAAAATATATATATAGATACATATGGACTCACTTAGTTTTTAAGATATAACATCATAACACTAACCTGCATCTAAGTGTTAAAGTCAATGATGTAATGGAGTACGAATTTTGTAAAATTGTAACATGTTATAAAATTAAAATAGATCTAAAAAGAGTACGGACCACGAGTCTGTAAAGCGTTTTTTATTTAATTAAAAAAAAAACATTTTTTTAAACTTTCGTGAACTAAACTTATGTTTCTATTTCAATAACGGGTATATTCACGCACGAATTAACACCAAAATAATATTTTGACTAACCTCGACGTTTCGATCAAGTTGCATTGATGGTAGTCACGAGTAGACTCAAAAAGTCGGTAGAGAGTCGTGCGTGAAAAGACCGTTAATGATTTAGAAACATGTCTAAAAGTGTCTGAAGATGTCTAAAATCCCACAATTAGCCAGGTTTTTTTGATACCGTATAAATACAGGCATCCATGTCAATTATACGGTTTCTTGATGCCGTACAGCTTAGAAGCTAATTGAAAGATGAGTTTTAAATGCTATTGTTATATGTCCAAACAGTAGCTGGTGTTTTTACCATATCTTTACACAGGCGAAGGTAATTTCGATATAGTGTTATTGACCATATCTTTCTAGAATTTTAGGCGAAGATAATTTCGATACCGCCAGCCATGTCATAGCCGTAAACTCTTCGATAATAAGTACTAAAGCATATATATTACAGTAGGTACTGTTACACTTTATAGTACATCTATTGACTGTATATTTCTTCTAAGGCTGAAAATCTTACATCAAAAGCAGTTTGTTTTGTCTATAGACTTGCTAAGGTAAAGGCACCTTATTCCGCGGGGTTCTAATATTGGCACTATATTCCGAGGTATTTCGAAAAACGGTGATATTATGATGCTTATAAATTTATTATTGCTGCAAGACCCTTTATCTATTAAATAATATATCTTTGCGTAGTTGAGTCATCAAAAGACCGCTGTTCTATGGAAACATTTTGAAATAAACGACAAGTATTGCGTCAGCGGCTGACCCGAACGCACGCTCCATACATTTTGGACATTGGGCACGTGAATATCATGTTTATTTAAATAGTGTTTTATTCGTTTATTTTGTACAGTGCATTTATTTATTTAATAGAAATGTTTCAAAAAATATGTCTTCAATCGGAAATAGTTAACTTCTGTGAGTTTTTCGTAGTAAAATGTAGGAAAAATACAGTTTGAAAATGCCGCGGCATTAGGTGCCAAATATTTAACTCAGTTCTTTATTCCGATGTATGCCACGGAATAGCGATTTCACAGAGTCGGTTTATTTTTAATATTTTCAGTATTGTTTTTATGATAAAGCATTTCTCACTTTAGATTTGACAACCTAAATATTTATAATATATTGAAATCTATTTACGAGGTACAATAAATCGTCGCATTCCCTAACTACAGCCTGTTGAAAGTGGTATATTTAGGTATTTTGTTAATTCGTTCTATGGGATAGTTTAATGAGAAAATGCAAGTTTATACACATTGTATTCTAATTGTTATCCGGCATTATATATATTTAGGACAACATTGCAATTAATATTTTGTCTGTTTCTATACTATGCAAAAATCTCGTATATTTTGACACTCGGAATTAGGAAACTTTATTTATTTGTATAAAACGTTATTCCGATGTATAGTGGAGCGCAATAAGATTCCATAATACGCGGCATTAGCACAAGTAATATACATAGTGTTCACAATTGTATGCAAATTGTTACGCAGTTTATGATAATGCAAAAAATAAAAATATGACTATCTGACTTTTATAATAATTACCAACTTATATTACAAATTATGAAAGGTGAAAATGGTAAACTTTATACCTAATCCTCAAATAATGAACGTATACGAAATCATAGGCGAGCCTCTTATGGGCCTGGGTTCGATTTATTTGCCCTCATTTGATACATGGGTGGAGGGTTAGATTTTTGTTACTGAATTACGCCATACCTATATGTACGGGTTAGACTTTCATTTGGTTTAAGTAGTATATGTAAGATTTAAGCAACAGCATTTTTTTAAATTATAATACCACGCCTTTTGATGTAGTGAAAATTAACTATAGGCAGTCCTTTTTACATGAAGTGAGAAAGCATTGCATTTTGAACACACGGAATTAGGAACCAAATACATCGGAATAAGGATTTTTGCATCGGATTAAGGTGCCTTGGACTTATTTCATATTTAGTTTAATTTTGAACACAATTTAAGACTTAATTAACAAATATTTAGTATAGTTTAAAAGTAAAAACAATAACATACGTGATAAATCATTAAATCCTGCGGAAATGTACAGGAATTGCTTAATTTTTGATGTTATTTCGAGTTTTGTTGAAAATACCTCGGAAATAGGTGCCTTTACCTTAGTAACGGGCTGCTTGCTATCTCAAGGCAGGTTTACTGTCTACTACATAGGGCCCCTCAGAATGTTCGAGTAAATTCCAGAACTTATTTGTTGAATAAACACTATCGCTCACTATCGTTTGCGTTTCACAGTCATCGATTTAGCCTATCCATCGGTTAAAGCTGCTAATAATTTATAGGTCAATAGAAGTGGCAAAAAACGACGCTTTACGATATCAAGTAAAGGATTTTGATATCGGAGAGTGTGGATTTTTGAGTGTGATATTGGATGATTTTGTTTTAAACGTAGTTCAGTATAATCTCAAGAAAACTCATTTAAAAGGAGTCAACAAGAGTACACGACTACTAACATGATAGTACTCGTATTCTTTGAATTCAAATGATTAATTTATTTCTAGGCGAATATAAATTTCATGCCCCGTGGGATACTGGTCTAAAACTCGATCTTTTCCTGTAGGAGTCATTAGCGGCGACAAAAGAAAAAGTCGCGAAATGAGCAGCATGCCACTACTCACATGGGTCTTGGAAGAATTTTGCTGAAACATAGGCCTTACTATGTTTTGTATGTTGATGTGGCAAAATTCATACCTGTGATTTTCACCGACAGATGAGTTTTTTATGCCTGATAGATTATCCTTTGTTCACCTGATGGTAAGTGATGACGTGATCGAAGATGTTGTTCAGACTAACCTAGAATTACTGGATCTCAAGGACAGCTGCCAGAACACATCGTAAGGTGCTTGGCGACAGATTTTCTACATAAGGGTGGTAGCTAGCCAGGCGGGCATTCCCAAAATGCCCTACCACCATGCTATAACGACTGCCATCCTAAGACAACAACTGGGACCGATGGCTTAACGTGCCCTCCGAAGCACGGAAGCGCTCAGTAGTAATGTCACCAGCGGTCACCCATCCAAGTCATGACCGAGGCGGACGTTGCTTAACTTTGCTGATCGGTTAAGAACAGCTAAGCAAACTTCGCTACGAGCGCTTCGTCATGGAATTATATATAACGTTATGTTTGAAATAGTCATCAAACAGTATGTGGAAATATCAACAATTTAAAATAAGATAATTTAGTGAGAATATCGTACCTACACAACATAATTTTGAAATGATTTTGCCACATTAGATTGTTCAACAGATTTAGTGAGATACAAAAAAAAAATGTTTACCAAAAAATGGAACCGACTTCAACACCCAAAAGTGTGAAATAACTTGTTGAAGTCGGTACCATGATAGTTCAAAAGTACCTATTATCACAATATTGTGATAATATATAATACAATATTGTAATTTTTTTTTTCACTCTTTTTAGTGACCTTTGCTACTTACGGGATCGATTGTCATTCATTGTCAACGACTATATTTCAGTTATTAGAGTGTAACTTAAAAAAGGGCTTGACCGATTTTGATTAAATTTAAAATGGGACCAAACGACAAGCTTTCAAACAAAAAAAGAATTTTTAAAATCAGTTCACTCAGTCAAGAGTATTTAGGTAACAAACATAAAAAAAGCAGACGAATTGAGAACCTGCTCCTTTTTTGGATGTCGGTAAAAAACCATACCCATGCAGCATTGCCAGTTTGATAATCGAATGACTTATAACTTATTAGTTTAAAAAATACATTTGTTAGAAAGATCGAGAATTGCACTGCGTGTTAATCAAAATTTATATAATGCAGTAAATTTATGTGTTGGTTAACAACCCGGAACTTTATTAGCACATTGTGAAACGGACCCTTAAAAACAAAACCTGATTGTTATAAAAACATCTTTTGTTCGTCCATTTGTATTTGAATTAACACGTTTCAATATTTTAATTTAAAAACATCAAGTACTTATCTTTTAAAATGATTGCACAATTCATAAACTATCACGAAAGAATTATGTAGTCGAGTTTGAGCGCGGTTGAAGACTGCAAGTGTTACTTGGGTGTTATATCCGTGAATTGTGTCTGCCAAGGAGTCATTCTATCATACTGGGGGTAAGTATCATCGCAATAGCGGTATAATGCCTTCACAATGGCATTGTAATGATGTCATTATGGGAGCGGCTAGTGAAAAGTACTAAATAGTTAAAAAAAAATATATGTTAATCTTGATCATATTTTCTAGAGCCAAGTTAAATTCGAAACAAGTTTTCTTAAAATGTTTTCGATAAAATAAATTTCCATAGTCTACTCTAACCTACTCACGCAACAACTAAGCCGTTCTTAAACGATCAGCTAAGTTAAGCAAAGTCTGCCGCGGTCATAGCTTGCATGGGTGCCCGATAGTGACAACTAAATGCTTCCGTACTTTGGAGGGAACGTTAAGCCGAAGGTGTTGCGATGGCAGTCGATATAGCATGGTGGTAGGGCATTTTGCGAATGTCCGCCTGGCTAGCTACCACTCGCAAATAGAAAACCGGTTGCCAAGCACCAAACGGTGTTTTCCGGCACCTGTCCATAAGAGCCAGTAAGTTCTATACATCTTCGACAACATCATCACTTACCATCAGGTGAGATGATGGTCAATGGCTAGCCTATTAAAAAAACGTAGCGGTAGGGCATTTTGCGAATGCCCATCTGGCTAGCTACTATCCTCAAGTAGAAAACTACTAACGATGTATTCCAGAAACTATGCTTGAGAGTCAGTAATTCTAGGTAATGCCTGTTAAAATAATAATTTCTATCATGTAAGACATCAGCAATTAAGATAAGCGCAAAGTGGAGATTGCTTCGTTGTTTTTAAACAATCCATCAGGTTAAGCAACGATGACCGGTGGCTTCTAGTGGTACCTATTTACTACTGAGTGTGTACATTCATCATGGTGGTAGGACATTTTAGAAAAGCTCGTCATGCTAGATACTACTCTCGAGAAGAATTCGTAGCACTACGCACCTAAAGGTGTGTTTTATATGCTACTAGCTTTCCGGCCGCTCCGCCCGCGCGTATGTAGGCTATCACGCAAAAACATTAACCTCTTTTTGCGCAGTTGGATAAAAACTATCCTATGTTTTTTCCCGGGTCGTAAACTATTTCCATACCAAATTTCATTCAAATCGGTCCAGTAGTTTTGGCGTGAAAGCGTAACAGACAGACAGACAGACAGAGTTACTTTCGCATTTAAAATATACTCGTAAGTACTGAAAATACTGATTGTGATTGATCAAGCACGCGACCCACCTGCAGGGCGATCACGTATCTCTGTAGCTATCAGACAGATGCTATCAAAGTTTTGTAGCAATCGATATTTTGCGATCACGTATCTTGTAGCATTCAAATATAAATTTAAATCTATCGATAAATTGCAAGGTGAAGTTGATGCGAATCATTGGCTATCAGACCAATTTAAATGGCGCCATCTAATATGAATGTCAAAATAACCAAGTCACAACTTTATTCAATACGTATAATTATAAGTTCAATTTTACGTGATCGCTATTTCATACAAAACAGCTTCTATCGATAGATACAAGATACGTCAAACGTGGTTCTGTAGCTATCAACGATTTCATTGCTACAAAATCTGTCAAAACTGTCATTTTTGATTGTTGCAATCAGAATTCATTGCTACAGAAGATACGTGATCGGCTTGTTTTTTTTTTATGCTTGATAGATTAGCCTTTCACCACTATCTCACCTGCTGGTAAGTGATGATGTGTTCGAAGATGTTGTTCAGGCTAACCTAGAATTGCTGGCTCTCAAGGACAGCTGCCGGAATACACCGTTAGGTGCTTGGCGACAGATTTTCAACTTGAGGGTGGTAGCTAGCCTGGCGGGCATTTGCAAAGTGCCCTACCACCGTGCTGTAACGACTGCCATCCTAAGATAACAACCGGGACCGACGGCTTAACGTGCCCTCCGAAGCACGGAAGCGCTCAGTAGTAATGTCACCAGCGAGCGGTCACCCATCCAAGTCATGACCGAGGCGGACGTTGCTTAACTTTGCTGATCGATTCAGAACGGCTAAGCAAACTTCGCTACGAGCGCTTCAAAAGCGGGTACCTCAACCTATATTACTGATCGTCACAAGCGACAAACTGCACTGCACTTATAACCTTTAGACATAAAGTTGTTGTCTCATGTGCCTGTTATTTCACCGGCACACAGACCCTTCAAACCGGAACACAGTAAACATTACTGCTTTGCGGTAGAAATAAGTAAATTGGCATTACTTCCTTGATCATAGGACATAAATTTCTACTGCTACTAAGACAGTTGGCTTCTTTACGGCAGCTGTAAAGCGCTCGTAGCAAAGTTAAGTGCTTAACCATTCTGAATCGATCAGCAAAGTTAAGCAACGTCCGCCGCGGCCATGACTTGGATGTGTGACCGTGAGCGGGAAACGTGAAACTAAATAAAAACTTGTCAAAAACACCGGTTCAAAAACAAATGCTATGACGATGTCTTCAGTCAAAAAACATAACAGCATGTAAAATGCTTGGCCTCCTGAAAAAAAGCATTGTAAATAATGGAAATTCGAAGAGGTTTTTAGACATGTGTCTCTTTTGTATTCAAACACGTGATTGCATAGATAATATAATAGCAGATGTGGAACTTGTATGAACGGATGGTTCTCACGAAGCGTGATTACAGCAAAGAGTTTTAATTAGGGCTTCGCAATACGTTATAGTAGACATTGTTTTTCTTAGCCACCTTATAAAAGCGAGGCAGGTTCTCATCTCGACCCCAAAATTTATTTATGTATAACCACGCAAAACGTTTAGCTGAACCTCGATGATTCTTTTTTGCTTGGGTAAAGTATGCCTGCAAGTGTTCCCATTGAATTTCAGTTTCAGAAGTTTTAGGCTGTTTTAGAAGAAGTGCGATAAAACTTTTTTTTTGCATGGTGGTAGGTCATGCGAACGTCCGCCTGGCTAGCTAACACCCTTAAGTAGAAAATCTGTTGCCAAGCACCTAACGGCGAGTTCCGGCAGCTGTTCTTGAGAGCCAGTAATTCTAGGTTCACCTGAACAGCATATTCGAAAACATCATCACTTACCTGCTCTGCATTTAAAAGAAGTTTGTATAATTATCTTTCACAAAAACTATACTACAAAGTGACTGACTTTCTTATAGACAGATTCTAAATTTGACGTTAATTAATTTTATTTGGATTTATATTGTTTTATTCATGCCTACTATATATCATTATTCATGCATTAATAATAAATATTTTTTTATATAATTTATAGGTAGGTATATGTATTTATCATTATCTATTTATGTATGTTGCTATGTATATATTTATATAGTATATGTGTATGTATATTTAATTATTATAAAAACCTATATGTATGCTATTTTTATATATTTGTTTAGAAATTACACTAAAATGCGTTTTATTTTAAGATGTTTTTATGAAATTTGATTATGTACTTTTTCATTGCTAATTTTTGGACTACACCCGCCCCTGTTGTTTTATTCGTTCAATGCCATCCTAAGGTTGCCTGGTAAAGATCACTTTTAGTGATAAGGCCGCCCATTGTAACACTATGTTATTATTATTTAATGTGTAAACTTTTATATTTCTAAAGTGGTGTAACAATAATGAGTTTTCTATCTATCTATCTATCTATTAAATGACTATAAATATGAATTAGATATAAGCACATTATTATTGTATGTCCGTTATGGACTTAGCTGTTGATACTATTTATAATATAATTTAATAACTACATGTAACACAGTCTTACAATAAATAAATCTGAATCTGAGTCTACCAGGTGAGGTAGTGGTCAAAGGCTTGCCTATCAGTTTAAAAATATTGCAATAAAACCGACGAAGACGAGTATTTCCCACTTTTATGACAGGGAAGCCGCGAGGGTCAAAAGCAGTCCGTTAAAATATTATCATGTATGTGCATGTATGAGAGAAAAGGCGTGTGTTTAAGTGTGTTTCAAAGTAAAGAGATGGACAATAAACCCATTTGTTACGCCTATCCATTACAGTTTCTGTGTCACTGTTCTCTCCTGCTTTACACTGCGTTCGTTACTAAGATACGATAGTTCTTATCTCTCGTTAGCACAACAATTTTACCAACTACGGCACCTTTCATGCCTAAACACAGTAGTCAGTCACAGCAGGACTCATGCTAAGGAAACTTACAATAAATAAATATAAAGCCGTAAATCCGTACGAGTGAGTGTGTATGTGTGTGAGGAAGAGGGTGTGTTCATATGTAGTAAGCTCAGGTGGCGTAAATCAACATCTAAGAATTTTGGTCCTAGGTACGATCTCTAGATCTGTCGATAATAGGTGTATACCAAAAATAAAACAGAAACATTCCGAAGGTTGAAACCTTACGTTAGAAAGCAATAGTAATAATATAACTTTTTTTTATGATGTGAACACTTAATATATTAATTAATATGAATTTACTAATTTTCGTGATGTTGAACATGAGTTCTTTTATAGCTCTTCATTTATCGTGGCACTGTCACGGATTTCAGTGTCTTGTCACTTACTGCAAATATCTGATAATCCCATGACGTCCATTGTTACTTGTTTACTTCTTCCTGAGCCTTCCTAACAACCTTGTGGTGCTCTCTGGACGTGTGTTTTATATGAGCCAAGGATCATCGTTTTTAAGGGTGGTAGTTGGACATGTTCCGGGGATTCTTTGCACCTTCTACTCCAATGTGAACTGGCCCAAGCCAGGTAGCAGTAACCAATAGATAGCAATACTGATGTCAGGAATAGTAAAGCCAAGAGGTACTTGGAGTTATATGCAATTCGTTCTGATCATATTTGAGAGTTGACCCATACTCCATACATACATATATATGGGATTGCGTCTTTGGGATTGCAGATTAATAAAGCAGTTCTAGGCGCTGTTGCTTCCGGGGATTATGGCAAACTCTCCCTTAATGGGGAGGCTGTGTTCAGCAGTGGACTATGCGGCTCTTACAGTACAGTATTCCTATGCATATCTCTTTAAGGATACAAAGGCATGATGATATGTGTGTTTGAGTGTATGTCAATGGATACAATAGCATGAATGTTCACATCTGTAACCAATACTTATTTTGTGGCGCAAGTCACGTGTACAGCACATTTTCTATTAAGGTCGTCGTTGACACAATCTCAGCAGTTTTACGAATTAAAAACAATAATTCTGCAGATTATTGTGCTATAAATTTTTAATAGCCTATGAATGTCATTACCAAATTAATCTATGTTGATTAAAGTAGAATACCATGTTGAATAGGAGGTAAGCACTTTTTTGCGTTGATTTTGCTTGTTATTTTTTTTTTATTTTAATACTTTGATCAGCATTTTGATAGCAACGAATGCAAGTGCTTTTCACAATCAGTATTGGTATGACTAAAACGCGATAAAACCAGTTTTTTTTTTCTAACACTAAAATGGTGTTCACATATTTCTTTTCTTGGCTCTGTTTACTACTAAAAAGTGATTTGACGAATGGAAAAAGATAAAAGTTTCATTTGGTGTATGTGATGTTTTTTATAAACAACATGGTGTTGAATGATGAAAGACGCATAACTGCTCAAATTGTCATGGTAAAGATTGGATCTTGATACGGTAAGACCGGACTATGTTCGAAATAGGACTTTGATTAATTGGTGCTTAAGGTTATGTTGCCAATTTGTAAAAATATTACCAAATAGCAGTAATAAAATTTATCCGAACTAGCCCTTGCATGATATTATGCTAATTATATCTACATGAAATATATGGAATCTGTTGAAGATAATATAATTAAGAATGTGAAGCACTTTTGGACTTATATATCTAACCGCAAAATAAAACCTCAAATTCCAGCTACCATGCATTATCATAATATAAAGTCTAACAACCCTGAAATGATTTGTAATTTTTTCTCTGAGTTATTTTATCTGTGTTTGAACCAGCCTCACCTACACTTTCACTATGGAAACCACCTTCAAACAGTTCCGATAAAGATATTTTGATATCAAACATACAAATAAGTGAACATGAAATTACAAAACAATTAAAACTCTTAAATACTTCAAAAGGTCCTGGACCAGATGGACTACCCCCATTATTTTTAATTTAAACTGCATCTCATATCTGTAAACCATTATATATCATTTATAATAAGTGTCTGAAGGAGGGAGTATTTCCTGAGATATGGAAGCGAGCTTACATCACCCCAGTTCACAAGAGCGGATCCAAACATGACATAGAGCAGTACCGCCCTATATTTATTTTGTCTACTCTGTCAAAGCTTTTTGAAAGATTAGTTCACAATCAGATTTATCCAATTTTACACAATGCCATCATCGAAGAACAGCACGGGTTTGTTAAACGCAGATCTACTATATCTAATTTACTCACTTTTACCAATTACCTATTTCAAAAAGTGGACAACCATGTACAAGTAGATGCAGTATATACGGACTTTAAAAAAGCCTTTGACAAGGTGGATCATGAACTACTTTTAAATAAGCTAGCGTTTAACGGTATACGAGGTAATTTGTTGCGATGGTTTGCGTCATATATCCTAAATAGGTCACAAAACATTGTTATCAATGGTTACCAATCAAACAGCATTTCGGTATCTTCTGGGGTACCGCAGGGATCGATTTTGGGTCCATTGCTATTTATTATCTTCATAAATGACATAAAATATTGCTTTCATAATACAAAATTTTTACTCTACGCAGATGATCTCAAAGTTTACAAACAAATCAGAAACATTGCTGATTGCATAGCATTTCAAAGCGACTTAAATAGACTGAGTACATACTGTTATAATAATAAACTACATCTGAGTGTTCCGAAATGTAACTTTATACACTTTACAAAAAATATAAACCTCATTGAATTTACATATAACCTTTGTAATGCTCCCTTAACTAATGTTGCCACGATAAGAGACTTAGGAACAAACTTGGACAGTAAACTATGCCTCGCTATACACATCAATAATATTATCAACAAAGCATTTAAAATGTACGGATTTGTAATGAGATCATGTTCTAACTTCAAACGCAGTTCTACATATCTGTACTTATATAAAACCTTAGTACGATCACAACTTGAATATGCCGTACCGATTTGGAATCCCTATTACAATAAATATAAACAGAGCCTTGAAAAAGTTCAAATAAAATTTTTGCGTTCAATGCATTAAAGATGCTGTAAATATTATATGTCTTATACTGAATTGCTCAGCAAATATAACTTGATCACACTAGAGTCGAGACGCACATATTTAGAAGCAATTACATTGCATAAAATTGTTAATAATGAATTTGATTGCACTGAACTTGTGTCGAGTTTATGTTATGTTGTACCTAGAACCATACTAACGAGAGAGGTGCGCACTCGCCAACTATTTGCCGTGGGCAAGTCGCAAACAAATACTGGGCACCGCACCCCTTCTCGTAGAATGGTGGACTCTTACAATCAAAATTTCACTGAAATAGATATTTTTAATTGTACCACTAATATATTTAAGACAGCAGTTTATCAATTTCTTTTGTAAATTGTACTACTTCTCCTTTATATTGTTTTTGGTTAGTAGCACTATGCGGCAAAGTAAATATTATTTTAGTAATCTGTGAATAGTGTCGTGGGCTATGTTATTATAAAATCTGTGTTATGTAAGACTATTAATGTATATTTTATAATGTAGCTGTTTGCTGTTCCAAATAAATAAAATAAATAATGTACTTTAGTAGAATATCATTGAATTTTTTCACACTTTAATTTATATATTATTTACGATGAACTAGTAGGTATCTAACCTGACGTGATGATTGGATTTTCGTTAAACACCCGTCGCAATAAATAATTTACTCAAAATACAAGCATCATGATTTATTTATTTATACGTTGCAATAATACACATTTTGCTTTTTATTATTTAGATATTAAGATTTGTTTTTTATATATAAATTTACAAATTTATTGCATTAGTTCTAGTAGTCTGGTTGATGATCACGCACCGTCCCCTATGACGGTTAAAGTAATACAATTGTAGCGCAAATTTCAGCTCAAAAGAGTAAGGTTCCGGTGACCGAGAGAAATAGGCGTCCGACGAGAGTTCTATTCCCTCCTGGAATAAAAAAAAAGTAGTAGTAAGTTAGTAATGTGATTTTTGCTCAACACGCGATAGTGCTTTGCCTGTAGTTTCATCCATCGACTTAATGAGGATGTATGATTTAGGAGAAATTAAACAATAAGTTGGCGACCAGTAGAGATCTCTATATATGTTACAAAATTACAAATTTACGAGAGAAAAAATTAGAGTCATGTGCGGGATTCGAACCCACGTCCATCCACCCCTTTAGCCGGGGTATGCTCTAACCAATTGAGCTAACATGACACAATGACTCATAACTGTAATTCTTGCTCTCGTTCTTCAACCATCGTATCGGGATGGAGCGGCACCTATAGTTCAACTTGCGTTGTACTACAAACAAGATCAATTTTGCAATTGGTTTTAAACTTGTAAATGATGACGCAACCTTATAATTTTTGATATTGTTAAGTATGAATAACGCCTGCTAAGCGAATTACATTAAAAAATTACAAATTTACGAGAGAAAAAATTACAGTCATGTGCGGGATTCAAACCCACGTCTATCCACCCCTTTAGCCGGGGTATGCTGTAACCAATTGAGCTAACATGACACAATATGTCTATAATCTTTGTCAAACTTATAATAGAATATGTAATTATAGAATATCCTTAAACTTATTAATTTATATGACATTTTTAATAACCGCCACACTGATTCATTCTGGACTTTATCTATATCAATTCTGTATTATGAGTATTCATTCTTGACTACCCAATGACGAACCATCCTGTCTAATTTCGGATTGGCTGATACGTTGTAGCGGGAACGCTCAGGTCCCTGATTGGTTGTGATAAACATGGCGGGAAGTTTCATGGAGAGGCGCCAGGCACTTGGCGCCAGTGATTGATATAAAACCAATGGCTCTCACCTTACCGAACCTCTCTTTATTCTTCTCTCACCTTACTGAACCTCTCTTCATTCTCATTAAGTGACTGCCGCATCGTGAGCTGATATTAAGTGTTGTACCTATTATTGATTGACTTAATGTTACATAACTGCTTATCACGTGTTGTGTGTCGGTCTAGGTTTGCTGGCTTTGGTCTTCCAAAAGAGTTTGCCCATTTGATTATATCGTTGTGAATGGTAACTATACAATAGTACCATTGAATTAGTTCATGTGAACCTAATGTATTATGTTAAATAAAGTGCTCAATGTGTTCCTGTAAACGTTGTATCTTTTGGATTTGCCTTATGATTCCGTTTCGTAGAAAATCTAGTAAGGTAGGTAGTTAATTACTCAACTAATACCATCCAGCCAAACATCTTAAAAGTTATTGAGCCTATGTTCTTGCTTAAATGAATGCTCTCTATCTTGACAAATCTCACACCTTCAACATGCTAAATGCATCTCTTTTTCTATTTTGGGGGGATTCAGATGAAATAGGAGCTTGTAACGTAATATAGAACAAAACATATATTAAATTAACTTCACCTTCAATGCGTAATCCACGTGGTGGCTGGTGTACGACTGTTAGTTTGTAATAAATGAGCTATAATAGTTACAGAAAATAAAACTGCTCACATGGATGCGAATGTTTGATTCACGGTGGTACAAAGGTCAAGCCAGGATGAGACCATGGGGGTCATATTCATACTCCATAGTACATTCTGTAAACACTAAAAGACAGGCAAACTTATGACGATGGGCTAGGAGGTTGTCAGTCAGCCTCTTATCGCAAATCAATTCATATTATAAGCCTATTGACTCTGTATTTCACGGCGTAAAGATCGGCTAGTTGCTACTTTGTTGAGGCATTTCAGTCAGATGCAGTACTCCATGCCTGATTAGACCGGTGCTATATAAAGTACTAAAAGCTGCCTTGACTTGAAGTATGCTACGGATACCCACCTTTTTGGCCGTTAGTAATCGTTTCAACTCCTTATAGACGCCAAAGTTGAGTGTTATCGAGCATCATCATCACAGAGTTTCGCATCAACTTCTATGTTGTGACTAGCAAAGAAATGTTGAAGGAAAACTTGCCAGTGTATTCCTAATGATTGTAACTTAGAAGTCTCGGGGGCAAACTTGCTATAGTCGGTATAATTATGAAAACGATGCAAAAAAGTGTCTGCTTCGTCTCCAACCTTCCCATAAGGAGAGATTGAAAGATCGAAATCAAATGCTTGCTTATAATGGATAAAAAATGGAATACATGAAATGAATACATAGGATGTAGGAAAATGGTTAATTTTCCTACACCCTGCTGCTAATGGCTTCCGTTCTCCATTGATGGCCATTCAAATCCTCATTTGCAGAAACGATCTCGCGCTCAATATCGGTTATAACTCATCATCACTCTAATGTATCCGCCACAACGACGACATCTTCAAATTCTGCCGACACCATTTTTTTTGTCATTTTGTATAACTTCGATCTTGGTTGAGAACACGAAGCTTGGTACACAACATATAATCTAGGATAACACTCAAATATTGACTTATTTGTTTATGGTCTTCGCTATCGATGTAAACTGTTATAGTGTTCTTCTTCTTATTTTATTTAGTGGCTTCTGCGGTATTTCCACAATTTCGCCAGTTATAGTGTTCAAACTAAACTCCCTTATTTGCACTGTCAGTATGCCAACCGCACAAATTTTGTGTTTCCAGCCCGGATAGCCAGATTAAGCAGTGATGGCTCAGTGGCATTGACTATGGACTGCCGCGCAGAAGGTGCATCCACGTTTGAATCCCGCGGGCTTGAGCTTCACCGATGGAAGGGCATTTTGCGAATGCCCGCTTGGCTAGCAACTACCCTCAGGTAGAAAATCTGTCGCCATGCACCTAACGGTGTGTTTCGGCAGCCAACCTTGAGAGCCAGTGTAATTACAGGCACATTAGACTTAGCAACCACGTCTCAAGGTGACGGATGCAGTCCGATTCGTGGCTTGTGACGAAATGCATCTGTTATAGGCAGAGGTTAGTCTGCTTAACATCAGGTGGGCCTTGATCTTCTTCCGTAACAAAAAAAAATAATTTACTCAGACTATCTCCTAAAACTTTGTTAGAAAATCCTTATGTGGTGAAATTTTCGCTATTTTTTAATTATGTGAAGATTCGGAAGAAACAGTTGCGCTGATTAGTTGATGTCGACTCGAACTTCACTATGAAAGTCTTTACTGTTAGGTTATGTTATGTCAAATTGATTTCATCTGCCTGGTCCATTATGTAGTGAGCGACATCCTTAATTGCCAAAGATATCTCTGTCTCTATCTGTATGCTCATACAGACGGGCACGTTGGTTAGTGAACCACAAACAACACAGCGAATATTTTTAATTTCAAAACAGTGAAAATAAAATAACCGTTATTTTATTAATACTGTGAAATGAAATATAAAACTAATGAATACTTTTATGTAACAAATTTGATTCTGTTGCTGATGACCAGTGATTAGCTGATTAGTTGAACTAAATTAGGCGACTGTAAGTAATACTTTAATTTTCTTACTGGTAATGTTTATCAATTATCGAAATAAATAATAATAATAAAAAATCACGGTCAATTAAACTGTAATACTCAGTATGTACATATATGTAAGTGTAATCGTGATCATGGCGCTTGCAACAGTAACGAAATATTGAGAGCTCATAAACAATCAAAAACACGGCAAATATCCTGGTTCTAATAACTATGATAATAATAAAGCCTTTATTTCCAAAGTATTTACATTTTTGAACTTTGTGTCTTTAATTAAATATTTAGATATAAATTTAACTGCTCAAAGTTATTTTATAGAAGAGAAATCTAATATATTAGTGATTGAAAACTGCACTTATGCTGTAGCTCTTAATTCGGTTTGCCTAATGGCAAAAGGCTCCTCCAACTCTCTCCATTGTTTTCTGTCCGCCGCTGCTCTCATCATCGTCATTTTTAGGTCATCAAAAGGAGACGAGGTCGTGAAGCAAGAAGATGGGATCTTTTTGCTTTACGATCTGGTTTTTTTATGCTTGATAGGTTATACTTTGACCACTATCTCACCTGATGGTAAGTGATGATGTAGTCGAAGATGTTGTTCAGGCTAACCTAGAATTACAGGCTCTCAAGAACAGCTGCCAGAACACACCGTTAGGTGCTTGGCGACAGATTTTCTACTTGAGGGTAGCAGCTAGCGGGCATTCACAAAATGCTCTACCACCATGCTATAATGACTGCCATCCTAAGACAACAATCGAGACCGACGGCTTAACGTCCCTCCCAAGCTCGGAAGCGCTCAGTAGTATTGTCACCAGCGGTCACCCATCCAACTCATGAACGAGGCGGACGTTGCTTAACCTTGCTGATCGGTTCTGAAAGACTAAGCAAACTTCACTACAAGCGCTTCAAAAGGCTCCTTTTGTTGCGCGTTGGATACGGTCACAAATTTACTGCAATTTTCCTTCTTGCAGCGGAGCATATGACCAGTCCTCCACCATTTAAAATGGTCCATGCGCGTCAATGTCTGTTCATTTAGTTTTGTACTTCATGTCTTTACTTGTAACTTTGTCTACTAGTTATAAACCTAGCATGCTTGTCTGGCATCTTTGGAAATCTCCCGCCAAGCACCTAACGGTGTGTTCCGGCAGCACTCCTTGAGAGCCATTGAAATTACAGGAGTTCCGAGACAAAGCTCTGTCAAATTTCACTCAACACTAGTTATCATAGGTGAGCTACGAATTATGTTATAACTTTCATATATTACCGCTTCGATTTCGGACTCATTCAGTTCACAATGAACAATGCAGCACAGTCATCCAAATTCAATTGGATTGTTTAAGTGATTTGGCGTTCAGAAAAGATCGCATCCGTTTGGTCACTGTGTTGCTCTTCATGTTACAATTTTTAAACCACGCCGCGAAGGATAGTTGCGTTCTGTTTTTGAGCTTGACTTACATTAATTTATTTATATATTTATTCATATTAAGTGGGTAAGTATCACAACGATTGTATAGGAATTTATCTAGGTTCCATGGACTCATTCTCCTCCCACCTGGAGAACCTTGATGGAGCCGACTCTGAAATAAATAATACAATTTAGTAAGGCGAAAGAAAGACCTTCAGAGTGTTTCAATTCAATAAAATATTGTTTTTTTATAGTTTTCTGGTATACCCTATAATTTTTTCATAGAAATAACAGAAGTATCGAGACTGACTCGTAACGTAATCACATGTTAATATTATTTATTTCATTTATATCATATCAATAAATTCTCGAAATTGAAATGAAATAAAGCCCGCCGGGAGCTCGCAAACGATGCTGCGCACTCGACGGTGTAAAACATCTTACATGCGCGAAACTCAAGCCAACGTATTTGATACGCTTTCAGTATTTTCAGGTTAATTATTAATGTTAAAAAGGATTCCGTTACCTCATATCAATCTATAAAAACATAAAAAAAATACGCAAATTTGCAGACAAAAATAGAAGAACACAAAACCTCGTTTTCTTTAATTAACTTAAGCAAACTGCAACTATTGCAATCTTTGCAGAGGATGTCCCGTGAAGATGCTTATCAAAATAATAACATTTACAAGCTTGACGACTCTTCAAAAGAAAATTAATTTCTAATTTCAGGTACCATAACCCTACAGAGATATGGAATCCAAAGAAATAGCTGTCAGGAACAACCTTGTAACCATAAAAAATGAATTGCTGGCAGAAGGAAATTTCAAGAAAATTATGACATCAGATTATGATAAAGTTAATCATGATAACTTAAGTTCAGATGAAACGTTGGATAAAAATATATCAGAAATCAACAAAATAATCTTCAGTAAAAATATATCAAGTGACACCGATGAAAGTAACAATAAAGTTGGTTCACGTGAAGAAGCAAAAGAAACTCAAGAGGACAATAAGTTTAATGAAGAAATTTATACAATAAAGGTTGATCAATCAGATAAAGTGTTAGGATTCACGCCTCAAAGAGCACAAAGCTTACCAACTAGTGAAATAACAATAGTAATCAGTGATTATACAGATCACTATAGAGATTATAGAAACTGTACTTTAAAAAAGAAATTCCTTGAAGATGGATTTGGACAAGATCTGACTCAAAATCACAAAGAAATGTATAAAAATATAACAGAAAATAATTTAAATACGTATCTGGATACTAATCAAGAAAATAAATCTCTTATGTCTAAATGTACGAGAAACATAAAAAGTAAAGAAGATGATGGCACATACGATTCTAAAAAGGACTATTTTGCAGGTCAGTAATTCAGTGAAATATATTTATTATAAACGGAAACTTCGTTGCATTTCCAACAGATATGTATAATTTTTGTGTACATTACGAAAACAATACCAAAAAAATATCAGCTAGGTGTCATACACTGAAGGTTCCATAATTCTTACATAGTGTACTACCTAGAAAGTAAATTTCTGTACATTGGCATTCTTTGCTCAATTAGAACTCGAACCGGGCTGATATTTGGACACAATAGGCAGAATGATTATCTGTTTTTGTAGGAAAACAGATGAGACTTCGGTTTTCCGTCTATTCAAGATTTAAATGGAATGGGCCATATTTGAAATTTTGTAATCTTGGTTAAAAAAACGTTGATCAGAGATAAATATTGAAAGAGAAATTAAATTATTTTCAATTTTCAATGTTTTGGCTAAAAATAAATGAATGGTTAGCCATCCAATTTGTCAATTAGCGAATGGTCTGTAATACGGGGCCTATCTCAAAACTTAAATAATATAGGAATCTGAAATAGCATTTATTTTCTCGTTTTGATCAACAAATACTGAATATGCTTATTTATAATGTAATTTAGAAGCAGTGACCAAAATCAAAAACATACTTCTTTTACGGGCTGTTGCAATATGGAGCCCTAAATGAGTGAGACCATTTTGCTCTTGGGTAGGTTCTATTATTTGTTTTTTAAATACATCTTATGAATGATCCCTTTATGACCAATACCCATAATTTCCAACCAACGAAGAAATAAATCATCAATGTGTAAATTTCCAATCGTAGGTCTTCTCCTCGAATCAGTAGTGTGCAAATACTTTATTTGTTGTTTAAATACATCTTATGAATGATCCCTTTATGACCAATACGCATAATTTCGAACCAACGAAGAAATAAATCATCAATGTGTAAATTTCCAATCGTAGGTCTTCTCCTCGAATCAGTAGTGTGCAAATACTTTTATGCTTAAGTGTGCATAAAACCTATATAGGTACCTACAGAAAAACTAACATCTCGAAGTGCAGTGTCAAACATAAAGAGCATGGGACACTGAGGCTCTAAAGCTGGACTTACATTACGACATTACTTTCATACAAGTTCAAATTAATATCTTGACACCAAAAATGTTGGTTAAATTGCATACTGTTTAAAGTCGTGAAAACTTCAATATCAGAGCGACAATGGCACCGTCAGCATCAAAGCTTGTTAATAATCGTTTTGTTAATGTTTTATATGTAAATATAATAATATAGAATTTTATTTTTTTTATATCTATTTATTGAGAGAGATTTTGATGGTATCTTTTAATAAATTGTATCTTTTTATCAGCTTTCTTGCATCAACTTGCGTTTTTCAACATAAAACTTTGACATGTCTATAACAAACACAAACGTTTGCTCTGCGTTTGCCCTTTTGCGATAATTCTTTCATCACGGTTTACATGATGAAATTGGTTGCATGACATAAGTGTTGCATTCAATCAAGTATTACGCGAAACTAACTTGATGTCATAAAACTAGTGCGTGGATGGTGGACTATCTATTTACACGCACAAAACTACCAGCCAAATTATAATTATGAAACTAAATTGTGCGCAAAAAGTTTCTCAAGGTGACTCCGGCCTAGGCTCTATATATCTCTATCACTGCAATGCATAGTATCGCTTAAAATACTTGCATTAGTCGTGCAGCCGCCCACGCCTCCTCACCGTCAATTCTTTTATCCTATTTTACACATTGCATTGGTGGAGATAAAGTTGAAAATGGTTTGAAACTTCCGGCCACTGCCATTTCGGTGGGAATTGACGCTTAATGGACAGGCGTAACGCTGACGATGAGGCGGGACTTATTCGTGTCATTATTCTAAAATATTAAATAAAACATATGCATGACTAACAAACCTTTCAAGAAAATGGCTGAGCTAGACTCATTACACAGAATATTGAAAAAGTGTTCAGATTTATTAATACTAAGATGGTTTAAAAACTTGCCGACTTTTCTACAGGTTATGTACACGGACACATATTTGGATATTTGGACCATTCACACTTAGGAAGGCGAGTCCCTCCATAATTTTGAATATACTTAGTTGCAACTTCTACTGTCTTCTGTAGTGATCATATACACAACAGAAATATTATATACAGTAGTTCAATTGCGCGGTATCCTGGAATTCAATGACAAATGACGATAAAAGCGCTAGGGAAATCACTATCGAAAGTTTGAGTGTTGTGTTTGTTATAAATATTTTTTTTTTATAATAATTGTTTTTTTATAAATAAATTTTGTTGTGAATAGGTAAAAATATAACTATATATATCTATTTATCTGAGAGAACACAAGCGCACGTAGAATTGATTAAAAAAACGCCATTGTCCTCGGTAACATAGTAAGGCCATCAGTAAAGAGGTTATTGTATGATTATTTGCTTTTAAAACTCCTTGGGTTCTTTTTTCTTGAAAAGATTACAACCTCTATAGTGTCAATCTGCTGACATCATATTAAAACTAAACTGTAAGTAAACACCGCAGTAAAGCATGTGAACATCAGTCTAGTTGTATCTTTTTGTACCTCCTCGATGTAGGGAAGGCCGCACGGTTGATCACGTGACTGAATTCGGGATAAAGATAATATAATTATTAACTATTGTAAACTCCGGGTCGGTAGGTAGCTATTAATTATTTTTTTATAGTATACCTATTTACAAGTTCATTGGACAATTTCTACTAACTTCTTAGAGTCGACTTTAGTTAGTCCTAACAAACACTTATAGTAGATTTTTTACATATAGTAGTAGATTTTTAGTGACCAAATACAGAAAAAAAATGGTTTAAATCGCGTATGAATTCATGCATCTCTTTATAGCTATGCAATACCTAATAAACTTTTCTGTCAACAATGCTCCCGGTTAGTATATACTACCAAAATGTACGTGATCTCCGTACTAAAGTAAGCATATTATATTATAGAAATATATGCCTTAACTCGTATGATATTATGTGCTTTACGGAATCGTGGCGTAATGATAGTTTCATTGATAGTGAATTATTTGATGATAGATACGTTATTTGGAGAAGAGACCGGGATTTTTCGGCAACAGAGCAGGAGAGGGGGGCGGAGGGGGGGGGGGGGGCTGGTGACTTCTAAATCATGAATTATTCTAGTCCGGCCTAGCCCTAAATAGTTTCACATTTGCTCATAAAGTGGCTCTAATTTCACCGCAACTAAGCACATAATGACACATGTAATCAAACTGTGACTTTTTCATTGCTATTATTCACAACTTTCACAAGTTAGTTATAGAGTTCTTTTCATATATTTGGTTCAGTTCCGTTGTTCTTAAAAAAGTTTCGATTGCAAAAAGATCGTGTTCAATAGTACAAAAAAAATACAAAAATTTCAACTTGTACTTGTATAATAAAACCGCGAAAAGCCAAAAAAACATATGTAAATGTATATTTATAAGTCATTTTTGAAATTAAATTATAAATTACTTACCAAAATACATATTTCAAAATAATTATCTTACACTAAATTAACCATTACTTAAAATCATAAGTAGGTAAAGTATCAGTACTAATATTATAAATGCGAAAGTAACTCTGTCTGTCTGTCTGTCTGTTACGCTTTCACGCCAAAACTACTGGACCGATTTGAATGAAATTTGGTATGGAGATAGTTTGAGACCCAGGAAAAAACATAGGATAGTTTTTATCCGACTGCGCAAAAAGAGGTTAATGTTTTCGCGCGATAACCGACATACGCGCGGGCGGAGCCGCGCCCGTAAAGCTAGTATACAATAAAGTTAGTAACTTTCTGATAATTATTTACATACATAACAATAGGTATTAATATCTACGTTTAGTATCGTCAATGTTTAAGAAACTCTTCGAAACTATAAAACGTCTATGGCTAATGGCCATGCGCGCGCATATGAAAACTGATAATTTTTTTTCCGCCATCACGAAAAGATTTTCACACTTCGTTTTCACTGTTGAAATTTTTTTTTTTTTAATTTTTTTTTTTTCTGAAGGCTTACATCTATAGTTACAAAATAATATATATATACATAAGGAGAAGCCACTTAAAAGCCTCCGATAAACTCCGATAAACCGCACTAAAATTAATTGTTTAGGTATTATTTTCATCACAATTGTGTAAGCCGTCGGTTCCGGTTGTTGTCTTAGGATGGCAGTCGTTATAACATGGTGGTACGGCATTTTGCGAATGCCTGCCTGGCTAGCTACCACCCTCAAGTAGAAAATTTGTTGCCAAGCACCTGTCCTTGAGAGCCAGTAATTCTAGGTTAGCCTGAACAATTACATCTTCGACGGTGAGATAGTGGTCAAAGGCTAACCTATACAAAATAAAAAAAAATAGACGGTTAGTTGTTTAATTACTGTCTGTTATGCCTGTATTTTTATTACTTTCCTCGATGTAATATTCAAAACGGGGGCCTACTGTTACCACGGCAGGCGCACTTAACTCAGAGTAGGTATTGTCTTTAACTACAATAATAATAAAAAATCTACTTAAAATGTTTGTTAGGTATCATATTATAAAAACTTACGCTCATATTTATATCTAATATATGAAAAAACACGGGTGTTTGAGCGTGAACTTACTATGAGTCGATATCGCTATCGACAATGTTTCGGCTTCTACCGGAAGCCTTCCTCAGGATTTTGAGTGTGGTACGTCCGCCGCGGTCGCGTCACGCTTCACACTGCGGGCGGCAGCTCGCTGTGCTCAAGCCGACGGCGCTGGCGGCGGGGGTCGTTGCGGGGAGTGTTGTGGCGAACGCTGCGTTTTCGGTAAAGGATGCGATGCACCATCTTCATCGCTACTGCTTTCTTCAGATGACACCATCGCAGTCCGACAAGCAAAACGAACTGTGTCTACCATCTCCTGCTTCACATTTTTCAAACCTCCATGAAGACAAGTTCTCCAGCTTTGTGACAGCGCCCACCCTCTATCTCTGTTAAAATTAGGACGACGACTAATTTCTATAGCTTCGCGGATTTTGCGCGGTACGTAAAACTTCTCCTTAGCTAAAACCCGGGCTTTGTCGAAACGGATGTAGTGCGTCGTCCCAGATGTCAGGGCGTGCTCTGCCACAGCAGACTGATGGCTGTCCGCGTTTCTCATGGAGCGAATGTGTTTTCCGAGCCTTGTGGACACGTTCCTTTTTGTTTCTCCTATATAGCATTCACCACAATCGCATGGAATCATGTAGACTCCGGGGGTTCCCAGTGAGTCCTTATCTTTCGGAGATCGCAGTAATTGCCTAATTTGTGAGGGGGGGGCGGAATATCGTCTTGATAGAAAATTTACGCCGTAGCAAGTTTCCGATTTTATCCGTCACCCCCTTGATAAATGGTAGGTATGCTACTGCCCTCTCTGCTGTTGTTGTCCGGTTCCGTGCAGACGTGTTTGCAATCCTATTGCTTTGCTTCCAGCTATACCCATTGGACTCTAGTACTGAACGTACATGTGCAAGTTCCATATCCACATGTTGAGGATCACACAATCTTAGCGCTCTGTTAATGAGTGACCTAGGCACGGAAGCTAGGTGTGACGGGTGATGATGTGAATCCGCTTTTAGGTAACTATCGGTATGTGTTGGTTTACGGTACACGGTGTGTGAAATTCGACCGTTCTGTTTTCGTTTTACCAACACATCCAGAAAAGGCAACGTACCATTTTTCTCTTTTTCCACCGTGACAGCTATTTTTGGATGTTTTTTATTCAGGTGTTCTAATAAGGGTATCAAGTCATCCTTATGTAGAATGGCAAACACGTCGTCCACATACCGCCACCAGTATTTTGGTTTGAATGATATGCCGCTCAATGCCGTTTGCTCAAACCACTCCATGAAGATGTTGGCTATCACTGGAGCTATAGGTGAGCCCATGGCAACACCCTCTGTCTGTAGGTAGTAGTCACCCCGCCATAAAAAGTATCCACTTGTTAGTATGACCTCTATTACTTTCAAATACTCGATAGGTATGAGAGCAGTATGGAATAAATTCTCAATTATCTTAATGGTGTCAGCTATCGGTATGTTAGTAAATAATGACGTCACATCAAAACTCACCATAAGTTCGTCCGAGCTGAGCACCACTTCCTCTAACATATTAACAAAATGCACAGAGCCCTTGACAAAACTCGTGGTGTTGCCTGTTAATATATTAGATGTTTGTTAGGACTAACAGAAGTCAACCCTAAAAGGTTGTTAGCTTTTTTCCAATAAACCTGTATACATATTATTACACAGATACATATAAAACTTTGAGATATGGGAACCTTAGTATCCAGACTGGAGTAGGCATTCAAATCTACTACAGGCCTCTAAGCAAACTATTTTTAAAAATTATGCGACAGAAAATAAGCTACTCACAATTCACAAAATCACGCTCGTTTGGCCTCACCCTAATAAGTGATAACCTGATCATGGTGAATATCATAGGTACCTGCTTTGGATTTGACATATTTGTTAGTCCAAAGCAATGCAGTGATAAAATGTTATATCATTTTTTTATTATATTTTATTTAATTGCCTGTTTTCAGATACTGCTAGTGGAATAAAACATCAATTCGCTGGGCCGGTGTTCAGGAGTTTTAGGGAGAAATCAAACAGCAACTTCTGGCGACAGAACTGGATTGAGCTGTGAGTACCCGTTTTATATTTAAAAATAGTCTAAATAATAATATATATAGTATATTTAGGCACTAATCTGCAAGAATCCTAATAAAAATATCATTTTTGTGGTAATTCCGTTAAAGGTGCTTGCTGATCTGACATTATATAACATAAGAAATGCCTGGAAGGCTGCAGAGAGACCCTTTTCGCGTCATACGAACCGTCTTCACAAAGTCCTGACTCTCGAAGGCACTACGATAGACATTTTAAACCCTTATTCGTCCACACGAACCGTTTTTAGGGCCGCTACTATTCGACGAAGTTTAGTTTTTCGTGTTGCGAGCGACTCTTTAGATAACGAAAATTGAATTTGCGGTACGAAGTTCGTTGTTTAATTTAGTCTATGGTCGGACCGCAACGTTCATCACAAATATTGCACCGCTATGGAATCTTCCATACTATTCTAAGAACGCTGTTATGTCTCAATCAGTTTTATGTCTTAAGGATATGAAATTTAAGAACATTTTCATATGGTAAGAGTCTGAGAGTCATAGTTATGGATGAGCGAGAGGTGTCGCTACTCTATAAAATATGGGTTAGATATTTAGAATATACGTTAATGTTTTTGTTCTCCATAGATAAGTTCTCCGTATATTCGTTAGGATTTGTGTTCTTTCTGCATATTTAGAACTAGACTGACTACTAATAAGCAAACAAATAAATTATAATTTAATATTTGGAAAATGTACAATCCATACGAATTCAATTCAACATAAAATATTTTTAAAGATTATTAATTATTTTTATATTTACGTAAGTACTCGTATTATATTTCAATCTAGATTAAAAAAAAATATTTTAGATTAAAAAAATACTAGGAAGTCCATGCTATGAACTATGTTATACAAAAGTAAGCGGATACGTGTTTTGGGGATATTTTTCTTTCGGACAAGAAGTTCTACACCTCGATGAATTTGAGTAGGAAATCTTGACTCTCGAAGGCACTACGACCAGATATGGCTATAATGTTAAAGCTATCTTTTATATATTGTAAAGAGTAAAGACATTTTTGTATTTATTACCTGTAAAGAGTTAATACATTTCTATATACATGATACAAGCACTATCGTGGAAAAAATCACTAAGCGGAAAATTACCTTCACAAATTTTTGGGTACACAATTTCTCACTCACACCCCCAGATTTTATGCACCGGATGCCCAGTGGTGAAGGCACCCGATGCGTAAAATTGGTGGATGTGGGTTCCATTCCCATTCGAGGTGAGAAGTTTTGTTCTCTAAAAATTTTAAAAAGTAAGCAAACCATATTACGATGCTGACATTCTGCTAATTGATCGATTTACCACAGAGCAAAAATATAACATGGTACTCAATGAATTAACCCAAATTCTCCTAAGTTCATAAATGCATTTTGTTGATTTTTTTTTATGGCTGATAGGTTAGCCTTTGACCACTATCTCACCTGATGGTAAGTGATGATGTGGTCGAGGATGTTGTTCAGGCTAACCTAGAGTTACTGGCTCTCAAGGACAGCTGCCGGAACACACCGTTAAGTGCTTGGGACAGATTTTCAACTTGAGGGTGGTAGCTAGCCAGGCGGGCATTCGCAAAGTGCCCTACCACCATGCTGTAACGACTGCTATCCTAAGACAACAACCGGGACCGACGGCTTAACGTGCCCTCCGAAGCCCGGAAGCGTTCAGTAGTAATGTCAGCAGCGGTCACCCATCCAAGTCATGACCGCGGCGGACGTTGCTTAACTTTGCTGATCGATTCAGAATGGCTAAGCAAACTTGGCTACGAGCGCTTCAAAATCAATGGATAATCATAATAATATAAATAATAATAAATAATTGGACCTTAGATAATTTTGTCCAATGGGAGGCCACCTGCACGGCCCTGTGAGATGCATACGTGAGGACATCTTGTGTGCAGGTGGTCGGGCACTGGGGACATGACAGTAAGTGTGCCATATTTTGTTCAGGGGCACCACACTCACATTCTCCTAAGTGAATAAAATAAACGAATTAGTAGAAGTTTTAAATTTTTCTACTATATTTTATGCACCTTAATGAATTTAAATACAAATTAGTGTAATGCATTAAGTCTACAGGAAAATACATGTTTTTTTGGGGCTTTTAATTTTTCTTTTATTATTATTAATGTGTTTTGGCAATCCGCCAAACCGATACAACATTCTTTGAAAATTTCAACTGGCTATCTAGTACGGTTACCCCGTGGGGTACCGGGCTGGAATGCCAACCTCATGCTACGTGTGTGTGTCGTAAGAAGGAGGGCAGCAGCGCCTTCTGAGGAATTGATATCTTAAACTGCAATCCCCAACTCGTCTGCCAAGCGTGAAATTGGCAAACTACCCTTTATAGGGGAGGCTGTGTTAAGCAGTGTACAAACTTCCCTAAAGACCACGTGGTCTTCGTTTGATCCCCAGAGACAAATAGAAAAAAAACTAAATTTCCTGTACATTTGTTTGACGCCGGGCAGTAACGGTCCAGAATATGATAACTTTCTAGTATCTGGCAATAAGCTCGCCTATGTAAGAAGAGATGAACGGCGCTTAAGGTTATCCAACAACTATTTTATCTTATTACATTTTATCATATAGTAGTGCTTGAGCAAGATCCATTTGCTGAGCACCGTAACGAAATTCCTACACATAAGAACCGTAACTGGATTAAAGCGCTCGTAGCAAAGTTTGCTTAGCCGTTCTGAACCGATCAGCAAAGTTAAGCAACGTCCGCCGCGGTCATGACTTGGATGGGTGACCGCTGGTGACATACTACTGAGCGCTTACATGCTTCGTAGGGCACGTTAAGCCGTCGGTCCCGGTTGTTGTCTTAGGATGGCAGTCGTTATAGCATGGTGGTTGGGCATTTTGCGAATGCCCGCCTGGTTAGCTACCACCCTCAAGTTGATAACCTGTCGCCAAACACCTGACGGTGTGTTCCGGCAGCTGTCCTTGAGATCCATTAATTCTAGGTTAGCCTGAACAACTGCTTCGACCACATCATCACTTACCATCAGGTGAGATAGTGGACCTATTAGGGATTTTAAAAATAACCGTGCTAATGCTTAGCGAGTGGGAATGCGTTACAGCATTTTGCCACGAAAAAATAAGGATAAACCAAATATAGGGATATTAATGCACTAGCGTAATAATTATTTCATGTATTAAAATTAGTACTAATCAGAACTATCAGTACTAATATTTTAAATGTGAAAGTAACTCTGTCTGTCTGTCTGTCACACTTTCACGCCAAAACTACTGGACCGATTTGAATTAAATTTGGTATGGAAATAGTTTGAGACCTGGGAAATAACATAGGATAGTTTTTATCCAACTACGCAAAAAGAGGTTAATGTTTTTGTGCTATAACCGACATAAGCGCGGGCAAAGCCGCGCCCGGAAAGCTAGTATTATAAATGCGAAAGTAACTCTGTCTGTCTGTGTGTCTGTTACGCGTTCACGCCAAAGCTACTGGACCGATTTAAATGAAATTTGGTATGGAAATAGTTTGAGACCCGGGAAAAAACATAAGATAGTTTTATCCAACTGCGCAAAAAGAGGTTAATGTTTTTGCGCGATAACCGACATACGCGCGGGCGGAGCCGCGCCCGGAAAGCTAGTATTAAAATAAATCTATAATTGGTATCACAACATATATAAACATTATATACTTTTATAAAGAGAACAATTGTATTCACAGATTAAAATAATGGAATAGGTTGACAGCCTGTTATACACTACGAAAAATAAGTGGTTTCTAAAATTTTGTTTTTTTACTAAATCACACCGCTCAATCCATACCGAAGTGGCGGCGGCAGTTTTATTGCTAAACCATTTTCAACTTTGTCTCTGTCATGGCAGCGCTTAGTTTGGCAAGCGGTGATGCATTGCTTGAGCTTATCAGCCGCATGACTAAAGCTGCTATTCCTGTCATGCGGATAGCGACCCCGCGTGCGGATCTAGCCCGCATGGGGGCTACCTTTCATACATGCTTTTCCTATCATGCGGGCAGCACGAACGCGGCCAGGATCATGCTGTTTATATCCTCGGCCCCGCGGTTTACAACCGCATTCCCGCATCCATACGAAATGCAGCATCCAATGCGTGCTTTATTCAAATTTCAAATTTCAAATTCAAAGTCATTTATTGCGAGCTACTTAGGACTCATATCATAGACACAATTACATATTAATTGTAGTATAACTAAAATAATAATTAATAATAAAATAAATCAAATAAATACACATCCAAAATTAAAAAATGTCAATAAATTTATAGTAAGAGTAGGTATCTCATATTAATAATGATAAAAAATTAATTTAAACAAAAGAGTCATCTCTCATGAAATGAGGGAGCATGTCTTTCACAACAATGCCTAATAAAAGGACAATCTACTCTGTCTGCAATCATAGCTAGGACAGTGTTGGTGCTGGCCCGCACCTTGCGCACCAGAGACGCGGCACGTTTGCGCATGGTCGCGTGGAAACAATCAACACGAGCTTGCGCAAACATGCCTGAGGCACTGCAGAAGCGGGGCAACCTCATCACTGCCCTGAACGCGTTGTTAAATTGTACTTTAAGTGCACTATACGACAAGCGGGTATACCTCGCCCACTGGCTACACGTATAGAGGGAGGTGCAGAACGCTCGAAAGAGCGTAACCTTCACCTCCCCCGAGCAACGTGCAAACCTGCGAGCCAGCATGTTCGCTCGTACGGATAATGCCCTTCGTTCACGTTCTATGTCTGCATTGTCCTTGAGGTCGGTAGTAATGATGTGTCCCAAATACTTAAATTGTTCCACCCTTTCCAATGAAACACCATTCAAATATACGGGTGGTACATTTTGAGGACGTTTTGTTCCGGCCTCAAAGACCATACACACACTTTTTCGGACATTGTAGTTTAGCCCATGAGTCATGGCATACCTCTCACAGGTTCTCAACAACGTTCGTAATCCACAAACCGACGCGCTCAGCAACACCATATCGTCCGCGTAACTTAAATTATTTACACTAACCCCATTAATGTGGCAGCTGACATGTTTATTGCTGAGCTCGACGATCAAGGCATTCATATAGAGGTTAAACAGGGTGGGAGAAGTCAGGCCCCCCTGCCTAACACCACACTCCAGCCGGTATAAATCCGACATCGCACCCGCCCACTTGACACTATTGACCTGATTCGTGTACCAGTACTTGAAAATACAAGTCAGTTCCGGTGGTAAGTTGATGCTCTTAAGCTTGTCCCACAGTTTGTCATAAGAGACCATGTCAAAGGCCTTGGACAGGTCGAGAAAGCATGCATGCACAGGTGTACTTCGATCTGTATAATGCCGAACGACATGCTTAAGGCACAGTATTGCACTTTCAGTAGAAAGTTTAGGTCTAAACCCAAACTGATTATCGTGCAATATAACGAACTTATTTAACTGTGCTTCAAGCAGGCCGTCAAACACCTTAGCTACAATTATCGCTAACGAAATTGGCCTATAGTTATTTATGTCAGCTAAGTCACCCGTTTTATTTTTTACGACCCGCACAACAATTGTTTTCATCATAGCCGATGGTAGGTAAGAGTGGCTCACACACAGCGTGTAGAACATTGCTAATATTCGCGATATATGTGCTAAATGTTCGATGCTAAGGCCATCGTGACCAGGCGATTTACCTCTCGATATAGATTTTATAATTTTAATTACATCACTAGAACAAAACCTGGTCCCGACGATCCCCACCGGCATCTCATTATCCACCACATCTTCCACCGGAGCAAGCGGCGATCGAACTCGAAAGTGGTCACTGAACATATTAGCAATATTCTTGGGCTCACTCACACCAGCTCACTGACGCTCACTGGGAGACGAGGCCGATTGTTTATTTTGTTGGTGCTATGCCAGAAGTCATGAAAACGCCCCTTCGAGTGTTTTTCAGCTAGAGTGTCCATTCTTATCTGGTCCTGATGATTTTGACACCATCTAAGACGAGACTTGAATATTCGCCTGCTTCGGCACATCTCGTCATGGACATACCCTGACCTCGGTTTACCGCAAAGCACCCACTCACGAAATCTCCCCCTAGCCTCCAAATGAGCCTCGCTGACATGTTTGTTCCAGCCAGCTATGCGTGGGCCACGCTCACCCCGCCCCGCTCGCTTGCCCCCTCGACTCACCTTAGCTGCATCGCGGAGGGTGGTGACAATGTCGGAATACATAACATCTAGAACTAGTTTATGAGACGGGTCATTACAGTAAACATCCGCACATTTCGTAAATTCAACCGGAAAATCAATAGAACGTAATTTTACACGACATTTACTCTTATAAATAAGAACCTGATCATCTGTCTTTTCTCCCCAGAGAATATCACTATTTAATGCTAATGTTGTACCTAATTTAGGCGTTAACAAGTCTAATGTGCACTCAATAATGACAGGGAAGTGATCAGACCAAGTGGCCTCATTATTTACAAAAACATTACAAATAGATTGTTTCGCAGAATCAGTCACTAAGCAGTGGTCTAACCAGCTGTACGAGCTATGCACTTCACTATAAAACGTGTATGTGTCAGACTGGATACCTAAAACTTCTACGTCTATACACGACCACGATTGCTCGTTACAAAAGGCTATAAGTTCCCTATAGAATAGTTCGGAAGGATCTGCATTAAAGTCCCCCATTATGTACACAGATTCAACTCCGCATTCTTCTATTAAAGCACTCACCGCACCTAAGCAATCCGTGAATTCAGGTAAGTTTTCTCTTGACATAGTCGGCATGTATATACTTATTACTACAATGGGCCGGTTACGTGTCATAATTTGTACAGCGCACACACGAGCATTATCGCACTTTAACACGGACACATGTGGGAAAACGCTGTTCTTCCATAGCAAGGCAACACCACCAAAAGGCCTACCACGCAGTATTCCCGCTGATGTATCTATCGCTGACGTACCCGTGTAACCAAACTCGCCGTCGATTCTGCTGAGGTACGGAATGTCCTCCGGGTACAGCCAGGTCTCCTGCAAGGCAATTAGACTACAGGTTTGACATAGCTCCCTGACACTATCCAAGGATCGTTTTACTCCTTTGCAATTAAAGCTCGCAAACTTATAAGGTATGTTACTCATTGTTGTGTTTGCTTAGGCCGTTCACAGACATAGATTTTGTGTTCGATCGTCGGTACTTAAAATTCACAAATCGACGAAAAATAATACCCTTCGGCCATAACTGCTTATCTAAATACATAGACAGTTTTGCCTCGCTCACAAAGAATTTGTAGGCTTTATGGTCTTTCCACTTCAAGGTATCTATTTTTTGAAGGGCGATAGTCTCACTAGTACGTGTCTGCACGTATTTAACGATGTCATTTTCATTTGTGTCCTTGTGAACATTTGTGATAAAGACGGGCACTTTCTTCGACGCTGCTCTAAAGTTACTATCTAGATCACGCGCAATCCCCGATTTGCCGAGGTAACGATATTTTTTCTTTTTGCGATTAGTAACAGGAATCCACGGGCTGTTATAGTTGTCATCAAATCGCGGTTTAATTACTGCTTCTTTCGTTACGTCGCTACGTGTGTCCCGCGCCTTAGCATTAACGCTGTTATCACTATTTTTTATAAGTAAGCTTAGTGCTTTCCTAGTAGAAAAAATATTCTATAACACACACGATTATTTTCTTTTACGAGATCATTAATTTAATTTATAATCTTTTAATACGAGTATGTTGTTTTTCCAGTTTTTTAAATATTTTATTGAATTTATGCGGTTCCCAATTATTGACATGTAACTTTTGGTGTTATTAATTAATTATTTGTATTTGTATTATATAATTATAATATAAAAATACGCATGACAGGGACAGAGCTCTTATACAAGTTTTGTGTTGAGTTGACAAAGTCGAAAATGTTTAGACATTTAGTCCCCATTTTAGAATGTCCTAATAAAGTTTCGGGTTGCTATGCAACACATAAAATAACTGAATGATAAAAATGACAGTTAACATGCAGCGCGTCTCAAGCATTAACCGATGGATAGGCTACGATGACTGTGAAACGCAAAGATAGTGTTTTGTTTTATAAATATGTTCTGGGTAGTATAAACTTACTAGAACATTCTGAAACAGCCCCGAAACTGCCAACCGCTGCGTTGCAGTCCGCTACACCTTAAGTGCAAATCAAGCATTAGAATCATGACATTAGAAATAAACCAATTAACAATGACACTACCTATAGTAACCAGAAAGTAGAAGTAGTTGATAATCTCAAATATTTAGGAATTAATTTGGAGTATGAGAATTGACGCTTTAATTGGAAAACCTATGTTAAGTGGCCCAAGAAATAGATCTTTTTTTTTTATTGCGACTAGGAAAGCCTTTCACTACAATCTCACCTGATGGTAATGATGATGTGGTCGAAGGTGTTAACAGGCATTCGCAAAAATGCCCTTCCAACATGCGGTGAAGCTCAAGCCAGCGGCGGGATTCGAACCATGGATCTGCTGCGCGGCAGTCCATAGCCAAAGCCATTGACCTAATCGATATGTCTTTGCCCTAAAGAAACTCAGGAATACAATATCGATGGCACACTAACAGCACTAACGGCTTATCATGGCTTTGTGGTATCGATCTTCAACTATAGACTAATAATGTGGGGACATTGAGTCGATATCAATAAAGCGTTTAAAATGCAGAAGCGTTGCATTCGTGCTATAAACAAAGCTTGGTATCTGGATAGTTGTAGACTACTCTTCCAAGCATGTAACTATCTCCCGCTACCATGCATATATATAAGAGACATCTGTCGGTTTGTATAGAATATAGTATTTTCAAATGCGAAACGAGGTCTTTTAACGGTAAAGCATAAAGTCACCCACCTATTGTATCAACTTTTTTGTCATAAAATTATATACAAAAAAAATTGTTCACGTTATATACCTATACGTTACTTGTATTAACGTATATAACAGGATCCCTAATGAAAAAAAAGTTAAATGGTAATTTATTCTAAATTCGATTCCTATACTATAATAATTAAGGGGCTTTAATATATTTAGTTAAAATTGCACGTCTGCTGGCAGACAGAGTACATATGTACAGACAGAGTATACACCTAAGACCTTTTATGACTGTATTCTTGAATATAAACCATTGACTTGATGACGAGTCATACGACAAGATCGTAAACCTGTAAATCAATCAACACTCACAAAACTGTTTATAAAAGGTGCCTGTAAAATTTTAATAGCAATTTCAGTGCTCAATGTGTTTGTGAAATTTACACAGATGGTCGCCGTGTTATACATCTACCTACTAATGTTAGTTTATTTAGAGTTCCTTTGGTATTGTCGAGTAGTTATTTATGATTGTCGTCATCAGATGAACGATGCCATCTTGTGGACATTGAAGTTCATACTATGGTTACTCCCAAAACAACGCATTTAGCTTCGCGTGTGAGGGGGTGATCAGTACTCATATATTTTGTCTTTACGTGCGCCACAAAAAATGATATTTTTTTCTTTTGATGTTGTTATGCTACCATTTGACCGGGATCTAACCTGATGGTAAGTGATGATGTGGTCTAAGATGTGGTTCAGGCTAACCTAGAAATACTGGCTCTCAAGGACAGCTGCCGGAACACACCGTTGTGTTTGGTGACAGATTTTCTACTTGAGGGTGGTGGCTAGCCAGGCGGGAATTCGTAAAATTCCCTACCACCATGATATAACGACTGCCAGCCTAAGACTGCAACCTGGACCGATGGCTTAACATGCCCATCGAAACACGGAAGCGTTCAGTAGTAATGTCATTAGCGGTCACCCATCCAACTCCTGACCGCGACGGACGTTGCTTAACTTAGCTGATCGAACGGCTAAGCAAACTTCGCTACGAGCGCTTCACATATACCATGGGTATCTGGTGGTATATTCCATAATTGGAATTAATATCAAACTTTGATATTTGGTGTATAACGATGAATACTTAACTAGCAACTCTTTTATCCCGTGGGGTGCCGGGCTAGATTGTCTCCCCATCTCTACACGTGGGTGTCGTAAGAGACGACTGACGGTAACACACCAGAAGGTGGGCAGCAGCGCTTTCTGAAGACCTGATATCACACACTGCTATCCCCAAGCCGCCTGCCACGCGTGGAGATTTTGGCAAACCCCCCATATCGGGGGAGGCTGTTTTCAGCAGTGGACTATGCGGCTGGTACAGTAATTTAACTAAATTATTTTTTAAGATAATTGTACCCATAGCGCTTTTCATACTAACGTAGGTTTATCATTTTTTTAAATAAAATTTGAAGCAATGAGAGTAGAGTGGTAATTGCTATGGACTACCGCATGCCGTCCCGCAGTTCCATGGTTCGATACCCACCGGCGGATTGAGCTTCTCCGTACGGTGGAAGGGCATTTTGAGAATGCTCGCCTGCCTAGCTACTACCCTTATACATAAAATCTGTCGTCAAGCACCTAACAGTGTGTTCCGGCTGCAGTTCTTGATAGCCAGTAAAATTTCAGGGACAATAACACTTAAAAACTCAGAGTGCCGGGAGCAGTGCAGTTCGTATTTGTGACGAAATGCATCTATTATAGGCAGAGGTTATTGCTTTACATCATTCGTCACAATCACATGAAAAAACATGTCTTCAAACTAGGTTAAATTTAGCTTGCATGTACTTGACCTTAATATGCTTCAGGTTTGCCAGTTATCCGTAAAATTCCATATTTTCAAAATTATTTCGGTTAATCGTTTTGTATAGGAATTCTTATCTTCATATAAGTACATATTAGTGATAGAATACATGATAAATAAAAAACTGGAACTTTTTGAAGCGCTCGTAGCGAAGTTTGCTTAGCCGTTCTGAACCGATCAGCAACGTCCGCCTCGGTCCTCAAGGAAGGTGTATTGTCCACAGATTATTCCGAAAAAACACGATTAGCGGCGATGTATTCACCGGACGCTCGGAAGTGCTAGACTGGTAGTGACTCAGGCGATTACCCTGAATTCGTCTAGTAAATATGGAGGGCAAACAACTGATCTACAGGTAAAAAAATCTTAGCCTTTAATACACACCATTTAATATAGATCAATATGCCCCTACAACCTAAGATTTTTTTACCTGTAGATGTGTTGTATGGCCTCCATATTTACTAGACGAATTCAGGGTAATCACCTGAGTCACTACCAGTCTTGCACTTCCAAGCGTCCGGTGAATACATCGCCGCTAATCGTGTTTTTTAGGAATAATCTGTGGACAATATGCCTTTCTTGTGTCTTTATAAACTCTGCACCAATTATACAGGCACTGTGAGAGATAAGAAAACTGTTTCATTTCACGCGTAATTATTGCTTTTATTGATGAAATAGAAAATATCGTCATATTGTTTTATCTTAGGAACTAAACTTAATGAAATGGATGAGCGAGATATGTGTATCGTTTGGTGTGAGAGAGTGAAAGAGATCGCAGCATAATGGTGATCGGAACGTCTCGTGGCGGTTCGGTGGTAACACGAATTGCTTATTTATCTCTTTCTAACAACAGATATGACGCATAATATTTGAACGTTCTTTCCTTGTCATTACAAACTGCATATACATGTGCGTAGGTATGTATATAGGTAAATTCTAGTAAGCTTTTAGAGCAGTGGTGTTCGGATATAACTAATCTATATATTTCAAATCACTGGGTGTCGCATCTCGACCCACATACAAACTATCTGATCCGGAGTGTACCTGTGTGTAGTGTGTAGTTCGTGAATCCTGGAATACCGGAATCAAACTACATTCCGGAATCAAGCTACAAAGGAATTACGAACGAAGGTCTTGTAGAAGCCTAAAGTCGAAGACTGAGGTCTTTCTGAGTCGAGGTTCGTAAATCCCGTACCGCCGCTGAAACGTTACAATGTTTTTCATCACATTTGCGAGTAAATAATAATTTCACGGCGCACATGAAGCACCCGCAGCATAATTTGCTTGGCCATTCTTAACTCCAAGTCCAAAGTCTCCAAGGATTACTTAGAACAATCGTCGTCTTTCAGTATCGTAAAATAAGAAGGGCCTTAGAATCATAGCCACGAATTTCATAGTGTAAACTTCTACGAATCAGCGTGCGATGCTTCACAAAGTCAAAACAAAAGCCTTGGAAAGATAATTAAATACGCCAATGGCGTCATGTGGACTCTCCCAGGCTTCGAATGTACGTGACAGTAATTTGACACCTGTGTCGGCTGTCGGAAAATGATTATACAGCTGAAGATGTTGTTCAGACTAACTAAACTATACAGAAGACTGAGGAGTATAATCGGCCATTATGTTTAGCGTTTGTGGACTATGAAAAAGCCTTCGATTTAATCGAAACCTGGTCCGTGCTGCAGTCTCTTCAGCGATGCCAAATTGACTATAGGTACATCGAAGCGCTGAAGTGTTTGTATAGGAACGCCACCATGTCGATTCGACTACAGGACAAGAGCACAGAACCAATCCAACTGCAGCGAGGCGTGAGACAGAGAGACATTATTTCTCCGAAACTGTTCACGAATGCGTTGGAGTACGTTTTTGAGCTCTAGAACTGGAAAGACTTCGGCATCAACATTTATGGCGAATACTTCACTCACCTGCGTTTCGCCGATGACATAGTCATAATGGCAGAGTCGCTTGAGGAACTCAGTACAATGTTCCTTGACCTCAAGAGTTTCCCAGCAGGTGGGTCTTGAAATGAACATGGACAAGACGAAAATTATGTCTAATGTCCATGTTGCACCCGTAGCAGTAGTTGTTGGGAACGATACGCTCGAAGTTGTTGACCACTACATTTACCTGGGACAGACTGTCCAGTTAGGTAGGACAAGCTCAGAGTCGCTCTCAGAATTTGCAAGTTGATGTGGCAATGGGCGGGACACATTGCTCGACGAACTGATAAAGAAAGCTTCTGGAATGGTTACCACACTACACCGGAAGACGTAGAGTTGGTAGGCCCCGCACTAGGTGGACTTACGTCTTCGTGAAAGTCGCTGGTACTTAGCCAATGGTTACTCATTGGTTACTAGCGGCTAATAGCCATTCTTTGTGGCGCTCTATGGGGGAGGCGTTTGTTCAACAGTGGACGTCTTCCGGCTGATGATGAATAGTTTGAATGAAAGAAATTATTTTTGCCGCCATTTTGCATTCTGGTTAGTACTGATTTCGTATGATAACAATTATTCATTATGTACCCAATTTCAGCAGTGAATTCGTGATTTTCTGTCTAAAATTACTACGATACGAATATAACTGTAATATGGAATAATTTGAAGCGCTCGTAGCGAAGTATGCTTAGCCGTTCTTAAACGTCCACTGCGGCGACGGTCCAGGACCGACTTATTGTTTTAGGAATCCAGTCGTTACAGCACGGTGGTAGGACATTTTGCGAATCATGCGAATGCTCGCCTGGCTAGCTACCACCCTCAAATAGAAAATCTGTAGCCAAGCACAGAGCGATGTGATCCGGCAGATGTTTTTGACAGCCAGTAATTCTAGGTTATTCTACACAACATCTTCGACCACATCATCACTGATGGTATCAGATGAGATACTTAGGGGGCATCCATAAATTACGTGAGATGATTTAGGGGGGGAGGGGGTCGAGTCAAATCTCATATAATCTCACGTTAGGGAGAGGGAGGGTCTCGACAAATATCACACAATTTTTGTTCTGATTGATACAAAAAAAATATATACTATACTAAGCATAATTCTCCATGGACTGAATCAGAGTAGATATATTTTTCTTTTTATCACAGTAGTCATGTCATGATTTAAGTAGGTATTCTATTGTTAAATTTTTATTACATTTATAACTCTCAGCAATATTGATTACTAGTCTTAACTAGTCGTAAATAAAAGCACGAAGCAAATTGTTTTTTTCTTTCTACAATAACAACGCAATGCGTTTACGTAAGAAACCCACATTCTCACGTGAGATTGGGGGATGGGGGAGGGGGTTGAACAAAATCTCACGACATCTCACCAACGGGGGAGGGAGGGACAGAAAATTTAAAAAAACACCTCACGTAATTTATGGACGCCCCCTTAGTGGTCAAAGTCTAGCCTATCCAGCTGTAAATAAAAAAAATAGCTTCTATACTTATACACAGACAGACATACTTACATGATGCCGGAGGTACAATTGCACTACGGAACATTAAAAACACGGCAAAACAATAATATTTTACTTTACTCATATCATATCGACCTTCCTATTGTAAGCTATTATGTAAATATAAGTATCTTCCACTGAATTAATTAAATAAACGTACAGAATAATTAATACTTAACTTACATGTGAATGCCAACTAAACGTACAAAACAAAACAGGTAGGTACGTATGCAGATAACACTGGCGTACAAACTGATAGCGCCATATTATGTGTGTTTATAACCCACGCAGCCAGTTGCACCGCGAACGCGCTCGTTTGTATACGTCAAACGCGAAAAAAGAAAACAATTCAAACATTCGAATTCCGAAGTTTTATTCTCGAATGTCAATGCAAGTTAACTAAAACCTTCTTTATGTGTGGCCAGTGATAGTGAAAAAAGTTCCGATGAAGTGTCTATTGCCAAGTTTTTCTAATAAGGTTGCCAGATTGAGTATGTATGAGCGTGCGTTGTTTATTTGTGTACGAGTTTTGGTTTTTATTTGCGTACAAAACTTTGTGGTGCGTTTCGTGGCGTAAATGAGTTTCTATAACATTTTTCGTTGACTGATTAGTGAATTATTTATGATTTCAAAAGTTAATGCTTCTAATAGGTGTGCAGTTTTTAACTACTTGTGATTGACTTAACTTGAATAGGTAGGTAGGTAATAAAAATGGACAGGTATTGACTATTATATATACCTACATTAGATTATATACAATGCACACCTACCTGTGTTTTTGTAGTTAAACTTACGTATTATATTCTTAATTAAATCTGACTAATTTTATCAAACGTTGATCGTAGGTATTTTAATTCTCTAACAAAAACACTAATAATAAACACATTTGTAGTACCTACCTGATGCTTACTCTCCTTGGGAATTATATAGTTGGTAGTATTCTCGGTTCGGTTGATGGTGAATATATTAGGTAGGTAGGTACCTACTCACCTTCGCTTGCTTCCATAGCCACTATGGCAGTCTGGGAAGTCTGGGTCAGTCAGAAGGGTACAATGCTCAGTTATCTCAGAAGAGTTTCCCAACAGTATACCTACTGGACTAAAGTCGGTAAAGCTGTTTGCACCTGATGTGCAGCAACACCCTACTAACGTCAAGGTGAAGTAATATAGATACATACTGACAATATTTTAGCGAATTTATATATGTAATGTACCTACCATAAACGAAACCAATAAGACTTAGGATCCGTTTCAGAATGTCCTAATAAAAGTTTCCGGTTGCTAACTAACACATAAAATAACTGAATGATAAAAATGACAGTTAACATGCAGCGCGTTTCAAGCTTTAACCGATGGATAGGCTAAATCGATGACTGTGAAACGCAAAGATAGTGTTTTGGTTATTAAATATACTAGCTTTCCAGGCGCGGCTCCGCCCGCGCGTATGTCGGTTATCGCGCAAAAACATTAACCTCTTTTTGCGCAGTTGGATAAAAACTATCCTATGTTTTTTCCCGGGTCTCAAACTATTTCCATACCAAATTTCATTCAAATCGGTCCAGTAGTTTTGGCGTGAAAGCGTAACAGACAGACAGACAGACAGACAGAGTTACTTTCGCATTTATAATATTAGTACTGATGTTCTAGGTACCTAGTAGGTATAACCGGAACTTACTCGAACATTCTGAAACTGGCCCTTAATAGGTATAACAATCTCTATATTATTCAGGTACAACGGGACCCATATTTTCTTTTTGATATTTTTCTCAAAAAATCGGCTAAGTGTGAGTTAAATTGGGCACGAAGGGTTCCGTACCATTATATAAACAACATTAGATACTATATTATTATTATAACCTTTTTAGGGTTCCGTACCCAAAGGGTAAAAACGGGACCCTATTACTGATACTTCGCTGTCCGTACGTCCGTCTGTCACCAGGCTGTATCTCAAGAACGGTGACAGCTAGACAGTTGAAATTTTCACAGATGATATATTTCTGTTGCCGATTTAACATCAAATACAAAAAGTTGGCCTATATTACTATATACATAACTATAACCGCTCGACTACCATTGTGTCAAAATGTTTTAATTATAATCAAACGCTTGCAAGGAACTGTAATAATCGTAAGCTGTAAATATAAACTAATCGGGCAATTAGTAATTCATTCGATTAGATATAACTAACTAGTGGAGTATAATTACTTAATGATAACGTTAAATGAAGATTTAAAGATCTGATGATCACAATAACTACTAAGCGAAATGATTCACCGTGCTTCTCTGGCTACCACCTTCAAGTGGAAAACTGAATATGAAGCGCTCGTAGCGAAGTTTGCTTAGCCGTTCTTAATCGATCAGCTAAGTTCAGCAACGTCCGCCGCGGTCAGGACTTGGAAGGATGACCGCTAGTGATATTACTACTGAGTACTTCCGTGCTTCAAAGGGCATGTTAAGCCGTCGGTCCCGGTTGTTGTCTTACGATGGCAATCGTTACAGCATGGTAGTAGGGCATTTTGCGAATGCCCGCCTGGCTAGCTACCACCCTCAAGTAGAAAATCTGTTGCCAAGCACCTAACGCTGTGTTCCAGCAGCTGTCCTTGAGAGCCAGTAATTCTAGGCTAGCCTGAACAACATCTTCGACCACATCATCGCTTACCATCAGGTGAGATAGTGGTCAAAGGCAAGCCTATTATAGCAATAAATAAAAAATAAATTAAACACATTTGTAAGTTTTGCCAAGTAAAACAGGACGAAACAGAACACATTTGTAGTAACACACATGTGCCTAGTTTGGCTTCGGTTCTTTGGCATGCTACCTGCCAATAAAACTGTCGGCAAGCACCTCGAGTATTCTGGCTTTTTGAGAGTCAGCTCTTTTTCTAGATAATAGCGTGCTGCATTAGTGCTGACATAGGGATTTTCAATCCCCACCGACCATGAGTTTTTGTATTCGAAACTGTAAGTCTAAAACCGATAGGTAGATGCGATTATATCGTCTCGAGATTTTAATAAGACGTGTGTTTTGGTAACGGCTCTGTCGCTGAAATAACTACCTACAACCGCGCTGTACGTAAACATGCGATAGGGCTACCCGCCTCCAGTATTTTAATTACATGTGCCTACTTTGTGCTTCCATTTAGTTTTGTAATTGTAAATATCCTTTTTTTTATATCAATAAGTAAAATTCTTTGTGAAATGAACAGGAAGTGTTCACTAAAAATGCGTGTTGTTTTTTGACTAGTAGGTAGATTTAATTAAAAAACCATGTTTATATTTGAATAAAAAATCAGTCTTAAAAATTTGCGACAGAAAAATATTTGTGAGACGTACGAAATGCTTTATTATTAAATTTTAAAGTATAAAAAATCCGCATTCTAATATATAGCATATTACCTATTTCACTCGTGTCAATCACTTTCTTTATTCTATTCACTTTTTTTATTATTCGAGACATTTTTTTTCGGGGGATTAAAGGAAATACTTTTCCATTAAAAAGACACACATTATGTACCGTCAACTATGTAGACAATAAAATATTATTTTATAGTATTACCTTTCAGTTTCCAGGTTATCCTAAAAAAGTTTTCTCTGGATGCGTTTTTGACGAATTCATGCAACCAAAAACAGCACAATATATCCTTCTCGTCATATTAAATATGTAATATGTACATAAACTTATTTTTAGAGAAAATATCACGTGTTTATTGTTAAAAAAATAACACTCCGTCCATTCGTCACTGCGGCACAGACGCGACTGTCTGAGTCTGTCTGCGTACCGAGCGCAGGCCGAGATCGAGGCGCGTAGGTACAACGCGTTTCGTCCGTTTCTATGAAGTTGAAATACTGTATAGATAACATTACCGTGTCTGAGGTGTTTATAGAACTCCGATGGTTTCTTTAATTTCATCCCAAAATTAGTTTGATCCCTAAATAAAGTAGATGGGTCTGCCGAAAGTGCAAGCCCCAACCATGACTTCAATGTCCTTATGACGTTAACATACAGCTTTGTTAAAAGGGATTTAGTATTGTTGTATACTAAAAAAGGCCAAGTCAGACGTGATGTTAAGTAGTTGTCATATATCCAAGCTTTTTTAATGTTACTTATCGGCTAGTCCACCAAACTAAGGTCTTTTAGAAAGCTATCGACAACTGCGTCTAGAGATGGTGTGCGTCCTTTGTGATCTATCTTCCTACCAAGAAATTTAAATGGCACAACTTCTGCAATTGTGGAAACACATTCTCCTCCTATCAATAGTCCCGGGTCGTAAGAGGTAAATTTGGTATTCCGTCTACCCAGACACATACAGTGGCATTTACTTGGTTTTGTTCTCAACCCTTCAGTCCATGTGCAGAACTCATATGCTTCTCGTAAAAGTTAAAACTACGTAAAATTTTGAAGTTTCCCGTATATTACCACGATTAATTAACCGGTTTGCCTACTCCTCGCGTGGTAATCCACTCTTTGCCACTGTGACATCATCGCTTTCCGAAATATTCGTATAAAGTAAATTTTTCCAACACAATTCTGACTAACGTACTATTGACCTATATTTTAAAAATAGAATCGTATTATACCGTCAGCCGGTATTTTTATCATTGGCTACTGTATATAGGTACCTAAAAAGTAAAAACATACAATTTGGTTCGTTGACTTTTTTATCTAACTCTACTATTACGTATTCTGTGCCTAAACTATCGAATTATGAGACTTATTGCTTGTGCTAAGTATTTCTTCTGCAATACGATTTCAGTCCGTAAATAGCTGGATTTATCTTCACAAATTTAATTATTCAAAAAAAAAATAATAATAAATAAATAATAAATGCTTGGCACGTATTTGGCTCAACGAATAAGCATTGCAATTCAACGGGGCAATGCTGCCAGCATGCTGGGCACGCTGCCAACTGGGAGTGGGCTGGAGCATTTGGACTGCCTATGAGTCTGCTATGACTTATAGGTTGTCTAAATGCTTTTATTGTAGTAGCTGTAGTGTTGTATATAGTTCATAGTATTTTGTTTAATAAAGGAATCACGCGGGTAAAAAAAAAATATTCAAATAAAGAGACTTTCTTAATCTATTCATTAAATATGTGTTATCAATAAATTGCTTTGTCCAAAGCAATTAAATATATCCACCTAATAATTCATTAGCTTAGCAGGCAATAGTGCTGAAAATGATATCACTACATAGTATAAAACAAAGTGGCTTTCCGCTGTCTGTCCCTATGTATGCTTATATAGATCTTAAAAACTACGCAACGGATTTTGATGCGGCTTTTACTAGATAGAAGGATTCAAGAGGAAGGTTTATAGGTGTACTGTACATAATATTTTGAAGCAGCGATGGCTCAGTGGCATTGGCAATGGACTACCGCGCAGCAGGTCCATGGTTCGAATCCCGCCGCGGGCTTGAGCTTCACCTTCACCGCATTGTGGAAGGGCATTTTGCGAATGCCCGCCTGGCTAGCGACCACCCTCAAGTAGAAAATCTGTCGCCAAGCACCTAACAGTGTGTTCCGGCAGCAGTCTTTGAGAACCAGTGAAGTTACAAGCAAATGCAAGGTGACGGGCGCAGTGCATTTCGCGATTTGTGACGAAATGCATCTGTTATAGGCAGAGGTTGAATTGAGCAACACTGATAATTTAAGAGTTTTCTAATGTGTTGTCGTATATAGACAATTTTTTTGCGTATTTTTATTATGCGCCCGTGCAAAGCCGTTTCGGTTTGCTAGTCAGTACATACTTATATACTTATACTGACTAATATTATAAATGCGAAAGTAACTCTGTCTGTCTGTCTGTCTGTCTGTCTGTTACGCTTTCACGCCAAAACTACTGGACCGATTTTAATGAAATTTGGTATGGAGATAGTTTGAGACCCGGGAAAAAACATAGGATAGTTTTTATCCGACTGCGCAAAAAGAGGTTAATGTTTTCGCGCGATAACCGACATACGCGCGGGCGGAGCCGCGCCCGGAAAGCTAGTAATATTATAAATGCGAAAGTAACTCTGTCTGTCTGTCTGTTACGCTTTCACGTCAAAACTACTAGACCGATTTGAATGAAATTTGGTATGGAGATAGTTTGAGACCCGGGAAAAAACATAGGATAGTTTTTATCCGACTGCGCAAAAAGAGGTTAATGGTTTTGCGCGATAACCGACATACGTGCTGGCGGAGCCGCGCCCGGAAAGCTAGTAGATTATAAATTTACCGTCAGCTGTTTAAAAGAAGGTTTTTCCCTTGCTTGTTCCACTTGATTTCGTGATGACAGTATTTAACCTAATTATATTATACACGCAAATACGCCATATAATAAGTTTTATACACTCTAATGTGTTATAAAAATAATTCTATAACATACTTTAATTTTAATTAGTTAAGTACGATGCTTGTATTCGATGCTGTCATACGAGTTAAAAATTACGAGTAACTTGTACTATATTTTAATGAAGTGAGGAGAAAGTGGCTCGTTTGATGGTAAGCGTCATGCCTGTTTTTTACTGATTTAGTGTCATCATCCTCGTTATGCTCGTCAATACACTGCGCTCGTCAGTATAAGGCGTTAGTTCTAAGGTCTCGTTCGCTCGATAATTTCATTTGCTATAGTCACTGTAATGTTATCTATACAGTATCTTGACTCGGCTCTGTCGTAGAAATAACTACCTACAGCCGCGCTGTACGTAAACATGCGATAGGGCTACCCGCCTCCAGTATTTGAATTACATTTGCCTACTTTGTGTTTCCATTTAGTTTTGTGATTGTAAATATACATTTTTTTATATAAACAAATAAAATTATTTGTGAAATGAACGCATTTTAGTGGTAATAGGTAATACTATAAAATAATTTTACTTACTAGTAAGTAAACTTATTTCTCACTAGTAAGTTGTCCATTAAAAAGACACGCATTATCTAAATAGTTGACGGTACATAATGTGTGTCTTTTTAATGGTCAAGTATTTCCTCTAATCCCCCAAAAAAAATATGTCTCGAATAATACAAATAGTGATTAGAGTAAAGGAAAGTGATTGACACGAGTGAAATAGGTAGTTATAAGCTATATATTAGAATGCGGACTTTTTATACTTTACCTTCACACCACTACTGCTTCGCGGCAGGATATCTGACACATTGCTGTGGTAAATTATAGTACTTCGAAAGTCACCGAAATATATAAGTCGACTCTCGTTAATACGAACCTCTCTATAATTCAAAGTTATCACGAGTTCCCTAGAAAAATCTCCTTATATTTCGAAATAAATCAATACATTTTATGCACTTGGTATTTCAAGCTAAAAAAATCAACGCAACGCAACAAAATGACGCGTGAATTCGAACTTATCGGCGTCAAACACTCGACAACTTGTAAAGAATCAGTCACTTGATCCTCTTATAAACAAGTCCGAGTAATCCATCCCGCCTCGGAGACATCTAAGTACATTGCAGAACAAGTTCAAGCTTGTATCATCGTACACGAGCCTTTGTTTTGGTAATGATTAGTTTGACATACGCTTCCACACGAATTGGTTTCTTTTCTCTCAAAAATTTCGAACCATTTGATATTTCAAACACTTGATATTTCGTAACATTTCAAGAGTCCCTCGTGTTTCGAATAAACAAGATTCAACTGTATTAGGTAGGTATAGGTGTATATTATCTTTCATGTAGGGCCCGTTTCAGAATGTCCTAATAAAGTTTGGGGTTGCTATGCAACACACAAAATAACTGATTGATAAAAATGACAGTTAAGATGCAGCGCGTTTCAAGCTTTAACCGATGAATAGGTTTAATCGATGACTGTGAAACGCAAAGATAGTGTTTTATTTATTAAATATGTTCTGGGTAGTAAAACCGGAACTTACTCGAACATTTTGATACAGGCCCTTAATGTGATAAAATTATAACTAAAGTTATGCCTGTAACTTTATGCTGTACATTATGGCTTACCATCAGGTGTACACTATACGCTAGTCTTAAGGAAAAAAATACAAAGGCTATGAACCGGCAACCGGTCATGGCTGAATCGCAGCCTCGGCTCGGTGCACTCGTCTAAGAAGGCTTAAACAGTATAGGATGACATTCTCCGTAATGAACCAAGCGTATAGATCACATTACAAGGTTTCTGTTTCATACCGAACAATCGAGACTTTATTATCACAATCCTTTTCCTTATCATTCATCAGGGGTTAAATTTCTCGGCTCACGATAACATCCGCCGGGTTTATGCCAGCGCTAATACTGCAGCTATTCTCGAGCTGAATGGTTTAATACGATGGCAAAAGACCTGATGTTATGACTTTGGTTCCATAGGAGTTAGGGCTTTTAATGCTAGATGCTACATGTGTTGACTTTAGTGCTGTCATATTTTTCTCTGAAACAAACGTGAGGGCTGGCACCGCAGGTACTTCAGCAAGCCAACACTCGTGGCTCAAGTACCTATGTGTAACCTCGGTTATGGTTACACATTTGAGCTGTATGAGACATTGGGTTTACGGTGGCAATCAGCAATAAAAAACGTATCTCTGCCAAAGGCACTCTTCTTATACCAGCCTCCTTCTTTGCCCATTATCGAGATCCAGTCAACACTACAGTTCTCTTATTCATCACCATATGTGTAATCACGGTAATGGTAACACATTTGAGCCGTTTTGTGTATTGACATTAGGTTCTCGGTGGCAATCAGCAGAAAAAACGCATCTCTGCCAAATGCACTTTTACCAGCTTCTTTCTTTGCCCATCATCGAGATCCTGTGAACACTACAGATCTCTTATTCATTCTTATTCATTACTATATGTGTAATCTCGGTAACGGTTACACATTTGAGCCGTTTTGTGTATTGACATTGGGTTCACGGTGGCAATCAGCAGAAAAAACGCATCTCTGCCAAATGCACTCTTCTTTTACCAGCCACTTTCTTTGTCCATCATCGAGATCTAGTCAACACTACAGATCTCTTATTCATTACCATATGTGTAATCTCGGTAATGGTAACACATTTGAGCCGTTTTGTGTATTGACATTGGGTTCACGGTGGCAATCAGCAGAAAAAACGCATCTCTGCCAAATGCACTCTTCTTTTACCAGCCACTTTCTTTGTCCATCATCGAGATCTAGTCAACACTACAGATCTCTTATTCATTACCATATGTGTAATCTCGGTAATGGTTACACATTTGAGCCGTTATGTGTATTGACATTGGGTTTACGGTGGCAATTAGCAGAAAAAACGCATCTCTGCCAAATGCACTCTTCTTTTACCAGCCTCTTTCTTTGCCCATCATCGAGATACAATACGACAGGTCTCTTATTAATTATTTTTTGTTACTATATGTGTCATTTCGGTAATGGTTACGCATTTGAACCATTTGGTGTAGAGGCATTGGGTTCACGGTGGCAATCAGCAGATGCATCTCTGCCAAATGCATACTTCTTTTACCAGCCTCTTTCCTTGCCCATAGTTTAAACCTATACATTACGACTGGCCTCTTATTTATTCAGTAAGTGAATAATCGTATTCAAGGTATTTCAAGGACTACTGCCGGAACACACCATAAGATAGATAGATAGAGAGATGAACTCTTTATTGAAACACCATAATTTAGACAACTATCTACAGAAATCAGAACAACTATCGGACAGAATATCTACTTCAATGAAGATTTTAGTGAGCCATTTATGTATTTGGAAAATACCCAATCACCATAGCATAACGTCTATACGAAACTTTGATAGTTCCTAAATACATACTTAACTCACGTATGGCGTTCGTAACAAGAAATTGCAATGCACCAATCATTAAAAGTTGCCTAAATGTGCTCTGTTTCACCCACTTACGAAATGTCATGTGTCAGAAGAAATACGTCTGCTTATTTTTAAGTTAGACATAGTTTATGTATGTCTTTGTTAAGAATCGACTGTGCTCACTTCAGTACAGACGGGTATAAGAATAAAAGGGACCGACGGCTTCATGTGCCCTCCGTAGCACGGCAGCGACGTTAAACGCCACGGCGCCGCGGCGGCCACACAGCCAAGTTATGACCGCATACTGGATGTTTTTTAACGTAGTTATCTGATAAGTATGTGTAGGCCATTGAGCTAATACGTATATATAGGTCAATGGTCTAGGCATGCTCCGCTACTACAGCTTTGAAAATGATCAATAGTTAAGCATCTCAAGTCTTATATATTTGGAAATATTATGTATGTTCGGAAAAAACTGAGTAAATTTAAATTAAACAGTGACAACCACGATTAACAACACTAGGAACAAATATAAAATAACGGTACCATGTTTTAGATTAGCAAAGACAAATAAAAGGTCCTTTTTAGGTAATTGTGTGCGGTTTTATAACAAATTTCCCGAACATATTACAATGCTCACAGAAGGAAAATTCAAATTGCACGTGAAAAACATTTTGATTAAGAAATCCTACTACACAGTTTGTGATTACTTAAACGACAAAAATGCTTGGAAAATTCCACCTCTGCCAAGCCATCACCTGTCTCCTACGTAATTTAAACAAATATTGTAATAATTGTATTATATTGTTTATAACAAAAGACGTTAACAAGAATGGCCCCGAGTTTCTTGCCCGTTCTTCTCGCAGTGGCACTATAATTTTTTTTGCTGATCGTGGCAGCACAATGTAGATTATTTCAATATTAAAATTTGTATTTTAAAATTTGTAATTGAACTTCATAAGTGCGTCGTAGACGCCTAATTGAATAAATGATTTGGAATTTGAATTTGAATTGCACTAGTATATAAAATATACACTATATTTTGAGGTAGTAATTGATAGTGGTAATATACATATATGAACTGTGGCATGAATTTCCGCAGGTCCACGATTCAAACCCCACCGCGAGTTTGAGCTTCACCGCATGTTGGAAAGGCAATATGCGAATGCTTGGCGATCACCCTTAAGTAGAAAATCTGTTGCCAAAGACTTAATAGTGTACTCCAGCCGCGGTCCTTGAGTGCCATTGAAATTACAGGCACATGAGAATTAACAACTGTATGTCTCGGGGCGACGGGCGCAGTGCAGTTGGTCACTTGTGTTCAAAAGCAGCTGTTATAAGCATAGGTTATCGCTTAACATCAGATTTGCTTTTTCGCTTCTTCACAGTTAAATTTAAAATAACATACACATCTAGTTACTGCCAAGTCTCCCATAGAGTTACAGTAACGTATATTTTGTATAGTATCAGAATTTTTTTTTTGTTTGAAAGCTGATGCTTGTCGTTTGGTCCCATTTTAAATTTCATCAAAATCGGTCAAGCCGTTTTTGAGTTACACTAAAAAGATTGAAAAATTTTTTTTAACAAAAAATGGAACCGACTTCGGCACCCAAAAGTGTGAAATAACTTGATGAAGTCGATACCATGATGGTTCAAAAGTACCTATTGTCACAATATTGTGCGCATGGTACCGACAAGTTATTTCACACTTTTGGGTGTTGAACTCGGTTCCATTTTTTGTTAAAAAAAAAATCTGGTACAATTCAATCTCCATATAAAAAGTAATCCAATTTAATATAATAACATTTTCTGAGTCATTTTAGAGAATAAACGTAGAAGCTTCATATAATCAAGATCCTTGAAAGAAGTTTCTGAAATGAATAAAACTACATACGAAGCACATGAATTGAGAACCGTATATTTATTCATTTGATACGGAGGGTCTGCACTTGTCTACTCGTTCATTATCGATCATAGATGCAGTCATTACTTGGATGGGTGACCGCTAGTGGCAAGCTCCATATGTCTATAATATTGTGTTTACTACTGTGCTTTTTCGTGCTTCAGAGGGCAGGCAAATTAAAGTCATTCTATGACAGTCATATATAAACTAGCTTTCCGGGCGCGGCTCCGCCCGCGCGTATGTCGGTTATCGCGCAAAAACATTAACCTCTTTTTTCGCAGTTAGATAAAAACCATCCTATGTTTTTTCCCGAGTCTCAAACTATTTCCATAACAAATTTCATTCAAATCGGTCCAGTAGTTTTGGCGTGAAAGCGTAACAGACAGACAGACAGAGTTACTTTCGCATTTATAATATTAGTACTGGTGTATTGGAATCGTATGGGGCCAACCGTAAGAGTCGATCCCTAAATGGGATCTATTCAAATTTTTCTTATTGTGCTTCGTTTGATATAATAATGACTAATCTTGACCATTTTAGTTATATATATAAACTATACATCCATTACAAAATTCTCATGAGAAATATACATAATTATACCTACCCATATTATAGATATAATTGTAATCATTTGATGACACGTGGAAAGACTGACACGAGGTTAAGGTAATATCATAATTATATGACAGATAAAAAATAATTATGTTACCATGCCCGGCAGTGTGCCAGTGCTGCCATCGCGGTCGGTAGAGAGATTTCTTTATATAGGATAAAAACCTTCTTAGAACGTGTGCACTCCTGGTACTTTTATTTTATTGAAATCGTTCATATTGAATAGTTAAGTTTAAAAATAAATAATTAGTGAGATCACTGTTTAGAATTCGTACCTACCTAGGATAGGAACAAACCTACCCAGCTCAATCGGACACTGCGAAAAGTGTCTGTAACTTGCAAGATTAGGTTACAAATTATGTTACGGAACCCTTCGTGTGCGAGTCCCACTCGCACTTGGCCGAACCGTTATGTTTACCAGTCTAGTAATATATAATAATACTGACTAGTCTTTCCAATCTTCCTCTACGGTGCTGAAACCTGGTCCTTAAGACTACTGGACCGCCGAAAAATCGACGCTCTGGAGATGTGGTGTTGGAGGCGCCTATTGAGGATCCCCACAAACGTGTCTATCCTTAATGAACTTAAAATCAAGACTAGGCTATCGTCGAATTTTGAAGTTCTTCGGCCACATCTCCAGGAATGAAGACTCGATGGAACGATTAGTGGTCCAGGGTCAGGTAGCAGGAAAGAGAGCTAGAGGTTGATCTCCCACTCGCTGGACTGATTTGATCAAAACGGCTACACAATCATCCATAATTATCTGAGTGCACGCGCAACGCTACCAACCGGAAAAAATGGAGAAGCATTGCCAGATCAGTGATCACCAACAAGAAGACTGATGACGTTGAAGACCCGCCATGTACCATCATCTTATCAACCACGACCACTCTGTCAAGAGTGCCCGACTGAGAAGATGTTTACTAGAAAGATTTTTTTTTTATTGTGACGAAACACTCACGACGCCTACCTGGTTGCGGTACCTAAACTCTGCCTCTAACTGTTAGAGTCTAACAGATGCATTTCACAGATGACGGGCTACACTACGTAGGTAGTTATATCAACGACAGAACCAAGTTAAGATACTGTATAGATAACATTACCGTGGTTTTACCATAGTTTTACGAATACGTTTTGTATGCTTCACAAAAACTATCTGTAACTTTTTATAGTTTCACTCATCAAATAAGTTTGCTGCATTTATTTTAAAGAATAGTCATAAAAACAATGTAAGTACGTAATTAACAAATTAATTAAATCCATTTTTATCGTGAAATAATCAAAATCAAGTTTATCTAGAAAGTAACTTTTATAAGATGGATATATATGACGGATTTGTCGTTGGAACAGTAATACTTCATATTAAATGTCACGTCAGAGTTCACGAAAAGAGTGAACTATTTGTTGTGACGTCATCAAAGCGCCGAGCGATTCCTTTACCGCTTGTAAGCCTGCTTAATTGACGTGGAGGTATAAAGTTTAGCACTAAGATTATTATTATTACTATAAGAGGTGAGAGTTGGCCCCCAGAGCAACTGCAGCCGACGGCATATCAGCGTAAGGAACTCATTTTTGTTACTATGTGTGATTTATAATTTCAAGAAATACACCTTAATAAGACATATTAAATATAAATTGAAGAGTCAACGTGAGAAAAACTTGTAACGCAAAGCTATTAAATATAACGATCCTTCATCAAAATTATCGCAACTGAAGCAGGACTTGTTTTTAAACGTCTTTTTGTTTCCACTATCGTTATAATGGTATTAGTCTCATTATGCTAGTTTCCGGCCAATTAGTGTCAACTACTAATATCGCAGAAAAATAAGTTATTTTCGTAATTAATTGATCAATTAATAATATACGATACGATACGATAAATCTTTATTGCATACTATTAAAATACAGGGTGCACTTAAATTAATACATAGTGGCAATACAATTGGCGGTCTTATCGCTAATGCGACGAAGACAACCTTTGGATGGACAGGATATATGCGAAAAAGTAAAGACGGTGTGCGAAAAGATAATGATGAAAAAGGTACATAAAAGTATACGAATTATAAAGCAATACATCTACTGTTGATACATTATATACATACATACATATATATATTATTAATATTCCTTAGTATTTTTTTTAAATATTTTTTGCTTGCCTTACGGTCAAAGGCCAAGCATTCCACAAAATACCACTTTATAATGATTACAATAAAATATTAAATGGTTTTACCAACCACTAATAACTTTAATAAATTATCAATATACCAAACCATCGACTTAAATAAAAAAAAATACCAAAAAATGAAATCGACTTCAATACTCAAGAGTGTGAAATAACTTGTTGAACTCGATACCATGTTAGTTCAAAAGTACTTAGTATCACAATATTGTGTGCATGGAATCACCCTTATATTAATCTCATTAAATAAATCAAACAACTCTTGATACGCTAAATATTTGTAATTGTGTACATACTGTATAAGTCACTTTCTATACCACTCTATGCAGTCAAATGACTTGCCTGGTTTAATATGTGCAAGTTAAGGATTTATGTTATATTCTGTCACATTTTTGACTACCTACCTAAGATTTTTTTACTTGTAGATGAGTTGTGTGCCCTGCATATTTACATACTAGACGAATGCAGGGTAATTACCTTAGTCATTACCAGTCTTGCACTTTCGAGCGTCCGGTGAATACATCGCTGCCAATCATGTTTTTAAGGAATAATCTGTGGACAATATATTTTTTTTTATTTTTTTTATTGCTGATAGGTAAGCCTTTGACCACAATCTCACCTGATGGTAAGTGATGATGTGGTCGAAGGTGATAGCAGGCTATATATATAATATGCCTTCCTTTGTCTTTAGACTCTGCACCAATTATATACAGGCACTGTGAGGGATAAGTAAACTGTTTTATTTTACTCGTTATTATTGCTTTTATTGTTGAAATAGAAAATATCGTCATTTTGTTTTATCTTAGGAACTAATATCAATGAAATGGACGTGCGAGATATTATGTGGATCGTTTGGTGTGAGAGAGTGAAAGAGATCGCAGCGTAATGGTGATCGGAACGTCTCGTGGTGGTTCGGTGGTGACACAAATTGCTTGTTTATCTCTTTCTTACAACAGACGTGACGCATAATATTTGAATGTTCTTTCCTTGTCATTACAAACTGCATATACATGTGCATAGGTATGTAGATAGGTAAATTCTAGTAAGCTTTTAGAGCAGTGGTGTTCGGATGTAACTACTCTATGTATTTCAACTCTCTGGTACCTACTTCTTCTTTTAATTAAATTATTCTAAAGAATAATTTGAGTGAGTTTATACGATATACATAATACTCAATGCTATAAATTGTAAACGAAAACAACTGCTTCATCAATTGTACCTACAATTAATAATTATATTGATACAATAAAATTTATATCAATAAATCAATTATTTAAAAAGAAACTAAAATATCTCGTACGATTGCTCGACTAACATACTTATCAAACTAATTAAATTAGTTTTTAAGTTAATTAATTAACTGTAACTCATAATAAGGGAATAAGCATGTTTTTTATGAGATAATAAAAATCGTTAAACATATATTGATACAATAATAATATTATTAAGAAACCCATTCTTTCGGATTTACTCTGAAGTCTAGCGTTGGATGTGTTTTCAAAGTAACACTTGCCGCACGCATAAAGACTCCTTAATTTTTTTTTTAATGCTTGATAGGTTAGCCTTTTACCACTATCTCACCTGATGGTAAGTGATGATGTGGTCGAAGATGTTGTTCAGGCTAGCCTAGAATAACTGGCTCTCAAGGACAGCTGCCGGAACACACCGTTAAGTGCTTGGCGACAGATTTTCAACTTGAGGGTGGTAGCTAGCCAGGCGGGCATTCGCAAAATACCCTACCACCATGCTGTAACGACTGCCGTCCTAAGACAACAACCGAGACCGGCGGCTTAACGTGCCTTCCGAAGCACGGAGGAATTAAGCCTTAATAACAATTAGGAAATGAAACTGAATGATGATAATGAAAAGTTATATTTTTCGATTTGGCTCCTAGTAGCGCGCGTTCAACGTGGCATTCAACGGGCATGAACACGAGCACGGTAATATTATATTACCGTGGCACGAGCGTGTGAACGTATTGAATAACTCACTTGTTCCGCAGAAGCGCCAGTAATTCTAGGTTAGCCTGAACAACATCTTCGACCACATCATCACTTACCATCAGGTGAGATAGTGGTCAAAGGCTAACCTATCAAGCATAAAAAAAAAAAAAAAAAAAGCGCTCCGATTCACTTCCCGAGCCGCTTGCAATCTGCCTGTGCCTGCCAGGTTGCGCGGCAACATAACAGACATCGGCAACGATATTGTAAAAAGGGGTAGAACGGTTATACGCGCACCGCAAGTGGCACATCAAAACTTTGCTAATTGGCTTCTTCTTGGTCGTACACTTCATTACTGAAGGTCGTGTCTCTGAAAGGCCTTCATGGCTCTATGTACAATACTTCTCCATTTCGTCCGGTCTTCAGCTTCACTTAAGGCGGTCGTAACAGAGAGCCCAGTAAGGGCGGCTTAGAGTATACATTCCTAAGATGTATACTCAAAGAAGGGCGGTCACTTGGTCCGACTAACAGCTAGGTGATCGGCCGCGAGGTCTCTTTGCTAATTGGCTAACCTGAGCTCAATCATCCCTTTATTGACGTAGGGGCGTTGCACGTATCTTGACATTTGTTTTATGCGCTCCAACTCCAACTATAGCTATGGATATACACCATCATTATCTCATATTTACTTTGACTTGAGTGATGATAACTTATTGCTGCATGTCTCGCACGCATATAATTCAAAAAGGAGGTTCTCAATTCGTCTGTTTTTTTTATGTTTGTTACCTCAGTACTCTTGACTGGGTGAAGCGATTTTAAAAATTCTCTGCAAGGGTCACTAAAAAGAGGGAACCGACTTCAACACCCAAAAGTGTGAAATAACTTATTGTGATAATAGGTACTTTGAGCTAAAAAACTGTCGCGAGTTTTGTCCATAGTTATTATTTAGTAACCGGCTAGGATTCGCGTAATATTTAGCGGATACTGCTCCGACCAGTTTCGAACTTATTTGAAGTTCTTTGAGCGCGGGCCTCAGCACGTAACTAGTAACATAGTTACATGCTTCATCCCGCGCTCGACGCTGTGCACAATCGTGACTCCCAGACGAAGAACTTCAAATAAGTTCGAAACTGGTCGGAGCAATATCCGGTAAATATTACGCGAGTCCTAGCCGGTTACTAAATAATAATATTAGGTACTTTTGAAATATCATGGTACCAACTTCAACAAGTTATTTCACACTTTTGGGTGTTGAAGTTGGTTCCATTAATTGGTAAAAAAAATTTATTCTTCAATCATTGGGCATCGGTGTGACGCTTAGCATGGAGCAGGCAACTTATCGTCTATTGACAATATAATAATGCCTAAAATACAATTGCATATAAACTAGTGGCTCTCCGCGCTGTGGACCTCGCGAGTCTGCCCTTGCATAGCTTACAATTGAAAAAAGGTTCACTGCGCATGTTAATGGGAGAATGGGTCAAGAAATCCAAAAATCTAGAGTCCAAGAAAATCAATGACACGCGGGCCCTAGCGAAGGCTAGTTGTATCAGAAATAGGTAGTTAAGTAGTAAATATACAATAATTTTACATATTTGGTGATGTATTTATCTCGAATTAATATACTGGCTACAAAAAACATGGAAAATAATTAATTGATTGTACGAGAGAGAGAGAGAGCCTATCACTTTTAGACAACTGACGTGTGTATCAGGACATTGCCATTAAATTAAGCGCAGGCGTCCATACTTTCAACAACTTATAATGTATAGCACCGTCATTTTGAAAAAAATCCAAGACAAAAAAATAAATTGTGGACTTTTATGGTCAAACCTGCTCACAAAATTTTGTGAGAATCGGTTCAGAGATGCGACCTGTAGAGGAGAACAACTGTAGGATATAGATATATTAAAGATATACATTTCTAATAATATAATATGTATTAATTAATATATTTGTCAGAGTTAGTTTACTACGAGACTTGCAACACTTTATCGACGTTATTCTAGTCTGTGGTCGCTACTAGTCTTTAGTCATTTGAGATACTGTGACTCAGCCTTCGAAGCTTACGTCACAAGACACGGCAGTAGATTCGGCAGTCTGTTACCGACCTCCGAAGGCGACACACAAGAAACTGAGTATATATTGAGTGCTATAGTGTAAAGTGCCGACAGTGATTAAAACCGTGGTGAATCACGTCACTACATTTTGGCGACGAGGAAAAAAGTGAGTACCTACTATTTTTGAATTTTGACGGAAAGTCTGCACGTATATACACAATATTTTGTAAATTGCCGGCCATATGGCTACGGACCCTCCGATGGGTTTTGTAAGGGCGGAGGGTAATAAGACCAAGGCGCCTTAATCGATTGAGAAAACCTAGAAGAACAATCTGCCATAACGGTTATTTTAATATGAACCTCAGTATTTCACTCTAAATGAGCAAATTTTTTCTTTTCTTTTTAATAAATGACGCCTATAGGTTGACAAAATATTCTTATACAATTATAAGATCTAACATGTAATTTGTGTTTGTCTGGCTTTGTGACAGTAACTAGGGGTGCAGGCTATTAATAAAATCATATTTCGATCAGTCCTAATTTATCCCTTTGAGGATATACAACAGGAGTTCGTGACGGTCTACTATGCTATCAGACACACGTTCGTCCTCATAAAATCTAAGGAGTTCGTGACGGTCTACTATGCTATCAGACACACGTTCGTCCTCATAAAATCTAAGGAGTTCGTGACGGTCTACTATGCTATCAGACACACGTTCGTCCTCATAAAATCTAAGGAGTTCGTGACGGTCTACTATGCTATCAGACACACGTTCGTCCACAAAAAATCTAAGGAGTTCGTGACGGTCTACTATGCTATCAGACACACGTTCGTCCACATAAAATCTAAGGAGTTCGTGACGGTCTACTATGCTATCAGACACACGTTCATCCGCATAAAATCTAAGGATGTTTGTACTTGTACTGGACACTGATCGAAATATGATTTATATAGCGTTCAATATTGTTAATTATTTTGGAAAGGGGAAATGCTTTGCACATTCTTACACACAATGAAACCGATGTTCTCTAAGTGAAATAGGTACCGACCATCTGCTGTCCCTACGTGGAAAAGGCGGAAACAAATACCTGTTATTCTTTTGAATTTTTCCAGCCCTACGGGAATCGACATGGCGTACAAACTAAACCTAGCCCCTATGGAGAGCTTTGACTGCGACAGTGACCCTGCCAACATCGGGCTGAGGTGGGAGAAGTGGATGCGCGGTTTCGAGATCTACCTGGAAGCATCTGGTGTTAAAGATTCTGTTGCTAAGAGAGCCACTCTTTTACACACTGGTGGTCTAGGGCTTCAGGAAATTTTCCACAACATTCCTGGAGCAAATGTAGCTAGCAATGAGGACATTGACGTTTATAAAATAGCAATAGAAAAGCTGAATAATTATTTCATGCCCAAACAAAGTAGAGTCTACGAGAGACACCTCTTTAGACTCATGCGACAGGAACCCGGGGAGAGTTTTGAAAAATTTTTGTTAAGGTTACGCAAACAAGCTGACAAGTGTCAGTTTGCTAGTAAAGAGGAAAGTCTTATCGATCAAATTACTGAAAAATGTGCATCAAAGGAACTTCGTAAGAAAATCTTAAAAGGAGGTGATAGTTTAACCTTAAATGACATCGTTGTAGAAGCCAACACGTTAGAAAGTGTTAACCGGCAACTAGATGACTTCGACCACAAGTCACAACCTTCTCTAAGCAGTACTGTGAATGAAGTAACAGTAAACGAAGATCCGGATGCCGTAAATAAAATACATACGTTTAAAAATAATTATAGATGCACAAGATGCGGGAAAAATACGCATACTGAGCAGGACCCTAAATGCCCTGCCAGAAAAGTAAAATGTCATAAGTGCGACCTTGTTGGACATTTCAAAAAATGTTGTAAGACGAGAAACCCTCGCAAACGTCAACACGTTGCTACTAAAAGCTACAGTAATAACCCTGAATCCTATAAGAGATCGAGAAGAGACGATAGCAAGAAGGACCGTGAGGAGGTACACTACGTTTTTCGTATCGATGAAGATTGCCTCGTAGATTGTGACATTGGCGGAGTAAAAGCCAACCTATTGATAGACTCTGGCAGTAAATGTAATCTTTTAACTGAGGAGACATGGAACCGTCTTAAGATGTCAAAAATTTAAGTGACTGAGCAGAACAGCAATCTGGACAAGACATTTCTTCCCTATGGGAGCAACACACCTCTGACGGTGATTGGATCATTTAAATCAGCGGTACAGGTGCGAGACAAAAACGTTCTTGCGACATTTTATGTCATAAAGAACGGCAGCAAAGATCTGTTAGGCAAAGAGTCGGCTACAGCGCTGGGAGTATTACGGGTTGGTTTAGAAGTAAACTCAGTTGAAAAAAAACCTTTCCCAAAGTTCAAGGACTTTCTTGTTGAGATACCAATAAACAAAGAAATGAAGCCCATTTGCCAGCCATACCGCAGAATACCAATCCCACTAGAAGAAAAGGTAAGTTACAAATTACAAGAGCTTCTGGACGCAGACATCATAGAAGAGGTGAGAGGACCATCCAGGTGGGTATCACCCATAGTCCCTATACCGAAAGATAACGGAGATTTACGACTCTGTGTAGACATGCGAAAGGCGAATGCGGCGATCATGCGTGAAAATCACCCCTTGCCAACAATGGATCAGATGCTGCCACACTTTAAAAAAGCAAAGGTATTTTCACGTCTTGACATTAAAGATGCTTTCCATCAAGTAGAAATACACCCAGACTCCCGCGAGATAACAACATTTATTACCAGCAAGGGCATGTACAGGTACAAAAGACTCATGTTCGGAATGTCCTGCGCCCCGGAAATCTTTCAAAAGACATTAGAGACAATACTGTTGGGATGCAAAGGTACCGTGAATTTCATTGATGACATCGTGGTTTACGGCTCAAGTAAAGAGGAACATGACCGCCACCTACAACACGCACTATCAGTGCTGTCTGAGAACGGCGTCTTGCTGAACGAAAACAAATGCAAATTCAATATTCACAGAATTGAATTTTTAGGTCATGAGCTCGCCCCAGAAGGCATTAAACCCTTAGGCAAATATGTGGAATCTATCCAGAATTTTAGGGCTCCTTCCACAGCAGAAGAACTCCAAAGCTTCTTGGGCCTAGTCAATTATGTCGGAAAATGGATACCAAATCTTGCTACTCTAACTGACCCACTGAGAAGAGTGTTGCGGAATAAGACAGGTAAAAAAACGAATATATCTGAAGAGTGGTTGCCCGAACAGCAAGAGGCATTCAAAACGTTAAAAAAACAACTGTCAAACATGAACTCGTTGGGCTATTACGATCCCGCTGACAAAACTCAGGTTGTTGCGGATGCTAGTCCTGTAGGTCTGGGGGCGGTTTTGATCCAGATCGACTGCAAGGGTCCCCGAGTTATAGCATATGGCAGCAAAAGCCTAACGGATTGCGAAAAAAGATACTGTCAAACTGAAAAAGAGGCACTGGCCCTGGTATGGGCCGTAGAACACTTCAAGATATATCTTTATGGCAAATAATTTGAACTCATCAGTGATCATAAGCCATTAGAAGTTATATTCGGACAAAACTCGAAACCATGCGCCAGGATAGAGAGGTGGGTACTACGACTTCAGTCGTTTCGTTATAAAATCATTTACCGGCCTGGAAAAACTAATATTGCAGATCCCATCTCAAGACTGTGCGTCAACGCTGTAAGTACACCTGAATTTGCTGACACCATAAACCAAGTTGTGGAACACTCTAGACCAACTGCAGTTTCCCTTGCCGAGATAGCAAGACTTTCAGCTGAAGACGTTGAAATCATTAAGGTGCGAGCGGGTTTGTATGAACAATCCTGGGATCCAATAGTCAGTGGTTACAAACATTTTGCTACAGAATTCTGCTTCCACGAAGACATCTTACTTAGAGGTAGTAAAATTGTAATACCTCGTAAATTACGGAACCAAGTTTTGGAAGCAGCACACGAAGGACACCCTGGCATAGTGGCCATGAAGCAACGATTACGTACAAAATTTTGGTGGCCTAAGATCGATAAGGATGCGGAACGCATGGTAAAGAATTGCAACAGTTGCATTCTTGTATCTGCTCCAAACCCACCGAATCCGATGAAGCGGAGGGAACTTCCGACTGGACCATGGGTCGATGTTTCCATGGACCTCTTAGGACCTCTGCCATCTGGAGAACATATTTTGGTGGTTATCGATTACTACAGCCGATACAAAGAAATAAAGATAACAAGAAATATATCTTCTGTAGAGATAATAAAAATTTTAAAAGAGGTCTTCTCAAGGCTGGGTTATCCCGTAACGGTCACTGCAGACAACGGACGTCAGTTTGCAAGTGATGAACTGAATTTGTACTTCCGGGAATGCGGTATTAAACTCTACAACACCATTCCTTACTGGCCACAGCAAAACGGTGAAGTTGAAAGGCAGAACCGAAGCATATTAAAGAGGTTGCGCATCAGCCAAATTGAAAAACGAGACTGGAAACAAGATCTTTTCTGTTACCTAATGATGTACAACAGCACTCCGAATCAGACTACGGGTAAATCTCCGTCAGAATTATTTTACGGCCGTCTTTTCAGAGACAAAATCCCGTCACACATAGATGTCGAAAGTAAAGTTATTGATTTTGAAATTAGAGACCGAGATGCAGAACGGAAACAGTTAGGTAAAGAGTACAGTGATCAGAAAATAAAGAGCAACTGAACACGACATTGAAACAGGGGATAAAGTTTTTGTCAGAAATCCTAACAAGGATAATAAGCTGTCACCAAATTTCGCTCCTATCACACACACAGTAACAAAAACCAGACCAGAATCAGGAGATGTCGAGGTGAGGAATGACGAAACAGGCAAGGAATACAGGCGAAATGTTATCCATCTTAAAAAGGTAGGAGGAGAATGGAGAATCACTGACACTGATAAAGATAATGGCAGATCACGGGAAGACATTGAGGTAGACTCGGAAGACATTGAGGTAGACTCGGAACCCAATGAGAGTGTTGACTAAGTTCATTTATATAAATGCAATGTGTTTCACGAGCTTAAATAATATTTTGATTTGATTTGAAAATTGGTTTTTATGTGAATCCTATGTGTTAAGTCTTTATTTTGTAAGTACCTAGATAAACCAAGAAGATTATATAACGTCTTATAAAAAATTTGGATTACTACTTAAATCAGATTATTATGTAGTGTTCTGAAAGAGCTTATACAATTAACATTGATTTTTATCTTTATATTAAAAAGGAAGAGATGTAGGATATAGATATATTAAAGATATACATTTCTAATAATATAATATGTATTAATTAATATATTTGTCGGAGTTAGTTTACTACGAGACTTGCAACACTTTATCGACGTTATTCTAGTCTGTGGTCGCTACTAGTCTTTAGTCATTTGAGATACTGTGACTCAGCCTTCGAAGCTTACGTCACAAGACACGGCAGTAGATTCGGCAGTCTGTTACCGACCTCCGAAGGCGACACACAAGAAACTGAGTATATATTGAGTGCTATAGTGTAAAGTGCCGACAGTGATTAAAACCGTGGTGAATCACGTCACTACAACAACCAAATATACTAAAGCATTTTTGTCTAAGTTGAAGCAGAGACGCTTCGCTAGAACTATTCTCTTGTTCGGTCAATAATATACTTAGTATGCTATTAGCACATAGGACAATGAACAAAGAGTTAATTTGTTATGTTATTTCTAGTATTAGATTTAACACAAAGTCGTAAGTAAGCAGTATTTATCACTTCCATCACAATAGTTGCTTATCTACAAGGTTGAAAAAATCACGAAGCTAGGTTAGGTACTATGTTAACACATTTAATCTCATCATCACTCTTAGATTCCGAGATTGGGGTCAAACACTAAAAAAAAGTATGAGCTGAACTCGCGGTTTTTGGCTCCGTACCCAAATCAGTACTAATCATCAGTACTAATATTATAAATGCGAAAGTAACTCTGTCTGTCTGTCTGTCTGTCTGTTACGCTTTCACGCCAAAACTACTGGACCGATTTGAATGAAATTTGGTATGGAGATAGTTTGAGACCCGGGAAAAAACATAGGATAGTTTTTATCCGACTGCGCAAAAAGAGGTTAATGTTTTCGCGCGATAACCGACATACGACGACGACGACGACTTTTTCTTTCGGGGGTAGTTGTTAGTTAAACATCAAATAATTTGTGCAATATTTTAATTTCAATTTAAAAATAGTAATTTACATTTATTTTTTATAATCTATATGTATAATTAAAGTTTATACTACAGTACCTGCCAGGTTGTGTTATCTGAACAAATAAACATCAATTAACTTACATAAATCACAAATTTGATTTGGGCACTACAACACTGCACAAAATGGAGGCCATCAAGGAAACAATTTCCCAAATGAACAAGACTTTTCACTTGAAGCTGGCAGAATTTGAGGAAAGACAGGTCAAACTCTCTTCGCCTTCATCTGCTGATGCTGCTAGTCTTTCTGCAGACTTCTCAAACTTCAAGAATTTTGTCATCAGTGCTCTCCGTACACTCCAGACACAGGTTGAGATAAATGCTAGGACGATTGACACCTTAGAGATGCACAACCGCAGAAAGGTGCTTCTTTTGCATGGTGTATCTGAGGAAAAGGCTGACATCTCAGCTGTCATCGTTGAGACAGTAGTACATAAGTTAAAACTGGCTGGTTTTAAGGCAGAAGATGTGTCCCGTTGCCACAGAATGGGTCGGTTGTCAGATACTGGCAGGCCTCGGCCTATATTATTCCAACTGACAAACTACTCAATGCGCATGAAGGTCTGGGCTGCCAAGAAGAATCTCAAGAGTTCGGGTATTACGTTGTCCGAATTCCTTACGAAGCAAAGACACGACACATTCAAGCTGGCACGACTGCAGTTTGGTGTTTCCAAGTGCTGGACGCATGAAGGCTCTGTCTTCGTGCTGGATGGCGACGGTGTGCGGCATCGAGTATCATGTACAGCAGATCTTGAGCAAATCAGCGTGCAGGCCGCCACTAGCTCCGTGGCAGGCTCAAGGGAACCGACTGTGGCAGTAGTTAAGGAACCTTCGGCATCCGCAAGAACAAGACGTGTGGCCAAAAAGTAACGGTATATTGTAACATAATTACTATGACGAACTGAATCTTGGTATTTAACAAATATTATTTCTACTGTGGGTATTTATGACTTTAGTGATTGTATAAACATCCAAATCAAAGTTTGAAGAAGGTACCTTCAATAGTTCCCTTAAATTAAAGTTACCATTGTCGAATCGAATCATTATTTTAGTCACTGACATTCGCTACGCCATGTCATAAGTCATTATCATCAAATGTCATTGTCAACATGTGACCATAAATGTATTTTAGACTCGAACAATTTGTACATTTTCTGTTCATCATGTATTCGGAAGCCTTTATCATTTTTAGCGTAGGATGTTATTTGTTGTTATATATTTTTTATTGAAAAACTGGCAGGTACGTTGTATGAGTAAGTAGGTACCGCCTACTTGCATATCTATATATTTATATTTTTTATTATATAATTTTATTTTATTCATATATATTTGTATTAGTAATATATTTTATTTAAATCGTTAAATGTTAAACATATTTAGTGATAATGCTGATAATGATAATTATTTATCTCTATCATCGTCTAGCAGTAATGACAGTTTTTTAAGTATCCCTTCTCTTTCTGAAACTTTAGAATCACACTTTTCTGATGTGCCTAAAAACTTTAACGTTATTCATATTAATGCGCAGAGCATTCCGGCTCATTTCCCTGATATGCTGACGTCATTTCATAATAAGAATGTTCACGCTATATTAGTCTCCGAATCTTGGTTAAAGCCATCTCTTCCTTCAGTTTCGTACACTTTACCAGGGTTTAATCTCATTCGCAATGATCGGTCATTTGGCCGCGGTGGTGGTGTAGCTATTTATATCCGTGCCCATATTCCCTTCACTGTTATAAGCACATCAACTCAACCACCTCCCCCAAATGCTGGCGAACATCTTTTCATTGAAGTTCTTCTCTCCCATTCTAAAGTACTTCTCGGAGTCTACTATAGCAATTCAGACAGCAACAATTACTTCTCGTCCTTTGAAAAGCTCATAACAGATATTTCTCCATCCTATAGTCATACTATAGTTATGGGTGATTTCAACACTTGCCTCTTAAAGCATAACAGTCGCACTACTACATTAGAGACACTAATCAAAGCCAGCAACATGCATATCCTCCCTCTCGGTGCGACTCATCACTTTCCAAATTCAGTCCCTTCACTTTTGGACCTTATTATGGTATCATCTTTAGAGCTAGTTGCTAAGTATGGTCAGTGTTCGGCTGATGATTTTTCCTATCATGATTTGATTTTCTTATCTTACAAGATTCGTCCTCCTAAATCTAGACCTACAATTATTCTGCAACGTAATTTTAGTGGTATAAATCAAGATGCATTTTTAGACGACGCTAAAAAGATAGATTGGTCTCCAGTTATAGAGACTGATTCAATTGACGACAAAATTGCAATATTCAATTCTATTATCACCCAACTCTATGACGTACATGCCCCATTAAGATCTATCAATATAAAACATACACCTGCTCCCTGGCTTACTGGGGATATAAAAATATTAAGACATAAAAAAGCAGTTGCGAAAACTAAATATAAGTGTAATCCAACAGATATGAATAAAACCCGATACACCAGGGTACGGAATCACTGCAATTTGGTGTGTATAGAGATGCACAAAGGCGCCACATTCATGAGTCTGTTCAAAAAAAGGATCCAGCGAAAGTATGGAAGTTTCTTAGGTCTTTAGGGGTTGGTAAATCTCGCGAAGAATCTATTCCCAAAAATTTTGATATTAATTCATTGAACCAATACTTTGTCTCATCGTCTTATATAGACGATTCGTCAAAAGATGATACTTTAAATTTCTTTCTAACGTTACAATCCCTGACCTTTCTTCATTCGTCTTTAGCCAATTCACCGCTTGTGATGTTAAGAAAAGCATACTTTCTATATCTTCAAATGCTGTTGGAATTGATGGAATAAGCCGAAATATGCTGGTTCCTATTTTAGACGTTATTCTTCCAACAGTGTGTTATATTTTAAACTTTTCCATATTAAATAGTAAGTTTCCTTCATTATGGAAGGAAGCACAAATAATCCCTTTGCCGAAAAAATCTAATCCTAAATCTCATTCAGAATATCGTCCAATTTCAATACTTCCATTTCTTTCGAAAGTGCTTGAACGTTTAGTTTATAACCAACTTAACAGTTTTCTCACACACAATGATCTTTTAAACCCCCTTCAGTCTGGCTTTCGTCCAGGACATAGCACAGTTACTGCACTCCTCAAAATAACTGATGATATCCGTCTAGGGATGGATAACGGCCAGTTAAATATGTTGACACTTTTAGATTTTAGCAGTGCGTTTAACACTGTTGACTTTGACATCCTTCTTGCTATTCTTCGCTCAAACAACATATCTCCAACGGTGATTGACTGGTTTCATTCTTACCTGTACGGTCGCCGACAACGAGTTCGCATCGAAGATCGTTTTTCTTCATGGTGTGACACTTCCGCCGGTGTACCGCAGGGTGGCGTATTATCTCCTCTTCTCTTTTCTATCTTTATAAATTCAATATCTCAAAATATTTCTTCATCCTACCACCTCTATGCAGATGATCTACAATTATACCGCCAAGCTACATTGCTTAACCTGCATGAAACAGTGAAAGCAACTAATGAAGATCTGTCTCTAATAATGGAATGGAGCAAAGCTTACGGGCTGAAAGTTAACCCACTTAAAACTCAAGCCATTATAGTAGGAAGTTCTTGCTTGATTTCGAAGGTAGACTGGGACTCACTACCGCGACTGGTGTTTGATGGAGTGATCGTCCCTTTTAGTAAAACTGTCAAAAACCTGGGTATTACTATAGACCAAAACCTAACATGGGATCCTCAAATAGCTTTCACTAGCCGTAAGTTGTTTGCATCCGCAGGATCCTTACGGAGACTTCGAAACTTTCTACCTACTACCACTAAAATTGCGCTTGCACAATCTCTTTTACTTCCTATTCTTGATTATGCTGACGTCTGCTATCTTGACCTAACCGAAGAGCAACTGAATAAACTTGAGCGTCTCCAAATTTTTGTATAAGATTTATATATGGCTTACGCAAATATGATCACGTTTCCGATTTTCGTAATAAGCTCAAGTGGCTCCCTATTCGTCGTCGCCGGAATGCTCATATACTATGTCTCCTTTACAGTATTCTGTTCCATCCTTTATCCCCGCGCTACCTCAAAGAACAATTTAAATTTCTTCATAATACACATTCTCTGTCATTACGGTCATCAGAAAACTTAACGCTACAACAACCTGCAACTAAATCTACTTTCTATCACTATTCATTTGCCGCTGAAGCTGTCAGACTGTGGAATCCGCTACCGCTAGAAATAAAACGTGCTCCTTCATTGATATCTTTCAAGGATCAAGTCAAGAACTATTATCTCTTACTCTAACTTTTATTTTTAATAATGGACACAATGGTACAAATATTATTTTAAATTTAATTATGTGTTTAACATATAGCAATTTGTATGTATTTATATATATGTGTATATGTGTATATATAATATATATGTATATTCTATTATGTATTTTAACTCATATATGTATGTTTATGTCGTATTTATGTGTTTATTTTATTTATTATAATAGTATAAGCATTTATCCTTATATTATATTTTATGTACATATACTTATAAGTAGAGTTGCCGCGAATACTCGCTATTATTCGGTATTCGGCATTACTCGACATTTTTTTTGATATTCGCCGAATAACGAATAATTGCTATATTATTCGGCATTCGGCGAATACTCGCCTAAAATAAACTTTTAACGAACAAATAAACGAATGCCTTAAAAATAATAAATTTGTATTATTTTCCTTAATAAAACAATACACAGTATTAATTATTATCTGTAATATGTGCCTGTGCCTATCATATTCATGAAATTAAATTAGTTAGGTTTTTAATAAATATTTAAAATCCAACAGAGGCAGATTGTGGTGCAAAAAAACTATTTTTGTAAAAGTCCTTGTAGCAGGGGTGTAAAAATTTCGTCAAGTAATATGTCTTCCTAAAGTATAGATCATCCAAGTTAAAACGGGCTTGCATATATTCTATTAACGCCTTTCTAAAATCATCAACGTGTGCAGTTTGTTGAATCAGCGCATCTTTCATTAGGTATCTGGTTAACGAAACAGATGCTAGGTATCACATCTGATATAGGTGCACATGTGGAACTCGTAATTTTTGTTATCTCTTCGAAAGGTTTTAAGAGCTTTATATATGTTCTATAACCTCCCATTGATCACTGGTAAAATTTTCAAAATTCACGCTGCTTGATTCTGAAATATACACCGAAATTGCTCGTTTTTGCTCAGATAGACGCTCCAGTAAGTAATATGTTGAAAGAAAAAAATTAAAATCGTCAACCGATGTCGAAAATCCAATTACAAATGCGTACCGCCTACCCTAAACACAAGCGTATTGATTGAGCGGGAAATCCCCTACAATAATAAACGCTGGGTTTATACAAAACGGGGTATTCCCCGTAAAATATGTAAAAGAAAAGAGCTGCCAGCATTTTAAAATTAAAAATTAAATTACTACGTTACATATATGTGGGTATGTATATAGCATGAAACAGATTTCTTTAACCTTATTGTTTTCTTTTCTCACAATCTTAGAAGTAAGTACTCGTAATTTTTGTTATCTCTTCGAAAGGTTTTAAGAGCTTTATATATGTTCTATAACCTCCCATTGATCACTGGTAAAATTTTCAAAATTCACGCTGCTTGATTCTGAAATATACACCGAAATTGCTCGTTTTTGCTCAGATAGACGCTCCAGTAAGTAATATGTTGAAAGAAAAAAATTAAAATCGTCAACCGATGTCGAAAATCCAATTACAAATGCGTACCGCCTACCCTAAACACAAGCGTATTGATTGAGCGGGAAATCCCCTACAATAATAAACGCTGGGTTTATACAAAACGGGGTATTCCCCGTAAAATATGTAAAAGAAAAGAGCTGCCAGCATTTTAAAATTAAAAATTAAATTACTACGTTACATATATGTGGGTATGTATATAGCATGAAACAGATTTCTTTAACCTTATTGTTTTCTTTTCTCACAATCTTAGAAGTAAGAAATATTTTGAATGTGCTTTATTTATGTCGAATAGTAATGTCGAGTTATTCGACTATTCGCCAAAGTGAATGGCGATTAATCGGTATTCGACTATTCGCTATAACAACTATTCGCGGCAACTCTACTTATAAGTATTAATTTAGTTTTGTAGTTTTGGTTACTTACTTAGTTAATAATTTGCTAACATGAACTATTTATGCGTAGAATTATTTAGACCATAAGACACCCCGACCAATATATGGACCATATCCCTTATTGATGGGTTGTCTGGAAGAGATCGCTCTGAGCGATAAGACCGCCCATTGATACACTTGGCTTTATGTTTTAGTAATAAGTTTATTGTTGTTATTACGGTGTTGTCAATAAAGAGTTATCTATCTATCTATCTATACGCGCGGGCGGAGCCGCGCCCGGAAAGCTAGTGGAATATAATAATAATAATAACACGTTTATTGTTCATTAAAACACACACATATATACAATTAATTAATAACATATTTGGGCCGTTTGGTGGAGACGTTCGTTGGGTCCGTGGGGACCGGGAGCTCATCGTATTTTACAAAACTTTGCGCTTGATCGATGCGACGCGTGGTCAAATTGCTGGTAGGTACCTATTTGGCTCAACGAATAAACATTGTAAGTAATTCAACGGGGCAATGCTGCCAGCATTCTGGGCACGCGCCGCCAACTGCTAGTGGGCTGGAGCATTTGGACTACCTGTGATTCTGCTATGACTTATAGGTTGTCCAAATGCTTTTATTGTAGTAGCTGCAGTGTTTTATATAGTTCGTAGTATTTTGTTAATTATTTAAGAAGTTTAAGATAGTATGATATGCTTTACTAGTACATTAAATATGACTTGCAAAGCCCTCAGAAAATATCATGAATCGAGGGCGTTTGCTTCCTTCAAGTTCACAATATTGGTAGTTACCGTCGAATGCATTAGAAAGTTCTACTTTAATTTATCCAATATATATAATAATTTATGAAATTATTCTATAATCTTATCTTATAATTAATTGTACTCGAATGCTATGTACTCCAAAATGTGTTTTAATCAGTTTGGCATCAGATCAAATCAGACTCAAATTTGGTTGGTTTATAAATTATAATACACGTATTTTGATTTTATTGTTTTCACATTGCTCACCAAGAATTTTATGCTCCTTGCCAAAATTCCAAAACATGTTTTAATCAGTTTGGCATCAGTGCAATTCAGACTCACACTTACATGATTTCATTATTTTTTACTAGCTTTCCGGGCGCAGCTCCGGCCACGCCTATGTCGGTTATGGCGCAAAAACATTAACATCTTTTTGCGCAGTTGGATAAAAACTATCCTATGTTTTATCCCGGGTCTCAAACTATTTCCATACCAAATTTCATTCAAATCGGTCCAGTAGTTTTGGCTTGAAAGCGTAACAGACAGACAGTGTTACTTTCGCATGTATAATATTAGAACTGATGCTTTTTAGGGTTCCGTACCTCAAAAGGAAAAAACGGAACCCTTATAGGATCACTTTGTTGTCCGTCTGTCTGTCTGTCAAGACCTTTTTCCGCGGAACGCGTGAAGGTATCAAGCTGAAATTCATACCAAATTATCAAATCTACTGTTCGTTGCAGCTGCAAAAACATCAAACTTCTGCCAACGCAATCAATCAGCCGTATAAATCACAAATTTTCGACACTCGCAAGGGAATGAAAACCTACAGAACCGAGAACGCAGAATCTTTAAATTTGGTACAAATAAATGTCTTATAGCACAAATGGAGGAAAAATTCCGAACAGCATAAATTTTAAGTTACATTATATGATAAAAATATTTTTCATCCCACCATCTCGGAAAGAGTATTTTTAATCTTCAACATCTGAGTGGAAAAGCCGTTTTTATTCTCTAGAGGATAAAGTAAATTGAATTTAGAACATCGTGTGCACTAAGTTTGTGAATTAAAAAAAACATTAAACCTATTTACTGCTACCTCTATGGTGCCGAATATATCATACAACTTTTTTTTAATTTGTTAAAAACTCAGACTCGCAACCTTCTTGGTGTTCTTTTTTCAATTTGCTTTGTACGCGGTTCTTTACGCGGCATTTTTTCACGTCATTGTTAAACCTTAGTATATTAAAAACAAGAAACTTGAAAACAAGTGAAAAAACTAAAATGAGTGATTCTAGCGACGAGGAAGTTTGTTTGACGCCAACAGAATTGACTGAAACTGTTAATAATGCGCAAATGAGCTTTCTCCCTCAACAATCACGCGAGAGTCATTTCCTCGCTGAGGTGGAATGAAAAGTTACGTGTTGCACTCGAGTGCAAAGATTTTTCACCTCGTGCTCTTTTGATTCCCTCGCTAACGCTCAGGATTCTAATATTGAATCACTCGCTGCGCTCGTGATTCAATTTTAGAATCCTTCGCTTGCTCGGTCATCAAAATTGAACACGCGGTTAAAAAGCAACTTTGCACTCTTGTAAAACAAATAACTATTAATTCGCTTCTACGCGAAGCATCCTCAGGTCTTAACACTTTGAGCAGGAAAATTAGGTTAAAATGTCACTAGATATGTTTTTAGATTTTGTGAGTGTTTTTTCTAAAATATATATTATTATTTTTTATAATTAAATATGGAACCTATTAATTTCTATAAGAACTATTAAGGCTCGGAAATTACGAAATAGTGCCAACATGATATGGAAAATCTCATAAACCAGGTACCGGATGGTACTGCAATTTAAATACACGATACTCAAGGATATAAGTAATACTTTCATCGATTTCAAAACATGTTTCCTAATAATTGGCTCGATAGAAAAAAATCTCAAAAACACCTCTGAAAATAGAGGATTCCTACTTTTTCCGCCAGATTTTAGTGTATTAAAAATTGGATTTTTTTTCTAAAATATTGATTTTTTAAGTACAATAAATTTCATTGATTATTTTAATCCAAAAAAAGCACAGTTAATGCGTACTGAGCCTGTTTACAAAATGTCACATACGCCCTTTCATTCCGAGAAGCGTTAACATCATGTCGCACTATTTACTCCAGCGATCTACGTATATTGCTATCATCCTCGCTCATATCGCGGTCAGCCGCGTCATGCGTCGGACCTGTGTCACTTTTCTCGGCGATCTCAATTAAAATAAAACATGGGTAAAATTATAAATAAACGCTTTGGGAATGCAAAAAATCGTCAAAAACGCATGATGGACATAATAAGGTAAGCATCTATGGCTTCCTTTCTCCATGTACCTATGTATATATCTCTTATATTAATGAAATTATGATATGATTGTGAACCCTAACGCAATATAAAAAACACTTCAAACATTTTACAAGACATAGGTACAACTTTAGCTACCTAAAATAATTATTATAAGCAATATTCAGAATTTTTCGTAATGAATGTGTTGTAATTATTTTAGATGGATCATGATTATTTTATACAGTTTCTGACAATAAGGCACACAGGTTATGTACATAATTTTCGACAAATCAATCGTCGTTCAAATAGCGAATAGTAAGTGACATCGCTTCGCAATTGAGAGGCACGTGGATCGAATCCAGCGTAAAGAGATTCTTTTTGGTCTAATTTTAATTTTACGACATAATTCTTAATAATACAATAATAATTTTACGTATGTACGTGGACCAATATAATGTGTCTGACAGTAAGGCATAAACGATATGTGTGTAATTTTCGACACCTTGGTTAATGATTGTATAGTGTGTAACTACTGAAGTCGAATCAGAAGATCGAGTACCGTGGATCGAATCTCACATACCTAGATTCTTTTTGGTGACTTTTTTATTTGTATTACTTTTTATTTGATACGTATTATATTTACGTATAATTAAGTTTTCTGACGCGTATTCAATTTACGATTACAATGCTTGCAAATTTATTAGGTATCTCGAGTTTCCATGTTTTCATATAATTAGAGAGTTTAGTATATCTAATGAACGTGAACATTAAATAGGTACTACCTAATCTAGCTACCTGAACACGTTTTTTCATAGATCTCGAAAAAGTATGTCTTGGATGGACACGAGTTGCCACAGCGTAATAGTTACAGTAGAACAACATTTTCAATTTACTACAAAGCTATGTTGAGTAAACACCGTCCTTCTGTCCACTACTATAGAAAACACAAACTTTCATACATGGAAAGTTATTGAAATATTCATGGTATTATCGAGTACGTAATATATTAGTACATATAAATTAGTAGTAAAAAGATGGCCGTAAACGTTTGATGCGATAGAGATAATGAAATTCTGAAATGAAAACTTAATACAAAAAGATGAAGCCTAAGCTTCTGCTTTAGAATGAGACTTTCCATGGTTTTCTTGAATAGCATAAGAATTAAGAACTGACTAAAAGAAAATTAAATAATTAGCACCATACCAATACTTACGTAAGAACATCGAGTAAGGTGCATTATAGAGGACTTAACTATAACGCCCTTAATAACCAAAGTGTAGCGGATATACTACCAAAGAGAGTATTCCCCAGGACGTTTTGGTGTTAAGGGGCGGCCGGTAATTCAACAAAAGTTAAAATTATACACATTATAGCCATTATGTTTTTAAATGTTACATCTTCTGTGTTGTATAAACAACATATGGTAGCCATATAAACAACCCCATATATTGGATAGGAGGATGCTTCTTGGTTATTGATACTATCCCATAACTTACTTACCAATAAAATTCTTACCCCCGGTTTCTGAAACGCAAATCAGCGACAAATTATTTTAAATACTTGTTAATCCATTGTCATACGCAGATTGGGTTTCTAAAAACTTCATGTGACTGTTTGTCAACACTAATGTCAAATCTCCAATTAATCGACAATTATTTCAATTTTGGGTTTCTGAAAAGCTTTTCGGTACGTTAACGGTTTGTTAAACTGACTAATTCTAATTGCCCAAAATCGACCAATTATTCTAAGATTAACGTGTTGATATCGTAAAAATATATAAAAATAGTTTTAAGCATTCCTACCTACAACGTTTACTCTAATAACTGATAAGATAGAACAAGAACAGAATTATATCAAGTATGATTACTCTAAAAACACATATTGCTATTTTTCATACCGAAGGTACTGGGTAGCACTTCACCACTATCTCGCCTGATGTTAAGTGACGATGCCATCGATGATGCAGCTCGCTTACCCTGAAGATACCTATTCACTCCGGTTTAGAAAACCCCCCCGTAATTAACCAGAAACACAGACTCAGGCAGAGTGTTCCATTCCCTAGCGGTGTGTATGATGAGCGAGTATAGAACAAGAGTCCGATTATAGAACTACGTAAATATATTACTAAAGACTACGTGATTATAGTGTTGCTGCTCATTTGTTACTCAATAGGGTGCTATAACATAACCATAGCAGCCATTAAACAAACCGCAGCTGGGTAGATTGTAATACCAACAAAAGCATTTCCAAGATAAGTAGGTTATGGACCTTCCAAACCCCAACCCTCTTTGAGAAAACACCTTTCGGCTGAGGGCGTTAAGATATGGTTTAAAGCTCTGTTTAGCTAGAATATGTTGTGCGGCTACAACATATTCACGTTGATGTTAGAAGTGGTATTATTTTGTATTGATGCGCAGGAGGTCCATAGTTAGAATCTCGCCGCGGTCTTCCACTTCACCGCATGATGCGAGGGCGGGAGTTTTTAGAATCATTGATAGGCTTGATAGTTGTTGGCCTTCAAGTAGAAAATATATTACCAAGGATCTAATGGTATGTTACGACGGCTGTTCTTGCCTATTCTTCTCTACTGACTTCATCATCATCAGACGTCAATCACTTACCATCAGGTGAGATTATAGTCAAAGCGTAGCCTAGCAGCAATAAAAAATGCCACTCATGATTTTTTTATTTAAATCGATTTTTACGATATAAAGCAACAAGTAAGGGAAGACAAACACGCACATTTTCACGTACGCTAGTGACTTTCACTATCAATAAACTATTACTGACATAATAACTATAAAATTAAAGAGTATTTATAATCATCATGATGGTATTGAGGATAAAGGGATTTTTTTTAATTTAATTTTTTATAGCTGATAGGTAAGCCTTTGACCACAATCTCACGTGATGGTAAATGATGATGTGGTCGAAGGTGTTAACAGGCTTAACCTAGAATTACTCTGGCTATCAAGGACAGCTGCCGGAACACACCGTTAGGTGCTTGGCGACAGATTTTCTACTTGAGGGTGGTCGCTAGCCAGGCGGGCATTCACAAAATGCCCTTCCACCATGCGGTGAAGCTCAAGCCCGTGGCGGGATTCGAACCATGGACCTGCTGCGCGGCAGTCCATAGCCAAAGCCACTGAGCTATCACTGCTGGATTCATAAAAATTAATGAAATTTGATAATTCCACTAGCGATAACCCATCAATGTTGACATTTTAGGTATTAGAGCGTACACTCGCACGACTGGACTCTGTCAGTTAGAAATCCGAGCGCAAATAGTATTGTTGGATGTGAATGCCCAAATCTGCTTGTATTTTGACAAATAGGAACGCTTCGAACTCCTCTCTCTTGTTGTTTTACGTTTACGATCATCCGTCATATTTAATTGGTAACCATAGTAACGGTGGTGATGCCAAAAATGATTTGGGATTAATTTCATGTCAAAACAGAAGAGACAACGCTATGTGTTAAAAAAAGACAGAACACTAGAGAATGAATGAATTTGAACGACATTTTCAAATTTCATGTTATCATAGATAAACAAGCATTTAATCAGGTGTTCTGTAATTTTTCATTAATATGCGTTCCAGAAACCCCTTGAAAGTTAGCGGATTGTTAATTGTGATGGCTTGTTAGATGAATTGAATTTTGACACGCGTACCGAAAACCGGCGATTAATATCGGACACCAAAAATATTATTTGAAAATCAATAAAAGTTTGTTATTTTTCTAGTATAGAAAATGGAGGAGAAGAACGACGCATTGTTGATATACACTATTACACAATGAGTATATTAAGACAAATCTCGAAACATTCACCTTTCGATTATTTTTTTATTAATATGCAGGGTTATTGGTAAAATGCTAAATCCAGGGAAACCCGGACGGATGGCAGCCCTACTCTCATAGAATGTCCGATTTTATGTCGCACTCCGGTGCATCTTCGCAACATAATCTACCTATACAAGTACATACATCAAGTGACGGCACGGGTGTCGTTTACAAACATAAACGTATCTTTCGTAATCTTTGACAAATACAGTTAATAACAGTAATGCCACGGTTTTATAATCGATATGTAATATTGTGGTATTACGTATGAATAGTAATACAAAGTAATACATTTTCAAACAAAATACTTATCTTTCTCCTTGGGTGATTTCAATAATGGTATTATTTTGTTAGAAGTTTTGTTGTTCCACTCATCTACACAATAGCATCCACGAGATGTATTTATTATTATTAACAAATTGAAACAATAACTGTACCTACCTACTACATTCTCCATGTGATTTTTTGTTAGTGAAATCTTAATATGACTTGTAGTAATGACACGAGCAGGTACCCTTGATTGTTAGCGGAAACAAAGCCAGGATCTGAATGAACTACGCTACTTGATAAAAAAAAAACAAAAATTGGAACCGACTCCAACACCCAAAAGTGTGAAATAACTTGTTCAAGTCGGTACCAGTATAGTTCAAAAGTACCTATTATCACAATATTGTGCACGTGGTACTAGTGTTGGACTTCGACAAGTTAATTCACACTTTTTGGTGAAGAAGTCATTTCCATTTTTATTTAAAAAAAAAACACTTCTTTTTATGACCCTTGCTACTTACGGGATCGATCTTCATTCATTGTCAACGACTATATCATCAAGATAAGTAAATATTTTTCAGTTATTGGAGTGTATGTCAAAAACGGCTTGACCGATTTTGATGAAATTTAACTGGAACCAAACAACAAGTATCAGCTTTCAAACAATAAAAGATTTTTTTAAATCGATTCACCCAGTCAAATGTTCTGAGGTAACAAACATATAAGAAAAAACAGACGAATTAAGAACCTCCTCCTTTTTTTGAAGTCAGTTAAAAATACCCAATAGTATAACCCGCTATTTGTATTTTGATCAGGGGTAAAAAAGTTTTTTTATGATTTTCTGTGTAAATTTTACACAATATACTTGTTTTTGTAATAAATAAACCATCTATTGTGTAACAGCTTACGCCTTGCATCAAAGTAGATACATAGTTCATGTTCATCAAAACCATAGTTCATGTTCATTAAAAATGAACATACACAAAAACTGCAAAATCAAACAAGTTGGTAATAATCAAGACTAAACTTGTTCTACTGTAGGTATGGTAAATTTAGGCTCGTGGGAACTATGATCGCAAAGGGTTAACTGTGTCACACTATGATATTTACAGCATACAATCAACTAATGGTTGGTATCATGTATGCATACTAGATGGCGCTTCAGCACACATCACATTCGTGTGTGACAAGATAGTTTCTACTAGTTCTACTAGAGAGCGCTCTAAATTTTTAACCAAATAAAATATTACCGTTGACTTGCGGACGTGGCGCCATGTACACCGCGAAGTAAACACGCGAGGAGAAGTGGGGACAAAATCTAACATCTGGTTTTAGAATTCTGTCCCTTAACTTGCTACCTTCAGCTCGCCAATCATGTAACTCTACTCGTTTTAACGTTCATAGCTGTTAGTGGAACAAGTGCCTTAGGGGTCCTTTTTATTCTGTGCCTTTGTCACGAAACAAGGTCAAGGCCCATTTGATGTTAAGCGGACTAACCTCTGCGTATAGCAGATAGATTTCATCACAAGTCACGAATTGCACTGCGCCCGACACATTGAGACATAGTTATTAAATCTTATGTGCCTGTAATTTCACTGGCTCTCAAGGACTGACTTACTTGTGAATACCTACCTACCATAATTTTGCATAAGAATAACATGATATTGAATACGTATAAAAAACACATTATTATGTGCATAAATATATACATAAACACAAATGGATGAAATACAATGATTTCGTTCTAGTAATAATTAATGTAATTTCAATATTAGAAACCTACCTTGTCCTGGTCATCTGCGGGCCTGGTGATTCGCCATTGAAAATTTGTTACCTGCGTACTCAAAGTACCTACATACGCAGGTAAACCGTTATTCTGAAAATTCCTCTAACTCCTTATTATTGACATACAATTTCTTTTTAAGACACTACATGATACTACACTATCTAAATATTGACACCCTGGTTTTCATATCTGTGGATCTTTAATTTTTACATTGTGAAAACATTAAATAAATAACTCAGTTGCTCATAATTTTTCAATGGAAATCTATAAAAACAGTTTCTTACATTAAAAATAACATTTTTACATTAACTGACCACGCGTTACTAAGACTGAACGTAGTATCTACGAAATCCAATAGATGGCGCTGACTTTTCATCAAAGAGAATATTTTACTTGACAATTTCTTAGCTTGGGTCTATTTATTTACATTGAAATTATTGGAATTAAGTTATTAATTTTTTTAAATGGGTTAATATTAATAAACCTTTGAAATAATAAAACTTAGTTAATGATTTGATTTTTCCTGTTTATGATTCTATCAGCTTGTATACCAGTTCAATGCAACTTGAGAACAATGGGAGTCTCATTGTGTGAACAAGATATGGTATTGTTAGCATGTATGTGTAGTGAATGACGAATTGCGGTGAAGCAGACTAATAATACAATTTTGTATGGTCAAAACAAGAAAATAAAATTAAACACTGACGGAATTATACCTATACCTAAAATATGATGACAACCTAGCAACAAAACTGAAAAAAACTAATATTTTTAATTTCCCGCCGCGACATCAGTGTTCCCCAAAGCAGAAATGTAATAAGTGCACTATGGTAGTCACGGAATCTAGTTATCTAAATACGACTGTAAAATATTTTACAAGAGCTCACATTTTTTTTATACTATTGTGGTGGGATAATCTCGAGAACTGAACAAAAGCGCTGCGAGCCATACTTATATTTACTATGCAGAACAATCATCCATATCCTGGCAAATATACAACAGATTGAAAGTTGCAAACCTTATTTTGTTAAATACAAAATCCTAACCTTGGCATGTATATACATCTTTGAAATATGCAATTTCGTACGTAATAATCCTTATATTTGAAAAAAAAAACAGCCAAATGCGAGTCGGACTCGCGCACGTAGGGTTCCGTACCATTAGCTATACAACATTAGACTTCATATATTTTAACCGTTTTTGTTTTATCGTGCGCGAGTCCGACTCGCACTTGGCCAACTTTTTGTATTTGTTGTTATAGTGGCAATAGAAATACATCATCTGTGAAAATTTCAACTGTCTAGCTATCACCGTTCTTGAGATACGGCCTGGTGACAGACGGACGGACGGACGGACGGACGGATGGACAGCGAAGTCTCAGTAATAGGGTCTCGTATATACTTTTGGGCACGGAACCCTAAAAACGTACAAACTACACACTTTGTCATGGAAAACGATTATTGTGACCTGTGACGCGACTGGAAACGTCTAGCATGTCATGACATAGCCACCTATGTCAGTTAACGTATAAAGTTACCAAAAGATCTTCTGCGTGAAGAAAATGACACCATTTTTATTAAAAAATTAATCAGCTTCTTATTAAAAAAAGCATATTACTCAATTGACGAATTCTTTAATGAAAATTGGCTTATTACTTACTATATCTACTTACTTCTGACATTTATTATATATATAACATAAATTCAAATTTAAAATTAATATAACGTTCTTCTCTCTTCTTTGTTGCTGTGCCCGACGGGGTCCATAATATGTCTTTTTACTCTTATTTATTGTAACAACTTGCATATACTATTTATGAAGATGTACTGGCTACTTGGAAAGCATTCCTCGTTGTCTGTACAAAATAAAATTGTCTTGTACAAGCAAGTCCTTATGCCAGTATGGACTTATGGAGCTCAGCTATGGGGCTGTACCAAACAAAGCAACATCCAGATGATCCAACGATTCCAAAATAAAGTACTCAGAGGTATAGTCAATGCACAATGGTACATTAGAACTGTCGACCTCCATCAAGACCTGAAAATGGATGTCGTTGTGGATATAATAAAAAAACATGCAGAAGCTCACGAACATAGACTTCACCACCACGTGAATGTTGAGGCAATCCAGCTCCTTGACAACACAGACATAGTGAGAAGGCTAAAAAGGACAAAACCTTTTGAGTTAGTGTAGTTGAGTGACAGTGATAAGTAGTGAAGTGAGTGCTACATATAAAGAACACAAGAACTCATAGTGTCTTCCCCTTAATAGAGACAATAAGATAGGTGTTAATGGACACATTCTTAACTTTACTCTATTACTCATTAGTCCGTATTGTTGTCTAGATTGTAATATAATGATGTACTTTCTAAGTATATCATTAGGCAAAAAAAACCTATTTATGGAAGCAATAAATGATCTGAATCTGGCCTAGCAGTACCTTATCTCTGCTGTATAATATACCAGATACAATCCATAACTGAACTGCACTGGTCCATCACCCTGCGAGATATTGTTTCTAGACTGGTAATTTCAACCGCACCCTTTAAACCAGATATTTTTTTATGGCTATTACCTATTGGTTTGCCTTTGATCACTATCTCACCTGATGGTAAATGATGATGTGGTCGAAGATGTTGTTTAGGCTAACTTAAAATCACTGGTTCTCAAGGACAGCTGCCGGAACACACCGTTAGGTGCTTGGTGGCAGATTTTCTACTTGAGGGTGGTAGCTAGCCAGGCGGGCATTCCCTACCTCCATGCGTTATAGCATTTTGGGATTTTACTGTTAATTGTGGCTTTCTGAAATGTCGAGAGTAAAATCTGAATATACCACCAGAAACGTCGTTTCAGTAGCTATCTATCGAGATATACTTCATTCCAAAATTAAATCCCTGACATGGTGAAAACCAAAGATTTTTTCATCCACATTTTTATTTGGTCGGTTTATATCCCAAGGAGCACATACATATCTATAGAATGTCTATAAGATATCTAATAGAATTTAACACGCTAATCAGTACTAATATTATAAATGCGAAAGTAACTCTGTCTGTCTGTCTGTCTGTTACGCTCTCACGCCAAAACTACTGGACCGATTTGAATGAAATTTGGTATGGAAATAGTATGAGACCCGGGAAAAAACATAGGATAGTTTTTATCCAACTGCGCAAAAAGAGGTTAATGATTTTGCGCGATAACCGACATACGCGCGGGCGGAGCCGCACCCGGAAAGCTATCCCTCAAGATATCTTTAGGAGAGCTAGTAGATAGACTTAAGTAAAAGTGGGCACAACTTTGTAGAGGTTTACAAGATTGTCTTAAGGTAATGTCTATAGCTTCTGTTAGGAGTTAATTCTTAACTGCTTTCTCAAGCAAGCATTCTAGAATGCTACAAGACAATTTCTAGATTACAATTTGGATTTCTAGTGAGTGTTAAGTTTTAATTACTAGACTTGGTTGGGATAGCTATTATTGCGAACATTATTTAAAACCTAAATAACTGAAGATAAACAGTTTTAAGACAACACTGTTTTATTATAGTTTTAATGGAGTTACATTTACAAAATAAACATTGAATGCAATATGGCGTAATAAGATTTAAGATATATTTTTCATAATGTTATGTGGTATGTTGTGAAGAAAATTATTCTTAAGGTACTATACGACTTATTTGCATATTTATAGAACAAATTTCCTTAAAATAATCTGTTAGAGTACAGAAGTACTTAAAATATTGACTTTAAGTATCAACTTATAGTAAATTTACTCTTCATCAAGTATATTGGTTTGGAGCAGGTTTTTAAATTCAGCCTTAAAGCAAATTACTTTAGTAGAACGTTTACATTTGCCTAGATCCTTTTATAGTGGATATATTCTTAACATAAACCACATATAGACTATTAATAGAAATAATTGACTAAACGTTTCTAAAATTTGCTCCTTGGGATGGCTGCTGAGTTTGGCTGCCAACTTCACAGCGGTTGCTATAACGACTGCCATCCTAAGACAACGACCGGGACCGACGGCTTAACGTGCCCTCCGAAGCACGTGCACGATCAGTAGTAATTTCACTAGCGGTCACCCATCCAACTCATGACCGAGTCAGACGTTGCTTAGCTTTGCTGATCGATTCAGAATGGCCAAGCAAACTTCGCTACGAGCGCTTCAAAAGATACGCACATCATCGAGATATACGTTACACGGTCAATGGCGCACATTACTGATTTGCAATATAAATAGGTACCTAGGTATGGTGATGGTACTTCCCCGACGAACTTGAACAAAGAAATCTGTAGCTACTAAAACAATTGATGGATGTATGAATAATTGAATCCAAGGTCACACAAAAAGGTTTTGGTTTCTTACAAAGAGATAAATATCTTTTCTGCTCAGTCTCTGAGATACACTGCATAATAATTTACACGTTTTTAGTCGCGGTAAAAGTACCGACAAAATGTTTTTTTAAAGATTTACTTGTAATGAAGGTCTCACAAAAAGCTAGTTTTTTTTTTATTGAAACTGGACAAGCTCGAAGCCCACATGATGTTAAGCAGACTAACCTCTGCCTATAACAGATGCATTTCGTCACAAATCACGAATTCCACTGCGCCCGTAACTTTGAGACCTAGTTGTTAAGTCTCATGTGCCTGTAATTTCACTGGCTCTCAGGGACTGCTGCTGGAACACACCGTTAGGTGACAGATTTTAAACCTGAGGGTGGTCGCTAGCAAGGCGGGCATTTGCAAAATGCCCTTCCACTATGCGGTGAAGCTCAAGCCCGCGGCGGAATTCGGACCATGGACCTGCTGCGTGGCAGTCCATAGCCAATTCCACTGATCCAATACTGCTTCAAGAAAGAAGTCTCTAGAAAAGGTACCATCAAATATAAACTCCGTGAATATATGTTTTCCTCAATGTTCACAAGTTCTTGAGTTTGTGTTTGTCCTCACTTTATCAAGAAATGCGTTAATTTTTTAACTAAATCCCCGTCAGTTGGGTCACAAGAGTAAAATTTCCTTAAATCACAATTTCGTGCAAATAAAAAAATAACTGGTAGTTCTAAGATCAAATTACAGTTTAAAAATATCTATTTTATAGCTGTTAGGCTAGCCTTGACAGTGATAACCTAGTCGAAGATGTTGTTCAGGCTAACCTAGAATTACTGGCTCTTGAGGACATCCGTCAGAACACACCGTTAGGTGCTTGGCGATATATTTACTTGACGCTGTTAGCTAGTCAAGCAGGCATTCGCCAAATACCCTGCGACTACCATCGACAAAAACCGGGACCGGCGGTTTAACCTGCCTTGCAAGGCACGGAAGCGCTTAGGCTTTTAAGCAATATTTTTTTCAGTTAATTGAGTGTCACTTAAAAACGGGTTAACGGGTCAATACGCACCCAATGTCAACTCCCCCCGTGTCAGTTATCCCACGATCTCAGTTCCCCCCGATAAATTTTGAGCGAATATTTTTTTGTGATTTGTACTGTCAGCAGCGAAAGTGTATTTAAAGTTATTTAAAAAAAATGAGGGCACACAAGTTTAGGTTGGTTGGAAGAGATTTTTGTCATAGATAAGCTTACTTTGTAAAACTTATAATAAGAACTTACTGTATATATTATGCAAGCATAAGAATAAATAAAGGATTATAAGAAAATTAAAGGAAAGACTGATTTTCTACGATCATTTATTAATTTGAAAGTTTCATTGAAAATATCAACAACAATATTAACATTACAGCAGGCAAAAATAGCATTTATAAATCACTCGACCGATGTTGGTGAAATTTTAATAAGATCATAAAGATTAGATTATTAATAAAAAATATAGATAGTAAAAAATGGTCAAAAATAATTCTGTATTGTTACACCACTTATTATACAAAAATATATATTATAAAGCTTACATTAAAGTGTCACAATGGGCGGCCTTATCACTAATAGTGATCTCTTCCAGATTCTCTTTCTCTTTCAACCTTTGGATGGAGAGGAAATACAGGATTAACAAGACGGGGAGTATTAAAAAGATAAAGGTACAATCAAATCAACACAAAAATACATGACTAAAGAAAATTAATAATGAATCACAAAAAAGAAAAGAAAAATAACTAAGTATTTATATATAAAATACACAAATACATGTGTATACACTAATATACGTGATCAATTGATCATATATGAAATATATATCGCGTCGACTTTGGAACCATCATCCTTTTATTGGAAACTTGTGGGCACATTACCCTTATTAAATGGTTGTCTGGAAGACATCGTTTTAAACTATAAGGCCGCTTTTCTAACCCATATTGCTCTGTTAATTTTATTTTCTTTGTATAAATTATATTGTTAAAAATAAATAATTTTCTATCTATGTATATGTTTAATCTATACATTTACAATTACAATTTCTAATATAATGTCTAGTATATGAAACTCGCATTCTTTCCAATACCTACGTTAAAAAATGGAGTTACGTTATAAATTTTTATTTAGTGAAAACATGCTTATTACCCCAGGATATGGTTAAAGCAGTAATTTTTTTTTCTAATTATAGGCTGAGTAATACAGGGTTATTGGTAAAATGCTAACAACCTCTTAGGGTTGACTTCTGCTAGTCCTAACAAACATTTGGAGATGATATTTTTTTAGTTTTGCAAAAAAAAAAAATATACTTTTTTTTTCTGTTTTAAAGCTTACCCCGAGTCAAGAACGCCCGCCGCGGCAGCACTGGGCCGCGCCATGCTCCCTTTGAATAGAGTTTTGAATATTTACATCGAGCAAAGTAATATAAAATAATACATTACAGGCACAAGAGACTTTTAACATCAGGTGGTCCTCGTGCTTATTCCGTCAAAAAAAAAACAAAAAAAAAAAATAAAAAAAAAACTATTTTCAAAACACAAAAAAAAAACTCAAAATGTTTGTTAGGACTGGCAGAAGTCAGCCCAAAGAGGTTGTTAACATTTTTCCAATAACCCTGTATAGGCATCGTGAGGCTTCTTCCTCAGAATTTGTCATTTTGCATATAAGGAAAATTGATAATTTTATCATCAAACATCCTCCATATACGTCCATGACAAAAATTGAAGTTATCGTACAACGTTAAGGTAATTATATCGTCTTACCAAACAAAGAGGTTCACTGTATTTCAATTTTGTTTACTGAATATATGACGTTTAAAACTTACCTATATTACGACCTAGCTACTGCCGGTTTTTTGTCCGTGCTCAAATATTTTCAATAAGCAACGCTCTTTGGAAAACAACTCAGAAAATCGGGATCAAAATATATTATCTTTTTCATAAAGGATTTCACCTATGTTTGATACGCTGATTGTGTATCAAATTCCAATTATGCATTCTTCTTCTTTCGAGTCGGCGTGACCGTTGTATTAAATTTTGCTTGACCAGAAAGCAGCCACTTCGATTGCCTTCTGGTTGGCTTCGAGCAAATCATCGCGTGAGCAGTTGGTCGGGCACGCGGATCATGTAATAAGGTGTAACATGGTCTGCTGAGGTTCTCCACATTCACAGCTGGTGTCTGAGTTGTGTATGAAACCGCACCTGCTTAAGTTAGCTCTGCTTCTACCAACCTGAGACCTGAGCCTGTAAGGCTTTTCCAGGTAGGCCATGGCTCTTTATAACCCGGAGGTAGGTTTTCGCTAGGAGGGACATACAAGTTTTGCGGGTACTTGGCAGACCAGAGCCTGCGTAAAAGAGTTGTATGCCCTCCATATTTACTATACGAATTGAGGGTAATTACCTGAGTCACTACCAGTCTAGCACTTCCAAGCGTCCGGTGAATACATCGCCGCTAATCGTGTTTTTTAGGAATAATCTGTAGACAATATGTCTTCCTTTAATATACAGGCACTGTGAGAGATAAGAAAACTGAAGAAAAATATCAATGAAATGGCTGAGCTAGATATTATGTTTATCGTTTGGTGTGAGAGAGTGAAAGTGATCGCAGCATAATGGTGATCGGAACGGAACGTCTCGTGGCGGTTCGGTGGTAACACGAATTGCTTATTTATCTCATTCTAACAACATAATGACGCATAATATTTGAACGTCCTTTTCTTGTCATTACAAACTGCATATACAAATGTGCGTTATGTATATAGGTAAATTCAGTGGTGTTCGGATATAACTACTCAATGAATTTCAACTCTCTGCCTGCGGTCAATTATGCATTGATTTTTATGTTTTTTTTTGTTTGGTACATCAAAGCTGATTGCGTATAAATTTTGACAAAAATCGGTTTAGTTGTATTTATATTGACGGTAGTAAATTAAAAATATATATATAAGGATATACTCATGCCCTCCTACTGTATAAAATCGAAAATAATGACAAATATACGCGATTTAAGCCGTTTAAAGTTGTTTAATTACAGTATGCATTTCATACTTTTCTATTGTGTATTTAAGGAAGATTTGGTTATGTATGTTAAAAAAATATATTTACTCGTGTCGGTTAAGAATAAATCTTAATCGATTAGGGAAAATATATTTTTTTATTAAAGGGGTATACTTTCTACGTAGTCCAATATATATATCATAAAAATAGCTTTCACAGTAAATGTGTGGCCCTTAATATAAATTTATATATATATATATATATATATATATATATATATATATATATATATAAATTTATATTATATATATATATATATATATACACAGATCAAGGATGTTTCATGAATCTGTGAACATCCTTGATCTGTGAACATGTACAACTCTATGTCATAAAAATCTACTTCTAGCATCCCCAACGGTGCCCAAGATACACCTAGTTAGGGTTGGGACCCACTGCAAACGCTTCACATACTGATGATTTAACTCCACCTGACATTCTAGAAACAGCTACGAAACTGACGAATAGTCTTTTTTCAGAAAAATCAAGAAAAGCGTATAGCCACAGGGAGTTGAAATACAGGTAAAAAAAAATTAATATAGCCATGAGATTAAATAAAGTAGTGTATGCAACTGCATATAATTAGGTATTAAAACACTCGTGTAATCTTATTTTGAAACTCGCCTGCGGCTCGTTTCAAAAACCTACACTCATGTTTTAATACCCTCTATTATATGACAGTTGCATAAACTACTATTATGTATTATTTATTATATACAGAGTTATTGGTAGAATGCTAACAACCTCTAAGGGTTGACTTCTGCTAGTCCTAATAAACATTTTGAGATAAGGTCAAGCGGGGCTATTTCGACTAATAAAACACAGACATCAACTTAAAAAATGAGCACTCTCGATTGTGATTACGTTAAGCTAGATGTGATAATTGCATATGAAAAAGGCTCGATTTGAGATCATTTTTCACTTAGCACTAAGACGAAATACCTATTTTCTATGTTAGAAAATACAAAGTTTCTCAAAAAAGGCAGAAATAGTTACAATTACCCCTCGGCGGGGTAATTTCAACTTTGGCTTATATATATAGTACTAATGTGATAATGGCGCTACAATTCTAAACTCGACTATAATTTTAGTATCTTTCAATCAAATGTGTATCTTACTGCTACGAACGAAGGCTCAGTGTTGTAGAAAAATACTTGAAACATTTTGGAGGGGTAATTTCAACTGTTATCTATGGACAGTAGGGCTGGGACGCATGTCGTCCTACGTAGTCGATAAATTGGATCGAACTAAAATGACTAAATGTAGACATTTACTGCATAAATTTTTTGGGTACCTAATTCAAATAAAATTTTAATTTCAAAGGGTATAAATACATAGAACTAGGTATACTTATATTTTTAAAGATTCTATTGTTTATTCTTTCATCGAGTTTTATGTGAGTAACTTTATCTGCAAATCCAAAATATTTAATTTCTGTTGTTAAAAATCCACAGATCTAATTGCCCTATTTTTATCGTGTCAATGGTCCCATGACCTTCCGACACATTGAAAATCGCTTTATTTATATGGCATTTAAGAATTGCAGGAGTTAAAAAACGAGAACTTCAATCAAGCATCTTTATTAACTTTCCTTTTCTTACTAGAAATAGAAACAATCTTTGGAATGATAAGCACGTAGGAATTTAAAACATTCATTTAAAATTTTTCACCTCACCTTTTCTAAATTAAAAACAAGTATAAGTACTTGTTTTTAATTTAGAAAAGGTGAGGTGAAAAATTTTAAATTATGATTTAGAAAATAATGAGATCAGCAGTGGTACCTACTTATTTACCACATTTGTAGCTCTTTTATAAAACTTTAATATTCTACAACATCAATTTTGCAAGGAAATATATATTCATTACCCTTAATTTCGGGATCTGGAAGATAACTAATTATGTCGGTATTATCTATAATTGAATGGTCATTATCAATAATACGAAAAACTTGTTTATTTTTTTTAAACGACTTGAAACCCTGCACAACAAGTCTTTCGTGGATCAGGTCTTCTATCAGACACACATATTTATAAGTCTTCTTCCCTTTGCTGAAACTGAATTTAGCCAGTACAAATTTGTCTTTCTCTGGATCTTGCGTCTTGAAAAAACTATAAGCTGGATCTTGTGTCTTCGAGGAAGTGGCTGACAGATCTACACTATCACGAGAAAAACGTTTGTTAGGTTGTTCCGTTATTATGTTAGCATCAGCAACAAAATCTTTTTCGGATAGCATATCGTCGTCTTCAAGCAAAATACTTTTAAAATAGCTTTCCATATCTTCGTCTTCGGAGTCATTTTTTGATTCGTATGAACCACTGCTATCGCTATCATCAGTTTCTGTGATCTTTTCTTTATATTTCTTCTTCTGCTGTTTTTTCTTCTTCAGATTATCACCTGATTTCTTTTGTTGTTGTTTCTTGTTTCGTTGCTTATGTGCTTTTTGTTTCTTTTTTTCTTTATTTTGTAGTTTAGCCTCCTTTTTTTTTAGTTTTTCCAGCCTTATCTTCTCTTTTTTTTCATGATCTTCAGTCATTCTTTGAATCACATCGTTATATGTTAAAACTTCTGCTGTACTGTTTACTATCCTTTTTTTCTGGGTTTTAGGCTGGTCATTTCTACGAACAGTTTTCAGTAGAAGTTCTTCAAATGTCACGTTAGGCTCTTGTACACTTCTATTTATTTCTCGCTTAAGTTGAACTGTTTCGCACTTCAAAATTTCAAGAGAGTTTGGCAATAGACTACTGTCAATTCTGTTAGGTATTTGCAATTGGATTGTTTTTTGTTTTCTCACAGTTATTGGCTGACCATTTTGTATCCCTCTTATTAGCTCCTTCATAAGGTTTTAAAAAATTCTGTGGTTGTACAATACATTTAGAATTTTGTTCAGGTCTACTATTTGTGTTTGATTCTTTTTTTGTTTGCAGTACATCATTGGAATATTTTTCTTTATTTAGTTTGTGGTTTTTGTTTTTATATGTTTGAGGTAAAGTTTTTCTCTGTTCGATTTTCACATTATTTTCTTTTCCTTGCAGTGACATTTTTGCGCTTCTTATTTGCTTCAGAGATGATTTTTTTTCCAAACTTCTTTTCAGATTATTTTTTACTGTCAAATTATTATTAATCTCAGTCTCAATTTCAATCCGTTTTTGGTGATGTTCGTTAATTGTTTTTAAAGTTATCGTTAACAAGCTTGGAACAATAACTGTGTTGCTCTCATTTGTATTTTCAACACAGTTCAACACATTGGGTTCCATAGTGTCTTCTGGTTGGGGTTTGTCTTTTTCAACAAGCTGTGCTTGAGCATTTTTCCATTTCTGCAATGTCAAAACATCAAATAATTCTTTCGGAATCGCGAAGCGATTTATCGGATATATCCCGGTTCTTTTAAAGCCATTCTGCAGAATAACAGGGTTTATTTCATCCCAAACTTCAGTCAGAAGCCTAGCGAATTCGCCTTTTGGTAGGTTGACACCAATATGCAGCCTCTGCCATTGGATTATTTTTTCTTCCCAACGATCTTTCAGCGGTTTCATTGTACTACAATCCAATGGTTGTAGTATGTGCGATGAGTGTGGTGGTAATTTCAGGATTGTAATACCTTCGGATGCTGCATATTTTATAACGCTTAAATCAACATGAGTAGCATGCCCATCAAATATCAGCAGCACAGGTCGCTCTTTGCCGATCGCAGGTACAAATGTTTCTCTCAAATACTTTTCAAAAATGGATGTTTCCATCCATCCTTTTTCGCTGACAGAGTAAGCAGTTTTTACGTTTTTGTTCTTATATACCCATTCCGACCACACATGTTTCCCTTGGAAAATAATCAGTGCCGGAACTTTGTCACCATTTGCATTTATCGCTAGGAGAACAGTAGTGTTGTTGCGTCCAGGGCCACTTGTTGTTCTTGTGGATTGGTATCCTTTTTTCCCGAGCACTTTTCCTTTTACTGGGTCGCTACATAAACTGGTTTCGTCCAAGTTATATATTTGCTTCGGTTTGTCTGATAATCCCAATTCTTCAACCACCTTTTCTAGCATATCAAAATATCCGTACACTATGAATGGATCGCAGGCCTTTCGTCTGGCCATCTCAACTGACTGGGGCTTTTTGATGCTTAGATTGTGCCTTTTCTGAAATCCATGGAACCAATCTTTTCCAGGTATGTCGTCTCTGAACGGAGTTTCTATGCCATTACGACGGACATATTCGGATATCAATATTTTGGTTTCTTTTCTGGTCAACGGGAACCCATTTTTTTCCATGATATGCAAACATTCTGCTATATTACTTTCAAAATCGAAAGAAAACACTGTCGGTCTACCTGGTCTATCATTCTTCGCATGTGTTTCAGATAGTCTTGATACTATTGTGGATCTTGGTATGCCATATACATCTGCAGCTTGATAAGAATTCATTTTCTTATTGCGAACATCTTCAACTGCCTTATGAAGTTCGTCTAGTGAGTATTGTTTTTCTTTTTTTCGTATATAATTTCGCACCATCTAAAACAATACGAAAATACCATAAACCTTTGCGTTGATTTGACTTACTCGTATATCTGAAAACTTCTATGGGTAAGTTTAAGTTGATACTGTGTAATTGATAGGTACTGATTCTGTTCAGTCCACTACCCAATGAAATTTAATGCTCTAGCTCAGTACCTATGGTAAAGATTACAGGCATGCATAAAATACATTAATGGCATACAGTTTTTTCTAAATTAAAATTACTCAAGTATCTGGTTTATAAACAGGCATCGAAACTACAGCAAATGGGAGCTCAGTTGACAGTGATTGCTTAAATTTTCTTCTTTAGATTTCTTTCAAAAACAATACTTCTTAAAATATAATTAAAAAGAATTTATAAATTATGTCCTCTCTTGACACCCAATATAGTTTTTTTTTTTTAATTCTTATACGTTTGCGTTTGACTACATACTGCCTGATGTTGAGCAGATATACAGATAGTACATTTGGTATATTTGTATAACCTTCTTAGCGTATTTATATGCTCCCCAGAAAATTTTCATAGCACCACCTATTGACCTATTAAGTTTCTCGCATGTTGGAATAATAGTTCTATAGTTATGCGAGCGAGAACAAAAATTCATGAAACATACAAACATTCATATTAATAAAAAGCAAAATCGTCCAACTTGCCACTAAGATGTGCACTCGCTCTATCGATAATAATAAAATCGCTTTAAATAAGGTTATCGTATGCGCCAAGGTTTTTGTTACGTATAAATAAAGTATCGATATGAGGACATCACTAGTGTTTATTAACGCCATAGAAAATTAAGCGGGGTAATTTCGACTTTAGGTTAGTTGTAATAACCCCACTTCAATATCTTAGCGGGGCTATTTAAACTACCTAAAAATATCTTTAAAAACGTGGTTTTACATGTAATAAATAAGTGGAAAATAACTTACCTTTTATACTTTCTTCATTCGCCCTGTGTTATTGTGAAAACAAACGTTCAAAACACAATTTTTTTTGAAAAATGTGACGAGCGTCCTTGCTAACACCGATTCGCTAAATGGCGTCTGACAAAAATTGCTTGTAGGTCAAACATTTTGTGCCTTAGCAGCGACATCTATGAAATATTTTCGAATTTAGCTGTTCATCGACTTGGATCTAGATGGCGTTTTTGAATAAATATAGTAAAATAAGAGTTATTGTCATTAGTTGAAATAACCCCTCAGTCGAAATAGCCCCTCCCAACTTACATTTTTGCTTTTGAAAAAAAAAATTGTTTATTAAAATGTTTTTTTTTGTGTTTTAATGCCTACCTACTACGAGCCAAGAGCGTCCACGCCGTTCTCCCTTTGAATAGATTTTTGAACATTTACTTCGAGCAAAGTAATAAAAAATATGAAATAATACATTACAGGCTCAAGAGACTTTTAGATACATCGTTATATTCCGTCAAAAACCCAATAAAAAAGAAATCATTTCATAACACTTGAAAAGAAAATTATTTCACTATTATTTGTTTCACTACGGGGGGTAATGTCAACATTGCAACGCTTTATTAATAATAACTATAAAAAATCTTTAATCAATTAAAATTCTTTTTATTTTAATCGGAATTTCCTATGTATACCCAAGGTTATTAACAACTAGGTACATAAATATTATTAAAAACAATTCGGTTCCTTAAATAAATATATATTAGTCAACAATTTATTGTTTGCTAGTAAAAGGTGTTTTTTTTTAATATGCTACATGTTGTTGTTACAATTTGCATGGTGGTAGGGCACTTTGCGAATGCCCGCCTGGCTAGCTACCACCCTCAAGTTGAAAATCTGTCGCCAAGCACCTAACGGTGTGTTCCGGCAGCTGTCCTTGAGAGCCAGTAATTCTAGGTTAGCCTGTACAACATCTTCGACCACATCATCACTTACCATCAGGTGAGATAGTGGTCAAAGGCTAACCTATTAGGCATAAAAAAAAAAAAATAAAAAAAAATGTTCTTGTGTTCCTGTCCTATATGTTGTTAGCGTAAACATATCATTCGTAATATGTTCTTGTGTTTCGCCCAGTGTGTTTGACAAAACGTATGACCCTGAATCTGCGCCCGGTCAATGACAATAGGCTCACCCCCTATTACATAGGACTAAAACCCAATGGGCGAAACGTGGGTCTTTACACACCTCTGCCTGCCCCGTGGAATACAGGCATATATGTATGTGATTAAGTGATGCCGGCCAAGGGGTAGCAGTAGTCGATTGTAAGAGTCGTATCTGTCCATTACAGTTGCAGTGTCACCTTTCTCGTTCTGCACTGCGCTTGTCACTCACAAACGATACTTCTTGTCTCGTTCGTTCGGTTATTCAATCACTGCAGTGCTCTTTTATTATTTTTTATAATACCGTAGTTTTTGCAGACGTATTCTTCGAGGCAAAATGTCAGCCACATTGGTCAGACTCTGAAATGCATTGCCACTGTTACCACGTGAGCTAAAATACGTATTTAAAGCTTTTACCCGTCTTGTTAGGAAAAATTGCATACATGTAAGTTATACTATGATGTCATAATTGTGTATTTTATGTTTATACAGCTGTATATGAAGCACTCGTAGCGGAGTTTACTTAGCTGTTCTTAACCGATCAGCAAAGTTAAGCAACGTCCGCCGCGGTCAGGAGTTGGATGGGTGACTGCTGGTGACATTACTACTGAGCGGTTCCGTGCTTCGGAGAGCACGTTAAGCCGTCGGTCCCGCTTGGTGTCTTAGGATGGCAGTCGTTATAGCATGGTGGTAGGGCATTTTGCGAATGCCCCCTGGTTAGCTACCACCCTCAAGTAGAAAATCTGTTGCCAAGCACCTTACGGTGTGTTCTGGTAGCTGTTCTTGAGAGCCAGTAATTGTAGGTTAGCCTGAATTACATTTTTGACCACATCATCACTTACCATCAGGTGAAATAGTGGTCAAAGGCTAATTTATCAGGCATATTTTTTTTTTTTATGTATATGTTCGAAACTTATGTTTTTAACTGTTTCTGCAGCTATTTACTAACGTAACAGTTGTGTTTGTGAAGCAAAAATCAATTTTGCAGACTTTTTTGCAACAAAACCGCCATTTTCGCACTGCAGAGGTGAAAAGGTACTATTTTACACGCAGTGGCTCAATGACCCTTTTTTTACTAAGCGCGGTAGTGTAATATTATCTGTTTACATCATACTTCTATGATTGACTATCATATATCATGCACATCATAGACTTCACTGAGTAAGTAAATTATGACTTTGACTCTTTAAAGATCGGACGAATGGTCGTTGGGCGTACCCTGAGCAACTAATATGGTGAAGTTTTCTTAAAACTGGTTTATCCAGAAATCTCCACCCATGTTGCCCCACGGGGTGTATATTCCAGAAGTCACCACGCACGTCTCTAAGCAATTCCAGTGGTGATTTCAGAGGTCCAGCTGCCATTGCTTGATTCAATCATATGTTAACCTTTCATTTATATTTTATTTTGCACTACTAAACATCATTAAAGTAAACTTACATTATACCTTTATGAGAGAGAGAGCTGCATTCATCAAGTAATTTGTGCGATAAAGATAGCGCTATATTATCATTATTGTTATTTGACGGTAATGGTACATATCGTGGTATTCATATTTTAAGATTGAAATCATGATATTTGTACAATATATAAGAAGTATGTATTGACGTTCCTATAATAGTTTTAAAGGGGTGGGAGGGAGCACTGGTCAAGGTTAAAATAATTCTACGTTTAAATGTAGGTACTGAAAAATAAACATCATTAGCAATTTAATGAATAAGTTTATTCAATTAAGTATTAGAATACAAATATTTTGTTTTTCATAAATATTCACATAATTAATTATTAATGAGATAGCTGTCCAATTAACCTTAAGTAGTTCATTGTCCTACATTATCTAAAGCTAATTCATCAAATGACGTCGCTAATTGTTGAATTTGTCGCTAAATCACTATAATCGTGTCGTCGGGTGTAAAAATCAAAGTCATTAGGAAACGTAATTATACTCAGGTTTGATACTTGTGACATCACACTTTTCAAATTCTTGGTAAGAGAAAAGACAAACTGTATTGTCATGCAGTTTGTATTTTCTCTAGCGAAATACATTTAGCGGTAATAGGTGTCCGATCTGTTGTTTATAAGTGCATGAATTCATGTATGACGATTAGAAATCTAGTTGTCTATTACTTTGTGTACGAAATCCAGGAAAAATATCATGTACATAAAAACTTATGCACATTGAAAATATAATATATAAGTAAATAGAAACTACTTTAATATATTATATTTCAGAATTTTTATTATCAAGTTTAAGTATTCATAAAATGGCATATAAGTGAGCCATTTCAAGTATATTTAACAGTTTTACCAGATCAACAAATATTAGAAATTGATCGGGTGTCAATTTAACCACTTAGTATATAGCCTATACAGTTTTGTGGGTTTTTGAAGTCGGTTGGCTTGGCGACTGATTTCCTACTAGAAGGTGGTAGCTAGTAGCTAGGCGAGCATTTGCAAAATGCCCTTCCACAATGCAGTGAAGCTGAAGCTGGCGGTGGGGATCGAACACCGTATAGGTTTTTGGAAAGGATCGAACCTTCTAGACCAGCAGTCCATTACCGCTCGGCCATCAATCTTCAAAATTTAATTGCGATGAAATTAAACAATGATATTGTTGCTGATACACATAATAATATCTTTTACACGTTAAACTGATATTTGACAATGTTATATATTGAGCGTCGTTGTTTCTAAAAATATAATTGGATCTTAACACTCCTGATCTATTGGTATTTCTTAAGACCCAGGCAAATTTCTTAAATGTACTATATATTAAATTGGAAGTCTATGAGCAAATATATATATATATATATATATATATATATTTATATTATAGCTTCAAACAGGCTTTTATTTACTTGAGCCTTATATGTCAATTAATCAGTCCACTTACACCCGGCATAAACAAAAACTTAAATAAAACAATAAATATTTTTATCACGTCCTTTTGGTAAAAAAACTACCGCTTTTCTGACGCCTACTCTCCTAGAATGACACTTGTCATATACGTACCTTATTAGTATGCACATGATCAACCAAATCAATCAAAATATATATGACGTTGTATAATCGTGTCGTCACCTATTAAAGTCACTATAATTAAGCCTCGTGATTTCGAACAAGCTTAAGGCGGGTGAAACTAAAGATAATCGGATCGCTAAGTGTAAAAACACCTGTGATTAGCCTTTATCAGTGCATCTCGGGAAAGTATAGGGTTTTGGAAAGGACAATCGGAAATAAAAGTCTAAGTAAAATTCAAAAAGAAATTGAATACCTAAATAATACCATAATCCCCACGTTTGGCTTGGAATAGGAGGGGAGCGCTGCTGCCTACCTATATTTGCTAGTGACACAGCATTCGACAGGGAATTGAAAAATTAGGCTCAGCAATATGCATACAAAACTTCACCGAGTTTGGACTTGGTATTTAATATATGTAACTACGTTTGTCTGGAAAGCACTCCGTGTACTCCACCCTTAAATATAAATAAATTATTTTAAAAATATTAAATTGACAGTCGACATTTAATTCACATCATTAAAATCTAAAAAGGCCTCCGTGCCGCTGTTTTTGATATTGCTAGTTACCACTTACGCTGAAAAAACTCCCTATGTCCATTAAAGGACTTGAACAACAATTTGTTGAATATGTTAATGCATCTCTAAAATAACTTTTGAACCTTGAAAATGTCATGAGGCATATAATCATCATTATGATGATCATTGTGATTATTATACTCTTAACAAGGCCGATGTTTTGCTATCATCAATAAAGTAAAATTGATTCAAAAAAATATAATCACGGCAATGATAATAAGCCTCTAATATGCCGATATCTACCTAACTACATCAACCTTTTTTGTTTCATGGCATATGTCTTATTAACATCATGATCATCAGCTAATCATTATGATGATATAAGGCCTGCTATTGATTATCAGTATAGGCCGGCAGGCTTAGTACATATAGGGTTCCGTATCTTGTACTTTTTAGTACACTAGGTAAAAGTTTTCAGAAACAGTTTTCAATTTAACCTGTCAAATATATAATGTGCAATATATTGCAATATTAACAGTGGCATTATTACAATTGAGCGTATTTGTACATTTTATAAATAAAAACATAAATAAAAACCGACTTCTAAGCTGAAAAGTATGAAATAACTTGTTGGGACCATGCTGAATCAAAACACTGATTTTAGATTAGCATGTTCTGACTTCCATAAGTTATTTTATATTTTTCAGTTAGAAGTTGGTAGGTACTGTTTGTATTTAAATAAATCTTTCCTTTAACAGGGTTATTCACTGGCCTAGTGGATGTCATCAACAACAGCAAATACCATCAAATCATCCAGCATTACAATTATTAAGCAAAATCATTTTTTCAGTAAATTGACTATACTTTACATAAAATATACACAACCAATTTCGATGAAATTTATACGTTACTATCTCGGAAGTATACGTATATAGTATTTGGTTAGGCAGGGGAGGAGGCTCGAGCGGTGATAGGGAGCATTGATGACATCATAAAGGGGCCCCTTAGCCTTACTCCCTGGGTTGCAAGTCCCAGGCACCTTGACTTGGGCCTCTTCCTCTGCAACGCTATGGACCCGGCACCCGCAAGGTGCCATCCAGGGAATGCGAAGTAAATTCGTCTCCAACAAAAAACAAACATCAATATCAGCTCACAATTGGCGGATAAATCGCGAACACACGTAAAAAAACATGCAATCGAAATAAAAACCACATCCTTGAAAGGAAACAAATAAAAATAAATATTATCATTTTGTTATTATCGTCAGACAGAGGACATAAACAGATGAACCATTTACTTTTATGAACACCATCTATCGATCGTCTCCCTGCAACTTGATGTCATTACTTCTAAACCGACTTCAAAAAGGAGGAGGTTCTCAATTCGTCTGCATTTTTTTTGTTACCTCCGAACTTTGACTGCGTGAACCGATTTTGATACATCTTATTTATTTGAAAGCTGATGCTTGTCTTTTAATCCTATTTAAATTTCATCAAAATTGGACAAGCCGTTTTTGAGTTACACTCCAATAAATAAAAAAGATTTTCCTATCTTGATGATATAGTCGTTGAGAGTGAATGACAATCGATCGTAAGTAGCAAGGGTCACTAAAAAGAGTGAAATTAAATTTTTTACCAAAACATGGAACCTACTTCAACACTCAAAAGTTTGAAATAACTTGTCGAAATCGGTACCATTAGCACAATTTTGTGATAATAGGTACTTTTGACCTATCATGATACCGACTTCAACAAGTTATTTCACACTTTTGAGTGTTGATTATGGTTCCATTTTTCGGTTAAACATTTTTTTGTACGACTGTACATGCGTAGCGAGTAACTTTTCTTGTGCGTAGATTCTCTTCGTAATCTGACTGCTTTCACTTCTGGTGTAATATTGTGGAAATATATTCATTTGAGTTTATTTGGATGCAGTTTAAGGTGTGTTTTCATTGATGCAATTAATTGCAATAGGTAATAAAATATAATATAATAGCGACCCGCCCCGGCTTCGCGCGGGTAATTACGACTATAAATTGAGATGGAAGCTATCCTATCTTTCAATTTGGATCAAATTGCATACGGTGTGCAAATTAAATTTAAATTGATTTAGTAGTTTAGGAGTCCATCGCGGACAAACAACGTGACACGTAATTTTTATTTGTAAAGATTAAAAACGACCGACCCATTGCTTAAGTTTGGTCTTTCTGCGTTATTTTAAAATAATTTCTTAGTATGCCAAACCGGGTAAACTGTGATTAAAATAATTTCAACTTAAACATTTAATACCCCCTGAGGATTGGCTATAAATTTATTCAAAAGATTGCAATTAATTTCTATTGTTGTGAATGAAAAAAATTAATTAATAAAAGGACAGGTCAGGAGTACCCTAAACCGACGCGCTGTATGAAAGGATTGATGAATGTAGATGAAGCGAAAGAGATTTATTTGCAAGGATCGTAGCAAGTGGAAATCTGTGGTCTCTGCCTACCCCTACGGGAAAGAGGCGTGATGTTATGTATGTATGTTGTGAATAAGATACCGATATTTATGGTTTAATGACTAAGTAAGTAATTATTTTGTACCACAATAATTACTTTAATATTTATGTTTTAGAAGTAACGGTGGCAGGGCGGTTATAGCTATGGGCTGCGGTGCATGCAGGTGCATGAGCCTCAATGCATGGTGGAAAGGCGAATGCCCGCCTGGCTAGCGACCACTCTCAAGTAGAAAATCTGTCGCCAAGCATCTAACAGTGTGTTCCGGCAGCAGTACTTGGGAGCCAGTAAAATTACACATGACGAGACTTAACAACTGTATGTAGCAGAGTGACGGGCGCAGTGCAGTTCGTCACTTGATGATATGCATCTGGTATACGCAGAGGATACCGCTTAATTAGGCCTCGTGCTTGTACCGTCACAATAACATTAAAAAAATGTCGTTTATTGCAAATTTTATATTTTATTTTAGGGTTTTAATTTAAACCGGACTCTCTTACTAAGTTTCCACTATCCGTCCGTATTTGCGACCTTTAAAGACTTAGCGTCCGTTTCAGATTGTCCTAATAAAGTTTCGGGTTGCTAACCAACACATAAAATAACTCAATGGTAAAAATGCAGCGCGTTTCAAGCTTTAACCGATGGATAGGCTAAATCGATGACTGTGAAACGCAAAGATAGTGTTTTGTTTAGTAAATAATTTCTGGGTAGTATAACCGGAACTTACTCGAACATTCTGAAACAGGCCCTTAATCTTTGAAACTTATTAGGTAGCCAGCTTAAATTTACACGAAATATGTGTTAGTACGGCAGATCCCGAACAAATATTAATTTACAAGCATTTTATAATAAGAATAAAATTTCAAAACCCTTTGGAGGTTGGAGTGATGGTCGGAAGGGCGAAATCTGAGGCTTAGTTATAGGGCCCTGTTTTCTTGTGCCCTAAAAACCTGAGATGTGTAGCTTTTGGTATATCATAATATATATGAAAAATTCAGTCAATTTAACCATGTTACTCATTAATTAACTACGACCTGTTGCATCAATGAAAACGCACCTGTAACTGGTTAGACAATCTGGTATTTTCCGGAAAAAACGGTGAACATTGCTTTGAAATGCAAGAAGAAATTGAATTTGACACTATTTCTGTGATATCAGAAGAGTAAGTTTTTTTTTACATTAATGTAGGTAGTTTTCTTACTTTCGTGTCCACAATGTGCGCGAATATTTAATGCCAAAATAGGGCACATAAGCCTCCTTAGAACTAATCTTCCATGCTCATCATCATAGTAAAAGCAATGTCACCGTAATCGGCCTAAGTATATGACTATTGATGTAAATTTGTTTAATGTTACTGAAGCAGTGATGGCTCAGTGGCTTTGGCTATGGACTGCCGTGCAGCAGGTCCATGGTTCGAATCCCGCCGCGGGCTTGAGCTTTCACCACGTGGTGGAAGAGAATTTTGCGAATGCTCGCCTGGCTAGCTACCACCCTCAAGCATAAAATCTGTCGCCAAGCACCTAACAGTGTGTTCCGGCAGCAGTCCTTGATAGCCAGAAAAATTACAGGCACATGACACTTAATAACTCTGTCTCAGTGTGACGCTGTGCAATTCGTTCGTACGAAATGCATAAGTAATAGGCAGAGGTTAATCCGCTTAACATCAGGTGGGCCTTGTGCTTGATCCGTCACAATCATATAAAATAAAATAAAAAATAAATGTGTTCATGTACTGTAGCAATATTTCGGAAGAAATATAACGTGCCGAACGATGCATTTGAATAAATGATACTTGATAATAAAACTGGACCAAGCAAGTTACAAAAACCATCTCAAATATTAAAAAAAAAACCATACCAATAAAAAAAGCATTTGTAAAATAAATAATAAAAATATGAGGTACTGTATAAAATACTCCTTGAAACTTCTTTATTGCCAGATTACATAAAAAGTAACAGACCTATCTATAGTTATTATAATAAAAAGCCTTTTTTATATCCATAACATTAGATGAATATATATAAAAAACGATGTTTACCAAGTATGAATTTCATGTCATGGCCCCTTTCGGGTATAGGCCTCCTCCAGTTGCCCATTTCTCCCTGTCGTTAGCTCTTTTCATCCAGTTCCTTCCCGCCAATTGAAGTATGTCGTCTACCCAGCGAACTTTTTTCTGCCCCTTTGTCTTTTGCCTCCCGGACCTGTGCATTTTGTGACTCGTTTTCGTATTTCGTAGAAAGATGGCCTATCTTTCTTCAGAAGAGTGGGCGATGTGTCCTGCCCAATTCCACTTCAGACGCTGTATGTGTTGTAATGCGTCTATTCACTTTGTTTTTTTTGTCTGATTTTTTTCTCTCTTGACTTTATCGATGGTCTTGATGCCAAGGATGCTCCTCTCCATAGCCCATTGGCAGGTACGTATTTTTGACAAGGTGTTTTTGTTAAAGATAGAGGTTTGGGCACCATATGATAAACAGGACAATATATACTCGAATCTATCACATTTTACTTTAGTTTCATTGAAAGTTTTGATTTTATTATTTCTTTAAAACAGACAGACATATAGTTACTTATCGAATTTGTTTTTTTTTAATTTGCATATCCCGCTATAGACGTCATATTTTTGTTAAAGAATGATATCCATGTAATTTTTATGTACATTGTTGACTTACAATATTCATTCGTCATATTACGTCCCGAAATTCCATTGAAATTTTGATTTGAAGGTAAAAAAAAACGGATAATATATAATAACAGAATTTGCGTTTAAAACGAACTTTTGGTTGGAATTAGTATTTCACCAAGTTACGGTGTTCAATCAACACATAAAAGGTATCAAACTGATAAAATATACATTCAATCAAAAAAGTATCAGGACTGAATGATTTGTTTATGATTCCAAATTCAATATTATTTTCATTTGTTCTATTTGATATATGATTACAAGCACTACCGTGTGCTAAACGAATATCGTATTTTACTTATTATTGGAGTACAAAATGTTTTGCCCTGGCGGGAATTGAACCCGCGTCCTCTGATTTAGTGCCGGATGCCTGAGAGGTCTTAAGAGATCCGAGAACGTTGATCATCAATACACACGTGTATTATACGACTTTTTACAACACACTTGTGATGAAAATAATACTAAAAAAATCAATTACGAAGTTTGAAATACTTTTCGCGATGGCGGGAAAAATAAATCAGTTTTTATATGCGCGTGATAGCATAGGTAAATATTGTGTCGTTAGATTTACGTTTTAGGTAATGTCCTTTGTTTTAATTTTAAGATGTTGAATAAAATAGGACTTGCAAGGAACTATTTATAAGTATTTGTATCATGTTGAACCATTGTACATTTATTTAAGGTTTAAAATAAGAGTACTTGATTTGACGTTAGTCATATTAAATATATTATATTTGTTCAATACATATAATTGTATAAAATCAATAATAACATTAATATATTAATACCTATGATTAAAATAGTTATTTATAAGCACATTCTAATCAAATAATTTAATAGTTAACCAAAATTGTAATTATTTAAAAGTATTGATATTGACTGTCGAAGTTGTTATTTGAAAGGGGCTCTGCCCAGCAAGTCAGTCGTCTTTAAGCAAGCTCAGAGTGAACAACTCAGATCTCACAGTGGTGTCTAAATACATTTTCAAAGTAGTCTTTAACGACGAAGTGCTGCCCGATGAAGATTGTGTGAAAGTTAAGTAATTTATTATTCTCTTTTATGATATTACTGGACTAACCTTGTTTATATGTAATGGTTCTTAAAATGGTTTGTTAAAAGGGTTTTGACAGTTGTTATAAATTATATTGAATTATAATTATAATAATGTTAATTAATAGTTGATGAACCAGTAAAAGTGTAATTAAAATGTATTTAGAAAGTAAGTTACACATTGTTAAAAGATGTTTAAAAGAATGACCCCGAGTTTCTTGCCCGTTCTTCTCGCAGTGGCTCTATACAACTTTGTTTGCTGAACGAGGCAGTACAATTAGAATATTTCAATATTAAAATTTCATTAGAGCGTCGTAGACGCCTAAATTGAATAAATGCTTTTGACTTTGACTTTGACCTTTTTTTTTACTAAACTAACACGCGCATGGCGATCGGCCATAGACCAAACAATGAGGTTTTCTCTTTTTTAGGGCTTTCGCGGCTAGCATTGTACAAAATGGGGAATTTAAAGTTTTCTTTATTGCAGAAAAAAGTTATATTTTAGTAAAAGTTTTATTTATTGAACACGTACAAGTTTAAATTATTTATTTAAATACGAAGTTATATGATATGGGCAAACGATAGGTACATTAATTTATTTGTACTATTGAACACGATCTTTTTTGTATCGACACTTTTTTTAAGAACAAAGTAACTGAACCAAAAATTAAATATACTATACTTCACTTGTGAATGAAATACAACTATGACTACAGGTCTACAGGTCATATGATTACAGGTGTCCTTATGTGCCTAATTGCGGTGAAATTACGCAGTTTATGAGCAGGTGTGTTGAAAAGAATATTACTTGAACGTTATGCGGGGCGGTTAAGAGAGCAAATTCCACAATAAAGGCCAAATTTGTTTAACAATCCATATCCATATTTTTTTTAACTGTACGAATGACTTTGACTTTGAATAAGACTATTTAACTAATTACTGTCTAAGATAACGTATATAAATGTTTACATAATTCTAACGGGATTGCCACTTTTGGTTGCAATTTTATTTGTTAAGCGACATATTATGTACTGCAACAGCATGACAACAATGTTCATGCCAACGCTTTTTTCTCAGCTACGAAATTCCTTGAAGTACCTCATACATATACCATAGACAATAACAAACAATACATAGTGTCTCTCCAACATAGCCGTTGATTATATTCTCTTTGTTTCGACAGCTACTCTTTTTGTTCAGTGTGACTGACAGACATAAAATTACCGGAACGCTCAAATACGACCAAATACAAATCCTTTGTTAAAATTATATTATCACATCTTATCTAACACATTTGAATTCCCAGTTATGAATAAGCAATCCGAGTGTAAACACTTGATTAGACTCCAGTTCTTAGTTTAGTTTGTTATTGAGCGTCTAGCGATGCGGACGTATGATAAGTGCAAGTAATAATATGTTCGTATTTATTTGGTGGAGTGAAAAAGAGTTGATGGTTTTCGATCTTTCATATCGTCAAAAGTGATTCAAATCTGTGTTTTGTGCAATATTAGGTCTTATAATAACGTTTGTAAGAACTCTTACTGTGATTTACGGCTGAAAGTTTTCTCCTCAACTTTTTATACCTGATAGGCTAGTCTTTGACCACTCAAAGTCAAAGTCAAAATCATTTAATCAATTTAGGCGTCTACGACGCTCTTATGAAGGTCAATTACTAATTTTAATATTGAAATATTCTACACTGTACTGCCACGTTCAGCAAATAAATATTATAGAGCCACTGCGAGAAGAACGAGCAAGAAACCCGGGGCCATTCTTTTAAAAGTTTTTTTAACAATGTGTTACATACTATATAGTAAAATTATTACAATATTTATTTACATTACGTATGTGCTTGGCAGAGGCGAACCAGTCCAAGCATTTTTGTTGTTTTAATAATCACAAACTGTGTAGTAAGATTTCTTTATCAAAATATTCTTCACGTGCAACTTGAATTTTCTTTCTGTGAGCGTTGTAATATGTTTGGGCACTTTATTATAAATTGCACACAATTGCCTAAGAAGTACCTTTTTATTTTTCTTTGCTAATCTAAAACCTAGCATCGCTATTTTATCTTTATTCCTAGTATTATAATCGTGATTGTCACTGTTTGATTTAAATTTACTCAATTTTTTACGAACATACATAATATTTTCAAATATATACAGACTCGGTAAGGTTAAAAAATCAATTTCTTTATAATCTCTCAGGGATTCCCTAGGATCCATTTCATATATGGCTCGAATTGCACTATCTCACCTCATAAGTGATGATGTGATCGAAGATGTTGTTCAGGCTAACCTAGAATTACTGGCTCCCAAGGACCCACCGATGGGTGCTTGGCGACAGATTTTCTATTTGAGGGTGGTAGCTAGCCAGGCGGGTTCTCAAAACGCCCTAACACCAAGCAAAACTTTCAGATTAATACGTTACCACGTCAGGTCGCTTTAGTTCGTCTAGGTGGCACCATTGCAGTGTCAGATATTCTGCTTCAAAGGAGTAGTGTGTTAGGTAGTAGGTAGTCGTTATGTAGGTAGATCTTTAGTTATTATTGTTGGAAGTGAAATTTCTGGGTGAAAAAGACAAAAAAGTTAAAATACAGGCACATGAGACTTATTATGTCTCAGAGTGACGAGCACAGTGCAGTGTCATGCAGGATGACAACGCCGACACTGCTGCACGAAACTGCAATAGGCAGACGTGACGCTTAGATATAGTATAGGAGACTTGGGAGGTCGATCTTCACCCATCTGATAACTTGATGACATATAACATATCACTGATTAACAAATATGCCAATGATAACTTGCCTATCGAAAACTATTCGTGGCTATTTTTAATAGAATCAATTTTATTGTTTCTTTCATCACTTTCACTATTTTCATAACCGAATGAATTTCATCTCAACTGATAGTTTTTAACACACAGAATATGCCTAGGAAGGCTTATCTGCTTATTTCTGTGTATGGCTACATGGCAAGTAGATGTTAACAGGTAAGTAAGTTACTATACCGAAATAAAAAAAATATTCAATTAAAAATAGCTATGAAAACTTTTCGATAGGCATGTTATCATAGGCATGTTTGTTAATAAATTATATTTGATAAAAAATATGTCTCAACCAGTTAGTTATCTGATAGGTAAAGGTCGGTCTCCACTGGCTCCTAGACTATTACAATCAGACGCTTATGATATAGTAGACACAATCAGTGCTCTGTATTTTTTTTCCCTTATAAAACTGGATCGCATTTAAATTTGTTATTGTATGTTATTTTTTCGTAGCGATTATTTTGTGCCTTTCCTTACCGTAAATTCTATTTTAAAAGTAAGTAGTTAAGGTACATATTTGCTTAACTTAGAAATCAATTTATCTACCGGTTTATTCATGCGGATTTTATTATTATGAGTTGCTAATAATGCTCAAATTTTCTGTTTTCTACGTCGTTGAATAATAGGTCGTTGAACTTTCTCTCTAGATGGCAGCAATGTGTGGGAAAATGCCTGAGTGCTACAACTTTATAGGCCTCGCTTCAGCAGGCTCAGAGCAATTTGTATGGCGGCCATCTTGAAATCCGCCGTTTTGGATTTTTGACAAGTATCATTTGAATGCTCTCCCGATTATTTTTGACATTTGTTCAAACACCCCTTACCTATATCTTACCGTTTTCGAGATACGTCATCCATCTTTACTTGGCAGGCGTCATTTTAATGATTTTCGATTTTTTCCATACTCACCTAAACCCGACAACTAAGACCCCTTAAGGCACGTAGCGCTTTCCATACATACGTACTGTATCAGCCGGATTGTCCACTGCTGAACACAGCCTCCCCCATTAAATTAGGGTTTGCTTTAATCCACGCTTGGCAGATGTCTTGTGGATCGCAATTTGAGATATCAGTTTCTCAAAAGGCGGCGCTGCCGGTAGTATTATATGTATAGTTTGGGATGAAAGATTGGAGTTTTGACAGGAAAAATGCCATCCGTTCCGTTTTGAATTGACGTATATTGTCAATAAAAAAGTAGTTAAAATAGTAAATTTATTTACGTGGAAGTTTAAAAAATATATATTCATGACTTATACTTACATTAAGAGATGTTGAGAAGAAGATATTATGGAAAAACTTGGCAATAGATTATTTATTTTACGTGTCTACTTTAGGTAGCTTAGTATCCAGATCTCACTGAGGAACAGCTAGATAAGCTTGAGCGTCTTCAAAACTTCTGCATAAGATTTATATTTGGTTTGCGCAAGTATGATCACATTTCTCAATATCGATCAAAGCTCAAGTGGCTCCCTATACGTCTTCGCCGGAATGCTCACATACTCTCCCTACTCTACAATATTTTGTTTAATCCTTTGACCCCGCGCTATCTCAAGGAACGTTTCAATTTCCTTCACAACGCCAATGTTCTTAATCTTAGGTCATCAGAAAATCTTACCCTCAGTATGCCTCAACATGGCACAGTATTTTATGATCACTCATTTTCAGTGAAAGCTGTTCGCTTATGGAACTTATTACCAGTTACTATCAGGCGTGCACAATCCTTGTCAACTTTCAAAAGCCAAGTAAAGTGTTTTTATCTCGCCGATTAGTTTACCCCGTGTGAACTTGGGTTTGATCATAATATGATAAAGAATTAATGTATAATATATACATCGTATAAGTGTATCAATGTATTATTTATATTAATATATGTATATTTCAATGGGTATTAGTGTATTTTATGTATTAGTTGTTATTTTTCTTTTCTTGTTTGTGATTCATTACTAATTATCTTTAGTTATGTATTTTTGTCTTGATTTGATTGTACCTTTATCTCTATATTACACCCGTCTTGTTATTCCTGTATTTCCTCTCCATCCAAAGGTTGCCTGGAAGAGATCACTATTAGTGATAAGGCCGCCCATTGTGACACTTTATTGTAAGATTTCTTTTGATGTTATTTTTGTATAATAAGTGGTGTAACAATAAAGAATTATCTATCTATCTATCTATCTAAAAGAACAATAGCTTGAAATATTAATAATGATTCATACAGGACAATGGACATGAATTTACTTAATGAAGTATAATGTAATTAGTTCTTAGAAATAATTTGCAGTTGGTAATAACCAAGCAACAAATCTTAAGTCCATCTAAATGGCCATATAAAAACGTATCGTCAAATGCCATAAATATATAAGAATGACATCAATGAGTTTTTGTTTATTAGGCCTTTTTCAATTTCTGCATATGCCATTCAGACTAAATAACGTTCCGTATTCTACTGGACTAATGAACATGTAGTGCAAAAAACAATAAATAAGTGTAAATAAGTGAAAAGTTCACCATACCTTTTAAATAAAACTCTAACACTGATGTCATCATACTCCTAACATGATGGAGAAGCTAATTACATCAGTAAAGCAATGGAGCGGTTCCAGGAGACCTGAAGCTGAACTCTCCAGAAGCCAATACTCGCTGGTTTCGTGCAATGACCTCACTGCTGGTGCCGTCCAGCTGTGGCTTGGGCTTCCGGAGGAAGTCAAGTATGACCCAGCTTTGGCACCGTTCCGGCAGTTCTACGAGAAGGAGCATGGTGAGTTACTTAACCTTGCATATATAGACAATAAGTTTTTTTTGAATGGGATTGTGTCGGAACTATCACTATGCCCACCTGATGTTAAGGGGTAACCTCTGTAATAACAGATGCATTTCGTCACAAGTGACGTACTGCACTGTACCCTGAGACATACAGTTTTTTTTTCTTTTATTTTGCCTGATAGGTTAGCCTTTGACCAATATCTCACCTGATGGTAAGTGATGATGTGGTCGAAGATGTTGTTCAGGCTTACCTAGAATTACTGGCTCTCAAGGACAACTGCCGGAACACATCGGTAGGTGCTTGGCGACAGATTTTCTACTTCAGGGTGGTAGCTAGCCAGGCGGGCATTCGCAAAATGCCCTACCACCATACTATAACAACTGCCATCGTAAGACAACAACCGGGACCGACGGCTGAACGTGCCCTCCGAAGCACGGAAGCGCTCAGTAGTAATGTCACCAGCGGTCACCCATCCAACTTAAGACCGCGGCGGACGTTGCTTAGCTTTGCTGATCGGTTCAAAATGGCTAAGCAAACTTCGCTAGGAGCACTTGTAAGACAGTTGTGAATAAATAGCTATACAAATCTACCTAAGTCAAGCTCAAAAACAGCAGAACCCAAACCTTACTGCAGCGGGTATGGTTTAAAAAGTACCGTGCGACGCGACAACATTGCCTCGTCGCGACCACTTGGATGAGATAATTTCTAAGCGCCAAATCAATTAACCCTTTCATTTGAATTTAGAAGATTGTGCGTGTTTTGTTAATTGGGAGTTCCCATGAACGATGAGTCCGAAAAATGTATGAGAATTACCCTTCTTTACATACGTATTTTATGCAGATAGTATCGACCTCTCTTAAGAGTGGGATAAGGGTAGGCAAGAATATATTCTCTCTCTCTACCGAGAGGACACCAAGTCGCAGTCTGATATGACTTGACATTTATCACAATTTATGAAACAATAACGATATCATGTAATTTTATCAATTTAAAGTAACTGTTTTTCTAAATTTGTTTAAAACTGTTTTATATATGTAGTCATGCTATGTACACATAGTTTAGGGACATTGTCCTGTCCAAAACCTTATACATATTGTAAATTGTTGTAATTTTATTGACACTGTCCTGTTTTGTGTGCCTAATAAATAAATAAATATTTTTTCGGACGATTTTAAGGCAATAATAAGGGCAATTATTGCCTTACAATAATTACTCATAAGTATTATAAATTACTGTTTAAAGCGGTCGAAATATACCATAAATATGGTATACTTTGACCAATACCGCTGTACCGCGCCTTAGGAAGACGTGGCAAGGTGGGGACCGGGAAGGAAAGAGCATGAGTTCACATAAGATCGATATTGTCGGATAGATCTTACTATAACAGTTTACAGTTCTAAGGCACGCCAGTGAATTATTTAATTGAACAGAAAATTAATAAGAATACCTAAATATTTCAAATAATTTTTCTACACATCATAATCAGTACTAATATTATATAAATGCGAAAGTAGCTCTGTCTGTCTGTTACGCTTTCACGCTAAAACTACAGGACCGATTTGAATGAAATTTGGTATGGATATAGTTTGAGACCCGGGAAAAAACATAGGATAGTTTTTATCCAACTGCGCAAAAAGAGGTTAATGTTTTTGCGCGATAGCCGACATACGCGCGGGCGAAGCCACGCCCAGATAGCTAGTATATTATAATTAGTTTACGAATTACGATTCTGGCAATATTTTTATCACTTTTAAATTCAAAGCTTTCTTTGTATGCTTTGCTTTTCTTAAAATGTTTGGCCACCTTAAATATGACGGTTATCATGAGATAACGTACGACCCATCTTTGAATATTTATGCCATGTGCTTCTGACATAGACAGTCCGACAGAGAGTCCGTAGAGTAGAGACCGCCATGACCGTTGACGGGGCGGACTAAAAGATGTGCTACACAGTCGGAAACGAGCCTCCCACCGTGGTCGCCAACTATGGATTACAACTGATATGATGATGATTTGCCAACAAATTATGTTTGACCTTCCAACGCCCTTGGAGAGTGAGCATGCGTTGTCAACCGTGGTGAGCAACTATTGTAACAGAGTGCAACAGGCGATGCTCCCCCCGTCTTGCCGCGCGCACACCTAAGGCGCGGTATAGCGGTATTGGTCGAACCATAGTCCACATAAAAACATTGGTATGAGTTTTATTTATTGTTCAATCACAATCTCTATCTATATAAAAATCAATTGTTGTTGTTTGTCTCGCTAAAACTCGAGAACGGCTGAACCGATTTAGGTGATTTTGGTTTTGAAATGTTTGTCGTAGTCCAGGGAAGGTTTAAAGAATATATGGATAAATGGTGTGGAAGATAGTGAAAACAACAATTTCATTTTCCTTTTAAACTGTTCTACCCATACTTTCCTGTCAAACATTTAACGTTTGTCCATTAGGATAGGTGATACGAAGTACACCGGGTCATCTAGTAGCGAATAAAAGTAAACTATGAAATATATTATATATACATATAAAAAATTGAGAAGTCTCCATATCAGACATTGTCGTATTTTCATGTTTACAAAAACAAAATTCAAACTTTGTACGACTTTAGGATCTACTTTTCACTGGTTGTTTGTCTTCTCAACAAGAGTCTCGTCTTGACTGTGTCAGATATTCTGCCTCGAACCAGTGTGCCACTGTGTTCAGATATTAAAGGCACTGTAGCAAGTGAAATTACTTGGGAACGATACAAGAATTAACGTGTTGGAGTGACGAGTGCGGTGCAGTTACAAGTAGAATGGAGACTGTTACAGTTCAACAGTAATGGACAAGCGTTACGCTTACTCTCAGGCGGGTAACTGTACGCCTCATCACATAATAACAAAAAATTGGGCTTTTACGAAATGCACTGAAAAACAGCTTCGACCACATCATCACTTACCATCAGGTGAGATAGTGGTCAAAGGCTAACCTATCAAGCATAAAAAAAAACCTCTAGCACAATAGTAGGGTAATTCGGAAGTCGTTATAACGAGCATAGTCTTTTTTGAAGCAACGATGGCTCAGTGGCATTGACTATGGACTGTCGCGCAGCAGGTCCATGGTTCTAATCCCGACCACATCATCACTTACCATCAGGTGAGATTGTGAGGCTTGAGGCTTGACTGTTAGCAATAAAAAGTCGTTATAACGACTTCCGACAACAATCGTGACCGAAGGCTTCATCGTAAAAGCTTAGTAGTAAAGACTTCTAGCGGTCACCCATCCAAATAATGACCGCAGCGGACGTCGCATAACTTATCTGATCGGTTAAAAATGGCTAAGCAAACTTCGCTACGAGCGAAAACATTCAATCAAAACGACTAGGCAAGATCCACTACAAGCTCTTCAAAATGACATGTATTCTCATGTGGTACAGACTCCACTTCACTGGGATAAGGTGAGGAAGCATAAGACAGAGTTCTAGATCATTCTAATATTTACAAACTTCAATCTGTATCTAATCTCGCATTTGGCATCGTTCCCAGCATACCTCAGGTCGCTCGGTGCTAATTATAAACCGGTTTGAACCGGTCTAAGAATAATTATATAAATATGTATAGATTGTACATATATGACTGTCTGGAGATAGGGTTGTGCGTAAAGGCAAGAATAAGGAAACTATTTTGTGCCTATATTTGTTTAGTAAAAATTATCGGCCAAGTGCGAGTCAGACTCGCGCACGAAGGGTTCCGTACCATTAACTATAATACATTAGACTTAATTTATTCCTTTTTTGTTTTAACGTGCGCGAGTCCGACTCGCACTTGGCCAACTTTTTGTATTTGTTGTTAAAGCGGCAACAGAAATACATAATCTGTGTAAATTTCCACTGTCTAGCTATTACTGTTCTTGAGATACAGCCTGGTGACAGACGGACGGACCGACAGCGAAGTCTCAGTAATAGGGTTTGGTTTTTACCCTATACGGAACCCTAAAAAAACAACAATCAAATCCACTTTTTTACCAAAAAATGGAACAAATTTTTACACCCAAAAGTGTGAAATAACTTATTGAAGTCAGTACCATGATAGTTCAAAAGTACCTTATATCACGATATCGCATTTTTTGGAAAAAAAAACCTATTTTATTGATCCTGGCTACTTACAGGATCGATTTTCATTCATTGTGAACGACTATATCATCAATATAGTTAAATATTTTTCAGTTAATGGAGTGTAACTATAAACAGGCTCGACCGATTTTGATAAAATTTTAATGGGTCCAAACGACAGGCATCAGCTTTCAAACAAAAGAGAACTATTAAAATCGGTTCACCCAGTCAAGAGTTCCCAGGTAACAAACATAAAAAAAATATTTAAAAAATACAGACGAATTGAGAACCTCCTAAAAGGAGGTGTTTCTCAAGTCGTATGTATATTTTTTTTTGTTTTTGTTTTGTGTTTTATTCATATTAGTAGGATTTTTAACACGTCATCATAAAATGTTCATGACAGCCCTATGAACATGTTGTTATAAGCTGCGATAAAAATGACTAAGTACATAAAAATATATGATAAATTCGCAAGGAACGCGCAATTTGTCATTCTTAGGGTTCCGGACTCAAAACACAAAAGGAACCCCTACGCTGGTATCAGTCTGTCTGTTCGTACGGACCCATAGACTTTTGGAGTATAAATTTCATCAAATAACTTGTGAGGGAAGCTCCAATATATGAGAAATTAGCAGAAAAATAAACAAAAGTCTTAAGTCTACTAGCTTATTAAGTAGAATACAATACAGATTGTACAACGAGTGCATGAAACAAAAGTCTCTAAATGGTTACACACTCTGATTTTCACTTTAATTACAAGAAAATATAACAATTATATTGTTAGTTGAAACTATAATCGATATGTGAACAATGTTATATTTTGCTTATTTAATTAATTTGACAAAAACTGGTAATAGCATCCCTGATGGATGGGGATTATTGACCTAGGGGAACTTCTTACATGAAATATATTGCAAACTGAAATAAATAGAAAAAACAATATTTAATTATGAAAATTTGAATATATCTCATTTAGGTATAATATCACAAAATTTTACTAAAAAAACCGACTTCTAACAGAAAATATTCTAAAACAAAAATGCACCAAGAACTAAATAAACCAAACCATTATATTCAGTTTTTTTTTGTTTTGGCCTAATTTTGATGCTTTTAGCCATTGTATATTGTCCTAACTGTGGCCCTTATGTATAAACTCAGAGTCGCTCAACGAGCTATGGAGAGAGCTATGCTAGGAGTTTCTTTGCGCGATAAAATCAGGGACGTGGATATTCGCCAAATAACCAAAGTCACCGACATAGCTCTCAGAATTTGCAAGTTGAAGTGGCAATGGGCGGGCCACATTGCTCGACGAACTGATAACCGATGGGGAAGAAAGGTTCTCGAGTGGTTACCACACTACACCGTAAGACGTAGAGTTGGTAGGCCCCCCACTAGGTTGACTGACTACATCGTGAAAGTCGCAGGTAGCCAATGGCTATGAGTGGATAATAGCCGTTCTTTGTGGCGACCTAAGGGGGAGGCTTTTGCCCAGTAATTAACGTATTTCGGCTGATGCTGATGATGATATTCTCTTTGTCATAAATACATAAAAATTTGGTTTTTAGCAGAAACTCGATGAGTGCAGTAATTCGCAGTGGGATCTAGACTATTTCGACATAATCTGTAAAAATAAACTTTGTATGAACACTTTGACAATCAGCACTTTGTATGAACGGACACCGTATAGGGTTAGTTTTATGGCTCGTTTTTAGTAAGGATCCCTAATGGTAGACGTAATGATTTAGGAACATAATCACGAAATCATAAGCAATCATAATATCACACGCAATGATCTAAGTGATATTCAACGACATAGTAATTTGAGTATATCCGGGGAATAATATTTTTTTTAATCGTTTAAAATCAACCATTGTTGGTTTTTCGAAGGCTTCGTATTTATCAGTACTTATATAATATTATATTATAAATGCGAAAGTAACTCTGTCTGTCTGTCTGTTACGCTTTCACGCCAAAACTACTGCACCGATTTGAATGAAATTTGGTATGGAGATAGTTTGAGACCCGGGAAAAAACATAGGATAGTTTTTATCCGACTGCGCAAAAAGTGGTTAATGCTTTCGCGTGATAACCGACATACGCGCGGGCGGAGCCGCGCCCGGAAAGCTAGTTATATAGGGCGTCCCACGGCGATGCCACATTGAGGGAAAGTACCTTGAATATTGTTGATGGAACATTTTACTAAAAGAAGACATTATTTGAATTAAAAAAACAATTTAAACTGCATTCATAGTTTTATAAATTCCAAACCATTGTAGATAATACTTCCAAATTACCTTATTCCAAACTTGTACAATTTCAAGCTAGTACTTTTCGCCTCGAAGTCTCTTGCCAGAATTAGGGTTGCCCATAAAAGTGTATTGTATCGATATATCGCATCGTAACTGTATCGAACTTGGTTGTATCGATACGCGATATTATCGAGTTCCTTTGTATCGATATATCGCATCGTAACCGTATCGCATGCCGTTCAATAAATATGCGATATAATGAGTATATATCGTGCAAAGGGTTATCTTTTTAGTAGTTTTACTATATTCTCTTATTTTTTTAAAAAGAAACAAATAATTATATGTATTTAAAATAGTTTTATTCAACAAAAAAATCATGTCTCTTTAAATGAGTTTGTAAATTCGTAGTATTATTTTTAGTCTTTACAAACATATGACATAATTTACACTCTCCACCGTTATCTGATTTGATAAAAAAAAAACCACACAGTTGACTTTACTGGCGGTGCCATTGCAATGATTTTGAAATAAAAGTTTTGTTGCTCAAACTCGAACGGAATGAAAAAGGAGAACATAAACTAAACATTTATTACGGTACAACAAAGTCCAAAGATTTATTTAAATCTACCTCCAAGTCTAAACAAAAGCCGGCTGTTCTAGTTCCATAAACAAATTTGTCGACGTTATCATTCTCTTATTACTACAATATATTTAATGGCACTTGTCTATTATCGTTTAGTAATGATGTAATAGGAACTTTAAAATTATACAAATTAATCACCGACATAGTTTGATACGATACGGTAATGCAATATTTTTATAACAATGCGATAAGTATATCGAAGCGTATCGTATGGTCAAAATATCGCATCAAGTATCGCTATATCGTATAGTGCTGTATCGATATTGCGATATATCGTATCGTAACGGGCATCCCTAGCCAGAATGACCATTCGGCGGACTGACTGGTTACTTCCTCCTGTATTTTTCCCTCCAAAATGCGATAGTGGTAAATCTTTTCTGATTGGTCGATCGAGCTCAACAGTGATTGGTCGATTTTGAATAACCGACCACGAGATCGTGTGTGTGTTGCCACTATTTAAAATACCGAAATATTGAATAAAATATTGGTTCAGATAAAATAATCTATAAATCTATTGAAAATCATGACAATGGTATTTAAATAATTACATGGTTGAACCGGGAATCGAACCGTTACACGCGAAAAAAAACACAAATCAAATGTTAAAATTCATGGTCTTCCTTTTATTTCTGACACTATGTTATTCGGCAAAAAACAATCCGTATGATGAAATCTTTCGATCGGTATATATGATAATACTACAGGCTGTTTTTTCTCGTGTAACGGGTTCGATTACCGGTTCAACGATGTAATTATTTAAATAACTATGAGTGCAGTTTATATTGTTTTTTAAATTCAAATGAGGTCTTCTTCAGTAAAATGTTCCATCTACAACATTCAAGGTACTTTCCCTCCATGTGGCATCGCCGTGGGACGCCCTGTCTTAAAATGATTACAAATATTGTAAAATAGTTTAGGAAAACATTAATATATATAATTATATCTATTGACAATACCGCCTTATTTTCCCGTCTAAGCTGATGTAGCCACGCAACTAAAACCAGAAGAATTTGCAACGCATTTCTACACGCAGCATCATTTCTTGACTTTTGGAGTGTAAGTCCGAGAAAAATTCGAGAAATTCTCGATCGTCCGCTCGAAGAGTCAAAATGTATTTGAAAAGACAATCACAGAGTTCGTAATATGTCTTATATTTATATATAAAAATTACGTGTCACGTGATGGACTCCTAAACTACTGAACTAATTTTAAATTTGATTTGCACACCGGGTGCAATTTGATCCAAATTGGATAGCTTACATCTCAATTTTTAGTCGTAATTACCCGTGCAAAGCCGGGGCGGGCCGCTAGTTATTATATATAGATTACGGCAAAGTAGCGCGTAAATGTATCAATTTTCTTATTTAGCTCATAGTCTGGCTCTGAAAGTCAGCTAACGGGATATACCATTAGATGCATGGCGACAGATTTGTTAGGCGAGAATTAGTAAATACCTTACGACTATGCTATGACGATTGCCATCATAAGACAAAATCCAGAACCTATCCTTCCGAAGCACGTGCACGCTCTGTACTAAGGGCTTCTAGTGGTCACCCATCCAAGAAATGACCGGACACAGCTTAGGCTAATTGAGCAGTTATGATAAACTTCTCAGCTTCTGCTGCAAGCGCTTCTAAACCCCCTTTTTTTTCTTATGTTATTGTGGCTGAAAATACCCAAGGCCCACTTTATGTTAAGCGGACTAACTTGGCCTATAACAGATGCATTTCGTCACAAGTCAAGACTTGCACTGCGCCCGTCACCTTGAGACATGACTGTTAAGTCTCATGTATCTTTTCACTGGCTCTCAAAGACTGCTGCCGGAACACACCGTTAGGTGATTGGCTGCTAAATTCCCAAACTTATTACAACGCTCACAGAAGGAAAATTCAAGTTGCATTTGAAAAACATTTTGATTAATAAATCCTACCACACAGTTTGTGATTACTTAAACGACCAAAATGCTTGGAAAATTCCGCCTCTGCCAAGCTATTACCTGTCACCTACGTAAAGTAAACAAATATTGTAATAATTGTATTATATTATATATAACACATTGTTAAAAGACGTTTAAAAGAATGGCCCCGATTATCTTGCCCGTTCTTCTCGCAGAGGCAAATTTTTTTGCTGAACGTGGCAGTACAGTGTAGAATATTTCAATATTAAAATTTGTCATTGACCTTCATAAGAGCGTCGTAGACACCTTAGGGCCTGTTTCAGAATGTTCGACTAAGTACCGGTTTTACTACCCAGAACATATTTAATAAATAAAACACTATATTTGCGTTTCAAAGTTATCGATTTAGCCTATATCGGTTAGAGCTTGAAACGCGCTGCATTACAACTTTAATTTTTATCATTCAGTTATTTTATGTGTTGCATAGCAACCCGAAACTTTATAAGGACATTCTGAAACGGGCCCTAAATTGAATAAATGATTTTGAATTTGAAATTGGCGACAGATTATCTACTTGAAGGTGGTCGCTAGCCAGGCGGGTATTCGCAAAATGTACTTCCACCATGCTGATAATTGATAAATTTGTCTTGTTTGTAGTTAAATATTGGCCTCTAATCATGTATATTCTTCCTTATGTGCCACAGTAAACGAATAAATATATAAAGAAGTGTAACTCTCATATAGGTAGTACCACTTTGATTTTAGACTCCATCATAACAAATTCACAAACACGCACAATCTTCCAATTCAATTGGATTGGTTGATTAGGCGCTTAGCAATGATCGCATCCGATTGATCTCGGCAAGGTAATGTTATTGCGCCAAACAGTACACTGTTTAAACTAAGCCCGCCACGGTAAGGTTTTTTTGAGCTTGACTAACATATTTATTTTATTTTTGAAGTCTGCCGTGCCGCATGTCCATGGTTCAATACCCACCGTTGCCTTTGAGCTTCACCGCATAGCCTGGCTAGCTACCACTCTCAAATAGAAAATCTGTCGCCAAGCACCTAACAGTGTGTTCCGGCAGCCCTCCTAGAGAGCACGTAAAATTACTGGCCCATGAGACTAAACAGTGTGACGGGTGCAGTGCAATTCGTCATTTGTGATGAAATGCATCTATTATAGGCAAAGTTTGGTCCGCTTAACATCAAGTTGGTGTCGCGGTTGATCCGTCACAATAAAAAAATTCGCTCTTGATGTTAATTTGGGAAACAATAAAATAACGACATTATTTAGTACCTATTTCCATTTAGTTCTTTTTTTAATTCAGGAAAGCTGCAAGATGGTAAGCGCAGCGGCTCCACCCGAAAGCAGCGGCTGCCTGCCGTGAACTCCGCTCCTCATCTGAACAATAACCACCAGGTGATCAGAGACGTGCCTTTCTCCAATGCTGAGAAACAACCGGAGAAGTTAGAAAAGATGTAAGTCTCTTAGTAATCTTTCTTATTTCTAATGAATCTTCCTTCTTCCTTAGTAATCTTCTTTCTTTCCTTAGTAATTTTCCTTTATAATCGGTTGTAGAGAATCTCTCCATCCAAACGTTGCCTGGAAGAGATTGCTTTTAGTGATAAGGCCGCCCATTGTAACACTGTTATTGTAAATTGTCTTCCTTCTTCGTAACTTTCAGTTTCACGTACTATGTGAGATAACAATAAAGTATTATCTATCTATCTATCTTTCTTAGTAATCTTCCTTCTTAATCTTCATTCTTCTTTAGTAATCTTCCTTCTTCCTAAGTAATCTTCCTTCTTTCTTATTAATCTTCATAACTTGCCCAAAAATAGGAGTGTTATGTTTTAGGGTTCATGTATAAATGTATGTTTGTGAGTTTCTTTATTCCACCATAATTTCTAAACGGCTTAACAGATTTTAATGTATTATGTAATTAATAGTACATAATACATTAAAATCTCAATAATATCTGTACAAAATTAGTCCTGATAGCGCAGATGATACAAGGTATATAAAAAAATAAAAATGGTGGATTTCAGACACCATAATATGAGAAAAATATTTAATTGTCCCAAACCCTTCGGGTGTAGTATCAAAATGAAATAATTTCGATGGAACGATAAAACTCTCAACGAAATTAAATAATATGCAGTCGGGTATTTTACTTCATTAATAAATTTAAACTTATTCAAATACTAAATATTTTTAAAATATTTTAAGAAAACATTAAATTACAAATTTTAATAAAACCCTTTAAATATATAAAAATATATCTAGTGTCAATTCCGCCTAATTTTCCTGCGTGACGTCACAAACGCCACGCAGCCAAACTGGAAGAATTTTCGACGCGTTGAGCTTCTACACGAAGCATCCTCAGTAGATCTTGTCTCTACGAGCGCATGTCACACACTTAACAGGAAAATTTGGCAGAATTGTCACTAGATATATTTGTATATTTTTTAAGTGTTTTATTAAAACATTAATTGACTGGTACTGGGCTGGAGCATTTAGACCGCCTATGAGTCTGCTATGACTTGTAGGTTGTCTAATGCTTTTATTGTAGTAGCTGTAGTATTGTATATGGTTCGTAGTATTTCGTTTAATAAAAAAAATTATAAAGAAAAAAAAATATTTTCTTAGAATACTTTTAAAATATTTTTTACTTGTTATTAAATAAGGATTTCCGCAAAGTGACGCCTCAGTGCATTAATTTACTAATTTATTAATTTTAAGCTTAAATTAGGCGTTTTCATTGTTTACAGGCTTGAAGATAATGACACAATCATTCCAAAAAGAACAAAGGTAAGAATTTAAGATGATGCCATAGAAAAAATGTGCCAGTAGTATTTGCACATGGCATTTTGCGAATGCCCGCCTGGCTGGCGACCACCCTTAAGTAGAAAATCTGTCGCTAAGCACCTAACGGTGTGTTCCGGCAGCAGTCCTTGAGAGCCGGTGAAATTACAAGCACAATGAGACTTAACAACTATGTCTCAAGGTGACGGGCGCAGGTACAATTGGTGACTTGTGACGAAATGCATCTGTTATAGGCAGAGGTGAGTCCGCTTAAAATAAGGTGGGCCTCGAGCTTGATCCGTCAGAATAACATAAAAAAGACTATTCAAATGTAGGTATGTCTCAAGGCGCAATGCAAATCATTATTTGTGACGAAATGCATCTGTAATAGGCCCAGGTTACCGCTCAACAGGAGAGCCTCGTGCTAGACTTATAAACAGGTATGCAAATTTGTTTACAAAAAAAATTAAGGGAAGTGTCTTTGTTGACTTTCCATTCCAACTCTGTTTTGAACATATTTTAAATAGCAGTTTTTAACTTGCGTATTTTGCTTTTATGTCCTTGGCCTCGCGCAGTAGCAGAGATTAATATCTCTGCTACTGCGCGAGTCGAACTGAAACTTCTTGTTCATGTTTGTTTGGGTACGGAACCGTAAAAATTAAAATCTTAAATTAACGCAAGTTGAATGGTAAATAATAATGGTACGTCCAAACCAATTAACGTGAAATTTACAATTTAATAAATATGCTACTAATGTAAATAAATGTATGGAATGTATATCGCTTTAGTTATTTAAATATGGCGAGGCTAAATAATTCGATGCAATTCCATTATAAGGCACTCGTACATTGTAAAACTATTTACTGGTTTAAAATTAAACTGTGACTCAAACTAAAAAAAATACTTCTGAATATCAGAAATAAAAGCACAATTGCTAACTAAGCGAAAATATCATTTAGGGTCCGTTTCAAAATGTCCTAATAAAGTTTCGTGTTGCAAACCAACACATAAAATAACTGAATGATAAAAATTACACCTAACATGCAACGCGTTTCAAGTTTAAACCGATGGATAGGCTTAGGGCCTGTTTCAGAATGTTCGAGTAAGTTCCGGTTTTACTACCCGGAATATATTTAATAAATAAAACACTATCTTTGCGTTTCACAGTCATCGATTTAGCCTATCCATCGGTTAAAGCTTGAAACGCGCTGCATATTTACTATCATTATTATCATTCAGTTATTTTATGAGTTGCATAGCAACCCGAAACTTTATTAGGACATTCTGAAACGGGCCCTAAATCAATGACTGTAAAACGCAAATATAGTGTTTTGTTTAGTAAATATGTCCTGGGTAGTATAACCGGAACTTACTCGAACATTCTGAAACAGGCCCTAAATGTACACTAATATTATAAAGAAGAAAGATTTATATTTTTGTATGTAACGAATAAACTTAAAAATTACTGGACCGATTTGAAACATTTTTTCACCATTGGAATCCTACACTATTTCCGATGAACATAGGCCATTTGTAATATCATTTATCTAACTATAATAGTTATATCATAACAGTACATTACTGCAGCGGCCAGCAAAGGAGGCATTGATGGACGAACGTGTAAATGTGGGCTGAGGCGAAGCCGAGGCACACATACGTAAGTCCATCAATGCCTAGTTGTGGCCAAGTAGCTTGTATATTGCCTTTCTCAAATAATGCGCGGAAATTAAAAAAATGAAAGCAGAACAAAGGCAGATTTTTTTATTTGAAGATACATTTGTTAAATGTAAAATTTTCAATAAACAGCGTTCTATTTGCAAGCCAGATCTAAATTTAAATAAAACCTTTGATAAGTTACCTCCTTGGTTGCCATGCTTCGAAGTAAAAGATCGTTCCATTTTTAAATTACACGACAGATATGAGTTTACTTTGCAATTTATTTGGCCGCTAGACACGACAGATATAGATTTTCATACATTTTTTGCCGGCCGCTGCGCGCATGCATTTGGCCAGTACAGCAATTTCGATTTATCTCGAAGAAGGTTGTCAAAATAATGCTCACATTTCCAAGCATGTTTGAGAAATAACTACTATTTACGTGTTTCGATTTATACTTTTTGTTAAATACCCGTGCAAAGCCGGGGGGGGCCGTTAGTATAAAATAAAATACTTTTAAGTAAATTGTACATTTAACTTAAACATACAAAATGTCACGAATTTCCACTTGCTTCGATTACAATTTTGAGAGTTAAGGGAAGTGTATACTCATACTCATAGAGCTTTACATACAAACTTAATAGATTTTTAATTTCATCATTATATTTTTATTAGAATATGTGCTTAAATCCACTGAAATTTATTTCAGCTGAATATTTATGCTTTTAACAAGCCAGTTATTCGTAAAATTCATATTTTCTCATAATAACAGTTTTGTTGGGAATATATAATTTAAAATTACCCCCGCATGGTACTTGTGGGTGAGGCGACTAAAGGTAAAATACTGGAAGGTGGACAGCAGCTACTTTTAAGGGACTGATATCTTAAACTGCGATTGCCAAGCGTGGGGATTAAAGCAATTAACCCCCCTCCCCCCTCCCGCAACGGGGAGGATGTGTTCAGCAGTGGACATTTCACGGCTGATACAGCAAGACTCGAGCCTATTCCACGTGAGTCAAACTCGATCTTGACTAATATTTCTATTCCTCAGATGCAAAATGCTCAGCACTACACCAAAATGACGTTACTACTGGCTTGCTGGGTATTCTTCACTGTGGCTTTCCTCATGTATAATGAAAAGGAAACCATCACCAGAAACTCTTCTGTGGCACCTTTTGAAGTCAAAAGTAAGACCACCCTCAGCTACTATACATAGAATAATATAATTATGCACAAAACATCCCAAGCAACATGCAAAACACCCGAGCTATGCACAAAACATTCAGAGCATTACACAAAACACTCCAAACAATGCACAGAACACCCCTAGCAATTCGCAAAACACCCTGAGCAATGCACAAAACACCCTGAGCAATGCAAAAAACACCCCGAGTAATGCACAAAACACCCTGGGCAATACACAAAACACCCCAAACAATGCACAGAACACCCTAAGCAATGCACAAAACACCCCGAACAATACATAATCAGGACATATCGCTCTGAAAATAACAATATACATTAAGAATGTTATATTTTTCATATTTTTATGATTGCAATAACGCATGCTCTGCAGATTACATTACAAAATTACAAATTTACGAGAGGAAAAATTTAAGTCATGTGCGGGATTCGAACCAGCGTCCATCCACCCCTTTAGCCGGGGTATGCTGGTATAGGGGCATTTTGCAAATACCCACTTGGCTAGCTACTACCGTTAAGTAGAAAATCTGTCGCCAAGCACCTAACGGTGTGTTCCGGCAGCTGTTCTTGAGATCTAGTAATTCTAGGTTAACTTGAACAACATCTTCGATCACATCATCACTTACCAGCAGGTTAGTTGTAGGTCAAAGGCTAACTAGCCTCTCAGATACAAATAAAATATGTCTAATCTGTGGTCGTAGTAATATAAGTCTTAACTACTGCAAGTAGTTCATAGTTTGATTCTTTCAGCACTTTTGAGATTCACCACAGAGAGGACTGCATAGCTGGATAGCTGATTCTTGCCCGGCTAGCTACCAACAAGCGCCTTAGTAGAAAATCGTTCGCCAAGCAACTTACGGTTCTTAAGAGTCAGCTCCGATTGCAGGCTTAGTAGTTTAGTAGCTATTAAAAAAAATGTTTTAGCACAGAATAAAAAGGGCTACTATAGTCTCTTTTTTTTTAACAAATGAGTAATACTGAGTTGGTACTCGCTCATTTCCGATATTGATAGAGTGAAATGGGTTATTGCCGTCATTGGTCAATGCCTTCGTTCTTGTTTTGAAAATGTTAAGGCCCGTTCATATTGAATACTTCTGAAATTTACTGTAGAAAAAAAATGGTTATTATTTTACGATTTAAATTTGCATACTAGGGATATTCGTAACAAAATTTTCTGTTCGCGTTTATGATATAAAACAATATTGTAATAGTATATATATTATATTATGCAGTTGAACATTTAAATCAAATAATTCTACTACAATTCTTGTAATCATAAAAATTATCGTCATCCTTCTGATGAACTTTCTGCAAATACGTCAAGAATAAATTGTTCTAATATATCTTGTAGATGAATGTCGACTCCGTACATTTTTGTTTCTATCTTGGTTATCACATGAATGAGATATTTTTATAGAAGACATTTATATCCATCCACTTTAACTACGACTTGTAACAAAAGAGTAAAGACATATTTTTTGTTATTTCCTGCCACAGCCCTTAACTTGAGACCAAACGAATTCAATTGGGTTGAGCTCACAGTGATCCGTCGGCAAACGTATGACGAGACGATTTGTTAACTTAGCTACAAAATTTTTTCAAAACGATCTTTGTTTTGCTTACCTTAATTCAAAAGTTGCAACTTTAGTATTGATTCGTTACAAGTAATATTTTTCGACGTGCAGGTAGTCGAATACTCAACTGAATGTACCTACATGTAACTATAGAGTTCGTGTGGAACAGACTTTATATTGATTACGTGGGCCATTAGCAACGCAGTAAAATTTTCAGTACATGTTTGTTAAAAAAACAGACTATAGACAATTTTTTGCTCTCCTTTGTAGTACAATAAAATATATTTTACTCCTAGATTATTCTCTCAGAAGTAACCATGGTAGCTTCTCAATACTGCTCCACCTGTCTGGCCCGTTCCTGTCAGAGACAAGCGAGATGAAGATGAACTCTTCTGAAGCTGCAGCTGCGAAGAAGATGGAAGTATGGATGGAGAGGGTACTGGATGGAGGGACGAACGTTGTTGAGGTACCTACTAAACTAGTATGCTGGCAGCATGTTATTAATGAGATGGACAATTCACCAATCTGATGGGGCCATTACAGACGCAGTCTCACTGTTCTCGTTTTGCTTGCACTTGACTTTGTGTCTGTTACTTCGAGACGTTAGTTCACAGCTTTCAACTGTCCAGTAATTTAACTTCCTGTCGGTATTCATAGTATTTGCGCTTTTGTTTCGAGTCAGAATATCTGACTCTTGCAGATGAGCCAGAGAGGGTTTGGTTTATATACTTTTATGACAAATTTAGTAAAAGTACGTTACTGATTCTGATATCCAGCAATTGAAGTAAGTATGAACTGCCAAGCAAGATTAATAATTTGGAGTATAAATTCTACCATAAGCTTTAGTATGACCTTAAGGGGGTGGCTCGTCTATGGCGGTAAGTATCAACTGCCAAGCAAGAATAATACTTTGGAGTCCAGATTCTACTACAGGCTTATCATGACCATATGGGTGTAGAGTGAGTACTACGTGGTTTCTAACAAGGCCGTCGTTAATACCCTAAAGTTTGAAGGTTTATCAAGTAAACTTTACCAAAAAAATATATTCAAAAGGCATGTTGTGTTCCTGAGAGAAGCAAATACTACTCGTATATTTAGCCAGCCATAAAATCCTAAGACAACAACTGGGACCGACGGCTTAACGCGCCCTCCGAAGCAGGGCGCGTTAAGCGCTCAGTAGTGAAGTCACCAGCGGTCACCCATCCAACTCATGACCGAGGCGGACGTTGCTTAACTTTGCTAATCGGTTCAGAATGGCTAAGCAAACTTCGCTACGAGCGCTTCAAATAAGATCAAAAGCTGGCAGCAACGTAAACAATAAAACAAGTGTAAGTTTTTTTTTTTTAAAAACACTATACGGTGTCTCACATCCGCCAGTTTGTTTGTTGTAATCTGGTGTTATTTGCGCTATCAAAACTAATCTAACGTTATCTCATACCTACATTAAAATCGGTTAAGCCGTTTATAAGTTACTAGCTTTCCGGGCGCGGCTCCGCCCGCGCGTATGTCGGTTATCGCGCAAAAACATTAACCTCTTTTGGCACAGTTGGATAAAAACTATCCTATGTTTTTTCCCGGGTCTCAAACTATTTCCATACCGAATTTCATTCAAATCGGTCCAGTAGTTTTGGCGTGAAAGCGTAACAGACAGACAGACAGACAGACAGACAGACATACAGACAGACAGACAGACAGACAGACAGACAGAGTTACTTTCGCATTTATAATATTAGTACTGATGGTGGAATGAAGAGACTCACAAACATACTTACATGAATCATGAAAATATAATACTCCTTTTTCGAATCCGAATCCCATGTTGAAGGGCAATGTGTTTTGAAGCAGTGATGGCTCAGTGGCATTGGCTATGTACTGCCGCGCAGCAGGTCTATGGTTCGAATCTCACCGCGGGCTTGAGCTTCACCGCATGGTGGAAGGGCATTTTGCGAATGCTCGCCTGGCTAGCGACCACCCTTAAGTAGAAAATCTGTCGCTTAGCATCATCTAGTGAAGGCACATGAGACTTAACAACTGTGTCTCAAAGTGACGGGCGCAGTGCAATTCGTGACTTGTGACGAAATGCATCTGTTATAGGCAGAGGTTAGTCCGCTTAACATCAGATGGCCCACGAGTTTGTTCCGTTACAATAAAAAAAAGTTATGGTCTGCGGGCCATCTTTAATAAAAATCTCCACGACTCATTACCCTTTAACTTTTCAGACATCAGATACGTGGAAGCTGATTCTCCAAGACGAAGCAAACCTGGACTTCAGCGAAGGCGAGCCTCGATCCACCACCCTCAAGCTAAAACCATATACTGACTCCGGATCGAACATCACCTGTTCCTTTTTACTGCGAATCAGGTAATATTTACATGGATATGCGAGAAAGTTCTTGTAAGACCAAACTTTAAAATGTCAGGTTGTGGGGGATCTGAGGTTTTCTTGATGTTAGCAATGCATTTTTTTTAGGTTTTTGTGCCGGAACTAGCTCGAGGCCCACCTGATGTTGAGCGGACTAAACTCTGCCTAACACATGCATTTTCGTTACAAGTCACGAATTGCACTGCGCCCGTCACCTTAAGACATAGTACTTAAGTCTCATGTGCCTTTAATTTCACTAGATCTCAAAGAATTTGTGGTGCAGGTTGCACTGATCTTACCCGTCTCTTTAGAACATCCCACACATGCTCAATTGGATTGAGGTCAGGACTTCGAGCTGGCCAATCTAAACGACGGATCCCAACTTCTTGCATGTACGCTTCCACGTCGCCAGAACGGCGCGGGCGAGCATTATCGTCCATAAAAATGGAATCTTCCCCAAGTGCAGTCAATGTGGGTTGTGCATATGGAATTAGGACTTCCATTATGTACCGGTGTGCATTTAATGTTCCATTTTCTATTAAAAGTAACACCGTACGCTCCGTCGAATTAATTGCTGCCCAAAACATAACGGAACCTCCGCCAAAAGGAGTGATTTCTTCGAAACACACTTCGCAGCACTCGCCGGCGTCGGTCCTCTCCACACAAAGAGATTCTAGTTTCATCAGAAAACAATACTTTATTCCAGTCCTCCAGAGTCCATGAAGCACAGTTCCGAGCAAACTGAAGTCGAGCAACACGGTGCTCACGGAGTAATTTAAGGCCCCGAGCTGGGTGGTAACTCTTGATATTGGCAGCCAAAAGCCTCCTCCTGACCGTCCACAAGCTAACTTCTACTCCTCTTACTTCTTCAAGGCTCTTCTTCAGGTCCACACTTGACGCCTTACGATTACGCAACGCCCGACTCACCAAAAAGCGGTCATATCTTGATTCTGTGCATCGTTTTCTTCCCGAACCGGGTCTTCTTTTGACCGAACCAGTCTCTTGATACCGTTGCCAAGTCCTCTGGACAGTTGAACGACTCACATTTAGCCGCTGAGACACGTCAGTTTGCGAACAACCTTCTTCAAGTAGGGCTATAATTTTACCGGCCCTTATCGCTTTATCACTCTTATCAAAAAGTGGTATTTAATGTAAAAAGAAAGATTGAATTGTTTGATTTGCAGAAAATATCCAAAAAGTATTAAGATATCGTAATCAGTTAAAAATCATTTCAGCAATTCGCGCCATTAGTAAAGCAATTTTAGAATAATTAACAATGATCATTATTTTTCTTTTAATAATTTCAAATTTTAAATTTGGAACGTAAAGAATCATGCCAGGATGCTTCAAAAATCATGCCAATACATCGTCAAATTAACAAAACCTATTTCTTGTTTTTCTTCATTGAAGTAGAGAAAAAAATCTAAAGTGCCCGTTTTTTTGCAAAAGAGTTTATATAATCTATATTATATCGATAATATACAGGGTTATTGGTAAAATGCTAAAAAACTGTTAGGGTTGCTTTATACTAGTCCTAACAAACATTTTGAGATATTTTTTTATTTGTTTTGAGAAAAAAAAATGTTTTTTTTTTAAATATATTTTTTTTCTGTTTTAAATCGTACCCCGAGTAAAGAACGCCCGCCGCGGCAACACTGGACCGCACTGTGATCCGTTTGAATAGATTTTTGAATATTTACATCGACCAAAGTAATAAAAAATATAAAATAATATATTACAGACACAAGACACTTTTAACATCAGGTGGTCCTCGTGCTTATTCCGTCAAAGAAATAAAAAAAAAACACGAAAAAAGAAAATTAAAACAATTAAGAGCTATTTTTTATTTCAAAACATAAAAAAATCATGTCAAAATGTTTGTTAGGACTAGCAGAAGTCAACCCTAAGAGATTGTTAGCATTTTACCAAATACCCTGTATTGTTAATATTCACAAGTTGAACTTTTAATTTTAGTGTAGTTTATATGCATATATAAACCACTAGCTTTCCGGGCGCGGCTCCGCCCGCGCGTATGTCGGTTATCGCGCAAAAACATTAACCTCTTTTTGCGCAGTCGGATAAAAACTATCCTTTGTTTTTTCCCGGGTCTCAAACTATCTCCATACCAAATTTCATTCAAATCGGTCCAGTAGTTTTGGCGTGAAAGCGTAACAGACAGACAGAGTTACTTTCGCATTTATAATATTAGTACTGATAACAGAATCACTTTCAGTATTATAATGATAAATCTCGAAATTTCAGTTCAAAACGGAGCACTAGGTGTATCAATAACAAAAATATTCTATTTTACTATTTCACAGGACAACAGCAAACGAAACAACCCCATTTGCAATGAGTTACACATTGAGCCCGCTAGATGTCAACACAGGCGTTATTTACGCGTGCATACTGCTGGTTGGATTGTACGTGCTCATTATCTTTGAGGTAAGTTCATTTTAAACCGACTTCCAAAAAAGGAGAGGTTCTCAAAACTACGCCGAATATGTATAATATATATATTTTTTAATGTATGTCCACGCATAATTTTTGCCAGAGTAGTCCGATTTTGATAATTCATGATATAGGTATATTTTATTGGTAAGGGCATGCCTCTGAGATGGTACTATATAAATTTCATCAAAATCGGTGAAGTAGTTTTTAAGTTATAGTCAACTAGCTTTCTGGGCGCGGCTCCGCCCGCGCGTATGTCGGTTGACGCTCAAGAACATTAACCTCTTTTTGCGCAGTTGGATAAAAACTATCCTATGTTTTTTCCGGGGTCTTAAACTATTTCCATACCAAATTTCATTCAAAGCGGTCCAGTAGTTTTGGCGTGAAAGCGTAACAGACAGACAGACAGACAGAGTTACTTTCGCATTTATAATATTATATCTAGTACTGACTAGTACTGATTGACATAAAAAAAATTCTTACCTGGATTGCTTTATTCGACGACTAGCTTCCGGGCGCGGCTCCGCCCGCGCGTATGTCGGTTTTCGCGCAAAAAAATTAACCTCTTTTTGCCCAGTTGGATAAAAACTATCCTATGTTTTTTCCTGGGTCTCAAACTATCTCCATACCAAATTTCATTCAAATCGGTCCAGTAGTTTTGGCGTGAAAGCGTAACAGACAGACAGACAGAGTTACTTTCACATTTATAATATTATAATATAATAATATAATATAATAATATAGTACTGATGACGATGAACACTATTTCTACAAGAGCATTCACTCAATGATCAAGTAAACAGCATTTATCATTAAAAAAAAAATGTTTCCAAAAAGTTAAACTTGAACCTATTTCCGACACAGAAAAGTTGGACCATGCTAATATTTTTTTTTATGCCTGATAGGTTGACCACTATCTCATCTGATGGTAAGTGATGATGTGGTCGAAGATGTTGTTCAGGCTAACCTAGAGTTTGCTGGCTCTCAAGAACAGCTGCCGGAACACATGGTGAGGTGCTTGGCGACAGATTGCCTACTCGAGGGTGGTAGCTAGCCAAGCAGGCATTCGCCAAATGCCCCAGTGATGTAATTTGCTATACATGTTAAACATAAAATGGAATAAAAAATAATGTGTATGTCATAGTGTACATTATTATAGAACGTTAGAGAAAGAGATATTTTTTGTTTTGATAGTTGAAAGATTTCAATAAAAGAGCAGATTTTATTTCTAGCAGTAGTTGATTCCACGGTCTGACAGCTTCAGCGGCAAATGAATAGTAGTTTTAGTTGTAGGTTGTTGTAGCGTTAAGTTTTCTAATGACCATATCGACAGAAAATGTAGTAGTGGGAATAAATGTTGTTCAGATAAAACACTATATAAGTTGTATAGTAAAGATAAATACAGTACCTAAACTTAGCAATCTTTGCATCACATTTTGTTGATATCGTGCAAACTTTTAAGTTTGATAACAGGATAAAGTTTGTGTCTATAAATAACTAGTGGCCCGCCCCGGCTTCGCAAGGATATCTAATAAAAAATTAAAATTTAAACACATAAAAAAGTAATGTTGTTTTAGGTTTTCGCGATTGTTACACATGGTAATTAAACAACTTTAAACGGTTTAAATCGCGTACATAATATATATATCATTATTTTTGTCCCGACGTTTCAAACACTTTGCAGTGATCAAATAAAACCAATTAGTCACCCCGTGACCACGATCACTGCAAAGTGTTTGAAACGTCAGGACAACAATAATGAAAAATATACGCCATTTAAACCGTTTAAAGTTGTTTAATTACTACATAAAAATCGGCCAAGTGCGAGCCGGACTCGCGCACCAAGGGTTCCGTGCCATTAGCTATACAACATTAGACTTTATAATTTAACCTTTTTTTGTTTAACGTGCGCGAGTCCGAGTCACACTTGGCCAACTTTTTGTATTTGTTGTTATAGCGGCAACAGAAATACATTATCTGTGATAATTTCAACTGTCTAGCTATCACCGTTCTTGAGATACAGCCTGGTGACAGACGAACGGACGGACAGCGAAGTTTCAGTAATAGGGTCCTGTTTTTACCCTTTGGGTACAGAACCCTAAAAAGTAGTTATTGTGTCATAACTGTAATAGTTAAACATATAGTATAGCGGACTTTTTTGTAGATATTAATGTTCTCTACAAAATTGTAGTACATTACTTTGCTCCATTGTCAATTTCTGCAGCGTACGCGATATAACGATTTTATTGGTATTTTTTTCGCGCGTAGGTTTATATTATCGAAGTTTACGTACGGATCCCTAACGATTTTGAAAAATTTCTATAGCTTATGGTCATCAAAAATAATTTAGGATTCTAATGGTGGAAGAATTTTTGAATTCGGTTTAGTAGTTTTTAAGTTTATTTGTTACATACATAAATACAAATCTTTCCTCGTTATTATATTAGTGTTGATAAGGAAAACTTGTCTTTGGTGTGCCAAGATATATTTTGCGCTTATCAAACTGGACTTACTGTCTTATTCAAAGGACGTAAAGTCTAATTTAATGCAAATGAGGAGAAAAATTAAATCGGTTCGTTGATAAGAGCATGAGAGTGCTACAAATTTAACTGTACAGTTAATAGTGGCGCTACTGGTCAAGAAATATAAATTACGCCGCATAAGATTCTTAGTTCGTTTTTCTGCCACCTGTATATGCTAAGTTTGTGGCTTGGTTAATTGATGCCACGTTTTCCGGTATTTAAGTTCATTCATAGTTTCAAACGATTTAATGATTTGATTATTTTCATGTTATTTATGCATTATGCAGTAGGAAAAACAAAACGTGCATTATAATTTGCAATCAACAACCAGTAGATATTTGCCTATGTTTATATATATGCATTATTAGGGTTCCGTACCCAAAGTGTAAAAACGGGACCCAATTACTGAGACTTTGCTGTCCGTCCGTCTTTCTGTCACCAGGCTGTACATCAAGAACGGCGATAAGTAGTTAGACAATTGAAATTTTCACAGATGATGTATTTCTGTTGCCGCTATAACAACAAATACAAAAAGTAGACAAAATATATAATAAATAAATACATAATATATATACGCATAAATAAATATATACACATATCAACATACATAAATAGATAATGATATATATATACATATATATATATAAATAAATAAATTATAGAAAGATACATACATATCATAATATTATCCCATACAAAGCCGAGACATTGACAAAAAGTTTTGTTTGCACTACATGTGCAAAATTAATTGGACAAATAAAACTTTTTAACTTGATCCTTGAACATTCTGAGAGTCGGTGCTTGTCTGATAGATACAGGAAGAGAATTCCACAAGCGAGCAGCCTGAATGGTGAAAGATTTGCCATAGAACGAACTAGTATGAGGATGGATTTCAAGTGTAAGATTTTCTGATGACCTTAAAGTGTATGAAGAACAGTGAAGGAAATCAAAACGTTCCTTGAGATAGCGCGGGGATGTAGGATTAAACAATATATTGTAAAGGAGACTAAGAATATGAGCATTCCGGCGAAAACGTATTGTCAGCCAATTGAGCTTAGAACGAAACTGAGAGACGTGATCATATTTGCGTAAACCAAATATGAATCTAATACAAAAATTTTGAAGACGCTCAAGTTTATCTAGCTGTTCCTCCGTGAGATCGAAATAGCAGGCATCAGCGTAGTCAAGAATTGGAAGTAATAGAGATTGAGCTAATGCAATTTTAGTGGCTGTTGGAAGAAAGTTGCGCAACCTTTTTAAGGATCCTGCTGCGGCAAATAGCTTGCGACTGGTAATTTGTAACTGTTGATCCCACCTCATATAGAGATCCATTGTTATTCCAAGATTCTTTACAGAGCTACTAAATGGAATAGCAATACCACCAAAGAAAACTTGAGGAAGTAATACCCAGTCTATTGTTGACATTAATCTTGAGCTACCAATAACTATTGTTTGTGTCTTAATGGGATTTACTTGTAACCCAAAAGAATTGCTCCATTTAGCTATGCGATCAAGATCAGCATTAACAATCTGAATGGCTTCAGGAAGTTTATTCACTGGAGCCTTAGAATAAATCTGTAGATCGTCTGCATATAGGTGGTAGGAAGAATTGAGGTTGTGAGAAATCGAATTAATAAATAAAGCAAACAATAAAGGAGATAAGACGCCACCTTGCGGGACGCCTGCGGTCGTGCTACACCAGGAAGAGTATTCATCTTCAAGGCGAACACACTGCCTGCGCCCGTACAGATAACTGCGAAACCAATCAACTGCCGTTGGAGAAATGTTAATTGAGCTAAGGAGAGCAAGAAGAATGTCAAAATTCACAGTGTTGAATGCGTTGCTAAAATCTAAAAGAGTTAATACAGTAACTTCGCCATTGTCCATTCCAAGTCGGATATCATCAGTAATTTTTATGAGAGTAGTTACTGTGCTATGCCCAGGTCGAAAGCCAGATTGAAAAGGGTTTAAAAGTCTGTTACTAGTTAAGAATTTGCTAATTTGGTTGTAGATAAGACGCTCGAGCACTTTTGGCAGGAATGGAAGGATTGAAATGGGTCGATAATCGGAATAAGATTTAGGGTTTGATTTTTTAGCCAAGGGAATAATTTGGGCATCTTTCCAAATTGAGGGAATTACTCCATCAGAGACAGAGTTATTAAAAATGTGACAGAGAACAGGAAGTATAACATCTAGTATGGGCATAACCATGTTACGACTTATGCCATCAACACCAACAGCATTAGAAGTGATTGAAATTACGCTCTTCTTAACATCGCAAGCGGACAGTTCATTAAAAATAAATGGCGAATGGTCGGGAGTCGGTAAAGTTGAAAGGTAACGTAAGGTATTGTTTTTATCTGAGATGTTAATATCAGACAACGAAGAGAAATGTTGGTTTAGAGAATTGATATTTACATCATTTGGAATAGATTCTTGTCGTGATTTACCTATTCCCAATGACCTGAGAAATTTCCATACTTTGGCAGGGTCCTCATTAGCGACAGATTTGTGAACATGGTGGCGTAAAGCATCCCTACACACCATATTGCAGCGATTACGAGATTTAACACACACAGCTTTATTTTCATCACATGGTCTACGCTTGTATTTACTTTTAGTGACAACTTTTTTATGCATTAACACTTTTATATCATTGGTTAGCCAAGGAGCTGGAAGGTGCTTTAATTTTATAGCTCGAAGAGGGGCATGCTTATCATACAACTGTGTTAATAAGGAGTTGAATAGAGCAACTTGGTCATTCACAGTCACTGCATCATATACCGGAGACCAGTCGACTACATGGGCATCATTAAGAAATGCTACCTGGTCCATGCCACTAAAATTGCGCTAAAGTATGATTTTAGGTTTTGCTTTAGGAGGACGAATTTTGTAAGATAGGAATATCAGATCATGATACGAGAAGGCATCGGCGGAACATTGACCGTGCTTAGCAACATGCTGGGTGGATGATCAAGTCGAGAAGTGAAGGAGAGTAGTTAGGGGAGTGATGAGTAGCATTTAGAGGTAGAACATGCATGTTGCAGGAATCAATGACAGTTTCTAGTGAAGAAGTACGACAATCACGTTTGAGAAGACAGGTGTTGAAATCACCCATGATAATGGTAAGGATATATGAAGGGGTAAGATCTTCAAGGATCTGTTCAAATGATGAGAAGTAATTATTACAAGAAGAGTTGCTATAATAGGCTCCGAGTAAGATTTTATTATGTGAAAGAAGAACCGCCACAAAAAGATGCTCACCAGCATTTGATATAGGCGGTTGGGATGAGGTACTGACTACTGAGAAAGGAATATGTGATCTAAGATAAATAGCTACCCCAACCCCACGGCTGTCACTACGATCATTTCGGATTAGGTTAAAGCCGGGCAAGGAATATGATAAAGAGGGTAAGCACGGCTTGAACCATGTCTCAGAGACTATTATGGCGTGAATATTTTTGTGAACTAGAGATGCCTGCATATCGGGATAATGTGCCGGAATACTTTGCGCGTTGATATGAATCACGTTAAAATTCTTCGGTACATCAGAAAACTGTGCGTCGAGAGTATCGTTAAGCGTTGGAATGCTTTCGAAACTCTGGTCACTAAGAGAACTGTTAGAAGACAATGACAAATACTCAGCACTATCACTATCATCCGCGTTTTTAAATAAGTTTAACATATTTCTTAATATGAGATATATATATCATATTAAGTATAATATACTAATAAATATATTTATATATACTAAATATATACTTACAAATAATTATACTTAAATATATTAGTATAAGAGGTTTTTTTATAAATATCCACCTGCCAGTTGGGTATCAGTAGGTCAAAGAATACATTTAACAAACACGCACAATACACACGGATACTAATATTTGTTTTTACCCAGAGAAGAAAAAATGAATAAAAACACCAAAACATAGACACAAACTAACCACATCAGACACATATATGCATATAATAAACTGTAAATTATGTTATGACAATATGAGTTAATTATATTTAGGTCATTTTGTCACCAGGCTTGAACAGAATAAGCTATTGTTTGTGATAAGCTCTATGGTTGGTGATAAACTCTATGGTTTGATGTGAAATAAAAAACTTCAACGTCAAAACAAATGTCAAAACTGTTTTGATACGAGAAGGTAGTAAAATTATTTAGAATGATGTAAAAAGGACAAAAGCTACATATTAACTACCTACGTAAAGTGCATAAAATTATATAGAAGACATACATAGGGTATATACCCAAATACGAACAAACCATATTTTAAACAAAATTATGTACTAATTATACCATCAAGAAGAGATTGAAGCAGTAATGTCATCGCTTTTTGGAAGCAGCTCGTCTCGGCTTGGCTGTAGCTATCGACTCCTTGGGAGCATCATGCACTGGAATCGGTGCTTCCGTTCCACCAATCTTATCGAGCTCTGCAAGAGAACTGATACGATGTCGTATTCCGTCAGCACCCGATATGAACACGAAACCGTCTTTCGTCCAACATTTGCCAATGCCATATCTTTGGCGGGCCACCATGAATGTTTGATGCCGTGTTTTAGTTAAAAACTCAGATAGAGTTAAACCGGATCCTTTTAAACCCGTCTTTGCGAACCATATCTTGTTTCTAATCTCCAACGTACGCAATTTAAACAGGATTGGTCTGGGTTTATCAGGAGTGGACGCACGACCCATTCGGTGACAGCGGCTGATATCCTCGACAGTAACACTTAACTTCGTGTGAGTTGCTACGGCCCTGGCTACCACTGATGCAGTATCTTCATCCTTGGATTCCACAACGCCATGTAGCAGCAGGATCTTACGACGACTACGCATTTCCATAGAATCCTGCTGTTGAACAAGCATGGCCACCTGATCTTGAAGGCATTGAATAGCTGTCATAATAAAGGAGCGGAATGCAGTAAAGTCTGATGCCAAGTTGTTTACATTGGTTGAAGGGGTTGCAACTTGAAGTTCACCTTCATAAGCATCCATCCGCTGCATAAATAACTGCTGGAGTTGGGCCATTGAATGCTGTACTGCCTCCATATTGAAATTGAAGTGTGTGCAATGAATAGTATAATTATCTCAGTTTAATTTTGTGTGAAGTGACTATATGATAAAGATAACACCCACTGGCAAGTATTTTGTACTAGATTTTAATTATACATTAAATTTAGACATAAAGGAGAAGATTAACTTATTATTTTTAAATAAATTTACTCAGACAAAATTTTATAGATGTTTTATACTCTCCTACCCGCGCAGAAAAAAAAGTTGTATAGCTAATGGTACGGAACCCAGCGTGCGCGAGTCCGACTCGCACTTGGCCGATTTTTTTATAACATGTGTATTGTTATTACCGAGAGCTCATTATGTTAGCAATTTGAAGAATTTATCAAGATAAATATCAAAAACTTAAAAAATATTAACACGAATTAAAGCGTAGACCATTGACCTAATTATTTTTGCATTAATTTATTATTTATACCTGAATCGAAATGTAATTGAATGGAAGCATAGATTTGATTATAGAGAAAGGAGTTTCGGCGGGAAAATCAGGAACGTAACATCTTTGATATTTATTAATGTTTTATACATGGTTATTGATTGGTAATTGCTAACAACTTTTTAGGGTTGACAGATGTCAAACCGGATTCAAAATAAATATAATAAGGACTAGCATCTGCTAGTCCTTATTATATATAAAAAAAATTTGTTTTCTTAATATTTTTTTGTTCTTTTTTCTTGTTTTTTATGTGTTTTTGACGGAATATGTACGAGGCCCATCTAATTTTAAAAGTCTCTTGTGCCTGTAATGTATTATTGGCTCGGAGTAGGCATTAAAACACAAAAAATATAGAATTTCTTTTATTTTTTTTTCGAACCAAAAAAATTTTATCTCACAATGTTTATTAGGACTAGCAGATGTCAACCCTAAGAGGTTGTTAGCACATTACCAATAACCCTGTATAACCGGCTGTACTTACGCGTATTGGTCGAGATTGTTTACCTAGGTTTCGGGCATATCCGATGCCCTTTATCTGGTCGAATCTTTGAAATTGTTTTGTTGTCAAAAAAATGAGGTTTTTGGAGTGTTAGGCAGCGGCGACACTATGATGATAGTGCGAAGATATGAGCTGTCATGATAACTCCTATCGCACATACACGCAAACAAAAATGCCTTTCACAACTGTTGGTATCAAAGGGCTTTATCGCGAGGAAATTCGAGCAGTTGAATACACTTCCCGCAATTTGACAGCAAGTCGCTGATTTGCACGTAATACAGGCACATGAGACTTAACAACTATGCCTCAATGTGACGGCTGCAGTGCAATTCGTAACTTTCGATGAATTGCATCTGTTTTAGGCAGATGTTAGTCCACTTAACATCAGGTAGGCCTCAAGCTTGTTCAGTCACAATAACAAACAAATATTTTTTTTCAGTATTGCACCGTTATTCTGATCCATAGTAATTAAAGATTAGAGTAATGAGAAAATATTGTATAATTGTTTTCTATATATCTTTATGCATTTTGCTTAACTATAAAGATACAGTAAAAAATATTTGATGACATGTGCGCCTTGCTTTTTTCCATAATAAACGTTATTCATACTGAAACTTAGGCTACAAATTTTAATATGAAATACGAAAATCGATTATCACGATGTTCTGAATTGTCACGTTGTTCTAGATTTTCGCGATGTTGCAACGTTTTTTTTTTCGATTTGAGCAAACACTTCGGTCGTTAGTGCTCTATAGTTTGATGCTGGTTCATAGTGCTGGCACGAACTCATTCTTCGCTTGTTTGTCACAGCGAAAAGAGCTACTTACCTAAGATAAAACTCACTCAGCGATCCTCGCTTAGGAGTCGGAACGCTCGCTGAGAGAATGGTTTGATGGGTACGCATACCACTTACTTTTTACTCATTCACGCTTTAAAAGGTTCTACTCCCAACGACCCTCCCGACTGCAACTGCAAGCAGCATGTACCGCGATTGCATGCAGTCGGTTACTGGTTTGTATGAAAGTCTTTGCCGTGGCGTTTTGAAAAGAACCTTTACACTCGCCAGTGCAGCGGTGAAACAAGTGCCTAAGACGCGGTCTTCAATTTTAATGTCATAGAGTAGTATGGGTGATTCCATAGCGGGCAAGATTTGTGATGAACGATGCTGTCCGACCATAGACTATATGAAACAAAGAACTTCATACCGCAAATTTGATTTTCTTTGTCTATAGTGTCGCTCGTAAAACGTAAAACGAAAGTTCGTTGAATTGTAGTAGCGGCTAGCGGCACAGGGCCGTGTTCCGAGGGTCAAAGTGCGTTTTTTTGGTTACTTAAACTTTCTCGAAGGTTCCGAACAACTCGGTGGTTTTATAACCTCAAATATCGTTTTTGGCGGGGAATTTTGCAAAATTTATAGACTTTTTATGATGTTTGAAAAGCAATAACTACCGTTACCTGAAATAATAAGAAAATATAAAAGAGTGCCTATATAATTCTCTCGTCAAGAAATGTCAAGGTCATTTCAGTTAGAGATTTAACATTTTTTCTACATACTTCTTTTGATAGTGAAAAAAATGCGCTCTACCCGAAAGTTGTGAACGACGTTAGAGTGAAAAGTTGCACTCCGAGTGCGCTCTAACCGAGGTTCGGAACGCGCTCCAGGAGAGAATATTCTCTTAACATCTGTCAAAATCCAATATGGCGGCTACACAAAGTGATTTGATCCCTCTCAAGCGAGGCCAAGCCTGTCACTCACGTAATTTCATCAAATATTGTAATAATTTTATAATATAGTTTGTAAAATATTCATAATATACGTTTAAAAAGAATGGACCTTAGTTTATTGCCCGTTCTTCTCGCAATGGCTCTTTAATTTATTTTTTTGTTGAACATGGCAGTACAATCTAAAATATTTCAATAATAATATTTGTAATTGACCTTCACAAGAGCGTCATAGACGCCTAAATTTAATACATAAATTAGACTTTGACTGTTAGAAAATACCGCTTTGCTAGTGTCATGACTTATGACACACAATGTCATTCTACTAGTATGTTATCTTAGTTAACTAATTAGTAATAATTTAATATGATAACAAGTGATAAAACAAGCAGTACGGCTTATACATGACTGTATAAACTGCGTTAGAGTAAGCCACGTTAAAGTATCTCAGATGCAGTGCAGTGCAACCACCATTTTTTTATTATTTGTAATTCTCTTCCGATTTGTTCAAATTCGGGCAAAAATCGCTAAAATCGCCAGCAGCAGTAAATGGCGCAGACTTTTTTTTATGTTTTGTTATTTTGACTGAACGAGCACGAGGCCCATCTGTTGTTAAGCTCTAAGTTAAGCAGGACTAACCTCTGCCTATAACAGATGCATTTCGTCACAAGTCACGAATTGCACTACGCCCGTTACCTTGAGACATAGTTGTGTGACTGTAATTTCACTGGCTCTCAAGGACTGCTGCCGGAACACACCATTAGGTACTTGGCGACAGATTTTCTACTTGAGGGTGGTCGCTAGCCAGGTGGGCAGTCACAAAATGCCCTTCCACCATGCGGTGAAGCTCAAACTCGCGGCGGGATTCGAACCAAGGACCTCCTGCGCGGCAGTCCATAGCCAATGCCACTGATCCATCACTGCAAATGAAAGACTTGCACTGACGTGGGCGGCGTGAATAATCAGAAATGAGGTCATCCTTAACGCATCTATGGATCCACACAGACCAAAGTAACATTTGTAGAAAGCCATCGAACTGAGCTATTGTAATATGTATGACTTACATGATTTTCTTGTTTGTTTGAGGTACTACAGGTGTCCTTTTTGAAGCGACCTTAAAAAATTGTCTGGAAAGATTTATCTGACTGTTTTGTTATAGTAAAATCTCAAATTATGATTTGGTTGGATTATTCTACAATTCTACTTGAAATTTCCTCTCCAAAATGACCAACATTACTAATGGTGCCGCAGGCAGGTCCATGGTCCAATTCCCAACGCTGGCTTGAGCTTCAACGAATAGTGGAAGGGCATTTTGCGAACTGTTGTGTGGACCTATTCAGTTGTCTTAAAAAAAAACAACTTACGGACACACACACATTTATTTTATTTGAAAAATAAAATTAATAAGTTACACGTTGACTTAAAAGTTCCCGCAACTCACTTTTGGTACTAATTTGGGCAGAGGGTATACTGGTACTGAGTCTGGTGACTCCTGGAGTTATCTGAACACTTCATTTTAGAAGCCACCGTTTATATAGGGAAAAATACTGCTGACAACGCGTAAATAGGTTTCTGAGGGATTCGGGCCTTGGTCAGCAATATATTAGATGTAACAGAACGCTCGCCTGGCTTGCAACCACTTTCATGCAGAAAATCTGTCACCAAGCATCTAACAGTATGTTCCGGCAGTTGTTCTAGAGAGACAGTAATTCTATGTTAGCCTGAATAACATCTTCGACCACATCATCACTTGTCAACTATAAAAGGCTGGCCATTGTTGTAAATATAGCCTAAAATGTAGCAACACTTGCTAACTTTTATATATAATCTTTAGTCATGTAAGCGAGCAACACTAGCACTATGGTTTTGGAAAAGATCACGTCTACATTATCTGTAAAAAGTCATTTTCTGTATTTCTGCTATTAAACTTGGATAAGACAAAAATATTAAATAATTTCATTGACATCCTCGGCGAAGATTACTACAGCTATCAGCTGTAAGAGACACAAATTATGTAAATAATATTCAATATGTTATCAACCATTTAACAATATTCTATTACTCTTCCATAGATAATCAACAGGACCATGGCAGCGGTCCTCATATCTACCACAGCATTGGCGACTCTCTCTATCGTCGGTGAGCGTCCCTCGTTACCAGAAATCATATCCTGGCTGGATGTGGAAACTCTGCTGCTGCTCTTCAGCATGATGGTGCTGGTTGCTATCATGGCTGAGACTGGGATGTTCGACTTCTTGGCCGTGTTCACTTTTGAGGTGATTATTTTCTTCTTCTATGTAATTCTACGTTGAATAACTACCGAAGCTTACTGAACATCTTAAATTCGTCTATTGTTTTGAAAGCGCTTTTACTCACCTATAAAAATACATCAAACGCATGATTAATGAAAATATTCATTAGATAATGTACAAAATATTGTAAAAAAAATATAAATGAACCTAGCGTATTACAGTGATTATAGTCAAAAAACTTTACTAACCGAATTCCAAAAAATAGGAGGTTTCAATTCGTTGGTTTTTGTTTATTGGTCATTTTGTGAATGCTCGCTCGGCTGGCTAACATCCTCAAGTAAAAATATATCACCAGCATCTACAGTATGTTCCGGCAGCAATCCTTGAGAGCTAGTAAGAATTGTACATTATGCAAGAAGTGCGCGAAGTTGTTTGTTACAATTTTTTAGGCCTAAATGGAGTAGAGATTGTAATAAACAATGCGCATGAGTTTCATGCGAAGTTTTTCAACACACTTGCGAGGAACGAATACGAATATTTCGGTACGAAAATATTTTCTTGATCTTTTTGATGGCAATAATAATCTGATTAAGAAGGTTTATAATTAAATCTTCTAAAGTTCTACTTCAGTAGGTAAAAATCTCTTTGGTTTGTTTTTATATGAAAAACGAACGAAACAAACTACAATCTCCTTGGTTAGATGTGTGGAAACGTTGTTTTTTTTTCTATTTAAAACACTTGTGCGGTGAAGTAAACAAAAAGCACGAGTCCGTAATAGACTATACTATGACACTAAAATTGGTGCATTTAAAGGCCCGTTACGAGCGAGTGTGTTGAAAATGACAATTACGAAATTACAGCCACAGGCACATAAGACTTAACAAACTGTGTGTGTGTGTGTGTGTCATTGCAGTTCGTTGCTTGGGACGAAATACACACTGTTACATATAGGCAGAGATTACCGTTTAACATCCTGCGTTCAGTCAAAATACTACTAAAAAATTTTATTTGCAAAAAATGGAACCGACTTCAACACCCAAAAGTGTGAAATAACTTGTTGAAGTCGGTACCATGATAGTTCAAAAGTACCTGTTATCACAATACTGTGCGCGTGGTACTGACTTCGACAAGTTATTTCACACTTTTGGGTGTTGAAGTCGGTTCCACTTTTAACAAAAAAAAAAAATGTTTCATACATTCTAGTTTCTAGTGATTTCAACGACTATATGTCCACCTTGCGGTATTTTATCTTGAATCGCCCCTTACGATACCCATAGCACGGTAATGTTATCTACACAGTATTTCAACTTCATAGAAACGGACAAAACGCGAGTTATACCTACGCTCCTCGATCTCAGCCCGCGCTCGGTACGCAGACAGTCGCGTCTGTGCCGCAGTGACGAATGGACGGTGTGTTATTTTTTTAACAATTAACGTGCGATGTTTTCACTAAAAATAAGTTTATGTACATATAACATATTTAATATGACGAGTAGGATATATTGTGCTGTTTTTGGTTGCATGAATTCGTCAAAAACGCATCCAGAGATAACTTTTTTAGAATAACCTGGAAACTGAAAGGTAATACTATAAAATACTACTTACTAGTAAGTAAAATTATTTTATAGTCTACATAGTTGAGGGTACATAATGTGTATCTTTTTAATGGACAAGTATTTCCTTTGATCCCCGGAAAAAAATGTCTCGGTTAATAAAAAAGTGAATAGAGTAAGTGATGGACACGAGTGCAATAGGTAGATATAAGCTATATATTAGAGTGCGGATTTTTATACCTTAAAATTTAATAATAAAGCATTTCGTACGTCTCACAAATATTTTTCGTTCAAACATGGTTTTTTAATTAAATCTACCTTCTAGTCAAAAAAACAACACGCATTTCACTTCCTGTTCATTTCACAAAGAATGTTAGGTAATAATAACACATATATATTTTTTAAATATTTTAAGAAAACATCAAATAAATATTTTAATAAAACACTTTAAAAAATACAAAAATATATGTAGTGACAATTCCGCCTAATAATCCTGATAAGCCGACGTGACGTCACAAACGCCACGCAGCCAAACTGGAAGTTTTATTTTCGACGCGTTTCGCTTCTACACGAAGCGTCCTCAGGAGATCTTGACTCTGCGAGCTCACGATCGAGAAAGTTCTCGATCGTGCGCTCGCAGAGTCAAGATTTTCGTTATTATTAAATATGGATTTCCACAAAGTAACGCCTGAATCTATTCATTAATGTTAGGTTTTTGTTTATATAAAAAAAGTATATTTACAATCACTAAACTAAATGGAAACACAAAGTAGGCAAATGTAATTAAAATAATGGAGGCGGGTAGCCCTATCGCATGTTTACGTACAGCGCGGTTGTAGGTAATTATTTCAACGACAGAACCGAGTTAAGATTGTGTATAGATAACATTACCTTGCCCATAGGTATGGTGGGTGCAATTTTAGCCCGGCATCTCACGGGCTGACGCCACATTATATTATCTTAAATCTATCTTACAAACGTTAAGATAACTAATGCAATATTTTTTTTTTATTATATCACATGCAAATAAACTTATTTGTTTTATTTATTGCAATCACATTATTTTTACAATTATGTACTTACTTTTGAATCCCGTAAAATAACATGATGTTCGTATCAAAAAGCAAACAATGTTAATATTTATCTTTACAGTAATTGCAGTGTCACCGTCCTCATTCTACTTGACACTGCACTGCGCTCGGCGATATGAGACGTCAGTCCTTTGGCTTTTCTGAAGGAAAAATAATTCAGTAGCAGACTAAAGCCTGGAAGTTTCTCTATGAATAGGACTAAAATACGTTTTATTAACCGTGAGCCAGCTTACGTGACAGGTCTGCCTATCTTTTTAACCGACTTCAAAAGAAGGAGGAGGTTCTCAATTCGTCTGTATTTTTTTTAGGAATCGAAGCATGACCTATTTTTTTATAACACATCTGTTTTTTTTAATGTATTTAACCTTCAAGGAGGCGTGCGTTCTTTTTTGACAGCAGCTGTTGCGCGTAACCTAAAATACCTAAAGAATTATTCTGTAAGTAATACAATTTGCCTTTCACTAGATTTCAGAAAGTTTTCAAAATTATAAAATCAAAATAACTTGAGAGCCAGTAATTCTAGGCTAGCCTGAACAACACCTTCGACCACATCATCACTTACCATCAGGTGAGATAGTGGTCAAAGGCCAACCTATCAGGAATAAAAAAATAAACAAAAAAAACTTAAATTTTCTTTCAATTAGAAAAGCCATTTGGCGACACAAAATCGCTTAAATTTTTTTTATTTTATTGTGACGAAAGAAGGGTGAAAAGCACCTGATATAAGAAATGCACTACGCTCGTCACCCTGAGACCTACAGTTGTAAAGTCACATGTGTGTCATTTTACTGGCTCTCAAGGACTACTGCCGGAGCACACTGTTAGGTGCTTGGCGACAGATTTTCTATTTGAAGGTGGTAGCTAGCCAGGCGAGCATTCACAAAATGCCCTTCCACCATGCGGTGAAGCTCAAGCCGGCGCGGCGGTGGGGACCGAACCATGGACCTGTGGTGCGGCAGTCCTTAGCTAATACCGCTCAGTCATCATTGCTTTGCAATCCTAATTTATTATCTATATTTTTTCATTATATGTTGTAGAAAAAAAAACACTAGGTTATTAAAAACTTAGTTCGATGATATATGTTAACATTTTCGACGAAATGGCGTGGTTTTTTGACGGTGACTTTTTCATATACATTGATCAAATTGGACTTATATGTTAGCATTGGAGTTGCCTCAACATCTAATTTAATGGTAATACGTCAAGATAATAATCTCTAGCAAAAAAAATATATATTTTCATAGCAAAAAAAATCATCTCAAAATGTTTGTTACGACTAGCAGAAGTCAACCCTATGAGGTTTTTTTTTAATTTTTTTAAGCCTGATAGGTTAGCCTTTGACCACTATCTCACCTGATGGTAAGTGATGATGTGGTCGAAGGTGTTGTTCAGGCTAACCTAGAATTACTGGCTCTCAAGGACAGCTGCCGGAACACACCGTTAGGTGCTTGGCGACAGATTTTCTACTTGAGGGTGGTAGCTAGCCAGGTGGGCATTCGCAAAATGCCCTAACACCATGCAGGTTCTTAGCATTTTACCAATAACCTTGTATATAGCAATACTCGCTCAATGACATTGCCGATGATACTATAGCAAACATAAAAACGAGACGGTGCAATTTATAAAAATAATTAATCGTTTCAGGTGACAAAAGGTAAACTGTGGCCTCTCATCAGCCTGCTTTGCGCCATAACAGCTGCTCTGTCCACCTTCCTGGACAACGTGACGACCGTTCTTCTCATGACCCCGGTCACCATCAGGTATGTCATTAATTACAACTTTTTTTTATTGGTGATCTGCTGGCTTTGGACTTCCATCTCTGTATCAGCTGGATTGTCCACTGCTGAACACGGCCTCCCCCATTAAGAGAGGCTTTTGAAGAATCCCCACGCTTGGCAGGCACCTTAGGGATCTCAGTTTAAAATATTATTTCCTTAAAAGCATTTTTGAAGCACTCGTAGCGAAGTTTGCTTAGCCATTCTGAATCGATCAGCAAAGTTAAGCAACGTCCGCCTCGGTCATGACTTGGATGGGTGACCGCTGGTGACATTACTACTGAGCGCTTCCGTGCTTCGGAGGGCACGTTAAGCTGTCGGTCCCGGTTATTGGCTTAGGATGGCAGTCGTTACAGCATGGTGGTACGGCACTTTGCAAATGCCCGCTAGGCTAGCTACCACCCTCAAGTTGAAAATCTGTCGCCAAGCACCTAACGGTGTGTTCCGGCAGCTGTCCTTGAGAGCCAGTCATTCTAGGTTAGCCTGAACAAGATCTTCGACCACATCATCACTTACCATCAGGTGAGATAGTGGTCAAAGGCTAACCTATCAAAAATAAAAAAAAATCAAAAGGCGCTGCTGTAAAACTTCCGTTACTCTATCTTTAGACGCCTCTTCAACAACCACAAGTGGCAATGGGAAGGTGACATTTTATTTATTTATTTACAAAATAGCCCAACAACCCACTAGCCTTCATCGGACGTCTGTCTCACTTGATGATAATTGATGATGCCGTCGAAGATTTTGTTCTGGCTAATCTATAATGACTCTCGAGAACAGCTGCTTCAAAACTGTAGGTGCTTGATGACAGTTTTTTTACTTTAGGGACTTAACATTTTTATGTCTAACTCGTATATAGAGATAATATTATTAATAAATAATAGTAATGAAATATCTTAAAATACATAGAAAGACTAGCGGACCCGGCGAACTTTGTTCCGCCTTAGGAGCAATAAATAAGCTGTTTTTTTTTTTATTTTATTAAGTTAAATTTTTCATCTATATATAGGAGATGGCCATTGATGTCAGTTACGTTTTTTATATCATTTTTAACAAATGAACACCTAAACTGATGTTATATCTGACTGATACATTTTTCGTTTTTCTGTCTGTTGCGTTTTGTTATTCCATTTCAATTGCGTTTCGATATACCACGTTTTATATCACGTCCCACGATAACAGGGGAACGAACGGGATAAAAAGTATCTTATGTCCGTCTCTTGGTTCGGCCGTTCTTGAGTTAGAATAGTATATTATGATAGAAGTGAGCTAAGTTGCTCATTATACAAGAGGCTGTGGGTAAATCAGCCCAGTGTATAATGAGCAAGTTGCTCACGAGTTAAATACGCACTTTTTTAACACCCTTGCGAGGAAAAAAATATAAGTTGTTATACAAACAACATACGAAAATTATGTAAAAAAATAGCGGAAAAAAATTTTTCTTTGCGCGCGGCAAATGTATTTTGGTTGCACATATACTTAGCCTTAACCTCTTTTTTGTTACAAATTTGTATTACCCGGTTAAATTGAAAATGCTCTGTTTACTCGCATATCATTTGCGTTTAGATTTACGAAGTAAACTTTGTAGGGATAATTCTATTACACACCAGTGTATAAATTATTATGCACGAGGGTGTTATAGTTCGGTTTATGGCCCTAAGAACGATACAATTAATGATACGAAAAGGAAACTCAAACTCCTTTAAAAACCAAGTTTATTTGTTCCCTCTGACGATTCCGGCAATTACCATTTTCAAACAGATGTGATGATATATAGGTATAGTGCTTTCTTAGTGACATATATGGAAAATAAATCTGGTTAATAGAATGAAATATTAATAAGTAATAATAAGTAGATTTTAACCAAAAGTTCTGGCAAATAAATGATATAATAAATATGTACATTTCAAGTAATAATATACCAGGCGATCATGAAGTAAACAGAGTTTGGTTAGTTACAAAGAATCATTTTCAAACAGGTTTGATTACAAACATCTATAATACTTTATAGTGACATTTGTGGAAATTAAATCAGATTAATAAGAATTCATTCAGTATGTTATCAATTAAGATATATTTAGTTTAAAGTAATAATATACCAGGCAATCATGATGTAAACAGAGTTTGCGTAGTGAGAAAGGATCATTTTCAAACTGATGCGATGACAAATATCTAAAATACATTTTTAATTCAGTATTTTATAATTTTTTTTTTTCACAATTTCCTGGGTTGCAAGTCCCAGGCCCCGCTGGCCTTTTCATCTGCAACGCTCCGGCACCCGAACGGTGAATCCATGGATTGCTAAGTAATTCGTCTCTGTATAAAATTCAAGTAATAAAATACCAGGCGATCATGAAGTAAACGGAGTTCGCTTAGTGATAACGGACAATAATAATAACTCTTGAGACATTTGCATTTGAAGAGGTGACCGTCAAACAAGATCTCATAAGCCCACCTAAACAAAAGACACTTCAACTACTCAAGTATACAATAAGCGTAATATATATAAGTTATTCTTGAGTTGTTCATACCTAATTACTTATGAGATTAGGTAATAAACATTGATAATATACCCAATAACAGTAATTTTGTATTACTAATTGTTTCTAAAATAGTGTTAGTAATTGTGAGGCATTAACCTTGGGAAAGACGAAGACGTCATTAATACCTTAAACTAGCGTGACGTATGATTCATGAACTCATGATAGTCCTCTAGTTCTTAACCAACCACCAACCATAGTTATTAATCTTTTTACTCTTCTTATTCCATATCTATGTCAGGTTGGTATGATACGTTTTTTTCTCTGCAACAACGCAAAGAATGACAAAATAACTTAATTATAGAAAATCCTTCAGCTCTGCTTTTATGGCCGACCGACTGACTGACGCTAACTCTACTAAGAAAACTTTTAAATGTAACGGTCATATATTGGATACGCAAACGTTTAAACGAGCGCCAGTTCACATCATCTCTTACCATCAGGTGACATTGTAGGCAAAGGAAATTAAACTATAGGTTATTTTTAGAACCGGGATATTTAGCGTGTTTTTGATTGTTTATGAGGTTTTTTAATATTTTCATTTTGGCAATAACGTATGCTTTGCGGATTACATTATAAATTTTGTTCTCGTAAATTTGTAAAGTTTATGAGCTCTCGATATTTTGACATATATGGCTACAGCTTAAATTAACGTGAAAGTTTAAAAACTTAAAGGAAATTAAAACTTCTCGGGAATTAAAAGAAAAAAATTCATTGTAAATTTTAAGATTAAATGAATGGCAACATTATAATCGCATTGAGATACGTAGTAGCATAATGCTAATCACAATATCATCAAAAACGTATTCCTATACCAAGTACTTTGTAACACAAATATGTACATTTATAATTATTTTTTTTTATGGTAGGTTAACCTTTGACCACTATCTCACCTGATGGTAAGTGATGATGTGGTCGAGGATGATGTTCAGATTAACAAAGAGAAAAAAAAAATAAAAAAAATTAATACTGAATCAAGGTTTTTTTTCCAAACAAGTAAAACTGTAAATTCATATTTAAGTATAAGCTACTCCTTGATACGTACAAATAAGTATTGAAAACACAAGTCAAGATTTTGTTCTCAAACAACTTACAAATTGTTTGTCAAATACACACACATCTTTCAAATTTTGACACATACATTGTAAACTTACCTTCAACAAAAGTCCTTTCTGATATACTGACAAAACTAAATCCTTGACAAAAACCTAATTCGGTTAATGATTATGACATTGATTACTCATGGCATCATTTATTTATATAGTCACAGATTTATTGTATGTAACACACGAGAGCACATTTAATAGGTCTCATGCCTTTATACCGCTCACTCTGCTCAGTAATCTTCAATGACTTCAATAGAAATAGTCGCAACGATGTCGCAATGATTCTATTCTAGACTACTTCATAACGCTCGTGATTGTACTCTGGACTTTTCGCTTCGCTCGTTATTATATTTTGGGCTACTACGCTACACTCGTGATTCTATACTACTTTGCTACGCTCGTGAATCTATTCTAGACTACTTCATAACGCTTGTAATTATATTCTAGACTATTTCGCTACGCTCGTGACTCTATTCTAGACTACTTAGCTACGCTCGTGATTCTATTTTAGACTACTTCGCTACGTTTGTGATTCTATTCTGGATTTCTTCGCTACGCTCCTGATTCTATTCTAGACTATTTCACTATGCTCGTGATTCTATTCTAGACTATTTCGCTACGCTCGTGATTCTATTCTGGACTTCTTCGCTACGCTCATGAGTCTATTCTAGACTATTTCGCTTCTAATTAGATCAGGATTTAAAGTTGGCACTGGCATCATAAAACAACTTTGCTCACTTGTTAAGTTAATAACTAATTTTTCGTAGATTAGTTACATTACTGATAACGTAGAAGGAAACATTATTTGTAGATATTGATATTGTCAAACAAACTACTATCAACATACTTTTCTAAAGAGCTGAGTGGGAACAATAGATTTGGCGCTTTTAGAATAAGATAAATATATTTTTATCGTCTTTGCGACAAATTTGGTGTACTTTTATTATTTTCTGGATCTGTGTCAGATGAACCACACTGTCATATATTTGACTCACAGCAGTAGTATGCAAACATTTCTGTGTTAACGTGAAGGGTACCGTAACAAGTGAAATTACTAGGCAAACGAGACATAAGAACCAATATCGCGGAGCGACGAGCGCAGGGCAGTGTCAACTATTATGAGAACGTTGATACTGCAACTACGAGTATAATGGACAGTCGTGAACCTTTCCATCAGACGAGCGACTTGACCATCTCATCACTTCATGACATAAACATTTGGTCGGCCTAAATTTCATAACATAAAAAAGATAGTAGCCGCAATACATCATAAGATGATTTGCGAAAGATTTTCTAATTAGCCTATACTAAAGAGATCAAGTAGAAAATCTTTTCTGCGTTCAAACTTCCACATATTCTAGATTCAATCTCATGTAATAATCATTATCATTTATTCATAAAGCCAATGTATAATAAGTATATACAATAGTGTATCAAAGAAACATTCAATAAAACATCAATGTGAAGATTTTATGGAACAGTGTTTAACTAATAGTTGAATATATCCGATTGTTGAAGCCTTCGAACTGATAACAGTAATATACTTTAAAACTATTTCAACAGTCTGTTTCTAGCACCTTACATCATCACATAAAACGAACATCTGCTAGAACACACCGTAAGATGTTTGATGAAAGATTATATACTTGAAGACCTTACTGCATCCATCGAATTTTTATACCCATCTGAAGGCATCAAACAAAGCTTAACGACTATAATCCTTTAAGGCAATAAACCCGGACCAACGATTTAACTTGTCCTTCGAAGCACGGAAGCGCTCAGTCTCACACTTTATTGGTCACACATCCTAGTAGTCACCGCAGATAATATTGCATAACCTGATAGGGAATGACTGAGCAGGCTTTGCGAGAGCTTCAAAATAACTATATAGGGTTATTGGTACAATGCTAACAGCCTATTAGGGTTGACTTCTGCTAGTCCTAACAAACAATTTGAGATTAATTATTTAGTTTTTTTTTTAATGTTTTTGACTGAATAAGTACGAGAACCACCTGATGTTAAAAGTCTCTTGTGCCTGTAATGTATTATTTCATATTGTTTATTACGTTGCTCGATGTAAATATTCGAAACTCTATTCAAAGGGAGCACGGCGCGGTGCAGTGTTGCCGCGGCGGGCGCTCTTGGCTCGGAAGAGCAGGATTAAAACAAACGAAAAATAAACCAAAATGTTTGTTAGGACTAGCAGAAGTCAACCCTAAGAGGTTGTTAGCATTTTACCAATAACCCTGTATAATAGCCCTCAGCTCGCAGAAAAGTTCGCTGTATCAAATAACATTGTTTCCATTGCAGGTTATGCGAAGTTATGGACCTTGATCCTATTCCAGTACTGATGTCCATGGTCCTGTTTAGCAACATTGGAGGTACTGCGACTCCCGTGGGAGATCCGCCCAATGTGATCATTGCGTCAAACAAAGCTGTGGTGCAAGCTGTGAGTATATTTATTTAAGAAACACCAACAGTATACATCTACGCTTATATTATAAAGAGGAAAGATTTGTATGTAACGAATAAACTTGAAAATTACTCGACCGATTTGAAAAATTCTTTCACCATTAGAATCCTACACTTTCTCTGATGAACATGGGCTATAAAACGTTTAAAAAATTTTGCAATCCGTATGAAAAGTTCGATAGTGTACCCAAACGCGTAAAGAAAATACAAAAAAAAAACGTTATATCGCGTACGCTGCGGAAATGATTGGCAATAGAGCAAAGTAATATATTACAATTTTATAGAAGACATTATGTTATATCTACAAACATTTGCGCAATACCATATTATGCCTAACTATTACAGTTATGTTACAAATACTATTTTATGCGAGCAAATTTATAATTTTTGAAATTTATAGTAAATACCCGCGCGAACTCGGGGCGGGCCTCTAGTATTAAATTATCATAAAGCACGTTCTTATTGTTTAAGTTTTGATACATGTACCTTTTACAGGTGTTTACAACATATTGAATATGAGTGACGAAAAATAATAATATTATTAGAACTAATTTAAACCAATAAAATTAAAGGTTACATCATTAACTGTAAATAGAAGATATCTGAGTATACCAAATTCATTCAACTAAGTATCTAGTTGACTTAATTTTATACAATCATTTCTTTTTTTTTTCTTTTGAGTGTGAAATACAAATAGTTAAAAAATAATATTACATTATATATATATAGCAATAGGAAAACAATAAAAAATTATCACAATTCTTCGAATGCACAAATCAGAACATGTCACCAAATAGGGACTTATCTAATTAACTTCTAAAAACATTGAATGAATCGCGAAATATATGCAAATCACTAAGAGAAAATTTAACTCGTAAGTACGACCCATTCTACTAAGGGGAGAATTCCGTCATAAATTTGTTTCGGCGAATTTGAAATAATGGTTGAAATATATAATGTGGATATTAATTCATCAACAATACTGCGGGGGATGGTGTAGAATCGATAACGGAATGTGTTCCACTCATGTTTACTTTCGAAGTTCTAGGTGGCTCCCGAATTCAGATGTTTAGATTGAGGAGCCACTTTTAAATTGATATAGGTAACTTTTGATGCATTGTACTACAAATTCTAGAATTTGTCCTACAAAATTTTAAGATTTGCTACTAAATGTGGGTGAGAGTTTACTTTTAAAATCTGGAGTGGCTCTTCAATCCATACGGACATTTTTCATTTACTCCACCTGTAGAACAATACTAATACTATGGTGTTCTTCCTCTTTTCAGGGTATCAACTTCACAAACTTCACCCTGCACATGACCTTAGGTATCCTCCTCGTGTGCGTACAAACGTACATACAGCTACGTTTTATGTATAGAGACACAAACAAACTGCGACTGAATGAACCCAGAGATATTCAAGGTAAGAAAATTGTAGCTAAAACAGACAGAAAAATTCATTGGACTTCAATTTGCTTCGGCTTAAGATGGAAACTCGCATCGGTGTGGTATATTCTAAATTATAATAGTTTTAACGCACTTGTAACTTGCTTCGATAATCATTCCACGTAGTTATTGAATTATAATAATAATACATTTTAAATGTATGTGAGATTTATATTTACAGCCATTGGCACCGAGCTAGTTTTGTATTTCAGAGCCAAAATGTTCGCGAGTATTATGGTCAAAATATTAAAAATTACGTTGATCGGCTAAAAATACGATAAAAACAAAAAAATATACAAGATATAGAAACAACAACAAATCTCGAGTATTATGTGAACATATCCAATATTTATATGAAATAGAAACATCTAAAAAACTAACGAAATTTACGCTATAAACGTCAGCGTTTACCATTATTTAGTCCTGTATTGGTACACACAACTTAATCCTAGAATAATCTCCAAAGAGTCATAAGAGTACATGACGGATAAAATACCGATTGGTAGAAGAATTCCCACGCTTGGCAGGCATCAAGAAGGTCACCGATGTCAGTTTTCACCATATAATTTATTAACTCTCTGTACTGTAAGTTCTGTATAGTATATAGTGTCATTTTGGGAAGTAAGGCTTCTTTATTTCTTTTCTTTATTATTATGGTATAAGAATAGTCGAGTTTCAGATGATTGTATGTAGTATATTACGAGTAATTATTAGAAATAGACCGCCCCACCAACATTGCTTCACCCAAATGGGGTAATTATGTGATACCTATAACATGGTGTTTATTTAAGATCTGCATGTAAAACCACATAATTCAGCAATAAATTTAATTTGATGTTGGTACATATTACTAATAACAAATATTTTTAAAAGTAAGAAAACATTAAATAATATATAAACCGCAAGAATATCCGACAAGTTCGCTTCTAAACGAAGCATCTTCAGGAGGTCTTGACTCACCGAGCGCACGATCGAGTGCTTCAGGTTGGTTTTAGTGGGTTCAAGTCCCACACATCCCACTCCACTACCCCCATGGTGGAGGGGCAGTGCGAAGGCATTTCCCGCCCTCAAAAAAAAAAAGAGCTGCGTGATGTTTGTGACGTCACGTAGATAACAGGAGGGTTGGGCTTTATTTTTTTAAATTTATTAAGTGTTTTATTATGGTATTAATTTGATGTTTTCTTAAGATACTTTTAAAATATTTGTTATTATATAATATGTTTTTTTTGCAAAGTAACGCCTGAATCTATTTATTATCTTAGTTTTCTTTCCCAAAACAGAACTTAAGATATTTCATGTTCTAGATCTTCGACATCAGATCTCCATCTGGCGTCGTGCTGCCGAATCCCTCCCCCACATGTCCAGAGACGAGCACGTAGTCAGAGAACGGTTGGAGAGGAAGGTGAAGAAGTTAACAGCACAACTCGATGGACTTGTGAAGGAGAGCAATAAGAGAGCCTGCCCTAAAGACACGTTCAGGAGTACGCTGAACGAAATGAAGGAAAAGGTAAGGGTTTCCTGTCCACACAATTTTAATGCTGAGGTACCCGTGGGATGCTAGGTTGGAATGTCATCCCTCCTTCTATCTCTTCCCTCTTCCCGTGGGTGTCGTAGAGGTGACTGAGGGTAAAATACTGAAAGGTGGTCACTGTGATCCCAAGACGCCTGCAAAGCGTGGGGATTATGGCAAACATAATATGGTTACCCTGAACAACATCTTCGACCTCATCATCACTTACCATCAGGTGAGATAGTGGTCAAAGGCAAACCTATCAGGCATAAAAAAACGCTTCCTTAATCGCACAGCTATGTTCAGTACGTAGTGGTCAATTCGGCTGATAAAGTAAAGTAACCCCCTTACTTATAAACGCATATTAAAACCTTATTCATTTAATAGTATTTAAATAAGAAAAACTTTACTAAACTAATAATCGTTAAATAACTTTAATCAGTGACTATTCATTGCATAAAGAAGCTGTAAAGTTAATTACTTTCGACCCATTTTTAAGCATTGAATAGCGATTTATTTAACAAGATGGCGGATGTGAAACAGCTGATCTAGTCAGTTGCCGGGCATGTGGTCGTGTTGTCATTGAGTTTCGTTCTTAGTTTATTTTTTTGTGTGCGCGCTTTTGTTTTAGAACTTGCTTTGTATTATTATCAAGTTGAGGATGGCTTGTGAACCTGATTATGATGTTTTACAAAATTGGCTAAGTAATATTAATTTGTTGAATAGCTCATTTATTATTGGTTTAAACTACCTTTTCTTCTTCAACCGTATTTCATTAGTCGGCTCTCTTTGACTACTGTTTAACTTTGCATTAACGATTGCGTAGCCATAGGTTCGCTTTTAAAGGAGTGATAGCCGCGTGCAACCACAGTCGCATGACACGAAAACAGTGATTGCCACGTGCAACTGTGGTTGCACGGTTTCAGATTTCCGATATCAGATCCCTGGTTCGTTCCCCACCGCCGGCTTGAGCTTCACCGCATGGTTGAAAGGCATTTTGCGAATGCCCGCCTGGCTAGCTACCACCCTCAAGTAGAACACCTATCGCCAAGCACTTAACAGTGTGTTCCGGAAGCAATCCTTGAGAGCCAGAAAAATTACATACACATGAGACTTAAAAACAAATGTATGTCTCAATGTGACGAGCGCAGTGCAATTCGTCACATGACGAAATGCATCTGTTATAGGTAGAGGTTGATCCGCTTAACATCGGGTGGGCCTCGAGCCTGTCCCGTCACAATAACAAAAAAAACGTACAGTATATTGTTTTTTATTTGCATCACAGTACAAAATCCGTGACAAACCACTTCTGATTAAGTCCACGATTGCAATCGGCTTTGTCGTCGCAGTGTTCTTCCTACATTCCATACCTGAACTAAGTAAGTATATATTAATATGTTCATTATATTCATGCTTGTACTGTTTATATGGATAACCATTGTTTGAATATTTTATACGCTAAAAATATGTGCTTAAAATGTAAATATTGGTCGCAATTCTGTTAACACCAAACTAAAATTTAGTAAAATTATTTTAGTAAATAATACGGGATAACTCACGTGAATTAGTCAGATAGCTCCGACTATAGTTTCAACCACATTCGGTGGTCTTTTTCAAGGAGAGCTCGGGACGCCCGCGTTGACGTCTCGCTTAGCACTGGTAGCACTTAGCGCTATTTAGCTATTATTTACTAAAATGAGTGAAAACCACGTTAGTTTTTATAGTAAAATTATATTTAGAAATTTCAAATGAACATTCCTTATTCTGTTGGCGCCATAGTATAAGTAATTACTACAAAGTTATTTTAAAGTTACTAAACTTAGTAATATGTGCAGTTTTGCTATTTTTTGTACCATAGTTTAGTCAGATTAGGAATCATAGACGATTTAACCTAAAATTAATCACCATTGAAATTGGTGTTGACTGTAGCTGTAATGTTATGCAAATATTTAATTTTGGCTGTTTTACCTTGACTTTCTCAGTTGTATGAACTATAAAGTATGCGTCTATGTGGTGCTTTTCTCCACAACTGTATCTTCGGAAAGAATTGTATTTTCGGTCGTTTTAGAGCACATTTACAGAAAAAGGATTGTAAGCAGGTAACAACAAGCTTGGATTTAAAAATAATATCACGCCTGTATTACTCAGAGGGATGGCAGGTGTTTTTAAATAGGGGATGAGCTTATTGTCATCTATCAGGCACAGCACCAAACTTCAGTGTGCCTTGACCCCGGATGTGGGTTTATTCTATACCTAGGACCTATTTTTTATTACATAAGCATATATCTAACCTAATGAATTAGCAGATAGACGAACTATCAATAGTAATGCCAAAGTGTAAGGAACATAACCAGGCTGTAGTAATGCCGGAATGTAAACAAAGACCTATAGATAAGAAACACGTACCACAGACGAAAAAGTCTTAAACACAACTTGAATGGTGCGCTATCTAGCGTTAAGTAGCGGCAAAGTAATTTCAATTTGGATTTATATTTAGCTATTTTTAATTTAGCAGAATAACTTGTAGGATTCCTAAAACAACATTTTTTTTTTTTTTATTAAATATATATTTTTTTATACTAATTTAGGTACACCCGTATAGCAATATATATTTAATGTTTTATTTTTAAAATCTTATACAACACTTCTTCGTTTTCGATGTTAGTGCATACATAATTAAGTAGAGTGAATAATTGTTAAGAATAATAGCAATAAATTTAAAAATATTATCTACTACACAAAAATGTTGTTAACTAAATTCAAAATAAAAATTAGTGAAAATCACGTTAGTTTTGTGGTTAAAAAAAAATATTATTTTTTGTTTTTGATGATATGCCACAGAGTAAAAATTCTGAACACAACTTTTATGGAGATAAATGTACATAAAACGAAATACACTTGCTAGTTGAAAAACTTGAATCAACATACAGGTATTTTTTTGTAGATCTTATGTTTTTATGCCCATCAGTGTGCTTAATAAGACTGTCTAAAAGAATGGCTACATTCGTGATTCAATTATGCTCGTTGTTTTCTTTGTTTGCCCGATATTCAAAGTCGGCATTCACACCAAAAAAAAATCTCATCTGTTGAACAAATAGGTAATTATTTCTTACGTTAGCTCTCTCGCCAACTCTACTTGACAGTTATACTATTTCCATTTCTTTATTTTCTCGATGACAGCTCCTGTGAAAACTTGAACGAGCGTTATTTTTTACATTATGTATGACGGTTAAAGTAATACAATTAGAGCACAAAGTTTTGGCTCGTAAAAGTTTTTTACTCCCGAAACAAAATTTACTAGATAGCTAAAACAATATACAAAATGCCTGCTTTCACAAACATGATTCACATTTCAGATCGTGTCTCTCTTGGATGGACTGCACTACTCGGCGCAATTCTTCTTCTCACTCTTGCTGATAGAGAAGATTTGGAGCCTATATTACTCAGAGTGGAGTGGTCTACTCTATTGTTCTTCGCAGCACTCTTTGTACTTATGGAGGTGAGTTCAATATTTTTTTAGGCTTGGTGGCTGTTATTTATTATATTGGAATATGGTAGCTAGTCTGGCGAGCATTCCCAAGATATTTTACTATCATTTGCTAAAGCTCAAGCTAACGGTAGGAATCAAACCCCCTAGGTGTCAGTATATACCTAGTCATAGACCCAGTCATTCATCATCGCTATAGAAATAATCTAGGATATGGAAAGTAGTTTTTATTTTGTGAGGAATAAAAAAAACTGTCAATAAAAAAAAACTCGTCCGAACCCGCTCCTCTCAGTTCGACGGGGTACGTTACGTTAATTCGAGTATTTAATATCGAATTAAAGACGCGAATTTCATGCCCTTCATCATTATTTCAACTTCAATGGTGGCTTTAAGCTTAAATTTAATAACAGTGTGTTCCGGCAGATGTCCTTGAGAGCCAGTAATTCTAGGTTACACATCATCACTTACCATCAGGTGAGATAGTGGTCAAAAGCTAACCTATCAGGCATATAAAACAAAAGTCGCACGTGATTCAATTCTGATCACCACATAGCATAAAACAAAGTCGCTTCTCCCGCTGTCTGTCTGTCTGTCCCTATATATGCTTAGATCTTTAAAACTACGGAACGGATTTTGATGCGTTTTTTTAGATAGGATGATTCAAAAAGAAGGTTTATATGTATAATACATGCATAATTTATTAGAGAAACACTGATAATTTTAGATGTTTCAAATGTGATGTCGTAAATAAACCCATTTTTTGCGCTTACATTGCAAACGCTGGCTACGGCATAGATCAAAATAATGTACTACAGTGTTACGATTTTTGTGTACAGATGGGGTTATGAAATAAAAAAAATTAAAAAAATTAAGGGGAGAGAGGACGGAGGGTTCCACTCTCCAGGTGAGGAAGAGAAGCCTCCAGACACCTAACTACACTACCTACCTACTTTAGGATGTCGACAGATACACCAATAAAAACAATATTGAAGCGTTCAACAATTTTTTAAATATATTTATTTAAAATTAAAATTTTCACCAAAACTCATTGAAAAAAGGAATAGATACATCTAGAACACTTTCCTTAATTAGGTCGGGTTATCCGTTAGTACCAGGTACAAAGAGTAACTTAGAACATGGAAATTTGATAGCAATCACTGGTACTAGCGAACAACAATTTACTTAAGTTATTATGTCTTAGGTTTAACTACTTAATTTACAATTTCTGTGTGCCAGCAACGTAGATCCACAAAATTTAAGTTTATTAGGAAGATATTATTCTATAGTTTAGTATATAAGTGTAGGTAAAAAAAATATAAACCAGCTTGCTCAGAAAATTCTATATAGATCTCAGGGTAAGGTCGTGAGTCGCAAAGGGTGAAAGATGAATTCCGCAAAGTAAAAAAAGAAGAAAAGGGCGCCATCCGGTTATAGGAGACCGGGAAATTCATAAATACCGGTGCAGCGTGGAGATTCACAGCCCTGGACCGAAGACTCAGTTAAGGCGAGCAGTCCGGGATGTCAGGCAGAGCGCTGACCACAGGTACTGCTCTGGCTGTCTACCGGAGTTGGGGCTATGGTAGACGTGGGTATGGTTGGGTATTTTACCAGCCCTAACCAAGAATCTCCTTTATTTTTGGGGAGGTTCGAAGGCTTTCGGAGGACGCCACGTGGATGCGTCACGAGTCCAGGAACGAAGTCGCCTCCTTGTATTCGGTTAAATTGTTTCTTTTTCTCAGCCGGTAGGTCTATTATATCCCCTGGAAGGCGGACGTCGAAAGGAGCACTGCCTGGCTTCGTTTTGCAGCCCTCGCTTCAGGCAGTGCGTCGATTGGGGGCTGCTTAAAGTTCCAAGCGGAAAAAGAAGTGTAACGGGCCTTTGCAGGCCTATTTATAAGTTTCGGGATCTCTCGAACCTTCCATCAGAGGGGAGGCAAAAAAAAACAGATAATCTTCCTCTCAATCACAAGAAAACGGATTAATACTCTGTGCAAGGGGTGCGTTCAGAACCTCACTTGATGGAACAAACAAATCGTTCCGACCCTCCCAAAAAAAAACCGTAACAGTATCCCCCCCCCCCCCCCCCTTAAGAATTTTTGAAGGGTACCGACAAAAATTTAGCTGGACCCCCAGCATCACCTCGAGCAAAGAAGTACAATGCCATACCTGGACCAAGGCTTCGACATAATATGGCCGTCTGAAAATAAAACAACTGCTAAAATCTCTACCTACATGTCTATCTTAATTACTTAACTCTACCAAAATATTAAGTCCCGAAACAAAATTATTACCCAAAATGTTCACACATCCTATGTGCAGACACAAACCTTAATGAAGAAAATATATTTGGTGTGAAACCTCTTCGTAGCTGAACTACTAGTCTCAAAAAAAAACAACTTAAAATTATTGAACGCTTCATTAAACTAAAAAAACTAAGTTGGGCAACCCTTTGGGGCCAAATTTTCTAAAGCCCATAACTAAAAACTAAAAGACAAGGACCGAAGAGCTAATTAGAACGAGGCTATTTGAAGCAAAATTAATTTACCCTTGTCCCTCTGGACAGACCTCAATTCTTAATGTGAAGTAAACAAATAAAAGGGTGAATAATCATCCCTTACTGATACAGGTCTAAGCCGTAGAAACAGCCTACATTAAGACCCATTAGTAGTTACCAACAAACAAACAAAAAAAAAATAGTCTTGGCCCTTGACAACAAAATAAAAAAATATAAAAAAAAAAGTTACGGGAGAATTACCCCACGCTCCGGCGACCAGACAGGACGTTTCCCCTCCCCATAGGAAGGGCAAGTGAACTCGCTATGGCGGAAACGGGTCGCCGAGGTGCTAGGTAACAAAACCCCACAAACAAAAAAAATGGGATCAGTACCCTAGGGGGATAGACAAAGTAACAGAGAAGAAGAGGAGAAGAGAGAGCGAGAAAGAGGAAAAAAATGCCTTGGCTTCACCGGCACCCAGAAGGGGCACTGATGACAGAGTGGCCTACGGCATGGTTGCCACCTTCCAATAGGATCCACATAAAAAACTAACCTATAACTATGATAGGTATATAGTTATTCTATATGGTAGTATACAATATAGACCTATACTTATATATGTACCAGCTGAGATGAAAGAAATAAAGCGTTGTTAACGCTTAGAAGCCACTCCGGTATGTCTGTAAAATAGTTACAAAAACTTTAAATTTCAGCTAAATTGCCAATGATAAACTATGTATCAATATGAGCACTAACTGAGTAAGATTTAATTAATAATCCCTGCAGAAGGAGGGTAAAACGAAAGCTAAAATGACTGCCCACTCACCAATAAAATTAACTGGAATAAGGCCAGTTGTTAATATTGTTTATGTCTTGTCTAAAGAAAACAAAACAAACAAAAGAAGTTCCCACGCGCAACAAAAAAACAAGCCGACATGGCTAAGGAGAGTATGGAGAAGCTGTCCTATTTAACATTTTAATAATTATTATTACATAAATAATACAATATAATACACATACATAATTTCTCAACTCCCAGGGAAACAAACAAGGGTCATGAGTCACCCTCCACTCTGCTCACCTAACATTCCATCTGCTCTGACCATCCAGTATCCCCATTCATACAATAATAAAAATATGACATAATATAGGTATAAATATATATAATACAGTCTTTCATTCTATGTCCACCATATCCTTTTAACCTTCCCATTCGTACATCATCTATCGCATAGAGCATTATGGGGTTCCTCACGGGAATTACCGATCACCTAGAAAATTGAATATATCTATATCTATACATAGACAATACATAGGTACTAAATAAGAAGATATACCATGATGTTGACTGATCACCTTGAGTACAACGCCGTGAATAATGACAAATATACAGATGCTAGGTATGAGGCTTTTAGAAGGGGTTACCTAGTTAAACCGCCCCTGTAATAAGGCTTAATTTATAGAGTTACAATCCGCTCTGCGAAGTAAATAAGACTGAAAGATAAACTATTATAGGTACATAATTCATAATGCCATTAGAGATGTTGACTCACTTAGCTGAGTACAACGCCCAGACATATGACAAATAAATAGTTGCTAGGTATGAGGCTTCTTATGGGGTTACCTAGTAAACCGCCCCTGTAATAAATGAATATATTTAACAAATATATATATATGTATATATAACACATGATAAAAAAAATATTAAAGATACAGTGTTTCTCCATACTCAACAACCAAGACCGGATAGTCTAAACGTTCAAAAGGAACATAGTACTTAAGGACTTTGTATAGGTACCAATTTGGGGAGTTAAAATATTATGGAAGTATAGAGCTAGGGATAATCTCATAAAACGAAGAAATTTAGTATCCTGAAACTAAGTTGACTCCACAGAGTGCAACTTATAATGACATCAGGAATACCAAGGTACAAAACAATGGTACAAGCAGAACATTATAGAGTGATCTGGTACCACCACAGTGAATTTAGAAGGCAACACTACCTATGGCGAACCCACCAAATCAATAAACACCTACACAAGTGTCCTACAACAAAAGTGTCATATCTTTAGTACAAAAATATTTATATTTTCGAAGAATGTGCCCTAATACAACTCTAGGTTAGCTAGACTTTAATAATCATGACTAATATACCCAAAATCAGACCATCTTGGGAAGATACAGTATATATATAATTATGACTGCCCCCTTTTTAGATCCTTAATATGCCAACTGCCTAGCCATTTACCTGAAGTACAATCCTGAAGTTCATAAACCAAGCGACTTATTTTTTTGATGATTTTACATTTATCATATTTAGGGGCCAGCTTAGCCATAAAGAATTTATTGGCATCACTAAGTGGATAGGTCCGTTTCCAAACAATATCACCTACTTGGAATTCCTCATCTCTACGACGTCGGTTATAAAATTCGCGGCTTTTTCGATGAGCCTTCTCAATAGCTTGCGAAACGGACTTAAATACTTCCGGTAAGTCGCTTAGCTTCTTAGAATAGACATCACGCGAAGTAACTACTGGAGGAGACGAAGACGTGGTACTGTCGTAATGCGAACTGTTACACCTAATATATTGCTGACCTAGGCCCGAATCCCTCACAAACCTATTTACGCGGTGTCAGCAGTATTTTTCTCTATATAAACGGTGGCTTCCAAAATTAAGTGCTCAGATTTATTGTGATAACTCCAGGAGTCACCAGACTCAGTACCAGTATACCCTTCAGGTGGAACCTCTGCCCAAATTAGTAGTTAAAAGTGAGTTGCGGGAACTTCAAAAGTCAAGTGTATATTAATAATTTTATTTTTTTAATAAAATAAATGTGTGTGTGTCCATAAGTTGTTTTTTTTAAGACAACTGAATAGGTCCACACAACAGAACCATCCCATACGGCTTACGGCAGAGAAGCTGTAAATAAAAAATGGTGTATGGCGTGTAGTTTCGTTGGTGGAACTGCAAACTGTATTCTTGGTAGATAAATATCCTGCAAATGATGTTCCTTGCACTCTGCACTGCACTGCTTCATTCTGCATTGAGGTAATACCAGATTGTTAATGCTGAAACTACAAACAACGCCAACAAAAATAGCCTGTACAGGAGTGAGGCAAAAGGCTAACCAGATCAGCCTGTCTATTGTTAAACCTGTAAATAAATAAAAAAAAATGTGAAACAACAAAAAAAAAATTACCTACATTGAACAACATCACCTTTATCAAACATCATCTATAAATAGCAGCCAAACCATTCATCAGCAACTTCACCGAAGAAAACTGCATAGCGGCAACCTTCAACACAATTCAGCAAAAGCCGAACCCACAGACAACAACATCAACAAAACGAGGTGAAAACTGTATATGAACAGTGTTCAAATACTATCACTACAGGTAGTCTGTATCATCACAGCCTCCCATATCAGCATAAAATATCTGTATAGTGATAGCCCTCAATAATTACCGAAGACTGTATAGCGACAGCCTCCAATAACCTAAAGAAAACTGTATAGTCACAGCCCTCCACAATAGGTAACGAAGATATGACAACTGTTTAGTAACAGCCATCAAAAATAACAAGAGAAAGCTGGATAGTCACAGCCCTCTCTATACAACGAAGAGAAAGAAAGTCTGAATAGTCGCAGTCTAAAATAGATAAATGGTCAGCTAAAGAATGCTATAAATAATATTGTTCAATGAGATATAAGACTATATAAGTACTTGTTCACAAAAATAAAGTAGGTTTCTCCTTGAAAAAAAAAATCTAGTTAGTCCGGAATACTAATAGGCAGTATTCAAAAAAAAATTGTCAATTAAGAAAATAAATTTAAAATAAGGCATTATATGCATATTGACTAGATTGAGTTTAGTAATAATTTAGGATTTAATTTGCTGGTGTTAAAATTTGAAAATTAAATTTGCATTTAGATAATACTTGGCACATAGAAATTTCACAGTTATGATGTTTACATACATGGGTACATATCTAATGGCACATTCCTTAAGCCTGCACCGAGGCAGCAGTACGTAATTGTGGTTCATTTGATCCCGTGCTGTATCTTTATTTCTTAATTTTGAGTTCTGCAATTCATATATATAATATTTAAGGATTCATTCTATAAATCATACAATTTAGAAACACGATTACTTAAAATTTCCTCGATAGAAAAAAAATCCAAAGTTATATCTAAAAAACTAAATAAACCCTTAGTACGGCGTAAATATTTCACGGAAAGCCATCAGTCTTTGATTAATAAAAAGATCAATTTATTTTCTATAACGTATACACGTTATATTTTCTAAATAGGTATTCGTTTTTATAATACAAAGGAAATACCTAAATTCACGCACGTTCCGTCCATTTTAGCCAGAGCCGCGACGCTTCCTCCCTATCCGCTTCAGTACCGCTGCGGCCGTCGGACGGGGAACACGTATCGCTTGAGTTCACGCACGGTTTTAAAAACTATATTTGAGTTTACGTAACGATTTTGTTTATTTACTATGGGGAACAAAGTAAACAAATCAAAGAAGTGAAGAGGTTGGCGAAAAATTAATGCAAATCGCTTCCATGAAGAAATAAAGTAGGTAAAGTTCATATATTTGTTCCTAATTTTACTTACCCCAATATGCATTTATTTTAAAATCACACTGAAATGTTTCAAACACAATCAAATTTATCTTTCAAGACTCCTCCAGGCCGAGAGTATGGAAAACATAGAGAATACTCTTACTTCGTAAGTATACTCAACCTACATACCTATAACTGCGTAGGTAGTTTAAAACGAGTATTTACTTTATTTCAGCAATATTTACCTACTAAAACGAATTCAAATTTTACCACTATTTTTTCTATTTATAGGGAAAATGTAAGGGAATACATTTGAATCATGTGATGACGCGATGCAACAAATATCACTACAGGCAGAAAATTTTGAAAGAAAATTCTATGCTTCGTTTGTATCACATGTAATACTTATACAATTATTATATTATACCTTCCAAGTTTGGGTACTCAATTAAATCTAATAATTTAATTAGATTTAATTGAGTACCCATAATCTTTAAATTTTCTATTTATAGGGTGAATGTACCAAATGTTGGCATTTCACAGCAAAGCACATATTTTGATTTATGTGATGACACGCTGACAGAAATACCACTACAGACGGGAAATTTTGAACACAAATATTTTTTACTTAGGTAACTGTACCTAGTTCTGTACCTAGGTAAGTATAGTAAATATACAATAAACAAAACTTTTAAAAACTCTTTGACAAAATATAAAACTGACTTCCCAGACGTGAATGAACATATTAAATCCATACGTTGTAATCACTACGATATGTACTGACTTCAACAATAGAATTCACACTTTTTTGTATTTGGAACACAAGGAACTTAGATGGGTATAAGAAAAAAATAAATGTTGGTTTTGTGGCGTGAAATAGAAATACATTTTTAAAAAAGAAATACCAAACCTATACTATATTTTTAAATATAGACCTACTTTTAAGTACTATTTATTAATTACAATTAATAAATAGCTCAAAAAAGTTGTTGATTGCGTAAAAATGGCCAGCGTTAGTTGAAATTAATAATAGTTATAAATATTCGTAGCCCATATTTGTCCGTTTTGTTTGGCAAGCAATCAATCATTACTACATTTCATCCAACTTATATAATTCAAGTACACAGATTTTGTTTAAACAGTGTGCCGGGACACTAAAAGTGAATAGAATAAATTAATAAAAAAAATGTCTGCTATTCACAATTTCGCTTCGGTCTTTTTAGTTATACTTTTAAATTGTCTATTTTACAGCCGGGTCTTTTATATATATAAATTAATTTATTTTATTGTTCAAAAAGGGTATCATTAGATGATACTTCGTGAACTGTCAACTAATGGTACGTTTACAAGTCATCTGATGAACCGATGACTTGAACGTACTTGAACGTGACGTGTTTGAAGAAATAATATAATAAATTTGATTTCAATTGCTAATTTACTAAACCATCTAAATATTTCCGAATTTCCAGGGTATTGGATGATACGGATTGTAAAATTTACCACACTCCAGAATTGTAATTCCATAAAAAAAACTGGTTAGTTTTTGTTATGGAATTAAATTATCAAATAATAAATAAAAAGTTCCTTTAAAAACTATTTGTTGATATATAATGTTGTAATATATAAATTAAAATATCTGTTTTATTACTGGGTACCATATACACAGGCACAACATTTTTGTCTTTCAGTGGAGGAAGAAATAGATGATAACATGAATTACTCACACAAAGGAAATAATGCCTTGAAGTAAGTTCGATATTGATCATGATGGTTTTATGTGTCCTAGTAAAATTGTTTCATGATTTATCTGTGTACATTAAGCATAATACTTACATATATTTACTTCGAAAGTGGTGATTGGTGGTAACTTTGTTTGCTCTGAGATAGTTTTTCTCTGTGTTTTAATGTATATTTCAAATATGGTTATGGTTACACAATTATGAATTTAAATAAACGAAGGTATGCTTAACCTTGTTTTTAGATAAATAAAATGAAATATATTTTGATTTAATTAAAATTTGTTTAATTTTTAGGTTTCTACGCATCAGTTGCCTGGTGAATCAGATCAAGAGAAGATTATATAATAATAAAACCAGAAGAAAAAGTAGAAGAGATAAGAATAAGTGGAAATAGAGTTGTGGTATTCATGTATTTATTTGAACAATTGCAGGAAATTTCGCAGCATGACTCTCCATTTAGTTGCAATTTTAATCATTTAAAAGTAGTCGGAGAAAAAAGAACAGGGTTTGTATCAAAGTACGGGTGTGTTTGCAAAATGTGCAACGCCAAATTAAGTTTTAATAATTGTGAAAAATCCAATAATAACAAAGAACTTGATCTCAACGAAAATGTGGTAGGTGGTTTCATATCTATAGGTGTAAGATACGCAGGTCTAGAACAAGTGTCAGCCTTACTTGATATACCTTCTATGTTGGATCATTTGCCAAGTGTCACGCAAGAGTCTGTGAACTATGGAAACGGCAAAAGAAAAATGTATTGAAGAAGCAGCAAAAGAAGAGTAATATTAATGCAGACGGAGTACCTATGATTACCGTAGTTGCTGATGGATGTTGGTCAAAAAGATCATTTAAAAACAAATATAACGCATTGGCGGTTGCTGCGGTAATTATTGGTTACAGAACAAAAAAAAGTCCTTTAAATTGCAGTTAAAAACAAATATTGTATGATTTGTACACGGTCAGAGAACAAAAAAATCCCAACTTAAAAATTACGAAGTATCCTCAAGTGGAATGGAATCCGTAGCAATAGTTGAAGGGTTTAAACATTCCTTACCAAATCAGGGCTTGATTTACTCCAAGTTAATTGGGACTCCAGTACATATAAGAGCATATTAGAAGCAAAACCTTATGGAAACTTATTGGTAGAAAAAAATGAATGCACTAATCATCTGTTACTTTTGCACGAAACTAGACGAATTAACCAAAAACACCTGCAAATATCGCAAAGTACTTGGAAAAAATATACTGCACTTGCGTAGATGTGTTAAAGGAGTTGTCAAACATATAAATTCAAACGATTCAAGTTTCACCCAAATAAGTAATTGAATGCACCAAATCACGTTTTCGGAAATCACAAACTATGCAAACCTTATTTCTGCCAAATTATAGATCAAAATGAACCAACAGAATTAAAGATTTTGTTGCTGAAATGAAGTCTAGTAATATTTTTGCTGCTATCATGAAAATCATGTCCAGATTGGTAAACAATGCTAAAAGCCTAATGACTACTATTTATATGATGTAAATAGTCATATAGTAGAAGTATTAAACAATGTTATCGCGAAATTTGTTGGCGGTAAACGAATTCATTATTCAAGTCGACAGTCTTATACAGTTCGCTAACTACACCGCTAACCACTAAATAATCGTATATTTGCAACAAGATTTTAATGCAAAGTCCTAATCCTATTGTTAGACGCTTAGAATTTAAACGCGATAAAAAAAGAATTGATGATTTAAAAACGGAGATCATCAAAATCTTTTGTGACAAAAAAGTGTACAAACACTACCAATGGCAAATATTATGGCGAGTCTTGTCAAAAGCCAGATCTAGAACAAGCTGAATTTGATTTTGCTAAATCAAAACTTATGAAGAAAATTAATCTTTCTGATGATGATCGCCAGTCACTTAAAAAAAGAACTATTTTGCAGGCAGATTCGATTGAATGGCACCAAGAGAGAAAGTTACGCCTTACTGCGTCTACTTTTGGAAAGGTATGCAACAGAGGCCTTATAAAATGTGCACCTCTAGTAAAAAATCTTGTAAATGTGACTGGTGAATTAAGCCACGTAAAATCCATTCGTTATGGCAAGGAACACGAACATATTGCGTTACAACAGTTTGCTTAAGTACTCAAACTCAACAAAGAAGCTAACTTCAATGGTATAAAAAAATGTGGCTTATTCATCGATTCTGAACTGCCATTTTTGGTGGCAAGTCCAGATGGATTGATATATGATAAAATCATTGAAATCAAGTGTCCGTATTCATCTAAAGACAAAACAGTAGAAGAAGGAATAGCAGAAATCTGGAATCAGGAGAGAAACGGAAACTTGATATGAAATGGATCCTATGGAATCTCTAAGGGATCTTTTTAAAGAAATTGATATATTAACTTTACCGAGTCTGTATATATTTGAAAATATTATGTATGTTCGGAAAAAAATGAGTAAATTTAAATTAAATAGTGACAACCACGGTTACAACACTAGGAATAAATATAAAATAGCAGTACCAGGTTTTAGACTAGCAAAGACAAATAAAAGGTCCTTTTTAGGTAATTGTGTGCGGTTTTATAATAAAATTCCTAATCATATTACAATGCTCACAGAAGGAAAATTCAAGTTTCATGTGAAAAATATTTTGATTAAGAAATCATACTACAAAGTTTGTGATTACTTAAACGACAAAGATGCTTGGAAAGTTCCGCCTCTGCCAAGCTATCACATGTCACCTACTTAATATAAACAAATATTGCAATAATCGTATTATATTGTATATAACACATTGTTACAAGATGTTTAAAAGAATGGCCCCCAGTTTCTGGCCCGTTCTTCTCGCAGTGGCACTATAAATATATTTTGCTGAACGTGGCAGTACAATGTAGAATATTTCAATATTAAAATTTGTAATTGACATTCATAAGAGCGTCGTAGACGCCTAAATTGAATAAATGAATTTGAATTTGACAATAAATAAACAACATGATTTGTTTTACCAGGTGCAAGGTCAGCTACACATCACTAGGAAAGCAATTTGTTTATTTGTTGTGTGGACTGAAAAAAATATAAAAATAGAGAAAATAAAAAGAGATGATGAATTCTGGGAGAAGAATATGGAAAAAAAAATTAAAAACATTTTACTTCGATTGCCTGCTATCAGAAATTATTGATATTGATTCAAGGCTAGACAGAAATTCGTGAGCCAAAATATATTTTAGATGCAATAAACAAAAAAAACAATTCTTCCCGCGATTCTAATGCCTGAAACAAAGCGGGAAAAAAACTTAGTTATTTTCTCTTTCTGACTTTCATGTTCCTTGCCATAACTAACCAAATACCTGTGTAGTCAACTTCATTATCAGAAATTCAATCGAACCTCTCTGCAAAAACTTTAAAATTTATGAACTATTTCATGTGAATAATGTGTTATCTATGATCTGTAAATGATTTGCCGCTAATAATCTTCTCTTAAATTCAAAAAAGACGAAATGTTTAAATTTTTCTTTACCAAATGTTACTTAATGTTGAACTAAACATTAGGCTTGGCCCTAATAAACTCGCTATTGACAATACGACAGTCTTCTTAGGAATCAAAATGGATCCAACTTCACAGTGTGATCCACATATATGAATGATTAATCCGGAAGTCTTAGTTTGGCTGCATATGCAGTTCGTAAGATAAAACAGTTAACAGACGTAGCTACTTCTCGCCTAGTTTATTTCGCGTACTTCCACAGTATTATGTCGTATGGTGTATTGCTGCGGGAAGCTGCTGCTGAGATAGAGACAATCTTTATCTAACAAAAGCATGCAATTCGAGACAATATGAAATTAATCCTAGGGAATCTCTGAGGGATTTTTAAATAAATATTAATATTTTTTACTTTCCCAAGTCTGTATATATTTGAAAATATTATGTATGTTCGAAAAAAGTGAATTTTAATTAAACTGTGACAATCACGATTACAGCACTATAGTCTGTTTTTTTTAACAAACGAGTACTGAGTATGTCTCTTGCACATTTCCGATATTGAGAGAGTGAGATGGGTCATTGCCGTCATTGGTCAATGCCTTTGTTCTTGTTTTGAAATTGTTAAGGGCCGTTCATATTGAATACTTGTGAACTGTAGTGTAGAAAAAATTACGTCATTATTTTATGATTTAAATTTGCATACTTAGTATATTCGTAACAAAATTTTCTGGTCGCGTTTATGATATAAAACAATATTGTAATAGTTATATTTATTATGCACTAGAACATATAAATAAATAATTTTACTTCAATTCTTGTTATGTTAAAAAATATCGTCATTCTTCTGTTGAACTTTCTACGCAGGTAATAGTCGAAGACTCAACTGAATGTCACTATACATGTAACTACAGCGTTCATTTGGAACGGACTTTATGTTGTTTACGTGAGCCAATAGCAACGCAGTAAAATGTTCAGTACCCGTTTGTTAAAAAAAACAGACTATAGGAATAAAGATCAAATATCGGTGCCAGGTTTTAGATTTACAAAGACAAACAAAATATCCTTCTGAGGTTATTGTGTACGGTTTTATAATAAAGTTCCCAAACATATTACAACGCTCACAGAAGGGAAATTCAAGTTACACGTGAAAAATATATTAATTAAGAGATACTACACAGTTTGTGATTACTTAAACGACAAAAATGCCTGGACAAATCCGTCTCTGCCAAGCTACCGCCTGTCACCCACGTAATTTAAACAAATATAGTAAGAATTTTATTATATAGTAAATGTAACGCATTGTTAAAAGACGTTTAAAAGAATGGCCTCAAGTTGCCGTCGATGCTTGCCCGTTCTTCTCGCTGTGGCTCCATACAATTTTTGTTTGCTGACCGTGGCAGTACAATGTAGAATATTTCAATATAAAATTTGTACGATAAATGACTTTGACTTTGAATAAAGCATTTAAATATTGAAAATCATGTCACATCACTAACAATCACTGAAAAAATTCGGTTTAAAGTTTGTAAAGATTTCTACTATTCTCTTCTACTACTAAATATCTTTCGATTTCTTATTTAGCTGATTTTTTCAAGTAAGTGCCCATTACTACGCAAATAGCCGAGATTGCTGCGTAAGTACTATTACTATAATGTAGATTTATTAGGTGTCTCTCAAAAACCTACTAGGGGATGTAAATTACTCTGTCCAAAAATATACCAACATCGGATATTCTTGGTGATTATTCGTGGTCGCACATAATATACCTACGTATGTATATGTATACTTTACGGAAATCGATTTAGTACGTCTACTCTGAGTGAAAAATGTAAATTTGAAAAGGGTCGATCACTGGGATTTTTACCCTATTTATATGCCCGTTCTGTATTATATGTACCTACTGACGTACCTCGATGTCGAAGAAAAAGGTTTTTTACGTGAATAAGAATATATTCAGTAACAGTATATAAATAAAAACTAGTCGTTTTATTATGTATATATATAAATAAGTAGCACCCTAGCTAGTCAATTGGAAATTGGTTACGTTTACTTGGAAGAGTAAATTATGTATACCTACTGAAGTAACGATAAGTCAGAAATAAAAAATAATAAATGTGGAAAAACGTTTTTTACCTGAACATATTCAATAAAAGTATTTGAAATGTATTGTTTTATTATGTAAATAAATATTAGTAGCACCCTAGCTAGTCGAATGGCGCAGCTCGGCGCGGCGGGTCAGCGCGCATAGCTATTTAGTTGCTTGATCTTGTTGGCGGCAGCAGAGGGGGCGCGGCGGCAGCGCGGCGCGCGGCGTCACTGTGTGCCTTACTCACGCACACATACGCGGAGCACATAGAATACCTGAAATCGCTGAGCGCCAGAAGCTCGGTACCCCCTTAATAATAACATTACATACAGTAAACAGTTGCAAAATAAAATGGTGAGTGTATACAGATACATTTCAGTTAAATTGTGAACACTAGTCACATTAAATTTTAAAAAATTGCTGTGGAAAAAAAACACAATATGAAAGTAGGTATATGTTACGTATAAAAAACCTAGGAATTCATCTTTCCCTATGCAAGGCCCCTACGTTGCGGCGTCATTGTTACGATTTTGTGTACAGATGGGGTTATGAAATAAAAAAAAATAAAAAAATTAAGGGGAGAGAGGACGGAGGGTTCCACTCTCCAGGTGAGGAAGAGAAGCCTCCAGACACCTAACTACACTACCTACCTACTTTAGGATGTCGACAGATACACCAATAAAAACAATATTGAAGCGTTCAACAATTTTTTAAATATATTTATTTAAAATTAAAATTTTCACCAAAACTCATTTAAAAAAGGAATAGATACATCTAGAACACTTTCCTTAATTAGGTCGGGTTATCCGTTAGTACCAGGTACAAAGAGTAACTTAGAACATGGAAATTTGATAGCAATCACTGGTACTAGCGAACAACAATTTACTTAAGTTATTATGTCTTAGGTTTAACTACTTAATTTACAATTTCTGTGTGCCAGCAACGTAGATCCACAAAATTTAAGTTTATTAGGAAGATATTATTCTATAGTTTAGTATATAAGTGTAGGTAAAAAAAATATAAACCAGCTTGCTCAGAAAATTCTATATAGATCTCAGGGTAAGGTCGTGAGTCGCAAAGGGTGAAAGATGAATTCCGCAAAGTAAAAAAAGAAGAAAAGGGCGCCATCCGGTTATAGGAGACCGGGAAATTCATAAATACCGGTGCAGCGTGGAGATTCACAGCCCTGGACCGAAGACTCAGTTAAGGCGAGCAGTCCGGGATGTCAGGCAGAGCGCTGACCACAGGTACTGCTCTGGCTGTCTACCGGAGTTGGGGCTATGGTAGACGTGGGTATGGTTGGGTATTTTACCAGCCCTAACCAAGAATCTTCTTTATTTTTGGGGAGGTTCGAAGGCTTTCGGAGGACGCCACGTGGATGCGTCACGAGTCCAGGAACGAAGTCGCCTCCTTGTATTCGGTTAAATTGTTTCTTTTTCTCAGCCGGTAGGTCTATTATATCCCCTGGAAGGCGGACGTCGAAAGGAGCACTGCCTGGCTTCGTTTTGCAGCCCTCGCTTCAGGCAGTGCGTCGATTGGGGGCTGCTTAAAGTTTCAAGCGGAAAAAGAAGTGTAACGGGCCTTTGCAGGCCTATTTATAAGTTTCGGGATCTCTCGAACCTTCCATCAGAGGGGAGGCAAAAAAAAACAGATAATCTTCCTCTCAATCACAAGAAAACGGATTAATAGTCTGTGCAAGGGGTGCGTTCAGAACCTCACTTGATGGAACAAACAAATCGTTCCGACCCTCACAAAAAAAAAACCGTAACAACAGTATTGTACACCTTAAAAAGGGCTACAAAAATATCACAATGTCTATCTCTTAGCGATAACTCACAATAATCATTCATTATCCTTTACTTTTTACGAGAAATTCAAAGGCTTATTTACGAAACATTTTAAGCCTGCCCCGAGGCAGCGATACGTAATTGTGGTTCGTTTGATCCCTTGCTGTATATTTATTTCTTGATTTTGAGTTAAGTAATTAATATATATTACATTTAAGGATTCATTCCATAAATCATACACTTTGGAAACACGATTACTTGAAAGTTTCTTCGATAGAAATAAAATCCAAAGTTATATCTAAAAATCTAAATAAACCCTTAGTACGGCTTAAATACTTAACGGAAAATACCTCATCAGTATTTGAATAATAAAAAAACAACGTGTTTTCTATGTATACACATTAAATTTTTCAAATAGGTATTTGTTTTTACTATACGAAGGAAATACTGAAATTCACGCACGTTCCGCCCATTTTAGCCAAAGCCGCGATGCTTTGTCCCTATCCGCTTTAGTAATTCTTCGGCCGTCGGACGGGGACGGATGCTGATGGCGAGCCTTACTCACGCACACATACGCAGCGCGCCTGAAAAGCTCGGTACCCTCTTAAGCAATACAGCAATAATCCTTACCCAATTAAGTACCTTAAATACATTGTGCATATAATATATATCAATATGGCTCTTTACAACAAGTTATTTAAATGAATATTTTTGAAGATATTAGGTACAGATTATTTAGTATTATGATTGCACCCGTGCGAAGCCGGGGCGGGTCGCTAGTATGGATATATTTCTTTGCTAGCTCGGGACACTTGCACAAAATTATCTCTTTTGTTCAACAAATAACAATTGTGTAAATATAATATTGTTTTTCTTTATTTTTAGGCTCTATCCAAACTCGGCCTGATCGAATTCATCGGTGGTTTGACAGAATCTGTGATTTTATCGGTGGATGAAAGTGCAAGACTGGCAGTGGCGATTCTACTTATGCTATGGGTATGTAGATAAACGTAACATATGTTCATACTATATCCCCTAAAATGGTGCATTGCGTCGTTGTAGGGCATATTGAGAATGCCCACCAGGCTAGCTACCCTCAAGCAGAAAATCAATCGCCAAGCACTTAACGGTATGTTCCGGTAGAAGAGCTTGAGAGCCAGTAATTCTAGATTGACCTGAACAACATCTTTGACCACATCATTACTTACCATCAGGTGAGATAGTAGTCAAATGCTGAGATTTTCTAAGTGAGGGTGGTAGCCAGGTGGGCAGTTTGCAAAATATCCTACTACCTATAACGACTGCCATTGTAGGACAACAACCGGAACTGACAGCTTAACGTGCCTTCCGAAGCACGGAAGTGCTCAGTAGTAATGTCACTAGCAGTCACACATCTAAGTCATGACCGCGGCGGATATTGCTTAACTTAGCTGATTGGTTAAGAACGGCTAAGCAAACTTCGCCACGAGCGCTTCACATCTTCCTTTCATTGCCTGTATTCTCCAGGTTTCTGGTATCACATCTGCCTTCGTTGACAACATACCGCTGACGACGATGATGGTTCGAGTCGTGACGTCACTGGGGTCCAATCCGACTCTCAACTTGCCTATGGCGCCCCTGATCTGGGCACTCTCGTTTGGCGCTTGTCTCGGAGGTAAGGATATAGGCATATTATTCTAACACGAGGAATAAATATAAAATAGCAGTACCAGGTTTTAGACTAGCAAATACAAATAAAAGGTCCTTTTTAGGTAATTGTGTGCGGTTTTATAATAAAATTCCCAAACATATTACAATGCTCACAGAAGGAAAATTCAAATTGAATTTTAACAAATACCTATTGTAATTATCGTATTATATTGTATGTAACACATTGTTAAAAGATGTTTAAAAGAATGGCCCCGAGTTTCTTGCCCGTTCTTCTCGCAGTGGCTCTATAATTTTTTTTGCTGAACGTGGCAGTACATTGTAGAATATTTAAATATTTAAATTTGTAATTGACCTTCATAAGAGCGTCGTCGACACCTAAATTGAATAAATGATTTTGAATTTGAATTTGTATTCGTCTTCATTTACTTACCTTTACTAATTTGAGTCTGAGATTATGATCTATTTTTGGTGTAAACAAATTTAAAAAGTTAAGTGTTAATACAATAAGAATGTTAGTAATTATACCTCTCCATATATCCAAATATACCGGAAGGTGGGCAGCTGCGCTTCTAAAGACATTTCAGTCCTCAAGACCTCTAAGTCCCCCCTTCTGGTGGAATTTCTGGCCGGTAATAATGATTCTTTCACTGACTGGAAATATGAACTGACTGGCACGCGCCACAGTCTTCAAATTTAAACTCTGTGAATTCTGTGTTTGAAAATCGGTCGCCAAGCACTTAATAGTTTGTTCCGGCAGCAGTCCTTGAGAGCCAGAAAAATTACAGGCACAATGAAACTTAACAACTTTATGTCTCGGTGTGACGGGCGCAGTGCAATTCGTCTGGACGAAATGCATCTGTTATAGGCAAAGGTTAGTCCGCCTTACATCAGGTGGGCATCGTGCTTGTTTCCTCACAATCACATTAAAATAAAACGATAATCCCTATTTCCCGCTTGGCAGGCGTTGCAGGGTTGCAGTACAAGATGAGAGTCTTACAGAAAACTGTATTGTCCACCTGTGACACAGGCTTAAAATACATTATGTAAAAATTTATTGTATTTTATAAAATGAAATATGTACCTATAGTCTATTATTTATAACAAACGAGTACGGAAAAATTACGCGTATGTATGCGTTGCTATTGGCCCATGTAATCAACATAAAGTCCGTTCCATACGAAATCTGTAGTTACTTTTAGGTACATTCAGTTAAGTCTGCGACTACCTGCGCGTCGAAAACTATTGCTTGTAACGAATCAATACTAAAGTTGCAACTTTTGAATTACGGTAAACAAAACAAAGATCGTTTTGGAAAAAATTGTAGCTAAGTCAACAAATCGTCTCTTCATAAGTTTGCCGACGTATCACTGTGAACTAAATCCAATTGAACTCGTTCGGTCTCAAGTGAAGGGCTATGGCAGGAAATAACAAAAATTATAACATTTATGAAGTCTGAACTCTTTTGTTACAATGAGTAGCTAAAGTGGATGGATAAAAATGGTGGTCATGTCTCAACCATGTGTTAACCAAGATAGAGACAAAAACGTACGGAGTCGACAATCATGTACAAAATATGTTAGAGCAATTTATTATTGACGTATATGCAAAAAGTTCATCAGAAGGATGACGATAATTAAGATTACAAGAATTGTAGTAGAATTATTTGATCAATATGTTCTAGTGCATAATATATATATATATATTTTTTATAATTTTTATAATTTTTTCAACAGTAAATTTTAGAAGTAATAAATAATTACTTCTAAAATTTACTGTTGAAAAAATTACGTTATTATTTTATGATTTAAATTTGCATATTTAGTATATTTGTAACAAAATTTCCTGTTCTCGTTTTTGATATAAAACAATACTGTAATATATATACTATTATATATATACCCATCTCACTGAAATGTGCGAGAGATATACTCAGTACTTGTTCAATAATAATTAAAAAGAATATTATCAGTTTTTTGTATTGTTATGCTGGCAATAATTGTACGATTGTTTTTATGGATGCCTATGGCAACACGGGGATACCGAGGCTGCTCTGTTGGTTACGGTGAAAGCGTAGGCGCATTTAAGTAGTAATTAAGTAAAACTTCAATAAAAGTGATTTAATTATAAACCAGTGCATTTTATTATACAGTACTCGTTTGTTAAAAAAAATAGACTATAGGTGCTTTGATTTTAGTCTAAAATTGCTATTGCTTTCATTCCAGGTAACGGAACCCTAATAGGAGCCAGTGCCAATGTAGTCTGCGCCGGAGTAGCTGAACATCACGGATACAAGTTCTCTTTCATGCAATTCTTCAAAATCGGCTTCCCCATCATGTTGGGGCATCTTGTCGTCGCTTCAGGATACATGATGTTCTGTCACTGCCTTTTTACTTGGCATTAGGTAAATGGAGAATGAGTAAGCCGTAGGAATAGTCCTTGGCTTAAAAAGGTTGAGCTATCGCCTTCAAATTCTTCGTATCCTTCCGTTAGATGTCGTGAATACAGAATTTGGTAAATAATACCCGAATGAGCCGCATCGCGTGGTGAGTAGTTTGTTGTTGCATAGTAGGCGCACAAAACAGCTTTGTTACAACTTGAACTCACCCATAAAAGAGATGGTTAAAAAAATCAATAGATAAAATTCTAACGATAGTTTGCATAGAGATAATATTTTTGAAAGATGATTTTTTAAGTAATTTGAATTGAAGAGACTGGGATCCTGTATAAAGTTAAAAAAAAAAGTAAATTTAAAGTTTCTTTCCCATTCTTTAGGGGTCATAATGGAGGTTAAGACTTTCAAACTTAATTTTATATTAAGTATTCAATTTTTCTATCAATAGATAGTACATAAATATCCTGGTAAGTGGCAACATGCTCGTCCTATATGCATGTAGAAACGAAGGTGATTTAGACCTCCGCCAACTCTTTCAAGTGTGTCAATATATATTTTTCTTGTCCACTGCCTTGAATGTCATGTCTTAATGTCCATATCCCAGGTTTGTTTCCTTTTCAAATAACAGGTTTAGCTGAGGGGAAAAAAACAGTTAGTATTCCAGAGTATTGAAATGTACACGTTAGTTGGCAATGAAATATTTTTCATAGTTTATTTTAATCTCTGAAGTTTTATATATTCAATACAATTTGTGTATTATACTCGTACAAGTTGCTATCTCAGATACAGACCAGAAATTATTAGTGTCAGTTAAGACACTAAGGGCCAATTTCACCAAAGTAGGGTAATTTTAATCTTTAAGAAAATAATTCTAATCTTAGTCTCCTTGGACGCCCAATGATGTTGCAGTATTTGCCTTTGTACAAACTTTTATTTCATTTGACATCAGTGCAGGGCGATCACGTATCTCTGAAGCTATCAGACAGTTGATGCTATCAAAGTTTTGTAGCAATCGATATTTTGCGATCACGTATCTTGTACCAATCAAATATCAATTTGTATCTATCAATAAATTGAAAAGTGAAGTTGATGCGAATCATTGGCTATCTGACCAATTTAAATGGCACCATCTAATATGAATGTCAAAATAACCAAGTCACAACTTAATTCAATACGTATAATTATAAGTTCAATTTTACGTGATCGCTATTTCATACAAAACAGCTTCTATCGATAGATACAAGATACGTCAAACGTTGTTCTGTAGCTATCAACGATTTCATTACTACAAAATCTGTCAAAACTGTCATTTTTGATTGTTGCAATCAGAATTCATTGCTACAGAAGATACGTGATCGCCCTGCTGGCCAACGCGACAGCTGTTGCAAGATAAGAGTCCAAATCCATTAATAATCCAAAAGTCCAATAAATGTCCAAGATTGAAAAAATCTACCGTCGAAGTTGGCAGTAATGTTCAATAAACTAAAAACAAAAATGGACAACTTTGGTACAGCTAACTATACACACTGCTGTCACATATCATAAAAGTCAAAACTAAGGAGTTGTCAATAAACAATATATATTTAATCCAACAAATTTAAAATCTGTTAAAATTTCGACGTTCAATCATAGTAAAGGCCTATTATATTTTAATGGTTTATAGTATAAACTTATCCTATAAATTAAATCCTAGATTAGATAAATTAGGCTTAATAATGTAATAAATGCGAACATTTTATGAGTGAGCAATAGAAGATTTGTGTGAGGGTGTATGTTTATACTCTTTCACGATAAAACGGCTGAACCGATAAAGATGAAACTTGGAATATAAGTAGTGTAAGTCCTGTATAAAAACAAGGGTACATTACATCATCATTACTACTTGTATCATTGTCTGCGCGGGTGTAACCGCGAGGGGCGCAGCTAGTTTGTAAATACATTTGCTTATGGTACCATATGGTATTTCTATTAACGCATTAGATATCAGGATAAAAATTAATTAATAGTATTTCGTAGTCATAAAACTAATATTAATATTACAATTAGAAGATTGTTTGAAAATATTCTTAATGTAAATTTATTTATTTTATCATACGTCCAGAATATAATAAAGAATATTTTTACATCTTAAATTAATTAAGATTATGTATAGAGGTCATACATAATTATTAATAAGTACTTTTTTATACGTGCCCTTAAGGTGCCGGGCTAGCATTATGTTCACACTGATATTAAGATCTCCAACACTCGTGGCAAGCTTGGGGATAATAGCCATCCCCGGAGATGCATATCTTCAGTAGTAGGCTTACGGTCTGAACAGTTTTTTTTTATCAGGGGATTGATCTTTAGCAAGAATCAGTCTTGGTGGATACCACCAAGATGTGTCAGTTATTCTGCCGCGAAGCAGTAGTGCGCAAACACTAGTATTTAGATATGAAGGGCACTATTATATATAGCTGATAATATTTTTGCAGTGTCATGCCCGGTCGGTGACACTGCAATTTTAATAGATAGATTTCATACTTACCATCATGCGGGCGAATGTTTCGTGTCGTCACTTCATCACATAGTATTGTTGCAAAATGCATAGTAAATAGTATTATGAGTAGTATTAGACCTAGAACAGTACCCTGTGGCATTCTTTCTAGTAGCATACAGTAGTCGCAACACCGCCTAGTTAAATATTGTTAGTTCGATTGTAGAGATATTTAAAACTAAGGATTAAAAGATCAATTTATATTATATTTTGCAATTTTTTTATATTCATAGTATATTTTGTCATTTACCACTTTTGTACGACTTCTCAAAGCTATTGTAATGTTTACAGAGTTCACGTATATATTATAATATATGTATGTGAGTTTCTTTATTCGTAAACTTTAAGGTCAGATTCAGAGACATTTTTGTAAGACAGTCAAAGACCAGTGTTAGCTAAGCGTTGGCTAAGTCAATCTCTATATTTCGTATTCAGAAATAGAGCCAGCGTCTTACTTACCTTGTGTTTTGACACAAAATATTTGTAATGTAAACACGGTTATTGGAAAAATGCTAATTTGCTAAACAACCTCTTAGGGTTGACTTCTGCTAGTCCTAACAAAAATTGGGAGTTATTTTGATTTTAAATTTTTTGTATAATTATTTTTGTGTTTTTTTTTATATGTTTTTGACGGAATAAGCACGAGGACCATCTGATGTTAAAAGTCTCATGTACGTGTAAAGTATTATTTCATATTTTTATTACTTTGCTCGATGTAAATAGTCAAAACTCTATTCAAAGGGAGCACAGCGCGGTCCACTGTTGTCGTGGCAGGCGCTCTTGACTCAGATTACGCTTTAAAACAAAAAAAAATATTTCAAAACAAACATAAATTCATCATCATGTTTGTTGGGAGCAGGAGTCAACCCTAAGAGGTTGTTAGCATTTTACCAAAAACCCTGTATACTTTAATATACCTTTTTTCATGTAGCAACATCGATATTTACCGTTTTAGTAAATGTAATATGTTTTAATTATATTTCATAAATATAAACGTACAGGTTGGATCACTTGGTTTAGCATAGCACGCGCTAAGTGTAAGCGCTGTTTCAAACATCTCTGAATACAAATATAAAGCTAAGGAGGTCTTATTGACAGATGAAAGCACTTGCTCACGCTTAGACTTGTCTCTGAATATCCGCCTTAATGTCTGAATAGTTTGGATGTATGGAGTATGGTTAGAATCCACATCATCCCGAGTGATACTGGCTATTACATTTTTAGCATGGCAGTCTTATTTTTTTTTCTTATTAATCATAGTTGTGTACTTATATTGAAAGTACAAAGTTTGATTAGTAGAATTAAGCACTTGTTTAAATAATACGCCTGAGATATAATTAAATATAGAGGGTATTGTATTTGTACGTAATATTACTTTTATTTTAAAATGGCCAACCTACTTAGCATGGGGTGATGACAAATAGAAGGAATTATTTTTTTCTTTAATTATTATGATTGATTTAGGTAATAAACTGTTATATGTACATATAGTAGAAGTTTTGAAGCAGTGATGGCTCAGTGGCTTTGGCTATGGACTGCCGCGCAGCATGTCTATGGTTCGAATCCCGCCGCGGCGGGATAGCGGCTTGAGCTTCACCGCATGGTGGAAGGGCATTTCGCGATGCCCACCTGGCTAGCGACCACCCTCAAGTAGAAAATCTGTCGCCAAGCATCTAATGGTGTGTTCCGGTTGCAGTCCTTGAGAGCCAGTGAAATTACAGGCACATGAGACTTAAAAACTATGTCTCAAGGTGACGGGCGCAGTGCAATTCGTGAATTGTGACGAAATACATCTGTTATAGGCAGAGGTTAGTCCGCTTAACATCAGGTGGGCCTCGAGCTTGTTCCGTCACAATAGCATAAAAAAAATAATGAATTTTGCCCAGATGGCTATATGGGCACTCCCCCTATTAAAAGGGACCAAAATATATCAGGCAAGCGCAGTGTCTGTAGACTCCTATCATGATTATGCCTTCGAGACTTCCCTGTTGCTGGCTATGGTGGTAGAGCTACTGATGGCCTCGCGGAGTTACTCCTGCTGAAGTTTAAAACTATCCTTAAGAATAAAATTTAAGAATCGTGATACGTCCTTTTTTTTAACAATAACATAATATATTCTAAAATAATGTAACAGAATATTTTAGAAAAATACTTAAAAATATATTACAAGTGGCTATTCCGCCTAATTTTCCTGTTAGGCCAACGTGTCATCAAAAACGCCACGCATCCAAACCGGAAGAATTTTCGACGCGTTTCTCTAAGCATTATGAGGTCTTCACTCTTCCAGCGCACGATTGAGAAATTCGATCGAGATCCAGTTTGACTGCGTAGCGTTTGTGACGTCACGTTGGCACAGCAGGAAAATTAGGCGGACTCGTCACTAGATTTTTTATTTTATTATTTAAGTATTTTTCTAAACAATTAAGGTACTGTTTTTTTTATATTTGTTAATTTTAATTCAATATTTGTTTTTATGGATTTCCGCAAAGTAACGCCTGGATCTTTTAATTACTGTGTTTCATATATTTTTATATAACAAAAATAACATGAGCATAGAAAACAACGTGATTGTTCTCCCATGTTTCTTTATTAGCTACGAATAAATATGAAAAGAATTGTAACTCTCATCTCAGTTACCGCTTTGATATCAGATTCATCAAAATGATATTTCTTTGGCATCCGAGTTAATGAGAACAATAGAATTACATATATGGACGATATTGTCCATGCGAATGCCAATTGACAAAACACACACAATCTTCCAAATTCAATTGGATTGGTAATTAGATTTGGCGCTTAGAAATGATGAAATGATCTTATCCGATTGGTCGCGTCAAGGTAAGTTTTTGACGCCGCACGGTACATTTTTTAAACCACGCCCGCTGCGGTAAGGTTTACTTTCTGCTATAAATGAGCTTACTTACATTTCTTTACATATTAATTCGTACTCTATTAACATTATATTGTAGAATGATATACTAAAAGATATATATTAATAATGTTATGTGTCATGGGTGTCTTCAAATCGAGAGTAAATAGGTTTCTTCTAGGTAAGCGAGCTCCATCTTACACTGTGGTTCAAGTCACGCAAATTTGCGCTATTTGCACTGTATGCACGCAAACGGTCGGTTCATAGCTTGCTAAACAGACACCACGATAGCGTAATGACGTCATCTATGACGACACCTCCGGCCGCAAACAACGCTCACAGAAAAGTGGTAGTGCAATGTATGCACAAACGTCAAACTCAAATCTTGACAGATAGATGAGGAGATTTTTGTTGTTGTGGTTAGAATGTTGAACGTACAAACATCTGTTCCCAAAAGAATGCCTTGAAGTGCAATACTTCGATTATCAATAATTAGATTTTGGGTCAATTGCGAAAAAGCAAATTGACAGTTAGCAGATGTTATTAGCGCGGCTACATATCTAACGGTTCACATCGTTTGCGCGCAAACAATGCATATTGTCGTATTTCAGTTATGAACCAAGCTTTTGCAATGTATGCAGTGACAGCAGTGTTTGCGTGATTTAAACCGTAGTGTTAGACGACATCAATGCTTAACATCAGGCAAGGTGTGGTCAAACGCGAACCTATTATGAATAAAAAAAAAACGTACGAGTATATAATGTTTAATAAATATTTCGTTAGCTCAATCAATTTGTCGAGTACGCATCTATTTTCTGGTGTTAAAGAATTTTTAATGTTGATTTTTATTTTTAGTTAAGGTATGTAAGGTTATTTGTATAGTAATTATGTGAAAGTTTTGTATGATGCGGAATTGTTTTTGATCTTGAGTTATTGTACATTGTACTTTTATACTAAGGGCCTGTTTCAGAATGTTCGAGTAAGTTCCGGTTGTACTACCCAGAACATATTTATTAAACAAAACACTTTGCGTTTCACAGTCATCGATTAAGCATATCCATCGGTTAAAGGTTGAAACGCGCTGCATGTTAAGTGTAATTTTTATCATTCAGTTATTTTATGTGTTGGTTAGCAACCCGAAACTTTATTAGGACATTCTGAAACGGACCCTAAATGGCATTAGTGACCTGATATAGTATACTTGTTTTATCATTAATAGGCATGTTTATTTATTAATTCATCACAAATGACGTAAAATTATTATTAAGTAATATTAAGTACTTAATAAATTTATTGCAATTTTAACATTGTTGTTTTTTTCGCAATCTTTCCAAGTAAAGCGCCGATTTTCTGCCGAACGATATTGTTATAACAGGTTGGGCAAAAGTAATCACCCTATTGGAAAAATACTTTTACAAATGGCGCCAAAAGTCAATTCGGTTTGGACATTTGTGAAGTAAAAAAACGCAGAATACAAATCAACAAGCCATGAATCGACTAACTGCGCAACCACTACCAATATTCTGAAGGAAGCATTTGTGTTTCGCTTAATCTCCAGTTTTGGTGATATGCACTGGCTGGCCAGATCACCTGATTTAACCGTTCCAGACTTCTTTTTATAAGGTTTTTTGAAGTCGCGGGCGTACGTCAACAAGCCTGAGATTTGATGCAAGATGCGAGAACCTATCGCCCGAAGTTCTGGCAAGAGTGAAGGAAAAGACCATAAAACATACTGAATGTATATACTGAAACTTTTTCATCAACGCTGGCGGCGGCCAATTGGCCGATATTATTTTCTCAACTTAATAGAATAAATTGTATTAGATTAAGGGCCTCTTTCAGAATGTTAGAGTAAGTTCCGGTTATACTACCCAGAACATATTTACTAAACAAAACACTATCTTTGCGTTCCACAGTCATCGATTTAGCTAAGGATCGGTTAAAGCTTGAAACGCGCTACACGGCCCTTAGGCCCCGTTTCAGAATGTCTCAATAGTTTCGGGTTGCTAACCAACACATAAAATAACTCAATGATAAAAATAACAGTTGACATGCAGCGCGTTTCAAGCTTTAACCTATGGATAGGCTAAATCGATGACTGTGAAACGCAAAGATGGTGTTTTATTTATTAAATATGTTCTGGGTAGTAAAACCGGAACTTACTCGAACATTCTAAAACAGGCCCTTAATAAACAAATTTCACAAGCAGCACCAAAGTGTTTCATTAAAAAAGATTACAGTTCAAGAACATTGGGTGATTGTTTGTCCAACCTTGTATAATTTTATTATTTATGATATCATTATTAATATATATTTCTAATATTAGTATTTAGGTATTATAATTAAAATTTCACTAATTCCCTGTTGCGTCAGTTACAAACATATCAAACTTATAAAATGTAACCGACTAAGGGTCCGTTTCAGAATGTCCTAATAAAGTTTCGGGTTGCTAACCAAAACAAAATAACTGAATGATAAAAATGACAGTTGACATGCAGCGCGTTACAAGCTTTAACCGATGGATAGGCTCACACAAAAGAGAAAGCAATAGAAAGGTGAAGGGGGCGTGGCACGTGAGCTTAGCATACTCCTAAACAGGAGTATTTACGTCAACGAACTATAATGCTACTGACAGTCGACCCGCGGTCAACGCGCCGCATGCATCTCCGTCGATTTATATGAAAATAAGTTGCAGATTTAATAGCGATGTCACAAATGTAAAGAAAGTAGGAATATTCTATCACCGGGAAACTTCATAAATTGTTCCTAAATGTTTTATATTTCGCTGATGAACAAAGTCGGAGCAATCTGACATATAGTGATTCATGTTTTTTTTATCGATAAATTGTAAGTCACTAAATGTCACCTCATTCAAATATCTAATTTGGAGCTTTACTGTTAGACCTACGAAAGCAAGAAACATCTGTTCCACTGCTTTTAGTGCATATAGAACTTTTATCTGGACATAAATATACACGTGTAGGTCAGAAGGTTAACATCAATTAAATTAACCAATTTTATTCAAATATTTTCAACAACACGCAATTTTTCAAGGTTAGAATTTTAACTTCAACTCTTGTTTTGTGTCTTCTGTGGGCACCACCACAATTTCACCAATGTAACGTAGTTAGATGGACCATCAAACGAAGGAGATTGTTTAGTTTTAAAATAGTTTTTCCAAAATTGGTGCTGAAATATTAGATGTTAGTTCATCTAACTACTGGACGAACACAAATGTATATACACACACACACACACACAAACACACCCTCACCCTCGCACGCACACACACACACACACATCATCACCCACACACCCCCTCACACACACACACACACACACACACACACACAAATTCATTATATATAGGGGAAATATAGAAGACTGGGAACAACTTTTGGTTACGTTATTATATATTATAAGAACAGTTAATATACAGCTTTATTTGAATATGGACTAAATACTAAGGAGAGGATACGTTTGAGGGAGAAAGGACGAGGGATATCTCTAGGGATAATATTGTAGAGAGAAGAGTTTATTTTGGGACAACAGAAGAATATGTGTTTCTCATTTCCTTCGTCCAAACCACATTCACAGAGGGAGTTATATGTTTGGCCAGGAAGACTGGGTTACAGGAATAGTTTAGACTCGGACGGCATATTGTAGAGGTTGTCACTTTATCAGCATTTTGGAATATTGAGAACCAGAGTTTATTTGTCATCTCAGGTTGAATAAAATAACCATAGAATTTACCTTTTAATATTCTAGAAATTTGCCATTTCTGGTCCTAAACCAATCAGCAAAGTTAAGCAATGTCTGCCTCGGTCATGAGTTGGATGGGTGACCGCTGGTGACATTACTACTGAGCGTAATCGTGTACAAATACATTATACAATATAAATCACATTATAAGAGATAAAATTAAAATCAGATATATGAAAAAAAAAACAGATTAGTCAAAATTGAAATACTATTAAATTGCTTACTTAATTAGTTTTTAACAATGTCTATGTAAAATACAAATGTCAATGGTCCTCTATGTCAAAAAATTCTTTCATGTCATAAAAAAATGTGAAATTTCACATCAAATGTTAAAATTCAAGGTCTTCCTTTTATTTCTGACACTATGTTATTCATTAAAAAATAACCCTTATGATGAAATCTTTCGATTGTTATGATAAAACTACAGGGTGTTTTTTTCTCGTGTAACGGGTTCGATTCCCGGTTCAACCATGTAAGTAATTATTTAAATTACCATGAATGAAGATTAAATTATTTCTTTAAATTCAAATAATGTCTCCTTTTAGTAAAATGTTCCATCCACAATATTCAAGGTACTTTCCCTCCACGTGGCATCGCCGTGAGACTCCCTTTATAGTTCGTAGTATTTCAATAATAAATGTATACAGCCAGTAAAAAGGCAGTAAAAAGGAAAGAATATAATGGGTTTCATGCACGACTTATTATTACGTTACTCAGATTTTCAAATCAAGGAAAATAAACAATTATATATGGTGATACGTATTTTATTAAAATTAAACATGATATATGAATAATGTCCTATTTTGTGCCATTATTGCGACAATATGTATGCCTGGTTATTCAATAATATCCCTACTATACAGGGTTATTGGTAAAATGCTAACATTCTCTTAGGGTTGACTTCTGCTAGTCCTAACAAATGTTTTTCCGCCGCTGCAACACTGGACCGCGCCCTTTGAATAGAGTTTTGAATATTTCCTACGAGCAAAGTAATCAAAACTATGAAATAATACATAACAGTAACAAAGCCTTTTAACATCAGGTGGTCCTCATACTTATTCAGTCAAAAAACCACACAAAAACACAAAGAATATGTTTTTTTTTTTGTAAACAAAAGAGACATCTCAAATTCTTTGTTAGGACTAGCAAAGTCAACCTTAAGAGGGTGTTAGCATTGCAAGCAATGAAGACCCTGGAAATTATGTAGTCTACATAATTCATATTATGTAGACTAGTAAATAAAAATAAATAAAATAAAAATTAATAACTATTACTAACATATTATTATCTTACTACTATACTATATATTATTAGGCTGGCGCTTACCTCGGCCAGAGAATTAGTCTTGCCATACAACGGGGTAATGCTGCCAGCCTTTTAGGTATTCTACCCGTGGACAGTGACCTGAGCTCTGTTTTCTACTTATGATTGCCTCCTGGTAGAAAACAGAGCTCAGAATTTTTAAGTGTAATATTTTTAGGTCATAAGTAGATATAGTTAAATTATTTATTTATTTTTGTATTCACATATGTACTGTTCATTTTTTCATTTACTGTATCTTCAAATAAACAATAAAAGTATTCATATTACAAACTGATGTTTTTTGAGCAATTTTAAATAAATAATAATTAACAGTTAAAAGCACTTCTGCTTCTAAAGCCAGGACAAAACTATAGTATTATCCATTAAGTAACTTTGTATTTATATATTGTCCTGTCATCTGTGAAGCTAGGTTTTTATTCCTATACTAGAGCGTAAAAAACGTTTCAGCCCGCAAATACTGAGTATAAACAAGAGCTTTACGAGCATGTAAAATTATCATTTTTTTCTACCTAAAAATGGAACCAACTTTAACTGTAAAAAGTAGAAAATAACTTGCTGAAGTCGGTACCTTGATAGTTCAAAAGTACCTATTATGACAAAATTGTGTGCATGGAACCGACTTCGACAAGTTGTTTCACATTTTTGATTGTTAAATCTGGTTCCATTTATAGGTAAAAAAAAATGTTTCCCATGTCAGTGTTCCCTGATATCGATCGATTGTCATTCACTGGCAATTACAGTTATCGGAGTGTAACTCAAAAACGGCTTGACCGATTTTGATGAAATTTAAATGGAACCACACGACAAGCAGCATCAGCTTTCAAATAAAAAAAGGAAACATCAAAATCGGTTCACCCAGTAAAAAGTTCTGAGGTAACAAAATTAAAATACAGACGAATTGAGAACCTCATTTGTTTTAAGTCGGTTGAAAAGTTGTTTCATCTACTACTGGTCTATAGAAAGAATAATCTCACTGTACAATAGGTAGGGTCAGATTGGCTGAAATTTTGGCCCAGGAAAATTTGGCTTGAATGTCTTGGCCCATAGGAATTAATAATATCCGTATATACAGGTTGTCCCAAGAAGTAGTGATATACTGAAGCTGGGAGGTAGAGGACCTAGAGAATCACCCCCGTGTATGTTCCGCGATTATTCGTATTTTCGGAGTTATGACTTTTTTTTAATTTTTCACCTATCGCCGAGTACGGTGAGATTTTTATTTATGGTGACGTCAATTATTGCGGTAGATGCTTGATTTTTTTTGTGTGCTAAGTTGATAGATAGGCCAATTCAGTATGGTAACATTTACTATCGTTAGATCTTTGAATGGAATAAAAGAAAAATTAAATGCCAAGAAAGATAAAATTACCCAGTAGGTTCACAACTTCAAGGGCCCTCAAAAAAATAAAATCACAATAAAAAAAATACCATTTTGCTTTTGAAAACTTGCTCTATCTATCAGGTAGCTACCCTGAAAATTTCATTTTATTATTCATAAGGCTTCAATCAAACAATTGAAATCTAAATGTGGTAAGTGCAAAATTTTACTCCGTAAATAAGAAAAATCGCGGAACATACGAGTACATGGGAGGGTTTCAGATAGCCCTCTAGGTCCTCTACCTTCCAGCTTCAGTATATCACTACTTCTTGGGACATCCTGTATATAAAAAGTACATGTCACATTGTTTGTCCACGATGGACTCCTAAACTACTGAACCGTTTTTAAATTTGATTTGCAAACCGTTTGCAATTTCCTCTAAATTGAAGGATAGGATAGCTTGCATCTCAATTTATACTCGCAATTACTCGTGCAAAGCCGGGGCGGGCCGCTAGTAGTTTTATATATTATCAAGTAGCTTGGGACACGGGGCCGCACTCTTTCCAATGGTGGTAAGCAAACATATTATATTATTATTTATTTACGTCATTTGGTTCACAATACGCTGGCTCTATATTACCTTTAGCATAACTATTGGCGTAATATTGGCCATTAAATACATTCCCATATTCATTAGACGAAATTTTATTAATCACAGGTTCTGCGTACGGGTTTTCATTCATACACCCTACTTCTGCATATGGGCTTTCATTGAACGTCACTTTAGCATACGGACTTTCATTAGATTTATCATTATTTGACAACGCTTGACCAGAAGCAGATCCACTATTGTGTAAAACTTGAATATAATTAAGACCTGGACGAATGCCTTTTGGTAATATCTGCCGGCCAGTTGTGACCGAGTCTACTGAAGCGTAAGGTGGGTCTTCATAATTCTCCTTTCTTTGCTTTTTGGGAATTATTTTACAGTACATTTCTTCGATGTTCTGAACATACGGCTGCATATATATGTTCTGGTCTTCCACGTTGTCTCTAGGCGCTGCGTAATTTCCTTCTTCATTTGGCTGGTGTTGAGGTGTTTTATTAAGCTCCGGTAAATTTTCGTATGTTACATTCGTCGGATCGAGCTGAAATAAATAAAAATTTATGGAAGAAAACAATTATTTCTTAGTGCTGTAGTACCTTAAATAATAACAATTATATAGGTATTTATTATATGAAGCAAGATATGTATGCCATAGCCGACAAAAAACAATTCTATTTCTCTGCCTACCCCTCCAAAGGCATCCGGCAGCTGAAACAGTAATTATCTATTGCAAACCTAGAACCATAAACGCATAGTACAAAATATTATCTAATCTGTGTCTTAGGTGTTCCACGTTCCGCACAATAAATCCATTCAATACTGACCAATAGAACACCACAGCATGATACTAACTATTATCTAATATTTTTCGCAGGCGTTCTGTAATTTAATGCTTGATTGTTTGTGGAACACTAAGACGATCGAGTTGGGTGTTCCACAACCAGCAAATTTAAAAAATCTGAACTATGGCCCGTACAACACCCAAAAACTGTAGGTGTTCCACGAGACATTTTCATGGGCAAGTACCAGGAAATAATGAACCGATCGAACAGCATGTTTAAGTAGCAGTAGAATTCTTTGTGAACGAGTTAGTCTTGGAAAGTACTGCCTCATACCTAAACCCGCCAAGCAGTAATGTTCACATTACTGTGCTCTCATTTGAAGGGTAAGGGTACTGGTGAAATCACATGTACATGTGACTAAACACATTTATGTCTCAAGGTGACAGACGTAGTGAGCTCAGCATAAGCGACGAACTGCATCTATCAGAGTGAAGTTATGCCATAAAAATAAAATGACACTGGCAGGGCATTGCTGAACATTAGGTAAACAGTAATCCTTATCATCATAACCAAAGTGTTATTTTGTGCGCTGAGTAAGTTTATTGTGCATCTCGGGAAGTGGTATTCTGTTCAGAGCCATCCTCGGTTTTTGGAAGTCGTTCAAACATACTCACATTTTTTTGATTACGACATAGTGGTGTAAATGCGTTATCTGAGCGAAGAATTACTTAGTATACATGCTAGACTCTAACACTGTTATTAATAAAGATCGCCTAATCCGAATGTAATCTAAGCTTAGACTTGGATTTGTTAATCCGATATTAACGTCGGATTAACTTCATAATGACGTTGTTATTAATAAATAAGAATAAGCCTCGGACTAACAAAACATTCTTTAAATCGGGATTAAGACGTGCGATATGGCAATTCTCCTATTTTAAAAGTAAAAAGAATGAACTCAATGCGTCATGTCGACATTTATAACAGTACCAGCAGAGAGTTGAAACACTAGAGTAGTTATATCCGAACACCACTGCTCTAAAAGCTTACTAGAATTTACCAATGTACATACGTACGCACACGTATGTATATGCAGTTTGTAATGACAAGGAAAGAACGTTCAAATACACTCGAGAGCAATGAATCCGGGTCACTTAAAGAATCCTAAAAATCTCGGAAACTAAAAATGCTAGGTTAATGCAATAAATTGTATTTAATAGACAATGTAATACTCCTTAAATGAAGGTATTAAAACTTCTTAGTTATTGTAAAGTTATATCATAAAAAAATCAAATTTGAAAAAGGGCCACTTTCGAAGATGGAACTACGAAATTACAGCATTTGGTTTTGCTTTTGTTTGTAATCTGTCATTTATGTGGGTACATAAACCATGTTGATAGTGCTCTATATTCATTATTCAAGCTGAAATTATGTCGCTTACGCCTGAAGAATGCACCAGAATACTTACAATGCTGGAAACCGGCCGGAGTCAGCGCGATACAGCCAGGACTGTCGGTGTGTCGCTGTCAACAGTACAAAGAGTTCTCCGACGTTACGAAGAAACTGGTTCTAACCTACGCAGACCAGGAACGGGCAGAACCAGGTGTACCACAGCACGAGAAGACCGATACTTGGTGAACACCATGCTTCGAAATCGCTTTCTCACAGGAACTGAACTCACCAATCAGTTTCGACGCCTCGGAGGAAGTAACCCAAGTGCATGGACAGTAAGACGTCGGCTTGCTGAATCTAACTTAAAACCTCTTAGACCTGCAAACGGCCCTAAACTGGAGCGTGGGCATCGTATTTCGAGACTAAGATATGCCCAGAGCCACGTAAATTGGAGTATTGAAGATTGGTCAAAAGTTATGTTCTCCGACGAATCAAAATTTATGCTCTACAAGCACGATGGAAGACACAGAGTGTATCGAAGACCAGGGGAAAGATTCAAGCAAGCATGCATCGAAGAAAAAGTAGCCTACGGTGGTGGGTCTGTACTTGTGTGGGCCGGAATTTCTTCTGAAAGTCGCACAGAGCTGGTGATCATAGAAAACGGCTCTTTAACTAGCGTAAGATATGTGGAAGAAATCCTCAATGATCACGTTGGTCCATTTATGGTCAATTTAGGTGAGGATGCTATATTTATGCATGACAATGCCCGACCTCATACAGGTAGGATTGTGAATGACTACCTTCAAGAGATGAACATTACTCGTATGGAGTGGCCAGCGCGCAGCCCGGATATCAACCCGATCGAGCATGCTTGGGACGAGCTAGGCAGATGCGTAAAACAACGAAACCCTCCCCCAATCACGCTTCGTGAGCTCAAAATTGCTCTCACAGAGGAATGGGAGAATATTCCCCAAAATCGTATAAGGAACTTGGTGTACAGCATGCCAAACCGCGTAAACGCAGTAATGGAAGCACGAGGAGGCAATACGAAGTATTAAAATTCAAGAAAATTGTAATAAAGTTCAAAAATGTCATGTTTCCTATTTTTGTTTTAAGGAGAGATCAGCAGTTTTTTTCTTTATGTAATTTTGTGTTAATAAAATGTATGGTGACTCATATTTTTTTTACTTTCATTTAAGGAGTATTGCATTGTCTATTAAATACAATTTATTGCATTAACCTATCATTTTTAGTTTCCGAGATTTTTAACATTCTTTAAGTGACCCGGATTCATTGCTCTCGGGTGTATTATGCGCCATATCTGTTGTAAGAAAAAGATAAATAAGTAATTCGTGTAACTAGATTATAGTTCCTAAGATAAAACAAAATGACGATATTTTCTATTTCATAATTTTTTATTTTTTATTTCATTTTTTAATTACGCGTGAAATGAAACCGTTTTCTTATCTCTCACAGTGCTTGTATAATTGGTGCAGATTTAAAGGCACAAGGAAGGCATATTGTCCACAGATTATTCCTAAAAAACACGATTAATGGCGATGTATTCACCGGACGCTCGGAAGTGCAAGACTGGTAGTGACTCTGGTAATCACCCTGAATACGTCTAGTAAATATGGAGGGCACACAACTCATCTACTGGTAAAAACATCTTAGAGTACCAGACTATATTCTTGTTGGAAATTTGTCAAATGTGTCATTGTCCATAACTACATAACAATATCATAAATATTTTAAATAAAATGGCTAATAAACGAATGCGTTCAAGCAACTGGGATGAAGAAGAAAAGGTAAGATGTATATTACGTACATACAGTTTTACATATACCCGTTTTAGTCGTGTGAATGTAGAGCTTCTAAGTCGTGTAATCCAGTCAAAATAGACAAAAATAAGTCAAAACTTAGCCAAAATTCGCATAGAGCTGAAAATTGGCAGAGACGTTAAATACATCATTATAAAGAAAATGTCAAAAATCCCCTTCAATCCTCCTTCTGCAAAAAAAATTATTCAAGGTCAAACATACAAAATTAAGGTTTTTCCATTTTTCTCGAAAACGGTAAGTTTTATCGTGAAAATAGGCCAGACAAAAATTGTAGATCATACAATTTTCTACAAAAATAGTCAAGTCACTTTTACTCTTACGACTCACCATTCGTGAGATATCGCGGTTTTAATCATTAGAAAATTCATATTTTACATAATATGCACTAAAATACAGCCTGTACACGTCATCGGACGTATAATATTATTTACATTCACCCGTTTCCGATTTCTATGAGATTTAAATATTTTCGTTGATTGTCATTGTATTAATAAATATAATTTTATGGAAATGTTTTTTATCGCGTCCAACTACCTTTGACCAAGTTTAGAGTTATATACAAAATTTTATACAGATTATTTCAAGGCATTCAGAGCGACCCAAATGTTAAATCTAGTCAAAAAAAGTTTTACATGTCTCTGTAGAAATTAATATGTTTAACGAAACAAGCAATTAAGGGCAACTTGTTGTAACTAATTTGTCAGAACACTCCTCTTGAGCAAAATTAGTAATCAAACAGTGCTTTATATTAAAATAAATATTATATACTGACTTCTATTGTATAACTACATATTGCACACCATTGTCATGGTATAAGTTAAGACTATTTCATGTTAAGCGTTACATATCCTGCGTTCTTGTGAATAATTTATTTTAAATTCAATAAGAATGTAGAATACATGATTTTAAACCCACTCCTCTTAACATGCTATACCCCGGCTATAGCAGGAATAGCACCACCTATAGTACACCCTAACATAATTAGCTCTCCGGAAAAGCTAAAGCAAGAACAAGGTTATAGACACTCTCTTTACAACTCACAACTAATCACAGGCCGTCTCAAGAGCCGCAATAGTTTCCTTGGTTTTACCAGGGCCTTGTCAGGTCACCTAAAGGATGCCCGCATGGAACTGGCAGAACACGTGCCTTCCCCCACGCAACTATATTGAGCCCGCTGAAGAACTCCCCCGGGCAAAGATCTGGCATGGCCCACTTTGAAGTCGCTAAACCGACTGTCAAAATTAAATGCCAAATGGGGTAACTCACTTTGGGTGACCTGTACAAGGCCACTGCCCTTGGGGCGGCTACAGCCCAGTACTAGTATCGTCAACACGAAGAAGAACAAGAAGAATATGGCTTCAGTATTTACGAATTATTTTGTTCCCATCACCACCTACAAACAGGTGAGCTAGTAGTAAAAGGCAATAAAGAGAAAACCTTATTTATGATTTGAGATAAACTTACATTTTGTGACTCCTTCTGCTTCCGTTTTTTAATGGATACTAATATGCAGATTAGTAGAATCACCAGGATGCATATGGACCCTCCGATACCTGCTTTAATTCCCGGCGTTAATGGGTTTGCTTCTCCTGTAATTATGATTTGGTTTAATTAAAAAACGAGTACTTAAATATTATTGCAAAAAAAAAAGATTTATGCATATATCCCAGTTTCAGAAGCTTTTGTCAGTCTTAATCAGTTAACAGTCTGAATACTCAACGCTCATTGGTCATTCATCACGTCTAGAGTATCATTGGCCAATGAGCGTGCAGTATTTAGTCTGTCCACAAGACATTGACGAACACTCCAGAAACTGTGGATAGATCTGGATCTGGCGTATAAAGAGGCAATTTAGTGATAACCAATTTTTCACACAAGTGATTTAGCGGTATCGATCAACGTATAGCGTAGTATCTGCTGTATCTTTCATATAATTTTTTGTATAAATGTATACCTTTATATTATTTTATATATTAGTTATCTCCTTAATTTCTATTACTAGGACGTTCTCATGTTACCTATTTTGGTTCTATCTGTGGAGACTTGTAAATAACTCTTTTCATTATATATGTTTGTTATCTAGGTTAAGTAATTAGTCGATAGTCTTCCTAATATGTAATAAATAAATAGACACGAGATTATATAATAGTTTGAAAAATGTCCTTTAGGATTACGGAAACATAATATAGCAAAGTGCTAAAGCCTACAGATGTCTCTTGTTTACCTACTTGGAAACAAAATGTATGAGGAGTAATGTCAGTATGTTTTTTGAAGGTATGAAGGATATATGTATTTCAATACATATATCTCTACACATTATATACCGCATGCACTTTCCTGCGTGTAATGTTATTAAAAAATCATAATCAACGTTGCCAGACTCTTATTGTAGGCGGTAACATCCACCCAGACGCTTTAAAAGTTGAAAATAAAATACAATCTTATTTTACTAAGGGCATGTTTCAGAATGTTCGAGTAAGTTCAGGTTTTACTACCCAGAACATATTTAATAAATAAAACACCATCTTTGCGTTTCACAGTCATCGATTTAGCCTATCCATCGGTTAAAGCTTGAAACGCGTTGCATATTAACTGTCATTTTTATCATTCAGTTATTTTATGTGTTGCATAGCAACCCGAAACTTTATTAGGACATTCAGGCATGAAACAGGCCCTTAGTGTGAAAATGTTGAAAAGAAAACATTCGACATAAAATTATTTAAATATTTTTAGTAGGAGGAAGAGCCACAAATCACCCGTAAATTTATGATGTCTCCGCTAGCGCAGTACGACTAAACAATAAAAATTTACACGCTCTATACATATTTTTTACACCCGACGGCAAAAAACTATTTTTTCGTTAAAATTACAGTAGATTTTTATGATGAATTTTTATTCTTGATAAAAATTCTCATCGGAAGATTTCCACCACCGTTCAACACTTTCCTATTGCCTTTCCCATATGATGAGAGGTGTTCATACATATAAAGCTTGGAAGGCACTTGAGGTTCGTATTGTGAAAGAAATTTACAAAATATTGGAGCACAAAATTTTATATTGTATTGAACGGGAATCAAACCCTTGTCCTCTGATTTCGCGCCGGATGCCTATTCCATTCGACCACCGGAACCTTCCTCTTTGGAGTCGAAGCTTTGCACTACAGTTGTATTACCTTAACTGTCATAGGAGACAGCGCGAAAAAGGAGGACACGGGTACAATTACCGTTGGAACAAAAAATTTGGTCTCCAATAACTTGTATGTGTGATTTCGGATCAGCACGCGATAGTGCTTGTAAGCATATATCCGTTCTGTATCAGCCGGATTGTCCACTGCTGAACACAGTCTCCATTATGGGGCTTTTGTATGAATCCCCACGCTTTTCAGGCGGCTTGGGGATCGCAGTGTGAGATATCAGTTCCTCAGTAAGCGCTGCTACCCACCTGGTGTGTTACCCTTAGACGCCTCTTACGACATCCACGGGTACAGATGAGAGGCTGACATTCTAGTGCGGCACCCCACGGGCGCAATCATAAATAGAAATTTAAAATGACAGTTATTCAGAAGGCGCTGCTTTCCAACGTCTGGTGGTCTGGTGCTTTCCATTCATCGTCTCATAGCTTACAATATTTAAATAAAAATATTAACAAATATTCCTTGAATTCTTGAAAATAAAATTATTAACATAATATTCAGGTTTATAAAATTTATTTAAAAATTTCAAATTTACTAGAGGTCTTCTAGTCTTGTTTGTAGTACAACGTAAGTTGCACTATAGAATCAGATGTCACTCCATCCCAATACGATGGTTAAAGAACGTTAGGAAAAATTTGAGTTTTGACTCATTGTCATGTTTAGCTCGATTTAGATCCAATCGAGCGGAGATTGGCAAATTTTTCCCCTCGTAAATTTGTAATTTTGTAATCTAATCCGCAGAGCATGCTATTACAAACATCAAAATATTAAAATTTATAAAAGATAACTCATTATGATGTGAAAATGTACCTTCAGATGGCCCAGAGTTGCTGTCCGAGGAATCTTCTTCTTTTACTGAATAACAAAACAATCATTATTATTACAAGAATTGCTTCAAACGGTCTCACTTCAGCATGATCGAAGCACTTTGTATGGCGGCCATCTTGGATTCCGCCATTTTGGATTTTTCTCAAGTGTCATTGGTATACTTATTATTATTTATTATTTATGCCTGATAGGTTAGCCTTTGACCACTATCTCACCTGATGGTAAGTGATGATGTGGTCGAGGATGTTGTTCAGACTAACCTAGTTACTGGCTCTCAAGGACAGCTGCCGGAAAACACCGTTAGGTGCTTGGCGACAGATTTTCAACTTGAAATAAATAATCTCCTTATTAATCGCTATGGACTACCAGGCCGCAGGTTCATCGTTCTGATACACCTAATATATTGCTGACCTGAATTCAAGTATCTAGGGAGCATCCTAACATCTAAAGGTGACCTTGATTCAGATATAAATAGCAGAATAAGTGCTGCTTCGGCATCATTTGGAAAACTGCGCATCAAGGTGTTCCGTTCACACGACATTAAGCTAGCGACAAAAATTAGAGTGTCATGGCGATTGTTTTACCCAACATGCTGTACGCGGCAGAAACGTGGTGCCTGTACCGCCGTCACATTCGCACTCTTGATAGATTCCATCTAAAATGTCTTCGCGACATCCTGAACATCAAATGGTTTGGCCATGTAAGAAACACACATGTTCTCAGGCGTGCAAAAGTATGCGGACTAGAAGCCTATCTAATGCGACGACAGCTACAGTGGTGTGGGCACATATCACGGATGCCTGAAGACAGGGTAGCAAAACGCATCTTTTTCTCAGAACTTCAAGAAGGTAAGCGTAAAAGCAGTGGGCAGTTTCTGAGATATAAGGATGTTCTAAAGAGGCATATGAAAGGGTGTGGGATTGAGCCCTCTACATGGGAATCACAAGCTGCCATTCGCTCAAAATGGACACAAAAAATACTACTAAAAGACTTGCGGGAACTTGTAAGTCATCTTGTAAATATAATTGTGAATTTTATTTTTCAAATAAAATAAATCTGTGTGTGTGTCCATTAGTTGTTTTTTTTTTAACACAACTGAATAGGTCCACACAACAGTTCGTTTCCCGCCACTGACTTGAACTTCACCGTATTTTGCGAATGCTCACCTGGCTAGCTACCAACTTCAAGTAGAAAATCTGTCGCCAAGCACTTTACGTATTCCGGCACCAGTCCTTGAGAGGCAGTAAGGTTACAGCACATGTGACAGTCTGTATGTCTCAGGGTGACGGATGCATTGCAAATTGTCACTTATGACGAAATGCATCTAACAGAGGTTAGTCCGCTTATATAACATCAGGTGGGCCTTGTGCTCGAAAGTCACAAAAAAAAAACTTAATATTCAATGGTATTTCTCCATACAAAAAGAAAAAGCTCTTTTCTACCTCTGAATATTGCCTGATTTCGGTGATTTTTGTGTTCATGTATTGAACATATCATTGACTAGGCTTGTACGTTTTATTTATTCCAGTTTACTTAATAATTTTAAAGTTAGAAGCATATTTCTGCGTTCTTGAAAACTTTAAAGTTTCTTCTAACATTAAAGTTATTTAGAAAACTGGAATAAATAAAACGTACACGCCTAATACATGAACACAAAAATCACTGAAATTGGGCAATATTAGGAGGTAGAAAAGAGCTTTTTCTTTTCGTATGGAGAAGTACGCGCTATATAATCCTCTTAACTACTGTATGTCTCAGTTTAACGAACGCAGTACAATTCATGCCAGTCAGACGTGCACTCCAACACAGAATAATATACTGCATGCCTTTATGTATATATGCTGTATAAATTTACGAAATACAAATAATTTAGTCAGGTAGGATCAGCGCTAGACTCGTACTTGTTTGGATTTATTAGTTATTGTATAATATTTTTTATTTCACTTTAGACTTTATACTATTATAAGTCACATCAAGTTTGACAATAATTGTATGTGATACCTTTTTTATAATAGATCAAAAACCGGAATCACGTTGCCTAGTAGAATATCTGTCTCAACATGAACAGTGTGAATTTGAAGTTGTCCTTGAGATCTGGTTCCTTTAGGTATAACCTGCGTATCGTCTTCAACTAAATTATCAGTTACCAACAGTTTAAATAGTAGTCTACGTAGGTATACATATGAGCCCGTGTGTAGTAAGGGGACCTGGTCTATCTTTGGCATATTCAATTCATTTTCATTGTGACTCAAAATAGCCATGGTGTATTGCTTATCTTCATATACAGGGTTATTGGAAACTAACTAATGAATGCTAACAACCTCTTACAGTTGACTTCTGTTAGTCCTAACAAACATGTTGAGTAGAATGTTTTATTTTAATGTGTTTGTGACGAAACATGTATGACGCCCACCAGATTTTAAAAGTCGACCTGATGTTTCTCGATCTTGCGCTTGAAAAGTCAAGACCTCCTGAGGATGCTTCGTGTAGAAGTCGCGTCGAAAATTTGTCCGGTTTTGTTGAGTGGCGTTTGTGACGTCACGTGTCGACTTGACGGGAAAATTAGGTGGAATCTTATTAAAAGAATTTTGTTAAAATATTAATATATTACATAACTCTTTAAAATATTTGTCGTTGATAAAAAATTCATGTGCCTGAAATTTATTATTTTATATTTTTTATTACTTTCCTAGATGTAAATATCCAATACTCTAATCAAAGGGAGCGCGGTGTGGTGCAGTGTTGCCGCGGCGGGCGCTCTTAGCTCGGAGTAGGCATTGTCATAAACTACGAGACACAGAACCCAAAAGTGTTTGACAGTACTAGAAAATTTTTATGTTTTTTTCTAACAGATATTTTAGGTTTTGAGTAAAGTAGAACTAATGTTGTATGTCTTGTTAAATAGAAGTGGTGCACAAGATTTGTTAGCATTTTCCAATTACCCTGTATAGTTGCAGTTATTAAAAAAGATTTAGGTCCTGTTTCAGAATGTTCGAGTAAGTTCCGGTTATACTACCCAGAACATATTTAATAAATAAAACACTATCTTTGCGTTTCACAGTCATCGATTTAGCCTATCCATCGGTTAAAGCTTGAAACGCGCTGCATGTCAACTGTCATTTTTATCATTCAGTTATTTTATGTGTTTGTTAGCAACCCGAAACTTTATTAGGACATTCTGAAACGGACCCTTAGTTTAAACTTTACCTTCATTTGTCTTTTTGTCATCTATATTTTTACTTTGTGCTGAAGAGTCAAATTGTTTTCTTATAAGTTCAACTGTTGTATTATGTTTTTCTGTATCCCCGGATATACAACTAAGGTTACCGCGGGTGATATTATATTGTAGCTTGAATGATGAGCTGTGCAGTTCATGACCCTCATACTTCAATGGTGCCATGGACGTGCTTCCTGTATTTTTTGTGATTTCCGTTGCTGTAAAAAAAAATATTATAAAAATAGAATAGAAATATTTATAAAAATAGAATAGAAATATATAAGAATTTCAATAACTTTGTATGTTATACAAGGCAAGCCAAATAACAATATTAAGAACAAGGTAAATATATATAACAATTACTTATTAACAATCCTGCTAGGAATATGCAAGCCTAACTTATCACATTAAGGGCCTGTTTCAGAATGTTTGAGTAAGTTCCGGTTTTACTACCCAGAACATATTTAATAAATAAAACACTATCTTTGCGTTTCACAGTCATCAATTTAGCCTATCCATCGGTTAAAGCTTGAAACGCGCTGCATGTCAACTGTCATTTTTATCTTTCGGTTATTTTATGTGTTGCATAGCAATCCAAAACTTTATTAGGACATTCTGAAACGGGGCCTTAAAGTATATTACAAGTGTTAAATATGGTTTAATTTATTAGGAAATATATGAAATAATACATTACAGGCACAAGATACTTTTAATATCTCGTGGTCCTCGTGCATATTCGTTTAACAGTACAAAAAAAGATCACAAAATGTTTTTTAGGATTAGCAGAAGTCAACCCTAAGAGGCTGTTAGCATTTTTACCAATAACCCTGTATAATATATGTGCCAAGTATGTAATCGTATTCTTTACTGACTGATTATCGCCTGTATCGGGCAATTGCCTGATAGGGGTCACTTAGAAGATGAACCCTTCGTGTTCATATGAAATTCTTCAAAAAAGAATTTAAGGAAGACTTCAAAAAAAGGATAACCGTTTGCATACAAAAAATATATATGTTATGTACGGACATTTTGGCAACAAATCCGTGTTGAATATTTTTTCATAGCTGCTTAAAAAATTAAGAACATAATTAGGTCGAGCGAAGCGAGCTCTATCACTATACCACAACTGTAAATTTTGTGGGACCCTTTACTGAAACACTATCAAGCCTATAGATTTCTGCTAATAATTCTATGTTAGCCTGAACAACATCTTCGACCACATCATCACCTACCATCAGGTGAGATAGTGGTCAAAAGCTAACCTATGGGCAAAATAAAACTACTCGACCGATGTTGGGGTTTATATAGGACTAGCCAGGAGGTATGCTTTACCAAAAAAAAATAAAAAATAACCTGTAATTGGCGGATTAAACAAACACATTCTAGTTAAAAGCCTTTTCCTTTTTTGCAATTTGGTTAAAAATAAGTTAACTATTTTTTTTTGGGTAGTCCATACTTCCTGGCCAGTCCTTCATTATCATCATCAGCGTCATAATCAGCCGGGATAGGTCCACTGAACCAATGCCTTCCCATTGAAATATCACAATAAAAGACTATTAGCGCCAGTTCACCTAGTGGAGAGCCCACATGGACTTAGTAGGCTTTATATTTGAACCGCCAATAAAAGAAACAAGCAAAGTACATGCGAATTTTGCCATATTTAACATACGGTGGTCAATCATGGGGATTAACAGAAAAATTATCACGTAAAATAATTGTATACTAAAACGGAATACAGAGAATTGGGGCCAAAAGAAGAGATAAAATTAGATTTAAAAATATAACTTAATTTAAAGATGCGAAAAATTGTGTAAAAGATTAATATGGCAATGGATGGGACATGACTACATGACTGTGTTAAGGGAGAAGAAGGAAAAATGGACAAAAGCATTATTAGAATGGTACCCCTGAGATGGTGAAAGGAGTAAAGGGTATCAACTGTCAACAAAAACGCTTGCAAGATGAACTAAAAGAAATCGACGGTCCAGTATGGATGAGGATTGCGAGAGAAAGAGATAGTTGGAAATCTTTAGAGGAGGCCTTTTTTGAAGGACAAGCTGGGAGAAAAAAAGAGAAACCGATCGTCAGTAACATTTTTTTTATGTGATGGAGTGGCAAACAAGCAGACAGCCCACCTGATGGTAAGCGGTTACCGTCGCCTATATACATTTGCAACACCAGGGGCGTTACCAATGCGTTGCCGACCCTGTAAGACTCTTTTAACACCCTTTTTGAAGGAATCCATATTGTAGCTCTGCGGGAAAACGCTAGATGGAAGATCATTCCACATTTTGCAAGTATGCGGTAAGAAGGAACGCATAAATCGAGCTGTGTGAGACTTCCAGGACTCAATTATGTGTGGATGCATTGATCTGAGAGCATTCCCCATTATAGAGCCTGTAGAATACATAGAGCGAACCGATGTCTCTACGGAGGCTCAGTGGCTCAAGGTGGTCAGACATAACATCTAAATATTGTATTCTCAGCAAATAAGGCAAATTTTATTTATTAATACAGGGTTATTGGAAAAATGCTAACCTCTTAGGGAGGACTAGGACTAGCAGAATTCAACCCTAAGAGATTGTCAGCATTTTACCAATAACCCTGTATATTTGAACCAACGTAGAGTTGGTTGGCGCTCCATCAGATATGATCATCTTAGGTAGCATATTACTTACTAGCTTTCCGGGCGCGGCTCCGCCCGCGCGTATTTCGATTATCGCGCAAAAACATTAACCTCTTTTTGCGCAGTTGGATAAAAACTATCCTATGTTTTTTCCCGGGTCTCAAACTATTTCCATACCAAATTTCATTCAAATCGGTCCAGTAGTTTTGACGTGAAAGCGTAACAGACAGACAGACAGACAGAGTTACTTTCGCATTTATAATATTAATAATATTACTTATATTACTTATACTTAGGCTAAGATTGTGTTTCATTCATCTAACTTCTGAAAACAACCACTCATTATTCGCGTTGTACAACAGGTAGGTAAATAATGAAATGAAATGAAATGACTACCTAATACCTACCAACAGTCTGTAAAATCGCACTCTCAGGCTCTCGCCTAGTTTGAGAATCACTGTTAACATATGTTTATTAATATTATACCTTAAAGTTGTATAATTAGTAATTTGTTTATAAATTTACTTTTTGGAACTAAACATTCATTTCAAAAAAATATTTGAGTACAAAATTTTATGCCCAAGGCGGGAATCGAACCCGCGTCCTCCGATATCGCGGCGGATGCCTAATACCATCTCGGCCACCTGGGACTTGCCATCTTTGCCGAAATTTTGTGCTCCAATTACTTTAACCGTCATAGGGGACGGTGCGCGGCCATCGACCAAAATGCCAAGTCCCAGGTGGCCGAGATGGTATTAGGCATCCGACGCGGGATCGATTCCCGCCTTGGGCATATAATTTTGTACTTCAATAATTTGTTTGATATGATTTTGCTGATCACGCGATAGTGCTTGTAATCATATTTAGAAACAGTCATTATAATTATCATAATTATTTATATCATTGACTCACCATTATAATCCCATTTGCTGGTAGAAATATTGGAATAACAGTACAGATTTAAGATCTCATCATCATTGTACTCGTAATGTATAAGAGTGAGTATTTCGTTCTTGTACTGATATAATACTTTGGTCATAGACAAACCAATAATAAAAGGATCTGAAACAAACACATTAAAACAAATAACTACATAAAAAAAAGACGTGTGGCACTCGGAGACTGCCGCAGTAAAGCTATTACATAGCATTTTTTATAAACTTAGTGGGGGGTGTTAGGTTATTTTCGTTACGGAATTTCTGGATTCAGTCTCCACGCTCAAGGCCCGCGATAGAAGCTATGCAGTAGCTTAAAAAAATGAATGGTATTGTAACGGAACAAGCTCGAGGCCCACCTGATGTTAAGTGGACTAACATCTGCCTATAACAAATGCATTTCGTCACAAGTCACCAATTGCACTGCGTCACCTTGAGATATACCTAGTTGTTAAGTCTTATGGGCCTTTAATTTCACTGGCTCTCAAGGACTGCTGCCGGAACACACCATTAGGTGCTTGGCGACAGACTTTCTACTTGAGGGTGGTCGTTAGCTAGGCGGGCATTCGCAAAATGTCCTTTCACCATACGGTGAATCTGAAGCCCGCGGCGGCATTCGAACCATGAACCTGCTGCGCGGCAGTCCATAGCCAATGCCACTGAGCCATCACTGCTCCATACTTCTTGTTACAATTTGTTGACCTTGATTTTGTGATTTATATATTTTTATATATAAATAAGTAAAGATAATGAATACGTGATAATTATATGTTTGAATAATGATAAATTTGAGTGTTTTGGTAAATATGCCATGGACTTCATCTAATATAGCCATGTCCACGCAGTGATCGTAATAGTACATTATGCAACAAGTACGCAAAGTTGTTTATTACGGAGATGATTAGAGACGGTTTTTAGGCCTGAGGTCGAAGATCGCACGAGTTTTTGACAAATAAAAGGTCCTTTTTAGGTAATTGTGTGCGGTTTTATAATAAAATTCCCGAACATATTACAATGCTCACAGAAGGAAAATTCAAATTACACGTGAAAAACATTTTGATTAAGAAATCCTACTACACAGTTTGTGATTACTTAAACGACAAAAATGCTTGGAAAATTCCACCTCTGCCAAGCTGTCACCTGTCACCTACGTAATTTAAACAAATAATGTAATAATTGTACCTATTATATTGTTTATAACAAATTGTAAACAGACGTTTAAAAGAATGGCCCTGAGTTTCTTGCCCGTTCTTCTCGCAGTGGCTCTATAATTTTTTTTGCTGAACGTGGCAGTACAATGTAGAATATTTCAATATTAAAGTTTGTAATTGACCTTCATAAGAGCGTCGTAGACGCCTAAATTGAATAAATGATTTTGAATTTGAGTTTGAATTTGAGTTTCATACGACGTTTTTCAACACACTTGCCAAACACTTGCGAGGAACGAATACGAAAATTTCGATACGAAAATATTTTCTTGATATTTTTGATAGCAATAATAATCTGATTAAGAAGGTTTATAATCAAATCTGGCAGCAGTCCTTGAGAGACAGTGAAATTAAAGGCCCATAAGACTTAACAACTATGTCTCAATGTGACGATGACGGGCGCAGTGCAATTTTTAACTTTTGTCGAAATGCGTCTGTTATAGGCAGAGGTTAGTCCGCTTAACATCAGGTGGGCCTCGAGCTTGTTCCGTTACAATAAAATAAAAAAAACTCATAGCTCATGGCTTATGAGAGCCAACCTACACCTGAGATTGGATTATTTATACATTAGACAAAATATACAAGTAAATTTACAAATTATTGCAGTACAAAATGTTTTGCCCCGGGCGGGATAGAAGGGTAGTGACATCATTCCGAGAGTTAAGAGTTTGAAAAAACACTTCCTTCGATCAGATGAAGTCTAGTTGTCTGGTTGATGGCCGCGCACCGTCCCCTATGACGGTTAAAGAAATACAATTGGAGCACGAAATTTCGGCGATATAGCCGACCCCCCGGTAGCCGAGCGGTTTAGGCATCCGGCGCGAAATCGGATGGACGCGGGTTCAATTCCCGGCCGGGGCAAAACATTTTGTACTCCAATAATTTGTAAATTTATGATTTTCGCTTAGTACGCGATAGTGCTTGTAATCATAATATTTAAAATATACGAGTATGTACTTACCATACTTAAAGGCAGTTGGTACTAACTGTAAATCAACTATTTTGTTTCTTCCCGTGCCATATTCCATCGCAGAACATTGCAGTGTCATATTTTGGACACTTTCATTTGCAACTATTGTAGTTTTTTCTAGTACACCTATGTAAACAGAAAAAACAAAGGGTAATTCATGGTAATTAAACAGTAACGGGTAAGTATTACCTACCGCATTATTTTTCGTGAATTCATTAATAAAATTTTCGATGCAAAATAAAGTGACGGGTTGTCTTTTAGGCTATCTCTTTACATTGTCTACACGGTCAAATCTATTTTAACCGACTTAAAAAAGAGGAGGTTCTTCGACGCGTTTTTATATGTTTGTTACCTCAGAACTTCGGACTGGGTGAACCGATTTTGATGATTCTTTGTTTTATTTGAAAGCTGGTGCTCTCCGTGTGGTCTTATTTAAGGCGATCCTGGCCAAAAAACGCCATACAAGAATTAACTTTTCTCAAAGAAAAAACTCGGTTATTAAACTGAAAAAAATATATGTTATTTTTAAGCATATTCTTGAGTTAATTCATAAATCTGATCCACATAATAAATAACTTCACTCGATGGAAAAAAATCCTAAAGTTACCTCTATTTCGAATTTAAAAACGATTTTTGACTCCCTTTTTACCTTTTACCAATCTTTAATTTTAAATTATTTTTTTATTCATTACTTATCAATAAAAGTAATTAAATCATAAATAAAAATGTAAAAAAGTTATCATGTTAATTTTATATGATTTTTTAACATGAATTCATGGCATCAGAGCTCGCTCACTTGACCGCCAGTGCGCTCGCAGAGCTCGTCGACGTAGGACCTGTGTCAATTTTTTCGATCTACGCAGCGCCACACAGAACAGGATCAAAATGAATATCAAACAACAAAATAAAACATGCTCTGGGCTAACTTTCGACTCGTTACGCTTATCTTGATGACTTCCTGATTGACGGTGAATGACAATTGATTTCGTAAGTAGTGAAAGTTAGTATCGTGGAGGTTAATATGTGTGTTAATATTAAGAAAAGGGCTGTTTTTTTTTACAAATAAATGGAACTTTGAAATACCTTGTCGAACTCGGTACTGTGCGCACAGTAGCGCAAAATATTCTTCGAAAGGTTATTTTGTACTTTTGGGTGTTGAAGTCGGTTCCATTTTTTGGTAACAAAAATTATTTTTGAATCTTTTTAGTTACCCTTGCTACTTACGGGATCGATTGTCATTCATTGTCAACGACTATATCATCAAGATAGGTCAATATGTTTCAGTTATTGGAGTGTAACTCAAAAACGACTTGAACGATTTTGATAAAATTTAAATGAGACTAGACGACAAGCATCAGCTTCAAACAAAAAAGAATTTTTGAAATCGGTTCACACAGTCAAGAGTTGTGGAGGTAACAAACGTTAAATAACAGACGAATTGAGAACCTCCTCCTTTTTTGGAAGTCAGTTAAAAAAGGGGGAGGTCCTCAATTTGTCCGTTTTTTTTTTACCGAACTGATTTTGATGATTTATTTGATTTGAATGTTGATGATTGTCGTGTGATTTTATTTAAATTTCATCAAAATCGATCTAGCCGTTTTTTGAGTTACACTCCAATAACTGAAAGGTTTTTTCCTATCTTGATGATATAGTCATTGCCAATGAATGACAATCGGTCCCGCAAGTAGCAACGGACACTAAAACGGGTGAGTATTTTTATTTATCAAACCTGCTTCAACACCCAAAAGTGTGAAATAACTCTTCGAAGTCGGGACCATGCGCACAATATTGTGATAATAGGTACTTTTGAACTATCACAGTACCGCCTTCAACAAGTTATTTCGCACTTTTGAGTGTTGAAGTCAAGCCCATTTTTCGGTAAAAAAAAAAATATTGAATTTAGTATTGAATTTGTTAGTAAATTTGAGTCGTCTTTTTTATGATTATAGAAATAATAAGTGACATTAAGCGATTTTTAAAACTGGATGGATATAAATTAAATTATAAGTAAAAACATAAATCTGGCTGTATGGAAACTCATGTCACGTCACGACCATGATATGCGATGTCACACCCGTGACTTGACCTAGTTTTTTGATAACTTTCTAGGTTCAATAAGCTTGCTAAAATGCAATGAAATTATTGTTTTTATATCTAGTTTTAGCCAAATGCCTAGTATTTCGTACCCAGGGTCTAAGATAATGAAGTTAATAATCAAAGCCCAGTGTATGGGTATACACTGGGCTTTGAGTATTAACTTCATTACCATATATAATCAAATCTGTACTTTATAATTTTTAGTATAGATTTACTCCACCCTTTTTTATTTAATAATATTTATATGATAATAATAATATATATATTATAAATTCAAAAGTTAGTATGTGTTTTAGCTTCTTAACCGACTTCAAAAAAGGAGGAGGTTTTCAATTCGTCTATTTATTTTAAATGTTTGTTACCTCAGAACTTTTTACTGATAAATCGATTTATATGATTCTTTTTATATTTGAATGTTTGTCGTATGGTCCTATTTAAATTTCATCAAAATTGGTCAAGCCGTTTTTTAAGCCGTCGGCCCCAGTTGTTGTCTCACGATGGCAGTAGTATCAGCATGGTAGTAGGGCGTTTTGCATTTTGAATGCCCGCCTGGCTAGCAACCACCCTTAAGAAGAAAATCTGTCGCCAAGCACCTAACGGTGTGTTCCGGCAGCTGTCCTTGAGAGTTCTAGGAGTAATTCTAGGGTAACCTGAACAACATCCTAGACCACATCTTTATTAACCATCAAGTGAGATAGTAGTCCAAGGCTAGCCTATCAATAATTATAAAAAAAACATGCATTTATTAATACTCGTAGTAGAATGATACACAAAGTTGTCAGTGACTATGATTAAATGAAATCATCAACATTCATTTTAGCACCTTTGTGGCAAGCCCGCAGTAGCCACTTAATCGATCATTAATTATGTATTACTGATAATTAATTAACCTCAGTCACAAACGAGATGCCCTTAGTCTGCCATAATGAACACTGCATCTATTAGGATACTACTAGTCATAACAAGCGCTCTAGGCGCACGCCTATTAGTAAGGTACATATCGGACGAACTCAAAAATTTTGCTCTATTTTAGCGAACACGTTTTAGGTGCCCACCCCACCAACTTAAGCATAGTGAGGGGTAACCAACTCCAACTTCTTTAACAAATATTTGTAGTTCACGACCGTGTAGAATTAGTTTCACTCGTCTGTGGAAACCGCGGTGTAGTTGTACTCTTATCTGTTTTTTAGTTACACTCCAATAACTGAAAGGTTTTTTCCTATCTTGATGATATAGTTATTGCTAATTAATGACAATCGAATCCGCAAGTAGCAAGGGACACTAAAATGGGGGAATTTTTTTTGACTTTAACACTCAAGGGTGTGAAATAACTTGTTGAAGTCGGGACCATGCGCGCAATATTGTAATAATATGTACTTTTGACCTATCATGGTACCGACTTCAACAAGTTATTTTGCACCTTTGAGTGCTGAATTCAAGCCCATTTTTCGCCAAAAATTTGCTTAACACCGCTGAATGGATTTAGATGATATATCATAAAACGTATTCTAATTTTTATCTCGATTTTCCGAACGGTTCCTGAAGGATCAGGAAAACCAATTTTGATGAATGGAATCTAGATATGTTGTAATTGATTGTTTGAAACTATATCTAACTCGTGTAGTTTTTAACGCAATTTGCGAACCATATACTATTAATATGTACACAATGGTTAAATTAAGGTTAGTAAATTGTTATCACTATTGTTAGGTCCAATGCCAAAATATATGAGTTCAATTTATTCTGTTGTATCTCTTTATACTTGTTATCTGGGGAATCCTCAACTCAACTGTAATAAAATATATATTTAGATTTTTTTTATGTATATCACACATAAAAACTCTTTACATTTTCGCAAGCTCATTGAACCTAGAAAAATATTAAAATACCAGTTCAAAGTCTCGGGTGTGACATTGAGTACCATAGTCGTGACGTAACATGAGTTTCCATACAGCCAGATTTACGTTTTTACTTATAATTCAATTTATATCCATCTAGTATTAAAAATCACTTAATGTTACATATTACTTCTATAGTTATAAAAAAATACTACTTAAGTTTACTAACAAATCCAATACTAATGCAATTTCTCAATATAAAAAAATGTTTACCGAAAAATGAAACCGACATCAACACTCCAAAGTGTGAAATAACTTGTTGAAGTCGGTGCCATAATAGTTCAAAAGTACCTAGTATAACAATATTTTGCGCATGAAACCGACTTCGACAAGTTATTTCACACTTGAGTGTTGAAGTTGGTTCCATTTTTTGTTAAAAAAAAATTAAACTCTTTTTAATGATTCTTGCTACTTACTGGATCGATTGTCATTCACTGTCAAAGACTATAATATCATCAAGATAGGAAAATATTTTTCAGTTATTGGAGTGTCATTCATGATACTTGTCGTTCAATTTCATTTAAAAATCAAACGACAAGTATCAGCTTTAATAAAAAAAGAATTATCAAAATCGGTTCACCCAGTCAAAAGTTCTGAGGTAACACACATAATAAAAAATATAGACTAATTGCGAACCTCCTACTTTTTGAAGTCGGTTCAGAAGCTAACACACATACTAACTAACTTAGTTTATTAGAAATATGTTAAAAACCTTATCTTACAATTTTCATAAACTACTTTTATATAGTAACTTAAAATTCATTTATTAATTTTTAATTCCAAATAACATTTTGATTTATAACAGTGCGCGTATAGACACATTATATCTAAATATAGTATCTGTTGCCCTGTTTTATGACGTAATTTTTTTTAGTTTTACGGGATATGGTTCTACTGTATCTTCAATAATGGACACTATCTGGCAAATTTTATTTTTATTTCTGGCCAATTTTGCTAGAAGGCAAATATCTGCCTGAAGATGGTTGCCTTAATGAGCGATGATTATGAAGTAAGATTTGTACTCATTGACTTTGAATTGAGCACTCTGTACAGGACAGCTTTATGAAATTTATTACAATGGGGCTCCTGTCACAACCAAGACAATTGATACATATTTTTAGTTTCAAAAATGCTCTCTATAAGCGCTCAACTTAACAAGTATCGTTTTGGATAATATCTTTTTTATTAAACTTGCAAAACAGTTCATTGGAATGAGCTTAAATTATATCAAAAATATTGTGAAATTTGGTTTTATTTTAAACGCGAGATATAATTCTTTGAGATTTGTTATTATGTTGAATACATGGTCTGAAAATAATAATTTAAAAAAACTTAACTAAAACTAAACGATTCTGTCTCGACCATGGGCCACTCGCCACAACCGTGGTTCTATGAAAACCACGGTTGTGACGTCCATGGATGTGAAATGTTCGCACCGTGCTATAACTACAAAGATTAAACAAAAGTAGCCATCTTAAAACAATCACTAGATTAATTGTTATTAAACACACCAAATTAATAAAAATCTGCGAAGACATATTCATAAATACATATTTTAAGAGCCACGGTCTTGACAGCATAAGGGTACTCGTTTTACAAAATAACTAATATCAAACTTATTTTTACGCAGCTATATCACTCGACGCCATTAATTAATAGGACAACTGTGACAGACAGACTTGTTACTGAATTCTGGGAATCTTACATGACATGGTTGTGACATTTAATGTGTTCTTTTAATGAAGTTTATGTATATATATATTTATTTAAAATATAATAATATTACCAAATTACCATTTATGAATAGGTGCATTAAACGGCTTTCTCTATAATCAGTACTAATATTATAAATGCGAAAGTAACTCTGTCTGTCTGTTAGGCTTTCACGCCAAAACTACTGGACTGATTTGAATGAAATTTGGTATGGAAATAGTTTGAAGCCCGGGAAAAACATGGGATAGTTTGTATCCAACTGCGCAAAAAGAGGTTAATGTTTTTGCGCGATAACCAACAAACGCGCGGGCGGAGCCGCGCCTGGAAAGCTAGTAAAAATATAAAGAACCTTAATATATTAATTTAATGTAGTTCTCACAAATAAAAATGTTTTTCTTAAGAATGATAATTTACCCATCTCAAATAACCGTAGGTACACAATAAACTGTATAGATATATAAACACTACTGTACTGATCAAACCCTACAAGACCCGATTATTTTTCCGGCGTATGTACCAATACACGACAAATGTTAATTCCATTCTAAAATGTCATACTGACGTGATCTCCGCTACGTAGGTAGGACTGTACTGTACCTTACCTGGAGAGCTAAAAGCGTGCACGCGGCGCATCGCACACAACTCTGTGTCGCGTAAATGAATACGTCGCGCTCGCATAAAATACCTAAAGTCCGTGGAAAGCCTCGCCTTAAATTTCATCGAAATTGATTAAGCCGTTTTTTAATTACACTCCAATAACTAAAAAGTGTTTTCCTATGTGGATGATATAGTCATTGACAGTGAATGACAATCGATCCCGTAAGTAGTAAGGGTCACAAAAAAAGTAAACTTTTTTTATACATAAGATTAAATTGTCTTCAACACTCAAGTGTCAAATAATTTGTCAAAATCGGTACCTACTATGCGCACAATATACTATACTAGGTACTTTTGAACTATCATGGTACCGACTTCAACAAGTTACACATTTCACATATTTGAGCACTGAATCGGTTTCAATTATTTTTTTACCAAAAGCTGGTCTCTTCGTACACTTTCAAGTCAACTCGTGCACAAAATAAGGTCAAAAGGTTGTTTTTCTACTGTATCAGCTGGATCGTCCACTGCTGAACACAGCCTCCCATATTAAGGGGGTATTTGCCATAATCCCCACGCTTGGCAGGCGGCTTGGGGATCGCAGTGTATGATACTTAGCAGTTCTGTATAACGCGCTGCAGCCTACCTTCCAGTATTTTTCCCTTACTCGCCTCTTACGACACCCACGGGAAGAGACGGGAGGGTGCAATTCTAACCCGGCACCCCACGGGGGTTTTTTACAGCACATTAAATATTTTACAAAGTTTTTCACATACAAATGCCACTTTTAACTATTTTTAGAGCTTATATTTATTTTAAGCTCTAAATATTGTCATACTATGGCATTATCAATATTAATTATTGCTTGCACATAAGTTTTGTTATTTACAGTAATCATAATTAAAATGTTAACATATTAATTGTTTTACTTCATTTTAATCAGAATTATCATTAGGTTTTTTTTTTGTTTTTTTTTTTTTTTTTTATTGCTGATATCTTCGATAAAATATAGGTATATTTTATCGAAGGCTGATAGGTAAGCCTTTGACCACAATCTCACGTGATGGTAAGTGATGATGTGGTCGAAGGTGTTAACAGGCTTAACCTAGAATGACTGGCTCTCAAGGACAGCTGCCGGAACACACCGTTAGGTGCTTGGCGACAGATTTTCAACTTGAGGGTGGTCGCTAGCCAGGCGGGCATTCGCAAAAATACCCTTCCACCATGCGGTGAAGCTCAAGCCCGCGGCGGGATTCGAACCATGGACCTGCTGCGCGGCAGTCCATAGCCAAAGCCAATGAGCTATCACTGCTTCTAAGATAAGCTATATACATTTTATTAAGTCATTACATTTCATTCAATTTTTTTTTTGTATGTTTTAATTATTTATTTGCACAAATACTTACATCTACCATAAAACGTTATAGCCAGTGTGATAGTGTGGTTAGAATATAGTTATAAAAAAATATTTTTTTTTATTATTATGCCTGATAGGTTAGCCTTGACCACTATCTCACCTGATGGTAAGTGATGATGTGGTCGAAGATGTTGTTCAGGCTTACTTAGAATTACTGGCTCTCAAGGACAGCTGCCGGAACACACCGTTAGGTGCTTGGCGACAGATTTTCTACTTGAGGGTGGTAGCTAGCCAGGCGGGCATTCGCAAAATGCCCTTCCACCATGCTGTAACGACTGCCATCCTAAGATAACAACCGGGACCGACGGCTTAACGTGCCCTCCGCAGCACGTGCACGATCAGTAGTGATATCACCAGCGGTCACCCATCCAAGTCACGACCGAGGTGGACGTTGCTTAACTTTACTGATCGGTTCAGAACGGCTAAGCAAATTTCGCTACGAGCGCTTCTAACATAAAACCTTAAGTGGCTATACTATTTATGCCTTTGCGTAGGCAATGAGAGACATCAACAATTAGAATGTTAGTAGTTGAATCAGTGATAGCTCAGTGGCTTTGGCTATGGACTGCCACGCACCAGGTCCATGGTTCGAATCCCGCTGCGGGCATTCACCGCATGGTGGAAGGGCATTTTTGCGAATGCCCGCCTGGCTAGCGACCACCCTCAAGTTGATAATCTGTCGCCAAGCACCTAACGGTGTGTTCCGGCAGCTATCCTTAATCCTCTAGAGCCAGTTATTCTAGGTTAGGCCTGTTAACACCTTCGACCACATCATCACTTACCATCAGGTGAGATTGTGGTCAAAGGCTTACTCAGTAACAAAAAAAAAATGTTACCTATATTCATGAATACTTACCGGAGATAACATGCAGTAAACTTGTTCCTGTACAAATCATGTTGCCATATTTATCGTTCTTTAAACTTTCAATTGTCACTTTTTCTCCATAATAATATTGGTAACGAAATAAATTTGAGGTTTTATTAATAGGAGGCAGGGTTAAGCCATTCAGTCGAAAACCCAATATTACTGAAAATAAAACAAATATTAAATTCAATAACAATAAATAAAGGGATTAAATATAATTATCATCATAAAATGCTTTGATACTGTCTTACTGTCTTAGGTTTTTGCGATTGTTAAACATAGTAATTAAACAACTTTAAACGGTTTACATCGCAGTGATCGCGGTCACGGGGTGACGATCATTGCAAAGTGTTTGAAACGTCGGGACAAAAGGTTTTTGCGATTGTTAAACATAGTAATTAAACAACTTTAAACGGTTTACATCGCAGTGATCGCGGTCACGGGGTGACGATCATTGCAAAGTGTTTGAAACGTCGGGACAAATTTATGCGGCTTTGATACCTTAAACTCTTATACCAAAAATTGTAATCGAACACCAAATGTAGTAAATGATCACTTAAGTCATATTTAGGTGCGACGACGAGCGAAGCGAGGCGGAGTGTTAGGTTATTTGTGACCACAACAAAGCGCGAGCCGAGCGAGCGGAGCGAGCGTGCCACGGCAGCGGCCGGCGATTCACCAGAAGAATTATAGCAAGATGTAAAAACTTTGTTTATAATTTTACATTAAAAAGTTGTTTTAATTTTTAGGTTATTTGTGACCACAACAAAGCGCGAGCCGAGCGAGCGGAGCGAGCGTGCCACGGCAGCGGCCGGCGATTCACCAGAAGAATTATAGCAAGATGTAAAAACTTTGTTTATAATTTTACATTAAAAAGTTGTTTTAATTTTTAGGTTATTTGTGACCACAACAAAGCGCGAGCCGAGCGAGCGGAGCGAGCGTGCCACGGCAGCGGCCGGCGATTCACCAGAAGAATTATAGCAAGATGTAAAAACTTTGTTTATAATTTTACATTAAAAAGTTGTTTTAATTTTGGTGATCATTTAATACTTTTGGGTTAACAATGATTTATTTGGAGTTATTCTGCTTGAATAGGAAAGCGAGATAGGTATATATTTTTTTCTGCTTAAATAGGATAGCGATAACTTTGGTTATAAGTCTACATTAAAATGCGGGTTCATTTTAGTGATCATTTACAATTTTTGTCTGTTATATGTTACTATATCTGGTGGTAAGTTAAACATAAATAATCAGACCTCGTACAGAAGAATAATCTAAATTATAAATTGTTAGTCTTTGCCAACTGCCATTATGTTATAAATCGTAAGTACTGTAAACTTTGATGGCCCAACTTCAGCAAGTAGTGGGCTTGAGAAAGTGAAATTGTTTTTTTGGGGTTTCATACCCAAGGGGCATAATAATGAGATTCCGCTGTGTATCTGTCTTTTCGTATATATCAAAATTCCTAGAAACGGTGTTTTTCGAAGCGCTCATAGCGAAGTTTGCTTAGCCTTGTACCACGATCTCACCTAATGGTAAGTGATGATGTGGTCGAGGATATTGTTCAGGTTAACTTAGAATTACTTACTGTCAAGTACAGCAGCCGGAATACACTGTTAGGCGCTTGGTTGTATATTTTCTACTTAGAGGTAGTTGCTAGCCAGGCGAGCATTCGCTAAATGACCTAACAACACGCAAAGTTGGCGTATGGTGGTTTTTAACCATAACAGATGCATTTCTTCACATAGCGAACAGCACTGCGCCGATCATCTTGAGACATACAGTTGTCAAGTCTTATGTGCCTGTTATTTCATTACATACTGCTAAGCACTACTACTACTAACAGCATGCTCCAGCTGCTTTTCTAGTTAAGTATAATTATTAGATTCCCAGGCAGGCACTATCAAAATGCCCTTCCACCATATGGAACAAAAGCAAGGCTGTCAGAATAAAAATAAGTTAAAGTATCGATAAAAACGGCTTAAACCTTACCTGGCTCTGCAATTCGTATAAAAGTTATTCGAATTATATAATATGACTTCAAATGGATATTATAATCATGCATGTTGCACTCAATGTATGCGTTATCATAGTCAGCGGTAAACTTAATGTAAATCTCACTCTCTCGACCTGCCGTAATGACAGGACGGAATGTGCGTTCACCTGAAAATATGAATACATAAATTATATCTTTTAGCCCCTAATATGTGCGCATCTGTACAAACCGGCTAGCCGGTCGGCGGTCAATAGTCGTGTTTGCAAATTCACCTTAAATTCTGCGTAAGTCTAATTTTCATATGGCAAGCCGTTTTCGTAAGGATGGATCCGAGTATATAAACAGTAAACAAGAATCGATAAAAAAACTTTTTAAAAACAAGCTTTTATTACGTTCTTCTTTAATAAAAAGCACTAAAAATTAAAAAAAATATGGAGTTGTGTGGTTTCTTTACTGAGTTCCTATTATCACCTTCCAGCTCCATCATCAGATTAGACCCTGGTAACCATCTAAAAATAAAATGCTCGCCAAGACGAATCAAACGAGCCGAAACTCGATGGGGTTGCGTTTTTTCATTACAAAGTTCTTATGACCATCTTTCAGCTCCATTGTCAGACCCTGGTTACCATTGAAAGACAAACTACTCGTCAAAATGATTGAAATGAGCTCAAAATCGATGAGGTTGTGTCGTTTCATTGCGAAATTCCTTTAGGCACCTTTCAGCTCCATCATCAGATCAGCACGATGTCATCAAAATATAGCATCGTCAAGCGATTATACACATGTATGCAAAATTTCAGCTCAACCGGTAACCGGGAAGTGGATCAAATTTGATTTGAAATATTTGATGACGATCATCAGGACAGGTGAAACTAAATAAAAGCTTGTAATAAAAAGTAATCTAAGAAGAAGTGAAGTAAGAGTCTTGCTCTCTTTGATTAATTGACGTGTGGTGAAGCGTCAATGCCATATTTATGTAATAATTTTCTTCTCATATATAATACTCCTATAACTTAGTTCTTAATTGATGAACCTTCAGGATAGCGCCAATATTATGCTGCAGAGCCCATTGTATCATCTGCTTTCTGAGTTTCAGCTCAACGGATCCCAGAGATGGCGTTAGCCGTGTCGTTTCGGTAGATATTTGATGTTATAATCTACCTACAAAAAGCCATACAAGGCGCTCGCAACGAATATTTTGGTATAGGAGGTAAAGTGTAGATATTCCATTCGTGTTTCCTTCGCTAAAGAATGCACATCGCGGCTCTGTATTAATTCTATTTATCTGATTGAACACTTGAAGACGCATAAAATAACCTCTAATGTATACTTATTATTGTATGGACATCACAGTGAAGTGAGTAAAATATATTTTGGGCAAGACTTTCTCCCGATTATTTAGAATTTGGCCGGTCGCCATATAAGAACGCCAAGAACGACGTCTGCTGTAAATCCCAACTTGAAGGGTTTGTAGGCATAAACGAGGATTGCTTAAGGTACGTGGGCTATTTACTTCTGCATTGTGTATATATTGGTGTTTTCAGGGAGGTTCATCAATTTTCTCTAAAGGTCAGCCATAAATTTTAGGCGCCATTGACCCTAACTTATTATACTTTTGTACGCAAGTACAAATCAGGTGTAGGCTATTTACACGCCTCACCAACGCGTTTTATTTGTAAAATATGTGCGTAATGAGTCATTAAACGTCATTATATATATATACATATACATATAATATAAGCATTGCAATTCAACGGGGCAATGCTGCCAGCATGCTGGGCTCGCTGCCAACTGGGAGTGGGCTGGAGCATTTGGACTGCCTATGAGTCTGCTATGACTTATAGGTTGTCTAAATGCTTTTATTGTAGTAGCTGTAGTGTTGTATATAGTTCATAGTATTTTGTTTAATAAAGAAAATAAATAATAATAATAATATATACAATTCAAATGTATTATTATTAAAATGGCAATAACACAAGTTAAATTAAATTATTATATATTGTAATTACCATGTTTATTTATGACTGATATATTTAAAATACCAACGTGATTATTACGGTTATAAATACAGGAAATTCGTGCCAGGTGATGATCATAGAATTCATAAGTTCCAATATCAACGTAAGCCTTGTTGGTAATATTATCATCCCTGCTCGTGCTGATAACATCATCATCGATTTTAATTTTTCCCATTCCTGTAAAATAATATAAAATCAGTAATTATTTGTTCCCATAAAATGTGAAGCAAGAACATTTTATGGGATCAAACAGTTTCAAATGGATTTGGTGTACGTTGCAGTTGAACGTAAATACTCAGGCACCGTCTTATAGCTTCCCCCGTTACCTCTTACATCTTCCGCAAAGGGGGGGGACTGCTCAAATACTTAAGACAGGGAAAAGCCCTTGGTGCTGATGGTATCAGCACCAAGGGCATATTCTTTGCCTGGCCTATCATGCCTATGCCTATCATATTTTTTGCCTGGAAATGTGCTAATGTTATCAGCATTAACCAGCCAGGCAAAAAGGTAACCGACACCTACTATCCATAGACCCATCAACCTCCTCAGTGCCTTGGGAAAGGTATACGAGCAATTCTCAGTATAATATCATCTCTGGTTTCACGTTTGAGATATATTTCACGCATCATCTTGTTTCGAACGAGATGTTTTGGTTTTTGGGTCACAACCTCTTTCGAACGAGAAGTTTAGGTTTTAGGGTCACATACTCTTTCGAACGAGAAGTTTAGCTTTTAGGGTCAGATACTCTTTCGAACGAGAAGTTTAGCTTTTAGGGTCACATACTCTTTTGAACGAGAAGTTTAGGTTTTAGGGTCACATACTTTTTCGAACGAGAAGTTTAGCTTTTAGGGTCACATACTCTTTTGAACGAGAAGTTTAGCTTTTAGGGTCACATACTCTTGCGTCTTATAAGTGCGTTGCGTCACGGAATCCATATTTGAAGTTGTAATTGGAATCTATAGCTCCAAAGAAAAGTAGCAGTCTTGCCAACGCTGCAAATGCCTTCGACAAAATCTGAATCTTAGCAAAAAAACACAAGAATATCTAATAAAAGCACCAATACATAAAGTTGGTAGTTATATGTTATTTAATCTGCATATATGATGGTATCATGAGTTTCAAAAGCTTACGACATCTAGTAGTAAGTAGCAAAATATTTGAGTTACTATACCTACCATAGATAAAAGTAATACACCGGTACTACACCTAGTGATATAAATAATTGAAAAATATATTTAAAAAAACATTTACATGTGAAATGTAACGCCAGCGGCTGCCTTTATCAGTTGATCAAAACTATTTTTGCAAGATAAAATGCAACACTTCATCTTTGCGACGTGAATTCGACTAAAATGAATTTATAGTCACGATATTTTCAAACGTGGTTCACATGCAAGCGCCTAGAAAAGACTAAAGCGTCCTCTACACGTAGACAGCAGCGCAAGTACCGAACTTACCGATCGCTAAATTTGACATTTAAAATCGTCTAAATTCGATAAAATGGATTATATCGATGTTTGCAAGTATGAAACCTACTTAAACGATCGGTAATTAAATTCGGTAAACATCGTTAAAATTTAACGAATTTTGACGACAGCCCTAGCATGGAACTTTAAGATGACGTCTGAGGTCGTCTATTTTGTAGATTTTAACGACTATTTTGTCAGGTTTAAAAAGAAGCTCGACATAAACGAGATAAATTTTATAATACATTTTGGGCTCCTTTAGTTATTGAAAAAAGAGCGGTGTTGTGCAAATGCTGCAGGGAAGAGGTTGACAAATGCTAACAACCCTACATATCGGATTTTCGGAAGTGTGCTTCAAGAATCTATTTTAAATATCGAAAGATATTGTACTCGCTCTTCGTGCAAGGCTTTGAGAACGATATTAGAAGGATGCGATCTCACTGTGAGATAGAATAAAAATAGAATGGACGGAAGAGTGCTTCTCTTGAAGCACTCCTCCGAAAATTCGATAGGTAGACGGCCTTATCCTTACACATTACACCTAAATACCTAAGTAGGTATATAACTTATGAAATACAATTATTGTTTTGGTCTTTTTTAAATTTCTAAAAAGGAATATGTTTAGGCGTATGCTTAGTACCTATGTAACTACATTTCTGAACTGTTTGGGTGCTTTAAAATTTTCCTTTTTACATCTTTTGATTTTGTTATTTAGGAAAATAACAATAATAAATATATTTTTACTGGCACTTTCATCGTGTTTGGTTATTTCTTTTGCAGCGGGCAGAATCATTTTGAGATGTTTTATTGGTTCACGAATAGGTATGCTACATAAAAATAATAACGATTATCAAAAACCCAACTTTAAAAAACTATTTGTATCTGGAAGATAGCTTCAGTCAACTGTCATAGCATACTTTTCTCTTTGATTTAACTTCAACCAGATACTGAGAAATTTTATAATTTAGTTTTCAATTACAATTTTCTATACATTTTTTATTCAAAAAAAAATATACTGTAATTATCAGTTTTATCTAAAAAAATGCTTTAATTGTAATTATATTGCGAAAAACTCATTTTCGTAATGAATGAACAGTTTTAATAATCTGTGAAAAAACAGACTAATTTCGAAGTTGCCATTTCGTAATAATCGACATATGGTCCACAATTTCACAATCGTAAGACGTCGATAAGAGTTATCGACAACAGTACCATACTTGCAATAGGCGATACGATTCGTCAAATTTAGCGATCATAGCGATTCGATAATTTAACGCGCCATACAACGGTACTTGCACTGCAGATTCGTCTGCAGATGTCATCGGCGGACGCGTCCGCCGACGTGGTAGGTATTTAACGCCGGCAGATGCGTCCGCCACTAATCCGTTTGTTGTCGGTTTTTGTGGCACGGATCAAAGGCACGGTAATGTTATATATACAGTAGTGTAACTCGGCTTTGTCTTCGAAATAAGTCGCTGTACGTAAATATGCGATAGGGCTGCCCGCCTCCAGCATTTTAATTACATTTGCCTACTTTGTGTTTCTATTTAGTTTTGTGATTGTAAATATGCTTTTTTTATATAAACAAATAAAATACTCTGTGAATTGAACAGGAAGTGTTCACTAAAAATACGTATTTTTTTCTTGACCAGTAGGTAGATTTAAACAAAAAACCATGTTTATGTTTGAATAAAAAATCGTTCTTAAAAATTGACGACCGAAAATATTTGTGAGACGTACGAAATGCTTTATTATTATATTTTAAGGTATTAAAAATCCACATTCTAATAACTACCTGTAATATTATTATAACTTGCTTATAACTACTACCTATTTCACTCGTGTCAATCACTTTCCTTCACTCTATTCACTTTTTTTTATTAATGGAGACATTTTTTTCGCGGGATAAAAGGAAATACTTGTCCATTAAAAAGACACACATTATGTACCGTCAACTATATAGTTGACGGTACATGTGTAGACTATAAAAAATTTTACTTACTAGTAAGTAAAAAAATATAATAAACTAAATTCAGCTGTGGCTATTACTGGCTACTATCAAATGGATACTAGGTATTTAATAAAACAATTTGGACATCGTATTTTTTTTCAGTTTGAATTAAACCGCATTGACACACGATCAAAGTTATATTAAACAGGTAAAGGTAGGTAGGTATTTTGATCGTGTCAACGCGACATAAGGCACATAGGGGAGCCCGGGGCTTTAATTAACAGAGGTAAGTATTAACAAGCGAATTTCTAAGAAACTATAAATAGCACGTCACTAGCCATTGCTGATATTTGTCCCCGTGACAGCACTGTAGAGATTGAGACTCGTCAGTACCGCTTAGTGCACCGTGGGTGTGAGTTGTGTGATATGCGTCTATTTTGGTCAGAGAGTGAACTATTTTCACTTTACGATTTTTTGATTTACGCGTTAAATATTTGATTTAGCCGTAATATGTTTTTGTTTCGAGGTAGCTAGGTTTATTCTTAATAATTCTACATAACTTTACTAATGCTGATGTATACAATTTCTTAATTATATTTTTTATTATTGAAAAAGTATCCATGGGGCTAAAATTAACACAACATACGGGGCAAGTATTAACATGTTAATTCTTTCCCCATTTGCGGGGTTAGTATTAACAGTACCTATAGATTCTATTGTTTTGTGTATAATCACCATGATATCTAATTACTATTTATCTTAAATGTTACAGCATGAGGACTTATAAGCTAAAGACCGCTCGAGGCATGACTTCGCTGGCGGTCTACGAGTCAACTGTTTTAGAAATAATGGAGAAGAAAAGAAACTACAGTTTCCACCACATTGCTCGCGTGGAAGTGATTCCTATTAGATTATATTATAATATTGTTAAAATATTGATTTTATATGAAACTAAGCTATAATGAGTCTGCTCTAGACTATACACATAGGTAGATTATATAAAAACTGCTACGTTTAAGAATAAGCTATTTACTAACTCATATAAGGTTGTTATAGGGTTTTATTGTTATTCTATATCACATTAGTCTGATTAAAGAACATATTGAAAATATGATACTTAAAAGACTGTTAAATTATTATAACAGTAAAAGTAGTTTTTAATCTGAGATTATTCAAGGATTTGTTGATTTTTGTTCTTCTACAAAGAGATTTTGTTTGAGTTTTTGTTTTTATACTTACATGTATATGATATATACTAAGTGTTACAACTTGTAAGCTTAATGTGTATTGTTTCACTTAGTAAAAATGTGATTATTGAAAACTGACGTTTTTTTCAATAATAAAACAGTAAAAGTAGCTGTTAATGAGAAGTCATTCAGAGATTTGCTGATGTTTGTTCTTTTCAAATGAGAGGTTTTGTTTGGGTTTCCATTTCTTTATATTTATAGTGCTCAAATACTGCTGCGTGGATAAAGTGCTATGATTGTTTAAGCCTAATGTTGATTGTATAGCTTAAATAAAAAAAAACATATTTATTTTGTGTTTTCTTTAATTTTAGAGGAAATTACCAAGAATGTTAATTGTTGCCCCATTTGTTAATACTTACCTCAGAACCGTTAATTCTAGCCCCAACTGCGGGGTAAGTATTAACTTCTGACTTATCTGAGTAAAATCGTTTTTTTCAAAAATGTACCAATTTTTTATTAAATTAAAACCAACGATATGATTATTGAATAGTTTGGACGTCATTAAACTCAAAAATCATATCAAAATGTTTAGGCGTTTTAAAGCTACAACTGAAAATATAAATTTTGTTAATTCGCATCCCGGTCTCCCCTACACCAACATTAAAAGTATTTATTGTTTCGGATTAATGATTCGTGGGTATTTCAGTACTTTTTTCGGTTTCTATGTATAGTCAGCTTCCACCAGCTTCTTCCCCTTTTTTTAATAACTATTGCAGTGCACTCACAAATATCTAGTACTTATAAGTACTAAATAAATAAATAGCTGCGGCAGCTATGGTCTCATAGTGGCTTTTTTGTTTCTGACAAATTTCATACATTTTTTTTTCTCAATTTCTTTTGGAAGGCTATTGCCTCAGATCAGGAATCAAAGGAGATAGGTAACGGAGGCGTTGCATGTGCGAAGGCATCTGGCCTAAATGGGGCTTTTATGTGAGAAAACCATTGCGCGTTTAGTACAAATCAACAATCGAATCACTTCTTCCGATGACGCAATGGATAACACACAATGTGTCTCTGTGTGTAACTAGTGACCGTAGGCTACAGGCTGAAACCAATAAGTTATTTATTAATGTCCTGAAACGCAACCCATTTTTGCATGTGGACATGTATGGATGGCAAAATGTATCTTTGCCATACTTACTGTTTTTATAGAGAGTGAAATGGGCGGGAGAGACGCGGCCACACTTTTATGTGGATAGACTGACCAAGCACCTACCGGTGTGTTCCGGCAGCTGTCCTTGAGAGCCAGTAACTCTATATAGGTTAGCCTGAACAACATACTCGACCACATCATCACTTACCATCAGGTGAGATGGTGGTCAAGACATAAAAAGAAAAACTCGGACCGAATGAAAATCTCTCTCTTTGATCTGTTTGGCTAATACCCTCGTTTTGTCCAGTAAAATAATACACTACAAACAACGAAGTATTACAACTGATTACACTTAAATCTGAGAATCTTCAGAAAAACCTAATAACTGCCCGAGAAGGGTATGAAAGTTTTAACACCCCACCAAGGTATCCTCATTATTTAACATAGAAGTCTCTATATAGAAGAAATGAGCCTTTTGTGAAATAAAACCCATTCACAGCTACTTTAATTTTATAGATTAGTTTAAAAAATCCCAAACAAGAAACGAAACTGAAAACTGCAACATCAACTGCCACTTTGACAGCTGTCACATCTAAGGCCTTTCTTCAGAGTTAATCCGATTCTGCGTTCGGAAGTGATAGCGAGTAAACTTGTGGGAGTGATTTTCGTTTTCTTTTCTGTTAAGGGTGGTTAATGCCACCATATTGATTATTATAAGTGTTGTGTTGTCCTATTTTGGTGTCGGTAAGATATAATTAGTAGTAGCTTTTGTGTTTAGTTGTCTAATTTGGTGTTTGAGGTTCACCTAACCTCAAACACCCATCATGGATTACGATCCACCCGACCCTCCGGATCCTCCGGACCCTACTACTACCCCAACCGCATCTAAGAGGCGGATTGAAATAGAAGAACAACCCCCGGCCAAGAAGGTTATTACCTCACCTGAGCTTGCAACGGCTTCTATTGAGACTGTGTACACGGATTCGTCACTAGTAGTTGGCGGACTCGCTTACACATCTCTGGACAAGGGCCCCTATGTGGTCCACGTTTCCCGAGTAGAACCCGATCTATCTGCAGGAACAACCATTAGACCTATCAAGTTTGGGCAATTTTTGAAAACACACAAGGTGTCCAATGTTTGTATAGAAGGAGTTAAAAGAGTAGGCAGAAATAAAATATCAGTAGAATTCACTACCGCTGAAGATGCCAACAAATTTATCAGCTTCCCTATATTAGCCATGTGTAAATACACAGCTACAATACCCACTTTCAACATAACTCGCATGGGACTCATTCGTGGAGTTCCAGCTGATATGTCCATGTCAGATTTTGTGGCCTCACTAGAACTCCCTGTAGGATGCGGTAAAGTCTTGAAAGCTCGTCGTCTCAACAGGAAGACCATAGTAGATGGAAATCCAACTTGGGTCCCCACACAAACAGTAGTTGTTACTTTTCTTGGACAGGTTCTTCCATCGCGAGTGTACTCATACTATACATCTCTGCCTGTAGAGCTCTATCAGTACCCCACCATCCAATGCCACTCATGCTGCCGGTTTGGCCATACTAAAGCCCAGTGCAGGTCTAAACCTCGATGCTTCCGTTGTACCAAAGAGCATACCGGTGATAGTTGCGATGTGTTGGAAAAAGACTCTACTTGTCTCCATTGCTCAGGCCGCCACTTTGCAACCAACAAAAATTGTCCAGAACTTGAGAGACAAAAGTCCATAAAAGCTGTTATGGCTCAAAACAACATCTCCTATGAAGAAGCTGCTACTCAGTGTCCTAAAGTATCAAGATCGTATTCTGAGGTCTCCCAAAGCATACTTGCTCCACCCCCCACCTCATCTCTTTCTTTGGCACAGCCAAGGTCTTCACAGCCCCAACACAATACCTCATATGTCAGAACTGTGTATTCCAGCCCTCGTACGAAAGCCCCTCTTGGGAAGTCGTACGATAAAGCAGCCCACCGAGATATAGTTGCCACTCCTGCATCTGCAATGTCTAATGGTTGTGCTCTAGGCATTAACCAAACGACAGAATCTATTCCTCAAAATGACAATATGTTGGAGACATTGTTAAATTTAATCATAAACATCATCTTAATGAACCCTCAATCTATACCGTCCAACGTTGCCGATAAACTTAGACAGTTAGTATCATTTACTGGCCATAATGGATCCAGTAACCATTCTGCAATGGAACACCCAGAGCATGCGACCAAAGAAGCATGAGCTGGTCCATTTAATTTCAAATTACCACCCGTCAGTCATTGCCATCTCGGAGACATGGTTAGTTCCTGGTTCCCAATTTAGGGTTGCAGGATACTCCTGTCTCCGGGATGACAGGGCTGACGGGTATGCTGGTAGTGCTTTACTCATAAAGCGCTCCCTTCCCTTTTCCCAAATTAACATCCCATCCCATTCCCCTGATATCAACATTGTTGGTATCAGATCCTTGGACATCTCATTCATCTCTATATACATACCCCATCCCAACTCTTCCCTAATACCTGATATACTCTTTCTTCTTTCTTCTATTCCTACCCCTATGATGGTAATGGGTGATTTTAATGCACACCACATAATGTGGGGCTCCCATCATTCTAGTTTATTTGGTCTTTCCCTCCTCGAAACATTTAATGAGGTTAATCTGTGTGTGGCTAATGATGGGTCTCCCACTCATAGAGTTTATCCATCCCAAAATCCTAAAAGGGCAGTAGATCTGACCTTATGCTCACCTTCACTCGCTTCACTGCTCACATGGAAAATTCTACCACTTACCTATGGAAGCGACCATTTTCCCATTATCATCTCTATTCCTAATAGAGTAGTACCATTCCGTAACCCTAGCCCATCATTAAAATACAAACTTTCTGCTGCTGATTGGTCGTCATACTCTTCTACCCTAGACAATAAATTAGTTGCATCTTCTATCTATCCTTTGGACACTGACCCTCTTGTTTCATATGAATTATTCATACAAAATATTACTGCAGCCGCTGACCTACACATTCCTTTTAAGAAAGCCGCCAAAGATTTTATAATATCAACTCCATGGTGGGACTCTGAATGTACATCTGCAGTTTCAGATAGGAATGAAGCAGAGCAGAATTATAATCTGTGTATGACAAATGCAAATTTCTTAAAATATCAGCAAGTAGCAGCTAAAGTTAAGAAACTTTCTTCTATAAAGAAAAAGTTTGGATGGATAGGTTTTTGTGAAACTTTGTCACCAAAAACTCCAGCATCTATTGTTTGGAAACAGATAAAACGATTTAGATGTTCAACAAACATAGAAAATATATCAGCAAATGATCCATCAAGTTGGCTAGGGGCCTTTTCAGATAAACTTGCTCCCCCTTCTGTCCCCCCTCTGGATTCTCTTCCTTCACCCCCTACTTACCTTCCTTCTCATGATTGCTTTGATCAGCCTTTTTCCTTTCATGAACTAACTCTTGCACTAGACGGACTGACGGACTCATCTCCAGGGATAGATGGCATCCCATATTCGTTTATACTTAAGTCATCTGTAAAATGTAAGCAGACGTATTTAGATTTAATAAACTACTTTTTTGAACATGGCATAGTACCTGAAAAATGGAAAACTCAAATAATAATCCCACTTTTAAAACCTGGAAAGGATCCTTCAGAGCCAAGCAGTCGTAGACCTATAGCAATGTCTTCAGTTCTTGCCAAAATTACCGAACATCTAATTAAACATAGACTTGAATGGCTCGTCGAGAACAGGCTTATTCTAGCCAAGACACAATTTGGTTTTAGGAAAGGTTATAGTACTATGGATAGTCTAGGCTTGTTAACAACGGACATTAACATTGCATATAAGGAGCAAAAATATCTCGTGGGGGTGTTTCTTGACATTGCTTCTGCATATGACAATGTGTTGCTTCCACTACTCAGAAATAAACTAATTCAGCTGAGTATTCCTGCGAGGCTTGTGCAATTCATTTGCAATATGCTAATGGAACGAACAGTAGTCGTTAAACATGACCAACATGTTCTCCCCCCTAGAACTGTTTGGAGAGGCTTACCCCAAGGTTCAGTGTTAAGTCCATTACTTTACAGCCTTTACACCTACGACTTAGACAGATCTGTGGACTCATTCTGTGAAGTACTACAATATGCCGACGATCTGGCGCTGTATGTAAAAGTACAGTCCATAGAGGAGGCAATCCATAGACTGAATATGGCTCTCTCGTATCTCGGAGACTGGCTATTTTACCATGGTCTATCTCTATCTGCTTCGAAAAGTTCAGTGGTAGTATTTACTAAAAAGAGAATTATCCCTCCGATCAAGTTGCTTATAGGTCAGGAATCTATTCCACAATTAAACAGCACAACTTTTTTAGGCATCAAGCTGGATTCAAGAATGACAGGTATCCCCCATTTTAATACCATATCACAAAAGGCCGAAAAAAACGTAAATATTCTCAGATCTCTTTCAGGTGTTTGGTGGGGTTCCCACCCATATTCCCAAAAACTGCTTTACAATGCCATAATCCGAAGCCACTTTGATTATGGTTCTTTTCTTTTAAATTTGTGCAATAAAATTGGGCAAGAGAAGGTATGCAAAATTCAGTCCAAATGCCTGCGAATTATCCTTGGCGCCATGAAGTCCTCACCTATTAATGCCATGCAGGTTGAATGCACAGAACCCCCTCTTGATATTCGCAGGCAATTCCTTTCAGATAGATTTATTTCCAAATTAATCCAAAACTCTAACCACCCCTTACTCCCAAAATTGAACCTTCTTTCTGGCCTGTACGATTTGCGGAATACAGATAATATCCCTTGCCTTCTTCGCAGCTTCATTAAATTCACAAAGCTCCCTCATCCTCTCATTCAACTACCACTCAACCCTCTATACTCAATTCCCTATGAAGCACTTACTTTTGAACCTAAAGTCCTTTTATATTTTGGTATTCATAAAGAGTCACCTAATGCTTCAGCCCTGTTCAATGAACGCATCAGTTCTCAATTCATCGGTTGGCACTATTTATTTACTGATGCATCAAAGTTGTCACCTGATAGTGCTGTTGGTGCAGCGGTGTGGATCCCCTCTTCTAAAATTTGTCTTCCGTTTAAATGTCCTTCCTACTCCTCGGTATTTACTGGGGAAGCACTAGCTATATTGGAAGCGATCACTTTTGTTAAGTCCCATAACCTTAATAATACCTTAATTTTCACAGACTCTAAAAGCTGTCTAGAAAGTATCCTATCTAATCCTTTTCGTTCTTCCTCTCGTTACCCTGTAATTTTCCAAATTAAGCACATCCTATTTGAATGTCATAAACAGGATTTAAATGTTGTTCTGGCCTGGATTCCAGGTCATTCTGGAATTCCCGGCAATGAAACAGCGGACTCATGCGCAAAAACAGCTTCTCAAATCGGTTCTCTTGAGCATTTTAAAATATATTCGCATGACCTTTGTCTCCTCCCTAAACTACACCTTCAAGAATCATGGTCAAAATACTGGGAGAAATCGAAAAAACAAAAAGGCAAGCATTATGGAGACATACAACCCCAAATTCCTAGAAGTCCCTGGTTTTTTAAATTCCGTAATGCAAATAAAACTGTCACCTCCACAATTTGTCGCCTTCGTTTGGGTCATTCATGTACTCCTGTTCATTTAGCCAAATTACGGATCAGGGATCACTCAAGGTGCGAGTGTGGCCTGGACGAGGGAACTGTGGACCACATATTTTTTAATTGCCCTAAACTGCATAGTTCCCTTTATGATATCCTCCCACCCTATATCCCCCGTCCAACTTCCTTTAAATGTCTATTATCTCTAACTTTTTCTAACAAACAAATTATACCTATATTATGTAAATTTATAAAAATAAATAAGATAAGATTGTAAATATATACCTATTTTATAAGTATGTCTATTATATTTATGAATATGTATTCTACTAACATTGTATGTGTCTTAGTTGTGTTGTCTCTTTTGTTTTAGATTAAATAATCATCATGGATGGAAAACATCTGGTGGATTCTCCCTTGTAAACACCAACCATTCTAATAATATTAAGCACTTCCCACATGATTTATGACACTAGCATGTACGGACATTGGCAGAATTGTGACAATATGCCACAGAAGCCATAAATATAAGAAGTCAAGTCAGAGTTAATCCAATAGCAAAAATAAATATTATTTGTAATATGGATGAGGCAGTTGATTTGGTTCCAACTCTAGTGCAGTGGGTGGACGGGGAAACTTGAATTCCCCGTCCACCCACCAGTGGGAAAGTCCAGTGGGTGGACGGGGCATCGCCCATTTTTTCGATGCCCATCACCTACCTGGTGTTATGCCCAAATATAGTACATGTAGTTCTATACTTGGGATCTTTGAATCACTGTCCAACACTTTAGGCATTCAATATTTGACATTATTTTACATATACATTATTAAATTTACTGAGCAAACGAAATATAGTAGCTGATGTCTCGGAGTGGTGAGCGCAGTGCAGAGTCAAGCAAAACGAGGTCAGTGACACTGAATCTGTAATGGACGGGCGTTACAGCATACCATCAGGCGGGCGACATGTTCGTGTCATACATTCATAAAATTAAAATCACTCTTTTGAAACATATTGCCTTGAAAATATAATTTATATATAGTGCTATACTATTATTATTGGTAGAAGAAACCGGGAAACTAATTTGGACAATATAAAAGCATGTGTAAATTGTGTACCTACAAACTATCTAATTCATAACAAACACACACATAAACCCAACCTACCCTGACACGCACACATTGTTCTAACAATGCATGTGCACACAAACTCACATTCACCCATAGCCCGCATTGATAAAGGCAATACTAAAATCACCTCACATCTACCCACAATTGGTGTTATCGGATACTTGTGTTAGAAAACACGTTAACATCAGTATCCAATAATGATCTATACACGAGTAGGTATATGCATAACAAGACCAGTTTGGAATGAATTATAATGTAGAATATGTTTAAAGAAATATTATTTATAAAATTTGTATGTACGTAATAACATACTAGAAAACTTACTTTCTTGTTTCTTATTTGTAATCTGCATCGTCCCACGAACAGAGAGTTGAAATACTTAAAGATGTTATATCCGAACACCACTGCTCTAAAAGCTTACTAGAATTTACCTGTATACATACCTACGCACATGTGTAAGCAGTTTGTAATGACAAGGAAAGAACGTTCAAATATTATGCGTCATATCTGTTGTTAGAAAGAGATAAATAAGCAATTCGTGTTACCACCGAACCGCCACGAGACGTTCCGATCACCATTATGCTGCGATCTCTTTCACTCTCTCACACCAAACGATACACATATCTCGCTCATCCATTTCATTGAGTTTAGTTCCTAAGATAAAACAAATTTACGATATTTTCTATTTCAACAATAAAAGCAATAATTACGCGTGAAATGAACAGTTTTCTTATCTCTCACAGTGCCTGTATAATTGGTGCAGAGTCTAAAGACACAAGGAAGGTATATTGTCCACAGATTATTCCTAAAAACACGATTAGCGGCGATGTATTCACCGAACGCTCGGAAGTGCAAGACTGGTAGTGACTCAGGTAATAACCCTGAATTCATCTAGTAAATATGGAGGGCATACAACACATCTAAAGGTAAAAAAATCTTAGCCCACGAAGGATAAATATGTACAGTAGCAACTAAGCGAACGAATAGAATACCTAGTTAGGAAGTTATCGAGTGGTGGGCACTCAAGATACAGGCGTTATCCCCTAGTTTGAGGCCCGTAGCCAAAATAAAATCATATTTACCTATGTAATAGGGATTAATTTATCAACCGCTATACCTATTTGTCTAAGTATCAATAATTGTTATCTCATAGTTCACGAAGTATTATTCCTTTTGTTGCATTGTTGTTCCCACAGAAAAAAAAACGTTTCTGTTTAAATATACTTCGAGAACTATTTTAATGAATATATTTTATAGCTTTCCTCTTTTACTGTAAATGTGTTTAAAATGTAAGTCTGCATGCCTCCTGGAATGTATTTTTTCTGGAACAAATGATTATCTTATCTTATCTTTATGCGGCAATCTCAGCTTATAACAGACGCATTCACTTGTAACGAACTGCACTGTACTCATCACCTTGAGACATACTTATAACGTTGTTAAATTTCTTGTGTCTTTAATTTCACTGACAGCTGAGCGGTAAGAGCTATTGGCTGCCATGCCGCAGGCCCATGGTTCGATCCTTACCACCGGCTAGAGCTTCACCCGTATATAGCTGTACGGCATTCCGCGCATGCTCGCCCGGCAGGCTGTAATATAGGGAATACGTTTAGCAGACGTAAAACATTTTCGCCTAGTACGGCTGATAATGGAAGGTACTGTGTATTATATTAGGACTTAACTTAAGTTAATATTTTTTCCTGTGTGTTTTTATTGTAAAATAAACAATTTGTACCTATTTCTTTTAATATGTTTGCAATAACGCCTGCTAGGCGAATTACATAACAAAATTACAAATTTACGAGAAAAAAAAGAGAAAAAATTATAGTCATGTGCGGGATTCGATAGGGGTGGATGGACGCGGGTTCGAATCCGGCATATGACTATCTTTTTTTTCTCGTAAATTTGTAATTTATATATGTATTAGTAATTAGCTATCACCCTCAAGTAGAAAATCCTTCACCTAACAGTGTTTTTCGGCACCAGTCCTTGAGAGACAGTACATAATTACGAAATTACAGGCACAGGAGAATTAACTATTGAATGCTTCAGGGGATGAGCTCAGTGTAGTCCAACATATCGTGACGAAAGGCATCTGTTATAGGCAGAGGGGGTAGCGTCACCGTCGTCCGTGGGAAAGTACCCTTAATCTCAATACCCCACACACGATCCCCGGGTGGTGCCAATCGGGTAACAAACCAAGTGTTAGGCCTCTTAGGTAAGAGGCTATCTTAGTGGGTACCGCCGCAGTGTCAGATATTCTACCTCCAAGCAACATTACTGTCTGTAGGCTTGAAGGGCACCTTAGCAAGTGAAATTACCGGGCAGTTAAGACTTAAAAATGATTGTCTCGGTGTGTTGAGCGTAGTGCATTTTCACACATAATGGTGACACTGTGTACATGTCACCACTGTATTGCTTAGACGTGATGCTTTCCGTTAGGCTCCGGCTTGTCCTTCTCGGCACTTATTAACAAATTTTAAAAAAAAAACCTAATAATGGAACCGACTTCAACACTCAAAAGTGTGAAATAACTTGTTGGAGTCGGTACCATGATCATTAAAAAGTACATATTATCACAATTTTGTGTGCATGGTACACACTTTTGAGTGTTGAAGTCGGTTCCATTTTTAGGTAAACATTTTTTTTCGCCCTTCTTAGTGTCCCTTGCTACTTACGGAATTGGCAATCACTGGCAATGAATGACTTCATCAAGATAGGAAAATTCTTTCCAGTTGTTGGAGTGTAACTCAAAAACAGCTTAACCGATTTTAATGAAATATAAATGGGACTACACGGCAAGCATCAGCTTTCAAATAAAAAAAGAAACATCAAAATCGGTTCACCAATGTAACTTAAAAAAAACCGTCGAAATGAGAACCTCTTCCTTAATTTTAAATCGGTTAAAAAATGGTCATCGCTTGACACCAGGTTAGCCTAGACGTGTCCCGTCGCATGCGGATTGAAAAGGCCTTTTAATCCAGAACACATATTAATAACTACGATTATTTACAAATGTATGTCCAAAATCACCTGATGCGTAAACTCCATAAAAACTTATGCACAACACAACTAACACTCGGTACATTTTACTCGGCTCCTGAGTTTCACTTGATGTAGCACACTGAAGGATAATAATTACCACTGATTTATCATTGAACAAAACAATCGTCATAATGTTTGGTTTTCCTTAAAACACAATGTCGCACGGCTATGGCACGGCTATATATACGCATATTTAGTTTGACTTATCATTTTATTATTTTATTTCCATTCACCATCAACTGCCATAATGTCCAAGAATAAAGGCTTCTCCAGATAAGGGGTATGCCAATATTCCTACGCTTCTTGAAGAAGCCTGCTATTTACCTTTCGTCACCTCTTACGACCCCCTTAGGAAGATGCAGAGGAGAGAGCGTTTACTCCCATCCTGAGTAGATCTGTTGACAGAACTACTAGGATTTATTATCCCATTAGTTCTGTCCACAAAACAATTGGGAATACAACTCTCAATTGCCCTGTTGATCTGTTGAATACTTAGATCTGTTCACAGAACTACTGGGATTTTTTTCCCCATTAGTTATATTCACAAAACAAATGGGAATACAGTTCTCACTTGTTCTGTTGTGATTCAAACTACGTACTTCTCCATACAATGTCTTTTTATTTAAATAAAATAGGGTAAATTAACTTTTGCGTACACACCCGCTTGGGAGCGCGCATATAGGTGATTATATACACATTAAAAGTGGAATCAAGTACGTTTTCGAGTAAATCAAGTACGTTTTAAACAGATCTCAGAGCTCTCTGGCAACCTCAATGCTCAGATTTATGTGGAAAGTATTGTTTTAGATGATCATCCCTTTGTGAAGCCGTTCGGGTAATTCGTTTCGTCTAATGCACGATAATGGCCACACACAGCTAGAGTCGTAACTCGCACTCATGCCGAAGGTCCAACGAGTATTATTATATGTTATCGGTTCCTCCGTGGCCTAATCAGTCGCCAGATCTCGTCCCCATTGGACATGCATGGGATATGCTACAAAGAAGAGCTCTGCAAAGTATGGATGCCGTGCTTACCCCTGCTGCATAGTGGGCTAATAATCCCAGTGGTCGGGGCTCGGTACCATACGCGCCGCAGTCGTTACCCCTAACGACGACAACATGAAACCAGGCCCAAGCTCTAGGAAACCCTCCTCCCCTGCCTCGTGGGATGCCGTAACACATGGGTATCCACAACTAATGAGGACCTAGCCCTAAAGGGAGGCGCCGGGTGTGCCTACAATCCCTGGCCCTCTGAGCGGAAACGGAGTCCGAGCCCGATTGGTTCGCCTCCGTATCCGCGCTCTACGAAGTAAGGGGAAGATATAGAGGATCTCTCTCTCTCTCCTCCGCCTCTCCCGACCACATATCACCGATCATCTTAATGGTGACATCTGGCAAGGAGAAGTCAGAGCAGAACTTGTCTAGTATACTCCCAGCATCTAGGTCCAATGTGCACAGTGGTCACCACTTGGATGGGAGACTGTTAGTAGCATTTGCTGCTCCACGTGCACGATCAAAGGCTAGGTTCGGCCGTCGGTCCAAGTGGTTGAACGATGGCATATTGAAATCCAACCTTGTGTTTGATATTAAATTATTTTTCCGTCCAGGAGGGAATACGTGATTTGTGTTCTTATACATCCGGAAACAGAACAGTAAATCAGTACTAATATTATAAATGCGAAAGTAACTCTGTCTGTCTGTCTGTCACGCTTTAACGCCAAAACTACTGGACCGATTTGAATGAAATTTGGTATGGAGATAGTTTGAGACCCGGGAATAAACATAGGATAGTTTTTATCTGACTGCGCAAAAACAGGTTAATGATTTTGCGCGATAACCGACATACGCGCGGGCGGAGCCGCGCCCGGAAAGCTAGTCTAATATAAAAACTTTTCACTACCAGGTGAGATGGCTGGGCGGAATAAGAGTAGCTTCAATTTGCGAATACGCACCTGGCTAGCTACTTAATGATATATATTTTTTTGTCAGGAAGGACTTAGTGTAACATTAAAAAGGCATTGTTTTCTCCTTTAGGCACAGTACACTTAAAATGAGGCAAGCACAATTGAATAGTTCTTTTTTTAATACACTTGTATCAACCTAGTCCTTACTCGAGATCTTTCAGTCTAAAAATGTACGCGTCCCTCCATTACACATGATTATTTACATATGTGTGCGTGCAGCAATTTTTCTATGAACTCAGACACATATTGCACACACACTACAATGGCTGAAAAACCAATAATAATGGCGAGATTGCGTGTGTTGCGTCTGTACACTATTTCACATTTAGGGGTAACGACATTCGAGGGGCATACCTAACCCACCTACCTAGTTTAATACGACATTTTTGGAATTGAAAACTAGCGAATCAGAGTGACAAGTGCAGTGCAGTCTCATGTTTAACGAGGATTGTGACAGTGTAACTGTATTGTACAGTCAAACGTATACCATAAGACTGGCGACATGTTCGTTTACACAACATTACATAAAAACACTCTGGAATCGATAGCAAATTTATGTGATTTTGATTAATTCCACGACTGCCCAATATAAAGAGTGTTATGCTAGCACGATTCCTGTATGTATGTATGTGAGTTTCTTTGTTCCACCATAACTTCGAAACGGCTTAACCGATTCTAATATAAGGTTAATATTAATTCATCAACAATACTGCGGGGGGTGGTGTAGAATCGATAACTGAATGTGATCCACACATTTTTAATTTCCACATAAACAAAATCAATACTAACTATTGCCTAAGCTGTGGCGCTTTAATGATAGCGACGAACACACTCGCGGCCGCCGTGGACTCCACTCACACATACACACACGTTATAGGTATTCTAACGCATTGCGAGGGCAATGAACTCGGTAGGTATACCTACGCATTGCGATAGATACCTCGCAATGCGTTAGAATACCTAGAACGTGTGTGTATGTGTGAGTCTAGTCCACGGCGGCCGCGAGTGTTGTCGTCGCTATCATCGTCAAAGTCAAAGCGCCACAGCTTAGGCAATAGTTAGTATTGATTTTGTTAATGTGAAAATTAAAAATGTGTGGATCACATTCAGTTATCGATTCTACACCACCCCCCGCAGTATTGTTGATGAATTAATATTAACCTTATATATGAGATATCGTTAGATTTGTCTTGATAGCACAAATGACACTAAAGACATCAAAATAATTATATAATGCAAACTGACAGATTTTAAACGCAAAATTTTCAGATTCTTTTTTTACCATAATGTGGCACCGACTTCAACACTCCAAAGTGTGAAATAACTTCTTGAAGTCGGTACCATGATAGTTCAAAAGTACCTATTATCACACTATTGTGCGCATGGTACCGACTTTAACTAGTTATTTCACACTTTTGGGTGTTGAAGTCGGTTTATTTTTTGGTAAAAAAAAATTTTTTCACTATTTTTAGTGATCTTTGCTACTTACGGGATCGATTGTCATTCATTGTCAACGAATATATTTCAGTTATTAGAATGTAACTCAAAAACGGCTTGACCGATTTTGATGAAATTTAAAATGGGACCAAACGACTAGCATCAGCTTTCAAACAAAAAATAATTTTTAAAATCGGTTCACCCAGGCGAGAGTTCTGAGGTAACAAACATAAAAAAATACAGACAAATGGAGAACCTCCTCCTTTTTTGGAAGTCAGTTAAGAAAATAATCTTTCAGAAATCATTGAGTGGGGTATCAAAATGAAGGGTTTTGAATAAAGATTATATATAAATATATAACTTGCATTTTTCAGTGAAATAATAAAACGTTTGACGAAAATACATAAATTGCAGTCGGGTTTTTTACTTTTCAATTAATTTACAATTTTTTATTAACAATATAACCGAAAATGACCTCATACGACACAGGAAAAATAGATTAAAATGGTTTATATAATAACAGTATGTCAATTTGGCAAAACATTGGTCATAATTATAGCAAGAAAAATAATAATTTAATGTTAAATAAAAGGAAATGTTGAGAAGTACTCGTAGCGAAGTTTGCTTAACCATTCTGAATCCATCAGCAAAGTTAAGCAACGTCCGCCGCGGTCAGGAGATGGATGGGTGACCGCTGGTGACATTACTACTGAGCGCTTCCGTGCTTCGGAGGGCACATTAAGCCGTCGGTCCCGGTTGTTGTCTTAGGATGGCAGTCGTAACAGCATGGTGGTAGGGCACTTTGCGAATGCCCGCCTGGCTAGCTACCACCCTCAAGTTGAAAATCTGTCGCCAAGCACCTAACGGTGTGTTCCGGCAGCTGTCCTTGAGAGCCAGTAATTCTAGGCTAGCCTGAGCAACATCTTCGACCACATCATCACTTACCATCAGGTGAGATAGTTGTCAAAGGCTTACCTATCAGGCATAAAAAAAAAAAAAGTACCTAAAAACTGAAAAAGTATTTTATTCAATTATAGTTGAAATAATGATATATCTGGGTTTGGTCTCCTGGTCAATTAGCTATTCTCTTAGATAATAGTCTACGGATATTGTTGAGATTGAGACAGAGATTGTTGAAGTAGGTATTATAGGTCAAAGTACCTACTATCACAATATTATGAGCATGGTAAAAAAAATTTCACCCTTTTTAGTGTCCCTTGCTACGTACGGGATCGATTGTCGTTCATTAGCAATGACTACATCATCAAGATAGGAAAAAACTTTTCATATGTTGGAGTGTAAATCAAAAACGGCTGGACCGATTTTGATGAAATATAATGGGACCACACGACAGGAACAAGCTTACAAATGAAAAACAAAACAAAAAAATTTACCCATTAACAAGTACTAAAAAGCCCTGAAGTAACAAACATAAAAAAATACAGACGTATTGAGAACTTCCTCCTTATTTGTTAGTCGGTTAAAAAAAATGGAACCGGCGTCACCTACCAACAAAACACCAACCGTATATGAAATAACACTATGTCGGAGTCACTATAGTACATAACATAGTTTACTAGTAGTTATTATAAGTCTGAACTTTATTCTTACGGACTTTGCTCGTTATATTTTTATGTGATAGTGTCGGAACACGCACGAGGCCTACCTGATGTTAAGCGGTCATATACATACAGTTGTTAAGTCAATACTGGCTCTCAAGGACTGCTGCCAAAATAGACTGTTAAGGGCTTGGCGACAGATTTTCTACTAGGCGAGCATTTGTGAAATGCCGTTTTACCAATCCAATTCAATTTTTATTTATTTATAAGATTATTGTACATAATACAGTAAAATAAAATTAAAAAAATTAAAATATTCTACAGTTTCCGGTGTATAAATGTTTGTTATTTACATTACATATTCAGTCTTTAAAATTACATATTACATATATGAACAATTAGTTAAATATATTAAAAAGAAAAATTGCGTCAGATTTCCATTATACAAATAAAATAGGCACAAGAAATTTTATGTCGTACAGATTATAATAATATTAACAAATGTCAAAATTAGCATGTCAAAATAGATAAATAATAATAAACAATATCAAAAATTAAATAAGCCCATTACTACAATTTATCATCCAAGAACTCTTTCACTGAATAATAGCATTTGTCGATCAAAATTTGAAATAATTGATGTTTAAATTTATTAAAACTGTAAATCTTTGGCAACTCAAGTTACATTGTGAGTTTATTCGCTAATCTCGCGGCAATGGACGAAGGAGAAAATCTCACAAAAAAAAAAATTTACTAAAAATGGAACCGACTTCAACACCCAAAAGTGTGAAATAACTTGTTGAAGTCGGTACCATGATGGTTCAAAAGTACCTATTATCATAATATTGTGCGCATGGTACCGACTTCAACAAATTATTTTACACTTTTGGATGTTGAAGTCGGTTCCAAAGTGTTCTGGTAACTTATTGTATATCCTAATACTCATACAATAGGAGTTATTTGAGTGCATTACAATACGTTAATACCATACGGCAAACACTGGTGTCTTCGGAAAGGTGAGGTGGTACTTCATGTCAGCCCATCGCCTGCAACTTTATAAGGCTCAGGTTTGGCCTCACATGCTCTCACCTCTAGACGGGAGCTCCCCAGTACCAGCTTCTTCCATTTGACCGCATTCAACCCAGAGCGTTTCGAATCTTCGACGATCAAGCTCTCTCCGATCAGCACAACCCCTTGACACTGCGTAGTTGGATCTTTACAGTTTTTGATCTCACCTGATATTAAGTGATGATGTGGTCGAAGGTGTTAACAGGCTTAACATTGAATTACTGGCTCTCAAGGACAGCTGCCGGAACACAATGTTAGGTGCTTGGCAACAGGTTTTCTACTTGAAATGCCCGCCTGGCTAGCGACCACCCGGTCGCTAGCCAGGCGGGCATTCGCAAAATGCCCTTCCATCATGCAGTGAAGCTCAAGCCCGCGCGGCGGGATTCGAACCATGGAATTGCTGGCATTCCATAGCCAAAGCCACTGAGCCATCACTGCTACTTTTTCTATAACGATTTAAAACCTGCAGCTGAATTTCACAATTGGGCGTCCCGACAATGCATGATGTTTCATCAATTTCATGTCGACGTCTGGAATTCCACAACCTTGCGATTTTCACGGCATTTTCTGCCTCGCACTGCCAAAATGTGTAACCAGCTGCCAGGTTAAGTATTTCCGGACCGATACGAGTGAGCCCTCAATAAGGAGCATATTCCCCCCTAAAGGGTCGGCAACGTATCCTCGAGACCTCAGGTGTTGCGGATGTTAATAGGCAAGAGTGATCATTTACCACCAAGTGACCGTCTGCTCCTTTGTACTCATAATCCGTAAAAAATGAAATTATCACAACCTATAAAAAGGATAACAGAAAATACTTTTTTGTAACTAACACTTTTAATGTAAATTTATATTTTATATAAATTTAACTAACACTTTTAATGTAAATTTATATAAAATATAAATTTACATTAAAAGTGTTAGTTAAAAAAAAGTATTTTCTGTTATCCTTTTTATAGGTTGTGATAATTTCATTTTTTACGGATTATGAGTACAAAGGAGATATATATATATAGGAATATATTCATTTAAAAAGTAAAAAACCCGATTGCAAGTAATTTATTTTCGTTAAGCGATTTATCGTTCCATTGAAATTAAAACTGGAAGTTATATATATTTATGGAATCGTTTTTTAAAGCTCTTCATTTTTATACCCCACTCGATAGGTTCGGGAGAAAAATATTTTTTTTTACCTCACAATATGGGGTCTAAAATCCGCCAGTTATTTTTACTATATTTTTTAAGTACCTAGTGTTACTTGGGTTATCAAGACAAATGTAACGATATCTCTTACATCAAAATCAATTAAGCCGTTTAGAAGTTATGGTGTTAAAAATACATTAATTAATAAACATATTAATAAATGTATTTTTGTTAGGTACGACATGCCTTTATTTGGTCTAATATCTCATCAATTTCGGTAAAGTCTTTTTTCAGTTGCAATCACTTATTAGATTGTAACTGAAAAACGACTTGAAAACCAATAGTTTTACCGAAAAATGGAACCGACTTCAACACTCAAAAGTGTGAAATAACTTGTCGAAGTTGAATAACCATGATAGTTCAAAAGTACCTATTATCACAATATTGTACGTAAAAGAAGCGCTCGTAGCTAAATTTGCTTAGCCATTTTGAGCCGATCAGCAAAGCTAAGCAACGTCCGCCGCGGTCATGAGTTGGATGGGTGACCGCTGGTGACATTACTACTGAGCGCTTCCGTGCTTCGGAGGGCACGTTAAGCCGTCGGTCCCGGTTTCTGTCTTAGGATGGCAGTCGTTAATAAAGTATTTTTTCATTTGAAATCTTATGTCTGTCTTGTGGTCCCATTTAAATTTTATCAAAATCGGTCCAGCCGTTTTTGAGTTACACTCAAATTATAACTGAAAAGTTTTTCCTACCTGTTTTTTTTTTGTGCCTTATTGGTTAGCCTTTGACCACTATCTCGCCTGATGGTAAGTGATGATGTGGTCGAAGATGTTGTTCAGGCTAACCTAGAATGACTGGCTCCCAAGGACAGCTGCCGGAACACACTGTTAGGTGCTTGGCAATAGGTTTTCTATTTGAGGGTGGTCGCTAGCCAGGCGGGCGTTCCACCATGCAGTGAAGCTCAAGCCCGCGGCGGGATTCGAACCATGGAATTGCTGGCATTCTATAGCCAAAGCCACTGAGCCTTCACTGCTTCTTTTTCTATAACGATGTAATACCTGCAGCTGAATTTCATAATTGGGCGTCCCGACAAAGCATGATGTTTCATCAATTTCATATCGACGTCTGAAAATCCACAACCTTGCGATTTTCACGGCATTTTCTGCCTCGCACTACCACAATGTGGAACCAGCTGCCAGGGGAAGTATTTCTGAACCGATACGAGTGAGCCCTCAAAAAGGAGCATATTCCCCCCTAAAGGGTCGGCAACGTATACTCGAGACCTCTGGTGTTGCGGATGTTCATAGGCATGACCCGTCTGCTCCTTTGTACTCATAATCCATAAAAAATGAACTATAAAAAGGATAACAGAAAAAACTTTTATGTGACTAACACTTTTAATGTAAATTTATATTCTATATCTATATTAGTATCATAATGAAGAAAGATTTGTATTTTTGTATGCAACGAATAAATTTAAAAACAACCGGACCGATTTGGATGAAATTTGGTATGGAAATAGTTTGAAGCTGGAAAGAACATAATATGATAGTGTTTATTCAACTGCTCAAAAAGAGAAATATGCGCAGGCGGAGCCACGGCCGAAAAGCTAGTTATGGTATAAAATATATGAAACTTTGGTTATTATATTTAGTTGCTAATCTCGTGTTATGCTTCGGAGCGGTTATCCATCTTGGGAATTAGAAACTAGGCATTCAAATAGATTTTTTATATGAGATAACTAGATGTTTGGGTTAACTCAAAGAAACAGAATTTGAAATCGATGAATGACAAGCGTTTGCTGAAATCCAGGGCACCGCGGACTACCCGCATTAGACAGATCTGTCGAATCCAAGAATCTGCCCAATTCACGATCTGTCCAGTAGCGAATCTGCAGAATTACGAATCTGTCCTACACCGAACAAAGGGTTATATTTAGTACATAGAAAATAAACAAGAGCTGCGTATTACGCAGCTGGAAAACAGCCTAATCACCCCACTGGTGTGAGGTTTAGGAAGGAAATATTCCCACATAATAAGGATTTAAATTAGTTTTCCTTACCTGAACACCGTTGAATAGTGTTTTTGCACTAACATGGAACTGACACAGTTGACTTACCTTCAAACAATTCCCATATGAATCTTTATACTGTTCGTACGTTTTAATTTCTACAGTATAAAGTACCAAGAGACCAGATTTAGTAAAGAGGTTACAGTTATAGGCTATATGCCAAACGATACTGGTGTACTAACTTAACACAAAGCCTTTATGATTTACCTCTTCATTATTTCTGATTGCCTAGTACTTTGTAAATAATTTACTAATATTTAAAGATTATTAAATGATATCATAGTCTAGAAAACAGGTTCAAACCACGGTGGTGCTAGAATTAGAAAATAAATGCTGAGATTTAATTTCATTCCCGTCACAGGGTCCGTTTCAGAATGTCCTAATAAAGTTTCGGGTTGCTAACCAACACATAAAATAACTGAATGATAAAAATTACAGCTAACATGCAGCGCGTTTCAAGCTTTAACCGATGGTGAGTGAAAGGTACTATAGTACCAGAAATAACTGGACAAACGAAATATGAGGCCGTAAGTAACAGAGTATAGGAATTAATTTCGGTAGAACATAATAGCGTTTTGATTATGGTCGCAGTGCAGTGTTAAGAAGAATGAGAAACGTGGCAACTGCAACTGTCATGGATAGTCGTGATGCTTTCCATTACCGCCTGACGGGCGACTTGTCTGACTCATCACCTTATAGCATATATTAAATATATTTATATATGCTATAAGGTGATAAAATACATTATAATGTAAACTCCAGAAAGGGCGTTAATATTGGAGCAAGTTTTAACTCGGTGATAATGGAATCGGAGAAGAAACAGTTGTAAACAATTGTAACCAATTGTAAATATATTGTTTACTTATAAAAATGCCTTGTTTAAAGTAATTTATCAAAATAATCCATTACTATTCTACTATGGCTCAATTTCACTAAGCTAGGATAAAATTTACGAGGATAACTTATATATATCCATTAAATTGTGAGAGGCCCTTGTCACCACTTTCATTTGCCGTGGTGTCAGTAGACAGTTCCTTTGATGGTACCACGGCAAATTTATTTTGGTAACCAAAATGATGATTTCTGTTACACGTGGTACCATTGAATCGTTAGATTAAAAATGCCCTTGGCCTTGCTTACTTCAATGGAAGAAACCATAAACATCCAATGATGTAACAATATTTTATAATTTACCATGATATTGACTTTTGTAAAATATGACAACAGGCAAACAGCTATTTCATACAAAACATTTATTCCAAGATTAAACAATTATACCATTGAACTCGGCCTTATATCTCCATAATCTAAAAACAAATGTCACTACTACTACAGCTGTTACATTATATTTATGCATAAAGCTGCTTTCTCGTGTCAGAATAGTCAAATTAATGAGTTTTCTTTGTCCATGGCCAAAGTCCAACAATGAAAAAAAAATGCGCTAAAAGATTTGATATTCTATGATAGCAAAAGCCTATTATTACATCTATAATACATTATACAGTAATCCACAAATAGTTAAACTCTAGATTGATGAAATTGGCCCTAAGATAATATGGATTTTTTCTGCTCTGCTTGCGTCACAACATACTCTTTGCTTTTGATTTTTTTACACCTGTCTATAGTTAACTGACTCAATACAGCAAACATTTTACTGTGAAGAAATAAACGTCCTTAGTAATCTTATTTTCCTCTTCCAAAAGCACCCTTCAGAGCAGAAGCGGCAGCTCCCACCAACGTACCCTGGAATTTAGGAAAGGCATCCAACAGCATTTTTGTGACCTGCTCAATTGTCTGCTTATGGTCTGATGCTAACTTGGTGATGACTTGCATGAACTCTCCAAAAACAACATTCTTTTTGTCCTTGACGCCATCGAACAGCTTTTTGGTTCCATCTTCTGCTTCTTTTGTTTGTTCTATTATTTTTGCTGAAATAAAAAGAAAGGATTCACGTGTTATTATTCTTTTCCTGGATTCTTCGGTACAAAAATAATTGTTTTAGTCACGACTTCATCTGCATTGTCAGTCTATGTGCAGCAAGAATAATGAGTTGTAGCACGGTGCTCGTTTGGCAGAAATAGAAAAACGCTGTTATTTTTTTATACTAATAGAGTACATACATTTTACATCGCGGGAAGACGACGGTATCTGGAAAACAGATTCCCTTGTTTGGGCATCCAAACAATTATTAGATTTTTCCTTTTAAAAATAACATCATATAATAATATTGTACGATGAAGGAGTAAGAAATATTTGGACTTAAATTTTTAAATCTTTAAAGAACCTCTGACAGAAAAATTTAAGACTAGCGTGGTAAAATAGCGAATTGTGCGTACAGGAAAGATTCCCGAACATTTATTCCTTAAAATACAACTAGTTGAGCATCTGATTGGTCCTTAATGAACTACTGGGTCTGAGTATTTTTTTATGAAAAAAGATAAAGTATCATTAAATATGATCACCATTTTTACAACACCATCTTCTTTGACTACACGAAAACAACACAAGAACATACACTAATATTTTTTCGCTAAAATCACACAAGGCTAGCCACCTTCCTGACCCTAAACCTCCTTAAACCTCCTTGGTAAGGTTCTCATTGGTTTTCTAGCTTTCAGGTAAATAGAGTGTTTAGATAAAAAGGAGTCCAGTTGTGTGACCAATATGTAGCAGTGCCCTATTCGTATCGATGAGTGCTGGCATGATGCTCGGTAGGCGTGTTATTTGTCGTCATTCACTTATTACGGTACCAACAAGAGGGAAAAGCATAGTTATTATATACCAAAGTTGGGAACTGTGCTGCCCAAATTCATACAAATATGATGTTTAAGTGAAGTCTAGGACGTTGAATGGACGCTGCCTAACTAATAGGTACTAATTTTTTTTACCAAACAACAAAAATCTTGAACATAAATCAACTTTACCATTACAATACATGTATATTAATGAAAAAAAACTATCACAAAAAATACGTACGGAAATAAAATTTACTAAAAGAACATTTACTTCTAACTTAAGAATTTCTAACAAATTAAGGACAAGAGCTTCAAGAAACAAAATATACTGTAATCGGAACATACTATATGAAAGAGTACCTATATATCTCAAAGACTGTCAAATGAATTTATTTAAAAACAAACTAAAAAATAGATATTTGATAACATCTCGTAAGATTGCTAGACTAGCATACCATATAAAGACTTGGCTAGTAAGATTAATTAGTTTTTAAGTTAAATAATTAACTGTATCTCTTAACAAGTGAACGTTTGTCTATAAGAGAAAATAAAAATCGTTAAACATAAGATACTTGGCATGGGAAGAAGAAATTCAAAGCTTGAACTCTAACGGAGTTTTCCAAAGCATTTGTCTGAAGTCAAAAAGGTCCATTTTAATTTAAACCAATATAAATTTAACCACTCCCGAGGGTTGCCGTCATTTCTCCCCCGAATCTCCACCCATGGATGTCGTAAGAGGCGAATAAGGATAAATACGAAAAGGTAAGCCGCAGCGCTTTTTGAGGAATTGCTGTCTTACACTGATGCCTGTTAAGCGTGGGGATTATGGCAAACCTCCCCTTCATGGGGGAGGCTGGGTTCAGAACTAGACGGTCAAGCTGATACAGTAAATTGAATCAAGCTCAATCGAGATTAAGTTCTAAACGCCTGATTTCAGACGTTTATCTTAACGCAGATGAAATTTATATACAATTTGCAGTCAGTAGCAATGGAGATTTTTAACATTGCATGTATCTCAGTATTCGTTCAATTTAGAAGATAATCTCGGTTTATCTTTACTTTGTCCTATATATTTTTGTAAAACACAATCTCGGAGTGCTGAGCTCAGTCAAACACATGAACTGAATTTAGCTCGTATCGATCGCGTTCAGTTCCAACGAAGAAATGCAGCCTTTATACTTTGATATGTCTTTTTCCTGTCCTTCTTCACGCTTATTAGTCGGCTCAATATATATTTTTTCTGAACTCTGTTTCTTTGCTCTGGATCTCACTACCCACACCTTTCAAACACATACCCCCTTCTTTACCATGAAATCCATCCATGTCTTGTATGGATTTTCACTTCAAAAAAGTGTTGGATATACTATCCACATTCATTCTCAAGACTCTTTTAGTTAAGTATATGCTTTTCATCCTTCTTTAAAACATTCCTATTCGACGCTTATCTATTATTTGGAAACTTTTCTGTTACTTTGCTACTCACAAGCGTCCTTTGATTATATTCAATCTTTATTTTATCCAATCTTGTCACACCACCTATTCATCGTGACATTTGAACCGCACTCTTGATTTACTTCTCTTTCGTTACACGACATTCAGATCTATACATAAGAATAGGTCTTAGTGATGATCTTGAAAATTTTACTCCTACTGTATCATCCGGATTGTCCATTTTTTTATGCCTGATAGGTTAGCCTTTGACTACAACCTCACCTGATGGTAAGTGATGATTTTATGGTCGAAGATGTATATATATATAAATATAGTCAATAGAAGATAAGAAGATATATAATAGTCCGGCTAACCTAGAATTACTGGCTTTCAAGAACAGCTGCCAGAACACACCGTTAGGTGCTTGGTGACAGATTTTCTACTTGAGGGTGGTAGCTAGCTAGTCGGGCATTCGCAAAATGCCCTTGCTATAACGACTGCCATCTTAAGACAACAACCGGGACCGACGGCTTAACGTAGTAGTAATATCACTAGCGGGCTGCCATCCAACTCATGACCGCGGTGGACGTTGCTTAACTTCGCTGATCGGCTATGAACAGCTAAGCAAACTTCGCTACGAGTGCTTTGTAAGCTGCTGAGCAAAGCCCCCTCCATTATGGGAACTTCTGCCACAATCCTCACTTTTCGTCTTAAAGAACCCAGTTCTTCAGAAAGCACTGCTGCAAACCTAATTATAACCTTATAGACACCTCTCACGACATACACGAGAAGAGATGTGACCTTCTCCCGGCAACACAACCTTTAATTTTTTAATATTACACAAATTTCCGGCTCTATGGGGAAAACTGAAAGTACCACTGAAGTCACTGATTTTTTGTTCATTTTTAGTCATGCTTATCTCCAGTCCATAACTATCCCAGCTAAATATATATTTCCGACAGCTGTCCTTGATTGCCAGTAATTCTAGGTTAACCTGAAAAAAATCTTCGACCATATCAGCACTTACCATCAGGTGAGATAGTGGTAAAGGCTAACCTGTCAGGCATAAAAAATAAAAAAAAAAAACATTTTGACCGCCATTTTTTATTTTATGCTAAGCCCTTGGTTGCTTATTCAGAAGCACGCCGTAAAATAATGTTTTATAGGTAAGAAAAGGAACAGCTAAATTTTTACCGTCTTTTATCCACTTGGTGAGGTTGTCAACTCCGTTAGTTTTTGTCTGCTGAAGCTTGTCGAATGCCGCTTCCATTTTATACAATGTTGTTTTTATGCAAAAAACGCAATAATTTTCAAAATAAATATGAAATCATAAAACACGCAAAAAATTTACTTCAATATATTGATTTTTTTTCTATGCAAAAAGGTTTATTATACTTACCATAGATACCAACCACAGAGTAATAACAATAGAGGGAGCAATGCTTAGAGTAGAGTAAGAAAGCTATAGAGTGACGGGTAGCGTGGCCACATGAGACAAAATATTATACACATAACCTTAGGTATATATACTAGGTGGAAGAATCAGTGGAGAAGACATTTATATTTTATTGATTGTGAGACAAGAAAGGGAATATATACGCTTGCATTAGTTTGAAAGAGACAGCATCAGTTTGTTTTGTCTTGCTGTAAAATTCTCTTGTAGTATTCTTGGCTGTAAAAACAGAACTGAACGAAATATGGAACATATTACGTACCACATGTTAGAGCTATTTTTTATGTCTTCATCATTCTTACACAGTCTATGCGACTCAAATATGAATTTCTGGTCATAACATGAATGTCTTTGTGTTAAATTATTTGATAATCTTACATTTTACTATAAAATAATTCCTTGATTTTGAGATTATAATCCATAAAAATTAAGTAGTGTTCTTCTGTCTATCTATCTCGCTCTCCTATGATGAAATTTGTGCAAAAAGAAAAGAAACTGTGGAGACAGATCAAAAATTGTACTTTTTATAATTATAGGAATTTTTGGGGATACTAGCTCATGGCCGACGATTTTTTCCATAAAAGTGGATAATTTAGTATATACCACTTTTGACCAATACTTAATGCAGTAAAATTAACGCAATTAAATATTTATTTGCAGTTTTCATAAGGATGCTGCCTTTCATCATGTATGGATTCGTGCAACTGCACGACAAAATTGATTAAATTTAAAATTACGAAATTAATGAATTAAATTGTAAGTGGTCCCAAAATGTTGAATCTCGTTATTATTCACACGTATTATATATGTTTTATAAACCATACAGCTATAAATACATTATTACTTTGTTTTATTTCAAGTGCATACTAGGAAATTTAAATTAAGCCAAACCCGTGTGAATAAGAAATAATAAGATCTAAGAAAACAATATTATTGTATCATGAGCATAAGGTGGACACGCTGTCAAATCCATAGACGGTTTCTGTTGTAATTATTGCTCTATGATACCAACCAAAGAGTTAAAAAGTAAAACAATATTACAACCCCTTGCAAAATATTATATTTCCCACAGCCACAGAAGCACGAGTCTTATTTTGCTCTGTTTTGGTTGCTCATAAAACTTAGTGAATAAAATCCGTTCTACTATAAAACTCATTAAATCCGTATCACAACCACCCGTGAAAAAAAAATAGTTTTGATCACATCTCAAAATATATTGTACAAGGAAATAAATCAGTGTCTTACATCACGTGTGTAGCGATCCCTTAAGAAGGTTTTAGTAGATTTCAGTGTTATATTACTAGCAACACAAATTAAACAAACGCTAACATGGCGCGTGGGTAGGTGACGTGAATACATTTGGATACTCTTTTCTTGTCGGCGATACCGCCATATACCTACAAAGTTACTTTATGGATACCGCCATTCTGCGGATGCGAGTCGTTCTGAGATATTACTTGCCTAGTGGCTCTGGGTGTTCGAATAAGGAGTCAATTACGTATGTGGAAAAAATCCAAACGTGTGTGGATTGAAAACCTGAATCTAAGGTACTGTAACGTATTTAAAATCCTATCTATTTAAATTAAACTAAGTAACTCTAGGTTAGCCTGAACAAAATCCTCGACCACATCATCACTTACCATCAGGTGAGATAGTGGTCAAAGGCTAACCTATAAGGCAAAAAAAAAAAATTACTTGATTATTTTAAAAGTTGATATACGATGTAAGTTGATGACTAGTGTACGATGTAACCATTGACTATTGGTGGGTTGCTGATTACGAAATATAACGCTATGAATCTGTCATAGTCGCGGCACACGGGCCACTCGCGACAGCCACAAACAACGCCACGAAAAGCTAGCCTATTGTAGCGTGTGGCGGCCACTGGCGTCAACCGTGTGTGACGAGTTCATATAAAATGTATGAAACTATAAGAAACATGCCGGTGGCGGCGTTTAGGCGGGTGGCCTTATTGATGTAAATGATCGTAAGGGAAACTTAAAATTATAAATGAGTCTAGAATCCTGAGTGGAGTAGGATTCAAGCTATCGCAAAATGAATATAGTTTTGTCCCTGAAGTTATTATATAATATCTAAAAAAGATTTATGTGATGCCCGTAGACAACGAGTCGGGTCAACAGCGATATCACTAGAATTATCTATAAAAGTAGGTACGATATTTTTATATTACATTTGAACTATGTAAATGTGTGTGCTCTAAATAAAAAGACGGTGGTATTAGGCTTATATCCTCTGGTACCAAATATCTTCACCTCGAAGCCTAAATCTGCTGTAAAAGAAAGGATGCTTGTTTAAGTAATTTTTTTACAGCACTGGGTTTTGGTTCTCGGGGTGGTTGTGAGGCTCCTGTACATTCAATTAGCTCTTTTTTATTTTTATTGTTCTCATAATGGCGATCTACCTACAAATATTTAGGAAACGTGACGCTTTAGGATACCATGTTACTTAACTTTTGTTGTTTGTGTCCGCTACCCATAAATACTACTTTAAGAGTGCGAAGAAACATTGGAAAAATCAAGATGGCAGTGGGTCAACATGCCACAAAGGTTCTATCCCCTTTACTGGTCCTTTACATACAATTTGAGATGTTGTCAGCTATGGAAAGTGAGCTTCTTTTAAGTTAAGACAACTTTGTAAGGTATACGTTGGGTATTTAATGTATGGGGTTTTGAATGTTGCGATGGGTTATTGGGCTTGGTTGCAAGCTTATCTCTGCAAACTACCACGGAGATATCTTGTAGACACATGTTCTAGCGTCGAAAATTGTGCTCGTATTCCCACTGTTTTGTGGCTGGGAATCTGGTCTTTGTTGCAGGCCATCCTTTTTGTCAATACTGGCAACCAAATAGGCCATCCGCTTAACGTCCCACTATTATCTTACGCTTCGGTGCAAAATGTTATGTTGCCCATTACTGCCAGTGTGGCCTGCAGTTTGTCAACTCGGTTACCTAGACCTTTTTTGCTGTCCAAATGCTGGTCGAATTTTAACGATATCATTCGCTGGGCTTTTATCTGCGTCAATTTTTGAGCTGTGCTCGAACCAAATGGTTTAATACATGACGATGCTAAGGACCTGAAGGTATGACTCTGGTTCCATGGAGCTAGGGTGGCCCTCAGTGTGGGACCCTTCGTTCTTTGACGCTTTAGCGCTGTGATAAACGTAATGGCTGGTGCCATGACTACAACGGCGAAACAACTCAAGTGGCACAAATATACTAATCTCGGTAGAGGTTACTCGGTTGAGCCGTTTGGTGTAGACTCCACGTTGGGTCCGTGGAGGCCAGGAGCCATCTTATTTTCCAAAACATATCAAAGGGCTTAGCTCGTCGTCGATGTTACGTGTGACCATCGAAATATAACGCTCAGAACCCGTGTAGGCCCAAGCGGCGTGAAGCCATTTCAAGTAAGCCTTATAAGGCTTACTACGAATCTCGTCGCGTCAGTGGTCATGGTAATGTCTCCTGCGAGCAGCTCGCGTTATTTATTTAAAAATGGCTTACTGCACGGTTAAAGGGTGCCACAACGCATCTCAAAACCACCATAAGGATACGAAGATCATATTTCATTCGTAATTACAACTTAGAAACTCATAATTTTGAGTTACACCTTCGTTTAAACAGAAAAGTTAATCGTAAACAAACTAGACGCCATAACAATATAAATGTTGCCAGCTATGGAAAAAATATTTGCCCCAACTGCCGGTTTTTATGGTTTCGTAATCTATAGTGTACTACAAGAAACCCTTATAACTTCATCATATGCTTTCTGTCTGTCTGTCACTCTGTCTTAATTCCTTATAGACTTCTAACTTTTGCGTTATATCTGTACCTATATAAAAGGGAAAGGACATTACTCAATCTCGAAGATCATTTGACCTATGGCTATGATGCTGAAATTTGGCATGTAGGTATTTTATAGGTAAGAAAGTCGGCCAACGACGGAATTAGCCGCAGTTTCGAAGTAAAGCGAATCTAAAAAAAATTCATCAATGCGGTAAAAATTTATAAAACTTTTGCAGTCGCAAGGAAATTAAAATGTTACATTTAAGTTCGGTTATAATATTAGGTAGTATTTATTTTGTTATTATTATTAAAGTTGAAATTTATATCGTCTTTTTACGTACATATCCGGTTCTAATTCCAAACAAATCATCACAATAAGTATATTTCTATATAAATTTACTGTCAGAAAACCTTGTAGGCTGGTTTGCTTAAATATAATCATAAATGCATAATGTGATAAAAATATAAGCCTGAATGTCCAATATTATTGTCTGGCGACTGCCATAATGCTGAATAACATCTTCACAATAATTCTAAGTTATTCTACTTTTTGGGAAAACCGTCTATCAACTTGCAACATTATTCGAGCGTGAGTGTGCGTACCGACGAATGTAATTACGTGACGCTTACGCACACATTCATTGTATTTATGCTCCAATATTGAGCGGAACTTTGAACGAAACTATCATTCTGAGCGTTATATTTCGATGCGTGTGACATTAATGCTGCCACATATTTGGCTCAACGAATATACATAGCAATCTTACGGAGCAATGGCAGCATCCTGGGCACGCTGCCAAGGACGATATGGAATTGTCCTAACATTCATACGATATTATATATATTACATATGCATGTTCTATTGTATACTATTCATAGGATATACATTAGAACACACATGGTGGAAAGGCCGCCTGGCTAGCGACTAAACTCAAGTAGAAACCCGGTCGCCAAGCACCTAATGGTGTGGTCCGGCAGCTGTCCTTGAGAGCCAATTCTTGGTTAACCTGAACAACATCTTAGATAGATAGATAGATAACACTTTATTGTACTTTCTTATTACAATTAATATAACTAACAAAAATTATTCATCTTAAGATAAAAAAGATCGGCGGCGTTATTGCTAGGCAGCAATCTCTTCCAGGCAACCGTAGGCAGAAAAATCAATTTGATTAACATCGGGGTAGAGTGTAAAACTAAGTGAGATTAGTAAACTAGTTGCATACTTAAATATATATACAAGTACCTATTATAAATATTTAATAACTGTATAATATATATATATATATATATATATATATATATATATATATACACAAATAAACATAAATAATACACATTAAATACACATATAGATACAAAAATATAATTCATGGTAAAAAAATATAATCAGCAATAAAAAAACAAATACCGAGATATTTATAAAAAATATTTAGTGGATATCAAAAATTAAAGCTTATGGATATTTGATCGTTTATTTATTTTTTTGTGAAGGCTTCTTTAAAAGCGCTGGCACCAGCCATGACTGCGTCGATCAGTCGGGGTCCTTGTTCAGCCAAATGCTTCGTCATTTCATCCAAATTCTTTTTCTGGTCCTCAGCGAGCTTGGTAATTGCTTCTTTAAAATTTTGCAGTTCAACGTTTTGTTTATCTTTAACATCAGAGAACAGATGGCGTACTTTTTCTTCGGCTTCCTTCGTGGACTCTATCAATTTTGCTGAAATAAAAATGAAATAAAATTCAATTTTACTGAAATAAAATAGACAAACAGACCTTTTTCATTGCAATGTAGAAGTTCCAAATTTTGTGCTCTAAACATTTGGAAAAGATTAGATCCGATAACCTACATCTGTAAGATCCGTAAACCGCTGGGCTAACGAGCATCTCTCGAATGATCTAAATTTTTGTGCTCTTATTGTATTCCTTTAACTGTCATAGGGGACGGTGCGTGGTTATCAACCAGACTACTAGATTTAATCTAATCGAAAAAAGTGCTTTTTTAAACACTTAGCTCTCGTAATAATATCACTATCCTCGACCTAATAAAAGATTCAATCTGTAAGCATATATGATAAAAATTATGTTAATGAATAGATTCAGGCGTTACTTTGCGGAAATCCATATTTAATAATAACAAATACTTTTAAAAGTATCCTAAAAACATTAAATAATATTTAAATAAAACACTTAAAAAAGCATAAAATTATATATCTAGTGACAATTCCGCCTAATTTTCCTGTTATCTACGTGACGTCATAAACATCACGCAGCCTAACCGGAAGAATACCCGACTAGTTTCGCTTCTAAACGAAGCATCTTCAGGAGGTCTTGACTTACCGAGCGCACGATCGAGACTAAACGGCCAGCGGCTAAACACGCCTTTATATAGGCCCGATCGTGACTCACTGTTCTTTTTTGTAGCTTACAATTGGTAAAGATATACGTGTTTATAGTGATAATTATATAACAATGTTATTGAATTGCTAACAGAATATTTTTAAATTATATATGGTATGTTTAGTGTTTACAAATATGAGAAATATTGAATAATATAGTAAACAATATTAGGAAACTAGTTTTAACTTAAAATTATGAAAGGGTCGCAGAGTGACGTCAACACTGGTTCGGCGGGTAGCTCGGTTCGGCCAGCAGGCGGCTTCCACGATGAAACAGTCACAGGACCTGCTTGTAGCTGCTCGGGACACGTGGGGATGACACGGTGGGTGGCGTGACTCGTAGCGTGACGTCATCACTGGTAGCTGGTTCGACGGGTGGCTTGGCTCGGCACGTTATGAAAAAATAATAAACAAATATTACAAATAATGTTTAAATTATTAGGTTTCAATTTGATTTAATCTGTACTTAATTAAATGCTTTACATTTTTCTTGTAATTATTCAATTTGACTCCTTTAATGGCTTATTTGATAATTGCGTAGTCCATTAGACATTGATTTGACTCGTTACGTAATACTTGGAGGGGAGAGCAAACATGGCCAGTTGTAGGGAGAATTCGAGTCAGTCTTCAAAAGATTCTTGAAGTGGCCGGACGTTACAGTACTTAATACGCAAAGTGCCGTGTATAATATACGACAGTAATATAGGTATACAGTGTTTGATAGTGAGTTTACCCTAATTGTGGAAGATAAGTGTGAAATATAGCAGTTGTGACATGGTAAGCCGGAACTTTATCACAAAATAGTTTGTGGCGGCAGATTATCACTAAAAATACGTAACAGTGGGGATGAAACCAATTGAGTCTGTTCATTCAGCAGCGCGAAGCCTACACTATGTTTCGATATTTCTAACTGTTCTAATACACATAACCTAAACCCCTTGTCACAACAGTGTAAGATTTCAAACGTATTACAATCGAGGAGTTGATGACCGCTTTCAATTAAATGTTTGGCAAAATGAGACTGTTCGGGATGGTCGTTTCTAAACGCGGATTTATGTTCTTTATATCGGATATCAAAATTACGGCCAGTTTGACCAATATAAACGCTGTTACATTCGTCACAGGTAAGTTTGTACACACCGGATTTTTTACCGTTTTCCAGTCGATCTTTACCGTTACATAAATGACGTAGATTTTGATTTGTACGAAAAGCTACATGGACGTTATTTTTCTTTAATATATTGGAAATTTTTTGAGATATTGGCCCCATATACGTTAAGCTGCCTACGTACTTGATATTTCTATCAGAAGGGCAAGAATAAAGAAGTGACCTAGCCTTATTACGTTGTTTGGTCTGAATTAATCGATCAACTAACTGTTTATTGTAGCCGTTGGAAATAGCAATTTGGTATATTATATTAAGCTCTTTATTATAGTTGTCTTGGGTCAGAGGAACCGATAACAATCTATGGACATAACTTCGAAAAGCGGCTAATTTGTGTTGAATAGGATGACAAGAACTGGAGGGAATAGCAACATCTGTGTGTGTTGGTTTTCGATATATTTGGAATTGCAATTTACTGTCAACTCTTGTAAGCGTTAGATCCAAAAAGTTGATAGATTGGTTTGATTCTAATTCCAGTTTAAATTTAATTTTTGGGTGTATATTGTTAAGTTTCTTCACAAAGATATCAATTTGGCGGGAAGTACCAGTCCAACAAATGATTATATCATCAACGTATCTATAATAAAATAAAATTCTAGGTTCTTTTACTATGTGTTTGCACTCAAAGTCGTCCATAAAAAGTTCGGCCATAAGTGGACTTAAAGGTGACCCCATAGCTAATCCCTCTTTTTGAAAATAATACTCATCATTAAACCTAAAATAATTTTGCTTCATACAGACTGTAGTCAAATTTATAAGGTCATTTACTTCCCCAGGATGTAATCTTTGTTTCTCAAAATGATTCTCTAAGACGCGTAAGCAATTTTCGTAAGGAACGTTGGTAAATAGACTGTCGACATCAAGAGATAATAATTTGGCACCGGAAGGGATGTCAATATCTTTAACTTTGTTAATCAGATCTAGGCTATTCTTTAAACTATATTTAGGTTGAAAAGATGATTTGGTACACAACAAAATATTGAGATGTTTTGCTAGGTTGTACGCAGGGGCGCCAACATAAGAGACAACGGGTCGAATAGGAATGTTCACTTTGTGTGTTTTAGGTAAACCGTATAGACAGGGAGATCTAGGATTCATTGGTACTATATTATTGAGTGAATGTGTAGGTATAAATGAAGTAGACTTAATTGCATTTTTGACATCTAAAGTGAAATGTTTAGTTGGGTCGGAATTCAACTGTTCAAATTCTTCACCTTGAATAATATCGTTAACTTTTTGATTGTAATCATTTTTGTCTAATATAACCACACTGTTGCCTTTATCTGATTTGGAAACCACTAGATTGTTTTGGCTTAATTTATTTTGTAAAGAATGAAACTGCCCAATCTCAGAGCTATGGTGATTACTAGAGGAGTAAGCTTTTTTAATTTGAACAGCTATTTGGTGTTTCACTGCAGTCTCAACTTTACCTTTAACACAAGAGATTTCAGAATCTACTAACAATGTTTCGAGAGTTTTCTGTGATAAATTAGGGGTCAAATTATATTTTAAACCTTTTTCTAAAAGAGAAAGTTCTGACGCTTGAAATTGTGTATTACTTAAGTTTTCAACACGTGGGTGAAACGTATGAGCCTGGCTCTGGTCAATTGAGGTAACATTGCTATTATTAGGTCGTGAATTACGTGATAATCTCTCCAACTTCCTAGATTGTGATATGTATTTTTCATGTGTAACTTTAGAAGCTAAATCCCTAGCTTTATTATCTAAAATATCAAATTCAATATTATGTAAATTAAAACTAAGTTCCGAATATAGCACCTTTAGGTGAAGTTTGAGGTTGTCCCTAATAGAAAACCAACGTCTACTTTCTTCGTTTAACCAAATTTTTTTGGCTTTATCTAACGCGATATTACTAGCCCGAGTGTGTGACTTGGTACGTAAATTAATATAATTTGGAATGACACCTAACTGTTTACACTGCTGATTGAACCAGACATTTTGGGAAGCTAACCGATGGAGTTTAGTCAATTTTATATACAATTTCGCCTGCTCAGCTATACTTCCCAAAATGTCTGGTTCAATCAGCAGTGTAAACAGTTAGGTGTCATTCCAAATTATATTAATTTACGTACCAAGTCACACACTCGGGCTAGTAATATCGCGTTAGATAAAGCCAAAAAAATTTGGTTAAACGAAGAAAGTAGACGTTGGTTTTCTATTAGGGACAACCTCAAACTTCACCTAAAGGTGCTATATTCGGAACTTAGTTTTAATTTACATAATATTGAATTTGATATTTTAGATAATAAAGCTAGGGATTTAGCTTCTAAAGTTACACATGAAAAATACATATCACAATCTAGGAAGTTGGAGAGATTATCACGTAATTCACGACCTAATAATAGCAATGTTACCTCAATTGACCAGAGCCAGGCTCATACGTTTCACCCACGTGTTGAAAACTTAAGTAATACACAATTTCAAGCGTCAGAACTTTCTCTTTTAGAAAAAGGTTTAAAATATAATTTGACCCCTAATTTATCACAGAAAACTCTCGAAACATTGTTAGTAGATTCTGAAATCTCTTGTGTTAAAGGTAAAGTTGAGACTGCAGTGAAACACCAAATAGCTGTTCAAATTAAAAAAGCTTACTCCTCTAGTAATCACCATAGCTCTGAGATTGGGCAGTTTCATTCTTTACAAAATAAATTAAGCCAAAACAATCTAGTGGTTTCCAAATCAGATAAAGGCAACAGTGTGGTTATATTAGACAAAAATGATTACAATCAAAAAGTTAACGATATTATTCAAGGTGAAGAATTTGAACAGTTGAATTCCGACCCAACTAAACATTTCACTTTAGATGTCAAAAATGCAATTAAGTCTACTTCATTTATACCTACACATTCACTCAATAATATAGTACCAATGAATCCTAGATCTCCCTGTCTATACGGTTTACCTAAAACACACAAAGTGAACATTCCTATTCGACCCGTTGTCTCTTATGTTGGCGCCCCTGCGTACAACCTAGCAAAACATCTCAATATTTTGTTGTGTACCAAATCATCTTTTCAACCTAAATATAGTTTAAAGAATAGCCTAGATCTGATTAACAAAGTTAAAGATATTGACATCCCTTCCGGTGCCAAATTATTATCTCTTGATGTCGACAGTCTATTTACCAACGTTCCTTACGAAAATTGCTTACGCGTCTTAGAGAATCATTTTGAGAAACAAAGATTACATCCTGGGGAAGTAAATGACCTTATAAATTTGACTACAGTCTGTATGAAGCAAAATTATTTTAGGTTTAATGATGAGTATTATTTTCAAAAAGAGGGATTAGCTATGGGGTCACCTTTAAGTCCACTTATGGCCGAACTTTTTATGGACGACTTTGAGTGCAAACACATAGTAAAAGAACCTAGAATTTTATTTTATTATAGATACGTTGATGATATAATCATTTGTTGGACTGGTACTTCCCGCCAAATTGATATCTTTGTGAAGAAACTTAACAATATACACCCAAAAATTAAATTTAAACTGGAATTAGAATCAAACCAATCTATCAACTTTTTGGATCTAACGCTTACAAGAGTTGACAGTAAATTGCAATTCCAAATATATCGAAAACCAACACACACAGATGTTGCTATTCCCTCCAGTTCTTGTCATCCTATTCAACACAAATTAGCCGCTTTTCGAAGTTATGTCCATAGATTGTTATCGGTTCCTCTGACCCAAGACAACTATAATAAAGAGCTTAATATAATATACCAAATTGCTATTTCCAACGGCTACAATAAACAGTTAGTTGATCGATTAATTCAGACCAAACAACGTAATAAGGCTAGGTCACTTCTTTATTCTTGCCCTTCTGATAGAAATATCAAGTACGTAGGCAGCTTAACGTATATGGGGCCAATATCTCAAAAAATTTCCAATATATTAAAGAAAAATAACGTCCATGTAGCTTTTCGTACAAATCAAAATCTACGTCATTTATGTAACGGTAAAGATCGACTGGAAAACGGTAAAAAATCCGGTGTGTACAAACTTACCTGTGACGAATGTAACAGCGTTTATATTGGTCAAACTGGCCGTAATTTTGATATCCGATATAAAGAACATAAATCCGCGTTTAGAAACGACCATCCCGAACAGTCTCATTTTGCCAAACATTTAATTGAAAGCGGTCATCAACTCCTCGATTGTAATACGTTTGAAATCTTACACTGTTGTGACAAGGGGTTTAGGTTATGTGTATTAGAACAGTTAGAAATATCGAAACATAGTGTAGGCTTCGCGCTGCTGAATGAACAGACTCAATTGGTTTCATCCCCACTGTTACGTATTTTTAGTGATAATCTGCCGCCACAAACTATTTTGTGATAAAGTTCCGGCTTACCATGTCACAACTGCTATATTTCACACTTATCTTCCACAATTAGGGTAAACTCACTATCAAACACTGTATACCTATATTACTGTCGTATATTATACACGGCACTTTGCGTATTAAGTACTGTAACGTCCGGCCACTTCAAGAATCTTTTGAAGACTGACTCGAATTCTCCCTACAACTGGCCATGTTTGCTCTCCCCTCCAAGTATTACGTAACGAGTCAAATCAATGTCTAATGGACTACGCAATTATCAAATAAGCCATTAAAGGAGTCAAATTGAATAATTACAAGAAAAATGTAAAGCATTTAATTAAGTACAGATTAAATCAAATTGAAACCTAATAATTTAAACATTATTTGTAATATTTGTTTATTATTTTTTCATAACGTGCCGAGCCAAGCCACCCGTCGAACCAGCTACCAGTGATGACGTCACGCTACGAGTCACGCCACCCACCGTGTCATCCCCACGTGTCCCGAGCAGCTACAAGCAGGTCCTGTGACTGTTTCATCGTGGAAGCCGCCTGCTGGCCGAACCGAGCTACCCGCCGAACCAGTGTTGACGTCACTCTGCGACCCTTTCATAATTTTAAGTTAAAACTAGTTTCCTAATATTGTTTACTATATTATTCAATATTTCTCATATTTGTAAACACTAAACATACCATATATAATTTAAAAATATTCTGTTAGCAATTCAATAACATTGTTATATAATTATCACTATAAACACGTATATCTTTACCAATTGTAAGCTACAAAAAAGAACAGTGAGTCACGATCGGGCCTATATAAAGGCGTGTTTAGCCGCTGGCCGTTTAGTCTCGATCGTGCGCTCGGTAAGTCAAGACCTCCTGAAGATGCTTCGTTTAGAAGCGAAACTAGTCGGGTATTCTTCCGGTTAGGCTGCGTGATGTTTATGACGTCACGTAGATAACAGGAAAATTAGGCGGAATTGTCACTAGATATATAATTTTATGCTTTTTTAAGTGTTTTATTTAAATATTATTTAATGTTTTTAGGATACTTTTAAAAGTATTTGTTATTATAAAAATTATGCGTTAGAACATGATTTTTATCATATGTGCATTTTCACTAAATTACAATGGATTCGGAACTACAATAATGCTATCGTCTTCCTATCGTTACCCCGCTCCTGAGAGATCAGTATATTATGTTATTGTGACGGAAAAAGCTCGAGGCCCACCTGATGTTAAGCGGACTAACCTCTGCCTATAACAGATGCATTTTGTTGGAACGAATTACACTGCGCCCGTCACACTTAGACATAGAGTTGTTAAGTCTCATGTGCTTGTAACTTTTTGGATCTTAGGACAGCTGCCGAAACTGTTAGGTGCTTGGGACAGATTTTCTACTTGAGGGTGGTTGCTAGGCAGGCGGGCATTCGCAAATTGCCCTACCACCATGCTATAACGACTGCCATCCTAAGACAACAACCGGGACCTACGGCTTAACGTGCCCTCCGAAGCACGGAAGCGCTCAGTAGTATTGTCACCAGCGGTCACCCATCCAACTCATGACCGCGGCGGACGTTGCTTAGGTTTGCTGATCGGTTCAGAATGGGTATGAAAACTTCGCTACGAGCTGTTATGAGCCTTCGGGCTTGAGGCTTTTTAAAAAAAGAAATAAAATACAAAATTAAATTTAAGGCAACCGTCGGATTTGGAAGTTGGGTGAAGACTGAGGAGAAATATGGTTGGCTGAGGCACTATGACAAAAGAGATGATGATTAGGCAGGAAAGGAGCGGAGTGTGCAATAAAGGGTGCATGTTATATATATAACACCTCCCTGGGGTAGACTAAACTTCGGGGTTGAAATTTGAAGTTTATTAGGAATAGATCATTCGGGTGATTATATATTTCTTCTAATACTAGGGGATGGAATTTCTTCCGGAGTCTGGTGACGTCTATTGACCTTGACGGGTATGACAGGATCGGGAATTGGTATCTGTTCTACTGGTGATTCTACTGATATTGAACGGAAAAACCTAGGGAAGCGATATGGAAGACGGTTGCGCGATTTAATATACAAAAATAGTTTAAATATACAAAAAAGTAGAATAATACAAGTAATTAAAATTAAAATAATTGAGTAATGAGTCTCGTATTTAATTATTTGGTGTTGGTTTACAATTTTGTCGGTTTCATCCGCCATAGATATTAATCTTGACCTTGTTTCCGGAGTGAAAATATCTAAATCAATATTTTGTAATTTTATACGAGGGTCACTACTCATCTCCATTTTAAACTTATCTAATGTACAGCAAGAGTCATTAATTATATTAAAGTCAGAATGAGTAACGGTGACATTAATTTGTATATTACTATATTGAGGTATCAATTTGGTACTTCTGCAGTTTGCATAGCAGTTAATAGGGATGTTTACAATTCCCGTTCCAATAATATTTATTTCCGTGCTTTTCTGCCCAGGGCATTCTATATATAATTTATTGTTTTGAGACTGTACATAAATCCAGTTATTATTGCAAAGTGGTTTCCATAAATCTAAGTGTCCGTATATGAAGTCAGTTTGGCACTGCACTGGTAGGGCACTCACTATGTTTGAGATTAGTTCACTTTCGCAACTAGGATTCGCACTTGTTGGGTACACGGTCATGACGTCACAGATAAACTCGTTGGGATTTATAACTCTGCATTCTTTGAGTGATTCAATGTTACAATATTCAGATTTATCCTTGGTCAATGCGATATACTTACTGCTAGGTATTATAAAACTAAATGAGTTTGGTTTAACACTACTATGTGGGGTAGGCAGTGCAATATTATGATATACATTGTATTGTTTAGAGGACACTAAAGGTATTCTCAATATAAAAACAATCTTATTATTTAAACTATAACAAACTACATTAGATATATTCATTAATATGTGCATATGACTTAATTCTAAAGTAACAGGTAATTTCTGTTCTAAAGGTAAGTACCTATAATTATCAACAAGCTCTTGATATAGCTGCGTGGGAGGTAACACGGCTGGGTGAAGTATGTTTTGACTGCTAAACATAATGGCATTAATTATGTCCTCCAGTTGGAATGATAAGGTGAGTACAGAGGCTTCCAAACTGTTTAAAATAGAATTAATATTTGCTTTTATATTTAAATCGTTGGATAATTGTGACAAGTTTTTTAATGTAAGTGACAGATTGTCGACACCTTCGTTAAGCCTGGCTTCATTAATTTTTATTTTACTTAAGGTTTCGTTAAATTTTGACAAAGAAGAAGATGTTACCAAAATGTTTTCCTTAATTAATGAACTCAGCCTTTTTTCGTTGTTCTGTATATTTTGTATTGCATTGTCATATCTTGCGGCATCATCTTCGTTAAGAGTTCCAAAGATGGTTTTGGATAAGGTACCTATTCCACCTATCCATGCGCTGCGCTTAAACCTATTGTGGCTCGTGAGGTGAGCTATAGAGGAGTACTCGGAAACGATGTCGTTATACCTGATTGAGAGTGGTTCCAACACGTTGTGGCATTCCAGCTTGTTGGCAAGTTCTATCTCAAATTGATTGCACAAGAAACGTGTTGTACCTAATATAGCGTTAATATTTTGAATGTGGGGTCCAATGTAAGAAATGTCAAATGGAGTAACTATATCTAAATGGCCAATATTTATTTTGAGTTCACCGATTGGATCAAAATATATGCCGGAGCTCGAGTTGATCGGTTGGACATACTCTGGATGACCTTGGGCCAGTACGCTGTAATAAAAAGAGATGTAGCAGTTACTAAAATTAAACTCAAATATTTTAAACTATGTTACCTAATAAGGACACTAATTACTACTTAATCAATTTAGGTTCTAATACGTAAGAGGAAAGTATATACGTATATATATCTATAGATATTTAATTAGGAGAGGCGTCATTGTTCTCCACGAGTTTCACTTCGTCGTAATGGTGTTTTATGTGACGCCTATTTATGAGTAGGGACAAGGTATGGTTGCCATGAATTTTGACTACCTTGTATGGTCCCTTCCATAAAGGCGATAAGGCCTTCCGCATCCTAAGATGATTTTTCAGCAAGACGTAATCACCTACTTTATACTCAATCGGACGGGTGCTAAGTACCTATAATTATCAACAAGCTCTTGATATAGCTGCGTGGGAGGTAACACGGCTGGGTGAAGTATGTTTTGACTGCTAAACATAATGGCATTAATTATGTCCTCCAGTTGGAATGATAAGGTGAGTACAGAGGCTTCCAAACTGTTTAAAATAGAATTAATATTTGCTTTTATATTTAAATCGTTGGATAATTGTGACAAGTTTTTTAATGTAAGTGACAGATTGTCGACACCTTCGTTAAGCCTGGCTTCATTAATTTTTATTTTACTTAAGGTTTCGTTAAATTTTGACAAAGAAGAAGATGTTACCAAAATGTTTTCCTTAATTAATGAACTCAGCCTTTTTTCGTTGTTCTGTATATTTTGTATTGCATTGTCATATCTTGCGGCATCATCTTCGTTAAGAGTTCCAAAGATGGTTTTGGATAAGGTACCTATTCCACCTATCCATGCGCTGCGCTTAAACCTATTGTGGCTCGTGAGGTGAGCTATAGAGGAGTACTCGGAAACGATGTCGTTATACCTGATTGAGAGTGGTTCCAACACGTTGTGGCATTCCAGCTTGTTGGCAAGTTCTATCTCAAATTGATTGCACAAGAAACGTGTTGTACCTAATATAGCGTTAATATTTTGAATGTGGGGTCCAATGTAAGAAATGTCATTTGGAGTAACTATATCTAAATGGCCAATATTTATTTTGAGTTCACCGATTGGATCAAAATATATGCCGGAGCTCGAGTTGATCGGTTGGACATACTCTGGATGACCTTGGGCCAGTACGCTGTAATAAAAAGAGATGTAGCAGTTACTAAAATTAAACTCAAATATTTTAAACTATGTTACCTAATAAGGACACTAATTACTACTTAATCAATTTAGGTTCTAATACGTAAGAGGAAAGTATATACGTATATATATCTATAGATATTTAATTAGGAGAGGCGTCATTGTTCTCCACGAGTTTCACTTCGTCGTAATGGTGTTTTATGTGACGCCTATTTATGAGTAGGGACAAGGTATGGTTGCCATGAATTTTGACTACCTTGTATGGTCCCTTCCATAAAGGCGATAAGGCCTTCCGCATCCTAAGATGATTTTTCAGCAAGACGTAATCACCTACTTTATACTCAATCGGACGGGTGCTAGAATCGTAATAGGTTTTAGAATTTTCTTTAGATCTGTGAATGTATTCTAATGCTTTGTCGCGCGCATGTTTCATGCGATGTTGTAATAGTTTAACATATTCAGGATACGTTGTGTTGGAATTATCGTTATATATTGAGTCCGGGATGTGGGGCTTGTGTCCAAACAATAGTTCGTATGGTGTGTAATGTGTAGTCGAATGTACAGCGGTGTTATAGGCCAACATAGAAGTATACACATACTGGGGCCAGTTATCCTGATTTTCGTTAACATACGATTTGAGGTACTCCTTAAGAGTAGAGTGGGATCTTTCCAAAGCACCTTGTGTCTGTGGATGATAGGGTGATGACCATAGCTGTTTGATTTTTAGGAATTCGCACGTCTTCTTAAAGAGGTCAGCCGTGAAGTTAGTGCCTTGGTCGGTAAGTATATGTTTGGGAATCCCAAATAGAGAGACAAAATGAAGGAGGCAGTCGCTTGCTACTGCCGCTGTGTTACTGCGAAGAGGGTATGCCAATGAAAATTTTGTTAGGTCGTCTTGCATTGTCAGGATATACTTAAGTTTGGCTGTGCCGGATTCAGGCAAAGGCCCTACGATATCGAGGGCGAGTCTCTCGAATGGGGATGTGGAAGTGGATGTTATGACCATCGGCGCTCTGTTTACTTTACGCAACGCTTTGTTTGTCTGACATGATGTACATTTCTTGACATAGTTATCAATGTCGCTGCGCATATTTTTCCATGAAAATCTTTCCTTAATACGATTTAGCATTCTAGCGGAGCCTAGATGTCCAGCGATGGGAACATCATGATTTTCTTTTAAGATTTTAGGGATTTCACTTAGTGAAGGATATATAATATTATTGTGGTAGATATGTATTTTTATATTGGTGCCATCGAATAGGTAAGCTAACATATTATAGATTTTGGTGAAAGAGTGTCTATCAAAAGGGTTTCTGAAATCTGATATACTTATTTCGTTAGCTGTGGGATAGGACATAATTACTTCATCGCGAGCGTACTTCAGACATTTAAATAAATCGGGATACGAGTGGTCATCGAAATGGTGAACTTTCGTGAATAGAAAGAGGTAAGTTTTATTTCCAGTGCTAAGGGGTGAAAGGGTATGTAGAGATCTTTCTGTTTTTAGGAATTCTTCACGCTCCAGGTTTGAGCAATTACCAAGGATCTCTTGGATATAAGGCATGGACTCGTCCATGTCTATCGAGGTAGGTACTATTATCAATTTTTGTGTTCCTTTCAGAAGTTCTTCGTTATGTTCTATAATATGAGTGTTGTATATCTTTGTGGGTGATTTCAAAAATTTATTATAGGTCTCGTCGGGTGAAGGTAAGTTTTCAGGTGCTGAAGGGGGAGTATCCGGGTCATGGTATGCAGATATGGATGCAGGTAAGGTTTCAGGATTCTGCCAACTAGTTGATGGTTGAGGTTCTGGTACGTTTTCAGGATGCGGTTCGGTCGGTGCAGGTGGAGGATTTGCGGGGATAGGAGGAGCTGCAGGAATTGGAGGATCTACTATTGGACGAAGTTCTACGGGAGTTGGAGGATTTAAGGGACTGAAATCAAAGTCTCTTTCATTTACTGGACTGAAGTTTGTTGTCATTAGGTCTTCAAGTGTTTCTTGAGGAATTTCAGGGAGTGGTGATTCTGGCTGAACTTCGACATTAGAATTTGAGCTAGTTTCGTTAGTGGTATTTGGAGTCAACCTATCTTTATTTTCAGGGTAGATAGGGTTCACAGGATATCTGGAAAGGGCATCAGCTGCTGAATTTAGTTTACCTTTGCGATATACGATTTCATATTCGTACTCCTCGAGCTTTAACCGCCAACGTTGAAGTTTGCTGCTAGGATCTTTATGGTTGAAAAGCCATTTTAGAGGTCGGTGGTCGGTAACAATTTCAAATTTGTTCCCGTAAAGATAGGGGCGGAATGTTTTGCAACCGAAAAGTATGGCTAATAGCTCTTTCTCAGTAGTGCTATAATTTGCTTCACTTTTATTGAGAGTGCGTGATGCAAAAGCTACGGGCTGATCTTTACCGATTTGTCCTTAGGAAAGGACAGCTCCTACCGCATAGTTTGAAGCATCGCAGGTAAGAATGAAGGCTTTTGAAAAGTCAGGATAAATTAGTAGAGGGGCAGTTGTTAGTTTACGTTTTAATGTGTCGAAGGCCAGCTGTTGTTCGTTTTCCCATTTAAAGGTTGTCTCCTTTTTCAGGAGGTTAGTGAGGGATTTTGCAGTTTTAGAAAAATCGGGTATAAAACGTCGATAGTAAGAGACTAGGCCAAGAAACGATTTGATGTCTTTAGGAGATCTAGGAGCTGGAAATTCGGTAACGGCTTTAATCTTGTCGGGATTTGGCTTGACGCCTTGCTCAGTGATGACGTGACCAAGGTAACAGACTTCTCGTCGTAGAAACTCACACTTTTCGGGCTGTAATTTTAGATTAAATTCTCTGATTCTTTGGAAAATTGATCTTAGGTTCAGGATATGGGACCGGACGACGTAACAAACTATGTCATCAAGATAGACGAAACATCGAATGCCTTGGAGCCCGGATAAAGCAGAGTTCATCAGCCTCTGAAATGTGGAAGGGGCATTTTTGAGTCCAAACGGCATTCTTAGGAATTGGAAATGTCCCTCTGGGACAGTGAACGCAGTTTTGGCTTTGTCGTCTTCATTTAGTAATATCTGATGGAACCCGGATGCTAAATCTAAGGTAGAGAAGTACTTACTATTGCCAAGTTGATCTAAAATTTCGGTTATTTGAGGTATGGGGTATGTGTCACCAATTGTAACATCATTGAGCTTTCTGTAATCTATTACAACTCGCCACTTTTGAGTATTAGAAGCATCGAGCTTCTTTGGGACAACCCAAATTGGCGATGACCATGGGGAATTGGAAGGTTCTATAATATTTTGTTGTAACATTTTATCAACTTGATTACGAACTTCTGTCTTATGGACTTCAGGGAACCGGTAAGTTTTCGTATGGATCGGCATATCTGTCGTCGTTTTTATCTCGTGTTTTAAGGCATTAGTGTAAGACAAGTTCTCTCCGGGAAGGTGGAAAATATCAGAAAATTCAGAACACAATTGTAGGAGAGCTTCTTTTTCTTCACTATTAAGGTGAGAGATGCGCAATTGCTTTAACACCTCGTCTGTTCGCGTAGCACAGTCAATTGTAGTATTTATATGGTTTACAGATTTTGAAGAAAATTCTTTGAATTCTGAGCAGTCAATCGGGGTAAGTTTTAAATTAAGATTAGATTTCAGTGTCACAGGTTCTTCAGAGGTATTTACCACGGATATATTTATCCTATTATTGTCTTTAACACGTACTATACAATTTGCAATCAACAAAGACTGAAAATTTCTGATCGAGAACCATTCCTTCTTTGATTTTGGGATTTTGCACTGCACATTCAATAATGGTTTCTGTTCTAGCGGGGATTAAATATGCAGGATCGTGAAAGTGTAATTTTAAGAACGATTTACCTAGATAGAGTGAATTATTGGTATAATCAATGTTACAGCTATGTGCGTTGAGCATATCGGAGCCTATAATGCCATCGTATGGTAAGTGTATTTTGTCGATGACATGAAACTTATGCGATATGTTGGATTTTGCTAATCGTAGTTTAAGTTGAAAGTGACCTCGGGTTTCCATAGATTCTTCTGATGAATCTATACCCTTCAATTGGATTTTTTCTTTTACTAACTTAGGATGTCTTTCTAAACAAGCGTGTTTTAACAGGCTTACCGAGGATCTTGAGTCCACTAGTAAGGATAAAGGAATGTCTGACACGGAAGATTCGACAAGTACATGAGGTAGTAACATCATCGCTGGATCATTCGTAATCTCAAATACTGGACTGGACTCAGAGGATTTTGGCAGGTTAGTACTCTGCGTGGATACAGTGGGCTTTGGCAGGTCACCATGTGGCGGAGACTGCAAAGGTTTTGATGTAATTATTGGTTGACCTCCATGTAGCGGGGTTGACTTGGGCTTAGAAGTAAAGACTAAGGTGTCGATTTCTGAATTATGAGGTCCCGTACGACACCGGGACGAGACGGCTACTCGTTTTTTGTTTCAGCATCAACGGTGTCATAGCCCTCTGCTGATTCGTCTTGGGCATCGGACACGAAATGGACACGCTGAAATGGCCTTGATTGGTTTTGGTCGACTTTAAAGCGATTATTGTTATACTCGCGTTTGCGGCATTGTTCCAGTGTATGACCAGGTGCCTTGCAATATCTGCAGACTGGGGTAGAAGGATTGTTATTGCCGTTGCTAGGTCGATTAGGATAGAAGTTCGGTCGAGGCTGGTTAGGATTTGGAGGAGATGACCGGTGTTGATCGCGACGTATAGGTTGGAAATTTGGCCTTGAGGAATTTGATTTCTCTTGGCGTGAGCTAGAAGGGTTTTGTTTAAACAGAAATTGTTGGATCTTTTCTTCTGAGATGGCAATATTAACGGCTTCGTTAAGCGTTTTGGGTGATTTGCATCTTACAATATTCGATATTCGGCCTATCAATCCCATTTGGAAATGATGGAGGGCTTATTCCTCCATAGCAGCTGTGCGTCCTATCATTTCTCTATTCTTATGGCCATGTGAGATGGATATCTCTGTTAGTAACTGGGATAGACAGGATTCTATCCTTAAAGCGTACTGGCTCACAGGCTCGTTGAATTGTTGCTTGCATTCTTGAAGGTCGGTGAGCAAATGGGCATAGTGTTTCCGCTCACTGAACTGGGTTTTGAGGAATTCTTTAAGTTGCGGCCAATTGGTGAACTCTTTGACAGAACAGGCAGTTTGTGCCTTGCCCTGCAGTTGGCATAATATATATTTAAATAATATATCTTTTTGGGCTTCCGAGGCTAATTCGTATGCGTTATTACAATTTACTAAAAAGGAGTTTAATGTTTCCCTAGACCCGTCAAACGTTTTTATGAATTTTAATAAAGTGGCAAGATCTAGTTCCAATTTACTGTTTACGTTTTGTGTTTTCTTTTTAGCGAGGGACCTTGTTGTAGGTCCAGGATGTGGGGGACAAAAACCATCATCATCAGTGTCTGTTACAGCGATTTCGGGTCTCTCGGGTTTTGGACTTGTGGCTCTAGACTCAGCCATTTTAGATTTGCAATGTCAAAACAAAATAAACAGTATAGGTATAGCAATCACAATTCACACAAAAATGAATGAAGTAGAAATATAAAATAATTAAATTAATAACACAAAAATAACAAGAAAAAGTTTGAGAATCGCAATGACCAAGAATCACTCACTTGAATACGGACAGAGCGATAACAAAGGTTATCATTTCTTCAAAGTTCTCGCACGGCGGGCACAGGTGAGGTGTATTCGCACAGGATGTAGATAAGAGTTACGTAGTGGTTTATCGAGTCGGATGGGTGCTCGTTGCTCGTCGGATGGTGAATACCGGCCACTGCACTGTGTTGTGCGTGACAATGGGTATTACTTCCTAGTGGAAGACCGGCCACAGCACGAGCAGTGCGCAGCAGTGGGCCTTTCGTAGAAGTAGTTCTCAGTGGACTAGTTGAGCCGGGTCGAAACTTGATGCACTTTGTGGTATACTCTGGGTATGCACTATGAAGTAGACACTTACATTCACAGCACTCACTTCGCGCTTTAACACTTATTTGAACGGAGACGGTACCGGGGATCTTTTAAATCCCACCGCTGCCACAAAATGTTATGAGCCTTCGGGCTTGAGGCTTTTTAAGACAAGAAATAAAATACAAAATTAAATTTAAGGCAACCGTCGGATTTGGAAGTTGGGTGAAGACTGAGGAGAAATATGGTTGGCTGAGGCACTATGACAAAAGAGATGATGATTAGGCAGGAAAGGAGCGGAGTGTGCAATAAAGGGTGCATGTTATATATATAACAGAGCGCTTCAAAAAGAAGTTACGCCTCTTTTCCGTAGCGGTAGACAGAGACCACAGATTTCCACTTGCTACCATCCTTACATATCTCTTTCGCTTCATCTACTCTTATCAATCCTTTCATACATAAGCGTCGGTTTAGGGTACTCCTGATCTGGCCTTTTTTCAGAACATCTTCAATCTGATTTCGGAACGTTCGTCTAGGTCTTCCCTTTCCAACGCTTGGCACACAACACATTGGCTTCTAAACTAGAGAAAATGTAGTACATTACAATATTTACTCTCTTTCATCCAGTTGATGAGACCGTCTACACTGGCTTTTCCATCCTTCTTGAGTTTTTCAAACGCTTCTTCAAATTTGTTCATTGTGTTTACTTAACTAACTTAACAAACAAAAATTATTAAAAAATATTTGTATTGAAATCGACTTCAAAATTTTGATTATGTTAATCTAGATGGTTATGGTATAATGACTGCGAGTATTTTTTCTTTAATTTGAAGCTGTATATATAACGGATATCGTAAAAGCTAAAAGTATAATAGATGTTGCAGCTATTCTCAAACAGAATGGTCTAATACGTGACGACGGTAAAAGACTGAGGTATGATTTGGGTTCCGTAGAAGTAACGGTGGCTATTAATGTGGACGCTACGTATGTTGCCACTTTAGTACTGTCACATTTTCTGAAACACGAGAGGGCTTGCGCACGGCTACTTCAGAGTAGCGGTTACTTCACTCAAGCGGCGCAAATATGCTAATTTTGGTAGTGAATACATATTTGAGCCGTTGTGTACAGACTTTAGGTTCAATGGAAACGGGAGCTCATCTTAATTTCCAGAATTCTCAGGCAATTGTTACATAGGGTGTAAAGTTTGCGCAGTTTTGAGTCAGTCGGTTATAAAAATTTTACAATAATCACAAGTTTCTTTATTTATATTTAACTTATACTCAACTGGTAACAAATTTAAATATAAATGATTGAGAATTAATCATCACTTTTTTCATAAAATAAAAAACATGGAAGTCGAGACTTCCATGTTTTACACACCAGGGTGTGTAAAATTGCGCAACAAGAGGGATAAGGTTGCGCAATCGAATTACTTCCATAAATTACATTTAAATACACCGACATCCAAGTAATCAGTAAATTTTTCGTGCTACCACACCTGGCACGTAACACACTCGATCCAGTCTTCATTAATTGGTTCTATAAAATATATTTCAGTGCACACCTCCATATTTTCTCTTCTGCTGACGTCTTTTTTTTAACTCGTTCGGATTAGGCTTCTTTTATTGGCCAATTTCTTTTTTTTAGTTGATTCTTGTAGGGTGTGCTGCTAATAACTTCAGCTTGTTTGTGATTTTGATTAGTAGTTCTCTTTAATTCAGACCTTGGAATTGGAACTCTATAAATATCTCCAAGTGAAGGACTCATCTGCATGCTTAAATACGATTTGTATTTCAGAGCTCTGTGAAGTTAAGGCAGTCTGATGTGTTCCTGTAACTGCTGCCATTGGAGAGACAACTAAAGTTTATGCAATGCGTTCAGCTGCATCTTTTAGAGACGAAGTTAGTTTTCGAGTTTGTAAGACTCTATATATAAATGCGAAAGTAACTCTGTCTGTCTGTCTGTTACGCTTTCACGCCAGAACTACTGGACCGATTTGAATGAAATTTGGTATGGAGATAGTTTGAGACCCGGGAAAAAACATAGGATAGTTTTTATCCGACTGCGCAAAAAGAGGTTAATGTTTTCGCGCGATAACCGACATACGCGCGGGCGGAGCCGCGCCCTGAAAGCTAGTATTATATATAATATAATAGTAGTGGTAATATTCTGAGCTTTAGCCCACGAGCACTTGCCTTTAATGAATTAGCCACTAATTTTAATGTCACACAGCTCCCGGCTTAGCATCTTAGATCTGTTTTATATCATCTATTGGATGATCATTAATGGTACCAAACTAACAGCATCTTACTTTAATGTCAAGGTATTAGAGTGTTTCTCCATATTAGACGCATGATGACTGTGTTCTATATCATTACAATATTCTTAATTGATTTTAATTGATAAATTGAAACAATTAGCAATATCTTCATTTTGGTCGTTATTGTCGAGTTGTTATATTTTTAATGCATGCTGGGCACGCTGCCAACTGGGAGTGGGTTGGAACATTTGAACGGCCTATGAGTCTGCTATGACTTATAGGTTGTCTTAATGCTTTTATTGTAGTAGCTGTAGTGTTGTTTATAGTTCATAGAATTTTGTTTAATAAAGTCATTTTCTTTCAAAAATTTTGTATTTCACAATATAGTGTCTAAAACCCTCCAGTTTGTTTTTTAACCGACTTCCAAAAAGGTGGAGGTTCTCAATTCGTCTGTTTTTTTATGTTTGTTACCTCAGAACTCTGGACTCGATTTTGAAAATTCTTTTTTATTTGAAAGGTGATGCTTGTCGTTTGGTTCCATTTTAAATTTCATCAAAATCGGTCAAGCCGTTTTTGAGTTACACAAAAATACCTGAAAAATATTACCTATCTTGATGATATAGTTGTTAAAAATTAATGATGATCGATCCCGTAAGTAGCAAGGGTCACTAAAAAGAGTGAAAAAAAAAATTTAGCAAAAAATGGAACCGACTTCAACACCCAAAATTGTGAAATAACTTGTCGAAGTCGGTACCATGCTCAGTTTTGTGATAATAGGTACTTTTGAACTATCATTGTACCGACTTCAACAAGTTATTTCACACTTTTGGGTGTTGAAGTCGGTTCCATTTTTGCTAAATTTTTTTATGTACTTAGTGTTACTTGCGCTATCAAGACAAATTTAGCAATGAGCTTACCGTGGATTGACAACAGCTCGATAAGCAAGACCTGGTGCTGTTATTAAGATTGCGCTCCGGACACAATCCTTTGAATAAGTTAGCTCATCTTATGCGCAATATGAGTTCACCTTTATGTACGACCTGTGCCACAGATGAAGATGCGTACCACGTTTTAATGTAATGTGTCCGAAACGAAGTAGCTGGAAGGGCATTATTCGATGACAGTTCTATTTGATTGTGTAATAGTTACCTATCATTTCCTACGTCCCACAAGGCTAAAATAGTACAAGCACTTGTAAAGCTTGGTCTAAAAACAAGTTAAATATTTTTAGTAATACCTAGTTAAGGACTGACGACATCCTGAAAGTCGCTGGTAGCCAATGATTACGAGCGGCTAATAGCCGTTCTTTGTGGCGCTCTATGGGGGAGGCCTTTGTTCAACAGTGGACGTCTTCCGGCTGATGATGATGAAGATGAATAGTTAAGTGCAATTGTGAATATTGACATTGTTATGTATAATGTTGATGCCATACGGAGCGGCATATTCGCTGAGCGAAAAAGCTCCTAAGATCCTAGATTTAAAAAAAAGACGAATCTAACTATATCTTATGCATGAAAATCGGTGAAGCTGTTTAGAAGCTATGGTCGAATAAAGAAACACACAAACATGCATACATGAACCCTGAATACATATCACTTTTTTTGGGCTGTCGTCTATAAACGTTGAATCGGCTCAAGAGGAGAAAACTGGGAAATAATATGAATTTTCTTCCCATATTTCTCGCAAGCGTCCTTCTCTCATGGGACACTTTTTGGTGGCAGAGTCGAAAACACTGAAATCTTTGATGTAGCTTCCAACGGGCATACTATTATGTTTGGTTAGTGAAAGTCATATTGTACCAATCTCAGTTCAGATATACAGAAGGTTATGCTTTATTTTTTATGTTTTTATTAGTTATGTTTGAAGCGCTCGTAGCGAAGTTTGCTTAGCCGTTCGATCAGCTAAGTTAAGCCACGTCTGCCGTGGGTAAGAGATGGATGGGAGACCGCTGGTGACATTACTACTGAGCGCTTCCGTGCTTCGCAGGGCACGTTAAACCGTCGGTCCCGGTTGTTGTCTTACAATGGCAGTCGTTACAGCATGGTGGTAGGGCACTTAGCGAAGGCCCGCCTGGCTAGCTACCACCCCCAAGTAGAAAATCTGTCGCCAAGCACCTAACGGTGTGTTCCGGCAGCTGTCTTTGATAACTAGTAATTTTAGGCTAGCCTGAACAACATCTTCGACCACATCGTCGCTTACCATCAGGTGAGATAGTGATCAAAGGTTAGCTATAAAAACGAAGTTTCCAGAAGATGTACAGGATTACTTTATGGGAGAAAATATCAACTGACGACTGTTTTCAAGTTTTATTCCAGTTTTTCTCTTTCATTTCTGATGCGTTCTTGAATTTCATTCAGAATATTGAGTTTGACAGCTTGAAATTTTTTTTCGAATAATCGTACGTCTTGATGGGTATCCCTGGCAAGTATTCCCAGAAGTTGGATGAACTGCGTTAGGGTTAATTCTTCGTGGTTAGGGCCAAGTCTTTCGTAAGATAGAGTGAATAGTTCCATTGATATGTACCTAAAAGATAATTGCATTGTTAAAAAAGATCGCAAACCTATTTGGGATTACTTCAATATGATTTCTCTAGCAACACGAGACCATACTAAAAGTATTTATTCGCCAACAACATTAAGAGCCTGTTTCAGAATGTTCGAGTAAGTTCCGGTTATACTACCCAGAACATATTAATTATCAAAACACTATCCTTGCGTTTCATAGTCATCGATTTAGCCTATCCATCGGTTAAAGCTTGAAACGCTCTGCATGTTAACTGTCATTTTTATCATTCAGTTATTTTATGTGTTGGTTAGCAACCCGAAACTTAACTAGGACATTTTGAAACGGACCCTACGGGTTACATAAAGATATCGGTAGGTATTTGATTAAAATAAGCTTTAACTTCAGCTTCATGATCGGTCGAAAACCCGCCATGGAAATACTCTCGTTAGTAGTATAGTATCACAGTGTAATAATCATACAGAGGTTAAATGTATTAGTCTTTAATGTTTGCGTAAAAGCCGATATCATAAATTGCTGGCCACAAAGCCAAAACTTGTCACTTTTTTGTTATTTGACCATTTACTTTTTATTTAAATATACAATTGTAATATGCACATTTACGTTTCTTTTATATAATAATATTATAGACCAATAATGAAAGCAATTTTGTACATGAATATGTAATATTAATGTATGTAATAAAAATAATTCAATTTATAAAAAAAAATGTGGCTGCCATCTTGATTTAAAATGGCCATCAGTTTCGTAATCAGACCCCAAACGCTTTGAAAGTGACACCAACATTATTTTATTCAAATATAATGTTCCCGCTAGTATGAAGCGCGGAAAGGTCTCTTAAAAGCTATTTAAAAAATGAAAAAATAATGCTTGAGTGGATATAATATATACGTACCAAGGAGCACCTTTATTCTGAAAGGATTACTTCCACTGCTGGAAGGCAGTGGCTGTGTTGGCATGCTTATTAAGGAATAAGAGATATACTGTTGAGATCATTGCAAATAAGTTTCAGGTAACGAGTACACGTTTGAATGGAGCTACGCTCTTAACCAACATTCAGAAACCAGAATACCAAGTATATGAGGATACTCTAAAGACGCCAACAAAATAATATATAAGGTGGATATTAATTCATCAACAATACTGCGGGGGATGGTGTAGAATCGATAACTGAATGTGTTCCACTCATGTTTATTTTTCACATACACAAAAAGTCTGTACTTGCTTAAGCTGTGGTACGTTTGCTTTGGGAATAATAACAAGGACAACCGCGGTCTACGAACACGGTGTATCTACTCTCACACACGCACGATTGCTACGCGAAGTCAATGAACTGCTATACTAGGCACAATAAACAGCTGTTTTGTGAACCTATTCTGCCTAGTCGGTCTTTGGTGGCTTGCGACAAAAGAACGCGCGACGCGGTAGCGGTTTAACACAATACGGCATACCTAAGTAGCTGCTACACAATACAGTACGTACCTACGTAAACTTGAAATTAAAATGAATGTAGGTAAGTAACATTTTTTATCATTTAGAAGAGTTTAATCGATTGGCGATTATGCAAAGCATTCGGCGGTCTAGCTAGATTGGCCGGTAAGGCCTTCGCGGTCGTCAGAATAGGTACGTGAAACAGCTTCATCTATCACTAGGGCAAAACAGCTGTTTTGCCGTAGTGATAGCGTCTAATTGACATCGGGTAGCGTTCGTACGTGTGAGAATGGAGTAAACCGCGGTTCTCGCTATAATACTAAAAGGCAACGCGCCGCGCTTAAAAAATAGTTATACTGATTTTTTGTATGTGAAAATTAAACATGAGTGGAACATTCCGTTATCGATTCTACACCGTCCCCCGCAGTATTGTTGATGAATTAATATCCACCTTATATATACTAAACTAGGTACGCGTGTCAGTAGCTGTCCACCTCCCAGCTGTGTTAGTTCAACAAAACAAATTATAAATAATTACTGAAATGAGCATACTACAATTAACAAGCATAATACCAAAAATAAATAAAGATGGAACACAATAGTAGGATTACATTTCATTCTAACCCGGCACCCTACGCGGAGTCTGTGCTTACATTTTAATTTATCTTCTCTTGGTTATAATATAACTATTATTACTTACCGGCTGTCTATGATACCACATTCTGTGAACCATTTTTTGACAACATCATATTTAACCCCAGTACTGTTACTGGCGCCGCGTAGTATTGTATTAACTTCTTCTAAATTCATTAATAATAGTTATTTGAAATGTATATATTGTGTATGTAATGGCTAAAATCTAGAGGGTCAAGAAGTGAATCAATGAGTTTCGTTTTGGATTAAAGAAAGAATATTTTTTATTTTGTGTCTTACTATTCATTCCTTATTTTATATTAGTACTTACCTAGTTTTAATTTGCAAACCTCTTCAAGCTTGTGACGAAAATATATTAGTTCACGTAAAAAAAACACCCTTGTTTTGGCTGCCTCGTGGGGTGCCGGGTTAGAATTGCACCTCCCCATATCATCCCGTGGGTGTCGTAAGAGGCGACTAAGGGAAACTACTGGAAGGTGGGCAGTAGCCTTCGAAACGATCGTCCACAGCTGAACACAGCCTCCCCTATTAAGGGAGTATTTGCCATAATCCCCATGCTTGGCAGGCGTCTTGGGGATCGCAGTGTAAGTTGGCAGTTCTTTAGAAGGCGCTGCTGCCCACCTTCCAGTAGTTTCCCTTAGTCGCCTCTTACGACACCCACGGGATGATATGGGGAGGTGCAATTCTAACCCGGCACCCCACGGGGCAGCCAAAACAAGGGTGTTTTTTTTAGTGAACTAATATATTTTCGTTTGAAGAACATGTAACGAAACAAACTCTATTTTGCTGATTCTTTAATGTAGGTAAGTATTGTGCACGACCACGACGAGCGCAGTGCTACACGTGCTCCGTACTATAAAAACTTTGACCTTTAAAATCATAACAGAGTATTTTTAATTTATTCATAGGTACTTCATTTTGTGGCATACGGAACGTGTGATGCTGCGGTAATTTTAGGCATGAAAAATCATATAGTGAAATATCACATGTTAATTTAATGTGATTTTTTTTAATAATATCATTCAATGATAATGAATTAAAAGTAGTAATTATTTTCATGCCTAGCACGCAGGCACAATGAACAACCAATGATATTGGCAATGTTTAGATTCTAGATTTGCCTAGCTAGGTAAGATATATAGCAGAGTCTTCTACCTAGACAGTCTGTTGATAAACCTAAATGTCCGCGATACGCGGAGCTAAAATTAAAAACAACACATGTAACCTACATAAAATTATTTGTCCTTTCAATATATGCATCCTCACGCTTACTTACTAATACTAAACTGGCCAGGTAGCATTAAATTAAGGAAACTCACGTGCTGGAGGTGATGCAATCACTTACAGCACAATGTCCACACCACACTGGTGTTCATCACAATATGCACTGCACTTTTATAATAATTACATGGTTTTCTTCAAATTATCAAATTATTATTATAATCTTCAATTATCAAAGTTCAGCAACCCACCACTTTCAAAATCAAAGTTAATTAGAACAAAACAAACACCAGAAACCGACTTCAACAAATAAAAATCAATTGGTCAAAGGTTTCGCTCCAATTCGAGTTGAACGTCAAAATGTCACCCACAGAACATAAAAAGCAAGTAGACGGCGCCACCGCGAAGTTGTTTTCGGAATAGGCAAGGTTGTGTGTATTGCGTCTATACACTATTTTACGGGTAACGACATTGGAGGCATGCAACTAAAAAATCTCTACCTGGCTTTTTTATATTATTGTGACGGAACAAGCTCGAGTTCCATCTGATATTAAGCGGACTAAACTCTGGCTCAAATGCAGAACAGATGCAAACAGAAGATCCAAACAAATATAATCCATGTAATTTTACACTCTACAGGGTTATAAGTAAAATGCTAACAACCTCTTAGGGTTGACTTCTGCTAGACCTAACAAACATTTTGAGAAAAAAAAATCGTCCCCTTAAAATCAAAACCGACTAAACGCAATTTTTTGCTGATTTTAGTTAAATGTACAGTTCCATTTGTCTTTTTGCGCTCTAGCTACTGGTAAAACCGATAATCTGCTACGACCAATAGTACCACAGATAGCTATAGGCAAAACAAAGTCAATACATAATTTTCCAAAATTAGTTCAAGAAAAACAAATTAAAGATTTATAGCAGAACAATTTTATCTAAAGAGTTTAAGCAGAAACACATTTCTTCTCATAAATTGTTTTCGTTGCAGTTTATTCTATCAAAGCTGTTTATTTTATTCATCAAAAAGTTATTAAAAATGTTAGTCGGTTTTTGACGGTTGATATAAATTCGTAAATTTATCTTATTTTCAAAGTAAACAAAATAACTGTATTACCAGTTTTTTGGTGAAAATGTTTTCAATAAATGTGTATTCATTATTTGAATCAGTTACCTACCAACGCAGTCCGAATATAATGGGCCAAATACTTAGTTTGATTTCTTCGACCTTGTCCCCAAAAAGGTCCCATATAAACATGTTTTTTGCAGATGCAACATAAACTGTAACTATAATTATTACCAAATACAAGGTCAACTGAAAATAACAAAGAGGCAATAATGTTATATTGTTAATTGGACCCCAAACGGCGTGGACTTTGACTGAATTGAAAATAGTCCCACATTTTGGAGACCAGAGAAATTACGAAATTGGAGCATTTTTATGTTAAATTTGTTATACCAAAATTAGTAGATCCATGATTCCCTCGTAAATTACAGACTTTGAAATCGGTGCGACATTATGGCTCTCATCTCAAGGCTCGCTAGCCAGGCGAGCATTCTCGTAATGCCCTTCCACCACGCGGTGAAGCTCAAGCCGGCGGCGTGGAGCTGCTGCGCGGCAATCCATTAAAAAAAAATTCAAAATTCAAAATCATTTATTGAATTTAGGCGTCTACGACGCTCTTATGAAGGTCAATTACAAATTTTAATATTGAAATATTCTACATTGTACTGCCACGTTCAGCAATAAAAAATTATAGAGCCACTGCGAGAAGAACGGGCAAGAAACTCGGGGCCATTCTTTTAAACGTCTTTTTACAATGTGTTATAAACAATATAATACAATTATTACAATAGTTGTTTAAATTACGTAGGAGACATGTGATGGCTTGGCAGAGGTGGAATTTTCCAAGCATTTTTGTCGTTTAAGTAATCACAAACTGTGTGGTAGGATTTCTTAATCAAAATGTTTTTCACGTGCAATTTGAATTTTCATAGCCAATGCCACTGAGCCATCACTGCTTCCCGTTAGGTGCTTAGTGACATATTTTCTACTTGAGAGTGGTCGCTATCCAGGCGAGCATTCGCAAAATTCCCCCCTTCCACCATTCGGTGAAGCGACGTGACGGCCCGAACATGAGTAAGATAAGAGAGAAGAATGAACTTGCTGACGCGTCGGCAAGTTCATCCATAACAATTTTGAAACCTTAATTATTGTGTACATATTAATGCAAAGTGAATGGCAAACCGTAGGTGAATTTTGTATCGCTCTGGCGAAAAATTAAACTTTCCGGTTTGGTACATCATTGATCTTCATCATTCAGTAGACAATAAATTTACACGGAACCATCCACAGTCAAGATGCTACGGGAGTTGAAGCATTCTCTGTTCTGATTGTTCCGTGTTCGAGCTTCTGATACATTAGGTTAGTTGGATAAAATATTTATCTTATGAACATAATGATGTATATTAATTACTAGCTCTCCGGGCGCGGCTCCGCCCGCGCGTATATCGGTTATCGCGCGAAAACATTAACCTCTATTTGCGCAGTCGGATAAAAACTATCCTATGTTTTTTCCCGGGTCTCAAACTATCTCCATACCAAATTTCATTCAAATCGGTCCAGTAGTTTTAGCGTGAAAGCGTAACAGACAGACAGACAGACAGACAGAGTTACTTTCGCATTTATAATATTAGTACTGATTATTGACTCAGAACAAACGTCTATATATACAAAGTTATAAGAAAAAGCACTGCACACAAGAGAGGTGGGCCTCGAGCTTGTTAGCTTGTTTCGTCACAATATAAAAAAATTACATGTTTTTATTATACTCGTAGCTTCCAGAAATGTGCCGACCACAATGTTTGCAAATCACTGCGCATATTTGCATGAGCGAGAGCGAAACAGATGCAAATCATATACGTGAGACAGAGAAGGCGATATTTGTCAAAATGGTGGAACCATAGGGAGACAACTTTTTTCTTACCATTTACTGAGATGAACATTGATTCATGTGTGACTTTTTAGTAGACGTTTGAAATATTGTATTGGTATTTTATAACAAAACATTCACATGAAAAAGAACCATGAACTTGTATTCTGCTGCAAAGAGCCAATTTGGTAGTGACGCAAGCCTGTGATTCTTCGGGAGTAGAAGACCTTGTTTTCTTAGACCATGATTTATGGCTACCTAGCACTGTCTGATTTGTGAGGCTACAATTTGAATTACTCGATATGTGGGTTCGCATTTTTTTGTCTAAGGTGCGAGAAAGTAACCCAAAGAGAAGCCATTCTATTTCCTTTGACAAAATAAATTTATCTCTCAATATGCTCTTATACCTACTAATTTTAAGTGGCTTAAATTAATTGAATAAGCCACATTCACGTGGTTTAGAGTGATGGACATTGTTATTGTCCGAATTTAATATAATGTTGGTAAAGAAATCCGACAATTGTATTATAATCAAATATACAAATTTGGTGTTATAATTTTATTAAAAAGCAAATAACACAATTTTTTCATATTTTGATACCTCTAACCTCTTTTTAGAACAGAAAAATGAGCAATTAGGCACTTTGAATACTGGCGGGATCCCTCACTCGACCCGATCTAGTTAAAAATTCGAGCGCAACTAGTAATTGTATTGAATGCGTATGCCTATTTGGGCTTGTAATTTGACATACGTTTTAAAAGACTATTCCCCTCCTGTATTGCTTTTTAGCTAGACCTATTTTCTGCCATCATCAATTTATATATTTTTGGGAATTCGGCCAGTTTTTTTTTTAATTCAAATACACTCGTAATGAACAACTTAGTTTTATCTGTCGTCAGTACGTAGTATTAAATTCTCTTTGGTCGTCAGCACGCGTAGAAAGAAAATAGTAATAGAAGCGCTATGAGCGTATATCTAAGGGATAGCAATAGTTTATGACGTTGTTTATGGAAATGCCAGGTGAAAGATTTAACCTTATTGATGGGGTAAAAAGCAGCACCAGATTTAATTTAATTATATTATGATAAACATGAATACCTATCATCACATACTCAAGTTGTTGCCAATCTCATTATAAAACCTAAGGTATTGGTTTTGGATTTTTATGATTGTTTATAGAATTTAAACTAAAGTTGTAAAAATAATTTTACACCCGAAGTTTTCCTTTTGGCTTTCCTATTATAGTCTAAATATGGGATATTACAATCACGTCATCTAAACAACACCCAGTAAACTGGAAGTATAGAACTTATAGGAATAAATAGTGTTGGAATTGAGCCCGTTCTAAAATAAGTTACATTATGTGTTGTCTTGCGAAAGCAATGAGATTCAAAATGTTCAGAGCATATTCAAGCATTCCGTACTTTGTACGTTATGTTTACGTTTTTTTTTGCCTCCGGTAAGCAAAATCCATATAATTATCTGGTATTCATTTTTTTTTAACTGGCAACATAGAAATAACATAAATCTTATGTACATAATATATTAAACCCTTAATTCGACAGATTTTTTTTTTTAAATATATTTGTAAAATACTTATAGATTTTGGTTTTTAGCTTGTATGAGACCCTAAAAAAATACCTAAAAAATTATATCTCTTTCAGTTTCCTGAAAAACCTACGTCCATTGTACTGGACATTATCAAGTTCATAAGAAATTGATTCACTCCAATTATGTGCAGTATACTTCCCAATGTCAAAGAGAAAGAACAAGAGAAACTAGTGATTTCGTAGGAAATATTCATTATATTTTGGTATGTAAGTCTCATAGTTACATTGGTTTACGCTTACAATACTAATAGTAACTCGTAAAAATAGTAAAAATCTCACTTATGTTTTAACATAATAATTAGTTATCTAAAAGTCTTCATAATAATCAAGATAAAATAATCAGCCTTATAGTTTTTAAGAATAAGTATTAAAAATATCAATGTGGATAAAATCTTTTATCGTGTTTTAGTCGCTAGCTTACCTACCTACTTACTTATTGTGAAAACTATAAAAGCAATTTCTTTTGGCCACCAAGCACAACTTCTGCTTGCATTTGGAGCAATGCATGTTCGTTTTATTGTTCTTGCAGAACTTACAACATCCATATGTCGTATATTCAGGCCAGTGGTTGTACCCATCATAACGTACAGAAACTAGGGGCCTCGGTGCTCTTGGGTTTTGGATCAGCGCTTTTTTCGGTACAGGGCTGGGTCGTTCTGTTTCAATCGATCTTCCTTTTTGCCTCAATTCGACTGCCAACCTCTGTCTAAACTTTTTCAGACTTATGTTTTTCAGGCTCTTTAAGTTGCATTGTCTCCTGTAGAGCAGCCAAGCGTTGTTAACCGATATATCTAACATTTGGCCAAAGATGTTCATATACCAACGACGGCTCTTGAAAGATGTTCTGTAGAGAGCTATCAGCATGTCGCATAGATTAACGCCTCCCATATGTTGATTGTAGTGTCTAACTAACTGCGGACACGTGACACCAAGTTTTTTTTTGTGTTCTTTGCTCCATCTCTTGACTTCTTGAACTGGGTAAGCATCTACATACGAACAGGCTAAAGTCACAACTTTATTGTCGTACCATTTGACAATAGCGATCTTTTTATCGTTATCTACGACTTGACTAAAAGAACCTCTGCCTCTTTTCTTTAATTCTTTGTCACTTAACAGTCCTTTGCTGCAACCTTTCAATCTGTTTTGCCTTATAGTTCCGAGACTAAAAATCCCTCGATGTTCACGTAGATACCAGATCAAGTCGAGCGTCGTGAAATAGTTATCGAAATAAACAGCACATCCTCGAGTCTGAATTGTCTTGCAAAGGGCTAATACCAATTTAGCACCTAGTGTCATCTGCTCTTCCTCCTCACTAAAATTGATATACCGGAAAGTTTCATCGCCGCCGTACAATAGAAAATCATAGACGATTCCAGACGCACCAGCGCGTACTACGTTCTTGAATCCCCATTTGTTAGGTTTCATGGGGTTATACTGTCTCCGGTTTCCTGCTTTAGTACCCTTATACGGTATTGTCATCTCATCGATGCTATACTTTGTCTCTTCTTCCGTTGCGAGGCAGTTTCTCCTTATTTTTTCAATTAATGGTCGTATCTTGCAATATCTATCCTCATCCGAAACGGCGTTGTCCACAAAGTGAATGTTGCGTCGAATCAGCTCAAATCGTTTCAATGGCATGACGTCTGCCACTTGAGCATATCTAAATTCTGTAGACCAATAGTCTAGATAGGAAGGCATGTTCACTATACCCATGATTAGAAGTGTCGCGAGAAAGTCTTTCAACTCCTCGATGGAGGTATACATTTGCCAGTTCTTTGGGTTGAGTACAAGTTCGTGTTGTCGACGATATCAACGAGTATATCTGGGGAGAAGAACCGATGAAAAAAGTCCAATGGAGAGTCAGTATCCGGTAAATCAAACACGTAGTCGTTTGAAGGAATGTCAGCCTTATGTCTGAATTGTCCTTTTTTCCATTTGTAGCTCACAGTGAGTGTTTTTCTTTGTTTTGCTTGGACATTTGGCACAGCTCGTATTGGTACTTTCCTTTTACGCCTGGTTATTCGCGATGTTGATGGACTAACAACAGTCGAAGCATCTGATGACGGAACCGACAATAAAGAAGCCAAACTTGGAATGGCATTATAATTTACTTCACCAGTTGGTTGTATCACGTTGTTAATAACAGGGGTCAACGGAGGACCTTCATAATTGAAGTTTTTTTCGACCTCTAGAACAGTGTTGTTCTCGCTACCACTGACGCTAGGATTATCTTCTGTTTGAACATTTCCTGTCTCCATGAAAGTATCATCTTCAAAGTTAGTCTGATTGCTGTCGGTTGAACTATTATTTTGTGTATCATTTTCGAAGTCGTCTAATATATTCATACGCTGTAAGCCTGAATCAATGGAAGGGCACGATGAGGAGGACAACACTTCAGTTCCAGCAATTTCCTCTTCATTTTCAGGTTCAGAACCAGTATCCATATCAGAAGGAGCATTTTCAGGTGGCACCAATGCTACTATGCGTTGTCCTCTAGACTTGAAATTCTAAAAAAGAAAAAATAGTAATGCAAAATATTTTATCCGTGGATCCCTAAAATAGTATTATAAGAAATAAAGAAAATTAAGTTTCTCATAATACGACAACGGGAAGAATACTGGACATACGATTTTACATTTAGTTTTCTACTACTTTGACAAGGGGAAGAATACTGAACATACTATTTAGCAGTTATTTTACTAGTAATTCGATGACGGGAGGCATACTGGACAAACAAGTTTTGGGTGTCGTAAAAACTAAACCAAACTCAGTGAGACAATCGAAACATTATAAATAGCTACCTGGGTACATTATCTGTAGTTTTCAATGATATAACATCAAAATACGCTGTAAAACAATGAATAAAATGAAACTTACTGAGAGCCCTCGCAGCGCGTCTCGTCTCCCCGCCATCTCGCCTGTGACTGCTCGTGTCCCGTCGATGTGAGTGATTTGCCGATTTTTGACAGTGTAGTTAGATAGTTTAGGATGCAATTCTACACCTTGAACTCAAGGTATACGGTAAAATTTTCTATGTAGACTTTTTTTTTATCAACGGGAAGTATACTGCACAGACTCGAATTAAGGGTGGTAAGTACGAAAGTTTTGACGGAAATTTTTATGGCATGCACCATAAAAATTTCCGTCGTATACTAAAATTTGCGTATTCTCGAATAAATTTCTAGACAACATGCGAGTGAGAAATACAGTTAATCTTTACTTACCTTGTTGTCCAAGCTTCTAGTAATGATGATGATTTTGACTGTGACAGATTTTGACTGTTTCAGCACAGTCATGAATTAATTTACTATAGTAAATAATATACTTCAACACTTTTCATACTTGTTCTAAATAGACAAAATGTATGGAGTCAAAACATTAAAAATGTAAACCATTGTTAGTAAACTAAACAACGGTTTAAATGTATTTTTAATGCTACAATAAACTTGGACTGACAATAAAAATGAATTTAAATCCGTTATTTTCCGTAGGGTAAGCTAAGTATAAACTTGTTGAATATATTATGGGCTGTGGTTTTCGTGAGATAAATAAAAAAAAAATAGTCTTTTTATGGGAAAACTACTTTCTGGGTTATAGTATCCCAAACTCAATGGAAACCCTAATAATTAATGAAGATGCATGAAAATATTGGGGTCACGTGTAAGCCAAGACTATCTTCTCTAATCGGTTAATACATAGATTTTGCATAGATTAAGTAGGGTAGGGGAACCGGTCCACCGGCCGGCACCTATCCATCGGCCATTCCTGATCCTCTTGCAGTATTATTTAGATATTAGCTACTTAATATTACAATATAGGAACGAAAGTCTTGTAAATACTCTTTGATTGAATCGCCTGATACCCTAAAACATTATTCGGTTGGGTTACTATAACAAACGATTTTTAAAGAATTGTTTAATTTCACGTTGGCAGATGAGAAAGAGTTACGCACGCAAATACAAAAAAAAAATTGACTCGCCTCTCGTTCAACCGTAAGTTTTTTACTGTTATACTAAGTAAATGTTGATTGTTAATAGTTTTATAGCTGAAGAGAGAAGCTATAGTTATTCTTTCATAATTATTTTAATAGTATTTGATTTTAAATAACGATTTTTAAAAATAATGTATAGTGAATTATAGCTGATAGGCTAGCCTTTGATCTCCATATCACCTGATAGTAAATTATGATGTGGGCGAAGATGTTGTTCAGGCCACCCTAGAATTACTAGTATTACTATTAAAGTGTAACAAATTAAATCAAACATCAAAGTATAGTTTTAAGTATGTACTGCCAAAACTATGAGGATGTTGAAATAAATGCGTGTTGGGCTAGTAGGATATTTTAAATAGATACATACATACATATTACACATAAAAATGTTTTTTTTTTAGTTAATTGTATGGATACATTAATTTTAAATCAATTTTAAATGTTCCGACCGAAAACTGGGTAGTGCTGACCGAAAACTAAAAAAAATGGCCGAAATCCGGCGATTTCTCTATATTTGGATTTATATATTTTTCTATAAAGAAGGAAGCACTTGACGTTCCATTAAATATTAAATACGTAAACTACATTATATAGGGTACATATATCAATAAACAACGCAGGGCTCAATCAATTGTAGATTTTTTTCTAGCGTCTTAAAATTGAATGTGCCATTAAATGGCCGTAAACTGAGTATTCCACCCTAGTCATCTTGCATCTGTTGGGAGCCAGTTACCACTGGCTCCCAACAGATAAAAGGGTATACGCGAAAAGGATAAAAAATATTTATATCTGTCTCGCTCATTATTATTGCAGTTATGGTATGTGCATCCTTCTCTAATAATTAGTACAATTCATTACGCCGATTCTATTACTATTTTCTTTCTACGTCAGCACGGCTTGTATTGTCTCTAACAATATACAATTTTACATATAAAGTTATCTAAATTATATAAAAATCAATTTTATAATATGGACGACGTATTTGAGAAGCTGAAACAAGAAAGAAATAATAGTGTCGACACTTGCGTGATGTGGTTTCAAACATGTAGGTACCTACCGACTATTAAATATCTTTGATTGAAATTATTGTACATATGTATTTATTTAAGTATATCCCTGAAGCGGTGGGCAGAAGTATATATCCGTACATCAAGGTTTGTCCCAAACTTATTTTAGGTCCATATAAAACTGGGTTAGTCTATCGTATTCTCCAGGCTTAGTTAGTTCCAGACTCTAAAAATATATTCGGTGAAGGGCCTGTGGTACTAATTTTTTTTCCCAATGGTGAGTCTACGGCACAGATATCTGTATTGTACGAGCAGCTACCGAGGGCCCGTAGTCCAACCCAGTGGGATGACAGGGCACTAGCACTTTTCATTGTCGCGCTAGACCAATAATTTCCTACTTGCGCTAGGATCGCCTCGTAAAACACCTGCCCGGCTAGCATGCGCGCCGCGAGTAAATTTTGTCTACCATTTATCTCGTGTAAAATAGACAAATCGACATATGTCTACGAATGCTAACATGGCACTCGTCCGTGTTTACGTACATTTTGTGCTACCTGTGGCAACTTGTCGACCAACTCTAACATGCGCGCCCTTCGTTTAATCGATTTTTGACACTTATCTGCGAGTATTTGCGTGTATTTTCTCTAACTCAGTTTTGAGGACGAGATAAATCGAGTGTTTATCGCGCGTCTAAGTATAATGGGGGCGATCGACGATTTAGTACAAATTTACTTTCCGTCCAGTGTTAGCAGATCCGTTATATATGTATGTGTAATCTATACAATAAGAATAACGTAATTTGAATACAACTCGCGAACTCTGTGTGCGTGAGTTTAATAATGCCGTAGGTAGCGTAGGTAGTTTTTTTCAACTATTTTAAATGTAGGTAATTACATTATAGGTACTTAGCTGATTACTCAAAAAAACTATTATAAGTATATATATAAATGAGTAGGTATTAAAAGTTTAAATTTTAATATATACTTAGTACTTATGTATTAAATATTTTATTAAATTCGCAACAGTAAACATTTAAAGTAATCTAAATGAATATCTTCGTTTTAGGGTTTCGTACTCAATAATATATTGCTATAAAAGATTATTATATCGTTTAATAAAGAAAAAATGGATGGGACACTGAAAACTAGTTAAGTACCTAGCTGTGATAAAAATTTTGTTTCGCTACTTAGCATTCATCAACAAAAAAAATATTTAAACAACCATCGCATCGTCAAAAGAGCCATCCTATATACACCTTTATCATTCGTTTCAAAATTACATCAACGATAATAGTTTTTAATCATAAAAATCATAATTTCTAAGTAAGAAGTGTCGAGAACGCTAAAAATGTTTAATCGTTTATAAAAGTATGGTATTTAATTAGTACAAAGTCCATCACTGCTTATTTCCTAAATCTGTTCGCAATTCAACTAACAAATAGCGCAATGGAGAATCGTTCATAGATAATCTCAATTAACGGATCGTAGCGTGGTGCGGCCGCTGCTGTCGTCCACCACTCTCTCTACGCGCGAGAAAAATACACTTCTCGTGTCATGCGTGACATACGTCTTATTTGTGCATGCTAGGCAGGCTGAATGTTCTACGGGTAAAATTAAGTCCCGTTTAACATTTATGGTTTTCAGGTATCTTAGGGCAATAGCTAAATTTAAAAAAAATTGGCAACCACAAAAAGACCCTGTCTCTTTGTGTTCTACAGTATGGGACGTAGAACTACTAAGGCAGATATAAGTTATTACATTGCGCATATACGAGTAGGCTTTCTACCATTAATTAAAGTTTCACCTATAAGATAAGCCTTTGGAGGGGTTAACAGAGACCAAATATTGTACTTTCAGGCTCTGCTTAGACATAGATTGTTTCATATAATGGATGCATGGTGGAAGGGCATTTTTGCGAATGCCCGCCTGGCTAGCGACCACCCTCAAGTTGAAAATCTGTCGCCAAGCACCTAACGGTGTGTTCCAGCAGCTGTCCTTGAGAGCCAGTCATTCTAGGTTAAGCCTGTTAACACCTTCGACTACATCATCCCTTAGCATCACGTGAGATTGTGGTCAAATGCTTACCTATCAGCAATAAAAAAAAATGTTTCATCACATTCTGCATACAAAAAACTTACTTTAGGGTAGCAAATCTGGACCTCAGTAAAGCCCAATAAATGTCCAAACCATTGATCAAAGCCAGACTAATATATGTAGCAGTAGAACTCGTTGTGAACGAGGTAATCTGGAGAATTACTGCCTAATTGTAAAATATTCCTTAAAGTAAATAATAATCATACCTTTTACTATACTAAGCTACCTCTTCTTTCTGGTTTGAATGGATTCGGTACCGGTTCACTGACCAGTTAACTGACCTTTATAGATATACCTTGGGCTCCCAATTGCAAATTTGTTATGATATGCCCTCAGAATAAAGGACCCGCCGCGCGAAAACATTAGCCTAATTCACTAGAGCATCTCCAAATATAAATTAAGATAGTGATATGCTTCCAATTTCAGCAAAGCTGATTGACTCCACGAAAGAAGCCGAGGAGAAGGTGCGCGAGCTGTTTTCTGATGTAAAAGATAAACAAAATGTGGAATTGGTGAGATTTAAAGAAGCTGTTGTCCAGCTGGCTGTAGAACAGAAGAAAAATTTGGAAGATATTACAAAGAGATTGGGTGAAAATGGACCTCGCTTAGTAGAGATAGTCATGGCTGGTGCCAGTGCATTCAAAGATGCATTTAAAAAGAAATAAAATATGATTATTAATGTTTACAGTATTGTTTTACGTTACAAAATTACAAGAGAAAAAATTTGAGTTATGTGCGGGATTCGAACCCCCGCCATTCGCCTCTATAGCCGGGGCATGCTATAACTATTTACGCTAATATGACATATGACTCATAGCTCTAATTTTTCCTCGCGTTCTGTAACCATCGAATGGTGGTGGAGTAACACCTATAGTTCAACTTACGTCGTATTTACTACATACAAGAATAATTTTGCACTTAGCTTTAAACTTCATATTATAAAAACTTACGCTCATATTTATATCTAATATATGAATAACACAGGTTCAGCAGACTGATGGCTGTCCGCCATCAGTCTGCTGAGTCTGCTGTGGCAGAGCACGCCCTGACATCTGGGACGACGCACTACATCCGTTTCGACAAAGCCCGGGTTTTAGCTAAGGAGAAGTTTTACGCACCGCGCAAAATCCGCGAGGCTATAGAAATTAGTCGTCGTCCTAATTTTAACAGAGATAGAGGGTTGGCGCTGTCACAAAGCTGGAGAACTTGTCTTCATGGAGGTCTGAAGAATGCGAAGCAGGAGATGGTGGACACAGTTAGTTTTGCTTGTCGGACTGCGATGGTGTCATCTGAAGAAAGCAGTAGCGATGAAGATGGTGCATCGCATCCTTTACCGAAAACGCAGCGTTCGCCACAACACTCCCCGCAACGACCCCCGCCGCCAGCGCCGTCGGCTCGAGCACAGCGAGCTGCCGCCCGCAGTGTGAAGCGTGACGCGACCGCGGCGGACGTACCACACTCCTGAGGAAGGCTTCCGGTTGAAGCCGAAACATTGTCGATAGCGATATCGACTCATAGTAAGTTCACGCTCAAACACCCGTGTTTTTTTTTTTTTTTTTTTTATGCCTGATAAGTTAGCCTTTGACCACTATCTCACCTGATGATAAGTGATGATGTGGTCGAGGATGTTGTTCAGGCTAACCTAGAGTTACTGGCTCTCAAGGACAGCTGCCGGAACACACCGTTAGGTGCTTGGCGACAGATTTTCAACTTGAGGGTGGTAGCTAGCCAGTCGGGCATTCGCAAAGTGCCCTACCACCATGCTGTAACGACTGCTATCCTAAGACAACAACCGGGACCGAGGGCTTAACGTGCCCTCCGAAGCACGGAAGCGCTCAGTAGTAATGTCACCAGCGGTCACCCATCCAAGTCATGACTGCGGCGAACGTTGCTTAAGTTTGCTGATCGATTCAGAATGGCTAAGCAAACTTGGCTACGAGCGCTTCAAATATTAGCTTTAAACTTGTTAATGATGACGCAACCCTTTAATTTTAATATTTTATTTTTTTAATAACACATGCTCTGTTAACTACATTAACAGAATCACAAAATAACATGAGGAAAAATTATTGTCCCTCCTATAGCCGTGGCAAGTACTCACCGTTTAAGCTAACATAACATATAACTCATAATAATAATAACAAATACTTTTAAAAGTATCCTAAAAAATATTCCATATAGATAAATCTATCCATTATAACTCATAAATCGTATTTTTCCTGTCGTTCTTTAATCATCGTATGGGGAAAGCATGCCCTGGCTAACAGGGTTGGGTTCGAGTCCTCCACATCACTATAATTTTTCCTCGTAATTTTGTAATGTAATCCGCCGAGCATGCGTTATTAACTTATTACAAAAATAAAACTATTTTTATTGCTGTACGTGTTAAGCGTAAATGAATGCAAACTTGTGGTACGACGGCTATGTTTAACTGGTATACCATAAGGCAGTTGTCTCACCGGAAACGATGAACGAGTAACGAGTAGAGCTAGAATTAGAAACGAGTTGGCGAGCCGCGAGGAGCGAGTGCGTAGTTCCGATAGTTTGTGTAGCTCGGCTATTTTGTGTTATATGAGTGTTATCTTTTATAGTTCTTGTCGCTCAGCGACAAACTAGTGACGCGAGTGCTCGCCGGCCGTGTGAACAGTCAGCGATCAACTATTTGTATATGCATCTCTCTTATTTACACGGAATGTATATCTATTTACGTTTCTTGAGCGAGAGAATAGTCGATAGTTACTCGTTTTCTCGTCGACGGTGGGACAAGTGCCTAAGGGCCCTACTCTACTACTCATTGCAATTTAAGAGGGCAATTTTTTAAAACTGGAATCCTTATCTAACTCTCGTCTTCCATTTATGAATACCTTACCCAATTGAACGTCGAGTTGGTGAGAGAAGGTGCGAATTTAAAGTTAATTTGTGATACTAATAAATGGTTTCTTTGATTGTAGCTAGGATTTTTTGCCGTAATACCTTTGCCTCGATGGTACCATGGCAGATAATGTTTTCTATAAGCTGTGGCGCTGCGTATACTAGGGTCCTCAATCAAGATCCTTGTATTGCCGTTTTTTATTGTTTCAGAAGGTGTATCGTAATCTTGGATCCCTCATTACGCTCAGGTTTCTAAACTCCAATATCACCCGAGACATGACATGATACATAATTATATCGGCCGCTTTCTCAAGGTCCTACTTATGCCCTTGGTTTTCTTTATTACATTTATTTTTTAATCTACTTTAATTTAGAAGGTACTTTGTCACGGTACTTGCCCGTGGAATACCTCGTAGAGCATCTGCGTGTTCCACAGGTAAAAAAATCTCCCGTGAAACACCTTCGGTTTTCTGATATTCTACGCAACGTCGTGCGCTCGGTGAGTCAAGACCTCCTTCTTCTCCTCCTCCTCTTTTCTTCTCTCTCTCTTCTCTTCTCCTCCGAGAAGATACTTCGCAAAACTAGTCGAATATTCTTCTGGTTGGGCTGCGTGGCGTTTGTGACGTCACGTAGGCTCAACAAGAAAATTAGGCGAAATTGTAACTAGATTTATATGCTAAACTTTATTAAGTCTTTTATTAAAATATTATTTTATGTTTTATTAAAATACTTTTAAAAATATATGTTATTATTAAATATGAAATTCCGCAAAGTAACGCCTGAATCTATATTCATTACGGTCAAATAGCTTTTAATATTTATCCTTAATACCCGTTACGTGTTGATTGCATAAGACGGGAGTTTTAATTATTGTATCAGTACTAATATTATAAATGCGAAAGTAACTCTGTCTGTCTGTCTGTTACGCTTTCACGCCAAAACTACTAGACTGATTTGAATGAAATTTGGTATGGAAATAGTTTGAGACCCGAGAAAAAAACATAGGATAGTTTTTATCCAACTGCGCAAAAAGAGGTTAATGTTTTTGCGCGATAATCGACATACGCGCGGGTGGAGCCGCGTCCGGAAAGCTAGTACTTGTTATATTTTAATGAGGTATTATCATACCCGAGTATTAAGTTTTTTTTTTTTTTTTTTTTATTGTTTTAAGTAGGCAGACAGGCAGGCGGCCCACCTGATGGGAAGTGGTTACCGTCGCCTATGGACGTTTGCAACACCAGGGGCGTTACCAACGCGCTACCGACCTTTAAGAAATGTAATGACGTCATTATTAAGTTAAGGAATTATTATTTTAATACGTACTGTTGTGTGGACCAATTCAGTTGTCTTAAAAAAAACAACTTATAGACACACACACATTTATTTTATTTGAAAAATAAAATTATTAATTTACACTTGACTTTAAAAGTTCCCGCAACTCACTTTTGCTACTAATTTGGGCAGAGGTTCCACCTGAAGGGTATACTAGTACTGAGTCTGGTGACTCCTGGAGTTATCACAATAAATCTGAGCACTTAATTTTGGAAGCCACCGTTTATATAGAGAAAAATACTGCTGACAACGCGTAAATAGGTTTGTGAGGGATTCGGGCCTAGGTCAGCAATATATTAGGTGTAACAGTACGTGATTGGAACATTCGTTTTGTTTAGTTTTGTAAGGAGAAATAGTGTTGCAGGCGTTTGTAATTATCCTACTATTAAAATGCATGTCTTCAAGCCACACATTAGACTGATTAAATACTAAAGTAAATGTGAAACTCTTAACTTCAAAAACTCATCATAAAAGCAAAGTTAGAGATGTACAGGGTACATAAAGTGAAGAGAGCATAAAGATATGGAATGATATTGCTCGATTATCAGTAGAATCCAATAATTTTCTCAAGCTGGTATTTAGCTGAGCCATACCAGATTTGTCTGAAATATTCCTTACAAGACTATATAGACTTGGGCTTGATGCAGGTTAAGAACTGTCCAGATGTGATATATCGCCACACTTTGTAATAGACTCTTATATTTTACGTAGCTTATTAATCTTATTATATATGATAATTTAAATAGCAAATTCGCTGCACTGATTTTAAGTAATCAAAGAAAGCCTAAAAGGCCAAACTCTTCACTTGACCGTTATCTCCCTATAAGACTGGATTGCTGGTATGGCTTCTGATACGTACTTCTATACAACAATATAACTTATTTTAAGCAGAATATTTACACGCGATTAAAAAAAGAGTCGCAAAGGAAACCTACCCTTGATGTACTCCGATATTTATTTTGACAAATATCGCCGTCTCTGTCTCACGTATATGATTTGCATCTGTTTCGCTCTCGCTCATGCATATGCGCAGTGATTCGCAAACTTTGTGGTCGGCCCATTTCTGGAAGCTACGAGTATAATAAAAAAACATGTAATTTTTTTCTGTTGTGACGGAACAAGCTAACAAGCTCGAGGCCCACCTGATGTTAAGCAGACTAACCTCTGCCTATAACAGATGCATTTTGTCACAAGTCACGAATTGCACTGCGCCTGTCCCCAGGAGACATATAGATGTTAAGTCCCTGTATCTGTAATATCACTGGCTCTCAAGGACTGCTGCCGGAACACACCGTTAGGTGCTTGGTGACAGATTTTCTACTTGAGGAGGTCGCTAGCCAGGCGGACATTCGCAAAATACCTTTCCACCATGCAAAAAGTAACTGTAAGAGTAAAAGTAGAAAAAGCAGTGATTTGAAGTTTTTTCATTTCCTGCAAAATTGTTTCATTCTTACTGCGACTACTAAATATGGTATGTAATGTAAAATTTCTTTGGTTATATAACGTATCTACATAATTGGTTTTTACTTCCGATATTTTTGAGCATTCTTTGAAACTAAATTGTACACCAAAATACAGATAACTGGCTTTTTCTTCGGCATAGAAAATAATTACTTGATTTCAATCTACGAAAAATTTAGGCCTATTAGCATCGACGGTAACCATTATAAGAAAACTACGAACATACACTGTACGAACTTAATAACCATAATTTATTCAAGAATCATTAATCTGTGTAACTTAAATCAATTTCACGTGATTTTCTTTATTACAAAAAAAAGGTGAAATCTATTAACTGTTATTTACTATTTATTTATTTATTTATTTACTATTTATTTATTAGACACAATAATAGTAAGCTAACAGTTAAAAAACCAAAACGCTGACTATCTTAAATATGTACTTAAAAATAAATTTATATTTACAATAATATTATTCATGCTGTCGTTAAATATATCGACATGTTGGAACTCCTGTAAAAACTTATTTACTATTGCTAGTAGTCTAGGTGTGGGCGCGTTACTGGCGTGCTTGGTTCTCAAGATGGGAGGTGAGAACAGTTGATGCCTTCGACGACTCCCAGCACTAGTGTACTTGTTGGGTACAAATAAGGCAAGAGTACCTAGCACAATCGGGTTGTTGACCTTATTACGTAACAATTGGCAGTAATGGATAATTAGCAGTAATTTACGTCTGAACTCCAATGTATCCATTCCAATTCCTGAGACAAATAGCGAAGGGAAGAGGTAGGGGTAATATCCATACATCCGTTTGTAAACAAATCTAGCAAATTTGCGTTGGACTCTTTCAATGAGCAAACTGTATTTAGCTTCTCTTGGATCCCAAACTATCGCACCATACTCCAACTTACTGCGAACGAACGCGTTATAGAGCATGATGGCAACACTTACATCTTGGAATTGCGAGGATGTTCTCATTATAAATCCTAGCATTCTATTTGCCTCTTTACAAATAGAAATGGTGTGCTCTCGGAAATCTAGACGGTTATCTAAATTCAGGCCTAGATCTCGAACATGACTCACCCTCTCTAATGCAGATCCGTCTAATGCGTATTGGTGAATAAAAGGGATTGGAGATCTGGAGAAGGATATCACCTTACACTTGGACACGTTAAAGGACATCTTATTCAACCGACTCCATACTACCAACGACCCAACATCCTTTTGAAGCTCCATACAGTCATCCAATTCGCTAACGGGCTGAAAGATTTTCAAATCGTCAGCGAACATTAAACATTGAGCTGTGCGAAGTACAGCTGGTAGGTCGTTAATCATAGTAAGGAAGAGGGTCGGTCCAAGTGTACTACCTTGACTTACTCCTGATCTGGTGAAAAATTCGTCAGATACGTTCTTTTGCAGTTGTACGTATTGCCGCCTATCACTGAGATAATGAGCGAAAAATTTCAAAAGCTTAGGTGACGCGCCTAGGGAGGAGAGTTTAACCAAAAGGATGTCATTATCAACCACATCGAAGGCCCGCCTGAAATCGAGAAATACAGCATCAACTTGACAACCAGCATCCATGTGCTTACTTACAAAATCAACAAACGTGATAAGGTTCGTGTTTGTAGAGCGAGAGACCCGGAATCCGTGCTGCGAATTTTCATAACTCGACTCAAGTTGACGAGTTAGATGGTGGTTAATAATAGACTCAAATATTTTAGCAAAAACTGATTGGACAGCGATGGGTCTATGGTTTGTAATGTCTGTAGATGAACCAGTTTTCGCTACAGGAGTCACCTTTGACAATTTCCACCTATCAGGATAACAAGAAGAACTGAGGGAGAGATTAAAGAGATATAATAATGGAACTTCCAATGCCGATGAGCAATCTTTGACTAAATAAGGTGGTATCGCATCTGGACCGGCTGCCGAGCCAACCTTTAACCGACGAATAGCCCGGCGAAGATCAGTCATTGTGACGCTGTCCAAAGTAATGAGCCGCGAGTCGCCACAAGTAGAGGATCGTGCTGCTATCTCAGCGTCGAGAACCGGAACATTGCTGAGGAACACAGAGCTAAAGTATTCTGCGAACGCCAATGCAGCCGCCCGCCCCGCCACCGTAGTGCCATCTAAAACATACTCATTTAACAGAGGCCTATTTTTCCGCCTATCTCTGACATGCTTCCACAATTGTGCGGGATCACGCTTAATATTATTACCGATTTGCTTTATATGCCTGCAATAAGCTTCATGTACAAGTACTTTAATATGTGTTCTGTAGTACTTATAAACTTCACGGTTGAACTGGAGCCCCAATTGTTTATATTTACAAAAATGAAAATATTTTATTTTTAATTTATTAATAATTTCTGAAGTGTACCATGGTGGATACTGTCTCTTATTACAAACAGTATTAATCTTTCTAAGGGGCACATGATTGCTTACGGTATCATTAATTTTTTCATAAAAAATATCTACTGCCGTATCAACATCCTGCTGTACAAGTACATCAGTCCAATCGATAGCTAATACATTGGAGTACAGAACGTAAAAATCAGCCTTTCGAAAATTCCAACTAGGCGCATAGGCATTTGCACAGGGCATAGGAGGTATATCAGAATCAGTATGGGAATTCTCTGCACCACACGCTAGTAGCAACGTCAACTCAAACGCTGGGTGGTAAGCATCAACGGGCACCAGCGGAACCACATCATCGAACACACTAACATTATCAGATTCCAAGTTAGATAGCACGAGATCCAACATGCCGCCATAACAGTTTAAAATTGTATTATGTTGATGTAATTTACAAAATTCTATGAATAAATCAAATTGCATCTTTACATTGGCACTGCAAGAATTGAGATTAAAATCACCAACAATTAATATATCGAGATGTGACGAATATTTACACACAGCATTTTCGACACAGGTGAGAACATCTAGGTATTGCTTGTCGTTATAACTAGGCGGTATATAAACAACACAGATTAAACATTTTATGTTCTTACAAGAAACTTTTACAAATAATATTTCTTTGTCATCTGTTAAACCATCAACATCTGTAATTAATTTAGGTGTATATCGATCGCTTACAGCCAACAGGATTCCTCCCCAGCCGACGTCACCCACACGATCCTTACGCATTACAACGTATTCTGGAGGAAAGAGCTCGCCATCTGACACCGAACTGTTCAAAAATGTTTCTGTGAGAGCGATAAGGTCACAAGAATTCGCCAAGAGGTTGTTACTGAAAACTACAGTTTTACTCCTCAAGCCTCTAACGTTTTGGTAATACAGTTGTATAGTTTTAACTCTATTCTTGACTTTTCCTGGTTTTCGGACGAAAGGACTGCTTCCATGGCTTGACACAGATATCTACGGCCCAGTTCGCAGGTGACATGATAGTATCGGCCACTCTGGATGGTACATCTAGTTTGAAGGATGCATAACTACCTCTCGCCTTCAGGGCTTCTACTTTATAGGTATTATCTTCATGTATCGTTCGCAGATGTTCACGTACTTGATCCTCCGTAGTACCGATTTTAACATAATAAAGATGGAGAAACCGTCGGCGCTCAGCAGCTTCGAGCTTAGTCGCGCCAGGTGCAGCCTCTCCTCTCGTAACTCCAGTAACAGCATTCGAGCGACGCGTCTTGGGCACTTGATTCCGCTGGGAAGATTCAATTTCGACCTCATTCACACGGCTATTGGTGGACTCATTAATAACAACCATCGGTGCCGCAGACCTAGGCGCGGATGAAGCCAACTTCATCACCTGCATGCTATTGGAAGTGGGTTGGTCGATGGAAGGAAGAGGTGGAGCAATTTGTACATTCTTCAAGACATTGGAGTACTTTTGCAAGTCCTTCTGAGGTCTTAATTGGGTTTCAAGTGCTGCTACTCTATTATTGAGTTCAGCAATAGAATTACGTAACGGTAAAGTGGCTTGTTCGGTCTTTTCCGCGATCAGCTGAGGAATAACAATTGAAACATGGCATTCCATAATACGTTCAAGTTCTTCACGTATAATGAAACGCATATTTTCCAAATAGTGACTGTCATCCATGAACGAGCGATCTGGAATTCTCACGCTGTCTTGGCATATCGTGCCTCTCACAATATTTACGTTATCAGTCTCACTGCTACTACCACATGACTCCGGGCTTATCTGACACGAGTTAACTTTCCTACGGAATCCCGAACCATGTGTGGCCCCAACGGGTGTATTACTATTTGCAGCTTTAGGTTGCTTGCTTACACACTCAGGACAAATCCAAGATGATCTCTTCTCGTCAGATAAGATATCAATAAAATAAGCTTCGGAAATATTTGCACACTCAAGATCATAGGTATATGCACATGAAGAGCAGGTTACACAATTTGAAGACATTATAGTAGTACGGCATCCCGCGCAAATCTTCTGTTTATTTGCCATCACGCAGTAACAATAATTCCTTTCTAAGTACGCTGGGGCTTAGATAATATCGCTAGTGATTTCTGTCACAGAATACGCAAGAGTACTGCAGGCGATTGCGTTCAATGTCACAGTTTACGCAAGAGTACTGCAGAGATTTACGTTCGAGACGTCACAGAGTGACACAGGACACCGAGACGCTTTCCAACTAGAGACTCAGTAAACACAGTGCACGACCGTTAGAGAAATTACCGTCAGAATCAATATGATTATCTGATGATAACTTTTTTTGCAGACTATATAACTTTTTGCAAATGTCACTATTGCATCAAACACATACACCGTTCAACATTAAGAACTTATTTCACACTTAAAACCAACTTTAACCTAATTTTAGCAATTAATTTGTTGCGAGCAAGAATAAAAATAACCGTTCAGATACGAGTATACCGTGTATCTCTCTATTTTACTGCCCCCCAATTTCCTCAAATTAGGTATAAAGTTTGAGAGCCGTTGATGACGGTATGCTTGACAAGCTTGTGTCCCGGTCACGTGACAACCGGTCTCGGAGTCGGAAAATACCTGGCGTAGTATTTTATTGTACCATGATGTATACTTTACCTTATTTAGTTGTTGGCAACAAAATATTATGAAAGACCGATGTAACACACATTTTTCAGGCACCTTGTTCACGCATAGTTTAAATGGACAATCCTCTTTACCGAAACTTTAATAATTTTCAAATATTTAAAGTTGAGCAAAAAAATAATAATTCGTAGCAGCTAAATCGAACAATTTCGTACTAAAAGCACAAAACCTCTTTGACAGGTCAGAATACGTAGGTATATACTAACTCAATGTGGCACCAGCCTAATCGCATTCGCTACTTATAATGAAAATCACTCGCACACATCGATCGAGGTAGCTCTTATCTATGCTACACAGATAACTCACGCACACCATTCTCTATAAACTATACAAGAACTTTGCGGCTACACATGTTTCGGAATGCAGAACACAAACTAGAAATTTTATCGTTCCTACCTCCATGTTACCATTTGTATTTTAGTCATTCTAATTTGACCAAGATCTTGTAATGCTGTATTTTATAGTAAAAAAGTTGAAATAACATAGAAATAATTTTGTAATGTTTATGTAAACCTACGTGCAAGGATATTGGCAAGTTTTTTGTGAGCTAAAAATTAACATTATCTGTGTATGAGTGTGATACGAGTGCAGGTACATACTTTGTAATGGGTATGGTCCAACCTTGTTTTTATAATTCAAGTAAGCTTATATTTTTACATAATATGTATATTATTTTGTTGAACCCTATTTTTCTTTCGTTTATTATAAAATGTTCACATATCCGAAAATAGGTTCTTGATGTGCAGCTTCGTTACAATGTTTATTTAACATTCCAAACAGGATCTATCATAATATTTAGTTTCTAATTATTACTTCAAATAATTGTATTTATTCTTAAATAAATGTACTCTAGGAGAAACTAGTCCACTCACAACACAGGGTATAGTATTGTGGGGGTAAGACAACTTTTATGTTAGCTATTTTATTGCATAGTATAAATAGACTAATGTTAAAATCTATTGTTAAAATTAATGTCTTATGTCTGATCTATGTACCTGTTCTCTGGACAATAAACACATTGTTTCTAATCACTTGCAGTTAAAAAAATCTTTTATGCCACACCCATTCAGAAAGTGTCTCATTGCTCATTCAAAAACGTGTTAATTTCTTCCTCATAAATTTGCGGCGGGAAAAGTTATATGGAATTTAATTCCTTCTTTCCATAGCAGTGAAGGAATGTTGTATGAAATACATACCTGCCCTGCTAGTGCTCTATTGTTTATTTAGCTGCTAATAAAAAAAATCCAATCGCCAAATCTCAAAAAGGTTTTATATCAAATAATTAGAAAAGAGAGGTGGGATATTTTCGTACTCAATTTTCAATGAAAGGAGGTTGGCATTCTTTCTCTGCACTACGCAAAAAGGCGCGGCAATTTATTTGTTTTGTTAAATTTTGTTTCTTACTAAAACTTAAACATACTCTCGATCAGAAATAGATCGTTTCCTCCCCTTGATGTAAAATGTACTGTAGTATCAGATTAATTCACAGTGTAATAACACACACGATAAATATTAATGTAAAATGTATCTAACAGTGTTTTATATCTTGTTCATAAGTTTTAATGAAGTTCACGCAGCAGGTGATGTAACAAATATTTGATTTTTTTTAATAGTAGTTGTGATATATAATATAACGCATGTTCCACGCATCCGTTATATTATATACTATACACCAATATAAAATTTAAACGAGAGGAAAAAAATATATTCTATACAGGATTCTAACAACCCCTATAGCTGAAGTAAGGCTCAGACCATAGTTCCCTTCTCTTTTCTGTGGCTCAGACCGCTAAATTAACATGATATTTAACTCAAAACTCCAACTTGTGTTATAGGGTGGAATCGCGCACATGACTATAATTTTTCCCTTAGTATTTTTATAAGGGGGTTTAAAAGGTAAACAACTTACTAAGTGTTGATATGATGAGTGAATTTTCGCTCAGTACACCATGGGGCAGCCTGGCATCTCATGGAGCTGAGTATTTAAACAATTTCTTAGGTTTCTTAGTAAAGCTACATATATTCTTTTTCATCATTTTTCAAGTCATAGAGTACCCTCTATGAAATATTTTTATGGTCATAGCATGGAGACCACTACAATGCTTTAATAGTATACACTTAGGTCCAATCCACATCGCTGGCTTGAGCTTCACACTACTCGCCTACCTAGCTACCACGTTCAAGTAGAGAATCTGTCGCCAAGCACCTGGCAGTGAGTTTTGGCAGCAGTCCTAAAGAGCCAGGAAATTACAGGCACATAACTCAACAACTGTATGTCTCAGGGTGACGAACGCAGTGCAGTTCGTCACTTGTGACGAAATGAAGGTAAGAACAGAGTAGAAAACATGATCGAAATTATTAAACTAGTGTGCTATGAACACAGTCTTGTGGTATACTTGTGTGCGTGTTACATACGTGTGAGTCTTGCGCTGGGGCATTTAATGTAACTACCTTTGTAGATGTGTGTGTAATAGTTATAAAGGTGGGGTCCCACGGAGGCCAGACCGGATCGTACCACGCCTGTTGATACCCGTGCGGCTGATTGCGTCTCGCGCCGCGCGACGGCGGACGCGCGCCGCGAGCCGCGCCGGGGTGCTAAACGGCGCGTGATATAGCGGACGTCGCGTCGTCCGTCGTTCGGCTCGCGCTAGCCCGCGCCGTCTATTACCAGCTATAGTGCGGCGCAGGGACCGCGCGCTAAAACCGCGTACGTCTGAACAGAGCCTTAAGGTTCTGTCTTTATAAGCACGTTGCTATTTCACATCGATATTCAATCTTGAACACATTTATAAAACGCCAAAGGCTACTAAAATCTATTTAGATAAGTGATCAGCCAGTCTTAAACCTTCAGGCTAACGTTTGGTTTAGAGTATTGCAATTGATCGTGTTTTGATCATGTTTTGGAATTATAATAATCTAGCTTTTGCCCGCGGCTTCGCTCGCGTTAAGAAGTACTATTAATAATAACCTATAGTCATCAAATGTAATCCGCTAGATATATTATCTATGCACTATGCTCTTTTATTAAAATTTTTTTTTAATTAAAGAGGTCTATGTCTATGAAACTCGATTTTCAGCCCACTGTGCGCCGTGCCGTTCCCAAGGTGTCTGTCGGCCTGTACCGGCCTGTCGTTACTACCAGTCCAACATACGGAGCGCATGACTTATTTAGTTTTATTGAGTGGTCAACATTTGATAAATTAAGCAGAAGAAACGACGCTGGTGGGTGTCGTCGTTCAACAAGAACCGATCAAGGTAATTTAAACTAACTAAACCCGATTATTTGTATTCTCCAGCAATAGAAACATATGTTTCGTTATTGCTTACAGATATAATGCAACTGATATGATGAGTGATTTTACACGGGAACCTAGTAGAACATATGAAAATTTCAGCGCCGCGCCACGCCGCGCCTTTGAAATTACCGACTCCCGACGGATCGGACGGGCGACAACAGGCTACAACAGGCTTCATCGTATGCGACCGTTCCCACGGCCCGACGGTCCGGCGCGTTGCGGACTGGCCCGCTATACAACGCACCGTGGGACCCGGGCTTAAGTTTGGCTTTGTGCATATACCTACGCATGCAATGTCAAGGTGTAACCTACGAATAAGTTTTTTATTAGTTTTTATGTTATTGTGACGGAACAAGTTCGAGCCCCACCTGATGTTAAGCGGTTTCCTCTGCCTATAACAGATTAATATCGTCACAAGTGACGAATTGCACTGCGCCCGTCACCTTGAGACATAGTTGTTAAGTCTCATGTGCCTGTAATTTCACTGGCTCTCAAGGACTACTGCCGGAACACACCATTAGGTGGTGCTTGGCGACAGACTTTCAACTTGAGGGTGGTCGCTAGCCAGGCCGGCATTCGCAAAAAGCCTTTCCACCATGCGAAACCCGCGGCGGGATTCAAACCATAGACCTGCTGCGCGGCAGTCCATAGCCAATGCCATTGAGCCATCACTGCTTCATAGTAGTAAGTATAATGTAGGTGTAACACATATTTAATATAGTTAAGGGACAGAATTCTAAAACCAGATGTTAGATTTTGTCCCCACTTCTCCTCGCGTGTTTACTTCGCGGTGTACATGGCGCCACGTCCGCAAGTCAACGGTAATATTTTATTTGATTAAAAATTTAGAGCGCTCTCTAGTAGAACTAGTAGAAACTATCTTGTCACACACGAATGTTATGTTTGCTGAAGCGCCATCTAGTACGCATACATGATACCAACCATTAGTTGATTCTATGCTGTAAATATCATAGTGTGACACAGTTAATAAATTTACCATACCTACAGTAGTACAAGTTTAGTCTTGATTATTACCAACTTGCTTGATTTTTGCAGTTTTTGTGTATGTTCATTTTTAATGAACATGAACTATGGTTTTGATGAACATGAACTATGTATCTACTTTGATGCAAGGCGTAAGCTGTTACACAAAAGATGGTTTATTTATTACAAAAACAAGTATATTGTGTAAGATTTACACAGAAAATCATAAAAAAACTTTTTTACCCCTGATCAAAATACAAATAGCGGGTTATACTATTGGGTATTTTTAACTGACTTCAAAAAAAGGAGGAGGTTCTTAATTCGTCTGTTTTTTCTTATATGTTTGTTACCTCAGAACATTTGACTGGGTGAATCGATTTAAAAAAATCTTTTATTGTTTGAAAGCTGATACTTGTTGTTTGGTTCCAGTTAAATTTCATCAAAATCGGTCAAGCCGTTTTTGACATACACTCCAATAACTGAAAAATATTTACTTATCTTGATGATATAGTCGTTGACAATGAATGAAAATCGATCCCGTAAGTAGCAAGGGTCATATAAAGAAATGTTTTTTTTTAAATAAAAATGGAAATGACTTCATCACCTAAAAGTGTGAATTAACTTGTCGAAGTCCAACACTAGTACCACGTGCACCATATTGTGATAATAGGTACTTTTGAACTATCCTGGTACCGAACCGACTTGAACAAGTTATTTCACACTTTTGGGTGTTGGAGTCGGTTCCAATTTTTGTTTTTTTTTTTTATCAAGTACCGTAGTTCATTCAGATCCTGTCTTGGTTCCGCTTACAATCAAGGGTACCTGCTCGTGTCATTACTACAAGTCATATTAAGATTTCACTAACAAAAAATCACATGGAGAATGTAGTAGGCAGGTACAGTTAATGTTTCAATTTGTTAATAATAATAAATACATCTCGTGGATGCTATTGTGTAGATGGGTGGAACAACAAAACTTCTAACAAAATAATACCATTATTGAAATCACCCAAGGAGAAAGATAAGTATTTTGTTTGAAAATTTATTACTTTGTATTACTATTCATACGTAATACCGTAATATTACATATCGATTATAAAACCGTGGTATTACTGTTATTAACTGTATTTGTCAAAGATTACGAAAGATACGTTTATGTTTGTAAACGACACCCGTGCCGTCACTTGATGTATGTACTTGTATAGGTAGATTATGTTGCGAAGATGCACCGGAGTGCGACATAAAATCGGACATTCTATGAGAGTAGGGCTGCCATCCGTCCGGGTTTCCCTGGATTTAGCATTTTACCAATAACCCTGCATATTAATCAAAAAATAATCGAAAGGTGAATGTTTCGAGATTTGTCTTAGTAGACTCTTTGTGTAATAGTAATAGTGTATATCAACAATGCGTCGTTCTTCTCCTCCATTTTCAATATATAGATATACTATTATATATATATATATATATATAATAGTATATCCGCTACACTTTGGTTATTAAGGGCGTTATAGTTAAGTCCCCTATAATGCACCTTACTCGATGTTCTTACGTAAGTATTGGTATGGTGCTAATTATTTCATTTTCTTTTAGTCAGTTCTTAATTCTTATGCTATTCAAGAAAACCATGGAAAGTCTCATTCTAAAGCAGAAGCTTAGGCTTCTTCTTTTTGTATTAAGTTTTTATTTCAGAATTTCATTATCTCTATCGCATCAAACGTTTACGGCCATCTTTTTATTACTAATTTATATGTACTAATATATTACGTACTCGATAATACCATGAATATTTCAATAACTTTCCATGTATGAAAGTTTGTGTTTTCTATAGTAGTGGACAGAAGGACGGTGTTTACTCAACATAGCTTTGTAGTAAATTGATAATGTTGTTCTACTGTTACTATTACGCTGTGGCCTGAACAATGTATAATTTCAACATGTTCATGTTTTTCTTACCTTTCCATTGTTTCCATTGACTCGTGTCCATCCAAGATAAAAGACATACTTTTCCGAGATCTATGAAAAAACCATTGACTCGTGTCCATCCAAGATAAAATACATACTTTTCCGAGATCTATGAAAAAACGTGTTCAGGTAGCTAGATTAGGTAGTACCTATTTAATGTTCACGTTCATTAGATATACTAAACTCTCTAATTATATGAAAACATGGAAACTCGAGATACCTAATAAATTTGCAAGCATTGTAATCGTGAATTGAATACGCGTCAGAAAACTTAATTATACGTAAATATAATACGTATCAAATAAATAGTAATACAAATAAAAAAGTGACCAAAAAGAATCTAGGTATGTGAGATTCGATCCACGGTACTCGAACTTCTGATTCGACTTCAGTAATCAGTAGTTACACACTATACAGTCATTGACAAAAGTGTCGAAAATTACACACATATCGTTTATGCCTTACTGTCAGACACATTATTAATTTGTCCACGTACATACGTAAAATTATTATTGTATTATTAAGAATTATGTCGTAAAATTAAAATTTGACCAAAAAGAAACTCTTCACGCTGGATCCGATCCACGTGCCTCTCAATTGCGAAGCGATGTTACTTACTATGCGCTATTTGAACGACGATTGATTAGTCGAAAATTATGTACATAACCTTTGTGCCTTATTGTCAGAAACTGTATAAATTAATCATGATCCATCTAAAATAATTACGACACATTCATTACGAAAAATTCTGAATATTGCTTATAATAATTATTTTAGGTAGCTAAAGTTGTACCTACGTCTTGTAAAATGTTTGAAGTGTTTTTTATATTGCGTTAGGGTTCACAATCATATTATAATTTCATTAAGAGCAGGCAGTCAAAAATAATTCCCACGGTAGCTCCGCCCATGCGGCGCAACGATCCCCGCTGCACCGAACGAGGCGATGTGCAGCAGCGGCGCACGCGTCTCGCTTATAAACATATTTGTATACTTGATATTAGATTCGCGAACACAGATACCATTGAGACGATTTCAACTTTTTTTATAATCTTATTCACGTGACGAATTTCGATACATAAAGTAACTTTGTATATACTGCAATTGATGTCACGTTTTTATTTTTATCAACATTACTAATATTTCTTAGTAAGAAATTGATTATTTGATTTACTTTTCAAAATTATTCTTACGGTCGACAGACTTATTACTTATTACCATATGTTCATGTCTGCTCGACTTTATTGGTATATATTATTGGTATATCATATTATACATATTTAACTGACTTCCCAATAGAAAGAGGGTTCTTAAATTGACTTGTCTATTATTTATTTTATGTTTGACCACACATAACTTTTTTACTGAACCTTACAATATAGAAGATTATTTTTTTGCTAGTACAGTTTAACACTTTATTGGTTTCATTTTAATTTCATCAACACCGGCGAACGGTTTGCCAGTTACAGTCAACTTACTAAAAAGTAATTTGCCAAAATGCCTTGACGATCGCAGTGCTTCTAGCAACTAATGTAAGTGGCAACTATGAATATAGATGAAAGTTATTGTTCAATAGTGATAAAAACACAAATTTGAGATCATATTGAACCGATATCAACCAGTTATTTCAGACTGTTTAATTTAAAAAATTGTTTTCAAGTCTTTTTTTTTTAAAGTTTCTTTGCTATGTTGTTGCGTCGCAGTCTCCGTGTTTATAGAAAAAAACATACTGCACCAAACCAACATAAGTGAGACAAGGGTCGGAATATGATGGTGGTACATAACAGCCCAAACGGCACGATATATATTGATAAATGGGGTGTTTTTAAATTCTCCGTAGTAACGAAAGTAATGTTACTTGGCATCCGCGTGGACGATAATTTATGAATGAATCAACATTGTTCTCAGTATCTTGGAATGTGATTAATCAGATTACATGTTACACATCATTAGAATAAAGTAAAATACCATCAAATTGAATGAGCAAAATATTATATTATATTCGGTGAATATGGGTACAATTGACCTGAAATAAATGGATTTGATTTGATTTCATTAAATGTTAGTTGTGGGCAATATATTTTACCACGACTGGTCATACAAATATGAATTATAGTTTTTCATAACTGTGCTACTGTACACGTTCCCATAATAATATAATGCAGGTTGTTTTTTTTATTGCTATCATATAATTTTTGACTATTAATTACTTATGTTGAAAATATGTTCGTAATTCGTATACATCCTATTTCGTTTAATTTTTCAGTTACAGTGGTTAACAGAAAGGTGTTATTTTACTAGCACTCTGCTTTCATATACCAACTATGGTAAAAATTAGACCAACCAGATATATATCTAGCCACTTCTAAACAGCAGGATAAGATTTTTTTTACCAAACTTGCAGAAGAGTCTACATACGCAATTGTAAGGGCCTTAAACTTTGGGATATTTTATGAAAAAAACACACAGCTGCAGAAACATTGTAGGGAACATGTTATACAGGCTTTTTTAATGAAACATGGCAGACAAGTGAGAGGTACTGGAACAGGTGACTAAATTAGACTTTAAAATAAAAATAGTGGATTCTTAGATTGTTAGTAAGTGGTATAGTCTACAGAGGTTATCGACAAATTAAGTTAAGATGTATATAAATTAACAAAAAATCATTTATAAAATAAAAAATATATTGTTTTCAATTTATACAGTTTTAATGATATGCAAAAGTGTGCGTGAGAAATAACGAGTATCGGAAACGGAAAGTCAAGTTTTTTTTCAAGTTTGCAGTCCCCGTGGCCACGGTCACTGCAAAGTGTTTGAAACGTCAGGACAAAAATAATGATAAATATACGAGATTTAAACCGTTTAATGTTGTTTAATTACTATGTGTAACAATCGCGAAAACCTAAGACAACATTAAGTTAAGAGCCCTTATTCCAGCAAAGCCATTTTACAGCCCTTTTCTCAAGGCTGGTGTGGCTAAAGTATAAAAGTTTATGTTTTTTAAATGATGCAGGAAGAAAGTTTATTGTTTTTGTAATTGAGTGCATTAGCCATTATTGGAGTACAAAATTTTATGCCCAAGGCGGGAATCGAACCCGCGTCCTCCGATATCGCGTTCGATTCCCGCCTTGGACATAAAATTTTGTACTCCAATAATTTGTTTGATATGATTTCGCTTAGCACGCGATAGTGCTTGTAATCATATTTAGAAATATAGAAGGGTAGCAACATCATACCGAGAGTTAAGTGTTTGAAAAAACACTTCTTTCGATCAGATGAAGTCTTGTAGTCTGGTTGATGGCCGCGCACCGTCCCCTATGATGGTTAAAGTAATACAATTGGAGCACAAAGTTTCGGCAGAAATGTCAATGTCCAGGTGGCTGAGATGGTGCATCCGACGCGATATCGGAGGACGCGGGTTCGATTCCCGCCTTGGGCATAAAATTTTGTACTCCAATAATTTGTTTGATATGTATCTATCTATCTAAAGCCGTTCCGCCAACAGGGCAGTTATACGAATATAATGAACCAAGGTATGCATGCACAAAGCAGGTATACAAACTACAAAACTAAGTTATTTGCCTATATGTATACAATTATGGTTAGAAGGACATAATCAAATATAGATACCTACATAGTAGTCCATTTAAATGTTACAATTTAAGGACCGAATATTGCAATTCCTAGAGGGCGCAATTTTACTTTTGAGACAAATCTAAGTTTGTGGGGTCGCCACCCTTGTGGCCACCATCTTGATAAAAGGGGTGAAAACACTTATTTCGCGATATCTCGGAAACGATGTGTCCTACAAAAAATTCCACTGCACATAATTTGTAGCAAATTATTTTTCCTACAAATATGTTATTATAACTTTTTGCCCTAAATTAAAAATTTAAGAAGTTATAAGCAAAAAAGTGAGAAAATTTTCATATTTTTTTCTTGCTCTATAACTTTTTTTCTTATTTTACAAAATAATACATTTTACAGACAATCCGTTACCTGAAGCCTTCAGAAAAGCAACTGTACATTTCTGTTTGTCCGACAATCAATTTCGCACAATTTGTTAGAATGTGTAGATAGAATTTGTTAAAAGGTAGAAGTAAGGATAAATGTCGGGAGAGCAGTCGAATGACACCTGTCAAAAATCCAAAATGGCGATTTCAAGACGGCCACCATACAAACTGCTCCGCCCCTGCTGAAGCTCGGCCTTCAGAAAGGGGGTGTAGTGAATATGAATAAATGAATTTAAATACATAAATTCAGATAATTTTCACGTCAGATTTTTTGCACGTCAAGAGTAAAACATCGCTCTTTACCATCTATCTAATACCCTAACTAATAACCGAAAAGGGGGCAAAGGCGAGTATAATACATATCAACGATGGCATACGCAAAGGCATATTGCTTCAGATAGGAGGCCGGCCATAAAATTTAAGTCTTACTCCGCACAATTATGTCAATGCGTTGTCTTTTGTGAAGGTACTCAGAAAAAATATATTGTTTATACCGACCCTACAGAGGTGTGACAAGTGCAGGGCGATAATAATGTAGAGTTTTTTTTTCAGTGTAAAAAGCATGATAGCTCGGTGGCTTTGGCTATGGACTGCCGCGCAGCAGGTCCATGGTTCGAATCCCGCCGCTGGCTTGAGCTTCACCGCATGGTGGAAGGGCATTTTAGCGAATGCCCGCCTGGCTAGCGACCACCCTCAAGTGGAAAATCTGTCGCCAAGCACCTAACGGTGTGTTCCGGCAGCTGTCCTTGAGAGCCAGTAATTCTAGGTTAAGCCTGTTAACACCTTCGACCACATCATCACTTACCATCAGGTGAGATTGTGGTTAAAGGCTTACCTATCAGCAATAAAAAAAAAAATGTATATATACGTTTTTGTTATTTAAGTTTACCTGCTGCTCTGCTATGGATAGGTCAAAATATTTTTTTGCCTAATATAGGTATTATAATATTTAAATAATATATTAAATATTATTTCGTTTACGAAATAATATTTTTTCGTTTACGAAATTTCCTGTGAATAAAATGTGCAAATTTAGTAATACTTTATTCAAAGATTACTCACTTATTTTCATATAGTGGAAGAACACAGTCTAAATGTATTATATGAGATGGCGACTCCGACAGTTCTCCCTGTTCCGAGTGATCTCGGACTTTGACTGATTTATTATTTTTTTTCCTGAGAAAGCAGGTGCATTTTATGAGCACAGTCTATTTTATTATATATATGTACAGAATCTATTTATTCCACTCTATTATATTTGTATAAATCGTTACTTATATGTGTTTTGAAGCAATGATAGCTCAGTGGCTTTGGCTATGGACTGCCGCGCAGCAGGTCCATGGTTCGAATCCCGCCGCTGGCTTGAGCTTCACCGCATGGTGGAAGGGCATTTTTGCGAATGCCCGCCTGGCTAGCGACCACCCTCAAGTGGAAAATCTGTCGCCAAGCACCTAACGGTGTGTTCCGGCAGCTGTCCTTGAGAGCCAGTAATTCTAGGTTAAGCATGTTAACACCTTCGACCACATCATCACTTACCATCAGGTGAGATTGTGGTTAAAGGCTTACCTATCAGCAATAAAAAAAAAAAAAAAAAAACCTGTCTAAGTGATAAAATGCATATTTAAAAGTACCTAAGCAGGTGACTTTGTAGATAATCTCTTGAATATATACCTACTTGCCTGATTCTGAATATTCTTTCATTGGTATAAATCTACATTTAGTCTTGAGGGACATGAACAATGTTCGATGTTTTATTGCGATATACCCACCAAACCAAATGCTTTGATTTGCTACGCTTGTGTTATTATTATTTAGCAACACTCAACTCCATTTACGGTTGAACGGCAGCTGTACTTTAGAGCCAGATAATTTTAGTTATCACCTGTTTGGTACCTTCTACCACATCACTTACCATCAGGTGAGACCATAACTATACATTACCAGATATTATTATAGTATCCAACTAATCGTACTTAGATTAGTACGACATTTAGTTATTTTATAGCTCCATTACAGTACTATAGGAACCTAGTAGGTATAGAATCTCTTACTTCGATAGAGATAATATGTTTCATGAATAGAATAAACACCGAAACACAAACGAATATTAAATTTGCATAGGTAAAAATAAACTGAAATATTATACGCTCTCTCATAATTCTTGCAAAGTCTTTGTATCGACTCTTCTGCTTCGTTTTTTATTTTTTAGTTATCTTTATTTCCCATATTGATTGATATACCTACCAAGATACGTATTTATACTGCACAGCACAGGTGATAGCGCGCGAGCGATAGGTCCACGTCCAACGGCGCACAGCGCGGCACTGAAGGACAGCTCTTACGCATTGATTTTATTTCGTAATCCTAAGCCAATAAGGTTGAATATCGAATCTTCCGATTGACCGTAATCCTGCACAGAACTAAAGGTCGTAAGTCTAAAACACTATTTAATTTATTATGACAATACTAATTACTCTAGGTAAATTTTACTTGTACAGCGGATAATAAACTACATTTCCTTTCTATGTGTGTTTATTATTAATATGTAACTGATGTAGTTTCCAAGAAAACTCCAATAATTTAAAGAAAAGGCTTCATTTTGAAAAATTAAAACTATCGAGTAAATTTCTTTCAAATGTGTTTCTGACTGTACAACTGATAGAAAAAGGTTTGAAATATCAAATATTTAAGTTTTCGTGTTGATTGCATATTTCAGTTGCTTAAAAAAACTAGTCGAATGAGAGTATTTTTTCCGCAGCCTCGTCTTAATATAAGAGATATATACATACATGGAGAAAGGAAGCCATAGATGCTTACCTTATTATGTCCATCATGCGTTTTTGACGATTTTTATACATCTTTTTTGCACTCCCAAAGCGTTTATTTCTAATTTTACCCATTTTTTATTTTAATTGAGATCGCCGAGAAAAGTGACGCAGGTCCGACGTACGACGCGGCTGACCGCGATATGAGCGAGGATGATAGCAATATACGTAGAAAGTAGTAGTGAATAGTGCGACATGATGTTAACGCTTCTCGGAATGAAAGGGCGTATGTGACATTTTGTAAACAGGCTCAGTAATCAATCAACTGTGCTTTTTTTGAATAAAAATAATCAATGAAATTTATTGTACTTAAAAAATCAATATTTTAGAAAAAAAATACTAATTTTAATACACTAAAATCTGGCGGAAAAAGTAGGAATCCTCTATTTTCAGAGGTGTTTTTGAGATTTTTTTCTATCGAGCCAATTATTAGGAAACATGTTTTGAAATCGATGAAAGTATTACTTATATCCTTGAGTATCGTGTATTTTAATTGCAGTACCATCCGGTACCTGGTTTATGAGATTTTCTATATCATGTTGGCACTATTTCGTAATTTCCGAGCCTTAATATGTGAGTGAACTTTATGCGATAATGTTGAAACCTCAGATCAGGAAATAAGGGAGATAGGTAATGGAAGCGTGGTACGTGCAAACGCATATGGCCTAAATCAGGCTTGATTGTAAGCAAACCATTGCGCGCTTAGTACAAATAAACAAACGAATCAATTCTGACTATGACGCAATGGATCAGTGGTTTAATGGCTGTATTTGTGAGTGTAACTGATGAACGTAGCTACAGGCAGGCCCATTTTTGCATGTGCATACGATTCGAATCAGATAGTGTATTGGATTGCAGAGAAAATATTGGCGCGCGTGACGAATGTGCGTGCATGCGTATATTAATACTTATTGTTTTTCTTGATGCGAGAGTGAAAAGGGTGAGAGAGAAGCGGTGATAATTTTATGTGAATAAACACGGTCTGAAGGGAATTAATTTTTTTCTGATCTGTGGTGATGTTTGAGTGCACAACGAGTATTGTATTTATACAATAAATTGTATTGTGAATTAGTATATTATATTCATAATACGTTTTTATATGTTACAAAAGAGCTTTGTTATGTTTTGTAAGAGTTATATAAAACAAATGCTATAATGATGTAAAAATATTCATATCATCTTAAAAATATTCTTAAAATGTCAAATGCTATAAGCTGAACAGATAATTTATAATATACTTTTTACTTTATGTACCTAATGTGCCTAAATAGTTATTATTAGGTAGACAAGTTAAATAAAAATAATATTTAATAATTAAAATTATAAACAACCTTCACCAATGTTCATTCAAAGATAAAATTATTTTTTAAGATATACTTAATATTATTGCTAGACTTCTAGTAGATTTTGAGTTTCATGGTAATTAAGGCAATGTAGCCAGTTTATTATTTTAAGGCTTCCGTACCTCAAAAGGGAAAACAAAACTGAAGCCTTATAGGATCACTTTTAGGTCCGTCTGTCTGTCAAGACTCTTTTTCTCAAGAACGCACATATAGCAAGCTGAAATTTATATCACTCAGGTCTACTGTCCCTTAGAACTGTGAAAAAATCAAACTTCTAAGCCAACGCAATCAAAAAATACAGCAGGTTATGTCTCAACTTTTTGACACTCGTGAAACTCCTGTGAACTCATGATCTTAAATTTGGTACGAAGCAATGTCTTATAGCACAAATAAAGGGAACATTGCGAAAAGCATATTTTTTTAATTAGATCATATAATAAGAATATTCTTAAAATGTTACTGATTTAGCAATAGAAATACCATAACTTTTACTTATATACCTACAGGTTAGTACGGAACCCACGGTTTTATATAAATTTAGGCAAAGAAATAATTGAGCTCTACTAGCAAATTTAGTGTTAGATATAGGAGTATCCCATGTTAAATTGCTCATAGATCTTTCTGAAGGCTTAATAGAGGACAAGGATAGTTAATGTTATCTTAAGATAGCAGCAAAATTAGGATTGTCGTGAGACAATCCTAATTCAGATCGTCTGTGTAGCGATTTTCACCACTCAAGTGTAAACTTGAGTGGTGAAAATCGCTACACAAACTTGAGTGGTGAAAATCGCTACACAGACGATATGTAGGATGTCTAAATGGTTTCTTATAAGCTATTGCCCTTTGAGCTAGTTCAGCCTTTATCAAAATATAGCCGAAAGTACTCCAAGTGACAGTGCAGTATGATAAAATTGGTTCACACAACGAAAAGTACACCAAACAAATATGTTAATAGTATGCAACGTGTCTACTTTCAAGAAGATCTTAGTTTTTACTATTGTATTAACAACATACCTACATATGATTTTGCCATCAAAATCTATCGTCTAAATGAATATATAACAAGATTATTATCCTTATATATCGTGGAAAAGCTCTGGATCTTATAGACATATCTGTCGGACAGGCTACAGAAGGTTAGAACAAATGGCAATACTTCTTCCGGGTCTTTGGTAAAAATACCAGTACCGCAAGATCAATTTTAGGACCCTTTCTGTTACTTACATAAATTATATGCCTTGCATGGTTAAAAATTTCTGCGATATAGTTTTATTCGCAGATGATACCTCCCTGATTTTTAAAGTAGATAAGAAAGATAGTGCACTATTTCATATAAATAATGTGTTATCTATGATCTCTAAGTGGTTCGCAGCTAATAATCTTTTCTCAAATTCAAAAAAGACCAAATGTTAAACTTTTCTTTACCAAATGTTACTTTGGTTGAACAAATGGATCTTAGGGAATCCCTGAGAGATCTATTTAAAGAAGTTGATATTTTAACTATACCAAGTCTGTATATATTTGAAAATATTATGTATGTTCGTAGAATAAAATATTATGTTGAGTAAATTTAAATCAAACAGTAACAATCACGATTGCTACACTAGGAATAAAGATAAATAGCGGTGCCATGTTTTAGATTAGCAAAAAAAATAAAAGGTCATACTCAGGCAATTGTGTGCGTTTATAATAAAGTGCCTAAAAATATTAGAACGCTCACAGAAGGAAAATTCAAGTTGCACGTAAAGAACATTTTGATAAAGAAATCTTACTACACAGTTTGTGATTACTTAAGACAAAAATGCTTGGACCGGTTCGCCTCTGCCAAGCTAGCGTCTGTCACCTACGGAATGTAAACAAATGTAATAATTTTACTGTATATTATGTAACACATTGTTAAAAAACGTTAAAAAGAATTTACCCGAGTTTTTTGCCCGTTGTTCTCGCAGTGGCTCTATAAATATTTTTTTGGCAGTACAATGTAGAATATTTCAATGTTAAAATTTGTAATTGAACTTCACAAGAGCGTCGTAGACGCCTAAATTGAATAAATTATTTTGACTTTGACTTTGACTGACTTGACTTATAACTATAACCCTTGTACAATATCGATACAACTGCTAAATTTAATACTCTCAAAATTTTTACAACCACACTTTGTTTAACACGACCGCCCAAACAAGTATATATTAATTAAAAAAGAAAAAACACGACTGCAATATATTTACTTTCGTTATGCTATTTATCTTTTCATTGAAATTAAAACAGCAAGTTTTAATAAATTAATGAAATCGCTTTTTAAAGCCCTTTGATACGCCACTCGAAAGGCATAGAAGATAATTTTTTTTTTCTCACAATATGGCGTCTTAGATCCACCAGAGTGATTTTTTAGCGTTTTTTTTTTGTACCCAGTGTCACTTGGGTAATCAAGACGAATCTAATGATATATCATACATCAACATCACTTAAGCCGTTTAGAAGTTATGGTGGAATAAAGAAACTCACAAACATACATACATACATACATGTAATAAAATCAGACACCTCAAGTACAAACTTTGATACAATTTATTCTGCTTTGATACATTTCACTTACGGTTCACACAGTAATTGGTCAATACGTCTATAAACAGAATCACACTGTAAATTACTAACTTCAAGAATACACTTGTAATAGATGTTACTCCATCGAGTTCTACCGACAGACTGACTTAGCCGATCATTCTCCCCACCGAGCTAAACATGTCATCGGAAGATATCCAGATAGGTGGGGCCGACCAATCAGAAGGCAGCATAGTACTTAATCAATAGACTTACTGGTACTTGACACATTCGATATAAGACAAATCAGCAACTTTTATCTATTTGTAAATCTTAAAATACTACAAATAACTATAAAAATACCAAAAATACTGAACATAACTTACAAAATCATCACATACATGAACCCTGAAAACATAACTCTCCTTTTTTTGGGCAGTTGTGTAAAAAGGAGTGTTTTCAGGGTTCATGTATGTATGTTTGTGAGTTTCTTTGTTCCACCATAAACTCTAAACGCCTTATTCGATTTTAATGTATTAGATATCGTTTGATTCGTCTTGATAGCGCAAGTGACACTAGGTACATAAAACAAAAAACAATTAAACTGGCGGATTTTAAACGATATATGGAGATAAAAAAAAGACGTGTGGCACTCGGAGACTGCTGCGGTAAAGCTATAACGTAGCATTTTTTATCATATGCAATTATAAATCTCGACACGTTAGTCGTCAAAACCTTTTTTCTGCCAAAATTTAGTTCCTTTTACGCACTGTAGAGTCGCTGATCAAATATAGTATCACCGCTGTGCCGGTCGGAGTGGGGGGTGTTAGGTTATTTTCGTTACGGAATTTCTGGATTCGGTCTCCATGCTCAAGGAACGCGATAGAAGCTATGCAGTAGCTTAAAAATTCTTTCAAACCCGTCGATTATGTTATCACAATGAAGGGCTTTAAAACGATTCTGTATATATATATGTATATAACTTGCAGTTTTCATTTCAATGGAACGATAAAACGCAGGAAATAAATAATAAATTTAATTAACTCGTCGTATCTACTCCTATAAATAGTATAAAGGAATTTATGGATTAATATGCAAAGAACGTATCATTTGTAGGGAATTAATTGCACGAGTTTATATTAATTAAGTTATATTTGAGGGAAAACCAAGACTGTTTACTGTAACAAATCAATTGTAGAGTATTAAACCTTCAGTGCGTTTCACATAGTGGAATGACGAAGACTATAAATTAAATATTGGTTAAAAATGTTTGTCAAAGTGTTGTTTTTGCTGTTCATGAGTTTTTATGGAGTTTACACAGCAGGTACATAATTATTATTATTATTCACGTCATTTATTTTACAACATAATTTGAAATTTTTTACAACATTCATATACAAAAAATAAATATTGTAAAAAACTTAAAACTAGGATGCCGTCGGCAGCGGGGCAGGGCCCAAGCTACCAGCGGTTAGGGCTGCAGAGAGAGGAACCTCCGGACAATGCGTGTCGTGTCGAGTATCACTGCCTTCTGTATCTGACCCTTGATCCAACCGTCTAGTGAGAGCCTCTTGAGGTGTTGGTCGAGGCTCTTCGCTATTAGGCCGTTCGCCGAAATGACTATCGGGACAATTATCGTCGAGTCAACATCCCACATGGCGGTTACCTCGTGAGCCAAGTCAAGGTACTTGCTGACTTTGTCCTTCTCGACCTTCACGAGATTCTCGTCATGTGGGATGGTGATGTCGACAAGCACTGCCCGGCGCTGGGATCGGTCGACTATTATATTTTTATTATCACGACATTTATTTAATTACATAATTTTAAATTTTTTACAACATTCATATATAAAAAATAAATATCATAAAAAACTTAAAACTAGGATGCCGCCAGCAGCAGGGCAGGGCCCAAGCTACCAGCGGTTAGGACTGCAGAGAGAGGAACTTTATTATTATTATTATTATGTGCTGTGAAACACGTTTGTTTATTTTTAAATAGTAATAATACTGGAATAATTATTTGTTATGCCATGCTTGTTATTTGACGAGATTAATTGTATTAAGCCTGAGGAAGCGAAGGATTCTAGGGCGGAAACACTGAGGTTTGCTCGTGGTTGAAAAGTAGAACCCTGTGTGCAGCAAAGGTTTCAGAGGTCCGTGATGCAAAATAACTTTTTTCCGAGCGTAACACATAATTTTGCGGTTCACTATATATAGCGAGAAATATATGTTAGTGCAATAGAAAAAAAGAGTTAAATAATCTAGAAAAATAGTATTTTAAAGTCTCATTATTATAATCATTAATATTGAAAGACAAAATATACTTTTGCACGCATTTCAAGTGATAAAGAAAACTTTTCCGCCCATGTAAGGTGAAATAGTTATATATGTATCTGTTATAAAAAGCTTTAAAGTTGTTATTTGGTGCGAATACTTTTATTGAAACTTGAGTAAGTGAATAACACGAGAATTGAACCACGAGTTGTTCAAATATAGAATCCTGAGCGTTCTGAATATTTCAAAGGTAAGGGACAAAAAATAACTTTTCGACTAGCGCAACACACAATTTTTCACATAACTTCAGCGAAAAAATAGATGCAAGAAAAACAGCTCTAATAATGTAGTAATTTTGCGTATATAGTACATATAAAATAAAAATTAAAAACTAAATTACCAAATTTGGTTATACATTCCGCTTCGCTAGTAGATAAAAACCACTTTTCCACGCAGATTTCGAATGATAAATAACACCATTTCGAGCTTGGGAGGTAACATAATTATTTGTTATGCAAGATTGCGACGTGGCTATTGAAGTCTGAGGAAGTGCAGGAATTTATGTGTTAATTAATTGAGAAATAACAATGTTAGAATTATCGGATTGCGTCATCGTAAACAAGTTCAAAGCTCATTGAATAATTAGTCTCGTCTGCAGTTAAATTCAGATTGTCTGCAGATGTTGCTCCGTTCCGGTTAAACTATAGGAACGAAAGGATACGTTTGAGGCATGACTTATGACGCCCGCTTTAGAGACGTATTGGGGGAGGTTTGTATTCCGCTACTGTTTAAAAAAAAAACTTTCGTTGTAATTTTATAAACTGTTAAATTTTTGTGCGTTGGCAGTTTGAGCATGATTTTCCTGTTCGACGGAGGCTGTGTGTTTGTCTGTCTTTATATTTCGTTGCTCTATTACGTAGAGCATAACATCTATAGTAATATCTTTTATACATATAATATCATTCGGTAATATTCTAATTATGAAATTAAATACAGACTTTTATTGGCATATTTTAATTACATACTTCTTTAAGAAAATTTAATTAAAGCATTATCCTCCTTACAAAACAATGCATTAAAGCATTTTTTTTAATTATTAAAGTACAATGTGTTTCAATTATCTATGGAGATCGCGCAACGCGCTGGTTCCGAGCCAATAGACCAATAACAGACTTTTTCCATTTTGGCGCTATTTCGTACATACGAATTTGAGTAATATTTTGTTGGATAAAACTTTAGTAGCAAAAATGTCAAGCAAACTTGAAAAACGGCGGGCAGCATGAGCGTCTTTACTGCTCGAACACCGGTCGGAGATAACGACTAAACACCGTGAGTTCTAGCCGGTATACGTAGTTTATGAATAACGATCTGCCATTCGTCCTCATTCTTATGTTTTTGGTTTTTCTGGCTATTGGTTCTTTGGTTCACTTAGTTCATGTCAATATTATGAATTGTTAAGACTGCTTCTTACGATCGATCTCGGCTTAAGGATGCATTTATTGATACGAGTATATTGCATTACATCTTGGGGAGCAGCCTGTATTACTCACTTGATGAAAGTAGAGCGGATGCAACGTTCCATACTCAAAGTTGCATATAAGAAGGCATACAGATACTCCACCGATGCACTATACGCTGACACAAAAGAACTTAAAGTAAGACAACTCTTTGTATTGGCAAGTTCATTAAGATTCTACAAAACAGCCCTCATCAGTAGAGATCAAAACAAAATTTATTCCAGGCGCAAATGCTCTTGGCAAACCACATTAACAAAGAAAACAATAGGAAAAGGACGCCATAACTATCTAGGACACTATATATATAAACAATTGAACAAAACACTTAATTTAATACACGATACTAGGAAACTATGTACGCGAAAAATCACAGATTACCTACTTATATTAGGGCTTAAAGGTACCGGAAATTTGCTACATATTAACATATAAACATTCACAAATAACATTCACACACACACTCACACACACAAACGCGGGCAGGCGCGCGCGCACAAAAACTCACAAATATACTCACAAATTTAATAAATAAATAAACTTGCCATAATAGTTGTGTTAAGTTATACCCTAATGGAGTGAACTAGCTCTCACAAACACAGGGAATCCTACCGTGAGAGCTAGAGTTATAAATTGTTATCTTGCTGAAAGCTATAAATTGCAAACAATGTTTTAGTTTTAGAATAGTTTTTAAGATAATTAAGGCCAACATTTTATGTAACAAAGAAATAAATAAATTTGAATTTGAGTATGAGAGTGGAGAACAACAGGTCCCTTAACTACTTTCACCCCATTAATCTGTTTAGGTACAATATAAATTCAATAAACTGTAAAATATATTAGTATTAATTACTGGTTTACGGCTCGCAGTGTCATTCTACTGTCAATATAAATGTAGTTTATTATAGGTAAACAAATTACCATGTTTCTTACCATGCCATGTACACAAGGAAGAGACTAAATTTAAAAAACAGGTCATCCTAGTGTAAGGATTCAGGGAACTATGTTATATATTTATATACCTACGAACTGGTAATTGTAAACATCAGCTCATATTATTACTTCGTTATAGGTTTGTGGTGCCAAGTTAGTTTGGGTTAGCGTACCACTGGTCAGTTTTCTTATTTGTCAATAATTTCACTGATTCGCCAGTTTACTCATTAGACAGTTTCGGTAGGTTGACAATTTCGCTAGCTAGGCATTTTCCTGATTCTTCAGTTTCCTCCTTCGCTAGTTGTGCTGGGATGTCAGTTTCGTGAAATAGTCAGTAATGCGATCCGCTAGTTTTGTTACTTGTCAGCTTCGCTGATAGAACGGTTTACCTATTCGTCAGTTACGCTGGCTAGACAATTTTTCCAGTTTGCTATTTTTGTTTCAGTCGGTGCCTGGATGTAATTTATTTCTCATCTCGGGTCTCGATTTGGTTCTTATTTCTTTCTTTTCTCCTATTTGTACCTTGGGAGTTACATTTTTCGTCTTTTTATTTTTTCTAAATGTTAATTCAGCTGTCGCACTTGCTGCATCGAACACATAAATAAAGAACTTTCTATATTCATGTTTGTCGAACGAAGTGCTGCTGCTTTGTCGCGGGGCGCTTATCGTCGTTGGTGCACACAATGTATGAGATTTGGGTGGGATAATTTGCAATACCGGACATTAGTAAATTTGTTAAAGCTTTTATTATGGTCAATATTTCACTTTCGCTACATGCTGGTACTTCCGTCCTCATTTCCATGCTTACCATCCACTTATTCAAATTGCGAATAGCATTTTCTACAGCTTATGGGCCATATTTTTGCATTAAAATACACACGAGTAGGGCGTGAGTTATAAAATAATTTAGTATCAGCACATTTATAATGAATATACCATGAAATAATGTACATCTGCATTGTACACCTTAAAAAGATCTACAAAAAAGTCCGCGATGGTATTTGTCTATCTCTTAGGGATAACCTACAATAACCATTTTTATCCTTTACTTTTTATTACCCGTGCGAGTCGGGGGAGTCGGGGCGGTTCGCTAGTATATATTAATCTATATCTGGAAGATAATACAGTCTTAAAAAAAGTCCACTCAATAGGTAGCTCTTTGATGGCACAACAATGGTCAAACACGTACTATACAATCGGGGTTTTGAGATAAACATAAATAATTTATTTTTTATGATGATTATTTTTATACTAAAGTACTCGTATATATTTTTATCTTTTTCAGATATACGATCAATGACAATTAATATTATAGAAGATATACACAATGGTACATATTGTGAAGAAAATATGAATCCCAAAGTATTATTGCATGTCCCGTATATCATAAAGGTGAAAAGTAACATTACAATACACGAAGGGCGGTAAGAAATATCTTGTTTATTTAACCCAATCGCAATATTCATTTTTTTACCTATACTATTAATATAATCGTCCCGTGGGGTGCCGGATCAGAATCGCACCTCCCCATATCATCCCGTGGGTGTCGTAAGAGGCGACTAAGGGATAAATACTAGAAGGTGGGATATTTAGTACTGTATGTAAATATACTTTCATATCTATAATTTGTAGCTTGAATTAGTCTTATCGGGATAATGCTGGGTATACGAAACATTCACAGTTGTCGTGCACCCAAATTAATTTATGAATGAAACTCAATTGCTATCATATGCAGTATCAATGATCAGCAAGTATTAAGGGTACAGATCATTTTTGCTATTGGGTTGACCATCACAAAACTGAACTTACTTATGACAAACTTGAAGCGCTCGTAGCGAAGTTTGCTTAGCCATTCTGAACCGATCAAGTTAAGCAACGTCCGCCGCGGTCTTGAGTTGGTTGGGTGACCGCTGGTGACATTACTAATTAGCGCTTCCGTGCTTCGGAGGGCATGCTAATCCGTCGGTCCCAGTTGTTGTCTTAGGATGGTAGTCGTTATAGCATGGTGGTAGGGCATTTTGCGAATGCCCGCCTGGCTAGCTACCACCCTCAATTCGAAAATCACTCGCCAAGCACCTAACGGTGTGTTTCGGCATCTGTCCTTGAGAGCCAGTAATTCTAGGTTAGCCTGAACAACATCTTAGACCACATCATTACTTACCATTAGGTTAGACAGTGGTCAAAGGCTAACCTATCAAGCATAAAAAAAAAACTAAATTAGTTGTAATAATTTGGTATCCTAATATCTATTCTATGTTGGTGTATGTTTGGTTCCTGGATTACAATATTATCAAGAACATTGTAATTAAGCCTCTCTTACAATTTGCTGCTATATTTTTTTCAGTTGCTACAGTCCTTACGATGCAACGAAAATATACGTCAAAAGTTTTCGGAATGAAACGAATAATGACATCGTGAGTAATGACGTAAGTACAATAAAATTTTTCAGATGTAATATAAAAGCGCACGTAGCCAAGTTTGCTTCGCCATTCTGAATCGATCAGCAAAGTTAAGCAACGTCCGCCGCGGTCATGACTTGGATGGGTGACCGCTGGTTGGGCATTACTACTGAGCGCTTCCGTGCTTCGGAGGGCACGTTAAGCCGTCGGTCCCGGTTGTTGTCTTAGGATAGCAGTCGTTACAGCATGGTGGTAGGGCACTTTGCAAATGCCCGCCTGGCTAGCTACCACCCTCAAGTTGAAAATCTGTCGCCAAGCACCTAACGGTGTGTTCCGGCAGCTGTCCTTGAGAGCCAGTAACTCTAGGTTAGTCTGAACAACATCCTCGACCACATCATCACTTACCATCAGGTGAGATAGTGGTCAAAGGCTAACATATCAGGCATAAAAAAAAAAAATATTTCTTTATTTCAGATATTGCCATTTATGTCTCATGTATAGTTGTTTAAATGTAATTCCACCTTCTTCTTCTAGTTATTGTTCCACATTGACTGTGATCGGCGCCGCATGTATTCTTCTTCTATTTTTTTCACATGTAAAAAATGCTTTTACGGATTCCTGCCAACCCTTGTCCTGTTAAAAATTGCAAAAGGGCTTATAAACTTCTTTATATCTAGTGACCAAAATATGTCAGACTCAGCACCAACTACTCCCTCAGCGGCAAGTGCCCCGTCGATTATAAAACGCAAGATATTCATTCCAACCGCTTCAAAATGGCTACGCGGGCTTCCGCGCTCAACCGCGAACACAACACGGTTGTCCATTGCCGGACCGCTCCTGGGGTGCTACTATCACGATGCACCAGAACACATGGCGCGTCGCTACCACCCGGGGACCTAGCTCGCAAATGGGCGCCATTCGACACCGTTCCGACACCAAAGTTCCCCCACAAAAGTTCAGTAGATTAGCCTAGTCGCCTGCTACTTCGGCCTTAGAGGATAGTGATAGTGGTGCCGCGCCATACCGATACTCTTCCTCCCCTACGGCCCACCACGTCCACCATCATAGTGGCCCCGCCATGGTCACAGAAAGTCGGAGAGGGACGAACTGTTATACTGGCACTCCTCTCCCGCTATGTCCCCTCATCGTCAGCTGCGGTATAACCCATACAATACTACAGCCCACCTAAGATGCCAAACATACAGCATCGCAGCTTACCCCTTGCCGTTCCATCGTGGACTTAAAGGCAAAGTTCAGTGGAGTGGCCACACCACCAATTAATTAAAAAAATAAAAAACCCGACTGTTTTATTTATTTCCGTTAATTGTTTTATCGTTCCATTGAAATTAAAATTACAATTTTTATATATTTAAGAATCTTTAAAGCCCTTCGTTTTGATACCACACTAGATGGCTTTGGAAGAAAAGTCGTGTAAAAACTGGCCAAATGCGGGTCAGACTCCCGATAATGATCTAGAATAAAAAAAACTTTTATGGTACATTCTTTTTGGTCCGGAGCCCTCAATGGGTCCAACTCTTACTTGCCCTTTTTTATCGCACTAGATTGATTCTCCTCTTATATTTTATGCTGCATGGTGGTAGGGCATTTTGCAAATGCCCGCCTGGCCAGCTTCCGCCCTCAAGTAAAAAATCTGCCGCCAAGCACCTAACGGTATGTTCCGGCAGCTGTCCTTGAGAGCCATTAATTCTAAGTTAGCCTGAACAACATCTTCGACCACATCATCACTTACCATCAAGTGAGATAGTGGTCAAAGGCTAGCCTATCAGATATAAAAAAAGAAAATTCAATCTACCTTTGCTGTTTCAAATATCTAATATCAGATACAGTTGTTATATATGTATTAGAGATATAATTTATAACATGTCAATATTTTTTTTACAGCAACTGGTAATATCAAATTATTACACAGGATTACAATGTACATTTCTCGTGTACTGCACAAATAATACTGAGTGTAAAACACAGTTCTCCGAAATATATTGCGACATCAACTTGGATTTGCGAGATATGAGTAAGTTATTAAACAATAATAACAAATACTTTTAAAAGTATCCTAAAAAACATTAAATAATATTTAAATAAAACACTTAAAAAAGCATAAAATTATATATCTAGTGACAATTCCTCCTAATTTTCCTGTTATCTACGTGACGTCATAAACATCACGCAGCCTAACCGGAAGAATACCCGACTAGTTTCGCTTCTAAACGAAGCATCTTCAGGAGGTCTTGACTTACCGAGCGCACGATCGAGACGTCTCGATCGTGCGCTCGGTAAGTCAAGACCATGTTTTTTAGGATACTTTTAAAAGTATTTGTTATTATTAAATATGGATTTCCGCAAAGTAACGCCTGAATCTATTTATTAAACAATGTTATTTTATTGTCACAATAGAAATGCAAGCAATAAGAAATACATTTTTCCCGACTTTTATACCACTCAGTGATTTTTCATTCTTCCACTTTATGTTGACATGCATTGGTAGCTATGCCACTTCGTTTCTTTAGATCTGAGAAAGACTATAAGCAGGCCTGGCTTTCCGCACTTAAGGTTAGCTACAGGTCTGTACATTTGGCGTATTTCATTTTATTTTATTTATGTATAGCTGATATGCAAGCCTTCGACCGCTGTCTCACCTGATGTTAAGTGATGGTGCTGTGGAAGATATTGTTCACGCTACCTTACAATTACTGGTTCTCAAAGACACCTGGCGGAACGCACCGTTGGGTGGAAGGACCACTACAGAGTTCGCCAGGTGCTAAATATAGACGGCTACACTCCTGATATTGAAATAGTAATAGTTATTGTGACTCTAAAATATCAAGATATTTTGTGTTGTGTAGTATACATTCCCCCGAATTCAGATGATCTGACATATAAGAAAGCGTTCTTTGTGTTAGAAAAAGAAAGCGTTCTTTGAGTCAAAATTACATGTTCTATTATTGGGAGACTTTAACCTAAATTCTTGTAGCTTATATATTAGTTTACAGTTTAATTCTCTCCTAGCGTATTGTAAACTGAAACAATATAACTATACCTACCTAATAAGTTCAATTCGCTACTGGATTTGTAGATGTGCAGTCACGGTGAGGAATGTCTGAGTGTGCTCGGTGACATAAAGATCGTGGAGCCAGAAGACGCGTATCATCCCGCACTCGAGGTGCGTCTCCGCATTCTGCGGCCGCGCTTGCGCTCGCGCCACAGATTTCAGAACAAGATCTGAAATCTGTGGCTCGCGCCCTTTGCAGCATCCACCCCCCGATATGTCGGAGTGGAACTTCCGTAAGGCTGATTTCCACGTTTTGTTGATAGGGAAAAAATTACCTCGATTTACAATGTTGATATAGCAGTAGATTTATTTTATGAAAAAATTAGAACATCACTGGTTAACTGTGTCCCTTTAAAAAAAAGGCCAGGTGGTACCCAACTTGGTTCACTAGAGATATAATAAAAAAAATCTAATATTTTGATTTGGAAAAGTTCCGGGAACTTGGAAACGAATTTAACCCCAAAATGCTTAAGTATTATAGACAACATTTGAAACAAATTATTAGGGAAGCGTACGAATCATACATCCGCAAAACTAAGCATGGCTTCGCAAAGAACCAAAAAAATTTTGGCAATATGTAAAGGAACAACAGGTCAGTGGGAACCCTTGTGACGAATTTGAGTACAAAGGTCAGCTAGTTACAGGAAAGGACGCCGCATTTGCTGAGGCGGTGGACGGAGGACCTGGCTCCACCGGTCCCTGGACAGAGGACGGTGGATGCCATTCGCCCGGTCCTCCGGAGGTGGGTAGGGCGGCGATTCGGGTCGCTGACCTTCCGATTGGTGCAGGTGCTTTCCGGACACGGATGTTTCGGAAAGTACCTGCATCACATCGCAAGACGGGAGGCGACCCCCGCCTGTCACGAGTGTGGAGCGCCAGAAGACACGGCGCTCCACACGCTGGAGGAGTGCGCCGCGTGGAGTCCCATGCGGCACACCCTCACAGCGGTCATTGGCGCAGATCTGTCGCTGCCGAGCGTGGTTAACGCTATGCTCGGCAGCGACGGATCGTGGCAGGCGGTGGTCTCTTTCTGCGAAGCGGTGATGGCGCAGAAAGAGGCCGCGGAGCGGGCGAGGGAGGACGACGTCCTCGCGGACCCGCTCCGGCGTAGACGAACTGGGGGGAGGAGAAGGCGATTCGGGCGCCTTCTCGCTCTTTCCTAGTGCTGTGCGGATCATCGGTGGAGAGTCGGGGGATTCTCCACTGGCTTGCACGATCCCACACGTCTGGGGGATGGCCTCAATGAGCCGGGTCATCCCTCCATTGGCCGGGGCCCGTCATCGGTGACGGGCCGGCCGCCGGGGCGAGATGGTGACTGCTAACGCTACCCCATTTCGCCCTACTAGGCGGCAGACTGCTCATCCCGGGTTTTTAGTGGGTAACCTCACTTACTACCCCCCGTGGGGGTAGTAAGGCCCTTCAGGCGAGGACTCCCACATAACCACTCCGCTCCCCCCGGGGCGGGTGGTATCCATAAAGGATTTTCCCGGGTGAAAAAAAAAAAAAAAAAAAAAAAAGTACGCCGCATTTGCGAAGTATTTTGAATCTGTATCTTTGAGCGAAGCTCCTACCTTGTCGGCGCATTTCCTTGACAGCTCGGCTCTTACTAAACGTTGTTTGCTGGAAAGTCCAAGTCATCAATCTAATCAACTAGTTGATCTAGTGCATAATGACATTCTTTTAAAGAAATTTGCTGAAATTGGGTTCTGTCCTACCTTGCTACAACTAACTATTTAGTAATTACTTTACCATCCGGATCCAATTTGTACATCATCATGGATACCGATATGATCCATATATTATATTATGTGGAGGTAGTCAAGGAAGTATATTGGCACCGACTCAGTTCACGATCATGATAAATGCCGAATGTTGTCAGAATGGCCAGATGCCTCATGTATGCAGATAATTTGAAGTTCTTCTTGGGTAAAGATGAGCAATCTGACTGCGAGGCGCTGCAACGTGATATTGATAATGTGATTGAGTGGAGTGAGAGGAATAACATTATTCTTTATATTAACAAATCAACGTGTCCAAATGTAAAATAATGACTGACAAGATTCCGCTCACCCCATATTCACAACTACACTATGTCTGAAGTACCGCTGGAGCGCGTCACAAAGATGCAGGACCTAGGTCTCACGCTTGATTTGCAGCTCACGTTTAACACCCATATAACAGAGCTGTGTAAGAGAGCTTATAAATCCTTAGGTTTTTGTGATGAGGCTATCAGCTAGATTTATTGATAAGCGTGCTTTACTGTCTCTCTTTAATGCTTTAGTCCGCAGTAAATTAGAATTTAAAGTCAAAGTTACAAGTTTAGTTAAAAAAATACAAAGAAATTTTTTTCGGTTTATGTATATAGGAAACTTTACGGATGGTACCCCACTTGGGCATATCCTTCTTTGTATGTTAGGGGAGGGGTATAGTGGGAATGAGCACGTTGGAGCTGAGATGAAAGTGTGCACTCATTGTGCATTGTTATATAATTATTATTTTTTAGGTACGCGCCGACACTCACGCACTCACACTGCTAAACACCTTAAGAGTTTGTCAAACGGAAATCGATTTATTCTTGTCTGATTATATATAGTATTGCAAAATTGTGTTCGATATTTACCCGATGTTTGTTGTTATAGTTAAGAGATTTCTATGTTTTACTTTTCTTCATTTAATTAGGTATATTATTTTATGTTTGGCTCTAAAACGTTTTGGTCGTAGACTGTAAGTTTTTGATGTTCTGGTTATAAGCGCTGTACTATGTATTTACTATGTTAAAATTATCTGAACCATCTCTTAGTTTTATTTTATAGCGGTTACCATGAAAGAGAGAATCACTGAATGTATATGGTATGTCTACAAATTTTTTATTTATTTTACAGGTCTGGGATATATTGCAATTGACGAAGTTATAATACCTACGATTAACGCGTCCACTGCAGAGGAGTACGATGTTATTGGAACTTATTATTTTTATGACCAACAACCGACATACATGTCATGCCAATTTGTTGATTCATATCTGCATACGATGATATTTTCAGTTAAAAATATAAGCGGTAAATATCAACATTATAATATTAATTCTCTTCGCTACATCATCCACATAAGATTGGTAATATTGAGTTTTCAAAAATTGCATGTATGAAGTAATGATGAAATTAAAGGTAGTATCAATTTATCTTTTTATTTAAAATTATGTAAAACAATATTATAATTATATATTAAACTTTTATTAATGTAAATACCTACTGTAACAGCCGGATCGTTCACTGCTGAACACAGCCTCCCCTATTAGTCACCTCTTACGACACCCAAGGGATGATATGGGGAGGTACAATTCAGACCCGGCACTCCACGGGGGGACATAGGAAAATATCGAACACTTACGAAATTCAAATTCCTATACTCAATACAAGTCATTCCTCTTTTTTTTTCGAAAATTAAGAAGTCCTCAGAGCTTTACGGGTACGGTACGGTACATACACGCTAAGTCTCATGTACTGGCTATCAAAAACTGCTGTTAGAACACACCTGAGGGTTCAAGTAGAAAATTTGTCGCCAAGCACCTAACAGTATGTGTTATATAATTTATTTATTTATATATATATATATACGTATATATGTATATATATATCATTATCTATGTAAGGTTCTCATAATGTTCATCTGGTGTCGTGGCGCACGTCATCTATCAAGGTTTATATGTGCGCCCTCATTTCTTCCATATGCGTGTTCTTGGCTGCCTACTGGGATGGGTAAATGAAAGTACTATATTTCGGTGATCACCGCTGATTATTGTTTGCCAGAATTACTATTTTAGTTACATGAAAGGTTGCACTGATAAGGTGGGCTGAAGTACGGACGCTCGGTACAAACGTGAGGGGGCAAACTGAGCGCATGCGGCTACTTTTGCATTATCATCAAATTGCGCTCACGTTGCATGTGTCCCTACATCAACCCCCTTCTTACAAAAAAATTTTTGCTACAAAACTTTTACATCAATTACATGTTATATACATTAAAAAAACATCCATAAAAATGCGTTACAAATGCTTAAAGACACAAGGTTGTTCCATAAAAAAATGCTTCACAGCAAAATATAATCATTACAAAATAATCATGCCACAATACGCTGAATAAATATTCTGGCTCGACAAAATTACGTGACAAAGTCCAGTTGCTAAGGAATGCACCTACCACGTACCATACATGAACAAAACAGTAAATCAATTTTCAACATATATAACATTAAGCTTACTTTGCAGTTTAATTTTAAAATAGACTTAATAGAAACATTGTAAAATTCGGTAATATATCAAAATAAGAAAACACACATTTATTAACTCTCAATGGGCAAAAAAAAAATATATTCATACACCTTACACCTTTAAGAACGACTACCAATAGAGTTCGCGACACGTATGCTACTTCCACGATAGTTTATTTGTTCACAGGTTTTTCACTGATACATTCTAAACAACACTTTTCATCGTCATCACCATATAAATTGTATCACCACTCTAGAAAATAACAGCGTAACAACTCCTCTTCTATCCCGTTGACACCAGGCACTCGGCAATGAATAGCGCGACTGAGTGATCCCTCCAAGTCCAACGCTCACCTCCGGTACAATTCCTCGGACGGTGTCCAGCCAACCTCGAGTGAAAGTATCTGCAGGCCCAACCTGGAATACACTTCAACAGCGCTGGCACCTCAGATTTCTCTGGCTCAATATGGATAGCATAGGCTGCTACAAATCATGCATAGCACCTTTGCCATGGGCTGTTTGCGTTTGTAGCTACTCAACCCTATGGCGCTGCTACTATGCCTGTCACCATGACGAATATCTCCAACAAATATTATGTGCTGCGACGCGGACGAGTGTGATGTTCTATACTGACTTCTATTATACCAATTCTTCTTATAGGTAATGTTTCCTCTAATTAGGTTATGCTATGGTACGTGTGGTTCCTTTGAGAGAGCCGTCCTTCAGCCCTGTGAGTTGCCCCAAAATTCACTTAAAATCACAGTAGTCACAAACACAGTTTAAAAAATATAGTTGAAATCTTCGTTGACCCAGTAGGCAGATACGCGGGTGTCACCACTGTAAGGTTCTCATAATGTTCATCTGGTGTCGTGGCGCACGTCATCTATCAAGGTTTATATGTGCGCCCTCATTTCTTCCATATGCGTGTTCTTGGCTGCCTACTGGGATGGGTAAATGAAAGTACTATATTTCGGTGATCACCGCTGATTATTGTTTGCCAGAATTACTATTTTAGTTACATGAAAGGTTGCACTGATAAGGTGGGCTGAAGTACGGACGCTCGGTACAAACGTGAGGGGGCAACTGAGCGCATGCGGCTACTTTTGCATTATCATCAAATTGCGCTCACGTTGCATGTGTCCCTACATCTATTTATGTATGTTGATATGTGTATATATTTATTTATTTGTATATATATTATGTATTTATTTATTTTAAAAACTTACATCCTATTTTTATACATTTGTTTAGAAACTATAGTAAAATTCGTTTTATTTTTAAAATATTTTTATGAATTTGTACTTTTTTCATTGTTAATTGTTAGACTACACCCGCCCCAACTGTTTTGTTTATTCAACTACATCCTAAGGTTGCCTGGTAGATATCACTTTTAGTGATAAGGCCGCCCATTGTAACACTATGTTATTATTATTTAATTAAATGTTATGATGTAAACTTTAATATTTTATATGTTGTGTAACAATAACGAGTTTTCTGTCTGTCTATCTATCTAGTGTGTTCTAACAGCAGGCCTTGATAACCTGCCGAGCATTCGCTAAATGTCCATCCACAATGCATGCATCCAAACTCAAGTCAGCGGTGGGGACAGAACCATGGTATCTACGGCATGGCAGTCCAGACCTTTTACTACTTGGCCATAATTCCTACACTTTTGTGGGTTTCTTTGAAAAGATTCAGTAATAATTAATAATTAAGTGTAAAGGGTTCGTAGCAAAGTTTGCTTAGCTGTTCTTAACCGATCAGCAAAGTTAAGCAACGTCCGCCGCGGTCATGAGTTGGATGGGTGACCGCTAGTGACATTACTACCGAGCGCTTCCGTGCACGTAGAGCAAGTTAAGCCGTCGGTACCGGTTGTTAGCTTAGATGGCAGTCGTTATAGCATGGTGGTAGGGCATTTTGCGAATGCCCGCCTGGCTAGCTACCACCCTCAAGTAGAAAATCTGTCGCCAAGCACCTTATGGTGTGTTCCGGCAGCTGTCATTGAGAGCCAGTAATTCTAGGTTAGCCTGAACAACATCTTCGACCACATTATCACTTACCATCAGGTGAGATACTTAGTGGTGAAAGGCTAAAATAACAAGCATAAAAAAAAAGTTGTAGGTACATCGTGAGATTTAAATTTGGAATAAACTTTACTAGTTCTATAATGAAACACTAATTTTCAGGAAATCACACCATCAGCTCCGATGCACCTATATTTGTTAGTTATGTGTGGAGGTACATAAAACTTACTGCAGACTATGACAACGCATACCTTGAGTGTATATTAAGCAAATTGTATAGAAGAAAACTTATACGAATAAATTTGAAACAAACTACAAAGCCAGGTACGGATAATCCTTTTATAATCTTCACTATCATACAGCTATCTGACCCAATGTGTTCTAATTTTTTTTTTTGGCTTTTGACGATACTACTCACACCAAAAGTGCCTAGGGATCATCTATATTTTGAACTATAACTGAATTGTTTGGCAGAAAAATTAAAAAAGAAAAGGATTTTTGCTATGTTTATTGTAAAATTATATTAATTATTAATTATGTGTTTCTACCATTTACACTCATCACACATGCACAGCGATTTGGCATGCTTAAAATCAGTTCATCAAAATCACTTGGAGGAATGGCCGCCCACGTTCTTTGTAACAAGTCAAAATAACTGTTGTGAAGTATGCATGGCGTCCATACTTGGCAGAGCTCTTGATTTGTAGCATATCCCATGCATTTTTAATGGAGTTGAGGTCTGGTGATTAAGCAGGACACGGCAGAACGTTGATCGGCAAGAGTGCGAGTTATGACTCTAGCCGTGTGTGGATCGTGCGTTAGCCAAACGGCTTCGCGAAGGGATGGTCTCTTCTAAAACAATACTCTCCGTATAAATTTGAGCATTGAGGTTACCCCGGGGGTCCAACTCCCACCTTTTACGAAACCATCATAAAAAAGTAGCACTTTGTTCCATGCTTAAAATAATCATTCGCAGACACGAACTATCACTTACCCACAATCGCGTCAAGCAATATTGGTTTGATCCTACTTGTATCACGGACGTGCAAGCGAGATACACGATATTTATAATATAGTGTTATCCCGCTCGCACTGTTCCGAACTACGATGTTATTAAACGCTTTTACCATAGTTTTACGACATTTTATTGTATGCTTCACAAAAACTATCTGTAACGTTTTATAGTTTCACTCATCATATCATTTAGCTGCGTTTACTTTAAAGAATAATAGAAATAAAAACATTGTACTTACGTAATTTACACATTTATTTCATATATATTTCATTTTTTATTCCATACAATTACAAGAACAACGCCATCTGCTCAGTTCTTACTTAACTAAATTATGGAATATTCGATAATTTTCACATTAATTAAAACCATTTTTATCGTAAAATAATCAAAATCAAGTCAAATCCGTTGCTAGAAAGTAACTTTTTTAAGATGGATAAACATGACGGATTTGTCGTTGGAACAGTAATACTGCGTATTAAATGTCACATCAGAGTTCGCGAAAAGAGTGAACTATTTGTTGTGTCGTCATCAAAGCGCCAAGCGATTCCTTTACCGTTTGTAAGCCTGCTTTATTGACGTGGAGGTATAAAGTTTAGCAGTAAGATCAAGTTATTATTACTATATGAGGTGAGAGTTGGCCCCCTGATCCAAATGAGATCTGTTTAAAACTTATTTGATTTACTCATTTACTCGAAAACGTACTAGATTCCGTAAGTTTGGTTAGGAAGTGTTGTCGTTAGTGATACTGTGGTAAGAAGGTAACCAGCTCTCCAAGTATAATGCACAGGTATGTGGTGGCACTTTGAAATGCTTGGCGATTATTTGTAAATTGAAAATAGCTATGGTTAATATGGTTATCTGATTTGATTTGATCAATCATTTGGGGACTGTCCGCTCGCGAACTCAACATATACATCAAGTTGTTATCGTTTAACTAGCGGCCTGAATATAATTCAGCGTTAACGTCTTATGCAAAACTGAATGAACGGACTGGGGGCCAACTCCCACCTTTTACGAAACCATCATAAAAAAGTAGCGTTTTGTTTCATGCTTAAAATCAACATTCGCTGACACGAACTATCACCGACCCACAATCGCGTCAACAATATTGATTTGATCCTACTTAAAGAACGAATGAAATATGTATCACGGATGTGCAAGCGAGACACAAGATGTTTATAATATAGCGTTATCCCGCTCGCACTGTTCCGAACTACGATGTTATGGAACGGTTTTACTATAGTATTACGACATTTTCTGTATGCTTCACTAAAACTATTTGTAACGTCTCATAGTTTTACTCATCAAATAATTTTGCTGCATTTATTATAAAGAATGATAGAAATATAAACATTTTACGCAATTTACACATTAATTAAACCAATTTTTATCGTAAAATATCAAAATCAAGTTTAAATCCGCTGCTAGAAAGCAACTTTTTTAAGATGGATAAACATGACGGATTTGTCATTGAAACAGTAATACTTTGTATTAAATGTCACGTCAGAGTTCGCGAAACGAGTGAACTATTTGATGTGACGTCATCAAAGCGCCGAGCGATTCCTTTACTGCTTGTAAGCCTGCTTAATTGACATGGAGGTATAAAATTTAGCAGTAAGACCAAGTTATTGTTACTATAAAAGGTGAGAGTTGGCGCCCTGTTCTCTTCTGATTTTGGCTCAGCACGCGATAGTGCTAGTAATCATATTTAGAAACATAGAAGGGTAGCGACATCATTGCGAGAGTCAGGTGTTTGAAGAAGCACTTCTTTCGGTCAGATGAAGTCTAGTAGTCTGGTTGATGACCGTGCATCGTCCCTTTTACCGGTTCTGTATCTCTGTAACAGCCGGATCGTCCACTGCTGAACACAGCCTCCCCTATTAATAGGGTATTTGCCATAATCCTCACGCTTGGCAGTTGGCTTGGGGATCGCAGTGTAAGCTGGCAGTTCTTTAGAAGGCGCTGCTGCTCACCTTCCAGTATTTTGAACTTAGTCGCCTCTTACGACACCCACGGGATGATAAGGGGAGGTGCAATTCCAACCCGGCACCCCACGGGGCCCCAGTTAAATTAATACAATTGTAGAATTTTCGACTCGAAAGAGATCCGGTGGCCGAATGGAATAAGCAGCCGGCCCTAAATCGTAGGACGCGGATTCGATTTCCGTCAAAACTAAAAATTTTGTATTCCATTAATTTGTATATTTGATTTTAGCTCTGCGCGCGATAGTGCTTGTGTAATATATAGAAATATAAAATACTTTTATATATTTCAGTAAACTTTGGACTTGATGTTAACGGCCTAATCCTACCTCTCAATGAAAACGGTAACAATTATTATTCATATGAATATTTTAATGGAGAAAAAGTAACAATCCAAAGTTTGAAGAACGACAGTCTATATGGAAATATGGAATGTACAGGAGAAAATTTAACAAACGATTATTTAAGTGAGTATTGAAATGGAAAGGACAGCCAAGTTTGTCTATTGGTTTGTTTTTTTCGATAGCTTAAATCTTCACCACAAGCTTAACCCAAAATAGGAAACTGGCTCTCGAAGACTGCCAGGACACACTGTTATGTGGAAGCCAATATATTTTCTACTTGAGGGTGCTAGCTAGCAAGGCGATGATTTGCTTAATGTTCTACCACCATCAAAATACCCTAAGAGGGTAAACAGAAATGTAGAAATACCCACATTTGCTAAATTTAATTTTAATTTGGGTATAGGTAACGAAAGGTGTACTAATTGCCACACACTGAAACTTTTGAGTAAGTCATAATTAAAACAATATATTATATCCTTTAAATATATAAAATTACGTGTTACGTTGTTTGTCCGCGATGGACTCTTAAACTACTGAACCAATTTTAAATTTGATTTGTACCCCGTGTGCAATTTTATCCAAATTGATAGATAGAATACCTTACATCTCAATTTATAATCGTTATTACCCGTAGGAAGCCAGGGCGGGCCGTTAGTTTTATATAAAATACTAGCTTTCCGGGCGCGGCTCCGCCCGCGCGTATGTCGGTTATCGCGCAAAAACATTAACCTCTTTTTGCGCAGTTGGATAAAAACTATTCTATGTTTTTTCCCGGGTCTCAAACTATTTCCATACCAAATTTCATTCAAATCGGTCCAGTAGTTTTGGCGTGAAAGCGTAACAGACAGACAGACAGAGTTACTTTCACATTTATAATATTAGTACTGAGTACTGATTCAACGTTACATGTTAACACTTTTTTATGCGTTCAAATCATTTCAGGTTTGAATGAAAACATAATGACCATTTGTTCTGGGGCATGTTTAACACGTACTGGTCCAAAGTTATCAGAGCGTCTTCTAACATTTTGAATGTCAAACCTTTAATTCAATCTTATTTTCGGGAAAATAAGATATTTCATAGTGCGTCTGGACTATGTGACTGCGACATTACTTTATTATTCGCAGTGTTTACGACTTCTTGGTCGTTCTCCCTAACTTTTTCAAAGACACCTAGCATTAACTGTTTTTGGTAATCAAGTGGGATTGTGTAGAGATGATGCTCCTCCTTGCGTCGTATACCTCAATGCTGAGGGTCGTGACCACCCTTCTGTATCACTTTCTCTCGCACGATCTTTCTCCATCTGTTTCTGTCTCTGGCGTTGTGAAGGGCGTTGTGGACTGAGGAATCAAGAGCGGTGCGGATATGGTCGGACCAGCGCAATGGGCTGCGTCCACGCGGTCTTTTCCCATCCACTTTACCGGTCACGATAAGCCTCTCCAGGTTGTTTCCATCTTTCCTTGCAATGTGACCGAAGTATTCAAGGACTCTGCGTAAACACTCAGACGACAGCCGCAAGGAGATTTTGAGCTCCCGTAATATTGAGATGTTAGTCCGAAATGCTGTCCACGGAATACGTAGCATCTTTCTCCAGCACCACATCTCAAAGGCGTCAATGCGTTTACGGTCTGCAGCTTTCAAAGACCAAGTCTCAGCGCCATACCAAAAAATCTAGCCGAGGTTTTCTCACTGCGCTACGATATGGGGTTGTTTAAAAAGGGGGTCATTAAATTTCTCAAAGGTCGGCAGCGCGTTGGTAACGCCCCTGGTGTTGCAAACGTCCATAGGCGACGGTAACCACTTCCCATCAGGTGGGCCGCCTGCCTGTCTGCCTACTTAAAGGCAATAAAAAAAAAAAAAAAAAAAATCGAGAAGTCTAGTGTCCGTACCAGTTTGGTCTTTGTTTTTACGGAAATGTTGCGATCTCTCCAGATTTTTCCAAGCTGAGTCATGGCGCTCTTGGCCATGCCAATTCTCCTGCGCACTTCTTTCTCGCACGAACCATTGTTGATGCTCTTACCCAAAAATCCAAATATAACGTCTTGCTCTAAAAATTAACCTTGTAGACATTCTCTTAGGTTCAAATTAAACTGTACTATCATAAGATGCCATATTACCTTATGTGAAAATGCGCTAGAAGTTATTATGTAGATTTTAGATAGATAGATAGATAGAAAACTCTTTATTGTTACACCACTTTAGAAATATAAAAGATTACACATTAAATTATAATAACATAGTGTTACAATGGGCGGCCTTATCACTAAAAGTGATCTCTACCAGGCAACCTTAGGATGGAGTTGAACGAATAAAACAATAGAGGCGGGTGTAGTCCAAATACATAATCAAATTTCATAAAAACATTTTAAAATAAAACGTATTTTAGTGTAATTTCTAAACAAATATATAAAAAATAGCATACATATAGGTTTTAAAATAACATATAATTATTATATTATAAAAATAGCATATAAATATTTTTGTACTAAAGATATGACACTTTTGTTGTAGGACACTTATGTAGGTGTTTATTGATTTGGTGGGTTCGCTATAGGTAAAGTGTTGCCTTTTAAATTGACTGTGGTGGTACCAGATCACTCTATAATGTTCTGCTTGTACCATTGTTTTGTACCTTGGTATTCCTGATGTCATTATAAGTTGCACTCTGTTGAGTCAACTTAGTTTCAGGATACTAAATTTCTTCGTTTTATGGGATTATACATAGTTCTATACTTCCATAATATTTTAACTCACCAAATTGGTACATAAACAAAGTCCTTAAGTCCTATGTTCCTTTTGAACGTTTAGACTATCCGGTCTTGGTTATTGAGTACGGAGAACCACTGTTTCTTTAATATTTTTAATGTATCATATGTTATATATATATTATATATTTGTTAAATATATTCATTTATCACAGGGGCGGTTTTACTAGGTAACCCCATAAGAAGCCTCATACCTAGCAACTATTTATTTGTCATATGTCTGGGCGTTGTACTCAGCTAAGTGAGTCAACATCTCTAATGGCATTATGAATTATGTACCTATAATAGTTTATCTTTCAGTCTTATTTACTTCGCAGAGCGGATTGTAACTCTATAAATTAAGCCTTATTACAGGGGCGGTTTAACTAGGTAACCCCTTCTAAAAGCCTCATACCTAGCATCTGTATATTTGTCATTATTCACGGCGTTGTACTCAAGGTGATCAGTCAACATCATGGTATATCTTCTTATTTAGTACCTATGTATTGTCTATGTATAGATATAGATATATTCAATTTTCTAGGTGATCGGTAATTCCCGTGAGGAACCCCATAATGCTCTATGCGATAGATGATGTATGAATGGGAAGGTTAAAAGGATTTGGTGGACATAGAATGAAAGACTGTATTATATATATTTATACCTATATTATGTCATATTTTTATTATTGTATGAATGGGGATACTGGATGGTCAGAGCAGATGGAATGTTAGGTGAGCAGAGTGGAGGGTGACTCATGACCCTTGTTTGTTTCCCTGGGAGTTGAGAAATTATGTATGTGTATTATATTGTATTATTTATGAAATAATAATTATTAAAATGTTATATAGAACAGCTTCTCCATACTCTCCTTAGCCATGTCGGCTTGTTTCTTTGTCGCGCATGGGAACTCCTTTTGTTTGTTTTGTTCTCTTTAGACAAGACATAAACAATGTTAACAACTGGCCTTGTTCCAGTTAATTTTATTGGTGAGTGGACAGTCATTTTAACTGTTGTTTTACCCTCCTTTTGCAGGGATTTGTAATCAAATCTTCATCAGTTAGTGCTCATATTGATACATAGTTTATCATTAGCAATTTAGCTGAAATTTAAAGTTTTTGTAACTATTTTACAGACATACCGGAGTGGCTTCTAAGCGTTATCAACGCTTTATTTCTTTCACCTCAGCTGGTACATATATACGTATAGGTCTATATTATATACTACCATATAAAATAACTATATACCTATCATAGTTATAGGTTAGTTTTTTATGTGGATCCTATTGGAAGGTGGCAACCGTGCCGTAGGCCACTCTGTCATCAGTGCCCCTTCTGGGTGCCGGTGAAGCCAAGGCATTCTTCCTCTTTCTGCTCTCTCTCTTCCCCTCTTCTTCTCTGTTACTTTGTCTATCCCCCTAGGGTACTTATCCCATTTTTTTTTGTTTGTTGGGTTTTGTTACCTAGCGCCTCGGCGACCCGTTTCCGCCATAGCGAGTTCACGACATAGCAACATACATAAATAGATAATGATATATACATATACCTATAAATTATATAAAAATATAGTACATATTATAATATTATCTCATATATAGCATAGAAATTGACAAAAATATAGTGCAAAATTAATTGGACAAATAAAACCTTTTAACTTGATTGAGATTTTGATAGCTGTTTATCTTACTTCACCTGTGGTGTAAAAGGGACAGTTACCGTGAAGCAAAAAGTATTGTTTAATTAAATATTACTCGCTTTGCCTTTTAATAAAAGTGAAATCAAGGCTAGTTTACGCTTACCCTAAGTACCCAATCTTTAATAAAACTACACGATTAGATAAATATCTAACACCCAGTTCTAAATAAATAGCGGTTTCCTTACCCAACGCATCACAAACCAACGTCCATGTTTTGTCCAAAATTAAATTAGAATGACGTTTAGAGCCTAAGAGTAAGTTTTCTTGCCTTCTGCACCGGGCTGTCTGGGAGAAAAAATACCCAATAATGTTCTTGCCTACGCTTTTCGTCTGCCTCGGTTTTGTTGATTTGCTGTCGCCTCCGAACATCCGTACATAAGTTCACTTAGAAAACTATCGCGAGTTTTGTCCATTATAACTAAATATTAAAGAAATAATTAAAGACAGGGAAATAAGAGAAAGACAGCGCCATCGTTACGTCACTTACGTGCTGAGGCCCGCGCTGGCCGCTTCGCGCAACCGTGACTCCCAGACGAAGGACTCTAATATATATCCCGAAACTGGTCGGAATCTATCCGGTATATATAACGTGAGTCCCAGCCGGGTGCCTATTTAGTCATCCATAAGATTGTTGCATTCTTTCCAGAATGTCGCAACTCCTGTCACAAAGTCATACACAGCATTTACATCAATTTACTCGGGCTCGTTTTTGTTCTAGAGAGATTTCATGAGCTAACTAGCGGCAACAAAGTCAAATGTTGAAGTGTAACTTTTATATGTTGATGTAAGATTTGTTAAATATGGCTCTTTCTAATAACTAAATGTTCTTGAATCCTAAGATTGTTTTACCTGCAAATCACTGCTTGAATCTCCTCGTGGTGATAAGCCAGTTTTCTTGAATTAACAGCTTAACAGTAGCAACATTTTCCTCTGTAATCGCAGTTGTGGGAATGATAACCATGAATTTGATCATGGAGAGGAACACGACCGAAATAAAAATACTAACACATTACGAACGTTGCTCAAATGAGTTGAGCAGTACAGTCTTGCATAGAGAACATTTACAATTATTAAAATTAATTGCTCTACTATTTTTTGTGTTAATTTCAGTTTTAATAAGGACGACGACCTTTTACTTGTGATAAAAAGACAGTTGACACACGACTTCTCAATATTTTTAAACAATGAATGTATGTTTCTTATGTTTATATATTTTTTTTTATATCTGATAGGTTAGCTTTTGACCACTATCTCACCTGATAGTAAGTGATGATGTGGTCGAAGATGTTATTCAGGCTAACCTAGAATTACTGGCTCTCAAGGACAGCTGCCGGAACACACCGTTCAGAGCTTGGTGACAGATTTTCAACTTGAGGGTGGTAGCTAGCCAGGCGGGCATTCGCAAAATGCACCATGCTATAACTACTGCCATCCTAAGACAACAACCGGGACTGACATCTTAACGTGCCCTCCGAAGCACGGAAGCGCTCAGTAGTAATGTAACCTGCAGTCACCCATCCAAGTCATGACCGCGGCGGACGTTGCTTAACTTTGCTGATCGGTTAAGAACAGCTAAGCAAACTTCGCTACGAGCGCTTCAAGTAAAAAGTAATATTTATCACTCAAGGAGTGCAAAACTTTCAGTGTGCTGTATGTATCTTCATAGTACAATTTCAGGCTCTTGACAGTTTCTGAAAATGTCTCGTGAAAAAAGCTACACATCCTGATGGGTTTAACACTAAATCATCTCCAAAAATGTCACTGCACAAGCCGTCACAGGAAATTATTTCATGAGAAACAAAATGGCGAGGTTATAGGTTAAACATAATTAATTGATAACTTGGGCTATAATGGAATTTAATTCAATACAAGATAGACTAGTTGAAGCTCATTATAGTTGCTTAGAATAGATTCCTATAAGGATTAGTTAGATACCTACATGATGCGATATATAGTGTATTTGGTATTTGTATTACAAATTATAAAACAAAATAGGTACCTACAAATTGATCGGAAGTGTAACCGTTGACATATTTGGGCTCCAAATGACGTAAAAATGACCAAGAAATAGGTTTTAAGTGTAATACCTGTCAAACAATTGATGTGATGTTTATGAGTTCGGAGTTTCTTTGCGCGATAAAATCCGGAACGTGGATATTCGCCAAAGAACCAAAGTCACCGACATAGCTTTCAGAATTTGCAAGTTGAAGTGGCAATGGGCGGGCCACATTGCTCGACGAACCGATAACCGATGGGGAAGAAAGGTTCTCAAGTAGGGTTGGTAGGCCCCCCACTAGATGGACTGACGACATTATAAAAGTCGCTGGTAGCCAATGGTTACAAGCGGCTAATAGCCGTGCTTTGAGGCGTTCTATGGGGGAGGCCTTTGTTCAACAGTGGACGTCTTCCGGCTGATGGTGATGATGATTATGAGTTTTGGCTTCATATTTGACCGATATATAAAATAATAAAAATAACCCATATATAGGTCTGAGGTGTGACAAAAGTCAAAACGAGAGATAGCTTATCAGTACTATCAGTACTAATATTATAAATGCGAAAGTAACTCTGTCTGTCTGTCTGTCTGTTACGCTTTCACGCCAAAACTACTGGACCGATTTGAATGAAATTTGGTATGGATATAGTTTGAGACCCGGGAAAAAACATAGGATAGTTTTTATCCAACTGCGCAAAAAGAGGTTAATGCTTTTGCGCGATAACCGAAATACGCGCGGGCGGAGCCGCGCCTGGAAAGCTAGTACCTAATATATTTAAGTATTGATGTACATAATATTTATATTCTTATTTATTTACATAGGTACACGGATATTCCAGACCATAAACTTTACTACATCTGGTAATGAAAAGAGAAATATAACATTAGAATGTTCTGTTGAAGAGTTGAGCTCGGGGAAAAATAAAACAATTTCTTTATGGCTGGATTCAAGTATCTCTATGTATGGTAAGAAATTGATAAAAACTAACGTAAGTTTGACATATATTTAAAGATTATTTTAAGTCGATTTCACTTGTGGTTGTTTACGTATATTTTGTTGTTTACGTGTTTTTTTTGCCCTGTGGCAACACTAACTAATACATGTCGTGATGTTTTCTCCGTATTTTAATAATTATTTTATATAGAAAATAAGGCTAATTTGTTGTGTTTTCAAGTAAAAAGTGTTAATAAAAAGTAGCTTTATATAGTGAACAAAGCCTGTTGGTGACATATTCACTAAACAGTGAATAAAAATCATAGTGCGTCATCCTGCAGCAGCGGTTGGAAATTCAAACACCTTGGATTTACTGGGGAGTAATATGTCTAAAATCTATCTCTAAGTACACATTTAACACAATTCCACTAACACTCACTTGGTGAGCTACGTTAATAATCACACATTGGCAGTGTACTGACTCTCTTTGCTTGACAAAATAGTGGAAGCAAAGTTGATGTTTTTCTTTTGTCTCAGACATATCACTACTATTTGACACCCAATCCTAGCTGCAACTCATTCTCAAAGTTATTTATTTGTAGTAGTCAAGTCTAAAAAAATTACCTGTTATAAAAAACATATGTTATGGTACCTGAGTACCTATTACCTATTAGGTACTTACCATCATTCATTTGTCAGATAAAAGTTTCATACTTTTTCTCTCCCATCTGTTTCTAACCATTGTCTGTTCAACTAATTTCTCTGTGTTTCTACTGCTTAACATATTTCCTGTTTCTTTTTCCCTTTTATCTGTTGCATATATGAATGTAAACAAATAATAGATATGTTATGTAGGTTGTACTGTTTTCAAACTTGATTGTTGATTTTGTTTACAATATTAGGTATGCACCATTCTTGTAATTTATATATAAATTAATTGTAACTTTGAGATTGAATTGTGAGAAATACATACCATAACACTCCCCTTGCACTTAAAATACTTTTTGAAACGGTAACTTAGCTACTTTTATCTGTTTTGCAGACATTGTTCGGAGTTGTTGATGCTTCAGTATGACTGTAACTACTAGGAAAACCTTGGCAAGAGAACTGGAAGAGAAACTAAGAAATTCTCTGCAAGATCTTCAAAAGTACAAAGAACTCTCTGATCAGCTTCTACAAGAAAGAGAAGACAGTGAGGTTGAGGTGAACAAAATTGTCTCAAAAAACACTGAGCTCAAGAATGAACTTGCTGGTTTATACACCAATTACTCAGAAGCACTCTATCAAAATGAACAGCTACAGAACATTGTATTGTCATTTAAAGAATGTAGCGAGACACATGAACAGGCCTTGAGCCGTATATCAGAATTGGAGTTTGAATTAAGCAAGGCTCAAGATGAAATCTCAGTGTTAAACTCAACAAAGTTCAGTGAACAGGCCGCTGACACCTTAAATTTATATAATGAGCTGGTCGGTAGTGGCATGGAATGACCAAGCTCCCTGCCACCAATTGAAACTATTGACTTGACTGATGAGAACACTATATGCAGTCAAATTCCAGTCTTTCGGAGCCATAAAAAAGTCAAAAAGTATTTTAAGCTTAAGAAACTGATGTTTAAGTGTAAAAAACAACTTAAAAACCTAAACTATTTCAAGAAAAATGTGGATTTGGTGAAAGATAAGCTACTATTACAGGAAAAACTTCAAAATTGTCTGGATGAAGTAGAAATCACAAAACAATTGTATGATGATGATACTCTGAGTCTTCGCTCTGAGCTGCTAGACAAAGAGAAATTATTGCAAAATATTTTCTCTAGCTACTTATCAGCTCAAAACCATCTTAGTGAGCACTACAATGAAGCGATAAGTTTATTAGATCTTGTGACCACCAATATGGAGAGTGTGAGAACTATTGAGTGTGCATGCTCAAGGTCTATGGGTCAGCTTCAACCAACCAGAGAGCCCCATGCAATACCAACAATTTGCCATACACCTCTGCCATTGAACAAAACATGCACAGAAGCAGCGCAGAGGAAGAATCAGAGTATCACCACTAACCAGGATATGGTTACCAAGGTTTTGGTATTTTCAGATGCAATAGGCAAAAACTTTGGTTCATTACTAGGTACTTCACTTCACTGCTCTGTAGAAAATTACTGCATGCCTGGTGCTTCTTATCAACAGATTGAGAAGAAAATTATGGCTTCTGAAATTGATAGGAATACCATTGTTATATTGTACTTAGGCCAAAGTTTAGGTATTGACAGGAAACAGTTAATACCAAATGTTACCTCATTGATAAGCCTTAGTGCATTTAAAATTATGTTATGTGCTTTTCCCTATTCAGAGGCACTGACTAAAAATCAGAATGAGCATATTCATTCTTTAAATACCATATTATTTAATATGACATGTCGTCATAGTGACAAACTTTTATTTTTTGACTGTAATAAATTTATTACTAAATTTATGTTGACTCGGGATAGGATGTACCTACCTAAGAAATATAAAAATCTGATTGCTACTTTGGTAGCTTATAATATTGAGTCGGTTATAGGAAATATAACCAAGTCTTCTATTGACGCTACAGATTTTAGTACATGTATACTAATAGAAATGTTGAGTCAGACTATTTAAACTTTTAAGTCCGACAACAGGGAAGTGTTCTGACATAGCACTGTACTACCAAAATATAAATCGCTTCCCTGGCAAAATACTTGAAATTGAAATGCTCTTAGATAAATATCCTTTTGATATATTATGCTTTACTGAAACATGGCTAAGAGCAGATACAATGTTATTTAATGTTAAGAATTTTAGTGTAGGCAGTGCGTTTAACAGATCATCTGCAGAAGGAGGAGGGTGTATTATTCTTGTAAATAATAACTTAAAATTTAAAGAACGCCGTGACTTAGTCAGATGTTCTGTCGAACGTGTCTGTGAAGTTGCTTGTGTGGAGGTGGACAGGCATCTTGTGTTGTGTGTATATCGACCACCAACAGATCAAGGTCGTGCTCAAAATTTTGCAGAATTTTTATCCACTATGGAAAGTATACTGCGGAAAATCTCTAAATGCAGAAAACCCATATTTGTATGTGGTGATTTTAATATAGATATTTTAATGAATTCTAAAAATAAGACTGATCTTATTTCATTATTTAAGTCATTTAATTTGAAATTTCTGTTCTGTGAGCCCACTAGGATAACAGACACTTCATCTACCTGTATAGACAATATATACTCAAACTGTAAGATTAAAGAAAAGTTAATATTGAAAGGTATTAGGTCTGATCATGAGGGCCTTGCGATAAAATTTGATGGAAATAGAGAAACAGAGAGGTATGAAGTTGAACATAGGCCGTTAACAACCAGTAGGCTAGAAATTCTCAGTACCAACATAGAAGCTAAGCTTGGCATATCAAGTTTTTCTCACTGTGACCCGAATGACATCTACAATAACTTATTTTCTTTAGTAAATATTGAGTTTCAAAAAGTTTGTCCAAAAATAAAGAAACAAATAAATGGAAAATTGAAGTTTGGTGATTGGGCAACTAGAGGTATCCGAAAAAGTAGAGATTATTTATTTGATCTGTATCGCAGGAAAAATTTAACATCTTGCAAGCAGTTTCATGATTATTTTAGGAACTATTGAAAAATTTTTAAGTCTGTTTGCTTGTGTGCTAAATCTCTTTTTATTAGAGACAAAATTAGCAAGTCTAAAAATAAAATAAAAACCATTTGGAAGACTATAAATACTGAGACTGGTAAGAATAAACCTAGAGATTCAACATATGTCTTAACTATTAATAAACATCAAATCTCTGATCCAATACAAGTGGCGAATATATTTGAAAATTTTTTTTCTAACTTACCCCTAGAAGCCACTAAATCATTGGATTCTTGTCCCAATGTAGCAGAAGCCCTATTACAACATAATTTTCCCTGCAAAACACCGGACTTCTCTTTCAGATACACGACAAACTTTGAAATTATAAAGACATTCAAAAGTTTAAACATAAAGAGTACTGAAGACTTGTGGGGTATGTCAGTTAAAGTGGCAGAGTCTATTATTTGCATTATTGCACCATACTTAGTAACAATATTCAATCTTTGTGTTGATAGAGGAAGTTTCCCCGACTTAATGAAACTAAGTAAAATCACTCCAATTTTAAAGTCGGGGGCTGCATCTGACCCTTGCAATTATAGACCTATTTCCATCTTACCCATTCTGAGTAAAGTATTCGAAAAAATTATGCTCAAACAACTTTTATCTCATTTTAATGAGCATAATATATTGAATGAGAATCAGTTTGGTTTCACTAAGAGCAGATCGACAACAGATGCAGGTGTTCAATTGATGTCACATATACTTGAAGCCTGGGAGAGTTCACATGATGCTATTGGCGTATTTTGTGATCTTTCCAAGGCATTCGACTGTGTAGAACACTGCACTCTGATTCGTAAGCTTTCACACTATGGTGTTCGTGGAAAAGCTTTGAATCTAATTGAGTCATATCTGTCTGACAGGCTACAGATGGTTGGAATAAATGGCAATACTTCTTCCGGGTCTTTCGTAAAAATAGGTGTACCGCAGGGATCAATTTTGGGACCTTTTCTGTTCCTAGCGTATATTAATGATCTGCCTTGCATGGTCAAAGATTTCTGTGATATTGTTTTATTCGCGGATGATACCTCTCTGATTTTTAAAGTAGATAGGAAAGATAGTGAACTCATTCATGTAAATAATGTGTTATCTATGATCTCTGGATGGTTCGCCGCTAATAATCTTCTGTTAAATTCAAAAAAGACCAAATGTTTAAAGTTTTCATTACCAAATGTTCCTTATGTTGAACCAAACATTAAGCTTGGCCTAGATAAACTCTCTATTGACAAAGCGACAGTCTTTCTGGGAATCAAAATGGATTCAACTTTACAGTGGGATCCACATATACATGATCTAGCCGGAAGACTTAGTTCTGCTGCATATGCAGTTTGTAAGATAAGACAGTTAACAGATGTAGCTACTGCACGGCTAGTTTATTTCGCATACTTCCACAGTATTATGTCGTATGGTGTATTGCTGTGGGGAGCTGCTGCTGAGATAGAGACAATCTTTATCTTGCAAAAGCGTGCAATTCGAGCCATATATGAAATGGATCCTAGGGAATCTCTAAGGGATCTTTTTAAAGAAATTGATATATTAACTTTACCGAGTCTGTATATATTTGAAAATATTATGTATGTTCGGAAAAATTTGAGTAAATTTAAATTAAACAGTGACAACCATCATTACAACACTAGGAACAAATATAAATTAACGGTACCATGTTTTAGATTAGCAAAGACAAATAAAAGGTCCTTTTTAGGTAATTGTGTGCGGTTTTATAATAAAATTCCCGAACATATTACAATGCTCACAGAAGGAAAATTCAAATTGCACGTGAAAAATATTTTGATGAAGAAATCCTACTACACAGTTTGTGATTACTTAAACGACAAAAATGCCTGGAAAATTCCACCTCTGCCAAGCCATCACATGTCTCCTACGTAATTTAAACAAATATTGTAATAATTGTATTATATTGTTTATAACACATTGTAAAAAGACGTTTAAAAGAATGGCCCCGAGTTTCTTGCCCGTTCTTCTCGCAGTGGCTCTATAAACTTTTTTTGCTGAACGTGGCAGTACAATGTAGAATATTTCAATATTAAAATTTGTAATTGACCTTCATAAGAGCGTCGTAGACGCCTAAATTGAATAAATGATTTTGAATTTGAATTTGAATTTGAATTTGACGTCGAGAAGCTGCCATCGGTGACGTCAGAGTGAGCGTCAAGGGCAGCAGCGCGCGCGTCTCGCTCCACGGCCACCGCTGGCGCCACCACCATCACGGTAATGTTATATAGACAGTATTTCAACTTCATAGAAACGGACGAAACGCGAGTTATACCTACGCGCCTCGATCTGTCAATGTCTGTTTTTTTCACCAAAACTAAGTTCAAGTACATATTTATATATAAAATATGACGAGTAAGATATATTGTGCTGTTTTAAGTTACATAAATTCGTCAAAAACACATCCAGAGATAACTTTTTTGATTACCTCGAAACTGAAAGGTAATACTATAAAATAATTTTACTAATACTATAAAACAATTTTACTTACTAGTAAGTAAACATTTTTTATGGTCTACATATAGTTCACGGTACATAATGTGTGTCTTTTTAATGGACAAGTATTTCCTTTTATCCCTCAAAAAAAATATCTCAATTAATAAAAAAGTTAATAAAGTGAAGGAAAGTGATGACACGAGTGAAATAGGTAGTAGTTATAAGCAAGTTATAATAATATTACAGGTAGTTATTAGAATGTGGATTTTTAATACCTTAAAATATAATAATAAAGCATTTCGTACGTCTCACAAATATTTTTCGGTCGCCAATTTTTAAGAACCATTTTTAATTCAAACAGAAACATGGTTTTTTGTTTAAATCTACCTACTGGTCAAGAAAACAACACGCATTTTTAGTGAACACTTCCTGTTCAATACACAGAGTATTTTATTTGTTTATATAAAAAAAGTATATTTACAATCACAAAACTAAATAGAAACACAAAGTAGGCAAATGTAATTAAAATGCTGGAGACGGGCAGCCCTATCGCATGTTTACGTACAGTGCGGCTGTAGGTACTTATTTAGAAGACAGAGCCGAGTTACACTACTGTATAGATAACATTACCGTGCCACCAGTGCATGCGTGGGCGCGTTCATGAGCGCACGCACTTCGTGATGAAGCGAAACCGGTCGAGAAGCCTTCTTGACGTAAACAACCGTAAGTGAAATCGGTTTAAAATAATAATCAAGAAAGCGGGTAGGAGGTCCCGCTCGACGTTCAGCAGCTCTGTTTTATTTTTGTTTTTTTAATTAGTTCTCCCGTACTTTTTGGGAGTTTAACTGACTTATCGTAAAGTTCTGGGCACATTTCGAGTGCTCCATAGTTATTCTGCTGTATCCTGTACAGGAGAATTCTCGAATCTTGAAAAACAAGTGTGCAGTTTTGTGGTGAACCAATCATCGTGCTCACTTCGGTTTTGTGCAAAAAAGTGCTACAGCGATGTGCCAGTGTAGAGTGCAGTGGGTGATGATGCGGAAAAGTGTTTGCCTAACAAGGAAATTATGATTTTTCCTATCGTACCCTGGCCCGAACACGAAGAGGCGCCATCTCTTTGCCCGGCGGCACACTAAGCGGGCCGATCAATTATTCTCTAGCTAGTGCCGTCGGCACTGGAATAATCACCACGACAAGCCGCGACGCCACTTTGCGTGTACAAGATTTGTACTTGGGTTGTTCAACCAGAGCTCAACAGGTGGCGGGACCTGTATTTCTTTAGCATTTTAATTGAATTTATCACGCTTTTTATTATATTGTTTAATTTCATGACACTTCTTCAACAGAATTAAAAAATTCTTAAAAGTATTAAGGTACCATTTTTGTGTTCGTATTAAAATTGTGTTACAGAATCTGAGTAATTAAATTATTAGATAAGTAAGGTTTTTGTGACTGTCTCTTTTGAGTGCGTTATTATAAGCACTGTTTTTATTCAATTTAAATTACAACTTTAATGTATCATTATTATATTACATTTTGTATATACATATTACTGGAATATTTCTCGGGAATCAGTGCCCTCTTATTTTATATTTCATATTTTTAAATTTATTGCATTTAATTTGATTTAATACTTTGTTTATATTCTTAAATACTTTTATTATTCGGACATTTCGGTTGTCAAGTGTTACTATAGGTACCTAATTAGCTACCTAGATTTTTTGTGTGTCTGAAATGAGTTCCCTTAATGCTGTGCTCACCTGTCCCCACTGCCCTGAGTCTTCACGCACATTCAGCGTGCACATTCAGTGTCCACATAGGCAGGAAACATAAAGACGTACGTCAAAAGACCGCCACGCCACATCTCTCTCCCAGTGTCTCTGAGTCTCAGATTTCTTGTCAGCCTCAGGTACCGTGCCCATGTCCTCTCGACAAGATTTCATCTTTAAAGTCGAGTACGCCGGTACTTAGACACATCCCAAGAGGCGCGCGTAACCAGGCGGCGGGCAAGCTGTGTGATGTTATTGATAGGTGCGTTAGCTGCAATGGTGTGGAGGACTGGGTTGCGCTTCTTACCTTTGCTTATGGTGCCCTAAAAGTCCCTTTAAGGGACGCGCCGGGCAATGTCACCGCAAAGGTTAAGGCTAACATCCTGTCTTACGGCACCGATCAGATAGCGGACGAGTCGAGTAGTGCGTCGGGATCTTCTAGGTCACGCAGTAGTCGAAAAGCCATTGAATCCAAGGTCTACGATGGGGACCTCCACGGGGCCGTTCGGTTGCTGGTCTCTGAAGATACATTCGCGCAGCATGATCCCAGTACACTTAACGCTCTTTTTCTTAAACACCCGAGCCCATCACGGCCACTAAACTTTCCGCCAGCACCGGACTCGTCATTTTCGGCAGTAACTGTGTCGTGTGAAGACGTGGAGCTGGCGTTGAACTCATTTTATAGCGGCTCTGCGGCGGGCTTAGACGGAATACGCCCGGGGCATTTAAAAGAGCTTACGTCGGGTTCTGCGGGGGAGAATGCTCAGCGTTTATTGAAGTGTCTGACAAAGCTTACAAACTTTTTATTGAGTGGCCAGTTAAATCCAGTAGTGTGCCCTTACTTGTACGGAGCTTCTCTCTGCGCTCTTACAAAAAAGGACGGTGGGCTCAGGCCCATAGCCATCGGGAGCGTGTTCCGTAGGTTAGCGGCCAGGCTGGCGTGCCGGTCCGTGGGAGCTGCGATGGCGGAGTATTTGCAGCCACACCAGCTAGGTTTCGGGACGCCTCGGGGATGCGAGACCGCTATCCATGCCACGCGTGCGTTCGTCATGAACCCTGATAACGAGGGCTGCGTGGTGCTGAAACTAGATATACGCAACGCCTTTAATACTCTGGAAAGAGATGTACTCCTGAGCGAAGTCAAGGATCGAATTCCCTCTCTATACCCCTTTATTTTTCAGCTGTATTATTCTCCCTCTAATCTATTTTTTAAAGACAGTTTCATCTCAAGTTGGAGCGCAGCAGGGAGATCCGCTGGGACCCCTCGTCTTTAGTTTAGCTATCCACAGGGTTATTTCTGAGCTGAAGTCAGCTTTAAATCTGTGGTACCTAGATGATGGGACTCTTGGAGGATCACCGGAAGATGTTCTTCAGGACGTAGAGGCTTTAATTCCTCGCCTCAGATTCCTGGGTCTGGAGGTGAATTCCTCCAAGTGCGAATTCTTTTCCTGTGGCACTGAAGCTCACACATACTTTCCCCACTTCAGTACTCTATTGCCTGGCCTCAAGGAACTCTCGTCTCACTCTTTCACTCTTTTAGGGTCACCTATTTTTCCTGATGGAGTGCCAGAAGCTATTTCTTCTCGCAAAAAACTTCTTCTGACTGCTCAAGAGCGTCTTAAAGATCTTTCGGCTCATGCGGCGATTGTGTTATTACGCATGTGCTTCGCTCTCCCTAAGTTGACGTATCTCTTACGGACGACGCCTACCTGGCTTTGTCCTAGTGAAGTTTCAGCATTTGACGATACATTGAAATCAACGGTTGAGTCGATCCTGAATGTCTCGCTTAATGAAACACAATGGAGACAGGCGACTCTTCCTATCCGGCATGGAGGCATTGGGTTGCGTTGCGCACGGGATGTGGCCTTGCCAGCTTTCCTGGCGTCGGCGCATGGTGTGTCGGACCTCGTCACTGTAATTTTGCGCTCTGATGGTGGCGTGGTTACCGTGCCTTTTGTAGCCGAGGCGGAGTCAGCTTGGTCTGCCCGCAGCTCGGGAGTGGCTCTCCCTGTTTTGCCTCATATGCAGCGCGCCTGGGATGATATAACTGCAAAGCAAATCAAAGATGAATTGATTGAAGGTGCCTCGGGAGCCGATCTGGCCAGACTCCGGGCTGTGTCGCAGCCTGAATCGGGAGCATGGTTGCACGCACTGCCCTCACCTCACCTGGGTACTTTTCTGGACGACAACTCTTTGCGTGTGGCGGTGGCCCTTCGCCTGGGCTGCAGAGTGTGTGAACCTCATATATGCACCTGCAGTTCCATGGTGGAGGCCGATGGCCATCACGCACTGAGCTGTCGTCGATGCACGGGAAGGTTTCCACGTCACCATGCTCTCAATGACATAATCCGGAGAGCCTTTGTATCGGCGGATGTCCCGTGTATGCTTGAGCCACCCGGCCTTGGCAGGTCCGATGGCAAGAGACCAGACGGTATGACTTTGGTGCCGTGGAAGAATGGCAAGTGCCTCTTGTGGGACGCCACGTGCGTCAACACTGTCGCTCCCAGTCACCTTAGTCGTACTGTCCTCTCTGCAGCGGCTGCAGCCGAGGAAGCGGCCTCTAAAAAGCGTCACAAGTATGCTGCTTTAGAGGCGCAATACTTGTTTGTACCGTTCGCAGTGGAGACGATGGGCAGCTGGGGCGCAGACGCAAAAAGCTTGGTTTACCAACTAGGGCGCAGATTAAGGGATAAATCTAATGACTCCCGCTCCGGCTTGTACCTGGTGCAAAGGTTGGCTATCGCAATCCAACGAGGCAATGCAGCCAGCGTTATGGGCACCTTTGCGCCAGGTACAATGAGGGGCGGGTTATTTGATTAACTTATTATATTTGTGACCGTGCTAAAAAAAATATTTTATTTTGGGTGTTTATATGATTAATTTTATAATTTAATATTTATATTTGACTATTTTAATTGGAATAATCAATTGGTATGGTAAGTACGCATTAATTTGTTGTGGACATTGTTGCACGCAGTCATGTCGCATCCTTCCCGAAAAAGAAAATTGCAATTGTTTAACATACAATCGAATAATTTGTTTATGAGGCATGGTATGTATATAATTACAAAAGCATACAGGACGTACAGCGTTAGCATACAAGATGCAGACTTAATCTTGTATGCAACCACAAATAAATCATTCGATTGTATTCGAAACAATTGCAGTCTTGTATACTTTTAAGCAACGCTGTTCATCAACAGCATGCGTCGCTATCCGGATGACTGTGCTGGACGAAGACCTTTTGAACCGAAGCTCTGAAAAAAAAAACTGAATCAAAAAAAATTCAAATTACACTTGCTTACAAAATTTCACGAGAATTGGCTTAGAGATGTGACCTGTAAAAAAAATAACTAGAAATCCAGAGATACATATCACAGCATTGTTACTGAAGCTGAAACAGAGACGCTTTGCGCTCGTTCTGTCAGGCATTGTATTATTGTATCATAATATTTATTCCTAAAATGTTATCGTAAAGAGATTTCTCTGAACAATATGAACTTAAATTGATGTTTTTTCTTTCAAAGTTATGCGTTTAGTTTTATTGATATTATTAGGTGATTGAGTTAACTTTTTTGTCTATAACCTTTACAGATCCATTCATTAATGGTTTAGCAATGTCCAAGATATTGGATCAGATTGGTGATGAAAAAACGTTAGTAATACGTTATGAATATGATGATGATACAGGTTTAAATCTGGATTGTTATTCCAATCATCCAGGACACAGATGGCACTATGACCGTAAGTATTTTCTTTTACTCAAGAAAAACATCGTTACGCCTTATCTGATCCCGAAGCATAGATAATCATCTGGAAGCTCACAAATAAGACCCATATCGGCTTCAAAATATAACGGACTGTTGGTGTACAATGTCCTGAACTCAGACCAAATAAAAAAAGTTAGACAGGACTCTGGGAACAGCGAAGTGAAGCCAAGTACAACGATGCATCGCCGTGTATACACAATTACACGCACACACTTACAGCGAAACTAAGCCTTCGTGCCAAGCAAAACGTTAAGACAAATAATAAATTTACATTGAAAACGCCGAATTTTGATGTAAGGAGAATAAAAGTATTGCACAATCTTTAAAACAAAAATTTGAGCACATATTCAGCAAATATAGTCTTAATAACCAAATTTAAAACTAATTTAGATGACAAGTGTTTTTGTTTAGGTATTTTTGTTGATTTTAAAAAGGCATTTGATACAATTAGTCACAAACCTTTGATAGATAAGCTATAAGACTTAGGTATAACTGGTACTCAAGATTTTTGAATCGTACTTAACAGGCCGCAAGTAGTAGAAATGGAGAGCTAGGAAAGTGATCTTCAGCAGATAAAATTTGGCATACACAAAAATTCATACTACCTACTAAAGTAAAAAGGAAAAGTTAACTTAAAAGTTAAACAGGGCTTTGGTTACAACAACATTTGCATGGTTGTAGTTCATTTTGCGAATGTCAACCTGGCTAGCTACCACCCTCAAATAGAAAAACAAAAAATGTCACCACTCCTAACGGTGTGTTGCGGCAGCTGACCTTGAGAGCCATTAATTCTAGGTTAGCCTGAACATCACCTTCGACCACATCATCACTTACTATCAGGTGATATCGTGGTGAAAGGCTAACCTATCAGGCATTAAAAAAAAGAACATTCTTCATTTGATTTACATAAAATCAACTGTTACTACATATGGTTTAATAACCCACAAAATTTTGATAACCACAATGCCGAAAATGGTTATCAAGTATCACTTGGATCCCAAGCTTGGTAAAACAATTACACCCTAAAGTCATTGCAATATTATGCAGTAAGCAAGCTGTGCGGTCGTTTTTATGAAGTATTGTTAAAGACTGGCAAATTTTGACTAGAAATTCCAAGAGGTTTCCTTGATAAGTTTGCGGCTGGCAACAACAGCATAGCCAAAATTTCATATATTCTCCATAAAAGTTTATTGCTAAGTACCTTTCATTCAAGGCAGTTATTGGGAATATTTGTCCCAAAAGCACTCCCAATCACACGTACTGTCTAATATAACGTCTCTTTTAAATATTTACGAATTGATGTGCTATATTCTGAAAAAATAAATTAGCAATATTTTTGATGGTAATTATCTTAACTGCACAATTCATTAATATAATTTTATCTCTTATAAAATTATATTAATTATATTATATTAAGTTATCTTTTCCATCCGAAATAATTGCTATGTTTTCGCTTAGCGTTATTCGTAATTGTGCAGCTAAGAGTATTGACAGTATTGACATGCGTCAATACTCTTAGCTGCACAATTACGAATAACGCTAAGCGAAAACATAGCAATTATTTCGGATGGAAAAGATAACTTACAACGGGACTTGAACCCGCGACCCCCCGAATACCGTCCTGGTGCATTACCAATTATGCTGTGGAAGCGGGTGCTGAACAGTCGAAATCTTTCCATCCGTTTGATACACGTCTTTTTGACGTTGGCGACATCTATCCAAATAGCAGAAGACTGTTTACATAGGATGGTAGGTTTGATATACGATCAACACCAAATGGATGAAACCATTTTTATTTTGATTAGTATTATTTTATAATAGCATTGACGCATGCTGAGCGAATTCCATAGCAAAATTGGTAATGCACTAGGACGGTATTCTGGGGGTTGCAGGTTCATGTCCCGCTGGAAGTTATCTTTTACCATCTGAAATAATTTCTATGGACAATTCATGCAAATCACTACCTAATTGTTTTCTGTTTCAGCAACCCAAATTCTGACTACGGATCCCAAAACTCCAGCAAAGTTTGACACTGATACACAATCCTATAAGATCCACAATTTATTTCAGCTTCACTCAAATTTAAGTCACGGCAGCATTAGTTGCATAACTTGGAATGGAGATCAATCTATAAAAAAAACAACTACAGTTGAGCTTATAAGACATATTGAATATTTTGGTGCTCCAGAAACAGGTATGAATCCCAGGTTCTAGTTCATACTAGTGGCTTTCCAAGCTGTAAACCTCGCGAGGTTGCCCTTGCATAGCTTAACAAACTTAATACTAATGCAATCTAAAAAGCATTAGTATTAAGTTTATCAGTTCACAAAAAGGATTGCGATCATCGAAAAGGGGATAGTTTATAGATGCGGTCTATTAGATCAGTGAAGCAGTTGTTAGAAGCAGCAAAGTTAAAACACACAGTGTGTTTTAACTTTGCTGCTTCTAACAACTGCTGCGATAAAATGCGGACCGTTTTCATCATAAGTCTACCACTGAACCATCTTTGGTTATAAGTGCCTTTTATCGTGGATATCGAGACAAATGCACTTCATTCTTTTTGCGTAACATTAAGAAGCCTATGATGTTTTGTAAGCGCGAATTCTAAAATACTCTCAAAATAATAGAGGAAGAATTAATTGTTCCGCTAATGCGTTCTTCCGTGCGCTAAAAAATCCAACGAGGAAAATGGCAGAATTGAAAGGTAGGCGCGTGGCGCGCTGTGGTGGTACAGGCTAGTGTGATCGTCTAAGTTAAGAGTTATGATATATTGAGAAAGGATTACTTGATTCAGAGATACGAAATCATAGGAGAGCTTTACTTAATGTGATTGTAAATCATCACTCATGTCTTACACAAGTTTTATGTCAGTACATAGGCGGAATGTCTATAAAATAATCACTTTCATATTCCTCCTGGCTTGCTTTAAATAAGAGAGGTCAACAAGTAAATTAATTAAAATAGTTAATTAAATTAATTATATTAGTGTATGCGTTTGATTCATAAGGTATATATGGAAGAGTTATTTCTAATTAGACCATCCTTAACAAGTGGCAGGATTCAATACAAGAATGCCTTATTTTATGTGGAAGGAAAGATCATCTCCCCAATAGAAACCAGTCCAAATAACGTCTAGGGAACCTATAAAACGCGGCTCAGCGTACACCTAAGTGTTTTCAGGGCGGAACCAACCTTTTAACCTATCATGAGCTGAGGAGCTCTATTTATTCTTATAGCGAAATAAGCGCTATTTGTATATTTTATCAGCCCTTTTAAAACCATGGATTTATGTATATCTCAAATATCACGTGATTCAACACAAAATTTGTGTTTGCCTGGCCAGGCTTATAGAAATCTATAGGTCGGTTCAGAGAGGACGTGTATTGTGACGTATTGTACCGCCGCTTCTAGGCACAACCATGTAATGACTTGTGAAATCTAGGTCCCATATTCTTGTTATAGGTCTTAAAATATAAGACAGTAAAAGGCACGCTCTCCTAAGATATCGTTTTGCAGTTATTCCCTATCATAGTCCAAAAGATATAATATAGATGTTTAGAGTTAATGGAATTGTATACTGTACTAATTTTAATATACTCCCTGTTGATCAGTAACTGGACTCGATCTCCCCTTGCTGTCTGCTCGCAGGACTTTGTGTTGGAAATTATATGATCTATCTATCTAGATTAGATGCTACGTTATAGCCCTAATGAAATAATTTATGTTATATTACTATCTTAAATTAGGTAAAGAATACTCTATACTCCAGCATATTCTGCTATACTAAATAATTAGACTCAAATATTATTTTACTATCCTAACTGTTATTAACTAAGTAAACTATCGTAAATTATTTATCAAAACAATTATAAATTTATCTCAAGATCTAATTAAGTGTGGATTACTATTTCAATAGCTAGAGTTCAAATATTCATTTAATTTACTTTAGATTCAATTATTCTTAATATATATTATATTCTATCTGATTGGAAAGGTTCTTAATCATAAAATAAAATAAGTTTAATATAGATCATATTATTTTTTATTATAATGATCTTAAAGGTTGTTGTGGTATTTAAGCGACACTCTTTGATTATTTAAATCATGAAAGTTACATATATATGTATCTATATAAATACACATATATATTAATCACATGACCCGCCATTCATTTCCTAGACTTTATTAAAGAGGAAAATAGAATTGCGTTAACGTAAAAACCTCTTTAGTCGTATTACACAGTGCAGTAGAATCAACAAAACATATAATATATGTTAATACACACAATTATTTACAAAATAAAACCATACCCATATGTAATTTTCAACATAACAAGTGATATCCTTGACATGAATATACTAATTGTATGTAGCAAATAAGATATATGTATTCAATAAGGTAATACGATTTAATACTATCATTAATAAATTGATTATTCAATTTAATTTAATTTTCCTTACAACAAATCCTCTGAAATTCCATAAAATATATATTGGGTGTAATTTTAAATTTATCGCTAGAATTAACTCTATAGTATGTTGAGAATAGGATTTATCAACTTTACCGAATGATTGTCTTCTAATATCACTGAATTTAAACTTAAGTTGTTAATTTATCAAATAATAATAAAACACTGAAGTTACTGCAGTTTTTAAACTGACTTCCGCGTTAAACCAGCGCTAATCTGTTAATGTTCCTCATCTCCTCTGTTCGTCTTTCCCAGCCAGTACTTTTTATCTCCCCTCTCTGTATGTAAGGAAACACCCCCATCGTCATCGATTGGTTGATCTAAAATAAAATAAAACAGCCACAGATCATTTGTTCTCTGATAGGTTAATTCCAGGATCGGTTAAGTAAACACCCTCGCAACAATATTTTTTATATTTCCCACGGTTTGCAGTTTTGCCAAGCTTCACAAAAAAACCCTCCAACCCAAATTTTTTGTGAGTCTCGCTTTCGAGTGGCCATAAAATCAAGAATAGATTTTGAATGCGTTTGTTTTTATCTTTTAATAGCTTCCCGGCGCCAGACTGTTAATTTTTTGTGTTTTGTGTTATTTTTAAAAATTCATTTAGGCAGCTCTACTTATTCGTCAAATAAAAACTTCATTGTATGTGTCATATACGAGAATACACTATTACCTATACTATATATGTGAGATACCTCCACAGCGCCAATACGCTTACTTACGCTTAGTTTACTTACTCTAGTACCGAATATCAATGGAAGGTTTCTTGGGGTACTTGTATGCAAAATCAATGAGAGCGCGCGAAAAACATACGTTTTTCCGCTTGGGTAATTTGAGTACCCAATTCCCAATACGATGGTGAAGAACGAAATGACAAATCAAAGTCATTCGTCGTATATCATCCGAATCTTATGTCATATATTTTTTTCACTCGTTGTAATTTACGTTTTTAAGTTACGTTGTGTTAAGAAAATTGATAAGTTATTGTTGTAAATCACGCATAAAATGATTAATTACTAAAAGTTAGTCATTGAACTACAGCATATGATTAAATGTATAAGTATTGTGCCAACCCTATTTTTTTAATAAATTTTATAAGTTCTAATTTTTCAGTCATACTCAGTCTTTTATAAAGTAAATATTACTAAACCTAGAATTATTTTTACAGAAACATCATCATTAGAAAATAATGGATCTACATACCCAACAGATTACACTTGGCATCTTAGCGTAAATGGTAATGAAGAAGCGCATTATAATTTCTACGACGGTGACCAAGCAATGATTGTCTGCTACGATCCTAACGGCAAATTAACAGACTTGGTTTATACTACAAAATGTAAGTAGGGAATGTTTGAGTTATCTTTGTTAAACAGGCTCACAGTCGCAGGGTTTTTGAAAGCTTGAACGTGTATGTAAGTATATTAGTGCTTAAATTTACAAATTATTGGAATACAAAATGTTTTGCCCCGGGCGGGAATTGAACCCGCGTCCTTCCGATTTCGCGCCGGATGCTTTATCTATTAAGCTACCGGGGGTACGGCTGTGTCGCCGAAATTTCGTACTCCAATCGTATTTCTTAAACCGTCATAGGGGACGGTGCGCGGCCATCAACCAGACTACTATTACTTCATCTGACCGAAAGAAGTGTTTTTTCAAACACTTAACTCTCGGAATGATGTCGCTACCCTTCTATATTTCTATATAATATGATTACAAGCACTACCGCGTACTAAGCGAAAATCATAAATTTACAAATTATTGGAATACAATATGTTATGCCCCGGGCGGGAATTGAACCCGCGTCCTTCCGATTTCGCGCCGGATGCTTTCGCAAAGCATCCGGGGCAAAACATTTTGTATAATATTTTTGTATAATAATTTGTAAATTTATGTTTTTCGCTTAGTACGCGGTAGTGCTTGTAATCATATTATATAGAAATATATTAGTGCTTTTTTTTAAATTGCTTTATATATTTCTGTCATTAATTTTAGCGCCAAATGTGAGTGTTACCCATTGTCATCATTGGCAATAAATACTCCAAGTGCAAATCATCTGAGACACTTCTCTTTGATGTATGTTTGTTAACGCCTGCTGAGCGAATAAGCTTATAATATATAATATAATATATAATATTATAAAGAAAATAAAAAATTTGAACCTCGATAATACTCTTCATACTTAAAACATATTTAAAAATGGTTAGAGCACAAAATTGTTGCCACGAGTGGGAATAGGACCTGCAATCCCCGGATTCCCGTCAAATGCATCGCATTCGCGGCAACCTCTAGGCTATCGGAGCACGCTCGACTGAGTCGAATCTTGTGCTCCAATTATATTATTTTCAACCGTCAAAGGAGACGGCAATTATCTAATCAAGAGAAGTAATTTTTTTTAACAGTTTACTCTCGTAATACTACCCTTCTATATTTCGATATACATATAGCATAATAATTAGTTAATGTGATGGCCCCGCCCTCTCGGCCGGCAAATCCTCTAAAAAGGTTGTAACGGCTGGGCTCCTTTCTTCTGCTGGATCTGATCTTCGTTTGGTTGGTTCTCCATAGCATCCTCTTATGCTACGTCAGTTTTTAATTGGTTGGGTAATCACCTAAATTGTAGGTGTTGGCCCAACCAATGTGCTGCAAGTACCTACCACAATGTCGGGGTACGAGATAGCCACAATGTCGTGACTATGTACAAAGTTGCCTCAATGTCGAGGCTACTATAATGACTCTCCAATATTGAAGAAAACTGGCTTCACAAGTCTCCGGGGTCCACTAATCACCTCGCTGTACCATATGTTTTGTGGTGGATAGAGTCTGCTTCTCATACCAACCACCCATTATTTCAAGTTCGTAACTATCGTGTAGCACCCACACAGCCTTGTGGGAGCTGCACACACCGGAGTCCAGCTTCCCAGTGATTAACGACCCTTGCCGACGAACACAAACTTGCCAACCGAGAATGTACGTGGCTGTCGCCGATGCTCATTAACATAAGCCTCTTGTCGCAAGTAATTCGAATGCTCTCTCTCACCTCAAAGTTAGCAAGGCTTTGAGATTGGAATGAGAGTTACTCAGGGTGACATCGCGTACGAGGAGCTTAGACCGGAGTTGTTCTTCCGGCACCACAGATCTGGTGACCAGCACAGATCTGGTCACCAAACAAAAATTGGCATCTTCAAGACACAGCTTCAACTATGATCTTCGATATATTAGAAAGAAAGAAAGTACATTAAAGCGTAATAGGGGCCTTACAGCTTACATTTTTAATTAAAAAAGCATGCAATGGTAGCACTTTACTTGTCAATTATTAACAGCAAATGACACAATAGAAACTGGCATTGGCACTCGTAAATGGAAAATGTATGTCAAATTGACACAAGATAACGATGGCACATACATTTATTGTTACAAATCAACAATAGATGATGAAATACAAGTAAAACGAATATATTTGGAACTTCAAAATTCGTCGCGTGAAGGTATGTATACCTATAATTACTTTATTACTATTGGCTGCGTATCAACCAGAGATATACAAGGATGATGAGCAGTGTGCGAGGAAAAACGGCCAATAGAATCTCTGCGCTAAGCGAGGCTAGGAACATGAAGCGTTCCTATTGGTGGCTTGTTTTCCTTGCACAATCGCTCATTTTCCTCGCACATATCTGGTAGTTACGCAGAATTCATGCCAAATTCATTTTGTAAGTTTTTTTTTGTCTGGGACATGCTTTATAACTGAAATATTCTATGTTAGATCATTATCTAAGGAATTTATTCAATCTGATAAGGATTTCACATAAGTTGCGTAAAAGGAGTTTTTAAATAATTCAGTAGATCGTCATATCAATTTTTTTTTGTATATTTTTGATTTCTATATTTTTGAAGGTACAATTTTTTTGAACAATGTTATATAAGTACACGAGTTGAACGATATTAAAATAAAAAAATCTTAATTAATTTAGAGCAACAATTTACAACAAACCTCAATACACAACAAGCGCGTAGTTAGGAACTATTAAAACTGTGACTTTGTTATCTTTACTTTTTTATCAATATAAACATATTGATGAGTGTTTTATAATATATAATTATTTTCCAGTTATTCTAGGGTTTAAAGTAAATGGTTTCACACTAACCTCTATACATCAAATAGAAAACAATAATCAAAGACCAGAATATTTTTTTCAATATATATACTATGATAATGAACGTTTGCAAATAGAAACTTTGAAGGATGAAGAAAGTTACGGAGATATTTATTGTAATTTAAAGGGCAAATATTTGTCGAAGGACTTGAAGAGTAAGTATCATCGATCACCTATTATTCATAACTTAACTTAATACAATTTTATCCAATTACCCATCAATTTATTATTTAGGTACTTTACTGAAGAAGCTTCAGTAAAGCAAGTCTGGCAAGAGCAATGGGTTTGAAAAGATATTGTTTGAGCTTGAGAAGAACGAGTTTTATTGGTATATACGAGTAAGTAGTGGGAGGTTTGGAAATATAGTTTGTATAGAAAGTGATATAGTGAGATAGGAACGTTTAAGGTTAGAAGATTATGGTGAAGCCGGGACATTACGGTAGATAGCGCATATTCGGCTCGAATTTTACAATCTATACAAAAGTCTAACTCTTAAGTTATACAATAATAAAACAATAATAACCAGTAATCAGCGTCAATCAGTAAAGCTGTATTGTCAGCATAGGATAATACTACAATGGGGTATTAGCAGGTCCCATAAGTCATTAAGGTATAAAATGAAGAGGATTGGTCCGATAATAAAGCTGTATGGAATGCCAAACTATGTATATTCTTAAGCGCTGATCGTATTTCCTATCCCATAAAGATCTTTGAATAAGTTGAGTGCGTTTCCACTAATATCTACCCAGTCTTTCCCAGGTCTTTCCCAGGGTGTTTTCCTTGATTTTAAATGTAAACGTTCTCAATGTCATATACAGCGATGTAAACCTGGTGTTAACTATGGCTTGATTGTGCATTGCTTTCTAGACAACTTTAATTCTCGGCTATGCCAAGTAATAACACTGCAATACTAGAAAATCAAAAGATTAGCTGCGAAGCAAGCATCAGATCTTAAGCCTGCACCGAGGCAGCGATACGTAATTGTGGTTCGTTGGATCCCTTGCTGTATCTTTATTCCTTAATTTTGAGTTATGTTATTAATTATATATTATATTTAAGGATTCATTCTTTGAATCATACACTTTGGAAACACGATGACTTAAAATTTTCTCGATTAAAAAAAATCCAAAATTACATCTAAGAAACGAAATAAACCCTTAGTACGGCGTAAATACTTAACGGAGAGTCATCCGTATTTAAATAATAAAAAAACTACATGTTTTCTATAAGGAATACACATTACATTTTTCAAATAGGTATTTGTTTTTATAATACGAAGCAAATACTCAAATTCACACATGTTCCGCCCATTTTAGTCAGAGCCGTGATGCTTTGTCCCTATCGGCTTTAGTAATTCTTCGTCGGCCGTCGGACGGGGACGTATGATGTTGGCATGCCTTACTTACGCACACATACTCGGCGCGCCTAAAAAGCTCGGTGCGCCCTTAAGGCCCTTGGGTACGTCAAATTCGTACTTTCTAAAGCGAACTCCTCCGTAACCGCTGAAGTTGAAGGCTTGAAAAAAATATATTTTATAGATGAATTCAAGTACAACATTTGCAACATATGATTTTACGGTATTACTATTACTTTTGCCTTAAAAAAAATTCAAACTACATACTATTTCTTGACTTATATGGCGAACTCCTTCTAAACGGCTACGATTTTTGAAAAATAAATTGTACCATTAAATTTCTAGATTGTTATACTACAATTATAACATAGCATTTGTAAATCCATTGATATTTTCCTAAGAAAATGTCGAATTATTCAGATTCAGAACGCTTGCGGTTCCGAGGTGCTCTGCGCGGACGCGGGCGGCAGTGTTGCGCAAGCGTTGGCACGGGGAGGCTGTGTCGCTCGTAGCTCCGCTCGCGCTTTCGACTGATAACTTTCTTGTCTTTGTATTAGTGCATTGACACGCGAGATTCGTAGCTGTGTGCGTGCAATGATTCGCTCGCTGCAGAGGGCCAACTTGATTGCGACGTGAAGTATGCGCGGTGACGCTTTATTATTGGTATTTTGTAGACAAATTTTATTCGAATTGTCTCACATATGAAAAGAATCAAAACTTGAAATTGACAATGTTGTGGGTAAATTACAATGCGGCCTTATCAATAAGATCAATGAAAAGTTTTATAATATATGTACAAAATTAATTAGTAATGTCTATAACGCTCTCATGTTATAACTGGTTATCTAAAGATAATATATTTTTTTATATTATGGTAAATAGTTTCCGGCTTTAGTAGTTTGTAGGGTACAAAATGGTTCTCTACTACATTTAGAGTTTGTATGGGGCTACATACATCTTTTGGAGTTCTAAGCTTTTCTTGATAATTGTATTAGGTGTTTTGATATAGGTTAATTAATACTACATAAAGATAACGTCTGCCAAGTGAAGATCGATAACGTATCTCAAAAATAGTGAGAAATAGGTAAGGGAGATTAGCACCGTGGGGTGCCGGGTTAGAATTGCACCTCCCCATATAATCCCGTGGGTGTCGTAAGAGGCGATTAAGGGAAAACTACTGGAAGGTGGGCAGCCACGTGGGGTGCCGGGTTAGAATTGCACCTCCCCATATCATCCCGTGGGTGTCGTCAGAAGCGTCTAAGGGAAAACTACTTAAAGGGGGGCAGCAGCGCCTTCTAAAGAACTGCCAACTTACATTGCGATCCCCAAGACGCCTGCCAAGTGTGGGGATTATGGCAAATACCCCCTTAAAAAGTGAGGCTGTGTTCAGCAGTGGACGAACTGACTGTTACAGTTACAGTACTGAAAATCGATATATAGGTTTTTCTGGACGTCCTTATTCCAAATTTGGAATTTATTTTTCGATGACGTCTGCCAAGTGAAAAAAGTTAGTCCGATATGGCTGAAAATCGATATCTAGGTTGTGCTGTGCGTCATTATTCCGAATTTGGAATGTATATTCCGATGACGTCTGCCAAGTGAAAAAAGTTACCTAGATTTGGCTGAAATTCAAAATCTAGGTAGTTCTAGACGTCTTTATTCCGAATTTGGAATTTATTTTTCTATGACGTCTGCCAAGTGAAGAAAGTTACCCCGATTTGGCTGAAATTCAAAATCTAGGTAGTTCTAGAAGTCTTTATTCCGAATTTGGTATTTATTTTTCGATGACGTCTGCCAATTGAAGAAAGTTACTCCGATTTGGCTGAAATTCAAAATCTAGGTAGTTCTGGACGTCTTTATTCCGAATTTGGAATGTATTTTACGATGACGTCTGCCAAGTAAAAAAAGTTGCTCCGATTTGGCTAATAATCGAAATCAAGGTTTTTCTGGACGTCTTTTTTCCAAATTTGAAATTATTTTTTCGACGACATCTGCCAAGTGAAGAAAGTAACTCTTATTTAGCTGAAATTTAAAATCTAGGTTGTTCTGGACATCGTCATTCTGAATTAAGAATTAATTTTTTGAAGACGTCTGCCAGGTGAAAAAAGTTACTCCTATTTGGCTGAAAATCAATATCTAGATTTTTCTGGACGTTTTTGTTCAATATTTGGCATACATTTTTCGACATCTGCTAGGTGAGGAAAGTCACTCCAATTTGGCTAACATTCAAAATCTAGGTAGTTCTGGACGTTTTTATTCCGAATTTGGAATTTATTTTTCGATGACGTCTGCCATGGGAAGTAAGTTACTCTGAATTGGCTGAAAATCAATATCTAAGTTTTTCTGGACGTCCTTATTCCAAATTAGGAATTTATATTCCGATGACGTCTGCCAAGTGAAAAAGTTCCTCCGATTTTGCTGAAAATCGATATCTAGGATGTGCTGTGCGTCATTATTCCGAATAATTTTATCTATGTCGTCTGCCAAGTGAAGAAAAATACTCAGAATTGACTAAAAATGGATATCTAGGTTGTTTTAGACGTTATTATTCCAAATTTAGAATTTGTTTACGATGACGTATGCCCAGTAGATAAAGTAACTTCGCTTTAGCTGAAAAGATCGATCGTCTAGAACAACCTAGATATCGATCTAGGTTGTTCTAGACGTCTTAATTCCAAATCTAGAATTTATTTAACAATGACGTCGGCCAAGTGGAAAAAGTTACTTTGATTTGGCTACAAATCGATACTTATCTTGGTTTTCCTGGACGCTTTTCTATTCGTACTATCGATCTTAATTGTTATTAATTTGTTGTGAAGTGCGTGAATCCCTCTACGGTGAGTTCCTTATTTATTATTGTTATTTCATAGTGCTGACTAAAACCTATGTAACGTAAACAGCTGTGCTGCCCTACCGCGCTAGACTGTGAGTTTTAAAATGTGAGTCGCTGGTAAGAGTACCACGATCGTGTCGGCGCGGCTTGGCAACAGTTGGCTGAGGAATATCAGCTACTAAGCCGGTGTCTTCCTTCCAGGATTCCACTTCACTGATTTAATCCGAGGACGGGTGTTTCGATCACTCACTACCGAGATCCAGAACTATCAGCTGACGCCAAGACCGCCACATCTGGGACCTGGATCACGTGTACTATCAGGCCAGTGTCTCCCTCCGGTCTATGTAACTTCAGTAGAACTGTGCGGATGTGCAACCTGATAAGGCTTGGCCTAATAAACTTTTCAAACCTACTCCCTGAGTTTACCTACCTACCTGCTGGCCGTGGGATGATTAGCAGTTCCCTATCGCCGCAGTACGATAAGAGTAGGAAAATTATGATTACTTATCAAAGACGCACGAATTAACATCAAAATAATATTTTGACTAACCTCGACGTTTCGATCAAGTTGCATTGACCGTGGTCACGAGTAGACTTAAGAAGCGGGTGTCATCGTCTTGAGGAGCGGCGGGAGCGATTTAAATCTACCCCGCTTGGTTTTCGTTAATGTAATTTAGAAACATGAGTTTAGTTCACAGAAGTTTAAAGAAAAGTACTTATAAATCAATTATTCAAATCTCCTAATAAATGAGAAAGTATATCGGTTACCTTTTCACGATGGAACCAATCTTTACAATATAGCTGTAGATAAATTGCCCATATTATTATTTCCTAGACAAGAAATTATTCATCTCATATCTCGTACCCGGAAAGTAGTGTTTGTTTGATGCAAGTAGCGGGTGGAAGACTGCTTCCCACATATGGGCGGGAAAATCTAAAGGTAAATACTTCCTTCTCAAGGGCCGACATGTCCAATAACACAAACGTTGGCCATTTTGTATTTTTGCGTACGACACAGTCGTCCCTATTCTTATTTTTCAATGTATTTTCGCCATTATACAAATCTTCCTTTTATATCGTCGTTTTTAAACGAGTAAACCCGCGTCGGCTATAATCTCATTTATAAGGAGATTTGAATAAACGATTGATTATTATAATTTTCTTACTCTTATCCGATATATCTTAGCGTTTTAAAGATACGTCATCTATCTTTACTTAGCAAACGTCATTGAAAAATGAAATCCAAATGTAGAATAATGACGCCCAGCACAACCTAGATATCGGAGTAACTTTCTTCCCTTGACAGACGCCATTAAAAAAATAAATCTTAATTCGGAATAATGACGCCCAGCACAACCTAGATATCGATTTTCAGCCAAATTGAAGTAGTTTTTCACTTGGCAGACGTCATCGGAAAGTAAATTCCAAATTTGGAATAAGGACGCCCCGAAAAAACCTAGATATCGATTTTTAGCCAAATCTTAGTAACTTTTCTCACTAGGCAGACGTCATCGAAAAATAAATTCCAAATTTGGAATAATAACGTCCAGAATAATAATATAAACAATAATATAAATCTTTATTTAAGCCAATAACACTTTTTCCAAATCTTGTATTGCTGGTGGTCTTCACACTTCGACGTTGAAGTTTGTATCGTTAAGACCTTAATTGATAGCTGTACAGTGCACAGTTGACTTCAGTACAATTTTTCACGCAAAATAGTTATAAACATAAATTTAACTTACAAATTATCCATAAAATAACATCTTGTTCAGTTTCATACATTTTTTTTTATAAATTATCCACACAGGTGGTATTTATATTTTAACTAAATTTGTGTTATTTACGTGTTTGTATGTATGATGCTATATCATAAACACGGACTAGACTAACCAGTAATTCTAGGTTAGTCTGAACAACATCTTCGACCACATCATCACTTACCATCAGGTGAGATAGTGGTCAAAGGCTAACCTTTCAAGCATAAAAAAAAAAATAAAAAAATATGGTGATATATAAACTGAAAAATTCAGGACTTGATTATATAAATATGTTTTAATAAAAGGGCTAAATCTTCTTGCAAAAGTTGTACGAATGACAGGTTATTTTAATTGGAAAACTCGTTTATGTAGCATATTACTAAAATTTGCAGATTTTTTAAAGAGTCTGTGTGCGAACTGAAAACAACCTAGATATCGATTTTCAGCCAAATCGAAGTACATTTTTCACTTGGCAGACGTCAACGTAAAACAAATTCTTAACATGGAATAATAACGTCTACAACAACCTAGATATCAATTTTCAGTCAAACCGTAGCATTTTTCTTCACTTGGCAGATGACATTGAAAATATAATTCCAAATTCGGAATAATGACTCTCAGCACAGCCTAAATATCGAGTATCAGACAAATCTGAGTAACTTTCTTCACTTGGCAGATGACATTGAAAAATAAAGAAAAGGAATAAAGACGTCCAGAACAACCTAGGTAGGTACACTATACATTTTCATTTGACGACTGATCTCAGTCGCAGTTGCAATTGCGGATACTCACTAGAATCGTACGGTAGGAATATAAAGTGCCATGTTACCGGAGCGCATCGCGCATCTGCATATTCTTTGACCGTTATATTTGTGCAGCGAGCGCGGAACGTATGCGGCGATGCGCGAGTAAAGTAAGCTCGATTAGGTCCAGATGCTCAAGGCCATTGGCGACTCTAATCGCCTTAAAAAAATCAGAAAAGACCGTGACCAGTTGTAAACGAATCAACTACCATAGTATTTGAGGGACGGTTTGATTTTAATAAACAATGATCCAGACAATTTATTTCTCTAATCGGATACGTGTGTGCTGGAAAAAACTCTCGAGAAGCCATTAAAATGAGATAATCGTTACATTTAGGATCTTTATCTTTTTGTGTAATATTAATATATGTATTATCAAGTAAATCAATTTTTTAAATGTGACACCTAAATTTGGACTTCTGAAAAAAAGAGAAAATTATATCTTCTTAAGGTGACCTATAGAAATGGATAAAATTGCCAAATCAGTACTTATTGCGTAAACCAAGCTTTTGACATCCCTAAACGCCGGTTCATTAACATTACATTAGCTATCTTTTGTAAAATACGACTCCATCATTCTGAGTGTATAATTATATAGATTTAGTGCAAAGGGAATGTGTCCGGCTATGTTAGAAATAACTCTTACACTTTTAAGCCAATACTCACTGAGTGCTATGTATTCACATTGAAACTTAAAAATTTCGAGGAGTGCCTTAAATTTATTGAGATTTTTATTTATACTTCTTATATTTAAATCGATGAATTTAGATGCATTCTATTAAAGTACCAACTTTAATAGACTGCATCAAAAATCTACATTGATTTGGTGCACTTTCATGGAAAGCAGAGACACTCGGGGAGTCCATATAATAAAACAAATCAGTGATTTGAAGGTATCGACAATACGTTTCAAAATTATTCTTAGGAGACCACCACCCACCACTATCTCCCCCCGTCGAGCGTGGCGTTTACCACGATTAGCAGAGAAAGGTCCCCTATAATATACTTCGTTCAGATCATTAAAAATTACAGTTAAGATAAAACTTCTCTTCTATTTCAGAATTCGCGTCTACATTCCGAAAACAGAGGTCTTATAATATTTCGACAGCCTTTCATGTACGGGATAGAATGATTGAGTTTAATTGTATTGTTGAAATGAAAAAATCTGCTGACGCTAAGTTTGGAGCTAATGTGACCATTTCTTTGAGATTAGTTCCAAATGTACTCTATTTAGATTATATTAGAGGTGAGTATCTTCCAGGCACGGCAACTTTCTGTATAACTTTTTTTTGCAATTATTGTGTTAGTTTTCGTTTATGCAAGTAGGTTACCATTTAAGTGGCGACGATAGAATGGATTATGATGATAGTCCTTTAGTCGTAATCTGCAGCTGCTGCAGTAATAAATACGAACAAAATGTGCTTCTTCTAATTAAATCATTTAGGCTTACTTTTTTCTCTCTTTCCATTAATTCCTAACAAAGTCATTAAATCCGGAATTCCTACATAATCGAAAATACTTTGCCATGAGAATGAGACTGCATGAGAACCGAAGTTTTGACCTGTAATCCTACTTCCTACCAATATTATATATGCGTAAGTTTGTGAGAGTTTTTACATGTTTGTTACTTCTTCACGTTCAAACGGCTGAATCAATTTTTATGAAATTTGACGCTTTAGCTCTCGACCACGAACCTGCCACGGTTGTCCGTTGCCGGACCCCTCCTGGGGTGCTACCCCTAATGACGCACCAGAACACATGGCATGTTGCTACCATGCGAAATACGAAAGTTTGTGAGTGTGTCTACAAGTTTGTTGCTTCTTCACGCTCAAACGGCTGAACCAATTTTGAAGAAATGAGATAACACCCTGGAAGAGGCTACTTTTTATTCGGAAAAAAGTATAGTGTTCTGGTGGGATGAGCAAGGATTGTAATATATTTATTTGCTAGCTTATACCAAGGCAAGGATAAACAAGATATAATCCTACTATCCTAATATTATAGATGCGAAAGTTTGTGAGTGTATTTATATGTTTGTTACTTCAGTTAAACTTTGGTCTGAACAACACTTAAACACCTTTTTTTTCAAATATTATGTAATTTATGTAATGTTTTGTGTTGGTTCAATAGTTGTTATTGTTAGTGGTAGGTATGGTTTAAAAATGTTAATGTGGACAAATGTTTATATTCCAGTCAACTTTGGTATAATTGATGTAAAACAGCGGGTAGCACCGCGGGGCGCTGCTAGTCGAATAATATACAGGGTTATTGGTAAAATGCTAACATCTTCTTAGGGTTGACTTCTGCTAGTCTTAGGAAAAATTTAGCAAAACTCACCATAATTTGTAGTCTAAATGGTTGAGATCTGGGCTAGATGAGAGCCAGTCTTTTATAAAGTCCAGAACGTTGGTTTCAAGCCAGGCTTGGGTAGTTCGTGCATATATAGTATATATGCAATATACTTTTTGAAATATAGCAAAATCCTAGTAAATTTAACATTGAAAATCCACCTATAGTGTACCGCTCCCCATACTTTAGGAATACAACATAGTCAAATCCACGTCCCAATATAGAGTGTAGCCTACCAAAATTTGCGTCTCTGGTAGCGCAAACTAACTAAACAGTTTAAATAGTATCGTCCCATAACAAAATCTTACATTAGACAGCTAAAACCTGTTATTGCAAATATTTTTGTAAGAAATTTCATATATTCGTGTTGTCTTTGTTCGTTTCCTAATTGTGTGGTGTTTTTGTGTTTGGTAATTTGCAGCCGCTGGTGGCGGACCGTCCTGCGTTGTTTTTAGGTTTATAGATTCAATAGTGAAAAAGTTTTCAACGTTTTACACTTACATTCTTCAAAATTTCCTGTATTTTTTCGATTAAAAATTAAATTTCAACCTTTTTAAATAGCTCCACGCATCAAAACACGCGGGCCGCGGTCCCCGATCGTGTCCCGTTGGATTGAGCGCGATCGGAGCTATACTTTTTGAAATATAGCAAAATCCTAGTAAATTTAACATTGAAAATCCACCTATAGTGTACCGCTCCCCATACTTTAGGAATACAATATAGTCAAATCCACGTCCCAATATAGAGTGTAGCCTACCAAAATTTGCGTCTCTGGTAGCGCAAACTAACTAAACAGTTTAAATAGTATCGTCCCATAACAAAATCTTACATTAGACAGCTAAAACCTGTTATTGCAAATATTTTTGTAAGAAATTTCATATATTCGTGTTGTCTTTGTTCGTTTCCTAATTGTGTGGTGTTTTTGTGTTTGGTAATTTGCAGCCGCTGGTGGCGGACCGTCCTGCGTTGTTTTTAGGTTTATAGATTCAATAGTGAAAAAGTTTTCAACGTTTTACACTTACATTTTTCAAAATTTCCTGTATTTTTTCGATTAAAAATTAAATTTCAACCTTTTTAAATAGCTCCACGCATCAAAACACGCGGGCCGCGGTCCCCGATCGTGTCCCGTTGGATTGAGCGCGATCGGAGCTATACTTTTTGAAATATAACAAAATAATTGTTATATACCTAACCTTAAGCTGTCCACTGGCAGTCGTAACAGCATGGTGGTTGGGCACTTTGCGAATGCCCGCCTGGCTAGCTACCACCCTCAATTTGAAAATCTGTCGCCAAGCACCTAACGGTGTGTTCCGGCAGCTGTCCTTGAGAGCCAGTAATTCTAGGTTAGCCTGTACAACATCTTCGACCACATCATCACTTATCATCAGGTGAGATAGTGGTCAAAGGCTAACCTATCAGGCATAAAAAATGATGACGCAACCTTATAATTTTAATATTGTTAAGCTTGCAATAACGCCTGCTAGGCGAATTACATTACAAAATTACAAATTTACGAGAGAAAAAATGTTTGAAGAACGAGAGGAAGAATTAAAGTTATGAGTCATTGTGTCATGTTAGCTCAATTGGTTAGAGCATACCCCGTTAAAGGGGTGGATGGACGCGGGTTCGAATCCCGCACATGACTATAATTTTTTCTCTCGTAAATTTGTAATTTTGTAATGTAATTCGCCTAGCAGGCGTTATTGCAAGCTTAACAATATTAAAATTAATAGACTTGTGTTTCTGGGGCTTGCCAAACCAATCTTGGTCTAAATGCAGTTTAACTAGTATCTCGTCTTGATCTTTGTCGTACAGAATGCCTCGTGTGTCCGTGACAGTCGGATCACCGGCTTTACATCCAGGCCTTGTAGACTTGTAAAGCCTATTAGCTGGATCGGCATAATTTTTAACAAAATTATGGTCAATCTGTACCATCTCGTAAGGACATGACGGTCTAGCTTCCTTAGTTGCGGAAATATAGTCACACGACAAATCTTGTAATAATTTACGTAAAATTTGGCTAAATATGGTAATTAATCACTTCCACTTCTTTGTCATACAAAAAAGCACAACGTTAAACCATTAATCACTTTGCTAATATTTTAAAAAAGAAACAAATTCACCAATTTGTTGAAACCAGTAATTGAATCTCAACTGACATTTGGCTGAGCGTCACGCTATTCACACACATAAAAAATGAACTAAATCTTTCTAGCTCACGCTGCTATCAGCGACGAGATGAAGATGCTTTTGAGCCGAGATACACAGTATTGGCAGAAAAGTAATCGCGTAATCCTTAGATAGATGGTATTGCCAGAAATATAAAAGCGCGGTCCTTAATTAGGTGGTATTGGCAGAAGAATAAACGCAGTCCTTAGATTGGTGGTAGCCAATAACTTTAACATTTTTGGGAATTTTGAGATAGTTGATAGAGCAGTCTATGCGAAATTGGACTTTAAATCTTTATGCATTAAAATCTAAATTTCGCCAAAAATTTAGATAGATGGTATTGATCCTTAACCCGCGATTTGATGATTGTACTCTTCAGTCTTCTGTACAACATAGGGGAGCGTATGAATGTGATCTATGGCGGTAAAGCTTCTAAAGAAACCGGCTTGTTCGTGAGAAGTCCTCAAACCTACAAGAGTGGCATTGGCTGATGGCTCAGTGGCATTGGCTATGGACTGTCGCGCAGCAGGTCCATGGTTTGAATCCCGCCACGGGCTTGAGCTTCATCTCATGGTGTAAGGGCATTTTGCGAATGCTCGCCTGGCTAGCGACCACCCTCAAATAGAAAATCTGTCGCTAAGCACCTAACAGTGTGTTCCGGCAGCAGTCCGTGAGAGATTAAAATGACAGGCACATGAGACTTAACAACTACGTCTCAAGGTGACGGGCGCAGTGTAATTTGTGACTTGTGACGAAATGCATCTGTTATAGGCAGAGGTTAGTCCGCTTAACATCAGGTGGGCCTAAATTAAAAGAAAAATAAAAGAAATACAGACGTATTGTAACAATTCTCGAAAACAAACATGGCCAAAAGTGAGATAGGATCTTTTTAAGAAAAGGATCACCGCACTCTTGTTCTATTTCAATTTTATACCTAAAATCGCTTTAGGGTTCAATGTGGAATGAATGTATGGACCGCAGAGTTTTTTTTATTTATTTATTTAAAGCGCAAAACAGAACACAATCAAAATAGTATAAAATACATACGTTCACTTATTTTTTATGCTGGATTGCGATCCAACTACATGCGCTTACAGCTATACAAATTATACATAACATAATACGTGTGTGCTCGTAGCTAATAATATTGCTAATTGAATTATACCAATGGAAACCGAGATCAATAATAAAATCATCATTAATGGTATAGTCATTCGGACAGACGAGGCGCGGTCCCGCCGCTATTGTCCGAGTTATTTGGTTCGGGGAAGAGGATATATTTTACAGTTTTGATATAAATACTATATATTGGATAAAATACATCTAGTTCAGGATGTTTTACAAAAAATTCGTTATATTGGCGGGCCATACGGACAAGGGGATTAAAGTAGGAATTAATGTTGTTTCTGTGAATATTAAGAACAAACAGTTTGTTTATTGTTTTGAGAACAATGGCTTTGGGGTTTAGTAGAATAAGCCGTTTTTATGCCAGCAACAACTTTCTAATAGTCTTATTGTTATAATATGTCGATATATTTGCTTAATTTTTAAGGTTTAATCCATCAAATTGCTACTATCTGAAGTATGATTGTTTCTCGGTTTCAAGACTTGGAAATGTTATTTGTGCAACCAAAAATACACAATTTACATCCCTTATTAGTAAATGATATGATTAAGTATCGTCGCGATGAATTTCCAACTGAGATATATTAAGTTATCATATAACTAGCTTTCCAGGCGCGGCTCCGCCAGCGCGTATGTCGGCTATCGCGCAAAAACATTAACCTCTTTTTGCGCAGTTGGATAAAAACTATCCTATATTTTTTCCCGGGTCTTAAACTATTTCCATACCAAATTTCATTCACAGTCCAGTAGAATTGGCGTGAAAGCGTAACAGACAGACAGACAGACAGAGTTACTTTCGCATTTATAATATTAGTACTGATTGTAACTAAATATTTATGTGTTTCCTATGTTTCAGATTTTTATGTAACAGGACTGTCTATGCCTAATATTTTAATGCAATATAATACCAATTCTTACACCCGTATAATACATTATGAATATGATGATGTTGCAAGTTTATTATTAAATTGTCATTCCACTGGAGGTTATACCATAATTTGGGAATATGACTGTAAGTGTTTTAAAATAATTTTAAAAAAACTTCTACAGCATATAAATTAACCACATAACCGTTTTTGGTTAATTCATTTTTTAGGTGTTTTAATGTGTGGTCATTAGGTGTATCTGTTTCCTACGGCACAGTAAGTTCTATAATGGTAACAAAAATTTTACATAACATGTTAAAAAAATTCAATATAACGGATTTAGGAAGTTCTAAAAGTTTTTAAACCCCATATCTACGGCCTTTTAAATACTTTCCAAAAACTAAATCGGCAAAAAAATTATATGGAATTATCAAACCTGCTCACAAAATTTCACAAGAATCGGTTGAGAAATGCGACCTGTGGAGGAGAAAAACCGGACATATGAAACCATTTTAGTGTAAGCTGCAGCAGAGACGCTTCGCCACCACTTCGTGCTCACTAGGTCAATTACATAAGTATCAAATATTGTAAATATAATAGAAACAGCATACAAGTGGTGCTATGAATGAATTCTTTTAATTGAAACAATATATAAACTACGTTGTAAGCATTATGTAATCATCACATTAGGCGGAAGTCGGCCATGTTGAATCAAGTAGCCTATATTGTTACCATTGACATTTATATAGGACATGTAACGTATCAGGAGAGCGCCTTTACAACCTTCGTCTGAAAAAAAGTATTGTGTAAATAAATGGATTAAAACAGACAAATTCTCAAACTGCAATGACAAAGTTTTTTTAATATTTTTATGTTTGCAATAACGCAGGCTCTGCGGATTATATTACAAATTTAAATCATCTGCGGGACTCGAAGCCACGTCCATCGACCCCTACAACCGAGGTATGCTCTAATCCAATTCAGCTAACATGACAATGAGTCATAATTCAATTTTTTCCTATCGTTCTTTAACCATCGTATTGGGATGGAGCAACATGTATAGTTCAACCCACGTTGTACTACGAACAAGAATAATCTAGCAGCTAACTTGTAAATGATGACGCAACCCTATAATTTTAATATACTCGTATTTATGAAATGTCTAAGTTTGTAAGGAGCAAAATGTATCTCTTTGAAAGTAACGACAATGAGAATAAAAGAACCACTACTCATGTGCGTCTTAAGATGCCTAAGGAATAGGACCTACAAGTATTTAGGAACAACTGCTGCTACATGGCCCCATTAATTTACAATTCACTGCCCCAACACATAGTAAACCTCCCTTATAATAGGTTTTGTTCTAATTCAAAGAACTGGCTGGTTGAGGAAAGTTTTTACACAATCGAATATTTTCTAAATAAAATGTCATGTCGTTTTTACGTCTACGGAAGTGCATTGTAGCATTCGTAATACCTATTCAAATTTTATGGGATATAGATATTATTATGATTATGTATTGCATGTTATGGTAACTAATATGAAATATTCAACCTAGATTTGCATATCAGGATTCTGGTTGCATATAGAGAGACTTGTTTTATAATATAAGACCATAATTGTACCTATTTCAGCAAATAAATATATATATATATATAATATTTTTATGTAAATATGTGGAATAACGCATGCTCTGCGGATTACATTACAAATTCACGAGAGGAAAAAAATAATAATTTTGATGTACTATAGATGTCGCTCCATCCCAATACGGTGGTTACAGAACGATAGGAAAAAAATGAGTTATGACTTAGTGTCATGTTAGCTCAATTTGTTAGAGCATACCCCGGCTAAAGGGGTGGACGGACGCGGGTTCGAATCCCGCACATGACTTAGATTTTTCCTCTCGTAAACTTGTAATTATGTAATCTAATAATAGAGATTTTTGAATTTTATGCATCCTGGCGCCAGTTTAATACATTTCATCTTAATTTTCAGCTAACCAAGTGACTTTCCAAGAACCCAAAACATCAGACTCTTTTCCCGATAAAGAAGGCCAAGTAATATCAGGCATATTCAAATTAAAAAACAATCAAAGTAGTGCCAACATTACATGTCACCTGAAAGCTTTCTTAATATCATATAAAATATCTGTGCTAGTCATTAGGAGAAACACAAATAATATAGGTGAGTAAATAATAAAAAAAAATACATATACAGGTTTTAATAAAGCCGATAGTCTAGCCTTTGACAACAATGTCACCTATGTGCTAACCTCGGTATGGGTTACATATTTGAGCCGTTTGGTGTAGAGACGTTGGGTCCGTGGGGACCGGGAGCTCATCGTATTTTCCAAAACTTATCAGAGCACTTGGTCGATGCGACATATTTGGCTCAACGAATAGGCATTGCAATTCAACGGGGCAATGCTGCCAGCATGCTGGGCACGCTGCCAACTGGGAGTGGGCTGGAGCATTTGGTCTGCCTATGAGTCGGCTATACCTTATAGGTTGTCTAAATGCTTTTATTTTAGTAGCTGTAGTGTTGTATATAGTTCTTATTTTGTTCAATAAAGGCATACCGCCGGTTATAAAAATGTCACCTAATGGTAAGTGATTTCATCGTAGTTGGTATTACTGTCTCTCAAGGATAGCAGAACACCTCTTTAGATGCTTAGCGACTGATTTTCTACTTTGTGGGTTTCTATCATGTCAGAATTTTTTATGAGATATAAGCAGTCGCACATTACAGACATTAATAATTGGCCACGTTCTTCATTTTTTTTTAAAGTCTTGTAGGTTAGCCTTGGACCACTATCTCACCTGTATAATATTTTTAATAGATATTTTTTGATTTTAATAGAATATTTTAGTTAAGTTTTATAAATTTAGTTTAGTGATTGTTTGTACATATTATAACTTATTAAAAGAATTATTAATAATAATAATAAAAATACTATCCCACATGATGAGAACCTCGTGAAGGCCGAGAAGAACAAAGTCAGCAAGTACCTTGACTTGGCTCACGAGGTAACTACCATGTGGGATGTTGACTCGATCATTGTCCCGATAGTCGTTTCGGTGAACGGCCTAATAGCGAAGAGCCTCGACCAACACGTCAAGAGGCTCTCACTAGATGGTTGGATCAAGGGTCGGATACAGAAGGCAGTGATACTTGACACGACACGCATTGTCCGAAGGTTCCTCTCTCTGCTGCCCTAACCGCTGGTAGCTTGGGCCCTGCCCCGCTGCCGGCGGCATCCTAATTTTAAGTTTTTTATAATATATATTTTTTTTTATATGAATGTTGTAAAAAATTTAAAATTATGTAATCCAATAAATAACGTGAATAATAATAAATATGTTTATTTCAGATTACAAAGATCCATTATTAATTATCTTATCCTAATGACAAAAACATTTCAATTCAGGCACATGTTTACATGTTTAACTATTTAATTAAGTTGCAAGGTATATTCTTATGATTATTAATAGTTAGGTAACGCTTCGTTACATAGTAAGTGATGATGTGGTCAAAGATTTTGTTCAAGCTAACCTAGAATGATTGGCTCTCAAGGACACCTACCGGAACACAACATTAGGTGCTTGGCGATAGATTTTCTACATGAGGGTGGTAGCTAGCCGGACATTCGCAAAATGCTCTACCACCATGCTATAACGACCGCCATCCTAACATAACAACCGGGACCGACGGCATAACGTGCCCTGCGAGGCACGTGCACGCTCAGTAGTAATGTCACCAGCGCGTGCGGTCTCCCATCCAGGTCATGACCGCGGCGGACGTTGCTTAACTATGCTGATTGGTTCAGAACGGCTAAGCAAACTTCGCTGCGAGTGCTTCTGAAAATTGGCTCTTTCTTACAGAACTTACCTCACATACATACCTGAGAGTGGTGAGTGCTATATGTGGTACATTGACGGCAGGGGGAGTTATATTTGCATCTGTTAAAGGTACAATAAACACCTTACCGATTAAACACCAAAAGGTCCTTTTGAAAGCCTTCTTTATTTATTTAACTAAAGATAGACAAGCAGACGAACACACATGTATAAACACCCACATGCACAGCCAACCTAAACAACAAATGGAAATGTATAGAAGTGCTTTTCTTAGATATTTCTGCATAGATTTTCATTAATTGAAAAGGGCGTAAATCAGCCGAGTGTATAATGAGCAAGTTGCTCGCGAGTTTTTTATATTGTACCTACTTAACTTGTAGTTTGAAACGGTGTACTGTTGGGGATCAAATGAATAAATAAATGTTATATTACTTTATTGCTTTGCTGTTGACGTGGACAATATGCTAACGTCTCTGTATTATTACGAAGCCCTGGACTTGTTTCTGCTACAAACTAAAGGACGCGCTCATCACCACATAGGTGATGGACGAACTTCTCTAAAAAAAAGTCCTAGTCATATAATAAAAAATATATACTGTTAAAAATATTAATAAATAAATAAAATAAAAATAATAGACATTTATTTCAGGCATACACCCATATACAAGACAAGAATATTATAATAATTTAATAATGATTAATTCATTATTACAAATAATTATATTGCCACGACATGTCTGTCGCAGCAATGTTGAATATATGGACAGTCTGATCTGTCTGCTATCATCGCCAGAAGGGTGTTGGGGCTGGCACGCACTCTGCGCACCAAAGACGCGGCACGCTTTCGCATAGTCGCGTGGAAGCAAATCAAATCATTTATTTACTAGAATGTTGTATAAAGCACAGCTGGTGGTAAATTTAAAATATGGGTTCAAACATTCTACCATAACAATGGTGTGTAAATATTACATAAAATTTACAAAATAAGTTTAATTATAATTAATGTATTCGAATGTTATAATAAATAAAACCAATAAATAGAGATTTCATGTCAGTATGTTGTGTTTAAAATGTAAATTCAATTAAAGAGAAAAAAATAAAGAAAATTAAATGTCACAATAAATACTTATTGATACAAATGTTGTTATTTAGTCAATAAACGCAGTCAGCGCGTGCCTCTGCAAACATCTCCGAGGCACTGCAGAAACGTGGCAGCCCCAACACCGCCCTGAATGCATTGTTGTATTGGACACGGAGGGCGCTGTAGATAGGATTAATAAAATCGGCCAAACGTAAGACCAATTCATACAGCAAGCCAGTACGAGTTGTAGTTTTCTGTACTGTTTCTTATATAATGGGGAGGTTTGCGGCAATCCCCACACTTGGCAAGAGTCTTGGGCATTGCAGTTTAAGATAGCATTTAAGGTCCTCAGAAGGTACCGCTTCATCACCTTCCGGTATTCCATTTTAATTCGCCTCTCACCCATGGGAAGCAATGGGGGCTGATATTCTAGCCGAATAGCTTTGTTGTACAACTTAAATGTCAATAAATACAGTATGTTTTGATGTATAAATGAACCCACATTTTTTAATTTTTTATTTTCAGTTTAGTATTCTTAGGACCTGTTTCAGAATGTTCGAGTAAGTTCCGGTTATACTACCCAGAACATATTTAATAAATAAAACACTATCTTTGCATTTCACAGTCATCGATTTAGCCTATCCATTGTTTAAAGCTTGAAACGCGCTGCATGTTAACTGTCATTTTTATAATTCAGTTATTTTATGTTTTTCTATTGACATTTAATGTCTCTTAATTTATTATATAATTCTAATTTATTTTAATTTAATTTTGTTGACATTTTTATATATTATTGTATTTTTGTATAAAAAATTATAACTGAATAAATGTTACATAGCAACCCGAAACTTTATTAGGACATTCTGGAACGGGGACTTATGTCATTATATATTAGACTTTAATTTATAATCGTACCAAGTTTGGTGTACGTATTTATTACCATTAAAGTATAAACGGTAATAAATACGTTTAAACTTTATAGGAATAATAGCAACAAAAAACGTTTCTTGATAGGTGTGCCCCATTTAATTTAATCTGTAATTATATTTATTTTCTTCTAATAGACAATCCACATATTTGTAATTTTTTTTATGTTTTTTTAAAATCTGCACTTTGTGTTCAGTGATCTAGAGAATATAATATTGCTTTTTTTATACCAACCATTTCTAGTGCGCAAGTTATTTAATCAGAAAACTTCGGCGCCCAACACGCTGCCGGCGCCTGCAGCTGGATTGCGTTATGACACAGGAAAAAACGCAGAAGAGGAACACATTTATGAAACTGTTCCTGAATTTATTCCAAAGTTACCTTCAAAATCTCACTCAGGTATTTGACAAGATAATACCGTAATCTTCCATCTTAAGTTGGCGATTTTCTATGCGTCATTTTACTACCCATTCTAATTACCAATCGCCGAGCTCTAACTCACTAGGCTTTCCCAAATCAGTAATAATGTTGCTTATAGTAACTAAAAATTTTAGAAGCGTGTCATAATGTTTCTTTATAACAGATAGGCTAACATTAAACCATATTTTGACATTGTCAAGGATGTTAACAGACCTAAACTTTGAGTTCATAAATAAATAAATAAAAATATAATAAAATGATTGTTATACTTACAGGAACCAAGACCGGTATGTCACAGAGACCACCCCTGCCATTGCCATCTGAAGTTTTACAAGGTAATTTTAGAATATAATAGTAGTTAGTATTAACGTACATGAACCCTGGAAACATAAATCTCCTTTTTTTGGGCAGTCGTGTAAAATATATTTTTTTTATTTATTTAAAGCTGATAGGCTAGCCTAGAATTATTGGCTCTAAAGTACAGCTGCCGGAAAACAGCATTAGGTGCTTGGCGACAGATTTTCTATATGCGGGTGGTCGCTAGCCAGGCGGATATTCACAAAATGCCCTTCCAAATTCCTCCCTTCCTTGAAGCTCTAGCCCGCGGCGGGATTAAAACCATGGACCTGCTGCGCAGCAGTCCATAGGCATTGGCTACCACTGGTTCAAAATATTACAATTAAGAAGAAGAAAGAAATGTTTATTTTGCAACATATAAATTATAAAAGAAACATACTTCTATCTGTCGCAAAACCGACCTCAACTCAGCATTATGCTGGTCGTTCAACCAGCGCTGGTCTTCCGTTGAAGCCTTTTTGGGTGACATCACTGACGAGCTACTAAAGTCAATTTACTTAATTACTAAAGTAAATTTGCTGTTACTGTTCCATCGGGATTCGGGCTGTTATACAAGACTGGTACCAGCTGCAGTTGATGCATCGACGACTGTCATTAACGTATTAACTTATTTTGAAACGGCTAGGACCCGCGTTATATTTACCGGAAAGATTCCGACCAGTTTCGGACTGTTTTGAAGTCCTTCGTCTGGGAGTTACCATTGCGCGAAGCGACGAGCACGGGCCTCAGCGCGTAACTGACATTGCGATGGCGCTGTCTGCCCCGGCTCAGCTGGAGCGCGTTCCGAGGGCCAGAGTGCGTTGTTTTGTTGCTTTAACTTACTCGAAGGTTCCGAACGACTGGTTGTTTTATAACCTCAAATATCGTTTTAGGCGGGGAATATTGCAAAATTTATAGATTTTGGTAATGTTTGAAAAGCAATAACTACCGTTACCTGCAAAATATAAAAGCGTGCCTCTAATTCTCTCATCAGGAAAGGTCAAGGTCATGTCAGTTAAAGATTAAACATTTTAACGACCTCATTTGATAGTTAAAAAGTTGCGCACTACCCGAAGGTTGTGAACGACGTTAGAGTGAAAAGTTGCACTCCAAGTGCACTCCGAGTGCGATCTAACCGAGGTTCGGAACGCGCTCCTGCATTTGTCAAGTCGCCGTCAGAACTGTCACTTGTCTCACTGTCACTGTCAGTGTTATTGATGAAATAGGGTTGATGACACACCTCACTTACTGTATCAGTCTCACGATCCAGGCGCACAATGTTGTGTGTCATTAACGTGTTGCGATTGCTGCAGCTGCCTTTGCCATTGGCGAATGCCATGTTTAGTAGGGCTCTGATGAGTGAACGTAATAATCAGAAGTATCAAGTAATATTGACAATATGATATTCTTTATTGATATTTGTAAGTCTATACAGTTAAGTAATTTTCATATAAACAGTAATTTTTCATTACTATTGCGTATATATTAATTTAGTTGTTTTTTTTTTAGATAATCAACCATATTGTGTCCTATACGAGGTGCCTTACGAGTGGCGGATATTCCCGAGTGGCGTGACGGCACATGATAATGGTGAGATATTTAATAATAAAGTAGGTATAACGAGGGATTTTTTATAATAATAGAGGTTTAAATATTTGGTCTTTTTTGAATTTAAGAGAAAATTATTAGCAGCAAACATAGATAACACATTATTTACATGAATGAGTTCACTATATTTCTATCTATTTTAAAAATCACAGAGGTATCATCATCTGCGAATAAAACAATATCGGAGAAATCTTTGACCATGCAAAGCAGATCATTAATATACGCTAGAAACAGAAAAGGTCCTAAAATTGATCCCTGCGGTACACTTATTTCTACCAAAGACCCGGAAGTAGTATTGCCATATATATAGTAAAATATATATAAATATATATATTTATATAACCTTCTGTAGTCTGTCTGACAGATATGATTCTATAATAATTAAAGCTTTTCCACGAATACCATAGTGTGAAAGCTTACGAATCAGAGTGCGTTGCTCTACACAGTCGAATGCCTTAGAAAAATCACAAAATACGCCAATAGTATCATGTGAACTCTCCCAGGCTTCAAGTATATGTGCCATCAATTGAACACCTGCATTTGTTGTGGATCTGCTCTTAGTGGAACCAAAGTGATAGTCATTCAATATATTATGCTCATTAAAATGGGATAAAAGTTGTTTGAGCATAATGTTTCGAATACTTTACTTAGAACAGGTAAAATGGAAATAGGTCTGTAATTGCAAGGGACAGATAAAGCCCCCGACTTCAAAATTGGAGTGCTTTTACTTCGTAAAATGTCATATATTGACACAAAGATTGATTATTGTTAATAAAGAAGGATGCAATAATGCAAATCATACACTCTGCCACTTTAATTGACATACCCCACAAGTCATCAGTACTCTTTATGTTTAAAATTTTGATCTGAATATTTTCGAAGTTCGTTGTGTATCTTAAAGAAAAGTCCGGTGTTTTGTAGGGAAAATTATGTTTTAACACAGCTTATGCTACATTGAGACAAGAATCCAATGATTTAGTTACTTCTTGGTAAGTTAGAAAAAGTAATTCAAATATATTCGCCACTTGTATTGGATCAGAGATTTGATGTATATTAATAGTTTAGACATATTATGTTGAATTTCTAGGTTTATTTTTACCAGTCTCAATATAGTCTTCCAAATGGGTTTTATTTTATTTTTTAAAATTGTCTCTAATAAAAAGAGATTTAGCACAGAAGCAAACTGACTTAAACTCCTTTGTCCTTCCCCGGGGTTCAAACTATTTCCATAACAAATTTCATCCAAATCGGTCTAGTAGTTTTTAAGTTTATTCGTTCCCTACAAAAATACAAATCGTTCCGCTTTATAATATTTGTGTAGATGTAGATTGTGGTATTCGTAATATGTTTCCTTTTATTTATTTCTATATCAGATGCTTACTGTGCTTACAGCTAGCCAACGCGCACAGTAAGCTAATTAATTAGAACTTAAATATATAAGGCATAATTTTACAAATACGTGAGATTTTATACAAAAAATATCTATATCAGGATACCATACAATCAGAGCGTTGAGCAGATGGAGGGCTTGAGCTGTAGGAGCGAACTGAGATGTTTGCGTGCGCGTTACTGTCGACAACGTGAACAGAGAGCGAGGCACACTCAGTTCACGTCGCGGCCGTTGCCGGTCTGGTACAAATAAGAAGCAACGAGATAGAGTGTCAGGATTATCCACCCGGTTGTTAAGCAGCATATAGTAGTGTACTAATAAAGCACACTTACGTCTGAGCTCTAAAGTATTCATACCTAGCATACCTGATACGAAAAGAGATGGGTTTAGATAAGAATAGTATCCATATATCTTTTTATAAAGGTAACGGCCGAATGTTTTTTGTAACTTTCCGATTAGTAATTTATATTTGTCCTCGTGTGGATCCCAGATTATTGCATTGTACTTTAACTTACTTCGGACGTATGCATTAAATAAAGTAATAATCGTGTTCCCATCTTTAAACCTACCAGATTGCCTCATAACAAACCCGAGTGACTTCGATGCTCGGCCACATATCTCAACTATATGAGGATTCATTGTTAGTTCTGTATCCAGAGTCAAACCTAAGTCTTGTATCTGAGAAACTCGCTCCAATGGAACACCTTGAATATTATATTTGTATAAAGTGGGTGACATAGAGCGAGTGAAAGTAATAGTTTTACACTTTAATGTGTTAAACTCAAGCTGATTTACGGCACTCCACTTTACAACGTTGTCGATGTCTCTCTGTAATACTTTGCAGTCAGCTGCTCCATCGATTCCCAGGAATAGTTTGAGATCGTCAGCAAACATCAGACAACGAGCCGAACTGACGACATTCGGTAAATCGTTGATCATTAACAAAAATTGGGTTGGGCCAAGGGTGCTACCTTGACTCACCCCAGAACAAGTTATATGTGTCTGAGCGATGACCAGAGAGTTGAGCATATTGAATTCTATTAGAAAAAATTGTTAGAAAAAATTTTTAGTAACTTTGGGGTGAACCCGACGGCAGAAAATTTCCTCAATAAAACATCATTATGAACACGGTCGAATGCCTTTCGAAAATCGAAATATGCCGCATCCACCTGACCTTTCTTATCCATTTCATTGACGGTATAATCAATAAAATTGATATGATTAGTGACTGTAGATCGGCCAACTCTGAATCCGTGCTGCGCATCAGTGAGCTGAGTACTGACATGTCTGGTAATGTGACGGTTTAGAATAGTCTCAAATAGTTTACCGAATGTTTTGGAACCGTCCTTGGGAATAAGAGTGACCCTAGAGATTTTCTATTTAGATGGGTAAGTAGAGGAAGTAAGAGCTAAATTAAAAATGTGACATAGCGGAAGTTTGAATACATTATAGCAGTCTTTGACAAGAAAAGGTGGTATTCCGTCGGGACCTGCTGAGGAATGTGCCTTGAGACGGCGAACAGCGAGAAATATATCTCTAATACTAATGCTATCCACCGCAATGCTTGAGGAACACAAAGATGTAGCCGTTTCTTGCTCGGCCACGTCAGTAGATAATGTGGGATGATTATCTAAAAACACAGACTTAAAATAACTTGCGAAAGCATTCGCAGCATCCACATCAGATACGGTTCGTCCATCATAAACAAATTCTTCGCAGTGTTGCCTTGTTGACTGATGATCTTTTACAAATTGCCAAAACTGTTTTGGATTTTGTCGTATATTGTTTTCAGTTTGACTAATGTAGTTACTATAAGCTAAATCAATCAGTTCCTTGACCCGCTCTCTATAATATTTAAACATTTCGTTATTGAATTGTTTCTGCTGTTCTTTAAATCTTTTTAAGTGAAAATATTTGTTTTTAATATTATTTATTATTTCTGAGGTAAACCACGTAGGATACTGATAACGAGAACATAAAGAGTGTGTTTTTTTAAAAGGCACATAATTATCTAAACATGTGTTTACTAGATTATAGAAAATATCTACAGCTATATTTACGTCCTTACAAGTAAATATATTATCCCATTTAATTGAAGCTAATTTAGTATATAACAAGTGGTAGTCGGCTTTACGGAAATTCCACTTACGGTTACCCTGCGTACACTGTGCATTACCGGGTGAAGGTTGCGGTTGTTGCACGCGGGAAGAGATACGCTGTCGTTGGAGACGAGCCGGGGGCGCAATGCGCACGCTGACAGCTAGTCAGAAATCCACGGGAACCACAGGTACGGCACTGCCACTCACCTCGATCCACTCATCGCTCAGATTCCTAAGCACCAAGTCAAGTACTCCACCGTACTTATTACTAATTGAGTTAAACTGTTTTATCCTAAAATAACTTAACATACTATTATAATGCATATGAACATTTTGACTGCAAGAGTTCAAATTGAAGTCACCTAAAATTATTATGTCTAGATTAGGATATTTTGTAACCACATTTTCTAATACATTAAACGTATTTATATACTTATCATCAGAAGACTTCGGTGGAACATACACAACGCAACAAATATTTTTTTTAAACTTAAAACTAACTATACCTATCACGATATCTAATTCATCAGAGTAGCCATCAATATCTAATATCTGCTGCACCTTGTTCTTGTCCTTCAAAGCCAGTAGCGTTCCTCCCCAACCAGCATCACCAGTGCGATCATGTCGCAGCAGCGTATATCCAGTGGGAATCACTTCTGCATCGTAGACGCCACTCACCAAGAAAGTTTCAGTTAATGCGAATAAATCGGCAGATTGTGACAAAATTGCCTTTTTACAACTATCTAGCTTAGAACGTAGGCCTCTAACATTTTGGTATATTATTGTGTAGGTTTTACTTTTGATTATCTTGATCGGCTTGTTGTGGTTTTCGAAATCCATTACTCCATGGTTTGATGTACACATCTTCAGGCCAGTTTTGAGGCGATAGATATAATTGTAATTTTTTTGTTGGAACGGTCAGTTTAATTGAAACATAATCCCCTCGTGATTTCAAGACTTCAGCAGTGCATACATCATCTTGGCTAAAAAAATGCTTTTTAAATGCGCAGTAACTTGGTCTACCGTAGTTCCGATTTTTACATAATACAAGTGTAGATAAGCTTTTCGCTCAGCAGCTGATAGCGAGCTAGCCGACGATCCCGGTGCGGCCGTACCACGAGTCGCATTAGTAGGTACCGAACGACGAGGACGCCGATGTTTTACCTCAGTCCATTCGAATGCGCTATTAATAGCATTTTCATTCATTGGCGGGCCACTGGACTCCGCAATGGTTACGGAATTAGTATTCGACGTCGGCGCAGTCGGAGTGGGAGGCGCACTGTGCACCCGGGTGGGCTCGGCAGGCACAACAAGGTTGACGGTTGCTACGGGAGCGGGAGAAGTTTTCTGTACTTCTTTATTCTTCCGAGCTGTCACGGTACGCGCCGAGATAGCCCGAACTCGAGCTTCGCGCATTGGTCGCTGCTGTACTTCAGGCACATTCCTACCCTCCGAAGTCTCCCGTGTGTTGCTTAATGCCGGTGCACTTTGATTTTTGGTATCGCAAATTAATTGAGATATAATTGAATTAAGCTCAATAATAGTGTTTTCTAACGAAGAAACTTTATTTCCAAGGCTAATCACTGTGTTCGTGAGTTCGCAAATAACAATATCACTCGATTTCGTGGACATTTTACAACTTAGAGAAATTAAATACGCGCAGAGCAAAAGCGAATAACCTGCGGCCACGACGGGTGCGGGGTAACCTCCCTTTTCTCTAGTAGTGTCCCATATCATCAATTTCTCTTTTTGGTAAAATATGTTGTCTCATCGTCTATATTGCTCTCTAGAATGTACCAGCTTCTTATTCGATATAATTATGAAATATTTATATATATTTTTCTTTCATGACGCTAGGCAAATTAATTCATGCAAAAAATTCAATCTAAAATATTTATTGCGACTGAATAAAGTTTTTATTGAAATTGTGCCTGCTGTATTCAGGTGTGGAGAATATCAATTGTAAATTCCTATTTGTCGAAACGAATGTTACTTTGTGTTAAAACACGAATACCGCGCTTCTGTACGTTTTGTTGTCCGTTGAGCTTTGAGCTTAATCAAGCTTGACTACATAATAACTAATACTTATAATTGAATAAGTTCTAATGTGCGGTTGTACTTAATAAACAATAGGTGAAGAAAGCTTAAAGAGCTAGCAAACACCTTTCCTATCTTATACAGTCGTTTCGTGTATGTCTTGTACTTTCCATACACAATGTTGCATATTTATCCCTATTTTAAGTATTGGAACCAATCGGAAGTCACGAGCATCACGTGTTTCGTCGATGCTGTTAATGATGGACCTCATCTAAGATAAATTAAGTGAATTCACTTACGATACGAACGAAAGTAACAAATCCGTGTAATATTTACAGGAACAGCTCGTAAAATACCACAGAGTCTACCTCTTCCACTACCGACTGAAACTCTTGAAGGTAAGTTAGAGACTTGGACTAATATTGTATTCAATTACCACTTAGTTGTAAAGCAATTGGGTTAGCGTAAGTGCAGTTAGCAGAATAGAATATGATAGTGCCTTTGTTCTTTGATTTGTTTTTTTTTTATGTTATTGTGACGGAACAAGCTCGAGACCCACCTCTGCCTATAACAGATGCGTTTCGTCACAAGTCACGAATTTCACTGCGCCCGTTTCTTTGAGACAGTTGTAAGTCTCATGTGCCTGTAATTTCACTGGCTCTCAAGGACTGCTGCCGGAACACACCGTTAGGTACTTGGCGACAGATTTTCTACTTGAGGGTGGTCGCTAACCAGGCGGGCATTCGCAAAAAGCCCTTCCACCATGCGGTGAAGCTGAAGCCCGCGGCAGGATTCGAACCATTGACAAGAACAACGAATTGACAAGTTTGTTTTTTAGGTGACAACGGTTATGTGTCTATGACACCCTATCACGCCAAGAGAGATGCGGATATATCGGCACAGCATGAAGCCTAATAATGAGCGTGAGTCATTTAAAACTGTAATACTATTTTTATACTCTGACTAATACTGGTTCTTTTTTTTATTCCTCAGTCTAAATTGACTACTATCTCACCTGATGGTAGAAGATGTTGTTCAGGCTGACCTAGATTTACTGGCACTCAAGTACAGCTGCCGGAACACACCGTTAGGTGCTTGGCGATTTGCATGGTGGTAGGGCACTTTGCAAATGCCCGCCTGGCTAGCTACCACCCTCAAACTGAAAATCTGTCGCCAACCACCTAACAACATCCTCAACCACATCATCACTTACCATCAGGTGAGATAGTGGTCAAAGGCTAAGATATATTTTCTACTCGGGGGTGGGAATTCGCAAATTACCCTATGTTAATTATGCAGATATTTGCCCCGTGGGTGCATGGTTAGAATGTCACCCCTCCATTGCTACCTGCTACCCCTACATTTCAATTAAGGTGGGTTGTCCGTCTCAAAACGTTTTTTAGTCACTTTTTATTACTTACAAACGGTATAGATTGTACGTATTAGTTCCATTAAATTAATATATTGACAATCTGACTCTGTTAGTTGACAATCCACAAGCTCAAAGTTCTTGGTGTGGTGACTGTTAAATATCTAAAGTAGAAAAATACATGAGTGTATGAGGAACCTCTGTCATTTTTAACTTATTAATATTGTTTGTTAGGAAATCAGTCATCTAATTCATGATGTATCTAGGTATTCTGTGACAATATCGATAGCCTCTTACCGTTTCAAACACGGACTAACCACCCTGTGGACTGCGTACGGACAATTATCTCAGTGAAAACAATTCCGAAACTTTTTGCGACGCGCGGGGGGCAGCGATGCTTCATGATTGGTCCGCACAAAGCAATAAATCATAACAAGTGAACTACTAGGGATGGGACGCTGACAGTTATAATAATCGATAATTATCTATATATTTGGTGCAATACGATTACAATATAAAACTATATTACATGCAATTTCTTGCATTCAATTATAATAAGCGTTCCCTTTGACCAATGTAAGTACTGTGTGTAATAAAAATGTGCCATACATGGGTAAGTAATCAATAACTAGAAAATCAGATAACTCCACTCTTTCTCAGTGATGTATGAGCTCGATCAGCAAACCTGTGTGCATAAAAAGCGAATTTGCTTTCGAGTTTGCCGCTAATGTAAACAAATGCTTGTTCGTCCTTATGGTATGAGGGTCATATAAGTATGACCTGTATGACTTTTACCTCATATGATAGAAATACAATAAGCTTATACCTTTTTCTAATTAGGTTCTTAGTTTAGGGTGGTAGGTGCTAGCTAGGTTAATAGCTACTAACTAGCTAGGTCAGATTTTGCTGAATACCCTACCACCGATACAGGTACAGACAGATTTACCCATAGTTACAGATTTTGGAGGCGAGTTCTAACAACCACTAAAACGTCCTAGCATTCACGACATTTTACGTACTAAATACAAAATAGTCATAAATCTACAAGAATTATAAATAAATCTCGTAAAATACCAACTCACTCCCATAGAATTATTGGCTTTGTATATTTAAGCATTCGATTATTGTAAGCTTGCCGGAAACTATATTAAGTTGATAATAATGTACAGTAAAATAATCCCAAAAATGAACCCCACAACGATATTACAATATAAACGATAGCATATATTATTATAATCGCCACTAACGCAACCAATGTACACCTCATCACTAAGATTTACAAGAGCGAGATAAAACTATATCAAAAACTCGAGCTAGAACGAAATAGACTAATTGGCGCGTCGCAAACTAGGACCAACTTGCCTTCGGCACAAATTCTGCACAAAATTATATATAAATTGATATATCTTCTCATAATTTACTTACTAGTGAAAAGTAATATTGTCTTTTTTATAACTCAATGTCGAGGAATTCTTCCCACACCATTAAATTGCGTAGGAGGGAATTTTTTGTTTTTATTTTATTACACGTTGACGTGGCAATTGCACGGTCGCAACTGAGAACGCTTTCGTAGGCGTGCCGTTTAAGTATCCTTCAAATAGCATACGTGTTGCGGAAAACATAGCTCTGAAGTTAGCAGTCCACAGGGTGGTTAGTCCGTGGTTTCAAAGATACGGTCTTTTAAGCGGAAGATGAAGGTCGATTAGGAGCTAGTAACGGAAAATAAAACATAATTTGAATGAAACAAAGTTCAATCTCAATGCATGCTGCGTGTGGCGGCTACGACCTTATGTTTATCTATAACGCTCAAAAAATATTGTCCCAATTAAAATGTTTCACATTGTTAAATAGTCCGATTTCAAAATTTTCAACACGTAAGGATGTAATTGGTCACATTTTGACAACAGTTAGATGTGAAAATTAATTATCATTGAGGGAGTGTTCCAAAAGGGTTATTTATTAATCAGGCACATATGAAAAAACTTTCAGCATAGATTTGTTGACAAAATATGCGTACCATATGGTATATATTTTATCTATAGCCAAACAATGATCCTTCAAATAGGAAATTTCGAATGCTCGCCCAAGCGGCGGGCGATGCTTTTGCTAATTTTCTCCGGAACCCAAATAAATTATCGTTGTAGTATGAAACCCTCGGCCCAACTCGCACAGTTCCCTTGTTTTTCTTATTGCTAATATAGTCTGAGACAAAGTGAAACCACTCATCTGGCTGTTTGATTTTGATGAATTTGGTCGTGGCATAAGATGCTAGGCTCAAGATTATTCTCTGGGGTGCCTATCAGGCACGTGGTCTGTTTGTTTTATTCTTCTGCATAAAATAAATGTTTTATACACTGAAAAGTATGAGATAGCTTGTTGAATCGGTACCACCCCTATTCAAAATACTGGCCTCATATTGTCATGGTCCGACTTCCACAAGTTTCACCCTTTTCATGTTGGAAATCGATCCCATTTTTTAAATTAGTTTTTCATTTATTTTATTGATGCATCTTCCTTAGAAGATCATTGTCTCTTGCTTAAATATTGTTCACGCGACAAAAGTTTCGATTACCATTAAATCAGGGTATACAAATATATGTTTCAGTTAGTTGACTGTAACTTAAGAAATACTCAACTGATGTAGATAAAATTTAAATCGGTCCAGCTTGAGGTATACCCTACTCGACAAAAAAGCAGTAATCTAAATCAAAACATATTAGCAGTAAGTCCGTAAACAACATAAACAATATAGTTGGTTTTTACTTTATGTTGCAGGTGCCAGTTTGCGCTTTTATAAAGAGAAGCAGTTGAAGGAAAACACTTGTCGATAGTACGAGTAAATCTACAGGGCGATCACGTATCTTCTGTAGCAATGAACTGCTAATTGCAACAATGAAAATTGACAGTTTTGACAGATTTTATAGCAATGAAATCAAAAGTCAAATGACAGATAGGTAACAGACCTTCATGCGCCCTAACGTAAGTCGCCGACCGTTTTTTTGTTCTTTTATACCTGAGACATATTATTCTTATTCTAAAATCTAATTACAACAAAATTTAAGTTTATATTGGCATTTATTTTAAAATACAAAGAGTATTTTTTTTCCTCCTTTAACACAAATTAGCCTAAAATATATCTTCATTGCTACAGAAGATACTTGATTGCCCCGCAGCAGTGCAATCTACTGCAATCATCTTGATGACGTCTCTTTTTTAACATATCTATTTCTTTATATTCTTTCATTCTATATCTTATCATATATTCGAAGGCATAAGATTTTTTAAGAACTAACTCACGCTTTTCGGTCTGTTCCGATTTAGAATATAAAGGGACAGACTCCTTTAATAATTAATGTTGGACACGAAAACTTGAATTAGTAAATGTTAACATATGGTTTACTAAATATTTATAATTATGTTTGAATATATTATTTAAAAATGCATTGCTTTTTCCTTTAGACCAAAGTTACAGTGTGTACAATTTCTTCATGCTTTACAACATGGATGATAATTATTGAAAGGTAAATTTTGAATGCAATCATTGTACTTAGGTAAATTGATGAGTACTTTACCTAAGTTACCTAAGTTGGTTAAATTATGATTATTGTGATGGTGATTGGGGACGTAAATCGTCCTCAAGATTCAGAGATAAGTAGATAAAATTTAACAATATCACATCTTGTATGCGACTAGTTGAATGAAGTTGCAGTATTTATTTTGAATTTATATAAGTTATATATTGAAATAAATATAAAATTTATGTTTTAGGAATACTTTATCTTCATCTCCATCTCCTCATGTCCTTATTTACATCTTTCTATTTCTTTCTTCTCATCTCCACCGCCGCATCTCCAGTTCCTTCTCTCCTCATCTCTCCACCTTCTTATCTCCATCTCCTAATCTCCAGCTTCTCATGTCTAACTCCTCATCTCTTTCTCTTCATCTCCTCTTCTGTCCTTATCTCGAACTCCTCATTTCCATCTCGTAATTGTCGTCACCTCATCTCCATTTACGCATCTCCAACTCCACATCCCCAACTCTTCATCTCCATCTCCTAACCTCTATCTTTTCATCACCCGGATCGCAGGGCCGCGCACGCGAATATGACTAATAATAATAATAAAGGGTGAGAAGCTGCTAGGCTATCTATTAGTCCATGAGTACGTAAATTCGGCATGCGACAGTTGCTGTCTATCCGCACAACGCGGCGCTGCGCTCTAGTTGCACAGCGCGCTCTCAGTACACCGAGCGTCGAATAGCTCAATGTCACGTCACACACAGTGCAACTAAAACAGTTGATTGACTCCAGGAGGTCTACTGCCAAAAACGAAGTTTAAAGTTTCGTTTGAAGGATCGCACCTTTTCTTACCACGAAACACTTTCGGATCCAAATTTCGATAAATTCTTACTTCGTGAATTGACATAATATTGCCCGTATTTTACCCTACTCCCAAATGTTATTTGGGATTTATAATTTCGTATTAAGAAATTAAGTTGATTATGGATCAATGATAATCTCGTAATGGATACGCCCTACTTTTTCGTCTGTCGTAGAGTTACCGTTTGCTGCGAAAATACTTTGCTTCGACAAAACTTGCTGCATCCCATTTTTACACATTTTCGTTTTTAACTAAGAAGCTATGTACCAAGTATAAATGAGCACCTACACCGGTATGCTATTTCATAGGATAGTTTATACATTGTCAATTTTATCCCTCATTTGCAGCATACATCACAAAAATGAAATTTACTTATTTTATACCCGCATAATAGTGATGCGCTTGGTGGTGGAAGAAAAAGTTATGGAGTCTGAACATTAATGTAGGTATATACAAGAGTCGCTGTTACAACATATTAAATCATTTTTGTGTTTTCAAGAATACGTTTACTTAATTTAGGTACACGTTGCATGGTTGTTCGTAGAAAGCAGCGCGAGAAACAGGAACTTCAAAAAAGAAGGGTTACGTGTATTATGGGTCTGCCTCTTCAAAAAATAAAAACATTCTGACAAACGTTGTATTGAACACAGGGGCTTATCTACTAATATAAGGCTCATGGTTGCATTCTCGTTTTCATATTCGAAGTAGAATTTACTAAAGAGTTTATAGGTTAGGCATTATTCCATTACGTTCTTTGTTCGTCGACGACACAACCATCACTGTGAAAAACATTTGTTTACTAAGAAAATAAATCGTAGAATACATTGAATTCTACAAACACATACAAGAATAAATAGTTTATTAACTATCGAAACATTCTTCTTCTCAAATTCTTTTTGGTTTTTGATTTATATACCAACATTTTTTTAATATCTCAACTATTTTTGTTGTTACTTATTTTATTATCTTACAGTTCAAACACCACACGGTATTATGTATTTGCTTATTGAGTATTATTATCATGAAATAATAAAGTTGCTGTTTAAATTTTGAATGAAGTTTGTAATCTACCGCTCCTTAATATAATTTACACTAGTTGTCTCATATCATCCCGTGGGTGTCGTAAGTGGCGGCTAAGGGAAATTTACTGGAAGGTGGGCAGCAGCGCCTTCAAATGATCTGCCAACTTACACTGCGATCCCCAAGCCGCCTGCCATGCGTCATCACTCTAGTCACAACAATTTAAGATATTAATGATTAAAAAAATCTTACATTCACAAAACGATAAAAGTACTACCCAATAAACTACTTACATACCTATTTCATATAAATGTAGATTTAAATTTATGTTTAAGAATTAGTTTTTTAATCAAGTTAAAAAATATGGAGGAAAGTTATAATCACGTATATTTTTTTATGATACTGGAACATGCAATTCCAGTAAAAAGTAACGCTTAAACGTATCGTTATGATTATTTTATGTTGAGCAGCATATACCTACAAATGAGTGTTCTAGTAGGTCGTAAGTTACACTCAATTTAATTAATGAAATTATTCGCAAAATGAGCATATAACTAACAATTACTACTCTTGCTGATGTTAACCAATATTGTGGGTGACGACTTGTCTTAGACGTATATTTAAGATACTAAAAATGTTGAAATAAAATTAATTAAACGTCACTGACTCCTTTTTGAAGCGCTCGTAGCGAAGTGTGCTTAGCTATTCTGAACCGATCAGCAAAGCTAAGCAACGTCCGCCTCAGTCATGAGTTGGGTGGGTGACCGCTGGTGACATTACTACTGAGCGATTCCGTGCTTCGGACGGCACATTAAGCCGTAAGTCCCGGTTGTTGTCTAAGGATGGCAGTCGTTATAGCATGGTGGTAAGACATTTTGCGAATGTCCGTCTGGCTAGCTACCACTCTCAAGTAGAAAATCTGTCGCCAAGCACCTAAAGGTGTGTTCCGGCAGCTGTACTAGAGAGCCAGTAATTCTAGGTTAGTCTGAACAACATCTTCGACAACATCACTTACCATCAGGTCAAAAGGTCAAAAGGCTAACCTATCAGGCATAAAAAAATAACACCAAAAAAGATGAAAGCAACTTGTGGAAGTCGGACAATGATACTGTGAGCTCAGAGTGGTATCGACTTCCACAAGTTATTTCATACTTTTCCGCGTATGAAATTTATGTAGTAACGTTTATAAAACATATTTTCTAAAACTCCTCTAAATTTATTTGACGTATGCTTTCTCCTAGTTGTGAATAATTAGGGTGAACATTGTCGTTATTGTTTTGATAATCAGGGTGAATGTTTATGTTGTCATCTTGAATTTTTAAGTTTCTAATGGCATACCACGCTCATTTCTGCTGTCTATGATTTCGGACAGTAAGCATTTCATATAAAATTTTATTAATTTTGGTCTCACCTTAGTTTCCAAAAATGTAACCTTGAATCTGGTAATACTAAATTGAGTTTTTATTTACAGAAGTACTTCTAATGTGTTTATTATATATATATTATATTTTTTTAAATAACATTTCCCATAAACTTTATTCTGCAGATGAATAAAACATCTTGGAGAAAATATAGGAATGTTTATTGCTGAAAACAACTCCTCGATCTGAGAAAATCCTATACCAGAAGCTATAACTCCCGTGGTACAGCTATACTAATATAGCTGAAAACAAACAAACTTCTTTACACATTTTGCACTCAAATTTGAATATTGATATAAGTTAATGTCTTCTCTCACCAATCAAGAAAAAGTTGTTTGATTTACATTCAAACAAATTATTGTGGTGTTCTTTTCTTGAAGTTGTTTTAAAAAGTAGGAGATGTCAATTATTCGCCGTCCCGATATAGGTTGAAAATAGTCTTATATTTATCCATTTGAATAATAAGCGCGTCCTCGTTGCCATCAATTTCTCTGTAACACCATAAAATAAGATATAAAGATAGTATGACGAAAATTATTCCTATTAAATTCCAGTTTTAGAATTCAGTCCTTATTCTAATTTAGAATAAGTAAAAAGCCCACATTTACACTTATTTTAATATACTTAGGGCAATAATCGTACTCGTTCGTTTTAACGGGCATAACGTAGAATTACTGGCTCTTAAGGGCAGCTGCTAGATACATGGTTAGGTGCTAGGCGACAGATTTTGTACTTGAAAGGATGGGAGCAAGTCAAGCAGGCATTCTTAAAATTCTCAACCGTCCGCAGTCCTTGAATGCCACTGAAATTACAAGCACATGAGACTTAACAACTATGTTTCAAAGTGACGGGCGCAATGCAATTCGTGACTTGTGACGAAATGCATCTGTTATAGGCAGAGGTTAGTCCACTTAACATCAGGTGGGTGGGCCTCGACCTTATTACGTCCCAATAACATAAAAAAACTTAGTTGTCTGAAAAAATCACCACTTTTTCAAACTGAAAAGTTGACTGAATCTACAATATCTGAGAGCCATGCATACCTAGTCATAATGTTAAGTGTTTTGAAAGCTTACTAGAAATAGTGACTTTTTACCTCTTTTTGAACTGTTATGTTTAGACTGTCATGGTCAATAGAAATAAATAAATAAACAAAAAATTACTTACCATATTTCAATTCCCATTTTCTTTTGCCTTCAACCGTGATATAGTGCGTGGTTTATTTTCTTTATTTGCCATTTCCAGAAAACAACCAAGAAAATATTGTCTCATAAGTTTTCATAAAATATTTACACAACGGGAAATAAACACAAACATAGTCTATCTAATGCCTCTAATGGTCTAATAGAGATATTTACACTATGAGGAATAAACACTATGTCATAATTATATGCTATAGTTCACTAAATAATAATTATTTACAATTTATTTTGTATCCTCATGATATTTGTTTACGCAGATAGCAAAAAGTGCGCGCGCAAAAATTTGACACAGATCTTGTCTTGTGACGTCCCTCGGGACACTGACGAGCGACGTTTGGATATATTATCACTTAAATATTCGATTTAAAAAAGAATAGATGTAATGAGAAAAAAAAATCGCTTTAGTTGTATTTCAAATTAAATTCCCTACAAAATGGAATAAGTTATAGATTTAATGGAGTATTAGTACCTGTTAAAAATGAAATTTGGCCGGTAAAAAAACCGCAAATCGAACTTAGTTCACTATTTTTTTCTATCGAGAAAATTTACTCGTATCGTGATTTGAACGAATACACAATAAGGAGAAAGAATGTAACTAAATCATATATTTATTTTAGATTTGAAATGTTCTTCTTTGTTTATAAAAAACAACATCTACTTTAGGCAAAAACGGGAATACCCGACCTTAAACTTATTCCGTCCTTCAGGCAAATAACTTTACAACTTTCTATCATAGGAAATGAGGATTATAAGATACTTTTTACTTTTAAATATATACATTTATAGATATTATTTTATCTTGATATTGAGGGCGCTTACAAGTTCTTCAGACAAAAACTGAAAAGCTGAATTTTACATCCAAAATTATGGAAAGCTGGAATAATTCTGTTTTTTTAATCAGTTTATATTTTGTTTCCCTATCTTGAAATATGAAAGTTTAAAAGATAAAAATAATTTATTCTCTATATTCGAAAAGTATATTCTATAGCCCGATTATTGTGTCAGTTGAAAACCGCATAAGTTAGATCTGACTTACTGAGATAACAAATCTATTAAAACAATAATAAAAATATACAAGCATCAGTATAAAACAGTACGGAAGAAATTAAACTGTTCATATTTTTTTTTATTCCGCTGTTTATGTATTTAAATAATGATTAGACCGAGTCATAAATTTTCATTAATCATAAGTTCTCAAAAATACTTTCTCTCTATTTAAACTATTTTTTATTTATTATTTCTTTATGTAAATGAAAAAATCGCCATGAAGTAGAACAATATTTGATCAAAATCTAAAATTATTTTTTGTATCTTTTTGATCTTCATACTAAATTTCGTACGTTTACGTTTTGTAAATATACAACTTTCATAATTTTGAGCCCCAATTTGTCCCTCTATTGAAGTATCCTTAATCAATAGGCCCTATTGAAATATTCTTATTTTTATTCTTATCCGTTCTAGGCTGATATCTCCAACTATGAACTTTCTACCTGGCAAATTTCAGCTTTAAATGTGAAGTTGTTTTCAGATTAAGCATAAGACCTTCATATTAGTTAGACCCCAATTGTGCCCCGTATTTCGTGCCTCTCTTAAAATGTTTACAGACATTTTTATTATATGTTATACTAAATTTCACGTTCCTAACAAAATTACAAATGTACGAGAGGAAAAATTATAGTCATGTGTGGGATTCGAACCCGCGTCCATCCACACCTTTATTTATTTATTTATTAAATAGGTTTGCTAACACTAGTTACACGGGTTCAAGATATTTTATACTAGCAATATGGTTTTATACTATGTGCACTACCAATTATAAGCAAACACAGCATGCATTACAAACTAAAAAGTGAGTTTTACATTCGTTAGTACATTTCTAATTACTAAAGCAAATGAGAATAGACAAAAAGTATCTTACTTACAATTAATGGTAATAAAAACAGAACATTAAGTTTTAGCCAATTCTAGGATGAAATTATTTATATAAACTTCTCTTATATATAACATAAACTATACTAACAATAGACGACGAAGCTTTGCAGAGCTATCAAAGATAGTATCAAAATCGTCGTGTTCATTACATAGTTTACACAAACGAGGTAATGGTGAGAAAGAACATAATACTGTGCGTCTGAGTGGTGGATACAATAAAGACACTTTATACCGAGGATATCTATGTGGAATTTTAAAGTTAATTTTTTCTAAGAGTAATGGACAGTCTATCTTATTTCGCAAAAGTTTATGCATGAAGCATAAATATATATAGTCTCTACGCTTATCTAAACATGTGATTTTAAAGTGACTCAGTCTAACCTTATATGAAATATATCTTCTTGCATATTTAGTTGATCGAGCCAAATGCCACACAAATCTTTTTTGAATCTTCTCTATTCTAAGGCTATGAGAAGCGTTATGAGGCCGCCATTTATTTATTTAATCGTATGACTACAGGTAACATTACTACATCAAAAATACAATAATATATAAAAATGTCAATAAAATAAAATTAAAATAAATTAGAATTAAATAATAAATTAAATGTCAATTTTCAGGTTTTCCAGCCAAGTAATAAATTCAGGAGGTAGATCCACAATATCACTCCATGGTCCTGGGTATGTATGGATGGGGCAGTGCTGGAAAATATGGTCCATAGTTTGGTTTTCCTCGCCACATTCGCAGCATGCACTGTCTGTCCAGCCCCATTTGTGTCGGAAGTAATTGCAGCGCCCGTGTCCTGTTCTTAGTCTATTTAAGCGACACCATGTTTTGCGTGGAAGGTTCAAGCCTTTGGGTTTGGAAGTGGGGTCAATGCTTCGAGCACCAGAGTTTCTTGTAGCCTCATGCCAAACCTTTTTCCATCCGTCTGCGATTTGAAAATGTTTTATGCGATCGGCATGAGCGTACGGGGGATGCCTCGACTTTAATCGATGTGGTGGTGGGCAAAAGAAACCAGCATGGATAGGTAGTTCTGGGTGTAGCTCAATTTTTTCAGATTCTCTTTTTAGTGCATGTTGTCTGCGGAGATGAGGTGGTTCTATGTGGCTAAGTACAGGAAGCCAGTGAAGAGGTGTAGATTTGATAGTACCGGATATACAGCGCATGGCTGCGTTCAGTTTAGTGTCTACTTTATGAACGTGAGCACTTTCCAGCCAAACTGGGCAGCAGTATTCTGCAGCTGAGTAGACAAGGGCGATACCCGTCGTACGCAAACAATCCGCAGACGCTCCCCAGGTCGTGCCACCTAATTTGTACAGAATGTTGTTGCGTGTGGATAGTTTATGAGACAACTTGTTTAGGTGTTCTTTGTAGGTTAGTGATCTATCGAGGGTTACACCGAGATATTTAGGCAAAGCGTTGACATGGAGCTTTTTTCCCTTAAAGATTACAGTAGGTTGATAGTTCGCGAGGTTGTTATTTAGATGAAAACATGAAACCTCGGTTTTGCTGGGGCTGGGGATAAGACGCCAGCACTCAAAGTATTTTGAGAGCTTGGTTAGGTCATCAGTCAAGATGTTTTCGCTCGTCTTCATATCCCTGCTTTGAGCAACGAGTGCAATGTCATCAGCGTATATGAATTTAGTACCTGTGGTGACTGGCAGATCGTGAATGTAGAGATTAAAAAGCTGCGGTGCCATAACAGACCCTTGAGGTAAGCCGTTGTTTAATTTTCGCTTTCTGCTTTTGGCATTTCCCAGATAGACTTCGAATTCTCTTTCACTCAACATGCTAGATATTAGGTCTACAATTTCTTTGCTAGGGATGATAGATAACAGTTTGCGCACTAGTCCCTGTTTCCAAACGGTATCGTATGCAGCTGTGAGGTCTATAAATACTGCTGTAGTTTTTAACTGCTTTTGGAAACCGGCTTCGATGTATGTGGTGAGGGCCATTACTTGGGCAGTACAGTTTCTTCCTCGACGGAATCCAGCCTGTTCAATGGGTGTAACAGCCTCTATAAATGGCTCTATTCTAGTTAGTATAACACGTTCAAGTAGTTTGCCTGGTTTTAGCACGGCTATAACTTTAGTTAATTTAAATTGTCTAGGTAATCTCTGGTAGTGTAGGATGTAATTAAAAAGTGCTGTGAGCCAACCTACAGCCACGGGGCCCATATGACGGATAAACTCGTTGTAGATGTTGTCAGTACCAGCAGCTTTATTATTTTTTAAAAGTTTAATAGCACTTACTATTTCATCTTGGAGAAAAGGTCTCGAAAGGTGTTGGTTTGTTGGGGAAGACTTTTTCAAGGTCTGGAGCTCTTTTTTGACCTTCTTAGTGACAATTTTGTCTCTTTGTGTCCGTGTGATCTCTACCATTCGGTTCGCTATGGAGTCGGGGTTAATGCCGGGAGTTGATTTTGCTGGAGGTTGTTTTCCTGTGAGCCTGTGCAGTACTTTCCATGCTTTTCTGCTCGAATTTTTGAAGTCCATGCATTTTACTGTGGTCTCCCATTTAGACTTTCTATGTTCATCCAGTGACTGCAGAAGCTTCGTACCAGTGCTGTGGTCTGCTGTTTTAAGAAATTCTTTATAAAGTTCTTCACTTTCATGACACCAGCCTGGGACATAAACCTTTCTATATCCTCTTGGGATATTTTGTTTAGCTGCTTTTATCACACGCTCCACAAAAGAATCATAGTTTGAAGCAATGGGTTCCAGGTTGGACTTTCGCAGGTCTGCATCAAGGCAGTCACTAAAACCTTTCCAATTGGCTTTATTGAAATTCCATCTAGGTAAAGGCATTGAGTTCACCAGCGGTACCTTTTGTCCAACATCAAGTAGTATAGGGCGGTGTTAGCTGTTCGGAAAAAGTGAGAGAACAGATCTTACTATGTTCAAGGGTAGGCACAAATGGTCAGTTGAGACGAGAGTGAGGTCAGGATTATAGTCTCTGTTCCATCTAGCGGAGTGAAAGGTGCCTTTATCTTTTGCATCAAATACTAATTGCAGGTCACAGTCTTCCATCCATTGGACCAGAATCCTCCCATTGTTGTCGACGTTTGAATATCGCCACATAGTGCGGTGGCTATTAAAGTCTCCGGTGTAAATACAAGGATGTGGGTACTGTGGCAGGACATGTTGAGGCCAGCTCACTCTTGGAGGTTTGTATATATTAACTACAGTAATTTCATTTACTTTTATAGTGATGGTGAATACTTGGCCAAGCTCACTTGAATCTATAAGCCGAACACCGTTAAGACTCCTTTTTGCATATGTAGCTATGCCGTATTTGGGATGGTGAAGAGCTTTCACTATGTCATACCCAGGTAATGTGCCTCTGTTATCTAGATCTTGGTGGTCTTTTGTATGTGTCTCCTGAATATTAACTATGTCAATTTTGTTATCCTGCAGGTATTTATGCAGGAAATCAGTTTTGGCCTTACTGATGCCTTCAATATTAAGTTGCAATATACGGACTGAAGGTCCGATATCTTTTGTTAATGGGCTCTGAGAAGAGCCATTTATAGGAGGGTTCAGAGAAGAACCATTTATTTGGGGACCCATATAAGGGCAATTTGTGTTCATGATTGTTTTTTTTTCTTTATTTTGAAATACTTGAAGCTTTTTTAGTAATATAATCTATATGAGGTACAAACGTAAGTTTCTTATCTAGAATGACACCCAGATCTTTGATATTATGAACTTCTTGTATCTCATTCTGACAAATAAAATATTTGGATGGAAAAATGTTCACCTTCCGTGTAAATTCAATATGAAAACACTTTTTAATATTTAAAATCATTGCATTCGAGTTACACTACATAAGTAGCCTGTCTAGATCACTTTGAAGTAAAGACGTATCTGCAGTTGATGCTATGCATCTTGCAAACATATAGGTAAGGGGTTGAATATAAGAAGCAATCAGTTATGTCATTTATGAAAATATTGAAGAGGACAGGGCAAGCCTTGTGGTACGCCAGATTTAATTTTTTGTACGTTAGATTCATAGCCACTTATAGCAACATACAATGTACGGTCAGTAAGATAGGAATATAACCATTTTAGAAAAGGTCCCGTAAGACCGTACTGCCATAGCTTAGAAATTAGCATATTATGTGACACACGATCAAACTCTTTACTAAAATTCTATTTGGCGATGGTTATCAATGGTTTCAGCTAACATTTCAGTAAAGGAGACGAGGTTGGTACAGGTTGAGCGGGCTGCTACAAAACCATGTTGATGTGGTGTAAGATATTTTTTAGAGTGGAATTGTACAATAGGGCATATTATCGATTCAAATACTTTAGCAAATGTACATAGTATAGAAATTGGACTATAATTACTCACTTGTGACTCATCACCATCTTTAAAAATCGGCACAACTTTAGCAATCTTCCACACATTAGGGAATATTCCAGTATCAAGAGACTTCTTAAAAATGCGGTGCAATGGCACGACAAGATTAGAAGCAGACTTAGTTATATATTGCGCAGGGATGCCATCAGGTCCTGCCCCGTTATTGCAATCTAAATTTGCTAAAGTTTTATGTATAGTATTTGAATCAATACTAAATGTGGCTAGATTTTCTGCATCTGATTTATTTTCCTCTGTACGTCTGTTAATACCGTCGGCACTGTTATAAACCGAGGCAAAATATTTTGCATATAAAATAGACATTTCGGTCCCATTAGATGTTGTACATTTGCCATCTGAGATATTTTTGGGAAAACGACTGGTCCCTTGACGTTTTGCTTTTATTAGCGACCAAAACCGTTTAATGTTAGATCCAATCTGTGTCTCAACATTGGTGATGTAAAAGTTGTAGCAATCTCTTGCAAGTTCTTTGGATAGTTTGTTAAGTGTTTGAAGACGAAGTTCGTCCTAGGGGTTATTATACATTTTGAAACGATGTCTAATTTTTTCCTCTCTTTTTAATGTTTTTTATCAAACTACTATTAAACCACACAGGGTACTTATTACTTACTCGCTTAAGCATTGGAACATACTCTGAGATAGAGTATTTAATAACATCGTTAAAGACCATTACCATTTCATTTACATCTGTGCATTTCAAAAATATTTTACTTAAATATTTGTTAATGGCAATAAAGTTTGCTTTCCTAAAATTTGGAATTCGTTTATCAGGATTAAATAATAAGCAATCTTTATACGAAATCTGAAAAGTTATTACTATAGGGGGATGATGTTTGTCAACAACCGAGAGGACATGTGAGGCAGCTACTGTAAAACAATAATAATTATCAGATATGATTGAATCAAGTATCTTGCCATTTTTATTTAAGACATTGTTATATTGTTTAAAGTTGTTTAAATACATAAAATCTACCAGTGATCGTTCTACATCTGAGAATGTGGTATTTGTAGTAGGTTTATTATCAATGTCCCAAGTGATTCCACTTAAATTAAAATCTCCCAAGATACACACAGGATAGTTACAGTTTTCAAGCACCATATTAGAATTCGCAAAATAATCTTCCAATATTACTTTTTCAACGGGCGATCGAATGTAAATTCCTCCAAAGTATACCTTATTGAGTGAGTATTTGTTAAAAGTAGGAAGGTCAATACTGATCCAAATATCCTCACAGTTACTTTCCCAGCTCGACATCCTCACAGACTTAAAACGCGTAGACACAGCTATTAAAACCCCACCAGCGTCCATACCACTGTGGTAACCTGTTGAATCACGGTCCCTTCTATATACAGCATATTTATCATCAAAAATTTCACTACTTAAAATATCTTTATGTAACCACGTCTCAGTAAAAACAATAATGTCATAGTTATGACAAATTCAAATTCAAATTCAAAATCATTTATTCAATTTAGGCGTCTACGACGCTCTTATGAAGGTCAATTACAAATTTTAATACCTATTGAAATATTCTACATTGTACTGCCACGTTCACGAGCCACTGCGAGAAGAACGGGCAAGAAACTCGGGGCCATTCTTTTAAACGTCTTTTTACAATGTGTTATAAACAATATAATACAATTATTACAATATTTGTTTAAATTACGTAGGAGACATGTGATGGCTTGGCAGAGGTGGAAGTTTCCAAGCATTTTTATCGTTTAAGTAATCACAAACTGTGTAGTAGGATTTCTTAATCAAAATATTTTTCACGTGCAATTTGAATTTTCCTTCTGTGAGCATTGTAATATGTTCGGGAATTTTATTATAAAACCGCACACAATTACCTAAAAAGGACCTTTTATTTGTCTTTGCTAATCTAAAACATGGTACCGTTAATTTATATTTGTTCCTAGTGTTGTAATGATGGTTGTCACTGTTTAATTTAAATTTACTCAATTTTTTCCGAACATACATAATATTTTCAAATATATACAGACTCGGTAAAGTTAATATATCAATTTCTTTAAAAAACAATATCACAGAAATCTTTGACCATGCAAGGCAGATCATTAATATACGCTAGGAACAGAAAAGGTCCCAAAATTGATCCCTGCGGTACACCTATTTTTACCAAAGACCCGGAAGAAGTATTGCCATTTATTCCAACCATCTGTAGCCTGTCAGACAGATATGACTCTATTAGATTCAAAGCTTTTCCACGAACACCATAGTGTGAAAGCTTACGAATCAGAGTGCAGTGTTCTACACAGTCGAATGCCTTGGAAAGATCACAAAATACGCCAATAGCATCATGTGAACTCTCCCAGGCTTCAAGTATATGTGACATCAATTGAACACCTGCATCTGTTGTCGATCTGCTCTTAGTGAAACCAAACTGATTCTCATTCAATATATTATGCTCATTAAAATGAGATAAAAGTTGTTTGAGCATAATTTTTTCGAATACTTTACTCAGAACGGGTAAGATGGAAATAGGTCTATAATTGCAAGGGTCAGATGCAGCCCCCGACTTCAAAATTGGGGTGATTTTACTTAGTTTCATTAAGTCGGGGAAACTTCCCCTATCAACACAAAGATTGAATATTGTTACTAAGTATGGTGCAATAATGCAAATAATAGACTCTGCCACTTTAACTGACATACCCCACAAGTCTTCAGTACTCTTTATGTTTAAACTTTTGAATGTCTTTATAATTTCAAAGTTTGTCGTGTATCTGAAAGAGAAGTCCGGTGTTTTGCAGGGAAAATTATGTTTTAATAGGGCTTCTGCTACATTGGGACAAGAATCCAATGATTTAGTGGCTTCTAGGGGTAAGTTAGAAAAAAAATTTTCAAATATATTCGCCACTTGTATTGGATCAGAGATTTGATGTATATTAATAGTTAAGACATATGTTGAATCTCTAGGTTTATTCTTACCAGTCTCAGTATTTATAGTCTTCCAAATGGTTTTTATTTTATTTTTAGACTTGCTAATTTTGTCTCTAATAAAAAGACATTTAGCACACAAGCAAACAGACTTAAACATTTTTGAATAGTTCCTAACATAATCATGAAACTGCTTGCAAGATGTTAAATTTTTCCTGCGATACAGATCAAACAAATAATCTCTACTTTTTCGGATACCTCTAGTTGCCCAATCACCAAACTTCAATTTTCCATTTATTTGTTTCTTTATTTTTGGACAAACTTTTTGAAACTCAATATTTACTAAAGAAAATAAGTTATTGTAGATGTCATTCGGGTCACAGTGAGAAAAACTTGTTATGCCAAGCTTAGCTTCTATGTTGGTACCGAGAATTTCTAGCCTACTGGTTGTTAACGGCCTATGTTCAACTTCATACCTCTCTGTTTCTCTATTTCCATCAAATTTTATCGCAAGGCCCTCATGATCAGACCTAATACCTTTCAATATTAACTTTTCTTTAATCTTACAGTTTGAGTATATATTGTCTATACAGGTAGATGAAGTGTCTGTTATCCTAGTGGGCTCACAGAACAGAAATTTCAAATTAAATGACTTAAATAATGAAATAAGATCAGTCTTATTTTTAGAATTCATTAAAATATCTATATTAAAATCACCACATACAAATATGGGTTTTCTGCATTTAGAGATTTTCCGCAGTATACTTTCCATAGTGGATAAAAATTCTGCAAAATTTTGAGCACGACCTTGATCTGTTGGTGGTCGATATACACACAACACAAGATGCCTGTCCACCTCCACACAAGCAACTTCACAGACACGTTCGACAGAACATCTGACTAAGTCACGGCGTTCTTTAAATTTTAAGTTATTTTTTACAAGAATAATACACCCTCCTCCTTCTGCAGATGATCTGTTAAACGCACTGCCTACACTAAAATTCTTAACATTAAATAACATTGTATCTGCTCTTAGCCATGTTTCAGTAAAGCATAATATATCAAAAGGATATTTATCTAAGAGCATTTCAATTTCAAGTATTTTGCCAGGGAAGCGATTTATATTTTGGTAGTACAGTGCTATGTCAGAACACTTCCCTGTTGTCAGACTTAAAAGTTTAAACAGTCTGACTCAACATTTCTATTAGTACATGTACTAAAATCTGTAGCGTCAATAGAAGACTTGGTTATATTTCCTATAACCGACTCAATATTATAAGCTACCAAAGTAGCAATCAGATTTTTATATTTCTTAGGTAGGTACATCCTATCCCGAGTCAACATAAATTTAGTAATAAATTTATTACAGTCAAAAAATAAAAGTTTGTCACTATGACGACATGTCATATTAAATAATATGGTATTTAAAGAATGAATATGCTTATTCTGATTTTTAGTCAGTGCCTCTGAATAGGGAAAAGCACATAACATAATTTTAAATGCACTAAGGCTTATCAATGAGGTAACATTTGCTATTAACTGTTTCCTGTCAATACCTAGACTTTGGCCTAAGTACAATATAACAATGGTATTCCTATCAATTTCAGAAGCCATAATTTTCTTCTCAATCTGTTGATAAGAAGCACCAGGCATGCAGTAATTTTCTACAGAGCAGTGAAGTGAATTACCTAGTAATGAACCTAAGTTTTTGCCTATTGCATCGGAAAATACCAAAACCTTGGTAACCATATCCTGGTTAGTGGTGATACTCTGATTCTTCCTCTGCGCTGCTTCTGTGCATGTTTTGTTCAATGGCAGAGGTGTATGGCAAATTGTTGGTATTGCATGGGGCTCTCTGGTTGGTTGAAGCTGACCCATAGACCTTGAGCATGCACACTCAATAGTTCTCACACTCTCCATATTGGTGGTCACAAGATCCAATAAACTTATCGCTTCATTGTAGTGCTCACTAAGATGGTTTTGAGCTGATAAGTAGCTAGAGAAAATATTTTGCAATAATTTCTCTTTGTCTAGCAGCTCAGAGCGAAGACTCAGAGTATCATCATCATACAATTGTTTTGTGATTTCTACTTCATCCAGACAATTTTGAAGTTGCTCCTGTAATAGTAGCTTATCTTTCACCAAATTCACATTTTTCTTGAAATAGTTTAGGTTTTTAAGTTGTTTTTTACACTTAAACATCAGTTTCTTAAGCTTAAAATACTTTTTGACTTTTTTATGGCTCCGAAAGACTGGAATTTGACTGCATATAGTGTTCTCATCAGTCAAGTCAATAGTTTCAATTGGTGGCAGGGAGCTTGCTGATTCCATGCCACTACCGACCAGCTCATTATATAAATTTAAGGTGTCAGCGGCCTGTTCACTGAACTTTGTTGAGTTTAACACTGAGATTTCATCTTGAGCCTTGCTTAATTCAAACTCCATATTTCTGATATACGGCTCAAGGCCTGTTCATGTGTCTCGCTACATTCTTTAAATGACAATACAATGTTCTGTAGCTGTTCATTTTGATAGAGTGCTTCTGAGTAATTGGTGTATAAACCAGCAAGTTCATTCTTGAGCTCAGTGTTTTTTGACACAATTTTGTTCACCTCAACCTCACTGTCTTCTCTTTCTTGTAGAAGCTGATCAGAGAGTTCTTTGTACTTTTGAAGATCTTGCAGAGAAATTCTTAGTTTCTCTTCCAGTTCTCTTGCCAAGGTTTTCCTAGTAGTTACAGGCATACTGAAGTATCAACAACTCCGAACAATGTCTGCAAAACAGATAAAAGTAGCTAAGTTACCGTTTCAAAAAGTATTCTAAGTGCAAGGGGAGTGTTATGGTATGTATTTCTCACAATTCAATATCAAAGTTACAATTAATTTATATATAAATTACAAAAATGGTGCATACCTAATATTGTAAACAAAATCAACAATCAAGTTTGAAAACAGTAATGTATACCTACATAACATATCTATTATTTGTTTACATTCATATATGCAACAGATAAAAGGGAAAAAGAAACAGGAAATATTACAAATTATACAAGCCAGATTACAGAATAGTTTATGGATTTTGGTTCGTAAACCACGAGTGTTCTGTAGCCCTAGCACGAATAACTTGCGAGGACGTAAACGTTACGTTAACGTATCGAAATGTCACCATTTTGTATAGGATTTGATCAGCGCCCCTACAGTCTCAGACCGAATAAAAAGTCAAGACAGAATGTTGTGTAAAGAGCAGTGAGGCCGGTAAAACTACGCCTCGCCGTGTACAAACACGATTACACACACATATGTACAACGAAACTACGCCTTGATTCGTCAGTCGAATTATTGCGGCGTGGTGGCATTGGTGTTGCCGGTATTGAGCCTATAAAGTTTACCCTATTATTGGGTGATAATACACAACGTATTGCTATTCGTTTTTTTTATTACTTGATCAATGTGTTTTAACCGACTTTAAAAAAAGAGAGGGTTCTCAATTGGACTGTATATTTTTTATATACAGATATTGCAATATCATTATCAAAATCGGTTCAGTGGTTTAATTGCAAATTTAAAAGATGGATTTCATACATTCACTCCATTTTCAACCGACTTCAAAAATGACCAGGTTTTCAATTCAGTTGTATTTTTTTTTATTTAATTTATTTGATTAAATATTTGTTACTTTATAACTCCGTCATTTTATTTTTTGTTGGAAAGCTGATACCTTAAATTATAATTACTGATACCTCATATTCATTTCATTGATATAGGATTTTCGGTTTCGAAGATATTAAAGTAGATGATGTTTTTTCGTTATAAAAAATACATATTTCCATTGTTTTTAACGTTGTTGTATATAGAGTTGAATTATAACCATATTATTATTGATATTACAAAGGCAAATTTAAGTTCCCTCTTAACTGTTCACACTTACCAGTGTTACTGTTTAATTATTTTTTCATTTTCCGAATTGAGTCCAAAAATTAAACAAAATCGGATCGAAATCATTCGGAAAAGTAAGAAGGAACTATCATGTGAATATTTTAAAATCGGCGACTTATATTTATTTATACCTATTTCTACCACCAAGCAGTAATGTTTACATTCCTATGTTCCGGTAAAATTACAGGCACATGAGAATCAACATCTTTATGTCTCAAGGTGATGGGCGCAGTGCAGTTTGCCACTTGTGACGAACTGTATCGGCAGAGCTTAACACCAGGTGGGCTTTGCGCTTTTTTCCCCGATTGCATAAAAAACCCGTCACTAATTAGTTACAAGAAATAAATGCATGTAAATTAAATACCCAGTAATGTTATTTCTGAAACACTTTTTCCATTCCCTTCCCCTACTTAACGACACTACTTTTGCCGACTCGTTGCATCGGAACCCTATTGTTGTATTAATACTAATTACGTTATTAAATTGGTAACGTTATTTTCATAAGGTAATTTGATTATCATGGCAACACCGACACACGCACACATGTTTGAAAAACCGGCCTCACTTCTCTGTCCACAACATTCTGTCTTGACTTTTTATTTGGTCTGAGCCTACAGTGCGTAAAAGAAACCAAATTTTGGCAGATTGAAAGGTTTTGACATTTAACGCGTCGAGATATTAACGTGAACGTTTCGTCACGTAAAAAGTTTTGTATGAAATCGTGAGCACGAACCTAATTTTAACGTTAACTCGAAGGATGGCTATCGAGAGTCTGTCAAAAATCTACGAATGTTTGTCATTAAGAAGTTTTCATTGAGATGGTTGACGTAACGTTTTGAATTTGCAATAAAAACATCGACATTTTATGTTTTTAATGTGTTTTTTCATTCATATTTCAACTATGAAAAGAGTTACAAACGTGGCAGCATGATTACAAGTTGAAATGTACCATTTCGTTTATCAGAAACAAAGTAAGTGTTAATTAATTTATGGCACTGGAGGGAAGTGATGCTTTTGTACGAATGGCCCAAATCAGGACATTTTCTAAAACTCTGCATCAAACAGCCTCTAAATTCCACCGTTCCAGCCCACATTTACACCAACTTCGCTCTTTGGATATGTCTTGCGGCGCTGCAATGTTGTTATGAAAGTCTTCATTGTGCATGGTCAACTACCTATACGAACTCTGAGGTGATGACCATGCTCAAGCCAACAGTCTAACCACTACGAAGAGAAGATTTTAATATGAAATGCAGAAGCTGTGATATTGGACTTTAGGTTCTTAATAAAAGTAAACGAAGTGCATTTGTGCGTTTTATTTATTGGTATAGCGAAAAGTTCTTGGCTTATGAGTTTAAGGATTATTCAATATCCTCTTGTTGGATGACGTGAAAGGCGACTAAGATTAGGATACGTGACGGCTCGCCACTACTCAGGTCGGTGTGAATGGGGTGTTGCTACGCATTGGGCGTACAACAGTGCTGATGAAATGGATCAGTGTGCGCTCTTAATGGTTGGCGCACACTGTTCCATCCGACGCCATTCGCTTTAACCTTCAGTATTTTTCGTATGGTGGGTACTCCAAACTGCAACGCGCATATAACTATTCAACGCTTCGACTAGGAAGACGGTCGCTATATACAGCTATCTTTACACTAGCATCCGTGAGTAGGTCAATATAGGTACCACAACCTCATCTACAAATTGCAGTGCTGTGTGATTAAAGATTAGCCAGTGAAATTACCTACAGACACATGTATAAAAGACTATTGGGTGGCGAACTCATAGTAGAAGCATTTTTCTTCCCCCTCTGATCGTGCTATGGGCCTGGGTTTACCTGATATCACGCTCTTTTTGCCACACTATTACTTAAAAATACAGAAAAGGAGATGGATAAAAAACAAAGCTACACCAACAGTAGTAATTACTTTATTTTTGGCAAAGTAATAACACACACAAAATTATAATCCAACCATAAGCTGACTCATACAAAATAAACACGTATAGGTCCTAAAATCATTATAATTTCAAAACAACACTATCAATCCTGTTGCAAGTCACAGCATTCCCGATTTTTTGTAACGGTGCATTCATGGAATGCCAAGTGGTTTGTATTTGCGAAACTATTAGGTATATTACTATATACTCGCTCCAGTTTGTCACAGTATTCTTCTTTCCCAGAACAGACGGTAAAAATACCGCTGGGGACCAAAATTCTATCAGAAATCTCCTTCAGTGAACATTTAGAACCAAGAGAGTACACTGCTTGAACTAGCCTTTTTCTGCTAAAACACCATCAAATTTAGCGCAAGCTACTCTTCACGACGGCTGACGACCCTTCAGGGTTTCATGAGACTCCTCCCTCTGATTAAAGGCGTAGATTCTGATAGTAGTTGTTTGTAATTAATATATATAGTAGGTCAATTATCAGTGGCACAGATTCTAGGCTTGAGAATTCCTGGCTCATAACTATTTATATATCACATTTTATATTAAATACCTATAAAGATGTTTTATTACAGATTAGTTTTCACCAAATAAAACGCCAAAATTGACAAATAGCAATCATAGAGGACTTTGTATAGGCTGAAAAAGAATTCAAACCTCTTTTGGAACGAATCATTAGCTCTTAGAAAGAAGGTACAATTAATTTGATTTACGCCGGATGACGTCAGTTTCGTAATCCTATCGAGTTCACGATAGCCAAGAAACGATGCGTTGTGCTGTCAACCATCGCCTCCTGCGTAAACGTACTGTAAACTCGATACGTTAACGTTACGGACTATCGAAATGTTCGTGCTTGGGCTACTGGTAATAGATACTTAAAGATGACAGTTTACTAACATCAGGCCTAACAGTTGATGATGTTGGTACAACTTAATCTAATTTTTGAAGTGACGCTAAATCTTTTATCAATTTATGATCAGACGTTTCCGTTTTCCTCATGTAGATCCTGCCATTTCGCACTTATACAAATTTATTTCCTTTTTCCTTTGCCACCATCCTGGCCGCAGAATGAAGACTTTTGTTGGCTGCCGAAAGGTGTTCCATTATATAGATCGGGGTTCTCTCTCCAGGTAGACCTATATGTGTACTATTAAGTCTTTCATTCGGATTCAATCTGTTGTATTTTATGGAAACTAAAATAAAAGTGTCACGCGTTCTCGGTGAATTGAAATGAACCACAATAGAGCGTGGCCTTGGATTTTTGGGGTTCATTTTCGCAATGCGGCTACAATTTAAAATATCACTGTTTTTGATTCCACTACTTAAAACATCGCTTATTTGGCAGACAATGGAGACAATATTTTCAGCTTTCTTCTCTGGCACACATTGAATCTCCACATTATTACTACGGGAATATTGTTCAAGTTGATTGATTCGCATTGTTAAATCATGATTAAAAGAACGCAAAGTTTCATTCTCATCTTGTATTTTAGATATTTCTTCTAAGATAGCAGTATTATTCTGAGCATTTTCTGCGCTCTGTGCATTCAGTGCGACATTTTAGTCTTTGGTTCAGACATAATGATTACAGGGCCAGATGGTTTTATTATAATAAATCGTAAAAAACAATCTCAGACCAAACAAATCTCAGTGAATCATTAATAGGTATTCGCAGGTAGAAACAAGCTTAGCAGAGAAAAGCTAGCTCTAAGAAGGTCCTAAGCGCCGTGGAATAATACGTTGCTTACGCGTTCAAGTCAAACTTGTAAGATAACGAGCACGAAGTAATTTCCAGCACAATATTGATGAAATATTCACTAATACGTTATTCACAACACTTTTAAAACATTCACTACTTTGTAAGTATTTGTTTATTTGATAATACTGTAAAATATCTATAAGATTAGCGGTAAAACTCAATTTTTTAATAAAAGTCACGGGAGCGTAAACACACCACGCCACACACCGATGAATAAGTGGTTTGCTTTAACCGGGGTATGCTCTAACCAATTGAGCATTTTCTCGTAAATTTGTAATTTTGTAATGTAATTCGCCTAGCAGGCGTTATTGCAAACTTAACAATATTAAAATTATTATAAAAACTTACGCTCATATTTATATCTAATATATGAAAAACACGGGTGTTTGAGCGTGAACTTACTATGAGTCGACATCGCTATCGACAATGTTTCGGCTTCTACCGGAAGCCTTCCTCTGGATTTTGAGTGTGGTACGTCGCCGCGGTCGCGTCACGCTTCACACTGACTTCCTAACTTTAAAATCAAAGGACTTGCATACACAATTCGAACTTCAATTCGAACCCTTTAATTCGGCACTTCTGTAAAATCCGTTCTTACTTACTTCGATAAACGACTTATTTGCCAAATTTTAGTCTAGAAGATCAAATAGTTTACGAGATATTTTTATCTTAAGTTAGTGAGTGACCGAGAAGATAACTTCATTTTATTTAAACATATAACATAATGATGGGGTGTACCAATTCGCTGACAACACCTGTCTTATAACCGCGCATCGAGAGATTGATGTCGCACAACGGATGATGCAACATGAATTTGATTTATTGTGTACTAGCTTTCCGGGCGCGGCTCCGCCCGCGCGTATGTCGGTTATCCCGCGAAAACATTAACCTCTTTTTGCGCAGTCGGATAAAAACTATCCTATGTTTTTTCCCGGGTCTCAAACTATCTCCATACCAAATTTCATTCAAATCGGTCCAGTAGTTTTGGCGTGAAAGCGTAACAGACAGACAGACAGAGTTACTTTCGCATTTATAATATTAGTACTGATATGGGCGCATGACATCGGTTTATCTAATAAATATTGAAAAAACAAAGCTATTACACATTCACTCGGCTTACATAATTAGCCAGTGAACGCCTTACATTGTAGCCCACGAACACAGCTGCAGCCATGCGCTACATGTATCTTGTATTGTAGCTGAAAACCACTTATTTTAGTAAAACAAGACACTTACCTAGGTTAGAAAAATGACGACAAATACAACTAGGGTCCGCACATAGAATATGTATGTAACAAACTTAGATCAATATTAGCAAAACTAGTGTTTTAAAACATAAGTTACCTTATAACATACTAAGATTTTCGTATACTCCAGACTTGATAATAAGCCATGGACGCACCTACAAAACATACCTTTCAGATATGTACAATTTGCAATTGAGAGTGTTGAAAGCTATAGTACCTCTCAAAATTAAGTTAAATAAAAATAATTATGTCAAATTATTTAAATATAATAAAGTATTGAGTATATTTGACAAATTGAAACTCGCTTTTGTAAATGAAAATTATATAAATAATATAAATTTGGAATCATGCAGTAGACCATGCAATTTACGAAACTTGCCTAATGTTACATTGTTTAAAATACCTAAATATAATTAAATTTTAAATATGATTATGTGAGACGGGTTCAGACATGCTTTTTACCTAAACTATTAAATACCTTACCCAGAACAATAATAGACGAAAAAAAATAAAAACAGAAATCTAAAGTAGTTGAAAACAAAATATTATAAAGATTTTTCATGCTCGAAAAATACAATTAAACTAATGAGATTGGATTGTTTCCATAGTTTAGCACTTAAGTTAGTTGTTATAGGTATACCAATAAATAATATAGAGGCTTACATTACAATCTTTAAGTATAAGATTTTGGTAAGGCTCATTGATTTCTATTTGTAACATATTTAAGCAATAAACAATTTAAAATTTAATCAATCAACTGCAGCTGCGGAGGTTCTTACATCGGACAAACCAAGGGAACTACATCATGCCGCATCAAAGAGCACATAGATGCAATAGAAAACAATGAAGTGCACAAATCTGCCATTGCTGAACATTTGCTATAGACTCGGGCCCTGATCACTGGATCGAAATTCATAATCCACAGGTTATATCTACGGAGCGCCGCTACATTCCCAGATTAGTCAAAGAAGCGATTTAAATATCCAAATGTAAAGGTTTCAATAGGGAAGAAGACTACAAACTCTCCGGCACGTGGAATCCAGTATTAGGAGTTTCGCAAAAAGTTACACATTCGCATAAAAGTGACTCTAATAATACGTGCAGTGATACTGTGAGTGTATTTTGTCGAAACTTTCAGTCGAATTCAAGTTCCAGTGGTACGCGTAGCAAAAGACTAGTAGGATCTACACATTTCGCAACCACGGGCTCCACCCATTGGCCTTGGCCAGAGGCTTGTTTGCTGCGAACTCCCGCGCCGATAACACGCATCCAACGAAGGCCAAACTACACACGATATCGCTTAATTTAAAGGTTTTAAAATTACTATCTTTGTATGAAATTTGGAAGAAAAATATGTCATAAATAATGCATTATATTTGGTCGCGGCTTTTATACCTACGTATCTCAAAGAGGGAAACGCGCTATGCGTGCGCTCTCGCCGGCTGCAGTGACATACTACCCTCGCGTGGTTTGCGACCGGCGTCTACACAGTGGGAAATAGTGGTTGCTCACCACGCATGCTCCAACACATCAATCCAACACATGCTCGCAATCCAAGGGCGTTGGAAAGTCAAACGTAATTTGGTCGCAAACGATCATCTCCAGTTGTAAACCATGGTTGGGGACCATGGCTTCAAACCGTATAGATCCTACTATAAAGAGGGTATACTGTTTCTTCTGCTCGTGATTTGTGTCAACCGCTCGTCTCTCCAGTCACCCCGCGATCATGATGCATGTAACTGCGTCGTAATATCGGGAGCTCAAAAAAAAAAAAACACGGTACAAATCCCGTAAGTGATAAAAATATTTATTTGCAAAACCGTGATAGTCTAAAAAAGTGTTTAAAATTTAATCTCCAAACAATATGAACAATATGACGTCGTGAGAGATGTTTGTAGTGGTTAATTGAGGCCTACTTTCGGAAGCAGATGTATTCCAGCTCGAGCTCCATCAGGTGATGAATATGATGATGTTTCCAAAAGTTACTCACACAGGGTTATTGGTAAAATGTTAACAACCTCTTAGGGTTAACATCTGTAAGTCCTAACAAACATTTTGAGACAAAAGTATTTTATTGTTATTTTTTTTTCTCTTTAATTAATTTTTTTGTGATTTTCAATAAAAAAAATTGACGGAATAAGCTCGAGGATCACCTGATGTTAAAAGTATATTTTGCCTGTAATGTATTATTTCATATTTTTATTACTTTGCTCGATGTAAGTATTCAAAACTCTATTCATATAAAAGGGAGTGCGGTGCGGTCCAGTGTTGCCGCGGCGGGCGCTCTTGGCTCGGAGTTGACATTGTCTTTTACTACTAGACACATAACATCCGTGGGTTCCGTGCTTATCCGTCAAAAACACATAAAAACACTCACAAAAATAAATATTTAGAAAAAAAAAACATCTCAAATTGTTTGTTAGGACTAGCAGAAGTCAACCATAAGAGGTTATTAGCATTGTACCAATAACCCTGTATATAATATGTATGTACCTGCCTTAAAATCAGTTTCCAGACACGTACTTGGAACAGGGCTGTGGCCATTTTACCTATCTAGGTTTAGGGTGTCAGGAGGCAAAGGCGTTTCTAAAATAAGCTAAAGCAAATCTTTGTTTTGTTACTAATATGGAAAGAAATAGGCAGGGCCTTCAAGACGACAACCCGCTTTGGCCACATTTCCAATGACCGTCGGATGTCAGCATCCCGATATGGGATCGTTTTATAAATTAAAAAAAAATGCTAATAACCATCAAATTCTTGCACAATTCCTCGAAAATTATGCCATTTCTGTACTACAAATGTCAAAATGAAGTTGAACGCCACTTCTATTAAAGTTCGATAATAAGCTGCTGAGTGTCTTTTCTTAAGAGGCTTTTCTTTCTTAGGGCATTGACTAGGGAATACTTGTCCCTTGTCAATGCCCTAACCAATTCGTAAATATGTATATTTGTACATTTGCCTACATTCGTTTATTCTCTAAATACATCACCCACCAAATTTTTACACAATCTTCCGAAAATATTACCATTATAGTGAGATAATATGGCTGCTGATTGTTCATTCTTAAGTATTCCCTAGTCAATTTCTTAGCCAATTCGCAAATGCGTATATTTCCTTACATTTGATCGCTCTCCGAACTCATCATCTGGCAAATTCTTACACAATTATTCCGAAAATAACGACATAGTTGATTTGTCAAATTCTATTTCATCAATTATGCTATTCATTTTTGGGTCAAAGGCCTGTTTCAGAATGTTCGAGTAAGTTCCGGTTATACTACCCAGAACATATTTATTAAACAAAACACTATCTTTGCGTTAAAGCTTGAAACGCGCTACATGTTAACTGTCATTTTTATCATTCAGTTATTTTATGTGTCGGTTAGCAACCCGATACTTTATTAGGACATTCTGAATCGGGTCCTAAATATAGCCACTTTATCCAGACCAATTCGTAAATGCGATCGTTTACTGTATGTAAGGAAAATAACACAATATATTATTGTTTATCCTGTTGTATCAGACAGTGATAATTTTAGCAACGTTCAAATTGTATAATTGGATTTATAAAACAGTTTTAGCAATGTTGTGAGGTTGACGCGACACAAAAATGTGGATATCAGTGTTTTTGTATTGTTTAAATTTTCACAGTTTTGTAGAAGGTACGTATCAATTTTTTTTTATCAAAAAATGTAACCTTTTTAAGTATGTTCTTTGGGTTGTTATAGAAGATATTTATATACCATAATTATATCCACTTGACTAGAACAAGTATAAGAAAGTAAAGTCAAATACGAGTCGTTTTTTTTATGTGATTGTGACGGGTCAAGCAAGTGGCCCGCCTAATGTTAAGTGGACTAACTTCTGCCTATAACAGATGCATGTCATCACTACGGCCGTTACTCTGAGACACATTTGTTGCGTCTCATATGCCTGTAATTATATTGGCTCTCAAGGGCTGCTGCTGGGACACACTGTGTTAGGTGCTTGGCGACAGAATTTCTACTCAAGGGCGGTAGTTAGCCATGTGAGCATTCGCAAAATATCCTTCCGCCTTGAGCTTTGCTGCATGCTCAAGCTGGTGGTGGGGTTCGAACCACGGACCGGTAGTCCATAGCTCCGTTCTTTGATGAACCCGGACTCCTAAATTTATTTTTATGTGATGGATGAAAGAAATGGAATAAAAGAAATAGGAAAGTCGCAAGCTTGATTGTAAGCTTCACTTCTGTTCATTTCCGAGACGTTATTTCTTAGGTCTCGTTCGGCCAGTAATTATACTAGCTACTGCAGTGCCCTTCATGCCTAAACATGAAAGTGTTTGCATATTCCTGCTTCGGGGCAGTAGATATATTTCACACTGCAGTTGAATTTATCCAGACAGACAATTGTAAAGAGACCAGTCTGGATTTTGTTTTGGGTGATATCTGAAAACCTCTACCGCTTTTTTCTGCTTGTACACATGACATCCCAAACTTCTTGGTATTTCAGTAGCATTTATGCTGGTGGTTGGGACGGCGTAACTAAAAATAGATTACTGTGGTCTGATTTTATTTGTCCCGAAGTTTTCCTTTGGATGTTTGACTGTACCAAGAATCAGAACAGTTATTATTATTTATTGCATACAGCATTATTTGAATGGCCATAAAAGGTGACTAAGGTGAAATAATATACGAAATACGAGAATGCCATTAAATGTCATAAGTAGGTAGAAGTAATAATGAATAGGGTGAGGCTGTGAATTGGCATTGACTCATAACTAGCTTCACTATTACCTAGTCTAATACTACCGACGATAACTATCCAGGAGCGTAGGCAACAGCCAAGTTTAAAGCGCTCGTAGCGAAGTTTCAATCAGCAAAGTTAAGCAACGTCCACCGTGGTTACGAGTTAGATGGGTGACCGCTAGTGACATTACTACTGAGCGCTTCCGTGCTTCGGAGGGCACGTTAAGTCGTCGGTCCCGTTTGTTGTCTTAGGATGGCATTCGTTATAACATGGTGGTAGGGCATTTTGCGAATGGCTGCCTAGCTACCACCCTCAAGTAGAAAATCAGTCGCCAAGCACCTAACGGTGTGTTCTGGCAGCTGTCCTTGAGAGCCAGTAATTCTAGGTTAGCGTGAACAAGATTTTCAACCACATCATCACTTACCATCAGATGAGAAAGTGGTCAAAGGCTAACCTATAAGGCATAAAAAAGCGGCCAGCCTTATTGTACCAACCCTGCATAAGTAGGGCAACGGTAAGAAGAAAGGCATGTACTCGTATGTATGTGTTTAAGATCTGCGATAGTATAATTAGTGGCCGCACTTTTTGAACGCTTGGCGGCCACATCTCTCAATCGATGCAAAAGATCACATCAAACCAATTATTAACTGTGGCAATGCATCTATTTGGAGAAGAAATACTAGTATTTTTCCGCTGTAGCAATATTTTATTAGCATAATAAATGTTTTTTTTTTCAGGTTGCATAAGCTTCTACAAAGTAAATGGAGCAAATCTCCCAGAGGTCGAAGGCGTCTCGGATGGAAATAAAATAGAGTATACTTATAAGTACCAATATATTTCCAATATGCAGTTAACTATTAGTCTTGTAAACAAAAATCTTTATACCATCCAAAACTGTGGCGCTTATGCAGAGCCTCCAGAAAATCTACAATACTGTGAGTTATAATATTTAAGTGGCAGTAAAACTCTTTGCTTGCTTCACCGGGGAAGTACTATCACCAAACCTATTTATACAGCCAAGCAGTAATGTTCACATTACTCTGTTCCAGTTTGAAAGATTTGGTAGCTGGTGAAACAACAGGCACATGAGTCTTGGCAGCTTTGTCTCAGAGTGGTGGGCGCAGTGCAGTTAGTACCTTGTGATAAATTTCCTCAAAAAGGTTTCCGCTAGACACCAGTGACCTAGCTTAGACTGGAGTTAAGAAAATTACCTTTTAGGTGTATCCCCTGATTTTATTCACTTTCAAGACAGAAAATTACTTACTCCTAATTTACATTCGTCCAAAGTGGTTAAGATTGTCTCCGCCTGATATAAGACACCGTTTTTTTTTCTGAAACTGCTGAACTTAATTAGTTAACTTAGTTATAACGCTTGAAATAAAATCTCTGAACGTACGGAATCCCAGACCTAAAGCCGGCCACATTCATTTGAAATTCAATATCAGAATTTCATTTTGGATAATCAATAGCGTAACAGAAATGAGGGACTTGGGTGTTATACATGACCCCAAACTTATATTTCAAAACCATATTTCGTCCATAGTTCGCAAGGGTCTTAAGTCTTTAGGATATATATTACGAGCATCTAAAGACTTCAAAAGACTCAAAAGCTTTAAGATTTTATGTAGTACATTTGTACGCTGTCATCTTGAGTACGCGTCCCAGGTCTGGAACCCGAGATACGCTATTTATATTGACAGTTTTGAACGCGTTCAGCGTTAACTCCATTTATACACACCTTCCAGATCGTATCATAATAGTCCTCTGTATTATGTTCCTTTCATAACTACTAACTACCGCAAGAACAGTTATTTGTACCGAGCGTGCAAAACCTTCAATGAACATAACAAATTCCTTGATATTGACATTTTTACAGTTAGTCTACCTTCATTGAAACGGCAACTTAGCAAGGCTTTCTTTGATTCACACAAGTGATCGATATATTTAGTTACATCCTTAGAATTGAGATTTTCTATTCTGAGGATATATTGAATAAGTATATACTTGAGTGCAATATTACATAGATAGAGAGCCTACGTGTTGGGCTTATATTCTGTATCTGTCATAACATCATAGTACTAGGACTGTTATTTAACCATTTTACCTCTATATGTGGAGACTTGTAAATGACTTTTTCGTTTTATATATATATTTACCGTATTTAAGCTATGAAGTTGATAGTCTTCCTAAGATATAATAAGTAAATAATATGTAATAGAGTCATAATTCATAATCGAACCGATTTTCCGAAATGAAATTCTGAAACGGGATTCTGACTGTATTTGCCTAATCCTTGCGTTTTTGTGATTTCAGATTTTGACACTAACAAACAATTTGAAACTCAAACTATCAGTGCAATTTTTCAAGAAGTGAATTCGGGTACATATATAAACTGCATCGTATTACATTCCAATGAGAAAGCAAAACATTTTATACTCAAATTTGTACTTCAAACTCCTGATCGAAGTAAGTATCTACATATAATGCATAATATACCAATGGCATTAAAACTTTAGTAATATAACTGATTATAAATATATAATGTGGATATTAATTCATCAACAATACTGCGGGGGATGGAGTAGAATCGATAACATGAGTGAACACATTCCGTGTTCCACTCATGTTTAATTTCCACAAAAAGTCAGTACTATTGCTTAAGCTGTGGCACGTTGGCTTTGGGAATAATAGCAAGGACAACCGCGGTCTACGAACACGGTGTATCTACTCTATTCACACACAATCACGATTGCTACGCGAAGTCAATGAACTGCTATACTAGGCACAATAGACAGCTGTTTTTGTACCTATTCTGCATAGTCGGTCTTTGGCGGCTTGCGACAAAAGAACGCGCGACGCTGTAGCGGCATACCTTAGTACCTTAGTAGCTGCAACACAATACAGTACGTACCAACGTAAACTTGAAATTAAAAAGAATGTAGGTAAGTAACATTTTTTATCATTTAGACGAGTTTAATCGGTTGGCGATTATGCAAAGTATTCGGCAGTCTAGCTAGATTGACCGGTAAGGCCTTCGCGTTCGTCAGAATAGGTACGTGAAACAGCTGTTTTGCCTTGTGATAGCGTCTAATTGACATCGGGTAGCGTTCGTACATGTGAGAATGGAGTAAACCACGGTTCTCGCTATCATACTAAAAGGCAACGCACCGCGCATTGAAAATAGTTATATTTTTTTTATGTGAAAATAAACATGAGTGGAACACATTCCGTTATCGATTCTACACCATCCCCCGCAGTATTGTTGATGAATTAATATCCACCTTATATATAATCATCATAATTATCATCAAGAGCCGGAAGACGTCCATCGTTAAACAAATATGCATTGAATCCGTCCATTGAACGCGACAAAGAAGGATCTATCTTTCTATTAGCCACTTGCATTTATTGGCTCCCGGCGACTTTCTCTATTGTCAGTCCATCTAGTGATGGGTCTACCTAGTACCCGTCTTATTACGAAACTAGAAAAAAGTCAATGGAATTTAAACACTCTACATAGGAAAACATTGTTTCAGGTGTAATGCCATTACCAGGTGTACAAAATACTCCACTTGTAGGAAAAAACAAGTTTATACCACATAAAAGTTCTGCACTGATACCAACCCAAGATCAAAATTCAACTAAGAAACAAAATCTAAATGAAGTCTCTAAAAGAGATCCAGGGACAGATATAAACAGTAAAGGAGGTAAGAATTGTTTTTAACGCACTGTTCAGAATGACTATGGAAAAGCTAGTGAAAAGGTTCTACAGTTGAGTTATTGATTAATTTGGCGTTTAGCAAGCATCAAACTTCGTTTCAGAGCTGAATCTGCCAGAAAGTTGTCAAGTCAAAATGTAAGGACTCAAATGGACTAAGAAAACAATATTATTGTATCATGAGGACTCAAAAGAGGGTTGACATTTTCAAAACATGAACCTGCGGCAGTAGTAATAGCTATTACCACTCAACTATCATTGCTTCTGATTCATCGTAATAATTGTGTACTTCCGTGCCGAGGTGGGATTGCATTCAGTTCCCTCCAACCCGTTAATTCTCGTGCGAGTCGTAAGAGGCGAATAAGGGAAAAAAAGCGTGGAGGATTTAGGAAACCCCTCCTATATGGAGGAGAAGATGTCGATACCATTAGAAAGGAGTGCATTCAAATGTGTCGAAAAAATCAGCTGTCTGGCACCAATGGAAGCGCCATTCCATGATTGAACATTCACCAGGACGGTATTCTGGGTTGCGGGTTCAAATACGCTGGAAGTAACACCTATTTTTCATCCAAAATCTGTCGCGTAGCATGCGTCAATGCTCGATTATTAATACCATTTCAATATAGAATAATGTTTTCAGGTATTACTTATGGGACTTGGACTGCAATTGGGGTAGTAATGCTGATATTGATTATAGCTGTATTGTGGGCTCTTGTGATTGTCATGAAAAATTGGAAACATGAAGCTCAGCAGGTAAATTGTACAATTTCACCAGTATAATCAAAGTATATTTTAGTACATGTTTCAGAGTCAGCAAAGAATGCCATCTAGATGAGAGTGCTTTATCGTCAACAGCATCAGCACTTAACATTAAGTAGGGCTGTGATTAAAAGCAACCCTTTTTTAGGCAAAAATACTTGAGACGTTTCACAACATATTGGGAATTCAACACTATGAATTCAACATTACGGAAATTTAAAATTTTTGGGAATCATAATACCTAAGTTAATTTTGTATTCACAATTTGTCTACAAAACGTTATAATAATCATCATATAAGTAATTCTTAAGATTTTTGAAAATAGATTACAAACCATCTACTCACTTCACTAATTATTTATTATAAGGAATTATGAATTTCGCTGAAGACGTCGGCACAATGTTGTTTGCATGTCCGCCATTTTGCAACGCAATGGCCGATGAAGGTGACATTCTAATGGTTGACAGATTAACGTCTATAGTTTATAGTTTAGTGTTGCAATTATAAAATATGTGAAATATTTCTTAATTTGGAAGCTTTTATAAACGATTGTTTATTACTATGGTGCAGTTCATTACTGATGCCATTACCTTATAAGTTATCGTTTTGGGAATTCTGATTTGTAGACCTGAAGGCTATTTAGTTGTGGACTATCAGAGGTCTAGTTGATAATATGATTGAAGGTAGCTTCACCCGTGGTGGTAGGCCATCTTGTTATTGTTCATCTGGCTAGCTACCAGAAAAGTATGTTCGAGAAGCTGTTCTGAGAAGCTGTTCTTGACAGCCTTCAGATCTAGTCTGTTTTTCATACGAATATGTAGATAAAGAACACGAACTAATCACCCTGTGGACTGCTCACTTTAGAGCTATGTTTTCGGCAACACGTATGCTATTTGAAGGATACTTAAACGGCACGCCTATGAAAGCGATTTCAGTTGCGACCGTGCAATTGCCACGTCAAAGTGTAATAAAAAAAAAAACAAAAAAATGCCCTCCTACGCAATTTAATGGTGTGGGAAGAATTCCTCGACGTTGAGTTATAAAAAAGACAATATTACTTTTCACTAGTAAGTAAATAATGAGAAGATATATCAATTTATATATAATTTTGTGCAGAATTTGTGCCGAAGGCAAGTTGGTCCTAGTTTGCGACGCGCCAATTAGTCTATTTTGTTCTAGCTCGAGTTTTTGATATAGTTTTGTCTCGCTCTTGAAAATCTTAGTGATGGGGTGTAAATTGGTTGCGTTAGTGGCGATTATAATATGCTATGGATTATATTGTAAATATTGTAATATAACTATATTACAATATTCACATATGTGGGGTTAATTTTTGGGATTATTTTACTGTGCATTATTATCAACTTAATATAGTTTCTGGCAAACTTACAATAATCGAATGCTTAAATAAACAAAGCCAATAATTCTATGGGAGTGAGTCGGTATTTCACGAGATTTATTTATAATTCTTGTAGATTTATGACTATTTAGGATTTATTACGTAAAATTTAGATCAGATTTAGATGGAGCTTATACATCACTGAGAAAGAGTGGAATTATTATCTGATTTTCTAGTTATTGATTACTTACCCATGTATGGCACATTTTCATTGCACACAGTACTTACATTGGTCAAAGGGAACGCTTATTATAATTGTATGCAAGAAATTGCATGTAATATCCTGATTGCGGGCTTTAAAGTTTTATATTGTAATCGTATTGCACCCAATATAGAGATAATTATCGATTACTATAACGGTCAGCGTCCCATCCCTAATAGTTCTCCTGTTATGATTGATTGCTTTGTGCGGACCAATCATGAAGCGTCGCTGCCCTCTGCGCGTCGAATAAAGTTTCGGAATTGTTTTCATTCAGATAATTGTCCGTGCGCAGTCCACAGGGTGGTTTGTCCGTGATAAAGAAGGACCAAGATAGATGACGTGCGCCGCAACAGTATACTGACTTTATATTCACTAATCTACGTTCATAAAGATTTGACTCATTTTGTATTTTTAGATGAACCAAACGGACATGGACTACCAAAATTTACCTCTTCAAAAAGACGGGCCGATGTCATTTCCACCCCAACAGAACTCACAAAATGTTTTTACTGCATCAAACCATGTGAATAATCTTGAGCCATTATACGCCACCCCTATCTTAAATAACCATGGGTCAACTCTCGAGCCAAGTTATTCTCAAGGACCAGGACCTAAAATTACTGAGCACGTCTATACTGAAGTTGATCAGTACCAGAACAATGGAGAGATCCATTATGCTAATCTTGCTCCAGTACCTTTTAGCAATGCTCGAACATTGAGTCCAAGAAATTCTAACTATGTCAAAATTACTCACTGTGTAAAAAGTTTTGAAATACTAAAAGTGGACAGTCACACTGAAACCGAATACGCTAAAAATTAATAAAACCATGCTAAATAATGTTTGTTCAATAATATTTTATTCAACAGCAACCTATAAAAAAATATTTTAATGGTGTATATTACACACATGAAAAGGGGGTATATCCCGATATATGAGAAACTTAGTGTAGCCGCCAAAATTGTTATCAATTATGTGTACCTACGCTGTTCGATGTATCCCCTCCCAAAATGACCTTCTCCTACCCCCTGCCCCTCCGCTTCCTCAGTCCTCACTCGGCAAGCAGTCATAACCATATAAACTGTGACTAAAAAAAAACTACCAAGCTCTAGCTTCAGTACTTTCTCCGAAACATGGCTATGAAGAACAAGTCAGATGATCAAGATCAGCATGAAGAATTGAATTGAAGCTGTGATAGCTCAGTGAACTAGGGGTGAATGGGCTAGGGACTGCTGCGCAGCAGGTCCATGGTTCGAATCCCGCCACAGGCTTGAGCTTTACCGCATGGTGGAAGGAGATTTTGCGAATGCCCGCCTGGCTAGCGACCACCCTCAAGAAGAAAATCTGTTTCCAAGCACCTAACGGTGTGTTCCGGTAGCAGTCCTTGAAAGCCAGTGAAATTACAGGCACATAAGACTTAACAACTATGTCTCAAGGTGACGGGCGCAGTGCAATTCGTGACTTGTGACGAAATTCATCTGTTATATGTATAGGTAGGGGTTAGTCCGCTTAACATCAGGTGGGCCTCGAGCTTGTTCCGTCACAATAACATAAAAAAGCATGCCCATTATAATTTTTCAAGAAAGAGTAAGTTCAATGATTTGGAATGCACAAAAAAAATGGTTAGAATCAGAAATCTTTATTGGCCATTATAACAGTAAACGTTACACTAGGCAAGTCATTTAACAATACGCTGGAAGCATGATTAGAAAAATATGATAACAAACTACTTAATCTAACTTAATCAGTTATGGTTGTTGTTGGTTGGTTAGTTGTCGTGATTGGTGTGGTTTTAAAAATGGCTACAAGCATACATTTTCTTCTTCCAGTCAACTTTGGTATAGTTTATGTAAAACAGCGGGTAGCACAGCTAGTGAGTCATAATGTCATGTTAGCTCAGTTGGTCAGATCATACCCCGGCTATACGGGTGGTTGGACGCGGGTTCGAATCCTGCACATGACAAAATTTTTTTCTTTCGTTTATTTGTAATTTTCTCTCTTTATCTGATATGATGAATACTACTGTAAGGGCCGCCTGTTAAGAACTCTACAGTTGATAATATCAGAAAACAAAAATTATAGACCCATCTCACTGGCTATTGTTATGGCTCAAGTATTTGACAGGATATTGGATGGCTATCTAACTAAATTAGTTTCCTTAAATTATTTTCAGTTTGGTTTTCAAGAAGGCTTATCAAATGATAGTGTTATATTAGCACTTTAACATAATTAGTTTATATGACAAGAGAAAGACACCAGTTGTCTGCTTTGTAGACCTATCTAAAGCATTCGCTTTAGTGTCATATGACGTTCTCTAGAATAAACTAAAGGATCTAGACATCTCTCCAGAGATAAAAGGTATTTTCTCTTAATGGTGCAGTAATTTAGTCTGATGAATACACGTAGAACTGCGGTGGAACAAGGTTTGACCTCTCCAAGATTAGTCTATTTGTATGTCAATCAGCTGATCGACGGGTTGAGCAGCATGCGTGTTGGATGTCACATTGATGGTGTGAGCGTGGACAACATAAGCTATTCTGATGACATGGTGCTGCTTAGCCCGTCGCTTGAGGAGTGAAGCGACTTAGCAACATGGTTTGAGGTATAAGGTTAAAAAGAGCGAGTTTGTTACTGTTTATGAATGTTAAGGACTGTCAATAAGTATGTTGCCACATGGATTCAGTCGCTTTACAGCTGAAGTAAAACTGTTTATAAAGTTTTCTGACAAAGCTTCTATTGGAGTGGACTTTGGACCAGCTTCACCCAGAAATTGCACAGGCTTGCGAGTACAGTATGATAATAATGCCTTTGGTTAACTCTTTATTCGAGGATTGTTATTTAGATTTAGATAAATATGTGTTATGTAGGGAGTCAAGGCAACAAATTTATATATATTTCATTTTCTTAAATGCATCGTAAATAGGTAAAAGAGAAATGGGAAATGCAGTTGTTTTAAAATTACTTTTTTAACCCAAAGATATGAAATTTTCGTAAAAATGTGACAGTTACCATGTTGAATATTTTAAAATCGGACTGTCAATTCTATGTCAAAGGTATTATTTTATCTATAAGTGCAGTTCGGCCTTTGAGCATCCTTTATCTACTTATACAATACGTCGAAAGCTTGTGTCAACAAATTTGTATATGTGCACAGTTGTCAGCTGTTGCTGTGCTATGAGTATTTCTCAGCCAGCTCACCTGACCATTTTTAAACCTTATCGCTAAAGCTGGAGTGGCTACGTGTGCGCGGTAAACATAGTTATGATATTGCAAACATTCTTATTTATAGTTTTATTCGTTTTATTTAAGTTTTTGTAATATTGAGTACTTATTTTTAGTTAACCTCGTGAATTGATATTTGTCTAGATTAAGGCTCGGAAATTACAAAATAGTGCCAACATGATATGGAAAATCTCATAAACCAGGTACCGGATGGTACTGCAATTTAAATACACGATACTCAAGGATATAAGTAATACTTTCATCGATTTCAAAACATGTTTCCTAATAATTGGCTCGATAGAAAAAAATCTCAAAAACACCTCTGAAAATAGAGGATTCCTACTTTTTCCGCCAGATTTTAGTGTATTAAAATTTGTTTTTTTTTTCTAAAATATTGATTTTTTAAGTACAATAAATTTCATTGATTATTTTAATCCAAAAAAAGCACAGTTAATGCGTACTGAGCCTGTTTACAAAATGTCACATACGCCCTTTCATTCCGAGAAGCGTTAACATCATGTCGCACTATTTACTCCAGCGATCTACGTATATTGCTATCATCCTCGCTCATATCGCGGTCAGCCGCGTCATGCGTCGGACCTGTGTCACTTTTCTCGGCGATCTCAATTAAAATAAAACATGGGTAAAATTATAAATAAACGCTTTGGGAATGCAAAAAAGATGTATAAAAATCGTCAAAAACGCATGATGGACATAATAAGGTAAGCATCTATGGCTTCCTTTCTCCATGTACCTATGTATATATCTCTTATATTAATGAAATTATGATATGATTGTGAACCCTAACGCAATAAAAAAAACACTTCAAACATTTTACAAGACATAGGTACAACTTTAGCTACCTAAAATAATTATTATAAGCAATATTCAGAATTTTTCGTAATGAATGTGTTGTAATTATTTTAGACGGATCATGATTAATTTATACAGTTTCTGACAATAAGGCACAAAGGTTATGTACATAATTTTCGACTAATCAATCGTCGTTCAAATAGCGCATAGTAAGTGACATCGCTTCGCAATTGAGAGGTACGTGGATCGAATCCAGCGTAAAGAGATTCTTTTTGGTCAAATTTTAAATTTTACGACATAATTCTTAATAATACAATAATAATTTTACGTATGTACGTGGACCAATATAATGTGTCTGACAGTAAGGCATAAACGATATGTGTGTAATTTTCGACACGTCAATGATTGTATAGTGTGTAACTACTGAAGTCGAATCAGAAGATCGAGTACCGTGGATCGAATCTCACATACCTGGATTCTTTTTGGTGACTTTTTTATTTGTATTACTTTTATTTGATACGTATTATATTTACGTATAATTAAGTTTTCTGACGCGTATTCAATTTACGATTACAATGCTTGCAAATTTATTAGGTATCTCGAGTTTCCATGTTTTCATATAATTAGAGAGTTTAGTATATCTAATGAACGTGAACATTAAATAGGTACTACCTAATCTAGCTACCTGAACACGTTTTTTCATAGATCTCGAAAAAGTATGTCTTGGATGGACACGAGTTGCCACAGCGTAATAGTTACAGTAGAACAACATTATCAATTAACTACAAAGCTATGTTGAGTAAACACCGTCCTTCTGTCCACTACTATAGAAAACACAAACTTTCATACATGGAAAGTTATTGAAATATTCATGGTATTATCGAGTACGTAATATATTAGTACATATAAATTAGTAGTAAAAAGATGGCCGTAAACGTTTGATGCGATAGAGATAATGAAATTCTGAAATGAAAACTTAATACAAAAAGAAGAAGCCTAAGCTTCTGCTTTAGAATGAGACTTTCCATGGTTTTCTTGAATAGCATAAGAATTAAGAACTGACTAAAAGAAAATGAAATAATTAGCACCATACCAATACTTACGTAAGAACATCGAGTAAGGTGCATTATAGGGGACTTAACTATAACGCCCTTAATAACCAAAGTGTAGCGGATATACTACCAAAGAGAGTATTCCCCAGGACGTTTTGGTGTTAAGGGGCGGCCGGTAATTCAACAAAAGTTAAAATTATACACATTATAGCCATTATGTTTTTAAATGTTACATCTTCTGTGTTGTATAAACAACATATGGTAGCCATATAAACAACCCCATATATTGTAGGATAGGAGGATGCTTCTTGGTTATTGATACTATCCCATAACTTACTTACCAATAAAATTCTTCACCAAAAATATTATTTGAAAATCAATAAAAGTTTGTTATTTTTCTAGTATAGAAAATGGAGGAGAAGAACGACGCATTGTTGATATACACTATTACACAAAGAGTATATTAAGACAAATCTCGAAACATTCACTTTTCGATTATTTTTTTATTAATATGTAGAGTTATTGGTAAAATGCTAAATCCAGGGAAACCCGGACGGATGGCAGCCCTACTCTCATAGAATGTCCGATTTTTTGTCGCACTCCGGTGCATCTTCGCAACATAATCTACCTATACAAGTACATACATCAAGTGACGGCACGGGTGTCGTTTACAAACATAAACGTATCTTTCGTAATCTTTGACTAATACAGTTAATAACAGTAATACCACGGTTTTATAATCGATATGTAATATTGTGGTATTACGTATGAATAGTAATACAAAGTAATACATTTTCAAACAAAATACTTATCTTTCTCCTTGGGTGATTTCAATAATGGTATTATTTTGTTAGAAGTTTTGTTGTTCCACCCATCTACACAATAGCATCCACGAGATGTATTTATTATTATTAACAAATTGAAACAATAACTGTACCTACCTACTACATTCTCCATGTGATTTTTTGTAAGTGAAATCTTAATAATGACTTGTAGTAATGACACGAGCAGGTACCCTTGATTGTTAGCGGAAACAAAGCCATGATTAGAATGAACTACGCTACTTGATAAAAAAAAACAAAAATTGGAACCGACTCCAACACCCAAAAGTGTCAAATAACTTGTTCAAGTCGGTACCAGTATAGTTCAAAAGTACCTATTATCACAATATTGTGCACGTGGTACTAGTGTTGGACTTCGACAAGTTAATTCACACTTTTTGGTGATGAAGTCATTTCCATTTTTATTTAAAAAAAACACTTCTTTTTATGACCCTTGCTACTTACGGGATCGATTTTCATTCATTGTCAACGACTATATCATCAAGATAAGTAAATATTTTTCAGTTATTGGAGTGTATGTCAAAAACGGCTTGACCGATTTTGATGAAATTTAACTGGAACCAAACAACAAGTATCAGCTTTCAAACAATAAAAGATTTTTTTAAATCGATTCACCCAGTCAAATGTTCTGAGGTAACAAACATATAAGAAAAAACAGACGAATTAAGAACCTCCTCCTTTTTTTGAAGTCAGTTAAAAATACCCAATAGTATAACCCGCTATTTGTATTTTGATCAGGGGTAAAAAAGTTTTTTTATGATTTTCTGTGTAAATTTTACACAATATACTTGTTTTTGTAATAAATAAACCATCTTTTGTGTAACAGCTTACGCCTTGCATCAAAGTAAATACATAGTTCATGTTCATCAAAACCATAGTTCATGTTCATTAAAAATGAACATACACAAAAACTGCAAAAATCAAACAAGTTGGTAATAATCAAGACTAAACTTGTTCTACTGTAGGTATGGTAAATTTATTTTACAGCATACAATCAACTTATGGTTGGTATCATGTATGCGTACTAGATGGCGCTTCAGCACACATCACATTCGTGTGTGACAAGATAGTTTCTACTAGTTCTACTAGAGAGCGCTCTAAATTTTTAATCAAATAAAATATTACCGTTGACTTGCGGACGTGGCGCCATGTACACCGCGAAGTAAACACGCGAGGAGAAGTGGGGACAAAATCTAACATCTGGTTTTAGAATTCTGTCCCTTAACCTAACATAGGTTTTTAAGACAGCCACGTACGATGTGCATTGAGATTTGACGTTATTGCATTTTATATTCAATAACAAGTCTGTAATGGATCTGAAGAGAAGGGGCGACTCATTAAGAGTACGATTCTCCATTTTTCTAGGTATTTCTGCGTAATGCCTCTTTAGACCTTTCATTTATATAGCTGGTAGGCTAGCCTTGACCACTATCTCTCTAGTTGTGCGGGTATTTGAACAAAGTAGACGTTTATATTATTTGCTCGCTACAAATAAAATTCAAAAATAGGTTAGTGTTACTTGTGAAAATTTAAGTGGTAACAATTGTTTATCTACGTACAAGCTTTAGGAAGAGCCAACAGTAATATTGATTTTCCTCTGAAATATAAAGTTAAATCAGAATTCATTTCGATTGAGATAGTGATTTGAGGAACACGGGAATGCACTGTGTCACTGTTGGAAAGAGCGCTTCAACCGAACGCGTGTCGCTCAACAACTGCTGCCTAATCTGTGTACCGCAGTCTATTCGCATAGTTACTGTTGCGTATTCTGTGTACAACTTGTTAGTTTGTTGCCTACCAATGACCTTCTATACACAAGGACATATCAGGCGCACGCTGCTCACGGAACGGCAAAAGTGTGCTTAAAGGCGATGTAAGCCCACTTTTCACTGTTGCTCCGATCCCCCCCATGTCTCTCGACAGCGAGACAAGCCGAGGTCCGAACCACAGTGGTGCCCTTGAGCTCGCTGTCAACCCCTCCTATAGTAGCGGTACGTTTTCGGCGTCCGCAGGAGACGGAGGTAGAAGGCGCTTTTCGCCTTCTACGCCCGTCTCGGGAGAAGTGCCTTCGGCACTTCTCCCTCCCGGGCTATTGTAGGGCCAGGCCCTCGCCCAAAACCCGGTGGAGCTGGACGACCGCACAGGCAGTAGCCAGCATCTCTGTCCTCCCTAAAAAAAAAAAAAAAACTTTTCACTTTAGTCGTGTGTTGATCGCAAAGCCGTAAGGATGCCGAAGTGTGTCATAAAAAATGCCGAAATAATACCCTAACCACGAAAAAAAAGATGGCGTAACCTACCACCGGTAAATTTATTATATTTATCACAGATGATACGCGTAAGAGTGTACAGAATGTGGTACAACCATTATTTTCTCAAATAATATCGTATATTATAAACAAGTATTGCCACTCCTTTCTCTCCCACGCATCAGAAAGAGACAGACTAAATTACGTTACAAGCACACATACAGAAATGAGAACAATAGAGTCGCTCTGTTCTTACAGTATTATGTCTAAAGGTCATTAATTTTTGTTACATTTCCATCAAATTTTTAGAAGATTTTTTTAAGTATACACGTTGAATATTATCGAAATTCGTGAAAAAATATTAGCTGTTTCATTACTAGTATTACCAGCTAATATAGTCCTGTTGACACGATTTCAGTTTCAAGTGTTTTAGTTAAGTCATTATAATGATACTGAGCTTACATCATGTAAACCAAACTAGCTTGCTATGCTTGTAATACCACCCTCGTGTACCGGGCATCAAATGTTAATACGTACTTCATCATAATGTAAATATTACAATGACAAATTTTTCAGCTTTCCTGTACACGAAATTATAAGGGAAAATTGGCGTAAGGTAGCAAGAGAAAGGTCTGAAGAATTTTACAAACCAAATAATTCAAGCGTTATTTGCTCAAATTATTTCCTTGAATCTGATGTATATTGTACCACTAAAGGGTTTAAACGTTTAAAAAAGACCGCTGTTCCGCATATTGAGGTTAGCAGTGACTAACACAAGTCGTACCATTCAAGTTTGCCAATAGCATATGTGCAGCCGTTACTGCGACAGCGGCAAGCATAACTACGTTTGGTTGTACATGGCCTCTTTCTCAAATATTAATAATTATTCTCGTAAATATTTCATGGTTCAAAATTTCTGCGATATAGTTTTATTCGCAGATGATACCTCCTTGATTTTTATAGTAGATAGGAGGGATAGTGAACTTATTCAAGTAAATAATGTGTTATCTATGATCACTAAGTGGTTCGCGGCTAATAATCTTCTCTTAAATTCAAAAAAGACCAAATGTTTAAAGTTTTCTTTACCAAATGTTACTTATGTTGAACCAAACATTAAGCTTGGCCTAGAAAAACTCTCTTTTGACAATGCGACAGTCTTTCTGGGAATTAAAATGGATTCAACTTTACAGTGGAATCCACATATACATGATCTATCCGGAAGACTTAGTTCTGCTGCATATGCAGTTCGTAAGATAAGACAGCTAACAGACGTAGCTACTGCTAGGCTCGTTAATTTTGGCGTACTTCCACAGTATTATGTCTTATGGTGTATTGCTGTGGGGAGCTGCTGCTGAGATAGACAATCTTTATCTTACAAAAGCGTGCAATTCGAGCCATATATGAAATGGATCCTAGGGAATCCCTGAGAGATCTTTTTAAAGAAATTGATATTTTAACTTTACCAAGTCTGTATATATTTGAAAATATTATGTATGTTCGTAAAAAACTGAGCAAATTTAAATCAACCAGTGACAATCACGATTATAACACTAGGAATAAAGATAAAATAGCGGTGCCAGGTTTTAGATTAGCAAAGACAAATAAAAGGTCCTTCTTAGGCAATTGTGTGCGGTTTTATAATAAATTGCCCAAACATATTACAATGCTCACAGAAAGAAAATTCAAGTTGCATGTGAAGAATATTTTGATAAAGAAATCTTACTACACAGTTTGTGATTACTTAAACGACAAAAATGCTTGGACTGGTTCGCATCTGCCAAGTTAGCGCCTGTCACCTACGTAATGTAAATTAAGTATTGTAATAATTTTACTATATAGTATGTACTTAACACATTGTTAAAATCGTTTAAAAGAATGGCCCCGAGTTTTTTGCCCGTTCTTCTCGCAGTGGCTCTATAATTTTTGTTTGCTGAACGTGGCAGTACAATGTAGTATAATTCAATATTAAAATTTGTAATTGACCTTCATAAGAGCGTCGTAGACGCCTAAATTGAATAAATGATTTTGACTTTGACATTCAAATTAATAGCCAGAAAATTAATTTGACTATTCAATATTTTCCACCAGCCACTCAAAAAGAGTGGTTCCATAAACTAGTCGATTTGAAAGACATAGGCGACTTATGCTATGCGTCGGAGGGAGTCTTTGTGGTAAATACCAAAACAGAAAACATAATAAGACATTACAATAAACTTAGCGGTGGCAAGTTCATGCTCAAAAAATATGACAATACCTTTTCGACATTAAAAGTACTGAAATCTCTTTCGAATATCAACATATTTACACAAGTTGATGCACACACAAAAGATCAGTTTAGCCACAATTATGATTTGACCAAAGTCATACAAAAATATATTGATGTTCGTTTGCATTATATATGTCAAAAAGATACCTTGGATAAAAAGGCTAAGTCTAAACGACAAGTTTATAATAAATTAAATTTGTTCCAGGGCACTTAGTTTCCTGATTATTTTGTGAAAATATTGTTTTTTTTTATGGTCCTCATTTATCAAATTCGCTTTCACTAACAACACTTACTTACTCATTACGAAATCTGATAAATACTCGTAAAATACAAAAATGTTTTTTATGTCATATCAATTACCTATCAAAAAAAAACAGCCCGTAGCTACTCCACTGCAGTCTCTGTTCAACTCAATTCCTAAATCACCATTATGAAACTTCAACTATTTATTCGTTTTACATTACTGCTTATAGACCGAGTGCATTGTAAAGGACTGGAGTGATAGCGGCAATGTATGAACATAGCAGTTGAAGCTGCATATATGGTGAAGTTAGAGACATGTGCCATGGTTTGGCTTTGTTCTTGCATGGCGTGGTATGGCCTTGTGTATAGAAGGTCATTGTTGCCTACGAATAGAAATGGCAAGTGAAGCAATGATTTGCGCGGGACGTTGTAGTGCTATCACTGCAAGACATTATTTAGCCTGCTGTATATGTACACAAATATATGATCTGGAGTGTATTAACGTAACTGAAATTCGTTACTTTTTTATTACTAATCAAAGAGAAGGAAAAGCCTTGGAAATGTCTTTGTTGTTTAAATAAGTTGCCCAAATGTGACAATACTAACACGCCTGTAGCTGCCGCCCTGCGCCCTCGGGAGCGTGGACATGCGAACCCTGATGACACAAGCCCTATGTCGGGTGGCAGTAGCAGTGAAACAGACAATATAAATATTCGCCGTGGCATAGAAAGGCCGGATGAGGTGAGAATCCCGGAACGCTCTTTTATGGATGACAGTTATTAGACCGGTAGCGCTAGGTTTTTAGGTTTCAAAAACATTAAAGTTGTTTATGTTTTGGATATAGTTTCTTGACCATTTGCCAAACCTAATACAATAGTTTGTGTCATCTTAGGTGCTTGCTTAGGTAGAAATTTAGGTATTAGTCTTTGCGAACATTATCCGACGAAAAAAAATTCAAGTTGAAAATTTGTCTTTCATGATAATAATAAAGTAGTATTAACTAAATGTAAATATGCATTTTGTGTCATTTCTCTCCACGGGGGTATTTTACAATGACTGAAGATATCATCGTCATCAAGTTGATTCTTAATTTTAGAAGATACAACATTTTTTAATATCTTTAGTTGGAGTTTATATACATATTTGGTTCAGATATGATTTATAAGTACGGCCGTAGCTGCTAAGGCCGTATAATATATAAGATTCCGCCAGCGAGTTATACAACATTAACTTAACCATGAACGGTATCCGATTTTTAAGAATAATTATGTTAGCTAAGAACTGACGTAACTTATTATAAACATGCTCAACATGCACGCCCCAGTTAAATTTGTTATCTATTACCAACCCAAGGTATTTTTGGGAGTCTACTACTTCGATAAAAGGACAACTACACTTCTTAGTTAATACAGTATGCAAACAGTTGCGATTATGAGCTACTATATGATTTGAAGGCAAGCATTTTAGGTATATATACAGATCCACTTATTAATAATGTCAATGATACATAACTATGTACTTGTTGGAGTTGTAAGCTATACTTACTACATGGATACATCATAATTACAATATTATATCACAGAACAGTTACGTTATATAAATTTCAGTTCCATTAACAAAATGGGATATAGTTTCAGGTTCCATTAACAAAATGGGTTATTAAATTATACCTCAGTAGAGTACAGCAGGCTGTTCGTATTTAAACGAAGGCAACAACGACTTATTGTCATTCATTTCTTGTTTGACATTTTCACACGTGTGCTGTGGTGTTTAATGCACAAGAGGCTAGGTCACTTACAGCCTTAGTCGCATTTCCTATATCTTATTCTTGTAATTAGTATCTGATTGAGACAGATATGGGTCTGAGGATCATGCCAAAGGAAGGTGGCATCGGGTGTAATACAGTTAAGTAGCCATGAAAAGATTTTTTATTAACTCAACAGGTATATAAATTAACAGCCAAACGAATTGGAAAAAATATAGAAAAGGATATAAGATTATATAAGATTTCGACTAAAACGAATACTATGGTATTGAATTCACCTTTCCCGCTAACTCGTTGCTGTGAACGTAGTACAGCGTAGCAATGCAGTCGAAGTATCGCGTAGCCTCTGCGCGTAGCGCTGACGTCTATTTAACGCGTAGCGCCACTACTGTCTCGTAGGCTGTAAAAGTGTAGACTAATTTCGTTGGCTTGGCGTTAGAACTTTGTCGTTGTAGATCCATAATATATCGGTTCGATTCCCACCTGTCATTTATATGATACCAATTAGAAATTGCACTTGTGGCACCAACGAACGAAATTAATACTATCCTGGGACTAATTAATACTACTCGTCGAAGTTTCGAACTTCGGGTCCGAAGAAAGGATCCGCAAAACACGTTGTGGCTTACTTTTGTTTAACTTCGTTTCTTGCATAGATTATTATTTGATCTATGGCATAGACTTGCAAGCATTTGCCTGTGTAGTTTATGAATTATATATTTATTAAATCGGATTCGTATGGTTTGTACATTTTCCAAATATGAAATTATAATTTATTTGTTTGCTTATAAGTAGTCAAAGTTCCGTTCTAAATATGCAGAAAAAACGCAAATACTAATGAGATATAGGTAAATATAACCTATAGAGAACAAAGAAAATAACGGATATTTTAAATATCTAACCTGTGTTTTCTAGAACAGTAGCAAAACCTCTCGCTGATCCATAACTACATAGGACTCTGACTCCATGTGACAAATGTTCTTTAATACCTCTTTCAACTGATAGAGGTATAATCAGAGATTTGAAATATATAGATTAGTTATATCCGAACACCACTGCTCTAAAAGCTTACTAGAATTTACCTATATACATACCTACGCACATGTATATGCAGTTTGTAATGACAAGGAAAGAACGTTCAAATATGATGCGTCATATCTGTTGTTAGAAAGAGATAAATAAGCAATTCGTGTTACCACCGAACCGCCACGAGACGTTCCGATCACCATTATGCTGCGATCTTTTTCACTCTCTCACACCAAACGATACACATATCTCGCTCATCCATTTCATTGTGGTTAGTTCCTAAGATAAAACAAAATGACGATATTTTCTATTTCAACAATAAAAGCAATAATTACGCGTGAAATGAAACAGTTTTCTTATCTCTCCCAGTGCCTGTATAATTGGTGCAGAGTCTAAAGACACAAGAAAGGCATATTGTCCACAGATTATTCCTAAAAAACATGATTAGCGGCGATGTATTCACCGGACGCTCGGAAGTGCAAGACTGGTAGTGACTCAGGTGATTACCATGAATTCGTCTAGTAAATATGGAGGCCATACAATACATCTACAGGTAAAAAAATCTTAGGGTATAATAGCGTGTTCAGAATAGTATGGGAGATTCCATAGCGGGCATTATTTGTGCTGAACGATGCGGCCCGACCATAGACTATATGACACAGCGAACTTCGTACCGCAAATTTGATTTTCGTTGTCTATAGTGTCGCTCGTAACACGTAGAACGAAACTTCGTTGAATTTTAGTAGCGGCCCTGTTCACTGACCGACCAAAAGGTGTAGCCTACTGTTTAAAATGTTTGACAGGAAGTAGAGAATGATATAAGGATGTAAAAAAGTTTTATTAGCCCTTTTGTAATTTTTTTACAGGCAAGTCCAAGGTACAGTTAATACATATTTATACTACTTAAATATATTGAATTCTAATTTTGTCTATATAATAATTGAAGAAATTTTAATTATCATAATATTTTTTAACTTAACACAGTTAAATACAATTTGCAGTTATCGCGTTTGCACTTGTCCTAAGAACAAATATTCTAGATGATGCAATATTATTATATTATTTTAATGTGTAGAAGGGATTGATTTTATAAATATTCCTAAGTTTTAGATTGAACAAACAATATTTAAAGGTGGTCAAGCTTTTTGGTAATTTATTATACATCAGTATTTTTGAATAACGACCTTGTTTCCGTACCTTAGCTAATTTGATTTTTGGGACAACAAAAATAAGGGAAGGTTAAAAGAATTAATATTGATATTCATTGTAATTGGTTTTCCTATCTCCCAGAGTTTTAAGGAACTTACACATTACATGGTGGTAGGGCATTTTGTAAATACCCGCCTGGCTAGCGACTACCCTCAAGTAGAAAATCTGTCGGCAAGCACCTGACGGTGTGTTCTGGCAGGTGTCTTTGAGAACATAAAATAATAATAAAAAAAAACAGTATAAAATAAACAATATTTGGGTGAGGCCGCCATTTTTTGCTGATATGGCGCAGAAATATTGTGTTGGTAGCGTAGACACTTCTACGCGTCGGTGACGTTGAGTGGCGTATAAAAGTGACGAATAATTGTTAAGGTCTGCGCACACATGTAAATGTATTTTATAATACACATCATACATACATAGGTACATATTATACATATATTCTTTATATATATAGGAAGGAAACCCTTTCAATGAATACAATCTACTTTATTTAAATTAAATTCCTTTTTTGTTTATGGCACATTTTCTTCAATCTTACTTCGCATTAATCATAAGCTTGGGTACGTACCACTAGTGACACCATTAGTACCTATGAGTGAAGTAACAAATGTCAGTTTTATTTTTGTTTAAGTATACTATTTCTCAAGTTTTATGCATTATGTAAAAATATATTTTCAGGATATTTTACGAATTCAAATATTTGTTACCTACATCACTAGTAGGTACTAATATAATAATAACACAGTAATTACTCAATTTTTATGTTAAAATGTTTTAGATCGAAATTCCTCGTCTTTCGACACTCACCTTTATTTGGTGGCGTAGAGGAGGTGGCGAATATCTACGCTACCGGAGACGTTAAAGTACCAAAATGGTGGCGAAATTTTACTTCTACGCTACCGTCGCGTTGAGATAACCAAACATAACTCTGTAAATAACGTACGATTTAAGTTGAATTGTATCTCCAAGCACGGATTACACTTCTACTCACATGATGCACTGATAGCTTTTAGTAAAACAGTTACACTTACATTTCTATGCATAAAAATCTTCTATTGAAAAAACTGTGTACACACATCGACTCTGACGTTCACATATCAACTGCTAAAAAAATAGCGGCCGCCAAGCCACTGTCCATGAACTATACAAACTCAGTGGTGCCAGCTTCTGATTTTAATCTTCCTGACTCTGAAGCTTAATAGACCTGGAGAATATTGGTGACGTTGAGAGGGTGGCATAGAATTACAGTTTTAACGACAATTACTGGTTTGAAAAGTTTTCAAAGAAAGTCTATCAGAAAAAGCTGCGTAATTTAAAGAATTAACAACCATTTATATAAGTATTCATTTCATATCAGCCGTGTCTGATAATCTATCATACTTTTTTGCTACAGCGACAGTTAAAGTGCACCTCTACCTCAGTGGATAGGGATGTTTGTGTTATTTTCCTACCTTTTTTCAAGTTTCATTCCAAATATATTTTTAGTTAATTGACAGAAATGAAACAATTGTTATGTCTTTTTAAGCCCTTCTGTTTGTTAATCCGACGCCGTTAACAAAAATTACATAAAATAAATACTTTTCATAATACTGACCCCGGCGGAAAATGTTTGCGGAATCAGCACAAATTGGCGGCCTCGCCCATTTCATACATTACCTAGGTAATGTAAAGAATACCGGATTATACAGATTACCGGTTACATTTACGTACACTACTTAAACCGTGTATAGTTGTTTAATTAATACGAACGTGTGAAAAGCTTAACCTATATTGCACAATTAACTTTTGGAGACTTATCACGGCAAAGCAAGGGGTTACCTACGCTACGTTCAGTAGATAAGTGCGTAGTCGCCATTGGGATAATACGTTACACTAGAGAAGTCATTTGATGCATAAGTCGTTTACATTTTTGCTAATTTTGAACTTAATGCATTTCAGCGCTTAACGAGATCAGACTGCAGCCTAGAAGTAAATATATGGTCTAACCAAACGATCTTATCACGCAGCGCCACAATGCTAGTAGGTTAATGTTTCCTACAAAAGTTCGCTTACAGCGCTGAAGCTAATTGCATCATCTAACCAATGTTTTATTTAATTAATTGGTTAGATTAATTAAATTTCAAACATGCAGCGCTGGACTACTTCTGAGGTATGCTTTCTCAAGATCAAAGACTATCAGCACACAGAATGGTCATAGCTTTTGTGCCTACCTACCAAACTTTGGGAAGAGTATATTGGTTAAAAAGAGTAATGGTACAAATGGTTCCAGTTGCAACTTATTACATGAAACAAAGTGGTGCTTACTTTTTTTTATCGAGATATTATATTGTGTAAATCGTATTTTGCATACATTTAGGACATATACCTGCCAGCCAAAGTGTGAACTCTCATATAAACTCAACTTGTTATTAAAAAAAACTCGCGTGCAAATATAGTGTAATATTAGACCTATCGTTTCTGGCTTAAATCCTTTTTCTTTTGGACTATAATTATTTTGTTTATTATGTAGCGTTTAGTATATAGCACTCGTTTTTAGGAGTTTGACCCAGTTATTCGTAGCTCCAGATTTATTTAAAAAGTATAGTACACATGTATAAATAACTTCCCATTATAGAAAGTTCATTATATTCCCCATGTTGGTGGTGCTATAGAAATATTAAAAACATGCTTATTTTTCTTGAAAGAGATGCTTAAAGTTGGGTCTTTCTTTTATCTAAAATTTACGAATTTTTGAGCTAGTGTAATTTCAAAACTGTATAATTTAATGAAAATATGATGCACCACAAACCTAGATATTAGGGTAGTGATTACGTAGGTAGAAAATCATTAAGTTTTATTCGCTATTATTAAAATGAGATTGGAGCTGCGTTTTGTATGGGGGCGTTCGTCTAAATTATACCCTTAAGTACAATTATGTTTAAAGAACCTTAATTAACGGTTATTTAATTTTATTACATCAGAATTTGGCGTAACAACTCTACAGTTACTAAACTGAAAGCACTTAGGCAACCCAAAAAAAAAGCCAATGCAGGCCTACAGGTAATCCAAATGTTCCAACCTACTACCAGTTGGCAGTGTACCCAGCAGAGATTTTCTTGTTCTGAAATCTGTGGTACCAGGATTCTAGCAGCATTGCCCCGTTGGATTGCAATGCTTATGATAGTAATTAATATCGCACTTGATCAAGTCTCTGTATATTATAAATATTTAATCCTAATCGGTAATTTGGGAGTTATGATGATACACAGACAGATCAAACTTTTTACGTCGAGTGTAAAACATGGGCAATTTGAAGCGCTCATAGCGAAGTTTGCTTAGCCATTCTAAAAACGATCAGGAAAGTTAAGCAACGTTGCTTCGGTCAGGAGTTGGATGGGTGACCGCTGGTGACATAACTACTGAGCGCTTCCGTCTCTTCCGTCTTTATAGCATGGTGGTAGGGCATTTGGCGAATGCCCGCCTGGCTAGCTACCACCCTCAAGTAGAATATCTGTCGCCAAGCAACTAACGGTGTGTTCCGATCCGACAGCTGTCCTTGAGAGCCAGTAATTCTAGGTTAGCCTGAACAACATCTTCGACAACATCATCACTTACCTTCAGGTGAAATAGTGGTCAAAGGCTAAACTATCAGGCATAAAAAAAAATACTCATGTTGATATTTGTCATATCTGTCCACGTAATCAATGAATTTCACTCCGTGATCATAGCTCCCTACGCCACGGAATATTACACGGTAATATTATCTATACAGTATTTCAACTTCATAGAAACGGACGAAACGCGAGTTATGCCTACGCGCCTAGATCTCGGCCTGCGCTCGGCAGGCAGACAGTCTCGAGTGTCGCGAGTGTGACGAGCGAATGGTTTGTTGTTTTTTTCAGTAACCGCGCGATTTTTTCTCCAAAAATAAGTTCAAGTAAGTACATATTTAATGAATGAAATGAATTCGTCAAAAACGCATTTAGAGATAACTTTTTTTAGATTACCTGGAAACTGAAAGGTGATATAGTGTGCATAGTTGACGGTACTTGTGTGTCTTTTTAATGGACAATTATTTCCTTTTATCCCCCGCAAAAATGTCTCGATTAATAAAAAAAGTATCAACTCGGCGAAGACCGGCATACTTAGTTAAAAATGTTACGAAATAACTTATTTTGGCTATTCTATAGCCTTAAAGTCAAACTTTGTCAAACTAGATAATAAAATATTTAGTTGACCTTATAATAAATATGTCAAAATTACATAGAAACCACCGGTCACGGAATAAACAACCACTTTTTAAAACACAGTGCAAATAGACGGATTTGGCTACCATGTCGGATAAGACCGTCTAGTGGCAAATTTACTTAGTTAGCGGTAGTTTGTGTAGTTATAGATAGTGTGTAGGAGTGCCAGTTCTTGTAACAACTTAATTTGTGTACCCTAACTCTCCGTAATAAGATTTTTAATAGCTTATTCCGCGAGATACAGCATTTGTCGGGTAAGAAAATACTTTGCAGTGTAATTAAACGAGGATAGGTAATTTCAAATAGAGGGTTAATTAAACACGAAAGGTTGACGACTTCTGCATGTGGCAAAGACCGGCATATGACGTTTATTACCCTCCAAAACCTAGACGGACTTCCCCACTACATATTTTGAGGTTAGTTTTTATTTTCATCAAGATTAACTTCATAACAAACATGAATAACACATGTAGTAAATCAATTATGTAGATATATTATTGAAGAATGAAAATAACTGAGATTTACACACTCGTTAACTTTTTTGTTAGCACGTGATACACTCACAATGCAAATCGCGCAATGTACTAAATTTAAAAAAAAAACCGTTTGCACTACACGCATCGCCATCTACGTCAATGTATAAAATCCAGAACGGCTGTATTAACCGGTTGATTGCGTTGCCATCTTCGAAATTCTGCTGAATTTGATGTATTTCTCGTTGTACGATCTTTACCGACAGACGGTCTTCGCCGAGTTGACCTTAAATAGAGTAAGGAAAGTGATTGACTCGAGTTAAATAGGTACATAGTTATAAGCTATATATTAGAATGCGCATTTTTTATACTTCAAAATTTAATAGTAAAGCATTTCGTACGTCTAAGAAATATTTTTTGGTCGCAATTTTTTAAAACCGAATTTTTATTCAAATTTAAACATGGTTTTTTAATTCAATCTACCTACTAGTCGAAAAACAACACTCATTTTTAGTGAACACTTCCTGTTCATTTCGCATAGAATTTTATTTGTTGATATAAAAAAAAAAAAATTACAATCACACAACTAAATGGAAACACAAAGTAGGCAAATATACGGTAGCCCTATCGCATTTTTACGTATAGCGCGGTTGAAGGTAATTATTTCAAAGACAAGGCCGAGTTAAAATATTGTATAGATAATATTACCGTGCCTATGCTGTGCCGTGAAGCATGGTCTTGTGCAATAACTAATCAACAAAATAATGTATATTCGGGCGTGTTAAACTCCAAAATATGAATTCACTTGTGAAAAGCGATTCCATCGTTTGTTTTTTTCGACTGGTTTTTGTACAATCTTAGGACGCAGGATGGCATTTTGAATAGGTACACAATTTTCGAACGTAAAGTGCGTGTCATCTCTGCGAGTGCCCAGCTGCGTGTGGGAGTATGAGAGTATGTTGGCCGGCTTATCTTACCTATGCTCGTCCAGATGTCGCGTCTAGTCATGGAAGTACCTATGTAGTACTTATTACTACCATGCGTCTAGTAGGTATATATATAGGTCAATGGTAGTCGCTAGTCAGTGAGAATGTCGCTCGATCATGCCGATCATGCATTCACTGGCATCCCCTCAGCTTATCCGCCGTGATAAATTTCAAGTGCCATTTGATTTTATATATACTCTCAAAATGAAAATATCAACCCTTACAATTAAGTAAAACTAAAATATCATATTCAAAACTTAATCAAAACATACTCACCAAAATAATTACTTTGCTCCTCCTTTCTGGTCCACGTGACATATTATTGTCATCTATATTGCCCTACTATTTTATTCAAACGCTTCGATCATTTACTAAAATAGAGGTTGAAGTTCAAATCCTAAATTTATTGGAAATCAATGTCATTTTATTGATATTTAAACACTTTGGGAGCTCAGACCAAATAAATTTATTTCCGTCTGAGTTTGGGAGAATAAAAATCCACGCCTCAAAAAAGAACTTTGATTATCGCGCTACCTAGCAACAGCTACCAGAACTAAGCCACCAAGAGTACAATTAACGTACCTACCAAGAAACAGCAGTTTAAATATTTTTAAGAGATGGCGTTAGTAACATATATATCAAACGTAGGACGGCTTTGGCATTTTCTTGTAAATACCCAAAATAAACTTTGTTTAACACGTCACCCAACGAGAGCTACCCGAACTAATTTACGAAAAGTACAAATTACATACAGAAGAGGAACAGTTCAAAAAAGTTTACAAGATGGCGTTAGTGATATCTAACGGATACCTCTAAAATTATGTGTTAATACTGTAACCTTTTTATTCTGTGCCGTAAGTTTAAAATTACTTTATTATTTAAAGTTCTTGAAAAGGGAACCGATAGGTACTGACTTCTAAATAAACGTCTTTAGTTTTTGATATCTTGGACGTTGCCAATTAAACAGGTTTCAAACTTTTTACCTTCCACTCGCGTATGATAATATACAAGTAGGGTAGGTACATACCTACCTCAATATATATATATATATATTTCACCACGGTAATTAAACTAACTACAAACTCAAATAAAATTTTCTGAGTTCAAGTGTACAGATGTAACATTTGTTCTCAGCACCGTACAAGTTGTATATATCGTTATAGTAGGTATATGTAAAAATTACGTGCCACGTTGTTTGTCCGCGATGGACTCCTAAACTACTAAACCGATTTTAAATTTGATCTGTAAACCATGATGCATTTTGATCCAAATTGAAAGATAGTATAGCTTAAATCTCAATTTATAGTCGTTATTACCCGTGCGAAGCTGGGGCGGGCCGCTAATTCCAACTCTCTGTATTTATGTACCTATTGGCATAGAACATATAATAATACTACGTATTGTAACCTATTTTATTTGAATGAATGGGAACCTAAAACACGCCCTTGTTTTGCTTCAAGCAATAATAACCATAATTTGTCTAATAACGGGTGACACCTATTTAATCGTTAGTATTCGTATTATACCTAATTATTAAACAACAAGCTCATAAAAGCAGTATATTTTTTTTTACATTACCTATCTTCCTATTCAACTTTGTAAAGGGAACGAATTAATAACAAAAAATGCTTTCTAGCTTTATTTATATTTGTTAATATGTTATGTTAAGCTTTTTATAGAATATACTATTTACCTACTTACAAATAAAATACCTCTAAAGTAAATTGTACAATTATAAGGTTATATCAATATTCTTACAATTAATACTTTACAATTTACAATTAATAATATAATATATCTTAAATAATAGGATGGTCAGTCGATGTATAAATCCATCAGTGGGTACATTACACCATCAATCTGGCGTCATTCTGTTGTCAGTCATAAACATAACTGATGCCAGACTTTACGTAGTAGGGTAGGACGGAGGACCTCTGCTAACTCATAGGGTACTACATCATTCTTGAATTGGATTGGATCTGTGGTTCAGAGTGAACGATTTCAATTTTACAATAAAAAGGTATCTTTACGTATGTATTGCGCGATCAAAATAAAGAGATAGACAAAACTGTCAAAACTATTCGGAACTTCTAAGAATTTTAGAATTTTCAAATTAGTCACATTGTATTGTAAATGTCAAAGTAGTGGTAAATTATTTGCGACTCTAATTTAATCGTTTAAGAGCTAAACTGCATTATCTGCCTTAGTTTGACAGTTTATGTCGTCGGCCATTTTCCATCATGGTGGCCTGAGTGAGCGCGACAACGACATCTATGGTAGAATTTAGTGTCATTTTGAGCGTGCGTTGCTTTGGTCGTGTTTATTCATCGGCTAGCAAATTGTTTGCAACCATTGTTTCAAAGAAATATACGCAAAAATCAACAGTACAACCTCAAAAGTTACGTTTGACCGCCGCTCAATAGCTCAAATAACGCGTGTGAAACATTATAGTCATCAGGGAATGTTAACGAATCGTTCCTTAGTAAAAATAATGTATTTAACGCCGCCGCAGTCTTCTATTTGAATTGTCCTGAAGCTTGTTGTGGGATCGATTTTTAGGTGTTATTAATGAAATTACTAAGGTGCTCGCGAGTGATATTTTGTTACCACAAGATGTTATGAAAGATAACCGTCGTGGAGACCGAGTTAGGTTTACGGTCGAGCTTTAATCGATATAAGTTGATAAAAAATGCATAATTTCTCCATGGATTCGTAGCATATTGGGTCACTGCCGCGTTTCATATTCATAATTATTGTAATGTTGTTTTCATAAAATGTGGTTTGATCGTTTGTGAAACTCAGTGTGATTGTGTTTTGTTTTTCGTCATGATTTTCGAGTAGAGGTACTCAACGTGTGTACAAGGTCAGTAAACAAAATATTTATGAGCAATTTTATTTATCTTTTTAATTGTTGTTGATTATAAATGATGGCATTTGTTATTATTACGTTTGTACCCAATACCATGTTAATTTTTATATCAAGTGCAATAGTTACTGCATAAGTTTTGCCCATTTTGTCGAATATTAGATAAAGTTAAGTACACAATTATTAATAAAAGTTAGTTGTTGTGAATGGTACTCTCTCTCAAAAGATGCATATTAATATGCAAACTAGCTTAAAAATACCCAGATTGTACCATGAAACAGACTCAGACAATGAATTCCACTTTTTGTCACAGGTACCTCTGATAAATGAAAGCAGTAATAGTAAATAGTGTTACAAGCTTAAAATTCCAGGGCCATTCCTAAAACATCCTCTCCAAAATGTATCCAGTAAAATACAGACAAAACAAGTTACTTGTCACATCACCAGTACATTAATCTTTCATTTGACTTAAGTGCCTAAAGTTTGGTATATAGCAGAACCACCCCATAGATACAAGCTTTGTCTGAGTCTGTGTTTCATGGTACAATCTTGTTACAATCTGATTTCAGAACTAAATGTATATACATTATGCATCATGCGGTACCCATATTTGTCCATTTATGATTGAAATTCAATTGTTATCTCTATCTATGATGCGCATGGATTATGTACATAAAGCTGCATTGACATGAAATATGTGTCAACCGGGAATGTAGATCGTGCTCAGATTAACAGTTGACACAATAACAAGTAACATCAGAGTCAGTATCCGAGTGGATTCCTGATCTTGTCTATGAGTCTTAATACCTACTCATACATGTATGTATTTAACATAATATTTACACAGAATAGGTATTCTTATGGCACATTCTCTAAATATTAAATATAAATTAAGTAAAATATGTATATTAATTACGGTACCCATACAAGAAACTCCACAATGTATTTTTTTCAATTGTGACTCTTTCCTTGACCAAGAGCTGCCTTTAACTTATAAGAATGCCTTTAACATATGGACCTAACTCAGAGCATTTATGAATGAAATTCTACTGTTCACATTATCTATGATGCGCAAGTATTAATTCATATTTTACCTGTTGCTAAGTTATGATGTGGATGGTAATAATTCACAGGGGAACACTAAAATTAGACCTGACTCTTGAATGTACCTGCCAAACTACACTGCTAGTTGATTGCAGATTGCTACTAGATTCTAGGTTAGCCTGAACAACATCTCCGACCACATCATCACTTACCATCAGGTGAGATAGTGGTCAAAGGCTAACCTATGCAGCATAAAAAAAAAAAAAAAAAATTTGCTATGGCTAGGTAGCTAGTTACCGTCCTCAAATAGTAATATGAAAATTGAAAATGCACTAGCCTGACGGTGAGCATTTGCAATTGCCTACCACCATGCTATGAAGCTTCAACCCAGGATATGAATCATGAAATGAAGTAAAACAAATAGGCTCCTTACTTACCCCCATTCTCTGCTCAGAACACAAAAGCAAAACCTAGACTGTATGTATTGGAATACTACAATGTTACAATATAAAACCCCTTAATTTTTCCAGTAATTATAGAATATCAGGCCAGGTAAGAATCTTGCCTGATTCTCTAGAACTACTGGCTAGGATGATTGCCGGAACTCACTACCCTATAACAATCCAGACCTACACCTTAACATGGCCTCTAAGGCACGGAGGCGCTCAGTACTAATTACCAATAGTAGTCCCCCATTCAAGTAATGAATGCAGCGGATGTTGCTTACTAGTTCATCAGTTTAGAATAACGAGGCAACCTCTGCTATGAGCACTTCAAAAAGTTTGTTCTGTTGGTGGCAACGCTAATGGTTTGTGGTGGAGTTTAAGATTAATATCTGAACAGGTCATCTCACATGCACCTGTAGCCATATGATGATAAGAAAAAAACGAGTTTGAACTATATTCTGACATTCTTACGTGAGCTCTGATTGGATAATTTTGTACTTATCATTTGCATAGCTGGTGTTAAGCAAAATTTGCCATGCTAGTATGTAAGGACTGTTCCATATTGTTCAAACGAATGATTGAAGCGCTCATAAAGTAGTTTGCATAGTCGTTCTTAATCGATCAACTAAGTTAAACAATATCATGACCTGGATGCGTGACTGCCACTAGCATTACTACTGAGCGGTTCCGAGCTCTGGGGAGCATGATGGTAGAGAATTTGAATGCCCACCCAGCTAGCTACCACCCCAAGTAGAAAATCTGTCGCTATGCACCTAACAATATGCTCCGGAAGCTATCCTTGAGAACCAGTAATATTATGTGTGCCTGAACAACATCTTTGACACTATCATCACTAACCATCAGGTGAGTTAGTGCCCATAGGCTAGCCTTTCAAGTATTTAAAGTAAAGTATATTGTTAGACACAAATTAAGGAAACAATGCGCACATTTTGGTAGTTTCTAGGTACCATATAGAGGATGCCTGCTTGCCTCTTACCAGGCACAAATTTCTCATTAATTTTCATCTGGCCGGTCAGGGAATGAACCTGTGATTGAGAACATGACAAGACGATAATCTTGGTGACTTGGTGGATAAATGTAGAGATGAGGAAGTTCATAGGTATTTAAGATTGGGTGGCGTAAACACTAATATAATTCATTAATAATTTATGTTCTCAACGGCAAAAGAGTTCATGGTAGCAGATTTTATAAATAAAAAATTGTTTATTGTCCCTTTATGGTCTCTATTTTTATTAAATTTTAATTCCCTTTCTAACCGACTTCCAAAAAGGAGTATATTCTCAATTCAATGCGTTTTTTTATGTATGACAACTCATAACTTTTACGGAGTCGTCAGATGTTGATTATTATTTTTTTATTGGATAGGGTATACCTCTGAGGTGGTGCCACATAAATGTAATCATAATCGGTTTAGTAGTTTATAAGGTATAGTAAATTAATTTAAAAATGTATTCGCTTACCTGAATGATTTAAGGGTACTTTTGCTGTTGCTGACAATGAACACTATTGTAAGCGAGTGAATGATCTTGGAAGCAGTCTTTATCATAAAGAGTTTTATTTTTTCATAAAAACATTCTCAAAACTGTAAAGTATGAAATAACTGGAACTGAACATTATGAAATAACTTGAACTGAAAATTATGAAATAACTTGAACTGAAACTTTTCAGTTCAAGTTATTTCATACTTATGAAAGTGGAAGTTAGACCATGCTAATGTGAGGTCGGTGTTTTAAATTAGCATGGTACCGACTTCAACAATATATTTCATATTTGTCAGTGGAATAATTCAGACCCATTTTTTTTTTTTTTTTTTTTTTTTTTTTTTTTATTGCTTATAGGTAAGCCTTTGACCGCAATCTCACGTGATGGTAAGTGATGATGTGGTCGAAGGTGTTAACAGGCTTAACCTAGAATTACTCTGGCTCTCAAGGACAGCTGCCGGAACACACCGTTAGGTGCTTGGCGACAGATTTTCAACTTGAGGGTGGTCGCTAGCCAGGCGGGCATTCGCAAAAATGCCCTTCCACCATGCGGTGAAGCTCAAGCCCCCGGCGGGATTCGAACCATGGACCTGCTGCGCGGCAGTCCATAGCCAAAGCCACTGAGCTATCACTGCTTCAAAATTCCCATTTCATTTGAAAACATTTATTTACATAATTGTAAAGCTGACTCTGCCAAAAGCCCTGTAATGTTGTACCGACCCGACTTGAGTGCGACAACAGAAAGAGAAAGAAGAAAATGAGTAGGACTACATTATGTATATAAAGCTAGGTATGCACTAATGCTTGGCTGTGTAAGATCTAGCTCACAAATATCAGGGCACAGAAACTGGTTAGTCCAGTATTAAGTTTCGCATTGTCTTTGAATGTTGCTATGCTTTCGTGAACAATTACCCTACTGGTGGTTCTCTGTTAAATACGTAGATTACATAACAGTTCCTGAATACTATTTTTATCGTCTTCCTACCCTTTTTCCAACAATGTGAGGTCGTTACAATATCTTTTTCGGGGAATGTTCCGACGAGCTTTTTGACCTTATTCCTGCGTCGAAATTTTTCCACCGCACATCTCGACACCGTCAAAAGACCCACCCCCATATCCAGCAAGTATGGACATCACACATTGTTCGCTTATGTCGCTCATTTCTACCGCATACTTGTGGGATGTGGAACGACCTTCCTCCGGAGGTCTTTCCGCGAAGCTACGACATGGACCAGTTCAAAAGGGGCATCTACAAATTCCTCTCTGGGCAGGCAACGCATCGGCAGCGAAGCTAGTGCTGCAGATGTCCATGGGCGGCGGTTACCGTTTACCATCAGACGGGCTGCCTACATGTTTGTCACCCACAATAAAAAACTCAAAAAAACGAGTACTAGGTACTTTACAGCCGTCACGTCCACTGTTGAATAAATCCCTTTCCCTTTCTTTGCTATAATCCCTTTCCCTTTCTTTGCTATAATCCCCATGCTTGGTAGGCGTCTTGGGGATCGCTGTGTAAAATGACAGTGCTGGTAGCGGTAGCCAGCTTTTTTTTTGTTGCTAATAGATTATTCTTTGACCACTATCTCACCTGATGGTAGGTGATGATGTGTTCAAAGATTTTTTTCAGGCTAACCTAGAATCTCAAGGTTCGGATAGGATTGGTTCTCATGGACAGCTGCCGGAGCACACCGCTAAGTGCTTGGCGACAATTTTTTTACTTAAGGGTGGTAGCTAGCCACGCTTGTCTATTACAGTTGCAGAAGTGACCCAGATACCACAATCCGGTAATCAGTCAATCCGGCTGATTTTTAGTAAGTATCTGGCAGATACTGGATACTAAGTGATCAATCGTCCATATCGTTTAGGCCATATTTTATTCACTCTTGTCCAGGCATTTAAAATATGCATTGTATTACCAGTCCCCTGGCCCAGTGGGCTACCGAGTTAGAATTGCACCTCCCCATAAAATCATCCCGTGGGTGTCGTAAGAGGCGACTTAGGGAAAAATACTGAAAGGTGGGCAGCAGCGCCTTCTAAAGAACTGCCAACTTACACTGCGATCTCCAAGACGCCTGCCAAGCGTGGGGATTATGGCAAATAACGCCTTAATAGGGGAGGCTGTGTTCAGCAGTAGAAGAGCCGGCTGTGTACAGTACAGTACCAGTCCTTGAGCCAATAAAATTACAGGCTAATGTGTGTTAAAAACTGTGTCTCGGGGTGTGACGGGCGCAGTGTGATTCGTCAATTGTGACGAAATGCATTTTTTAAGAGCTTAGTCCGCTTAACATCAGGTGAGCCTCGTGCTTGTTCTGTCACAATTTCATTTAAAAAAAGAGAACCCGTAAACAAGAGGCGTTCTCTAACATCGAGACAGGAAATTCCACACACGTGAAGTCGCCAGCAATACTTACTTAGGTATAATTTCTTTTTAAACTTACCTATCTTATATTATTATAACGCTTCTATTAATATACTATGTACAATTTCAATTTCTTATTATTTTGAATTCTGTCTAAATATGTAATTGTGTCTATGATATGAGTCCTAAGTAGCTCGAAATAAATGAATTTGTATTAAGCGAAAAATTAATTCATACCGCCTCAAAGACTTCTATATTTTCACAAGGCCCTGGCTTGGAACCGTATAACTATAAAGTGGTAGGTACATGCCTACTTCAAAGTTGATCAAAGGCGCCGCGCGGTCTTCATGTAAGTAAGGTAGTTGGCGTTACTTTTGATCTGCACAAACTGAGACCCAAGCCTTTCAAATTTGTAATAATATTGTCACTTAAGTCACTATATTATTTGAAGTTTTTTTTTACCGGCGGTATGCCTTTATTAAACAAAATACTGCGAAATATATACAACACTACAGCTACTACAATAAAAGCATTTAGACAACCTATAAGTCATAGCAGACTCATAGGCAGTCTAAATGCTCCAGCCCACTCCCAGTTGGCAGCGTGCCCAGCATGCTGGAAGCATTGCCCCGTTGAATTGCAATGCTTATTCGTTGAGCCAAATATGTGACAGCATATTGATCACGCGTCGCATCGACCAAGCGCTCAGATAATTGTTGGAAAAAGTTTTAATAAGTTTTCTCATCATCTTATCCTTGAAGTTATCTATATTTAAGCTTTCGCGTCCATCTACCCCTTTAGCCGGGGTAAAGCTAAAGCCCCCGGATAAAGGGGTGGATGGACGTGGGTTCGAATCCCGTACATGACTTAAATTTTTCCACTCGCAAATTTGTAAATTTGTAATGTTATGTAGGTTTTAGATCTCTTCTGTCCGGCTTGGTCGGCACCACTTGGTATATATATATATATATTAAATAACTCTGTCTGTCTAACTGTCTGTGTCGCTTTCACGTTTATTTTCAAAACTACAGGACCGATTTGAATGAAATTTGGTTCGGAAATAGTTTGAGATGCGGGGAAGGAGATAGTATACTTTTTATCCAACTGCGCAAAAAGAGGTTAATGATTTTGCGCGATAACCGAAATACGCGCGGGTGGAGCTGCAGCCGGAAAGCTAGTACATATATATACAGTGTAAACTCTATACAACGACACTGAAGGGACTGTGCAAGTGTGCATTTTATGGCGTTAGAAAGAATTGTCGTTAAATGGAGATAAGAAAAAGGTTTGTGAGCAAGTAAGAATATGATAAGTTAAAAGATAGATAGATAATCTATGACTCCTACATATTAGTCATAGTCAACAACAGTCTAGACGTGCAAGCAATCACAATTTGTAAATAAAAGAACGAATTTCTTAGAAAGTTCCGCATGCATGATCCCGGCAGTCGAGTTTCGTAAGGGTAAAGATAATAAAGCGTTACATTTTTCATCTAACAATAGAACTGACTTTAAAACTCAAAAGTGTGAAATAACTTACTGCTTAGATTTTTATAGTGTAGTAAGACTGTGTAGAAGAGCAACGCGTTGAAAATTCTTTTGATTAGGCTATGTGACGTTTATGCCATCACCTCGGCTTACAGGAAAATTAAGCAAAATTGACACTATATATATTATATTTTCATATTTTTTAAGTGTTTTTCTAAAATATTAATGTAATGTTTTTAAAATATTTGTTATTATTGAATATGTTTGTGTTGTGTATATTTCCGCAAAGTAACATCTGAATCTATTCATTATTAATAAAAAAAAAATATCAAAGTATTGTCTAAAGATTGATATATCAAGTAAGCGTTATCTGCCTGAAAAAAAAAACATTTACATCTGCTCTACGTGATACTGATAACATATTAGATCATAGTACTGAACTCTGCGTCGTATTAAATTACAGACCCAAAAATTATTAAAAAATATACAAAGAATTCTTCAATCTGCCCGGGGTTTTGCGCTCTTTCCGTTTTGAGTGGCTTCTGCGGTGCTGCCATAATTTTGGCAATGTCGAGTCGCACTGATAGAGTGGGAAACAAACGAAAGGGAAGTTAGAAAGAATGATCAGTAGTAATAAAAAGTAATCGGTAAAGAAATCTAGAACATAACACCGTGTCACATCTGGAGCGTTCTAGAACTCTTAAGTTCCACAGTCTGCGAAGTATGCAATCGCTTGTATGAAGTTATGAACACAGTACACACATCTGTCAGACCGCGACGGTCAATCAGAACGCACGTTCTATCGGTGCTCTTTATAAGTCTGTTGTAATGTTCAATCTGTTTTTTAAGTAAAAGTACTTCTCTAAAAAGTAAAGAAAGGTTCTCGAGTGGGTACCACGGTACACCGGAAGACGGTACAGTTGGTAGGCCCCCTACTAGATGGACTGACGATATCATAAAAGTCGCGGGTAGCCAATGGTTACAAGCGGCTTATAGCCGTACTTTGTGGCGTTCTATGGGGGAGGCGTTTGTTCAACAGTGGACGTCTTCCGGCTGATGATGATGACTTCTCTAAAAGGGAGTAATTATTTAATTACTTACTTCATGTTACATCATGTAAAAAAAATGAACAGAAGAGCTCATAAGGTCTGTGTGTATTAACGGAACGCGTAACGCAGAACTCCGGACTCAGATCGCGGTAGGCCAGGCGGCGCGTCAAAAATAATTATTTCCTCAAAACGACAAGGCCATCTCACATTCTAAAAGAAACATTCCCCCGCCTCACCTGCTAACTACATTAGTGTGGAGTCGAATTCTGTTACCAGAATTGTGCCCGTAGAACACCATAATAGCAGCACTCCTGCCCGCTACAGGTACCAAGAAAACGCATTAACGGCTAGTGTAAAGTTACAGAATGCAGTTCGCTAGCGCGTGCCGAAACGAAGATAGACGAAAGTTTCGGGTTCCCACCCGAAATAGGTAATCTTTTCCGTGTCTGATTTGGTAATGGGAGTTACTTTGGATCCACGCTAGAAAAGGTCTATTGCAACAGGCACCTGAGTGTTCTGATTAAAGGACTTTATTTTTAATGGTTAGCTTTGACAATAGTAACTTTAAGACTTTCGCGAATGAGTACATAGTTATAAGTATTTAAGACGCTGTCAAATGCTGAAATTCAGTCAGTATCGGACTGCGTAGAAGTAAAAGAGGCGAAATCGCGATCAGTTTAGGTAAAATCCGAAAATAAGCCTAATAAAATAAATAACACAAAACTAGAAAAGTAAATCGAAAATGTAACTTTTCTTGTCCCTCTTGATAAGGTTTCGCTATTTTATGAATATATTTTCATACACATTCATATATAGATAACTAGCTTTCCGGGCGCGGCTCCGCCCGCGCGTATGTCGGTTATCGCGCGAAAACATTAACCTCTTTTTGCGCAGTCGGATAAAAACTATCCTATGTTTTTTCCCGGGTCTCAAACTATCTCCATACCAAATTTCATTCAAATCGGTCTAGTATTTTTGGCGTGAAAGCGTAACAGACAGACAGACAGACAGAGTTACTTTCGCATTTATAATATTACTAGCTTTCCGGGCGCGGCTCCGCCCGCGCGTATGTCGGTTATCGCGCGAAAACATTAACCTCTTTTTGCGCAGTCGGATAAAAACTATCTTATGTTTTTTCCCGGGTCTCAAACTATCTCCATACCAAATTTCATTCAAATTGGTCCAGTAGTTTTGGCGTGAAAGCGTAACAGACAGACAGACAGACAGACAGACAGACAGAGTTACTTTCGCATTTATAATATTAGTACTGATATTAGTACTGATTAAGATATTTACGTTACAAGCGTAATTTAGAGTCAATTTTGCAATTTTATTCTATATCGAGAAATTTTTAAGGAATCGTGTCCGTGTTCCGGCAGCTGTCCTTGAGAGCCAGTAATTCTAGGTTAGCCTGTACAACATCTTCGACCGCATCATCACTTACCATCAGGTGAGATAGTGGTCAAAGGCTAACCTATCAGGCATAAAAAAAAAAACCTCCCAAACACCCTATACTTGACGCTGACTCAGGGGGAGAAATCCTCCTCGGTGGAGGGTACGGGTTTGGCCCGGGGTCTTGCACTCTGACCGTAAGTGAGACACAGGGACTGACATATAAAAACCCTATGACGGTTAAAGTAACACAATTGAAGTACTAACTTTCGGCAGAAATGCCAAGTCCCAAGTGGTCGAGGTGGTTTAGGCACCCTACCCGATATCGGAGAACGCGAGTTCGATTCCCGCCTTGGCCATAAAATTTTATACTCCAATAATTTATAAAATATGATCAAAATCCTGTTTTAATGTTGGTGATCATTTACTACTTTTGGGTTAACAATGATTTATTTGGAGTCATTTTGCTTAAATAGGATAGCGAGATGTTAAAACTTTGGTTATAAGTTAAAATTAAAATGCGGGTTTCATTTTTGTGATTGTTAGCGCTGATATAGGAAGGTTTCTCTCTTGGTGTATGAAATAACTTGCGACAAAATGTTGACAAAATGCGTATATGATTGTTTATAAAAATAAGTTCATACAAAGCTGTAGCAATCATCCAGGTGAGAGAGAAAGTGACCACGCTCAGGAACAGTGTTCCACATGCGGTTGTGGCATTGTCACGTCACAAAAAAGCTGCACCTATAACACCGATGACAGCTCAGACACCACCATCGGTGGGTTTGTGCGGCAGGTGGTGAAAGCGTCTAAAGAGGAGATCAACAGCCATTACCTTAATTAAAATTAATAAGAATCTAAAATGAGTACGGACCATGTGTCGGTAGTGCGTACCTAGTTTTATTTTAAAAAAAACGTAACTGTTAGTACTTACTTAAAACTAAAGAAAAAAAATATCTTTACGCTTGGGTAGACAATAATAAATGCAAGCTTAAAAAATTTCACCATATCTTATTTACTTCATTAATTTTAAACGTGAGTTAAAGACTTCTTGTTCACTTTAACTAAAGTTACAAAGTACTCGTCACATCCTTGTAACCCCCCCCCCCCCCCTCACCTTTCTCTCTCTGTTCACATAGCTTCTTTGTAACGGAGCTAGCCCCCGGGCTTAGTATACCTCCTGCAGAATTAACTACATGCGAACCAGGCGTTTGCAAGACTTCCGCTGACCTGAAAGGAACGCTTTTTGTTACGTGATGTTGTCGAAATCTTAATTGTAGAATGTTTTTACTGTTATATAAGTTAGACTAGATTAAGTATCTAGAGTTAGAAGCAGTGGCGAAGTGTACGAATATGCCGATTCCAGTGTGGACCTTTGTAAGCCAATGTTAAAAAAAAATTACCCTGTTTGCCTTCCATGTATACTTGAAGCATGTATATTTACATGTAAATACTGCATCTATATTAATGAACAAAATACTATCTATATTAATGAACAAATGCTGATTCTGATATTGATGGCTTTTTGAATGATAAAACACTTTCGAATTACGTAATTTCCAATCATATTTAATAAAAAAAATATAATATGGATGAATGATATAATCTTAGCATATTAAATATACGTTGTGTGTGAATTCTAACAAGTACCTATTATATATAATATATTCACGAAATCTTGATTAAGACAATGTTATAATATTATATTGGCTCAACGAATAAGCATTGCAATTCAACGGGGCAATGCTGCCAGCATGCTGGGCACGCTGGAGCATTTGGATGCCTATGAGTCTGCTATGACTTTTAGGTTGTCTAAATGCTTTTATTGTAGTAGCTGTAGTGTTGTATATAGTTCATAGTATTTTGTTGAATAAAGGCATACCGCCGGAAAACAGAAAAGACAATATTATAACCCATATTGCATTAAATATTCTTGATCCTTGAGCTGTACCTACTTATTCCTACATTAATAACAATGGGATTAAATACAATGGCCACCATAAAATGCTTTGGTACCCTAAGGCTAAGATCCGTCAAAATGTAGTGCTTAGCCTCAAATATGTATTCAGAGACGTCTGGTACAGCGCTTAAACTTAGCGCGTGCTATACCACTGCTATGCTACGCTTAGTAGTGGAAATTGACTACTTTATCCTGTCTCAAAGCAGGAGTGGCGCCGCCAAGTGAGACACTGAGGCGTTTTGTGCAAAGAGTTCTTCAAAAACTCTTTTTATAAATTGAAAAATGCACTCATTTTGTTTCACTCACTCCAATCACATTTTACATATTGTTGTTCTTGTCCTTTTCTTTTTATATCAGGATGCACAGATAAACAAGAACCGGTAAACGTTCCATAAGTGAAAAATGTGCCATATATAACAGAGTGCGATCTAAGCAAAGGACAAGGTAAGTAGGACTCAGACTATTAATGAAATTTAAAGATAGGCTTAGCCGGCGGTAGGCTAAGGCTAAGATTCAGAGACAAGTCTATGCGTGAACTAATGCTTTAATCCGTCAAAATAGAGTGCTTAGCCTCATAATTGTATTCAGAGACGTCTGGTACAGCGCTTAAACTTAGCGCGTGCTATGCTAAGCCAAGTAGTAGAAATCGACTACTTTAGCCTGTTTCAAAGCAGGAGTGGCGCCGCCAAGTAAGACACTGAGGCACGGTAATGTTATACAGATAACATTACCGTGACTGAGGCGTATGGTGCAATAAGTTCTTCAGGAACTCTTTTTTGTAAATTGAAAAAGGCACATATTTTGTTTCACTCACTCCAATCACATTTTATATACTGTTGTGCTTGTCTTTTTCTTTTTATATCAGGATGCACAGATAAACAAGAACCGGTAAACGTTCCATAAGTGAAAAATGTGCCATAGATAATAGAGTGTGATCTAAACAAAGAGCAAGCAAAGTAGGACTCAGACTATTATATCTGATATGAAATTTAAAGATAGGCTTAGCCGACGCTAGGCTAAGACTGGTCTTTGAACGTCTTACACAAATGTCTCTGAATCTCAGCCTCAGACTATTATATCTGATATGAAATTTAAAGATAGGCTTAGCCGGCGGTAGGCTAAGACTGGAAGGACCGTCTTACACAAATGTCTCTGAATCTCAGCCTCAGACTATTATATCTGATATGAAATTTAAAGATAGGCTTAGCCGACGCTAGGCTAAGACTGGTCTTTGAACGTCTTACACAAATGTCTCTGAATCTCAGCCTCAGACTATTATATCTGATATGAAATTTAAAGATAGGCTTAGCCGGCGGTAGGCTAAGACTGGTCTTTGAACGTCTTACACAAATGTCTCTGAATCTCAGCCTCAGACTATTATATCTGATATGAAATTTAAAGATAGGCTTAGCCGGCGGTAGGCTAAGACTGGAAGGACCGTCTTACACAAATGTCTCTGAATCTCAGCCTCAGACTATTATATCTGATATGAAATTTAAAGATAGGCTTAGCCGACGCTAGGCTAAGACTGGTCTTTGAACGTCTTACACAAATGTCTCTGAATCTCAGCCTCAGACTATTATATCTGATATGAAATTTAAAGATAGGCTTAGCCGGCGGTAGGCTAAGACTGGTCTTTGAACGTCTTACACAAATGTCTCTGAATCTCAGCCTCAGACTATTATATCTGATATGAAATTTAAAGATAGGCTTAGCCGGCGGTAGGCTAAGACTGGAAGGACCGTCTGACACAAATGTCTCTGAATCTCAGCCTCAGACTATTATATCTGATATGAAATTTAAAGATAGGCTTAGCCGGCGGTAGGCTAAGACTGGAAGGACCGTCTGACACAAATGTCTCTGAATCTCAGCCTCAGACTATTATATCTGATATGAAATTTAAAGATAGGCTTAGCCGGCGGTAGGCTAAGACTGGAAGGACCGTCTGACACAAATGTCTCTGAATCTCAGCCTCAGACTATTATATCTGATATGAAATTTAAAGATAGGCTTAGCCGGCGGTAGGCTAAGACTGGAAGGACCGTCTGACACAAATGTCTCTGAATCTCAGCCTCAGACTATTATATCTGATATGAAATTTAAAGATAGGCTTAGCCGGCGGTAGGCTAAGACTGGAAGGACCGTCTGACACAAATGTCTCTGAATCTCAGCCTCAGACTATTATATCTGATATGAAATTTAAAGATAGGCTTAGCCGGCGGTAGGCTAAGACTGGAAGGACCGTCTGACACAAATGTCTCTGAATCTCAGCCTCAGACTATTATATCTGATATGAAATTTAAAGATAGGCTTAGCCGGCGGTAGGCTAAGACTGGAAGGACCGTCTTACACAAATGTCTCTGAATCTCAGTCTTAGTTCTTTTAACAAAAATTTTAATCGAACGAGATGTAAAAACTTTCGTTATAATTTTACATTAAAATGTTTCTAAATATGATTACAAACACATGTAAAATATGATATATGAAAATATGACACATGTAAATCATATTTTACAAATTATTGGCACCGTCCCCTATGACGGGTAAAGTAATACAGTTGCAGTACAAAAGTCCAAGTGGCCGAGGTGGTTTTTTTTTTTTTTTAGTGATGATAGGTTCGCGTTTGACCACACCCTGCCTGATGTTAAGCATTGGTGAGGTCTAAGATGGAGCACGCTTACCTAGAAGAAACCTATTTACTCGATTCCCGCCTTGGCCATAAAATTTTGTACTCCAGTATTTGTAAAATATGATTAAAATATTGGTGATCATTTACTACTTTTGGGTTAATAATGATTTTTTTTTGGTCATTCTGCTTAAATAGGATAGCGAGATGTTAAAACTTTAGTTATAATTTTACATTAAAATGCGGGTTCATTTTAGTGATCATTTACTATTTTTGTCCGTTATATGTTACTATATCTGGGGGTAAGTTAAACATAAGCCAATAATAATTATAATTCAACTGTGTATGCTAAGCAATAACGCCTGTGAAATAAAATGCATACGTCTACAGTTTTTACCCAGCAATGCAAGGTCACGGTATATATAGATAGGCATGGTAATGATATTGTGCGCATGGTACCGACTTCGATAAGTTATTTCACACTTTTGGGTGTTGAAGGCGGTTATGGTTATTGGTAAAAAAAAACTCGCATTTTAGTGACCCTTGCTACTTACGGGATTGATTTTGATTCATTGTCAAAGACCACACCTTCAAGATAGGTAAATATTTATCAGTAATTGGAGTGTAATTCAAAAATGACTTGACCTATTTTGATAAAAATTAAATGGGCCCATCAGCTTATAAACAAAAAAAAATCTAAATCAGTTCACCCAGTCAAAAGTGCTTGGGTAACAAACATAAAAAACAAAAACAGACGAATTGATACCCTGTCCCTTTTTTGGAAGTCGGTTAAAATAACAGATGCATTTTGTCACAAGTGACGAACCGCACTGTCCAATACCCTGAGACACATTTGTTAAGTCTCATGTGCCTACAATTTTACTAGCTCTACTAGCGGAACAAAATGTTAGGATACTTCAGGAAGGTAGCCAGACGAGAATTCGCAAAATGCCTTTCAACTAGGCGGTGAAGCTCAAGCGGGCGGTGGGCATCGAACCATGGACATGCGAAACAGCAGTCCATAGCTATTACTATCGTTTAGTACTCGGCTATCGTTGCTTCAACACACTAATATATACCATAATAGTAGTTTATGCAACTGTCATATAATAGAGGGTATTAAAACATGAGTGTAGTTTTAAATTTTATAATTTTAATTTTTTTATTTTTAAATAAGATTACACGAGTGTTTTAATACCTAATTATATGCAGTTGCATACACTACTTTATTTAATCTCATGGCTATATTAAATTTTTTTACCTGTATTTCAACTCTCTGTGGCTATACGCTTTTCTTGATTTTTCTGGCAAAAGACTATTCGTCAGTTTCGTAGCTGTTTCTAGAATGTCAGGTGGAGTTAAATCATCAGTATCGTGGGTGTTGCTTGACATTTTTGCTACTAAAGTTTTATCCAACAAAATATTACTCAAATTCGTATGTACGAAATAGCGCCAAAATGGAAAAAGTCTGTTATTGGTCTATTGGCTCGGAACCAGCGCAGCGCGTTGCGCGCGCATCTCGATCACTATAGATAATGTGTTCTTAAATTGAAATAAAACCTCCTTGGTCGGGACACATTGTACTTTAATAATTAAAAAAATTGTTTTAAAGCATTGTTTTGTTAGGATAACAATGCTTTAATTTAACTTTTTTAATTTTCTTAAAGAAGTATGTACATAAAATATGCCAATAAAAGTCTGTATTTAATTTCATGATTAGAATATTACCGAATGAGATTATATAAAGAGTATTTTCGTCCACCCGCAGTGCTTACGCCGATAATAAATAGGGGAGTCATGTGCGTGCATCAAACGGCTTATAAAATGTTTATGGGGGTGTATTCTTAACGGTAGATTTATGGCGTGCGCCCGACGTATTGTCGACTATGTTATATCATGTTATCGCATTAATATTATATCGATTTGACTAGGTTATTTTGAACTTGCATATATCATATTACCATGGGTTGCCGGGTTAGAATTGCACCTCCCCATATCTTCCTGGTGTCGTAAAAGGCGACTAAGGGAAAAATACTGGAAGGTGGGCAGCAGCCTTCTTTACTACCATCTCACTCTGCGATCTCCAAGCCGCCTGCCAAGCGTGGGGATTATGGCAAATATCCCCTTTATAGGGGAGGCTAGCTAGACTTTACTTCACATAGTACACATGATACATACATATATATGAATTCTATAAATTCTGTATATATATATATACAGAATTTATACGACGCGTGATCAAAATGCTGGCACATATTTGGCTCAACGAATAAGCATTGCAATTCAACGGGGCAATGCTGCCAGCATGCTGGGCACGCTGCCAACTGGGAGTGGGCTGGAGCATTTGGACTGCCTGTGAGTCTGCTATGACTTGTGGGTGTCTAAATGCTTTTATTGTGGTAGCTGTGGTGTTGTATATAGTTCGTAGTATTTTGTTTAATATATATATATATATATTGGACATACATCATAATATATATATATATATGTATATATATATATATATATATATATAAAGTTGAGTTTTACATAACTGATAATGCTTTTGCTAGCTTTTGGCCAATATCGCGACTGACAAAGGACCTGCTTGCGTTGAATCCCATTTAAATTTCATGAAAATCGGTTTTTGAGTTACACTCCAATAACTGAAAAATATTTTCCTATCTTGATGATATAGGCGTTGACAGTGAATGACAATCGATCCCGTAAGTAGCAAGGGTCACTAAAAAGAGTAAAGAATTTTTTTTACAAAAATGGAACCGACTTCAAATGATAATCAAGTGATAATAGGTACTTTTGAACCATCATGGTACCGGCTTCAACAAGTTACTTCACACTGAGTGTTGAAGTCGATTCCGTTTTTTTATTTTTTTTAAATTCTATGTACAGATTGTTTGGCTTCTACTTCTTTATTTATTCTAGGTATAGATAATCAAATTAATCAATCACACGAGGCTTAACACATGTATACATGTTTACGATAGAACAAAGACGAAAAATACAATTTTTTTTGCATGTGGCCCCCTTAATTGTATGCGAATTTTTTATAAGTAAAATAATAAAATAGCGCACTGTTGTGTGGACCTATTCAGTTGTATGAAAAAAAAAACAACTTATGGACACACACACACATTTATTTTATTTGAAAAAATAAAATTATTAATTTACACGGTCGACTTACAAGTTCCCGCAACTCACTTTTGTTACTGATTTGGGCAGAGGTTCCACCTGAAGGGTATACTGGTACTGAGTCTGGTGACTCCTGGAGTTATCACAATAAATCTGAGCACTTAATTTTGGAAGCCACCGTTTATATAGAGAAAAATACTGCTGACAACGCGTAAATAGGTTTGTGAGGGATTCGGGCCTAGGTCAGCAATATATTAGGTGTAACAGAACGTCCTGTGGAAATTTGAAAAGGCTACAATTATTTTTAATATTGTTAAGTTTGCAATGACGCCTGCTGGGCGAATTACATAACAAAATTACAAATTTACGAGAGAAAAAATTATAGTCATGTGCGGGATTCGAACCCACGTCCATCCATCCCTTTAGCCGGGGTATGCTCTAACCAATTGAGCTAACATGACACAATGACTCATAACTGTAATTCTTGCTCTCGTTCTTCATGCAACCATCGTATTGGGATGGAGCGACACCTATAGTTCAACTTGCGTTGTACTACAAACAAGACCAATTTTGCAATTGGTTTTAAACTTGTAAATGATGACGCAACCTTATAATTTTAATATTGTTAAGTTTGCAATAACGCCTGCTAGGCTACAATTATTGTTCAACAGATAGCCTTTTATACAGAATGTCAGACGGACGAACAGTTTATTAGGGAAAGGAAATTCTTATTCACTTACTTGATTATAACAAGCACAGATAACGCAATCTCATAAAAAAAAAAAAACTTTAACTTTGGTATTGCAACGCATTGTACTTTAATTTAAATTTAATTTTACATTGCACTGTACTTAACTATTTTTTATTTTGTCATGAACAACACAACGAACTTTTTGAAAGCCGCACTCGATCCCCATGATAAGTACAGGCTTAGTGCTTAGTTTGGGGCTCGCTGTCAATCTATTACTCAATAAGAATTTTAATTGTACTAAAATCTAAGTTAACGATTGTATTTACTTATAAATCTTTTTGGCAATAAAGTTATCTTAGGTAATAAGATTCCATAAAAAAATTGGTGTATTCCCGTTGTCCGGACTCTGTGTCCCCGTCTAACGAGGACAGCGGTACCTTAATTAAATATATAAAACTGACTTCTCGTTGTCCCCGTACCCTGTCCCCGTTAATATAGTTGAATAAATATAAAGTTGATTGGCATGGACGCTATCGACCATGCGCCAAAATAGCTGAATCTCTACACCAAAGAGTCTCTACGTAAATTCTTAAAAACAAAACAACTGTCACAATGACTCGGAATTGATTGTATTTAAATTCCAACTTCCGCAAAAACAGGGGTGGCGAAAATTATAAACACCTCCCTTCGCCCCTCTCACGGGGTCTATAACCGAAAACAGAGGCCGGCCCCGTGACCTTTTTCTCTTTTTTTTAAACGATGTAAGCAGAAAAAATCTTGCAGTCGCTCAACGAGAGTCGAGTGGCGTAGAGATGAGACACGTGGGACTTATCGATAAATATAAAAGTAAGCATAGATAGTACGTGTTGAATCAGATTGCTTACTCATTATTGTTTTGAAGTCAGCAATTTTGCTCAACCCTTTTTTTATTCCTTTGTGCCGCACTCCTCAGTTATTTTTCTTACCTACAACATTTTTACTTTTCTTAGTATGATTATTATGATCAAGCAAACCTCAAAGAATTCTCAATGCGTTAAGTATATTTATAAATGTATGGTAGGACGCGGACATGGGCTTTCGTCTCAAAGAGAGAGAAGCACGTTTTGGCTATGGACTATCGGCCAGAGGCCCAAGATTCGAGTGCTGGAGCATGGTTGAGCTTCATCGCAATGTTATAGGATTGCCCGCAAATTGAACTTGTTAAAAAATACTAAGCGCATGGCTGCCAATAAGGGATTGGATCTTAATATCCTGTAGATCCGGCATTATAAATTAATGGGCTACTGAGTGGATCTGACTGAGTTTGCCGGATCCCATCTCCGGAGCTGTTAAAAATACACGCGTTTTTACATAACTATGTATGTAAAATGTGTGGAGTATGTATTAGGTATATACCATAAGTGTGTGGTTCGTACTTGACCGATCCGGTCGGATCAGAGTGAATCCGGGCGGTTCCAGGTTGAAATAAGTGCCGGATTGCAATCCCTACTGCCAATCCATCGCGCTTGCTCACATACGGTAATATAGAAAATTGGAAATAAGAAAAATTTATGATAATTGATAATCGACAGTCCCAAGCCTTTGAAATTACCGACACACAAGCAAGAACAGTCAACACTGTAGGAGACGTACTGAGGGTAGGCCTGCCTTTCAAAAAAGACCATGAGACCCTTGCTTAACAAATCAGAAAAATACACATCTATGGGCTAACATTCATCACGTTGGCCTAGTGCGGCTTGGCGGGTAGACTTGTGCCGAAGTTAACAGACCCGAAAGGTTCCGAAAGGGCAAGAAAGTCTTCCTTACTCATCACCACCAACGATGGGTAAGGAAGCACTCTGATGTAAATGCCACTAGGTCACCCATCCGAGTAGTGATTGCAGAGATCGTGTACCAATATAATAATATTATTAGGTACCTATTTATCGATAAATTAAGTATCGACATAATCCCTTATCTAAATTCTCACCTGTATAATTCCAAGAGCCCTAGACGGGGCTCTCGACGCGACCCCTTTACCCCGTGTCTCCTTTATTCTAGCGCCGCAACCTAGCGCTGCCGTTTAGTCACTAAATGCTGTATGGAAGTGATGGGAAGTACCAGCTTTGATGCAATGTGTTTTGTAAGTTTTGTAACTAGTAGATCCGCTTGCGGATTGATACGTGTTGGAGTTGTTCGATGCTTTATCAAGAATGAAGTCTACAGGTTTGAAGCAAGTTGGAATCGCGCACGAAGGGTTCCGTACCATTAGCCATACAACATTAGACTTCATATTTTAACCATATTTTGTTCAACGTGCGCGAGACCGACTCGCACTTGGCCAACTTTTTGTATTTGTTGTTATAGCGCCAACAAAAATACATCATCTTTGAAAATTCAACTGTCTAGCTATCACCGTTCTTGCAATACAGCCTGGTGACAGACGGACGGACGGACAGCGAAGTCTCAGTTATAGGGTCCGGTTTTTACCCTTTGGGTACGGAACCCTAAAAATAACTTTCAACAGTAAAAGTTTAAAAAAAAATGTGATGAAAGTGCTTAGTTTACAAAATTAAAACGATTGAAAATTTTTGACTGCGAGCGCGATTCGAACTTTCGTCCCGGGACAGGCTCTTCCTACTCAGCTATAGTAGTGAGTGAGTCATAGGTTAAATATCGCTTCGCTTTAACTGTCTTATGGGGACGGATTTAGTTTTTTTGTAATTTGGTAAGCTTATTCGTTTAGTTAACGTTAATGCAAAAATCACAATGTTAGCAGGTACTTAGAGTAAATTTTTTTTCACTCAGCTCTTGACCAATGCTTCTACTTAAACAGGATCGATTGTCACTCGCCCACAATACTGGGGCAGGACTCGTAATGAAAAACAAACGTCATTATATCAAGCTTAAATCAATAATACCTGAGGTGCGTACCATGGTCTTTATGAAACTTAATGTTCATATATGGTTATCTCTATCGCACAAATAACGACCAGCCTGCTCTTACGTAGAAGTTTTATTGTAAGATTACTATGATAATTTGGTAGTGTTATATAAAATTATAAATGTAAGGTTGAAATTATTACATCTTAATATAGACATAACAAGCTTCTCTTCTTACGTTGATAAGAGTAGTGGCATGGTGCGTTTACTGCGCATTCTTTACAACGTCCAACAAGAGATGTACCATAGCAAAGCGCTCTCAGCGAAGTTTGATTAGACGTTCTTAACCTATCAGATTGTCCTCCAAATTTTACACGGTCGTAAGGGACGCGCTGGACAGAAACCGGTGGAGGCAGATCATCCGCTCCAGATGTAACCATATGCTGATCACGATCCTCAGACATGAGGGACCGACTGCCAGAGACCAGAGAGAACCTATCAGATAAGTTAAGCCGCGGTCATGACAAGGATGGGTGACCGCTAGTGACATTACCACTGAGCGAGCACGTGCTTCGGTGGGCATGTTAAGTTGTCGCTCCCGGTTGTTGTCTTAGGACGGCAGTCAGGGCATTTTGCGAATTCCTGCCTGGCTAACATCCAACCTCAAGTAGAAAATATGTCGCCAAGCACCTAACGGTGTAAAATCGATCCTTGAGAGCCAGTAATTCTAGGTTAGCCTAAACAACATTATCGCCTACCATCAAACCTGTGAAAAACCCAACTGGGATCATTTTTCTAATAAATATCGTGACAAAAATTACAAAACGAACGTTTTTTGGTACCATTCTTCGGCACTTTATCTCACTGGTGAAACTTAATTAAGGTGAAACGAGACCGCCCACTTCGCATTTAAAAAAAAAGACACAAGCGTTAATAAATCGACCTTTCGTTATTAACCTTAAAGTGCTAACGTTATGTAAGCGAAAGTATGTATCAGGGAAATGTCACTGGTTTCCTCACGTACTCGGGTATTCTGTGCTCTGGTTTTGATTGTAGGCATATATTGATATGACAAGCCGTTCACGAGCCTAATTTCACCGATTTCACTGGCCGTAAAAGTCAGATTTGTTTATTACATTTACATTTAATACGAGTTTTTAACTGACTTCATAAGAAGAGGGAAATTCACAATTCGTCTGTTTATTTTATGTTTGTTTCCTCAGAACTTTTGACTGGGTGAACCGATTTTGATAATTCTTTTGTATTTCAAAGCTGATGCTTGTCGTTTGGTCCCATTTAAATTTCATCTAAATCGGTCTAGTCGTTTTTGAGTTACACCTTACACTCCAACTGAAAAATATTTTCCTATCATGATGATATAGTTGTTGACAATTTCTTTTTTTTTCACGTTTTTGTACATTTATTTGCAAAAGATAACTAAAGTGTAACAACAGATATTTCTGACTAAAATTAACATATTTAAAACTTAAAATTACTACAAACTAATCTAATATTCCGCTACCATTAGGCAGTGTTCCCAAAATGCTGGTCGCATTGCCACGTTGTATGGCAATGCTTATCCTCTGTCCAAAGTATATGCCAGCATTTTGGTCACAAGTACCGTCGACAATATTTTTAATTGATTTGATTTTGATAATATTAAAATTTGTAATTGACCTTCATAAGAGCGTCGTAGACGCCTAAATTGAATAAATGATTTTGACTTTGACAATGAATGACAATCGATCCCGTGAGTAGCAAGGATCACTAAAGAGAGTGAAAAAAAAATGAAAAAAAAAATGATGAAGTCGGTTCCATTTTTTTAATTATAACGTGTTGAAATCGGTGTTGAATGCGCACAATATTGTGATAAGGTAATAGGAACTTTTGAACTATCATGGTGCCGACTTTAACAAGTTATTTCACACTTTTGAGTGTTGAAATCGGTTCCATTATTTGGTAAAAAAAAATGTTCTAATCATCAATGCGATGCACATGGGTTAATCGAAATTATAGACCGACTCGAAGCTTTCAACTGAAGTTTTTACAGGCGAGAATATAATTCAACGTCAATAAAAAAGTATGATGCCTCTTAAAGTATTTTTCACTATACCCGAAATAGTACAAAATTCATTACTTTCCTAGTGCACCGTTTTGCAGATAAAGTTTAATCACACCAAAATCCGTGCGCATATTAAGCATTTATTAGTTCCTCTAGACGCCATATCGAATCTCGTAAAAGAGTATTAAAGGTCCATATAAAAGTCGTAAGGCGCAGCCCGCTTCGGATGCAAGGTATGTGTACAGTGAGCGAAAAAAGGCGCTGATAAAAATGTGCATTTCGAGTTAGATTTGAAATTCTTGGTGGTGAATTTATTTAAAACAAGATTCTGGCCGCGACGTGCTCCGTCTAAAATTAGGTTATATCGCGCTCCTTGAAGAACTTCTCGTCATCTTGTTCTTCTCGTATCCCAGGTAGATGGGGTCGGTACCATATAGTGTTCAACAATCATTAAAATACTTAACCATACCAACTTTGTTACCAGGTGGTAGGTCTATTCAGCTAGAGTCCGTCTTGGAGGGTTTGGTACTATCGCAGTGTCAGATATGTGGATTAATCCGAAAATTTCTCCACATGGGGGATTTTCTGAATTGTTTTCCTGTATTCTCCTGTATGTATGCCCGTGGGGCGCCGAGTTTAAAATGTCACCCTCCCATTTTTACCTGTGGGTGTCTTAAAAGGCGACTAAAGGTAAAATACCGGAAGGTAGCAGCGCCTTCTGAGGAACTGCTTTTTTAAACTTCGCCTGCCGAACGTGGGGAATTTTGGCAGACCCCATTAAATGGGGAGGCTGTGTTCAGCAGTGGACAATCTGATGCAGTGGCTGATATAGTACAGTTTTTCCCCAAATTGAATCGTACCTATTTAGTGAGGGATTCTGCCGTGAATCAGTAGCGTTTTTTTATTGCTGATAGGTTAGCCTTTGACCTCTATCTCACCTGGTGAGTGATGACGTGGTCGAAGATGTTGTTCAGGCTAGCCTAGAATTACTGGCTCTCAAAGACAGCTGCTGGAACACACCGTTAGGACCTTGGTGTCAGATTTTCTACCTGAGGGAGGTAGCTAGCCACCATGCTGTAACGACTGCCATCGTAAGACAACAACTGGGACCGACGGCTTAACGTGCCCTCCGAAGCACGGAAGCGCTCAGTAGTAATGTTCCAAAGATACAAGACTGACGGTTCAGAATGAAGATCAGACGGACGTACCTACATAGCGTAGGCTTAATAGGATTTTCCAGTACGGAACTTAAATTGAGAAAATTTTTACCATGCACAAAAGTCTCTTGAAAAAAATCAGAGGCTATAAAAATATCATACGGGTATCATTGGTGAGAGGGCCTACTTGTCCCCAAAAATATTCCCAATAAAACACGCATCTATCAATCTAACCAATTAAAATACCACCGGTGTCGATTGCAGCCCAATATTGTTTATTGATAGCCGTGACTGATGGGACAACCGATCCGTTGATTGATCAACAATGCGACTGTGGCGACGGCCAATGAGCTTGAATTGCGATTGGTCGGATACAGAACATGCAGCTGTCGGTATTTTCGTATGTGATTCTGTACAAATACTTGAGTGCATTGAATATTTAGATTTGGGTACGTATAGAAACACGTGAGTAAATATTGGTATTTGCTTTCTGAAGAGTAGAGTTCTCGCAGCGTTTTCCATATATAAACGTAGTTTTTTATAATTCAAATTCAAATTCAAAATCATTTATTCAATTTAGGCGTCTACGACGCTCTTATGAAGGTCAATTACAAATTTTAATATTGAAATATTCTACATTGTACTGCCACGTTCAGCAAAAAAAGTTTATAGAGCCACTGCGAGAAGAACGGGCAAGAAACTCGGGGCCATTCTTTTAAACGTCTTTTTACAATGTGTTATAAACAATATTATACAATTATTACAATATTTGTTTAAATTACGTAGGAGACATGTGATGGCTTGGCAGAGGTGGAATTTTCCAAGCATTTTTGTCGTTTAAGTAATCACAAACTGTGTAGTAGGATTTCTTCATCAAAATATTTTTCACGTGCAATTTGAATTTTCCTTCTGTGAGCATTGTAATATGTTCGGGAATTTTATTATAAAACCGCACACAATTACCTAAAAAGGACCTTTTATTTGTCTTTGCTAATCTAAAACATGGTACCGTTAATTTATATTTGTTCCTAGTGTTGTAATGATGGTTGTCACTGTTTAATTTAAATTTACTCAAATTTTTCCGAACATACATAATATTTTCAAATATATACAGACTCGGTAAAGTTAATATATCAATTTCTTTAAAAAGATCCCTTAGAGATTCCCTAGGATCCATTTCATATATGGCTCGAATTGCACGCTTTTGTAAGATAAAGATTGTCTCTATCTCAGCAGCAGCTCCCCACAGCAATACACCATACGACATAATACTGTGGAAGTATGCGAAATAAACTAGCCGTGCAGTAGCTACATCTGTTAACTGTCTTATCTTACAAACTGCATATGCAGCAGAACTAAGTCTTCCGGCTAGATCATGTATATGTAGATCCCACTGTAAAGTTGAATCCATTTTGATTCCCAGAAAGACTGTCGCTTTGTCAATAGAGAGTTTATCTAGGCCAAGCTTAATGTTTGGTTCAACATAAGGAACATTTGGTAATGAAAACTTTAAACATTTGGTCTTTTTTGAATTTAACAGAAGATTATTAGCGGCGAACCATCCAGAGATCATAGATAACACATTATTTACATGAATGAGTTCACTATCTTTCCTATCTACTTTAAAAATCAGAGAGGTATCATCGGCGAATAAAACAATATTGCAGAAATCTTTGACCATGCAAGGCAGATCATTAATATACGCTAGGAACAGAAAAGGTCCCAAAATTGATCCCTGCGGTACACCTATTTTTACGAAAGACCCGGAAGAAGTATTGCCATTTATTCCAACCATCTGTAGCCTGTCAGACAGATATGACTCTATTAGATTCAAAGCTTTTCCACGAACACCATAGTGTGAAAGCTTACGAATCAGAGTGCAGTGTTCTACACAGTCGAATGCCTTGGAAAGATCACAAAATACGCCAATAGCATCATGTGAACTCTCCCAGGCTTCAAGTATATGTGACATCAATTGAACACCTGCATCTGTTGTCGATCTGCTCTTAGTGAAACCAAACTGATTCTCATTCAATATATTATGCTCATTAAAATGAGATAAAAGTTGTTTGAGCATAATTTTTTCGAATACTTTACTCAGAACGGGTAAGATGGAAATAGGTCTATAATTGCAAGGGTCAGATGCAGCCCCCGACTTCAAAATTGGAGTGATTTTACTTAGTTTCATTAAGTCGGGGAAACTTCCTCTATCAACACAAAGATTGAATATTGTTACTAAGTATGGTGCAATAATGCAAATAATGGACTCTGCCACTTTAACTGACATACCCCACAAGTCTTCAGTACTCTTTATGTTTAAACTTTTGAATGTCTTTATAATTTCAAAGTTTGACGTGTATCTGAAAGAGAAGTCCGGTGTTTTGCAGGGAAAATTATGTTTTAATAGGGCTTCTGCTACATTGGGACAAGAATCCAATGATTTAGTGGCTTCTAGGGGTAAGTTAGAAAAAAAATTTTCAAATATATTCGCCACTTGTATTGGATCAGAGATTTGATGTTTATTAATAGTTAAGACATATGTTGAATCTCTAGGTTTATTCTTACCAGTCTCAGTATTTATTTTAAATATCAATCTTGAAGCGCTCGTAGCGAAGTCTGCTTAGCCGTTCTGAACCGATTAGCAAAGTTAAGCAACGTCCGCCTCGGTCATGACTTGGATGGGTGACCGGTGGTGACATTACTGAGTGCTTCCGTGCCTCGGAGGCCACGTTAAGCCGTCGGTCCCGGTTGTTGTCTTAGGATAGCAGTCGTTATATCATGGTGGTAGGGCATTTTGCGAATGTCCGCCTGGCTAGCTACCATCCTCAAGTAGAAAATCTGTCGCCAAGCACCTAACGGTATGTTCTGGCAGTTGTCCTTGAGAGCCAGTAGTTCTAGGTTAGCCTGAACAACATCCTCGACCACATCATCACTTACCATCAGGTGAGATAGTGGTCGAAGGCTAACCTATCAGGCATGAAAAAAAAACTAAGTTTTCAAACTCAGTGAAATTTTGTACGCATATTGCTGAGCCTAATATCTATGCTTCTGGTTTGCCAGTTTGTCGATTTATTATATCCCTAAATGTTAAAATAAAAACTCCCATAAATATTGATTTTTCGAATTATTTTTAAAAATACTTAATTTTATGGAAAAACAAAAAAATAAATTAAGAATTCTCGGTCAAAGACTTGTAAGCGTTCTCTTACATGTAATATATGAACCGTGGAGTATTTCAGAAAATGCCGACAGAGCTTGCGACACCAAAAGCCATCCATGATTACAACCTCAAAATGGCGATCAAAGATCGAAATAGCGCGGTAATGGAGGCCCTGTTAAAATGTGACGTGGGAGAATAACAAAATATGTAAATTTCTGTGGGTATATTATTTTATTGTAGTCCCAAATTATTTTTGTAATTGTAATCGTTGGCACGGGTATCCGGAGCGGTCATGCTCACAGAAAGGTGTTGTCTAGCGGCGGTGTTGTGTGTCGGGTCGCCATCTTCCCTCAAAAATGGTTGAGGAAGGCGATGGCTGGCACATGCGTCAACTCGTGAACGGGCGCTGCTAGAGGATACTGGTCTGCTCTGGATGCTGGTGCTAATGACATTAACGGAAAAAAAAATAAAATAAAAACTTTTAACGCTGTCCCCCCTTGGAATGTTGCATGTTTCCTATTTCATATTTCTTGTTTACTAATAAATTATGTCATAGTTAAAAAAAGTCACGGACCCTGGAGTATGTGGAGAGTAGATTTAAAATTAAAAAAAAAAACCGTGGAGTTCCGGGCTAGAATTTCACATATAAATAACTATTTAATTAGTACAATTTCACTCCCAAGCCATAATTCTGTTATGTGGGAGTCGTAGTACGGAGAAGCACCAGAAGATGCGCAGCAGCGGCTTTTGATGTACTACCATCTTACACTATAAAATTTCCGAATTAAGGATATAAGGACTGTCGTGTCCGTAGCCTTCTTTTGGCTGTCGTAATTAAAGGCTATTGAAGGAAAGAATTGACGTTGCTAGGGTTTGTTGCTAATTAGGTTCAAAAGGGGATCTATCGTCTTAACGCCCTCAATAACCAAAAGTTAGTAGGTATACAACCAACAAAAGCATTCCCAAAGAAGGTTGGCATCACACGACTAGACAATAAAACTGAAATCAAAATTTCAACAACGTGTTCTTGTATCACCATTTGTGTTGTTAGAAAAAAAGAGTAGACCTCACATGCGTTGTAAGTAAAGGCATTATAATACATATGATTCAGACACAGTCACAATAATATCAATGCTCAGCAATAAAAGCTTTACTAACATTGTAATTTTTGCTTTAACGCCTGCTTAGCGTTACGGCTAAGGGGTAAAAATTTAGCTATAACTCCATTCACTACGATAGCTCAATTGGAAAAGCATGTCCGGCTATAGAGACCGATGGTCCCAGGTTTGAACCTCGCTCGTAGTTTTTTCTTTAATTCTGTCCGCCTTGTAGACTACTCAGACAGATGTTAGTGTAAAATTAACTAAAAAAACTTAAATACGGCTGCCCTGCCGAGATATAAACTAAAAAGTTTGAAGTATTTTTAAGCAGTCTTGTAAAAATATCAACAACTAGCGGCACGCCCCGGCTTAGCACGTATATTTAAAAAAGTCGTGTGGCACTCGGAGACTGCCGCGGTAAAGCTATTACATAGCATTTTTTATCAACATATGCAATTATAAATCTCGACACGTTAGTTGTCAAAACCATTTTTTCTGCCAAAATGTAGTTCCTTTTACGCACTGTAGAGGCGCTGATCAAATATAGTATCACCGCTGTGCCGGTCGGAGTTGGGGGTGTTAGGTTATTTTCGTTACGGAATTTCTGGATTCGGTCTCCATGCTCAAGGCCCGCGATAGAAGCTATGCAATAGCTTAAAAAATATAAATTGAAATACATATAAAGTAGTTATTGTAACATAGCTGTATTGGTTAGACATAATAGTATTGCGAACTTTTTAGTTGATATATTGCTCTGTAAAATTTTAGTACACCTCTTTGCCCTATTGTCATTAATTCCCGCATTACAATTTTTAGGTAATTTTATTTCACATGGTATGAAAACTTCGATATCGCAAGCCGGCTTACATTATCGAAGTTCTCTTACGGATTCCTTTTAAAATATTCTATAGCCTATGTTCATCAGGGATAGTGTAGGGATTCTAATAGTCTGGGGTGTTGGCCGTGGGGACAGCCGGCACCCCCATCAGGGTTAGGTTCTCATGAGGTGTGGATGCCCTGGTGTTCCGAGGCATCCCACGAAGCGGCATGGAGGAATTATTCCCAGAAGCTGGGCTCGTTTAGGCAGGCAGCGACTGCGACGGAGGCTGCGGATGAGAGCGTGAGTGACCCCGCGACCTCTAGCCGATGACGACGGAACACCATGAGGTTTTTTTCGTCGGCCTCTATTGACCCTGAGACCGACATAACCACCTGCTCCCCGGCGGGAGTGTATGCCTAAATGCATTTTCCTCAAGAAAATAAAAAAAGGGATTCAAATAGTGAGAGAATTTAAATTGGTCCAGTAGTTTTTAGGTTTATTCGTGAAATCATCATCATCAGCCGGAAGACGCACACTGTTGAACAAACGCCTCCCCATAGAACGCCACAAAGAACGGCTATTAACCGCTTGTAACCATTCGTTACATACAAAAATACAAATCTTTCTTCTTTATAATATTATTGTAGATTTAAAACCTACTTCGAACTCTATAAAATGTAAAAGAATTTGATGAAGTCGGAGCCATGAGCACGATATTAATAATATTAGTAGGAAGTAGGATAGTCGGAGTGAACCCAACACACAGTCCATAATAAAGAAACCGCATCTTAAATCGGTCGTCAGGTGTTAGTTTCTGTTAATGCAACGAAACGCTCACGCCCTGTGATCATATTCCCAGAAAGAAGTCGTAAATTTATATCACAAACATAGGCGTGGACACTTCAAAGGTCTGCGAGGGGACGCGTCGAGTCAAAGAAAATAAACAACCAATCGAACGCGGAGCGAGAAACGTTATCATCCGCTGTATTTAGGAATGACTAGTTTCGTACTGTTTGGTTAATCATATTAAACAGAAGATTTTAAAAGTTTCTAAGTCTCAAATTTAACAGATTGTAAGTTTCTAATAGAAACTTACCACCCCCTTTGGCCTGCTGCCTCACAGTACGGGCGGCCGGTATTGATTAGTTCCTCAAACAATCTGATCATATTATGCTAAATGTAGTAAACTTTCGACAGTAGTTTCGCCACTGCTCTAGTAAAATAATACATTTTGTAATGAATGAAACAAAATTATTGAAAAAATATGAAAGCTGTTTAGTTAGATTTTTTTAAATCAAACTACTACACATATTTTATCATGCTTACTAAATAAAGCAAACTAAAAGATAGTTGTATCAATTCATAATTAGAATCTAATCAATCTACAGATTGTAAGTTTCTAATAGAAACTTACATGAGACACGGTAATTCTGTTGGTGATTGAATCTAAGTATTACTGAATAGATTCAGGCGTTACTTTGCAGAAATCCATATCTAACAATAACAAATATTTTGGAAAAATGTTAAAAGAACTTAATATTAAATTATTTAAAAAATGGAGGTTGACGAAAAGAAAAATTTTATGTTAATAAAACACTTAAAAAATATCTAGTGACAATGCAGACGTGACGTCATAAACGCCACGAAGCCAAACCAGAAAAAAATTCGACGCGTTTCGGTTCTACACGCGCAATAAGGAGGACATAACTCTTCTAGCGAACGATCGAGATTTCTCGAATATTATTATTATTGAAATATTAGTTATTATCAAACCAATATTGATGGTAATGATTAATGGAATTACCTATTCTTAGGTGCTGAGCTTATCTGGCAAAAACAAAATATGGATGCATATCGTGAAATTGTAACTGTAATGGGCGAGCGTAACGTTTACCATCAGGCAGGTGACTAGTTTCGGAGAGCAGGCTTGACACTACAAATTGATAAAAAAAATGTTTTGTACACTAAGATTGAACTGACATGCGAAAATCAAAAAATACCAAGTAGGTATATCGAAGTTCAATAGCAATATGCATAAACTTCTAGAACAAAGACATTCTGATTTTCATTACACATCGAATTCAAGGTGTGTGTAAAAAAAATTGGGTGGTGTTCAGGCATAAAAAACTTGTAATTATAACCTTGGTCCGAAAATAGGTCCTTGTGCGACGCCATTGTCTTAAAAATAATGTAATAAGAAACTTGGAACTGTCATTTGGCTGTATTCAGTTCCTAATGAGTATTTAATGGTATAATTATAACTCCCCTTGTAAAGCACTACTTACCAACCCCTATTTATCATTTACAACTTGGTCTTTACAGTCAAACGCTTCACAAAAAACTATAGGTTACTTTGGCCTACTTTATGGAGTTTGACATCAATAACTAATACGGTTCAAATTCGAAATAAAAGTTAGTTATCTCTTCATCAAGGAAACTTCAACATCAAATATTATACACAGCATAGATATGTCGTTAAACTACCCTGCCAGATGGTAAATTCCTCGTGTGTTATACACCATGATAGGATCACTGCTTTACAAATGAATATACAGTCATGACATTGCTATTATTCAAGAAACAAAAGGAGTTTTAGAGCACCTGTCAGTTCGAATCCCTAGGTAGGTTACTTAGAAAGGACAACATTTCCTGGCCAAAATAGCAATTAACATGGTATGGCCTTTCCTGGTAAACCAACAAAAGGCAGTAGTTTATACATGTCCTGCCCCAGTAGTGAGTAAAAGTTCGGAACTGCCTCTGACCTTTTAGACGGTCCAAAAACCAAACTAGCTAGCTACCATTTGTAAACGAAGCTACTTGCATGTTGGTTCTTTTAGACGGGCCGCTATTCTAGACCGTTTCAAAGCAAATAGAATAATAGGAGAGATAATGATTAACTGTAAATAATAATATGATGCCATATTTAAAGTTTTAAATAGTACTGATGAACTTACGTAAAGGACAGCCAAGCCAAACATGCTAACTCGGATTATCGCAACTTCGTTCATTTCCCAACCCCGTTTCCAGATACGACGCTAAGATACGAACAACTTAACTGGTCGTATATAAAACAAAAATAATCGCCCTCCATTATTTTAGCAGCTCCGATGATAAAAGGCGCCGCTAACTCGAAAGGGCGGGATAAGAGAAAAATAAAACAAAATGGCGGCGCGCATTAATCATTCGGTTGACGGACGTCGACGGGGCGGTATTTGTGCAGTGGTTAATGATTTTGAATGCATTTCTGTCTGTTTGTTTGAGGAATGGAACTCCGTGTCGGTAAGGAGTTTGACGCTTAATATTACTAGGGTTCAGTGCTCCCTAATGAAGATAAAAAGTCTTGAATTTGTTTTGGACAATATATTGTCTTATTTTACTGATGAAGTTTAATTAATTCAGTTTTTAGACATTGCCTTTCTTGGTATGTTTTCGCTCATTTTCCTACCCTTAACCCAAGTAGAAGAGCTCGGTACCATACGTTATCTCTAAAAACGCAAATGACGACATAAGTAGAACATGGTATGAAAAGTTTTGGGTTTCCGTTATGAGGGCTGAAGAATTTGATCCAGGTAACATCGAAACAGCAAGATGTAAAACTATGTTTGCTCTGAAAACGTCAAGGACGACATGAGAACATATTTATAAAAAGTTTAGGATTCAGTAATATGGGCGGCCTGAAAAAATTATCAACTTAACAACGACTTCAGAAGTTGTTTTAAAAATTATGTTCTCCCTAATACCAAAGATAAGAACATAATTATAGAAAGTTTTGGATTCCGTTGTATCATGGGCGACCGCCTGCCTGAAAAAATTATCAACTTAACATCGACTTAAGAAGTTGTTTTAAAAATTATGTTCTCCCTAATACCAAAGATAAGAACATAATTATAGAAAGTTTTGGATTCCGTTGTATCATGGGCGACCGCCTGCCTGAAAAAATTATCAACTTAACATCGACTTAAGAAGTTGTTTTAAAAATTATGTTCTCCCTAATACCAAAGATAAGAACATAATTATAGAAAGTTTTGGATTCCGTTGTATCATGGGCGACCGCCTGCCTGAAGATATTCGTCTTCTTCACATGGACACTATGCTATACAATATGTTCGCTCTAAGAATAACACGGAAGACATAAGAACATAATTATAGAAAGCTTTAGATGCATTTCTATGGGCGGTCGTCTGCCTGAAAAAATTCTTCAACCTAACATCAACGCAATTCTTACTGAATTTTAAAAATATGTTCTCTCTAACTACTTAAGAACATATTGTAGAAAGTAGTAGTTTTAATTGCCAAGCACCTCACGGTGTGTTCCGGCAGCTGTCTTTGAACCAGTAATTCTACGCAATACACTTACTATCAGATGAGATAGTGGGCAAAGACTAGCCTATCCACTGTAAAAAAAAAAACAGTGACGTAAGCGGTGTAGCTACGCTTTAGACTCACAACAGGTCTCTTTAAATAATACGTAACACCCTAAGTAACCGAAAAGGGTATAAAATATACTCGAAGTGCCAATGAGATCAATCCATATAAGCCAAACTTCATGCAATACGGCATTGGGTTGCCCTTTGCGCTGCTACAGAAATCATTGGTGACAGATTTTCTACTTGAGGGTAGTGGCTAGCCATGCGTGCGTTTGCAGAATGCCCTACCACCTTGCTATAAGGACTGCCATCCTAAGACAACAACCGGGACTGACGGCTCAACGTGCCCTCCAAAGCACGGAAGCGCTCAATAGTAATGTCACCAAGGGTCTACATTAAAATCATGGCCGCAGCGGACGTTGCGTAACTAAGCTGATCAGTTAAGAACGGCTAAGCAAACTACGCTACGAGCGCTTCAAAAACATAGAATAGAAATATGCTGCTCTTTCGGTGATTTGTAGGTACCTCAAAAGGAAAGAACGGGACAATTATAGGATCACTAAATTGTCCGTCTGTCTGTCCGACCAGACCATGTTTCTCATGAAGCTGAAATTCATATCAAATACTCAGATCTACTGTACCTTGGAGATGTGAAAAAATCAAACTTCTAAGCCAACATAAGCACAGCCGACGTAATCAGAAGATACAGCCGTTTATGCCACAGTTTTGAAGCGCTCGTAGCCAAGTTTGCTTAGCCATTCTGAATCGATCAGCAAAGTTAAGCAACGTCCGCCGCGGTCATGACTTGGATGGGTGACCGCTGGTGACATTACTACAGAGCGCTTCCGTGCTTCGGAGGGCACGTTAAGCCGTCGGCCCCGGTTGTTGTCTTAGGATAGTAGTCGTTACAGCATGGTGGTAGGGCACTTTGCAAATGCCCGCCTGGCTAGCTACCACCCTCAAGTTGAAAATCTGTCGCCAAGCACCTAACGGTGTGTTCCGGCAGCTGTCCTTGAGAGCCAGTAACTCTAGGTTAGTCTGAACAACATCATCGACCACATCATCACTTACCATCAGGTGAGATAGTGGTCAAAGGCTAACCTATAAAGCATCAAAAAAAAAAAAAAAAGTTTTTTGACACTTGCAAGAGGATCAAAACCTAAAGTAAAGCGTACAAGCGTACTTCCCGTGAACTCAGAATCTTGAAATTTAGTACGAAGCAACGTCTTATCGCACAGATAAGGAGAAATTGAAAAATCATTAATTGTTAGATATATCATATAGTAAAAATAAGTTAAAAACATGATGGATTTCATTTAGAAATAAAAATACCATAACTTTTACTTATATACCAACAGGTTTGTATGCGAACCATCGGTGCGCGAGTCCGACTCGCTCTCGGAATTGGTTTTGACATGTTTTGTTTGACTTAAGAATTTTCTATCTGATCTCGTGCTTTAAACGCATACACGCCACTAGACCAGACTAATGAGGCGTATTAAGCGCTCGTAGTGAAGCTTCCTTAGTAGTTCTGAACCGAACAACTTTTTTAAGTAATATTCACTGCTGTCATCACTTGGATGTGTACGATAGTGGTATCAATTACTGAGCGTGCATTCGTGTGGTGTGCTTCGGAAATCTAGTCGTTAGTAAGCTGTCTTGGATGGCAGTCGTTAGTATATACCAGCCTATATTTTTGAAGCGCTCGTAGCGAAGTTTGCTTAACTGTTCTTGATCGATCAGCTAAGTTAAGCAACGTCCGCCGCGGTCAGGAGTTGGATGGGTGACCGCTAGTGACATTACTACTGAGCGCTTCCGTGCATCGGAGTGCACGTTATGCCGTCGGTCCCGGTTGTTATCTTATGATGGCAGTCGTTACAGCATGGTGGTAGGGCATTTTGCGAATGCCCGCCTGGCTAGCTATCACCCTCAAGTAGAAAATCTGTCGCCAATCACCTAACGGTGTGTTCCGGCAGCTGTCTTTGAGAGCCAGTTATTCTAGGCTAGCCTGAACAACATCTTCGACCTCATCATCACCTACCATCAGGTGAGATAGTGGTCAAAGGCTAGCCTATCAGCTATAAAAAAATAAAAATATAAAAAACCAGAGGCTTCGGGTTAGCCTGAAAACTCTGACACTGTACATAGTGGTAGGGTAGAAAATCTGTGACCGAGCATCAAACTATGTGTTCCAGCAGCTGTTCTAGAAAGGCAGTTCCCATTATAGATCATATTTGTTTACTTAGACCATCTAGTGAGATTGTACAAAAAAAAAGCTTTTAATAAAAAATATACAAGAAATGGTGTATTTTTTTTATGAGAAATTAGAAACAATTAACATAATCTCACCGTACGATCCAGTCCGATCACATCGGACGTCAGAATCATTCCGTCTTTCTGTTTGTTACGTAAAAGCTTTGTATTCCAGCCATTAGGGGCATGTACGCCATTCTGCCCCCGGGCTTAATCCTCGGTCGTGTTCGCACAATAACGAGCCAAGAAATAAAAAGGACACTGACTATGTTTAGTTTGCCGTTGTCTCTTTTAGATGCTACTTTGGCTTGGTTCATATATAAAATAATTCTGGGTTAATTTTGGAGTATGTTTTGGAACATGTTCTGATCATATCTCATACTCTTTATTGGCCTGACAATTTGGTTAGAATACGTTTGCAGAGGTCGGTTTTTTTTTTTTGTTTTTTCCATTCACATTCGCCATTGTATATCTCATATGTCAATATTTTTTTATGTAACCTTCTGATATGTTGATAACCTTGTTATCTCTGTTCCTCACTGTGTGTCTCTTAGTATTCGAATCTCTAATTTTAATTGCATAGTTAAATGACTATGACATGTCAAGATATATTGCATTAAATATACGAATCTAACGATCTTTTCGAGATGTTCCGTTTTCGAAGCACTTTTTCGGATCTTAAGCAAAAAGTAATAATAATTATTCCGTATTCAACCCGCGTACCTACCTTTCGCATTCCGTTTTCAACCCGTTTTAAGTATGTCAATGAAAGTAATTCCACACATACTAGGTAAAGAGCATGTTGGTAAGCTCTACTACTACATATATAACATAATCTTTGTTATTTTGTAGTACTTTCACCAGGTTAGCATAGATTATCAAGAGGCTTCCTTCATAAAGTGGCCAAGTACAATTTTTGACAGATTAGTTAGGCCAAGAGGAACAAATTTACAATTATTCCTTGTAGGTTCGCATCACCTCTTTTGCTGTTATGATCGCCTAGTACTTTGCAATGAAAAAAATATTAATGTTAATGTTATTTATTATATATAAAATCCATAGCTTAGTTCGAATTGTTAGTCTGTTGATCTTCTATGTAGCATTGGATTCATATGAATTTTCGTCTTCATATTTGTTTATAGTGTACTTTTGAGGAAGCGCTATATAATCAGATATCAAGCAAAATCGCGGGGAGAGGTTAGTTATAAAAAATATAGTAGGCAAATGATAGCTCCAAGGATATTTCTTGTTATTTAGGTTGTTCAGAAAATGTGTTACATGATCGTGTTTTAGTATATATTTCTTCTTAAAGAAATAACTTGAACAGTAAAGGTACACGAGTGGGTGAACTTCGCGTGTTTTTTGTTGTCTTTGTTTAGAGCCGTATTATAAATTTGCCTCGATGAAAAAAACGCTTCTGGCCAATCGCAAGTTACAGGTTTACAAAATAGTTTATAACGACAATCAGATGGATGCATACACGAATTACTGTAATTATACATTAATAATTTTGTCATATTCATGTTAGCTATTTTTTTTTTATGCCTAATTGGTTAGCCTTTGACCACTATATCACCTGCTGGTAAGTGATGATGTGATCGAAGATGTTGTTCAGGCTAACCTAGAATTACTGGCTCTCAAGGACAGCTGCCGGAACACACCGTTAGGTGCTTGGCGACAGATTTTCTACTTGAGTGTGGTAGCTAGCCAGGCGGGCATTCGCAAAATGCCCTACCACCATGATATAACGACTGCTATCCTAAGACAAAAACCGGGACCGACGGCTTAACGTGCCGTCCGAAGCACGGAAGCACTCAGTAGTAATGTCACCAGCGGTCACCCATCCAACTCATGACCGAGGCGGACGTTGCTTAACTATGCTGATCGTATCAGAATGGCTAAGCAGGCTAAGCTAGCCAGGCGGGTATTCGCAAAATGCCCTACCACCATGCAAATGCTATATATTAATAAATATGTTACATTCATGTAAAGAATCATATTTTAATAACCGAGGGTAGTGTCCATGTGTTCGCCGCCCGGTTGTGCTGTGTTAAAGTGAGGGTACGCGTGAAAACGAGACAACTTGTTATCTGGCGTCGACGTCATGGGTAGTCTTTGCCTTGCAGTCGAGCGGGAAGGTTCTCCAGTAAGGAGATGCTACAGCAATAAGTATTATATTGGAAGTGATTATTTTGTGAGCGACCTATTAATTCTGATATTTCACGGAAGTACAATTTGGTATTGTTTAAAACCCATACAGTTCTAATTTTAACACTATGTAACAAGTTCAGACACCCAATGTGGTATCATTTACGCATAGTTTTGAATATTAAGATGTATCTTTTATATCGATTTCTCCAAATTATAATGGTTATGATGTTTTTGGGTTCCGTACTAGAAAACGGGACCCTATTACTAAGCCTCGACTGTCCGTTCGTCCGTTCGACCTTTATAGGGTTTTTTTTTATGCCTGATAGCCTTTGAGCACTATCTCACCTGATGGTAAGTGATGATGTGGTCGAAGATGTTGTTCAGACTAACCTAGAGTTACTGGCTCTCAAGGACAGCTGCCGGAACACACCGTTAGGTGCTTGGCGACAGATTTGCAACTTGGTTAGGTTGTATATTATATGAGACTGCAATTGGTGGCTTGTTGAAATTTTCACAAAATATGCAATGTATTAGTATAGCGGATTGCCTAACAAATAATAATGGTAACTAAAAGTTAAAAACAAATATAAAGTAATTAAAAAAGTAAAACACCCGACTGGAAATTATTTATTTTCGTTAGATGTTTTATCGTTCCATTGATTATAAAAAATATAAAAACTGCATGCTATAAAGATTTATGGAATCGTTTTTAAAGCCCTTTAGTTTGATATCACAAACGATTGGTATATTTTTTTATCTTACAATATGGCGTCTTAATTCCGCCAGTTGGTTATTTTTTTTTATTAATGTACCTAGTGCCACTTAAGACGAATGTAACGATATCTCATACGTTAAAATCGTTTAGGCCGCCGGCTGTTTAGATGTTATGGTGGAATAAAGAAACTCATAAACATACAGATATACATGATGAAAACATAACACTCCTTTTTTTAGACAGCCTTGTAAGAAAAGGGAGTCCCCCATACAGGAAACATGTTTTTAACGTGTTTTCATTTTGCTCTATCGTAAATAATGGAGGTAAGCGTCACATTATTTACGATAGATCCAATGTCTATCGTAAAATAACAAATACTAAATACCGACCATGTGCAGGTTTGTTGTTATATTTGTTATTTGTGCTAAGGATCTCGATTTGTATGAAAAAACAGTATTTCGGTACATTTTGTGTTCCAGGTTCCGAACCAAAGTTCGGAACCCTCGGTTTGGAAGTCCAACTAGCACCTGGCCGGTTTTTATTTTTACTACCTATACTTAGGTAAATAACTAATCCATATAATCGATGTATTAAAAATCGATCAATATCATTATAAAAAATCGAAAATAAACATCGATTATAAGAAAATAATTATCGATTAAAATAAAAATCGATTATTTTTTAACATCCCTATCAGTGATGGTCGCTCATCACGGTACATACATGAATGAGGAGAAAATGGGCAGAATTTGCATACATTTGTGTGAGTGAGTTGTGACTTGTGTCTTACATGAAATTGGCTGAATTGTATGCTTCAATTTAGATTTTCTTAAGTAGTTTTTTATTTTCATTTTTGAGTTCCCAATAAGTTTTATAATTCGAATTTGTTCGTTCTAGAAATAATACATTAAACTTTAATTTTTATAAATTAAAGCTAGGTAGTGGGAGCCGGGCTAGAATATCAGCCGCCCATCTCTACACGTAGGTGTCGTAAGAGGCGACAAAGGGCAACACACCAGAAGGTGGGCACCAGCGCTTTCTGAGGAACTGATATCTCACACTGCGATCCCCAAGCCGCCTGGCAAGCGTGGTGTAACCTGTAACCAATATTGGGGGAGGCTGTGTTAAGCAGTGACAGTAGACTCCGGCTAATACGAATTGTAGCAATTTTAATTCAATATTTTTATTTAAAAAATACACTAAGTAATTAAACATAAATATTTATGATGCTTTTCTTGCACCTAGTATTTTCCTTGCCATAGTGAAGTGAAAAATTGTGTGTTGCGCTCGGTAGCAAATTTATTTTGCGTCTCGTACCTATGAAACCTGCATTACGCTCAGGATGACAATTACACCACGCCAAATAACAATTTTGCAGCCTTATAATACAAAAAAAATATATATATTCTTACAACATATTATATCTCATAACTGTTTGACAAATCAAAAAACAAAGATTATTAACATGTATAAATAGTCCTTATCGGGTAATATCATTGTTTATATTAAAAAAGGGATCACGGGGTCGCTGACATGACATCATAATATTGTTTTATAAATCACTAAAAAATAATTGAGCCGTTTGGTGTGACTGAGGAGACACAAAGAGATGTACCAAATGACGTGGAGGTCGGGAGCTCATCTTATTTTATAAAATTAACCTTGATTGAAGGGTAGGCCACGTATAAGCTACATGAGCCAAATAAAACAACAAGTCAATGTCATGTCGTACATAGAAGTAAAACAGGTGGCTTTAGACAGAACAAAATGGAGATCATTGCATCAGCTGCACAGACAAGAGTCTAACTCTTAAATTATAATAATAATAACCGTGGTTGATGCAATGCTTAGTCACTTACTTGGCTTCAACGAGAATCATTGCAATCCGACGGGGCAATGCTGCTATTATTGACATGCTGCCAGCTGGTAGTGGGCTGGAACCTTTAGACTGCTTGTGGCTCCTTTGGGTTGCCTAAATGCTTTCTTTGTAACAGCTGTATTTAATTTGTAATGCTTTCGTGTATCGTGTTTATTCAGAAATTAGTTATTTTTTTTCAATAAAGCTCTTTCGTCTACGAGTGTGAAATCCATCGTCTTACTGCAAACTCGTATAGCATTCTTTTCAGTGGTGCATACTACTGCATTCTTGAAGCGCTCGTAGTGGAGTTTGCTTTGCCATTCTGAACCGATCAGAGACATGAGTTGGATGGGTGATCGCTGGTGACATTACTACTGAGCGCTTCCGTGCTTCGGAGAGCACGTTAAGCCGTCGGTCCCGGTTGTTGTCCCAGTAAGTCTAGGTTAGCCTGAACAACATCTTCGACCACATCATCACTTATCAGGCATAAAAAAAAACTACTTAAAGATTAGTTTTTTCGTTTTCGCACTAATACGGTTAATCATCGGCAATAGCCCGCCTGGCTAGCTACCCCCCTCAAGTAGAAAATCTGCCGTCAAGCACCTAACGGTGTGTTCCAACAGCAGTCCTTGAGAGCCAGTGAAATTACAGGCACATGAGACTTGACAACTATGTCTCAAAGTGACGGTCGTCATTATCTAGGCTTGTATGACGCCGAAATTTTAAAAAGATAATTAAGTTGAAAGCCTCGTAATCTTTATATGAAAATATTTCGAGACTCATAACTCTCAAGTTAATTATCTTATTAAAGAAACGTTATAATACTATAAATTAATCGATATCATGCTTTGTTTTGGACCTAAATCCTCAAGGGAGTAATCGCCCTACGACGTTTGTATGGAGAACTGACCGTCCAGTTCGCCTTAAATCTAATTGCGACCAACTTAGAAGTTTATACTACCCAACAAAAGAAGAATCGTCAAATTTGAATAAACTAATACAAATTTATTGAAATATGAGTTTTTAAACTGTCACAGTCATTAAAATTATAATTATTATTACCAACGGGATATTTACCGTGTTTTTGGTTAGTTTTGAGCTCCCGATATTTCGGCACTGTTGCAAGCGCCATGATCACGAGTAAACTGAAGTCTATGTGAGTGGATGGTAGGCACTAAGAGCAGACGAACCGGTCTACCCTCTTTCTAGTACGTTTTTTTAATATCCGGAGTTCAAAACTAACCATAAACACGGTAAATATCCCGTTGGTAATAATAATTATAAATTTATTGCGTACAAAAAAAATATACGGGTCTTGAGAACCTTAAAATTTTTTGGAAGTCTATAAGTACCTATGTTATACCTAATATTCTGTCTGGAGCGTGGGCAAAACGAGCTTTGTTTTAGAGGATGGCCTAAGGCGAATAGTGAATTATTCTACAAATTTGTTTTAAATTACTTTTTTCCCTCAAAAACAAATGGCTTAATTGCTGTTGGAAATAGAATTATGAAAATACTTTAATTAGACGTTTGTTTTCTCTTAAATAATTAGCTTGTTTATCTTGTAATTTGACTTAAATTTAAATAACGCTACTGTCCTGTTTTGTTTTAATAACCGACTTCCAAAAATGGAGGTGGTTCTCAATTCGTCTTTTGAACTATCATGGTACCGATTTCAACAAGTTATGTTATTTCACACTTTTGGGTGTTAAGGTCAGTTCCATTTTTTGGTATTATTTTTATTTTTCTGTATAAAAGTATTAATGCTGATAATGATTAGCTGAAAGTATATGTTTGGATCTGCACTGTACTTTACTGTATCAGCCCGCTTGTCCACCGCTGAACAGAGCCTCCCCCATTAAGACGGTTGCCATATTCTCCACACTTGGCAGCGGCTTGGAGATCGCGGTTGGTATCAATTCCTCAGAAGACGCTGCTGCCACCTTCCGGTATTTTAGCTTTAGTTGCCTCTCACGACACCCACAGGTTGCAATGACATTTTATATCGGCACCCTATAGGGCTATTTTTTTTTATCTATTTAAGTTAAACAGTTCTTATTTTTAAGCTATAAATTTCATATGGTTAAAGGTCGAAACGCACGTTAACAACGTCTGTCCTTTAACAAAGGTTTGCTATAGCCCCCAAACTTGACAGGCGTCTCGAGTCTTGTAGTGTAAGATCATCATCAGCCGGAAAACGTCCACTGTTGAGGAAGGCCCTCAAAGAATGCCACATCGAACGGCTATTAGCCTCTTGTAACCATTCGCTGCCCGCGATTTTTAAGATGTCGTCATATCACCTAGAGAGGGGTCTGCCAACTCTACGTCTTCCGGTGTAATGTGATAACAACTCGAGAACCTTTCTTCCCCATCGGTTATCAGTTCGTCGAGCAATGTGGCCCGCCCATTGCCACTCCAACTTGCAAATTCTGAAAGCTATGTTGGTGACTAACCGTTTCGGTCGACGTTGGTCCTACCCGGTCTATCCTAAGTAAATGTAATGTTCTACAATTTAGAGAGTATTGTTCCCAACAACTACTGGTATGGGTGCAAAATGGACATTAGGCATGAATTTTGTCTTTTCCATGTTCATTTTAAGACCCACCTGCTGCGAAACTCTACTGAGGTCGCTGAGCATTGTACTGAGTGCCTCAATCGACTCTGTCATTATGACTATGTAATCCGCAAAACGGAGGTGAGTGATTTGTTCTTGTTCAACGCGTTTGTGAACAGTTTCGGAAAAATACCGTCTCCTTGTCTCACGCGTGTTGCAGTCGGATTGATTTCGTGCTATTGTCCTGTAGTCAAATCGACATATTGGCGTTTAATGTACTAAAACTTCAGCGCTTTGGTATACCTTTAGTCGATTAGGCATCGCTGAAGAGACTAATTGAAGTCTATTGCATAGTCCACAAACGCTAGACATAATGGCATTTATACTCCTAAGTCTTCCGTATAATCTGGCAGAGCGTATGGATATGGTCTAAGGTGCTCAAGACTTTTCGGAAACCGGTTCGTTCGAGAGGCTGAAAGTCCTCAAACCTACGAGCGAGACAATTCATAATGACTCACTAGACAGCTTATAAATATGGTTCAGAAGTAAAATGGGCTGGTAGTTCTTCAATAAGGTTTTGTCACCTTTTTGGAAGAACAGTAACATTGCACTTCTGCGCCACGCTTATGGCATTTATTTTCAAGGATGATGGAATTAAGTAACTTCTTTAAGACTGAGAGTACCGGTTTTCCACTCGCTCTCAGAAGTTATTTCGTGTTATATTTTAGAAATGGATTTATTAACTGACATCAAAAATGGAGTAAGTTTTCCCTTATAGTTTTATTTGTTACGTGATTTTTTCGCCAATTATGTTACAATATTCGCCAATATTATGATTTTGGTGCATGCTGATTCAAAACACTGATCTCACATTATCATGGTCCGATGTCTACAAGTTATTTCATATGTTTCAGTTTTGGAAGTATGTACCTAAATTCTGTTTTTTTAAATATTTGGAGAATACGAACAGACAGAGAGTAGTTTGAAATCGATATTTTATTTGGATATTTAATCAAAATTTATTTTAAACCGCAAAAAATACAATTAAATAATAGTAAATATTTTTATAAAATATATACCTAGTGACCCTCGCTAACGGACTGCTTTAGTTTTCACCACTGATTTAACATAAAAATGCTTTAGGCTCAAGAGAGAAACATTAATTGCATTTTATAAGTGCTGGTTACCTCTCGGCCACAGCGGTCCAGCCTCGAGGTCGCTATGATGGAACAAAAATACCGGGAAAATGGAGTGCAGTAATTACTGCATTAGCCGGCCCTTCTACTGTCATAGGCTGCGAGACAAGGGGCGAAAATCGGAATGCGAAATTAATAAAAAAATAATACATTGGTTTATCGGTCTGAATCTACCGACTTTATTTTAATTTATATCTGATTGGCTAATACGAAGTATTTCACCTGATGGTAAGTGATGATGTAGTAGAAGATATTATTCAGGCTAACCTATAATTACTGGCTCTTAAGGACAGCATTCACAACGTTAGCTCCTTGGCGATAATTTTTGTACTTGAGGGCGTTAGCTAGCCAAACGGGCATTCGCGAATGGCCCTACCGCCATACTATAACGACTGTCATCCTAAGACAAGCCATCTGAAGTACGGGAGCGCTCAGTAATAATATCACTAGCGGGCACCCATCCAAGTCATGACCGGGCGGTCATGACTTGGATTGCTTTAATAAGTTGATCAGTTAAAAACGACTAAGTAAGCTACACTACGAGCGCTTCAAATAAACTAATACCAATTACCATACCAATTAGCCTGACATTATTGCTTAAGTTTATTTCTATAGACTTTATATAAATTTAGTTCAATATTTACATAAATCATTATCAATATAATATGACTCATTAAGTATAATTTCTTCTAATATACAAAACCGATTTACTAAATGAAGGTTGATTTGCTTTTAATTATCATATTGATGCAATAGTATCGAATTTGGTACCATAAAAAAACCGGCCAAGTGCGAATTGAACTTGCGCACCGAGGGTTCGTACATACCAGTAGTTCTTTAAAAATATTAAATATATCTTTATTATATGTAACTAAAAATGTATGCTTTTCGCAATTTTTCCATTATCTGTGCTATAAGACGTTGCTTCGTACCAAATTTCAAGATTTTGAGTTTACGGGAAGTACCCTGTAGGTTTTGATTCCTTTGCGGGTATCGAAAATTTGCGGCATAAACGGCTGTATCTTTCGATTCCGTTGGCTCAGAAGTTTGATTATTTCACACCTCCAACAGTGTACCTGAGTATGATGATAGAGTATATGAATTTCAGCTTGATACATTCACGCGTTCCTGAGAGAAAAAGAGTCTTGATATATAGACGGACAAGAAAGTGGGCCTACTAGGGTTCGGTTTTTTTTCTTTTGAGGTACGGAACCCTAAAAACGGATAATAACAACATTAGTTTCTTATTTACGTACCCTAAAATTTATAAATTATGGCCCGGTATTACTACTACAATCGTCAGATAATAAATATCAGACTGATAAAATGTTATATGACCAAATTTAAAACAAATGAACTATTTAAACAACCAGCATTCGTCGGTTTAATATTGGTAGTGTATAGTACATTTATTCTCATGATAAGTAATTGATAATTATAAGACTGGGTCTAAGTGTTTTAAATTGTGTATAGAGAGTTAGAGAGTACCTTGAGATAAACTTCAGTTCGGCGCAAGCTTGTACATAAAATATTTATAAATATATGTTTAATCAATAGAAATCAATCGTATTCTTTTTATATTTCACAAACTTTTGATATACCTAGATCTAGGAAGGCCGAGCTAGACATATTTGAGTCTTGCTTATATTAGAAGAATCACTTAAATATCAAATAATCACGCCAGAATTACAAAAAAATTAACCCGCCTAACGAACAGGAAATTTTTACTTTCCTCATAGGAACTTAACTAAATTATTTATTTTGTCGGCTAAGAAATTTCGCTACGGGCGCTTCTAAAAAGTTCGAAACGATTATCTTTTCCCGTGCACCAGCTCTTAGACTAGGCGTCATTAGCAGAGCTTTTCCACCAAGATGGCGGGGGCAGAGTAACTCGATATTATAACAATATTCACCCTTATTATACAGATTATGTTATAGCCGTGTGTTTTCATGTAAAGCACATAATTGTATGTTTACTTACCTACCAGATACATGTACTTGGCTGTTTTATCTACAAGGTATTATTACCATACCAAATGATGTACATTTTATTATCAAGTTCACAGTTTAACCATTAGCCTGTTCTTTTATGGGATTGTCCCGGAACAAGCACGAGGCCCACCTGATGTTATTCGGACTAACCTCAGCCTATATTAGATGCATTTCGTCACAAGTGACGAATTGCGCCCGTCACCCCGAGAGATACAGTTGTTGAGTGTGCCAGTATTTTTACTGTCTCATGTACTGTATTGAGGGTGGTAGCTAGGCGAGCATTCGCAAAATAACCTACCATACGGTGAAGCTCAAGCTGTCGGTGGGGATCGAATCTTGGATCTGTGGCACGGCAGTCGATAGCTATTACCTCTTGGCCATCGTTGCTTCAAATGCCTTTGATATATTGTAAAGAAATAGTTGTCTTTATTAAAATAGTTTTTTGTGAAAGATTGTTGAATGATAAGAATTGCAGTAAATCTCATATTTAACGCATATTTTTAGAACGTAAATGATTAAATTCACCAGATGATAGGTGTCTTCAGCAAGAGTTCGTCTTCGAGGGTACCATCACAGTTTCAGATATTTTGCCTCAAAGAACATTACTGTGTTTAGGTGTGAAGGGCACTGTGGCAAGTGTAAGACGTAAGTTAGTTAGAAGACGTTAGTTAGAAGACGTTAGTTCATAAGTCCCGTTTGCCCTTGCTGGTCTCGGAGTAATGAGCACAGTGTCAAACAGAACGAGGATCGTGACACTGCATCTGTAATGGACTCGTGATTGTTTACCTATCAGGCGGGCGACATTTCCGTCTCTCTTCATTATAAAAAAAAAACGACTTTTTTGAAAATATTCTATAGAACATGTTTATCAGGCACAATGTAGAATTCTAATGGTGTAATAATTTTTCAAATCGGTCCAGTAGTTTTTATGTATTTTCGTTTTTTTTCCGGCGGTATGCCTTTATTAAACAAAATACTATGAACTATATGCAACACTACAGCTACTACAATAAAAGCATTTAGACAACCTATAAGTCAAAGCAGACTCATAGGCAGTCCAAATGCTCCAGCCCACTCCCAGTTGGCAGCGTGCCCAGCATGCTGGCAGCATTTATTCGTTACATACAATAATACAAATCTTTCCTCTTAATAATATAAGTGTAGAAAAAAAATATAAACTTTACTGTACAGATACTATTTGGCTGTCTACTATAGTAAAATAAACTAATTGGGAAGTGCTCGAATTTTGAGCTGCAAAATTCCACCCAGAACGACAGACAGACAGACAAACAAACATGAAAGTGACTTAATGAAAATGTAGTAAAATATTGAACCGAGTTAGATGAACAGAGTACAGCAACTGCTCATTAATGTCCAAGTTGTACTTGTGACATAAGTACTTCTCATTAAATTACCCTTTGTCGGATTATAGGATATGCAACTGGGACTGTATGGTTACCTGGTTAGTTTTGGTAACTTCATTGTTACCATTTGGACCAGCAACCCTAACAACCTAGTTCAGTTTTCATTGTTTCCTACTTGCGTCGTCATCCTCAAAGCTGAGGATCGTGATACATCGTGGAAATCACCATTTTCTTGACAATTTGTCGCCACCTGTCCTTATCTTTGGCAATGTGAATGGAGAGAGAGATTTCAATTCCCGAATGCCCTATTATCTAGCTACAAACCTCAAGTAGAAAATCTGTTGCTAAGCGTCTTACAGTGCTTTTCAGCAGCTGTCTTTAAGAGCTGGAATGGGAAGTCTAGGGCTGCGTATTGACCAGAGATTTGCGAGAAAGATGAGCGGTCAAGAGGAAAAATCAACCAATTAGATCGCTTCATGTTTCTAGCCTCGTCATGTGAAATGTGCATGCCTAGTAGAAAAGTATGTAGGCTAGTATGGAGCTAGCGCGTACGAAAAGTGAGGGGTTCGAGCGGGGAATGTGTTCGAGGGACGCGAGACAGGATGTGCGCATAGCAATATTTAAAAGGTATCTACTACGGCAACCTCGCACCGCTCATCTTCCCCGCACATATCTGGTGGATACGCAGCTTAAAAGCCTGTTAAAAGTCATTACAAAATTACGAGAGGAAAAATTAAGTCCTGTGCGGGATTCGAACCTGCGCCATCCACCCCTATAGCCAGGGCATGCTCTGACCGCTAAGCTAACATAACAGATAACTCTAATTTGTCCCCTCGACACCTCACCTATAGTTCAACTTACGGTGTACTACAAACAAGACTAATTTTTGCCCTATAATTTTAATATTTTTGCAATAACCTATGCTCCTTGGATTAAAGTTATCAACAAGGAGATAATGTTCATAAGTTATCATGTGAGCTATAAAAAAGTATTCAATCTGAACTCTGTCCTTAGCCTCTCTGTGATGGATTTTTCTAGAACAAGTCAAACTAATGATACCAAGAATTGACTATAAGACTTTAGTTAATATTTCATCAGTGTTCGTTTCTCTTCGTCAGTACCATCTGCCATAGTATCATAGTGTTAAACTGATCTTTCTTTCTTTCCAGAAGCAGTTACGAGACCCCGCGAATGATTTCAAAAGACCCTACACCATTCAACAGTAGGAGAACACCTGTGAAACTGAAGATTGACACCACAACATCGGTATTATGTGATGAACGGTGTCGCAGTGTAGTGTAGTTGTGTTACTAGTCGGCCATTTTGTTACCCGTCATGGCCGCCATTTTGGATGTGTACCGTGTTGATTTGGGCGCCATATTGGCGCGGATAGGACTGCTGTTGACGCTAGCCGTCTATTCTTCTTATGGTGAGTTAAACATTTTGCTTTATTTTCTTGTCTTAATTACTTCTACTCGCTGAACAAGACGTTGTGGAAGTGGAGATATATTACTAGCTTATTAAAGAAAAAAAATGATGTATTACTTATAAGGTATTTCAATTTATAGTCGACGCACCTTACGAAGTTCGTCTGAGTATTGAGTATACATTTTAGATAAGTATTGTGCGTCATAAATGTCATTATACCACCTGCTTTCTGACCTACCCGTCTCCGTATTCGGGAATTTCAAAGAGTCATCGCGAATAATTTTAGTAAACAATGCAAGAAAATCAGTAACCACAAGAATCGCATCACAATATATTTTTTGAGTCTCAAAGATGTTATGCTCTTCTGCCTTGCTGCTGAAGATAGAAAGTCTTGACCATACTTCAGGCCAATGATTAGCAGGAAATGGCATAATCAAAGGAGCGTTATCAAAACTTTTTGTGGTTTCTGCGCCATTAGATCTGCTAGATAGTTTACATTTCTTTTGTTTCTATTTTATGACTCTTTTACAAATTTGTCCTGATTATTTTAGTGGTAGCAAAGAATGTCTCTTTGTTTTAATTATTCCGTCGTCAACTCCGTGTAGGTTTTTGCCCTAAGCAGACTCATTGAAGAAATAATTAGAGGCAGACGTTACAGTTTATGATCTGTAATATTATGACTCACGAATTAAGCCGTCTTCATTATTATGTGACTCAACGTAACCACAAAATGTTCCCTGCTAATGTCGTTATTGTGAAAGTGAGTTGTCTGTTTATAATTTCTTAAGTGTCTTTTATATAAAAGCTATTGTAGAAACTTACTTCATGACAGTACTACGGTTGACGTTACTAGATGTACAAAAGTTTATTTCGTTCTTGAACGTAATGATTTTACAATTACCAACAAGTGAGATAATTGTCATAGGCTAAAAGTAAAAATTTAATAAATTACGCACCTTTAAATTTATTTTATTGTTTAAAACACCGAACGGCATAATGATGTAATCAAAGTTTCCTAAATGTCTAATTATAGCTGTGCGGTCAAGTTTGGCGTACTCTCGGTAGTCATTCATCGTTTCCTTTCCTAACTACCCTGAAAAAGTATATTTTTAGAGACGGCCTGTAAAATGTAAGCGTGGTATAGGTAATTAAGTGTAGAACCTCTATCTCACACACACCATATAAGAGTGTGGTGTAGAGCAAGTAATATTTTATAGTGGTTCTGGATTAAATATTATCCGCATGGTGATTACTCGAGATTGATGAAGCCAACTGGGACTCTGATAGTCTTCTGGTGTGTGCTAAAGCTGATTAATAATATTAACGGGTTTAAATATACCAAGTCGAAAATTCTTCTGAGTGGCGTCAGTGTAGATCATTATATTAATTTGGAAAACTAAAAATTTTCCGCGCAATTATCAATAGACAAATGTACATATATATTTTTATTACCTATAATTAGTTGGTATATTTGCATTCCGTGAAAATTGCATTCGTATACCTACTACGTTTGAAAATAATCAGCCAACCGTAGTTAGTGGTCTCGGTTCGTACGGAATCCTAAAAACGATAAGACATACAATAAAGATGAATCATTGACTTCTAAAAAAGGGTCGAAGGTGTTCACCATCTCCATACAAACTAAAAACAATAACTTAGTAGCAATTTGTTGATGCCTCCACAGAAATCTATAAAAACTGAATTGCTCATTAAAATGTGAGCTCCAAAAACCGGCCACACAGAATATTACGTCGGCAATGTTATGTTTGCGGTCGGAGGAGGTTGATGACTGATTATTTTCCTGATCGTGTAGGTAATTTAATGGAATGACAAGAGCGAAATTGTTTTACCTGAATTTTTTTAGCAAATCATTTTATGTTTGTAGTAGCGGCCAAATTATATTATTGTTGCAGGCAAGCTGTATGTTGATTATATTACCTAAATCCTGGTTGTTTCCAAAACCATAAAATATAATATTACAACTAAAAAAATCTTAACAAATACATATGCTGTTTGTATAAATATAATAGATAGGCCAGAATAATATCTAGAAGGAAGTTACTAGTTTTGTGTGAATAAGGTTTCTTTATTTTTTACCCAAATTCATCGTTATATCACCACCGCTGCTGCTTTATTACTCCTACGCAATCCGATAGTGGTGCAATTTCATCTCTTTTTTTTTTTTTTTTTATTGGTGATAGGTATAAGCCTTTGACCACAATCTCACCTGATGGTAAGTGATGATGTGGTCGAAGGTGTTAACAGGCTTAACCTAGAATTACTGGCTCTCAAGGACAGCTGCCGGAACACACTGTTAGGTGCTTGGCGACAGATTTTCCACTTGAGGGTGGTCGCTAGCCAGGCGAGCATTCGCAAAAATGCCCTTCCACCATGCAGTGAAGCTCAAGCCAGCGGCGGGATTCGAACCATGGACCTGCTGCGCGGCAGTCCATAGCCAAAGCCACTGAGCTATCACTGCTTCTTGTTAGCATTCCAGATTTAAAATTCTCAGTTGTTTTCGTCCCACTCTTACTAAAAGTCAAAGTAACGTTAATATTGCTGAATACTTGGGTCCAACTGCTGGATGACTGAACCGTCGATTGTTTACGGCTATTGAGTTTAAGTAAAAATATAACATTCGATAAAGTAGGGCCATATACAGCCCAACCTGAACCCCAAATGCCCCAAAATGTTTGATATACTATGACGAACTGAATATGAGCCTCTTTCTGGGAAGAGATAAAATAATCTTCACGCGTAGCAGGAGCCTCCGGGATCATGGTATAGATTGACATATCAGCAAAATTTTTCCTTAGTTTTTAAGGACCGGGAATTTAATACATGTCGTGGGGAAGATTCTAGTTTTTATCCCGAAAATGCTGGGCTTCAACATAGACCCATGCTTCTTCACTAAATGAAATTTACTTTGTTTGCGTATAGTAGATAATTATAACAATTGAACGATAGGGATGTGAGCGTGTGATGCATACTGATTCATTAAACGAAAATTTCTTTACCCCTCACGTATATTTGGAAAAATCATAAAAACTCATAGGATAGCTTGACAGTTATCAAAAGTTTTTCCTTATTATCGGTTGTTAGCATCACTCACATCAGTTGCTGGACGTTCTCGGGAGTGCAATACACAGCTAAACGAACTGAAAAACCTATTAAATGCTCTAGTTCGGCCACCTGTATTTCATAATTCCCCACCCTTAGAAAGAATCTTTATAATCGCAGTATTGGTTGACAGTTCAGCAGTTTTTTTCTAAATAAGTTTTAAGAAACATTCACAGCAGTTGCTGGACGCCCTCGGGAGTGCAATACACAGCTAAACGAACTGAAAAACCTATTAAAAGTTCCCAAATTCTACCACCCGCACAGCTAACTTTGTAAACTAACGAATTCCGTGTGGAGTGCTTGTAAACGCATTGTAGTAATAAAACAATCAATTTGTTTTATTACTACAATAGCTCGTGACTGCAGTCTTCGGACCACAATTTGTGGACAATTACATACAATTTCAAATGATTTCCGTTTTGATGGGATGCTTTTGTGAGGCTACATTATATGCACTCAGAACAGAAAGAAGTGACTAAGTTCTCTGGAGAAAGATTGGTCAGATTATTGATAAGGAAAAACGTACTATGCTTCATAACTTTAGCTGAGTCATTAATTAAAAGTCAATTTTTGTATCGCATAGTCTCGCAGTTTTTTGTAAAAATAAATAAATTATATTATGTACATAAATATAAAAAATAATAATTTGGGTTTGATATGTTATTTTTGTTTTCTAATAAGCAAGCGTATTAATTATTTTGATCTTTACAACCATCACCTTGCTATTTTTTTAAATAAAAATAAATAAATTTACCTATGTATACTTAAAACTAAAAATTTGAAAATGTTTTTTTTTGTTTTTTTTTTTATAAGCAAGCGTATTATTTTTTTAACCATTTTTGTTTTGAACAGCTTGCGTTCTGAAACTTCTGAATAATTTGCGTCATGACAATTTGGAAACCAAGTCTATTTTAACATTAAATCTATTTCAGCTTCAAATGCATCTACTGAATCATAATGATTACCCAAGGGCCAGACTATTCACTTTTTATCCTCAAGCCGCCGCCATCGTCTCATCATCTCTATATAATTACCATAACAAAAGAACGAGCATTTCTATACCATTCATAACTCTACGGTCCGAATAATGTGTTTTAAATGAGGTGTTGTTGGGAATAAAAAAGTAACGTAATAATATAAATTACATACATTTGACGCACTCGGGAATGTTTCGGTTTTGGGTCTAGTTTTTATGATATTGTTGTATCATCTCTTCTTGTGGATGAATCTTCATCTTCATACCCTTATCGCTGGTCGAAGGGTGTGGAGCGTCGTTTTTAACAGACTTCCATAGAAGGAGGGGGTTCTCAATTCGTCTGTATGTTTTCTTTTTATATTTGTCACCTCAGAACTTTTGACTAGGTGAACCGATTTTGAAAATTCTTTTTTTGTTTGAAAGTTGATGCTTGTCGTGTTGTCTCATTAAAATTTTATCTAAATCGGTCAAGCCGTTTTTGAGTTACGCTCCAATAACTGAAAAATATTTTCCTATCTTGATGAATAGTCGTTGACAATGAATGACAATCGATCCCGTTAGTAGCAAGGGTCACTAATAAGAGTGATTTTTTTATAACAAATATTTTTTTTTGTAAAAGAGTAATTTTTTTACTCATTTTGTTTATTTTATTAATTAAATATTGGAACCGACTTCAACACCCAAAAGTGTGAAATAACTTGTTGAAGATGTAGGATGTGATCATCAACCCATATCGGTGGTCGAAGGTCGTGAAGCGTCGTTTTATAATATCGAGGTGTTGGTTTTGATACCCGGATTGGACAATTGAGTTTCAGACAAATACATTTTCTTTACTCGTCTGGCTTCTAAAATTGACCTTCATGGCAATAGACTCGCCTTCACTATACAGAACCAAAATATATCTCTAGAAATAATCTCATAATAATATCATCCCATCTAATATAAGTTTATATGGGATTGGTTTGCTACAAAATGTCTTTTTATAAATTTATCATTTTTTTTTTAATTCTCGTTAGCAAGACAATTATAATGGATTCGGCAATGAAGTCGCCTGCCCAAAAAACGGATTAGTCCCACAGTCTGACCTCGATTTTCGAAAAAGATCTTTTTGGTGCAGACTGCAGCCACTACGGTAAAATATTCATACAATTAAAAGGTTCCTAGGTTTTTAGGCGAAGTTTGCTTAGCCGATCTTAACCGATCAGCTAAGTTAAGCAACTTCCGCCGTGGTCATGACTTGGATGGGTGACCGCTAGTGACATTACTACTGAGCTTGCACGTGCTTCGGAGAGCACGTTAAGTCGCGGTTGTAGTCTTAGAATGGCAGTCGTTATAAAATGGTTGTAGCGCATTTGCCGCCTGGCTAGCTACTACCCTCAAGAAGAAAATGTGTCGCCAAGTACCTAACGGTGTGTTCCGGAAGCTGTCCTTGAGAGCCAATAATTCTAGGTTAGCCTTAACAATATTTTCGACCGCATCATCACTTACCATGAGGTGAGATAGTGGTCAATAGCTATCCTATCAGCTATAAATAAAAAAAAAACAAATTCAAATCACTTATTGACCCAAGGGTACAATAAATCCTATACAACTTTACTGCCCGGCTAAGTGTGTATACACCATTGGGCTATAGTTGCTATAGTTTAGGTTCATTTTCGAGCAGTGTGTGGAGTAAAACTTTTTTTATTGCTGATAGGTAAGCATTTGACCACAATCTCACCTGATGGTAAGTGATGATGTCGTCAAAGGTGTTCACAGGCTTAACGTAGAATTACTGGCTCTCAAGGATAGCTGCCGGTGCTTGGCGGCAGATTTTTTACTTGAGGGTGGTCGTTAGTCAGGCGGGCATTCACAAAAATGCCCGACCATCATTCATATTATGAATTGTCAATAAACAGCAAAGACAAGTCTGTATATACTTAAATCCCTTACTGCTAGCTATTCTCTGATCTATATCTGAAAAGCGAATGGGAAAAAGTTAAATAGTTACCGACCTACATTTTTAACGGGGTAAAGTCGCCAGTTAATTTACCTTAGAACTGGCAAGTCAACCGGTAGTTCCGCGGCGGGGGCGGCAGTTAAGACCTACCCTTAGCCACAATTACGCTGTGATTACCCCGGGGGTGAACGCAACCGCTGAATGTAGCCGCTGCCCTGTTTATAGGTGTAGGGGTAAATAGTGGTGCTCAAACTTAACGCTTTTTATTTTGTAGGTAATTGTAGACGGATGCTTTTTCGCATAATTTATTAGGTTATTTTATATTCTTGTAAAAATCGTATTAATGGTTGTAATGATACTGGTATTTAAGGGTAAACAACTTACTATGAGCACAGAAAAAAAGACCACCAGGCAAATTCATTCCAATGAATAATAAAAGGCGACTCTAGCAACGAAGAAATAAAGTGCACATTGGCTCGCAAAGCACGGAGTACCCAATATTTATAAATTTTTACCTACAAGGCGGTCTCTCTTTGTATATTAATGACTAGCTTTCCGGACGCGCCTACGCCCGCGCGTATGTCGGTTATCGCGCAAAATCATTAACCTCTTTTTGCGCAGTTGGATAAAAACTATCCCATTTTTTTCCCGGGTCTCAAACTATTTCCATACCAAATTTCATTTAAATCGGTCCAGTAGTTTTGGCGTAAAGCGTAACAGACAGACAGACAAAGTTACTTTAGCATTTATAATATTAGTACTGATTATCTTGTGTTATAAATTTTAGGTTTTTAATGTTTTTATTCGTGTCTTGCACACTACTATCCGCAATATGCATTTAATTTCGTGTCCATCCGACAGTTCGCTGTAAGAAATTGCTCTTAGCGATAAAGCCGCCCATTGTATATCCAATTGTTTATATGTTGTATTAAATATGTATATTGTTTTAAATCTGTGTTCAATATTTATATATATATATATATATTTTTTTTTTTCAGCAGTCCTTGAGAGCCAGTGAAATTACAGGCACATGAGACTTAACAACTATGTCTCAAGGTGACGGGCGCAGTGCAATTCGTCACTTGAACGATGAACTGCATCTGTTATAGGCAGAGGTAACCGCTTAACATCAGGTGGACCTCGAGCTTGTTCCGTCACAATCACATAAAAAAAAAAAAAAATAATAATAAGGAGTATTAATTTTGTATTCGTATTGTATTCCACAAGGGAGCGCGATATACTTAGTGTTAGCTAGAGGTTAATAGTCAGTTTCCATATTAGGTTATACCTGTCTACCGTATTCGACCACATCATCACTTACCATCAGGTGAGATAGTAGTTGAAGTCTAAAAAAACGTACTTCAAACAGAAAATATTCTAAGACCAAAAATGTACTAATAGCATATTTATTCGTAGTAAAAAGTAAATAAACCAAACCATCGTATACACGTTGAAAATCTGTCGCCAAGCACCTTACGGTGTGTACCGGCAGCTGTCCTTGAGAGCCAGTAATTCTAGGTTAGCCTGAACAACATCTTCGGCCACATGATCACTTACCTGATAGTGAGCTAGTGGTCAAAGGCTAACCTATCAGGCATAAAAAAAAACAGATCTTTTTGTTCATGTAACATCGACAAGTGAAAATAAGAACACCATCATTGTTGTCGAAGCCAATTAAATTCACATTACTAGGATAACTCAAATGTCACCTACTACTCGTCAGATCTCACTGACATTTAAATGGTACCACATGGCCAGCACAAGCTAAGCGAATACAAAAAAAAACATCTTCAAAATCAGTACACCCCGTAAAAAATAATATGGTTATACACAAAAAAAATACAGTCAAATTGAGAACCTCCACTAATTTTGGTGTAGTTAAAAAACAGAAATAAGTCAAAGAATTGAACTTTTAGTAATTAATTCATTCCAAGCTAATTAACTTACTTCACCCTGTACTAAAGATATATAAGGTTACCACACAAAAAAACGGTCGAATTGAGGACCTTCTCATGTTATTAAGTCGGTTAAAAATATAGAAATAAGTATAAGACTTGAACTTGTAATTAATTCGTTCCAAGCGAATTAACTAAAGATACTTAAGATTAATTACGTACGATAGCGCCCACTTGGATAAAGTTTTAGAACCATAGTGCATTCTATGGTTTAGTGGAATGCGCGCATCACTACGTGGCATGCAATCTATGCAGTCGTGAATAATAGTGTTAATTTAATAGGTAGGCTGTTTAAGTGCACACACACACAATCACAATACAGCACTTATACGTGTCTAATACTTACTCACTCATCGATCGATTGACTTGCCGTACTGTTTTATGCACTGTTGAAGCAATGATAACCGAGCGGTCATAACTATGGATTGCTGTGCTGCAGCTCCATGGGTTGATCCCCACTGCTTGAGCTTTACAGAATCGTGGAAGGGCATTTTGCGAATGTTCGCCTGGATCTACCTTCAAATATAGAAAACTAGCTTTCCGGGCGCGGCTCCGCCCGCGCGTATGTCGGTTATCGCGCATATACACTAACCTCTTTTTGCGCAGTTGGATAAAAACTATCCTACGTTTTTTCTCGGGTCTAAAACTATTTCCATACCAAATTTCATTCAAATCGGTCCAGTAGTTTTGGCGTGAAAGCGTGACAGACAGACAGAGTTACTTTCGCATTTATAATATTAGTACTGATCTGTCACCAATCACTTAAAGTATGTTCTGACAGCAGTCCATGAGAGCTTGTAGGAAATTACAGTAAGAAATGTCAGTTTATTTGTTGATGTCCATCTGTTATGGGCAGAGGTTACCGCTTAACATCGGGTGGGCTTTGTGAGAGTGCCGTCAAAAAAAATGCCGATTAAAAAATATGATTGTTAGAACTTGGAATACTTTGTCAATAAAATAACTTCGCCTGCTTGATGGTAATCGTCCCACATGTTCATTACAGTTACAGAGTCGCTGTCCTCGTTCTGCTTGACACTGCACTGCTCTCGTCACTCCGAAACGATAGTTCTTATGTGTCCTTCGCTCATTATTTTCACTTGTAACAGAGCCGTTCTCGTCACTTCATATCATGAAAAAATGTGTGATGCTCAATGTTTGCATACATTCCCATACATTTGGACGTTATCTGTTCTAAATTATCATACACATAAAAATTATTTACAAAATCTTTTACGTTGGTCTTTTTCAAAAAGAGCTCGGGAGCTCGCGTTGACGCCTCGCTTAGCACTGTATAGTCGGAGCTATCTGACTGATTCACGTGAGTTATCCCGTGTCATTTGCTAAAATTTTTGAAGCGCTCGTAGCCAAGTTTGCTTAGCCATTCTGAACCGATCAGCAAAGTTAAACAACGTCCGCCTCGGTCATGACTTGGATGGGTGACCGCTGGTGACATTACTACTAAGCGCTTCCGTGCTTCGGAGGGCACGTTAAACCGTCGGTCCCGGTTGTTGTAGGTTAGCCTGAACAACATCTTCGACCACATCATCACTTACCATCAGGTGAGATAGTGTTCAAAGGCTAACCTAAGAAGCGTAAAATAAAAATTAAACACGTTCGTTTTTATTACAAAATCTATTAAATTACTTAAATGAATAAAAAAAAATTAATTACTATGAGAATTCCCAAGGAACCAAGCTTGAGATATAATTTGAAACTTTGAGTAAGTTCGGAAGGTTAGCTGACAGCTCGTTGAATCCATAATTGTAACATTGGATAGCGTATCTCGGAAACGGCAAGGTAGGAGCAGTTTGACATAATATGTCATAGGGAATCGGATGAGTACACGATGACATCTGTCAAAAATACAAAATAGTGGACTCGTGGTAGCTTTTTTTTCTTTTCTATCCATTGCATGTACTTCTGTTTAGTTAGACTCTGGATCCACGTTTCATCCACAGTGACAATTCTTGTGTTCAAAAATTGTGAAATAACTTTTCGAAGTCGGTACCATGCGCACAATATTATGATAATAGGCACTTTTGAACTATCACGGTACCGACTTCAACAAGTTATTTCACACTTATGAGTGTTGAAGTAGGTTCCATTTATGCTTAAAATAACATTTTTTTTTTGTACAAATGATTATGCAAAATATCCCCGATTCGTTCTTTGCTAATGCCTATGGGCTCAGCTATCTGCCACTTGATTTTCCGATCTTCTAGAACAATTTTTTTGACATTTTGAAAATTTTTCTATACTTTTAAATGATAGGTAAATATGGACATGTTTATAGATCGTATCTAAATAATGTGCACATCCAGGTTTGATTATGTGTCGACAACACCTCAAACGCACTAATTTACCTTCTTTTCGTCTTTTAATTGAAAAACAGTAAGGAGGCGCGGCGGCAGCGGCGTCTAAATTAAAATTTAAAATAAGAACATCCGAAAGTAACGGATATCATTAGCCATCAATAAACGAAATTCGAATTTAGAATGCGTTGATAACGACCGTCGGTAGTCAATAAATTAAGTCCTCAAACACTTAACACGAGTGTAGGAGAGTTTCGAGGCACAACTTTATTTTTATTTTCGGGGATCTGTCTGGCGTGTGATGAACCCTTTCTACCTTGCTTAGTATTTTACTTTTTGTATGCCTGATAGGCTAGCCTTTGACCACTATCTCACCTGATGGTAAGTGATGATGTTGTCAAAGGTGTTTTTCAGGCTAACTTAGAATTACTGACTCTCAAGAACAGCTGTCGGAACAAACCGTTAGGTGCTTGGCGACAGATTTTCTACTTGAGGTTGGTAGCTAGTCATGTGCGAATTTGCAAAATGCCCTACCACCATGCAACATGGTCTTGGTGTAGGTACCTATTAAGTATTTAAAGCAGATCTAGGATTAGTCGTTGCTTTAGGCACAGAATAACAAAGTTACAGATTACATAATAGTTAGTCATCTAGGTGTCTTACGGGCAATATGAATTTTGAGTTTCAGGTGCCTTCTGATGAACAGGCAGGAACATAGGCGTACTTATCTTCTTTATGAAATATTAATTTTATCACGTTGTTACGGTTACCGATCGACAACGTCAAATCTGTCTACGAAAACCTGAGCATCATAACTCGTAACTATTTCTTATAACTTTCGGTTATTTATTCGTCATCTACGAATAAATAATGAAAAGAAATGTAATTCAAGCTCAAAACCAACAGAACGTAAACTGTACCGCGGCGGGTTTGGTTTAAAAAGTGTACCGAGCGGCGCTCTCAGTTCACCGCGTGGCCTGGAGTCATGCGGTGGTATGAATTTATCAATGTTTTTCTGGGTTGTTTATTTCTGCAAAAATATTATGGTGTATTATACAATTCTGGAGAAGCTATATAATAATTTTGGGAATAGCTTTCATAAACTATAAAAAGTACTTCGGAACATTGTTAGTCTTCTTCTGTATGGAAATGCGGTTGGCCATTAGGAATGACGGCGGTGACAACACGACCTTGACGCGACCAATCAGATGCGATCATTTCTAACAGCTAAATGAATTAACCAATCCGATTGAATTTGGAAGCTCGTGTTTTGTTACTTGTGGAATCGACGAGTCCGAAATCAAAGCGGTCACTGTATGAGAGTCACACTTCTTTACATATTTATTCGTAGTTCGTCATGTACATTTTTAAATGAAGAACACATCTAAATTAATTCAAATTTCATAATCTCTACGATCTACAGAACCTTGTACAGCCGCATCCAGCACGCACGCAACCCGTTTATTATATCTCGTTTTCGTTTTTCGAACTGTCACCGTCGATGACAGATGGAGCCCGTGGCGGTTGCGCGTCACGTCCCTTCGATTAATTTCTGTTGTCTCTGGCAGTTGAAAAAAATAAAGATCCCGCCGTAAAAAGTTGTGTGACATTTGACATTAGTTTGATTAAGTTGCCAGGTGGGGATTTTAGATTGTACCGGCTTTGATACAGATAAACTTGATACTTGCCGTAATTCAGCTAAGAACCACGAACTAACAAAAATTTAAAGTGATGTGAAAGTTTTTAATCTGTATAAAAGACGCTGCCAAATGCTGAAATTTTGTCACTATCGGACTGCGTAGGAGTGAAAGAGATGCAGCGATGGTAAATCGCGAACAATTTAGGTAAAATCTGAAAGTAAGCTTAATAACACAAAACTGGTAACGTAATTCGAAAAGGTAACTTTTCTTGTCCCTCGTGATAAGGTTTTGCTATTTTATAAATATATTTTCATACACATTCATATGTAAATAATTAAGATATTTACGTTACATGCGAGTGAACTTAGCAATATTATTCTATACCGAGAAAATTTTAAGGAAACGCGTTTCGGACTTTTCTTGGCCTTAGATAATGTGATCAAGATTAACATATAATTTTCTTACTGCTAAAAATCTGTTCAAGTAAAGCTATTTTGCACTTGTCAGCGTCTTAGGAAACATTTTATTTATTTAACATTCAACACTTAATGTGACCGCTGGAGGAAAATTAAAATTTAAATGTTTTGTTTTGTTGATATGTTGTCTAACTATTTATACTACTTGATCACGTAAAACTCGAGATTCTGAGAATTCTTACAATATCTTATACATGCTGCTGAAAGTTAATGAATTTGTTTCGGGTATTTTTTACATATTTCTCGGTTTTGGGGTTAACTAATGGAATCGTGGGATGTTATACATAGCTATATTATGTATTTTAAACTCGCGTACAGACATTTCCATATAAGAAGGCGCTCCCCTCCATATTTTGTTGATAATCATATTGTAAGACTTTCGACCGTTCGACTCAGAACTGGAATAGATGTATCCTAGATCAGACCAAATAGAAAAAAATAAAAATAATTGAAAATAAAATATTTTTAAAAATTTAGATTTTTATAAATTCGAAAATGTAAGGGGTAAAAATGAAGGCCCAAAATGTTGAACGAAAATAGACCTCAGCGAAGGGATTAAGAAAGTAAGTATGTTATTTTATTATTAGTTACTGTAACAAACCCAAAAAAGAATAAGCTCTGTTATTATTAATAGTCCTATTGCAATAAATAAATTATGAGTTTTTATACTTTACATCATTCGAGCGTGATTTATGTGTACAAATAAGCTCTAATAGATTAAAAAGTGAAAGATAAAACCCATTTATACCGCTTTGGTGTTACCGGAAGATATTTTTATACTGTTACACTGTCAACTGTCAAACTCGATGACAGATGGCGCTAACTGCAAGCTAGGATAAGGCGAGGATTTGTGAAAATGCCGCCGCCCTGAGACGTTCTATATTCGAAATTAAGCAAGAAGGCACGTTTCGGCTATTAGGAGACGGGGAACTGTTACAATTTTAAATATGGAACGGGGGTGCGTCTTTGTGACGTTTATTTTTTTTTAATATTTATTAGCTAAAGCATGGTTGAAGGCAAACGAAATTGATTTTCACAAAGTGCGTATAGGTTCATAGCTAGTATTAACACTTAAGCTTAGATTTTTTTCACTTACATTTGGTAGCTATAATAAGTTAGGTCAGTCGTTCGCTCAAGCGCTATTAGTTGATTATTTGCGCTCGAAGATTTAAATAAGCCCTGAACAGAAAAAAAATGTGTGCATGCAAACACATACAGGAGAAGGCATATGGTCTATTCCAAACGTTAAAAATATCGCTACTTAACGTTAAAAATATAAGGGAAGGATATTGCAGAATTAATGGCTTGTTACGGAAAATAAAACAAAGTTTGTTCTATTTTTAAAAAATCAGCATGGATTTGTTAAGGACATAATTGGTCACATTAAAGCGTGAATTGGTTGTGAAAATTCATTACCGCTGAAGAGGAGTTCCCTTAAATTATTACACTTTACAGCTGCATTTTAATATTGTTTTTACCTTTAGACAAGCGGTCTAAAACTGAGACTTTGCCATAATCCAAAAAGTTACATTTCTTGGTATTCCAGCGAAGACTTCGTTTTTTCGTTTTGGTAGGTACGCGGCGAGTACGTTAGATGAAATACAAGGACAATAATGCTGAAACGTGCAAAGCAGCAATTATTGCAATTAGGTTTGCGAGCCTCAATAAGCTACTGCGCCAATAAACCATAGACAAGAGGAAGTAAAATTAATATGTGGACGTGACTAGAACTATTAAAGACGACGTACGATACTTACGAGTACATGCACGAAAGTTCGGAGAGCCCAGTGTTCCAAATTCAAATAAAATTTGTACAACCTTTGCGGCTCAGCCATCACTTGGATAATTATATTAAGGCATGATTGTTCGCTACATGCCCAAAAGTTCAGTGAGGCCAAAGTGTTCCAAATTTAAGTAAATAATAATTAACGGATTTTAGCTATATGAATGTTTTATATAACCGGCTGTACTCACGCGTATTGGTCGAGATTGTCGACCTAGGTTTCGGGCATTTCCGATGCCCTTCCTCAGGTGAGTTCACTGCTCGTTTTTAGCCACTTGTGTCCGACAGCTCCCCGCGATGTCGTCTGCCCCAACAAGTAGAAAAACTGTCTCCAAATACAAATACATACCTATTCACTCACGAAGGCAGAACCCCATATTTTTTAGAGTGTAGTTGCAACTACTGACTACCCAAGATGAGCATTTACATTCACTATATAACCTATGCCCACATTAAGACGTAATGTAGAAACGGAGACTATATATACTCTACATATACCCGTAAAAATACCGCGCATCAAAAATGTAATTTTGAGGTGCGATATGTTCAAGGCTTTGCTGCCTTTACGCTGCATTCCCGCTGTTGTCTTTGAGAGTTACCTTCCCATTAACTTGAGCTATGACTCACTCACCACGATAGCTCAATTGGCAGAGCATGTCCCGGCTATAGAGACGGTTGGTCAAGGGTTCGTATCTCGCTCCTGTTTCAAATTTTGATTTTGTATGTTTATGAGAGGATAGGTTCTCATAAACATACAAAATCTCACAATCGGTATCAATTGGTTCAACAAACAAGGTTATGTTTGTTGAACCAATTCGAATACATAATGACAGGAAAATAATGTGATGTTTGTACAAATTGTAGGCCTCTTAGATTTTGGGAGTACTGCATGACGATATCCGAAGTAGGCATAAAGGTAAGTACCACGTACTCCGGTCTACGGTCCTGCGATTAGAATACTTTATGAGGTTCCTACAGCATACATACAAGGTATACTTTGGTAAATATTATTCGGTGCCTATATGTTTGTCTAATAACTATGCTATTGTAGGCATTGTGCGATCGAATCTATGTTGGTTACTAATTGCTGGTATTAGTCTACCGATATTGAAAAGTCAGGCGATACCGGGTCTAGAAAATCGATGAAACGTCCGTGAGCGCCTCAAAGGGACTGACGAAATAGTTAATGAAGTAAGTTTCTTTAAAAAGTAAAACAATGCGATAACAGAAACTTTGGAGTAGTAAAAAGTTATGTAAATTTAGTGTTACCTGTTAATATGGTAAAATATCAAATACATTTTGAAGCAGTGATGGCTCAGTGGTATTGGCTATGGACTGCCGCGCAGCAGGTCCATGGTTCGAATCCCGCCACGGGCTTGAGCTTCACCGCATGGTGGAAGGGCATTTTGCGAATGCCCGCCTGGCTAGCGACCACCCTCAAGTAGAAAATCTGTCGCCAAGCGTTCCGGCAGCAGTCCATGAGAGCCAGTGAAATTACAGGCACATGAGACTTAACTACTAAGTTTCAAGGTGACGGGCGCAGTGCAATTCGTGATGAAATGCATCTGTTATAGGCAGAGGTTAGTTCGCTTAACCTCAGGTAGGCCTCGAGCTTGTTCCGTCACAATCAGTACTAATATTATAAATGCGAAAGTAACTCTGTCTGTCTGTCTGTCTGTCTGTCTGTTACGCTTTCACGCCAAAACTACTGGACCGATTTGAATGAAATTTGGTATGGAGATAGTTTGAGACCCGGGAAAAAACATAGGATAGTTTTTATCCGACTGCGCAAAAAGAGGTTAATGTTTTCGCGCGATAACCGACATACGCGCGGGCGGAGCCGCGCCCGGAAAGCTAGTAACATCATATACACAAGCCGTAGGGTGCCGGGCTAGAACTTTATCTCCCGATTCCTTCCCATGGGGTTGTCAGAGGCAACTATGGGTAAAATTCCAGAAGGCAGCAGCGCTTTTTGAGGAATTGTTGTCTTACACTGCGATCCCCAAGACGCCTGCTAAGCATGGGGATTATGGCAAACCACCCTTAATGCCCCCATTCTGTGTTCAGCAGTAGGCCATCCGGCTAATACAATACACACACACAATAGTTTTTGGGTTGCAAACTGCGACGACGGGATTCGCAAAAGCAAACCTACATGAACAGGCCTAAAGCTTACCGTCAGGCGAACCACATTGCCCGTGGCATACAAAACCGCATTTATCCATACAGTGTGTGTAATATGAACCAAGCATACCATTGTAAATGTCCTCAATAGCCATTCACTCACGGCGTCTCAAGTTTTCTGATTTATAAATAATATAAAAACATGCTTACGCTTGCAGTTGCATATATAACTGGTATAGGAGTTGTATGCTCCAAGAGAACAGGTCCATATTTAGAATAGACCATAGACTTGAAGTATTCTTGTATCGATCTTCGATATCTTGTAAGTGCTATTTATCTTGTTTAAGTGCTGACTTGGAACCGCCGTTTCATCCCAATATAGAGTATCACAAGAAGACCCAATTCCAACCTCAAAAATTATAGTCCATACCGACTCCACTCCTCTTTTGTCCAATTGATTCATAGCAAGGCGGGGTCCCACAATTTATGTCTATAGAACTTCTTAAAGGTCCTCGCTTAAGCACTGAGACAGTTAAGTTTATTTACTTAAACTTAATAACTAAGCTTAGCCAAGATTTATGCAAGCCTCTGGATTTTTCCTGTTCGTTTGATTGCTTAGGGTGGGTAATTTATATTAATAGATTTAGACGTGTTTCCGAGCGCATTTGACTTGATTGTGCTATTAGACCAAAATAAGACTGTTGTTGGTAGCATTGGATTCGATAAAAAAAAAATGACATGTTATTTCACACTTTTGAGTGTGAAAGGCGATTCCTTTTATTGGTAAAAAAAGAATTCACTCTTTTTAGTGACCCTATTATCACAATATTGTGCGCATGGTACCGACTTCGACAAGTTATTTCACAATTTTGATTGTTTAAGTCGGTTTCATTTTTTTAATAAAATATTCTTCACCCTTTTTTAGCGACACTCACTACTCACGTCATCGATTGTCATGCACTATCAAGGACTATATCATCAAGGGATATATCATAGGATCATAGGAAAATATTTTTCAGTTATTGGAGTGTAACTCAAAATCGGCCTGACGACTTTGATGAAATTTAAATGTGACAAAACGACAAGCAACAGCTTTCAAATAAAAAAAGAGTAATAAAAATCGGTCCACCCCGTCAAAAGTTCTAAGCCCTAAGGCAACAAACTTAAAAAAACAGGCAAATTAAGAACCTCCTTCCTTTTTTGAAGTCGGTTAAAAATACAGTGAATTAGCCGACTTCCAAAAAAGGAGTAGTTTCTTATTACGACTGTTTGTTATCTTATTACAAGAAAACTCAGGAAAATATGAACTGATTTTGATGATTCCGAGTGCATGGCATTTGACAGTGCTATTAGACAAACAGAAAGCTGTTTTGTTGCTAGCATTGGTTTCGACGATAATACTGGTAACTAACCGACTTTCGAAAAAGCAGGAAGTCTTTAATTCGACTTTATTTTTTTGTATGTTTCTTACTCAATTACTCCGCTATTTATGAACTGATTTTGGTGTTTATTTTTTGTAAAAAATTATTAATAGTTATTTGTTGTACAAGAGTGCAAAGTTGCTTTTTAACCGCGTGTTCAATTTTGATGACCGAGCAAGCGAAGGATTCTAAAATTGAATCACGAGCGCAGCGAGTGATTCAAAATTAGAATCCTGAGCGATAGCGAGGGAATCAAAAGAGCACGAGGTGAAAAATCTTTGCACTCGAGTGCAACACGTAACTTTTCATTCCACCTCAGCGAGGAAATGACTAAATGCAAAAAAAAACGTTTACAATCACAAGATAGGTACACTTTTATTTCGGTTTAGGTATGTCAATTCTGTTGGCGTCAAACAAACTTCCTCGTCGCTAGAATCACTCATTTTAGTTTTTTCACTTGTTTTCAAGTTTCTTGTTTTTTTTTTTTTTTAATATAAGGTTTAACAATGACGTGAAAAAATGCCGCGTAATGAACCGCGTACAAAGCAAATTGAAAAAAGAACACCAAGAAGGTTCCGAGTCTGAGTTTTTAACAAATTAAAAAAAAGTTGTATGATATATTCGGCACCATAGAGGTAGCAGTAAATAGGTTTAATGTTTTTTTTAATTCACAAACTTAGTGCACACGATGTTCTAAATTCAATTTACTTTATCCTCTAGAGAATAAAAACGGCTTTTCCACTCAGATATTGAAGATTAAAAATACTCTTTCCGAGATGGTGGGATGAAAAATATTTTTCCAAGTCGGTCCCATTCAAACTTCATCGAAATCAGTTGAGATGAAAAATTTATTTATTTGTGTAGATATTTAAAAGTAATTGCAATTCTTGTCGGTGAATAGTATTTTAGGCGAGGGAATGATTTTGTCCGCATTTTAGATTACTAATAAAACTTTTGGACATCAGAGCATGATATTTTAGTTTATTGTTTCAAATCAGCTACTACTGACTTCAACAAGATAATTCATATAGTAATTAAACAATTATATAGTGGTCGTGGTCAAGTCAATGTGACTTGGTTACCATGTGACCACGATCACTGCAGTGTTTGAAACGTTGGAACAAAAATAATGATAAATATACGCGATTTAAACCGTTCAATGTTGTTTAATTACTATGTGTAATAATCGCGAAAACCTCAGACAACATTAAGATATTTCATAAATTTTATGTTGTAAATCGTTTACTTTTATTTAATACTAGCGGCCCGCGCCGGCTTCGCACTGGTAATTACGACTATAAATTGAGATGTAAGCTCCTCTAATCCTATCTTTCAATCAAGATCAAACTGTACACGATGTGCAAATCAAATTTAAAATTGGTTCAGTAGGTAAGAAGTCCATCGCGGACAAACAACGTGACACGTAATTTTTATATATAAAGATGTATTCTATTTTTTTCCAAACTTATGCGTTAAATCTACTTTTTGCCTGTATACATCATTTTATAACAACAAAAACATTAAGTGAAAATGCTACAATGGGCAACTTGAATCAAGAATTCTGTTCTTATTAAGTTTTAAGTACATTTCACTTCTTTTTATTACCTTCAGGGGCTTTTAGTGCCTGCTTTACTACTCTCAGTTCCTTAATTTTTCATAGCCGACTCCATTTACGTAGATTTTTTTATTATTTTTTTGGTTTAAGTGAAAGTCATGTCAAAAAATAACACATAAATTCCCATCACGTCACCGTCGTTTCGCGCCTAAAATTCCCGCCCATTTATCGGACGTCAAAACAAAACTCTTCTCCGTTCGAGAAATAAAAATTAAAAGTCCCCAGCGACTAAGAATGTCTACGCCAATGAACGTAGCATAAATAATCAGGCGGGAGTACGTCTCGGCAAATTACCCAGAACGGGCGGGTTCGGAATTGATGGCAACACTGAAATAAGTGCCGCCGCCATGTCAACTATGTTGGCTGTCGGCGAGCGTTCCATTGCCTCGTTTTTTAATGGACCTAATGGTGCGCATTCGAAATTAGAACTATTTATTGATGAGATGAAGGGTTCTTTTTATTTGTCTTTTATGCCAGTGATTTAACGGAGGAAGTTTCTTTTAATCGATAGATTTCAGTATTATACTTTTTCAATATGTACTTGGTGGTTTTGCTCGTCAGTTGTATCAGTCGGTGTTGTGTGGATTTGAGTTATTGGTATGTGCTAATATTCGTTATAGCAACCGCTCGTAATAAATAGTTGTGTTCGTTGTTGCCATAGCAACACCACCACAGCTGGTAATTTCGAGGTATAAGGACTAAGCATCCAGTTGCCAATAAATTTAAAAAAAGCCTCTCGAGGCATTAAGACTGTACCCACTTGTCATTTAATTTTAAAAAACGGTAATCTGACATCATATTATTAGTTTCTCAGTTACTTTAGAGTAGTAATTTATAGAAATACTTTCGACATATGGTTGGTCGAAAAAAATGCCGATTGTAAGTAAAACGATTCGTTATGTCGTTATAGAAACCGGGCATAAGAGAAGAGCAATTCAACCATAGATAAGTTTTTTAAAACCTGTAATCGTTTTATTATTACATGGACAGCTATCAGAAATACTGACCTGTTTATTCTTCTAACAATAGAACTTTGAAACACATACCATCGCTTTTAAAAGGTTAGAATAAAATACAAAAACTATTTTAAAATTCAATTGTAACCTTATCTCTTATTTTAATGCGATTGCCGTGTTGTATTTATACGGCGTATTATTATTAAGATAAGGTAATATGTGGATTCTTTTAGAAAATGGTGATGGTTTGAAAATGTAGTGTTTCTATTTAAAAGAAAGCTTCGTAAAATGTATTATATACCTACCTACAATCTCCATTACGGTTAAGTATGCACAGTTCGATTAAAAATCTCCCTCAATGTTTATTAGGCAGATTTTTTGATCCAACAGTATCTATCGGACGGTATAAAAAGAACACTATATATACCTTATAAAAAAGGGAGTTTTTTTTATCGAACAGTATCTATCGTACAGTATAAAAAAACTCCCTAATTGTTATTAGGAGTTTTTTTAATCGATTCTGCCTAATAAAATGGCATATAATATGCGTTCTGAAAAAACTATTCTAGATTTGGAGCAAAAAACGAACCTACAATCTTCATTAGTGTTAAGAAGGGGGATTATTTATTGGTTCTCTATGGATAGCTTATACATTAGTCTGAATTCAACCTAGTAAAATCCTCATAAAATCCGGAAGCAATTTGCAATTTGAAAAATAGATTCCATGATTCTTGCTACCTTTTTTTATTTTTTTAAACAATTATTGAGTTGGTAACTGATGGTAAGCGACAATTCTAATAATGATTTAATTTAGGTAAGTACTCTCCTTTGAACTCCTGAAGAAGTATATTGGTAACAATTAAAGCTAGTATACATACTCGAATTTTACTGTTGAACTTAATTCCTTAATCTTTAGAATAATTCTAGTGACTAATGCATGAAATTAAGCCAGTTAAATGCTTGTTTTTGTGTAAATTAAAGTATGCCACAATGAAGTATTTTCTACTTTTGCAAGTAACAAAAAATAGTACCCAAGCTACTTAAATAGACTTTGATAAACAATGGTCAATAGATAAATAAAGAAGTCAGATACCTGTGAAGCACGATACAGTTTTAAAGCAATGTTAGCCGAGTGGTAATGGCTACTGTACCTCTGCCGGCTCGGGCTTTACCGCATGGTGGAATGACTTACCCACGCCCTCAAGTAGAAAATATGTCGCCAAGCATCGAACAGTGGAACACACCGAGTATAAGAGCCAGTATTACTGTCACATAAGACTTAACAATTGTATTTATTTATTCATTTCAATTAATACGGATTAACCATTTACATTAATGACACAAAATTAACAACAATAAGTAATGCAGGAATTGATAAAATTAATTACAATAAATTGGAACAAAAATAAATCAAATACTTATTAAACGCTAGAAGAACAAATACATATTAAACAGGAGAAAAAAAAGGACAGTAGAATTTCAAGTAATTATAGTCAATATAAGGGAAAAAAAAAACATAAGACAAAAGAGTCCACAAAGAACTTTTAAACAAAAGGGATGTCACAAATACATAATACATTAATCATAAGGTCAATTAAATAAAATAATGTATGTCTTAGGGTGATGGGGGCAGTGGAGCTCGTCACAAAAATATCCTAGCTAAACAGTCCTTTTCTACAGCACCTAACGGTGTATTACGGCAGCGGTCTTTAAGAGCCAGTAAAATTTCAGGCAGAGACTTAAGGGTATATTTTAGACGATCGCGCCCACAAAACGCAGCTCCAATCTCATTTTAATAATAGCGAATAAAACTCAATGATTTTTACCTGTTTTTAATATTTCTATTGCACCACAAACATGGGGAATATAATGAACTTTCTATAATGGGAAGTTATTTATACATGTGTACTATACTTTTAAATACATCTGGAGCTACGAATAACTGGCTCAAACTCCTAAAAACGAGTGCTAAATAATAAAATTTTTAATAATTAGTCCAAAAGAAAAAGGATTTAAGCCAGAAACGATAGGTCTAATTATACACTATATTTACATGCGAGTTTATTTTTAATAACAAGTTGAGTTTTATGTAAAAGTTCACGCTTTGGCTAGCGGGTATATGTCCTTAACTACTATGTCTTACGGTGACGGGCGCAGTGCAGTTCGTGACTTGTGACGAAATGCATCTGTTATAGGCTGAGGTTAGTCCGCTTCACATCAAGTGGAACTCGAGCTTGTACCGTCAAAATAACATAAAAAAAAACATGGAAAACACGTGGAGTCTGAAAGGGATGCGATAGGAGCACAGTTTTTTGGCTTCACTTCGATCGTGCGCCGTTCTGCGTCTCAACTTCTTTATCGAATATGAGTTTGAGAATTGGGTTAATAGTTCTGCCTGGAAAACTAAAGCAGATGGCAAGTCCATGAATAATCTTCTCAGAATAAACATGTTAATCATGCCAGAAGGATTGAATGAATCGGAACTATTAATATTTCATTGATATATCCGTGACTATGTTATTAATTAGTTTTGTAAACATATGCAACACACGTGTCGGGGACTAGAAAAGGGGTGGAGAAGATTATTCTAACATCTTTCCTGAGATTTTGTAACTGCCAGTGGTACAAAATATTTTTTAAAAAAAGTAGCTAATCGTCTTCTAACTAGGTTAAAAGGTCGGAAATAACTTGTGAAGTCGGTACCATGCTGATTCAAAACACTGACCTTAAGTTATCATGGTCTGACTTCCACAATTCATTTCTTAGTTATTGGTATTGGAAGTCGCTTACTTTTTTTTTACAAATATATTTTCATTCTTTTTAGTGATGCATACTGCTCACATGATCATTCACACACCTAAATTACTGTTCATCAATTAGCGGAGTAACAAACATACAAAAAGAAACGTACAGTCGAATAGAAGCCAAGCACCTAACAGTGTGTTCCGGTAGCAGTTCTTGAGAGGTAGTGAAATTACAGGAACTTGAGACTTAACAACTGGATATCTAGGCGTGACGGGCGCAATGAAATTCCTACCTCGTGTCGAAATGCATCTGTTATTAGCAGAGTTATATTTTACACAGCATTTTTGTATAACGATTCAACGTTGCTGTTGTAAATTTTACTTCTTCTTCTTCCTTATAAAATTTGCCTACTTCAAAAATTTTGGGCACTTATATTATTTTCAATTTTTACTACACGCCATTAAAGTCTTATTAATTATTAACCTCTCACTTCTGGATTATTAAACGTTACATGTGGGTGTCGTGTCATAGCACGAAATATTACCTACTACTCGTGTTCTTGCTTAATCTCATTATAAAGTTGGGAATTCTCCACCTTACAAAAACATGACTTGGACAAAAATGTGCTTTATTAACATATATATTCATAACTGATCCTTGACTATGACTACTTCAGTGCAATTTTACTTCTTTAATATAATGCTTGACGAATAGGAAATTTACACGCGTGTTAATGTGTTTGTTATTAGACCCTTACGAGTTTAATAACAAACACAAATAATCAGTAGAGCTACCAAATTTTTTACAAACATCGCGACTCTATAGTTTTTCAGCACGAACGTGATGACATTTTTAACGTCAAAAAGAATGAAGCAACTCTCAGATATCTGAGACATGCATAAAATTTTTTGATGACGTAGATACAGTGTTTTTTTTTATCGGTAACTTCAAATGAAAAGGGATCCTTTCGTTTAATGTTATTGTCGTGTAACTTCCTCTTTAAAAAACTTATGTTGGCACTGTATTGTAATGTATCAGGCGATTTTCCCGCTGATAAACACTGCCTCCCCCATTAAGTGGAGGTATGCCCTAATTCCATTGGCAGGCGTCTGGGGGATCGCAGTGTAAGATAGCAGTTCTTCAGAAATGAATAGATTCAGGCGTTACTTTGCGGAAATCCATATTTAATAATAACAAATACTTTTAAAAGTATCCTAAAAAACATTAAATAATATTTAAATAAAACACTTAAAAAAGCATAAAATTATATATCTAGTGACAATTCCGCCTAATTTTCCTGTTATCTACGTGACGTCATAAACATCACGCAGCCTAACCGGAAGAATACCCGACTAGTTTCGCTTCTAAACGAAGCATCTTCAGGAGGTCTTGACTTACCGAGCGCACGATCGAGACATAGTCTCGACATCAGTCTCGATCGTGCGCTCGGTAAGTCAAGACCTCCTGAAGATGCTTCGTTTAGAAGCGAAACTAGTCGGGTATTCTTCCGGTTAGGCTGCGTGATGTTTATGACGTCACGTAGATAACAGGAAAATTAGGCGGAATTGTCACTAGATATATAATTTTATGCTTTTTTAAGTGTTTTATTTGAATATTATTTAATGTTTTTTAGGATACTTTTAAAAGTATTTGTTATTATTTGTTATTATTAGTTCTTCAGAAGCTGCTGCTGCTCACCTTCCGGGAAGCTTCCAGCTTCCCACGGGAAGAGATGGAGGGGGGGGGGGGTTAGATTCTAGCTCGGCACTCCACGGGCTATAAATACGAATAGATTAGGGCGATAATACAACTTTTTATTTCATGAATCTGACTATTACCTACTATTAAATTTATGTTATTACTACACTTTCAGGTCTATTCGTGCTCAAGTTTAGGTGAAAATTGCATTTTGGACCACCTCTTTTCGCTTTTGATCAAGTTGCGTCGGTTATGGTCAAGAGCTGACTGAAGGAGTGGGTGTCATCGTCTTGAGGCTAGCTGATGCTATCTTCTCGAGCTATTTTCATCTACCCGCACTTGCTTTTAAACTTTTTATTAGATATATTCCTGACAGGGTAGCCTCTAACTACTGTTTCCGCTGCCACATCATCAGCGGAAGCTGCTGAAACACACCGTAAGGTGCTTATTAACATGTTTTTAACTGGGCTCCCTGTGGATCCGTGGATACATTTTCTACCTGTTCCATCGGGATCTATTGTTGTTGATTATTCGGCTTTGTTCCACATGGATATATATAAATGTTTTGCGTGCGACTGTTCTAAAAGTTAATACCTAACACTAAATTCTTCCCCTGTTGTTATATTCAAGCTCGCGATAGGATTCGAACCAGCGACCGCCTCAACATAGTCACATAATAACATAGACCGCATGAATAATCTAACTCAGTATATGTACAATAAAGTTATCATCGCTTCGAACTTCAAATTGGCCATTTTGGGTACAATTTTGGATTGGTTGGAACAACCAATATATGTGTCCCGGCCGAGTGGAGACACGAAGCCTGATAGAATCCTGATGTTTCTCCTAGGAAGGCCATCTAGGTGGACAAGTCACTACTAAACTACGTACGTATATTTTATTTATAGTTGATAGACTAGCCTGACCACTATCTCACCTGATGGTAAGTGATGATATGGTCGAAGATGTTGTTCAGACTAACCTAGAATTATACTGGCTCTCAAGACAGCTGCCGGATACACACCGTTAGGTGATTGGTGACAGGTTTTGTACTTGACGGTGATTAGCCAGGCGGGCAAACGTAAAATGCCCTTGCTGTAACGACTGTCATCCAAAGACAGCAACCGGGACCAACGCGACGGCTTAACGTGCCCTCCGAAGCACGGAAGCGCTTAACTTTGCTAATCGGTTAAGAACGGCTAAGCACACTTCGCTAAGAGCGCTTCAAAAAAGCGAGTAAAGTCAATTTACCAACACTATTGTTTATTTTACTTAAAAAGACAAGAAGTTAAAATACCAAACAGTGTTGGGCAAGAAGCCCATCTCGTTGCCCAGCGCTGGGCGTGGCCGCGTGATGTATGGTTCGCCACCAAGTGTACAATATATCACGATGGGGCGTCCTCCGTGCATCTTTAAATTCGTGTTCGCCGGTGTAATTTCATTTTAATTTTTTTTTGTTTGCTTCCTAGTTGGATTCAACTGGACAGTATTTTTATGTGATTTGTGAACTATTATAGTTCACAAATCACATAAATTAATAGCAATTATGTTTTAAGTTTACTTTTACACAGCGCAACGGCTCAAAATCATCTTTTTGTACAACATTCTCGTAGATCTAAAAACATTCCACGTCATATTCCCCGATATCTGTCTATTCTTGCATTTTGTGAGCACTGAGCAGTTTTATAAACAAGTTCCCAAAGATATTATAATGCTCACAGAAAAGGAAAATTCAAGTTGCATACTTTGACAATTCTGCCTCTTGCAATCTATCGCCTGTCACCTACGCAATTGAAGCAAATAATGTAATAATTTTAAAATATAGTTTGTATAATATGTTTAAAAAGAATGGCCCAGAGTTTCTTGCACGTTCTATCAAAAAAATGTTATTTACAGCAATTTTTTTTTTTTCTAACAACTGTGTAAGAATAGAACCCTAGAGGAAATAGTCTAGCTAGGCTATATATGTGTGACTACATAAGTTAATAATTACATTGCAATGGAGGTTTTAATTCATTGTCTCTAGATAATTACTTTTAAGTTAAATATATATGTTCCTTTAGTTGATTTTAAATGGAGTTTATTGTTATTATAACTAATTTAATATTTCCATTGTTACAGGTAAGAACATCACGGCGAAATTAATCTCTAAAGTAGCGGTAAGACAATGAAACGGTTTAAATTTTAAGCGTCCATGGCATACTCATCTAGAGTATGGACACTCAGGCGAGTGGAACTTCTTGTCGTCGTCAGTTTTTCCTGATGAATACAACATGGTTGTCTTCAAATCGAGAGTAAATAGGTTTCTTCTAGGTAAGCGTGTTCCATCTTTGACCATATCAATGCTCAACATCAGGCAGGGTGCGGTAAAACGCGAACTTATATTGAAAATAAAAATAAACTTGTAGTCTTTTTTCTGCATTACAACACCACTAATGTTGAATTCTTCTTAAATAATAAAACTTTAAAAAAAAAAAACTATATTTGCTGTTAATTTGTAGCCACGGATCTATCAATTTTGTGCTTAATGTGGCAGTACAATGTAGAAAGCGTTCGAAAAGCGTCTTTGGTCAAATATTAACGCTTTCCTTGGCTTACAACACAATACCGACTGCACTCAGCAAAAGTGCCAAATTGACATCATAACAGATATAGATAAGTTATTTGGAATGAAACGATGAAAAAGAAATGTTGCCAACGCAGAAAAGTTGTAAGCACATAAAGGGAAAGCTACACCGCACTGTCAAACAGGGCGATCAAATCGGCAAAGATCGCACAGCGGTCCGTCTCGACACTTTTGTCCCGGTTTAATCACGGCCACATAAATTGTGCGGGACCAATCCAGCGGCTATCACTTACAGGGTGTAAAGTTGAACGCACACTTGCAACTTTTAGTTGAATACTTGGTGGGATAAGTGTTTATTTCAGTACGTTTTGATCCTGAACTGACAGTGTGAAAATGCTTTTAGACGGCAAAATTTTGTGTGGTCAATATTGACATGGATATTGATTTACATGATTGTGAATATTGAACAAGTACGTAGCTACTTGTTCAATATTTTTGGGAGACAGTGCCATAACCCTTGGCATCTTTAGAATCACAGTGTAAGATAGTAGTTACTCAGAAGACGCTACTGCCCCTTGCTGCCTTGCGGTATTTTACCCTTAGTGACCTCCTACCAACACCTACGAATTGTTAGGTACACGCTGTTATAGAAATATTTTATGAACACCCAATTCAATTAAAATGAATGAACTTTTTTCTCTTTTTCACGTCTGTGTCTAATTTCATTGTACTCCAAAATAAATTTTAAGTTTGCAATCACTTCCAGTGATCGTCAGTATTTACTAGTAGACTAAGGTAATGATTAATACAACCAATTTGGTATCATCTGAAAAGTGGTGTTATAAATTATATATACTAGGTACTAATAAGTACCCATTTGTACTACCAAATACCCCGTGGGGTGCCGGCTAGTATGTCGCACTCCCATCTCTACCCATGGGTGTCGTAAGCGGCGACTAAGGGTAACACACCAGCAGGTAGGCAGCAGCGCTTTCTGAGGAACTGATAACGCACACTGTGATTCTGAAGATGCCTTCCAAGCGTGGGGATTATTGCAAACGATAATGGTGAAGACTGTGTTCAGCAGTGGACAATCCGGCTGATTCAGTACAGTTCTACCAACAGCATTTTGGTGGTGGAGAATTTTTATTATCCTTTGCACTACTGCTATTATCGTGTCTAATTTTGGTTTATCACGTTACACCACCAGCGCATTTGGACTGCTAAACTAATGAAGAAATGGTGTTTGTAAAAATATGTTAAGTAAATTTAGTTGAAAGCTTTTCTTACATTTGTTCATAGGAAAAAAAATTAATAAAAAGTATTCGGTGTGATATAACTTACAAAAAAAAACAATCTTCCACTATGCGCCGCACCTTAACCGCTTAATGTGGACATCCACCCTTGATTGTGCGGGAACACATTGTTTCATTAAACTACATGTTTGGTCAGCACTAGTGCTTGACCAACTACGCTATGAACTCTAACCCAACGCAATACGGTTCAAATTAGCAAAGAATAATCAATCCTAATTTACTCCATCACGTTCAAGGTAATATGTGCTATGGCTGCTTCAGTATAGGGTTGTATTTTCTTTGATTGTGTTGCATGGAAACTATACTTACTGAATTAGGGAAAAGGAACTTTAAGGCTTTTGTATAGAGGTGCTTATAGAATGTAAGGTTATTTTTCACGTGGAAGATTCTGCGATAATGCGACATTTTGTCTGCGATTGCGGAATTTGTTTGTACATTAAAATACCTTTTCGAGGGTTGCCAGTGACGAATGAATTAACGGAATTACAGTATCGGGACGAGATGGGAATTTTAGATAAATGTTTTGTTTTAATATATTGTAGGCGGTAGAAATTGTGTAGAAACACAACACTGAGAGACGGAACAGGAAGAGTATACGTACCTTTATATCTTTGATGTTCATATTCCATATTCATTTATTCATTCATAAGTTTTAGGTACCTACAACTTTAGAAATAATAATAATAAGAATTGGAATGTCATTCCGCTAAAACTTGTCTTAACAGACGTATGAATACAATTTCAAATTAATTAATTTTAAAATAAAATGTCAAGATAATTATATCCAAACTATAGACAATATACCTAGTATCACTTGCACTATGAATTCAAGATGAATCTAACAAAATCCTATACATTCAAATCGGTTAAGTAGTTTAGAATATAAGGTGGAATAAACAAAGTCATCCTTTACAGAACTTGCAAGTTTAAACACTTAGTAGTTGGTAGGTATTTAAAATATGACTAAACTACTTTTTTAAAATGATTTACGAAGATCCTATCCTTAACTGGTTCTTGATTGAATAGAATACTCCTTCTTTTAGAATTGTCATTCTAAATGTTACACAAACGTGGAGTTTAGTGTGAACAGAGCAAAAAACTAAGTATTTATTTTAGTCCGATAGCGCTAGGCTATTTTCGGGTCGTAAGTTAAAAAAATCTAAATTTGCACATTTCTTGCATGTGGATACAGTCGTACCTATAAAGCTTATTATTTCGTTTTGTGCTACATCTGTCACTTGCATTTTCAGCAATTCAATGATTTGTGGCTAACTTGTTTGATTCAAATCAAGACTTCCAAAATTATTTTAAAGTTTAAAAATATAATGGCATCATATCTAAGAAAGCCTGCGTAGTGTGCAAACCCAGTTTGTGTCATTTTCATCAAGTGCAAACAGACAAACAGACAGTATGTTAGAACAATGTAAAAAAAAATACAATTGAAATGGTAAATATAAACTTCATCGGATCACCTAAATATGGCCAATAAATAATTTTGTGCCAATTCAGACCACGGCATTATTAGATTTTTAAAAATTTTGGTATTTCATGCTACCAACGCTTCAAAAAATATTATAATCATTAGGGTTCACATATGCAATATTGTGCGTGCATGGAAAATAGACACTGTAAATTTGTGTAATTTCCATGCATGGCAATTAAACACCAAAAATAAACACGCTGAAAAAATAAGCACATACGTTCGTTCTGTAGGTACGATTACGGTAGGTACGAATAATATTCCATGGATATAAACGACACAAACTCAGAATAGTGTTTCTTTAATCTATGATAATATTTAAGACGTAAAATTTTATAACTTTTGTTTTGTTTTGTGGCTTTTACGGGATGTTCTAGAATAAATATATACGAGTATATATATATTTTCTAATGCCATGGATGAATTCGACACAAAACGTTATGTACAACGGATACCAGTGACTTAAAACTAGTAACATCCATTTGACCTATTATAATATTATTTTAAAACCGTTTAGGCACCATAGTAAGTACTGGTTAAATATCAGTATTCCCGTGGAGAGAAATGACACAAAATACATACACGCGAGAGCAATGAATCCGGGTCACTTAAAGAATCCTAAAAATCTCGGAAACTAAAAATGCTAGGTTAATGCAATAAATTGTATTTAATAGACAATGTAATACTCCTTAAATGAAGGTATTAAAACTTCTTAGTTATTGTAAAGTTATATCATAAAAAAATCAAATTTGAAAAAGGGCCACTTTCGAAGATGGAACTACGAAATTACAGCATTTGGTTTTGCTTTTGTTTGTAATCTGTCATTTATGTGGGTACATAAACCATGTTGATAGTGCTCTATATTCATTATTCAAGCTGAAATTATGTCGCTTACGCCTGAAGAATGCACCAGAATACTTACAATGATGGAAACCGGCCGGAGTCAGCGCGATACAGCCAGGACTGTCGGTGTGTCGCTGTCAACAGTACAAAGAGTTCTCCGACGTTACGAAGAAACTGGTTCTAACCTACGCAGACCAGGAACGGGCAGAACCAGGTGTACCACAGCACGAGAAGACCGATACTTGGTGAACACCATGCTTCGAAATCGCTTTCTCACAGGAACTGAACTCACCAATCAGTTTCGACGCCTCGGAGGAAGTAACCCAAGTGCATGGACAGTAAGACGTCGGCTTGCTGAATCTAACTTAAAACCCCTTAGACCTGCAAACGGCCCTAAACTGGAGCGTGGGCATCGTATTTCGAGGCTAAGATATGCCCAGAGCCACGTAAATTGGAGTATTGAAGATTGGTCAAAAGTTATGTTCTCCGACGAATCAAAATTTATGCTCTACAAGCACGATGGAAGACACAGAGTGTATCGAAGACCAGGGGAAAGATTCAAGCAAGCATGCATCGAAGAAAAAGTAGCCTACGGTGGTGGGTCTGTACTTGTGTGGGCCGGAATTTCTTCTGAAAGTCGCACAGAGCTGGTGATCATAGAAAACGGCTCTTTAACTAGCGTAAGATATGTGGAAGAAATCTTCAATGATCACGTTGGTCCATTTATGGTCAATTTAGGTGAGGATGCTATATTTATGCATGACAATGCCCGACCTCATACAGGTAGGATTGTGAATGACTACCTTCAAGAGATGAACATTACTCGTATGGAGTGGCCAGCGCGCAGCCCGGATATCAAACCGATCGAGCATGCTTGGGACGAGCTAGGCAGATGCGTAAAACAACGAAACCCTCCCCCAATCACGCTTCGTGAGCTCAAAATTGCTCTCACAGAGGAATGGGAGAATATTCCCCAAAATCGTATAAGGAACTTGGTGTACAGCATGCCAAACCGCGTAAACGCAGTAATGGAAGCACGAGGAGGCAATACGAAGTATTAAAATTCAAGAAAGTCGTAATAAAGTTCAAAAATTTCATGTTTCCTATTTTTGTTTTAAGGAGAGATCAGCAGTTTTTTTCTTTATGTAATTTTGTGTTAATAAAATGTATGGTGACTCATATTTTTTTTACTTTCATTTAAGGAGTATTACATTGTCTATTAAATACAATTTATTGCATTAACCTATCATTTTTAGTTTCCGAGATTTTTAACATTCTTTAAGTGACCCGGATTCATTGCTCTCGAGTGTATGTACATTTAATACTACTTTATTATTATCATGAAAGACAAATTTTCAACTTGAATTTTATTTCCGTCGGATAATGTTCGCAAAGACAAATACCTAAATTTCTACCTAAGCAAGCACCTAATATGACAGAAACTACTGTATAAGGTTTGGCAAATGGTCAGGAAACTATATCCAAAACATAAACAACTTTAATTTTTTCGAAATTAAAAACCTAGCGCTACCCGTCTATTTTAAGAATGGTATGGGTTACATATTTCAGCCGTTTGGTGTAGAGACGTTGGGTCCGTGGGGATCGGGAGCTCATCGTATTTTCCAAAACTTATCTGAGCGCTTGGTCGATGCGACGCGTGATCCAAATGCTGGCACATATTTGGCTCAACGAATATGCATTGCAATTGAACGAGGCAATGCTGCCAGCATGCTGGGCACGCTGCCAACTGGTAGTGGGCTGGAACATTTGGACTGCCTGTGAGTCTGCTATGACTTATAGGTAATCCAAGTGCTTTAATTGTAGTAGCTGTAGTTTTGTACATAGTTCGTAAAATTTTGTTAAATAAATGCATACCGCCAGTAAAAAATGATAATTTAAGAATTAGAAATTTCGAAATTCCCAGAACTTACACAAGCCTTTATTCACCTGTCCCGATGCTTGTCATCAAATCTTGCAAATTAAATTTGATCCACTTCCTGGTTACCTATTGAGTTGAAGTTTTGCATACATGTGTAAATCGCGTGACAATGCAATATTATGATGATCTGATGATGGAGCTAGAAGGTGGCCAAAGGAACTTTGCAATGACACGACAGAACCTCATCGAGTTTGGGCTCATTTGAATCGTCTTGAGGAGTAGTTTGTCTTTCAATGGTAACCATGGTCTAACGTTGGAGCTGGCATGTGGACATAGAAACTCTGTAATGAATCGACGCAAACCAATCGAATTTCGGCTCGTTTGATTCGTCTTGGCGAGTACTTTATTTTTAGATGGCTACCACGGTCTGATCTGATGATGGAGCTGAAAGTTCGTCATAGGAACTCAGTAAAAAAACGACGCAACCGCATCGATTTTTAGGGTTCCGTACCAAAAGGGTAAAAACGGGACACTGTTACTGAGACTTCGCTGTCCGTCCGTCTGTCACCAGGCTGTATCTCAAGAACGGTGATAGCTAGACAGTTGAAATTTTCACTGATGATGTACTTCTATTGCCGCTATAACAACAAATACTAAAAATAAAATAAAGTAAATATTTAAGTGGGTCTCCGATACAACAAACTTGATTTTTTTACCGTTTCTTGCTCGATACTAATAACGGTGACAGGTAGACGCTTTAACTAATCACAGAATATTTAGTTTTATGTTATCTTTAAATATAATTATAAAAATAAAACAAATAATTGAGGGGGCTTCCATACAATAAAAGAGGTTTTCGACGTTTATTCGCTAAAAATAATAATAATGAACAGGTAGAAATTTGAAATTTTTACCGAATACTTAGTTGTATATTTACTTTAAACATAAACAATTAGTGAGATCACTATTTAGGGATTTTACCTACCTAGTATAGGAACGTACATACCCAGCTCAATCGAATACTGCGAAAAGTGTCTGTACCTTGCAAGATTAGGTTACATGTACGGAACCCTTCATGTGCGAGTCCCACTCGCACTTGGCCCGTTTTATTAAATTAGTTCTGTTTAATATTCGCAATAACATAATAAAAGCTTGTTTTTAAAAAGTTTTTTGTCTCGATTCTTGTTTTATTCATACTTTTAAGTAAATTGATAAAAGTACATACAGGGTAGTACTTTACATTTAAATAGAAGTACGATACATTTAAATAGAATATTAGATCAAACATTTCGTTATACGTATATTTGCATAACAAATGTAAGTAGATTACGTTATTTTTTTCGCTTCTCGTGTTTTATGATAATTTATACATTTTTCATCCTCTCAAGTAAATGCAAATAGCATTAACTTTTTCGAACTAAGAATGTAGCTTGTCTTTTCAATTTAATATTACCTACCTATCTAATTTAAGTTGTTACTAGCAGAGTAAGTTTAAAGAATTATATTACGTGAGTCAATGATTTCAATGTTCATGTCTATGTCAGCTTTTACTGATAAATAATTTGCCTTTAGGCTAATGTAAAGCTTTCTATACAACGTAGTTTCATATTTTAAATGACGAATGATGATGTAATCCTGACCGATATCGGCTACAGCGACTGTTATATCTGGATAGGCATGTTTGATTTACGTATTTAGAACTAGGTTCTGTTGTTCAACCCTTTGGAGCGCTCTCTGTGGCTTCAGTAACCGATTATGTTGCAGAAGGTACGAGCGCACTTGCGGCATATCAATACTAGTAATTAAACTCGGTGAAATTTCGTATGCATGTCCTTGAGCTTAAAATATATGCGTCTGGTTTGGCAGTTTTCCGTTAAAATTATATAGTATTCCCATACAAAACGACTTACCCATATAATTTTGAACATGTTCAAAATGTCATTCGATTGTTTGTTGGAATGGCTTTTCGGAATGATCCTTCTGCTATTTTTTTTCTATATAATTTTATATTATTTGGGTATAGATTGAGTTTGAAACCAGCTACAGTGCGATTATCTTTGGACCAAGTGCTCCAAGCGCGAATAGTTAAATTCAGTGCAGTGTGTGACTAGTGATCTGTAAAGTGCGAACAGTTCAGTGTTAAGTGTTGTTTTAAGAAAAGTGTTAAGTGACTGTAGAACTGGTGAATAAAGGTGTCAGTTTGCCGAAAATGTATTGCATTATTTATCCCGAACCTCCAGCTCGTAACAGTATTTGTCATTCGATTATTTGTTGGAATGGCTTTTCGGAATGATCCTTCTGTTAATTTTTTCTGTGCCTCAGCGTAATAGTATTTTTTTTGGGTTTAATTATTTTGGTAAATTCAGTACCAAAGAATTTTTTTTCAAGATTCTTATCGCGTGATTTACACACTTAACTGGTTTTCATTATTTTGAATAATAACAGAGTGTACTAAGAACTTATATTTACATAACGATGCGATGCGATAGACGTGTCTCAAACTTTTTCTTTTGACGAATTATACCGCTTCGATTAATCTTTTATGTGATTAAACTCAAAAATTTTCTTTGAAACTGTTTAAGGTTTTACCAAACGCGCTACAAGTTTAAACACTCGTGTCTAATTCGTCTTCAACTTTCCTCAATATATTGGAAGAAAATATCAAACTTTTAACGCTGCTTATCTACTAGCGATATGCGAGAGAGATGAGCGGTGTGCGAGGAAAAAATCGACCAATAAGATTGCATCATTTTCCTAACCTCGCATAGCGCAGCGGACATATACATGTTCAAAATTATTTGGGTAAGTAAAAAAGTTTAAATTCCAGAAATACGATACACTGAACCGTCTGATTATATTCCATGCAGTCGTAACACACCGCGAACAAACAATAAATACATGAGTTGCCTAACCTAAGTTATAATTGGATAGAAGTTAGTACGAATAGGTAGATCGGACCGCAGTTTGGTTAGTTTAGTTCCGCAGATATTATTATACGGTGTCTAGTTCCGGAGTTACGATAGTTGGGATAATTATGGTGCATCCTAATTTGAGCCTTAAAGTTACCTATAATTATAGGCTAGAATGCAGCTCCCATGTCTTTCTGTGAGATTCGTAAGAGGCGGTGAAGGGATAATACCAGAAGGACCTTTTAAGGTTCCTGTTATTATTTCATTTGATTGTGACATGAGATCTACCTATGCTTATAATTGACAAGTGACAAACTACACTGGGCCCATCATCCTCAGACATACTGTTGTTGAACGCTCACAGAAGGAAAATTCAAGTTGCACGTAAAAAGCATTTTGATTAAGAGATCTTACTACACACTGACTAGATTCAGGCGTTACTTTGCTGAAATCCATATTTAAGGATAACAAATATATTTTTAAAAGTAGCTTAAGAAAATATTAAATAACGTTTTAATGAAACACTTTAAAAAATATTGGAATATATATCTAGTGACAATTCCGCCTAATTTTGTTTTATGCCCACGTGACGTCACAAACTCCACGCAGCCTAACCGGAAGAATATTCGATCGTGCGCTCGGTGAGTCAAGACCTCCTGATGATGCTTCGTTAAGAAGCGACACTAGTCGAATATTCTTCCGGTATTCTTCTTCTAAGTGTTTAATTAAAATGTTATTTAATGTTTTCTTAAGATCCTTTAAAAAATATATTTGTTATTCTTACTACACAGTTTGTGATTACTTACCGTACTGTATCAGCCGGATTGTCCACTGCTGAACACAGCCTCCCCCTTAATAGGGGTTGCCATAATCCCCACGCTTGGCAGATGTCTTAGAGATCGCTGTGTGAGATATCAGTTACTCGGAAAGCGCTGCTGCCCACCTTCTGGTATGTTACCCTTTACGACACCCACGCGTAGAGATGGAGGTGTGACATTCTAGTCCAAAACCCCACGGGCAATTGTGGTTACTTAAATGACAAAAAAGCTTGGACAATTCAGTGTCTGCCAAGCTTTCGCATGTCACCTACTTAATTTAAACAATAACTAAAAATATTGTAATAACTTCATAGTATAGTTTGTTACACATTGATAAAAGACGTTTAAAAGAATGTGATTAAAATTGGTAACCGTTCTTCTCGCAGTGGCTTTTTTTTGCTGAATGTGGCAGTAGAATGTGGAATATTTCAATATTAAAATTTAACTTCAAAAGAGCGTCGTAGATACTTAAATTATCAAATGATTTAGACTATGAATAGTATCCAGTGCTGGAGGTGAGGAAAATGAAGCGATTTTATTGGTCGATTTTTTCCTCGCACACCGCTCATTTCCCTCGCACATCGCTAGTTGATAAACAACGTTAAAAGTTTGATATTTTCTTTCAATGTATTGAGGAAAGTTGCAGACGAATTAGACACGAGTGTTTAAACTTGTAGCGCGTTTGGTAAGACCTTAAACAGTTTCAAAGAAAATTTTTGAGTTTAATCATATAAAAGATTAATCGAAGCGGTATAATTCGTCAAAAGAAAAGTTTGAGACACGTCTATCACATCGCATCGTTATGTAAATATAAGTTCTTATTACAATCTGTTATTGTTCAAAATAATGAAAACCAGTTGAGTGTGTAAAACACGCGATAAGAATCTAGAAAAAAAAAATATTTGGTAATGAATTTACCAAAATAATTAAAGACAAAAAAAATACTATTACGCTGAGGCACAGAAAAAAATTACTAGAAGGATAATTCCGAAAAGCCATTCCAAACAAATAATCGAATGACAAATACTGTTAGGGATGATACGAGGTTGCAGAGGTTGAAAATAAATGTTTAATGTTTGTTCACTGTTAAATCACTAATTTATTATTGTTGAAATGTTCTTAAGTTAAATTGTTATGACAATGTTAAATGATAATGAATGCTACCGTATGCCGCGCAGACCAAACGTGCACTGATTTGTAAATCGTTGGTTTGAGTAATTAGGTGTTTGCGACACACGGCGGATTGTGCCGTGTCAGGAAAATGTTTGGTATTGTACCAAACATATACTTACTGTTACGAGCTGGGGCTTCGGGATAAATGATGCAATACATTTTCGGCAAACTGACACCTTTATTCACTAGTTCTACAGACACTTAACACTTTTCTTAAAACAACACTTAACACTGAACTGTTCGCACTTTACAGATCACTGGTCACACACTGCACTGAATCTAACTATTCGCGCTTGGAGCACTTGGTCCAAAGATAATCGCACTGTAGCTCGTTTCAAACTCAATCTATACCCAAATGTCTAAGTTTCCAGAATGTTCACATAAGTCTAGATAGAAAAACAATAAGGGTCATAAATCATCCATTTAACGTAAACAAATTTGTATGGAATTCCTCGAATACTAACTAATACTTATACTGTGGTTGGTTACTAGTTGTCTAAGAACAACGGCGGCCCTTCTGTTTATAACCTTTTGTGTGAAGAGTAGGTACATTCTTGATTTCTTATACTTGTTCATTGACGTTGGATTATTCTAGATTGTTCGAGCCTTTGCGCCGTAAAAATACTATGTCTAATCCGAAAACACGATTCCATATATTATTCTCTATAAAAAGAAAACTTGATCATATCTAAAATTTCGCTTAATCAGGTTTTGTGGCTATATATAGTAAAAATCGTATCAAATCAAATTTTATTCTACTATATAGCAACCAAATCATACAGTACTAGAAAGATTATTTACGTATGTTAAGCTCAACTTTTTAAAATTATTTTATAAAATACGCTCACGCTGTTTAAATATTGCATAGTTCTGTTTCGCTCACTCGCATGTAAAACGAGGTATCTCCGTCCTACGCTTTCAGTCTGACATTTTCTAAGACTACTTTGCCATAAGCACAGAATAAAAAGGACCAAAAGTATCACTTTGCAAAGCCATTCCAATAAATAAGCGACTCTAGTTACGAAGCAATAAAGTTCATTTCAGCTCGCAAAGCCCGGACTACTTCATATTTGTATTCACCTACAAGACGTCTCTATTTCTATTGCATAGCTACGCATAGCTCTGATCTCTTCTGACGGGGCACGCACGTACAATAATACCGTCCGGACGGATACGCCAATGTAACTGTAACTTTGTACTAAAGTGTGGAGTGAGCCAGGCTTGACTGAGGTTTTTTATCAAAAAACACATTGTTTTTTATTTTGCTATACCCGGGGGCGGTGCGGGCGGCGGGCGGTAATTCTCTATACGTTCATAATGCATCATAGAGACGCCTCAATTGAATAAATGATTATGCCTTTGAGACTGAATTGAAAGGACGAGATGATATTATTATTAACATCGTGTTTAGGGTTCCGTACCCAAAGGTTAAAAACGGGACCCTATTACTGAGACTTCGCTGTCCGTCCGTCTGTCACCAGGCTGTTTCTCATTAACTGTGATAGCTAGACAGTTGAAATTTACACAGATGATGTATTTCTGTTGCCGCTATAACAACAAATACAAAAAGTTGGTCGTAAATTATTCGTAAAAAATCGGCCACGTGTGAATCGGACTCGCGCACGTTAAAACAAAAAAAGGTTCAAATATGAAGTCTAATATTGTATAGCTAATGGTAAGGAACCCTTCGTGCGCGAGTCCGACTCGCACTTGGCCGAATTTTTGTGAATATTATGATCCGTTTCCTGTAATATTTTTGCAAAAAGGAGGACTATTTTTTATAGAAGTTAGAATTTCGTTATACGCATTAACATTCAAAATACGCCTGTGAATAATAAGACTCTTTACATTTGCGAAACTGGTGCTAAAAACAAGGTTCCGCATAATATTCATCAAATCAAATCAAATCTTTTTTTTATGTTGTTGTGACGGAACAATCTCGAGGCCCACCTGATGTTAAGCAGTAACCTCTGCCAATAACAGATGCATTTTTATCACAAGTGACAAATTACACTGCGCTCGTCACACTGAGAGATACAGTTGTTAAGTCTCATGTGCTTGTAATTTTACTGGAACTGGAACACACTGTGAGGTGCTTGGTGGCAGCTTTTCTACTTGAGGTTTCCACCGTGCGGTGAAGCTCAAACCGGCGGGCTGTGGGTATTGAACGATGGACCTGTGGCGCAGTCCATAACGAATACCGCTCAGCCATAATTGCTTCAAAAATATCTACTTTAAGTTTTTTGTTTTTCTGTGTAAATGTAGAGGCAAAAAATTATATTCTACTCCGACGCAAGACGAGCAATCCCTTTTCAAAAAAACATTCGCAATCGTGAAGAGAACACGCCATCTGCAGTTAAAGTACATAAAGTCTAAATTAGGAGTTTAAACGTAATTGGCGACGGCTTCCGTTTTCGCGAAATCTCACGGTACCCCGTCGAGTGCTCCATTTTGAAGACGCCCCACTCTGATCTGAATTTAAATTAATCTATTTCGTTGATTGAAAAATCACGAATCAAAAATAATAAAATTGGACTTTTGGACACATTTTCCTGTCGGATCTCGAATATTCTAAAATTATTTCATTAGAATAGATAATTAGTATACGAGAATAAGCCAGCGTTTCTTTGAAACTGTATACCTTTGAGGTACTTTACTTTTTCTTTAGAAAATATATTGCACATACATAGACAAACCTCTTCACTCAGAAAGGCGCGGCCCTCTACAGCAACTTATTGTTGTGCATTTTTATGCGTACGTCTCGTTTATTCACCATATACCTTATAAATTAGTGCTTAATCTATATATATAAAAATTACGTGTCACGTTGTTTGTCCGCAATGAACTCCTAAACAAATGAACAAATTTTAAATTTGCTGGTCATCAACCAGGCTACTAGACTTCATCTGATCTAAATAAGTGCTTTTTCAAATACTTAACTCTCGGTATGATGTCGCTACCCTTCTATATTTCTAAATATGATTCCAAGCACTATCGCGTGCTAAGCGAAATTCACATTTACGATATATTATATTTTTATATAATATATCGTAAATGTGAATTTCGCTATTATATTCGCTATTATATCATTTTTAAGATATATTTTATAACATACTAGCGGCCCGCCCCGGCTCCGCACAGGTAATTACGACTATATATTGAATGTAACCTATCCTATCTTTCAATCTGGATCAAATTGCACACGGTATGCAGAGCAAATTTAATTTTTTTTCATTAGTTTAGGAATCCACCGCTGACAAACAACGTGACACGTAATTTTTATATGTAACGATTAAGCATAATAGGAATTTGTTTCTAAGTTACTACGAGTATATGTTACGCGCTGAGGCCCGTGCTCGTCGCTTCGCGCAATCGTAACTCCCAGACGAAGGACTTCAAAACAGTCCGAAACTGGTCGGAATCTTTCCGGTAAATATAACGCGGGTCCTAGCCGTTTAATAATAAGTTAATGAGTATATTTTAAAACATAAAGGAACTAAAAATATTATACATGATATGGTACCTTCTAATATATTATGATTAGTAAACATGTACCTATTATGTAAAATTTATTAGCACAGACGTAGAATACTGGAAGTTCCAAGTTTTGAAAGATGTTGCAAAATTGTTAGTCAACTGTAAGTACCAACATAAAAGTTTATGAAAACAAAAAACGCTACGAAAACAAGAAAATATTGAATCGTCTGTTTACCCGCCATGAGCGGCCATTTTGAATTACTTTTTTTTCTCAACCGTCAGTGTTGACACGGCCCCTTTAATGAAATGCCAACTTTCGTTCAGAAATTATAATTAGTACACAAATATTTGCCTTTTGTCATCTTTTGTACCGTTCATGGGGGTGTTATGCCGGCACCTTTTATTGTTTGCGTTTTTGAGGAAAACTGAAATTATATTTGTTTTCCTTGTTAAATATAATTGGCCATTGGAAATTTTATCGAAATATTACTTTAAAATCCTCACTTTATTCATGCAGGAAGGGTAATACGCAGGTCGTTTTAACTAGTTCTAACAAATCCGTCTTTTTCTAAGAGAGTTTTGACCACGTGTTGTTTTATAGTCTCTGTTGGCGCTCTGCATTGCGCTATCGGAGCTGGGAACTTTGAGGTGGAGATTTCAGAGATAAATGCCAGTCTTCTTATGAACTTCGGTTTATTAAAAAAATAGCTCATAAAATCACATGTTCACACAATCAGCAATAGGAAGGGAAGTGGAATTGACACTTGAAATAACATTAGTGAGGGAAAAAATCCATAACTTAGTAGTTTGGTGAAAATAGTCCTACCACAGACTAGCTATATCATAGAGATAATCTACCGAGATTAAGTATACAATTTCACATCTAAACAGTCTCCTATTATATTGCTGATAGGGTAGCGTTTGACCACTATCTCACCTGATAGTAAGTGATGATGCAGTCGAAGATATTGTTCAGGCTAACCAGAATTATTGGTTTTGGAGGACAGCTGCCGTAAGTAACCGGTGCTAAGCGACAGATCTTGTACTTGTATGTCAGGCTTTTGCAAACTCCCCGACCACCATGCCATCACGAGTCACGACTGCCATCCTAATAGAACAACCGATACCGATGGTTTAACGTGCCCTCCGAAGCACGGAAGCGCTCTGTAGTAATATCACTAGCGGTCACCGATCCGATCGCGGCGGACTTTGCTTAACTTTGCTGATCGGTTAAGAACTTTCGTTCAGAAATTTAATCAAAAAAAAGTAATCAAACTTTCAGAATACATTAATTCAATCCACATTACATTGTTGTGACAGAACGTATCCTATCTTCCATTTTTTTTTATTAATTCGATGTTTATAATGCGAATTTTTTTACTTGGCAGAATATAGGTTATTGTTTGCTTATTACTTCAGTTTTGTCATAAGATGATTAATTGTACCGTACTGTATGTTACTTGTAGACATTCATATCATGAAGGTAGAGCAATTTGCGAAATCTCGCCTGGCTACCTGCCACGCTCAAGTGGAAGCTGTCGCTGAGCACCTAACTGTGTGTTCTGACAGCCGTCCTTAAGAGCCAGTAATTCTATGTTAGCCTAAACAACATCTGCGACCACTTACCATCAGGTGGGATAGTTAAAAGGTTACCCTATCAGCTATAATTCATAAACATGTACTTGAGAACCAGTAAATCTTATCTTATCTTATCTAATATAGAGTATACATATAGCCAGGTAAGACAGTAGTCAAAGATTGACATATAAAGTGCAAAATATCTAAGGCAAGCTTAAAGCAAAACTTTCCTTACTGACCTATATACTGTGATCAAGTTTTGTTTGTCTATGACCCCCGATTAGTACAACGGATGCTCAAACAGAGTGTGTTTGTATTAATATATCGTATTTAACTAACCATAAATTGGTGTGGGCTGTCTGTATGTTCAATATTGGATGAAATAGAGTGGTTATTGATTATATACATCGATGATATATTTAGAAATCTAGAAATTCGTGTTTAACTGTGCTGTGAACACATGTTTTTTTTTTGCTGTGACAATGTGGAAATTATTTCAGATGGAAAAAGATAACTTCCAGTGCGACTTGAACCTGCTACCCCAAAATATAGTCCTGGTGCATTTCCAATTATACTATAGAAGCGGGTGCTGGACTGTGCATTTTTTTCATCAATCAGTGAATACACGCCATTTTGATGTTGGCGACATCTGCCTAAATACAATAAAACCCTATTTACTTAGGCTGGTAGGTTGATAAACGATTAATACTCAATACCAAATGAATGCAGCCAAATTGACAACACTAAATCGACGTGTATTATTTTAATTTAAATATATGAATGAATATAGTTATAAATATGACAGTCACTATAAGCCCGATCCGAAAACAAGACTTTTTAGTCACGATAGAAAAAGAAACCCCGCCACGTGCGAGTCGGACTCGCGCTCCGAGGTCCGAGAATCAAAACCTACAGAGTACCTACGTACTCTGTAGGTTTTGTTTCCCTTGCGAGTGTCGAAATTTGCTGCATAAACGGCTGTATCTTTTGATTGCATTGGCTTAGAAGTTTGATTATTTCACAGCTCCTATGGACAGTAGACCTGAGCATTTGATATGAATTTCAGCTTGATACCTCCACGCGTTCCTGAGAAAAAGGGCCTTGCTTGACAGATAGACGGACAAGAAAGTGATCCTACAAGGGTTCCGTTTTTTCCTTTTGAGATACGAACCCTAAAAAACATGAAAACGACTCTAAAATGTCACTTAGTCAAGTTTTTTGTTTTTGTAGTAAATGATATCAGGTCGCAAATTATTTCTAAGTATTATGGAGCAGGTGATACCTGCATGCCAAGATTTTTTTTCCGTTTTAGTAAATATTTATTGTATGAAAATTTTTTAAAAATTCGCCGACGATTTTTTTTTAAATGACTCGATATCCATTTTATTATAAATATTGCGTAGTTATATTTCGCTCACTCGCATGCGAAAGTACCTCTCTCCGTCAGTATGACATTGTTAAAGACAACTTCACCTTATGAGTAAATTGTACTTAGTGATTTATTCCGGATCATCTGCGCTCCGCCCGCGCCGTATTGGTGTGGACAGGGACCGTCAGGCGTGGCGTGGACGTCGATGGCTCCTGGCGGCAAATTAATAATAATAATAAATAATAAATTTAATATAGAGAAATAAGAAATTCGTGTCATAAAACTAACGCTCAAAAATAATTATTAACGTTCTTACGTTTTTTATTTTATACCGAAATAAATATCTAGAGATAATAATTAAACCGTTTAATATGTAAAAACAGATTGTTATTTCTACAAGACAAATATTTAGTACCTAAATATATAACATTCATAATTATAATATCTTATAAAGTATATGTAATAATTATTTCAAGCGGTGCTATGGAGAAGAGAGTAAAATTGTTTTGAATGGTGGTTTGAAATACGTAGTTTTCCAAATTAAATTTTTACTAAGAAGGCTCTTATATAATAAGCAGACAGTGATTGTATGTAGACAGTTAATTGGACAGACGAGGGTTAAATATCAACGCAGACTTATCGCCTCGGCACCTAATCAACGTAGTATTACTTATTAACGGCAAAAAGCATACGGCTCGCCTGTTAGAAGCGGTTACCGTCACCTATGGACATCTCCAAAGGTACTGTCGGTGCGTTGCCTACCCTTAAGAGCTTTACTGATTCCCTTTTTAAAGGAACCCATGTAGTACATATGGGAAAAGACCGATGAGGAAAGCTCGCTCTACATATAAACGCCAAAAGACCGCTTAGAGCGGACGGTGCTGGAAGTCCAGGGCTGCAAAATGTGAGAATGACAGGGTAAGACGGTGTCGAATGCGCAGTTTGGTAATATTGGTTAGTTGGAATAAGGTCAAAATCCTCGTCAGGGCATTCGTCATGCCATAATTGTCATAATCGATAGAATACATAAACTGAACCGATAATCGGGAGCTTGTCCCTAGTTGAGACGATCCAAATAATACATCTATGATCATCGGACTTATAATGACGTACATACCTACCGGCGGAGCACAGTGCGCGATAAACGTGAAGCCAAAAGTAACTATGCTCATTTCTTACCTCTTTCTTTTACGTGCATATACCTAAATAGGCGACCGTGAAAGGGACAAATTGAGAGGAGCATGGTTATTATTAGCTTCACATCGCGCGTTGTGCTCCGTCTGAATTTCTTTGGTCTGTGCGATGATCAGATTGCGTTGTAGTATTCCGATACAAATTATACTGAACAGCTTGAGTTAGGCTAATGTCAATATGATGTGAGTGCCGATTAGATCAGTGTACGTCAACCATAAGTCCCACCCGGAGAAACTTTAAAGCTTAGTGGTAGAGCATATTCAACCGGCTGAGAGAATCTATCACCAATGTTACCAGTTCATATTCGACCACCATCATCACTTCTCAACTGGTTCACCAGTTCACTGGTTCGTTATCAAATTCAAGTAGTTTTATGTTGTACTTACGTACACTTACAACTATGAGAATCAATTCGCCAAATATGGCAACACGGAAACATCTGTGTATGTCTATCCTCGACACCGCAACTCCGCGGCGTTACCCAGGAAACCCATATCGGTCCCTACAATCCGCGCGTAAACCGATAATAGTGCTGCAAACAACATTGACTGTCGATTATCGATATCAGTAGACCTTATATAATTTTTCGGTATCGATAAAAATATACGATTAGAAAACCGTTTCTTATTAATTGTACAGTAAACGTAGGTAGGTCTCCTTAAAAGAATAAACCTGTGTTAGTCGATATCGATAAAAAACGGTACCTTATTAATAGCACAGTTATTAATTTACGTGCGTCTTCTAGAAATAAATGTGTGTTATTATGACATCGTTTTTCAGATTCACATAGTGAACGATAATTTCACAGATACGTTCAAACCGATAGATAGATATATTTATTTTACCAGTTGTATGCCTTAATTAACAAATCATTAAAAATATATGAAATACTAAAGCATATAATCATAATAAAATCAATTAGGCAATCTAAAGGCCACTGCAGGATTACAGGCAGTCAAAATGATCAAGCCCCTATCTGCCATGCTGGCAGCATTGTCCGAATAACGGGCCGTTGCCGTTGAGCCAAATAATGGGCCCGATATCTCTACTCTGAATGGCTTAAATATATATGTAGGTATCCACTACCGAGATTACCATACTTGGACCACTTGAGCAGGCACAGCACTGACGTTAGTTCAGAAAAATGTGATGGTGCTAAAGTGGTACGAAACTAACTCTCTTTCACTAATGGCCGCTCTAACTTTAGGTCTTTTACCTTTCTTTAATAGTCACGCATTAGCCTATTATGTACAAGAATAACTGCAACATTGGCGCTGGTAAAAGCCAGGCGAATTAAATCGTTAAGGCTGGCATATAAATAATTTACAAGATAGACCTTGGCCTTTAAGGTTACATAATTATATTGACAGAAATCACGAGCTGGATCGAACCAGTGAAGCTGTTCTTTGTCTCTCAATTAAAATTAATTTCTCTTCTAGATAACTATAATTTACGAAGTATAACGAATTAGAATGAGAACTCTGTTGAATTTTGCGTGTCTTAAGTTGCAATGTGTTACCCATGCATTTATCTGTGGTTTATATTTTCGGCGCGTGTAAATTAGATCTTTGGCCTTAATACTAGTATAAAGTTACAAATATGACCATCATTTAAATTTATCTCTTATTTTTCTAGTCGCGTTTAGATATCTTAAGTCTAGTAGAACTTTTAGTAATTGTGAAACAAAAATGAAGAATATAACTAAATTAAATTTTCTACGAATAATCAATAGACAGCATTTGTTAAACGATATTTTTCAAAAGCACACAAAATAATATTTTATCGATATTATAAAAAGTGCTATAGTGATAGAGAAATGAACTCTCGTAGAAACATCGATAAGTTGGCAAGAGCCGCACTAGTGCACAGCCTCGGGCGGTATTGCCGTGTGTGCTCTGCCTTACACCCTTTGTCGACCGTGGGACACACAACCGCACTACACAATAAGCTTTGTGCTGACGATGACGCGGGCATCGCCGCGGGCCGCGAGTCTACGCTCCTCTGTGAACCGCTTTTGTTTATCATAGTCAAAGTTAAATCTCGGCCTCACAGGATATGTTCAGGAGTCGCTTGATCTGGCAGAATGTGTTGATTTTAACTAAGCCGAATACTTTTACTAATAAACTCGTATATATATATATACTAATATACAGGACGTCCCACGGATGTGCCACATGGATGGAAAGTACCTTGAAAATTGTAGAAGGAAAATTTTGCTGAAAAAAGACATTATTTGAATTTAAAAAACAATTTGAACTGCATTCATAGATATTTAAATAATTACATGGCTAAACCGGGAACCGAACCCGTTACACGAGCAAAATAATCATTCTGTAGCTTTATCATACCGATCGAAAGACTTCAGTATAAGGATTATTTGTAGGAAAATGTAGGACCACGCGGGCAACACCAGCTTTCGAATAAAAAAATATCATCAAAATCGGTTCACTCAATCAAAAGTTCTGAGGTAACAAACATTAAAAAAAATGGAATTATGTACATCCTCCTTTTTTGAATTCGGTCAAAAAAACGTATTACAGTAAAGTCTAGCTTTCAGTAACATCTAGCTTTCTATGTCACATTCTACTATAGAACCCGTTGAAGGCATTATCATGCTTCATTGGCTTCGATATTATGTATCACTTGAGAACTGCCCTTTTTCTACTATCTAGTTACATTTAGGTATCGTCTATGAAACCTTAGAAATTATACCTTAGGTGTTTAGTATTGAACTTTGAAAGTGATACCCGATACATCGTTTTTTATATATTGTGTCGGAACAAGCTAGAGGCCCACCTGATGTTAAGCAGAATAATCTCCGCCTATAACAGGTGCATTTATATCTAACTAGCTTTCCGGGTGCGGCTCCGCCCGGAAAGCTAGCTTTTGCGCAGTCGGATAAAAACTATCCTATGTTTTTTCCCGGGTCTCAAACTATCTTCATACCATATTTCATTCAAATCGGTCCATTAGTTTTGGCGTGAAAGCGTAACAGACAGACAGATAGACAGACAGAGTTACTTTCGCATTTATAATATTAGTACTGATATGTAATAAATAATAGTTTATTCAGAAAAAATAATCATACAAAGGTAATGAATAGATTCAGGCGTTACTTTGCGGCAATACATATTTAATAATAACAAATACTGTTAAAAGTATCCTAAAAATCATTAAATAATATTTAAAAAACACTTAAAAATGCATAAAATTATATACCTAGTGACAATTCCGCCTAATTTTCATGTTATTTACGTACTTCTCATCTTCTTGATCGTGCGCTCGGTGAGTCAAGACTTCCTGAAGATGCTTCGTTTAGAAGCGAAACTAATCGGGTATTCTTCCGGTTAGGCTACGTGATGTTTGTGACGTCACGTAGATAACAGGAAAATTAGGCGGAATTGTGACTAGATATATAATTTTATGCATTTTTAAGTGTTTTATTTAAATATTATTTAATGTTTTTTAGAATACTTTCAAAAGTATTTGTTATTATTAAATATGTATTGCCGCAAAGTCACAAATTGCACTGCGCCCGTCACCTTGAGACGTAGTTGTTAAGTCTCATGTGCCTGTAATTTCTTCGATTGCTAGTACTCATTCGATTTTCAATTTAATAAGCGTGCTTCTATTTTTAAACAGGATATATAGATTGACGTACAAAGCTTCAGATGTTTGTTCTCCTGCAATCTCTGCTAATACCTATCACATTTTGTTCCAACGTAGAAATAATAAACACTTCAAAAGGAATTTAAAACAGTTAATTTAATAACAAAACAATCGTTTGCCTCTGACATTAAACGATACGAAACGTCGGGACAATAATATTTATTTTAGTCCGAACGCACCTTTACTGATTCTAAATTTAAATCCTCCCGCCATTTCTCAAATGTCAAACTGTTTTCTTTTCTTCGTTCAAAAAGACGGTATCAAAAGCTTGGCCGTTTCGAGAAATCAAGAGATTTGTTGGAATTTTTATGATATCCGAATGCAGTTAGCGCTCGTAAGGCATTTCCGCAGTTTTAATTTATCCATACATGGTTTAGATTGATTAGTTTTAGTTTTATGTTGTTTGCGGTGAAGGTTTTTTATGTGTTCGTAAATTCCACAATAAATCCGTGAGCTCTTGAGGTTTTAGTACCGTGTGATAAAATTGACTTTTTTAATGGCACTGACCGCACTATATAGCTCTAAGTAGGCTTGCGCCCCTTATTTCCACGTATAGCTATGACGTGCCTTTTCTTCGACGAGCTCGTATTTGTTATAGGTTTTCTTTTATTCGTTTTCATGGGATTTTTAAGTGTCTCGGGATGTAGAAGAGAAAATGGTTTGGAGGAAAATATAAAATTGAAATACCTGCTACACGCGTTAATAGACAAATTGTTTTTTTGTTTTTGATAATTCTTATGCTTATTATTCATTAGCCGGTTAGGACACTAAGGTCTCGCGTAATATTTAACGGATATTATGGACAAAAGTCGCGACAGTTTTTAGCGAATTCTTATGCTTTTTAACCGAGTTCAAAAAAGGAGGAGGTTTTAATTTTTTTTTTTTGTGTTTTTTCTTATAACTTTACAGATTGTGCCGCCTTTGATGATTTTATATTTGAAAGCTGGTGTTTTTCATGTGGTCGCATTTAAATTAGAGTGAGATCTGTCATCTGACTAGTGTTTGAGTATCACTAATAATGCGTGTTTTGTGTACGAAGTCGCTGTTTTTTTTATATAAAATTAAAATTACGTTATTAAAAAAATAAATTAGGTAAGTGATTCATAAAAGTTTTATAGTAGAGAAAAAATACAGCTTAATGACCTGTCATTCAATATTTTGTTTTGTTTTTCTACACTAGCAAGTACTGTCAACATTGTCACCCCTTAAGTCAGCGAAAAGCAGCTAAAGTGAAGTTGATAGTCTTATCAACGCACCTCTACCTAACTATAATATCTACAAGCATAGCTAAGCCTCCAAACGACTCTCAGATCACGGCCTGCCACAGTATACTTGCCACCGTCTTACACTCTCCAATTTCCTCGTTTTATTTACACTGGCAAGTATAGATTATGGGACTTATAAAAACATCCTATGACAATTTTGGAAGGTTAAAGAATATGATTCTGTTTCTTTGTGGCACTCATGAAACTGTTGACGGTGGGGTGCTGGCCTAGAATTCACTAAGTGAGTACTACTTAAGAGTGCGCCCAATGCCCGGAAGAAAACATGTTTCACCCCCGCTTGTCCCATCGCACGAAAGTTGCACGTTTTAGTTGATGATTGAAGTTTAGGGTACAGTTTTTAGTGATGTTTTATGTAATTGTTCCAAATATAAACATGTAATAAAAGATTTAACCGATTATTCGAATAAAACATTAGTCTAGCTGTTATTTTCATAAAAAATAAAGTGGGGTTGTCGCTGATAATTCTGAGCATTCGAATTAAAACAGTTTTTTTAGCGCAGTTCTTATTAATTTTTTTAACTATGCTATGAGGTTTTTAAAACTTCTATTCATTACTGTACTTCTACACGATTAGCTCCTGCCTCTTATATTTTTTTTATTGTAATATTTACGTTATTTACCATCAAAAAGTATGTTTGAAAATACTTCTTTTGTGTAATTTTGGCATTGGGACCGCCCTTAATGTGTGAGTAATGCTGCAAAACCTTAAACGACGCAAATATATTAATTTCGATGGAGGTAATAATGCTTGTGCCGTTTCGGGTTGAATCGGGTCCGTGGTGGCCTATCAAAGTCAAAGACAAAATCATTTATTCAGTTAAAGCGTCTACGACGCTCTTATGAATGTCAATTACAAATTTTAATATTGAAATATTCTACATAGTACTGCCACGTTCAGCAAAAAAAAAAATATTGAGCCACTGCGAGAACGGGTAAGAAACTCGGGGCCATTCTTTTAAACGTTTTTTAAAAATGTGTTGCATACTATATAGTAAAATTATTACGATATTTATTTACATTACGTAGGTGACAGGCGCTTGCTTGGCATCAGAGGCGAACCAGCCAGTCCAAGCATTTTTGTCCATTCGAAACCTTTCTAGATGGTGGATGATAAACCAATGGTTTACTAAATGTATGACTGTATGTTATGATAGTTTTTTTTAAATATTTTAATTACAGCTTTTAGAGAGTACCTGCTTTATATATGTATAAACCTATAAGTAAAATAATGAGTGAGTAATATTAAATATTGCATTTTTTAAATATTTAATATATTTATTTATATATATAATTTTTTTTAAATATTTTATTTACAGCTTTTAGATAGTACCTGCTTTATATATGTATAAACCTATAAGTAAAATAATGAGTGAGTAATATTAAATATTGCATAAGCGACTTCTTAAAAAGGAGGAGTGTCTCAATTCGACACGTATTTATATTATATACTAGCTGTACCCGCGACTTCGTTCGCGATTGCCGTACCTGCACACTAATTATTCACATTTGTGCACTGTTTATCTCATATTAAGCAACACTGTGGTCTGCGGTGAAGCACTCTTATAGTAAACCATAGCTCAGAATGGAGCTTTCTACTTTGGATTTCAAAACTCCCGGGTTGTATTTTCCAGAAGACAGTAGTTAAGTAACTCAGAGAGTTCTTTCCCGGTTCGCACAATAAATGTTGAAGCAAAGTACCTTGTGCGTTTCTTTAGAATTTCGATTTTAAAACGGCGGTTTGTTTGACGGTAGATCGAATTTTTTTTAATTTCTCATTCTCGGAAAGTAGTGTTTGTTTGATCTGAGTAGCGGGTAGGAGACGCTCCTTCCCACCTAAGACCGGGAAAAACATTGGTGTAAACAAAGTTATATGTCCAAGATTTTTCGTTGTAAAATATTCTGTTGTTGTAAAACAATTAATAACAGCTACGTTTGGCAGGGTAGTAACTAAATATAAGGTAGAAAGTGTAGGTAAAAAAAAAATTAAAACTTTCCCTAAATTTCATTGTTCTAACTCCTAGTGTATCTTTGTATCTTCTACTCATGTTTATTATTTTTAGTAAATATTTAGAAAAACTACTATTTTTTTACCCTCCTCATATTTGAAATGAAAAGTAGAGTGTTCAACACGGATGTAAGTCATCGATTCCTACTTGGACTATAGCCGCATTAATTTTAAAAATATACTGCTCATGTTATTAAAATCAAAATAAATAATATAAAAAAACATACTATATTTATATCTTTATTCCTTATATTAGTAGTGAAAAGCAGAGAGATTCCTATACGGGCTATAGCCGCCCGTAAATATTCCAAACAAAATTTTACGTAAAATTTCACAAATAGTTCAAACCTCTCAATAAATTTTTAGTAAGTATGTTATTTTATCAATGAATAATTTTTAGAAAAGCTACTTTATTTACTTTCTTTAAATTCGATATGAAAAGTAGAGAGCTGAACGCGGGTGAAAGTTCCTTTTCCAATTCCTTTCGAACCTTGTATAACAATCTACTAAAGTTGTGCACTTCCAACTTTAAACGGATTAAATCACGTATATTTATCATTATTTTTGTCCCGACAGTCACCCCGTGACCACGATCACTACAAAGTGTTTGAAACGTCGGGACAAAAATAATGATAAATATACGCGATTTAAACCGTTTAAAGTTGTTTAATTACAAAGTGTAACAACCGTGAAAACCTAAGACTACATTGTGCACTTTCATTGCGCAGTCTCCGAAATGTATCCGTCAAAAGAAAGATAATTATGTAGTTTAAAAAACTGATTGTGGTGAATGTTTTTTTTTTTTCTGTTATAGGTATAGATTAGACTGATTAGAGCATTGCATGTTATGAAAAATATACGTAGGGAAGTTGTGCTTATCGTAATAAAAAAAACTGTGTTTTATCGTTTGAAAAATCAGTCTTTTGGAGAGGTCCGATTACAGACCTATCTATTATACCTATACGATAAAGTGCAAACGCCAGCTTTAAGATGAGCCGTACGTTGAAAGGTTTCTGTACATTTTGGGTGTCAAGTTTTTTGGAACGTAATATTTAGGTTATGATGTCTGTTATTTCTGAACTTCAAACCCGATGACTTTGAAATATTTACGGGATAAATTTTAAAGTACCACTATTCTAACAAAAATATCGGCCAAGTGCGAGTCGGACTCGCGCACGAAGGGTTCCGTACCATTAGCTATACAACATTAGACTTCATATTTTAACCTTTCTTTGTTTTAACGTGAGCGAGTCCAACTCGCACTTGGCCAACTTTTTGTATTTGTTGTTATAGCGGCAACAGAAATACATCATCTGTGAAAATTTCAACTGTCTAGCTATCACCGTTCTTGAGATACAGCCTGGTGACAAACAGACGGACGGATGGACGGACAGACGGACGGACGGACAGCGGGACAGACCGTTTTTCCCCTTTGGGTACGGAACCCTAAAAAGAACGTCTGAATCGGACTACGCGTTAATAAATTACAACTAAGTGTATATTTTGACTTTCATCCCATCTCCCAAGGGAACCACGCTGAATTTCGGGATAAAAAGCTAAATTATCCTACCTTGTAGTATGAACTCCAATCATGCTAAGTTTCATTGAAATCCATTCAGTAGTTTTGGAGTGATACGCGGCCGGGATACAGACAGACAGACAAACAGACAGACAGACAGACAGACAAAAATAAAAAAAAATATAGTTTCGGCATCAGTATCAGCTACAGAGTACTGTACATTTTTTTTTTCAAAATATCTGCCATGTACAGAATTGGACCTGTTACAGTTTTATTATAAGTATAGATAGAAGAAGAAAATAATGATGACCGCGCATAACCTGTTATATGCCAATATTTTTTTAAAAGGGTATACATCGGTGAAATGCTTGACATACCTACTTAGATGATTGGTAGTTGCAAGATTTGGCGATGGTGACCAATATTGTAAGTCCCCACGCTTGGCAGATTGCATGGGGATGGCGCAGTTCTTTAGTAGGCGATACTGATGGACTGCCCACCATTCGACTGACATCTTAGGTCATACAAATTTTGTTTTCGTCCGTATTCGTAGCTATTGTTAGTGAAATGGGTTCTTGCGGATATTCAAAGAAAAAGGCTGATTTTACCAACAGATCCAAATCTACTCCAAACAGTGACTCTCAGAGCCTCTAGTAAAGAGGCAACTGATGATTTTCCTATATAGATTCGGTTGCTCCGGTTAACAACTTTGCTTGTTTACGACGCCACTATACCAGAAATGAGTCTTATTACTGAAAATGATTTTCTTCCCGATGTCAGCCGTTAATTGTTGTAAAGCTCAATTAGTAAAAACTATTCGTTAGAAGTTCATTGAACTTTATATGGTTTAAGGTCCAAGTCTCGACGCCAAACCGAAAATTCTAGAAGAGTCGTAAAGTTGTTTTAGATTTTGTGTATCTACACAGCAGCGAGTTGTTCGACTATATCAGAAAGGGTTTTCAGGATGCAGAAACGTTGTGTTAGGGTTATTAACAAAGCCTGGTTCTTGGACAGCTGCAAGCCACTGTTTAAATCCTCGAACATCCTTCCACTACCTTGCCTTTACATTTAGAGAAATGTACGTGCCTCTTCGCAAAATCTCATCCAGAATATTTCAAAAAACACTGTGAAGACATAACGAGACAAAAAAGACAAAGATTAAAAAACCTACTATATCAACCCCCCTGTAGGAATGATATTTATAAGAAAAATGTATATAATATGATAATTTTAATTTATAATGCATTACCAAATGACATTAAATTATTAGATGGCAATAGATTTAAGATGGTTCTGACGAATTGGTTATTAAGTAATTGTTTTTACGGTATTAAGGATTATTTAAGTTCTAAGTATATCTCTGTAAAATAACTTATTTTATTTTTAAATATCGGCACGTCTGCATGCAGGCTGAATACACTGAACAATTAATATTATTAATTTAAGACCACATATGTATTTACTGTATTCTAGCAAATAAAATATTGATTGATTGATTGATTAATTGAAAGAAAAGAAGATCTTTGACTACCTATATCATGAAGTAAAGAAGATAAAACTGAAGGAGGTGCGAGTTAAGGAACCCCAATACACCCAAATTAGCTTCATCAACAAAACCTCACCACGAGATCAGCAATAGCTAAGTAGGACATGAGGCACTAGTGGGGAAATGCTGAATTGTAGAAAACTAGTATATAAGGTTAATATATTGTAAATTAGAATTAATTATTATTTGGATTAAGACTACGTTGTAACTCTGCTTGTTGAAATAAATTATTTTTTTTAACAAAACCAGTAGTCGGCTACTTAATTGGCGCTAAGGACAGGATCCTTGCAGTGATTCAGCACAGTTTCATCATTAACTGAGGCAATCGACGTCCGTTTCTACGGTTTGGCAAGGATCGACGAACAAATAAATTTATTAAGGAGCAGTACTGGACAAATACAGAGGACAAACCAAAGCCAAATATTAATTCAAGGATATGGGAAGAGCAGCGGAATTGTGAGTAAATCTTTTTCACCTCCCTTTCAAATTTCTTTTCATATCCAACCTTGTATTGATTTTATGTTGTGTGTGTATTATTTAGGATTAGAAAACGCCTAATTACACAGTATAGGATCATAGGATAGATCATATTATCTTAATTTTTGACATTAATTGAAGGATAATTTTAGTTAGGTACGTGTATTTTGTACGATTTTTTTTCTTTATTTCTCTACTTTTTAATTAAGTGCATTGACAATGGAGAACATTAACCGGGTACCCCAGGATATTGTTAACATAATCCCAATATTCAGTGGCGATGCTAGGGTACTACCATTATTTATAAAAAAATGTAAGTACGTATTATCTCAGTATCAGGGGAACGTAGCGCAAAACGAATATCTTTTCCATGTAATAACTAGTAGGTTAACAGGGGAAGCAGCTAGTTTAGTAGGTGAACGGGACACAATAGCGTCCTGGGATGAATTAGAAACACTACTTAACCAGCACTTCGGCGACCCACGCACCGAAGATTGTTTAGCAATGGAGTTAGAATCCGCAAAAATATATAGGAGCGAAAGTTATTTGGAATTTTGTCATAGATTACAACATATGCGAAGCGTTTTATTTTCAAAGTTATCAGAGAGCATTCACGATGAATCCTTACGTTTAGCAAAACAACACATCTATAATAACACAGCGTTAAAAATATTTCTCTATAATTTACCGCAGTATTTAGTAAGGTTGGTTCGTTTACGTAACGTTTGTACTTTAGAAGAAGCCTTAAAGGTAGTGTTAGAGGAACAGAATTTCCAGTTGGTATACGATTCAAGAAGTAATTATGACCGCCGTAACTTTAATAGGTCCCCGAGACCAAATTTTTCCAACAGTTTTAACAACCCAAGGTACCACGCTCAGAGCCCAGCGAGTACTTCCGCACCTAATAACATGACAAACGCTTCATTTACAAGTACGCCAAACAGTTCGTTTCAATCTAGAAACTCGAAACAATTCAATTCTTATAATAATCAGTCTAATAATATCCCGCGGCAACAAGTAACTAGGCCACAGCTACCAATACAACGGGGTCAGCACTATGCGAGTCGCGAACCGCTCGTGCCGCCTTTTGCTGCGCCAGCGACTTCGGGCTCGAACACCGATGTCACAATGCGCACGGCCAGCTCGCGACGTATTAACTATACTGATCACTTTAACGATGACCTAAATAATGTAAACGACAGTACTCAGGCCCATAATAATGATTCTGGATCAGAAATTTTTTTTATGACGGCCTCCATTCTAGAGAGAAAATAGAAATTAATCTTAGTAAGCGGCTGAATTTACCTCACATTATATTGCCCGAACTAAATTCAGTTTTTATGATCGATACGGGTAGTGTCCGGTCTTTTATCAGCCCGCACGTTGCAAATAAGTATTTTAAGAAGTATATTCAGCATGAGCCATTTGAAGTTGTTAGCACTCACGCTTCAAGTATTCATAGCGAAACAGCAATAATTCCGTTACCGAGATCTTTTATGAGTAACGAGTTTCACAAATTTTATGTTTATAGTGTAGACGATAGGTACGACGGATTAATAGGTAGTGATTTGCTTAAACAACTACAAGCAAAAATTAATATGGAACACCAGGTACTACACTTAAAATCAACGAATATACCTATAATATATTCACCGCCCACGAGAGAGGTATACAATTTACCCCCTCGTAGCGAATTAAGGGTAAAACTTCCTGTTAATTTATTAAATGGAGAAGCCATATTAGAATTTAAGGAATTTACAGAAGGGATTCGAATGCCCGCTGCAGTAGTATCATGTATAAATGGATATGCTACCACAGTCATTCAAAATTATACTGACGAGCATAGAAATTTAGTAGTAACAGCACCTTTTAGAGTAGAAATGTATACTCATAACTCACACATTAATGTGAACTTTACGGAAAGCGATAGAGAAATAGAAAATCTTTTGACACAAAATTTATCAAAACTAAGATTAGATCACATGAATCAGGAAGAGCGTCAAGCGATTGAAGGAATCTGTCAGGAGTATAAGGATATTTTTTATTGCGAAAATATCCCATTGTCCTTTACTAATCAGGTTAAACATGTTATTAGAACTAAGAATGAGGATCCCATTAATATTAAGCCGCACAGATTACCTCCCGTTCAAGCAAAAGAGATTAGAAATCAAGTAGATAAAATGCTTAAGGATAACATTATCCAGGAATCACATTCTCCTTGGAGTGCTCCGGTGCATTTAGTCCCTAAGAAAATGGACGCATCAGGACAACAAAAATGGAGATTGGTCGTCGACTATAGGCGATTAAACGAGATCACTACTGACGATAAGTACCCTTTGCCCAACATTAACGACTTATTCGACATGTTAGGGAAAAGCACCTACTTTACAACCCTTGATTTAGCTAGTGGGTACCACCAAATTGAAGTTCAAGAAGCAGATAGAGCCAAAACTGCATTTTCCACTCCTGCGGGACATTATCATTTTAATAGGATGCCATTTGGATTAAAAACAGCCCCTGCCACTTTCCAACGAGCAATGGATAACGTACTGAGAGGTCTACAGGGCTTGCATTGCCTTATATATCTTGATGACGTCATCATTTTCTCAAAAAGTTTGCCTGAACACATACAAAAACTTAGATCAGTTTTTGACCGTTTTCGACAAACTAATTTAAAAGTACAATTAGACAAGTCTCATTTTCTTAGAAAAGAAGTACTTTATCTTGGTCATACAATAACGAGCGAGGGTTTAAAACCAAATGATGATAAAATTGATGCTGTTTTGAAATATCCCATCCCGGAAACAGCTACTCAAATTAAAAGCTTTTTAGGTCTGATAGGCTATTACAGAAAGTTCATAAAAGACTTCGCTAAGATTACTAAGCCATTGACAGTGTGTTTGAAAAAGGGTCGAAAAATAGTAATTGATGATGAATATAAGGACAGCTTTGAAACATGTAAAAAGCTTTTAACCAATGCACCTTTGTTACAATATCCCGACTTCAGTAAAAGTTTTATATTAACTACTGATGCATCTAATTTTGCGATCGGGGCAGTGTTATCACAGGGTAGTATAGGTTCAGATAAACCAGTTGCATATGCGAGTAGAACTTTAAGTGATACTGAAGTTAAGTACAGTACAATCGAAAAGGAGCTTTTAGCTATTATATGGGCCGTAAAACACTTCAGGCCATACCTTTATGGTAACAAATTCATTATTTATACAGACCATCGACCGTTAGCATGGTTGTATTCATTAAAAGAACCAAACAGCAAGTTAACGCGATGGAGATTAAGGTTAGAGGAGTATGACTTTGAGATTCGATACAAAAAAGGCCAACAAAACACAAACGCTGACGCCTTGTCTCGAATAAAAATTAACGCAATTGACGATGATTTAGATTCAATATTTGTAAACGTAGACGATAGACACATGAGTATCCAGGAAATAATTGACGAGATAGAAAATAATAATAAAGTTACCGAACCCGTATTGGAAACAATGGAAATTTCAGATTCTGATGACGGAGCAACAGCTAATTCAGTCTCAAATAGGGAACATGATGGTATCCCTATCTTAAAGGAAGCCATCGATACAAAACCTAGGCAGATATTAGTTTATTCATGGTTTAAGGATCAATTATCTGTTAAAAATATATCTAATAAAAAACAAAATATTTTAGAAGTCCACATACCAATAAATAATGAAAAATTAGTCAAAGATTTTTTAAAGGAATATATAAACCCTAAATACAAATATTTTATTTATTTTGAAGAACCGATATTCAGAAAAACATTTTCAAACGTCATTATAACGTTATTTAAAAAGGGGTCTGTAAAAATAACGGAATGCACAGAAAGAGTAGTTAATTTGTCGGAGTCAGAAGAGGATCAAAGAGATGTCATTATGAAGTATCATGATGGCAAAACATGCCACAGGGGCATAACAGAAACTTTGGCCAAACTTAAAAGATATTACTGGTGGCCTAATATGAAAGAAACAGTAACGGCAATCCTGAATGCTTGCGAACCGTGCAAAAAAATGAAATATGATAGGAAACCCATAAAACCTCAGATTCAGTTGACACAAAACCAAGACTCTCCATTTCAGGAAGCTTTTATGGACTTACTATTCATTGAAGGGAAGTATTATTTAACCGTAGTAGATAGTTTTAGTAAATTAGCACAAGCTATTGAGATACCTAATAGAAGTACACCAGAGATAGTTAGAGCTTTAATTAAGTATTTTAGTATGTATGGTCTACCCAGGAAAATTAATTGCGACTCAGGCACTGAATTTAATAATGCTTTGATAAAGGAAATGTTAAACTTATATAAAATTGACTTTCATATAGGTACCCCCAATAACCCCAGCTCAATGGCAATAGTTGAAAGATTTCATTCAACTATTATTGAGATATATCGTTTGGCCAAATACGATAAGAATGACTTAGATGCAGCTTCCGTAATGACATACGCCATTATGGCATATAATAATACAATCCATTCTGCTACTGAGTTCACTCCTTTCGAAATAGTATTTGGGCAAACCGATTCTGGTAATGTTTTTGACCTAGATAGAGAAAAAAATTTAATGCAAAAGTTATTAATTGATCATAGGAAACGACTTAAAGTTCTTTATGAATATATTGCGGAAAAACAAGTGACAGAAAAAACTAAAGTTAGGGACAAGAGAGGTGGTGAAGAACCACCAACGATTAAAACTGGCGATGAAATCTTTATGAAAACGACTAGGACTAGAAAAGCTAAGGAAAAGCCCAGGTTTGAGAAAGCTAAAGTGATTGGCGAAGTTCAGCGGAATATAGTTCCCGTTGAATTAAATAAAAGGGCAACTAGAGTAGCAATAAAAAATGTAAAACGTCCTCCACAGATCATGTCTGGTACTCCTGGTACTAGTGAGCGAAGCAACCTCGCTGGAACTTCAAAACCTCGATCAGAACCCGGGGATAGCCTCACTGAAGATGGGAGTAGCAGCGAAGAAGAATAGCTTCTGGACTATATTTAAGTCTTTAGATTTAGGATCATTAGGATCACAGATTAAGAGTAACATTGAGGATTTTAATAGATTAAGGAAACTAATTAAGGATAATAATTTCAATAATGAATTAGTAGGTATAGAAAATCAGATAGAAAATTTAATTAATGTCACTTCCGAAAGATTATTTCAAATTTTACCCAGTAATTCACGTAGTAAACGAGCAATTTTTAGTCCCTTAGGATCATTAGTAAAAGCTATTTCAGGAAATTTAGATGAACAAGATGCAATTAGGTATAATGATCAGATAACGATGTTGTACAACAAAGAACACCTTGCGGAACGTAAGATTTCATCGATGCAGAAAGCTTTCGATAACTTAGTAAACATCTCGGAAACAATAAATTTAAATATAAAGGAGTTAGGTTTGAAAACTAACGAAATGGAAGCAGTATTACTATACGAATCTAAATTCAATCATATGATACACTTAATGAACTCATTGTATCAGATTTTAAGTAACTTTCGAACTTGCTACGAAAACATACAAGAAATAGAAACAGCGATAGCATTTAGTAAACTTCATATATTACACCAATCAATTATAAATAGCACAGAATTATTTAATGCCTTATTAGTTATAAGCAAACACGCTAGATCAATATACCCGATTACTAAAGATAATTTGTCAAAGTTAGAACGTAATATTATTTTAAAATCTTATATAGATAGTAGTAAATTAGTTTTTGTATTAGAAATCCCTTTAATAGACACAGAAACATATAATTTTTACAAGGTTATTCCTATTCCTATTTATAATTCCCTTAACACCTTTATCATAATTCCAAAATACCCCTATTTAATGGTGAATAGATTGAAATACATGCCCGTAGCGACACCCTGCGAGGAAATAGAAAATAACAGATTCCTGTGCGATGAAACCAACATAATTCAGTACCCGATGGAAACCTGTATTGAACAGATAATGCTGCTGAAAAATAGTCTTAGCCAATGCTTAAAAAACTATATTAAAATTGAGAAGACCAGAATACAGAAGATTACAAAAAACGATTGGTTGATTTACTCAGAAGAAAACATAATTTTAACGGAAAATTGCAACAATGAAGTTCACAAACATAATCTTAAAGGAACATATATTTTAACGCCGAGTCAACATTGCGAAATACAAATAGAAGATATCATCATAAATGCTACTTCAAATACGACAGATTCCAGCCTTCAGCTTCCAGTCATTCAAATACCAGAACTACAGTACAACATTGAAACCAGGACCAAGAAGATGGACTTACGAAATGTAGACTTTACGGATATAAAAGAAGTGTTACAAAGTGCAAAATTAAGTTATGATGATGGTGAAAGTATAGAAAATAACATAGTTACACTTAAAATTAGTATATGGACTGTATCCCTTTACATTCTTGTGGCAATTTCAGGAACAATTTTATTTATGTTTAAATTTCAGCATAAGTTATATTGTCGAAATTCTCCAAAGTCGTCTGAGCCACCTTCGGATAATTTCTCTCTTGGGGAGGGAGGAGTTAAGGAACCCCAATACACCCAAATTAGCTTCATCAACAAAACCTCACCACGAGATCAGCAATAGCTAAGTAGGACATGAGGCACTAGTGGGGAAATGCTGAATTGTAGAAAACTAGTATATAAGGTTAATATATTGTAAATTAGAATTAATTATTATTTGGATTAAGACTACGTTGTAACTCTGCTTGTTGAAATAAATTATTTTTTTTAACAAAACCAGTAGTCGGCTACTTAATTCGCGCTAGTTCTCCCAACAAAGAAACGTCTCTGGTGGGAGAATTGGCGTGACTCCTCCGCATTCAACATCTGCTTAAGACAAGAAAAGAAAATACAATGAACTCGTAGCTACGCCTACCTTGCGAAGAAATAACGACTGGCGGCTAAAGACGTGCAGATTCTGCTGATAGATCAATATGCCTAGTCTACTTCTGCCTCATTTATTTCATACGGTATAAGCAATTTATTTATAGTTATATATTTATTAGATGAGAACATAAACACATATGCGTAGCGTCTATATATACTTTTTTACATTATGAATATAAAACTATTTTAGTGACACATATTTGGTCTCTTTAAAATAAAAATAGATTTGTTTTTTATTCATCGTTTAATTTCGTCTTTTTAGCCGAAATATGAAAACGACAAATGCTTTACAATCGATTTTTATTCCTACTCGTAACGGTAGGAAATTTACAAATATTTAATTTGTATTGATATCTTTTCTTGTGCACGTACATAGTTAATTAACGTGTTAAAGCTATTTTAGTTTTTGTGTATCTACACAGCGGCGAGTTATTTGACTACATATATCATGAAGAACGCAAGATAATAACGAAGGAGGCGCGCTAGTTCTTCCAACAAAGTAACGTCTCTGGTGGAAGAATTGGCGCGACTCCTCCGCACTCAACATCTGCAAAAGACAAGAAAATAAACAATGAACTCGAAGATACAGTTACCTTGCGATGAAAGGACGACACTGACGGCGAAGATGCGCGTTTTCTTCTCACTGCTCGCCGGCGAGCTCGTTGTTTTATTGTGTAAAGTAAATCTTAAGCTACCTGCGCTGGTAGGTATATAAGGATCGCGCCACACCACTCCTCTTAAATAGCTAAGATCGCTAAGGCCGGGACTCCACCAGAGCAGAGATGTGTGCTGTGCGAGAAGAGATGTTTTTCAGCTCGGGGGACTTCAACAAAGCGGAGATGTATGCGGTGTTGGTGATGTCCGAGAAGAGATGTTTTTTAGCTCGGGTGCGAGGTGTTGAGTACACAGTACGTATTCTAACACGAAGGGTGGACGATGTCGCTGTTATTACAAAAGAAGTATCTTCTTCTTACTTGAACTTTTTCTTCTTTTTCTTTGACATCGCTCACTGCACTCCGCTCATATCTCTCGTCTACACTGGGCGTCGTCCGCGCACAGCTCACATCTCCGCTTCCATCGCGGCATACAAATATTAAACATCTCCGCACAGCGATCTCCACTGAAGCTGAGCGGAGAGGAGATGTGTCAATAACACAATTCTATAGACTGTTTAAAAACATCTCCTCTCCGCTCGTCTCGTCTCCGCTTTGGTGGAGTCCCGCCCTAACAGTACCATATCTTCTGTTAAGTCAACAAATACTGAAAATCCTGATTTATCAGTTTTCAAGCAGTGATCAAAAGCAACATTTTTTTTACGGGCTGTTCCATTTAATTAGACCTAGTTCAAACCCTAAAAGAGCTGGAACTCTCTTGTACTTGGCCATATTTTTATTTTAACTCTCCCGGTCACCTTATTCGTACCTTGTTATCTTGTTTAACAATATTTCTCCCACCAAAGTCTAGTTACGATCATTAAGATACCTATCATGTTTCAGATGTTAAGATAATAGTGTCTAGCACTTAAGTCTCTTTGTTTTAGACTACGCCATAATTTAATTTGTAAATTGTAACATAATTAGTAAAATAACTGAACTGTTTACTATATAATTGCTTGGCTAGATATCTTGTATATAATATTTGAATATGTATTACAATTAATAATCGACCTCAGTCATAAACGGTGTTTTGTTTGAGGAGGTTCTCAATTTGTCTGTTTTTTTTTATGTTTGTTACCTCAGAACTCTGGACTGGGTGAACCGATTTAGAAAATTCTTTTTTTTGTTTGAAAAGTGATGCTTGTCGTTTGGTCCCATTTTAAATTTCATCAAAATCGGTCAAGCCATTTTTGAGTTACACTAAAATACCTGAATAATAATTACCTATATTGATGATAGTCGTTAGTAATGAATCATAATCGATCCCGTTAGTAGCAAAAAGTCCCGTAAGGTCACTAAAAAGTGTGAAAAAATAAGTCAGATCCATTTTAAAAAAAAAAAAAAAACTATCGAAAACATAACTGAAACTTTATTTCTAATCATATACGAAACGAGCGTACAATAGCAAAAGATATATAATACATATCCCAATTAACATTTTAAACTGTATAAAAGCTATATTGTGGACTATTTGTTTACTACAGGCTGTTAAACGTTACTGTATGAAGACTGTATAGCAAGCTATACAGCCCTTGTAACTCTGAAATGGGCCCCAAAATTATACAGCTTTAAGTGTAGATTTACCTGTATAACAGCTGCATAAAAGCTGTACTATTTGGCTGGCGAAGATACTATTTAGTTACTTTTATACAGCTTCCATTCGCTAATTTTCCTTTTATTTTTTTATACAGACTCAGGCTTGTGAACATCTTAATAGATGAATAAATATATTATAATTGTGTTCGTGGTTGAATTTATTCTCCATTTTATTTCTTAATTTACTGCCAAGGCAGAGACCATATGTGAAGTATAAGTGAATTAAATATTTCATAACAAAGTACTCTTTCCTGCTTATCGTTGTTGTTATGCTTGCGACTGAAATTTTTATGTCAATATGTATACTAGTTTTAAGCTCAAAACTCACGCCCCTTCGAAATAAGGAATATACAGAATTTTATCTGTAATAACAAATAAGTGATCAAATCTGAAAACAGTTTTAAGAGTAACCCGGACTGTTCAATTGATAGTAAACGTAATTGTGTGTACTATACAGTTAAAATCCTTTGTAAATTTGTACTGAAATTAAAAAAAAAAACAAAAAATATCTCGTAAAATTGGAATGCAATTTATAGGTTATGATAAGATGGCGTCCTTAGTTTATACAGCTCTTGTTCTTCTAGTACCCCTTAATGCAGCTTTTTGCATTACAGAGTCGTTATTTAAGGACGTATCTCAGCCTAAAGAGTAACATTGTCTGCACATTAGTATTTAAGTACTGTAGAAGCTGTCTTAAAGTCTTATTCATATTCATTATTACAGTTAATTAGGGTTCAGTTGAAAATATAGAAAACCACATTATGACCCAAACTAAGGCCCGTAAAGCGGTGAGCAAGGAATCGGATTGTTTTATCGAAAGCGTTCCAAATATTTTGGATAAAACAATCCAACTCCTCGTTCATGGCTTTTTGACTTTTTTCTAGTTTTTAATTATTTTTGAATATATTATATAAGTATTAGGCTCTTAAAAAGTAGAAATACTTAAAATAAAAGTATATTTTGTAGTCTATATTTAGTAGAAATACTATAAATAGACTTTTATTTTTAGTTCAATTTCGCTTTAATTGTCCATACTTTGCTCCATTATACCCGATTCTGCCTGTAGAGAACCCTCACCGCATTTTACTAACCCAACATACATATCTTCAGCACATATATTTGCTATTTCATCATGATCCAACAATTTTGATTCTACGGAACACTCATTGCATGGTGGTGATACCAACTTGGAATTTGGGTGTCCGTGCCCTTGTATTTTACGTTGGGAATAAGCTTTTTTTAATTTTCTTTTTATTCCGACCGTTCTTTTTTGTTTTTCCATGGTATTATATCCATCTTAACTCTTGTTCAATTAACAAATTGGCAAATTATCAAAATTATGACTCCATTTTGTTAATAGTTGTATCCAATAAATACTGATTTAAAGCTATATTAGTTTCAAAATAATCGATAAGCTGGAGAATTGTATATGCAAACACTATAATAATAACTTTAACCTTCTAAAACATGAAAAACTGTAAAAAGGGGAAAATGTACGCCAATCGCATAATGCTTTAAAAAGGAGTAAATCTAAACTCTTCTACATGAAATAGAATTGTATTACACTATTATAAAGGAAATTGCTTGCTAAGAGTATCTTAGATTGCCGTTGTACAGCTATTATCAAGCTTTACTTGAAGGCTGAACAATAGAGTAATTTTACACCAATATTCAGGCTATAACAATATTTAATGATCTTGTACAGAAGTAGGTTATACAAAATTATAATTTGAGAGCAATATACAGTTATTGTCGTATAAAGTTGCTGAACGCAGTTTTTTACGCCGCGGTCTGTATTTTAGCGTTTTCCAATGCTACTTTAAAGCTAAAGGTAAAAATGTAGGCTCTATACAGCCGTTAATCAGCTATACTGTATACAGTTGTACAGTTATACTTTAGTACAGTCTTAAACATATATATACCGTCTTGTACATCATTTATTAAGCTTATAGCTGGCAATGCGCTGTTAAATATAATATTTTTCCGCTTAAATGTTACTTGGGAATACCCCTTATATTATATTGGGAGTTGAGGAGATCCGCGGGGGCCCTAAGACCTATGCAAAAAAATTATATGGCACGAATATCGAACGGTTCTCATAATGATAACATGACATGCCTTATATCCTGGTTAACCTTTGACACTTGTATGATTTCTTGTCGTCATATGAATGTCTTTTCAATTGAACATTTAAGAAAAAAATATTATTAATAACAAATACTTTTAAAAGTATCTTAAAAAAACATTAAATAATATATAAATAAAACACTTAAAAAAGCATAAAATTATATATCTAGTGAAAATTCCGCCTAATTTTCCTGTTATCTACGTGACGTCACAAACATCACGCAGCCTAACCGGAAGAATACCCGACTAGTTTCGCTTCTAAACGAAGCATCTTCAGGAGGTCTTGACTCACCGAGCGCACGATCGAGACATCGGAATTGTTACTAGATTTATAATTTTATGCTTTTTTAAGTGTATTATTTAAATATGATTTAATGTTTTTTTAAGATACTTTTAAAAGTATTTGTTATTATTAAATATGGATTTCCGCAAACTAACGCCTGAATCTATTCATTAAGATGTAATAATTCAAGATGTTCAAAGTACTTTTATAAGAGTGATGCAATCTATGATTCAGCAACATTGAGGTTACTAATACACATATTTACTCGATCGCCTTATCAGAAGTTACTCACGGCCTTCTTAGAAATTAACCTAACGACAGGAAGTTGTATGAGTTTGTGTATATAATAAACAGTGTCTGAAAACAGCAGTTGCTTAATTATATACCGAAGACCTAGGCATTCATCTATATTTATAAATAGGATTACAAGCACTATCGCGTGCTAAGCGAAAATCATATTTTACAAATTATTGGAGCACATAAGTTTATGCCCTGGGCGGGAATCGAACCAGCGTCTTCCGATATCGCGTCGGACGCCTAAACCTCCTCGACCACCTGGAGTCAATCTGTATCTATACTAATATTATAAAGAGGAAAGATTTGTATTTTTTGTATGCAACGAATAAACTCAAAAACTACTCAACCGATTTGGATGAAATTTGGCATGGAAATAGTTTGAGACCCGGGAAAGGACATAGGATAGTTTTTATCCAACTGCGCAAAAAGAGGTTAATGGTTTTGCGCGATAACCGAAATAATATTGAAAAGCTTGTAATGTATTAATATGGCAAATGCAATGGCTATGGCAATATGGGGGAGGACTTTGCTCAGCTGTGGACGCCTTCCGGCTGATGATGATCTGGAATATGGCAAAAGAATATACCTAATACAGAGGTATACAGATAATAATGTAGCTTTCCCCTGCTAAATGCAGAGTCGGAGTTTTCGTGCTGCCCAGTCACGGAAGAGCTCAGTAGGAAATGTCACTAGCGGTTACCCATCCAAATAGCGTCGATAGATAACATTACTTAACCTGGATTATTAGTAGCAAGCAACTTAGTCGATAGAGTAGAGAAAAGCATATTCCCTCCTCAAAGGTGCCTAAAAACTTCTAGTGTTACGGATGTCCTTGGTCCACGATGATCACTTACCTACCACCGGGTGAGCCGCAAGCCCGTTTGCCCTCTTATAGCGAGTACATAGTTATTTATTTATATATGTATTATATCTTAGGAAGACTATCAACTACATAGCTTAAATAAGGTAAAGAAATATATACAACGAAAAAGTCATTTACAAGTCTCCACATTTAGAGGTAAAATGGTTAAATAACAGTCCTAATAATATGATGTTATGACAGATACGGAATGTAAGCTCAACGCGTAGACAGTAAATATTATCTATGTAATATTGCACTCACAATATAACTTATACAATATAACTTCAGAGTAGAAAATCTTAATTCTAAGGATGTAACTAAATAATTCAATCACTTGTGTGAATCAAAGAAAGCCTTGCTAAGTTGCCGTTTCAATGAAGGTAGACTAACTGTAAAAATGTCAATATCAAGGACTTTGTTATGTTCATTGAAGGTTTTGCACGCTCGGTACAAATAACTGTTCTTGCGGTAGTTAGTAGATACGAAAGGAACATAAAACAGAGGACTATTAGGAAACGATCTGGCAGGTGTGTATAAATGGATTTTGTCAAGTAGCTCAGGGGAGTCAATGGTGGAGGTCACAATTTTTTTGAGAAATATTATGTCGCCTCTATACTCCCGACAACTATCTTCGGGCTAGGAAACATAAATTGTTCGATGTACCACGCTGTAGAACGGTGGCTCATACGGCCTCCCCGATACCGCGATCCCTTGCTGCACTTAAGGGGATCACCGTAGTGAAATGCGCACTTTTGGAATCTTCTTGTACTGAAACTATGAGTTAAAAATGTGCGAAAAAAATATATCATATTCTTTAATTCTTTATTGAGTGAATTAGTTGATTAGTTTTTATTGAAACCAATTAGTTCTTCTGGAATAAATTGTAATCGACGACCCTTTTTAGATTGTTTTTTATTAATTTAAGAGGCATAGTTGAATTAAATGCAATGATTCTTTTTTTTTTAAATAGCTAATAATATACTCTAATGAACTACTTACTAACTTGTGTTGAAAACATTTTTATGAATTTTTGCCACAAAATTCTTTGATCGCGAGAAGAAATCGCAACGAAAATCAGTCTGCCCGCAGCGCTCGGGCCGTTTGGACGTGGGATTTGTGCCGTTCGTTACGCCATCATTTTTGTGCATTTATTTTACGAAATATTACAATATATTTTTACCATACGTTAATTTGGAACTCATAAATTATTGAAACGCAAGTAAAACATTTATTGGGGAAGTACTTTTGTTTATATTGATTTATAAAATCTTTATAATAACTTTTTTGAGCGAGTTGATTAAAGTTCAGACACGGCATTGTTAATTCCTATTTTAGTAGGTATCTAGATTTTTAACTCTTGGTAAAATATTTCATTTTGTTATTATTAGGTTACTGTACAATTAAATGAGAACCTATTCCCAATGCCCTTAACACACTTTCCGCGACGACCAACTACTTTCTAGGTATTTATATATCCAATCATTCAAATAAAGGGAACTTACCTATATCTCTTTTATCCCTTTGACTTTAATACTTAAAATGTAGTTAGTCGGATTTGCATGTGTGTTACATCTGTATGACTCCGCTGTTCTTTCGTACTACCTCTAAAAGCATGTAGATACCTGTAACGTTTGTACCGTTACTTCTGTAGATAGTTTCATTTTCATAGCAAAAGTGATAATGTGTACTATTATAATAATTTTATTTTATATATTTTAATAAGTGGGGTTCCTTAGGCAAGTGACCCGGTACAATTCTTCTCATACAACTTTTAATGGCAGCAGTCGAATGAGACTTGACAAAAACCAAAATGACATATTCAAGATGGCAGGTAAAATTCAAGTTGCTCCGATCCGTCTGAAAATCAATATCTGGGTGGTTTTAGGCGTCGTTATTCCGAATTTAGAATTTATTTTTCCATGATATCATTTTTTAAGATGGCCGCCATACATAGATGTTTTGAAACCATTGACTTAAATTGTTCTATGGGAAGGAGTCATGGGGAAAGAAAGTAATCTAAATTGAAAATAACAAAGTGCTTTTCGTGATATGATAATAATGGGAAATCTGAAGTAAAGCTGAGTTCAGTGTGATCGGAGTACTTTGTATGGGGGCTATCTTGAATTCCAACATTCTAGATTTGCCCTACGAGCTCTTCTTATTCATCATACTACATTTAGAGCACGGATAGTGCGTGAGTTCAAAGGGCGAGTGCAAGGCGAGGCTGCAGTCCGATTCGTGTGAGTGACTTGCGAGGCTGAAGGCTGAGGTCTGACTTGGGAGTTATTATCCATATTTTCAACTGGTCTCCATGATGAATGGCCGCGATAACCGAAGCACCTACGAGTGGGGTTCTTTAACCATTGTGACTCAGAAACTTGGTACGATTCTGCCTGTACCACTTTTAGTAGCGGTAGGGTGAATTTTATATGGCGGTTTCATTACAGTTATCTTTTGTATTGGGATTATACTTCTATTAAAATTTTTAACTTTTATTTTATTATTATTTGTATTTATTATGTTATCTCATAAATAAACTCTAAAATTGCAAAATGACTTTCTATAACTGAAATTATACCTATGCATAATATTTATTTATCTATAGATATATAGAAATATGATCAAGAGTAAAATTGCAAGTTTCTGTTTTAGAGTTGGTAAGTATTTGACAGTAACCCAGTTGTTGGTGCGGATAACGTCCTATAAGTTCAAGTACATATTTAATATGACGAGTAGGTATATTGTGCTGTTTTTGGTTGCATGAATTCGTCCAAACCAAACATATTAATTGTAAAATAGCTGCAGGTATAACTAAGTAAAACATATTCCCTGTCCTCCAACTTGTCCATGTTTGCAAAAACAATTTTTGATTAAGCTTTATACTTTAAAATTCAATAATAAAGCATTTCGTACGTTACAGTCGAGGTGCAAATATTTTTTACTACCAATCCAAAACAACACGCATTTTTACACACGTTTTATTCAATTTACAAAGTATTTTATCTAAACTAATATAGGTAATAAAGCGGAAAGATTTGATTGTGCATTTGTTTGTTTGCATTGAATAGGCTGAAACTAATGGACCGATTTGAAAAATTCTTTCACCATGAGGATCCAACATTATCCTTGATGAACATAGGCTATAGAAGATTTTCAAAAAAGTTAGGTCGTATGTAAACTTCGATAACGTAACATAAAGTGCGAAAAAAATACCAAAATAAATCGTTAGGTATATCGCATACGCTGCGTAAATTATTGAAAATAGAGCCAAGTGATATACTACAATTTTATAGAAGACATCAATAAAAAGTCCGCAATACTATAAGTCTAACTATTACAGCTATGTCACAATAACTGTTTTTTTATATGTTTAATTTATAAGTTATGATTTTTTTGTTAAATAGCCGTGTGAAACCGGGGCGAATCACTAGTTTGCTTATATAAAAAAAAGTATATTTACAATCACAAAACAAAATGGAAACACAAAGTAGGCAAATGTAATTCAAATGCTAAAGGCGGGCAGCCCTATCGCATGTTTACGTACCGCGCGGCTGTAGGTAGTTATTTCAAGGGCAGGGCCGAGTTAAAATACTGTATAGATAATATTACCGTGGTTTCGTACCGCTTCATGAAGTCAAAATACTTTTTTGAGCACAATATTGAGATAATACTTTTGAATTTTAAATTACAACTTCGTTTTTTGGACCCTATAATCTCAGCAAACCACAAACCAATTAAGCTCTTACAGGTTCTTACTTGCAAATTATGTTGATATGCAAGATAGACACCTTTCTACCAAATTTCATGAAGATCGATTCAGGCAATCGAGATTTATTGACGGGGATATATACACTGCTCAGACCTCCACCGAGACCTCGCTTCGCTTAGTCTATTAAAAAAATATCATTACCTACAAGTGATAATATTTTTTTACCTTAGAGGTTCACAGTAACTGCAGATAAAAATGTTGTTATCTACACTTCTGTTCTGCCGCTTCTAATAGCGCACGAAACTCTACAATTTTAGCGACGCTATCCGTGGTACGGCGTCTAGTGCCGCCGTGCGACTGAATATTTTTATGAGTTAAAAGTAAACACCCATTTCTATTAGCTCCGCCCGAATTAGAAATTATTTTGACTACGGTCTTGCCCTTAATGCTCTACTCGAAGCTCAACTCGATTGTGATGTGCTAGCGGGCGAGTGGAACGTTGTAATGAGAGATTGTTTACATTACTGTGAGTCTGTCGCATCACAGACACAATCTAGTATATTTATGTAGGTCGTGACATAGTAATTAGGTATTGTATTATAACCATTATTTTTCTTTATCATTGACATTTGTGTATAGGTAGTACTTTATTTTTTTTATGATTACTTTTTTCTTAATTTTGATAATACCATTTTTGACATATTTATATTTTTGGTATTAATTTTATGTAATTCATTTATAATTATCATTGTCATTAGCGTAATTCGTGTAAGCGGTACTAATTGAATCAGTACTAATATTATAAATGCGAAAGTAACTCTGTCTGTCTGTTACGCCTTCACGCCAAAACTACCGGACCGATTTGAATGAAATTTGGCATGGAAATAGTTTGAGACCCGGGAAAGGACATAGGATTGTTTTTATCCAACTGCGCAAAAGAAAGGTTTTGCGCGATAACCGACATACGCGCGGGCGGAGCCGTGCCCGGAAAGCTAGTAATAAATAAATAAATCATACCATAAAAAATACAAAAGCGATGTGTTAGAGTCAAAAATAAGACCAGGTTTTGAGATAGCCGCAGGCCTTTTTCAAAAGCATGCAACATACTCCGCTTACCGTGTTTTAAAGATATTTGTGTTTCATTCAAACAACAGCCTATCCCGGTTTTCCCGGACGTCTGGCAACCCTTATTGTATATGACACGTTTTAATAAATCACAGCGACATAAAGACAAGCCTGTAGTAGATACACATACGCACTCTACTGAGACTCAATCAGGAGACGTCGCCTGATTTGAGATTGCCATGTTCGAGGTACCAGTGCCGTTGCTCCCGGCACATAGGCTGTCGTGTAAAAACACACGACCGCCCAAAAAAGGAGTGTAATGTTTTCAGGATTCATGTATGTATGTTTGTGAGTTTCTTTTATTCCACCATATCTTTTAAATGGCTTAATCGATTATAACGTATGAGATATCGTTAGATACGTGCTGATAGTGCAAGTGACACTATGTATTTAAACATTGATTAAATATCAAACTGGCGGATATTACACGAGTTTATTTTTTTTTTCTTTCTAACCCGTCGAGTGGGTTATCAAAATGAATGGCTTTAGGAAACGATAGAAACGATTCTATATATGTATATAACCTGGAGTTTTAATTTCAATAAAGCGAAAAAATGTTTCAAAAATATTTGCGGTCGAGGTTTTTACTTTTTTATTTAATTTATATTTTAAGGGTATATATTAGACGAACGCCCCCATACAAAACCCAGCTCCAATCTCATTTTAATAATAGCGAATAAAACTCAATGATTTTTTACCTACGTAATCACTACCCTAATATCTAGGTTTGTGGTGCATCAGATTTTCATTTAATTATACACTTTAGAAATTACACTAGCTCAAAAACTCGTAATTTTAGATAAAACAAAGACCCAAATTTAAGCACATCTTTCAAGAAAAATAAGCATGTTTTTAATATTTCTATTGCACCACAAACATGGGGAATATAATGAACTTTCTTTAATGGGAAGTTATTTATACATGTGTACTATATTTTTTTAATAAATCTGGAACTACGAATAACTCGCTCAAACTCCTAAAAACGAGTGCTATATACTAAACGCTATATACAATAATTTTTAATGATTAGTCCAAAAAACAAAGGATTTAACCCGGAAACGATAGGTCTAATAATACACTATATTTACATGCGAGTTTTTTTAAAATAACAAGTTGAGTTTATAAAAAGGTTCACGCTTTGGCTGGCGGGTATATGTCCTTAAGTTCAATGAACGAAACAAAAGAACATTTCATTGGCAGATGACGAAATTGATGAATGAATTGTTGAGTAGGCAAGCTGTGATACGAGCGCTTAATTCTTTGGAACATATTTCATAGACAAAACTTACGCTTCACTAAAACAAGTACTAGCTACTATAGTTGCGCAAAGCTGTTCTGATCCTCCCCGGTCGGATTATGAGGCATAATAACCATTCCATGCATATGGAAGGAGTTTGGGCGGACCCGTAATTGATTTTAAACTTGCATGGGTAGTTTTTCGACTGCCGCTGCCTCCGTCGGAGTCTTGTTTTCAGCTCTTGTAATTGAAATTGTTATCGATAGCTGAAATTATGGTTGAGGAACGCAATTAAAGTTGGCTGATAATATAGCGGGTGAATTTGTGAGGGCAGGTACCTTTTTTTTATGCCTGATAGGTTAGCCTTTGACCACTATCTCACCTGATGGTAAGTGATGATGTGGTCGAAGATGTAGATCAGGCTAACTTAAGAATTTATGGCTCTCAAGGACAGCTGCCGGAACACACCGTTAGGTGCTTGGCGACAAATTTTCTACTTGAGGGTGGTAGCTAGCCAGGCGGGCATTCGCAAAATACCTACCACCATGCCATAACGACTGCCATCCTAAGACAACAACCGGGACTGATGGCTTAACGTTCCCTCCGAAGCACGTGTTCGCTCCTCAGTAGTAATGTCACCAGCGGTCACCCATCCAACTCAAGACCGCGGCGGACGTTGCTTAACTTTGCTGATCGGTTCAGAATGGCTAAGCAAACTTCGCTACGAGCGCTTCAATCCTTAACCGTTATAGTTACAGGAAAACTTATTTAGGAGATCCATAAATCCATATCCATAAATGTTTAAGGTATTCTGAACTGCATTTACAGAATTTGGAAAAAATTTACAGTCAGCAAGAAAATTGACATTTTACATAAAAACTTTTTTTGATGCCAATCGATCCTGTTTCTTATAGGGATCAAAAGTCTCTACTGGACCGACTGAGGTTTGAGTACTAGAAATGTCAGAAATCGAGATAAACTTTTTCCATACATTTGTACGTTGCTTAACATAGTTGATCGTCCGAGAACGACTAAGCAAGTTACGGTACGTGCGCTTCGTCTAATACTTCAGCGCATTTAAAACTCGACACGACCACTTTGCTCCAGTTATTATATTACTTATCCTCTAGCTTTTAGATATAGAATATATAAAATGTAAAACACACTTTATCAAGTAAAAACGTAGTGAAGCTATATCTCGGAGACGGCGGCGTCACTAAACATGGATGTGCGAGTCATAAGAACAAAGCGTTTAAATATCACTGATGTATTAAAAATATAACACTTGTGCCGTACATTTCTTGACTAAAAATTAAACGGACTGTACTATTTTGTCATGTTGAATTGTACCGTTTCATAAACCTAAAAGTGACGTCCTCATGAAGCGATTTTAATGAGAGCCACAAGTAAAAGTCGCTTTTAATATCCATATATGCAATTTTTTTATATTTTGAATGGATTTACTCATTAGCAAATGTATGTGGGATTGTAAAGTATAAATGATGCGTAGAGTGGAACGTAAGAGGAAGGAATGAGGTGACGGATGTGTGTGCGAGCAAGAAGAAAAAAGCAAGATGGCGATTGATACGTGAGAGAACGAAAGGTGTTAGGTGTTACGGTGTTAAAATATATAAAATTAAGATTAAAGGTGCAGAAGGTGAAATAAATAGTAAAAACGTTGTCCTTGTTTCCATTGCCACGCCTCCCCTACAAATTTGGGGGCTCGTCCGGGATATCATCGAAAAGCGGCTCCTGCGCAATTAGACGGCGTGGCGTGGGCGCGAGGCGCGAAACGACGACGTGCAATCAGCAAATTTATAGAAATATTACGTCTCGAAGGTGGTAAAAGTAAGGTGTTGAAGATCCAAAAGTATCATAACAGATGCCAGCATCAGCAGCAGCGTCCGGAACAGGTGAGGGCGCAAAAGGTGAAAAATACGAAGACGCCATGGGAACAATGGCGGCTCAACAAAGTAATTACGACGTAATACACGGCTTGATGAAGTTCAGCGGAGAAGACAAAACATATTCCTCTTCCAAATGGGCGCAAGATCTGGAAGATAATGCCGAAATTTTCGGTTGGACGGCACAACAGAAACTTATAATTGCACGCCGCACATTGGCGCGAACAGCAGAGTTATGGCTACGATCGGAAAAAGTATTCAAAACGTATGAAGAGTTGAAAACAGCCCTTCAGAAAGAATTCCCCGAGCAGGTGAATTGCAAGGAAATGCACGAATTAATGGCAGGTCGTAAGAAACGCCGTGATGAATCGTTTTACCAATATATGCTTACGATGAAAGAGCTGGGGAAAAGAGCTAAATTTCCTGATTATGTAGCTATTCAATATATAGTGGATGGTATATCGGATTACGAGACGAACAAAGCTGTATTATACGGAGTCACTAGTTACGCGGTTCTGAAGGAAAAATTATCTATCTACGAAAAGATGAAGGCAAAGAAAAAGCCGGTAATTATGGAGGAAAGTACCAATAAAATGTCATTTCGGAAAACAGAAGCATCAAAAATTAAGCGCTGTTACAAGTGTGGGGAGAGCGATCATTTGGCTAATGCATGTTCTAAAGGAATAAAATGCTATCGTTGTAATGAATACGGCCATATTGGAACGCAATACGCAATGCCGAAAACAGCAATCACGAGATTCACGAGTTGAAGCAGTGAGAACAAATCAATCATTGTTTGGAGCGAAGCTTGCGAAAACAACCAATGACAGCGAAGAACGAGTAACTTCATTCCGTTCAAATATAGAAGAGCCAATGACAGCCACGTTGGGTGAAGCGCAAACGCATTTAGAACAAACTTGTCATTCTTGTCAAAATGCATCTTTTGATATGCGAAATGTAAACAATAGAAAACCAATCGTATCATTAATTATCAAAGATTTGCGTGTAAATTCGTTAGCTGATAGTGGCAGTGATGTGAATTTAATGTCGGAAAAGTTTTGTGCTTTATTAGGAATGAACTGTCAACACGAAAATGTTACCATAACGGGTTTAGGACAAACTCAAGTGCGATCGCAAGGTAAAATTGTAACAGGAATAACAATAGATGGACAATTTTATAAGGACATAACTTTTCACATAGTTTCTTGGGCAGTAATGCCATACGATGTTATTATTGGGCAGGAAATGTTACAAAATTTTACGGTGATAATGAATGAAGGCAGAGTGTTGTTGTTGTCTAATAAGAATGATGAATGGATGAGTAGAATAAATGATGTGATAGGGTGTAATGTTGTTGTTTTAGATCATGTGATGGATACTGCTTTGAAAGAAGAAGTTTTGCAGTGTGTTGAAAACTATAAGCCTTGTCAAACCAAGGAGGCCCCAGTGGAACTCAAGATCATCTTAAAGGACGACATTCCAATTGCTCAGCGTCCTAGAAGATTATCCCTGAAAGAGCAGCAGATTGTGGAATATCAAATCAAGGAATGGCTAGAAAACAATATTATTCGGGTGAGTTATTCAGAGTACTCTAGTCCACTTGTTCTAGTGCCTAAAAAGGATGGTACAGTTCGTGTATGTGTTGATTACCGCTCATTAAATAGTAAAATGGTTAAAGACGAATTTCCCTTGCCAGTGATGGAAGATTTAATTGACAAGTTAGTCAGTGCCAAGGTGTACAGTGTATTAGATTTGAAAAATGTTTTTTTTCATTTGAAAATAAGTAAAGAGTCAATTCATTACACTTCTTTTGTTACACATAGAGGTCAATTTGAATTTCTACGTGCTCCTTTTGGTCTCTGTTCCAGTCCGAAGTATTTTATGAGATTTATCAGCATCATATTTAGGGAACTGATAGCTGAAGGTGTCTTAGTGATTTTCATCGATGACATACTGATTCCAGCGCAAAATGAAGTTCAGGCTCTACAGCGCTTAAAACAAGTCTTAGAAGTAGCTTCACAGTATGGTTTGCAAATAAATTGGAAGAAGGCAAATCTCATTTGCAGTGAAATTGAATATCTAGGGCACATAATAAGAAACGGTGAAGTCAGGCCCAGTGCAGACAAAACTGATGCAGTAGTAAGGTACCCAGAGCCCAAAACTCTCAAGCAGTTACATAGCTTTGTAGGATTAACTTCTTATTTCAGGAAGTATATAGAAGATTATGCCATGATAGCGAGACCTTTAACAGAACTATTGAAGAAGAACACTACATTTGAGTTTGGGGATGAACAGCGACAAGCATTTCAAAAGCTAAAGATGAAACTAGCCACCCAGCCTGTGTTAAAGATATTTGACCCCAAGCTTAGGACAGAATTGCATACAGATGCCTCAGCAGTTGCAATATCGGCAGTTCTCATGCAGCATCATAGTACTGGTCTTCATCCTGTATACTATATGAGTCGTAAGACAAATGAGGTTCAAAGTAAATATTCTAGCTATGAGTTAGAGGCATTAGCAATTATAGAAGGAGTTAAAAAATTTCATCATTATTTGTTTGGTATTGATTTTAAAATTGATACAGACTGCCAAGCATTCGAGCTCACATTAAGAAAGAAAGATTTAACACCTAAAGTAGCAAGATGGGTCATGTTTTTGAATGAGTACAGTTTTACGGTTGAGCATCGATCAGGCTCTAAACTACCACACGTAGACGCTTTAAGCAGACACCCATATGTAGCTGTTCCTACCAGTCTTCATGATAGTATAAAATCAGCACAAGATCAAGACGATGGCCTCAGAGCAATAAAAGAAATTTTGAAAACACAGTCATACCAAGACTATTGGATAGAACATAATACTATATAAAGGTGATGAGAAGAAGTTGGTGATACCGGAATTACTAGATAATGAAATTTTAAAACTAATTCACAGTAATGGACATTTTTCAAAGAAGAAGATGAAGGAGTTAATAATAAAAGATTATTTCATCAAGGATTTGGACAGAAAGATAGAAAAGTTTATTATAAGATGTATACCTTGCCTATTAGCTACAAGAAAAGCTGGGAAACAGGAAGGATTCCTTAATCCCATTGATAAGGAGAGTATTCCCTTAGATACCATTCATACGGATCATCTTGGACCTTTAACGGAGACAAAAAAGCAATATAATTATATATTAACTGTAATTGATGCATTTACAAAATTTGTGTGGCTGTTTCCTACTAAAACCACATCAAGTTCTGAGACATTACTTAAACTTCAAGTTCATCAGCAAACTTTTGGAAATCCAAGGAGAATAATCACTGATCGTGGAACAGCATTTACGAGTAATGATTTTGAAAGCTATTGTAGAGAAGAGAACATTCAGCATATAAAAATTACAACAGGAGTGCCTAGAGGTAATGGGCAAGTAGAAAGAATTCATGGAATAATTGTACCTACTTTGACAAAATTATGCATGGAAAATACAGGTCAATGGTATAAACATACAAGTCGATTACAGCGATGTTTAAATAGTACATTTCAAAGAAGTATTAATACAACCAAATGGGGTTGTATTAATACTTCTTTGAAATGTACTATTTAAACATCGCTGTAATCGACTTGTAATTGGAACAAAGATGAGATGTAAAGAAGATGTTGAAATCATGGATTTGTTACAGGAAGAATTTATTGAAAAATATAGTGAAAATAGAGATGATCAGAGGAAGCAAGCTAAAGAACAAATACTAAAAATTCAGGCTGAAAATGAAAAATATTATAATAAATCTAGAAAGGAGAGTTCAAAATATGAAGTTGGAGATCTGGTTGCTATTAAGAGAACTCAATTTGGAACTGGTTTAAAATTGAAAGCTAAATACCTAGGTCCATATAGAGTGACTAAAGTGAAGAGGAATGATCGTTATGACCTTGAGAAAGTGAATAGCTCTACAGAGGGTTCAAATAAAACCAGCAGCTCAGCAGATTATATGAAACGGTGGCCAGATCAAGATGAAATCCTATAGTTTGTATGAGGTATGTAAGTTTTTGCTTTTATAGAGACAGATGAATGAAAGTGAAGTATGTGTTTTGGTGTGAGCATATTTTTATACAGTGTACCTGCCTGCTAACTCATTCATTATCATCAGACTAATATTTTATTTTCACATAACGGTTAGGCTATTTGATACATAGTCAACATTGTTATAGATGCTGTAAGTTGTTTATTAGCTAAAATAGCTATAATATGATACTCTGTATTTACAAGGCTTATGTTGTAAGCTTATTGGTATAATACTATGTTGTATCTAATATGGTGGTTCTGGTATAGATCATTGTAAAACATAATAGATAAATAAAACACAGTAGACTGTTATCTAAAAGATGGTATATTATTTGGCAAATTGATAAAATTAAAGTACTTGTGAATTTACAAATATTATATAGATTAATGCTTATACTTAATGATGAGATAAAATACATGTAACTGACTGTAAAAAATTAATAAAAATATTTTGTTTATACTTAAGCACTTTTGAAAGCAATATATATAAAAACTGTTTGTTTGTAGTAGGTATGTAGTACTTTTGAATTATTTTTAATTATAAAATTAGTTAAGTTGCTATTGTTATTGTAATAAGGTGTGACTGTTGAATGATATTCATGATGAGGCATAGAATGATAGTAGTATAACTGAGAAGAGCATGCCTGAGGACAGTCATGGGAGCAGGACGGCCGAATGTGGGATTGTAAAGTATAAATGATGCGTAGAGTGGAACGTAAGAGGAAGGAATGAGGTGACGGATGTGTGTGCGAGCAAGAAGAAAAAACCAAGATGGCGATTGATACGTGAGAGAACGAAAGGTGTTAGGTGTTACGGTGTTAAAATATATAAAATTAAGATTAAAGGTGCAGAAGGTGAAATAAATAGTTAAAACGTTGTCCTTGTTTCCATTGTCACGCCTCCCCTACATGTACGAGTCAGAGTTATCGTTAACATTTATAGTTGATTAAACTTAATACTTAAAAATAAGTATAGTGATTTTTTTGCCCATGGGGTGCCGGGCTATAATTATAGCTTATGTCTTTTCGTAGGAGTCGTAAGTGTGACAAAGAGAAAATACCGGTAGGAAATATTCTTCACAGCAAGAGTGACGTAACAAGATCAGATAATCGTTCGCAAAACATGCTGTAGATAGATAAAAAACACCTAAAAATACGCTTAACAAAAATTATCCAATTCTCAAAAATAATAATTCGCATAAATAACATTATTTAAGGTTAGTATCTTCATCAAAACGTAAGTTCGTCTTATTTTAAATTTGCTATTTAAAATATGACGAAGCTACGCGAAATTGTTAAAACTAGATGAAATTTTGCATGCATGTCCTTGAGCCTATATGCTTTTGGTTTGCCAGTTTCCCGTTAAATTGTGTATCTTTAAATTATTAGGAAAACTCGTATTGTATGGAAATAATCACAGTCGACTCTCGTTAATTCGAAACTCGAGGGACTCTTAAAATGTTACGAATTATCGAATGTTCGAAATATCAAATGGTTCAAAATTTTTGAGGAAAAAGAAAACAATTCGTGCGGATGTGTATGTCAACCTAATCATTACCAAAACAAAGGCTCGTTCGTGTGCGATGATACAAGCTTGAACTTCTATGCAATATACTTAGATGTCTCCGCTGCGGGATGAATTACTCGCACTTGTTTATAAGAGGATCAAGTAACTTCGTAAAGAGATAAGACAATTCGTAAAGAATAAGCCGATAAGTTCGAATTAACGCGACATTTTGTTGCGTAGCGTTGATTTTTTTGTTCGAATTACCAAGTGCGTAAAAATGTATTGTTTAGTTCGAAATATGAAGATAATTTCTACGGAACTCGTGATAACTTTGAATTATAGAAAGGTTCGAATTATCGCAGGTTTGAATTAACGAGAGTCGACGGTATTTACACATTTATAGATAAAATAAATGATTTTTGAACAAGTAGTATTTAATGTGGCGAAAATACGTTTATACGAAAAGTGCTATGAAGAAACTAATGTCGTTATCTCCGCTGTCGCCTGTGAATGAAGCCGGTACAAAAAGACCGCCAGTCCAAATACAGTACTGAGCGGGGAATTGTATTTTTTCATGAAATTTGCGTTTAGAATATAAAATGAAGATGGTCGAATGATGGTTTGCGCCATGTTCATCCTGCCTTTGTTCCAAGCTCTGCTAACATTGTTACAAGCTTTTATTATCTAGTATTTTTCATGGAAAAGCTTTTAAAAGAATTGTAGTTATGACAATAATTTTACTAACTTTTGTATGGTTTATATATATATACATATATATATATTGCTGTACTTGACAGATCTAGCATTTTATCCGTCTTCCAAAATAGTAGGAAGTTCACAATACGACTTTTTTGTATGTTTGTTACGCGATTACTTTTATTTTATGCATGGTAGGTTAGCCTTTGACCACTATCTCACCTGATGGTAAGTGATGATGTGGTCGAAGATGTTGTACAGGCTAACCTAGAATTACTCAAAAAATATCCAGATATATTGTATATGTACAAGCAACTGACGGTATCTAGCATATTAATTGACTTCCAAAAAAGGAGGAATTTCTCAATTCAAGTATATTTATTTTTGTATGTTTTTGACGGATTACTTTATTATGATTACTCTGAAATATATCTGTAAATAGCTTATGGAAGTTTAACCATGATTACGTCAGGCCAGAGTCTTGTGTCTTGAATCGGCTTGGTACTGACTTCAACAAATTATTTCGTACATTTTAGAAGTATATATTCAATTAGGTTTTTATAATTTTTTTTTTAAAAATATGGAACCGATTTCAACACCTAAAAGTGTGAAATGACTTGTTGAAGTTGGTACCATGATGGTTCAAAAGTACCTATTATCACAATATTGTGCGTATGGTACCGACTTCGACAAGTTATTTTACACTTTTAGGTGTTGAAGTCGGTTCCATTTTTTAACCGACTTCCAAAAAAGGAGGAGGTTTTCAGTTCGTCTGTTTTTTTTTGTTAAGTAAAAAAGAAATTCTATCTTTTTAGTGACCCTTGCTGCTTACGGGATCGATTCTCATTCATTCTCAACGACTATATCATCAAGATAGGTACATATTTCTCAAAAGCAGCTTGACCGATTTTGATGAAATTTAAAATGGGACCAAACGACAAGCATCAGCTTTCAAACAAAAAAAGAATTTTCAAAATCGGTTCACCCAGTCAAGAGATCTGAAGTAACAAACATAAAAAAAATACAGACGAATTGAGAACTTCCTCCTTTTTGGAAGTAGGTTAAAAAAGAAATATCTGTTTTTTCTTTTTGTTAATTCGTACTAACTTCTTTTCGTTGTGTTACTGCTTTGTTTTGAGACATAATAACTGACACTGCTATTAAGCTTAGTTTACAGATTTAGTCCGTATCTAACAAATAATAACAAATATTTTTAAAATATTTTAAGAAAACATCAAATAAATATTTTAATAAAACAATTTTTCGACGCGTTTCGCTTCTACACGAAGCACTCCAGGAGGTCTTGACACTCTCGCAGATTCAAGACCTCCGGCTTAGCAGGAATATTAGGCAGAATTGTCACTAGATATATTTTTGTATTCTGTGTTTGATTAAAATATGAATTTGATGTTTTCTTAAAATATTTTAAAAATATTTGTTATTATTAAATATGGATTTCCTCAAAGTAACGCCTGAATCTATTCATTCCGTATCTATCAGAAATTGCTTGCTGCAAAGATACTTAATAGGTAAAGAGCGGGAACTCTTCAATACTTCATAGTCATCCGCTGTTCCTAAGCGTTACGAATGTCTAGGAACGGACGCAATGACAACCAATCTAAATACAGGCAAGGGCACGTGGCGACGAGTTTTCTTTATTCCATGACAATTCTTTATTCCATGCTACTTGCGTTGACACGCTTGCGGCGTCTCATTTACCATCCACCTCCAAGACAGCGGGAGCAACGGCAGTGGCAGCAGAAGGCTCCAAAGGGCGAAAATACGAGAGTCTCGGCGATGATTATATATTTCTGCCTTTTGGAGTAGAAACATTAGGTCCGTGGGGTCCAAGTGCATGGATTTTATAGAAAGATTTATCAAAGCGGCTGATAGGAAAGACAAACGACCAAAGGGCTGGCGCTTACCTCGGCCAGAGAATTAGTCTTGCCATACAACGGGGTAATGCTACCAGCCTTTTAGGTACTCTACCCGTGGACAGTGACCTGAGCTCTGTTTTCTACTTATGATTGCCTCCTGCTAGAAAACAGACCTCACAATTTTTAAGTATATAACATTTTCAGGTCATAAGTAGATAGAGTTAAATTATTTATTTATTTTTGTGTTCGTTTATTGTTCATTTTGAATAAAATTTATGTACTCAAAATTAAGAAATAAAGATACAGCACGGGATTTATCATGACAAATTCAACGAATTAAAAACTTTTTTAATATTGTTAAGTTTGCAATCACGTCTGCTAGGCGAATTACATTACAAATTTACAAGAAAAAAAATATAGTCATGTGCGGGATTTGGACCCGCGTCCATCCACCCCTATAGCCGGGGTATGCTCTAACCAATTGAGCTAGCATGACACAATGACTCATAACTTTATAGGCGTAATTCGCCTAGCAGGCGTGGTTGCAAACTTAACAATATTAAAATTATATCAAATCAATCATTTATTTGCAAAAATACAATACTTTCATAATATTTACAATAAGATCTTATTTTTGTATCGACAATTGTATTCTGCCTGCAAGGCGTGCAAATATTAGGATAGTTTATACATACTAACACAAATATAAAATAATAAAGTTAAAATACAAATTAAAAAAAAAAAAAAAATAGTAAATAAAGTCAAGTCAGGTTTTCAAATATTCAGACACAGTATAAAAGCATTTGTCTAACAGCCAATATGTCAATTTAGTTTTAAATACATTGCCCTGCAGAAGTTTTAAATCATTTGGTAATTTGTTATACGCTATGATACACATGTTGTAAACATTCTATTCATAGATCCTTTTATGACATGGAGGATGATATAAGAGGTTTTCATATATAGCCCTTTTCTGTCGTGTGAAGACCTCACTGCGTTTTTTGAAGTAAGTTGAATGTGTTTTAGCAAAAAGACACAATTCTCGAATATACATACATGGTAGTGTAATTATTTTACATTTTTTAAATAAAGGCTTACAAGTGTCTAAAAACCATGCCTTGTTTATAATGCAAAATTGATATAAGGCAAAATTGGTCTTGTTTGTAGTACAACGCAAGTTGAACTATAGGTGTCGCTCCATCCCGATACGATGGTTGAAGAACGAGAGCAAAAATTAAAGTTATGAGTCATTGTGTCATGTTAGCTCAATTAGTTAGAGCATACCCCGGCTAAAGGGGTGGATGGACGCGGGTTCGAATACCGCACATGACTATAAATTTTTTCGCTCGTAAATTTGTAATTTTATAATAAATTCAAAAACTGTTACATACTAGATTTGACGTTCTATGTCGAAAATGTGATGGCTATAGCCTATCACATTTTGATGGTGTATGCCGTATGATATAAAATTATCCGCTTACTAATTAAACGTTAGTTTAGTAAATTGGACATAAAAAGAGTAAGTACGTGTTGCTAACCCTTAACGCTTTTGTGTAGTCTGTGGTACCTATTTAAATGTAGAAAATGTAAATCTTCGCGACAGGCGAGCGTGTTAAACGGAAGTGCTCAGCGGTTGTTTACAATAGCTTAAAATAAATTGTAAACGCCGTGTTTATGTTGCTCTTAGTGTGGGAGCACGTTCGGAACGTACATTACCTAATGAGTAGGAACATTCATATAAGGGGGTTACAACAACTCAATAAAAACTAACGTGGCTTTCACTCATTTTGGTAAATTTTACGGGATAAGTTTAGTATAAATATATTTTCATTTCATGTTTTTTAAAAAGTTTTTCTAATATTTCACCATCAGCTGGAAGACGTCCACTGTTGAACAAAAGCCTCCCCCATAGAACGCCACAAAGAACGGCTATTAGCCGCTTGTAACCATTGGCTACCCGCGAATTTACGATGTCGTCAGTCCATCTTGTGGGGGGGCTACCAACTCTACGTCTTCCGGTGTAACGTGGTACCCACTCGAGCGTCGGTTTATGAAAGCGGTAGCCGAGCATATTCCGGGGATTTTTGGCACCCCCTGCTCCACCTCCACCGTAACCTGGCCTGCTACCGGGGCCAAGAATAATAGAGCTGCCGGGGACTTGGGCCGAGTCATTTTTGTGCTAATCATTTTAAGAGAGGGGTTTTGCCTTAATCCCTAAAGATACATCAGGAGGTCACGGCTCTTGAAATAAATCTTAAGTGTTTTTCTAAAATATCAACATAGAACTTCATTTATGTTTATAAGACAAAGTAGTCTTTGAAAACCTTGACTGTGGGCGTAGGACTAGGAGACCTTGTTTAGCATTCGACTGAACGAAACAGAACTACGCAATATTTAAATAGCGTGAACGAATTTTCTCGAAATAACTTCATATAAAAGTGAGTTTATTATAACGGAAAAAATATTTCATGTACTGTATCGCATGGTTTCTATATAATAATTAGAAATAAATTGAGGCGCAAATACAAATTTTGTGTGACTATATAAGCACAGATGTTGATTAAGCGAAATTTTAGAGCTGTATTCATGATTTTTTTTTTAATTGAGAGAAATATATCGAATTGTCTTTTCGGATCAGGCATAGTATTTGTCATAACCTCTATAATATTATATATATCATGTCTGCAATGATGAAATATTCGTTCTATAAAATATTTTCAAAGTTTTCCGTTTTGAGACAAAAATGACCTTAGAATATAAACACAAAATTGTTATTAGTAAATACTAGCTTTCCGGGCGCGGCTCCGCCCGCGCGTATGTCGGTTATCGCGCAAAAACATTATCCTCTTTTTGCGCAGCTGGATAAAAACTATCCTATGTTTTTTCCCGGGTCTCAAACTACTTCCATACCAAATTTCATTCAAATCGGTCCAGTAGTTTTGGCGTGAAAGCGTAACAGACAGACAGACAGACAGAGTTACTTTCGCATTTATAATATTATAGTACTTATAGAGTTCTGGAAAGTAACGCCTGATTGAATTTGAATTTGACTTCTATAAAACTGAGGTAAATGTGTTCTATTTAATAAACGTCAAAAATGTATCGAAAACAATTATTGACACTTGAAATAAATACGAAACAGGTAGGGCATTTAACCGCCTGGCTAGTTACCAACATGAAGAAGAAAATCTGTCGCCAAGCACCTAACGGTGTATTACGGCAGCTGCCCTTGAGAGCCAATAATTCTAGGTTAACCTGAACAACGTCCTCGACCACATCACTACTTACCATCAGGTGAGATAGTGGTTAAAGGCTATAAAAATTTAGCTATAAATAAAATAATGCATAGGCGAATCAGGTGATTTGCTCCATCTGTTTGGGTATTTTTCTCAAAAAAGTCATTATCAGTACTAATATACTAATATTATAAATGCGAAAGTAACTGTCTGTCTGTCAGTTACACTTTCACGCCAAAACTACTGGACCGATTTGAATGAAATTTGGTATGGAAATAGTTTGCAGCCGCGCCCGGAAAGCTAGTAAATTATATAAATTACATAGGTAATTAAATGTGTATGTAACATCGACTATCGATAAAGTAAGTCACATTACTATAGATCACGCGCACGTAATGAAATAAGTTCTATATCGCGTGCCACGATCATATGGAACTCTTTTTTCAGGGCTGCCAGCTACAAAAAGGTTTTAGAGACCTTCCTTGACGAGACCTGGGCGTATTAACTTGAGTTTTAGTAATACAATACAATGGAAAATGCTGGAACCAGATCTCGACTAGTACAATGTAACCTCGATGATTTTGAATTATTTTGTCTTCTTTCTATCCTGTGAGTGTTGATAAATATGGTTTACGCTAACAATAACCCTAAGAATAAGTACATAAAAGAGTCATTCGTCTGTTTGACTCATCATTACAGTTATAATGTCCACCGTTGCTCAAAGCTCGCCGTTGAACGGGCGACCATTAGGTGTGACTTGACAGGTATCTTGCGGATTTCAGTGTTAGATGGCTGTTTTTGAAAAAGCGCTGCTGTGCTTTTTCTAGTATTTTCGCGTTTATCGCTTCTTACACTCCTACGGGAAGGGGTACAATTTTATGCCAGCCTGGCACCCGACGCGACGGTTAAATATTGGCACCAATACTAGTTGAAAATTGTTGTTGGTAGGACTGTTAGGTTTACTGTAACAGCCGGATCGTCCATTGCTGAACACAACCTCCCCTATTAAGCGGGTATTTGCCATAATCCCCAAGCTTGGCAGGCGTATTGGGGATTGCAGTGTAAGTTGGCAATTCTTTTGAAGGCGCTGTTGCCCACCTTCTAGTATTTTTCCCTTAGTCGCCTCTTTCGACACCCACGGGATGATATGGGGAGGTGCAATTCTAACCCGGCACCCCACGGAGCTGTTAGGTATACCTGCCATAAAAGTTGAATTCGCTTTTATTATTTTACTTTCTTACATTTTTAAATATGTAAGTAATAAAGAAACAAAAGCCTTAAAGCCAAGGACGATAGAATTTAGTAGCTAGAATTAGTGAAAAGTCTATGAACCTTAACAAAATAGTTGATATTTTTATAATTTATAATGCAAAATGGCTGTCTGTTCGTTTGTAGCTGTAAGTTACAAAGTTCGAAACTGTTACTGAAACATTTTTTTTATCAATATAGTTTTCAAAAACCCTGGAAAAAAAGCGAGCGCAAAGAAATAGGTATGTAACGAAATAGTTGTAATGTTTATTTTGATGTTTTGCTTATTTAACGTATTTGTTATTAAGAATTTAAGATCTGAAATGAAGATAGATAATAATATATTCGTAAGTTCGTTTGTTGGTGCATTATATCATTTAAACCTGCCACTGTGGAGTGATCCTCATAATGACAGGTTTTTTAGCTGAGCCAATATGCCATAACAACTAATATTCTGAGAAAAAAATCAAGCGGCTAACATACAGTTCCAAAGAACGGCGGACAGACTAGCTTAGTAATATTCTCCAGTTTACGTACGTAATCCTAAGCGCCAATTACACTAAACTAGGATTAAATTATACGAGTATAATTTTAAAATACATCCCTCTTATTATGTCTCTGTAACTGTTGTAAAAACAAACTTAAGGGAAACTATAATATGCGCCTCATTTGCTGCAGACCTGCCCACAATACAACGGCGAAGACACCTGCCAAGGGAGATAATTATGCCAATAACCGGCAATTTCCATTCGTTTCGCTGCGATTGCCGTCCATTCCTCTCGACTGACGTCACGGTCATCCATCACGCCATCGTGATATTTTTAGTAAATTATAACTCGGACTGGGATAACTCACCTGAATAAGTCAGATAGATTCGGCTATAGTTTTGACATGACCAACACATCCGGTGGTATACTTCAATGAGCTCTGTTGACGTAGCGAAATATTAATATTTAATAATAATACATTTTCTTTATTACAAGAAAATAAATAAAACGTCATTTTCATCCTAAAGAATTAACAAATTAATAAAAACTATAAACTAAAATTACGAATTCTAACACTAGGAGGTTCGCTAGCAAGTATTGCCTGTGTTACAGCTACAACGATTCCTACTTCTGGAATAGATAGATAGATAGATAGGAATATTTGGGCAATGAACTTTTTATAGTGTACAAATAAAATATATATTAAAAAAAAAAGGTTTTTTGGGATGAATATGACTCAAACAATAAAATAGGTACTACATAATAACATTGGCAAAATAAATTGTACGTAGTAAGAGGTATTTATATAACTTATTATTTATATAAATATCACAATAATTATCAATTAAAATGTAATATAATTTTTTTCGATGATTTATGACTTCAAATGTCAGAATAGCTTTTAGGTACACATGAATTTAACACATTAAATAATGGTGGATAATCTATTTCCAAAAGGGTTACTTACACACAGAAAAAAGTTAATTAAGAACTTAATTATTGTTATGAAAGAATATTACATTATATTGAAAATATTAATTCATGACAAAAATAATTATGAGAACAGGTGCCCTGACATCATATGACGTCTTATCGATATCGTATTTAATTCATTTGCCCCATCCCTAGCGCCCTCACGTTCTCATAGTGACGTGTTGTGTAAAACACAATTTATCGTTTTTACTTGTTATGTTTGTGTGCAACTCTCACGACAGAAAATGTTTTTACACAGAAGTTCCTGTAACTTATTTTATCAACTTCGTTCAACTCAGCAGTTTTTATTGAAGTACTGGGGAGTAAGTACCCGCGACCATAGATGGAAATGTACTGTCGTATTAGTCGCGCGGTTTGAAGCGCTCGTAGCGTGGCTTGCCTAGTCCTTTCGCTGCAGTTATTACTTCGATGGGTGACCGCTAGTGGAATTCTTTTCCTGCATAGGTACATTTGCCGTTATTGCGAATAAAATGTTTTTTCAGGAAAAATATAAGTGAACATGGTAACTTAGACCAAAGAAATCATGTTTTTTTTATAGCTGATAAGCTAGCCTTTGACCACTATCTCACCCGATGGTAAGTGATGATGTGTTCGACGATGTTGTTCAGGCTAACCTAGAATTACTGGCTCTCAATAAAATACTCATATAAAATTTTGTTAGTCCAATTCTATCAGCAAATAGATTATGGTTTCTAATTTAATCCTCTCACTCGGTAAGCTGCAAACAAAAAATCGAAAAGAAAAACATAATTTTTGTTTCTTATATTCGAAAATTTTGGGGTCACAATGGGGCATAACTGGATAGATCTACCCAAAGCTTGACTGAAGAAGTCAATTGGGAATACTCGTATGTAGTCCCTCCACCACTCAGTTAATGATGACTCAGGATTGTAGGAAGAATAAATATATGCCAAATGTGCAGCACATTCCAATAGGACGACTCAGTAGTGACATGGTACTAATTTAGCGCATTGTACATGATCGTGATATATTTTTTATTGGATTGTGTCGGTACAAGCACGATGCCCACCTGATTGTAAGCGATAACCTCTGCCCATAACAGTTTTACTGGCTCTCAAAGACTGCTGCCGGGACACACACTGTTAGGTGCTTGGCGACAGATTTTCTAATTGAGGGTGGTAGCTATACTAAGGCTAAATATACTTAGCTAGCCAGGCGATAGTCTCGTAGCTAGGCAGGCAAGCATTCGCAAAATGTCCTTCCACCATGCGGTAAAGCTCGAGCCAGTATCGAGGATCGAACCAAGAACCTGCGGCACGGCAGTCGCTTCGAGATCATTGCTTCGATCATATAATCGTCGTTATCTACTATGCCCAGCGGAAGTTTTGAAGCGCTCGTAGCGAAGTTTGCTTAGCGATTCTGAATCGATCAGCAAAGTTAAGCAACGTCCGCCTCGGTCATGACTTGGATAGGTGACCGCTGGTTGGACATTACTACTGAGCGTGCACATGCTTCGGAGGGCACGTTAAGCCGTCGGTCCCGGTTGTTGTCTTAGGATGGCAGTCGTTACGCATGGTAGTAGGGCATTTTGCGAATGCCCGCCTGGCTAGCTACCACCCTCAAGTTGAAAATCTGTCGCCAAGCACGTAACGGTGTGTTCCGGCAGCCGTCCTTGAGAGCCAGTAATTCTAGGTTAGCCTGAACAACATCTTCTACCACATCATCACTCACCATCAGGTGAGATGGTGGTCAAAGGCTAACCTATTAGGCATATAAAAAAAAGTGGGAAAAATCTTTGAAGGCTTAAATTATGTTTGTCGTCAACACAAGATTGACATAAGCCAAAAAGTACGGCACTTCATCAAAATTTGATGGAATCGTCGCCAAAACTGTTTACATTAATGAAATCCCGTTTATAAACACAACAACATACCTTTTTGCAAAATAAACTTTCTTTCAAAACAGTGAAGGCCAGTGTACTATATCGCAATATGAAGAATATAATAATATACAATTTCTAAAATAGCTGTAGCATTTTTTTAATATTACAAAATTACAAATTATTAATTGGTAATTTTGTAATGTAATTCGCAGAGCATGCGTTATTGTAGACATAGAAATATTAAAATTATAGGGTTGCGTTATCATTAACAAGTTTAAAGCTGATTGCAGAATTAGTCTTGTTTGTAGTACAACGTAGGTTGGACTATAGATGTCGCTCCATCCCAATACTATGGTTAAAGAACGATAGGAAAAATTTGAGTTATGACTCATTGTCATGTTAGCTCAATTGGTCAGAGCATATCCCGGCTAAGATGTGGATGGACGCGGATTCGAATCCCGCACATGACTTAAATTTTTCCGCTCGTAAATTTGTAATTTTGTAATATCTGTGGCATTTTTATCAGCTGCTAGGTCTTCTATCTTAACAGACCGCGGTAGTTACAGATTTTGCCTCGAAGCAGTAGTGTGCCAAGACTATACTGTGTTTAGGTGTGGACACTTTCGTAAGTTAAATTACTGGGTTAACGAGACTCTTTAGTAAGAGACTCTTAGTGAGCTTGGTACCACCGCAGTAACAGATTTTTGCTTTTGTTTATATAGCTATGGTATGTGGTGATGTGGTTGAAGATGTTGTTCAGGCTAACCTAGAATTAGTAGCTCTCAAGGTCAGCTGCCGGAACACACCGTTAGGTGCTTTGTTAGGTGCATTTTTACTTGAGGGTGGAAGCTACAACCATGCTATAACGATTGCCATCCTAAGACAACAACTAGGGCCGAAGGTTTGACGTGGTTCCAATTAAGGAAGCACTTAGTAGTAATGTCACTAGCGGTCGCCATCCAAGTCATGACCGCGGCGGACGTTGCTTAACTTAGCTGATCGGTTAAGAACGACTAAGCAAATTACGCTACGAGCGCTTTAATAGTAGTATTATATCTATCCAATGGCCTAATCTTAACATCATTCGTGTAAGTTGTCCCAGTGAGAGCACTGTGTTGTCTCGAGGGTAACGGAGATAATTGCTGGCAGCACTCGAGAGTTGCCATACTCGCAGCAAGTCCCTAAGTTAGGCACGAGTGAAAACATACGGGTAAGCAGGCGTTGGACGCACGCGAACGTTTTCAAGTATAACTAGCGCGTGATGACTTGAAAAGAAAATAATTATTTTCGGTTCGGCAATACTAATATAACATTGCAATACGAGGATGGGATTTTCCCTACCTTTCACGATTTCTTCCACCACGGTGGTGGTGGGAGGGGATGTGCTTGACCCCACTAAAACCTCCCGAGAGCAGTCTCCAAGACGGGCCTCTTCGCCTATGGAGGGGTGACCTTGCTCACCAAGGACCACATCTTCAATTACCATTAGGTAAGATTGTCAAAGGCTAGGCTATGGGTATCGGTAGATTTGTTCTTGGACTGCGTTTTATTTTCATTAATAACGCAGTCTCAAAACCAACTTCGGCCGCTTTCTCCCACGAATGATCATTCCGTATATTTCCACCTCGCCCAAGATTTCACTAAAGCCTTGTTATCAAATTATACATGCAAACAACTATTTGATGAAGCCAGTAAGTGATATGCCATTGCCCCTGGATCCGCCCGATTTCCGGACTTAGGATCCCGCGGGGTTTTGGGGTAATTTGCTCGAGGTATTAGGTAAGGTGCGGGCATATTGAATAAGGTAAGGTGTTGTGTTGCCAGATCTTCTAAACTTATCCTAAATTTAGTTACATGGAAACTTTGTTTGAGATTGTGTTGTTTAGTTAACAGTCAGTTTTAAAGATTATCATAAAAGATACTGTATTTTTTCGTCGATTAAATTTTTATATATAAAAATGGCCACTTCTCACGTTCACAATCCTCTTTGATGACATTTATTTATTTATGACTTCTTTTAGAATATTAATTTTTTAACAATGCCCTTCCCCCTCTCTTCCCATACCTTCCTATAGGAGTCGTAAGAGGCGACGAAAGGAAAATCTAAAGGAAATTGCATGTGTAACGGCTAGCGTTTTCTAAAGAACTGCAATCTTACCCTTCCACGCCCAAGATGCCTGCTAAGCTTGGGGAATATGGCACCCCTTTTCCCCAACTGTGGGAAGCCTGTGTTCAACGGCGGACGTGAATACAGGCTTACCGCTATCGATTGAATCTTCTTTACTTGATATCACATGCGTTGTGGTTCCATGGTGCAGTTTTGTAACCTAAAGTAGTGCTTGACGATCGCTTGCAGATAGTACTACTACCCGCATAGAGCATAGCATTGAGAGCCAGTAATTCTAGGTTAGCCTTAACAACATCTTCGACAACATCACTTACCATCGGGTGAGATAGTTGTCAAGGGCTTAGCCTATCAGCTATAAATCAAAGTATCATAGGTCCACAGCCCGCATATGGGCTGTACGCCGATAGTGCCGAAGTACACAGCCCATATAAGGGCTGTCCCCTATCCCTATGTCGATTTTAACGGATCATATTAAACTGGAAACGTCTTACCTATAACGTGGATTAAGCATGATATATATTACATTTACAATGTTCATTGCAAATAAACTAATAACCGTATTTGTATACATATTTACCAAAACCTCTATTGTATTTGGGAAATACTATAAATGCTGGACTGTGAACATAGGTAGCTAGCCAGGCAGGCATTCGTAAAACACCCTGCCACCATGCTAACGACTGCTGCTTACTTAGCGTACCCTCCTGAAGCACTCGATAATTTAATGCTACTAGGGATCACCCATCAAAGTTATGACCGCATCGGACTATAGTGTGGACCTTATTCAGTTCTCTTAAAAAAACTACTTTTGGACACACACACATTTATTTTATTTGAAAAATAAAATTATTATATTTAAAAGATGACATCAAGTTCCCGCAACTCACTTTTGCTACAAAATTGGACCGAGGTTCCACCTGAAGGGTATACTGGTACTGAGTCTGGTGACTCCTGGAGTTATCACAATAATTCTGAATTTTGGAAGCCACCGTTTTTATAGAGAATAATACTGCTGACAACGCGTAAATAGGTTTGTGAGGTATGAGTTCAGCAATATATTAGGTGTAACAGGACGTACCTTAACATAGTTGATCGGTTAAGAACAACTAGGCAAGCTCCGCTATGAGCGCTTTGAAACATTCATTTAATTTTAGCCTTTATGAAGAAATATTTTTCTAAGTGCAATTAGATCCGGGAAGCGCAGTAGGCAACCCGTGAGTCATCTGTGAGAGCAACTTGCTAACTATATTTAGCGAAACCATATTTAATCTCGTGTTTTATACGGGTACTAATAAGCTCTATCCGTCTGCATTAGTGTTGTGCTAATGGGCCTATAATGTCGATAATCACTTTTAAGCCGGATGCAGTAATTAGTATTTAATACTGATGTCGGTCTATAATTCAATAACATTCAGGAACACCTTTTCCTCAATATAATTAAACAACACGTTATCAAGAAACGGCTAAGTGCATTCGCTTCAGGTTCGATAGGCTTCAGCATCGCAACAACCCATAAAAATGTATATATTTATTCAATGAGGTCTAGACTTGACTTGAAACCACACATGCCAGGGTGCAGAAAATATTTCTTCTTTCTACTACCTTCTCTCTCTTCTCATATTGAGAAAACCTTGAAAAATAATTTATTTGAATTTCTAGTACCTTTGCTGAACATTTACACAAAATATGTAAATTTCAGGCTTGCAACTCATTCCGTTTACGAGCTAAGCGACAACCTGATGGACGGACTTACAGACAGTGGACGAGGGCTCCGTTTTGCCCATTCCGTACGGAACCCTAAAAAGTTACTGTAACTACCACCACCCTTTAAAAACAGCGTTAAGTTACATACTTCTAAACATGATTACAACCACTATCGCTTGCTAAGCGAAAAGTACATTACCAAATTATTAAAACACCGCCTGTGCAAAAAAATGTGCTTTAATAATTTGTAAATGTGGTCAAGTTACATACTTTAGAAAAATATTTACTTTGAGTTAAAATTTAAGTCCAGCTTAACTACGTTATAAAACATTTTGATATTGTCAATGAACAATACTATTGTTATAATTTAAATATTAAGTATATGTGATCACGTATGTTTACCAGAAAATTTGGACGGTAAGTTTGTCATTTTGTAATCCGGAAGACGGATTGCCTCATCTCCAGGTCGTCTGTAAGTCGATGGTTGACGATGATGAGTAATTTTAATTCACACATTTAGTTAACTGGAAGAGTGGCTGCCCACTTGACTCTCTTATTGTAACATAACTAGTAATAATGAGCCAAGACTGCACCACGTCATGCAAAATCGGTTTATTGCTGTACCTAGAATGTAAATTAAAAAACTGTTTTCACAGTCGCTTTATTTATTTAAATGCAGCGCTCGTAGCGAAGTTTGCTTAGCTGTTCTTAACCGATTAGCAAAGTTAAGCAACGTCCGCCTCGGTCATGACTTGGATGGGTGACCGCAGGTGACATTACTACTGAGCGCTTCCGCTTCGGAGGGCACGTTAAACCGTCGGTCCTGATTGTTGTCTTAGGATGATAGTCGTTATAGCATGTTGGTAGGGCATTTTGCGAATGCCCGCCTGGCTAGCTACCACTCTCAAGTAGAAAATCTGTCGCCAAGCACCTAACGGTGTGTTCCGGCAGCTGTCCTTGAGAGCCAGTAAGTCTAGGTTAGCCTAAACAACATCTTCGACCACATCATCACTTACCATCACATGAGATAGTGATCAAAGGCTAACCTATCAGGCTTTAAAAAAATGGTTTTGCAGTGATCCTTCGGGTTCTATTTATATTCTATGACCATATACTGCATAGAATAAATGTAGGTACTAATAAGATTCTTTATTTGAATTTTCGTACTCGGACAAATTATTATAAGTTTAATAATAAAATTATCTATCTGAAACACAGTTTTGTTTAGCCTTTGGCCTTTAGTTGACATTAAAAGGGTTTTCTACCAATTTCAATCACATTTCATTCATTCAGATGCGGTCCATTCTGAAACTGCCATCACGATTGTTGCTCATAGCATAAGCTATTAGCTTGCAACTAAAATAAAATAGTTTTAAATTAACATAAGCTGAAAAATTGAACCGATGGGCCACTGTTTTTAATCCGGCTTAACTGCATCCAATGCCTCATCTCTAGTCTTGCACGTTAGTCCATTGTTGATGTTGATGAGTAATGTACATTCACACGTTTAGTTTACTGGAGGACAGGACGCACATTGTGTTTTATCATCTGTGTAATTCTGACAAAACTGAGCAATATGTATGACCACACTCGCATCTCGCTATATTAGAATATATATGATTATGTTATTAAATGTTGTACACTAACTGACAAAAAACTCACGTTGGGAATCGAATACGTCGACCCGGGTTTGAATGAATATGTTTGTTTTTTTTTACCGGCGGTATGCTTTTATTTAACAAAAACATACGAACTATATACAACACCACAGCTACTACAGTGTAAGCATTTAGACAATCTATAAGTCATAGCAGACTTACAGGCAGTCAAAATGCTCCAGCCCACTACCAGTTCGCAGCGTTCCCAGCATGCTGACATGTTTGTATAACAGTAATTAAACAACTTTAAACGCTTTCTGACCGTGGGGTGCTGGGCTACAGCATGGTGGTAGGGCATTTTGCGAATGCCCCGAGGAACGGAGGGAGTTTAAGTTTTACCCTTAAACTCCCTCCGTTCCTCCAAAATAAGAGGTCTTTGTTTTTTTTATGCCTGATAAGTTAGCCTTTGACCACTCATCTCCCTGATGGTAAGTGATGATGTGGTCGAAAGATTTTTTACTTAAGGGTTGAGGGCTTTACCATTATTCCCACGAATGGTAGGAGTGTTGGAAATCGCAGTGTAAGATACCAGTTCTTCAGATGATACTGCTTCTGGCATTTTTCCCTTCATCGCCACTTACGACTCCCACTTGAGGATATGGGAGGGTGAATTCTAGTCCAGCACCCCACTGCGTTATACTGATTCTAGTATCGCCACTTACGATACCAACGGGAAGAGATGGGGGATGACATTGTATCAAGCACCTATTAAAAAGAACAACCGACTTCTACCACAAAAAAATATGAAATACGCAATCTAGTCTCTTTATATGATAAATGTTTTCCAGTTATACATACATACATAACATCACGCCTCATTCCCGTAGGGGTAGGCACAGACCACAGATTTCCACTTGCTATATACGATCCTTGTATATCTCTTTCGCTTCATCTACATTCTTTAATCCTTTCATACATGAGCGTCGGTGTAGGGTACTCCTGACCTGAAGTTTTTTCAGAACGTCTTCAATCTGATTTTTGAACGTTCGCCTAGGTCTTCCCCTTCCAATACTTCCGTTCACTTGTCCCACGTATACCTGTTTAGTCAATCTCATCTCATTCATTCTCTCTACATGTCCAAACCATCTTAACATACCTTTCTCAATTTTTGTCACTACATCCTCACATCCGTGCCAGTTTTGCTGAAATTCCTATGGTACTAATCTGATATACCTAATATATTTCGATAGATATACTATAAAAAAATCAAATCGATTGCTGTTTTTTTTATATGCCTATCGTAGAGAAACTAGAGTAGAATAGAAATTGAGCGGTTTCCAGTACCACCATTAAAAAAAACACCAATCACAGTCAAATATTACAAACCGACAAATCGAATCAACAACAGAAATGTTTATTATAAATACAATTATTTTTATTGCGTTTCATTCAACCCCTTTGGATTCAATTCTAAAAGTTAAGGGTAGGGTTACAGATGTACGGTGAAGGGGAGTCTGACAGCTCTGAGAAATAAAATAATGAATAAATAACGATTGCATACGTAGCCATGTATGATCCTGAAATAGAACTGTGTATTAGGGAATGTCCGCTGTGTCCATCATTGAAGCGCTCGTAGCTGAGCTTGCCTAGTCATTCTTAATATGGTTAAACAAAGTTCGCTGCATTTACTACTGAACGCCTTAAAAAGATGCGGTTGTGGTAGATATACAGTTCTGTACATTATACGTCAAAATAGCATCAATTTATCTCAACTTTGAGATGCATTTATACATAGATACATATAGATGCATATAGACATACATATAGACATATAGATACGAGCCTAAGTACTGATTCGAAGCACAACATCTGACACTACTGTTTGTTGTCGTGACTACTGATTGTATTTTTATTCTTCAAAAAGACCAATGTTCTAACAAAGAAGAGATCATCTACTAAATACCTACCTACCTACCTATATTCAACAAAGGCCTATTGTTTTAGCGTAGGTAAAAAAATATTATACCTACCGTAGTATCGATACGATAATATACATGTAACCTGTACAAAACCTGTTATGTATGTAATAAGAGGTATTATACAGAATCTCAATTATTATATTTCTATATTTTCTTATTTATTTTTGAATTTAATTTATCAGATATTTTGTATTTAATATTTTTATTTCTTGTTTTGCTATTGTCAATTTCGTACAACTTATTGTATATTGTTAGTTTTTGTTTGTATTATGTAATGTGTTTAATTTCAAAAGCATTTTGATGTGTAATTTATATACTCGTATTATATATATTCATATAGGGCTGTTGTCGAAAACAACCTCCGTGACGTCACAAAGCCGGCTCCAACGGAAGACCAGCGCTAGTTTTACACTAGCATATGCTGAGTTGGAGACCGTTTTACGACATGTAGCGAATACCTTATTAATATTGTATTTATAAAATATTTTGTATTTGTTTCTTTGCTACTCTTGTAAATAAATGATTTCATTTCATTTCAAATAATAGTTTTTGTAAATGACGATCGACTGTCCGATCGTTATAATTGCTTAGGTATGGAGTGAATATTGACAGCTTAGCCGAGTTCTATATTCAAATTCAACATATTTTTTGTATGAATAGTTCAATAATCAAATATATTTTATTCATAATACAAGTCCATAATTATCGGTGCTGTGACAATCAAATAATGCATCCATATATCATCGGCCCTCACCTAACCTAACGGTTAGGATTACACAATTTCGATTAATAGTGATGTGGCTATTTTACAAGATCGATATCGATAGAAAATTATATGAGTATTTCTAAACGGATGTATGCCGCGACACCACGGCACCGAATTAGACACAGAAACATGTTAAAAGAAATTTTCAAACTAATACAACAGTTGAGTATTGTGTCATACGATTCTGTTATCTGATAAGAAATAGCTCAATGTCGTTCATAAGAATTCCGCTCCAATAAATATTCTAAGAATCAGAAAATCTGTTATCTAAGAGCCAAAACAATCATCAAAGTGTGGGTGAAATATATTCAGATATCATATTAATAGTATCATCTTTCATCTAATTAAGACACAGCCTATAAGTTAGCAGACAAAATCATAATATGGACGAAACATGAAACTCCGGAAAATATTATTCTAATTGGATTCAGGGTTGCCACAAACACAAAGTAATAAAACCTTACCTAATTAACACAAGTAAGTTTGTTTTACAAACTCTCAGTGCCAAATTCGAGAGCGAGAACTTTTAGATTTATTGCTTGTCTTAAACTCAATGAAAATATGAAAATTTGAGCCAAGGCATCGCTCAAAACTTCGCTCTTAGTGTTGCATAATCTTTTCTAATTATTGTATAACTTCTACTTACCTAGTCGCTTAAATTATTCTGAACAACTTAGTTGGTTCTATGTAATTTTTTTTTTATAAAAACTGACGTGCTTTTCACTCATTTTAGTAAATAATACGGGATAACTCACGTGAATCAGTGCTAAGCGAGACGTCAACGTGAGTTATCCCGTATTATTTACTAAAATGGTTCTATGTCCACTTTTTGCCAATAAATAAGTAGTGTTTATAAATTGAATATCCTAAGCGTTGTGTCCATACAATTTCAAAAGTTTCTTTTGTGTATTATATAAATGTATAGCTTTCTATTATTTAAATACTATTATATTAAGAGTATTGACGCATGCTAAGCGAAAATAAAGAAAATATTACAGACGGAAATCAATGTCTTCCAGCGGGACTAGAACCCGCAACTCAAGAATACCGTCTAGTTGTATTTCCAATTACGCTATGGAAGCGGGTACTGGACAATCCTACTTTTTTCGCCCGTTTAAATGGATATCTTTTTAACCTTGGCGTTATCTATTTTTTTGTTTTTATGATCGGTTAGCCTTTGACCACTATCTCACCTGATGGTAAGTGATGATGCGGTCGAAGATGTTGTTCAGGCTAACCTAGAATTACTGTCTCTCAAGGACAGCTGTCGGAATACACTGTTAGGTGCTTGGTGACAGATTTTCTACTTGAAGGTGGTAGCTAGCCAGGCGGCCATTCGTAAATTGCCCTACCACCATGCAAAATAACGACTGCTATCCTAAGACAACAACTGGGACCGATGGCTTAACGTGCCCTCCGCAGCACGGAAGCGCTCCGTAGTAATGTCACCAGCGGTCACCCATCCAACTCCTGACCGCGGCGGACGTTGCTTAACGTTGCTGATCGTTTCAGAATGGCTAAGCAAACTTCGCTACGAGCGCTTCAAAAATCTATCAAAAAGCTATACTTCTTTAGGCTATTTATCATCTATTTTCTGTTTGGTTGATCAATAATCAACACAGATTCGCCGTTTATACACAATTTTTGTGTGGTGAGAAATTTAGTTTCTGAACACTTATTGTTTATAAATTGTACTAAATTGTCATTTGCTGTTAGAAACAATAGGTATATTTGCTGTGATGGATCTACTTAATCGATTGGCCACCCTCAAGATGAAAATTTGTCGCCAAGCGCATAACAATGTTTCTGCAGCTGTGGTTACGATTGTGGTTAATGGGTTAGGGATAAGGTTGTGGTGATAGGTTAGTCTTTGACCACAATCTTACCATCAGATGAAATTGTGTTCAAAGGCAAGCAATAAAAATAATTATTAAAATGATAATTTTACTTCATGGCTATCTTTCTTTTTTGTCTTTCTTTAATCTTTAGGCAAGTATGCCACAAGGGAGTACTACACCTGTCTAAAAAAAATAATAAGGAAGCTTTCACTAAATGATCAGTGATTACATATTTTTGTAAAAACATCTAACACTGGACAAACTTTAGCACTCAAGTCATCTGGCAAAACGTAAATATCGATAAGTTTCTCATCCCTAGCTTAGTGATGTCCCATTATAATAGGCGTTTTGTTTACAATGGCAACTTGGGGGAATCCGAAACACACCCCGACACTAATAGGTCACAACCACTCACACAATCCAAGCATAAACCTACCTTATGGCTCATAAAATAGCAAGCAAATTCCCTTGTTCCGAACAAAAGTTGTAAAAACAAAGTTATGTGATGCAGAAAGTTGTAAGCGACAGTTAGTGGTCAGAGTTAAATAGGTCGTAAGGCATTAGTGTTAAAGGTTGAATTGGCTTGTATTTGTCTAACAATTTAAGTGGTCGTATGCGGTTAGTATCGGGGAGAACGTAGATCGATAAGAGAATACAGTTCCTGTCAACTATAGAGTTTTTTTTATTCCCAAATTATTTCTGTTTTATTCCCAAGGTTAGTAAAAGGCATTGAAGTTGACGGTGAAGATTTTCGCATGATATTGTTTAGTTGATAAAAATAAAAAAGGAGTTCTCTGAGAACTATATTAAGTTATTTAATAAAATAAGGATGTGTTAGTGTTATATTAGGTCTGTATTAATTTTTATACAGAAAATGTTGCCAGGTTTGTGTTATAGCTATACAATACGATACAAAATTCTTTATTGATCAACAATCCTAAAGAAAACAATACAATTATTACAAACCAATTAATAAGATTGGACAATGGTTGGCCTGGAGAGGATTTACAATACTGCGGTTTAGGGTGTCCAAAAAGAAAAATTAAATGACAAGACATATGTATAATTAAAACATAATATTGTATAATAATAACAAATACTTTTAAAAGTATCCTAAAAACATTAAATAATAATTAAATAAAACACTTAAAAAAGCATAAAATTATATATCTAGTGACAATTCTGCCTAATTTTCCTGTTATCTACGTGACGTCACAAACATCACGCAGCCTAACCGGAAGAATAATATTGTTTTATTTAAATATTATTTAATGTTTTTAGGATACTTTTAAAAGTATTTGTTATTATTAAATATGGATTTCCGCAAAGTAACGCCTGAATCTATTCATTATAATATTGTATAGTATTAATTTATTCAGTTATTTTATTCATAAGTACATATTTTTTTTGAAGCAGTGATAGCTCAGTGGATTTGGCTATTGACTGCCACGCAGCAGGTCCATGGTTTGAATCCCGCCGCGGGCTTGAGCTACACCGCATGGTGCAAGAGCATTTTTGCGAATACCCGCCTGGCTAGCGACCACAATCAAGTTGAAAATCTGTCGCCAAGCACGTAACGGTGTGTTCCGGCAGCTGTCCTTGAGAGCCAGTAATTCTAGGTTAAGCCTGCTTATCACCTTCGACCACATAATTGTTGTCAAAGGCTAACCTATCAGCAATAAAAAAAAACAGTACTCGTATTATGGGCTATGGAGAGGTACTTATCATGCGACAAAGGAGAATCCCAAACATGCCCCAGTTAGTTTTATGTTTCAATATCGAAATAGCCCCAGAGACCTAACCAAATTGCTGAAATATTGTTGCATACAATTAATCAGTCTAAACGGCGTTTCTCATTAATTTGTAATTAATTATAATTAGCATAATTAACCCACGTGTGGTTAAACTTTTAAATCCCACTATTAAGAGAAAAAACCCTAATTGATCCTTATTCTTTAGTAGAAAACCTAAGAAATACAACTTTGATTAAGACGCCTGTAATTTTGCTAGTGGGGCACATTATGTATGGAAAATTGGCCATCTCCTTTGAGTTAATTTATTTTTCGTAATGAAGTGACGAGGCTCTATAGTTGCCCGCCTGATTGTAAGCGTCACGCCTGTCCATTACAGTTGCAGTGTCACCATCGGCTGCACTGCGCTCGTCACTGCGAGGCGTTAGTTCTTATGTTTCGTTATTCCAGTAATTACACTTGCTACAATGCCCTTGACGTCTAAACAAGGTACTGTTTTCGCACTACTGCTACAAAGCAGAATATCTGACACTGTGGTTGTGCCCACCAAGACGAACTCTTACTAAAGAGACCTACCACCATAGGTACATCGAAATCTGTTCAGGCATTAAGTTTTGGCGGAATAATGAATCTTACGTACATGAACTTTGGATACATTACGCTCCTTTTGGGCAGTCGTGTAAAACTAAATCGATTTCGTGCTCTATATACATACTGCTACAAAATATTAATTCCTTTGTGTGTGTTTTCATCAAAAACTTTCTGTATACATAGCATGGAGTTTCTGATTAAACTGTTCGGTTTTGTACAGACGAGCGTTTTAAACGCTTCATTGTAAATTTGGTATCATTATCATTGATAACAGCCGGAAGACGTAAACCGTTGTACCAAAATCACCGCCATTAGGGGAAGGGGGTTGCCATAATCACATCGCTTGGCAGGCGTTGGAGAACTTCGTAAGATGAAAGCTTAGGCGCCGCTGCAAATCATCTGGTATTTTCCCTTCGTCGCCTCTTACGACTTCCACAGGAAAATTAATCCTGGGGCCCAATCCAAGGCCGGTGATCCAAAGGAAATATAAAAGGTATATATTTAAATTGTAAGGAGTAGATTAGCTATGAAATCGTGAGTTAGTACATGATATGATTATTCTCGCATTGGCTCAATACCACTTTTGGCTGAATGTGAAAGTAAAAAGTAGAAATCCTGTATGCATATTATACTATATATTAAAACTGTCATAAGAGCGTCGTAGACGCTTAAATAGAATAAATAAATGATTTTGACTTTGATTTCACAGGTAGTTGGCTCCCCGAATATCAAGGCAAATTTGCTGCTTAGCGGCTTAATTAATTATTTAAGTTACGTTATTTACGCAGTGAAGACCTAATGGCAATGCTAGCTACTAACATCAAGAGGACCGTCGCCAAGCACCTAACAGCGTGCAGCACTGAAAGATAATACCTTATAGCTAGGTCTGTTTACATCTTCGACCAGATCATAATAAACCATCAGGAGAGATGGAAGTCACAAACTGACACGTATTAAAAAACCGTGTTATTTTAATGGCAATAATTCTACGTGTAGGTGTAGTTAAGAAAAAAGACGTTAATTTGAATCCCGTATAATCGAAGGTGCATAATTCGGTGCAGTGTCGACAGTCGAGCGAGAGATTGTTTCCTAAAAAAACGCGCGTCTTTAACCCGCTCGTATGACAAGACCTTGTTGAAATGTATACATGTTGCCGCCCCGTGGTCGGTCTCCGCCGGCCGCAGTTAGATCGAGTTTCGAATTGGCGCGGTCGCAGGGCTGGATCACAAATAACTTTATTTAAATTTTTATCATTAAACTTTGTTGGGAAGCAATTATAGTTGTCACTTGTCTCTGTTGCATACGAGATATTCGTTTTATTCGTATTCGCTGAAACATATTGCATCCGAAAACTTATTTTTTTCAACTAAAAACAACCGACTTCAATAATAGAATACGCATTATTAGGAATGACTCAAATATTACTCGTCAGATTTCACTCAATATTAAATAGGACCACGAAAGCACCAGCTTTCGAATAAAAAAAAACAGTATAATCGGTACAATCTGAAAAGAGTTAGACTAACATCAAAATCGGTACACCCTGTGAAGAGTTATGAGGTACACACAAAAAACTACAGTCGAATTGAGCACCTCCTTTTTTGAAGTCGGTTAATAATATACGAGTTACAATATATATAGCACAGCGCAGTTTTGGTGCCTTCTAGAAATTGGTACGTTTAATATTTTATTCGTCTAGCTTATATTGTTGATTTAATTGTCTCCTCTAAGAGATTTTTTAACTGTGTATTTATGGGTCTGTTTATTATTTGTTTCAGGTAAGTTCAGAGATTCGGAGGAGATGGTTTCGGAGATATTCTAAAAGGAGCTTGTTTATGTAAGTTATACCTACTTGGGTCTGTGTGTGACGACCTTGCGACTGACATATGTATGTTTTTACGTTTTAACCCCCACATTAACGCAATTTTTAACCAAAAAATATTTGATAGTTTACCAAGGGAGCAAACAACAATTTTAAAGGCGAGAGTATATTTTTGAATCCAGAGCGGAACGAAGTATTCTAGAGTAGAATCACGAGCGTAGAGAGGGATTCTAAAGTAGAATCCTGAGTATAGCGAGGCATTTAAAGTTATGCGAGCTTAAAATAGTTGTTGACACTGCTTTTTAGCACCCACTATGAGAAAATAAGTTAGTGCAACTAATTAATAGTACGTTTATTTATTTAGATACAATTAAGAAAAATAAGACAGAATAGAAATAGTTAAGAGTTTATATTTGAACAATTATGGAAGTGCATCGTAACAAATTAACCACTACCATCCGTTACAGTTGTCGATTTATTTACAGTTTGAGAATTAGAAATAGTTTCAGAAAATGTCGTCTCATGATGTAGATTTTCAGAACTTGTTTTTTTTTAATTGTAAGAAAAATAATTTAATTTAAAAAAACCAAAAAAAAACAAAAAAACAGCCTGGAATTTCTTCATACAATGTTTGTGATTGACCTCTGTGGTGATCGGAATTTTTACTAAAAATATCCACATTCTAAATTTAGATCACTTTTTGTCCCTCACGGATTACCTGTTTTAGTCCCTGTCTACGAAGAATAAACTATCTCTTTTCGAATAGATGTGATAAAAACATAATTATCGGACCTGCTCACAATATTTTATTAGCAAAGCGATCTGTAGAAGAGAACAGTCTAACATCTGCCGGGCAGACCCATGAAATATTTTTGCCGAAGCTGATACTAAAACGCTTCGCGCTTGTCCGGTCAATTATAGCGAAGTGGAATGGTGGTAAGGCGTTTTGCGAATGCTTCCTTTCTTAACTCAAAAGTCTAAAGTCGCCAAGCACCTAATTGTGTGTTATCTCAGCTCTCCGTGAAAGCCAGGTGAAGGACTCGGTGTCTCCTCTCCCTTAGGGAAGACATCATATGTGATTGTTGGTGAAGGACAGCGGCTAGCATAAAGACGTTGAGAAAAAAATCTGGTTCTAAGACAACAATCGGAATCGACGGCTTAACATTCCCTCTGAAGCAAGGAAGCGCTCAGTAGTAATGTCACTAGCGGTAACGCATCCAAGTTATGACCGCAGCGGACGTTACTTAACTTAGGTGATCGGTGAAGAATGACTAAACAAGCTACTCTACGAGCGCTTAATCCTATAATAGTATTTATCCCGATAGTAACAAAAAGCTTTCTACATTTTACGTGAAACATAAAAACAACTTGTACTGTTCACGTCATAAGACTCAGTGTGTAAAAGTTTTTAGGTCCACTCAATTTATTTGATGCCCGGTGAATTATTCACAAAATAGTAATTTCCACCCCTCAGAGCCTACACCTACAAGCTCAACCCTCCTTCCCCCCAGGCTGCTTCTCTAAATCATCTCTAGATAATTTTATTTGCGTGACCAAGGTCGTTTCGGACAAACAGAACTATTGGGATATTTACTCGTATAATGATATGTTTTGGCAGGACAGACGTATGTGTTGCCCCAATAGAAATATAGTATTGCTAATACCCATTAGGACTATTACAGAAGTAAGTGCTCTTAGCGTAGATTGCTTTGTCATTCTTCACCGATCACCTAAGTTTAAGCAATGTCCACTGACTTTGATGGGTGACACGTTAAACCGTCGGTCCCGGTGGTTGTTTTAGTATGGCAGTCGTATGCAGCATGGGGATAGGGCATTTTGCGTAAGCTCGCCTCACTAGTTGCCAATCTCAGGTAGAAAATATGCCGCCAAACACCTAACAGTGTGTTCCGGCAGCATTCATTGACCACGCTATCAAACAGGGTTAAACTTTTAAACAGATCAGATGTGGTCAATGCTTACCTATCACCATTAAACAATCAACTGCTGATATACTTTTTACCTGAGGACGCTGGACAGCCCCTTCCACTAAGTTACCACTGTGCTATCATAGCTTTAAAACCTAAAGTTGGTTAGCGTCACTTAGTCTGTTCGGTAAACTATGCAATCGGGTTTGAACCCTATATCTAAGCTTATAGTGTTCATATTCGCGCGGACGCGAATGTTGTTATTCATGTAATCGAGCGAGGACGCGATCTATTGTCAATGTGTGAGACACGGCGCGGCGTTCGCGACATTAGTCTTGTAAATCATACTTTTTGCTACAACTAAATATATATAAATAAAGTATATATAACAGTGTTTAATTTTCGTTGGAACCAAAGTAACAGTGTCTTACAAATTGAACCTCGTCTATATCACACGACCTCTAACAAGAATGAAAATTAAGAATTAGCCGAACCGGAAGGTGTGGCCGGTTCTAATTCTAAATCTCGGAAAATCGGCCCTGGATCTATAAGCATGCTCTTATTAAGATGAAGTGAGGAAGCCGTAGAAAGAGTATAGATACTCTTTCTACGGAGGAAGCAAAACTGTAATTTTGAGTCTAGTAGCAATATGACATACAGTCCGTGGGGTTGCCCTTAATATTTGATTATTCAGTCAACCTTGTAAAATTCATGTTATACAAATTGACTCCCATCTACCAATAACATTACAGAATCAAATATATTCCAATTGACTTGTGTTCATTATCATAAAATAATGTTTTTTCGCGAAAAATGTTTTTAGAAAGAATAATTAATGCTGGCATATTGGAGATAGAATTGCCTAAAATATTATTGTTTTTTTGGTTGGTAACACTCAAAATACTTTGTTTGCGCTAGACGGCGGCGCTAAATATTAAATTCCGTAAAATTAATATGTATATTTTTTTTATACTTGATAGTTTAGCCTTTGACCACTATCATACTTGATGGTGAGTGATGATGTGGCAGGTGCGAGAGTGGTCAATGGCTAAACTATAATTTTATGGAATTTACTGGGTGTAGGGTGGAAGTATTGAATATACTAGTAACTAGTTTTATCCCCGCGGTTTCAGTCGCGTAGACAATGATGAAAAGTATCTTGTGTGTTAACCCGGAGCCGAAACTGTCTATATTCCAAATTTCATCCAAATCAATGCCGTCGTTTAAGCGTGATGGATATTAACCAAATCATGAGGTAATAATTTTAAAGTTTTTTATTCATAATAATTGTATCGATTTGCAGCAAATGAGTCAATCTGTGAGTATGCTAGTATCAAAACGTACTGCTAATTCTTTGGTAGTTTGACACCGCTCGCCTTGCACCATCAACTTCATTCATTGTTATATACAAATGATTGGAGCACAAAATTTTATACCCCGGGAGGGAATCGAGCTCGCGTCCTCCAATTTCGCGCCGGGTGCCTAAACCACTCGGCCACCTGGGCATGCTCTTTCGAGCCGAAATTTCGTGCTCTTGTATTACTTTAACCGTCATAGGGGATGGTGTGCGGCCATCAACTAGACTACTGGACTTCATCTGATTGATTTTCGCTATTTATTGATTGTTATTTACCTAAGTGGCTGCTGGCTCCACGTAGTTCATACTTCAAGTCGAAGTTTTTCCTACAAGGTAAACAAATGACGCATGGTGCGTTCGTTAGCCGTATCGTCTCCTAACAGAGAATTGACATCATGAGCAGTCCGCTGCGTTACTCATACTGTTGCGTTACTTACACGTCGGAACTAATTTTTTTTTATGCTCGTTAGGTTAGCCTTTGACCACTATCTCACCTGATGGTAATATACTCTGATTTTCACTGTACTCATCTTCTTGTTAAATGCTGTATGTGAAAACAATTGTCATCAAATGTCATATTTAAATTAAGAATGTTATTGTTTTCGAGTGAAAAAAGTTTCTCTATGTAATCTGACGCAATGCAGATTTAATTTTTATTCTAACTGGCCAGTGCGGTAAAACGGCCACTTCACATTAAGGCTACTATTGTATCTCTTTTGGCTTAGCAACCCAAAGTGACTACCGCCAACTTTGCCGTTAGAAAGCGTCACTGTTCTTACAGAAATGACGGCCCCAGTGCTATTGGCTATGAACTGCAGTACGGTTGGACCATTAAATGGGTAAAACATGAAGAGTTATCAGAAAATTGGTATAAATTGATAAAAAATTAAAAAAAAACCCGACAGTACATTGTAATGTAAATACATTCGTTAAGCATTTTATCGTTTCATTGAAATTGAAACTGAATGTTATGTATTATATTTATGGAATCGTTTTTTAGAGCCCTTCTTTTTGAAATGCCACTCTTGATGGGTTTGCGAGAAAAAAAAAATTCTTACAATTTGGGTTTAAAAATCTTTTGTTTTATAACTTTTTATGAACCTAGCGTTACCTGCGCTACCAAGGCAAATCTAATGATATATAATACATTAAAATCGGTTAAGCCGAGCCCGAGATGTTATAGATAGATAGATAATACTTTATTGTTACACCACACAAGACAATTAATAAGAAGTAAAATATATTATAATGGAATAAATAAACTCACAAACGTACATACATACATGAATCCTGTAAACATAACACTCCTTTTTCGGGCACTCTTGTCATGTATAAAATTTCGTGCGCGCTTCATGTCGCCTCGAATATAAAAACCAATTTCCACCTCGTAAGTAGGCAGGTATTGCCAGGTGGCATATCAAATAAATTAAGCATTCAAGGGCAATAAACAAGAAAATAATAAAATATCAAGTTAGTTTTCTTAACACAAACACGTGTCGGTCTCTCACCTTTTCAGAGTGAACGAAAGAGTAGCATTTTACTATACCTCATCTCTCTTCTACCCGTACATTTCGTAAGAGAGAGAGCATTATCCGACCTGTCACTTTGTCATTAGCTAACGTTGGTTGTCAAATGCGCCATAAGTGCGTGAGTTTTAACCATTTCGGTCTATCCTTAGGGAAGCATCGTAAGTTATGTGTTAGGGCCTTAAGTAGTGACTATAAAGCCTTAAGCACACTGAACGGACCAAACGCAGAATTACGCGTATCGTCAGCCTGCTTGCATATTTGTATAACAGTACAATATAAAAAAAAAAAAGTAAATTGGCTGCGAACTCCGTTAAGTATGAATTAACTTGTAAATCTGAGGTCACACTCCTTTTTTTCGGTGGGCAACTAAGGGAAAGATATCGGAAGGTGGGAAGCAACACCTTCTGAAGAACTGATAATTTCTACTGTGATCCCCAAGTCGCCTGCCAAGTAAGGATTATGGCCAATCCCCCCAGTGGGAGAGATCTTGTTTAACGGTGGAGGTACCGGTTGATGTGTGTGTTGTGTGAGTGTGTTATGATCCGATTTACATAAGTAACTTAATACATTTAAGTATTCGAAGATGGGCCGGGCTTTGTTTTGTTAGAGACAACAAACCAATATAAATGCTAAAAAAAAAACAATTTTTGAAACTTTTTAGACTTGAACCCTAAAATTGATGTACTACGCACGCCTCGCTTGGTGTGCTAAAGGCTTTATGTCGTCGTTGGTAAGGGCGACATATTCTTCTTAAAATGTATTAGCGAGGGTAACAGGGGGAAAATGGAAAATTACAATTAACGTGGGGTAAAAGTATAACGATGGTGCGATTTTGTACCATTATTCCGTAGCATGGTGATACAGAGAAATAGTTATTTGTTAAAAGCAACTTTGCACTCTTGTATAGAGTGCAAAGTTGCTTTTTAACCGCGTGTTCAATTTTGATGACCGAGCAAGCGAAGGATTCTAAAATTGAATCACGAGCGCAGCGAGTGATTCAAAATTAGAATCCTGAGCGTTAGCGAGGGAATCAAAAGAACACGAGGTGAAAAATCTTTGCACTCGAGTGCAACACGTAACTTTTCATTCCACCTCAGCGAGGAAACCAAGAAGGTTCCGAGTCTGAGTTTTTAACAAATTAAAAAAAAGTTGTATGATATATTCGGCACCATAAACGTAGCAGTAAATAGGTTTAATGTTTTTTTTTTATTCACAAACTTAGTGCACACGATGTTCTAAATTCAATTTACTTTACCCTCTAGAGAATAAAAACGGCTTTTCCACTCAGATATTGAAGATTAAAAATACTCTTTCCGAGATGGTGGGATGAAAAAAATATTACAAGAAACTTATGTTATTTAAGTTATGTAGGTACCTCTCAGCTGAATAATGCCGTTGAACCAAACTACATATATAAATGAAGTGCTCGTAGTCAAGTTTGCTTAGCCATTCTCAATCGATTAGCAAAGTTAAGCAACGTCCGCCGCGGTCATGACTTGGATGGGTGACCGCTGGTGACATTACTACTGAGCGTGCACGTGCTTCGGAGGGCACGTTAAGCCGTCGGTCCCGGTTGTTGTCTTAGGATAGCAGTCGTTACAGCATGGTGGTAGGACACTTTGCAAATGCCCGCCTGGCTAGCTACCACCCTCAAGTTGAAAATCTGTCGCCAAGCACCTAATGGTGTGATCTGCCATTTATTGGAGTGGAACTGTAACTTAAATACTACTTGATGATGACCGATGTTGTTGAAACTGAAGTGGGACCATTATCCAGCTGTTGAGGCCCCGCCGTGGCCACGGAAGGTAGGGAGAGCAGCGCACCGTAATACCAGCAGTCCTCTCTCGGCGTGGCCTCTCACCGTCAGCTGTGGTGTCGCCCATACAACACCACAATTTGACAATCTGTCGCCAAGCACCTAACGGTGTGTTCCGGCAGCTGTCCTTGAGAGCCAGTAATTCTATGCTAGCCTGAAGTGTGTTCGAAGATGTTGATCTTCGACCACATCATCACTTACCATCAGGTAAGATAGTGGTCAAAGGTTAGCATATAAGCTGTAAAAAAAACACAGCCTGCCTCAGAAGCAGTGCTGCCTATATAGCACCGCAGCTTACCCCTTGCCACTCCATTATATACGCCACTCATTTTGCTGCATGTGACTGCCCATCCGGTTCCTCTTGGCTTCACCGTGGGTGACGGTTACTGAGCCCCACCGCCACGAAAGCGGGAGCCATCAGGGGGATCCGTTCCTATAGCTGGGATATGTTCTTCCAACTGGCTGACACTCACTACGATAACTCAGATACCAAAAATAATGGTTCTTGCGAGGCCGAAATTTATCAGTTGCTATTTTTTTTTTAAAGCTGATAGTTTTACTTATGACTAAATTTACACTATGTGTTAAGTGATGTATATGTTGATGGTAAATATGCAAGAAATTGAACTAGAGAACGAAGAGTAAAATTTTCTTGTTGCAACTGTTTTTCTACACTCATTGTACCTACTCATCCAGCTTTATTAATTTATTACAAATTTACACTTCAAGAGTGCCCAAGTTTTCAAAACACAATAACAGTGACGTCTCGTATCCGACAACCCCGCCGAAACCCCTTCGGATATTTCATTGCAAGTATTACCTAATTAAGGCCCCGCTACCAGAAGTGAACGCAAACTCAAAGTTGTGTATTCTCGACTCGCGGGACTCCAAACCGTGTAGTTTGACTCCCGTGTGACTCACCCTTTATATTATTGTAGTGTATAAGAGTTATTAAATCTCAGTTTGTAAAGGTGGCATTACACGTTCAATATTCGTCAGTTTAACATCAAGAAGTTGTTAATCTGTGAACTGACATAGAAGACAAAAGGGTTCGGTTTGAAAGCGTTAAATCGTGTAGTTTGACTCCCCAATTACTTACTCTTTATAATGATCAGTATAATGTTATTTGCAAAAGTTATTATATCTCAGTATGAAAAGCTGGCGTTACACGGTAAATATTAAGTCAGTTGCACATCAAGAATTCATTAGGTAATTCGTTACCTGAAATCGAAATAAGAAAACTGTGTTGCTTATTCTTTATATTATTGAAGTGTACAGGACTTATTTTGCACAAATTTTATTTTTAATACCAAAAATATTATTTGTTAAGCAAAAAAATGATCTAAACCGTGTAGGTTTCTTTTGTATGCAACAAAACGTTTAGCGAGCGTGCCACGGCAGAGTGTTCCTTATTGTTTTTCTTTTCACTGATGAATCATTTATGTAGATGAATGGTTCTTGGAATAAAAATAAAACATTTTTGTTTTTCATAAAAGAGTAAACCGTAGTACTTTTTTTTTGGTAGGTGCGCGAAAAGAGGTACATCCATCTAAAAAATTCGCAATAAACGCATTTTTTTCTATCTATAACTTATGTCAAAATATGTGACAAATTAAACATTTTATCATAGCATATAATCTTTTGTCGCGTAAATAAAGAATAAATGTTAGTACCTCTTTTCTCTTATTACCCAGACCTTATGAAAATTGGTACTGCCGTCCTTTTGCTGCAAGATCCTTAATCAATCTACTTAAAAATTCAATACATAAAAATTGTGAGCTCTGCTTTTTACCAGGAGGCAATCCTAAGTAGAAAACAGAGCTCAGGTCACTGCCCACGGGTAGAGTACCCAAAAGGCTGGCAGCGTTACCCCGTTGTATGGCAATACTAATCCTCTGGCTGAGGTAAGCGGCAGCCTTTGGTCGTTTGTCTTTTCTATCAGCCGCTTTGACAAATCTTTATATAGAAACCGTGCACTTGGATTCCAATTGTTTAACCTCCACTATGTTTGTTAACTGGTTGGTTGGTGATAAATAATGCTTAGTCACAATTTCCAAGAACTCTTTTCATTTTACAGCTTTAATTATAATTTCAGATAAATCTTTATTCTTTAACAGTTTCTTAGTAAAACAGTAGCCTAAGCTAAGCCTGTTTACATTAATGTTTTTTTAGGAAACATAAATATTTTGTAATTAATTCCATTTATATATTTTCAGGTAAGTTCTGTCTATATCTATGTCTATATCTTCATCTGCCTACTCTAGTCTAACTCATTTGGTGTCGGTACAATTGCAAATACCTCGATCGTGAATCACATCGAATACGAAATTCCTCGAAAATTAGTCGAATTGTCACTAGAAATATACTTTTAATCGTTTTTCTAAAATATTAATTTGATGTTTTCTTAAAGTATTTTTAAAACATTTGTTATTATTAAATATGGATTTCCTCAAAGTAACGCTTGAATCAATTAATTATATATAATATTCATTTGACCCCTGTTTTAAATAATTAGGTGTTCAAGCACCCGTGAAATGATTATTTGTCGAACTTATTAATATGGATGACATTGTGTATTTAAACTAAACGAACATATTACCGATTACCGCTATGCATCGTTGCCTTTACTCACTAATAGGGGAATAAATTATCGCTCCGATGGTTTTCATTCCCAGTGGTCATATCGTTAACCGACTTCCAAAAAAGGAGGAGGTTCTCAATTGGTCTGTTTTTTTTGTTTACCTCAGAACTATTGACTGGGTGAACCGATTTTTAAAATTCTTTTTTTGTTTGAAAGCTGATGCTTGTCGTTTGGTTCCTTTTTAAATTTTATCAAAATCGGTCCAGGCGTTTTTGAGTTATACTCTAATAACTGAAAAATATTCACCTATCTTGATGATATAGTCGTTGACAATGAATGACAATCGATCCTGTTAGTAGAAAGGGTCACTAAAAAGAGAGAAAAAATATTTTTTACTAAAAAATTGAACCGACTTCAACACCCAAAAGTGTGAATTAACTTGTCGAAGTCGGTACCATGCGCCCAATATTGTGATAATAGGTACATTTGAACTATCATGGTACCGACTTCAACAAGTTATTTCACACTTTCGGGTGTTCAAGTCGGTTCCATTTTTTTTTTTTTTTTTAATATTTTTTATTGCAGATATAGATTGGTCTATTGTTCTATTGGTCAGAGCCGTAATCTCACCTGGTGGGACGTGATGACGTGATGGTGGTCGAGGATGGTAAACAGGCTACCTAGAATTACTGTCTCTCAAGCACAGCTGCCGGAACGCATATAGAAAGGACCAGAAGGATAATACGGCAAAGCTATTCCAATAAATAAGCGACTCTAGCTGCGTAGCAATAAAGTCCACTTCAGCTCGCAAAGCATGGAGTACCTAATATTTATATTCACCTACAAGGCGTGTCTCTTTCCATCGCATAGCCACGCATAGCTCTGATCTCTTCTGACGCGGGTCGCATCGTAGAATAATCTTGTCCGGACGGATACAGAATTTTGCGAATGCCCTCAAGTAGAAAATCTGTCGCCTAGCACCTAACGGTGTTCCGGCAACAAGGACTGTTGAGAGCCGGTGAAATTACAGGCACATGAGACTTAACAACTATGTCTCAATGTGACGGGTGCAGTGTTATTCGTGACTTGTGACGAAATGCATCTGCTATAGGCAGAGGTTAGTCCGCTTAACATCAGGTGGGCCTCGAGCTTGTACCATCACAATAACATAAAAAAAACGCCGATGTAGCTTTGTACCTCTAGTGCGCAGTGAGCCCGACTTTAGTAACACACATGAGGGTGGTAGCTATAGCCAGACAAGCAGTCGCAAAATGCCCTTCCACCGGTGGAAGGAACCATTAAGCCCCTCCGCGTAGTTTATATTTCATTAAGTCATGGTGTCAATTATTTTACGAACAAAACGCTCTGGAACACGGCATCCATACATGGTCGATATTCTGAAAATAGAAAATACGCACAAAGCGTTTGAAATCCAGCTTTATAATGCCTATGGCCGAAGTATGGAACACCCTACCAGCGTCTCTATTTCCTGATGGATATAATCTGGAAATCTTCAAGAACAGAGATAGGTAACTGCTAGCCAAGCATGTTCCACCGTCGACTGCGTCGTCACTTTCCATCAGGTCAGACAGCGGTCAAATCAATCAAATTTGTGATTACTTAAACGACAAAAATGCTTGGAAAATTCCACCTCTGCCAAGCTATCACATGTCTCCTACGTAATTTAAATAAATATTGTAATAATTGTATTATATTGTTTATAACACATTGTAAAAAGACGTGTAAAAGAATGGCCCCGAGTTTCTTGCCCATTCTTCTCGCAGTGGCTCTATATTTTTTTTTGCTGAACGTGGCAGTACAATGTAGAACATTTCAATATTAAAATTTGTAATTGACCTTCATAAGAGCATCGTAGAGGCCTACATTGAATAAAAGATTAGGTTTTTTTTTAAATGCTTGCTTATGTAAAATAAAAAGAAAAACGAAATCAAAGTAGCATCAATGCTAAATGGTGAGATGAATAAAACAACCAAAAGCTTGCCAGATCAGTATTTCTGTGAGAAACAGATTTCGGACATGGGGTTCCGCTGGTTACTGTACTGCTTCACCATGACAACGCGCCCGCGCAATCAAGCGATCAAAACGAGGGACTTCCTGGCAACACTGGTTAAAGTTTTGGGTCGCCGCACCGGAGGGTAAAACTATAGTCTTGATTTTGGCGCCGAGTGAGTTCTTTCTATATTGATTGACTAAAGTAAAACATCGATTCAAAGTGGAATAGATGTCATCGCTGGATGATGCCCTAGAAGCTTGCAAGCAGGCGGTAGGATAGATGCTGAGGCGGACTGGATAAAAGTTTTTCCAAAATTGGTTTAGACTCATCAACGTTGTTAGGATCGCACTGATATCGTAAATGCGAAAACGTTGTGAGTTCGCGAGTAATAAAAAAATATATATAACCGCCTTCTAACACTAAAAGTATGAAATAACTTGTTGAAGTCGGTACAATGGTGATTCAAAATACTGATATCACATTGTCATGGACCGACTTCCACATGTTATTTCATACCTTTTGGTTTTGGAAGTTAGTTACGTATTTCTTTTTTAAATATATTTTAGTCACACTTTTTATTGATGAATATTGGTTATAAAATTGTTCACTTGCCTAAAATACTGTTCACCGACTAGTTGCAATTATTCTGAAATCACCCCACCCAAGGTACAGGCTGGTTGTTGTCTTAGGATGGCAGTCGTTATAGCATGTCTGTAGGGCATTTAGCGAAACCCCGCCTGGCTAGCAACCACCCTCAAGCACCTAACGGTGTGTTCAGGCAGCTGTCCTCGAGGGCCAATAATTCTAGGTTGATCTATGAGCTATTACACTATTTAAAAAGAAGTATCGCATTACTCTCTGATAGTCCAACTTATCTTCGGCACCCTGAATTCTATTGCAGTATTTAAACTGGTTTAATAATGAAAGTAATATAAAATAGCGCCAATAATCATCAGGTCTCACTCGCACATTATAGACAGCAATAGTGTGCAAGTGAGAGGTTATGATTACCGGCGCCATTTTAGATTAGTTTCTTTTTTAAAATGAGTTATACCTATACTTTTTACTAAATTCTCACGATAGCGTGCCAAGAAACTGTTAGCGCTGGCTCATGGCAACTGTGCACCGAATGGATACAAAAGAACCATACCTAAATAAAAAAAAAACCTTCCCTTTCATATTTGATACGTTAGAATTTAATATTATCCTTTCCCGAAATGTACACTATCATCATCATCGCATCAACTGGAACATCCTCTCACAAGGTCAATTTGCCATAAGCCCCACGCTCGGAAGGCGTCTTGGGGATCTAGTAGAAGTTCTTTAGAAGGCGCTGCTTCTTACCTGGTATTATTTTCCTTAGTCGCCTCTTACGACACCCGCGGGAAGACATAGGGTGACATTCTATTTATTCTAGACCCGGCACCCTACACCGTCTGGACTGTAAATTTTCTATTGGACCAGGACTATTATAATAATCATCATCAGCCGGAAGACGTCCATTGTTGAACAAATACCTCCCCCATAGAGCGCCACAAAGAACGGCTATTAGCCGCTTGTAACCATTGGCTACCAGCTACTTTCACGATGTCGTCAGTCCACCTAGTGATATAATAATACAAACTTTGAATGTGTTAAGTGTCGCATTAGAGTGATTTCGAGCTTCAGTGTGTCGTCCTGGTGTTCAAGCGACCTATGGTGAGTCCTAGTAAAGTGTTGTCGTACAAGCGTTAATCGCACATCCGTTTGTCGAGCTCACATAGTACTCTATACGGGGTATGTACACCATAACTTGTTGTAGCAAAGGAAGAAATATGTTATTAGGGTTCCGTACTTAAGACGAAAAACGGAGACCCATTATTGAGACTCCACCATCTGTCTGTTCGTCCGTCCGTACCTCAGTATGTCACGAGTCTGTAGCTCGTCAAACATAACACTCCTTTTTCGGGCAGTCGTGTAAAATGGACCAGAAGAACCACTCCGCATATCCATTCCAAGAAATAAGCGACTCAAGCTACAAAGCAATAAAGTGCACTTCAGATCGCAAAGCAAGGAGTACTTAATATTTATATTCACCTACTAGGCGTCTCCTTTTCTATCACATAGCCACGTATAGCTCTGATCTCTTCTGACGCGACACACACTGTACAATAATCTGAGTCTGAGTGAGGTCTTTCCGCGAAGCTACGACATGGACCAGTTCAAAAGGGGCATCTACAAATTCCTCTCTGGGCAGGCAACGCATCGGCAGCGCAGCTAGTGTTGCAGATGTCCATAGGCGGCGGTTACCGTTTACAATAAGACGGGCCGCCTGCTTGTTTGTCACCCAAAATATAAAAAAAAAAAAAAAAACCCCTCCGGTCGGATACGCCGATGTAGCTTTGTACTAAAGTGTGGAGTGAGCCAGGCCTGGTCTTAGTAGTATTAGCTATGGATATGGAATTTTGTATGGATACTCCTCTGGGATTACATACTTTGACACTGAAATTTTCTTACCTCCAAACGTCGTATACGACATTTTTATGCGCCAAATAAGAATGTTTCTAGTGCACAACGAATTGTAACGACTGGCAGTAATTTGTACGTATGATACCAACGAAAATTCATACAAATAGTTGGCGTCAAACAGGCGGCTGGCAATACGACAAAACTGAAGCTGAAAGTTTACTTTTTGTGGATATATTTTGTAATATTTTTTACCAAGTCTACATGAGTGGAAATGTGTAAATAAATGATATACAATTTCAAATTCAAACATATGTGTTATCTGAACAGGCAACCCTGTCCGTTATTGATTGAACGCGTGAAATTAAACAATCAAATTTAGATGTTAATCTAACGGTATAATGAACTAATCGATCAGATGACTGGCAACATTTAACTATGGGACAAGCTGTTGTAGCGCGCGTTTGTTAACTAGTGTACGCACTGGGGCGATAAGACGCTGCGTTTAAGTGCTCTCTCTAAAATACTTTTACCGGCCAGTTCGAAAATCAAACAAACAACTTTCTATTGCAATTAGGTTCGTATAAGCAGACTCGGCAACGTGACTATAATGATAATCGATTCTTTCGAAGTGCACGAAAAAAAATATATAAATAGTCACATTGACGCCATCTTTTACGATTGTATCAATTAACAATGGTTATAAGTAAACTATCAATGATGTCAATGGAGGAGACTAGGAGACTTTTATTCCATTTGGTGTTTTATCATTATAAAGAAATAGTTTAATTTCCAAATGTATTTTTAGCCCCAGAAGTTTTGATGGTACATACAAAGTTTGCTATCACAATGTGGTTCTAGATTCGACAGTTCTTAATATATTGTCATTTTGATGTTTGTGTATCTATCAGTTTAATGAAGTATAAGATCAAGTTACTCGCAACATTAAAATATTCCTTCTTCGACCTTATTTTCAATAACAAGTAACTTTCTTTAACTGTAACGAACTCAATATTACACAAGTTAGTTTCAGAGTTACGCGTATTTTTTATGCGGGGGCCATAATTCGATAACAGAAACATAAATAAAATACAACATAACTGTATTTATACATACCCAAGAACGAAGGTAGGTTCAAAAAGTTACATAAAATTAACCACATTAAAGTTTGGATATATTATGTATCCAAACGTTAAAATCAGAAGTACCTACTTTACTTACATGTTAAGTAAGAAAAACGCAGAGTGATTTCAACGTAGTGCGGCCCAAATAAACTTAACAAAGATTTCTGATTCCAAAAAGGGGTCTAAATTGCATAGTCACAACAGTTAGCGGGGTAATTGATTGAGTCGTGGCCCTTTTGTGTAATTTTTGCCCATTGTTGGGGTCGTCTAGAAGTTGAATTTTGGCCACCGTTTCTCAGTTTACCTGAATAATTAACTTTGCAAGAACTGTATAATATACATATCATCGCACTAATACCACAGTAAAATCAGATAAGTAGTTTGACTTCTTAGAACGATACAAAATGCAGCTTGTACGCGTGCGTGCGTACGCATGCACGCATGCACACTATGACAAATATGTAGCGTTTCCAGAGTGCCATTATTTATTTTTATAGAATAGAATTATTTACAATCAAAAATCGTGTCTGTAGGTAGCTAAGGATTGATTTGCTGATACTAATACGCTATTATAGGTAAATGTGAAAGTTAGTGAAGAGTTAGTTTGTATAATTTTTACTGTTCTGAAACGGCTGTACTGATTTAGATGAAACTGGGACTATACAAAGTTTAAGTAGGTGACACATAATATATTTTTCATTACCATCATAATTTTTCATCATTGTATACGCGTGTGAAACAGCTGAGATCTGCTAAGAAATTAATTAAACGCAAGCCCAGTTGCCTAATCGTATTTTATTTTCCTAATTTATCTGGAATATTAACAGAAAAAAGTTTATTTTTGTATAATTCTAGTAAGTACAATTGGATACAAAAGTATATATCATGAAATAAAAATCGATCTCTTTTATACCGTGTAACATTTCTCGGTAGTAAAATGTAGAAATAATTTATTTATACATTATAAATGAACAGATATTGTTGTTTACCAATACTACAAAATGACAGTCCTATAGGTCCTCGAAATGCTCCAGGAACAAGCAACAACATCATTTTTGAGGCAATAATAGCTGACCGGTTATTCGGTCTACCGTGCTGTAGTTCCATAGTTCGATTCCCACCGTCGGCTTGAGCTTCACAGCATGGTGGAAGAGCGTTTTACGAATGCTACCATCCTCAAGTATAAAATCTGTCGCTAACCACCTTACAGTCTGTTCCGGCAGAAGTCCTTGAGAGCCAATGAAATTACAAGCACATGAGACTTAACAACTGTAATATATTGGACAAATAAATAATAAACTGGAAAACTGGCAAACCAAGAAGTATTAGTTATTAGTATTAGATATTAGGGAAAACTACCAAGTAGTCAAACTCTTGGAGCGTTCGTAGCGAAATTTGCTTAGCTATTCTGAATCGATCAGCAAAGTTAAGCAACGTCCGCCTCGGTCATGACTTGGATGGGTGACCGCTGGTGACATTACTAATGAGCGCTTCCGTGCTTCGGAGGGCACGTTAAGCCGTCGGTCCCGGTTGTTGTCTTAGGATGGCAGTCGTTATAGCATGGTGGTAGAGCATTTTGCGAATGCCCGCCTGGCTAGCTACCACCCTCAACTAGAAAATCTGTCGCCAAACACCTAATGGTGTGTTCCGGCAGCTGTCCTTGAGAGCCAGTAGGTAATTCTAGGTTCGCTTGAACAACATCTTCGACCACACCATCACTTACCATCAGGTGAGATAGTGGTCAAAGGCTTAACTATCAAGCATAAAAAAAACGCTGAAAATCTGCTGATTCAAGATATGGCAACACTACTTTTGTATGGAAAGTGCTACGTCCACACTAACCTTAAACTACTGCACTGATTTCGATGAAGTTTGTCACGCCTCTAATTCGAACACGGACTTTTTTACTTTTTATCCCGAAAAGCAATACCAACAAGCTAGTTAGAAATGAAGTGTTTAATTCAATTTTACCATGAAAATCAAATCAGTGTCGGTTGAGCCGTTACAAATGGTAACAAGCCGTCGCCGAAGCGAGACAGATGTTGTTCAAAAACTGTGCAGTCATCACCGATATTGTTGGTTTTTGTGGGGTCTGTGTTGGAGGAAAAACAAGTTTGTTTGTAATCTTTATAATTTGTGGGAATGAATTTGATCACGTAGATGTCCTTAGTTTAAAAAGCAGTGGTTAAAAAAAGGAGGTGTCGCGCGCCTGTTACTTCGCCACGGTGCACTCGCGGCTGCAGTACGGCGCGGAACTGTATGGGCGCACTGCCGACTGGGAGCGCGCGTTCCGATCGCAGAAACGTGCTGTGCGAGCCATCGTGGGAGTCTCGCGCTACACCTCCATCAAGCCCTACTTCAAGCAACTTGGTATTCTCACGTTGCCTGCCATTTTAATATATCAGGTCGCAATGTACGTTAAAACGAATTACAACGTATACCCGAGGCGCAACGACCGAGCCTCTTATAATTTTCGCCATGGAAGTAGGCTAACGCAGTTCCCCACCCCCTGGTCAAAACAGGGAAATTGACACATTTTGCAGGTCCAGATGTCTTCAATCGCTTACCGGATATCGTAAAAGACGCACCAAGTACCGGTAGCTTCAAATACAGATTGAAGTGCTGGCTCATCGAGCAGACTTTTTATAGTTTCGAAGAGTTTTTAAACTTTGATGGTACTAAACGTATGTCATACCAATGATTATACGTAAATAATTAAGAGGAAGTTAGTAACTATAATGTATATATATATATATATATATATAGGTATACTTTGTTACCTTCTTAAGATTTTAAGTAAGGGTTAATTTTGTGTTAAGTAAAAATGTATTTTGAAATATGTATTTTGTTAATTTATAATTTAGTTTCCGAAATGACTTGTAAATATGCATTTATCAATAAAAGGACTTTGACCTTGTACTTTGGCTTTGCAGTCAAGTGCAAATTGGACTTGCTCGGAGGAGGGTCCCGTAGGTACAAAAAATGGGACCCTATTACCAGGCCTAGCTCAATCCGCACTTTAGGTACAGGTACACCGGCGTATGCGATACATAAACTGACTTCACTTTTTGGCGGGAGCTACAAGAGTAGATCCTACTTGGGAACATAGCAGTCGAGCATGTGAGTTATTTCTTGTACAGTGCAGACGTCACATGGAATATAGTGAGCTAAGTGGATATTGTCGGAGTTTTATTTTAAACGACCTCGGTCGATTATAGTTATGTGATCTCCATCGAGATCCATCAATACTATTTATATTTATATCAATACGAACCGAATGGTCTCATGCGTGACGATGGTAAAAGACCTGACGGCATGACTCTGGTTCCGTGGAAGTTAGGACGGCCCTTAGTGTGGGACGCTACGTGCGTGGACACTTTAGCGCCGTCACATCTTTCTGAAACCAACGTGAGGGCTGGCGCTGCGGCTACTTCGGCGGAGCAACTCAAGCGGCGCAAATATGCTTACTTCGGTATGGGTTACATATTTGAGCCGTTTGGTGTAGAGACGTTGGGTCCGTGGGGACCGGGAGCTCATCGTATTTTCCAAAACCTATCTGAGCGCTTGGTCGATGCGACGCGTGATCAAAATGCTGGCACATATTTGGCTCAACGAATAAGCATTGCAATTCAACTGCCAACTGGGAGTGGGCTGGAGCATTTGGACTGCCTATGAGTCTGCAATGACTTATAGGTTGTCTAAATCCTTTTATTGTAGTAGCTGTAGTGTTGTAAATAGTTCATAGTAAGTATTTTGTTTAATAAATACTTATACTATACGTACGATAATTATGGATGGTGATCCATTCAATCGCAATTGAATTGACGTGAAGCAATTTCCTCACAAATGCATTACCGTGATAACTTTAACTCCCAACTTCCACTAAAACGACCAAATTTACAATTTATATTAATAATTATTGTTTTATCGATATTTACAAGTTTCAATCATAAACGCGGCTTATTTCTTCTAGGCTGAAAATGTATAGAAGTGTGTCATCATTCTTTATCTTCTTTTTTATTGTCATGTTCAGTTTACGATTTATTTTATGTAAGAAATGTGCTTGGATCTTTAATAATACACATAGGTCAGGGGTAGTATTAAAGACACAGATAAGTTTTTTTCGTAACAATGACACTAAAATAGAACATTGTCCAAATATCAGTTTTTAATTTTGACTAGGTAACGATTGTATTACTAACTACACACATCAAAGGTACCTAGGGATCATGTATATTCTAAACTATAAAATAATATAAGTACAATTAATATTTACCAAATTTAATTCCAATTTAATGTTTAAGTTAACAACGAAACGAATCCCTATATTATGTATGAATAAAGAAAAAATATATTTTTTGCAATTTGAAGCAATATAACATAAGTTAATGTCGTCAATCAAATGGCAGAAAAACGAAAAAAAAAATAGGATTGTTGCTATGTATATTGTAAAATTATATTAATTAATAATCTGTGTTTCTACCATTTACACTAATTACACAAGCACACTACTGGACCGATTTGAATGAAATTTGGTATGGAAATAGTTTGAGACCCGGGAAAAAACATAGGATAGTTTTTATCCAACTGCGCAAAAACTGGTTAATGTTTTTGCGCGATAACCGACATACGCGCGGGTGGAGCCGCGCCCGGAATGCTAGTAATATATAAGTGATACTCGTATGAGTGTGATATATATATATAAGTAAGTGATATGAGTGTAGATTTTAGTTTGAGCAGAATAAGAGCTACCATAATTTAGTTTTTAGATAAACTTTAAATTAACAGAATTTGTATAGATTCGACACCGTCTGATGCAAACGTTTTAATCGTTATCTTAACAAGTTTCTAACATTATCCTCTCTTTAGTCATTGCCGTACAGGAGTTCTTAGTCAAAAGCGTGCAGTAATGCAAAACAATTATTCTGTTCTTACGAGCGTCGCCACCTTACTGCAGGCCAGCTACAGCCATTCTCTAGTACCCTTTGGGACGTGTAGTGGTAGCAATAAAATACAGAATTTAAGCAATGTATTTTTCATTGCAGTACAAATTTTTGAAGCAATGATGGCCGAGCGGTTGTAGCTATGGACTGCCGTGCCGCAGATGCCGCATGTCCCTGGTTCGATTCCCAACGCCGGCTTGAGCTTCACCGCATGGTGGAAGGGCATTTTACGAATGCCCGCTTGGCTAGGTACCACCCTCAAGTAGAAAATCTGTCGCCAAGCACCTAACAGGATGTTCCGGCAGCAGTCCTTGAGAGCCAGAAAAATTACAGGCACATGAGACTATCAACTGTATATTTCTCAGTATGAGGTGCGCAGTTCAATTCGTCATACGATGAAATACATCTGTTATAGGCAGAGGTTAATCCGCTTAACATCAGGTGGGCCACGTGCTTGTTCCGTCACAAACCCATAAAAAAAATATATATATTAATTGCAACTGTTGTCGATAAGAGACCAGTAGTGTGGGTGGGTGAAAATCGATTATGTAAGCTGTTGAAACCTAGCAATTATTATTTAGGATCAACTGGTATCGACATCTTTCGAAGGTACTTCGTTTTAAATTTTTGATACGATTACTCCATAGAGGGTAGTTATGGGTCATATTGCTTCTCACTGGTTTGCCTGCCAGTCTCAACCGGACCCTTCACCCGAAGCGCACGTAACTTAATCGCGTGTGATATACCTACTTACTCACAAACCCCAAACTAAACTCCGGCATAATACCCGATGAAAACCATCTCTCGCCACGTGAAGTGCTCACATATAATATCTAACAGTGATTTCCGAGGTATTGCACAGCACTGCGGCATAGCAAGGATCGGAGCTGAGCAGAGCGTGGTGAGTCGGCTTATAAAATTTTCTATCATTCGCATTGAGCTATCGAAATAATTCATAGTATAATTATTAGAATTATAAATAATAATAAAAGAAGGAAAAAAAGGGTGAAAAAATAACGTAACCGACTTTTAACATGAAAAGTATAAAACAGTTTTTGGAATTGAAAATGTGAGCTCAGAGTGTTATTAGCCTGGCACCGACTTCAACAAGCTATTAACTGACTTCAATAAAAGAAGGCGGTTCTATATTTAATAAAAAAATAATAATTGAGATCTGACGAGTTGTATTGCAGTTATAACGCGTTTGTTTTATGATTAAGGGCGGTTGTTTATTGTTTTTTTTTTGTTTTAAAACTAGGTTGCTTTTCTTATATTGTTTTGTTTTGATTCCATGATCCATAGGAGGCGATCCTATTGCCAGCCAAAAGACTTCGTTCTGTAATATAGATTTCTTTTTATAATACTGTCTGACCCGGGCATCGAACCCAGTACATAGAGATTTCGAAGTATAGCTTTCGCCCGTCCACCGATGTGTATTTTAATTAGTTAAAAGCGCTGTCGTAGCTTCGGGCATAATAATAGTATCGTATTTAATATGACTAGTGACATAATTAATTAGCATTAATATTTTATGCGTCCATTTGTTGAAGGTACGGTTGCGAATAATTTAGTCTTCATTATAGACATCGGTGGATGAATAACTGGTCTGAATTTGACAGCTTTTTAAAGTAGCGGTCGATATTTCGCTAATGAACAGCTTGAAAGAGGAGACAAGGAGGGAAAAGGTTTTTATTTATATAACTGGGAGGCTAACCTTTGACCGCTATCTCACCTGATGGTAAGTGATGATGTGGTCGAAGATGTTGTTCAGGCTAAGCTAGAATTACTGGCTCTCAAGGACAGCTGCCGGAACACACCGTTAGGTGTTTGGCGACAGATTTGCTACTTGAGGGTGGTAGCTAGCCAGGCGGGCATTCGCAAAATGCCCTACCGCCATGCTATAACGATTGCTATCCTAAGATAACAACCGGGACCGGCGGCTTAATGTGCCCTCCGAAGCACGGAATGTGTGTATACCATAGCTTTTATATTTATCGTGGGTCGAGCGAATGAATTTGGCCCTAGATACAGTCTGCGAATGGGGTGATGCCAATTTAGTCAAATTCAATTCAAAGACCCAGGCGTATCTTAAAGAGACACGCCATGTGCTTACTCTTTCACTCCTGCCCTCCAAAGTTTGCCTGTTCAAGTGGCTTCACACAAATATATGTTTTTCAATAAATGATTTAATTAAATGACAGTTTGTCATTTAATTTAATTTAATGTTTTTTTTTATATAGTAATTTGGTGTAGAGACGTTGGGTCCGTGGGGACCGGGAGCTCATCGTATTTTCCAAAACTTATCTGAGCGCTTGGTCGATGCGAGGCGTGATCAAAATGCTGTCACATATTTGGCTCAACGAATAAGCATTGCAATTCAACGGGGCAATGCTGCCAGCATGCTGGGCACGCTGCCAACTGGTAGTGGGCTGGAGCATTTGGACTGCCTGTGAGTCTGCTATGACTTATAGGTTGTCTAAATGCTTTTATTGTAGTAGCTGTAGTGTTGTATATAGATCATAGTATTTTGTTTAATAAAGGCATACCGCCGGTTAAAAAAAAAAATTAAATGTCATAATGTATATATGTATTGATATCGATGATGAAAATTAAGTTAAATAATCGAAACATTAATGTAATAATCTTTATTGTAAATAATTTAAATTAACTTTTGCATGCCAGAGTTTTGCAAAATGTACCAGGCACACAGCAAAATTATTGTTCCATCCTTAGTACCTACAATTTATGCGAATAAACGATATTCTATTCAACTCAACAGTGGACTTATACAGGCTGGTTATGATGATGGAACTATAAAATGTTTTTTTTTTATGTTATTGTGACGGAACAAGCTCGAGGACCACCTGATGTTAAGCGGCTACCTCTGCCTATAACAGATGCATTTCGTCACAAGTCATGACGCCCGTCACCTTGAGACATAGTTGTTAAGTCTCATGTGCCTGTAATTTCACTGACTCTCAAGGGCTGCTGCCGGAACACACCGTTAGGTGCTTGGCGACATATTTTCAACTTTTTTATTTTATTTATTTATTCAATTACTTCTTGCACATACAGTATTCTTAACAAGACACACAATAAGTCATTTACACATTCATTACACATTTCAAGTACACTACGTACACTTAAAAAACGAATAGAATAATCTAAAAATGCATTTAGATTTGAGTGGAATATATCTACATCCGGTTCCTGAGCAATTGTAACTTGTATTTATTTATAATATTTCTCTTTTTCTGCCAACGGTCCGCCCGGTCACTTAGAAGTATTGCACCGAGCCAGCGGAGGCCATAAAATAAAATAAAAAATATAGGAAACGGGAATACATTATTATTTATGTACCGTAGCCGCCGCCCGTCCGTTTTACGACTACCACCGCGACATGTCATCTTTTGATGAAATACACGATATGTTATATTTTAGCATAGAAGTAAGTACTGGAAAAGGTAAGTTTATATCGACTTAGTCAAAGACGCGGGCGCTATGTGTGCTGTGTATTCTTTTCTTACCTCGTCACGCACACAGATGAATTTTTTTTGGCTTATAGGTTAGCCTTTGACCACTATCTCACCTGATGGTAAGTGATGATGTAGTCGAAGATGCTGTTCAGGCTAGCCTAGAATTACTGCCTCTCTCACTCTCTCTCTCACAGCTGCCGGAACACACCGTTAGGTGCTTCGTGACAGGTTTTCTACTTGAGGGTGATAGCTAGCCAAGGGGGCATTCGCTAAATGCCCTACCACATGCAAAATGCATCTGCAGAGGTTAATTCGCTCAACACCAGGTGGACCTCGTTCTTGTTCGACATAAACAAATTTAAAAAAAAACCGCCGAAATTTTGCTTGTATGTCCTTGAGCCGAAAATCTAAGTTTCTGGTATTTTTCCTTTATTCGGCGAAGCGTCGTCTCCCACAGGAATATATTGGGCCAAATGATTCAGACTTCTATTAGTGATTTCTTCGCTAGAAACGATTACCATATTTCTCATTTAGCATACTTCTCACAGTGACGTCGCCGATTGGCAATTTTTTTCTGAAACGGCATCTTTGGACAACTGAATTAAAATCATTGTATTGTATTTTTATTGTTTTGTGGTCATTCTCCATCTTACACATCTTACTATCTTATTATACGACTATAGAAAAAAGGAGAGTTATGATTTCAGGGTTCATGTATGTATGGGAGTTTCTTTATTCCACCATAACGGTCTGTAACCGAATTCAATGTAGGATATATCGTTAGATTCGCCCTGAGAGTGCAAGTGACACTGGGTATATAAAAATAAATACAAAAAACAAAACGGCGGATTTTACACGTAAAAAATGAATTAAAAAATTTTCGTCCAAACCTCGTGTTCGACCGTGTGGGGTATCAAAATGAGGGGCCTTAAAACACGATTCCATAAATATATTTAATAAAACTAGGGAGTAGAAAATACTTAATTAGTCAAATACCTAATTTGCAATCGGGTCTTCACCTTTTTTTATTAATTTATACTTGTTTATGTATGTCACATAAAATACACAAATTTTATCAAACATCTAGCTTTCCGGGCGCGGTTCCGCCCGCGCGTATGTCGGTTATCGCGCAAAAACATTAACCTCTTTTTTGCGCAGTTGGATAAAAACTATCCTATGTTTTTTCCCGGGTCTCAAACTATTTCCATACCTAATTTCATTCAAATCGGTCCAGTAGTTTTGGCGTGAAAGCGTAACAGACAGACAGACAGAGTTACTTTAGCATTTATATTATTAGTACTTACTGATAGTATGGTACTTGCTTTTAGTAGTAGTGAACGAACTTGTCCGGTTAAGTACTGTCTCCATACCCATTTCTACCGCAAAGCAGTAATGTTCGCATTACTCTGTTCCCATTTTGAAGGGTATGCGTCCCACTGGTTTAGTTATAGGCGCATGAGACGTTACAACTTGATGCACCAGGGTGATGAGCGCAGTGACGTTCGACACTTCTGACTACATCTATTATAGGCAGAGGTTACCGCTTACTACCAGGTGGGCGTTGTGATTTTTCCGTCACAAAAGTTGCTAGCTCGGGAATCAGACTTGCACAAAGCCGGTTTATTTCTTTACACTATCGGCGTTCTACTGTAACGCCGATTATCCGGACGACGATTAACCGAATCGCCAATTAACCGAATCGGTCCTAAAGAAACGTAATGTAACCTCTATTACTTTTGCGAATTTTTCTACTTTGTATTTTTGTTAAGGTCTGAAGGTTTTGCAACTTCTCTGGTCGAGATGTTCAAGTGAGCGTTATTGTAAGAACTGTGTTTGTTTAACTTAATACATTTTATTCTATGTGTGACAGTTCATTTTTCTTTATTACCAGTCCGATTATCCGAATTTTTGATTATCCGAATCGACCCCGGTCCCAATTAGTTCGAATAATTGGCGTTCATTGTATTTATTATTGGTAGGAACAACCGCCTTTGACACGATGCTGGCAACATCGTAACATTGGCCGCTGACTTTAAAAAACACACAGCCATCGTGCTCGACCTAGCTACTCGATTTAACGACCACTGCACACTCCGGGATTCAGTCGTGGTCCCGCAAAATCCCGGTTCCGGGCATTACGGGATTATGTTACGGATTGGTATACAATCCTGCTGACCGGGATATTGACTTACAGTAACTAAAGTCCAGATTAATGTAAACATTAATGCGTCTGTATGTACCAAAAGTGGTAAGTGGAACTGTTCAACATGGTTACATACGAGTATTAACTCCGTGCCTGGCGTTAGGACATATACCCGCCAGCCAAAGCGTGAACTCTTATATAAACTCAACTTGTTATTAAAAAAAAACTCGCATGTAAATATAGTGTATTATTAGACCTATCGTTTCTGGGTTAAATCATTTTTCTTTTGGACTAATAATTAAATTTTTATTATATAGCGTTTAGTATATAGCACTCGTTTTTAGGAGTTTGAGCCAGTTATTCGTAGCTCCAGATTTAATTAAAAAGTATAGTTCACATGTATAAATAACTTCCCATTATAGAAAGTTCATTATATTCCCCATGTTTGTGGCGCAATGGAAATATTAAAAACATGCTTATTTTTCTTGAAAGAGATGCTTAAAGTTGGGTCTTTCTTTTATCTAAAATTACGAGTTTTTGATCTAGTGTAATTTCAAAACTGTATAATTTAATGAAAATCTGATGCACCACAAACCTAGATATCAGGGTAGTGATTACGTAGGTAAAAAATCATTTAGTTTTATTCGCTATTATTAAAATGAGATTGGAGCTGCGTTTTATATGGGGGCGTTCGTCTAAAATATACCCTTAAAGGTGTTTGGCATATTGGCTCACCTGTGCTTTGCCTTCCGGCAGCAGTTCTTGAGAGCTTGTGAAATCACAAGAACAAGAGAACACACCGTAGAATAAGTCCGGACAGATATGCCTGTGCGATGTACCTAGGTTGCCAGATCAAGGTATATCAATTCCTGGACGATTCTGGGGCTCGAAAGGGAGTTCCAGTACTTTTACATCAAGTAAAATAAATGTACAGTTGAACTGACAAATTATTATAATTTATATGAATATATACCATTATGAATACCTAGGAAAAAATAAATGAGAATTATTGTTACACATTTTTATTTGACACAAAGATACTAAATTAGGTACTTGAAAAAATAGAGTCGCTGTTTGGGGCTAACTTTAACTAATTATGAAATTTAGAATCAACTTTAAAAGAAAACTTCTGTAACCTTATACAGGCCTTTTAACTTTGAAATTATACACACGGCTGGCACGCTACCTGCGTAGCATGTTATTGGTGCCCGTATGTTTGTGAAAAACCTAAACCTATAGTGGATTCCGGGACAGTCACACCATTCCGGGACTATCCCGAATTTCCCGAACGTCTGGCAACCCTAGATGTACCTATAGCTTCGTAGCTAAAGTGAGGAGTCCGACAGGCATGACTGAACGAGAATTTTTGAAACTGTTAGTTTTCTTTCTCTCGTTCAGCATGTGTAAATGCTTATATAAATCTTGAATAGGCTCAAATTGTTCAACCCATCTGAGTGACACCCACAGGTTAAATATATCACTGGATAGTATAAAACAATGTCACTTCCCGCTGTCTGTCTGTGCCTATGTATGTTTAGATCTTTAAAACTATTCAACGGATTTCGATGCGGGTTAATTGTTTTTAAATAGACAGAGTGATTCAAGAGGAAGGTTTATATGTATAATACACCCATAATATAATAGAAAAACTCTGGTAATTTTAGAGGTTTCTAATGTGATGTCGTAAATAAACACATATTTTGCGCTTACATTGCAAACGCTGGCTGAACCCTACGAGGCAGATCAAAATAATGTACTACAGTATTGTGCCCCTTGAAGAGGTCCACCAAAAGTTTGGGATGGTATATGTCTATCTCTTAGGAATAACCCAAAATAACCATTTTTATCCTATACTTTTTACGAGAAATAATGTATTATTTACGAAGCGGTTTTAAGCAATATAGCATTAAGCCTTATCGAATTAAGTACCTGAAATACAATGTGCATTCAATATAGATCAATACGGCCCTATACAATATGTTATTTAAATGAAAATTTTCGAAGATTTTACAGATTATTTAGTATCTGCATTGCACCCGTGCGAAGCCGGGGCGGGTCGCTAGTTGTTAATATATATCTAACAAGTCACTGTGTTGCTCCTACACGGTGTTACCCGCCCCACCCGAGTGTTGCAATTAAATGTTGATAAATGGAAGTAAAGGGTAGAGATGGCTAACTTATTATTGTATACATTAAAACAAACTACACTACTCATTTGCTTCTCTAAAACTAGAGATAAAACATAAAAATAAAAAAAAAACATTAAATTACATTATAATAAAACATGCTATTCCATAAAACAGCACAGAAAATATACTTACAATTTTAATGTAGGTGCGCTTGAGCCACTTCCAGGTACGCTTGATCTTCGTCTGTAAACTGTCTGTAGCCATGTTCTAGCTAAACCTCGCTTGTATCGAACAAAACAATATAGATGACTGATTCTATTGATTTGCAACTACCCTACAAAAAAAAATCGTTGCTTTGTACGACATTGATAATTATTAGTTATGCTTATGTTAATATTATTCTCATGTAAGTGAAATATTTTCTTATGAGAAATAAAATATCTCAACCCTTAGAGATGTCCGATTATTTTGAATCTGTGGAATACTGAAGTCAAGCGGTAGCCTTGACAGTCATCAATCCATAGTGCCACCAGTCCGTGGCCATGAGGTACACTTATATGTGAGGCGCGTGCTGCACGGCCGCTGCACCACCCCGAGGTGTTGGCGGCGCTGCAGCTGTGCGCGCCTGATGAGGCGGTAACCCGTCGGCGACCTATCCTCACTTTCAGTGTGCCACACTGCCGTACAAACCTACTTAAGTTTGACCCCATGGTTCACGCTCTAAAATTATTGAATGTAATCTCAGCTAGTGAAATTGATATTTTTAACTCAGCTAGTGAAATTGATATTTTTAACTGCAGCCTGGCGAAGTTCATAGAAGCGGCGCACAAGGTCTGTGAAAACATCACTTAGAAATGTTTTTTTTTTAAATTAAGTATTGTATTAATATATTTTATTTTCTGTTATTGACATTAATATTTGTATGATTAAGTTATCATAATATTTAAGTACTTATAGCATCGCATTGGTAACCAAACTGTCATGGTGTTATATCTATTTTAATAAATAAATAAAAAAAATAAAAAATTAAAAAATATTGGTAATTTTGTTAACGGAGCCGGACCTTTTTCCTATCTGACATTTTGTGTTGCCTGAAATTGCCCGTTTGCCTTTGACTATATCAGGCAAAACCCTGGCTAGCCACGACCCTAGCGCAGAAATTCTTTCGCTAAGCACCAAACAATTCGTTTCGCCATTTAAATACATGTTTAGATAATCATTGATTCGTGAGACGTGTATTCGATCGTAGCGCCATCTATCGGGTCCTGTTGTGAATCTTAACCATCCAGGGACCACACACACACACACACACACACACACACACACACACACAACAAGTGTCATACGCACAGAACATGTAGGATCTTCCAACAACGTAATGTTGTTGCGCCGCACGTTACACTGTTTCAACCACGTCCGCCACGGTAAAGTTTGCGTTCTGCTGTTTTTGAGCTTGACTTACATTTGTTTACGTATTCATTCATAGTTCTGCATGCCACCTTGTACTTCACGGCGCGTTACGAGCACGTTATCTGCGTGTTTCGAATTGACAAAATAACGCGGCTCAATATTAACAACTCCTTTAAGTATAACCTGACAGATTATCCCTTTCCGTGCTTCTGAGGTGAAAACTTTTTTCACTTTGTTTAAAAAAAGTTAATTCTACAATGTTTATTTTTTGAGTTCAATGTATTGGTGTACCTACACTGTGTTGGTGATCTTTTAAATAAATAAAGTTCCCAAACATATTACAATGCTCACAAAAGTAAAAATTCAAGTTTCACCTGAAAAACATTTTGATTATGAAATCTTACTACACAGATTGTGATTATTTAAACGACAAAAACGCTTGGACAATTCCGCGTCGCCAAGCTATCGTCTGTCACCTACGAATGTAAACAAATATTATAATAATTTTACTATATAGTGTTAGATATTTCTTGTTATATACTAAGGTAAAGGTCATTGCAATTGAAGGGGAGGTACTTAATTATAAAAGTATACACAATAATTGATTCTCCAACATTTGTTGCTTAATTTTACTGCCACGTTCAGCACATAAGATTTAAAGGGCCTCTGTGAGAAGAACGGGCAAGAAACTCGGGGCCACTCTTTTAAAACGTCTTCTAACAATGTGTTACAAAAATATACTATAGCTATACTATAACCATGTACGTACCTTATTTAAAAATTACCACACATATGTATGTACACACACTTATCACTCCCTACTTATTCGCTACGTCACAAGTTATCATCCGTTCAAACCGACTGCCGAAGCAAGACTGAATTCGTTTTCATTTTTCAAAGCGAAACAGTCCCCTCTACTGTCTACTAGCGAGTCAATTGACTGTGTTTATAATTACATAAATTGAAGAACTTTTATAAAGATTACATACAAATATATACATAACAAATTTAATTATATTATGTTATAATTATTTTTAAATATTTTAAGTGTAACAATGCATAATTATACATAATAATATAAACCTTAAATAATTAATTGTAATCAATACAATGTCACAAAAACTTCCTGAGTGTATTATGATAACAATAGTATGTAACATATTGTTAAAATATGTTTAAAAGAATGGCCCCGGGTTTCTTGTCCGTTCTTATCGCAGTGGCTCCATATTTTTTTTTTGCTGAACGTGGCAGTACAGTGTAGGATATTTCAATACTAAAATTTGTGATTGACCTTCATAAGAGCGTCGCAGACGCCTAAATTGAATAAATGATTTTGACTTTGACTTCAGTATCGTGAAAATTATAATACACACAAGCATTAAACTTAGTGTGAACTCTACAAAGTTGACTAAAAACCATCCAAACGCGAGGCTGACTCACGCCTCGGATACCAACAAAATATAAAAAAATTAACCAATAAATGGAACCGACTTCAACACCAAAATTTGTGAAATAACTTGTCGAAGTCGGTACCATGCGCACAATATTGTGATAATAGGTACTTTTAAACTATCATGATAACATATGATTAACACTCTTTTTAGTGACCCTTGCTACTTAGGGGATCGATTGCCATTTATTGTCAACAACTATATCATCAAGCTAGGTAAATAGTTTTCAGTTATTGGAGTGTACTTAACTCAAAATCGGCTTGACCGATTTAGATGATATTTCAACGGGACCAAACGACAAGCATCAGCTTTCAAATAAAAAAGAATTCTCAAAATCGGTTCACCCAGTCAACGTTCTGAGGTAACAAACATAAAAAAAATACAGACGAATTGAGAACCTCCTCCTTTTTTGGAAATCGGTTAAAAACATACCGAATTTTTGGTGAATACATACAACAAATAATATTTTATTAGGGGACCCTGGAGGTGCGAGTCCGACACGCACTTGTCCAGTTCTATTTTAATATTTCCCTCGTTTTTGGATCCAATATCTCCAAGTCTCAGCTTGTCGATACTTGTTAGACTCTAATCCATGAGGAGTAATCTCCCAGGATTTCGCACGGACTAAGGCATCTTAGTGCTCTCGCTTTAATATGAAATAACGAATGAAAATATATATTACCATCGACGCTGGTACCACGAACAGTATATATCTTTTGGGTTCGCCCGCTATTACCTGTGACCAAAATCTACCGCAAACCATAGGTAATATAAATATATATTATAGTTTGAGGTAGATTATAAATGAGCATTATCAGTACTAATACAGTAAGGACAGAAGAGTTGCTCCGTGCGTTTATTCATTTTGAAAATTAATAATTACGTAAATAAGCATTGAATAGTCTTTTATGTGTTGCTTAATTGTGTCGTCAGTGTTGTGTGTATATAAATTGAGTGCTATCAAGGCCAGAAAGGTAAACAAACCCTAAACAAATAAAACACTTCGATAATTTCTGAAGCACTTTTATACGATACCCGCAACATTTATTTATTTTTGCGTAAATAATTTAGACTTTGTAAAAACAAACTAGTGAAGTATATAATTAACTTTAGTCATGGCTAATAAGTGCAGCACGTGCGGTCGCTTTGTTACGGTGACAGAAAAGAATAATGTTAAGTGCACCAGCTGTGCCGGCGTGTACCACAGGGCATGCGTTGGTATCCCACAGGAGGGACGAGTCGCATCGGGGTGGGTTTGTCCGGGATGTAAGGCCCCTAAGAAGGACAGCCCCGCGATCGGTGCACCAGCTGAAGTGACTCTCGCAGAGGATATCAGCTCTGGAGATTCTCGTAGGTCGTCAGATGATTTGTTGCGGGAAATGCTTCAAGAAATGAAGTTTTTTCGAGGGGACTTCAACTCTATGCGGGAGGAGGTGGCCAGCTTGAGTGCAATCGTGGCAGGGTTCGAAAGCCGAATAGGGGCATTGGAAAATCGCCTTCTCACGCTGGAAGACAAGGTTGCCGAGTTGCAGGCTCGCCCAGCAGCAAACGAGCTTCTCAACACAATAGAACGATTGAAGGAAGAGCTCAACGACCGCGACCAGGACTCGCTACACGCCGACGTGGAAATCTCGGGTCTTCCGGAGGAGCCGGGGGAGAATTTGTTGCACCTGGTGGGCGTCATATCCGAGAAGCTCGGTGTGCCCTGCGAGCAGCGCGACCTGGTGTACGTGGAGCGCGCGGGCCCGCTGCGGCGCGAGCCTGTCGGCGAGGGCGCTTCGCCCGCTACCGCCGCCGCCGCGCGCCGCCCGCGGCCCGTGCTGGTGCGCCTGGCGCGGAGACAGCTGCGCGACGCGCTGCTGCAGGCCGCGCGCGTGCGCAGGAACTTCACCACCGATGGCCTCGGGGTTGGGTCCAACCTTGTGGCGCGCCTGTACATCAACGAGCGGCTCACTCGTCCCAACAAGGCCTTATTTTACAAGGTTCGCGAAGAGAGCAAGCGCCGCGGTTGGAGGTTTGCTTGGACCCGAAGCGGACGAATATATGTCCGCCGCGAGACGGGTACAGCTTCCTTCAGGGTGCGCTCGGAGTCCGATTTACAGAAGATCTTCGGCGGCTGTGTTCCCGTAGTAGGTGCTGTAACACAATAATAAAAAAATGTTCATCTTTGTTATTTACTTACAAAATTTGTTGTAACGCTAATTATTTTAATAATTGTTTATACATATGGTATTACCCTTATTTATATACAATGAACTGGACCTTCATTTGTGGTATTCATTTGCAGTATTTGCACAGTCATATTTATGGTAACTTTTGTGTCCTTGAACATGTTCCTGGACTTTCTCATTCTATTAGAACACAGCCTAATTATACTTATCTCATAAATTTAGTTTCTAACTTGATTTTGCACACATTATTAAATGAAATAAGACTTACAAATTTACCCATTATTTCTAGACATTATTTTATTCATGCTAAAATAGCCTATTATTTTTCTACTTTTCATCACAACTTTCATCAAAAATGTTGTTTATTGAGAAAGTTAAAAACAGAAAAAATTATTAGATTTTTATGATGGCTACCAAACAACTAAAAGTTGGGTTATTTAATGCAGGTTCACTGGGCACAAAGCATGATGAGTTCATTGTAGCCATGGAAAGAGTGAATGTTCATATCATGGCTATAAATGAGACATGGATCAAGGATGGGCAAGAGGAACACATTCCCTCTATCAGTGGCTATCGCTTCAGACATACACCTCGCCCTATGTCAGTCAAAAAAGGCCATGGTGGTGGCATCGGATTTTATGTAAAACGTGGGGTAAATGTGCGAGTCTGCCCACACCCTCCAACACCAATGGTAGAGCAAATGTGGCTTAAGTTAAAAGTAAATTCACAAAATGTTATTATTGGTACTGCATACCGTCCCCCATGGCTCAATGTTAATGTCTTTCTGGATGGGTTAACACAAACTATTGCTAGTTTTGCTGAATGTGACCATTTAGTTATCTTAGGAGACTTCAACATCAACTTACTTGATCACTCCGATTCCAAGAGTAAACTGTTACTGTCTTTTTTTGATTACTGCAATTTAAATCAGTTAATAACTGAGCCCACCCACTTCACTGACCATAGTCAAACTCTTATTGATCTGGTGTGCACCGATGCTAAGCCACGGTCAGTAGATGTGTTGTACATCCCGGACCTTGGACATCATGCAATGATATCTGTGGAATTTAATATTAAAACTGAAAGACCTACACCTCGGTACATAGTTTACAGGCCACTAAAATGTATATTATTTGAATTATTTTATGAGAATTTAAATCAATTGAATTGGAATTATTTTGAAAATTTAACAAATGTAAATGAAGTAATCTTAATATTTAATGAGTATATTTTAAATTTATATAATATTCATGCACCCAAGAAAAAAATTTATATCAAAAAAAGGAGACCTCCTTGGTTGACGGAAACAATTTTAGAAATGATGCGCACTCGTGATAGTTGTCATAATCAATATAAAATATCCCAGTCAGACATACATAAAAAATGTTATTCTGACATGAAACATGTTGTAATAAATGCCATGTACCAGGAGAAAAAGGTTTACTTTAATAATAATATAAACAGAAATATTAAAAATCCAAAAAAACTGTGGAAAAACCTTAAATCTACAATCCTTCCCTGTGGCAAAAACAATTTTGACCTTCCAAATCACTGTAAAAATCCTGATTTAATAAATGCTCATTTCTTAGATGTTCCTGGTAATAAACATGTTCATTTATCAGATCTCACCTTTTATGAATACCATAGGAGTACATCTTCAGTGTTTAAATTAGAAACTGTAAGTGAGGATGTTGTTTTGAGCGTGATACGAGGTTTATCATCAAATGCCGAGGGAGTGGATGAAATAACACTAGAAATGATAAAGTTAACACTACCTCACACATTGAGCATTATCACAAAAATAGTCAATCTCTCAATCACTTCCAGCACTTTTCCCGATCTCTGGAAAATCTCACTTATCAAACCTATTCCAAAAAAACAGAATGTCAATTCAGTCAATGATTTGAGACCTATTAGTATATTGCCTTGTTTATCCAAAGTTCTAGAAAAAATTGTGTGCCGTCAGATGATAAATTATCTTGAAAATGAAAATATTTTACCACCCACCCAGTCAGGCTTCCGTAAAAAGCGTAGTACTGCAACCGCATTGCTGGATGTCATTGATAATATGCTGCTAGCACAGGATCAAGGCATGGGCACTATTCTAGTACTGCTTGATTTTTCTCGCGCATTTGACGCTATTAATATTCCATTGCTTTTATCTAAATTATCTTTCTATGGTTTTGATATTGAAACTGTAAAATGGTTTGATAGTTACTTAAATTTAAGATCACAAATTGTTAATGTTACTGGTCTCGATGGAAATACAATTTCATCCTCCAGAATCTATAATCTTAGAGGTGTACCCCAGGGTTCTGTTCTTGGCCCGATATTATTTATATTATACAGTGCAGACATTATAAATTGCATTCAGCACTGTAGTTATCATATATATGCTGATGACTTGCAGGTCTACATAAGCTTTCCCCCTCAAGACAGTGATGTTGCAGTTGAAAAAATAAATGATGATCTAAGCAGATTAGCAGACTGGTCAACCGCAAACTGCATGGTTTTGAATCCTTCTAAATCAAAGTATTTAGTTATTGGGTCTAAAAAGCAGGTAGCAGATATAACTATTCAAAACCCAAAGATAGTCATAAAAAGCGAGCGAATTGAGTATGTTACTGAAGCTCGTAATTTAGGTGTAGTTATAGATAGCAACCTGAAGTTTGAAAAACATGTACAGGAAGCAGTACGAAACTGTTTTTACAGACTAAAAGTGCTCTACAAGGTAAGACCTTATCTTAGTACCGATATCAGGGTAGCATTATGTGAATCACTTATCCTGTCTAAACTTAATTATGCTGACATTGTTTATGGTCCATGTCTCCTAGCTAGGACTGAACAACTCCTTCAAAGAGTTCAAAATGCCTGCGCCCGATTCTGTTATAATATCCCTGCACGTAACCATGTCACTCCTTTTATTAATAATGCTAATCTTATGAAGATGAAAGCTAGGTGGCAGCTTCATCTTGCAACTTTGCTCTTTGGCATTATCAAAGAAAAAAAGCCAGAATATCTCTGGCAGAAACTTACCTGGGAAAATGCCTTCAGTGCTCGTAGACCCTCTAGACGACTGTTAATACAACAACACAAGTCGCAAGCTTTTAGGGGCAGTTTTCGGTTTGCTGCTAGTCGTTGTTGGAACGACCTCCCTCCCCCTTTACAAGCACTGAAAACAGTAAAAACTTTTAATAGACATCTTAAAGTTCACCTTTTAAGGACTCAGCAAACTGCAAATGTGTACCACTGAAGCTCTACTTGTACACCTTTATGGTGTACTTCCTTCATAAAACAAGTTGAATTTTATGTTTTATATTAGCCTAGTGTTTTCTGTATTGTGTTAGTGATTTCATATAAACTGAATTTATTTATTTATTTTTTACCAGTAAGAATTAAGGTAATTCCTGAAATGTTTACACACCTATGTACACACTTTCTTCATAAGGTATTAGCTTGAAGCTAATGTGTAAAAGTAGAAAAATACTTTCTTTGATTCTGTGTGCAATTTCTGCTCTAAAAATTATGTATTGTTGATCATTCTTGTAAGTTGTGCTAGGTATCTAAATTCTAAGTACTAGTTTAGGCTTTTATAGGAACAAAACTGTCTTGTATCAAAATTAGTCTACGTACATGCAAATGATCTTATTTATTCACTTACCGCATTTTATAAAAAATTTATTGCTTTTATTGCTCGATGTAATAGGGGACGGTTTTCACTGCCACAACACTGCACATTGCTTCTCTATTTTAAAAGTGAACTGTTCAACTAAATAAGTAAATATTAGGGTATTTGGACTTTGTGACATAACATGGATATAACCTATTTCCTTGAAAGTAAATCTATCAGTATGTGACGTGGCCATATTTCAACCACGTGACGACACGTAAGCACTAAGCAATAAGCATACGTATTTATTATCTATGGCGGCTAGTGATGCCATGTCCACCACGCATAGATTATATCGTACATTTTGTATCCTGTATATTCTAATATTAATTTGTGTGGTCGTAATACAATGTATATGTATATATATATATATATAGATATGTATATTTATCTATGGTTTTGTTTCTGTTATTTATTGTATTGTTATGTCATACACGTTCGTGATGTTGGTCGGGAGTGCCGTCTGAAAACCAGCGCATGTTGCATGATGCTAGGAACGGGACTCGTTCCTAGCATCATGCAACATTGCAATTGCTCTAACTGTGGAAAAATTAACTATATTTATTTAATTGTAGTGTTGTGTACTGCTGGAATAAACTTCATTTCATTTCATTTCTTCATTTCATAATATTATAAATGCGAAAGTAACTCTGTCTGTCTGTCTGTCTGTTTCGCTTTCACGCCAAAACTACTGGACCGATTTGAATGAAATTTGGTATGGAAATAGTTTGAGACCCGGGAAAAAACATAGTATAGTTTTTATCCAACTGCGCAAAAAGAGGTAATTTTTTTTGCGCGATAACAGACAAACGCACGGGCGGAGCCGCGCCCGTAAAGCTAGTAATGATAATAAAATAATCGAATAAGTATATTGCAATACAACGTGGCAATGCTGCCAGCATCCTGGGCACGCTGTCAACTGGTAGTGGGCTGGAGCATTTATAGACTGCCTATGAGTTTGATTGCCTAATTCTAGGTTATACTGAACAACATCTTCGACCACATCATCACTTACCATCAGGTGAGATAGTGGTCAAAGGCTAACCTAGCGAGCATAAAAAAAAAGAGTCTGCTATGACTTATAGGTTGACTAAATGCATTTATTTTAATAGCTGTAGTGTTGTATATAGTTCGTAGTATTTTGTTTAATAAGACATACAATGATTATAAATGTAATAAAAAATATCTACGTCATAACTTGCTCCTCTACATTCAAAGGTTGTCTGGAAGAGATCGCTTTGAGCGATAAGCCCGCCTATTGTTCACAATTATAAGCAATTTTTTTTAATTCGTTTTGGTTTAGTTTAAGGTGTTCAATAAAGAGTTTCTATCTATCTACCTCGCGGAAACGGTCGTTTTTGCGTAGTCCTACTGATTTGTCCTAATGATGGGTATACTATAGCAAATCGTAGCTTATTTTATTTATAGCTGATAGGTCTCACCATCTGGTAAGTGATGAAGTGGTCGAAGATGTTGTTCAGGCTAACCTAGAGTCACTGGCTCTCAAGGACAGCGGCCACACCACAACACACCGTTAGGTGCTTGACGACAGATTTTCTACTTAAGGGTGGTAAATAGCCAGGCCGGCATTCGCTAAATGCCATTTGTCCTACTGGGGTATACTATAGCAAATTGATTCGTAGTTTATTTTATTTATAGTTGATAGGATAGCCTTTGACCACTATCACACCGGATGGTAAGAGATGGTCAAAGATGTTGTTCAGGCTAACCTAGAATTACTGGCTCTCAAGGACTGCTGCCGGAACACACTGTTAGGTGCTTGGCGACAGATTTATTACTTGAGGGTGGATACAACTGCTCGACTATTATTGCTTCAAAAATTGCTATTTACATTTACTCTGCCAAACACAGCATAATGTTATGTTTTCATTCGGCATTATGGTATTATTGGACAGCAATAAATATTTAATACTAGTCAGTTAGCGGATGTGGTAATGGCAACACCGAGCTGATAGTGGCGTCACCATTTTGACGGGATTAAACATACGACACACTCTGTGATTGGCTGGGTGATTTCCCGCTAAAACGAGTGTTGACTGTTGACACGAAGTGAAGGGCGCGGCATTCTTGAGACTACCACCAGGCTGGAAACATGTGAGTCGAAGGGCTGTTCTGTTCTTTACAATAGATAATAGTTTAACGTATAAAGTGGTAGCAGAACCGAAAAGTATTTACTGGTGTCGAACACAAACGACCTCCACCTTTGAGTTTGAAATGTAATAAAAATAGATAAGCTATAAAGAAGTGTCGACACCCACACATAGAGTAACATGTTTTACGCCGACTGACCCCGTATATCGGGGCTGGGCATGGCATATAATTCATGCATTTTTAAAACAGTTTTATTGCAGCCCGTGTCTAGACGAAAGACATTTTTACTACTTGTGCCAAATGGAACTGTTTTTAAGGTTGGTGTAAAAAGACCAACCCGGTTTTTAAACGATATCCAAAAAAAGGCTTTCAATTCCAATATATGTTTTTTTGTACAAGCTTTTATTTAGTTTCACGTGTCCCGATGTTTGACATCAATTCTTGAAAATTAAATTTGATCCATTTCCCGCTTACCGATTGAACTGAAATTATGCATACGTAACTCGCGTGACAATGCAATATTATGATGACACGGTGCTGATCTGATGATGGACCTAGAAGGTGACCAAAGAATCTTAGCCATGAAATGACACAATCTCATGGAGTTTGGGCTCATTTAAATCTTTATTTACCGACTTCCAAAAAAGGAGGAGGTTCTCAATACGTCTGTATTTTTTTTAATTTTTTTATGTTTGTTACCTCAGAACTCTTGACTGGGTTAACCGATTTTGAAAATTATTATTTTGTTTGAAAGGTGATGCTTATCGTTTGGTCCCATTCAAATTTCATCAAAATCGGTTAAGCTGTTTTAAAGTTACACTCCAATAACTGAAAAATATTTTCCTATCTTGATGATATAGTCGTTGAAAGTGAATGGCAATCGATACCGTAAGCAGCAAGGGCCACTAAAAAATTTTTTACAAAAAAATTGAACCGACTGCAACACCCAAAAGTGTGAAATAACTTGTCGAAGTCGGTACCATGCGCACAATATTGTGATAATAGATACTATTGAGCTATCATGGTACCGACTTCAACAAGTCACACTTTTGGGTGTAGAAATCGGTTCCATTTTTTTGTATAATTTTTTTACGAGTAGTCTTTCAATTGTAACCAAGGTCTGATGATGGAGCTGGAAGGTAGTCATAGGAACTCTGTAATGAAACGACGCAAATCCATATATTTCGAAATTTTTAGTTCTTTTTATTATTAACAAGAACTTAATAAAAACTTGTCATAAAAAGGTTTTTTTTCTTGATTCTTGTTTGTTTATTTGTTACGCAGAGCTACTCCGCCAGTTATAATTGATCTTGATGATTATACCTTCAAGTTGGACCCCTTTAAATTTCATCAATATCGGTGGAGTAGGTTATTTATTAAGTAACAGTCAATTAACTGAAAAAAGTTGATGATTTAATGGTAATTAACTGGAATAATAGGTGCTTTTGAACTATCGTGGTATCGACTTCAACAAGTAATTTCACACTTTTGAGAGTAAAAGTCGGTTCCATTTCTAGGTAAACAAATTTTTTTACATGAAGTATAGTTATCCGTTTCATCATTTGAATAAAGAAATAAATTCAAAGCAGTGATGTCTCAGTGGCATTGGCTATGGACTGCCGCGCAGCAGGTCCACGGTTCGAATCCCGCCGCGAGCTTGAGCTTCACCGCTATGTGGAAGGGCTTTTTGCGCCGCCTGGCTAGCGAGTGGTCGCTAGCCAGGCGGGCATCAAGTAGAAAATCGATCCCCAAAGCACCTAACGGTGCGTTCCGGCAGCAGTCCTTGATTGCCTGTGAAATTACAGGCACATGAGACTTAACAACTATGTCTTAAAGTGACGGGCGCAGTGCAATTCGTGACTTGTGCCGAAATGCATCTGTTATAAGCAGAGGTTAGTCCGCTTAAAATCAGGTAGGCCTCGAGCTTGTTCTGTCACAAAAACATTAAAAAAAATGATTAAAGAACCCTAAAAGAAAGACAGAAAGTTAGATATTTGAATGTAGGAAGTAATACACCTACATTTATTTAACCCCTAATGCGTTCGTCCCCCAAGGTAAGTACTGCAGACAGAAATACCAACCGATGAATACTTTAATATGCTTAAGTGGAAACGTTGCGTCCGATCAGCGGTGAATTGGACACGAATTTATAGACTAGGGGGAACTCGGTGAGGTGATCGTGTGTAGTCTAAACGATAATGTCGTGTTCGGTTTGTGCCGAACGCCAAAGAATTATATATTACTTTTTTTATAGCTGATGGCTAACCTTGGACCACTATCTCACCTGATGGTAAGTGGCTCTCAAGGACAACTGCCGCAAAACACTGTTAGGTGCTTGGCAACAGATCTTCTGCTTTAGGGTGGTAGCTAGCCAGGCGGGAATTCGCAAAATATCCTACCACCATGCTTTAACGTCTGCCATCATAATACAAGAACCGAGACCGAGGGCTTTACGTGCCCTCTTAAGCACGGAAGCGCTACATCTTCGACAACTTCATCACTTACCATCAGGTGAGATAGTGGTCAAAGGCTAACCTATATGGCATAAAAAAAAGTCAACGCATAAAACACCCGACCGTTAAAAAATTAAACCTGAAAGGCACATAAGAATGACTAAAGACCTAAAAAGAAGACCTTCGCGACCTGAACACATAGTTATAAGTTATAAGTATTTAATAAAAACAAATATTTTTAAAAGTATCTTAAAAAAACATTAAATAATATTTAAATAAAACACTTAAAAAAGTATAGAATTATATATCTAGTGACATAATTTTATACTTATACTTACATGAAATATATATGTCTCGATCGTGCGCTCGGTGAGTCAAGAGAGGCCTCCTGAAGATGCTTCGTTTAGAAGCGAAACTAGTCGGATATTCGTCCGGTTAGGCTGCGTGATGTTTGTGACGTCACGTAGATAACAGGAAAATTAGGCGGAATTGTCACTAGATATATAATTTTATACCTTTTTAAATGTTTTATTTAAATATTATTTAATGTTTTTTTTTTAAGATACTTATAAAAATATTTGTTATTATTAAATAAGAATTTCCGCAAAGTAACGCCTGAATCTATTCATTATAAGTATTTAACGGGTTAAAATGCAACTAGCGACTCTGTCGTTAAAAAAATAAAAACGTCGAGTTAAATAAATATATACACATGTTTTATCGCGATTAAGTCCCGTTAAACACTTATAACTATGACTGAGATATGGTTTTTTTATTTTTGGGTTTGCGACGGATCATGCACGAGACCCACCCAATGTTACGCGTACTACCCTCTGCCTAAAATAGATGCATTTCGTCACAACTGACGAATTTCACTGCATCCTTCACTCTGGTACATACATCGTTAAGTTTCATGTGCCTGTAATTTTATTGCTAGTTGCAATTACTAAGGTCATCTGCTAGTTGCAATTACTAAGGTCATCTGCTAGTTGCAAATACTAAGGTCATTACGAGTTTCTAGTTTTCGAGGGTTTCAACTTTATTATTGTGTCTTATTCATTTATCAAGCAAGTTTTTTTTTGTATTATTGTTTCTCTTAGGTATGATGAGGAACGGTATGTGTCAATCGGTTTCAAATTATTTTGTTTTAGGGCGCCATAGATATTGAATCCTTGCTCTGAATTCAGGAATAAAATATTACCTTGGCTTCTCTAGTAATACAATACAACAAACCAATTCATTTTTGTTAGCTGAAAACTGACTAAACTGATGTTGATGAAATTTAAACCTGATCGATTTGGAGGTATATTCTACCCGACAAAAAAATCTCATCACGAACGAAAACACAAAAAACAATACTTCCATCTATTTGATAGTCGGTTAAAATCAATGCAATCGTCCGCATTGTCTGTCCGTCCATTTTAACTATATGTCCCTTTTTAATATTTTTCTCCCCTAACGAACTTCTTTGTTAACCTAACAAATAGATTTATTCAAAACCACTCAAGCGGCTTCCAATTATGATTTTATTATTGCAAAAATACGAGGGATGTTTTTCCAGTTTAAATGTGTGTTGGGGTCTTTAAATGCATAAATAAGGTTGTCTTTCCACGGGAGCTATGAGAGAAAGCGGAGTAGATAGGCAGCGGCAGGATAAAGGTTACCAATAGAATTTTCTAATTTGTATGGTTCGTACCCAAATCGGGATATCCATCGGTTTGCCTCTAGTTTGTAAACTCCCCATCTCCCCGATACCGCGGTCCCTTGCAGCCCTAAGTAATATTCTAGACGCCAACAATAATTGTGATATATTTGCTGACGACTGGAGAGAGATTTTATCTGAATGCTTGAAGTACTGTTAGGCAGCGTACTACCGTACTCACTTACTTTATAAGTATATGTAATTATTTTTTATTATTAAGATTATTTTTTTTACCGGCGGTATGCCTTTATTAAACAAAATGCTATGAACTATATACAACACTACAGCTACTACAATAAAAGCATTTAGACAACATACAAGTCATAGTAGACTCATAGGCAGTCCAAATGCTCCAGCCCACTCCCAGTTGTCAGCGTTATTAACTATTATTACTGACTATTATTATAATTATCGTCATTTATTTGCATAATTTTAAATTTTTTACAACATTCATATATAGAAAAAAAAAACTTAAAACTAGGATGTCGTCGGTAGCGGGGCAGGGCCCAAGCAACCGGTGGTTAGGGTTGCAGAGAGAGGAACCACCAGACAATGCGTGTAGTGTCAAGTATTACTGCCTTCTGCATCTGACCCTTGATCCAACCGTCTAGTGAGAGCCTCTTGAGGTGTTGGTCGAGGCTCTTCGCTATTAGGCCGTTCGCCGAAACGACTATCGGGACAATGATTGTCGAGTCAACATCCCACATGGCGGTTACCTCGTGAGCCAAGTCAAGGTACTTGCTGACTTTGTCCTTCTCGGCCTTCACGAGATTGTGGTCATGTGGGATGGTGATGTCAACGGGCACTGCTCGGCGCTGGGATCGGTCGACCACATTATTATTATTATTATTTGACATTATTCTTATTTTAATTATAAATTGTACACTTCTTTCATAATTGTTATTAATAATTTTGTCCACAATAGTGTTAGTGTAATTGGCGTAAGCCGTGCTAATTGACTAAATAAATAATTTTTCATCACGCTTGCACATAAACAGTATCTACACATACACAATATTTACTTGGCCGTAATGTCCCATATAAAACCCTAGAGCTTTCTTTTTCTCATGAAACCCAAGGTCGATAAGTTTTTTTTTTATTTATAGCACAGCACACAGGTCATGCAAGTTCAAGCAAGGAGTTTACACGCAATTGAAAAATTGTCTTAAAATTTTATCTAAACAGGAATTTCATTGCAATCTCGCTACATGTTACTTAAATACTCATCTAATGTTCCTAATAATCAATTATAATAGTTTTTTGTATCATGCCAAAATTATTTATTGTTTTTACACTCCGTCATGGCTGTATACCTACGTAAGTATTTGCCCTTAACGTTTCTGAACGAAACATTTGTATAGTCTGTGGTGTGGGCAAAAAGCCCACCACCCGCTTAAAAAAAAAAATATTTTTTATAATTATAATTGTGGTGAATTGTGTATTAAAGCTATAATTCATAATTATTTACTCGCAGATGTGATGAAAAACATTGTATGTTTCACGGGCGGTACGGGAATTACGAACCTTGACTCGGAAAGCCCAATACTTACTTAACACAATGTACTAAAATAAAAGTAAACTCTTACGCGTGCAGATGATTTCACCGTAGGAAAGCAAAAGTCCCATCTATTCCCTCTAGTTCGCCGCGGTCATTAAATTCACTACGTCCAACACCCTGATACATGCAGTTGTTAAGTCTCATGTGCGTAATTATGAAATTACAGTACGGCAGCAGCCGGAACATACTATTAGTTGGCGACAGATTTTCTACTTAAGACGCTGTCAAATGCTGATATTTTGTCATTATCTGACTACGTAGGAGTGAAAGAGAGACAGCGATGGTCAAATCGCGATCAGATTAGTTAAAATCCGAAAGTAAGCTTAATAACACAAACTAGTAACGTAAATTGAAAATGTAACTTTTCTTGTCTTTATCAAGAGGGACAAGGTTTTGGTATTTTATTAATATATTTTCATGCATACACATTCATACTATAATTAAAATATTTACGTTATTTGGAGTCAACTTTTCAATTTTTTTCCATGGAGAAAATTTTAAGGGAACGTGTTTCGGACTTTTCTTGGCCTTCGATAATGTGATCAAGAATAACGTATAATTTTATTACTGCTACAAACTAAATACATTTTGCTAAGAATATGTTCAAGTAAAGCTATTTAGCATTTGTCAGCTCCTTAAGGATGTAGCTAGTGTTCACCATAAGCTTTTCCTTCCACCCGTGGTGTCGACCGCGTGAAAGTAGGTGTAGATGGTCTTTGGGGGGCTACTCTGGAAAAGGGGACAAAAAGTAGCCGATGTATAAAAAACCACAGGAAACAAAACAAAATTTCATCAAAGTTTATACCCGTAAAAAAAATAGGTGCTTATATAAAGATTTTCGCATTTCTGATACTGTGATTGGTTAATATAGGGATGGAGGAAGTCAATTTTCCGTTTATTGTGGCGAATACGTACAAGAAACTTACATTATATATACTAGGAACAAGATGGAGAAAAATTGAATATTCAAAACAATTCTATTGAATATGTAACAGTGTTTATAAGTTCCCCGAACGTGTGATATTTCATAAAACTGTTTAAGTATTCGTTTCTCCGTATTTTCTTGTTCCGTGCTCGTTGCCAACTGTATACAAAATAAACAAGTAGCACAGTAAATGCAGTATGGGCACATGCGTTTTGTTCGTCTTCTCTGAGCTCTGACAAACACACAAAGTGACTCATTGGCAACATTTACTGCGTCAGCCGGATCGTCCACTGCTAAACACAGGCTCCTTTATTAAAGGGGTATTTGCCACGCTTGGCAGGCGGCTTTGGGATCGCATAAGTGTAAGATGGTAGTTCTTAAGAAGGCGCTGCTGCCCACCTTCCAGTTTCCCTTAGTCGCCTCCTACGACACGCACGGAAAGATATGGGAGGATGAAATTCTAACCCGGCACCCCAAAATATATATAGATCTATATAATTTATGAGTGTTCAAATACAGAGTAAGTAGTGGCAAACATAAAGTAACTTTGTAGACTGGGTAATCGATTAAACTGCTGAAACAGCGGTGAAATGCTTACTTTTTTGTATGTATTTACCAATTACTTTAGTCCGGACTCCGGAATCGTTTGCAAGTGTCCGATTCTCCTATGCCTGCTTTTTAATATTTTTGAAACACTATAAAATCGTACCATAACCACACTAAGTTTTACGCTTTTTTAACACTGGTGTACATAACATTTGCTTGCATTGAGAACATATTTGCTCCTGCCTAAACTTTCAATATTTCTGTTAAATAAAAGAACCAAAAACAAATTTGACACAGGACTTTAAATAGAACGATAACTCAAAACTTCATATTGTCGTAGTACCCATACTGGGGAGACGGTGTAGTGTAGCCAAATAAATAACTAGTTTTGTCTGGATGGTGAATTTTAGAGGAGCTTCTTCACAAGATGAATTACTAAGTGTTAGCCGGAAGAATGGCTCTGTTTACCGAGAAGGGAGCTGAGGGAGATATGCCTCCAGGGACTTTTTAAATAAATTGAATAAATTGTTTTCAGCTAAGTGCTACTTGCAGCCATAATGCATTTTAAATATTTTACTCTATTGTATCTTTTGTAAAAAGCAAGATTGCAAAAACAAACTAACTACATTTTTATGTATGGCCATTGAACTTATAAAAACGGGAGAAACGGTACCTCGAACATGGCATTGTCAAATCAGGCAACTTCTCCTGATTGAGTCTCAGTAATGTACTAATGTGCGTTTACTGCATGCTTGCTTCCTTTCTTTGTCATTTATTAAAACGTATTACATCCAATGGATGTGTAGCTGTGTGCATTATATGCTTCTGTAAAATGTTCACCACATTATATTGTTGTGATATAAGGGCGTATCCTTCTTCCTTTTTTATTTATATCAATGTAAATTACCACTTAAAATATTTAATCAAATGTCGAAGTCGGTGATCAGGTTAATATAAAACATCTAAGTCTCAGGTTTGTTTGTGTTTCATTTCTTTCATGAGCTTGATAGATTATTTGAAAATTTACTTACTATGTGATGAAATATTTGTTCATCTTCACTTGATTAGCTCTAAGCTTAAGATTAAACAACTGGTTTAATGTGTCTTTCTCATTTCGTTTTATACTCTGTGGTTTTTATTATGTTTGATCATTAATATGATAGATAGATAAACTCTTTATTGCAACACAAAGCTTATTTTAAAAATAAATACAAATCTTACCACTAAAAAAAGAGGAAAAAAGTATTGGTTTAATTATCCATGTGTATACTTTATCTGTGTACCTAATTGTGATTATTGTAAGACTGTGATTAGGCATCATATATGGATTATCATGATCACTTGAATCATTATTTGATGATAATATTACTGGAAGTATATTTTATTAGTAGTGACATTGATCACGTGACAGTGTAAAGTACTTATTTAAAATAGTAATTATGTTCTTTATTTATGATGTGTAAAAACATTGAAGATTTTATTATGCTTATTGCCATACGTGTAAGTCACTTGAATCGTTATTTGATGATATTAATACTTTAAGTCTATTATAAAAGTAGTGTAACTGGTTATGTGACAGTTGTTAAGATACTTATTTAAAATAGTTTATATTATGTGCTTTATTTATATGTGCAAAAACATTGAAGATTTTATTATACTTATTGTCATACGTGAGCTTGAGATCACACAATCGTCAAATATAAAGAGTAGTGTTAGTGACGGTAGTTGCTGTCACCTTGTTTGTTCACTCACTGCGTGTAGCTTCAGTGTCTGTCGGACTGCCATGCGGAACGGACCTCTAGTGATATCGAAATAGTCTTTAACGACAAAGTGCTGCCCGATTCACTTTCCGTCCGACCGCCGTGCCGAGCAGACCTCCAGTGGTGTCGAAATAGTCTTTAAACGACGAAGTGCTGCCCAATCAAGATGTTGTGAAGTTAAGTAATTTATTATACTCTTTTTGGTATTATATAACGACAAACATGTTAATCAATAGTTGATAAGTGTAAATGAAGTGTATATAGTAAGTAAGTAACACATTGTTAAAGAACGTTTAAAAGAATGGCCCCGAGTTACTTGTCCGTTCTTCTCGGAGTGGCTCTATACAACTTTGTTTACTGAACGAGGCAGTAAAGTTAGAATATTTCAATGATCAAATTTCATTAGAGCGTCGTAGACGCCTAAATTGAATAAATGGTTTTGACTTTGACTTTCATTTATCCAATTAACAAGCTCGAAAATTATGATCTCTTTACAGGAGTTACATTTTGGCTTCAATTAATTAGTAAGAACAGAAACGGCTTTTTCCAGAAAGTGGTTTCCATCGGGGTCCTACTAGTAGGTCAAATTAGTGTGAACACGAGATAGCTGTATTAATTAACTTATTAAAATAAGATTCCGACCAGTTTTGCACTGTTTAGAAGTCCTTCGTCTGGGATTCACGATTAGGCGAAGCGACGAGCACGGGCTTCAGCTTGTAACGCGAAGGCCAGCAAAACAGTCCGAAACTGGTCGGTATGTTTTCGGTAAATATAACGCACACCCTAGCCAGTTTCTAATAAGTTAATATGGATAAAACTCGCGATAGTTTTCAAAGTGAATACACGAATTGCCATAAAATAAGGCCTCAGTTTTGCCCTTACTGTACACACTAAACAGACTCGCCGGAGTATGTAATGCGCTGTGCAGACTGAGCAAATAAGCTAGTTTCAAATCAGCTATGCATTTGCACAATTTCCTTATAAACACGTGGCCCGTACTGCATATCCGTCAGATTGCCAATGTAGGTCGGTGCTGTAACCCTATTACTGGCTGATCAGCTACCAGCAACCATTGGACTGGAGTGAATTTTGTGCATGTATTTTATTCGCAAGCATGAAGATTTTTTTATCATTGACAGGCTAGACTTTGAACAGTGGACGTAAGTCTGATATGCACCGCAGAAACTAAAGTAATGATGATCCTGAAGTTAAATTTACTATGTGCAATTGCGGGATGTTTTATCTGATTTTTCACCTAAATCAAAATCAACTTTTTAAAGCGCTCGTAGCGAAGTTTGCTTAGCCGTTCTTAACCGATCAGCTAAGTTAAGAGCAGTCAGTCAAAAATAATTCCCACGCTAGCTCCGCCCATGCGGCGCAACGATCCCCGCTGCACCGAACGAGGCGATGTGCAGCAGCGGCGCACGCGTCTCGCTTATAAACATATTTGTATACTTGATATTAGATTCGCGAACACAGATACCATTGAGACGATTTCAACTTTTTTTATAATCTTATTCACGTGACGAATTTCGATATATGAAGTAACTTTGTATATACTGCAATTGATGTCACGTTTTTATTTTTATCAACATTACTAATATTTCTTAGTAAGAAATTGATTATTTGATTTACTTTTCAAAATTATTCTTACGGTCGACAGACTTATTACTTATTACCATATGTTCATGTCTGCTCGACTTTATTGGTATATATTATTGGTATATCATATTATACATATTTAACTGACTTCCCAATAGAAAGAGGGTTCTTAAATTGACTTGTCTATTATTTATTTTATGTTTGACCACACATAACTTTTTTACTGAACCTTACAATATAGAAGATTATTTTTTTGCTAGTACAGTTTAACTCTTTATTGGTTTCATTTTAATTTCATCAACACCGGCGAACGGTTTGCCAGTTACAGTCAACTTACTAAAAAGTAATTTGCCAAAATGCCTTGACGATCGCAGTGCTTCTAGCAACTAATGTAAGTGGCAACTATGAATATAAATGAAAGTTATTGTTCAATAGTGATAAAAACACAAATTTGAGATCATATTGAACCGATATCAACCAGTTATTTCAGACTGTTTAATATAAAAAATTGTTTTCAAGTCTTTTTTTTTTAAAGTTTCTTTGCTATGTTGTTGCTTCGCAGTCTCCGTGTTTATAGAAAAAAACATACTGCACCAAACCAACATAAGTGAGACAAGGGTCGGAATATGATGGTGGTACATAACAGCCCAAACGGCACGATATATATTGATAAATGGGGTGTTTTTAAATTCTCCGTAGTAACGAAAGTAATGTTACTTGGCATCCGCGTGGACGATAATTTATGAATGAATCAACATTGTTCTCAGTATCTTGGAATGTGATTAATCAGATTACATGTTACACATCATTAGAATAAAGTAAAATACCATCAAATTGAATGAGCAAAATATTATATTATATTCGGTGAATATGGGTACAATTGACCTGAAATAAATGGATTTGATTTGATTTGATTAAATGTTAGTTGTGGGCAATATATTTTACCACGACTCGTCATACAAATATGAATTATAGTTTTTCATAACTGTGCTACTGTACACGTTCCCATAATAATATAATGATTTTTTTTTTTTTTATTGCTATCATATAATGTTTGACTATTAATTACTTATGTTGAAAATATGTTCGTAATTCGTATACATCCTATTTCGTTTAATTTTTCAGTTACAGTGGTAAACAGAAAGGTGTTATTTTACTACCACTCTGCTTTCATATACCAACTATGGTAAAAATTAGACCAACCAGATTCTTGCTTGCTTGAATTGAAACTAGCCACTTCTAAACAGCAGGATAAGATTTTTTTTTACCAAACTTGCAGAAGAGTCTACATACGCAATTGTAAGTACATGTACAAAATTTTATGCCCAAGGCGGGAATCGAAGCCGCGTCCTCCGATATCGCGTTCGATTCCCGCCTTGGGCATAAAATTTTGTACTCCAATAATTTGTTTGATATGATTTCGCTTAGCACACGATAGTGCTTGTAATCATATTACAAGCACTATCGTGTGCTATATTAGAAATATGTAGCAACATCATACCAAGAGTTAAGTGTTTGAAAAAACACTTCTTTCGATCAGATGAAGTCTTGTAGTCTGGTTGATGGCCGCGCACCGTCCCTTATGATGGTTAATGTAATACAATTGGAGCACAAAGTTTCGGCAGAAATGCCAATGTCCAGGTGGCTGAGATGGTGTTAAGCATCCGACGCGATATCGGAGGACGCGGGTTCGATTCCCGCCTTGGGCATAAAATTTTGTACTCCAATAATTTGTTTGATATATATCTATCTATCTAAAGCCGTTCCGCCAACAGGGCAGTTATACAAATATAATGAACCAAGGTATGCATGCACCAAGCAGGTATACAAACTACAAAACTAAGTTATTTGCCTATATGTATACAATTATGGTTAGAAGGACATAATCAAATATAGATACCTACATAGTAGTCCATTTAAATGTTACAATTTAAGGACCGAATATTGCAATTCCTAGAGGGCGCAATTTTACTTTTGAGACAAATCGAAGTTTGTGGGGTCGCCACCCTTGTGCCCCGGCCACCATCTTGATAAAAGGGGTGAAAACACTTATTTCGTGATATCTCGGAAACGATGTGTCCTACAAAAAATTCCACTGCACATAATTTGTAGCAAATTATTTTTCCTACAAATATGTTATTAAAACTTTTTGCCCTAAATTAATAATTTAAGAAGTTATAAGCAAAAAAGTGAGAAAATTTTCATATTGTTTTCTTGCTCTATAACTTTTTTTTCTTATTTTACAAAATAATACCTCAGACCAACATTTTTGATTATCTTTTGAGGATTTTTTTATTTTATTTTAATTCATTTAACACACTGTTATAGCGCTCCAAAGTTGACCAGGTTCGTCAATGCTCATGAGAATCCGGTCAAAAAGAAATGTTTAACTTATTATATTTTTTATTGTAAATATATTCTTAAAAAAATTGTTGAATTCGTACAACTTTACTTTTTGATTCCTGTTTTCCTTACCATAGAACTTACTAAATTTAACTTACGGAAGGATAAGCAGGTAGAAAAGGTCTGAGTAACCGTTTGGGTTCAAAGGAACATCTGCCTGCTACGACTATTATTATTATACGTAGGCTTAGCTGTTTCTTCTATCTCATTTTATTCTCTTAGTTGTGCTACATTTTTTGCAACGTGTAAACGTATTGAAAATTGTGGATATTATTTTCAGTTTTATCAATTAACCTGCGAGTTTCGTAAAAAAATCCTGAGCAGATCATCTACGAGATTGTTCTAGGGTATTTTTTTTGTAAAATGTATAAAAAAGTTATAGAGCAAAAAAATTTATTATTGCTTATAACTTCTTTAATATTTAATTTAGGGCAAAAAGTTATATATATATGTTTGTGGGCAACACAATTTGCTACAAATTATATTCTTACATTTTTTTTATAAAACGCATAGTTTCTGAGATATTGCAAAATACGTGTTTTCAACCCTTTTTCCATGATGGTGGCCGGGGGACAAGGGTGGCGACCCCACAAACTTGAGGTTAAGCTTCTTCAGACCCCCACATATAAAAAGACGTCCCAAAAATAAATTGCGTGCTCTAAAAATGCAAAGCTCATGTAACTTTTTAATGGACTATAGTTATAGTTAGTCAATGAGTAGATACCTCAAGGTTTATTATTAGGTTCATTTAAGTCTACTTTGTTTGTAAACAGTAAAGATGAGAAATGAATTTACAAAGTTACATAACATTCCACATTATTTATCAAAAATAAATAACACTGCAAAAAGGATCAAAATGTTTTATTCCATGCGACATCGTCGTTGACCGCTCGATCCTTGCTAACGGTGTGCCCGTTTGCGCCGTGCTTCAATAAATGCCTAAACTTGACCGATCGTGCAAAGCGTAAAGGCTCTTAAGTCTTCTTTTTATGGCGGGAGGAAGTACTGAAGGATTTGCACTTTGATGTTGCAAGTCACCCTCGACAGCCTCCTCTTGATTTTTTTTTTCTAGAAGTATCCGCATATTCTTGATCCCGATCATTCTTTTCTTTGGGTGGCGGGGATCGACCAGCTCAGGAAGAAAGCAGTCCATATAGAATGTGACTAGTTTTGTCTCCATTTTTTTCCCTCCAAAATTCTTCATCTTTTTGTAGAATTTCTATTTTTAATTTTTTGTCTCCATACTACACGGCAAATAAGCATTTAGTTTTGCTCGATTTTATTTATAATATGTGGTAACAGATATTTATGACTAAAATTAACATATTTAAATAAAAAAAAAAAAAATTGACTACAAACTAATCCAATATTCCGCTACCATTAGGCAGTGTTCCCAAAATGCTGGCCGCATTGCCACGTTGTATGGCAATGCTTATCCTTTGTCCAAAGTATATGCCAGCATTTTGGTCACAAGTAGCGTCGACCAGACGTTTTGAGACGTCTTTGAATGATAGTTTGGCGCTCGGTCCCCACGGTCCCAGCGTTTCGACCCCAAAAGGCACAAACATGTAACAACTACTGAGATTACTATATTTGCGCCTTTTGAGGCCTTCTGCTAGTTCAGCCGCCGCACCGGCCTCTTTTTGGGTAGCAGGATATGAGAAGGTGCTAAAGTATCGACACAGGTATTAGATACACAGGTAGTATCGACAAATTTAGTAATACTTTATTCAAAGATTACTCACTTATTTTCATATAGTGGAAGAACACAGTCTAAATTTATTATATGAGATGGCGACTCCGACAGTTCTCCCTGTTCCGAGTGATCTCGGACTTTGACTGATTTATTATTTTTTTCCTGAGAAAGAAGGTGCATTTTATGAACACAGTCTATTTTATTATATATATGTACAGAATCTATTTATTCCACTCTATTATATTTGTATAAATCGTTACTTATATGTACATGTCTAAGTGATAAAATGTATATTTAAAAGTACCTATGCAGGTGACTTTGTAGATAATCTCTTGAATATATACCTACTTGCCTGATTCTGAATATTCTTTCATTGATATAAATCTACATTTAGTCTTGAGGGACATGAACAATGTTCGATGTTTTATTGCGATATACCCACCAAACCAAATGCTTTGATTTGCTACGCTTGTGTTATTATTATTTAGCAACACTCAACTCCATTTACGGTTGAACGGCAGCTGTACTTTAGAGCCAGATAATTTTAGTTATCACCTGTTTGGTACCTTCTACCACATCACTTACCATCAGGTGAGACCATAACTATACATTACCAGATATTATTATAGTATCCAACTAATCGTACTTAGATTAGTACGACATTTAGTTATTTTATAGCTCCATTACAGTACTATAGGAACCTAGTAGGTATAGAATCTCTTGGTTCGATAGAGATAATATGTTTCATGAATAGAATAAGCACCGAAACACAAACGAATATTAAATTTGCATAGGTAAAAATAAACTGAAATATTATACGCTCTCTCATAATTCTTGCAAAGTCTTTGTATCGACTCTTCTGCTTCGTTTTTTATTTTTTAGTTATCTTTATTTCCCATATTGATTGATATACCTACCAAGATACGTATTTATACTGCACAGCACAGGTGATAGCGCGCGAGCAATAGGTCCACGTCCAACGGCGCACAGCGCGGCACTGAAGTACAGCTCTTACGCATTGATTTTATTTCGTAATCCTAAGCTAATAAGGTTGAATATCGAATCTTCCGATTGACCGTAATCCTGCACAGAACTAAAGGTCGTAAGTCTAAAACACTATTTAATTTATTATGACAATACTAATTACTCTAGGTAAATTTTACTTATACAGCGGATAATAAATTACATTTCCTTTCTATGTGTGTTTATTATTAATATGTAACTGATGTAGTTTCCAAGAAAACTCCAATAATTTTAAGAAAAGGCTTCATTTTGAAAAATTAAAACTATCGAGTAAATTTCTTTCAAATGTGTTTCTGGCTGTACAACTGATAGAAAAAGGTTTGAAATATCAAATATTTAAGTTTTCGTGTTGATTGCATATTTCAGTTGCTTAAAAAAACTAGTCGAATGAGAGTATTTTTTCCGCAGCCTCGTCTTAAGCAACGTCCACAGCGGTCCTGATTTGATTGAATGGGTGACCGCTAGTCATTAGTACTGAGCGTGCGTCTTACGGCGGCAGTCGATAAACTGTCGTGGTAGGGCATTTTGCGAATAGCTGCCACCTTCAAGTAGACAATCTGTCAAATCAAATATATAATATATATGAAATATAAAATAACTTGTGTAATTTCATTGGAATGATAAAATGTTTAATAAATATTAATAAATTGCAGTCGGGTGTTTTTACTTTTTTAATTAATTTATACTTGTTTTAATTTAATATTCTAGTACCTACTTTTTTGGCGCACAAAATCAAATAAAATACAACTGACTAATAAATATCTCTCTAGGTATGTGAAACTGTGTGCAATTAAAATTGTTTCAAATCACAACCTCTCATCTCCCGCCCCCTACGAAACAAATCGAGAGTTTTCCAATCGAGTTATCGATTACGACAATCGAATTAGAAGCGTATTTCTCGATTGGCCGGATTTGGTGCCATTCGATTATGTAGCTCGGTCATTGTGTTGTTCGTGGTGATGACATTCTATTAGATACAGTTGTGAGAAGATAATTATATTAAAAAAAAACAAATAGAAAAAGAAAAAAAATGTTTTTCAGCATTGGCATATGTTTAAGTTGGACTACAAAATAGTCGTGACTCTATTAGTACCTGTACCTGGCATCACACTATTATCATAAATGCGGAAGGTGTATGTCTCTCATGGTGGTAGGGCATTTTGCGAATGCCCGCCTGGCTAGCTACCACCCTCAAGTAGAAAATCTCCAAGCACCTAACGGTGTGTTCCGGCAGCGTCCTTGAGAGCCAGTAATTCTAGGTTAGCCTGAACAACATCTTCGACCACATCATCACTTACCATCAGGTGAGATAGTGGTCAAAGGCTAGCCTATCAAGCATAAAAAAATCGAAATAGCGCGGTAATGGAGGCCCTGTTAAAATGTGACGTGGGAGAATAACAAAATATGTAAATTTCTGTAGGTATATTATTTTATTGTTGTCCCAAATTATTTTTATAATTGTAATCGTTGGCACGGGTATCCGGAGCGGTCATGCTCACAAAAAGGTGTTGTCTAGCGGCGGTATGGTGTGTCGGGTCGCCATCTTCCCTCAAAAATGGTTGAGGAAGGCGATGGCGGGCACAAGCGTCAACTCGTGAACGGGTGCTGCTAGAGGATACTGGTCTGCTCTGGATGCTGGTGCTAATGACATTAACGGAAAAAAAAGAAAAAAAAAACTTTTAACACTGTTCCCCCTTGGAATGTTGCATGTTTCCTATTTCATATTTCTTGCTTACTAATAAATTATGTCATAGTTAAAAAAAGTCACGGACCCTGGAGTCTGTGGAGTGCAGATTTAAAATTAAAAAAAAAAAAAAAAAAAAAAGTGTGTGTGAGTGAGGATGTGAGTTTGCACGAGTATATGTATGTTACTCCTTCACGCCTGAAGCATGTGGATAAAACTAAGAATATAGATAATAGATAATAATAATAGATAATAGATCACGAATTAACACTAATTATACTTTTATTATCTTTTTCATCATCATCACTTTTCATTATTGTCTAGTGGGTGAAACCGCCACGCCCAGATAGTACGAATATAAAGCATAAGCACAAGAGCTATTTACGCTATAAATAACAAGAGCATTCATGGGATGGCGTCAGGTAGGAGGCCGCAACATGCGAAGAGTTTCTACAACACACTCTTGTATTGTGAGAGACAACATATTATTACCGACCCAAAATACCTGGGGAAAGGGTAGGAAGATGATATTCTTCTAAAATCAAAGCTAAAATTTTCTTCACTATATTCTCAAATATGTTATTGTATGTATTTAACTTTAGAATGTTTATATTTAATGATGTAAGTATAACAAACAAACTGGAAAGGAGGAGGTGTGTGATGAATAGAACGAAAAACTGTTACCTGGAAGACATGCAGTACCCTGGTTATATAAACCTGTCTTCCTACACCAGCCTTTTTCATTTAAAACATGGATGCAACAGTTATTTATTTCTTTCTCTCAAATCCTTACTATTAATTAAAAAAATGAATCGAAGCTGCCAAGAAAGGTATCAGTGATGAGAAAACCTAAGTATTTTTTATATTCCGATGCGGGTCAAATCCGGAATCATAACCGCGAATGCAAATTTTAAAATAGCTTCGCAGAAGGGGCTCTAGCGGCATCATATTTTAATATACAGTAGAGTAAACAAATAGTATGGACTATACTGTTGTAGAGATGAATTCTTATTGTCTATGATTATAGTCTATGTTTTTAAAAGCAAGTTATTTTCAAACTTGGAGCGATTAGTGTTTTGACAAATGTCTTGAAGAAAATTTTCATTGTACTAGTTTTTGAGAATTGTTTGGAGCAACTTATAAGTTTGTAGTCGATGTAATTTTTTATAAAGATGTAGAGTGTTCAAAGGTATTAAGAAATTAAAAATGTGTGAATGAATTAAAGCCGTTTATATACTGGATCCCAATAATTAAACACCTTGAGGGTGGATTTAAATAAGAGGTCATGGGCCCTTTGCCCTCAAGGATAAGATGAAGATGAGCTGAGCTACCTACCCTGGAAACCATATGGTGATGAAATTATTATTTTATTTACTGGAAATAATTATATAGAAACATGACAGAGGAACTGTCAAAACTAGATAAAAATACGAACTATATTATTTGGAAAAAGAAATTACATTTATTACTATTATCAAAAGGACTAAATTCAGTTATACAAGGGTTAAATGATGAACAAAAAATAAAGGAAGATTTTATTAGTAAAGATGCAAAAGCCAGATTTACAATAATTAATTCTGTAGATACTTCATATATTGGACGTATAATTGACTGTGAAACCGCAAAAGAAATTTTAGACACATTGGATAAGATATTTTTGGGCCAAATTGACACACAGAGGTGTCATTTACTCCAAGATTTTTATAACTATAAATTCGAAAAAACAGATTTACTAGAAGATATCGGCGACCTAATGAACATAGTTACCTCAATCAAAAGTACTGGGATGAATCTAACTGATACTGAGGTTGTGTCGAAAATATTGTGCATTTTACCTAAAGAATTATCGAGCTTTAGGACAGCTTGGGAATCAACTGCTAAAGAAGAGAAAACTTTTGTGAATCTTATTTCCCGAATACAATTAGAACTAAAAATGACAGAACGGGATACTAAAAATAAAGAAAATTGTGATAAATTTTTAATAAATGTTTGTTATAATTGTGGTAAGAAAGGACACAGCAAAATTCTGCAGAAATGATAAAGGATCCAAGAGCGTGAAGAATAACAGCATAATAACATGCTTCAAATGTCTGAAAAATGGACACAAAAATAATGATTGCAAAGAAAAATACAATTGTGTGTTTTGCAAGACAAACACACATTTTTCAAAATTTTGTTTAGAGAAACCACAATTTTCGGTGAGTAATTTTACAAAATTAGACAGAGATGAGGAGGAAACTATTGAGTTCATACTAGATTCCGGAGCTAGCAGTCACATAATTAATTCTGAAGTATATTTACATTTGAAAGAAAAGTGCAATTATAGAATCTCAACAGCTGATGGTAATACACACATTATAGACACTGTGGGTAAAGTGTTATGCAAGTCTAACACAAATTCACATAACATTACCTTCAATGATGTGTTACTAGTCCCGAAATTGAAGAAAAACTTAATTTCAATTTCAAAAATAGCAGAAAATAATTATAAAATTGTGTTTTTCAGAAAAGAATGTAAAGTATACGAAAGAGATGGCAGCTGCTTACTGACTGGTGAGTTAAGGGGTGACGGACTGTACTATGCAGAGTTGTCAGCAACTCGGTCAAGCACAAAGTCAGTAAACTTAATTCAAAACATAAATTTTTGGCATCGAGCTTTGGCACATACATCAATTTCAAAAACAAAACAGATAGTTAATGGAATAAATTCAAAACATAGTGATAATTATATTGACACCTGCGAAGTCTGCACACAAGCAAAACTATGCAGAAAACCATTCAATACCGAAAGGAATAGAGCTACTAGGCCATTAGAAATAGTTCATAGTGACATCTGTGGTCCAATAGGTTCAGACACGTATGATGGTTATAAATATATTATCACTTTTCTAGATGACTATACACATTTTGCTAAAATTTATCTGATCAGAACTAAGAGTGAAGCCTTTTCAAAAATTACTAATTACATAAATTTATCTGAAAATCACTTTAACTTAAAAGTAAAAACATTTAGGTGCGATAATGGCGGTGAATATAGTTCAAATAATTTTAAAAAATATTGTTTAGGTAAAGGAATTTCAATAGATTATACAATACCGTATACTCCACAACATAATGGTAAGGCAGAACGATTAAATAGAACAATTTTGGAGCGAACCCGTGCTCTTTTGTTTGACATGAAGTTACCACAAGAGTTATGGGGCGAGGCGGTGTTAACAGCAACTTACATAACCAATAGGTGTTCTAATACTATTAATGACAGAACGCCAGCAGAAATGTGGTTTAATAGAATTCCAAATTTGAAACATTTAAATATTTTCGGTTCTTTGGCTTATTACAAAATAAATACAAAACTCAATAAATTAGATTCCAGATGTGGTAAGGGTTTGCTAGTAGGATTTACGAACAATGGATATAAGATTTGGGATCCGGTGGGTTTGAAGGTATTTTATTCAAGAGATGTGACTTTTAATAATAATGCGAAGGATGTTTTGGAATTTTTAAAGCAATGTAATAGGATTGCGAAAGTTACAGATTTATATAAATTATTTAAAGAAGAAGAGGAGTTGGAAGAACAAAACGAGAAAAGAAATGTCATCACAGCTGATGATGGTTGTCAAGTTGAGAGGGGAAGTTTGTATGGAGAAAGTAAGAAGAAGAAGACAGATGTTGAAGCAACGAAGGAGGAGGAATTTTCTATTTTAGAAGAAGAGAGAAATGATGTCATAGATAATATTTTAGAAGAAGAACGAAATGATGTCATAGAAAATATTTTTGAAGAGCGAAATGATGTCGTAGAAGATGTTTTGGAGGAGGAACGGAATGATGTTATAGAAAATGAGGGAATTGATGTTTTTGAAGATAGTATTGCTGAAGAATTATTAGATAATAATAGTAGAAGAGAAGTTAATTTGGAAGATAGTAGTCAAGAAGTGAATAATGGAAATGAGATTGAAGATAATAGTAGATTGACGGTGGATGGAAACGAGTTGTTTGTGGATGCGGAGGAGTCCGTTGAAGAAATTAGTAGTAAAAGGATTTTGTCAAAAAGAGATAGAAAATTACCAATAAGGTTGAAAGATTATGATTTAGAAACATCATTTTTAACTTACAGTGAGGTGTTGAAGAGTGATGAGAGAAGTTTATGGGAAAAAGCTATTAAAGAAGAGATGGATTCTTTGGAGAAAAATAAAACTTGGGAAGTAGTTGATAAAATAGAAGCAGGTAATAGAAGATTGATAACTAGTAAGTGGATTTTTACTGTGAAGTCGGAAGGAAGATACAAAGCACGACTTGTTGCTAAGGGATTTTTACAAAAATATAATGTAGACTACAAAGAGACTTATAGTCCAGTGGTAAATACTACTAGTGTACGATTATTGCTTTCAATTGCTGCACAGAAAGGTCTAAAATTAAAACAGTTTGATGTAAAGACAGCGTTTTTGTATGGAGAATTAAATGAGGATATCTTTATGGAAATTCCTTTAGGTTATGATTATGGTGAAAATAAAATTTGTAAATTAAAGAAGAGTATATATGGTCTTAAGCAAGCACCGCTCATGTGGAATAAGCGGCTAACTGAATATTTAAAGAAATTGGGTTTCGAACAGCTGAAATTAGATCCATGTTTGTTTTTATGTAAAGAAAAGGAAATTTACTTGGCTATATATGTTGATGATGGAATTTTGATAGGAAATTGTGAAAATGAATTGAATAATATCATGAAAGGAATGCAAAAAGAATTTGAAATTAGAAAATTTGATAAAGTTGAGAAGTTTATCGGTATTGATATACAGGTTGGAGAAAATTTATCAGGAATCTTATATTGGTCAAATGTTAAATAAATTTGGATTTAATGACTTAAAAGAAATTATTTTTCCGAATATTTTAGTTGATACACATCAAGAGGGGAAGGGTAATAGTAGTGATGTGCATCGTTATAGGCAGTTGATAGGGTCTTTACTTTACTTAGTAAACAAAACTAGACCAGATGCTTCATTTCATGTTGGTTATTGCAGTAGACATCAAGAGTGTCCTAATTTAAATGATTTTGCCAATATTAAAAATCTCTTCAGATACCTTAAGAGCTCTATATCTTCTGGTATTCAATATTTACGTGGAAATAGTTTAGTTTTGACTGCATATTGTGATGCAGACTTCGCTGGTGATCCTGATACTAGGAAAAGTACGACTGGCTTTGTAGTGTTGTACAGTGGTGGTCCCATACATTGGTGCTCGCGTAAACAGTCCGTCACCGCTCTCTCCAGTACGGAAGCAGAATACATCTCTGCCGCAGAATGTATCAAAGATTTACTTTATGTTCAAAGTCTGATTAAAGAAATTACAGGTCATACTCCAAAAACACAATTATTTGTTGATAATCAGTCGGCTATTGTTTTAATTAAAAACGGAATTTTAAATCGCAGAAGCAAACATATTGATGTGAAATATCATTTTATTAAAGAAAAGATAGATCAAAATTTAATTGAAATTTTCTATTGTCCAACCAATTCTAATATTGCGGATATTTTGACAAAAGGATTGGACAGAACCAAGTTTTTACGTTTAAGAAAGCATATTGTGAGTGATCAGTGAGTTTGATGTGAACTTTAATGAAGTGAGTTTAGTGGTATAGTTAGTTAATTATGATAGGTGTTAGATGTTATATTTTGTAGAGATAATGTTTTGGAATTGATTTGAAATTTAGGTATTAGTTATAGTATTAAGATTGTCTTGATTGTTAATTTGAAATTTATATTTAAGGGGGTGGTTTAATATAGTATGTAGAATGTAATGATAGGTAGGAAATACTAGTATGGGTTTTTATTTTTGTTTTAATTATGTGTTCAATGTTGAAGTTGTATATGGGGTGTTCTAGGAAAATATGTTAAAGATAAATACAGGTTGGTTTTAATTTTATTTGAGACAATATAAAATTCAGAGGGGATGTTGTAGAGATGAATTCTTATTGTCTATGATTATAGTCTATGTTTTTAAAAGCAAGTTATTTTCAAACTTGGAGCGATTAGTGTTTTGACAAATGTCTTGAAGAAAATTTTCATTGTACTAGTTTTTGAGAATTGTTTGGAGCAACTTATAAGTTTGTAGTCGATGTAATTTTTTATAAAGATGTAGAGTGTTCAAAGGTATTAAGAAATTAAAAATGTGTGAATGAATTAAAGCCGTTTATATACTGGATCCCAATAATTAAACACCTTGAGGGTGGATTTGAATAAGATATACGCAGGTAATTTTTTATGTCATTGTATATCGTCACAAATGACGAACTCCACTGCGTGCTCCTCACCTTGAGATATACAGTTGAAGGGTCTCCGTAATTTTACTGGGAATGCTGCGGAACACGCTGTTAGGTGCTTGGCGACAGATTTTCTACTTGAGGGTATTAGCTATCTAATACCCTCAAGACCAGTCGCTAAATGCCCTACCTCACTATGCAAAGCTACGCTGGGTGATCCCACTCAGTAAATGGTTACTGTGAAACTAGATTAGATTGCCATCGAATTTGCCCCTTTAAAGCTATATCTTGGCCCTTAATACCTAAACGTCTCGTTTGCCATGTAAAAATTCGCAAAATCCTGAAGGTAAGTTTTAGTTGTAGTTGCTATACTGTTATACCGATGGCGCTATGACCCTTCCTCTCGTAGTGTCAATAATATTATTACCTTATTGCAAAATAGTTACCATCCTTTAGTTGGCAAGATTGCTTTTGAAGAGGCCTTAGAGGTGAAGGTGATTGATAACATATACAATATTCTAGGTATTGGGAAAAATATTGTATACTAGCTTTCCGGGCGCAGCTCCGCCCGCGCGTATCTCGGTTATCGCGCAAAAACATTAACCTCTTTTTGCGCAGTTGGATAAAAACTATCCTATGTTTTTTCCCGGATCTCAAACTATTTCCATACCAAATTTCATTCAAATCGGTCCAGTAGTTTTGGCGTGAAAGCGTAACAGACAGACAGAGTTACTTTCGCATTTATAATATTAAAGTGCTGATTTACTTGTGTAATTTTTTTATATTGAAAGAATATATTCAAATAATAGTTTCTAATAGTCCGCTAAAATAAACTTTAATTATTGAATTTTTGTTATTATTAGTAACGCAATCCACCATAATCCCGGATCCTGTTTTCTAGTACGGAACTCCAAAACCACTCGTGTTATAAACAATATTTTTTATTTACTTAATCAATTAATTCCACAACATCAAAACTGGAGCAATATAAAACCTTGCAAGCCCATTTCCCCGTTGTGATTGGCTAATGCGGACCGGAAATGACGCCGCTCGTGACGTCAGAGCACTTCCGGTGTTCGCCTACCCTCCGTGCTCGCAGTATTACAGAATATAAAACAGAACCTACAAATAGCTGTTGGTGGTAGCATCGTAAAAACAGAAAGTAGTTTTGACTGGAGGCCCGTTGGAGTTTCAAATGCCCTATTTAGTCTGGATACGCAAAGTAGTCTATATCTCTTAAGTTTTATAGGTACCTATGTAATATGCAAATCAATACGCAGCTAGCTACATACTGACACTATTTTTATGATTGAAGAAAATAATAGTCGCTTTATGTAATATATTTTTTAAATTATTTTATGAAACATGTATGTTAAGGACTAGACCCTCAACAGTTTGATTAATAAAAGAAACAGAAAATTCTCATTTTACAAATTTATTTGTGATTTCGAATGATAATTGATGATAAGGGATTGAAACTATGTCCAATGGTCCGGGGAGAGATCGCGTCGGTGAGATGCAGAAAGAGGGTGAATGCAGCAGCTCTTTACTCGTATTTGAATAGAGTCCTTGAGAGCCAGTATTTCAGGCTAGCCTGAACAACATCTTCGATTACATCATCATTTATCATCAGATCAGATAGTGGTCAAAAGCTACACTATAAGATATACATTTTTTTTTAAATTAGGCTATTTATGAACATAAAAGAAAATATAACATATTTTTTGTTTTTATGTAACAGTTAGATACTCTTACTATGTAACTAGTAACAACAGCTACTACAGTAAAAGCATTTAGACAACCCATAAGTTATTGCAGACCCACAGACAGTCCAAATGCTCCAGCCCACTAATAGTTGGCAGCGTGTTCAGCATGCTGGTAGCATTGCCCCGTTGAATTGCAGTACTTATTCGTATTAATTAATTATGTAACAGTTATTAATGTTTTCTTTTAATTTCAGGTAAGTTCTTCATTACGATAACACCTGGAAGTGAAATGCTTTTGGGTAAGTCACATTCCGATAGAAAAACTAAAATTTTATTCCAAAATCTTATGATGAATATCTAATCTATCTAAAAACTAATCGTTATTCTTTGTCTCATTTTAATACTCATAAAGGTTTTATTAAATTAACATATCTTAAATATCAACGTGTAAAGAGATTCCCTTGCACTTTAATCTATACTTATAATAAATCAACAATAAAACACTTACTTTTCCTTAAACTTTCGTGAACAAAACTCATATTATTGTATATAGGTTAGTTAAAATAATTTTATTTTGATATTTATTCGTGCGAGAATAGACCCGGTAACGATTAAATAAAACACTTGACTGAAGCAATGATGGCCGAGCGGTAGTAGCTTTGGACTGTCCTACCGCAGGTCCATGGTTTTATCCCCATCGCCGCCGGCTTGAGCTTCACCGTATGGTGGTACTATTATGCGGCTGTTCGCCTGGCTAGCTACCACACTCAAGTAGAAAATCTGAGCTTATCTTATCTGAGCGCTTGGTCGATACGACGCGTGATCAAAATGCTGGCACATAATATTTGGCTCAACGAATATGCGTTGCAATTCAACGGGGCAATGCTGCCAGCATGCTGAGCACGCTGCCAATTGGGAGTGGGCTGGAGCATTTGGACTGCCTATGAGTCTGCTATGACTTATAGTTTGTCTAAATGCTTTTATTGTAGTAGCTGTAGTGTTGTATATAGTTCATAGTATTTTGTTTAATAAAGGAAAAAAAAAAGTCGCCAAGCACCTAACATTGTGTTCCGGCAGCAGTCCTTGATACCCAGTACAGTACAGGCACATGAGACTTATCAATGTCTGAGGGTGACGGTCGGAGTGCAATTCGTTGTGACGAAATACATCTGTTATAAGGGCAGAGGTTATACCGCTTAACATCAGGTGAGCCTCGTGTTTGTTCCGTCAGAAGAACATAAAAAAAAGCTTGCATAAAACTCTAAATTACTTAGCAGAGTAATTTTTTGTTTAAATTTAAACAAATAAATAATTTTCGCGCATTTCTTGTAAAAAGAATGCTCTAACCACACACCACATAACAGCGGGCATTGATATGGCCATTTTTTAAGCAACGAGTTATATGCGTGGTGCATGGTTTGCATGGTGGTAGGGCATTTTGCGAATGCCCGCCTGGCTAGCTGCCAACCTCAAGTAGAAAATATGTCGCCAAGCACCTAGCGGTGTTTTCGGCAGCGATCCTTGAGAGCCAGTTATTCTAGGTTAGCCCGAACAACATCTTCGACCACATCATCACTTACCATCAGATGAGATAGTGGTCAAAGGCTAACCTAGCAGGCATAAAAAAAAAGTTACGGCATTGTTTCACTATTTATTTATCTAAAATGTCACAGTCGAACACTGTCGGGTTTTCAGCCCCCATCGAGCATATACGGCAGATTATCTGACCCCATTTCTTTATTTTACGGGTTAATTTCACCAAAGTAGGGTTAAATTGATACACGGATAACTTTATACTATATAGCATTAAAATGTGATAGGCCTTTGCTGTCATAGAACGTCAAACCTAATAGCAGATATTATATTTTGTTGGATTCTTGTCGTGGAAAAAATAAAACCGCTTTTTTGAACTTTTTTGACTTGACAGCATCGTGGACTTGGTAATGGTATCTATTATCAGCTGTAGCCAAGTGGCCATATTTGTTTTTAGATAATGGAGCTATACCGCTGAATTCCACGGTATAATTTTGTAATCTTGGATATGATTTTTTTGGCTGATAGTTGTAGCAATGGAAAATAATCCAAGCACCGAATTAAATAAAAAAAATCGGCTAGTGCGAGTCAGACTCGCGCACGAAGGATTCCGTATCATTAGCTTTACAACATTAGACTTCATATTTTAAACCTTTTTTTGTTTTAACGTGCGCGAGTCCGACTCGCACTTGGCTTTGTTATGGTGACAACAGAAATACATCATCTGCAAAAATTTCAACTGTCTAGCTATCACCGTTCTTGAGATGCAGCCTGGTGACAGACGGACGGACGGACCGACGGACTGCGAAGTCTCAGTAATAGGGTCCCGTTTTTACCCTTTAGGTACGGAACCCTAAAAAAGGAAGCCACGGTACGCTCATTAGATGGTATCCTTTTTTTCATCACGACTAAATAATGTGGAGAAAATTTAACACAAGCAATATATGCTTGTGTTAAATTTTCTGCTTGGAAGTGCAAATGGAAGTGCACACAGCTGCACTTCCATTGTATATGATACGTTTTAATGAATGACAAAGACAGGAAGGCAAGCATGTAGGTAATAGATGCACATACGCACACTACTGAGACTCAATCTGGAGACGTAGCGTCGCCTGATTTAAGATTGCCATGTTCGAGGTACGGGTGCCGCCTCTCCAGTTATAAGTTAAATGAAATAAGGCTCATATCAGCGCACGCTGCAATATGACACTTACAGTAATCTCTCTGTCCGAAATTCTAGGAAATTAGAGTCAATAATACGTACCACATGGACCCCGTCCTCCGAATTCAAAATTGTATTTAAGACTAGCTGTACCCGCGACTTCGTTCGCGATTGCCGTACCTGCAGACTAATTATTCACATTTGTGCACTGTAACACTGTGGTCTGCGGTGAAGTACTCTTATAGTAAACCATAGCTCAGAATGGACCTTTTTACTTTGGAAAAAACTCCCGGGTTGTATTTTCCAGAAGACAGTAGTTAAGTAACTCAGAGAGTTCTTTCCCGGTTCGCACAATAAATGTTGAAGCAAAGTACCTTTGCGTTTCTTTAGAATTTCGATTTTAAAACGGCGCGCGGCGGTTTGTTTGACGGTAGATCTAAAATATTTTTTTTATTTCTCATTCTCGATAAATAGTGTTTGTTTGATCTGAGTAGCGGGTGGGAGACGCTCCTTCCCCCCACCTAAGACCGGGAAAAACTCATAGTAAATGCTTCCTTCTCTTGGGCCGGAATGACTTGTAACCATGGTATCCATTGGTGTAAACAAAGTTATATGTCTAAGATTTTTCGTTGTTAAATACTCTGTTGTTATAAAACAACTAATAACAACTATGTTTGGCAGGGTATAACTAAATATAAGGTAAAAAGTGTAGGTTAAAAAAAAAACTAACTGAAAATGTCCCTAAATTTCATTGTTCTAACTCCTAGTGAATCTTTGTATCTTCTACTCATGTTTATTATTTTTAATAAATATTTAGAAAAACTACTATTTTTTACCCTCCGCATATTATAATGAAAAGTAGAGTTTGTAACACGGATGTAAGTCATCGATTCCTACTTTGACTATAGCCGCATTAATTTTAAATAGGTACTGCACATGTTATTAAAATCAAAATAAATAATATAAGAAACATACTATTTTTATATCGTTATTCCTTATATTAGTAGTGAAAAAGCAGAGAGATTCCTATTCGTAATAGATAATGGTACGGATCCCTTCGTGCGCAAGTCCCATTCGCATTTGGCCGGTTTTGTTTTAACGTGCGCGAGACTCGCACTTGGCCAAATTTTTGTATTTGTTGTTATAGCGGCAACATAAATACATCATGTGTGAAAATTTCAACTGTTTAGCTATCACCGTTCTTGAGATACAGCCTGGTGACAGACGGACGGACGGATGGACAGACGGACAGCGAAATCTAAGTAATAGGGTCCCGTTTTTACCCTTTGGGTACGGAACCCTAAAAAGAACGTATGAAATCAGACCACGCGTTAATAAATAACAACTAAGTGTATATTTTGACTTTCATCCCTTCTCCCAAGGGAACCATACTCTGAATTTCGGAATAAAAAGCATAAATTATTCTACCTCGTAGTATGAACTCAAATCATGCTAAGTTTCATTGAAATCCATTCAGTAGTTTTGGAGTGGTACTTCCGGGATACAGACAGACAGACAGACAAAAATAAAAAAAATACAGTTTCGGCATCAGTATCTGCTACAGAGTACTGTACATATTTTTTTTCAAAATATCTGCCATGTACAGAATTGGACCTGTTACAGTTTTATTATAAGTATACATTAAAGAAACTTTATCTTTTTCCTCTGTAGTTGTGACGGAACTAGCGCGAGTCCCACCTGATGTTAAGTGGGCTAACCTGTGCCTATAACAGATGCATTTCGTTACAAGGGACGAATTGCACTGCGCCTGTCACACTGAGACGTACAATTTTTAAGTCTCCTGGAATTTTACTGGCTCTCAAAGACTGCTGCCGGAACACACTTTTAGGTGCTTGGCGACAGATATTCCAATAGAGGGTGGTAGCGAGGCAGGTGAACATTCGCAAAATGCCCTTAGACCATGCGAGACATGCACACTTAAAATTGGGCCTTAAACAGATAAGTCATGTTCAGTTCATACTTTCGTTGTAGCTCAAGGAATATGTACACTAAGTTAATGTGATCAATGAATGGAGTTTTCAATTATACTGACTTAAGATAAGAGCATTCGTATATTATCCATTACTGCCAACTGTGTCGTTAATATAATATTGTGTTCGATCGATAAGGACTACGCGAGGTCACTGTTTCCATTGTCGATGCGGGAACGAAAATAACGTCCAAAGGAACTTGTATAAACCGTCAATATCATAAGCCGTCGTAGTAAACTGCTTCTTCTGTGACATTCCTTCTTATATTGTTGACCCAAGCAAGTAATAAGGTATTTGATTGAAATTGACTGCGTTATTGGTTATGTGGCATAAAGCGTAGCATTGGTATCTGGAAATCCTGGTTTCGAATTGATCCTTGGTTCGGAAAGTTACTGGGTTTACGTGGCAAATAAATTCATAGAATCAGTCAGCCTATTGGCAGCCAAGTAGATGACAGTAGACTCGCTCCATACGCATGCTATATGGAGCGAGTCTATTGTCATATGACAGTAGATGAGCAAAGTAGAGTCTATTGTCATCTACTGATTCTGATAATTTATTTGCCACGTAATCCCAATTACCTCTCGAACCGGGGATTAATTCGAAACCAGGATATAATTCCATATAACTGCCAGCATGCAGGGCACGCTGCTAAATAGTAGTGGAGCATTTGGAGTCTACAATGGCTTGTAGGTTGGCTTTCATTGTAGTAGCTGTAGTGTTGTATATAGTTCTTAGTGTTTTTTTAATAAAGGCATAAGCCGGTAAAAAAGAACATGGAACTTACATCTCTCACAGCTGGTGAAACAATGGTGTTTAGACACTACAATCGCAACGATATTAATCGTTTTGAAACACATCAAAAGTATATATAATTTCTTAACAAACCATCGCAACTGACTGGATACAAAAATCATACAATATAATAATCGGTAGGAAAGCACAACATTTTTTTTTAAATGTATAACTATTGATAAAATTATTTACCCTGATCAGGAACAAACAAAAGTCTGTATGAAAAGTACATTGCAAATTTTTTTAATCTTAGACACGTATAAAATTTGATACCTTATATTTAATTTGAAAGCTGAACACTTATAGTTTAATCATATAATTGTTATACCTTAGCTGTTTTCATTTCAACATTACTAAAAAAACATTTAAAATATAATACATAGAATTTGTATCATTGGTATAGCGACGGAACGATGTTCTGGGGCTGGGGGTTCTGTAAGTCATATTTTTCCAATTCAACAACGTCTTTTTCGGTTAGCCTACGTCAAATGCTGTATAAAACAATAGTAACATATTATTGTTAAATGCCGTCTATTTGATTAAATACAAAAACACCAAACTTGTTGCCCGTTAATTCTATTATGAAATAAAACTGCTCAACTGAGTGCTTTCTAGAAAACGTACTTAAGATAGGTACAATGGAAACACGCGGCAGCATTCCCACGCGCCCTTAACCCTGTCGTAGCTGCGGTTTGCCTCGACTCGACCGACGCGATGCTCGCTGGCATATAGCATACGCGGCATTGCGAGGTTACGGCATGTTAGGGTTAAATACTAGTGGTTTTACTCCTAGTTTTGTTTTACTTATGTAGATATTTAGTCTGTGTGATGCCAGCGTTGACTCATATCATACTGAGACGTGGTTGATAAGAGGGAATTCGGTCTGTGATTCTCAATAGAAATATATTTCCCTATTCTTTCTATATAATGCCTCTTAAACAATATTTTTTTACATTAAATCTACGCCCCTGTCAGTTGCTTTTTCCAGCGACTATTTATTACTAAATAGAATTTGACAATGAAAATTACTAAAATTACCTGTTTTTACCGCCTTGATCAGGTGCCTTATTGTGTAACAAAATGGTAATGCATATGAACTTAATTATGACATAATATAATTTTGTAAAAAAAATACTTTTAATAAATAGACAAATAGTGAAGACCCAAAAGCTTTATTTTCAGAAGCTTGTCGTTTGGTTTTTTTTATGATTGAACCAATAAGTAAATCTGTTTTTTTTAATTATTTTTTTGAATTTTTCATGATGGTAGGGCCTTATTCTAGCTAGCTACTAAGTAGAAAATCTGTCGCCAAGCACCTAACGGTTTGTTCCGGCAGCTATCCTTGAGAGCCAGTAATTCTAGGTTAGCCAGTTGATCCGGTTTGGCTACGTGGCATTTATGACGTCACGTGGGCTTAACAGAAAAATTTGGTGGAATTTGTCACTAGACTAAATATTGTTTATATTTTTTTTAGTGTTTTTCTAAAATATTGTATTTATGTTTATTTAAAATGTTTTTAAAATTTTTGGTATCATTAAATATGAATATAGGAAAGTAATGCTGAATCTATTATAACAAGTAAACTAATTAGCAAGCTTCAATTTTTCCACACCTTCCACGAATGAGAACTAATTGTTTACTGTCCACTTGTATTTTCCAAGAACAATGTTGGCAAGAAACAGATGTTCCATTGCAAATGCAATCATCTAAGTGAGCCACCATCTACGGATTAACGAACAATCCACATTGTACACTATGTTGTAAAAGCGATGATATCCACGGATTGGAGTTCCATACTTCGATCCACACCGCGCCGGCTTGAGCTTCACCGCATGGTGGAAGAGCTTTTTGTGAATGCTCACCTCATAGCAGAAAATCTGAAGCAGTGATAGCTCAGTGGCTTTGGCTATGGACTGCCGCGCAGCAGATCCATGGTTCGAATCCCGCCGCGGTCTTGAGCTTCACCGCATGGTGGAAGGGCATTTTTGCGAATACCCGCCCGGCTAGCGATCACCCTCAAGTAGAAAATCTGTCGCCAAGCACCTAACAGTGTGTTCCGGCAGCTGTCCTTGAGAGCCAGTATTTCTAGGTTAAACCTCTTAACACCTTCGACCACATCATCACTTACCATCAGGTGAGATTGTGGTCAAAGGCTAACCTATCAGGCATAAAAAAAGACGTGTGGCACTCGGAGACTGCCGCGGTAAGGCTATTACAAATCTCGACACGTTAGTTGTTAAAAACTTTTTTCTGTAAAAATTTAGTTCCTTTTACGCACTGTAGAGGCGCTGATCGAATATAGTATCACCGCTGTGCCGGTCGGAGTGGGGGGTGTTAGGTTATTTTCGTTACGGAATTTCTTGATTCGGTCTCCACGCTCAAGGCCCGCAATAGAAGCTATGCAATAGCTTAAAAAAATATATAAATATTAGATGTTTTACAAGATGTTGTTCAGGTTAACCTAGAATTACTGGCTCTCAAGGACAGCTGCCGGAACACATCGTTAGGTGCTTGGCGACAGATTTTCTCTTATTCACCTAGTAGGCTCCCTTTCTATCGGGTAGCTCTGATCTGACGCGGCACGCACCGTTGAATAATCCCAGCCGTACGGATACGCTGATGTAGCTAAAGTGCGGAGTGCGCCAGGCCTGGCTATAGTGTAGTGCATATTAATCCTATTGCATTAAACTGAACACTGATGAAATGTTTGGTACAATAGCAAGTATAACCTAAGAGGTTATATAGAATAGAATAATATTTATTTGCTTAAAATGTCGGTACATAAAGATGGATAATATATTCAGTAAGGTATTGTTCCTGGTACATTTTGCCGCATAGCGTCGTGCAAATTATTGGGCTATATTTAAAATTTGATTATTATATAGTACAATTAAAATGTCATGAATACTTAATATCTAATTAAATTTAACATAATATGTTAAATTAAATTTAACATAATATGTTAAATTTAATTGTCTATATAAATTTGGTAATTCTGAGACTGAGTAAAATGGTCGATGAGGATGGTCTAAAGAGGTTATGAGTATTATTTGCTGATGCTTTTGGTCGTAGACACGATTTGAGTATTGGACATTATGATACTTGGGCATATTACCTGCTTGGTCGTTTTACTTAGTAGACGTTACGCGTCTTTGACATTATGCTACTTAAGTAAAAGTGAGTCTTAAAAAGGCCAATCTCGAACAGATGTTTTTAGGGTTCCGTACCCAAAGGGTAAAAACGGGGCCCTATTGCTGAGACTTCGCTGTCCGTCCGTATGTCACCAGAAGACGTCGCGTCTGTCTCAAGAACTCTGATAGCTAGACAGTTGAAATTTTCACAGATGATGTATTTCTGTTGCCGCTATAACAACAAAGACAAAAGTTGGCCAAGTGCGAGTCTGACTCGCGGACGTTAAAACAAAAAAGGTTAAAATATGACGTCTAATATTGTATAGCTAATGGTACGGAACCCTACGTGCGCGAGTCCGACTCGCACTTGGCCGATTTTCTAGAAATAGTCTTACGGATATGAATGAAATATATAATAGTATAGAGGATATGACAAATACTGTGCTTGATCCGAAAACACGATTCACAATCATTAAAAATCATAAATACAGTTCTAAAAATTCGCTTTATCAAGTTTTATGTCTTTATAGTATATACTAGATGGTAAGTGGTGTGCGGGCCGCGAGCGGCCCGCATCTATCTTGAGTCAGTACGAACTCTCATAAAAGCAACTTTTACATTTAAAAAAAAATTTGTTCATAACTCCAATAGAAATATGAAATCCCATATAAACTCCCAATACAATAAAGAACCAAATTGTAGCCACCAAACCAGATTTACCCTACTGCCATAAAAAAGTGGTACGGTCAGAATCGTACCAGGGTTCTGAGTCACTTCGGTAAAGGAACCCCACTTGTAGGTGCTTTGGTTATCACGGGCAGTTACCATGGAGACCAGTCGGAGATGTGGAAAATACTCTCAAGTTGGAGCTCGGCCTTCGGCCTCGGACAGTTACTCCAAATGTAGTCAAAACTCCCACAAAAACTCCTAAAACAGTCAGTAATGTATGGTAAAATACTCCAAATACAGTATGAAGAATGAGAGGAGCATGTCAATACGAAGCTCGGCCTTCTGCCTCGCAAGACACTAACAGGGCTCGGCCTACGGCCTCGCCAAGCGCTCGCCCTTCGGGCTCGCGCACCATACGCTCGGCCTTCGGCCTCACGTGCCAAAAGTTCGGCCTTCGGCCTCACCAGAACCTCGCACTTCGGGCTCGCTATACACTGATGTAGGTCCGTAGGTCCAAATTCAGTCGAAATACCCACAAAAACTCCAAATACAGTCGAAAATGTAAGGTAAAATACTCCAAATGCAGTATGAAGAATGAGAGGAGCATCAAAGCATGAAAAAAAAAATACACTGTTTTAGGACAAAAACTCCAAATTCAATCGAAAATCCCACTAAAACTCCAAATACAGTCGAAAATGTAAGGTGAAATACTCCAGATACAGTATGAAGAATGAGAGGAGCATGTAAATTCAGAGCTCGGCCTTCGGCCTCGCAAGACACTAATACGGCTCGGCCTGCGGCCTCGCGGGCCGGAGTTCGGCCTTCGGCCTCACCAGAAGTTCGGCCTTCGGCCTCACCAGAAGGTCGCCCTTCGGAATCGCTATACACTGATGTAGGACCTTAACTCCAAATTCAGTCGAAAATCCCACAAAAACCCCACATACAGTCGAAAATGTACGGTATAATACTCCAAATGCAGTATGAAGAATGAGAGGAGCATCTGAGCCTAAAAAAAAATGACAGATTTCAAAAAATCCCCTGTTATAGGACAAAAACTCCAAAAAGAGTCGAAAATCCCACAAAAACTCCAAATACAGTCGAAAATGTAAGGTAAATACTCCAAATGCAGAATGAAGAATGAGAGGAGCACTTTTGACAGGTGTCATTTGACTGCTCTCCCTATTCCCTATGACATTTGTTCAAACACCCCCTATCTATCTCTTACCGTTTTCGAGATACGTCATCCATCATTACTTGGCAGGCGTCATTTTTATGATTTTCGATTTTTCCCATACTCACCTAAACCCCCCCTACATTTCCGCCATACTTCATTTTAACCCTACTCTACTCCTTCTGGGAGAACAATTATGTCAGTCAGTCAGTGAGTCAGTCAGTGAGTCAGTCAGTGTGTGGTAATCGAGCTTTATATAAAGAGAGAAGATTACCAATACAAATAATTGAATTTCCAATTAATATGCAGCAACTACAAACTACAGCAATACAGTAACTGAAATATTTATTCCGCATTAATAAGCTTAGTTTTATATGAATTTGTTTAAAAAATGAGTATTTCTGTTTCGCTCACTCGCATGCGAAACGAGGTCACTCCGTCCTTCTCCCTCAGTATGAAATTTTACAAAGACCACTTCGTCCTTACTGATTTTCCATTTATATTATATTTGAATCAATCAACGCACGCTGTACACGCCTAAGATTTTTTTACCTGTAGATGTGTTGTATGGCCTCCATATTTACTAGACGAATTCAGGGTAATCACCTGAGTCACTACCAGTCTTGCACTTCCAAGCGTCCGGTGAATACATCGCCGCTAATCGTGTTTTTTAGGAATAATCTGTGGACAATATGCCTTTCTTGTGTCTTTAGACTCTGCACCAATTATACAGGCACTGTGAGAGATAAGAAAACTGTTTCATTTCACGCGTAATTATTGCTTTTATTGATGAAATAGAAAATATCGTCATATTGTTTTATCTTAGGAACTAATCTCAATGAAATGGACGAGCGAGATATGTGTATCGTTGGGTGTGAGAGAGTGAAAGAGATCGCAGCATAATGGTGATCGGAACGTCTCGTGGCGGTTCGGTGGTAACACGAATTGCTTATTTATCTCTTTCTAACAACAGATATGTCGCATAATATTTGAACGTTCTTTCCTTGTCATTACAAACTGCATATACATGTGCGTAGGTATGTATATAGGTAAATTCTAGTAAGCTTTTAGAGCAGTGGTGTTCGGATATAACTAATCTATATATTTCAAATCACTGGTACACGCTAGATATATGCCACAGTGTGTGTGCTGTGCGTGCGTAAAGGCGCGCACACATACAAACCTCGTTTTGTACCGCTCTATGAAGTCAAACTACTTAATGTGTGGTTTTACTATAGCAATAAGGTACATTTTTTTTTTTTTTTTTTTTTTTATGCCTGATAGGTTAGCCTTTGACCACTATCTCACCTGATGGTAAGTGATGATGTGATCGAGGATGTTGTTCAGACTAACCTAGAGTTACTGGCTCTCAAGGACAGCTGCCGGAACACACCGTTAGGTGCTTGGCGACAGATTTTCAACTTGAGGGTGGTAGCTAGCCAGGCGGGCATTTGCAAAGTGCCCTACCACCATGCTGTAACGACTGCTATCCTAAGACAACAACCGGGACCGACGGCTTAACGTGCCCTCCGAAGCACGGAAGCGTTATATTACTTACATTTCCCTCGTAAAGTCCCTAAAAAAGTTGGTACTTTTCAATCCGTTTCGTAGGACATCATTTACCAGAACAAACATATATTTGCACCTATTTAAAATCAATTATCTCAATAAAGGCACGTACACACGAAACTCTGATTAGTGAACGGGCCTTGTTAATATTCGCGGGTCGTATGTTGGCAGCGCTGGTAATAAGGCCCTTCTCGACGCTAACGTTGTTATGTTGGTACCGCGGCATGAATGAACTCGTTAAATAGCAGTTATTTGGTTATGTTGGATTGTTTTGTCTATGCTTGTTGAATTTGTTTTAAAACCAACATTATTTTGCAAGGTTTGGGCGGGCAAATCTGATATATTACATTTATAATAGGTTTTTTAATGTCATTGAGGGGTGTTGGCTCCGACACTAATTTATGGTAGTGAAAGTTAGGTATTTTTTTTATGTTATTGTGACGGAACAAGCTCGAGGCTCACCTGATGTTAAGCGGACTGACTTCTGCCTATAACAGATATATTTAGTCACAAATCGCCTGTAATTTGTATGGGAGAAATGTATGTAGAAAAAGATATGGGAGAAAAAGCATGAGAATAGAATAAATGCAGTAGAGATGAGAGCATTGAGAAGCATAATAATAGTCAAAAGGAGTAACAGGATAAGGAATAGTGTGATAAGGGATCGATGTGGTGTGAATGAGGATGTAGTGACAAAAATCGAGAAAGGTATGTTAAGATGGTTTGGACATGTAGAGAGAATGAATAAAATGAGATTGACTAAACAGGTATACGTGGGACAAGTGAACGGAAGTGTTGGAAGGGGAACACCTAGACGAACGTTCAGAAATCAGATTGAATACGTTCTGAAAAGGCCAGGTCCGGAGTACCCTAAACCGACGCTCATGTATGAAAGGATTTATGAGTGTAGGTAGATGATGCGAAAGAGGATGTAATGTACTGAAGCGAACCCCTGTCCCCAAATATCACGCACACGCCTTAGCAAATCGAGGTTCGCTCGGTTGAGCCGAAATTTTATACTCTATTCGTACTACTACAACCCTCATAGGGAGTGTTTCGGCCATCAACCAGATATTTACTAGACTAGAAGATATATTTTTTTACTATACGAGAGGAAAAATTATAGTCATGTGAGGGATTCGAACCCACGCCGCCATCCACCCCTATAGCCGGGTATGCTCTGACCGTTTAAGCTAACATGACATATGAATCATAACTATAATTTTTACACTCATTCTTTATATATATTTTTTATGTTTAGTTAGGTCCTTTTTTAGAAAAAGTTTTTCACTAGTTTTTTAAACGAGTTCAAAAAGCAGGAGTTTTTTGTCTATTACCCCATAACTCATTTAATAACAGGTAACTTGAGAGCCAGTAATTCTAGGTAGCCTGAACAACATCCTCGACCACATCATCACTTACCATCAGGTGTGATATTGTTCAAAGGCTAACCTATTAGACATCAGTACTAAAATTATAAATGCGAAAGTAACTCTGTCTGTCTGTCTGTTACGCTTTCACGCCAAAACAACTGGACCGATTTGAATGAAATGTGGTATGGAAATAGTTTGAGACCCGGGAAAAAACATAGGATAGTTTTATCCAACTGCGCAAAAAGAGGTTAATGTTTATGCGCGATAACCGACATAAGCGCGGGCGGAGCCGCGCCCGGAAAGCTAGTAAAAAGTAAATATTTACGGGTCATTAGATCTCTTTGCTAAAGCAATATTGGTGACCAATGTGCAGCAAAACCATGCCGCTGAGGCTATCATGCACGTTGGTAATATTGTCATACCAAAATTTTGCGCTGAATACTTTACGACAGCTTGGAAAAAGTGAAGCTTTCAAGTTATTTTTGGTCGTACATAATGCTACACCCAAAAGCCAAATCTAAGTATCGATCATGTACACACGGGGCGCGGATGTTGACAAAACCTACGTTACTCGTGTGTACCTACCCTTTAGAGCAAAACTATATTAACACGTGCGGCCTACATCTGGTTAATTAGGTTTATTCCGGAAATCCCCACCAGTGCTGCTTTCAATGGGTAATATTTTCACAGATATCTGGATAAACAAAATTTTAATTGAAAAATCCCTACTGAAGGTGCAATGCCAGTGGGGATTTTTGGGCAGAGTTTTTATTATCCAGTGGGGAATTAGGGAATGGTATTTCGTAATTAATAAAAGTAAAGGTAGAATTTGCAAATTGCAATATTTATATTAAATCATTCTACTACCGTTATATTTCCTAAATTGGTGAACCATATATTTTTCTTATTTTCGTAATAAAGTTACTTGCAACTAATTATACTTCTTAAATTTGTATTCATACATTTTTTCTTTTATACCTAATATCGTAACTTACAAATGTTTAAATCATTGAATGTAAACTAATAATTTGTGTGCATGTTGTGTTCGCACCTAGAAGGGCGTTCAACAAAGTATTGATTCAGTTGTTACAATTTAACCTAGTATGTAAAAGTTGAACAGTCCCGTTTGCGAACCATTAAATAAATAAATATCGGCTATATAATAAAAAAATCGGCTAAGTGCGAGTCGGACTTGCGCACGAAGGGTTCCGTAGCAAGCTATACAAAATTAGACTTCATATTTTAACCATTTTTGTTTTAACGTGCGAGTCCGACTCGCACTTGGCCAACTTTTTGTATTTTTTGTTATAGCGGCAACAAAAATACATCATCTGTGAAAATTTCAACTGTCTAGTTATCACCGTTCTTGAGATACAGTCTGGTGAGAGACGGACGGACAGCGAAGTCTCAGTAATAGGGTCCCGTTTTTACCCTTTGGGTACGGAACCCTAAAAAATAACACTCCAGTCTCTCGATATAGAATGATGATATTAATCCAATCAACTACTTTTGTTTATACCGTACTGTTGTGTGGACCTATTCAGTTGTCTTAAAAAAAAACAACTTATAGACACACACACATTTATTTTATTTAAAAAAATAAAATTATTAATTTACACTTGACTTAAAAGTTCACGCAACTCACTTTTGGTACTAATTTGGGCAGAGGTTCCACCTGAAGGGTATACTGGTACTGAGTCTGGTGTCTCCTGGAGTTATCACAATAAATCTGAGCACTTAATTTTGGAAGCCACCGTTTATATAGAGAAAAATACTGCTGACAACGCGTAAATAGGTTTGTGAGGGATTCGGGCCTAGGTCAGCAATATATTAGGTGTAACAGTACGTTGAGTGCACTTCCTGAGATTCCTGTTTAGTTTATATACCACGACGTCCACGATTTAACCTTCATACGTGTCGGCCGTTTGACGATGCTTGGACCACTTCAATAATCTCTATCTACAGGGTTATTGGTAATATGGTAACAACCTCTTAGGGTTGACATCTGCAAGTCTTAACAAACAGAGAAAAAAAAAATTTCGTTTTGGAAAAAAAAAAAATTTTTTAATATTTTTTTTTCGTGTTTTTTATGTGTTTTTGGCGGAATAAGTACGAGGCCCATCTAATGTTTAAAGTCTTTTGTGCCTGTAATGTATTATTTCATATTTTTCATTACTTTGCTCGACGTAAATATTCAAAACTCTATTCAAAGATTCAAAGGGAGCAAGGTGCGGTCCAGTGTTACCGCGGTGAACGCTCTTGGCTCGAAGCAGGCATTAAAACACAAAAAAAAACCCAAAAAAATGTTTTCTTTTTTCAAAACAAAAATAATTCTCTCAAAATGTTTGTTAGGGCTATAGCAGATGTCAACCCTAAGAGGTTGTTAGCATATTACCAATAACCCTGTATATCTGCTTTAATAATAAATATTGTTTTTAACAATCTTGTAATCATATTTAGAAATATAGTTATATTGTAAGAAGCAGTTCTTCAGAAGGCGTTCCTGCCCCCCTTCTGATTCTATTCCCTTTCTCGCTTACTCCCACAGGAAGTCTATTGTGTCTAAATATATGGAGGCATACGCAATTCTAGTCTTGCACCCCGCTTCATATAAAAATACAGCAAATTTTCTTTGTAATCAAAAAATATTTTGCGGTACCCTACGAAATGAAATTTATTAAAAAATTAAAATAATATCTTATCTCTAAGGCATATTACTCAGTAGATGAATATCCTAATTGAAATAGTACCAAGATTTAGTTTTAACATATAAAATGATTTGGTTTATTATTATTTAATATTGCGTCCTCGTCTCTTCTACGAGTACTGTTGCTGTGCCTGACATTTTGGTGTCCATTGCACTATTTACCTATACGTTTTTTTAACCGACTTCCCAAAAAGGAGTTTCTCAATTCGTCTGTTTTATAATTTTTGCTAAAAAAATTTTTTCACTGATTTAGTGACCCTTGCTACTACTGGATCGATCGTCATTCATTGTCAACGACTATATCATCACGATAGGTAATTATATGTGTTTTTTATGCCTGATTGGTTAGCCTTTGACCACTATCTCACCTGATGATAAGTGATGATGTGGCCGAAGATGTGTTCAGGCTAACCTAGAATTACTGGCTCTCAAGGACAGCTGCCGGAACACACCTTTAGGTGCTTGGCGACAGATTTTCTACTTGAGGGTGGTAGCTACCCAGGCGGGCATTCGCAAAATGCCCTACCACCATGCTATAACGACTGCCATCCGAAGACAACAACCGGGACCGACGGCTTAACGTGCCCTCCGTAGCACGTGCACGCTCAGTAGTAATGTCACCAGCGGTCACCCATCCAACTCAAGACCGCGGCGGACGTTGCTTAACTTTGCTGATCGATTCAGAACGGTTAAGCAAACTTCGCTACGAGCGCTTCCTACGCTACGAGGGCTTACGTACTGTTTGGAAGCAATAAAGAATCTTGAATGTACGTTCATACACGGTAACTACCCCGCGCAGGGGAGACGGAGTGTCTAGCCGGAGCAAATGTGTGTGTAGAAAGTGTGGTTTCCTGGTGAGTGGTCGACGAGTGTCAATACATACTAGTCAATAAAGACAGGATCACATGAAACGAAAATTGATACCGAATTCGGTACTTTAACTAAGTTGTTACCGGTTTTTACAATATAACCTTTTAATTGAGTTTCACTGACCAACACTGAAATAACTATAATAGGATTTTAGCACAGACTTGACCAAGGGTTGGCATTTTTGGCTTGATTTTCAAATTCAGATTCAAAATATTTATTTTTTAGGGTTAAACTTACGTAACCAAAAGATAAAACGTAGTCCTATTTACGAGAGTCCGCTGTCTGTCCGTCCGTCCGTCTGTCCGTCCGTCCGTCCGTCCGTCCGTCCGTCATGGGTCCCTAGCACGTTCACGGAATGAGGTACAATCCTGGAATATTGATATTATGTATAAAACGTTGAAAAATTAATTTTAATTAATTTTACGTTGGTCACCTATACATAACTACCGAGAGTGGCACCAAAATGTTTATGCAACCTAGTTGGGCGTTGTCGTTTAAAGCTCATTGAGTGGAACAACAATATATATGAATATTATTATTTATAAAAATATAAATAAATAGGGGCACGTTAACATTCATAATTTTAACCAACGACTACTGAAAATTTTAATTTTTTTCTGTTACGAAGTGTTGCAAGTTTATTTTTTCTCTAAAGGGCTGTTGCTGTACCCTACATAATTTATTTTTTATTTACGGGCTATTGCAACGCTGAACCCTAACAGAGCAAGGCCCAATTCGGAATTGGCCACTTTTTCAAATACAGCTGTACCGAAAAATAGCGGAATCGAATAAACCACAATAGTGTGAACCAGCTCTTATTCAATCAGTGTACTCCATTTGTGAGTGCTATCGAATCGGGAATTAGATCAACCGATGCACTTATGTGTTGCCAGACTCCACACCAGACATATTTTACTATTCAATATACTACGAAGCGTACAGTTTCCGGGTTAAGAATATAAGGACTGTTTCTGTTCTGTTTGGATGTCGTAAAAATCGACTATGGGAAGTAATTATAATAATTTGTTCACAGAAAAATAAATACAATAACGAATGTACTTTACTGTATCAGCTGGATCGTCCACTGTTGAACACAGCCTCCCCTATTAAGTGGGTATTTGCCATAATGCCCACGCTTGGCAGGCGGCTTGGGGATCGCATCGCAGTGTAAGATAGTAGTTCTTAAGAAGGCGCTGCTGCCCACCTTCCAATATAATTATCGACACCCACGGGATGATACGGGGAGGTGCAATTCTAACCCGGCACCCCACGGGGAATGTTACACTGTTAAATTATTTTCAACACACATACTAGAAAAGGGACTCTTATTGAACGGGAATTAGAATTTTGAAGCAATGATGGCTCAGTGGCATTGGCTATGGACCGCCGCGCAACAAGTCCATGGTTCAAATCACGCCGCGGCTTGAGCTTCACCGCGTGGTGGAAGGGCATTTTGCGAATGCCCGCCTGGCTAGTGACCACCCTCAAGTAGAAAATCTGTCGCCAAGCACCTAAGGGTGTGTTCCGGCAGCAGTCCTTGAGAGCCAGTTAAATTACAGGTGCATGAGACTTAACTACTGTGTCTCAAGGTGACGGGCGCAGTGCAATTCGAGACTTGTGACGAAATGCATCTGTTATAGGCAGAGGTTATCCGCTTAACATCAGGTGGGCCTCGAGCTTGTCCCGTCACAATAACATATAAAAAAAGCTTATGCTGCGTATTTTGAATGCTTGCTTTTTACTTTTATTCCCGCACGAGTGAGATAATGAAATGTACCTAAGTTTTAAAAATGAGCACATAGTTGTAATTGTTTCATTCGTTTTTTATATAAAAACAAACTAAGAGTTTTTACCTACTGAAGTAGAACGTAGAAGATTTAATTATAAACCTTCTGAATCAGATTATCGTTTTTCATATAAAAACAAACCAAAGAGTTTTTAGCCACTGAAGTAGAACGTAGAAGATTTAATTATAAACCTTCTTAATCTGATTATCGTTTTTCATATAAAAACAAACCAAAGAGATTTTAGCCACTGAAGTAGAATATAGAAGATTTAATTATAAAGCTTCTGAATCAGATTATCGTTTTTCATATAAAAACAAACCAAAGAGTTTTTTACCCACTGAAGTAGAACGTAGAAGATTTAATTATAAAGCTTCTGAATCAGATTATCGTTTTTCATATAAAAACAAACCAAAGAGTTTTTTACCTACTGAAGTAGAACGTAGAAGATTTAATTATAAAGCTTCTGAATCAGATTATCGTTTTTCATATAAAAACAAACCAAAGAGTTTTTTACCTACTGAAGTAGAACGTAGAAGATTTAATTATAAACCTTCTTAATCTGATTATCGTTTTTCATATAAAAACAAACCAAAGAGTTTTTTACCTACTGAAGTAGAACGTAGAAGATTTAATTATAAACCTTCTTAATCTGAGTATCGTTTTTCATATAAAAACAAACCAGAGATTTTAGCCACTGAAGTAGAATATAGAAGATTTAATTATAAAGCTTCTGAATCAGATTATCGTTTTTCATAGAAAAACAAACCAAAGAGTTTTTACCCACTGAAGTAGAACGTAGAAGATATAATTATAAAGCATCTTAATCAGATTATCGTTTTTCATATAAAAATCAAAAAGAGTTTTTTACCTACTGAAGTACAACGTAGAATTTATTGTTATTGTTATCAGATTATTATTACTATCAAAAACATCAAGAAAATAAGTTCGTATCGAAATTTTCGTATTCGTTCCTCGCAAGTATGTTGAAAAAGGTTATATGAAACTCGTGCGCGTTGTTTATTACAATCTCTACTCCATTTAGGAGTAAAATATAGGATTAAAACCTCCAAATGTCTCAATTGTAATAAACAACATCGCGCACTTGTTGCATAATGTACTATTGCACAACTTACAATTGTACTGAACTGTATTAGCCGGATCGTCCACTGCTGAACACAGCCTCCCCTATAAAGGGGGTATTTGCCATAATCCCCACGCTTGGCAGGCGGCTTGGGGATCGCAGTGTAAAATGACAGTTCTTTAAAATTACAGTCGTAGACTGTAAGTTTTTGATGTTATGGTAAATAAATAAATTAGAAGGCGCTGCTGCCCACCTTCCAGTAGTTTTTTCCATAGTCGCTTCTTACGACACGCAAGGGATTGTTTTACGACCTTTTTATTAGTTTATCCGAAATGCAATTAGAGAAAATAATAATTTTCTTAACGGATACGATTGCTCGATTTTAATAATTTCAACACGGATTTGTTATGATTACTGTCTTCGTAGTTTCCATTAAAACGTACTGTACTGTGTGTCCGAAATCTGAAAATAGCCATAACACCAATATTTCCGGATCCTTCTCACTAGTTCCACCGTGTTTTAGCTCCATGGAAATAGTGAAATTTTTTTTCTTGGGAAAAATTGTTCTCTCTGTTTTCACTATCAAATCCTATGGCACTATTGAGAACAATTTTTCCCATTAGATCCAACATCTGCAAAATAATGTTTTATATCAGAAATACGTACCTTTCGTTTGTACATTTACGCCTATTGGGTTAATCCTTTCAACTAGCACACGACTACATGTATGTTTTATTTATTGTTTTATGCCTGTTAGGTTAGTCTTTGACCACTATTTCACCTGATGGTAAGTGATGACGTGGTCGAAGATGTTGTTTAGGCTAACCTAGAATTACTGGCTCTCAAGAACAGCTGCCGGAACATATCGTTAGGTGCTTGGCGACAGATTTTCTACTTGAGGCTGGTAGCTAGTAGTAGCTAGGATTGAAGGTTTAAGGATGTACAATAGAAGCCCAGTGCAGTGCAGCATGCCACTACTCTCGTTGACGGTATGCGGCACCTAGGGCCTCCGTTATCAGCACCTAATTGATCTGAATCGTCCTCTTGAAGGGTTCTCTACGATAATAATAATAGGTGTGTAGCCGTTCTACCCACAGAAAAGAGAAAGCAATGTATATCTCTATGATTCTACCTGTAAGGTTGATATTCGCGTAACAGCCCCTGAAAAGGGCTAAGCAACATCCGGCTAAGTTCGTCCCCGGGGAGGTGAATGTGTAAGTATTTTATGTGCCGGTATGTTTTACTTTCCGGTGGGTTTCAACCCTAAGAGGATTATGGCATACGTCGATTATGTTTAAAAGATACGAGTATTAGGTATTTTAATATAAAATGCACTATCAGAATATACTACGAACCTGATAGTTGAAAAATATATTCGCATATCTGGATGATATAATGGTATTTGCTGTTGTGAATGATAAACACTATTTTAAGCGAGTGAATGATCCTGTATGCAGTCTTTATCTCTAAAAGAGTAAAAAGAAATATTTTAAGACTGCGTATATTCACTCGCTTAAAATAGTGTTCATCGTCGACAACAGTAAATACCATTGAATCATCCTGTGAATACATTTTTCAGTGAATTGACTATAACTTATAAAAACCTCAACTGATTTTCATGAGGTATACCTTTCCAATAAAACAAAATTGAGTAGAAAGCGGTGAACATACATAAAAAATAACCTCCTCCTATTTTGGAAGTCGGTTAAAACCAGAAAAGTACTTTGACTGGAGACCTGTAAGAGATTCAAATCCACACTCCAGTCTGATTACGCAGGCATAGGGCATAAGGTCTTAGAGTAGTCCATATCTCGTAAGTTTTATAGCTATCTATGTAATTTGTATTGGTATACTATAGCAAGTCGATTCGTAGCTACCTACAGACAATTTGTAGCTACCTACTGAAAACTTCGTAGCTACCTACACACAATTCGTAGCTATATAAACAACTAGTGGCCCGCCCCGGCTACGCACGGGTATTTAACAAAAATTATAAATTGGAAAAAGTAGTAATTGTGACATAGCTGTAATAGTTAGACATGTGGTGTTGCGGACTTTTTTGTAGATATTGATGTCCTCTATAAAATTGTAGTACATGACGATGCTCTAATACCAAAAATTTCCTCAGCGTACGCGATATAACGATTGCTTTTGGTATTTTTTCCACGCGTTGGGCTACATTATCGAAGTTATCATACGGATCCCTATTTTTTTTTTTATAGCCTATATTCATCAGGGATAGTGTAGAATCGTAATTTTGAAAGAATTTTCCTAATCGGTCTATTAGTTTTTAAGTTTATTCATTACACGTCTACAAAAATACAGAAAATCGGTTCAATTTTTACGTAATATTTTTACGTAAAAATTGAACCGATTTTCTGTCCTTTTTTTAAAGTCTGTTAAAATACAAATCTTTCCTCTTTAGTTAGTGTAGATAAAGATGTAGATAAATTATATTGAACCGTACGCATTATGACGCTGGATTTGAAGCGTTTCGGTCTTATTTACCCTTAAATATATTATTTTATAGAAGATAATCGATCCTGTACTTCGGGGGTTGTTTTTATGGACTCCTTATTATTTTAACGAGTTATTTAAGTCGACACAAGTCTAAAGATTCAATAGAAATGTATAAGTGTTACCATTTCCATCGAGCGTCGCCTCGACCAAGCGCTCTGATAAGTTTTGGAGAATAAGATGAGCTCCCGGTCCCCACGGACCCAACGTCTCCACACCAAACTGAACAAATATGGGATTAAGGGCAATGGCAGGGCACTGGGCATCTTTTCAAATGGTTGCGGGCTGGATTATTTAGACAACCATGGCCTGCTAAAATGTTAAGGTTGCCGAAATGCTGTCGTCGTAGTAGCTGCAGTAATGAATATAGTTTGTAGTATTTTATTAATAAAGGCTCCCTTTTTATATATACTTAATAGATATATACTTTAATAGATATATACTTTACATTGAATAAAAAAAAGTAGACTCTTAAGAACCAGCTTGGACTCTAGATTTACTGTATCAGCCGCATTGTCTACTGCTGAACACGGCCTCCACTTCAAAAGAGGGTTTGACATAATCCCTACGCCGGGCAGGCGTCTTGGGGATCGCAGTGTAAGATAGCAATTTCTCAGAAGGCGCCGCTACCTTATTTTCCTTCCATTATTTCACCTATAGTCGCCTATCACGACACCCACGGGTAAGATGGGAGTGACATTCTAACCCGGTACCCCATGGATTCTAGATTTAGTGTAGTAAACACATAATGACCATATCAATTAGAAATGAAATGAATCAATGCTTAACATCAAGCAGGGTGTGGTCAAACGCGAACCTATCATGAATAAAAAGAAGTAATATCGTCGACAACATCATCACTTAGCAACAAGTCAGATATTGCTCCAAGGTTTTCCTATCAGTAATAAAAATAAAATAAGTCTTATGTACTGTAAGTGTTAAGTGGGGTTTCGTCGGCTTTCAAGTATGAAGGAATCCTGTAAAGACGTCGGTGTTCCTCAGGCGCGCTAATGTCTTTGCGACGGAGCGTGTGATGCGAATACCAATGGCCACTCCGCTAATATATTTACTAGATGGCCGTGGACAAGCCATAAGATGTTAGCGATTTATGACACCTATTGGTATTAGGTCTGTTCTGTGTCATCTCTATTAGAAATAATACACTAAACGAGCAGCATCATACCACCCACAGCGACGTGTTAGTGGAGTGTTTCTGTGCGTATCAGGAAAGGACTCATTGCCAACCATTTTACAAGCTTTTATTTAGTTTCACCTGTGCCGATGTTTGTCATCAAATCTTGCAAATTAATTTTGATCCACTTCCCGGGTACCGATTGAGCTGAAATTTTGGATATATGTGTAAATTGCGTGATAATGCAATATTATGATTACATGGAGATGAGCTGGAAGGTGGCCAAAGGAACTTCGCAATGAAACGACACACCCTCATGCAGTTTGGCGTCATTTGAATCGTATTGACGTTGATTTATTTATTTTTTAGTTTTGTTAACAAGTACATGTTTTAAAAAAAATATAAGTATAGTTAAAATCTTGTTTTGAATAACATCATGATTCAAAAAGGTAAACTGGCGTAATGTGAGTATTTGAACCACCAGGTGCCCAACTCACACCTTTTAAAAACTATTATGAAAACAAACATCATTATTTCAAGCATAAAATATTAATACTGAGATTCGTACCACGTCCATCGTGAAACGACAATGTTTATTTAGCGCTATTTTTGTCAAACAAATTACGTGATTAAATTCGTGCAATCCGCTCTCTTATCCCGCTCCCGCTAAAATTAGTTATTCGGAGCTTTGGCGATTCAGTTTTATACATTTTTCAAAATGGCGTCGGAAATGTAATGTTGAAAACATAAAAAAACATATTTCAATCGTGAGTCCTTCATTTAACAGAGTCACAGTTAATTTAACAGTTTATATTTGAACGTTTTTTTCAGTTGATTGTTGGTACATGTAAGTTTAAAGATAATGAAATAAAATTGTAAATGTTGGGTTAAAAAAATATGACTGGATTAAGAGGTTTAAGAGATGGTAGTTGGGCCCCAGCAATAGATTTTCCAATATCAAGTATTGCTTTTATTGCATTTTTGAGGGTATACGGGCATGTAAATAATAATCTGTTTTTTTTTATATTAATTCCATAATATATGTGATAAAAGGTAATACAAAGTCCTTTAACCTGCGCCGGCCCTAAAATGTAATAAGGGATGAGATGAAGATGGAAGGGTAAAGCTTCCTTGACGAGCGACATCGTTTTATGCTGTTTTGAGTTTTATGCCGTCCTGGCGATATTTGGGAAAAGGCTAGCCACCTGAGATCGTACACAACACACCTTTTGTATGCCCCAATGTGTTTATAGCAACTCCGATTTGATTTTATAGATGTATTTATTACTATGTTATACTGTTCCCGGCGTAAGAATATATTAGTCTAAGTGCCGGTGAAGATCTACCTACAGTCTACACCCATCAGATAACTTTTTTTTTATCAAATATCATTTATTAACAAACTTGCCTATCGAAAAGTTTTCATTGCAATTTTTAACTGAATAAACTGTTGTTTTTTTCATGTACGATTTTTGCAGGCATGACTGGTTCACATATCGGTGCAGTTACCTATATTGACTTACCTGTTCACATCTGCTTGCCAGGTAGCCATGCACAGAAATAAGTAGTCAAGCCTACCTAGGCATATTCTGTGTATTAAAAACTATCAGTTGAGTTGAGATGATTTTTATTCGGTTATGAAAAGGGTGACGAAAGAAAATTGATAAAGGCGAGGCTTTCCATGGACTTTAGGTATTTTATGCTACCTCAGGCCGCACGATTTGGGAGCCTGACGTATTCATTTACGCGACACAAAGTTGTGTGTTGTTAAAAATCATGTAAAAATAACATGATAACTTTTTTTAAATTTTATTAATGATAAAAATTTTTTTATTGCTTAGTAATGCATCAAAAATTTGAGATAAGTAAAAAGGGAGACATAAATCGTCTTTAAATTCAAAATAGAGGTGTCTTAGGGATTTTTTTCGATCGAGTGAAGTCATTTATTGTGTGTATCAGATTTATGATTCCCCTCAAAAAGATGCTTAAAAATAATATATATTTTTTTCAGTTTAATAACTGAGTTTTTTCTTTGAGAAAAGTTAATTCTTGTAAGGTCTGCTTCTGACCAGGAGCGCCTTAAAATTAATTCTATGAAACATAGCTATGAAATCTTTTCGATAGGCAAGTTGTTATAGGCATGATTGATAAAAAATTATATTTGACAAAAAATATGTGTCATCAAGTTATCAGATCAGATGGGAAAAGGTTGACCATCCACGTCTCGGCTACTATAAGGGCTGTCATAAGAGTCTACGAAGAGTATGCGACGACAGAGCAACATGCCTTACCAACATGCACTTTGTTACAACAGATTCAGATCATTTATTGCTTCCATAAATAGTACATACAAGTTGTTACAATAGAAGAGTACAGTCATTATACAGTCGTTCACTTTGGCGGCTACTATCAAAGATTTCATTCGGATGCGAGTGCCGCAATTTGAAACATAACAAATAAGACCTATTTAACAAAGTCGGAACTTTTAATACTGAAAACTATGATATAACTTGTTGGAGTCTGTACCATGCTGACTCAATACTCAAAGCTAATTTTTTTGTAGTCTAACTTCAAATCAGGCTTTGCTTTTTATGATAGCAAATTTTAATGGTCTATGGTCTGACAAACTAAATTACTCTGAGGGTCTATGGTACAAAAATATAAACTTTTTCATTTACAGCAAATATATAAGTAATATATCTTAGTGTTAATTCCGCTTCTCGATTTAGCACAACCGAAAGCTTCTCGATAGTGAGCTTGAAGAGCCTATACGTGATGCTTCATGTAGAATCGAAACGCATCGAAATCTATTTCGGGTAGGTTTTCTAACGTCACGTCAGTTCAGCTCGAAATGTAGGATGATTTGTAACTATACGAGGTAGATACTCGTAGGTGTATCATAGATTTTATATAAATAATGTTATTAAATATTAACTTTTCGTAAAATAATTGTCATCTAAAATTGTAGTGCGATTTAAACCTTTTAAAGTTGTTCAATAATAATAATATTAATTATAATGAATAGATTCAGGCGTTACTTTGCGGAAATCCATATTTAATAATAACAAATACTTTTAAAAGTATCCTAAAAAACATTAAATAATATTTAAATAAAACACTTAAAAAAGTATAAAATTATATATCTAGTGACAATTCCGCCTAATTTTCCTGTTATCTACGTGACGTCATAAACATCACGCAGCCTAACCGGAAGAATACCCGACTAGTTTCGCTTCTAAACGAATGTCTCGATCGTGCGCTCGGTAAGTCAAGACCTCCTGAAGATGCTTCGTTTAGAAGCGAAACTAGTCGGGTATTCTTCCGGTTAGGCTGCGTGATGTTTATGACGTCACGTAGATAACAGGAAAATTAGGCGGAATTGTCACTAGATATATAATTTTATACTTTTTTAAGTGTTTTATTTAAATATTATTTAATGTTTTTTAGGATACTTTTAAAAGTATTTGTTATTATTAAATATTAATTATTTTTATTTCAGACTCAATTGTCCCTATCAAAATTAAATTGTCTAACTTAGTTAATTTGATTAAAAAAAAGTTATACCTACATTCAGTTAAAAAAATATCGAGATTGGATGATTTATTTTAGTAGTTGTTAAATTAGCACAACTGTTTTCCATTTTGGCTCAAGGGTTGATTTGCATCTGTTATTTAGATTAAACAGTGCTGTTTTTAGAATAAATGTATGCTGTATGAAAAAGCGCTTAAAAATGTTTTGATGTTTGGATTATTCGTAAAATTTGTAATTGACCTTCATGAGAGAGTCGTAGACGCCTAAATTGAATAAATGATTTTGACTTTGACTTTGGCGTAAATGTTTCGTTTCTAAACGAGCACACTTTGAAGGGTATAAAATAAAGGAAATTATTTTTCATCCCTACATTTTGGCCTCGAGTCTTACTGAGCCCTGAGTTTGCTTCCTGAGTTTCTACAATAATCATTTATGCGATCGAAATCAAAAACTAGTCACGGACACTTCCTTTGAATTAGAAAAAATAAAAAACGTATCGGATTTAGAGGTTATAATCTATTGAATGTTTGACAGTCATATATATTAAAGCTATAAGAAGAGCATTTCTTTCTACGCAGTGAGATGGCGTTTGTCATAAAGATTGTATTTTAGTGATAAAAAATCAATTAATTCTAGAAATTACACATTATAAACGAGACTGAGACGAAACAGAGACTAGCAAACAAACATCGTGTATGCCTATCATCGTCAACTCGAAGTCGAATCAATCAAACAACGTCGCGTCATCGATGAGCATCGATTGTTTCCGAAACATCGATTGTTCGCCCATGAGTGTAGTTTTAACACGAGTTTACCACTATACCCTACAGCAAGCTACTAAGCCAGCGGACCAATATCCAATATGGCGATTAGCGATTTATGATTCAATGAAAATACTTGTTTAAATATTATTGATATTAGGAAGTAATTCTAGGTTAGCCTGAACAACATCTTCGACCACATCATCACTTACCATCAGGTGAGATAGTGGCCAAAGGCTAACCTATCAGGCATAAAAAAAAGTTTCCGTCACATTATATCCATTAACTGACCAAGGAAAAAATATGCTAGAAATGATGGTACAAGAATCGAGCTTGTAAGATCATAGGCTGGTTTCGGCTATATCCTTTGGATGAATAAGTAACATGTTGTGTATTATTGATTTTTTATCGGAATTTTTCTTAACAGAGTAGTATGTCGCCAAGCACCTAACGGTGTGTTCCGGCAGCTGTTCTTGAGAGCCAGTCATATTTCCAGATTAGCTTGAACAACATCTTCGACCACATCATCACTTACCATCAGGTGAGATAGTGGTCAAAGGCATATCATATAAGGCTATCAGGCATAAAAAAAAAATAATGAATGTATCAAATGCGAAATCTTAAGAAAATACATTGGATTGTTTACAAAAACAGAAATAATACCATCGCAACGCGACATGATGTTAGTAGATTATATACAGATAGATTCCCCTAAGGAAATCCCGGCATTTTCCCCGTACTTTCACGTTTCACCACTTCCTCAGATATATATCGACAGCCCAAGATCCTTATAAAATCATTATTATTGCCCGAAATACCCGGAAACGTCAGGTAGACGATTATTTAAAAGGTTTTTCGTGTACATCGGCCATTTTCCCACACTTGTGGGGTAGCGGGCGTCGCTGGCAATACCACTCATGCGTGAATGCAGAAATTCCTTTTGAATCTTATTTCATCAGAAATATGGGTGAATTATTTATAGTAAGTATATATTTATGGTATTATATTTTATACGTAAGTAAAACGTAGTGGTATGGCATTCCGCAGGAAGACACTGGCAGCAGGCCGCTTCCAACCGTTCTATTTGGAAATCTATGGGGGAGGCATATATCCAACAGTGGACTCCTTGCGGCTATAATCGACTGGCTAGCTACCACCCTCACGTAGAAAATCTGTCGCTAAGCATCTAACGGTGTGTTCCGGCAGCTGTCCTTGAGAGCTAGTAATTCTAGATTACCCTGAACAACATCTTCGACCACAACATCACTTACCATCAGGTGAGATAGTGGTCAAAGGCTAACCTATCAGGCATAAAAAAATAAAAAAAATAAGATAATTTTACTAAAAATAAACTCCTAATTCATCTCGATTATCACTTCAGTTAACAGCGATGTTAACAACGATTACGACTTTATATTAACATATACTTTACAGAAATATATTTTCCACAGATTATACAATAATTTCTACACGTCCGGAGCCAACGAGTGATCTTCTCAGAATGACTCCGCAGGGCACGGTATCTCTCGGTAGTGCTTTCTACCCCTTTCCCAGTAACTCTTAGTCATAGTCGTTGGGACGAGTATAGAATTGGAGGGGAGCACGATACCGGTGTTGTCAGTATTTTACATCGTGGAAGTTTTTAAATCATGACGGAGACGTGACTACGCGCCGTGGTATAAGGAAATACAAACAGGGTGGCAACAATGGGGCTTCAATTTGGTTAGATAACCCAAAAACTACGTTAGGAAAGTTTCCTTTTTGGCATATAAAGGCATCAATTACATTAGCAGCGCCATTAGCCAAAGCCCTCCAAAACAAACCGCTGCAGATAATTGCAGTATCCACATAAGAAACAAACGCTGCGTCTTAGGTACTTGTCCCACCGATGGCGAGAAAGCGAGTAAGCAGCTATCTACTATTTTTAGCTCGCGTACAAAAGATGCAGATCCCGTGTCAGCAAAAGAGAATCATTTATGTTAAGGCCGGTCGCTTCCCCATACAAAAGTCGAAGGGTGATCTCTTCCTTAATTGAGGTTTTAGGTACAGAACTATGCATTATATTGATTTATCTCCTCATTGTCTGGGCTTGTACGGCAACACATTGTTAAAAGATAATTAACTTGAGAGTTATGAGCCTCGAAACATTCTTCTTGTTAAGGACTAGACCCTCAACAGTTTGATGAATAAGGAAACAGCGAATTCATCTCTTGTAACTTGTTTGATTGCTTCGATGCATTTAGATTTTACAAATTTTTTCGTGATATCGACTGATACTTGATGATTATGGATTGTATACAATTGCAAATAGGTCCGGGGAGAGATCGCGTCGGTTGGGTGAAGAAAAAGAAGAAGATTATATATATTTTTTGGCTCATAACTTACACATGATTATTATTTTTTTAATAACTCGTAACGATACAAGGATAGGTTATGAAGAGACAAATCAATAGTATGCTTAGTACCGGACCCAAACCCCTTTTTTTTTATTAAAAATCAGTTTCTACTACAGATAAAAATTTCAAATCATCCGGCAACACCGTTTCTAGCTCTGCTCGCTTGTCGCTTATCGCAGGCCGGTGGGACAAGTGCCGTAAGTTAAGGAGCGTTCCCTAACACCATAGACTGTCTAACAGTGTCTACGTAGATACCAATTGTTTCAATAGTGTCTATTGCTTGCTCTGTGGTGAGATTACACAGTTTAATACATACTTGCTGATGGTACTACATGTTACTGTAAGAGTTAATTGTGCGAAAATGTTAACTAGAGATTTCCTTGTCGTATTAAATCAGGGCTCTGTAAGATTTACTCTTGAACTGTTCAGCTACTATCAACAATACTTAATTTACTTTACAAAAACAAAAGCGACTTACACAAGTATGAAATATAATAATACTAAATATATAATATACTTCTACAGGTATCAACTCAATTTGGTTTATTTAGTTGAATGACATAGGTACTTTTACAGTTATTTAGATTTGAACCAACTAATGAACTGATTGTGATAAAATTTATTTGGGACCATGTACCTTAGCTAATAATCAGAAAAATAATCATCAAAGTCAATTCATTTTTGGCGCAGTAATCGCGTGAAAATCATACAAAAAAAAAACTAGATTTATTGTCTCACCTTTCTCTTTTTTTGAAGTTGGTTAGTGAAAATAGACTCGTTGCTTATTGCACTGAACTTAAACATATCTGGCTAACCTTCGGTGATTTTTTTATTACCGGCGGTGTGCCTTTATTTAATTAATACTACGAACTAACAACACTACAGCTACTACAATGAAAGCATTTAGATAACCTTTATGTCATTGCACAGACACACGACACAAGTACAGACTTGTGGGGGATATACACAAGCGTAACGATAACGATCTTTTTATAACATTAGACATACCTATACTCGAATTTAGTGTAATTTAGAAACTTCCGGTAAATCATCCAGGATATGACGTCACGTAGGCATTGAGTAATCGGCCAGAAACCAATAAATAAATAATTATGATCGTCGGCACGCTTATGGAATATTCATTGGGTTAGGGATATATCTGGAAACGAAATCATAACGGCTAAGTGCGAGTCAGACTCGTTCACGTAAGTGTTCTATACTAAATACACAATAAGTATTTACAAATAAAAATCTTTTCCGCCTCAAAAGTTCGTAATGGTTTTGTTTATAATTCGAAATTTGCATGGAAAAGTACTTTTTATTCGCTATAGCGTGGAAAAGGTTTCTGAAATACGAACCAGTATAAATGTTTCATAAAAAATATTTTAATTTAGTTTAAATATAACTACTTTAGTAATTTTACTTTCAGTTTTTTTCTACGCAAATTTACTACTTTATATTAGCTGTTTTTTTTGCACCTAGCATTTCCCTCCCTGTGAGGTGAAAAATTGTGTGTTGCGCTCGGCAGCAAACTTATTTTGCGTCTCGTACCTTTGAAACCTTTACGCCCAGGATTACACGTCGATTTTGTAAAAGAAGGGTCATCTACAAAATCTAAATACATGCCATACTCCATCTTAGGCGCAGCTCCCGATTGGACTCTTTTGATGGACACGTACGAAAAACACTACAAAATTCCTGTTTGGTGTTTCATTCAGACATATTACTATACTCAAAAAATCTAAAACGCATAGTACTTTTAGAACTTACTGTGCCGTGGCAAACAAACATACCTAAAGACCACACATTAAAAACAAACAAATATTATGACCTAACAAATGCATTAACCGAAAACGGTTATGTGGTTAATTTATATGCTGTAGAAGTTGGAGCAAGGGGTATAGCAGCGAAATCCTAATAACCTACTTAAAGACTTTGGCCTGCCAAGAACAACCGTAACTTCCATCCTAGAACGTGTATCTAAGGCGGCATTAGTAGGATCTTACCAAATTTGGTTAGGTAGGGGACGAGGCATTGTAAAGAGGCCTCTTAACCCTACACCTGGGTTGCAAGCCCCAGGCCCCTCTAGCCTCTTCCTCTGCAACACTATGGACCCGGCTCCCGCACGGTGAATCCATGGAATGCTAAGTAATTCGTCACTGAACCACTTTGCTCGTGGATCATTCCTAGTATCCTTCTCCAGGTAAAAAGTAGTACCTAAAATAAAGTACCTATTCGAGCCAAATAATATTTTGCAGCTTGCATAGCAAATAAGTATTAACAGGAGGTCTACTACCAAACACGAAGTTCGAAGCTTCGTTTCGGAACGAACTAACGACGAACATCGAACTTATACCCTACAACCAAATAACTTCGGATGCGACTTGTACGAATTGTCTTCGTTTCGGATTCATAGACAAATATTATACAGAAGTGATATTGAAATCTTTGTGTAGGTTATTTATGTTGGACATGTAAAAACCGGTAAATAAATCAAAAACTAATCACCAAAAAGAATTTGTGAAGACGAATGTTTCGATAATTAATAAACTATTTATTAATGTATGTGTATGTAGAATTACTTATACTACGATTTATTTTTTTAGTAAATAAATGTTTTTCAGTTTGATGGTTGTGCCGTCGACAAACGATGAACCTAATTGAATGATGCCTTACACCATAAACTCTTTTAAAATTCTACTTGGAATAATATGACAACGAGAGTGCATATATATACATACGTATGTAATAGGTCAATGGTGCAACCATGGGCTTCCATTAGTAGATAAGCCCATATGATCAATACACCGTTCGTCAGAATATTTTTGTTTTTTGACCAGGCAGACCCATAATTGTGGCTTCTTTTTTTTTGAAGTATCTATTTCTCACGCTGCTTTCTATGGACAACCATGCAACGATTACCTAAATTAAGTAAACATTTTCTTAAAAACACAAGAATGATTTAATATAATATTACGGCGACTCTTGAATATATATATATACATTTATGTACCGACTCCATAACTTTTTTTCCACCGCCTGTGCATCACCATTATACGAGTAAAAAATAAGTTGATTTCATTTTTATTATGTATGCTGCAAATGAGGGATAAAATTGTCACGTGTAGAAAAAATCCGATTAAAAAGCATACTCGGTGTACGTGCTCATTTATACTAGGTAGTTAGGTTATTAGTTAAAAACTAAATTGTGCATAAACGGAATCACGCAAGTTTTGTTGAGGCAAAGTAGTACGTTTCTCAGCAAACGATAACTCTTAGACAGACGTAAACAGTAGGGCGTATCTATCATGAGATTATCATTAATCCGCAATCAACTTACTATCTAAATACGAAGTAATAAATGCCAAATAATATTTGGGAATAGGGTCAAATACGGGCCATATGTCAATTCACGAAGTACGGATCGAAATTCGCATCCGAAGATTCATGGTAAGAAAAGGTGCGATCCGTCAAACGAAACTTCGAACTTCGGTTTTGGGAGTAGAGACCTCTGGGACCTAAAAGGTGCGTGTCGTGAAGTAGTAACAAACACACACTCTCAATCACTCAAAAACTTTCGTAGTTATAATAATTAAGTGTGTGTGATGCGAAGAGTGTGTGTTTGATTGTATTTCATCATTCACTTCCCTAAAAATATCAACTATAAATGTTATTTTGCTTTCTTTTAACGTTTATATTAGAGGATATTTAAAGTACAAGTATTTTATAAAATCATAAGTGCCTCTGTTACTGTTATTTTAAAATATTTTAAATCGAAGTCGAGGGAAACTTTCCCGTGATGGCCGCTCCACTCGGCCTTATACTCCAGGGAGTAGAAATGGAAGAGCCTTGTAGCAACTCTGGACATAGCTTTGAGCTTTATCGCACTGTTTGCACATTGTCTGTTTTTTTACACGACTGCCCAAACATAGAGTGTAATGTTTTCATGTATGTATGTTTGTGAGTCTCTTTATGCCACCATAACTTCTAAACGGCTTAACCAATCAGTATTATAAATGCGAAAGTAACTCTGTCTGTCTGTTACGCTTTCACGCCAAAACTACTGGACCGATTTGAATGAAATTTGGTATGGAAATAGTTTGAGACCCGAATAAACATAGGATAGTTTTATCCAACTGCGCAAAAAGAGGTTAATGTTTTGGCGCGATAACCGAAAAACGCGCCGGCGGAGCCGCGCTCGGAAAGCTAGTTTTAATATATAATATATATATCATTAGATTCGTCTTGATAGCGCAAGTGATACTAGATACATATATACAAAAAGCAAACAAAAAGAAACTGGCGGATTTTAGACCATATTGTGAGAGAAAATTGTTTTTGTCTTCCAAACCAATCGAGTTGTGTTATAACTTATAAGTATAACTGAAGACCTCTAAAAAACAATTCCATAAACTTGCAGTTTACATTTCAATGGAACGGTAAAACGTTTACAGTGTTTTTTTACTATTTTAATTAATTTGTATGCTTGTTTAAAAATATTTTGACGGTTTAGGGGTAATTTATGGAATCATGTGCAGTGATTTCCAATAATTATTCAAGGTAATACGAGCAATATTATTTTAAATTCGCGAAAACCAATTTCAGAATGGTTATGAAACCCAGCTACAAACGTGAAAAATCGTGAGGTCCAATAATTATTCAAGGTAATACGAGCAATATTATTTTAAATTCGGGAATACCAATTTCAGAATGGTTATGAAACCCAGCTACAAACGTGAAAAATCGTGAGGTCCAATAATTATTCAAGGTAATACGAACAATATTATTATGAATTCGAGAATACCAATTTCAGAATGGTTATGAAACCCAGCTACAAGCGTGAAAAATCGTGAGGTCCAATAATTATTCAAGGTAATACAAGCAATATTATTTTAAATTCGGGAATACCAATTTCAGAATGGCTATGAAACCCAGCTACAAACGTGAAAAATCGTGAGGTCCAATAATTATTCAAGGTAATACGAACAATATTATTTTAAATTCGCGAATACCAATTTCAGAATGGTTATGAAACCCAGCTACAAACGTGAAAAAACTGTTCAAATCTCAACCTTAATGTTAGGTTAAGATTTGTTCTGTTGTATTATTCCAGACTCTGATGTAGTGAGACTGGACTGTGCCCCTGGGCTGCTATATTTTCTGTACAAAACAAAATCCGTCAAAGTAAGTGCGGCCGTATCCGCGCCGCTGAAACAACAAGGCCTTTCCATTTGAGGTATCTAGGGAAGCGCAGCGTATGGACATAAGGTAGGGTGTCTTTGCTCTTTCTGGCAGTATTATGAAACGGTATCTTTCTACCACAGTTGTACGAGGAACTGGACCGCGATTCAACAGCTTTGCAGCAGATTCAAAGTCAATGTCAAAATCATTTATTTAATTTAGGCGCCTACAACGCTCTGTTGAAGGTCAATTACAAATAGGTAGTAGTAAAGTTTTGAAATATTCTTCATTGTACTGCCACGTTTAGCAAAATAATGTATAGAGCCACTGCGAGAAGACAGGGCAAGTTACTCGGGGAAATTCTTTTAAACGTCTTTTTACAATGTGTTACAAACTATAATATAAAATTATTACAATATTTGTTTAAATTTGTCAAAGTCAAAATTATTTATTCAATTTAAGCGTCTACGACGCCCTTGTGAAGTACAATTACAAGTTTTAATATTTAAATATTGTACTTACACGTTCAGCAAAAAAATGCTTGGAGCCACTGCGAGAAGAACGGGTGAGAAACTCGGGGCCATTCTTTTAATCGTCTTTTAAATAAGCATTGCAATTCAACGGGGCAATGCTGCCAGCATGCTGGGCACGCTGACAACTGGTAGTGGGCTAGAGCATTTGGACTGCATGTGAGTCTGCTATGACTTATAGGTTGTCTTAATGCTTACATTGTAGTAGCTTTAGTGTTGTATATAGTTCGTAGTATTTTATTAATAAAGGCATACCGCCGTTTAAAAAATAATTTTATAAATGTATAACAAAATTTGTTTAAATATGATTTTACCACTGTTTCATGTGTGAACGAGTTATAATGTGGAAGATTATGGTTAACATGCTTGACTTAGACTACTGGAACTACTACTGGAGCTACTACATTGTTAAGCACAGGTGCAGGTTTGGACCCAAACCCCCCTTTTTGGAATATTTAAAAAATCAGGTCAAAACTTACTATCCTTCACTCTAAACTTATGTCATTTTAGGTATATTTTTGTCTTTATTTGTATATGTTTCCAAATATATATGTATATACATATATAGTTATTGTATGTTATGTATATATATATATAAGCATTTATAATACGCATATTTTTGTGTGTGTATAATATAACTCATTTTTGTTTTGTTTAATTTAGTTATTTAATATTTTTTTACTGTTTGAGTATTAGTAACATTAGCTTAAAAACCCTGTCCATGTACTGCCAAAATATACAATATTGTTAGGTTGTCTGGAAGAGATTGCTTTAAGCGATAAGACCGCCCGTTGTTTCACTTAGTTACGTTGTATCTTTAGTTGTGAGTTTTTTTATTTAGCTTTGTATTACAATAAACAGTTTATTTATCTATCTAATCGGCAATCGACACTATCTGCCACTGGTTTATAGATCGGATCGTATCTCGACTTCAAATTTGCTGTATTTAAATTTCATGTTGCCATGTTTCGATTCCGGAAATTCCAGTATAGCACTATTTCTGCTCTGGCAACATTATGAAAGTTTGATATAAACAAACAAGGGCCGGATGTGACCGAATTCGCGCGAGTGGACCACTCCTCGCTTTAAGCGATTTGTCAATACCCGGTGTACCGCGCTCAACAACTCTTGACGCTTTCATTGCATTTCAATTTTAATTATGTATTATGTAAAACTATTGAATCCTGTCACACATATGCGTGGAGTATGTGTTGGTCGCGGTTTGAATGACCCGCGACCTGTTTTTTTCTCTAAAATCATGATGACATAATAAAATAATTATAAGAATATTGTTTTAAATTACAAAACGTGAACATATTAATATTATTTATTTATTTCCATACATAATATAAACTTAATATTATAACAAACAGCACCTGTTTTCGCAACCTCTTTCAAAGCATTATTGGTAATCCTACAAAATGGTATAATTTTTCCTATTCAAAACAATATTGATATATTGTATAAAATCAAAGCTTAGATTTTATGGACATTCGCCTCACTGACGCTAGTACTCTATGGGAATACAGCTTTCGGTAGTATGGTTTATTAGGCTATTAAGATAATTAGGAGCTCTGTTGTTTTGGTAATGTGCAACAAACGTTAGGCTCAGCAACTACATGACACGCTACTCATTGATTTTTTCCCTGAGTCGCCTGAAACGAAATCAAACAGAAGGATATGGGAGAGTCAATTTATTAAAGCAAGGAATTCTATAACGTAATTGTTTGTGTGTCCTTCTTGGAGCAAATAATTAACTCCGTATCGAAAACCAAAATAGAGCCACTAAATGAAGACGCTTAACGTGTCGGTTTTCACATCAAAAGCTCTTTAAATAACGTCGCTAATTAGGCGCCCACGAGTTTCAAGAATACTTCAGTAATTTATAAAAAAATAAGGTATAGGTTAAAATAAAGTTAATAGAAATTCGCACCCTATATGTTTATATTGCACAGGACCCTTCTTTTAAGGTGAAATTATAAATATAAAAGAATTTTAAAAAGGAAAGAAAACTTAAATCGTATGTATGATATGTTTCGAAGCAATGATGGCCGATTAGTAATAGCTATGGACTGCCTGCAGGTCCAGGGTTCGTTCCCCAACGCCGGCTTGAGCTTCACCGCATGGTGGAACAGCATTTTGCGAATTCTCGCCTGGCTTAGAAAATAAAGTAGAAAATTTGTCACTAAGCCCCTAACGGTGTGTAGTTTTAGCAGAGTGTTGCAGTAGCAGTCCTTGAGAGCCATTAAAATGACATGCACATGAGACTTAACAACTGTTGGCCTCAGGCTGACGGGCGCAATGCAATTTGTCACTTGTGTCGAAATACATATGTTATAAGCAGAGGTTACCGCTTAACATTAGGCGGGCCAAGTGCTTGTTCCGCCAAAATCCTATTTTTTTAATGAAATACGGGAATTTAAGGCTATATTTGCCAAATAACGTTATATAATTTGTAACCTAAAAGTGACGAATGTATTGTGTAGGCACGTTTTTGCAACTGAAATATCGAAAATACAGTGTAATATTTCATTTGTTTAGGCCCTTAGAAAACTGTAGCGGATTTTTCTCTGATGGGTTCACGTACAGAGTACAGCTAGCGGTATATGTGAGCGGGAATTGATTAATAATTATAAGGGGTGGACAAGTGCGTCTTAAATAGCTTTAGCTCAACAGATTTTTAGCAATAATAGGTTAGTTGATAGCGAAAGTTGTTGTTAGGTTGTAGTAAAAAAAATATATTTTATTCTGAATCATACTTGCTAAGGCCAAGATAATTCTGAAACAGGTTCCTTGAAATTTTCTTGATAACATAAAACTCCATAATTAACTCAAATTTCGCTTGTAATGTAAATATCTTAATTATTCATGTATGTATGAGTATGAAAATGTAATAATAAAATATCAAAACTTTATCTTGAGGGAGAAGTAACGTTACATTTAAGTGACTAGTTTTTTTTTTGTTATTAAGCTGTCTTTAGTTTTTCACTCGAACTGATCGATATTTCACCATCGCTGCCTCTCTTTCACTCCTACGCAGTCCGATAGTGAGAGAATTTCAGCATATGTCCTCAGTTTTAATGGTACTAAGGCTTAAGTAGCTGTATAAGTGTATATATAATGCCAACTAGAGGAGACATAATAGTGTACTGATATTTCAGTTGTTTAGGCCCTTAGAAAAGCGCAGCGGCTTCTTCTCTGATTGTTTCAAATCTTCTGTTGACTTTCAAAGTTCAGTAAACGGAATATGTGAGCGGGAATTGATTAATAAAGGTATAAAAGAAATATAAAGTATCAAGAGGTGGGGTCGCGCACTATTACACTCGTTGAGTTCTGATCGTCACCACGGGTCGTTAAGTGATTGGCTCTTACGCTCGCTGGACAGACGCACCTACCGTTTTATATAACAAATTTTTATATACCGGATTTCGACTTTTCGAACAATATTCCGATTTAGTAACTAAATATAGTTTTTAAGTATAAAAGCGTGCCTTTTATGTGATCGACCGGTATTTTTCACTGTATTTCACACACTTCTAATCGTGGTATTGCATGGTCTTAGGGAATTTTTGGAATGCCTAGCTACCACCCTCAAGTAGAAAATCTTTCGCCAAGCATTCAAAGGAGTGTAGTTTTGAAGCACTCGTAACGGAGCTTGCTTGCGTATGTTAAGCAACGTCCGATGCGGTCGTAACTTCGATGAGTTACCGCTTGTGGCATATATACAAATGAGCGCTTCTGTGCTTCGGGGAGTATGTTAATGTACCATCGATCCCGGTTGCAATCTTAAAGATGGCACACGTTTTAGCTTGGTGGAAGAGCATTTTGAGAATGCTAGCCTAAATAGCAGCTATACCACCCTCAGGTAGAAAATCTGTCGCCAAGCACGCAACGGTGTGTCCTGGCAGCTATCTTTATGAGACCCAGTAATTTTAGCATATTATGCTGTCTTGAGATTCACCGCATGGTGGAAGGGCATTTTGTGAATGTTATCCGGACTATCTATGACCTTTGAGTAGAAAATATGTCTTTTTATATCTTTATTTTTGCAATAACGCATGTGTGATGATGACTATAGGGGTGGATGACGCGGGTTCGAATCCCGCACATGAATATAATTTTTCCTCCAGTAAATTTGTTATTTTGTTAAAAAAAAATATGTCGTCTAGCATCTAACAGTGTGTTCTAACCAGCAGTCCTTGAGAGCCAGTATTTCTAGGTTATACCTACCTGTTAACACCTTCGACCACATCATCGCTTACCATCAGGTGAGATTGTGTTCAAAGGCTTACCTACCAGCAATAAAAAGAATGCATCTGTTATAGTCCGTTTAACATTAGGTAGGCCTCGCGCTTGTCAGTCACAATACCATACATTATAATACTTAATTGATAATATGTCTTAGCGTCATAGAAACAACAATAGAACTTTGCCTTTACTATGAGTTCCGGAAGCACCTTTTATGTGCGGAACCCCGAAATCTATGCAAATGATAGGTTGGCTCGGCGTCCAATATGTCGACCTACATGTACCTACTGGTAGTTTAGTGCACGAGGTCGCAGCCTGGTACACACTGACAGATTTACGTATATGCAAATATATTGTTATTTGCTTCAACTGGTGTTATTGCCTGTTTTATTACACCTGACATAGATTATAGAAGCTACGACACAGATTTTTATAATATATACTTAGATATATTTTAGGTATAATATATTCCAAACATATTTCAACGCTTACAGAAGAAAAATTCAAGTTGCACGTGAAAAACATTGATGACAAAACATGATTAAGAAATCCTACTACACCGTTTGTGATTACTTAAACGACAAAAATCTTTGGACAATTACTACGTAATTTAAACAAATATTGTAATAATTGTATTATATTGTATGTAACACAGTTAAGACATTCAAAAGAATGGCCCCGAGTTGTTTGCTCGCAGTGGCTCTTATGTATATATATATGTTTTATGAACTTGGCAGTACTATGTAGCCTACAAAAAAAATATATTAATTGACCTTTATAAGAGCGTCGTATATGCCTTAATGACTTTACGATTCAATATCAGAAAACAGGACCCTATTACTAGCCCCAGTCCGTTTGTGGCGCCGTCCGACCTAAACAGCTATCTTTTAAACCGTAGGTAATAGATAAAGAAATTTTATTATATTTAGGGGATTGTTAAAAAAAATTATAAGTATAAAGTTAAAGTCTGTGGTGTAGATATTTCTGATGTTGATTTATGCCCTCAACCTGACTTGTCATGCTACACAGTCGGTTGCGTCTTCGGGAGTACACCACGATTCGAGAGTTGTTTGCTCGCAGTGGCTCTTATGTATATATATATGTTTTATGAACTTGGCAGTACTATGTAGACTACAAAAAAAATATATTAATTGACCTTTATAAGAGCGTCGTATATGCCTTAATGACTTTACGATTCAATATCAGAAAACAGGACCCTATTACTAGCCCCAGTCCGTTTGTGGCGCCGTCCGACCTAAACAGCTATCTTTTAAACCGTAGGTAATAGATAAAGAAATTTTATTATATTTAGGGGATTGTTAAAAAAAATTATAAGTATAAAGTTAAAGTCTGTGGTGTAGATATTTCTGATGTTGATTTATGCCCTCAACCTGACTTGTCATGCTACACAGTCGGTTGCGTCTTCGGGAGTACACCACGATTCGGTCGAAGAAATAGGGACACCGCATACACAATTTTTCACCCAACAGAAAACGAAACTAATTTAAAAATTACATAAGAATTTTACAACCCTTGATAAGAACCCAGCTAGTCACAATTTGTTAAGCTTACTGTAGGGACACAGATTACATACTATATGTTAAGTCAGTCGTCGCCCGCCCCGCTTGTAGTTAGGTTGTCTAAAGCCTAATAAACGTGTGAGCATTTATATTGTCTTTTACCTGGGCACCACCACCGTGCGCACCCCCTACTTACCCCTATAGGAAAGTAGATAGTAAAGCGTACACTTACGTACGACCAAAAAAGGTATTACCTATTTACTTAATAACGCAAAAATTTCAAATTGAACAGTGTCTGGGAAATTTTCTCATTACAAAATAACGTTATCATGCATAATGTGGCTTACAAATGAAATTCCAGTTACTTTTATGTGCACAAAAGATGATATGACAGATAGGAAAGCTCGCCATAAAACACAAGGTCAATGTACGGAGAACCGTGTCTTTACAGTAGATAGAAGATATCCATGATTAGATAACTAATGTGCAATGTAAGGACTGATCTTTGTAACATTTCCCGATTTCAAGAGGTAGTTGACAAAAAATAATGAAATTTGGGCTGTACCAAAAATTAGATTAGATAAAGTACAGAAACAAGGTCGTTATTCGAAAATACTGATATACAATAAATTACCAAAATACCGGCCAAGTGCGTGTGGGACTCGCGCGAAACGATGAAATAATCAAGTCTGTTGTATGGGAGCCCCCCTTAAATATTTGTTTTATTTTATTTTTAGTATTTGTTGTTATAGCGGCAATAGGAGTACATCATCTGTGAAAATTTCAACTGTCTAGCTATCACCGTTCTTGATATACAGCCTGGTGACAGACGGACGGACAGCGAATTTTTACCCTTTGGGTACGGAACCCTAAAAAGCTTAACCACCTCAAAATACAGTTTGTTCAAACTAAAACTTAAGAACTTTTTTTGAAAACGATCCCTTCTACACTTTAAAAGAAATATTAAGTGTAAAAATATTATAATTATAAAATTTTAATCAATTATTTTCATAGACATAATTAGAATTTAATGTATTTAAGTAGTATAAACATGTTTTAAATGTAGGTACCTTGAACTTAAAAAAATCTTCTTTTGTAAAAAAATTACAAAAGGGCTGATGAAACTTCTTTATATCTTGACTCCAAATTCAAAACCAAGAATCTGTGCCATTTTCAAAGCATCTGTTGGCATGTCCTCTTAAAGAAACATATCATTGTCTTAGCTTGTGATACAGTAATACTTGTGTCGCGTTTGTATTTTGATCATTTTGTTTGTTTGATAAATAAATAATGCTGTGGGATTCGTGTTCGAGAAACTTCGGCTCGTCACGCTAACTTTGAACACGTTTTCGCCAATGGATTTGTCTGTGTTTTTAATATGGACGATAAGTTGCTAACTTTGGAACTATAACTGAGACCCTGATGTAGGTTCTTAACTTTGTTAAACTAGAAAAGTATATAGACTGACAGATTAAAAAGCCTACTCTAGTCTGGATACGCAGGTTCTCAGGATATCTCAAAGTTTTATAGGCATCTATGTAATATGTATAGGAATACTATAGCAAATCAATTCTTACGTACATACAGACACGACTTTTATGATTGTTAATAATTATATCCTCTTTTAATATATCAACGCACTCTGGACACGCTAGTTATAATATATCTACATCTACACTAGTATTATTACGAGGAAAGATTTCTATTTTTTATGTAACGAATAAACTTAAAAGTACGGCAATGATTTGAAAAATTCTTTCACCATTAGAATCCTAAATTATCACTACTCATATCAAAAATGTTTACTTCGAAATCGGAAGAAAATGTTTATAAAAAATTTCCAGAATTTTGATTCAATTTTTTTTTTATTTGATGATAGTTAAGCCTTTGACCACAATCTAACCTGATGGTAAGTGCTCGAAGGTGTTAACAAGCTTAACCTAGAACTACTGGCTCTAAGGAACAGCTGCCGGAACACACTGTAAGGTGCTTGGTGACAGATTTTCAACTTGAGGGTGGTTGCTGCCCAGGCGGGCATTCACAAAACGCCCTTTCACCATGCGGTGAAGCTCAAGCCCGCGGCGGGATTCGAACAATGGACAGGTTGCGCGGCAGGGCAGTCCATAGCCAATGCCACTGAGCCATCACTGCTTCTAATTATTTTGTACTAATTGTTGTATTTTTCTTCTACAGGTAAGCAAATATCAGAAGATCCGTGATCAACATTATCAGCTCCACTGGTGGTAAATCCATAGTATAGTTATACATTTAAGGTCTTAAAATCTGTTAAATCAGTTTTTTTAGCTCGAAATACTGAATAATACTGAAAAAAGAGATAATACTGAAAAGAGCGATATCCGTCATAAAGAAAATTAATACTATTCAATTTAATTACCTTTTATATGCATTTAAAAAATCACAACGAATTGCATAGTGTGCGAAAGGCTAAAAATGTATTTATTTATTATTATTACATAATTAAAACGGTACGAGCACCAATTACATTAATTAATTACACATTAAAATTAACATTAAATAGTAATGATCATTAAAATGTCACTTAAAAATTATAAAAATTTACAAGAAAAACTATACATCATAATTGTGATTTGTCAATAGTACAATATAAATAAGTTTAACATTATATATAAAATTAAAATAATAACAATTGAAAAATAGATACTAACATCAGTCTCTTTCGCAATATCTAAGGCAAGCTGACATTAAATCTGTCCATCCATCTCTAAACAAATCACATTCAGATTTAGTTTCCAAGAGAGCGTTGAGCGCTGCAAGTGTGCGCGGAATGGGCGAGACAGAGCGCGCCACTGTACAGCAACGTGGCAACGCGAATAGCTTGTGGCGCCTACCGCGACTATAGTTTTCTGGTATAAAAAAACGACATAACCCGTTTAAAAATCGTCTACATGGCCTGCAATATCGCGGTAACAGCAATAGTATAAAATCGATGCTATGTAGGATAGGAAATTTAACATTATAGAAACTGGCCTGTCACTTACTCTTTAGGGCTCTTGAAACAATGTCTGTTATATTATATTGTGTGTAATTTTCACTCTTTTCCGACCGCAGCGATTAACGTAACCGCCACATTGTAGTGTGCGCTATTATGAACCTTATTTTGAGAGTTATTTCTTTGATTTTCGCCTGAAACTATTTCGAGACATGAATTGCGCTATTCAGTACTGATAAGATAAAAAGAGATTACGGCACCGCGCGCTGATCTAAAAATAAAATTATTGTTAATCCAAGCCATCAGTCAAATTTCTGTCTGGTTAGACTTAGGTATTAAAATGAACTAAGTAATTAAAAATGAAATACTGACCTAAATTATGCAAACGAGTTTCAGAGTCATACCGAAACTGTGAAAAAAAACAAGGCTTTTTTCCAGAGATGCATACGTTACAATAAGTGAAGTGATTTCGTTTATTAAAAAAACACTTATATAGAACTAGCTTTCCTGGCGCGTTTCCGCCCGCGCGTATGTCGGTTACCGCGCAAAAACATTAACCTCATTTTGCGCAGTTGGATAAAAACCATCCTATGTTTTTTCCCGGGTCTTAAACTATTTCCATCTCAAATTTCATTCAAATCGGTCCAGAAGTATTGGCGTGAAAGCGTAACAGACAGACAGACAGAGTTACTTTCGCATTTATTATATTAGTACAGATTTTATAGTAATGACCGGTTATGTTTGCAGCTGATAAGTTAGCCCATGATCACCCTCACGTGTTGGCTCGCGCAGATTAAATAAATGGTTCTCAGTTGCCGAAACACATCTTAAAGTGCATGGCGACAGGTTTATTTTGAAAGCGGTAGCTAGTCAAGCGAGCATTCCAAAAATCCGCTTCCATCTTCTTTTGATAAAACTCAAGCCCGCGGCTGGTTCACAATATGGAACCCCATGCGCGGCAGTCCATCGCTTTTGCCACTGCACCTTCACTGCTTCATTTTTTTTCTTGTTAGTTATATATATTATATATATATATATATATATAACTTCTATTAAATAGATGAAAAGACAGACTAATATAACCAAACTGTAAGGGACTAAAGAACCGTAAAAAAGAGGAATGTCCCAAGATACCTTACCGACAATTTGGTAAAGTTGAGTACAGAGAAAATGCCTTAAACACCATAGTCACGAAGAAATATACTTAAAAGCACAGATAAGCCAATAGTTACAGCGTCTTCAAGTAAGTGCCATAGCAATGAATACGCCAATAAGCCCAAAGGTAAGTATTTGCGCAAAACAAATACATTATTAACAGACGTACAAGCCTTACGTTTTACGTAAACCGACCGACAGCGGGACATTACGCCCAAATAAAACTTTCAGGATGTATTGACGAAACATCCAAACGTCTTCCTTGTAGTTACGCAAAGCTACGTAAAGTTACGTAACTCGTGTTCATTGCAAACGGAAATAGTTCGTAGCGGTTACGGAATAGGGCGTTAAATTGCTTGACATGTGAACGAAAACAGTGTTAACGGTTGACGTTCAAGGACTGAATAACCGTAACGTAGCATTTCGGTTGTTTGTGTAATGCAAAGTTTTATAAGAGCTTTTTTCTGGCAGAAACATTTTCATATCGTAAAATATGAAAGTGTATACAAGAAGGTTTTCAATTCGATTCGTATAATGTTTATACTTTTACGAATTGAATTGAGAACATTCTTGTTTTAAGAGGTTTGTTATACTTTTTTCGTGCTATAAAACGATACCCTGTTAGTGAGTCCTCGATTTACATATGTACATCGAAATATGTATGAAAAAGTACGTACTATACAAAACTATTTTGAAGCACTCGTAGCGTAGTTAGCTTAACCGTTCTGAAACGGTCAGCAAAGTTAAGCAACGTCCGTCGCGGTCATGAGTTGGATGGGTGACCGCTGGTGACATCACCTACTACTGAACGCTTTCGTGCTTCGGAGGGCCGTCGGTCCCGGTTGTTATCTTTGGATGGCAGGAATTATAGCATGGTGGTAGGGCATTTTGCGAATGCCCGCCTGCCTAGCTACCACCCTAAAGTAGAAAATCTGTGCCAAGCACATAACGGTGTGTTCCGGCAGCTGTCCTTGAGAGCCAGTTAATCTAGGTTAGTCTGAACAACATCCTCGACCACATCATCACTTACCATCAGGTGAGATAGTGGTCAAAGGCTAACCTATCGAGTATAAAAATATATTTAATGAAAGCTTATTTTGAACCGTCGCTCATCGCGTCGTGGTTTTTAAACTTTAAACTTCGAGGGCTTAAATCCGTGCCAGGACATGCTATAGTCCTGGCCCCAGGGACCGCAGGCACGGGTTTGGCACATAAATTTGAGCTACCACAGGTTAACTAAAGTTCCATCTAATACAAAAAAAATAATTCAACATTTTTGTTTGTTCTCTGTCGTAAAAAATACACACTCTCTTTTGGTGTGATTATAGTATAAACTCAAAACTATAATATTAAAGAATAAAAACCAGTCGAGTGCGGGTTGTACTCTATGGATCCCAAACTTAATGAAAAATAACCAGTATTTGTTGAATACATCAACGAATTTATTGTGTATTTGTACAGAACTCTCGGTGTGGGGTTTTATTTTTATTTGCCTCTAAAGATAGCTTGTATTTGTGTTTACTAAGATTTGAGTTCAGTACTAATGATGACTTGAATCAGATGTAGGTACTGTAAAATGATCAGATTTTGTTTGAAGTCGCATTTCTGTTTTGATTTCGTTCAGAAATTCCATATAAAGGGATAATCGATTTTCACCGCATGGAATATGTACAAAGAAAGAATTCTGTAACAAAATATGGCCCCGAATAAAAATAAAAAGTAATGTTTATATCTGCCTACATTTTTGTATTATATTTTATATGCAATTACTATTATACCGTTCCTTAAATAGCGATTTCAAATACCGTTTAATTTGGCTGATGAAATCCTCACCTGTCACAGCCTAAACACAAGAAAGGCCATTTGAGTTAGGGTCGAGCAGAAGGCTATATTTCGTCCTAACGATCTTATAAACTGTGCCTATTCTGTGGTCGTTATAGGATGGCACGTATTCAATTTATTAGTCCGCAATTTTACCTTAAACATGAACTTTCTTGTATTACTACGTAAGGCTTTACGAATGAAGAATGCTTTGGACTACGGCGTTACAAGTGTTTTTTTTTAATGGGATTGTGATGAAACACGCACGAGATCCTCCATGTTAAACGGGAACCTCTGCCTATAACTGCCTATGACAGATGCATTTCGTCACAAGTGACGAATTGCACTGCTCCCATTACCTTGAGACATATAGTTGTTAAGTCGAATGTGCCTGTGATTTCATAATTACATACTGGCTCTAAGTATTTAACGGGACTTAAGCCTGCACCGAGGCAGCGATACGTAATTGTGGTTCGTTTGATCCCTTGCTGTATCTTTATTTCTTAATTTTGAGTTATGTTATATATTATATTTAAGGATTCATTCTATAAATGATACACTTTGGAAACACGATTACTTAAAATTTTCTGTATAGAAAAAAATTCAAAGTTACATTTAAAAAACGAAATAAACCCTTAGTACGGCGTAAATACTTAACGGAGAGTCATAAGTATTTGAAAAATAAAAAACATGTTTTCTATAACGTATACACATTATTATATATTTTTTTACTATACGAAATAAAATACTCAAATTTACGCATGTTCCGCCCATTTTAGTCAGAGCCGCGATGCTTTGTCCCTATCCGCTTTAGTAATTCTTCGCCCATCGGACGGGGACGGATGCTGTTGGCGTGCCTTACTTACGCACACATACGCGACGCGCCTAAAAAGCTCGGTGCGCCCTTAATCGCGGACGAAGTTTTGACCAAGTTACATTGGTGGTTTATAGTATTCCCTCCACCAGTCAATTAATGAGAACTCAATATGGTAGTGAGCACGGATTTAGGAAGGGAGGGGATATGGCGCGAGGCATTTATTCTACTGATCCGCATGTCGCAGTTTTTCAATTATCTATCCCCACTGCGCTTCACGCCTACAAATGAAACAATAAACTCTTAAAGTAATACACTGAACGCAGGGCTCCCATTAGCTACTTACACCAACTAATTACAATGCACACTGACAAATCAATCAATCAAAGCAAAGCGCTCGGACATCACAGTAACAATAAAAATTACCCCTACATGCATACATTTACACGTACGCTAGGGCTTGATACTATCGGTAAAGTGGTATCGAAATAAAAACTACATAGTTTAACTGAATAAGTAATTGAGTATAAAATAACATTTCATGCTACATATATTCAAAATTCATGTTTTATTTATTTTCATGTCACCTAAAATTTTATGAAAATGTAAGTAAATAATATGAAAAATAATTGAATATAAAATAAAACAGCTTGCACTTGGTTTGAACCGTTTTAGGTTATTATTTATTGGATAAATGATACTTGACAACACATAGTATGTATGTAACTTTATAAGTTTTTATATTTTTTAAATTAATTTCACACGTACTTCTGTCAAAGCAGTCGTGGTTTCGGGGCAATTCGCATTCTTGGGGATTATGTAGCTCCAAAGAACAAGATGCCTTTGAGTCGACTTTCTCCGATTCCTAAAAGTTATGAATGCAATTGAAAACGCAGTAACTGTAGTCGGCGTACTATAGTCACTACCTGCAGTATGCGATCGGCAAGGAGGGTAAGCGACGCGCTGCGCTAGACGCAGTAAATATTATCTTGCAGATAAGATTTCGTCACCAGATTTCAAGAAGTTCTCGATTGCCCTCCTTACCGCTCGCATACCGCTGGTGGTGCCAAGCATTAGTGGGTGGACTATACTAACAAAGGTAATACATTTTATATTTCATATCATGCATTTTTCGTATAAAAAATAAAAGGTATGTACCGAAAATATATGAAAAACTTTTATTTTTGGGACTGCTCAATCAAAAAGTCTGCCACTTTTATTCAAGGGTTGAAACATCTCTTCCCTAAAATGGGCTGAACATATTCTGCTATTTTTAAATGGTAGCCAGGTAGATCCCCTGCCTGTCGCTTCAATCCATTTTTCCTTAATATTTGGATCTTTTGGGAGACTGACAGAAAATGTATGTTCTGTTTTAAAAATATCTTCCACTATACAACAGTCAATTATTATAAGTAGTCTCTTACCAAATAACGTTTGCAATATTGCTTTTAAGTTTATTAACAACATTTAGCAGGCTCGTTAAAGTATTGATTGATATAAGTATTTCTATAATGTATCGACCACATCACTAACTCTCGGCCGATAGCAGCGGCCGTACTACGCGACGATGCGCGCTTTCAGAATATCGTTAACGCAATTCTACATTGCGGCATTTGCTTGTTGAGTCGTAAACAATTTTATAACATTAGGAGCAATGGATTTCGATAATGAATATGCTATACTTTTGTCACCTTTGGCACATTTTCAACGGCTCTGTTAACTTCGTTTGGAATTATGATGGATTTTAAATAATAACATGTGAATTCTTGTATTTACATGTCAAATGATGTTCCATTTATGCTATAGTTCACCTTGTCACTTTTGTTCTTGCACGTAATGACAGCACAACTTGGCATTTGGTGGTAATTACACGATGTTTGCACGACCGTGGACAAAGTGCGACTGGCGTGCCGATATTTACGATTTTAACTAACAAGTTCTCTGGAACTCGTTGCTGCGACACGTGTCACGCCTCCTCGGCATATCCCCTCCCTTCCTAAATCCGTGGTAGTGAGCCTAATTTTGATGAACTGAGAGCGGAGCAGAAGCGGGCTCGCGTGGAATGGTGCTCACAGATGCTACTGAAGTACGACCACGGACATTCTAATACTGTTTATGACATTGTATCAGGAGACGAAACGTATGGATTTATTGTTTTGAACCCGAAAAAAACATCAATCTTGTGAATGGGTGTTTGAAAATGAGAACAGGCCAACAAAAGTGAGGCAGGCGAGAAACGTTGGTAAACAAATGATCGCGGTTTTTTTTCCCTGCTACGGGTCCAATCTGCACGAATTGTGCAGATTGGACCCGTACATACAACTTAATATTCGGTGAATATTTCAAGTTTCTACCCGTTTTCATTGTTATTATTTATAGCAAATAAACGGCGAAAATATCTTTTATTGTATGGGAGCCCCCTCACTTATTTATTTTATTATATTTTAATTCATTATAGTTAAAGAGAACATAAAACTAAATGTTATGTGAATAGTTAAAGCATCTACCTGTCACCGTTATTAGTATCGAGCGAGAATCGGTAAAAAAATAAAGTTTGTTGTATGGGAACCCCCTTAAATATTTATTTTATTTTTAGCATTTGTTGTTATAGCGGCAATAGAAATACATCATCTGAGAAAATTTCGACAGTCTAGCTATCACCGTTCTTGAGATACAGCCTGGTGACGGACGGACGGACAGCGAAGTCTCAGTAATAGGGTCCCGTTTTTACCCTTTGGGTACGGAACCCTAAAAACAACACTGTCATTACACTGCATATAATGATGGCAATTAGAGTTCATCGTGGAAAAGACAATAGAATCCCATTATACCTACAATAAAACGTACAACTACTAAGTGTATCAAACTAATCAATACAAAAGGGTCGTTATCAGTAATTTGAGCCGTACTATTATAAAGTCATTAGACAACACACATAATGTGATACGAAATCAATCCCTAAAGTAACGGGTGGGGTGATGGATACGGTTGTCACTTTGTTTATGTTACGTTGCGTAGGTACTTGTCCCACCTTAGCGCGCGGCGAGAAAGCGACTAGCTATCGATGATTTTATCGCTAGGAGCTAAGAGTTGCGAAATCAGAACTCAATATACTGAAGAAGGTACATGTTCTATGACTGCTGCTGCTGATTTAGCAGCTGTTAAGCCCTTAAGAGTACAAAAGATACATGTCCCGTGTTAACAAAAGAGGTGCATATATTAATAATTCTTCACTGAATGTTCACGCCCCGGCGAGAACTCGCTCTCCACTAGTTTACTTACCGCTGCGACAAAAGGTATACTCACTTAGCGATACTTGCTTTGTGGGCAAAATCGAGAGACTCTCGCTGACTCCTATACTTTTTAAGTGTTTTATTAAAATATTATTTGATATTTTCTTCAAATACTTTTTAAAATATTTGTTATTATTATATATCATTGTATTCTCGAAGGGGGAGGTGGACATGTTTACACCAATCTATTATTAACGTACTATAAATAAATGAATTAAATGGTATATAATTTAATGGGGGCGTGTCTCCCAACCCACGTAAATTCTATTTTCAATACACACCCCTTTCAAAACAAATCTCTCGACTGAATCGATGACGTCACACATCATTAACAAACTATTAATTAATCATTGCGAAACTAACTGAAATAGACCATATTGCGTTCAGATTAAAGTGTAGTTTCGTTTGGAGGCCGGTGTCGTGTCGCCGTCGGATTTAATGGCTGAGCTTTTCGTGAATAATCTAGAATGTGAAGTGACATCGCCATTTGCATAGGTGTCAAATTAATTTTCATTCGATGCTCTGCCCCGTTTTTAACAGCTGATTGGCTAACATATTTCTCCGGTCAAGTTGGCTATTTCTTGACTTTGGTCACTTTGAAGGGAACACCGCTCTGAGGAACATATAACATAATGGCTGTTTTGGCAATTTAACAGTGCTATAGGTTTTTGAACAAGGATTTTAAAATGTCCAACAAGGATTTGTTAAGGACATATTTTAATTTTCACGAAAACAGAAGCGAAAATGTACGTCGTTGAGATTCAAGAAAATATTTACATAGCTGCACTTAATATATTTTTTACATAGGTATTAATCAAGCCCTTCAAAAAAGGGCTTGATTAATACCTACGTACAATCGCATCCATATGAAAAGTATTTATTTCCCCATTTTTGCTCATTTCGAACACGGGCTTGATTAATACCTATGTAAAAAATATGTTAAGTACAGCTATGTAAATATTTTCTTGGATCTCAACGACGTACATTTTCGCTTCTGTTTTCGTGAAAATATGCTCTTCAATTATGTCCTTAACAAATCCTTGTTGGAAATTTTAAAATCGGACAATCGCGTCCATGTGAAAATAATTTATTTCCCCATTTTTGTTCATTTCGAACAAAGAAAAGGTAGTAGACTCGGGCGCCCGCCAACTAGCATTTGAATTAAGTTGAAATAAATAAACCATTGAAATACGGCAATCAAAACTCTATTTAAATACGGTACACAAATAAAAGTTTGCACTCTTTTCAAATAAATCAGTACAGTCCAAACACAGCCTACGCTAAGACGTGTTAAAACATCTCTGTGTTCTATTAATATTTTATTTTACCGGCGGCATGCCTTTATTAAACAAAATACTACGATTTATATACAACACTACAGCTACTACAATAAAAGAATTTAGACAACCTATAAGTCATAGCAGACTCATAGGCAGTCTAAATGCTCCAGCCCAGTACCAGTTGGCAGCGTGCCGAGCATGCTGGCAGCATTGCCCCGTTGAATTGGAATGCTTATTCGTTGAGCCAAATATGTTCTATTAATAATTGTAAAAATAGCGTAACGTAACCATCGATTTAAACAAAAAAGGAAGATACGGTACGCCCTTACGTGGAGAAAAATTAACACAAGCACATAAAGCACACAGCTGCACTTCCATTGTATATGATACGTTTTAGTTAATGACAAAGACAGGAAGAAAACCATGTAATAGACGCACCTACGCACACTATTGAGACTCAATAAGGAGACGTCTGATTTGACATTGCCATGTTCGAGGTACGAGTGCCGTTTCTCCTATTTCTTATAAGTTTAATGAACGTAACGCAAATGTTTCCAAAGGAATATCATAGTCTCGGCACGGAATAAAAAGGACCAGAGTTATCACTCCGCAAAACCATTCCAATAAATAATCGACTCTAGCTACCAAGCAATAAAGTGCACTTCAGCTCGCAAATCACGGAGTACCTAATACTTATATTTACCTACAAGACGTCTCTCTTTCTATCGCATAGCCACGCATAGCTCTGATCTCTTCTGACGCGGCACGCACGTACAATAAGCCCGTCCGGACGGATACGCACATGTACCTTACCTGTACAGTCGCCTGCAATAAGAAGTAAACATTCGTAATTTTCAAAATTGTGCCAATAACTTCTGTTTCTCTTGATGTACACAGAAGTATCTTAAAATCAAAGAATAATTTGAATATTTCAACTCATGTTTAACTTCAATAATTATTAAACTTAGTGACATCGCAATAATTTTGAAAATTTCGAAGTGTATACTTCTTATTGCAGGCGACTGTACCTTTGTACTTTAAGTGGGGGGTGAGCCAGACCTGCTCTCGGTGAGTAAATGTCAATAAGTGTCAATTCAATACATAAAAATATACAAATAGCAATCGTGTCCACTTTAATGCTTACATGTAGTGAATCACCATGAGATATAAAAAATAATAATAATATGTATACAGGGTTATTGGTAAAATGCTAACAAAATATTAGGGTTGACTTCTGCTAGTGTTAATAAACAGTTTGAGATGTTTTTTTTTTGTTTCTAAAAAATAAAATCTTTTTTGTTTTTTGTGTTTTAATGTCTACTCCGAGCCAAGAGCGCCCTCCGAGGCAACACTGGACCGCGCCGTGCTCCCTTTGAATAGTGTTTTGAATATTTACATCGGGCAAAATATTAAAAAATATGCGATAAAATAATACATTACAGGCATAAGAGACTTTTAACATCAGGCGGTCTACGTACTTATACCGTCAAAAATAAATAAAAACACACAAAAAAATAATTAAAAATACAAAAAAAATGTTTCAACACAAAAAAAACATCTCAAAATGTTTGTTAGGACTTGCAGAAGTCAACCCTTAGAGGTTGTTAGCATTTTACCAATAACCCTGTATAGTTTAAAATTATGTTCGAAACTATCTAGGGTCTGTTCATATCATCCAGTTTAATGATCTAAAATGGCGATCCAGACTCCGGATTGTTACAGAGAATTTATTTGTCACAAAAATCCAACAACCATTGTCTGTTACTTGTCACTGTTCAAACCTAGGATCTGAAGATTAAGTTTTACATTACCATAACGACGTAGATAAGTCACTTTTGAAGTTATTATGTATAGTTGTCATAGCTCTTGCCTGTGGGAACAAGAGTAGTCATTATTATTAGTCATTCATGGCAAATTTTCAATCCACTTACTGCTCCGTCAACTTTCCACGGATCAAAACTCCTCGGTCATCGTCGCGCAACTGTCAACGTCAAATCTGACAGATTAAACGTCATCCGTTTTTGCGCCATCGGGAATGTCAACGCGAGTGACGCGCGTAAATGAGTCGAAGCTCGTGATGTCGTGACGTCATCCCTGGTTGAATTGGGCCGATGCGATGTCAGGATCAATTTTGTGGGAGTGTTTTTATTGAGTTCGATTGGGGTTTTAAGTGGAAGTGATTGAGGTTTTCGATGGATTCCTTTTAAAATAATTATTTTTATATAATAGTATAAAAGATGTGCACTTGGGCTCTGGGGCGAATTGTGTTACTTCATCACTAGAAGAGATCGCTTAGTGCTTGATAAGGTCACCCATTGCCATTTAAAAAAATGTTTTTAGTCTATGTAGTAACGATAAAGAGATCGTATCTATCTATAAATTAGCAGTTCCGTGCTGGCCATTACGAGAAAACCGTTGAAAAAGGTTCATATCGCTACCTGCTACAAGGCGACGACGGTTAAGATAATCGCTTCGTTTGAAATTTGAGAAAATAAGTTTTTTAAGACATTATGTAAGTATAGTATAGTATAGTATAGTATAGTATAGTAAAACAATATGTAATATAATACCAAAAATTGTAGTTATCAAAACCCAGATATCACCCAGATAAAATTATAATTATTTATCTGTTGATTGGCATGCGTTTGAAGAAAATTATGTAATTAAAATGAGATCCGTAACAAGACACGATTTCCTTTTACAAATTTCTCTTTTTCTCTGGTTATCAATTCCATTGTTTTTTTTGTGTGTTTTACCGATAACTCCACAAATAATGGACTGATATTGATGATCCTTTATGTGTTGCATAGGGTATTATACATCCAAGGTTTAGTTCTTAAATTCTAAAATATTTTTTTTACTCATTTTAGTGATGCATTACTTCTCACAAAATCATCCACTCGCCTAAAATACTGTTCTCCATCAACAAGAGTTGCATTACCGTATACATTTTTCAATTCGTTTCTAAAAACTACTCAACCGATTTTGATGAAATATAAATGGTATCAACTCTACCCAACTAAAAAATAATCATTAAAAATCAGTGCATTGTTGTGCAGAGTAATCACGAATCAAACATACAAAAACAAAGAAGAAAAATAAATCAAATTGAGAACTTCCTCCTGTTTTGAAAGTCGGTTGAAAACGTATTCAAAACCTTATTAAAATTCAAGTCGCGCAGTAAATAAAACAAATCCACCCCCACACCGCAAGCTATAAAATTAATATGTTCACTCGTAATTGTTTTTGAGGAGTCTTCTCGATGTGTACACCTGCCTTATATAGCGTGATGGAGAGGTTTTGATACTCAGCCATAATTCGTTTCAAATATTCGAGCATTACAAATTTTGATTATGAGTTTCATGCATTCGTTTCAATGTCTCAGTTTAGTACAGTTTCACTAAGATTGAGTTCAGTTTGAATAAATTGACTTCAAAATAGTCTGCATTGATTTATTTTTTATAATTTCAAGAAATTTAATATCAAGATATTCTTTAGCTCCGTAATCGTTTGAATTACCCAAACAAAACTTAACCATTCCAGTCACCAGTATTGTTTATTCGAATGAATAAAAAAAACTATTTACTTATATTTGAATTGTTACCCAGTTTAAAGAACCTGGTTCACGTGAAAATGGTGCCAATAATTTTTAATAATAAAGTACATATTTTGTAATTGTCTTATAATTTATACATATGAGTATCAAGACTAGCTTTTCCGAGTATAGTCCACGAGACTGGTGCCCAGGTGTGTTATAAAGACGTTTTTCTTATGTCCCAAGACGGGACCTGCAGCGATGTCTTTGTTACTAGGGATGAGAATACATTTATAAATTGTTATCGATATATTCTATGAATTGATTATTTCTGGCTAGCCACCATACCTACTCCAGTAGAAAATCTATTGCCAAGCTGACGGTGTGTTCCAGTCTTTCAGAGCAATTCCCGTTCTAGGTATGGGTACATTAAAAAAAGTGTATATTTGTCAAATAACTCCTGTTTTCTTCTAAAACGTTCCCAATTATGACGCGCCAACAAAAGTCCAAGTTCACTAACTTATTATATATAAACCTCTCGCCGAAAAGACCTAAGTAAATAAAATAAATATTTATAATATGTATATATGTGTAAACATTTATAATTACGTAAGTACCTACATTAAAATATTGAATAGAAAGAAATTTCAAGAATCTTTAACCGACTTCTTAGCAATTATTTTAATGGTTTTTTGGAATTTATAAATATTAATATTCCAATAAATATTAATATTTTTACGAAGGTATGGTTTAAAAAAATAAATATTACAATAGTTATATCAGCAAGACTTATAAATATTAAGATCATTTTGGCATTGTATTCTAGCTAATAAATAAATGATTTAATTTAGGTTAATAGTAAGATTCTGTTTACCAGTTTTTTTGCTTACAGCTGATAGGATAGCCTTTGAACAGTATCTCACCTGATGGTTAATGATGATGTGGTCGAAGATGTTGTTCAGGCTAACCTAGAATTACTGACTCCTAAGGCAAGCTGCCGGATCACACTGTTAAGGTGGAACTGGCTGGTCATTTCTCCATACAAAGGTCGTAGGGTGATCAATCCTTTATTTGAGATTTTAGATCCAGAATTAAGCATAACTCCGACTGATCTCGTCTTTATCTAGGCTTGTGTGATGCCGAAATTCTAAAAAGATAATTAAGTTGAATGCTATGAGCCTCGAAAACTTTATATGAAAATGTTTCGAGGCTCATAACTCTCCAGTTAAGTATCTTATTGAAAAAACGTTACGATATAAGTGCTTGACGACATTTTATAATTCCATATTCATAGTGTACGTTTAAAATGTGTGATGCACACAAATAAGTCCATGTAAGTTCTGGCCCTCAGGCCATCGGAATCGAATTTCCAATTTTGTTTCATTATACGTATAACGTCTAAGTGTTAGCTAAATACCCTACCACCACACAAAGTTTGATCTTTTTCGAGTTCCGTTCCCAAGGGGCAAAACGGTGCCATATTTATATCCAGCTCGAAAAACGGAATGACTTACAAACTTGAAATCTAGATATATTGTGTTCAATACAGTGTTGACCCAAAGGTGACTTTGTTTGGATTAGAAATTGAATTTAATTATTTACACGGGGCGGCTACATTACATGAGAACTTTTTTCCTCCTTAGCATGTGGAAAATCATCGCCTAGAAGTCATTGAGTAGAGTACAAATAAATTTTATTCGTGTATTTTTAGGTAAATAAATAAATAAATGGGCAGCTGTTAAAGTTTTCCATTTTAGAACATATTTGTTAAAGGCAAAACTATCTAACTATAAATCTATCTAACTATAAGAACTATAAAGGTCTATTTCAAAAACTAGATATCAAAGTTAGTTTATTGTGTACCTTAAGTATCCTCTATTTCACCGACAAAAACTGATAACGCCGCCCGTATATTAATGTATTTGTGATGTTTTAATCAGAACAATATATATATTTTCGTATAATAATAATAAAAGATAATTATTAACACACAACACTGTAATTTACTTGGCGAATTGTCCGTAATTGCAGATTAAACCAGTTTTTACATAAAAAGTGGGAAAAAGATAACTAAACTGAAATTAATAATAAAACTAATAGTCTTATACACCACTGGGGTCATACCCGAAACATTACTTACAAGCTTAATACCATCGATATTCCTGTGACTGCTTACAAGTTGTTCCAAAAAGCAGTCATACTAAACACTTGCAGACTTGTAAGGATATGTTTATCTCTAGAATAGCTTTTGGCTCAGGCCCGTGCAATATTATGAAAACCTCCATCAGCGGAGAGACATAAAACATTTTTGAATACTAATAATAATAATGTTTATTTGCTTAAAAACAAATGTTGCAATGCGAAGTCCTAAAAGAGTTCGAACTCGCACTCTGTTAGTGTTTTTTTTTCACATGTACGGTATATCGATACAATTTTTTTGTTATTGTACCGTAACTTATTTATCTATAAAGTTTTCTACATCTCTAAATCTGAAGCATCTATCAAAGTATGACAAATATTGTTTTTACCGTGTAGTAGAGAGCCAGGGATTTATCCCGGTACATGCAAGAGGGATTTTAAATATATTCTGATCGGATGGCATTCCTCCGGGCCACTGCATATTTTTGCTAGAATATTCGTTCGAGTTCCGTGAATGTTTACTACGGTGTAGTTAGAATGGATTAGATATTTTTATAAATAAAAAATGGCGTTATGAACCATAAAAACTGTATAGCCGCTAGTAACCATAACCAACCCGCAACTGTTACGATGTCGTCAGTCCACCTAGTGGGGGCCTACCAACTATACGTCTTCCGGTGTAATGTGGTAACCACTCGAGAACCTTTCGTCCCCATCGGTTATCAGTTCGTCCAGCAATGTGGCCCGCCCATTGCCACTTGAACTTGCAAATTCTGATACCTACGTAGTTGATTGGTACTTTGACGAATATCCACGTTTAGGATGTTATCGCACAAACAAACTCCGAGCATAGCAGTCTCCATAGCTCGTTGAGCGATTCTTAGCTTGTTCATAAGGGCCACAGTTGAGATCCACGTCTCAGTGCCATATGGCAACATAGTTCAGAAGTAACTCCTAGTAATATATCTAAAACTTCATTTAAAGAAATAAACAAGAGTTTGAATATTTACCGCGCAGCAGTATTTTAACATTAAACAATTTTCGGTACACTTCTCCCAAATTACAGCTCACCTCAGAGCCCAAGGTTGCCAATGAGAATAAATTGTAAGGGATACCTGTAAAGGGGCATTAAAATAAATAAAGTTTTCAAGTTAAATTAAGTCGGGTGTTCGAGGAAATGGTCTCCGAGGCAGTTTCGGTTTCAGGTGGCTGAAATACTTGTTTACGTTATTTGAAGACGTTCATCGTGAAGTGTCAAAGTGTTTTTGTTTGTTTGTCCAACCCTTATCCCACACGTATGGGGTTGGTTCAATATGTGTTCTCTAGCAACACAATGGAGAACAGAATAACATATTACACTAAAATACCATGTGAAAGTTTGGGCATGAGTGAGGATGTGATTGTATGTATTTGTTACCCTTTCACACTAAAACGACTGGAACGATTTGGATGGAACTTGGAATATAGATAGATATAGATTGTTTAGGTACAGATTTAACGTGTAGGATACTTTCAATCACCTACATTGCTATATTGTCATAAAAACTTACGTGAGTTGTCATGATTATTAATTAAATATACCGGCTAGCACTCACGGTGTTTAGTCGAAATCTCCGACCGGTGTTCGAACAGTAAAGATGTTCATTCTCAAGGAATGCGGGCAGCCTTGAGAATGAACATCTTTACTGTTCGAACACCGGTCGGAGATTTCGACTAAACACCGTGAGTGCTAGCCGGTATATTTAATTAATCACCTACATTGCTTTTAATAATTGTCTCCGCGTGTGAAACGGCACAGTGCAAGTAGTTCAATAAAGTTTTCGCTAACGGCACAGTGCAGCACAAGAATTTCTTCGATGGATAAATCCAATTGGATATGGATAAATTCGATTCGGGTATCGAACCCGAGATATCAAGACTTTGAAGTGTCGCTTTCAGCACTCGTGGGGTGCCAAGCTAGAATTGCATTCTTCCATATCTTCCTGTGGCAGCCGTATGAGGTGATGAAAGGAAAAATATTGGAAAGTGGCAGCAGCGTCTTCTGAAGAACTGTCATCTATCACTGCGATCTCCTAGCCGCCTGCTAAACGTGGGGATTCCCCATTCCCCCAACTCCGCCAATGGTGGAGGCCTTAGTTCAACGGTTAACGTTATGGCTGTTGATCTGATTGCGGCCACGGGCAAAGATACGTTAATAAATTTACTCGTATGTCTTGAAACAACTTTTATATATAGAATTATTTTAAGCACTATCGCCTGCTTAGTGAATAAGTAGAACTTAACAGATTTTTCATCTCGTGCGGGAAAAGAACCGCACCTTCCGCTTATGTACTCGTAGAACGACAAGGTTTGATTTCAATTGAATAATGATTATGACTTTGCTTTTTTTTTTATTTTTTTTACTCATAATAGGTTCGCGTTTGACCACACCTTGGCTGATTTTAAGCATTGATGTGGTCTAAGATGGAGCTCGCTTACCTAGAAGAAACCTATTTACTTTCGATTTGAAGACACCCATGTTGTATTCATCGGGAAAAACAGCTGGTATGACCTAGAATTGAAAGTGGAAACTCAAGAACAGTGGCCGGAGCACACTCGAGATTGATTTTCTACATGCGGGTGGTAGCTGGCCAGGCGGGTCTCGAACAATCCTATTCATATAAAAACACGCTAGGCCCGGTAACCCCAACAAAACCCCAATCCTGTACTGAAAAATCACAGCGGCAACGATCCAAAACTCCAACGCAAAGTTATAATAAAATTTCCTCATAACATATTCAGCAATTCCTAAGTGCACCATTATCATACGTAGGTCCCTCAAAGCACTATTTTACCATAACTTTTATATTCTCACAAATAATGGTAAAAATGGCCACTGGACATGCTTGGAAATCTTGAAATATGTATAAAGAACCATTTGCAAGATGGTTGAGGGGGAAGTGTTTTTGAATAATGCCCTTTGTGTTATGTCAAATTGACTTTTTATTGGTGTACAATTTCTGTCACAGCTTTGATGGACTTGAAAATCGTATGTTTACTGGCTCTCAAGGACTGCTGCCGGAATATACTGTTAGGTACTTGGCGACAGATTTTCTATTTGAATTTCCATATAAAAAGTTGAAAGTTGAAGCTAGCTAGGCTGGTATACTCAAAAGGTTCTACCACTAATGCTATAACGAATGCCATTCTAAGACAACAACCGGGACCAACGCGACGGCCTAAAGTAAATGAAAAATAAAATAGCAAATAAATTGATATATTTAAATTTAACCGCATACTTATAATTAAAGCCTAACTTAATTATTTTAATAACAGCTTATTACGGACAATTTAATGCTTGAAGCAGTGATGGCTCAGTGCTATGGACTGCCCCGCAGCAGGTCCATTGAATCCCGCCGCGAGCCTTATGAAATGAATGCCCGACTGGCTAACGACCACCCTCAAGTAGAAAATCTATCGCCAAGCATCTAACGGTGTGTTCTGGCAGCTGTCCTTGAGAGCCAGTAATTCTAGTTTAGCCTGAACAACATCTTCGACCACATCATCACTTACCATCAGGTGAGATTGTGGTCAAAGGCTTACCTATCAGCAATAAAAAAAAACTCATGTCAATATCACATATACGCTTTAAATTCTAAATTAAATATTGTATTTTGATAGTGACCCGATGTACCCAAGGTTCTATTGATGCTCTTTAATTATCTATTTTGGCTTAGGACTATGAGGTAGGTACGAGGTAACTTTATAGGTACCTAACTATGTAGTTCTAAATCGTTGGTTTTGTTGATTTCTTTAATACAGGAGTGCCAAAGATCAGTACAGACCACTAGCGTCTGTACTACCTACAATCCAAGGATTCCCTGTCCCTGTGTTCTGGCAGCAGTCCTTGAGATCCAGTAATTCTAGGTTTTTAATAGTAATTTTAGGTCATTCGATTTCCTACCTGAGGGTGGTGGCTAGCCAGGCGAGCATTCTCAAAATGCTCTTCCAGCATGCGGTTAAGCTCGGTGAATATCCACAAGGAATAATATCATTTAGAAACAATATCAGATGGCAGCATTCTGAGTTTTAATCGATTATATACGTAACATGAGTGCAATCACCCTTTATTTTTTTATATTTTTGTGACGGAAAAGTTCGAGGCCTACCTGATGTTAAGCGGACTAACGTCTGCCTATAACAGATGCATTTGATCACAATTAACGAATTGCACTGCCCGTCACCTTGAGACATAGTTGTTATGTCTCATGTGCCTGTAATTTCACTGGCTCTCAAGGACTGCTGCCGGAACACAACTTTAGGTGCTTGGCGACAGATCGAACTAGGGACCTGCGGCACGGCATTGCTATTACCGCTCGGCCATCATTGCTCCAAATATTATAATATAAAGCCGGGAACTGTACGGGTGGTATGAAATTATCACGAACATAATTGTGTGCTATTGCATATTAGATTATCTTTATAATAATCAATTTAATTAATGGTGCCTAATCCAGTTTTAATGATACTTTTAAGTGAATATGGTCGAAGTGCGTCCCACATAAATCGTATTAAACGGCTAAGTGCGATTTGGTCTTGTACAGCGTGGGTTCCGTCCCAAAATATAATGTAACAAAAATAGTAGATTATTTACCAAGGGATCAAACAACCATTTTAAAGGCGTGTTTCTTCTTTATGAGTGTTTCTTTGAATTCAGAGCAGAGCAAAGGATTCTAGAGTACAATCACGAGCGTAGCGAGGGATTCTAAATTAGAATCCTGAGTGCGGCGAAGGATTCAAAGTTACTCGAGCTTAAAATAGTTGTTGGCTCCCGAGGTGGACACTACTTTTTATCACCCTCTATCAGAAAATAAGTAAGTGCAATTTATGAATGAGAAATTTATTAAGATATAAATAGGAAAAATAAGACATGGCATAGAAATAGAGGTTACTGTTTATGTTTGAACAATTATGGAAGTGCATCGTAATAATTTACCACAACCATCCGTTACAGTTGTCGATTTATTTACAGCTTGAGAATTAATTAGAAATAGCCTCAAAAACCGTCGTCTCAGGATGTACCTTTAGAGAAACTATATTATTTTGTAGGTTGTAAAAAAAAACTAAAAAAAAAACAGCCTGTAACTTTTTTCATAGATAATTTGTGATTGATCTCTTTGTTGATTTACCTTTACTAAAATGTCCACATTCTAAATTCAAATCACTTTTTGTCCCTCAGGTGACACACGGACGGACGGACAGGGAAGTCTCAGTAATAGGGTCCCATTTTACCCTTTAGGTACGGAACCCTATAAAAATACCGGAAGGTATGAAAAAGCGCTTTCTGCAAGAACTGACAAATTCTACTGCGATTCATAAGACATGCCTAAGCCTTCAAAGCGTGGGGATTATGGCAAACCCCCCTATTTCTGGAGACCTTGTTGAACAGTGGACATCTACAAAAAACTTCATATATTATGCAAAATTGCAGTATTATACGATACACCTTTTTTCCTGTCAAACAATACTCACAGTGTCAAAGCACTGTCTCGGAGTCCCACACAAATTATCAATACAAATTCAGAAATCCTTCTTCGCCTCCTTATATCCTTACACATAGGGTTTATATTCGCGCGTACACAATCAAAAGTATCAAAACCAATTGGTTCAAGTAGCAATCATGCGCTCAAGATTTGAGAGCTTCGCACGGGAGAGTCGAATTATACAATTGTATCTGTCAAATAGAATTGTCGAGTGAATTATCCGAATTGGTTTAGTAATTTGATGATACTCTTAACATTATTGCAGACGAGATAATAGTTACTATGTAACTATTGCCTAATCTGTGTTCGCTCTCGTTTCATATCGCAAGGGAAATTTATAGACAATGTGCAGTATGGCAACTTTGGTTCGTAGTCAATAAAAACTGGCCAAGGGCGAGTTAGACTCACGTACCATAGTGTACCATTGGTACGCGAGTCCAACCATAAAAAAAATTTAACCTAAAAATGGAACCAACTTAAACACCCAAAAGTGTGAAATAAATTGTTGAAGTCGGTACCATTATAGTTCAAAAATTTTCAACCAAAAAATGGAATCGCATCCAACACCCAAAAGTGTGAAACCGACTTCGATTTGGGTGTAGAAGGTTCCAATTTTTGGTAAAAAAAATTTTTTCTCTCTTTAGTGACCCTTGCTTTATTGTCAACGACTATATCATATTTTCCAGTTATTGGAGTGTAACTCAAAAACGGCTTGACCGATTTTGATGGACTTTAAATGGGACCCAACGGCAAGCATCAGCTTTCAAACAAAAAAATAATTTTTAAATCGATTTACCCAGTCAAACGTTCTGAGGTAACAAACATAATAAAAAAAATATAGAGGAATTGAGAACCTCCTTTTTGGAAGTTGTTTTTCGGAAGGTTAAATATATTATTTTTGTGCAAAAAGTTCGAGATCAGAGAGTAAGAATACTAGCATACAAAAAAAAAATGTACGACACCCCAGTATGGAGTTGTTAGTAATACATAAGCAATGTAGTGCTTGGTTGTGTAGTTGATAGTTTGAACCTTTAACCGTCAAGCAAGTTACAGGTTAGGTAAGTATATACCATATATGAAATTCCAATATGAAAATATATTAATCTACTAATAAAGGCATACCGCCGGAAAAAAAAAAAATTAAAAAAAAAAAAAAAAAAAAAATATATAACATTGTAATGTAATGTTTATATGCGAGTTGTTCAAACTATAGATTCCTGAGCGTACCGAAAGTTTCAAAGGTAAGGTAAGGCACAAGATAACTTAAAAGTGAGGCACAAGGGGTTGAAAGGTATTTTTGCATCCAGCGCAAAACATATTTTTTCTACAGCGACGATACCTAATAGGTGCAATAAAAGCAGCTTAAATTTCTATAGTAAAAATTAAAAGTATTAAGAATTACTAAAATTGGTAATATTAAAAGTAAATTCATTTTTCTGAAACTTTTATAGGTTCGAATTTCAAAAACTCTTTTCCACGCTAGCGGTTAAAAAGATTTTTTCCACGCAGGTTTCGAATGATAAACAGCGCCTTTCCGAGCTAGAAAGGTGAAAAATAAATTATTATCCAGATTGTTCCGTTTCCGAACAATATACCAGCGTACAAATACTGAAAACTACGAACAATTCAATTTCCAACTAGGTACGTTCGAAAATCGCGAAAACAATGAAAAAATAGTACCTGCGAGTAAACAACGGTTTCCCAGTCAATAATAAAACGCGCGCCATTTTGTAATGCCGACGTAAACAACACGTTGTACTGGTAAGGTTAGGTTGCGTTCATACTGCATCATCACCACCATCTGTGGAAATTTCTCTAATATATTATAGTGAAGCAGTGATGGCTCAGTGGCATCGGTTATGGACTGCCGCGCACCACGTCCATGGTTCGAATCCCGTCGCGGGCTTGAGCTTCAATGCATGGTGGATGGGTATTTTGCAAATGCCCGTCTGGCTAGCGACCACCCTAAAGTAGAAAATCTGTCGCCAAGCGCCTAAAGGGTGGTAGTTAGCCAGGCGAGGATTCGCAAAATGCCCTTCCACCATACGGTAAAGAATAAGCCGGTGCCGGCGGTTGGGATCGTACCATGTACCTGTGGCTCGGCAAGCCATATCTATTACCGCCCAGCAATCACTGCGTCAGTTCAATAACTTTACAAGATAATTTAAGCTGTACTAATTATGATTGCGTAAAATGGTTACCAGACTACCCTACACCATTATACAGTTCTAATTTTGAATTTGCCTTAACCTAAGCCCCAACCAGTGACCGCAGATAACACTGTCTAAACGAGTTGATCAGTTAGAACGAATTGGAAAACTCCGCTACAAGCCCTTCAAAATTTTGATTTATCATTACCACGTTTCAATGTTGTACAGTTCTAAAATACCTCGAGCAACGAACTATAACATTACGAAACATCAATATAATATTAATTAACCTACCTGCTAATGTGGATATGCCTGCCGGCCTGGATCGAGAGTCATTCGCGCATAACACCCTCCGCTTTCTTATTAGGGTTGTCAACTACTTCTATGGATCAATATAATATGTTAATATAGATCCATGCAGTAGTTTTTTTTTTATTTTTTTATTGCTGATTGGTTAGCCTTTGACCACAATCTCACGTGATGGTAAGTGATGATGTGGTCGAAGGTATTAACAGGCTTAACCTAGAATTACTCTGGCTCTCAAGGACAGCTGCCGGAACACACCGTTAGGTGCTTAGCGACAGATTTTCTACTTGAGGGTGGTCGCTAGCCAGGCGGGCATTCACAAAATGCCCTTCCACCATGCGTTGAAGCTCAAGCCCGTGGCGGGATTCGAACCATGGACCTGCTGCGCGGCAGTCCATAGCCAAAGCCACTGAGCTATCACTGCTTCAAAATGTAGTTTATGTAATATGGTAGTTACTACCACGTCTGCGACATCATGTACGTGGAATTAGGTTATTTTGCGTTCCTTTTGAATCAATTTGATTTACCAAAATTGCAATGAAAGGAAATATTTAACCGTGAAGAGAATTCTAACCTGAGACCATCCATGGTTCAGACCGAGAAATGCCGATTTGAGATACCGTTGCAAGCGAGCCATAGTTCAAATTTATCCTTTCGTTCTTGTTGTTTAACCGACTTAAGGGGATGTCACATTACATCCCATAAGTGAACTACAAACAAGACTAATTTTACAATTAACTTTAAACTTGTTTGCAATAACGAAACCGAATAATTCTAACATTGTAGTTTTTGAATTAACGCATGCTAAGCGTAAGCTAAACTCAATACCCTGTTAGGTGCTGGGCGACAGATTAACTACATGAAGTTGGTAACTAGCATGGCGTGCTGCGATAGGTCTGTGCAGTATACAGGCCACTTACTGATTTTGGTACAACATAAGAACAAAAAACCGGCAAAATTACGAGTCGGGGCTCGCTCTATTAGGTTTTATTATCTTTTTTTTATGTTATTAAGACGTAACAAGCTCGAGGCCCACCTGATGTTAAGCGGAATAACCTTTGCCTATAACAGATGCATTTCGTCACAAGTCACGAATTGCACTGCGCCCGTCACCTTGAGACATACTTGTTAAGTCTCATGTGCCTGTAATTTCACTGGCTCTCAAGGACTGCTGCCGGAACACACTGTTTTGTGCTTGGTGATAGATTTTCTACATCCTCATGTAGAAAGTAGGTAAGTAAGGTAGGTAAAGTAGGGTGGTCGCTAGCCAGGCGGGCATTCGTAAAATGCCCTTCCACCATGCAGTGAAGCTCAAGCCCGCGGCGGGTTCGAACCACGGATCTGCTGCACGGCAGTCCATAGCCAATGCCACTGAGCCATCACTGCTTCAACAACCCGTAAAAGTTCACGGCTAATATAATCTGGTGTTTTTACTATTATTATATTGGTTAAGGAGCATAGGGATATCATAGTCTTATCTAGTTTAGCTTTTGAGAATAAATTTATCCTTTTCTTTATTTTTGATATAAACATTTTAAAAATATATTACTCTACTCCCCCGTGGGGTGCCGGGTTAGAATTGCACCTCCCCATTTCATCCCGTGTGGGTGTCGTAAAAGTCGACTAAGGGAAAAATACTATTAGAAGGTGGGCAGCAGCGCCTTCTTAAGAACTATGCTATCTTGCACTGCGATCCCCAAGCCGCCTGCCACGCGTGGGGATTATGGCAAACACCCGCTACATAGGGGAGGCTGTGTTCAGCAGTGGACGATCCGGCTGATACAGTATTACCCTACTCAATGAGCTCTAGACGATTACACTACAAATGCTAGGGTGTTTTCACAAAAGTTTTTTTCTTCGGTTACCTTCTCATGTGAAACTTCCCTGTAAAAATATTTTATTGAATTGCTGGTCAAATATTATTTATTTTATTATTTTTCATTATAAATAATAGAATTAGAATTAAGTTCCTACATAAAATATTAAAATTTCCTTGTTTGTTACTCATTCTGTTTTCGAGCTAGATATCCATGACATATGGACGGATGAACGAACAGACAGACATTTTAAAAATATATACAGTTTGAAGCGCTCGTAGCCAAGTTTGCATAGCCATTCTGAATCGATCAGCAAAGTTAAGCAACGACCGCCACGGTCATGACTTGGATGGGTGACCGCTGGTTGGGCATTACTACTGAGCGCTTCCGTGCTTCGGAGGGCACGTTAAGCCGTCGGTCCCGGCTGTTCTCTTAGGATAGCAGTCGTTACAGCATGGTGGTAGGGCACTTTGCAAATGCCCGCCTGGCTAGCTACCACCCTCAAGTTGAAAATCTGTCGCCAAGCACCTAACGGTGTGTTCCGGCAGCTGTCCTTGAGAACCAGTTACTCTAGGTTAGTCTGAACAACATCCTCGACCACATCATCACTTACCATCAGTTGAGATAGTGGTCAAAGGCTATCCTATAAGGCATAAAAAAAAAAAAAAAGACATGCAGACAGCGGAGTCCCATGTCCCCCATCAACCCTCATTTAATGAGATTATTACACGTAGTAGTTTGTGGTAAATTAGTATCTTACCACTAACAACTTTGTATTGTTTAACATTTTTAAAAAACATAATATCACCAAACTATATCATTATTCGATAAATTATATCGCGTTCACGTTTAAAACACGTCTATATGAACAAAACTATGGCATTGCTAATTGTTAAAGTTTGGCAGCCCTAAAATCAGGTCAAACGCAGCAAGAACAAACATATATCTGCTCCGTTCTAACGTATGCTCGACAGAGAGAGACGCCAGTACTAAATGAGCAAAGTTCATTAGGCATTCAGAAAATGAAACTCAATCATATTTCCTGCGTTTAGAGAGGACCGCTTTATGCCACAATGAATAATGCAGGAATACCTGGAATTGTGATTATTTTTATTTATTAATATGCGGGGAATGGATTTGGGTATTTTATTTAGGTTGAGTTTGGTTAGATGGTTTCGTTTGAAAGGTAAATTAAATTTGCGTAGTAGCGGTATACACGAGTGCGTTTTTATTTAGGTTGGACCTTTTACAAAATTGATGAGCCATTCACGTCTGTTGCTAAATGTGTAATTAAATTTTGTGATCATTTTCTCACACTTTTGTGGTCTGTTAGGGTTCCGTACCCAAAGGGCAAAAACGGGACCCTATTACTGAGACTTCGCTGTTCGTCCGTCCGTCCGTCTGTCACCAGGTTGTATCTCAAGAACGGTTTAAATAGCTAGACAGTTGAAATTTTCACAGACGATGCATTTCTGTAACCGCTATAACAACAAATACAAAAGATTGGCCAAGTGCGAGTCGGACTCGCGCACGTTAAAACAAAAAAAGGTTCAAATATGAAGTCTAATTTTGTATAGTCCGACTCGCACTTGGCCGTTTTTTTTTAATCACCGATAGCTTAGCTTTTGACCACAATCTCACCAGATGGTAAGGGATTATATGGTCAGCGATGGTGAAAGAAATTAATCTGGTCCTTATAGACAGATGCTAGAATACACGGTTAACAAGCTTAACCTAGGATTACTGGCTCTCAAGGACAGCTGCCGGACCACACCGTAGGGTGCTTGGCGACAGGTTTTCTACTAGAGGGTGGTCGCTAGCCAGGCGGGCATTCGCTTCCACCATGCCGCAAAGCTCAAGCCCGCGGCGGGATTCGAACCATAGACCTGCTGCGCGGCAGTCCATAGCCAATGCCACTGAGCCATCACTGCTTCAAAAAGGTCATAGAGGTCTTCGTATCTTTTCCATATAAACGTTTCGTCACATTTTAAATACAACGTGTTCATGTGCTATAGTCCGGGTCGGATTCGCTACAAAATATAGCTTGAATTATGTTACATGTCTAATCGTTTCATACATGCAAGTTTTCACATTCTACATTCATGCTTGTCTGTGCTTACAACATGTATTTCTTCTGCAATCTAACAATTGCTTCACAAAATGTTGTTTATCTCTTTATAACGAAGTTTTTTATCACCACATTTGCGGGTACGTTTTAGTTGATACGGCGTAAACTAGCATTAATTGAAGTAGTTTCGTTATCCTGTTGCGTCTTCGTCTCCCACGACACTTGTGCCGGGATTTTCATCAGTTTGTGTGAGAAATATATTCTGAGAAATATATTGTTTCTTTCCAATATTTCTTTACAACGGCGGAGGAATATCTTATGTTCTAGTGAATAATAACTAGATAGATTGGACCACCCGTTCTCCAAAAGAGAACATTTTTAAGGTATTGTGACGGAACACGTCCCACCTAATGTTAAGCGGTAACTTCTGCCCCCTTACAAATGCACTTCGCCACAAGTGATGAACAGCACTACGCCCATTACCCTGAGACAAAGTTGTTAAGTCTAATTTGTCTGTAATTCTACCGTATATTTTTTATAGTAAGTCTTTCGGTGTATTGTGCCCCAACCTTTACACAAAACACAGTAATGCGAACATTACTTAAATTCTACTTTCACTTAGTATGCTAATTTCATAACAATAACAAATTATAAGAGCACATATTTTTTTATCTATTAATTTCAAAAAAGGATCACTAATAATTTGTCAATGTGATTTTTGATACAAGACTTTTTATGAACGTTTACTGTATTCGTTCATTCGGATTGTCAACTACTGAACGCAACTGCCCACATTAAAGGGCGGATTGCCATAATCCCTACGCTTGGCAGGCGTCTTGGGGATCGCAGTGCAAGGTAGCAGCTCCTCAGGAGGCGTCTTGGAGATCACAGAAAAAGTTGTCAGCTTCCTACATACCGGCATTTTACCCTAACTTACATCTTATGACACTCATGGGAAGAGATTTATATAACCCGGCATCCCACGGGTTCATGAACGTTTGGTCCATAAAATGCGACGTTGCCGTTTCCTTATTGTGGAACGTTAAAATCAATGTTATACCAAATCGAAGGTAAATGAAAAACCATGAAAAACAATCCGACATTATAATATTGTTCCTGGTATTAATAGAATAGGTATTCTAGGAGCAACGATGAAATTAATTAGGTAACAAAAAAAATTTTGTTACACTGTAAGAGTGTTTTTTAAACTAGCATGTTGTCTTTGCTTTGAAGTTACATATAATGTTTGTGTTCTTGACTCGATTCTGCATAATGCCATCCACTCATCCAGGCTAGGAGCACTGGAAACCCGATTACGAAAAGCTTTGATGAGTACGTTATACGATTACGTTCTACGCTTAATTAAATAAAACACGTTCTCTCAGACTCGGAGGTAACTGGAATACCCATTTTTGTGAACCATTCGGGATTACTCTTGTGAATAAGTCACATAAAATTTTGAAGCGCTCGTAGCGAAGTTTGCTTAACCATTCTGAACCGATCAGCAAAGTTAAGCAACGTCCGCCGCGGTCATAAGTTGGATGGGTGACCGCTGGTGACATTACTACTGAGCGTGCACGTGCTTCGGAGGGCACGTTAAGCCGTCGGTCCCGGTTGTTGTCTTAGGATAGCAGTCGTTATAGCATGGTGGTAGGGCATTTTGCGAATGCCCGCCTGGCTAGCTACCACCAACCATCAAGAAGAATATCTGTCGCCAAGCACCTAACGGTATGTTCCGGCAGCTGTCCTTGGGGGCCAGTCGTTCTAGGTTAGCCTGTCTACATCTCCGACCACATCATCATTTACCATTAGGTGAGATAATGGTCAAAGGCTAACCTATCAAGCATAAAAAAAAAATATAAAGGCTAAAGTAGTCAGAACTGTATAAATTTCCAGTGAATTTTGCTATTTGATCATGTTAGCTAATCTTAGCCTCTTCACTGACGTCTGACACGTATCATTCTGATATTAGCATTCTAGCGCTCGTAGCGAAGCTTGCTTAGCCGTTCTTAACCGATCAGCTAAGTTAAGCAACGTCCGCTGCGGTTTTGAGTTGGATGGGTGACCGCTAGTGACATTGCTACTGAGCGCTTCCGTGCTTCGGAGGGCACGATAAGCCGGTCCCGGTTGTTGTCTTATGATGGCATTCGATATAGCATGGTGGTTTTATAATGAAACTGGCATACTAGGCGAATAACTTCCCATTATAGAAAGTTCATTATATTCCCCATGTTTGTGGCGCAATAGAAATATTAAAAACATGCTTATTTTTCTTGAAAGAGATGCTTAAAGTTGGGTCTTTCTTTTATCTAAAATTACGAGTTTTTGAGCTAATGTAATTTCAAAACTGTATAATTTAATGAAAATCTGATGCACCACAAACCTAGATATTAGGGTAGTGATTACGTAGGTAAAAAATCATTGAGTTTTATTCGCTATTATTAAAATTAGATTGGAGCTGCGTTTTGTATGGGGGCGTTCGTCTAAAATATACCCTTAAAGTAGAAAATCCGTCACCAAGCACCGGTCGCAGAACTTGAGAGCCAGTAAAATTACAGGCATTTAACAAACTTTATGTCTCAGGGTGAAGGGCGCAGTGCAATTCATCATTTGTGACAAAAAGCATTTGTTATTGGCAGAGGTTAGTCCGCTTAACATGAGGAGGGCCTCGTCCACAATCTCATAAAAAAAAAATTCAAAACTGATTACTTCCAAAACACCGTTAAGCGCGCGGCGACAGATATTTTACTTGGGGTTAGTTAGGTAGTCAGGTCAGCCAGGCAACAATTCGCGAAATTACCTACACATATCAGCCTACCACCATGCAATAATACATTGAGTACTAAGGGCGGTAAGTAAGGAATTACGATCGAGGTTCTAGTAGAACTCCGAAGTCGAAGACTGAGGGCTTTCTGAGTCGAGGTTCGTAATTCCCGTACCGCCCGTGAAACATACAATGTTTTTCATTACATTAAAATTTGTGAGTAAATAATTATAGCTTTAAGACACAAATCAGCACAACTATTATTACGAAATACGTCAACTTTTTTTAAGCGGATGGCGGGCTTTTTATCCACACCACAGATTATACAAATGTTTCGTTCAGAAACGTTAAGGGCAAATACTTACGTAGGTATACAGGCATGATGGAGTGTAAAAAAAGTACGACGTTTTGATACAAAAAACTATTAAAATCGATTATTAAGAACATTAGTTTAGTATTTAGGTAACATGTAGCGAGATTGCAATGAAATTCCTGTGTATACATATAACATTTTAAGACTTCAGAAGCATCTTCAGAAGGTCTTGACGATGCTTCGTTTAGAAGCGAAACTAGTCGGGTATTCTTCCGGTTAGGCTGCGTGATGTTTGTGACGTCACGTAGATAACAGGAAAATTAGGCGGAATTGTCACTAGATATATAATTTGATGCTTTTTTAAGTGTTTTATTTAAATATTATTTAATATTTTTTAGGATACTTTTAAAAGTATTTGTTATTATTAAGCGTGTAAACTCCTTGCTTGAACTTGCAAGACCTGTGTGCTGTGCTATAAATTAAAATAAATACTTATCGACCTTGGGTTTCATGACAAAAAGAAAGCTCGAGGATTTTATATGGGGCATTACGGCCAAGTTGACCTCTATGTTTTAGAGTACTTACTGTTTACGTGCTAGTGCAAAATGAAAAATATCATAAATGTATTCCCATAAAAGATATTTCACGCTCACTTTTGTAATATTCACTAAACCCCCTCCTTCCAACCTCCCGCCACTCCGCGCATCTTAAATTAATAACATCCTATTTATTAATAAAATTAATGAACGTTACCCTCACAAGATGGCGCGAATAAATAATTATATTACCATTTATTATTCAGGTGAAATATAAAATCATAATTAAATCGTCAAAAGTGAGAACAATAAATTTCTGTCACTGCAACGGAGGGGAACAATCGTAGAACAATTATTGAAAATACGAAAGACAAATTAGAATATTAATTGTTAGTCAGGTCGTTTATTGTCATGTCACGGTTGTAAGCCGCCATCTTTGATTTTGCTAATCTCTTGCTTTGTTTATGAAATAATAGAAGCGTTAACCTATATCCTGCAAATCAGCACTTAATATAATATTATAAATGCGAAAGTAACTCTGTCTGTCTGTTACGCTTTCACGACAAAACTACTGGACCGGTTTGAATGAAATTTGGTAAGGAAATATTTTGAGACCCGGGAAAAAACATAGGATAGTTTTTATCCAACTGCGCAAAAAGTGGTTAATGTTTTTGCGCGATAACCGACATACGCGCGAGCGGAGCTGCGCCCGGAAAGCTAGTATTTTATATTTTCTATTTTTCACTTTATATATGTGTGAGTGTGTGTGTTTTAGAGTGTTTGAATAGGATATAGTGAGAAGAACTAACATCTACAAATGCTAAGAATTATCACATTCGGCGTTCTTTTTGGAAGTTGTGGGTAAAATTTGCATTTTGAACGTTTTTTAGCCGATTTCAAAAAAGAGGAGGTTCTCAATTCCACTGTATTATGGGGGAACCGATATGGCTGATTTTTTTTTATTTGAAAGATGCGTGGTTTCCCTTTGGTACAAATTAAATTTTATCAAAATCGGTGAAGCCGTTTTTGAGTAACACTCCAATAATTGAAAAGTGTTTTCCTATCTTGGTGATATTATAGTCTTTGACAGTGAATGACAATTGATCCCCTAAGTAGCAAGGGTCACTAGGTAGGTCACTAATTAGGTTGAATTTTTTTTCTACCACAAAATGGAACCGGCTGCAACACTCAAAAGTGTAAAATAACTCGTCGAAGTCGGTACCATGCACACAATATTGTAATAGGTACTTTTTAGTTACTTTTGAACTGTCATGATACCGACTTCAACAAGTTATTTCACGAAGAAGAGGTATTTTATGACCGTTTTTTGACTATTGCGTGATTGACATCAGAACTTCGTTCAATTAGAATAGCTTTGTTACTTCACATAATATTTACTCGGTTATATTATATCTTTTTGTAAATAGTGAAAACCTAATTTTGATAATCGCATTGTATTTATATTATTTTTGTTTAGATGGAAGAATACATTTAGACATTATTATTAAGGCCTAGATTATCATAAAGTTCAATTATCATATAAAAATATTACAAATAAAAAAACAAATTAACTTTTCTTTTAAACGACCTTTATTAGTTTTTCTTACCTTGGTTCTGTATATATTTTATTCGTAGTTATCTGATGACTAAAAAGCTGGGCCCAAATCAATCCAAAATATGCGCAAATTAGCATTTGACAGTGAAAGCTTTTATCAAAAATATTACCTGTATTTTGTATATCGGGATAGTTTTTTTTAATGTTATTGTGTCGGAACAAGCTCGAGGCCCACCTGATGTTAAGCGGACTAACCTCTGCCTATAACAGATGCATTTCGTCACAAGTCACGAACTGCACTGCGTCCGTCACCTTGAGACATAGTTTTTAAGTCTGCCCATGAGACTGTAATTTCACTGGCTCTCAAGGACTGCTGTCGGAACACACTGTTTGCTTTATTAGTTCTGAAACAATGAGCGGATGCATGCGCTGCGCGCACGCAGCCTTGCAGAATGATTCAAGGGTTTAGTGGCTTTAATGAAGTTCCTGTGTGACCCTTAATAAGTACACTCTCTATAAGGGTTCCGTATATTTTTATGGAATATTTTCGTTATCCCGTAAAATGAAGTGCTTGGTTACGGTATTATAAAACATATATATATACATATACAGGTGGTTTCTTACGCTGAAGTTGAAGTAACGCCCGCAGTACAAATAATTTATTAATAAAAAAAAAGTTAGTGGCGCGCTTCGTATAGAATCGAAAAGCGTTGAATTTTTTTCAAATTTGGCTTAGTTTATGCGTCACGTCGGCTTAACAGGAAAATCAGGTGGAATTGTCACTAGATAGATTTTGATATTTCTTAAGTGTTTTTCTAAAATATTAACTTAATTTTTACTTAAAATTATTTTAATGATTAAATATTAATTTCCGAAAAGTACCGCCTGAATCTATTCATTAAATAATTGTATATTATTTAAGCAATATAAAAAAAAAAATATCAGAGAGCTAAAAAGTGCCTCACAGACAATTCCCCATGGAACCCTAAGCCGAGCACTCGACATACATTCTGAGCAGGGCATGCGAAGTACGAACTGAACACCTGGCTTCAACTCTTAAAACAAAAGGCTTGGCGACAAAGCCACCAATGCTGGCAAATGTTTAATTTATTGTGTTTCGACCGTGTGAGTTATAAGCGGAGAGCGTTTTTAAATCAATTTGAAATGCGTAACTTGGAATCCGAAAAAGATAGATTGATGACTAAAACACTCTCGTTTTAACAAGTGTTGTCCACAATGACATGCCCATCAATGACAGGTGTCAAAAATTCAAGATGGTTCCGTTTCCGTTCTTTCCCTTTCCAAGTTATACGCATTATATATATATATATATGTGTTGTTTAAACAAATGTTAGCCACAATCACATGTTAGCCAATATGTCAATCAATGACAGGTGTCAAAAATTCAAGATGGTTCATATACAAAGTGCTTCGATCGTTATATATGTTTAGTACTAACATAACATAAGGCTAATCTGCTTTTGTAGCTACCAATGTAATTACTTAAATGACTGCTTGACTACATCTCAAACAACGTAATGGAAATAATAAATACAATATTAGTGTAGGTCTAAAGAAAATTGTAATAGTGCCTACTGTTATAACAAAATATACTTATATTAAGATTGTAAAAAATGGTAGTTTAGGGATAAAAAAAAATCTTAACCTCTCTTTTACATCAGCGCAGACTATGGAATTTCAGCTAACTTAATTACAGCGAAAGGAAAAATTTAAACTACGAGCGGGATTAGAACCCCGTACCATCCGTCCCTATAGGCGGGACATAAGTCCGCTAATGGAGCTATCGTAGTGAGTGAGTCTTAGCTCAAATTTATCCTTTCGTTCCGATTGTTAAAGCGTCTTAAAGGAACGGAGCGATAACAGCAGGCAAACTGAATTGAACTACAAACAAGACTAATTTTTCAATTAGCTTTAGACTAGTTTTCGATGATGCAACCGGATAATTGTAACAATTTCCTAAGTTTATTGGCTTAGCAGGCTATAATGCAAACATCGCAATGTATGGAATTTTAGCTTTTATAAGCGATGAATAAATTTATCAAATAATATAACAGCAGATAAAATAACGCTCTCATCAAATCGCTAGAACCTCTCAACTTGCACCGCAGATCACGCCCATTGAATACTTTAAAGCTTTATATTACTTTCAAATATAAAAGAACAATAAGTAATTGAAAACCCAGGCAATCTGTAAAAGCTAGACTGCCTATAAAATCTACGCGTTGTACAAAGGCCGGCCTATTTCTATGACATTGTATTAAGGCGCTATTGTTTGCCATAGGTTATCGAGTTTTCGAACTGTTGAATGTGACCTTTAGTCGGTTTGGTGTAGTTGGGAACGTACTTTTTGATTGGCTTCCTGTATTTTTTGATTGGACATGTTTGCGTGGGATTTGGTTATTTTTCAAAACCTAAGCAAACTGTAAAAGCTAATTAGCCTATAAAGTCTACGCGGTCGGTACAAAAGCCGATATAAGTCATTGTGATAACTGATAAGATGCCATTGTTTTCTTTAGGTGATTATCTTTTGAACTATTGAAAATGTAGTAAAGCAATCTTTTTTTTTTTTAACTGGCGGTATGCCTTTATTTAACAAAATACTACGAACCGTACGAACGTGCCCAGCATCCTGGCAGCATTGCCTCGTTGAATTGCAATGTTTATTCGTTGAACCAAATAGGTAATTGAAAACCAAATTAAAATAATAAATTAAAACTAAATCAAAAATACGTTCGGTATAGTTGGGAACATATTTTTGATTTGTTATATAATATAGTCATGAATGTATTTTTTGATTGCTGCCTGTGCTTGATTGTGTGGGTCTGGCTATTTTTGGAAACCTAGGTAATCTGTAAAAGTTCACTGAACTTTGTTTTATCTTACTGTGAAGTTTACTGTGTTTGGAATAGTTAAGATCGTACTTTTTTAATTGCGTTAGACTTGCTTGCGTGGGGTTAGGCTATTATAATATATATAGGAAATCTTTCAAAGCTAGATTGCCTAGAAAATGTACGTGCTGTATATAAGCCTGGTATATAATCCTGCTTATATACAGCACCTGCTTATATGTCATTGTGATAAGGCGCTTTTGTTTGCTTTAGATGTTTTCGTTCTCAAACTTTTTAACATAACAGAGTTAGAGAACCTTTATTCTAAAAATGGCGTGCATTTTTACAATGACTTGTATTTTTACGTGCAATATAGTGTAAACTGTGTGTACCAATTTTATTTCATAGCATTTTTGTCACGGAATCTACTTGTAGCAATTCTTGGTTTTGTTTTTATTGTTCAGAGATTTACAAGCGCCCTCGTCAAGGTAATGCGCCATACTGGTGTGTTGAATAATTAATTGAAGGAATTCCTGGGATACCACCACTCTGACGCGCCACATTAAAAAGTTTTCATCACCATATGTTACCCTGGTCTACTACATAGGTCTGGTATGCCACGCGTGTACCCTCCGCTATTTATATATTTTTCTGTCTGTTTGTCTTTCCTTCTGTGCGACTATATGTTATGGTCTTAAAAGGAATGAGTTATTGCGCAGTGGAAGCGTGCTGGGCCCATTACCTATAGAAATAAAAAGCGGTATTGAAGATTTGACCAGTTTATTACGATATAATTAATTTTACAAATACATTCAACTGGCTAGTACCGCGTACGGAGCAAGAAGGGGCGCCCGGCAGATATATCGCAAACTAACAAGTACTACTATGTCGAATCCATCAGGCGCTTTTGCGTTCTAATACTTAAACAACAAGCAACCTCGTCAATGTCATTGGTTCGTCAGTCGTCACTGTGTGTGTGCGGAGTTCGCGGACAAGTCCGACTTCACAATATAATCACTGCACGCACACATATTTAAATAAACACGCATTGTGGAGGAGCGTGCATTATTAGACTGAAAGAGTCCGAACTATATTTATTTAATATATCCTGAAAATATGCGGAAACGCGAAATAGTTTTTTCATGTTACAATTTATGTTGTGGACAACAAATCATAAAAATATACAGGGCTGTATCTAGGGTAGGAAACTTCTACTTTTTCGTTGATCGAGGTTCATAAAGCGTCGCATCTCGCGTGTTCAATTAATCTAACCTAACACAAACATTTATTTTTCTGAAATATAAATTTTATGTCACAGTACTTCTTCATCTTCTAATTATGGCTCTTCAATCCTTATATTAAATTCTCTTCGTCAATGTACAGTTAAGAACCACTACTTAGAGCCCTAATTCATCATGGTCTTCAGTAACTTGGAGATGTACAGACGAAACAAAATACGTATAAATGTCGCGTAATTTTCGAACGCTGCTCTACCGGAATGGATATGTCGGGCAGCCCATTGCAATGTTGAACCGATAAATGATTTATTAGGTCTGTTTATTTTTAACGATCTGTAGGACATGTTCATAATCGCAGGCGCACCCCTCTCCAGTAAATTATGGAAGTGCATTGTTGCCGGTAGTCCTAGTTTGTACACTACATTTAATGTGGGTGTAAGTACCAATAGTAACAGTCGCCTGCAATAAGAAGTATACACTTCGTAATTTTCAAAATTGTGCCAAAATCTTCTGTTTCTCTTAATGTACACAGACGTATTTAAAATCAAAGAAGAAATTGAATGTTTTTACTGATGTTTATATTATCTTCAATAAATATTAAACTTATTTATATATAATTCTTATTGCAGGCGACTGTACATACAATAAAACAATAAAATTTTAAATATAATCGCTCGGATATACAGAAGTAGTTGCTACTACACAAAAAAAATATAATGGAGTAAACGGAAAGTGAGTAGAGAGGTTGTACTTGGTATGTGCAGTGGTTACTCTATACAAACTAAAATAAAAAGGCTCGGGTTCGGGAAAGAAATCAAAAGTAAACAATATTGTTCAACGTATAAGCAAGCTGAAGTGAAAAAAGGTTAGGCATTTGTATTGAGCTTGATGTTTACGTCTACACGTGTCTTTGACTGGAGACTGGAACTTGGCAAACGTTGGTGTAAGGTTTCTTGTGTCATAGTGAAACGACATATATGCAAGAAAAATGCGAAAGACACTGCTTTCCACCTTCCGGTATTGTCCCTTTGTCACCTTTTACGTCACCTACAGGAACACGCCACGCGGAATTTACTTCTTATTAATTCATAAATGTTTAACTCTAAAAATGGATTTATTATGTTAATTCCCTACCCCCCAAATATAACCTCCTTAGGTAGATCCCTGCAACTTTGCACGCATACGATAACAGCAGAAGGCCATAACGCCGATGTCCATAAACCTTCGCACCACAGCGTATCCCGTAGGACATGTGAGTACATAAACGTACAGTCACCCTCTGCCAGCGCAGCAGCGTCCGGAGCCAGTCGAGCAGCATCCATGCTCCGCTCGAGTGCAGAGGCATTAGGCGGCGACGAAACTAGAGGTGTAAATAAAAAAAAATATTAAATATTTCATTTGGATTTAGTTCATACTTAGTCGAATGTCGTGTACTGAACATAGACTTTCGTAGATACAATGTAAACGGTAACATCACTCGATTCAACGACAAACTCCATAAAGCGTCGATATCTTTTGGCTTTGGTTGGTTTAGCTTGTCTTTCGTACAATGAAATACTTTATATAGCATTACACCCACTCTCAATAACGACAACAATTAAGTAATACAACATAAAAATTACCTTTTAAGTGGCCACAATTAGTCACTCCAAATTGTAGGAAATTACATGATTATGTGCCCTTTACTGTAATTTATTAAGACTTTCTTAATCTTAAATAAGTAACTAAATGTTATTCAGTTTTATTTTTAAATGGTCTAATAGAAATAAGATTAACCGAAACCAATATGCACAAAAACAACTTTAAAGCTTACTGTTCAAATTACGAATCTAGATATTATCCGACTTAAAAGGATCTCATATAATTTTAATTCTGATTTTTACGACAGTGCAACGACATGCAGTAGTCGTGTACAGTTGTAACAGTTGACGTATCGAAGTAGATCTACTGCATATTGACACTGTGACGTAGGTTTACGGCGGAAGTACGACCGCCATTACGGACGGACAATATGTTTTATTATGTCATAATTTTATAACTGTCGGCGGCTCTTAATAATGGAATGTTTATGATGGCGACCTGATACATCTCGGATGACGAGATTATGAAATATGGGGTTTCCGGACGGTGCCTTCTTGGGGAACATTTTATGATATTTTATGTAGATATATAGAAATAATTTGATTACCAAAAATAATATAAACTTAACCTTAATAAATAAACCAAACATAGTGTAACAAAAGTCTTAAAAATACTTATTTAGGGCAGATGTGTATGCGTAAATGCATTTTCCTCAAGATAATAAGAAAAAATATGGTGTCATGCCGTGGCTGTAGTTATTATTTATTGAATTGAAACACTTGTAAATAATGTGTTTTAATACTTAAATAATAATTAGGAGTAAAAATATATTTTGAAGCAGTGATAGCTCAGTGGCTTTGGCTATGGACTGCCGCGCAGCAGGTCCATGGTTCGAATCCCGCCGCGGGCTTGAGCTTCACCGCATGGTGGAAAGGCATTTTTGCGAATGCCCGCCTGGCTAGCGACCACCCACATTAAGGAGAAAATCTGTCGCCAAGCACCTAACGGTGTGTTCCGGCAGCTGTCCTTGAGAGCCAGTCATTCTAGGTTAAGCTTGTTAACACTTTCGACCACATCTTCACTTACTGTGTGAGATTGTGGTCAAAGGCTTACCTATCAGCAATAAAAAAAAAAATAAAAAAAATCTTTAAGTCTAATAACACTACACTTACTGTGTTGGTACTTGGTAGTACTACATTTCAATCAAATATCTATACAGGGTAAAATGCTAACAACCTCTTTTGGGGTTGACTTCTGCTAGTCCTAACAAACATATTTGATTTTTTGATTAGAATACATTTTTTTATCGTTTTTTTATTTGTTTTGGCCGGAATAAGAACGAGGACCACCTGATGTTAAAAGTCTCTTGTGCCTGTAATGTAGTATTTCATATTTTTTATTACTTTGCTCGATGTATATTCAAAACTATTCAAAGGGAGCACGGCGCGATCCAGTGTTGCCGCGGCGGGCGCTCTGGGCTCGGAGTAGGCATTAAAATACAAACAAATATATATAAAAAAATATTTTCAAAACAAAAAAAAAAATATCTCAAAATGTTTGTTAGGACTAGCAGAAGTCAACCCTAAGAGGTTGTTAGCATTTTACCAAAAACCCTGTATATAACATCGGGCACACGGTGTGTTTCACACGAACAATTACACGTGGCATGTTCTCGCGTGGGTAAACCATCCAGTTTGTTTGTGTTGGCTAAAGATGGACTAATTAAAAATATCGTACACGCCATTGCACTAGAGACTGATAATGTTTTGTTTTTTAATTGTCATTATTTATGTTGGAGATGTAATTTGAAATGTATAAGTTAAGATAATAAAAGTACAATGAAATAAATAAATAATGTTTTTTTTATAGGGCGTCATTCACAGCGGTCCATACCTCTTTCAGTCATATACCACATCCCCCACACATACAATCAGTTACTTATTTTTTATGATGACTACCAAAATATTCACTAGAATTAATTTATATTGCAAAACAACGTTTGCTGGGACAGCTAGTAATATTGTTCGAATAATAGTAGGTACCTGCGTCTCTCTCAGGTATATAGTTTGGTTTTTTACCTTTATCTTTATGTCAATATATGCATTAGAGATTGCAAACAGGACCCGGGCCCGGTGCCCTTCTTGGCACTCACCGGGCTCGGCCATTCTTCTATATATATATATATATATTATATTTATTATATATATTAGAATATACTTACGTTGGCATGGCATCCGCTGCGTTTAGTTGTATGCAGAGCAGCCTAGCCTGTAAGAATTTGCTATTTGCTCAATTAGTATTGCTCACCAGTAACACTCACCAGTCTTAATAGCCATTAGTCAAAATTTAAAGAAAAAACAGAATACTTCACTTTTAGGAAATAAGAATTTATTTTGTTTATAACAAAGCTAGCAAAGTTTATCTACCTAATTTAAGTTGTTATGTTATGACACGTTTAGTAGGTACTTTAAGCTGCGTTATTAGTTTCTTGTTTAATACTATAATTTCAAATCAGTACTATAATATTATAAATGCGAAGTAACTCTGCCTGTCTGTCTGTTACGCTTTCACGCCAAAACTACTGGACCGATTTGAATGAAATTTGGTATGGAAATAGTTTGAGACCCGGGAAAAAACATAGGATAGTTTTTATCCAACTGCGCAAAAAGAGGTTAATGTTTTTGCGCGATAACCGACATACGGAAAGCTAGTAGATACTAAAGAGTAAACAGTAAAGGGAAAGACCTGCTTGTTTAAACTATTAAAAATGAATAATTACTAATACTAATGTACTTCTCCGTCCATAAGTAAAAGTTATCAATTGTAAAAAAAATATTAAGTGTGCTTTTGAGATTTGAATGAGACTGTATATTGTGACAATTGTGCATAAGCCAGTTTGAAATAAATATTAACCGTGAATCATTGTCTTTTTCCATTCATATTATAGATTTTTCATAGAACACTTTAAAGGTTTCATCGCTAACACAACCCGGCCGCGTTGAGAAACATACTGGGTTGCAATCTCTAATATGCATATAATTTCCTCTCCGTCGCCTGAGACCATCCATGTCCCTATACTTAGAATTTGCGGAAATTTCTTTGTATTCTACTTTCCAGGTCAGAAGACGCCGCGCTTCTGGGCGTTCTATTTTAAACGTTTCTTTGAAGCTTTAATACACCGATTCACATCGTTATTAGTTATTAATACCCTTAAGATAGATCGAAGCTATTACCTAACGACTTTTTTCTTTTTTTCCAGGCGGTGGTTGCCAGTTTCCAGAGAGCTGGACCGGTAGCTGGTTCCAGTCGGGCAACTTTGGTCTGATCGCCATCAACTCCACGCACATACAGTCTAAAGGGGACTGCGCAGAAACTGATGGAAATGACAAGTTTCTCGTTTATGATAGGTGAGGAATTTGCTGTTACTTTTAACGCCATCTAGTGATGATAAGCTGTCAACTTTTGCTCAATAGGTATCATGTCTACGTATCTTAAATTTGTCAATGGAGACAACGCATGCAGGTAACAGAGAAATGTTGTCTGTACGCAAAACGAAAACGTGTTGCGTGGAATCTTTGATATAATATTTCTTCCAAAATGTGTATCTCTCCGCACACTTGTGCGTACACACACACTGACGAGTGTTTGGTGTGTGTAACAGAAGTGGATTATTATCCGAGAAAACCTATAGCGTTTTATATTTACTTGTAATGTTTTACATTTATTAACCCTGACAGTAAAATTACTGCTATACTTAGACAGCCAAAAATCAGTCCAAAAAATTTTTTATCAATGTTAAAAAAGTATCTTCTATTTTTTTTGTTTTAATGCTCTTTATTTACCATAAATAATAATAATAACTGTACATTTCTAGTATAAATTTGTGAAAAAAAGTGACTCATTTTAGAAACTCTCTAAATAGTATATATGAAAAGCGTTTATTCCCAGTGTGTTCATTTCTTTTACATATATTGGCTCTCGCTCTTTTAAACATTTTTATTCAAATAAATAATATTATCTGATCTTTTGCCAAATTGTATCTACAAAAAAAACACTTCTTCAATATTGGCGTCTACGATGCTCTCAGTAACTCATACTTATTAATCAGATGTAATCAATTAATTTGTTTTTTTTTTATCCATAATAATATTATTGGTCGAAAAAAACGAAGAAAACATCATGTAGCTATTTTAATTATTGTATTTATTCAGTTTTCTATGGTTAAAACAACAGATTTTTTTTCAGAAATGGAAATTTATCGGGGTTTTCCATCTATAATCAAAGGTAGAAGCACGAATACAACATTTTGCAAAAACATCGCGCTGCGCGCTATTACTTATTAACATTAAAATATTGAAAAGTGCATATGAAATAGTTGCAGAAGGAATAAGTACTATTATGGTGCTGATTCGTGACAAGAATATACATATATATATGTATATATTTATTCGTAGACATCTACATAATATATAGCACTATATGCTTAGCGAGCAAGTGAAGTGATGGGATGCCTGGCTAGGATGTCACCCCCCCATCTCTACCCATGGGTGTCGTAAGAAGCAGGAGGTGGGCAGCAGCGCCCTCTGAGGAGCTGTTATCTCACACTGCGATCTCCAAGACGTCAGCAAGGGTGGGGCAATCCCCCCCATAATGGGGGAGGCTGTGCTCAGCAGTGGACAATCCGGCTGATACAGTACAGTACAGATGTGAGATATAACTAGCGCCACCTAGTTGAAAAATAAAATTTTGGCTTAATACCTTAAATCGGTCCAGTAGTTTTGGCGTGAAAGCGTAACAGACAGACAGACAGACAGAGTTACTTTCGTATTTATAATATTAGTACTGAGAAAGAGCTAATGATTGTGCATAGTCATATAACCACCACCGTTGTTTATTTTTCTATTCAGCGGTATCTACGGTCCTCTAACCGTTAGAGGACGCTTATTATAAACATAAAATATGCCAGCCCTCTAAGGAAAATCATTGCCTATAGAATCAAAATACATATATATCATACCTACATCCATGTAAAAACTAATTCATCCTAAAGAGACTGAGAGAGGTACAAGCGACAGAAAAATTTTTTTTTTTTCAGATCGTCGCTGCCATTTTACATGTTTATTAATAAGTATTCTTTTCTAACACTATACTTTAACAACATTTATTTTAACTGTTTCAGGAGTGATGACTGCTACAGATGTCTGGTGATACATGAAAAGCACAAATACGTATTACAATATAAAGAAAGTAAGTATGGATTTTTATCTAATTTTACCTCTTGTTTGTCAAAAAGGAAAAATTTAAAACCTTTGGTAGTGTATAGATCAGCATTTTGGTCAAAGAAAGAGGAGGATGAAGTCGTTCTCATCAACGACATCCTCACCACCATCACACACCTTACTGGAGCAGCTATGCCAGTGACCTTCCCCTTGTGATCCTTCTCCGCTACATCAGGGAGTTGGGATAGCTTGGGTAGAAGCTGGCGGGGGAAATGCACAAAACACCCCAAGCGGGACGACATTGTAGGACATATCGCCCCCAAATAGAATAAGAATAGATAAGAAGAAGAGTGCATTTAGGTGAGATGCGAATTTGAAGATGCATAATAACTGTAACACAATTTCACAAGGAAATTAATATATCAGTGGAAACCGATCTTACTTTCAAGTAGCACTCAAATATGAAGGAAAGAAAAAAAGAGACTGACGGTTTGGTCACGGGCACAGATGAAAAGCTTATAACAAAAGGGTGTTGAGTAGGACTGGGTAAAGGGAAGATGTAGGTATGTGTGCGAAAGGTGTGAGATGACGAGCAACAGAACTAGAGGAAAAAACCATTTACCGATCACACTTAGCGTTGTATGAGTGTCCCTGTAGACCCAGTATTATCCACCCTATGTAACAATAAATGTATTGTGTTTGGAGAGTAAAGCACAAGTGACAGAAATAATGATGAGAAAAAAAAGAGACTGACGTGGTATGTTCATGGGGAGAGATGAAAAGTTAATAACTAAAAGGGTGTTGTGTATGACTGGGTGGAAGCTGTATGTGTGCGAAATGTGTGAGATGATGAGCAACAGAACTGACTAGAGGAACATGTATAAATTAATTAAAACAGTCGAAAAACATATTTTTTATTTTAGTTAAACGTTTTATCGTTCCTTTGAAATTAAAATTGCAAGTTAGTAAACATGAATTGATTGGTTTGAAAAAAAAAATACATTTTATCTCACAGTATGGCGTCTAAAATCCGCCAGTTTGTTTTTTTATGTACCTAGTATCACTTGCGCTATCAAGACGAATCTAACGTTATCACATATTTTTTAGGCAGTTGTGTATAAAAATCCACGCTGTGCCGATCTCACTTAGCGTTGGATTGAAGGGTGTCCTTGTCGACCTAGTATTATCCGCCTTTTGTAACATTCAATGTATTGTATTTAGAGAATACCCAAGACTTAGTTAAAGTTTTCTTAGAATCAAATGTTAAAGTTTTTCTTAGAATTTACTCATGTTTTTCACGTATAGAAGTTGAATCATTCTTACTGTAATAGCTTCAAACAATTTCTGCGGTCTTTTTCATAGTGTTCTAGTTATCACATTTGCTGATCATCTTGTATCCTCAACTCAAGCTGATCACCTCAAGCGCGAGTAAAGAATGTCTTTACTTCTAGAAATTCGTCAAAATATTGTTATTTTATGTTAGAAAAAAAAATGGTTTACTCACTGTCTACCCCTACCTAAGGCTATTCAGATTCTATTTGCGGTAATGCAAAAATATCTGCAGTCTACATAATTTATACCTAATGTAGGATTATCGTGTCTTAAGCTGGGTCTCCACTTTACAAAAATATATAGGTAACTTTTGTGTTTCCAACACGTGTTGATGACAAACGTTTCCGTAAGTTGTCAACAAAAATGGTAAACAAATGTAGAGAACCGTGTTTCAAAATGCTCTATTACTCTGCTATTTGGCTTAAATTCGAAACGTGGACACATTGCGTTGTGCGGCAGCAAAACAGGAATGCAGTAGCAGTAGTGATGGTCCAGTCGTTATAACTGCTTCTAAGCCTCTGTTCTTGTCCTCTTAATTATAATATCTGGGATGTATTTAGGAACGTCTTCTGTATTCTACCAAGAGGTATATAATATACAAGGTTATTGGTAAAATGCTCAAACCCTCTTAGGGTTGACTTCTGCTAGTCCTAACAAACATTTTGAGATGTATTTTTTGTTATAATTTTTTTTTTGTTTTTGATGGAATCAGTACGAGGACCACCTATATTTATTTCATATTTTTTATTACTTTGTTCGATGTAAATATTCAAAACACAATTCAAAGGGAGCACGGCGCGGTCCAGTGTTGCTGCGGCGGGCGCTCTCGGCTCGGAGTATGTATTAAAATACAAAAAAAAATATCTCAAAATGTTTCTTAGGCCTAGCAGAAGTCAACCCTAAGAGGTCGTTAGCATTTTTCCAATAACCCTGTATTTAAGGCGGTTATGTTCAAGTACTCGACATTTTATATGATTGAGTACCCAGTTAGAATAAGGCGATGAACACTTTTACCTTACAATATGAACTAATATAAAGCGATATTCCTTTTCCAGCATACTGCTCACAGAAAGACTCACTCTCGTCGATATGCGACGTGATCACGGGCGACGCGCCCCTATACTCGATGTTCAGGAAGGAACCGCGGCCCATTCCCCAGCCGTGCCCTTTCCATCCGGCACCGTTCACCTTCACTTACAATCGGTGAGTTTACTGCATATGGATAACAGGTGGCGCTATTTGAAAAATGTATTTTGTTTTTAAATAGGATAACAAGCACAATCGCGTTCTAAACGGAAAATCACATTGACAAAGTATTATAGAGGACAATATTCCGCGTCCCCCGGATTCACGCCGAGTGCCCTGACCTCTAGGCTATCGGAACATACTCAATTAATCTGAATCTCTTAGGACGCGGAAATGTTGTTTTTTGAAAATGTTCTATAATAAGGCTTCACCATAAAGATTATTTTTTGCTAAATAACATAGTGTCAGAAATAAAAGGAAGACCATGAATTTGTGTTGAATTTAGTGTTGCTTTATGAACTCAGGGCCTTTTTTGAAAAGGGTTTTCTAGTGTATGACCTCTATCTCGCTTGCTGATTTGATAAGTGACAATGTGGCTTTAGATGTTAGCAGGTTTAAAATAAAAACAAGCTCTCAAGGACAGCGGCCTGCTTCATTGACAATAGATTTTTACTTGAATGTTATATATAGCGTAGCATGAATAGAACATTCCCTATATCAATAAACTAGATTTCTTTAAACTGTTAGTAAACATGATAGTCCTTATTCAATAATATCATATATTGTTTTAAATTTCCAGCGGCACGGGCGAGTGTACGAACCCTGTGTCCCGTGCGGAGTCGTGCACGGACGACTCGCGGCTTCTGCTGCGATACATGTCGTGCCCCGACGTTTCTGGCACGGAGAGTAATGGTAAGATTTGTTACTGTTTACGAGCTTTCTTGCTGCCAAAGAGATACCTACGCTTTGTAGGTGAATATAAATACAAGGTCCGTGTTTTGTGAGCTGAAGTGCACTTTATTATACTTCTCAGCTAGAAACGCTTATTTATTGGAATGGCTTTGCGGAGTTATCCTTCTGATCCTTTTTAATCTGTGACCATACCGCCAAGCATATTCTATGTTGTTTTGCCGCATTAATCATTACTATACGTAATAAAGTTAGCGATCGAGACGACCGAATTTACTTGCCTATGAAAGGTGATTCCATCCTGCTTTATTGTTTTTTGATTCTTAAACTCTTTTACAACATAATTCGGAATTTAGACATCTTTAAGTTTTAAATGTAAAGCCACATATTATTTTAGTTAAGACCTGTACTGTACAGTACTTTATGGCAAATAAATAATTTGTATTTGACAGTGTAAATTTATGATTTTTCATAACGTTTTCTTCCACGCGAAGGCATAGTTTCATTGTACGTATCTGCGTGCAATTGTGTGTGTATGTACACAACTAGGAATAGTTTCATCCTGCCTCACATCGCTATTCCCAGAGTTCAATAATAAGGTTTTCATATGGCCTGAGTTAAGAACTCGTAGTTTTTTTTGTTATTGTAAACCAACCATGTCTTTTTTTATTGCTGATATAGGTAAGCCTTTGACCACAATCTCACCTGATGGTAAATAATGATGTGGTGGAAGGTGTTAAACAGGCTTAACCCAGAATTACTGGCTCTCAAGGACAGCTGCCGGAATACACCGTTAAGTGTAGCCACAAATGCACTATATAACCTTCTATTTTGAATATTCTAGTGGAGGAGCTGGTGTGCTTGGCGACGTGGAAAGAGGGTTCTACGCGGTACCTCGTGGGACAGATCTCGCAGGTGCAGAGGCGGAACTCACTAGCTTCTGATGAAGATACTTATAGGTATTCATAGTAAATAATTATTTACGAGTAAAAGATAGTACTACATAGGTATTGTATGGAGAAGTGACCGGCCGGTTCAACCTTAATATAAATAAAAATATATTTTCATTTAATGTTAATAGCTCAACGAGGTTTAGAGAGCTATGCTCGGAGTTTCTTTGTGCGATATATTCTGGAACGTGGATATTCGTCCAAGGACCAAAGTCACCGACATAGCTCTCAGAATTTGCAAGTTGAAGTGGCAATGGGCGGGCCACGTTGCTCGACGATCTGATAACCGATGGGGAAGAAAGGTTCTCGAGTGGTTACCTCATTACAGCGGAAGAAGTGCAGTTGGTAGGCCTTCCACTAGGTGGACTGACGACAACGTAAAATACGCTGGTAGCTAGTGAATATAAGCGGCTAATAGCCGTTATTTGTGGCGTTCATTGAGGGAGGCTTTTGTTCAACAGTGAATATCTTACAGCTGATGATTATGAATGTTATAACTTGGTCGTGTTTTATACAACGAGATTTTACTACTTGTGAGGACATCAAGTTCATTAATAGGAAACTAAAAAACTAATCTGAAAAAATCACAGATGGCGTATCTATATGTACACCGGAGATGATACCTACTTAGCTTTAAACGTTACTTTAAGGGCCCGTTTCAGAATGTCTTAATAAAGTTTCGGGTTGCTATGCAACACATAAAATAACTGAATGATAAAAATGACAGTTAACATACAGCGCGTTTCAAGCTTTAACCGATGGATAGGCTAAATCGATGACTGTGAAACGCAAAGAGTGTTTTATTTATTTAATATGTTCTGGGTAGTATAACCGGAACTTACTCGAACATTCTGAAACAGGCCTTTATATTAATGTTTTGTTGCTATTGTATGATTATGTTTTTTTTAATGTACCTATAATGTTGTATTGTTAATGTATAAATTAATAGAATGTAATATCTGACATAGTATTTGTAAAACTTAATTTAAGATGAATTATTTTAATTTGTATCTTTAATTAATGTAATTGGTATACCGTTTTAATTAAATAAATAAATGATTTGGATGGGTGACCGCTAGTGACATTACTACTGAGCGTACACGTGCATCGGAGGGCACGTCAAGTCGTCGGTCCCGGTTGTTGTCTTCAGTCATTATTGGAAGGTGGTAGGGCACTTTGCGAATGCTTGCCTAGCTAGGCTTGGCTAGCTACCACCCTCAAGTAGAAAATTTGATGCGAAACCCCTAACGGTCCTTGAGAGCCAGTAATTGTGGGTTAGCCTGAACAACATTTTCGACGACATCATCACTTACCATCAAGTGAGATAGTGGTCAAAAGCTAGCCTGTGAACATTGAATAAAAATCAAACTTTTTCTCAGCATCATAACCTTACATCATTGTCTATGTGATTGAAACAGCAGACAGCGCGTACAAAATAAATCATCTCACAGATTGTGTGGTACTTTACAGATGCTTCATATATAAGGGGCAGCACAGCGACAAAAGCATGACGTATACGATCGCGCAGTCAGGCGACGCCACGTGCAACGGCGTGTCCTCGCCTACTGAAGGCAGTCGTACCATGAAGCTCACTAACAGTAAGTATTCTTGCTTTTTACAAAATGACAAATTTACTAGAGGAAAAATTTAAGTCAAGTGCGGGATTCGAACCCGCGTCCATCCTCCCCCTAGTCCACCCCTTTAGCCAGGGTATGCTCCAATCCAATAGAGCTAACATGACAATGAGTCCTTAACTCAAATTTTTCCTATCGGTCTTTTTAACCATCGTATTGGGATGGATTTTCTTGCTCTCGTTAATTTGTAATATTGTAATGTAATCAGCAGAGCATGCGTTATTGCAAACATAAAAATATTAAAAATATTCTTGCTTTTACCTTAAAAACTGAACGGATTTTTAAGTAGCGGTATTAGTATTAATCTATCGTAAGTTATTTCATCAAAGTCAAATTTAAAGAAGGAATATTAGAGGGCAATTTCTTCATCTGCCATAAATCTAAATCCATTTTATTACATCCCGTGGGGTGCCGGGTTAGATTGTCACCCCTCCATAGCTACCGTGGGTGTCGTAAGAGGCGACTAAAGGTGAAATACCGGAAGGAAGCCAGCCTTCTGAGGAACAGATATCTTACACTTTTTTTTTAATGGTTAGGTAAAATGGGGGCGGCTGTGTTCAGCAGCGGACAATGCGGCTGATACAGTGTATATCAGGGTTTGTTTTGTAAGGCCCCGATCATCAAACCCACTGTCGCCAAGCACCCAACGTTGTGTTCCGGCAGCATTCCTTGAGAGCCAGTAAAATTCATGCACATGAGACTGTATGAACTGTATGTCTCAGTGTGGGGGGGCGCAGTGCAATTCGGCACTGGAATGGATAGTCCTCTTACCATCAGGTAGGCTTCGTGCTTGTACCATCACAATAACACAATAACGAAAAAATGGTACATTAAAGGTTACGCTAATGGGCTGCAGTACGGACGCTCGGTGCAAACGCGTTGGGGCAACTGAGCGCATGAGGCGACTTCTGCAATACAGGGTTATTGGTTAAATGCTAACAACCTCTTAGGGTTGACTTCTGCTAGTCCTAACAAACATATTGAGATATTTTTTTTGTCTTAAAAAAATAAAATTTGTTTATCTTTTTTTTGTGTCTTTTATATTTTTTTGATGGAATAAGCACGAGGTCCGCCTGATGTTTAAAGTCTCTTTTGCCTGTAATGTATTATTTCATATTTTTTATTACTTTGTTCGATGTAAATATTCAAAACTCTATTTGAAGGGAACATGGCGCGGTCCAGTGTAGCCGCGACGGGCGCTCTTGACTTAGCTTAGCGCTTTAAAATAGTTTTTTTTTTCAAACCAAAATAAAACTTCTCGAAATGTTTGTTAGGACTAGCAGAAGACAACCCTAAGCGGTTGTTAGCATTTTACCAATAACCCTGTATATGCAAATTGCGCTCATTTTGAATGAGTTCCTACAGTACCTAATGAAGATATTTTGACATCCCTTTAAATTTAGAAAAGTTATATGTAGTCATCTATGTCTCTCGCATGGTGGTAGGGCACTTTGCGAATGCCCGCCTGGCTAGCTACCACCCTCAAGTTGAAAATCTGTCGCCAAGCACCTAACGGTGTGTTCCGGCAGCCATCCTTGAGAGCCAGTAATTCTAGGTTAGCCTGAACAACATCTTCGACCACATCATCACTTACCATTAGGTGAGATAGTTGTCAAAGGCTAACCTATCAGGCATAAAAAAAAAACTGCGGGATTCGAACCCGCGCCATCCACCCCAATAGCCGGGGTATGCTCTGACCCGCTAGGCTAACATGACACTCGTAACTTTAATTTGTCCTCTCGTTCTCAACCATCGTATGGGGATGGATTAGAAAGATAAATTTAGAGTTATGAGTCATGTCATGTAAGCTTAGCGGTCAGAGTATACCCCTGCTATAGGGGTGGATGGCGCGAGTTCGAATTCCGCAAATGACTATAACTTCTCTTCTTGTTTGTTATTTTGTAGAGCATGCGTTGTTGAAAAATAAAAATATTATAAGTCGTACATACTGATGTTGGTACTAAAATGTAAATATGTGATTTCCAGGTGACGACGAGCACAACCGCTGCCACTTCCCGAGCTGGATCGTGGAGCATCACAAGTGGTTCAGCCTGGATCACTCCCACCAGTACCACTTCACCACCAAGAACGCCACGCTCAAGGTAAACTATACATATTTTTTTTGTTTTTTAGTCACATTAAAAGGTATTTCATGTATTATACTATAGGTACAACCTAGCTATCTTAAATTTATGCAGGGTTTCTCGATCATTAGATAGTCTTAAACCAGTGTGTGTTGGCATAGATGACTTATGGGCAATGAGACGTGGTTTTTAACTGTCGTCTGTTTGTCGTTATGAACAAACTCAGATTCGCTCAACAAGCTATGGAGGAGTTTCTTTGCGGTATCAAATCCGGAACAAGTATATTTGCCAAAGAACCAAGTCAAATGTGGCAATGGGCGGGCCACATTGCTCGACGAACTGATAACCGATGGGGAAGAAAGGTTACGTTACACAGGAAGACGTAGAGTTGGTAGGCCCCCCACTAGATGGACTGACGACATCGTGAAAGTCGCGGGTTACAAGCAGCCAGCAGCCGTTCTTTGAGGCGTTCTAAGGGAGGCTTTTGTTCAAAATTGGATGTGTTCAGGCTGATGATAATCATACATAATTGACAAAATTTTAAATAAGTTTTATTGTTTTTTTTTATTGCTGATAGGTAAACATTTGACCACAATCTCACCTGATGGTAAGTGACGATGTGGTCGAAAGTGTTAACAGGCTTAACCTAGAATGACTGGCTCTCAAGGACAGCTGCCGGAACACACCGTTAGGTGCTTGGCGATAGATTTTCCACTTGAGGGTGGTCGCTAGCCAGGCGGGCATTCGCAAAAATGCCCTTCCACCATGCGGTGAAGCTCAAGCCAGCGGCGGGATTCAAACCATGGACCTGCTACGCGGCAGTCCATAGCCAAAGCCACTGAGCTATCACTGCTTCAAACTGTTTTTATAAATAACCAAATTTCGTGCCTTTTATTTTGTTTGTGTATATGTACATGCGCCCTACCATATTTATTAACTACTGCCATCGTAAGACAACAATTTTTACTTAAGTTGATTCGCATTTTTTACTAAACTTGATAGTTTTGTTTCAATCTTTAATTTTTCACCCAAATGCATTTATTTTACAATATTTGCCTCTCTTTCACTCCTCCGCAGTTCGATAGTGATGGAATTTCAGCTGTTGTTGTTGCCTTAAGTCAGCTAATAAAGACTGTGTTGTAGAAAAGCAGGATTATATAGCCCCAACATGCCTAAGTTATATATTTTGTTTAGATAATGAACGAGGACGGCACGTATGAAGAGAAGAGGCTGGTCTGCCACTCTATACTGGAGCAGAAGGACAAGAAGCACATTAAACTGGTCGCACACGTCACCAGGGGATGGTAATATCATTCATATAGCTTTGAATACATCAATGATTCACATTATTATCTCTGTGCAATTGACACACATACGCGTTGGTATTAAGATAAGATAATCGTTTATTTTCATTAAACATGAGTATTAAATACACACACAAGGTAGGTTAGCACATAGATGGATATTTAACAATTTAGTTCATCATGTTTGCCTATTTGGGCGTACACGTTTTAGAGAGAAAGCCATTTGATATATTATACAAAAAGAAAAAAGAAAACAAATTCTCAGTATTAATTAATACAATCCAATAGTGAAATACTCGTACATTATTTTAGATGTCAATGGAGTATGTGTATAGATAACAAAGAATATTGTAATTATTATGTCAAGCCAGTAGGGATTAGGAAGATTAGATTATGCATGGTGGTAGGGCATTTGGCGAACGCCCGACTAGCTACCACCCTCAAGTAGAAAATCTGTCGCCAAGCACCTAACGGTGTGTTCCGGCAGCTGTCCTTGAGAGCCAGTAATTCTAGGCTAGCCTGAACAACATCTTCGACCACATCATCACTTACCATCAGGTGAGATAGTTGTCAAAGGCTAACCTATTATGCATAAAAAAAAAAATGTCAGATGACAGGTCAGATATTATCAGTCAAAAATTCGTTTACACTGTAATAGCTCTTGGTCATTAAAATGTTCTTTAGCTTAATTTTGAATAGGTTCGTATTTAGCTCCCGTATTGATCTCGGTAACTTATTGTAAATTCTTGGTACTATACAGAAAATGCTATTTGAAGGATAAAAGTCGCATAATATCAGTACATGGTATAAAACAAAGTCAATTTCAGCGGTCTGTCTGTCCCTGTATATGCTTAGATCTTTAAAACTATGCAGAGGATTTTAATGCCGTTTTTTTTAAATAGATAGATTGATTCAAGAGGAAAGTTTATATGTATAATACACGCATAATATAATAGAAAAACAATGATAATTTTAGAGGTTTCTAATGTGATGTCGGAAATAAACATATCGATATTTTTTTGCGCTTACATTACTACAATATTTTATACCTTGAATAGGGCTATAAAAAAGTGCGCAATGGTATATGCCTATCTCTTAGTCTCAACCCACAATAACCAAAATGTTCCATCTACAATATTCAAGGTAGTTTCCCTCCATGTGGCATGTCCGTGGGACCCCCTGTATAACGTTGTTCCCCCCGGCAGCGAGTCGGGACACGTGTGCCTCAAGTTCCACCGGCGCGAGGGGGCGGTGCTGGAGCTGCAGCAGGGCGCCGCGCTCTGGGACTCGCCGCAGGACGCCTGCACCGAGCCCGACCATACCTACATCACTCTGATAAGTAAGGAATACTATATCATTTGACTAAAAAAAATTTATCGAGCACTAAATTTTCATGTACGGTAGGAATCGAACCCGCGTGTCCTGGTTACGTGAGATAACCTCTTAGCCACGTAGACAGGTGGAGTGTGACGCGAATTTTGTGCTGCCTACCATAAAAATTATTCGAGCACTCTTTTTCACACGAGCAATTTTCATGTACCTACGGTGGGAATCGAACCGAAGGGTCCTGGTTATAGGTGAAAAAATCTCTTGGCCTATTTTTTAAAACAGAAGGTTCTCCTTCTCGGCATATAAGTATGTGACCGTTAGCAACGTCCACCGCGGTCATGAGCTGGATGTGTGACCGCTGATGACATAACTACTGAGCGTGCACGTGCTTCGGAGTCTACTTTGCAATTTTATTCTATAGAGAAAAATTTAAGAAAACATTTTTCGCATTTTTCTTGGCCTTAGATAATGTGATCAAGATTAAAATATAATTTTCTTGCTATAAACTAAATACATTTTGATAAAATCTGTTCAAGTAAAGCTATTTAGCATTTGTTAGCGTCTTAAGAAGGAGGCAAGCAATGCTATGAGCGCTTCAGTTCCGCTTCAAGCACTGAAGAGTTATTATTGCCCCCAAAAAATATACAAAAAAAACATTAAGGACATAGTATTGATTAAACAATGCGTTTTCTCGTTCCAGCTACAACACTTTCACCGATGCGATGTCCGATCTTCGGTCGGTATTCAGTCGTCAACTCGCTCGCGGACAGGCGCAGACGGCGGCAACAACTAACTATAGGTAAACCTCTTTTTTTTCTGATAGGTAAGCCTTTGACCACAATCTCACCTGATGGTAAGTGATGATGTGTTCGAAGGTGTTAACTGGCTCAACCTAGAATTACTGGCTCTCAAGAACAGCTGCCGGAACACACCGTTAGGTGCTTGGCGACAGATTTTCCACTTGAGGGTGGTCGCTAGCCAGTCGGGCATTCGCTAAAATGCCCTTCCACCATGTGGTGAAGCTCAAGCCAGCGGCGGGATTCGAACCATGGACCTGCTGCGCGGCTGTCCATAGCCAAAGCCACTGAGCTATCACTGCTTCGAAACAAACCTTACAACTATCTAATTGAATTTTAATATTTTATTGTATAATTGATAAAAATATTAAAATTATAAGGCTGTGTCATCATTTACAAGCTTAAAGCAGAACATTAAACTTTTATCTGCCCTATGCTGCAACGGGGGTTCCACGAGAGGTCACAGGTCGGCTCAACGGAACAAATGATAACAAATATTACGATCGGGCTACCAATCTCTCAAGAAACAACCTCCTGCATGAGGATGCTTCGAGTAGAAGTGACATGCGTCGAAATTTCTTCCGGTTTGGCTGCGTGGCGTTTGTGACGTCACATCGGCTTAAAAGAAAAATTAGGCGGAATTGTCAATAGATATATTTTTTAAGTGTTACATAGTAGTTTATGCAACTGTCATATAATAGAGAGTATTAAAAGATGAGTGTAGTTTTTACGAGCCGCAGGCGAGTTTCAATATAAGATTACACGAGTGTTTTAATACCTGATTATATGCAGTTGCATACACTACTTTTTTTAATCTCATGGCTATACGCTTTTCTTGATTTTTCTGGCAAATGACTATTCGTCAGTTTCGTAGCTGTTTCTAGAATGTCAGGTGGAATTTAATTATCAGTTTCGTCGGTGTTGCTTGACATTTTTGCTACTAAAGTTTTATCCAACAAAATATTACTCAAATTCGTATGTACGAAATGGCGCTATTTCTAAAATGGAAAAAGTCTGTTATTGGTCTATTGGCTCGGAACCACAGATAATGTGTACTTAAATTGAAATGAAATACTTAACCTCCTTGGTAGGGACACATTGTACTTTAATAATTAAAAAAATGTTTTGAAGCATTGTTTTGTTACGAGAATAATGCTTTAATTTATTTTTTAATTTTCTTAAAGAAGTATGTAAATAAAATATGCCAATAAAAGTCTGTATTTCATTTCATAATTTAAATATTACTGAATGAGATTATGTAAAAATATTAATTTGATGTTTTCTTAAAATATTTGTAAATATTATTTTTCAACACACTCGCTCGTAACGGGCCTTTAAATGCACAAATATTAGTGTCATAATGTAGTCAATTACGCACTCGTGCTTTTTGTTTACTTTACCGCACTAGTGTATTAAATAGAAAAAAATAACAACCTTTCCACACTTCTCACCAAGGAGATTGTAGTTTGTTTCGTTAGTTTTTCATACAAAAACCAGAGTTTTTTACCTACTGAAGTAGAACTTTGGAAGATATAATTGTAAACCTTCTTAATCAGATTATTATAATCAAAAAGATCAAGAAAATATTCAGGTATCGAAATATTCGTATTCGTTCCTCGCAAGTGCGTTAAAAAACGTCTTATGAAACTCGTGCGCGTTGTTTATTATAATCTCTACTGTATTTAGGCCTTCGATCTTCGATCTTAGGCCTAAAACCCGTCTCGATTGTAATAAACAACTTCGCGCACTTGTAGCATTTTTTTTTATGCTTGATAGGTTAGCCTTTGACCACTATCTCACCTGATGGTTAGTGATGATGTGGTCGAAGATGTTGTTCAGGCTAACCTAGAATTACTGGCTCTCAAGGACAGCTGCCGGAACAAATCGTTAGGTGCTTGGCGACAGATTTTCTACTTGAGGGGTGTAGCTAGCCAGGCGGGCATTCGCAAAATGCCCTACCACCATGCTATAATGACTGCCATCCAAAGATAACAACCGGGACGGCTTAACGTGCTCTCCGAAGCACGGAAGCGTTCAGTAGTAATGTCACCAGCGGTCACCCATCCAACTCATGACCGCGGCGGACGTTGCTTAACTTTGCTGATCGGTTCAGAATGGCTAAGCAAATTTCGCTACGAGCGCTTCAAATCCATAATGTACTATTGTTGAATATGTGTTATATTGTGTTGTTTCCAGGAGAGGACCCTGAGGATGGAGAGCAGCAGAAGGAGTGCGTGGCGGGAGACGTGCACAGCGTCAGCATCGGGTGTGGGGCGGGACAGGATACCTTCGAGTTGAAGTCCTCCTGCACCAGCACTGGTAATGAGAAAATATATATTGTGACATGTAACTAATAACTTTAGCAAACAAATTTGAACTTTTGAATTTGAGTTATGACTCACTCACTATAAAAACAGATAGTCGCGGGTTCGAATCGTAGTTGAAATTTTACCTTTCGTTGTAATTTTGTAAGCTTTTTCGATTATCGAGCGTTACTGTATAAATTACAATGTTATACTATATCATTCTGTATGGGAAAGGGAGATTTTCTCCGGAATCCCCGTAGGCCCATACTTGACTACGTACGTCGTGGCGTTGGGTTCGCGACTGGGTTCCTGGAAGGTACAGGAAGACACCAGCCGATCTATATGCGAGTATATGAACGCGGGGAAAAGAATTGGCGGGAATCCACTCACCAACTAACGGCTCATAGCGTTCCGCTGAAGGGATTATTATGCCAAAACACCTAACTTATTCTAACTGCTAAGAAGCGCTCGTAGCGAAGTTTGCTTAGCCATTCTGAATCAATCAGCAAAGTTAAGCAACGTCCGCCTCGGTCATGACTTGGATGGGTGACCGCTGGCGACATTACTACTGAGCGCTTCCGTGCTTCGGAGAGCACGTTAAGCCGTCAGTCCCGGTTGTTGTCCTAGGATGGCAGTCGTTACAGCATGGTGGTAGGGCACTTTGCGAATGCCCGCCTGGCTAGCTAACTGCAGTTGAATAAATCTAGGGATTCTATTTGCATAAACTTCCAGTCCAGAAGTCAACGTCGCTGGTAGCCCGCAGGTAGGGGCCCGGGCCCTTTGTCTACCACCTGTTCACCATGGCACTGATAGTTCTAATCTATATAAAATGTTCATTCCTGTACGCCCGGCGTCTGAATTAATGTTAAATAGGTCGCCGCGACCTCACAAAACAAACCAAACACTGTTTTATCCTAAACCCCATTGGCCAATTATACAAAATACTTGGGCACGACCTCGCGCGTAATCCGGAGGAGCTATCGAACCAAAGTGGGAAGAAAAGTAAAATGTATCTAGTCAACCTGCGGCGTATGACAGCGCTGTCTCGGAAAAGCATTAACAACAGGATTCGCGTTCGCGCGAAAATGAACAATATACGCCTGATCGATTGCATAGTTTACCGAACACATTCCATACCAATTTGTTATTGATTTTCTAGTATGTTTGTCATTTTAATTTAGTTAGCAATTGTTATTGCTTGGTAGTTAAAGCATATTGCGAAAATCTATTGCAAAAGATTTAGATTTTTCAGTGTAACATTTACAAATATTAAGAGCACAACATTTTTTGAGCCTACGTCGTCCCCCGTTTATTCGCACCGCCTTAACCACTAGGCTATCGTAGCTGGCTCGAATGCGCCGATTTTTTTACTTTCACTGACATAGGGGACTGTGTGGCCATCAACCAGACTACTAGACTTCCTCTGTTCGAAAGAAACGCTTTTTCAACCATTCTATTGATCGATATTTTTCTGTTACGCCGTTCTTACCCCGCAAAGTTCTGTTAGATACGCATCCTAAAGGTTGGACGCACTGACGCACCGATGGAGGTTGGTTAGGGAGACAGAAGATCCAGGACATGACCATGACTCACTTCTCAACAATGATGCGTATGTCAGTAAAACTCCCCACAACCTGGCCACAATTGTGCAGCCGGCGCCTGACTACCGCGGTCAGGGGCTCCCAATGCCCGAAAAAGTGACCGCGCGAAGATGATACGAGTTTTTTTTTTTTTTTTTTTTTTTTTTTATTGGAAAATTTTTGAATTGGAGTTGCACGGATAGACAATCGAGGCTTTGTAATATGGTCCCGTTTTCCAGTTAGGTACGTTAATACGTGTAATATTATTCCAGTGTACACATGCCACGGCAGCTGGTCTGTCGGCGGGCGCGGGTACCTGATCGCGGGCGCAGTGGCGCGCGGCTCCACGCATGCAAGGGCGCTGTGTCTCGTCTATACCACCTCCGCTACCAATGGTAACTATCCTCTCACACTATTACACAATATTGGTTAATGATAAATAAAATATTTGTATGGCGTATTTCACCCTTTCGTGGATATCCACTAGTGAAGATGTTTTGCCCTGAGTCGAAGTTTTTGTAACCTGTTGCAGAGACGCACGGCACCTCGACTCAGCTGCTGTCTGTGAGTGCCGTATCTCGCACCTGCGACCGCACCGTGCAGCCCGGCCTCGCGGGGGACATGGCCTACAATCTTACTATTAACGGTATGTACCTACATTCTTCTAACTAAGTAAAATTAAACAACTTTAAACGATTTAAATCGCGTATATTTGTCATTATTTTTGTCCCGACGTTTCAAACACTTAGCAGTATCACCCCGTGACCACGATCACTGTTGTGTAATTACTATGTGTAACAATCGCGAAAACCTAAGACAACATTAAGTGAAACTACTTTCTTAGTAACGACTTGAGCATTATGCTCATGATATTTTGAAGCGCTCGTAGCGAAGTTTGCTTAGCCATTCTGAAACGATCAGCAAATTTAAGCAACGTCCGCCTCGGTCAGGAGTTGGATGGGTGACCGCTGGTGACATTACTACTGAGCGCTTCCGTGCTTCGGAGGGCACGTTAAGCCGTCGGTCCAGGTTGTTGTCTTAGGACGGCAGTCGTTATAGCATGGTGGTAGGGCATTTTGCGAATGCCCGCCTGGCTAGCTACCACCCTCAAGTAGAAAATCTGTCGCCAAGAACCTAACAGTGTGTTCCGACAGCTGTCCTTGAGAGCCAGTAATTCTAAGTTAGCCTGAACAACATCTTCGACCAAATCATCACTTATCATCAGGTGAGATAATGGTCAAAGGCTAACCTATCATGCATAAAAAAAAAACTTTTTTGAGTCGCAGCTGTTATCAATGTTGTCTACTATCCCCATATCCATACAGCCCAACGTGGCAAGCCAGAAGACAAGGCATCATTGTAAGTCAATCAATCAATGTAGCATTAACGCTGAAAAGAGGCCCAACTCCCACGTTTTAAAATCTATTATGGAAAACCAACGTCAATAATTACAGCTTTAAATATTAATACTGGGATTTGTACCATGGCAGTAAAGAAAGAATAAAATGGCATAAAGTGCTATCTCTATCTCACAAACGAATTGATTCAATGCATGCAGCCCGCTCTCACATTGAAGTTCTAGTCTAAGTTTACTATAGTGATAAGTGGTAGTACGAATTAAAATTGTAAATGTAATGTTAAAATAAGACTGAATTAAGAGATGGGAGTTGGCCCCCTGGAAGAAATCCAGTTCAGCTGTCTTTACAGCGCAATCTAGAGGGTGCCGGGCCAGAATGTCAACCCCCATCTCTGCCTGTGGGTGTCGTAAGAGGCGACTAAGGATAAAAAACTGGAAGGTGGATAGCAGCGCCTTCTGAGGAACTTAACTTAACCTTCTGATATCTTACACTCTAAGATTTTTTTACCTGTAGATGAGTTGTTTGCCCTCCATATTTACTAGACGAATGCAGGGTAATTACCGTAGTTACTACCAGTCTTGCACTTCCGAGCGTCCGGTGAATACATCGCCGCTAATCGTGTTTTTTAGGAATAATCTGTGGACAATATGCCTTCCTTGTGTCTTTAGACTCTGCACCAATTATACAAGCACTGTGAGAGATAAGAAAACTGTTTCATTTCATGCGTAATTATTGCTTTTATCGTTGAAATAGAAAATATCGTTTTAATGTTTTATCTTAGGAACTAATTTCAATGAAATGGATGAGCGAGATATGTGTATCGTTTGGTGTGAGAGAGTGAAAGAGATCGCAGCATAATGGTGAACGGAACGTCTAGTGGCGGTTCGGTGGTAACACCAGTTGCTTATTTATCTCTTTCTAACAACAGATATGACACCATAATATTTGAACGTTCTTTCCTTGTCATTACAAACTGCATATACATGTGCGTAGGTATGTAGTTAGGTAAATTCTAGTAAGCTTTTAGAGCAGTGGTGTTCGGATATAACTACTCTATGTATTTCAACTCTCTGCTCACACTGCGAACACCAAGATGCTTGCCAAGCATGGGGATTACGGCAAACGCCCAAGTTGGTAGGCTATGTTCAAGAGTGAACAATGATGACTGATACAGTACTAGAGCTTACCCACTACAACCTCGACAGAGATGTCAGGGAATATGGTTGGTGTATTTACATGCATTAGGACGACCGCTACGTGGTGCAAACGGCGCGGCGTGTGACACAGATTAGTTACGGTTATGCCAGAACTGAACAATTGTTTACCAATGTATGAGAACAAAAATATATCAACAAAACTAGCTTTCCGGGTGCGGCTCCGCCCGCGCGTTGGACGATTATCGCGCAAAAACGTTAACCTCTTTTTGCGCAGTTATAGTAGGATAAAAACTATCCTATGTTTTTTCCCGGGTCTCAAACTATTTCCATACCAAATTTCATTCAAATCGGTCCAGTAGTTTTGGCGTGAAAACGTAACAGACAGACAGACAGACAGAATTACTTTCGCATTTATAATATTAGTACTGATAATAACTAATTAAAGATAACAATAGAATGACAGCTACAACAACTTTGTATGCTCACTGAGCTGGTTCAAACCGGTTCTGAGTGGACGCCGCTGTAACCCTTGCACGTCTTGTCAGTGACTAGTGAGGCACACATAGCTGTGCGTGTAGTAGTAATACTTCCATTCTCTACGGTTCTTTATTCATGTGCCATAATAATAAGGTCAATTTCAATTATGTTATTTATGTAATTATATCTGTTACAGGCACGTGCGAGCAGAGTAGCAAGTACAATAGTTTCGCGCATCGCGCCGCGTCCTCGGCCGCCATCTTGCTTACGTCACTGCTTCTATGCGTCAGATGATAGGCGAATTAGGACGGCTCACACATTGGGGTGAGATTTGGATTGTTTACGTAGCAGAACAAGAGATTCGAAGCTAACGATCTATTCTAAACCAAAATGTACAAGCTTGAAACGAACAAAATATTACCTTAGCAGGCAAATTTGAGTCTTGTGTCACATGCATACCCACATTAATTGTCTGCGCCGAACGAATCTAATTTTAAAATGATTTGTTTGAAATGTTATGAAGGTTCACTCGCTTAAGGCCATAGCTCTATTTGATGACACCGCTCTCGTACAGCAAATTAATAAATATTCAACTTAGGCTCAAACAGAGACTTGCAGAGGCAGTTTAACTGACAAACCATTTTGGATTTTATCTCTCTCATTATAAAGTATAGTATAGGATGAACTACTTGACGATGACAGGCCGCGACTCATGCAAGCCTTTCAAGTGATATTATTGCTTGCAGTGATCGAGATACAGTCGAATATGGTTTGATTATAAAACTGCTAGCCGGCTCCACTACGATGTGCATTAAATTATCGTGCTCGGTCGGTAGTTAAGTATACTTTACTGACTGACAAAATAAAAAGCCAATATCGCTGATTAAACAAGCTTGCCGGAGACTAGCAACTCGACAGTTGCCATCTCTTAACATCAACCATTCATTCATTCATTCATTTCGTATCAATGGCTAATTGAACCTTAGATATTGTTTGCCCAATGGGAGGCCATCTGCACGGCCCTGTGAGATGCATATGTGAGGTTGTCTTGTGTGTAGGTAGTCGAGCACTGGGGACATGACAGTTTTTTTAATTAATAGAGATTTGACACATTCTAAGCGAAAAAAAAGTAAGTTTTCAAATAGTAAACGATAACTTCCAGCGCAACCCCAGAATACAGTCCTGGTATATATCCAATTACGCTATGGAAGCGGTTGCTGGACTGTCGATTTTTTTTTCAGCGAGAGTCTCTGTGATTGTTTTGATCACCAAGCGAGCTTCGCAGAGCGAGTATAGCTCATGCCACTGCTATTAACTTGTAGACAGCGAGTTCTCGCTGGCAGTGTCAACATTCAGCGATCAACTATTGATATGCAGCTCATTTTTGTTAACACGTATCTTACGTACGAGCTGAGTTGGCTCTTGGGCGACAAAATATTCGTAGCTACTTGCTTTAGGTAGCTTAAGGTAGCTTTCTCGCCAGCGCCACGGTGGGACAAGTGCCTCACATTCACGTCTACTCACAAGGTGTCCGTCAGAATGGTCGGTGCCGCTTGTCCCGAGTCGAGGCGATGCCGATTGATTAGTGTGCGTTTTAGTATGGCAGAATAGTGAACGGGTTGGGTTAAGGCGATATATACGGTGTCGGGTGGATTCTACAATCATAAGGCGGGTCCGGTGCGGTTGATTCCTTCGTCGTGGATAGTGGCGCAAGACAAAAGAACTTCGTTGGTATTAGTTTCTTCAAAATTTTGCGCGTTCCCTTTAAAACAATCCAAACTCTCCTACCCTAGCATAAATAGCGTATTCTTGAAATTATTAGTTTGCTTTTATTGTGATAAGGCGAATAATTATAAAAAGTACGTGGACTTGTGAAACCTAAACTCAGTCTAATTCCTAAAATCGTAGAACATTTTGAACTTTTTATAAGTAACGCCTTTTACTGTCATCTGAGTAAAAATAATGAAAGAGGCAAACATTTCTAGCACTATTTAGTCGTAACGAAATGTCTACGAATGAGGGCGTAACAGCGCTATTCATAACATCTCTTTCTGATACGGGAATTGCTCAGTGTCAGAGCGGGACGATATGATATCCTCTTAGACTGAGTTTAGGTAGATGCAGGTCTTTCAAAATAGACGTACCTACAAATCTGTGAAGTGAAGCTAAAGTTGAAACAAAATATTTTTTATTACTCATAAATATTATCGATTAATTCAGAGCTGAATAAATTATTATTTTTTTATGTATTAAACTATTTGCATACTATATTATTTGTATACCTATTATGTTTCACTTCACACATATGTGGGTAGATCTTTTTATACCAGTGTTGGAAACAGCAGCTTTTAGGTAAATAATTTGGGAATTGCGTTATTTTATACTGGCAGCACCGGCGGTGATAGTTGGAAAAATGAATAGTGTTGCCATTTGTGGAGAAATTATTCTGTGGAGATCGACACAACTACGCTTACAGTTTAATTTATTAATATTACAGAATCTGATTTATATAACAATATTTTGGAATTGAGGTCTTCATACGAAATTATTGTTTGATAAAATATAGCTCTTATGTAATTCTAGGTTAGCCTGAACAACAACTTCGACCACATCAACACTTACCATCAGGTGAGATAGTGGTCAAAGGCTAACCTATCAAGCATAAAAAAAAAAGAATGTATTGTTATAGAAATGGAGATAGTAAAAATGAAATTGCAATTACTGAGTATAGTTTTAGGAAGAAATCTTCACAGAATAATGTTTTCAATTGGCTGTAATTAGTATAGGTTAGGTAACAACTAAACAATGTTGAAAAGAAACGAAGCAAAGTGATCATAATGTAAATAAAATGGTATAAAAATGGTAAGGAAATTGAGAAAAATATGCGATTCTTTATAAAATAACGTTACTTATGTAATTTAATTGTATTTGAATTATTTTTTAAATAAGGCAGTATGCAAAGTTGTCTTTGCCACGGTTGAAAAGAGAAACAAAATTACCGCGATATGTAACGACGCCATTTTGTTGACTGTGGGAAAGATTAATTCTGTACAATATTTATAAAACATATTATTTATAGAAAAAACGCTTTTGAAGTATACATTTGTACTGTATGCTAAATATACAGATTAATATTAAGAATAAAATAAGTTAGATAGACATAAATGTAGACAAAATATGCTCAGCAGATTATATTTCTTTTTGTGTTTTTATTTAAGGAATACGTCCAAACTATATTAAGGTTTTTATTTAATTTTTTTAATCATATTTGTAGTCATTTGGTTATAATTATTATTTGTAGTAACAAAGACTTGCTCCCAAGAAGAGAAACTAAATGTTTAAAATAAGTGAAAAATCATTTTTTATTTATTTAACCTCTGACAAGTTTGGCCAATTACGAAACCCAGTTACTAACAATATGTATTTGAAATCCTGTATAAGCGATTATCGATCCACATGTTTTGTTTTTGACATTGATGTTACTATCAAAAATTACATTTTGTAAAGATAACAAGCTGATTTAAATATAAAGTGGCACTTGGTGATTGCAATTATTCAGTTACGTTATATATAGTATTGACTTGTTACAACGCTGTTAATATCAGAATTACACAATCGACCTCCGGCCTCAAATCAACCGAATAACTTAATACATTTGATCTGCTTATCTTAAAAAATCAGTTTTGCTCACTTTAAATGTATACATTAATAAAGTACAAGCACCGAACAGAAAGAATTTCGGTCATTGAACGTAGCTTCGTCTCAGTCATTCTACAAACATATTGCAGTCGCACTCGCACAGAGGTTAATGACCGATGTTACGCAAGCGAGAATGAAAAAGTTTGTATAGAAAATACAAAAATTAAGAAATCAATGAGCAGTAAAGTTACTTTAGTACCAGTCACAACCCGGCCCTAACGATCATTCGAATTCCCATCTTTGTATGAAGTGATAGAGGATTGTCTCACTATTTCTTATGAGGAGGTATGACTAATAAGCCTCAGATAATCATATCTTCTGAGGCTTATTAGTCATACCTCCATTCCATTTACCATCATCAGATTGTTGAGCATTGCCACATGAGATCCAAACTGTTCTTCCTTTCTTTATCATTATCATCATCACGATTGGCCTCCTAACAGTTCCTAGAGTAATTATCAAGGACTCTAAGCAGTTCAGTCTATAATTAATTACAATGGTTTAATTTCAAAAGTTTGAACAGATGCTGCGTAATTGGGAGCAAACGATCTTTGTAATTTTAGATTTTGATAAAGAGGTAGATGTAATTTACTCTGACGTCGCACGAATAAACTTTCTTCGATAGCTAGCCAGTGTCAAGTGGAAATCTTATACATTTTATGAGAGAACCGAATAGGGTTCCTCATTAATCCATCAGCTAATCTCTAGGCTGAGAATCTTTCAATCTATTCAATCTTCCATGTTAACATTGTGATTTTTTTAAAACCGAAGTATGCCATAATCTAATTATTATTTAGTAACCGGCTAGGACTCGCGTAATATTTACCGGATATTGCTCCGACCAGTTTCGAACTTATTTGAAGTTCTTCGTTTGGGAGTCACGATTGTGCACAGCGTCGAGCGCGGGATGAAGCACGTAACTGGCGTTGAGACGGTTGCGCCGCAGCTGTCAAAGTCAAAATTCCTCCGTCCGAACTGTCACTTCTGTCGCTATCACTGTGATTGTCACTGTCGTTTTGGTAGGTAAGGAAATGTTGACACACTACACTTGTACTATCCTCTTCGCGATTCCACCCCGGTTACTAAATAATAATTATGGACAAAACTCGCGACAGTTTGTTAGCTCAAATATGCCATAATCTGTTTCTACTGAACCGGTCTTGGGCATTTCAGTATAGTTACACCTATGTAACTTTAATAAAATGCCCATGCGTGTAATGAATGCGCTATTGATAGCTCTTTAGAAGAAGATATAAGACGACACACAATGATGATTCGTTTTACATAGTTTCGATTTGTAACTTTGTCATTGCAAGAATCCATTTTCCAAATGTTACTGCTTTTAATTTAACCCGATCATTTGTGGCTTAAGAAAGTTAAATTAAAAGATAATAAAGAGAAGAAGAAGAGTTATTAAAATTTTTCAAACTATACATTTTGGAATTCAAATGTTACTATAGATTTTGTGCGAGTCAAAAAACAATTAGTAAATACATACACCTTTTTATCAAGATGTCTTTTTATTGCTATTTTTTGGGAATTAGATAAATTTAAAAGTCATCGTATGTATGTAAACCTATTAATTTATTGTTGAAATAATTTTGTCATGAAATATCGCTTGTAAAAATACAACTATTGGCAATTTAAAAAAATATATCGACCAAATGTAGTTAAAAATGTTTGCTCACGACGAAAAATAGTTTGGGATTATTTTGTGATATTATGACGTTACTTTTAAGGGAAATTATGGCGTGTGATAGATATCACGATATTTGATTTAAGTCACGTGATCAGTGAAAAATAAAATTAGTTAGCATTTCTACACTTTTACTATTTTTATCGTTATTTCTTTTTTTTTTTGGTTACTATTGGTCTAAATCTTTAAGCTTTATTTTGTAAAGGGATTATTTACCTAATTAATTAAAGGGAACTACTATTGACACATATTTAAAGTTAATGTTTTTCCAACACAACCGTAGTCTCCCATGATCAATGTAACTAAATCAGAACATATCATCCATGTTTACCTAATTATATTTTATTTCGGCACCGATAGTAATGAAACATTTGAATTACGATACGTCACCCAAGCTCTCTTGTAGTTGTCAACTGTCAAAGTTGTGGTGTCATAACTGTCACCATTTTAGGAAATAGTTGTCATTTACGAGAAGCTTTTCTGTGAAAAGATTCTTCCGGCTATCTCCATATGAAATGCATGTCAAATAAACTTATTTGAATTTGAATGTTACTGTCCGAGAGAGGGGTCGTTCGTGGGTTCAAATCTCGTCCGCGGTTCAAAGTGTTTTCAAGTTACACGTGTTCTCAAATATCGTGATACAATTAACACATATAATGTAAATAATCACTAGAATCAAGTTCCTGACACATTTGATTTGTCATTAACTTTTTGTGATAACCATTTCGGTTTAGTTTCTTAAGTCAATGAATTGAAAAATGCTTGCCTACAATAAATACTAACTATTATTTTAAAAGGAATAAATCAAAATAAAAACGTGTAGCCCAAAAGACTATTGTAAATAAAACTAGCTGGATAATTTATAAAAATATTTTCTAAGTGTGAACGCATTTTTAATAAAAAAAAATACAGGACGGAAGTATTAATTTTTAATTACCGATGATAATAAATAGCGATAGATTTAATAAATATTTAAAATGTTTCGCCATTTTTTTTTGTATTTTTTTTAAATGTTAAGTGCACGGATGTTAAAATGTAATTTCACCTTAGCATATAAGGCAGCTTTACAGTTTCCTTTATTTATTATATATAATGTTAAGAGAAAATTTCACTATGTGAATAAGTGCACTAACGTTTTATGTAAAAAAAATATAATATTATGGGAACGTAAATTATCGGCTTGTAAATATGTTTTCTTTCGGCGTTTTTTGTGATATGATGCATTTTGGTTTAACGAACTTGATTTTGATAGAGGGCGGTTATGGTTTTCTTTGGCAGCTTTTCTGTTCATTTTTATAAAATTTTCGTAAAGCTACGAGATACGATTGTAACTATTAATGTGTAAGCCTATTATTATATTTTGATTACTGAAATATATTTGAAAAATTATTAATTTGTTTTATTTGTTTTTTAGATGTACGACTGTACCTGATTCCAATCCTAGTTTGGAATTCCCGATGACATTCAACTATATTAATAAAACTATACAGGGTTATTGGTAAAATGCTAATAACCTGTTAGGGTTGACTTCTGCTAGTCCTAACAAATATTTTGAGACGATTTTTTTATATTGTTTTCGAATTGTTTTGAAAAAATATTTGTTTTTAATTTTTCTTTGTTTTCGTAACGAACACAGTAAACATCAAGAAACGAACACAATAAACATGAGGTGGTCTTCGTAAGTACGAAGACCACCTGACGTTAAAAGTCTCTTGTGCCTTCTCTGTGTACACCGTGTGCAATTGGATCCAAATTGAAAGATACATCTCTATATAGCTTACATCTCAATTTATAGTCGCAATTACCCGTGCGAAGCCGGGGCGGGCCGCTAGTATATATATACTAACGGCCAGGGCCGGCTTCGCATAATAATATAATAAAAAAAAATAATCGCCTCAAAATGTTCGTTAGGTCTAGCAGAAGTCAACCCTAAGAGGTTGTTAGCATTTTACCAATAACCCTGTATATTTTATAGGACTGTGACAGAACACGCACGAGGCTCACCTGTTGTTAAGTAGTAATACGTATTCCTTTATCAACAAACGTCATATTCTCTTTTACTCTACACAAGTGTCTTAGGACGCTGTTCCTGTCTGTATTTCGAAGTTACGAAATTTACAAATTATACTATGGATAAGTACCTATGGACCTCACTTTATTACTTCTACCATCATACATACCACGTGTTCAATGATAACTATACTAAAATTAAATCAGAAAATGGTTTTAAAATCTTTCAGTAGTTTTTTGAAGCGTATAAGTGGCATATGTTGTGTATGGAAAGCTAAAACGCTATATTTTAGGTCTATATTGTTGTATTTTGCAGAAATGTGTGGTAATGAGTTGATATGTACGAATATGTTTAAGTGTAATATGGTTTGTAAGTTTGAAAAGTGTAATAAATACCTATACATGATTATTTCTACAGTATAGTATATATATATATATATATAGTACTTTCATACAGATTAAAGACACTATTAGTTACTAGTTTTTTTGCTTCAGGTCTTCTAGCTACTGCTCACTGGTCACGACTATTGGCGGTAAGCCCTCATCTTTCCGGAGGAAAATCCTTCCATTTGCCGCCCAGCAGAAATCGTAGCTACAGGTTTTCGATAAGTCTCGTGCTAAGAAATATAACCTCCTGACTTTCGGTGTTAGAAACTCAGAAACATATACGGGTGTCTTTTTACCTTCAAAACCTAAAGTACTGGTATTGAGCCTATCTGTCGTATTAGACGAGTTATATTTTCTGACTGCTTGGAGGGCGCACACCTTTTGAAAGTTGGTAGAATATTCTACTACTATTGGCCGTTCGCCATTCTGCTTCCCTTTTATTCGGTAAATGTGTTTAACTCCATTAGGTGTTAAAATCACCCTCGTTTTAGAATGCAACTTTTCAACGATATCTGTCAAATCTTGTTTTGTCTGCTTAGGTTTTACTGGGACACCTCTTAGTTCTAGGCACGTGCTTCTGGCGTGTCTTTCCAGCTCGTCAATTTTATTTTCCAAGTTAACAATGTGTACATCACGTGAGACTTTTTCGTCTTCTAGGGCAATAGTCAGTAGTAATAAAATCTTGTAAGTTTTGTCTTCTTCGTAATTTTTTATTTGAAACTCTAGTGACTTTTGCATTTCAGAATTAGTTTTTTGTATTACTTTTCCGCACCTCTGTCACTTCTTTAAGGACTCTAGTCAACATAGCCATCATTTCTTCTTGCTTATTACTGTACACAACTATTGGTGAAGTGGGCGAGTTGTTTGGCCGCTGCCTTTTAGTGCGTGGTGTAGGTGAAATGGTAGAGGTAACCTGTACCGGAGATCGTGTTGGTGGTGTGCGTTGCATGTTTGAATCGACACAAAGCACCAGGAGAACAGGATTGCAGAGAAGGTATAATTATCAATAATACTTGAGCAACTAAGTTGGTGTTCCGAAAATATAAACTAAATTTTCAATATCGAAAATATTATAAGGTACCAGGCGCTCATAAATGCTTAGTAGTGACAAGTTAGTGTTGCCCACCTGTGATTGGTTGTCTTACTGGGTTTCGATGTGTGCGCAGGCGGCGGGTGGGCGGAGCTAATCAAATACAAGATGGCTGCCAAGTGCTGTGGGCGTTGCCTGCTCGGGATTGGCTCTCTTACTAGGTCCTTGTGTGTGTGGAGGTAACGAGTAGGGTGGGCACTGTCATCTCCCACTATCCTTAAGATGGCCGCTATGCAGGTATATTAGATCGTTGACACTTAACATTAACTCCTTCACATTTATGCACTCCTAGTTTTTAAAATCGCTTTAATTATAATAACTTTTATTAAATTGGTGAAAAGAATAAACTGACAATATTTTGGGACACGACCACTCGCTGTCGAGGTCCGGAGGGAGGGGATATATATTGAAACAAGTTTAGTAAAAACATATCGAAAATGAATGCAACCTACTATGGTATTCGCAAAACATATAAAAGTTAGCGATATAAGAAATGAGTCATAAAATAAAAGAATCTGGGATAGTTATTAATGAGCTGGTAAGATATACAAAATAAGCGATCAAAGTTTAAATCTAATATTATATGCTTTTAAGATGAAATGGGAAAAAATGTTATATATCATCTTGACGTATCATCTTTAAAGGATTTTTTTTATGAATTTTGCTCAAACCTGACCAGTAATTTAAATATTAACGGAGAAAATTTCTTAAAATACTTAGAGACGAGCCCATCACAACTTTTGCGTTTTAGGTACCCATTACGTCTCGATGAGCTTATAAACACATGAATGAAACAACTTTTGAAGCGCTCGCAGCGAAGTTTGCTTAGCCATTCTGAACCGATCAGCAAAGTTAAGCAACGTCCGCCGCGGTTATGAGTTGGAATGGTGACCGCGGGTGACATTACTACTTAGCGTACACGTGCTTCGGAGAGCACGTTAAGCCGTAGGTCCCGGTTGTTGTCTTAGGATGGCACTCGATATAGCATGGTGGTAGAGCATTTTGCGAATGCCCACCATTCTACCACCCTCAAGTAGAAAATCTGTCGCCAAGCACCTAACGGTGTATTCCGGCAGCTGTCCTTGAGAGCCAGTAATTCTAAGTTAGCCTGAACAACATCTTCGACCACATCATCACTTACCATCAGGTGAGATAGTGGTCAAAAGTAACCTATCAGGCATAAAAAAAACAACGTTAGATATTTACGATATGGGCACAAGGACGAAAACAACTTAATCATCCGTATACGTGTTGCTCCATCCCGGTACGATGGTTGAAGAACGAGAGCCAGAATTAAAGTTATGAGTCATTGTGTCATGTTAGCTCAATTGGTTAGAGCATACCCCGGCTAAAGGGGTGGATGGACGCGGGTTCGAATCCCGCACATGACTATAATTTTTTCTCTCGTAAATATGTAATTTTGTAATTTAATCATCCATGGTTGTAGGTAGGTGTATAAAAATCAGTATTAATATTATAAATGCGAAAGTAACTCTGTCTGTCTGTCTGTTACGCTTTCACGCCAAAACTACTGGACCGATTTGAATGAAATTTGGTATGGAGATAGTTTGAGACCCGGGAAAAAACATAGGATAGTTTTTATCCGACTGCGCAAAAAGAGGTTAATGTTTTCGCGCGATAACCGCAATACGCGCGGGCGGAGCCGCGCCCGGAAAGCTAGTATAACAATAAAATAAAGCTTTAACAAGAGGGACAAGTTAATTCATAATCGATTTTAGGTACTAGTTTTGTTTAATATTTCAGCATTTGTACATATATCACACACATCCGAATTCGGGCAAGGATTATTTTAGATGTAATAAAATACGGCGTGTTCTTTTTCAAATATTTTATTTTTCAATTTTTAACCAATAAGTTTTCTTAAGCAGTTACAGTACAGGTAAATAGCGTAGCGTAGGTCCGTAAAATGTTCTTTACAGCATCTCAAGGTTTGGTCGCGAACAAATCGAAACTTCAGGGAAGTCTGTGGAAACACCCTAAGTCTCCAAACGTACTATCAAGTAAACATTTTTTTTTTACTTAACAGTCCAAAAGATTTGTTCACAAACCAAAAATAAGTTCATAATTGAGTATTTAAGTATATTACAGGTGACACGAACGCATAAATATTTAAGGAGATATAAATATCATATAATATTCATTTACATTCATATATACTTACACATAATATATGAATTTAAATGAAACGAAGAAATGTCTCGACTATTTTTCCTTAATCAAATATGGGAGTACAAAAATTACTTCTTGGTAAAATATATTATGATTTCATGACGCTCAGGCATTCTTATAAATTAATAATTACGCGTAAATTACACTATAATAATAACAAATAATTTATATTGATATACAAAATATACAGTGACTATAATACCAAGAAATTTGATAAAACATTTTGTCTTATCATATACAATAGTTCACTTGAAAACTGTATCGAATTAACATAAGGTGTTGTCCTTATATAGCGGTCACTCGTGTGATACGATTTTATCGCGCAACCAAAATATTCATACTAAAAAACTGCTGTAACGACATTCAATCGTGATTAGTATGTCAATTGTCGTCCATTCCAATACTACAGCATAACCGACTGCCAATAAGGGCATTAAATTAAGACTATTTTCTTTAAGTACCTATTTATTTATTTATTAATAATGGTATAAGTAATAATACTTTACCAAAACTAAACTTTAGTGTGTAACATATATGAATCGTAAATGTAATTTGATACAGTTTTTAAGAGAAGCAATTTTTAATTATCATTTGGTTAATATAATCTGGCATATGAATACAGTTAATATAATACATAAATGTTATATGTATTTCGAGAGCTGCAATGTAAAATTTAATAAGTCAAAATATTAAACTTAAAATAAATGCAAACAATAAATGAAACCATAGTAGAAATATATGAAACCATTGTAGAAACATATGAAATCATTGTAGAAATATATGAAACCATTGTAGAAATATATGAAACCAATTATTATGAAAATAAATGAAACCATTGATTATTTGTTTACTTACATAACGTAGAACTGTCGGTTTTAGTAAACAGTAGTATGTTTCGACTTATCGTTTTTGTCATTGAGCTCCCAATAAGAAGTGATATGTGGTAACTCAGGTATGTATGGTATGCAAATGTTACGATTGATATAACTCATTAATTACAATTATAACAAATAAATAATCAAACAATACACGATAAAAACAATGAAAAATGACTAGTATTTAACTTTAAAAATACAAATACAAAACTATACAAATATTGACTAATACTTTAACAGAAATATCGTTACTAACGTTTTAATCTAAATAACCATTTTTTTACAAAAGCACTTGACATGGTGATTGTTAATATACAAATTATCTATCTAACTAAATATGATATATTATATATAATAATTTGTATGGATGAGTGATCCGAACGTGACACGGAGTAAAGCACCAAACATATATATAAGTATGTATTTATATTTTTGGTGCTTTCTCAAATAAATAATAATTTACTTATATACATATATTTAAATTATGAAAATTAACAAAAAATACTATTTTTTTACTTTAGGTTTGGTAACTATTGTACATAAACCATGTTATTATAATTGATATTTTAATTGATTTGTAGTCCATTATTTATATTTATTGATAGATATTTTTGTGATTGTATGAATTAATTGATTATTGTATTTGTAATTTTATGTGTAATTAGAAATTAGATTTAATTAATTAATTATAAAATCATTTTTTGTGACATAAATGTAAATGTGTAATTCGTTTTTATGTCTATAAACTGAATTTGAATGTTACTCGGGAAATGAGAAGAATTCTCTATATATATATATATTTTTTTTTATTGCTGATTGGTAAGCGTTTGACCACAATCTCAGTGATGGTAAGTGATGATGTGATCGAGGGTGTTAACAAGCTTAACCTAGAATTACTCTGGCTCTCAAGGACAGCTGCCGGAACACACCGTTAGGTGCTTGGCGACAGATTTTCAACATGAGGGTGGTCGCTAGCCAGGCGGGCATTCACAAAATGCCCTTCCACCATGCGGTGAAGCTCAAGCCCGCGGCGGGATTCGAACCATGGACCTGCTGCGCGGCAGTCCATAGCCAAAGCCACTGAGCTATCACTGCTTCACATATATATCTAGTGAAGATTAATGCAATTTATTACGCATCTAACACTAAATGCATTTATTACGCATGTAACAAGGACGCTTTCCAGATTTCTATTATTTAAACTATTATTTTAGACAATTTTTTTATGCTATTGTAACGGAACAAGCACAAGGTCCTCTTGATTTTAAGCAGTTACCTCTGCCTATAACAGATGCAGTTCATCACAAGAGACAAACTGCACTGCACTCGTCAGTCACATCATCATAAAACTGTTAAGTCTCATGTGGCTGTAATTTACTGGCACTCACACCCTTGTATTTTATTAATTTCATTGCCGGCATTATTGTTCAACGTCTTTTAAAGATAACTTGAAGGACCCATTTAGCTTATAGGAAGATTGTCTTTCATTCCATGGAAAGGACACGTTGAGTGAAAAAGAATAAATATTGGCCTGAACTCCGACGCCACTGCGTTACATATCTTGCGTAGTGATAGCATAGAATCTTCTATCCAATTTCATGATCGGTACAAAAGTTTCCAAACCTAATAAAAGCATAAAAAACCGGTTAAATTGTACTTCGGAGTATATTTATTTCTGAATTTCAAACAAATGTTTATGAGAAAAACACAAATGTTCAAGTGTGAAATAAATATTGCACACGCGTATTTAAAAAATATAAGGTAACTTAATTAGTACACATTTAAAGCAGACTATATAATGTAATATTTTATAGAGTATAATAAAATGAAGAAAAAAATTATAACTAATATAAAAAATTAACAACAAAAGATAAAGTGTTAATCCCCTTTAACGAAACACCAGGTCGCTTTATTGTCTAACCAAAACTGGATTAGCGACGAATTTTAATTCGACTTTTGAACTTTTTCAATACCCAACCATGCATAGATTATATTTGCATTTAGTTACATTCATCCGTTCTGCAAGCCCATTGGAAAATTCTTAAACGATTTCTCCGAAAATAAGGCCTGCCACGTACAGTCCCCTTCAGGACATCCATTTCGAAAGAACGATTCGAGATCCCGAACACAGGAAATCTATAGAAATCATGAATCTAACACGTACGTACAGAAGTTTTCCGTTCATTTTTATTTTTGTTGCTGATAGGTAAATCTTTGGCCACAGTTAGATAGATCACCTGCTGGTAAGTGATGATGTGGTCGAAGGTGTTAACAGGCTTAACCTAGAGAAAATTTGAGTAAAACGGAAAACTACGATACGAATGTGATAATTTCGTGATTTGTATGGATTTGCTGCGTACGAAATCTCGAATAGTTTTTCCGAAACGGTATGTGCCCGGACTGCCCGGCTTAGTGCCAATTTTGCAGTTTGAATGTCAAAATATAATAATGAATAGATTCAGGCGTTACTTAGCGGAAATCCAAACTTAATAATAACAAATATTTTTAAAAGTATCTTAAGAAAACATTAAATAATAGTTTAATGAAACACTTTAAAAAGTATAAATATATCTATCTAGTGACAATTCCGCCTAATTTTCCTGTTAAGCCTACGTGACGTCACAAACGCTACGCAGCCTAACCGGAAGAATATTCGACTAGTTTCGATTCTCACGTAGGCTTAACAGGAAAATTAGGCGGAATTGTCACTAGATAGATATATTTATACTGTTTAAAGTGTTTCATTAATCTATTATTTAATGTTTTCTTAAGATACTTTTATGAATATTTGTTATTGTTAAAATATAATTCATCACCATTATTTAGTAGAAAATAAAGCGGTATGTTAGGAGATCTTCAAAATTAATATTTATTTTTGTTACGCCGAAGATCGGATAATAACTTTCGTTACAATCGTTTCCAAATTTAAACTATTAATGACATGAAAATACATATATATGAAACATGTGCGTATCCCATTCACTCCAACATATATTACAATAGAAAACTATTAACTCAATCGCTTACATATATCGGAACACTTCATATTTTATATGGGTATATGTAATTATAAATGGCAATGTATTTACATATATTCACATTAACAGTAACAAAAAATACATGTACATATATAATGGTTATTTTTAATATCATGATTCTACAGTATGATTATTAGGTACTATTTTTTTTTGGAATCGGTTGATAAAATAATGCATTTTTTAAATATTTAATAATTCTTTTTACTGTTTAATTTAACAGTAAAAAGAATATAATCGGAGACCATAATGGCTAACTATGGGGGCTGAGGTGAACATTGAAGTGTATGGGGGGAAATTGTTTCTTTAAATGTTTTGATTCTTGGTTGTCTTATATTGTAATGAATAGATTCAGGCGTTAATTTTTTAAATTGCGGAAATCCATATTTAATAATAACAAATATATTTTGAATATTTTAAGAATTCCGGTTTGGCTGCGTGGCGTTTGTGACGTCACGTCGGCTTAGCAGGAAAATTAGGCGGAATTGCCACTGGATATATTTTTGTATTTTTAAGTGTTTCATTAAAATATTAATTTGATGTTTTCTTAAAATATTTAAAAAATATTTTTTATTATTCTTATATTGTACTTGATTGAGATAGTTTTTTTATGCGATCATGATGGAACAAGCACGATGCTCATCTGGGTTTAACAGAAGGTGGGCAGAAGCGCCTTCTGAAGAATTTCCATCTCGGGGGATCCCCAAGAAGCCAGCCTAGCGTGAGCAAAAATAATCAGCTTTCAGTCGTCATATAAAACCTTGTTGTACACTAAAATGACATAAAATAGAATGATTTATAAGATATTAACTTGACACATTATTTTAGCAATCGATTCGATATTTAAAGCTGTCAATACTTGAGAATATTCCCATATTAACTATGTTATACATATTAGTAGTTAAACAAATTAATGCAGTGTCCAAATTTGGAATTTTCGAACTACTGATTTTTAACAAAGATTTGTTACAAAGCGGTTTCTAATTTGTTCTTTTTGCTTTTTATTTTCAATCTTTCTGAAAATTTGTCTCTTTTTCAAGATCAACAAGAATCATCTTTAAAATAATTGTTAAAAATACATCTTCGAAATTAAAATAATGTATGTGGGTCCGGATTTGTTCTTTATTTTAAGTCTAGATATTTTTTGCTGTGCCAAAATAAATATCAAGTTATGTCAGTGTCAAAATATTACGCCAGTAACTCGCAACTTTCGTTGGATTTGTTAATATGTAAAAATGTAGGTAGATAGAAAACAACTTAAGTTTTGCGTTTCTTTAAAAATATTTCGTATTTATGGGTAGGTTAAAATGTTTGGTCTAAAATGCGTAAACTGTATCAGAAGATTTTTTTTTCAATCTGGTATCTCCCTTTATACATGTTGTTTACGAAATAAGAATCAGAGTATTAAGTGCAGCCGCATATTTGGTACTTATCAAAATCTTTTCAAATCTATTTAACTGATTAGTACCGAGTGTATTACTAACGAGAGTGTCCAAGGAGTGTCGCCGTAAGGTCGTGAGGAGTCGAAAAACCTTTACAATATATGCACGTTTTTGTGTTGGCGAAAGACATATTGCCCCCATATAGCGAGAAAATGGGAACGAAGATGCGGATGCAGTTTTTTTTAAATAAAAATAAAATCAATATCATGTCGTTGTACTGCGTCACTCAACCGAGTTATTAGATATTATACATATAAATTCAAAGCAGTAATGGCTCAGTGGCATCGGCTATTGACTACTGCGAAGCAGGTCCATGGTTCGAATCCCGCAGCGCGCTTGAGTTTCACCGCGTGGTGGAAGGGCATTTTGCCTGGCTAGCTACCTTAAGATAAAATCTGTCAAATCCTTAGAAAATCTGTCGCCAAGCACCTAACGGTGTGTTCCAGCAGCTGTCCTTGAGAGCCAATCATCATCATAATTTACCATCAGGCGCGATTGTGGTCAAAGACCCTATATAAGCAACAAAAACAAAATTCAAAGTTCTTAGAAATCGAAATACAGCAAGACGCTAACGCTAGTCCTAATTAGCTGTTGCAATAAGAATTAAGACACGACATAATGTCGCCCGACCGACCTACACGACTAAATTCAAACGCAGCACTTTGGACGACACCACACGTGTTGTCCTAACTATAGCGCGCGCGGAACTAGTTGGCCGCGCCTTAGGTATATGAGCGGTGGGGCAGAGGGGCGGGGACGCTTCTCAATGTACGTATATTACTTCAGGGTGTGTGTGTAGCAGTAGGCGACCCGCCCCCTCGCCCCTGTCGCATCCTAAGGCGCGGCCAACTAGTTCCGCGCTCACTATAGCAACACGATTTTTGCTACAACGCGTTGGATTTGTTGGTTGGAGCGTTTGCATATCAAAAAGGTTTATTATTGTCTTATCGATTGCATTAAAAACGTGAAATTAATAATTTATTATCTGAAGTACAGGAAAGACTGATTTAATCAAACATTTCTGCCTTTATTTTAGTGTAATGGTAGAATAAATATAGCTAGCCTTTGACCACTATCTCACCTGATGGTAACTGATGTGGTTGAAGAATGTGTTCAAGCTAATCTATAATTACTGGTTGTCAAGGACAGCAAAACACATAGTTCGACAGCAAAACACATAGTTAGGATTGCCGACCGATTTTCTACATGAGGGTGGTAGCTAGATAAGGGGTATTCGCAAAATGCCCTACCCTCATACAAAAATCTAATAGTAAATGGGGTGAAATTAAATAAACTTCAGCCTATCTTCATATGTCAGTTGTACTCTTCTACGTTTTTTTTTCTTTGTTTCTTTGCCAATAAACATATAAAATACAAGTTTTCATTAAGATAATGCGCATGGGGCTTTGTTTATGTCATCTGGACTTCTGACCCCTGACAAAATTCCGAGTCCAGTTGGAAAAACTAATTTTGTTACACGGGGTTGCGAGCAAGATTTTTTCGTATTGACAAGGCAATTAGGAAGTAAATTTTCAATCGTTTGTAACAAATCAATGTAAAGTGCAAACTATTTTCTTTACTAATGTCTAAAAACTATGCGATTTCATTATGGCAGTTTATAGAAGGATAATATATCTTAAAACATACGTATATATATCATTTGCAAAAATACAGCGTTAGCTTACACTAGATTTAGCATAATTCAGTACATAAATGGGTAATCTTTTTTATATTTTTTTTAATACGACATGGCCGGTTTCGATTGTTTTTTTTAACACGTACAATAAGCTACTAGATACAGCTATATGTATATATCTTAGTTTAGGAATTTTTCTATGCACGAGTTTCACCATGTCCGTTAAGTTTATAGGTACATCTTTAAGTGATGGATAAATTATTATCAGTTATAAAATTTACTTGACGCTGGCTGCATGCAAAACAGTGCCAAACAAATAAGAAAAGATAATGAATAGATTCAGGCGTTACTTTGCGGAAATCCATATTTAATAGTAAAAAATACTTTTTAAAAGTATCTTAAAAAAACATTAAATAATATTTAAATAAAACACTTAAAAAAGCATAAAATTATATATCTAGTGACAATTCCGTCTAATTTTCCTGTTATCTCGAGTCTCGATCGTGCGCTCGGTGAGTCAAGACCTCCTGAAGATGCTTCGTTTAGAAGCGAAACTAGTCGGGTATTCTTCCGGTTACGCTGCGTGATGTTTGTGACGTCACGTAGATAACAGGAAATTTAGGCGGAATTGTCACTAGATATATAATTTTATGCTTTTTTAAGTGTTTTATTTAAATATTATTTAATGTTTTTTGAAGATACTTTTAAAAGTATTTGTTGTTATTAAATAAGAAAAGACAAACACCGGCCGCTCACGAATCGTAAGAATCGGAGTCGTTTTTCCCTCATTTAAATTTCAATCGAGTGTTTCGTAAATGCCTAATTAATGACTTTATTAGTTTGCATTTTAAGCCGATTTTAAGTGTCAATAAATTTTCAGTTCAAATTGGTAAAACTTAGTCGATATTTAATGTTTTCGCCGTTTTCAAACATTTTTACCCCAAATATTCCAAGAATTAAACCATAACACGATTTTGGGTAAATTGGATTTTATTATGTACAGTAACATTTAAAATACGATAATATTTAAATTGCCTAGTATAAATTGCCTCCAATATCCAATTACAAAAAATGAATATGCAAACAACGATTACGACTCAATCATGCCAGTGGTAATTTGTATTAGTCAATCTTTACGTATAAATACAAATAAATTAATTCGGCTCATTCAAATCGAGACCTTGTTTTACAAACTTAAAGAGATATTTTCAGTCAAAATTTCAATTAAATTTTGTTGCGATCCACCAACTTTGCACGACAAATTTAGCAAACATTAGAGCCCCAAATGTTAAGTAAGTAAATTTACTTAAAATTAGGATAATTTCCCGATTTCATTAGCAATCCCTTCCCTTAAGCAGTAAGAGTAATCGATCACTATTAAAGTTAAACTTGATGATATTACCCCAAAGAATAGTTTTACCTCAATGACAATTACCCAAATTCAAGAAAATCGAATACTTATAAACGGTGCTTTAAATATTAGGTGTAGTAATCTCACTATTTATTAGTTCTACGCAGAACATTTTTGTAGTGTACAATAGATGCTATATAAAATTGAAGCAGCGTTTACAAGTAAGGCCATAAAGTATGATAAGCTTAAATTGGGTATAATGCACAATAGCCGAATAATATCTACATACTTAATACTGTTCCTTAAATGAGGCCATTTCATTCTGAGAAAAATACAGCCACATTGAAACAAAGTACCTGTAATAAATCTTCCCCAGTGTAATACCGATCCTAAACGAAGCTGATTTCATACATATGGAAAACATGGACACATGTTTTTTTTTTAATTACATTTCAACATCACTTTACTCAAATAACAATTTCAAAGGTCCATTTTACCCCAACGAATAATCGTTGAGGCTGTATTGATTTATTCAATGAATTACAGAAACCTTTCTCACGCAATAGAAGTCGCAGGCGTCACGTCACGGTCGCGCGACAGCAGGTCGCGTCTGTTGTCGCGCAGTGAGTTGTTGCGTCGCAGTTCATCTTTAATGGAAATGTCGCGGGATTCGAGGCCGCGACGCGGTGAGGATGTCGCATCTCGACATTCTGATGAGGAACGCTTTGTGTGGGTGCCTGGAAGGAATGGTCGCAAGTTTATTTTTATAATTGTTCTAGAAAAAGAAAGAGATCAGAACGCTTTTTAATCACCAAAGTATAGTTTATGCAAAAGGGGATATCGTAAAACTGTGATGAGTGCTAGTTTTGTTATTAAAACTAACATGAATATAAATATTTATTTCAAAAAAACTTCATACCACCGGATGTGGTCGTGACTATTTTCGGATTTATTTGACGTAGCTACGTTAGGAAAGCCGTACATTTGCAGTAAAAAAAAACAATTGTAGTCAAACTATGTTGTTCCATATTATAGTCTGGATTATCGGTGTCAAAGTTTATATCAAAGATACCTAACCTTATTTTGCTTGGTTAAAAAATATTCTAATGTTTTCTTTTGCCTTTATAGTGTCAATCTTAACACCATTACCAAATCTTATGTGAAGGAGTTAAAGTCACAAACGTATGTTTCGCTTATTTCCTTTTGAACAGAGAACTCTCTATACTCCCCTTAAGTTTTTTTGTCAGTAGAGCAATAGACTGTTTCCTGTTTCAAATGTCAGCATATTTCCTAAATTTAGTTATGTGAATAAAAGGCAGTTGTGCTATTAGCAAAACATGCGGCAAAAAGATATTTGGAATGTTAAATCAATAGCTTAAAGTGGGTAGCAAGCTCAATCAGTGCATAAGACGGTTATATGTAATAAATCTGCTGCGAACGATTCTTCTAGCTGTAAGCTATGACGGTGCTGCCAGTGTTTCGGCGTAGTTTACCTTGAGCATATTCTTACAAAAAAATACTGTCCATATCCAGTTAACCTAATAGTTTCTTTTTTCGTTTCCCTATTACTCAACTATTGAAAATTATTTATCGCTTTAAGAAACATTATTTATGTTTAACTTAAATATATCAGAGTAGCATTAATAAATAAATATAGCAGTATAATTTACATTTACATTGGAAACCCATCGGTATCCAGACTAGGTCAGAGCTGTGGCATCGAATTACTATTATTTATATGAAAGAGCGGCGAAAAATCAAGTGGCTGATGTTAAGCTACTGCTACATCTCTTGCTCACGAAATTAAGAACTCTTTTATGTTCGTCATGGAGTTGCATTGAGTTCTTCACCCGAGGTAAACCTTAAATTCATGTCCCTATAATTACACTAGTTACCTTGTTCATTAATACAGAAAACTATATCCAGAACACAAAAAAACACAGCTTAATTAATGAACAAGGTCGTGACACCGATGTATACATCCTGTAACCCAGAAATTTTACCATATAAAGTTACCAATAAGGTTTTTTTTATTTTTTTTTTTGCCTGATAGGTTAGCCTTTGACCACTATCTCACCTGATGGTAAGTGATGATGTGGTCGAAGATGTTGTACAGGCTAACCTAGAATTACTGGCTCTCAAGGACAGCTGCCGGAGCACACTGTTAGGTGCTTGGCGACAGATGTTTTTCAACTTGAGGGTGGTAGCTAGCCAGGCGGGCATTCGCAAAGTGCCCTACCACCATGCTGTAACATAACAGGCATAACAGGTAAGGCAAGATAATTAGTATAGAAAGAATTATACTTAATGTTTAGTACTTTAGGAAGGAACCTTTCTTATTCTATTTGGATAGCATATAAGTAACAAAACGTCCTTTGACGTCCCAACTCCTTCATATATGTCAGAGTACTGTTCTAGGTCACTGTTACAACAATTAATGTAGCTGTATTATGGGTGTCCTTTGATGAATCAACTACTCTAATACGACATTTATTCTTTAATTTTATTTACTGCAGCTTTCCTTTGACCGGAATCTTATCTGATACCATGAGTTATGATCCAAGGGTGTAACTAATTTAACGATATCATATTATAAAAGGCTTATGTTTATGTTGATTGAAATACAGTATCCGATCGTAAGCAACTTACTAAAAGTCCATATCATGATCGCAACGGACATATTACACGCAAGATTCTGAAGAAAGCTTTCGGTAGAAGTCAAAACTGTCGATCGTGATATCGACTTTTAGGCCCAATTATACCAATTAATACGCGAATTACTTTATACTATTAACCAATAAAATTTGATAGGCCTATGCAATTATATAACGTCAAACATAATTGCAGATCTTAAATTTGTTGGATTACTTAAAAACAAAAAGACTTCGTTTGACTTTTATGACAAAAGAAAGTAGCTGTGGACATAGAATTAGTATATATTGTCAGCTGTAGCAAAGTGACCATTTCGTATGTTTGCGTATTTGTACATTTTTAATCTTAGATTAGTTTTTCCTGTTCAACAGCTGTCTGCCTGATGTAACATTTCATAAAAGTCAATACCGGGGCAAATTTAAAACACAGCAACATCTTTGAACGTCTATGGTGACAAAGGCTTTCACATTTTAATGGCTTATGGCATAAAGTTATCCGCGTTATTAAAACCCTTTCAAATTCTAGGTTAGCCTGAACTACATCTTCGACCACATCATCACTTACCATCAGGTGAGATAGTGGTCAAATGCTAACCTATCAGGAATAAAAAAAAAAAAAAACCTAGATTGTTGAAATTGGGCCTTATTTGTTTATGCTCTAATACCCGAGTTTTTCAATCCTAATCCTAAAATGGAACAATACGTGGAGTTGGGGAGCAGTACGGTTGGTCTACAGTAGGTACGTACCGGGGATGTCCCTCCCGCAGGACATAATCTCGTGGTCTAACGACGCGGAGGCGGGCTCGGCCGCGCGCCGCCGCCCGCTCTGCTGCAATCGGACGACTGATTACATTTATACATATATTTATAAACATAAACCTGGAATTCTAACAGTCTGTTACACGCACTCTCATTTACATGTCATGTTACGCGCGGGGAATCACAGTGCCTATTTTTTTCAATGAGGATTTATTATAAATCTTCGATAAAAAATGGCAGATACATATACATAATATTTTCATATAGGTTTTCGTTTTTAAACTTGGCGTATATACAAGCTCAGAACACCAAGAGAATGAGTTAATTTTATGTCGTAAAATAAATAAGTACTATAATTTATGGTCCATATCTGCCGGGCTTTTTAGGTTGAATTATTTTCGTATAAAAATGCAGGAAATAAGGGAACTTTAGCATGACTTATCTCTTGATAAAAAAACAAACCCGTGTATTGTTGTTGCGTCACTGACAAATATATATAAGAGTCTAAAGGACAGCTATTGAATAAGACGAAATTCTTGGTTTATTTTTTACAATAACAAACGGAAGTATTTATACTTGAGACACATTTAACTAGGCGCGTGTAACGGAGCGTTAATAGGGTGGATTAAACACAATCTATCTCGTATAGGACAAAAGAAAGTAAATAGGGAATGCAAATAGATAACAGATATTTTTAAAAACATTTCTTTTTACATATAACTACTATAACTAAAAGACAAATAAAAAAAGCACATGTTTAGATACCTCTGTCTACTCCCTAAGGGATATCTACATTTCATCCTCAAGTATTGAATCACAGACAACAGAAATCATAGATCACAGACAAAAAAGTACGTACAAAAAATATGCACATGAACAAGTCGATACCTTCCTTTTTTATAATTGGATTAAGGTCTGTTGTTTAGACGTTTTTTATATTACAGAATTTCATACATTCAACGAAACAATATATTCATCTCTTTTATTATTACAATAATTATGTAAGTTGTCTTTAATTACAAACTACAACCTACCAACTTAATCTTACAGCGAATTTTTTGATAAGTTAAGATCATTTTTACACCCGAAAGTATGGGGGGGAAACGATAACTAACTTTTAAATGTTTCCAATTTCAAACAGACGCATTGATTTTAATTGTGTTAAAGCAGTGTAATATAGATTTAACATGTGTGATTAAAATGATACGTTGTAATCAAGAACAAGAGCTACCTAGATAATGTGCATTAAACAGCGTGGACAAATTATAGCTTTTGCAATTGACGAGCGCGCGTGAACCTTACTTTCTTGTCATAGGATGCAACTGTGTCGAAGTTTTGGCACCAGAAAGGCGAAGACTGCAATCTTACATATTGAACAATGACACGGTTAATCTTGCGTAGGACAACACTTTGTACTTTTAAGGAAGGACATAGATGCTGACTATCGACTATTCGGATATTCAGCTCCACCGGATTTTTGTCTGTGTACTTGAGGACACCTGGATTATATCTACAGATCTTTCTAAGGCGCGCCCCTCCATATTTTTTTAGTATAGTTATAACTACTACTATTATTACTATTACTACTGCCCATCTTGCCAAGGTTGACCCGTACATAAACGTTTAGTTTTTTACGTTCGGGGTCATTGACTTGAATAAAAATTACAACCTGCTCCATTAAATGGTGTTGGAAAAATAGCAAAACATCCAATTATAAAACAGACCACAAGTAAAATTTATCTATTTACGCAATTTATCTACTCCATTTTTAACAGCTCAAGTTAAACTGGACACGTCTAAGACCCGTATGAATGCATTTCACTCCAACTTACTAAATTCATCTAATTTCATCCTTGTCTTTCTGTAGACGCGCCCTCTCCTAGTGTTGTGCTCATACAGTCTATTAATTTATCGTAACTAAAATCGATATCGTGAAACTCTGGCCCATAAATATATTTAACCTTGGATGCAAAAAGAGGGGATTATGGTATATCAATATACGTGTACTGATTTTAAACACATATTTTTGTATAAAACAATTACACCTCATTATTCTATGGTAATAGGCGTCGAGCATAGTATCAGGTCTATATACCGCACACCGCCTCAACACATCGCGTATCCACGCGGTATTTGATATCCGATATCGGACGGCGCACGATACTCATACAAATACCGTGCGAGGTATCAGCTGGGTATTATTGCTATCGCAAGTGGGAGCGAATATCTTGATTAATCTAAATAGGCCTTTACGGAGGAATCATTAAATATATTATATAAGCATTTATAACTATCACTGATTTTAAAGTAAATCTGACATTTATCCACGAAAGCTTTAATCCTCGTGAACCTACTGCTTGGAATTGTTGTAGAGCTATAGGAAATTCCTCTCTCCCGTTACACTAAAGCCGAGCAGAAAGATAGCTAAATAGCAAGTGGTGCCATAGAATATATATTCTTCTCCGGCCGTGTCAACGTTGTGTATCCGTTTGCACTAACAGGGTACTAATAATTCACGTACATACATGAGTAAATGTAATTTATTTGACATAAGTGTTTTATAAGTAGTTCTTTAAGACACTGTCAATAGCCCAAAACTTGTCACTATAGGACTGAGTAGGAGTAAAAGAGAGTCAGCGATGCAGATGGTCAAATCGCGATCAGTTTAGGTAAAATCCGCGAAAGAAAGCTTAATAACACAAAACTAATTAACAAATGAAGCGCTCGTAGCGAAGTTTGCTTAGCCATTCTGAATCGATCAGCAAAGTTAAGCAACGTCCGCCGCGGTCAGGAGTTGGATGGGTGACCGCTGGTGACATTACTACTGAGCGCTTCCGTGCTTCGGAGGGCACGTTAAGCCGTCGGTCCCGGTTGTTGTCTTAGGATGGATGTTATAGGATGTTATAGCAAATGTAACCTCATTGTTAAGCCTTAATGCATTTAAAATTATGTTATGTGCTTTTCCTTACTCAGATGCACTAACTAAAAGTCAGAATGAGCATATTAACTGCTTAAATACAATTTTATATAATATGACATGTCGTCATAAAGACAAACTTTTATTTTTTGACTGTAATAAATTTATTACTAAATTTATGTTGACTCAGGATAGGATGTACCTACCTAAGAAATGTAAGAATTTAATTGCTACTTTGGTAGCTTATAATATTGAGTCGGTTATAGGAAATATAACCATGTCTTCTATTGACGATACAGATTTTAGTACATGTACTAATACAAATGTTGAGTCAAACTGTTTAAACTTTTAAGTCCGACAACAGGGAAGTGTTTTGACATAGCACTGTACTACCAAAATATAAATCGCTTCTCTGGCAAAATACTTGAAATTGAAATGCTCTTAGATAAATATCCTTTTGATATATTATGCTTTACTGAAACATGGCTAAGAGCTGATACAATGTTATTTAATGTTAAGAATTTTAGTGTAGGCAGTGCGTTTAACAGATCATCTGCAGAAGGAGGAGGGTGTATTATTCTTGTAAAAAATAACTTAAAATTTAAAGAACGCCGTGACTTAGTCAGATGTTCTGTTGAACGTGTCTGTGAAGTTGCTTGTGTGGAGGTGGACAGGCATCTTGTGTTGTGTGTATATCGACCACCAACAGATGAAGGTCGTGCTCAAAATTTTACAGAATTCTTAGCCACTCTGGAAAGTATACTACTAAAAATTTCTAAATGTAAAAAACCCATATTTGTATGTGGTGATTTTAATGTAGATATTTTATTGAAATCTAAAAATAAGACTGATCTTATTTCATTGTTTAAGTCATTTAATTTGAAATTTCTATTCTGTGAGCCCACTAGAATAACAGATACTTCAGCTACCTGTATAGACAATATATACTCGAACTGTAAGACTAAACAAAAGTCAATAATGAAGGGTGTTAGATCTGATCATGAGGGCCTGGCAATTAGATTTGATGGAAGCAAAGAAACAGCAAGGTATGAAATTGAACATAGGCCGTTAACAACCAGTAGGCTAGAAATACTCAGTACCAATATAGAAGCTAAGCTTGCCATTACAAGTTTTTCTCATAGTGACCCGAATGACATTTATAATAGTTTATTCTCTCTAGTAAATACTGAGTTTCAAAAAGTTTGTCCAAAAATAAAGAAACAAGTAAATGGAAAGTTGAAGTTCGGTGATTGGGCAACTACAGGTATTCGAAAAAGTAGAGATTATTTGTATGATCTGTATCGCAGGAAGAATTTGACATCCTGCAAGCAGTTTCGTGATTATCTTAGGAACTATTCAAAAATGTTTAAGTCTGTTTGCTTGTGTGCTAAATCTCTTTTGATTAGAAATAAAATTAGCAAGTCTAAAAATAAAATAAAAACCATTTGGAATACTATAAATACTGAAACCGGAAAAAATAAACCTAGAGATTCTACATATGTCTTAAATGTTGATAAAAATCAAATATCTGATCCAATACAAGTGGCAAATATATTTGACAATTTTTTTTCTAACTTACCCCTAGAAGTCACTAAGTCATTGGATGCATGTCCCGATGTAGCAGAAACTCTGCTAATACATAATTTCCCCTGCAAATCACCGGACTTTTCTTTCAGACACACAACAATATTTGAAATAATAAAGACATTTAAAAATTTAAATGTTAAGAGCACCGAAGACTTGTGGGGTATGTCAGTTAAAGTGGCAGAGTCTATAATATGCATTATTGCACCATATTTAAAAACAATATTCAATCTTTGTATTGATAAAGGAAACTTCCCCGACTTAATGAAACAAAGTAAAATCACTCCAATTTTGAAGTCAGGGGCTACATCTGACCCTTGCAATTACAGACCTATTTCTATCTTACCTGTTCTGAGTAAAGTATTCGAAAAAATTATGCTCAAACAACTTCTATCCCATTTTAATGAGCATAATATATTGAATGAGAATCAGTTTGGTTTCACAAAGAGCAGATCCACAACAGATGCAGGTGCTCAATTGATGTCACATATACTTGAAGCCTGGGAGAGTTCACAGGATGCTATTGCCGTATTCTGTGACCTTTCTAAGGCATTTGACTGTGTAGAGCACCGCACTCTGATTCGAAAACTTTCACATTATGGTATTCGTGGAAAAGCGCTGGATCTTATAAAGTCATATCTGTCAGACAGGCTACAGAAGGTTAGAATAAATGGCAATACTTCTTCCGGGTCTTTGGTAAGAATAGGCGTACCGCAAGGATCAATTTTAGGACCTTTTCTGTTTCTAGCTTATATAAATGATCTGCCTTGCATGGTTAAAAATTTCTGCGATATAGTTTTATTCGCAGATGATACCTCCCTAATTTTTAAAGTAGATAGGAGGGATAGTGAACTTATTCATGTAAATAATGTGTTATCTATGATCTCTAAGTGGTTCGCGGCTAATAATCTTCTCTTAAATTCAAAAAAGACCAAATGTTTAAAGTTTTCTTTACCAAATGTTACTTATGTTGAACCAAACATTAAGCTTGGCCTAGAAAAACTCTCTTTTGACAATGCGACAGTCTTCCTGGGAATTAAAATGGATTCAACTTTACAGTGGAATCCACATATACATGATCTATCTGGAAGACTTAGTTCTGCTGCATATGCAGTTCGTAAGATAAGACAGCTAACAGACGTAGCTACTGCTAGGCTCGTTTATTTCGCGTACTTCCACAGTATTATGTCTTATGGTATATTGCTGTGGGGAGCTGCTGCTGAGACAGAGACAATCTTTATCTTACAAAAGCGTGCAATTCGAGCCATATATGAAATGGATCCTAGGGAATCCCTGAGAGATATTTTTAAAGAAATTGATATTTTAACTTTACCAAGTCTGTATATATTTGAAAATATTATGTATGTTCGTAAAAATTTGAGCAAATTTAAATCAAACAGTGACACTCACGATTATAACACTAGGAATAAAGATGAAATAGCGGTGCCAGGTTTTAGATTAGCAAAGACAAATAAAAGGTCCTTCTTAGGAAATTGTGTGCGGTTTTATAATAAATTGCCCAAACATATTACAACGCTCACAGAAAGAAAATTCAAGTTGCATGTGAAGAATATTTTGATAAAGAAATCTTACTACACAGTTTGTGATTACTTAAACGACAAAAATGCTTGGACTGGTTCGCCTCTGCCAAGCTAGCGCCTAACACCTACGTAATGTAAATTAAGTATTGTAATAATTTTATTATATAGTATGTACTTAACACATTTTTAAAAAAACCTTTAAAAGAATGGGTCCGAGTTTCTTGCCCGTTCTTCTCGCAGTGGCTCTATAACTTTTGTTTGCTGAACGTGGCAGTACAATGTAGTATATTTCAATATTAAAATTTGTAATTGACCTTCATAAGAGCGTCGTAGACGCCTAAATTGAATAAATGATTTTGACTTTGACTTTGAGGATGGCAGTCGTTATAGCATGGTGGTAGGGCACTTTGCGAATGCCCGCCTGGCTAGCTACCACCCTCAAGTTGAAAATCTGTCGCCAAGCATCTAACGGTGTGTTCCGGCAGCCATCCTTGAGAGCCAGTAATTCTAGGTTAGCCTGAACAACATCTTCGACCACATCATCACTTACCATCAGGTGAGATAGTGGTCAAAGGCTAAACTATCAGGCATAAAAAAAAAAATAAAAAAAATTTTTTTTTGGCTCTCTTGGTAAGGTTTTGTATTTTAATGTTATATTTTCAAAAACAAATAAGACTTTTACGTTACAAGCATAATTAAGAGTCATATTTATCGCAATTTTATTCTATCGAGAAAATTTTAAGGAAACGTGTTTCGAACTTTTTTTGGCCTTAGATTATATTATCAAGTTTAACATTTAACATACAATTTTTTTACTGCTACAAAAAAATAAATAATACATTGCCTTAAATTTATTTTAATATCTCATACCTTTTAACCATTCATGCCTAGTACTTTTTTATAATTAATTAAATTAAAAAAAATTGTAAGCAAAATTAAATTCAGTAGTGACACAGGTAATAAGTAAGTCCATGGCTAATTTTAATGTATGGACTTAATCACCTACTGCAAGTAGTATTACCACGGGAGAGAGACAATTCCTATAGCACTACTGCTACTATTAAAACATTTTTCAAATTAACACTGAGTCGTTTTAGCATGTTCATACGTTGGTTGTATTTGGATTGTAGACCTCAATGAACTGTAATAAGAGTACATCTTTTTTGTGCATTTATTTACTAATTTATTTTTTAATTTTTTAAGCGCTGAATAATCAGAACGATTTATTTAATGGAAAGAATATTACAAGTCAATCAGTATTACAAATTTTAAAATTATTATTTTAACTAACTATAACAATTAAAATAACATACGAATATAATTTATATTATAATAAAGTATTTAAAAATTATTAGTTTAAATTAAATTTAGTAAAAATAAATAAATAAATCAAATTCTTTTTAAACCTTTTATTTTTTTTATGCCTGATAGGTTAGCCTTTGACCACTATCTCACCTGATGGTAAGTGATGATGTGGTAGAAGATGTTGTTCAGGCTAACCTAAAATTACTGGCTCTCAAGGACAAGCTGCCGGAACACACCGTTAGGTGTCTGGCGACAGGTTTTCTACTTGAAGGTGGTAGCTAGCCAGGCGGGCATTCGCAAAATGCCCTACTACCATGCCATAACGACTGCCATCCCAAGACAACAACCGGGACCGAGCGACGGCTTAACATGCCCTCCGAAGCACGGAAGCGCTCAGTAGTATTTCAACAGCGGTCACCCATCCCAGTCATGTCCGAGGCGGACGTTGCTTAACTTAGCTTATCGGTTCAAAACGGCCAAGCAAACTTCGTTACGAGCGCTTCAAAATCTATAGTATATTTTCTCAAAGGAGTAGATATAATAGACTTTATTGTATTGTGTGTGTTTGTTGCAACTTATCACGCATACTATAGAAACGTGTATACACACACAATGCACACTACTGAACGTCACACAAACAAGTAAGGTTAACACGCGTACGTCAATTGTATGATAGATAACACATTTTAGTACTAAGTTAAAAGCTGAAATGACTCAAAGTTGAAGTGCAAGACAAAAAAAATGCCTGTAACAACTCACACGAAGTTAGTCTTTAAAGCAGAAATATTTAAGGTTGACTTTGTTCTGTCATAGCTTAAATCAAATAGGTGTTATTAAAATTTAGAATTCAACATAGCAAGAACCGTTTCACGGTTTAGTACTATACATTATATTTTGGACTTTTCTTCTAAGCTATTACGGAGAGTCTATGTATACTTTAAAGATTTCAGCTTTATGCTTTTGTGATAGGGTTCAAAATTAAACAAGCACAATATACTATAGTATCAAAGTGAAATACTTACTTTGTATCCACTGGAGCCACTGGTTACCGATGAACTTGATCCCAGAGGATGCGTTCCGTTCTGAAAACATCATGAATATTCTTTTTTATAATAATACTAGCTGCGCCCCGCGGTTTCACCCGCGGGTTGATGGATGATGATAAAATGTGTTAATCTCTGTGTGGCAAATTAAGGCATACTCCTTTATTAAACAAAATACTATGAACTATATACAACACTACAGCTACTACAATAAAAGCATTTAGACAACCTATAAGTCATAGCAAACTCATAGGCAGTCCAAATGCTCCAGCCCACTCTCAGTTAGCAGCCTGCCCAGCATGCTGGCAGCATTGCCCCGTTGAATTGCAATGCTTATTCGTTGAGCCAAATATGTGCCAGCATTTTGATCACGCGTCGCATCGACGAAGCGCTCAGATAGGTTTTGGAAAATACGATGAGCTCCCGGTCCCCACGGACCCAACGTCTCTACACCAAACGGCTCAAATATGTAACCCATACCGAGGTTAGCATATTTGCGCCGCTTGAGTTGCTCCGCCGAAGTAGCCGCAGCGCCAGCCCTCACGTTGGTTTCAGAAAGATGTGACGGCGCTAAAGTGTCCACGCACGTAGCGTCCCACACTAAGGGCCGTCCTAACTTCCACGGAACCAGAGTCATGCCGTCAGGTCTTTTACCATCGTCACGCATCAGACCATTCGGTTCGAGAATAGCTGCAACATTGGCGCTGGCAAAAGCCCGGCGAATGATATCGTTAAGGCTGGCGTGGCGGGAAATTCGACATCTAGCTTATTTATACAATTGCTTTTTGACATTTCTTGTCGAGCTAATTTCTAATCAGTTGTTTTATGTTTCCATGGCAACGCTGCCCGCGACACCGGCGCGCGCACTACAGACGACATTGTTGACGCGAGCCTTCATCCGGGTTGAGACGTCGCAAAAATTTCTAGTGTGGCTTATTAACAGCTTTTTTGATATTTTCGTCAATTTACACAGTATATCTTTATAAATTATAGCCTATGTGTTATTCTGATGTATAAGCTATATTATTGTAAAGTTTCATTCAAATACGTTCAGTAGTTTTTGCGTGAAAGAGTAACAAACATCCATACATCCATACACACTCATAAACTTTCGCATTTATAATATTAGTAGGATAAGTAGGATATGTATATATAAAATCATATATTTATAAATATTAGCCAAGTAATGGCCAAACGACAAAAGTAACTGTGACAACTGTCAAAATCCAAGATGGAGGATCCAAGATGGCCGGCATACAAAAAACTGCGACCCTACGGAAGTTACATAGGCCAAAATATGTCAAATTTATTGAAAATATATTGTTTGGGTATAGTTAAAAAAAATATGGTTTGACACTAGGTTGTTTATCTTTACGTCATGTAAGCATGGAAGTAATAAGTATGTACTACGTACAACTAGTACTTATTACTTCCATGCTTACATGACGTAAAGATAAACAACCTAGTGTCAAACCATATTTTTTTTTAACTATACTACTAGTACGTAGTAGTTTTACTACTAGTACTTATTACTTCCATGCTTTACGTTCGCTCGCATCGCACTGAAATGAATGAACCTATTTCGATGTTATGATGATGAAATGAATGAACATTTTTGTGTAATGCCAATAAACACTTTTTATCCAGAGATTGTAAAGGCACCTTTATATATATATTAATAGCAAAAAGCCTTACACAACAATTCTTCTTGCATCGGGTGAGATAGTGGTCAAAGGATAAGACTATCCTTTGACCACTATCTCACCTGATGGTGGTATCAGATATAAAAAAAAAACCTATAACGAATGACTGTACCTGATCAAGTTGATCTATGGAAGTGTGGCTGGTGGGGCTTTTGACTGTGTCGAAGACCGAGGAGTCACTGTCGTGGTCGGATTGCTGATGCGGCGTTTCTGGACTGTCCGGGATTTCTCCACCAGCTATAACAAAGATATTGTTGTAGCGACTGGCAATAAAGTTATTTCAAAGTATAAATATTTTATTCAATTTAGACGTCTATGATGCTCTTATATAGGTCAAATACAAATTTTAATATTGAAATATACTACGATACCCTGCCACGTTCAGCAAATAAAAATAACTATAGAACTGCGAGAAGAACGGACAAGAAACTCGGGGCCATTCTTTTTAAACGTTTTTTGTTACGAACTATATTATACAATTATTATAATATTTTTTTTAAATTAGGTAGATGACAAGCGATCGTTTGGCAAAGGCGAGATTGTCCAAGCATTTTGATCGTTTATGTAATCAGAAATTGTGTGGTAGTTGCATGTATTTTCTGATGCAGGTTCTACTAAAGTATCAATGTATACTCCTATGTCTAAAATATTTAAATTTAAGGATGTTGTTAGTGCATGCCTTTGACTTGCATTCTGGACACACTATATAAGGACATGATATATGTCATCTACCACCCCACATGACTCGCAGTTAGGTGATATTTCTTTCTTCATCAAATATCCAAATTTCTTGGATGGAATGTGTCCGGAACGTATCCTGTGAGCTATGACAACAAATTGTTTATTTAACTTATATCTAACACACCAAGGTATTGGAGGAGGTTGACTTTGTATGGTTCTATACCATATACCTTTTTCCTGACTTCGCTTATCAAAGTATTCTTTAAATTTATCAAAACATTTCTTTTTACATATATGTAGAATTTTAGTATGATTTGGTTGTATACAATAGTAATTACCCTCTGTCACTGCCAACTTTGCTAACTTATCAGCCTATTCATTATTACGATAACTTAATCAAAATGTTTTTCACATGCAATTTAAATTTTCCTTCTGTGTTGTAAATCTTTGGGAACTTTATTATGCAACCACAAATTTGGACATATCTACATATTATCGACATACTACACTCACCGTGTGGATGTATATTCCTCCTTTGTGCGCGGGGCGAGGGGGGGTGCAGCGCGGGGGGGCGGGACGCGCCGGGGGCCCGACATACTGCCGACTGTACTACCTCGCATACACGACGGAAACGGCGAATGTTACCTATTATATAACAACAAGGGTAAATATATCTTTATCTTACCAATTTTTTTTTAATGTTATTGTGACGGAACAAGCACGAGGCCCACCTGATGTTAAGCAGATTACCCTCTGCCTATAACAGATGCATTTCATCATGTGACTTGAATTGCACTGCGTTACATAGAGACATACAGTTGTTAAGTCTCATGTGCCTGAATTTAAAAGATGTCTTGATATAATAATAATAATGTTATATGAAGACATTCTTTTTTATGCCTGATAGGTTAGCCTTTGATCACTATCTCACCTGATGGTATGTGATGATGTGGTCGAAGATGTTGTTCAGGCTAACCTAGAATTACTGGCTCTCAAGGACAGCTGCCGGAACACACTGTTAGGTGCTTGGCGACAGATTTCCACTTGAGGGTGGTAGCTAGCCAGGCGGACATTCGCAAATTGCCCTACCACCATGTTATAACGACTGCCATCCTAAGACAACAACCGGGATCGACGGCTTAACGTGCCCTCCGAAGCACGTGTACGCTAAGTAGTAATGTCACCAGCGGTCACCCATCCAACTCATGACCGCGGCGGACGTTGCTTAACTTTGCTGATCGGTTCAGAACGGCTAAGCAAACTTCGCTACGAGCGCTTCAATATTCAATCTTTTGCAATGTTTTGCCTTCGGGGATTGGTTCCCACCAATGCAGTGGTGGTCCACTGCATTGTTAGATTCAACCTTAAAGCAGTGTGTTTAGGAGTCAAGGGCATATTATAGAGTGACATTTTTAAGCGCTCGCAGCTGCGTTGCCTAGTCATTCTTAGAAGGTTTAGCGGTCACTACTTGGATGGGGGTACCGCTAGAGGCTACTACGCACTTCCGTGCTTCGGTTTATTACAGCACAGGTCGAAAAATATTGATATAGAAAAGTATTCAACATACCTGACAGTAAATATTGAAGGATATGTAAGAGAAATTGTGAGTGACGTTCATCAAGAAAGGTATGCTCAGATGAATTGGGCACATATAATGGTGGACGAAAGGAGATCAATATTGAAAAGTATTCAACATGCACCACAGTAGGTAAAGCAATGAGAATAAGTAAGAGAAATTGTTAGTGACGTTATCAAATAAGGTATGCTCAGATGAATTTGACACATAGAATAATAGGCGAAAGGAGATTGATACAGAAATGTATTCAACATACATGACAGAAGGTATAGCAATGAAGAATAAGTAAGAGAAATTTTGAGTGATATTCATCAAAAAATGTATGCTCAGTTTAATCGGGCACATTGAAAGGTGGACGCACAGATCGGTATCGAAATGTATTCAACGTACATAACAGTAGATAGCAGTTAGTAGTAAGTAGGATAAATTATGAGTGATGTTCATTAAGAAAGATACCTTTCTTAATTAACGTCACTCATAATTTATCCTTAGCTCAGATGAATTGGGAATATAATGAAGGGTGATGAAGGGTGAAAGGACATTGATATACAAAATTAATAAACATACCTGACAGTAAGGTGAATGTAATAGCGTACAAATACTCCTTCCCGTTCTCGCCGGGTGCTTTTGTTATTGTCGATATGTCAACCTGAAAAATAATACATTGCGTTTTATTTTTTTTTTAACAATTAATGATCATCATCTCATTTATTGGTTTGTGATGTTGTGGTCGAGGATGGAAAACATCTGGCCAATTATATAATATGTTGCTATAAAATATGATTGATATCATTGAATAATGGCGGTATCGCAAAGGCAAATTAAAAAAAAGCAATTGTTTCCATCTAAAGCGGCTATGGAAGACTTCAATCATTAACAGTTTTAGTTAGTTTCTATAATTTCAATTAGATTTTGTTGGTAAAAAAATAAATAAGAAATTAATACAGAGTACCTAAAACCCCTCATTAGGTGCTTGGTGACAATTTTTCGGTGTTAACTTGTAACTTTTGTCCAAAGGAATTAATAAAGACTATCCAGAACTTATTATTAAGTGCTCGACGATAATTTTTCAGTGTTAGCTATGCCCACTATCTTACCTTTTGGTAAGTAATAATGTGTTCAAGGATGATAAACATGTCATATCTAAAGTAGGAACTAGCTTTTGACGGCAGATGCCGGAACACACAGTCACATTTATACTGTGTGCTTGATGATAAGTAATGTGTTTATTAGATATTTATATAATGGTATTTTATTATTATTTTTTTATGACAGAACAAGCTTGAGGCCCACCTGATGTAAAGCGGATTAGCCTCTGCCTATAACAGATGCATTTCGTCACAAGTCACGAATTGCACTGCGCCCGTCACCTTGAGACATAGTTGTTAAGTCTCATGTGCCTGTAATTTCACTGGCTTTCAAGGACTGCTGCCGAAACACACCGTTAAGTTCTTTGCAACAGATTTTCTACATGAGGGTGGGCGCTAGCCAGGCGGGTATTCGCAAAACGCCCTTCTATCATGCGGTGAGGCTCAAGCCCGCGGCGGGTTGAAACTATGGCCCTGCTGTGCGGCAGTCCATAGCCAATGCCACTGACACATCAATGGTAAAAGGGATTAGATTATCAGGAGTAAAAAAACACGGAGATTTTTTCTAGCAAGAGTTGATGGTCCTATCAGAAGTTACGAAGAATGAAATACAGGCATCTTTTCAGGTCTCATAAGGCTCAAAGGCATCCTGATTTTTATACACACTTAAATTGCATGACTTGCTCCTCAATTAGTTCATATCTATACTAAAGATATTGTAAAAATATATCGCTGTACAATGTAATATAAATTAGCGCCGAAATATAGTCGTCGCAACAAAATTTCGTGAATCGACAGATTTTCTACTTCTGAGTAATCTAATCTAAAGTCTATCCTTATAGTACTGGCTCTCTAGAACAGTCGGGACACTCTGTGCGTGGAGGCACAACTTCAAAGATAGCTACTGCTTTTGCATTGAGTCACTCACATCAACTACAGTTGACGTAGTTTAGTGTTTAAGCACGTGTGCAATATGTCTGTTTGCAAAGGACACAGACAAATTTATTGGCGTCAAAGAAATAAATTATTCTAAGAACGTCCAGTCGTACCAGTCAACCAGACCAAAATACGATTGGAATAGTTTACCTGAAACTGAAAGTGACGTTGTTAACACGCTTACTCTGAAAACAGTCGTGACGTTAGAAGAGGTTAATCTGAAATCAGACGTGGTATTGCAACACGTTTACCTGAAACCGGACGTGACGTTGAAACATGGCGGGCGCGTTTGAACCACGTTTGTACTCCACTCGGAAGGACATCGGACTCAGTACACTGTGGGACAGCTCCGCTATCTGAGTAATAAAAAAAAAAATACTATTAAACATTTGCATGAATAAGTTCGTCGTACCACATAACACCCTCTTTAAATCAATTTAAATTAAGTGAAAACAATAAAGTGAATAAGAAAGTTATTCACTTTATTGTTTTCACTTAATTTAAATTGATTTTTCTTATTCACTTTATTGTTTAAACGCTCTGACATCCTACTACAATACCGTATCAGTCGGATTTTCAACTGCTGAATACAGCCTCCTCCAATAAGGGGGATTTGCCATCAATTCAAGCATGGCAGGCGTCGCGGAGATCACACGTACGATATCAGGTCCTCAGAAGGCACTGCTGTCCCACCTTACAAAGGTATTTTACCTTTAGCCGCCTCTTACGACACCAACAGGTAGCGAAGGGGGGGCGGGGTGACATCCTAGTCCGGCACCTCACAGATCAATTATTACAATATTTTAATTTTGCTAGGGCGACTAACGTTTTGTACATAATTATGCGGAGATACGTGAGATTCCAAGATCATTGCGTACATTATTGAAATAAACTTTTTTAAGACGCTAACAAATGCTGCTCGGCATAATCGGTACCTACAGACCATCATGATGGGAAATGTACCCGGGAAGCGTAAATCGGGTAGACGCAAAATGTCTTGGCTCCGTGATATCAGGGAGTGGGCAGGGATTAAGACCGTCGAGCAACTGTTCAGATTGGCGCTTGACAAGGAAAAATTTAAGAAGCTGACTGTCACCTTCGTTATTTTTATATTTATACCTTCGCAATAACGTATGCTCAACCTTCGTTAATGGAGAGGCACTTAAAGAAGAAGAACAAACTTAAACGCTTAAATTCGATCACTATCGGACTGCGTACGACTGAAAGAGAGGCAGCCATGGTAAAATCGCGATTAAATTGGGCGAAAAACGAAACAAAAGGTCAAACAAAGGCTAGTTATGAAAGTTAATTAAAAAGGAAATTCGGTCGCTAGTAATCAACATTAACTTATAATTTACTAACTGCAACAAACTAAATCCATTTTCATAAATATCTGTTCAACTAAAGCAATTTAGCACTTATCAGCAGCGTCATATATAACTGATTACATTTGTTTTAGGATTAAGTACACAACCCGTTAATTTGATAATAACAAACATTTTTAAAATATTTTCAGAAAACAGTAAATTGATATTTTAGTAAAACACTTAAAAATATATAGTGACAATTTTGCCACGTAACCAAACCGGAAGAATTTTCGACGCGTTTCGTTTCTACATAAAGCATCCCCAAGAGGTCTCATGTTAAAAGTCGTGGTCTTCTTTTTATTTCTGGCCCTATGTTATTTAGCAAAAAATAATCCTTATGATGATCTTTGATCATTCAATCGATTTGATAAAACTACAGGATATATTTTTTCTCGTGTAACTGGTTCGATTCCCGGTTCAACCAAGTAATTATTTAAATATCTATGAATGCAGTTTAAATTGTTTTTTAATTTCAAATAATGTCTTATTTCAGTAAAATATTCCATCCACAATATTTTACTTTCCCTTCCATGTGGCATCGCGCACCCTGTACATAGGTAATACCTATTATTAATTGGGTAATTTAGTTTTCTTAACAATATTAAAACTGTTATAATAACTGCGTCAAGATACTTATTTGGCGCGTTTTCTTGAAATTGCCTTTTACGAAATCCGACATGATATGAATCGGTCGTAATATGTATACTATCAAATAGAAATAAAAAAATCTTTAAATACAAAATATATGTGTAGTGAAACGATTGAAGAGTCAGAAGATCTGCTGAAAATGCTTTGTGTAGAATCCAAGAGCGTCGAAAACTATTCCGGTTGGGGTACGTGGCGTTTCTGACATCAGGTTAGTCTAGTAAGAAATTTAGGCGGAATTGTGACTACATATAGTTTTTGTATTTATTAAGCGTATACAACATAATAACTTTTTCATCCCACCATCTCGGAAAGAGTATTTTTAATCTTCAATATCTGAGTGGAAAAGCCGTTTTTATTCTCTAGAGGATAAAGTAAATTGAATTTAGAACATCGTGTGCACTAAGTTTGTGAATTTAAAAAAAACATTAGACCTATTTACTGCTACCTCTATCTATCGCCGAATATATCATACAACTTTTTTTTAATTTGTTAAAAACTTTGACTTGGAACCTTCTTGGTGTTCTTTTTTCTATTTGCTTTGTATGCGGTTCTTTAGGCGGCATTCATTTCCTCGCTGATGTGGAATGAAAAGTTACGTGTTGCACTCGAGTGCAAAGATTTTTCACCTCGTGCTCTTTTGATTCCCTCGCTAACGCTCAGTATTCAAATTTTGAATCACTCGCTGCGCTCGTGATTCAATTTTAGAATCCTTCGCTTGCTCGGTCATCAAAATTGAACACGCGGTTAAAAAGCAACTTTGCACTCTTGTATAACAAATAACTATAATCCTTTCTGAAAATATTTGCTTGTATTATTGGTTAAATTTTCAACGCCTGCATCTGTTAATTAATTGTCCTAATATTCTAAAATAGGTACATACATACAATATATCCATAATAATATTATAAATGCAAAAGTAGCTCTGTCTGTCTGTCTCGCTTTCACGCCAAAACTACTGGACCGATTTGGATGAAATTTGGTATGGAAATAGTTTGAGATGCGGGGAAGAACGTAGGATAGTTTTTGTCCAACTGCGCAATACGAGGTTAATGATTTTGCGCGATAGCCGACATACGCGCGGGCGGAGCCGTGGCCGGAAAGCTGGTATAACATACAATAGTACGGGCAATGTATCAGCCGGATAGTCCACAGCTCTATACAGCCGCCTCTGTTAGGGGTTGCCATAATCCCCACCCTTGGCAGGCGTTTTGGTGAACGCAGTGCAAGATAGCAGGCGATACTGGGATACTCTAATACTCTAATTCGTCGAAGTTTCGAACTTCGGGTCCGAAAGAAAGGTATCCGCAAAACACGTGGCTCACTTTTGTTTAACTTCGTTCGTAGCATAGACTAGCAAGCATTTGCCTGTGTAGATTCTGAATAAGATATTTTTTATATTGGATTCGTATGGTTTGTACACTTTCAAAATATGAAATTATAATTTATTCATAGGTCAAAGTCAAGTTCTAAATATGCAGAAAGGACACAAATACTAATGATGATATAAATACTTATGGAGAACAAGAAAATTATGTAAATTTTAAATACGAATATCTAACTTCTAGAACTGGGACTGTCGCTCTTACCATGTGCAAATGTTCTTTAATTTCTCTCAGTTTAGACTTAAAATTGATTGAGGCATAATAGCGTTCTCAGAGTAGTATGGGAGATTCCTTAGAGGGCACGATTTGTGATGAACGATCCGATCCGATCATATATTATATGAAACAACGAACTTCGTAACGCAAATTCGATTTTCGTTGTCTAAAGTGTCACTCGTAACACGAAAAACGAAACTTCGTTGAATTGTAGTAGCGGCACTGATACGCATCAGTCACATATTATACTAGGAATATAAATGCGTACTTACGCTTAGAAATGCATGTATAAGATCAGCCTTTACTGTAGCGAGGGGCTTCCCCTTCACTAGAGCCGTGAACGTCTCCTCCTTGTCGGCCGACAGCAGCAACGAGCCGAACCACGAGCGCTTCGTCAGCTCCGGCGACGATTCTGGCGTTAAGTGAACTTCTTCTGAAGACGCTGGAAACGATCAGGAAGATAAGCATATGTTTAGGGTTCCGTACCCAAAGGGTAAAAACGGGATCCTATTACTGAAACTTCGCTGTCCGTCCGTCTGTCACCAGGCTGTATCTCAAGAACGGTGATAGCTAGACAGTTGAAATTTTCACAGATGATGTATTTCTGTTGCCGCTATAACAACAAATACAAAAAGTTGGCCAAGTGCGAGGCGGACTCGCGCACGTTGAAACAAAAAAAATATGAAGTTTAATTTTAATGAATAGATTCAGGCGTTACTTAATATTTGTTAATAATAACAAATATTTTTAATTATTTTAAGAAAACATCAAATTAATATTTTAATAAAACACTTAAAAAATACATAAATATATCTAGTGACAATTTTCTATTGATTCTCGATCGTGCGCTCGTAGATTCAAGAACTCCTGAAGATGCTGCGTGTAGAAGCGAAACGCGTCGAAAAATACTTCCAGTTTGGCTGCGTGGCGTTTGTGACGTCACGTCGGCTTAGCAGGAAAATTAGGCGGAATTGACACTAGATATATTTATGTATTTTTTAAGTGTTTTATTAATATATTAATTTGATGTTTTCTTAAATTATTTAAAAATATTTGTTATTATTAAGTCTAATTTTGTTTAGCTAATGGTACGGAATCCATCGTGCGCAAGTCCGACTCGCACTTGGCCGGTTTTTATATAATTAAAAAAAACCGGACGCCGGACTATCTACTGTCCTTAATCCTTAAATGTATATGTAATACAGTTTCTTTTTAGTGCTTGATAGGTTAGCCTTTGACCACTATCTCACCTGATGGTAAGCGATGATGTGGTCGAAGATGTTGTTCAGGCTAACCTAGAATTACTGGCTCTCAAGGCGGCTGCCAAAACACACCGTTAGGTGCTTGGCGACAGATTATTCAACTTGAGGGTGGTATCTAGCCAGGCGGGCATTCGCAAAATGCCCTACCATCATGCTATAACGACTGCCATCCTAAGACAACAACCGGGACCGACGGCTTAACGTGCCCTCCGAAGCACGGAAGCGCTCAGTAGTAACGTCACCAGCGGTCACCCATCCAACTCATGACCGAGGTAGACGTTGCTTAAGGGACAGAATTCTAAAACCAGATGTTAGATTTTGTCCCCACTTCTCCTCGCGTGTTTACTTCGCGGTGTACATGGCGCCACGTCCGCAAGTCAACGGTAATATTTTATTTGATTAAAAATTTAGAGCGCTCTCTAGTAGAACTAGTAGAAACTATCTTGTCACACACGAATGTGATGTGTGCTGAAGCGCCATCTAGTACGCATACATGATACCAACCATTAGTTGATTGTATGCTGTAAATATCATAGTGTGACACAGTTAATAAATTTACCATACCTACAGTAGAACAAGTTTAGTCTTGATTATTACCAACTTGTTTGATTTTTGCAGTTTTTGTGTATGTTCATTTTTAATGAACATGAACTATGGTTTTGATGAACATGAACTATGTATCTACTTTGATGCAAGGCGTAAGCTGTTACACAAAAGATGGTTTATTTATTACAAAAACAAGTATATTGTGTAAAATTTACAAAGAAAATCATAAAAAAACTTTTTTACCCCTGATTAAAATACAAATAGCGGGTTATACTATTGGGTATTTTTAACTGACTTCAAAAAAAGGAGGAGGTTCTTAATTCGTCTGTTTTTTCTTATATGTTTGTTACCTCAGAACATTTGACTGGGTGAATCGATTTAAAAAAATCTTTTATTGTTTGAAAGCTGATACTTGTTGTTTGGTTCCAGTTAAATTTCATCAAAATCGGTCAAGCCGTTTTTGACATACACTCCAATAACTGAAAAATATTTACTTATCTTGATGATATAGTCGTTGACAATGAATGAAAATCGATCCCGTAAGTAGCAAGGGTCATAAAAAGAAGTGTTTTTTTTTTAAATAAAAATGGAAATGACTTCATCACCAAAAAGTGTGAATTAACTTGTCGAAGTCCAACATTAGTACCACGTGCACAATATTGTGATAATAGGTACTTTTGAACTATACTGGTACCGACTTGAACAAGTTATTTCACACTTTTGGGTGTTGGAGTCGGTTCCAATTTTTGTTTTTTTTTTATCAAGTAGCGTAGTTCATTCAGATCCTGGCTTTGTTTCCGCTAACAATCAAGGGTACCTGCTCGTGTCATTACTACAAGTCATTATTAAGATTTCACTTACAAAAAATCACATGGAGAATGTAGTAGGTAGGTACAGTTATTGTTTCAATTTGTTAATAATAATAAATACATCTCGTGGATGCTATTGTGTAGATGGGTGGAACAACAAAACTTCTAACAAAATAATACCATTATTGAAATCACCCAAGGAGAAGGATAAGTATTTTGTTTGAAAATTTATTACTTTGTATTACTATTCATACGTAATACCACAATATTACATATCGATTATAAAACCGTGGTATTACTGTTATTAACTGTATTTGTCAAAGATTACGAAAGATACGTTTATGTTTGTTAACGACACCCGTGCCGTCACTTGATGTATGTACTTGTATAGGTAGATTATGTTGCGAAGATGCACCGGAGTGCGACATAAAATCGGACATTCGATGAGAGTAGGGCTGCCATCTGTCCGGGTTTCCCTGGATTTAGCATTTTACCAATAACCCTGCATATTAATAAAAAATAATCGAAAGGTGAATGTTTCGAGATTTGTCTTAATATACTCTTTGTGTAATAGTGTATATCAACAATGCGTCGTTCTTCTCCTCCATTTTCTATACTAGAAAAATAACAAACTTTTATTGATTTTCAAATATTTTTGGTGAAGAATTTTATTTGTAAGTAAGTTATGGGATAGTATCAATAACCAAGAAGCATCCTCCTATCCTACAATATATGGGGTTGTTTATATGGCTACCATATGTTGTTTATACAACACAGAAGATGTAACATTTAAAAACATAATGGCTATAATGTGTATAATTTTAACTTTTGTTGAATTACCGGCCGCCCCTTAACACCAAAACGTCCTGGGGAATACTCTCTTTGGTAGTATATCCGCTACACTTTGGTTATTAAGGGCGTTATAGTTAAGTCCCCTATAATGCACCTTACTCGATGTTCTTACGTAAGTATTGGTATGGTGCTAATTATTTCATTTTCTTTTAGTCAGTTCTTAATTCTTATGCTATTCAAGAAAACCATGGAAAGTCTCATTCTAAAGCAGAAGCTTAGGCTTCTTCTTTTTGTATTAAGTTTTCATTTCAGAATTTCATTATCTCTATCGCATCAAACGTTTACGGCCATCTTTTTACTACTAATTTATATGTACTAATATATTACGTACTCGATAATACCATGAATATTTCAATAACTTTCCATGTATGAAAGTTTGTGTTTTCTATAGTAGTGGACATAAGGACGGTGTTTACTCAACATAGCTTTGTAGTAAATTGATAATGTTGTTCTACTGTAACTATTACGCTGTGGCAACTCGTGTCCATCCAAGACATACTTTTTCGAGATCTATGAAAAAACGTGTTCAGGTAGCTAGATTAGGTAGTACCTATTTAATGTTCACGTTCATTAGATATACTAAACTCTCTAATTATATGAAAACATGGAAACTCGAGATACCTAATAAATTTGCAAGCATTGTAATCGTAAATTGAATACGCGTCAGAAAACTTAATTATACGTAAATATAATACGTATCAAATAAAAAGTAATACAAATAAAAAAGTCACCAAAAAGAATCTAGGTATGTGAATTTCGATCCACGGTACTCGATCTTCTGATTCGACTTCAGTAGTTACACACTATACAATCATTGACCAAGGTGTCGAAAATTACACACATATCGTTTATGCCTTACTGTCAGACACATTATATTGGTCCACGTACATACGTAAAATTATTATTGTATTATTAAGAATTATGTCGTAAAATTAAAATTTGACCAAAAAGAATCTCTTTACACTGGATTCGATCCACGTACCTCTCAATTGCGAAGCGATGTCACTTACTATGCGCTATTTGAACGACGATTAATTAGTCGAAAATTATGTGCATAACCTTTGTGCCTTATTGTCAGAAACTGTATAAATTAATCATGATCCATCTAAAATAATTACAACACATTCATTACGAAAAATTCTGAATATTGCTTATAATAATTATTTTAGGTAGCTAAAGTTGTACCTATGTCTTGTAAAATGTTTGAAGTGTTTTTTATATTGCGTTAGGGTTCACAATCATATCATAATTTCATTAATATAAGAGATATATACATAGGTACATGGAGAAAGGAAGCCACAGATGCTTACCTTATTATGTCCATCATGCGTTTTTGACGATTTTTATACATCTTTTTTGCATTCCCAAAGCGTTTATTTATAATTTTACCCATGTTTTATTTTAATTGAGATCGCCGAGAAAAGTGACACAGGTCCGACGCATGACGCGGCTGACCGCGATATGAGCGAGGATGATAGCAATATACGTAGATCGCTGGAGTAAATAGTGCGACATGATGTTAACGCTTCTCGGAATGAAAGGGCGTATGTGACATTTTGTAAACATGCTCAGTACGCATTAACTGTGCTTTTTTTGGATTAAAATAATCAATGAAATTTATTGTACTTAAAAAATCAATATTTTAGAAAAAAAAAACAAATTTTAATACACTAAAATCTGGCGGAAAAAGTAGGAATCCTCTATTTTCAGAGGTGTTTTTGAGATTTTTTTCTATCGAGCCAATTATTAGGAAACATGTTTTGAAATCGATGAAAGTATTACTTATATCCTTGAGTATCGTGTATTTAAATTGCAGTACCATCCGGTACCTGGTTTATGAGATTTTCCATATCATGTTGGCACTATTTCGTAATTTCCGAGCCTTAACTTTGCTGATCAGTTCAGAATGGCTAAGCAAACTACGCTACGAGCGCTTCAAATTACATTTTCGCTCTAAAGTTCAGTATTACCCGAAGGAGTAGACCAGAGGTGTTCACACGTCCACGTTTGGAAGGCATGATTTAGAAGGAGGCAAGTCTACTGGGCAAAGTCCAGACTTTGGACTGCCACTGAACATTTATTTATACGATAAACCTTGTTGTAGATAAAACTTGTCTGGCCTGGGATCGAACCCAAGACTTCGAGATACTAAAGCAAAGGCCTCACCCACTCAACTAAAAAAACAACATCAACAACGAGGAAGTGAATGCTGGATGTTTTTTTAACCAAACAATCTAAGGATACTGAGTGTAAAAAAATATTAAAGAAACAACCAGAAACTCTTTCTGTAATAGCTGTTTATTTTAATTTCCGATAGGCTAACCTTTGACCTACTAAGGCAATAATACTATAAATACTAATAATAGGTAAGTAATGATACGGTCGAAGGTGGCCAACAAGCTTAACGTCGCAATAAAAAGTATAGAACAAACATGTCTCGATTCACGTAGGTAACCCAAACAGGATGTCCACACACACAATTCCCTGACTTTCCAAAGTAGGCACCCTAAACCTACTACTCAGAATTGGCTCTAAAGAACAGCATCCCTAACCCACGATTAGGAGCTTAGCAACAGATTTTCTGACTTGAGCGTGGTAGATAGCCAAGCGAGCATCCGTAAAATGCTCTACCATCATGCAATGATAATAAACCATGGTAATACTGACCCTGCATTTTCCTCCGATGGAAGCGCGGCGAACCGAGGAAGGAATTCTTGATGGTAGCGAGTCGAACCCGCCAAGGGGCTGCAGCCCCCCCTGCCCCGCACACCCCGCCGGCACCCCCCACCCCACACACACCAACCCCCGCACCTCCGCCCACTCCTATACAACACACAAACAACACATTAATAGTCGACGCCGACGGCACCGTATACATATACAGGGTTACTGGTAATTCGACGTATTCCTGTCAATTTTTTTTTTATTTTTTTATTGCTGATAGTTAAGCCTTTGACCACAATCTCACCTGATGATAAGTGACGATGTGGTCGAAGGTGTTAACAGGCTTAACCTAGAATTACTGGCTCTCAAGGACAGCTTCCGGAACACACCGTTAGGTGCTTGGCGACAGATTTTCCACTTGAGGGTGGTCGCTAGCCAGGCGGGCATTCGCAAAAATGCCCTTCCACCATGCGGTGAAGCTCAAGCCCGCGGCGGGATTCGAACCATGGACCTGCTGCGCGGCAGTCCATAGCCAAAGCCACTGAGCTATCACTGCTTCAAATGGTACAGCTCAAATGCCAACTTGACAGATACATAATTATAACAGATTTTTTAACTTTGGCAACACTTAACTTTATGTGAAAAAAAAACAGTCAGTCACCATTTGTAATTTCTTCGTATTACCATTTTTACAAGATTTTATTTGGTTACACCTGTCCCGATGTTTGTCAACAAATCTAGCAAATTTCATTTGATCCACTTCGCGGTTACCGATTGAGCTGAAATTTTGCGTACATGTGTAAATCGAGTGACGATGCAATGGTCTATGATCTGATGATGGAGCTGGAAGATGGCCTAGGGAACTTCGCAATGAAAAGACACAACCTCATCGACTTTGGACTCATTTGAATCATCTTGACGAGTATTTTTTTAAATGTTTAGTTCTTTTTATTCACAAGAACATAATAAAAACTTGTTTAAAAAAAAAAGAGAAAAGCTAGTTCAATTCTGCTTTTGGTATCTAATTCTGAAATAACCATTTTAAGAGCTGACAGCTTTACTTTAACAGATCTGTTGCTAAACATATTTAGTTTGTAGCAGTGAGAAAATTATTTGTTAATTTTGATCACATCATCAACGGCCAAGTAAAAACCGAAACATGTTTTCCCAAAATTTTCTCGACAGAATAAAATTGCAAAATTGACTCTAAATTAAACTTATAAAGTATATAATATCTAAATTAGTTATGTATGTATCTGTATAAAAATATGACAATCAAATAGTAAAACCTTATCATAAGGGACAAGTAAAATTAAATTTTCGATATAAGTTGATAGTTTTGTGTTAATAAGCTTTCTTTCATTTTTCACCCAGACTGATTGCGATTTCACCATCGCAGCTTCTGTTTCACTCTTATGCAGTTCGATGGTGACAGAATTTCAGCATTTGTCAGCGTCTTAACAAATAATTTCAATACAACTTTGGCTATTTTCTACAATTCAATAGTAATACCAGCGTTTATGAAAAGAATATGATCATTAATCTTGGGCCTTCAATCTCTAATATATAAAACTCGTGTCATAGAGTTTGTAAAAAAACTCCTCCGAAAGGCTTGACCGATTCTTTTGAAATGTTGAGTGTATATTGAACAGGTTTGAGAATAGCACGTAAATTATTTTTCATTATAATACAACACATTTATTTTTAAACTGTCACGGTCATTAAAATTATAATTATTATTACCAACGGGATATTTACCGTGTTTTTGATTAATTTTGAGCTCCCGATATTTCGGCACTGTTGCAAGCGCCATGATCACGAGTAAACTGAAGTCTATGCGAGTGGATGGTAGGCACTTTATAGGTAGTAGCACTTTGTAGGTAGGGATTGAAATAACGAAGTATCGAAATTTCAATAGGGAAGATGGGTTTCAACTGTCGAGAACATGGAATCCAGTGGTTAACCTATGCAAGAGCCGAAGAAATGTTTCAAATAGTCCACGACCTGATACCGTTAGTTTTGTATGTCGAAATTTAAATAGTGTTGTGAGTGAAAATGACAATAATAGTATCGCCTTGCCGAAAAAACGTACTAGAAAGAGGGTAGACCGGTTCGTCTGCTCTTAGTGCCTACCATCCACTCGTATAGACTTTAGTTTACTCGTGATCATGGCGCTTGCAACAGTGCCGAAATATCGGGAGCTCAAAATTAATCAAAAACACGGTAAATATCCCGTTGGTAATAATAATTATACATTTATTTTTAATTTTTTTGAACACATTTTTTATGATTCGGCATTAAAAATACATACAAATTATTAATTATTTTAAAAAACATGAAAGCCGTGACAACCTCTCACGACTCAATCTTACTATTTTTAAGCATTAAATCCGTCCTAGGTTTTGGCCAGTATTGTTAAACGTCTCGACTAAGATGGGTAGTTTAATTTAATAACTTACTCCACAGTACAATTTGCTATTGCAGACGAGTGACACACTCTACTTTTCATCTCCCGCTAGGAGGAAAAAGTCCAGATCGTTTACCGATTTTTTCTCTTTGTATTTATCTTTTTAACTGCAGTCAGCACGTCGTTGTTTAACCAGCCGGTAACAATGTGTATTGAATATCTTTATATATAAAAATTACGTGTCACGTTGTTTGTCCGCGTTGGACTCCTAAACCACTAAACCAATTTTAAATTTGATTTGCACACCGTATGCAATTTGATCCAAATAGCCGTAATTACCCGTGTGTAGCCGGGGCTGGCCGTTAGTATTATTATGAATTTTTATTAGTTCAAGTTATATACCGGTCATCGTGCCCAAGTTGGTAAAAAGTGAGGGTTGCGCTGCAGGTTGCGACGTACTGGTGGGTCCGGGGAGTGACGACCTCTCGCGAACTGAAAATTTAAAGTATAAGCTAAGACGTTTCGCCAACTGAACTAGCAAAATTACAGAGCATCGTTCTTATTAGTTTACGTGAGAAATATCAGATATAAATAATATATAAAGGATTTTTATAAATTATTGGAGCCCAAAATTTTTCGGCTTAATTTTTCAAATTTTTTTTTTTTATTTTTCTAAATTTAGTTACTTAAATTATTTCGATTTATACAGGATAAAATCCAGTCTAAGTAAATCCAGGCTCCATTCTAGATTTGTTGAGAAAGTGGTCAAATTCTAGCTTACACGCAATTATAAAAAACCATCTGTAAAGACTACCTCTGTGGGACTGCGACGGACTATGCGGTCTGACAGAGACAGAAGATCCGACCATGGGCGATTCGTTGATTATGATAACAGCTTCACCAGGTTCCCCACCTGTAAAGTTAATACGGGTATCTAAACACACGTGTTCATTGGGCGGTCTTAGCACTAATAGCGATCTCTTCTAGACAACCTTTTGTTGCAGGGTCATTATTACTTGTGTTGCAGTCTATTGTAAAGATCTAATCCAATTAATTGTACTAGTGATAATCTGACTTTCTAGTTACATTTTACGACAGTTTTTTTGTTAATCGTCTCAATTTCATTTAAATAATGGATCAATTTCAGTCAATTTGTAATTTTATTGGACAGAAGTAGTAAATAAGCTAAGATTTTTAACAATTTTCATGCATCATCAGACTGAAAATTATTTACATACTCACAAATGCATGTTGAAAATTATTTATCTTACAAATGTCACGTGTGTTACAGACACTGAAATAATTTACTTAACAATATCTACATTTCTTACAGACTGAAAGTTATTTTCTTAACAATTGCCAAATGTGTTACATATTGAAAATATTTTTTTTTAGCAATTTCTAAATGTGTTAGTTACATTCTAAAATATATTAACTTTCCAATTTTCATGTGTTATAGAGCGGTCATTATTTATTATTTAGGAACCGGCTAGGACTCGCGTAATATTTACCGGATATTGCTCCAACCAGTTGCGAACTTAGTCGCTTCGCCTCAGTTACGTGATTCATCCCGCGCTAGACGCTGTGTGACTCCCAGACGAAGAACTTCAAATAAGTTCGAAACTGGTCGGAGCAATATCCGGTAAATATTACGCGAGTCCTAGCCGGTTACTAAATAATAATTATGGACAAAACTCGCGACAGTTTTTAGCACACATTAATTATTTTCACGTGTGTTACAAAATTCCCTTCTAATGAAAATTTAAGTATTACATGAGCAAAAAGTGTCCCATATTACCCCAGCGAGCGATATGGTTGATTTCTAAGTGGAGTTTCAAAAAGGTATTTTTTTTGATACCATTTCTGATGAAAATTAGGTTACAATTATAAAATTATACATACTTATGTTTAGGCTTATTGTAGGTCCCGTTGAGTTTGCTCTTTGATGGTGATGCTCGCGAATTGAAGGAGAAGCTGAAATTTCCAACAATATTCATTATAATTTAAAATAACATTTTATTCTTCATTTTATAGCGCCGCCTTAAGACACATGAATAAACAACTGTACAGAATAAAAGATTCACTACTACACGCACAGCTATGTGTGTGTAACTAGTCACTAACAAGACGTGCGGGGGTTGCAGCGGCCACAGGGGCGCAAGCTCGATTGCAGAACCGGTTTGAACCAGGAGCGCGTTCTGAACCTCGGTTAGAGCGCACTCGGAGTGCACTCGGAGTGCAACTTTTCACTCTAACGTCGTTCACAACCTTCGGGCATAGAGCGCAACTTTTTAACTATCAAAGGAGGTCGTTAAAATGTTGAATCTTTAACTGACATGACCTTGACATTTTTGATGAGAGAATTATAGGCACTCTTTTATATTTTGCAGGTAACGGTAGTTATTGCTTTTCAAACATCATAAAAAGTCTATAAATTTTGCAAAATTCCCCGCCAAAAACGATATTTGAGGTTATAATACAACCGGTCGTTCGGAACCTTCGAGTAATTTAAGAGCCATTTCACAAAATCAAGCTGACGTTTAGGTAAATGCCAGCGCATCGCTTACACAAGCGAAATATGTGACGACGGAATAGCGTGACTGTGAGTAACTCATTTTGATATTTGCACTCATTAATAAATAAATATAAGTTGTGATATAAAAAATTTAGTAATTGGCATGTAAATCATGATAATTTAGAGTTATGTTAAATATTCTTTCCTGACCAAGAAAACAGAGTTAGTATCACAGTTAATTGAGATTAGATTAATTGAAGAATGCACTTTCTTCTGATATAATATCTGTTTGGAATTACACTTTATTGTTAGTAATAGGGTTCCGTTTTTAGAGCCCTACAAATGAATTACGGCAATTTGCCCTTTGGTTACGAAACCCAAAGAATTAGTCGATTATTTTATAAATAACGTACCTAATGGAGATCCAGGCGTGGCGGGCGTGCCCCCTAGAGATGCTACCCGATGCGGCGTGTGACCTGCTTTATACAAAAATATATAAATATTAAATACATAAAAAAAGTTTGGAATACATCGTTTCAGTATAATAAATAATAATATCAGAAAGAAAAATATGTATACAAGAATAAATTTAGATTAAAACAACATCTAAAACCACGTTTTTATACGCCATAAAGAAAAATGCTAAAAGCAAGAGATTTCATCCGAAACTACAGACAGAAAAACAAACAAGAAAGTGACTTAATAAAAAAATGGTACAAAAACGGAACCGACTTGCAACACTGAAAACTATAAAGTAACTTAATGTTGTCTTAGGTTTTCGCGATAGTTAGACATAGCAATTAAACAACTTTAAACGGTCGGAACTTTAAAATCACTGCAAAGTGTTTGAAACGTCAGGACAAAGTGCAAAATTAATACCAAAAAAATCGTTATATCGCGTACGCTTCGGAAATTATTGAAAATAGAGCTAAGTGATGTACTATATTTTTTTTAGAAAAAATCAATATCTATAAAAAAAAAAGTCCGAAAAAAAATTACATTTACGTCACAATAACTACTTTTTAATATGAATAAATTTATAAATTGTTTTTTTTAAACTACCCGTGCGAAGCCGGGGCGGACCGCGAGTAAATAAATATAATAGATGGATATTTTTACCTGGTGGACTAGCGGACAGCTGCGGACTGCTCCGGCCGTCGTGCCGTCTGCCCGAAGTCGATCGGCTGCGGGGAAACCTGCCCTCATCATGTGAACATTACATACTAACATATTCTATAGTTTTTTTTCTATTGGTAAATGATGTTGTGGTTGAGGATGCATGCTTAATCTAGAAGTTACTGACTCTAGGTCAGCAGCCGGATATCATAATAAGGCGCTTGGCGACAGATTCTCTACTTAAAACAACTAGCCAGGAGAGTATAACGATAAACAGTCTTTTAGTACACGGCTTAAGAATGAAGTCGGCGTAATTACGACCCATGGCAGCGAAGGCAGTTTAACTGCCAAAGCATTTTCGTATTTTGTCCCTATCACTATAATGCATAGTATCGGTTGAAAGACTTCTAAAAGTCACGCGGCCGCCCGCGACCCACCATCGTCAATTCGTTCATCCTATACCTATACCTATATTCGTTCAGTCTTCTATTGACGCTACAGATTTTAGTACATGTACTAATAGAAATGTTGAGTCAGACTATTTAAACTTTTAAGTCCGACAACAGGGAAGTGTTCTGACATAGCACTGTACTACCAAAATATAAATCGCTTCCCTGGCAAAATACTTGAAATTGAAATGCTCTTAGATAAATATCCTTTTGATATATTATGCTTTACTGAAACATGGCTAAGAGCAGATACAATGTTATTTAATGTTAAGAATTTTAGTGTAGGCAGTGCGTTTAACAGATCATCTGCAGAAGGAGGAGGGTGTATTATTCTTGTAAATAATAACTTAAAATTTAAAGAACGCCGTGACTTAGTCAGATGTTCTGTCGAACGTGTCTGTGAAGTTGCTTGTGTGGAGGTGGACAGGCATCTTGTGTTGTGTGTATATCGACCACCAACAGATCAAGGTCGTGCTCAAAATTTTGCAGAATTTTTATCCACTATGGAAAGTATACTGCGGAAAATCTCTAAATGCAGAAAACCCATATTTGTATGTGGTGATTTTAATATAGATATTTTAATGAATTCTAAAAATAAGACTGATCTTATTTCAGTATTTAAGTCATTTAATTTGAAATTTCTGTTCTGTGAGCCCACTAGGATAACAGACACTTCATCTACCAGTATAGACAATATATACTCAAACTGTAAGATTAAAGAAAAGTTAATATTGAAAGGTATTAGGTCTGATCATGAGGGCCTTGCGATAAAATTTGATGGAAATAGAGAAACAGAGAGGTATGAAGTTGAACATAGGCCGTTAACAACCAGTAGGCTAGAAATTCTCGGTACCAACATAGAAGCTAAGCTTGGCATAACAAGTTTTTCGCACTGTGACCCGAATGACATCTACAATAACTTATTTCCTTTAGTAAATATTGAGTTTCAAAAAGTTTGTCCAAAAATAAAGAAACAAATAAATGGAAAATTGAAGTTTGGTGATTGGGCAACTAGAGGTATCCGAAAAAGTAGAGATTATTTGTTTGATCTGTATCGCAGGAAAAATTTAACATCTTGCAAGCAGTTTCATGATTATGTTAGGAACTATTCAAAAATTTTTAAGTCTGTTTGCTTGTGTGCTCTCTCTTTTTATTAGAGACAAAATTAGCAAGTCTAAAAATAAAATAAAAACCATTTGGAAGACTATAAATACTGAGACTGGTAAGAATAAACCTAGAGATTCAACATATGTCTTAACTATTAATAAACATCAAATCTCTGATCCAATACAAGTGGTGAATATATTTGAAATTTTTTTTTCTAACTTACCCCTAGAAGCCACTAAATCATTGGATTCTTGTCCCAATGTAGCAGAAGCCCTATTAAAACATAATTTTCCCTGCAAAACACCGGACTTCTCTTTCAGATACACGACAAACTTTGAAATTATAAAGACATTCAAAAGTTTAAACATAAAGAGTACTGAAGACTTGTGGGGTATGTCAGTTAAAGTGGCAGAGTCTATTATTTGCATTATTGCACCATACTTAGTAACAATATTCAATCTTTGTGTTGATAGAGGAAGTTTCCCCGACTTAATGAAACTAAGTAAAATCACTCCAATTTTGAAGTCGGGGGCTGCATCTGACCCTTGCAATTATAGACCTATTTCCATCTTACCCGTTCTGAGTAAAGTATTCGAAAAAATTATGCTCAAACAACTTTTATCTCATTTTAATGAGCATAATATATTGAATGAGAATCAGTTTGGTTTCACTAAGAGCAGATCGACAACAGATGCAGGTGTTCAATTGATGTCACATATACTTGAAGCCTGGGAGAGTTCACATGATGCTATTGGCGTATTTTGTGATCTTTCCAAGGCATTCGACTGTGTAGAACACTGCACTCTGATTCGTAAGCTTTCACACTATGGTGTTCGTGGAAAAGCTTTGAATCTAATAGAGTCATATCTGTCTGACAGGCTACAGATGGTTGGAATAAATGGCAATACTTCTTCCGGGTCTTTCGTAAAAATAGGTGTACCGCAGGGATCAATTTTGGGACCTTTTCTGTTCCTAGCGTATATTAATGATCTGCCTTGCATGGTCAAAGATTTCTGTGATATTGTTTTATTCGCGGATGATACCTCTCTGATTTTTAAAGTAGATAGGAAAGATAGTGAACTCATTCATGTAAATAATGTGTTATCTATGATCTCTGGATGGTTCGCCGCTAATAATCTTCTGTTAAATTCAAAAAAGACCAAATGTTTAAAGTTTTCATTACCAAATGTTCCTTATGTTGAACCAAACATTAAGCTTGGCCTAGATAAACTCTCTATTGACAAAGCGACAGTCTTTCTGGGAATCAAAATGGATTCAACTTTACAGTGGGATCCACATATACATGATCTAGCCGGAAGACTTAGTTCTGCTGCATATGCAGTTTGTAAGATAAGACAGTTAACAGATGTAGCTACTGCACGGCTAGTTTATTTCGCATACTTCCACAGTATTATGTCGTATGGTGTATTGCTGTGGGGAGCTGCTGCTGAGATAGAGACAATCTTTATCTTACAAAAGCGTGCAATTCGAGCCATATATGAAATGGATCCTATGGAATCTCTAAGGGATCTTTTTAAAGAAATAGATATATTAACTTTACCGAGTCTGTATATATTTGAAAATATTATGTATGTTCGGAAAAATTTTAGTAAATTTAAATTAAACAGTGACAACCATCATTACAACACTAGGAACAAATATAAATTAACGGTACCATGTTTTAGATTAGCAAAGACAAATAAAAGGTCCTATTTAGGTAATTGTGTGCGGTTTTATAATAAAATTCCCGAACATATTACAATGCTCACAGAAGGAAAATTCAAATTGCACGTGAAAAATATTTTGATGAAGAAATCCTACTACACAGTTTGTGATTACTTAAACGACAAAAATGCTTGGAAAATTCCACCTCTGCCAAGCCATCACATGTCTCCTACGTAATTTAAACAAATATTGTAATAATTGTATTATATTGTTTATAACACATTGTAAAAAGACGTTTAAAAGAATGGCCCCGAGTTTCTTGCCCGTTCTTCTCGCAGTGGCTCTATAAACTTTTTTTGCTGAACGTGGCAGTACAATGTAGAATATTTCAATATTAAAATTTGTAATTGACCTTCATAAGAGCGTCGTAGACGCCTAAATTGAATAAATGATTTTGAATTTGAATTTATATTATACATTATAATGATAGAGATAAAGTCGAAAATGGTTTGATATTAACACTGCCAGCCGCTGCCATTTCAGTAAGTTGATGCATTGTATCATCCAGTTTCAACTGCTGAACACAACCTCCCACGCTAATCTGCCATTATCCCCACGCTTGGCAGGCGTCTTGGGGTCGCAGTGTAAGATTGCAGTTCTTCCAGAAGGTGCTGCTGCCCACCTTCCGGTATTTTATCCTTAATTGCTTCTTACGAGTCATTGGAACAGGTCCGGGGTGACATTATTATCAGGCACCCCAAGAGCTATTATTAGTTGTATTTTTGAAGCAGTGATGGCTCAGTGGCATGTTGGAAGTGCATATTGCGAGCCTGACTGGCTAGCGACCACCCTCGAGTTGAAAATCTGTCGCCAAGCACCTTACGGTGTGTTCCGGCAGCTGTCCTTGAGAGCCAGATAAATGACATGCACATGAGACTTTAAAATCTATGTGTCAAGGTGACGGGCGCAGTGCCATTCGTGACTTGTGACGAAATGTATCTGTTATAGGCAGATATATAATATAATATATATAATATAATATATATATATACCATATAATATATACAGGGGTCGAAACTGATTGTACAGTCAAATATACTGATTTTACTGACTGTAAGACTAAAAAATACTGACCTATTACTGACCTTATACTGTCTTAACTTTAATCTCTGAATGTATAATAAGGGGGATTATGACAGATTAGTACTCGCAAAAGATGACTTGAGACTTCGCATGCTAAAGCCAACTTTATGAAGCTTAAACAACTCTTACGGGTTGTAAATTATGTAAAAGAATATTTTATTTTATGTTTGGACTCCACCATCCCCATAGCAAAAAGGTTATGCGATCAGCTTTGTCAATGCATTCAAGCTCATCTGGTATGGGATTTTCTAAAACAATTTTTTCCACAAAAAGGCAAAAACACTTTGATGAAATTGCCGCCTGTGTGGTGATTGGCCCTTTCGTCACACATATGCGATGAAACAGAATTTATCAGCCTAGTCAACTCTTCCCACAAAAGGTTCATCACATTGGACAAATCCAGTGAACTTCATGAATGTCTTTACACTATGTGCCGTGGACACTACTTTTAATTTCTCTGTAGTGCTCTTCGGGAAGCTAAGGATATTCTTGTAGGTCATAGATGTTGGCGGTGTTTTAGACTTCGGTAAACGTTGTGTAAAATATTCAACTATTGTCGGCCATTGTTCTAAAACCTCTTCGAATTCTTCCAAAATACTGACTTTACTGACCATTTTCGACCCCTGTATATATATAATATATTATATATATATTACATATATTTGATACCACTCTAACAACAATTAAATAAATAATATTCATAAATTATGTGTCTTTTTAAGAAAAATGGTTATACCTAAACTGCGATCGTCTTGGGGTGATGGGTGATCCTTCGCTTATTTGTCCAAAGTGTGCAGATTGTCCGTTCACCTGAAAATTAAAAAATAAACAATTTGAATAACTTGAAAATAATTTGGAATTACTTCTTGAAGTCGGTATCATGATAGTTCTAAAGTAGCTATTATCACTATATTGTGCGAATGGTACCGACTTCGACAAGTTATTTCACACTTGAGTGTTGACACCGAATCCATTTTTAGGTATAAAAATAAATTCACTCTTTTTAATCACCCTTGCTACTTACGGGATCGATTGTCATTCACTGTCAACGACTATATCATCAAGATAGGCAAAATATGTTTATTTATAGGAGTGTAACTCAAAAACCGCTTGACCGATTTTCATGAAATTTAAATGGGACCAAACGTCAAGCATCAGCTTTCAAATAAAAAAAACTATCAAAATCAGTTCACCCATTCAAAAGTTCTGAGGTAACAAACATAAAAAAACACAGACAAATTGAGAACCTCCTCCTTTTTAACCGACTTCCAAAAAAGGAGGAGGTTCTCAGTTCGTCTGTATTTTTTTTTTTTTTTTTTATGTTTGTTACCTCTGATCTCTTGACTGGGTGAACCGATTTTGAAAATTCTTTTTTTGTTTGAAAGTTGATGCTTGTCGTTTGGTCCCATTTTAAATTTCATCAAAATCGGTCAAGCTGTTTTTGAGTTACACTAAAAAGATTGAAAAAAAAATGGAACCGACTTCAACACCCAAAAGTGTGAAATAACTTGTCGAAGTCGGTACCATGCCCACAATATTGTGATAATAGGTACTTTTGAACCATCATGGTACCGACTTCAACAAGTTATTTCACACTTTTGGGTGTTGAAGTCGGTTCCATTTTTTGTTAAAAAATTTTTTTTAAATTTGTTAAACAAAAAAACTGAAGCATTGATGTTGTAGAAACAATGGCCGTGGATTGCCACGCAGTAGACGCCTGTATCGAGTCGGGCTTAAGCTTCTGTATGCTTAAGGTTTCACCTGATTATAGTGAGAACAACACGAAGCCTGTTATAATTGCAGTGCCTCCCAGAACTTTAAAGAAAAGAGCTCAGAGACAAAAGAACAACGCGGGCAACAGCGCTAACACTACATTCCTAAATACAATTTTTTGAAGCAATGATATTCGAGTGTTGATTGCTATGGATAGCGGTGCCGCAGTTGCATGGTCCCATCCCCACCACCGGCTTGAACTCCACCGCATGGTGGAAGGGCGTTTTGCGAATGCCCGCCTTGCTAGCTACCACCCTCAAGTAGAAAATCTGTCGCCAAGCACCTAACAGAGTTTTCCGGCAGCTGTCCTTGAGAGCTAGTAATCCGAGGTTAAGCCTTTTAGCACCTTCGACCACATCATCACTTACCATCAGGTTGTGCCTTTGTTAACTTGTCACATCATACCGCCAACAGTAGATATTAATAAGTGTTTCGATTAATAAGTGGAAAAAACTCCTTGGCTTTTATTAAGGAAAATGAACACTTACCGTGTTAATATTTCTAAGAAAAAGCTTCTCTTTGGTGTTTATCTACTAACAGTTTATAAAAACTAAACATATTATTATTAGCTTATGGACTGCCGTGCAGAAGGTTCCTGGTTGGAACCCCACCGTCGGCTTGAGCTTGACCGCATGGTGGAAGGGTATTTTACGAATGCTCGCCTGTCTAGTTTTAGACCCTTAAGTAGAAAATATGTCACCAAGCACCTAACAGTGTGTTTCAGCAGCAATTCTTGAGAGCCAGTATAACACATGCACATGAGACTTAACGACTGTATGTCTCTGGGTGATAGGCGCAGTGCAGGTCACCACATAGGCAGAGGTTACTACTTAACATCAGATGGGTTTCGTGCTTTTTCCGTCACTAAAACATAAAAAAAACTGCGAAGCAAAATGCAAGTGTACGGAAACGAATACATTTCGATTCCATACAGGCCTATATAATATAGCCTCTTCGAGCAAATGCGCTGAAAAAACATTTTTCCATGGTATTTATGACCTTATTGACTACCGTTTAGTTTAAAAGCTTCTATTTTATAATTCCATCAGTTTACAAAAAAGTTACTATACATTAAAAAAAATCTAAGTCTAAAATAATAATAAGTGAAAGTAACATTTCGTGCATTTGTACTATTTGCGTATACGAGTGCACGTTCAGAAACACTTAACGGTATATATATTTTTTAAAACAATCTACCTTAAATAGTAAATAATCTACCATTATTTGTAACCTACCATCAATAATCTACCATTGTTAGTAATCTTCAATCAATACGCCTGCCAAGCGGGGGGTTATATGAATTAATCAAAAACGGTTATGTGGTTAATTTATATGCTGTAGAAGTTTGAGCAAGGGGTATACCAGCGAAATCCCTATATAACCTACTTAAAGACTTTGGCCTGCCAAGAACTACCGTAACTTCCATCCTAGAACGTGTATCTAAGGCGGCATTAGTAGGATCTTACCAAATTTGGTTAGGTAGAGGAAGAGGCTCGAGTGGGAAGGGGAGCGTTGATGCATTGTAAAGAGGCCTCTTAACTCTGCACCTGGGTTGCAAGCCCCAGGCCCCTCTAGCCTCTTCCTCTGCAACGCTATGGACCCGGCACCCGCACGGTGAATCCATGGAATGCTAAGTGATTCGTCTCTTATACTAGGGGTTATAGGTTATAGCCTCCTTAATGGTGGAGACTGTTTTCAGCAATGGAAGATCCGGCTCCTAATGTGGTAGCTGATACAATTGGTAGTAATCTACCATTATTACATAAAACTGTATAACTATATAATTTGAAGCAGTGATGGCTCAGTGGCATTGGCTATGGACTGCCGCGCAGCAGGTCCATGGTTCGAATCCCACCGCGGGCTTGAGCTTCACCGCATGGTGGAAGGGCATTTTGCGAATACCCGCCTGACTAGAAACCAAACTCAAGTATAAAATCTGTCACCTAGCACCTAACGGTGTGTTCCGGAAGCTGTCCTTGAGAGCCAGTAATTCTAGGTTACCACCATCACTTACAATCAGGTGAAATAAAGGTCAAAGACTAAGTTAAAAAAAAAGCCGGATCGTCCGATACTGAAAACAGCCTCTTCATAAAGGGGTTGCTATAACCCCCGCTTGGCAGGCGTCTTCAGGGTCGCAGTGTAAGATAGTAGTTCCTCAAAAGGCGCTGCTGCCCACCTTCTGCTAGTTTCCCCTTCTACTCCCACAGGAAAACACGGAGGGTGGTCCAATTCTAGCCCGGCACCCCACGGGGCATTTAATACTCGAAATAACACATGCCACTTTTCAATATTTCCCGCGGAAACTCACGTGAAAGTGACTAACCCTGCAAGTGTCGAGTCGTTTCCGCGGCGGGTCGGTCGGGGCGGGAGGGGCGGGGGGGCGCGGCTCGTCGTCTCTCGCCGGCCGCCTTCTCTTTCTCTCCAGCAGCAGGAAGTATATCACCTTCTCTGTGTTGTGGCTAAGGAAACATACAATAGCTGAAGTCTTTGGCGGGAAAAGAAAAAGCAGTGATAGGAATTGGTAGGGCTTATTCACCTAAACATGAAAGATATCCACATCTTCAAGGCGAGATCCCAAGAATAGATAACGATATGCGCCGCTCGTATACAGTAAGCCGTAAACATACACTAAGAATGCGTTTGACAGTTTTAAGATCAAAGAAACATTTAAAAACTATCTTTAAAAATAAAATTTCAGAAAATTTGGTGGTTGTAACGACTCTATGTTATGTCTATAGTCTATTTTTTTAAACAAACGAGTACTGAGTATGTCTCTCGCACATTTCCGATATTGACAGAGTGAGATGGGTCATTGCTGTCATTGGTCAATGCCTTTGTTCTGGTTTTGAAATTGTTAAGGCCCGTTCATATTGAATACTTGTAAAATTTACTGTAGAAAAAATTACGTTATTATTTTATGCTTTAAATTTGAATACTTAGTATATTTGTAACAACATTTTTTGTTCGCGTTATGATTTAAAACCATATTGTATATATGTATTATATATTTTGCACTAGAACATATAAATCAAATAATTATACTACAATTCTTGTAATCTTAAAAATTATCAGGATGATATCTGATGAGCTTTCTGCAGATACGTCAATAATAAATTGCCCTAAGATATTTTGTACATAATTGTTGACTCCGTAAATTTTTGTTTATATCTTGGTTATCAAATGATTGAGACATGACCACCATTTTTATCTATCCAGTTTAGCTACTCTTTGTAACAAAAGAGTTCAGACTTCGTAAATTTTATAACTTTTGTTATTTCTTTTTTTTGTTTTATAAAAGTTGCAACTTTAGTATTGATTCGTTACAAGGAATATTTTTGACGCGCAGGTATTCGAAGACTCAATTGAATGTACCTACAATGTACCTACATGTAACTACAGAGTTTGTGTGGAATGTACTTTATGTTGCTTACGTGGGCCAATACAACGCATTAAAATGTTCCATAATAGTTTGTTAAAAAAAACAGACTATAGTAGCAAATTTTAGGTTAAATCAATTATTATTAATTAGTTAAATGAATATTTATTCTGAAAGATATTAATATATGTAGTTCAGTGATGTCCCGAATATTGAGGCAGACTTTTTTTATTGCTGATAGGTTAGCCTTTGAAAACAGATGTCCTGGAAAAAATGTAGTCGTGAGGAAGTCTCCAATTTCTGTATCTGTTCCTCGATTTAGGTGAAGAAGCCCTACCTATTCCTATCACCGCTTATAAGGGGACTTGAATTGAAAGCAGATTCCCGCGATTTGTATGGGTTTCTATTATTTATCCTGTGGTATGTGGAAGAAATTCGGCGTACATTGAATCAGCTGCAATGGTCGCTAGGCTAGGCACCCAGCTTTCAAATATTGTCCTTTAGTAAATAGTCATGATAGCGTGTTGAATGTTAAATGTTTTTTTTACTGTAAGAATGTGATGCATTTACAATATATGTGTAACTAGCGGCCCGCCCCGGCTTCGCATGGGCAATTACGACTATAAATTGAGATGTAAGCTATCCTATCTTTCAATGTGGATCAAATTGCACAAGGGTGCAAATCAAATTTAAAAATTGGTTCAGTAGTTTGGGAGTCCATCGCGGACAAACAATGTGACACGTAATTTTTACATACAAAGATTGATAAATAAAAATGATTTATTCGATTTTTATTTATATTCAATAATATCTATCAGTAATAATTAATTACACTTTTATTATAAGATTTTTATCATTCCCGCTTGTATCATGCATCGAGCTCCTTCATAAATAAATTTAATGATAAAGTTGATAATTGTTATCAACACTGATCCAAACAATCAATATAATATATGAAACCGCTTCTCTGAAACTCAGCTATCCAGATATTTCATATATATCATAGACGTCAATATCCAAGATGGCGAATTCAAGATGGCCGCGATACACTTGATATTTCGGTTAGCGGTTCTTGACCCTCGCACACTTTTGAGTATGGCAAAATCACAACTACATTTTTATGTAAATTTTTATATAATAATGAAAATACACTTACTGTGGACTGAGCAATTCTTGTATAAGTTTTTCTCTCTGTTTGAAACATCCTAAACTGCATATTGCCTGAAATAGAAAACATATTGAATTGTGTAAAGGGTAGATAATAAGGGTAGCAGTAATAAAATTATATATAAACTAGCTCGCCGGGCGCGGGTCTGCCCGCGCGTATGTCGGTTATCACGCAAAAACATTAAACTCATTTTGCGCAGATGGATAAAAACTATCCTATTGTTTTTCCCGGGTCTCAAACTATTTCCATACCAAATTTAATTCAAATCGGTCCAGTAGTTTTGGCGTGAAAGCGTAACAGACAGACAGAGTTACTTTCGCATTTATAATATTAGTACTGATGTTGATCAATGATCATATTCTTTCAGGCCAAGTAGAATCAAAAACTGGTTTCCTTATAATTTCTTTATGGATTAAAGCTGCATAGTTGACTTTAGAGCCAAGATGTAAGCGTAATTTAGATAACGCTCCTAACGAAAATATCTTAATTATATTTATAAAATAATTGACATATTTTCTATATAATATAACAATGTAATAGCTATCTTATCAATGGGCACAATGTAATTCACATTTTCGATTTTAGTTACAACTTTTGTCATATTGAGACTTCGCAGTTTTCACCAAAACTGATCGCGATTTCACTATGGCCACAGAACATATATACTCAAGTAAAGAAGCGACACTCAAGTATGTTTGCTCGTAAAACGTCTCGCGGCTATATGTGAGTGCGCGTGGGGTGCGCGGGCTGCTCGGGGTGTGGTCGGGCACATCTAGTGACACCTTAAGGTTCTGGATTTTTCGCTCGCTCAATTGTCCAGACTATAAAAAAAATGCTGTAACACGAGGTAACTCGCGATAAACATTTAGAAAAGGCACACCCCATCCTGAGAGGTGAATAAAATAAATAACACATTGGAAATAGTCATAATAGACTTATTTTGCATCAGAACTTTGAAGGTACCTAGTACCAACCCTATCTCAAAGTCAATGTCGCGCGATCGCACATGTATGGGGTAGTGTCATGGCCGTGCCATGGCTGCCTTTATTTTACTCCTACGCAGTCCCGATATTGTTGGAATTTCAGCATTTATCAGCGTTAAGAAGAAGAGGAATCAAGCTATCGAATTTACCATAAAATATAAATAACGCCCGAATGAGCACTCTAAATACGCGCATCGATTAAAATGTAGCGGGTATAAACTTGGAAAGCATTAGGAAGTTACGCAAAATCTTGTCATGGAACATCTCGCTGAGCCTGCAGACCAAAGTCTTCAACCAGTGGGTATTGGCTGTGATGACTTAAAGCACTGAAACGTGGTCCTTAACTGTGGCCATTATGGACAAGCGCAGAGTTGCTCAAGGAGATAGAGCTTTGTTCGGAGTTTCCTTGCGCAATAAAATCTATATAGAATAAGATAAGCTTAAGTGATTTTTGCGACTTATATAAGCCAGCTAGAGGGGCCACAACTAAATTGAATTAGGTAAATTCATTTAACTTTATTTCAACATGCAGAGCTGCAGGGGAAGACATATCTACCTCAGTTTACATTTAATACATCATCAGTAAGATTTAATTGTTAATTTTGATTATATTCTCTTAGGCAAGTAGATTTCAAAATTCATTTCTTTACAATTTCTCTATGAAATAAAATTGAGAGTTCACTCCACATTACACTTGTTTTTTTTTTCTTTCTCTTTGTTATCTGCAATCGGCTCTCTTGCCATAGGGTCACCGGATTTTGAGATGTTGGTGTCATTCCAGTAAATGATCACCTTATATGTGGTTAAGTTTAGTTCCTTTGGTCAAGGTCCAGTACATGCTTCTTCTCTCTCTCATCTTTTTAGGTGTTTTACATTTTTATTTATGTTTAATAGCTTCTTTGCCAGTTTACCAGCCACATTACACTTGTAAACAAAATATCTTAATTATTCATGTTACGTATAAAGTATAATAATAAAATAGCAACACCTTATCATGCGGGACAAGTCACTCCAAATTTTCGGTTTAACTTTTTTACAACTGATTGTGATTTCACCATTGCTCTCTCTCTTTTACTCATACACAGTCTGATAGTGATAGAATTACCGCATTTGTCTTAAGTGCCACAGTATGGGACTTCCAAATGTCAATTATGTATATCAGATGTATTATTATTGTGATACTCTAAGCAGCTTAAGGCTGATGCGTGTATAAGAAAAAAACAGTGCACATTCATCTTATAGTTCCAAATATTTGTCTATATAGTCTATTTTTAAAACAATTTACCGAAAGGGTCTCATTAAAAACGGTATCTGGCAGTCTGTTCCATACATTGACTACACGGTTTGGCAAAAAGTGTTTTTTTGTTGTTTGCTGTTGCACTTTAACATTTGGAGCTTCAGAGTATCCTGTTGTTGTCATTCTTTGTGTAGATGTGTGTGTGTCATGTTTGTATGTAAAAAAAATGATTGTTGTTATGTATTGTCTTAATGCAAGTAAAGATTACCTGTAACACATCAGGGTCAATGGCATCAGCTGAGGGTAGTACCCTGGTCTGTACTACCTCCATCATTGGTAGCTCTTGTTCAAGCTCCCCCCTTCCACCTGCTGTTACCCACGGATGCCTGGTGATTTCTGATAACTGAAAAGGAAAATATTTAATTATGTTCTATTGTTATGGAGTCTTGTGCGGCATTGAATATTTTTAGAAATTATGCAATAAAGTGTGAATAGTTAACAGTATTACAATTGCATTGGTAAAATTACATTTAGATAATATTGCTTTGAAATGGAGTACTTAAATACAACAAATTACTCTAATAAATTTTAGTTTGCTGTGATAGCAAATTGAGGTTTTACTTTGCAGAAATGCATAAGTATTTAAAAAATATTTAAAGCAGACATTCAGTCAACATTGTTGAAATTTATATAGTGACAATTTGGCCTATATATACGGCTAGCTATGGAAGAACATTAAGTTGTCGTAAGGGAATGCAATCTCGCGAGGCGAGAGGCGAGATCTCGCTATTGTGTTGACTATTAAACTGAGATTATGATCTATCAATTAAAGAAAACTATACCTACTCAGAGATCTAAAATAAATAATAAATTAATGAAAAAAATATACCCATCAAATGAAAGGCTTGTTCAGTTCACATCATACGCCATTATTACGAATTATTTTGAAAGATCCTCCAAGAAGCTCCTTAAGAAGCACAAATTGCTTAACAGCTTATTATTTTGCTGTCCAGATAACCAGCCGCTGAGAAGGCCCTTTCGGATTCAACACTAGTTGGAACCACAGATCTCAGGCAGTAGGTTCGAGATCAATCTCGCTAAATAAGGCCGATATCTCGCGAAAACGAGATTGCATTCCCTAGTCATTAATTAAATTTTCTCAATCGTGTGCTCAATGAGTCAAGAGCTCCTGATGAAGTTTTCTATAGAAATCCATCGCATCAGAAATTCTTACCGTTAGGGTATGTGGATTTTATGACATCACATTGGCTTAGGAGGGAAATCTGGCAGAATTGCCACTATAAGTCCCTCACTGCACTCACTAGTTTAGTTCTAGACTGCTTTGTTAGCTCAGGATTTCAAGTAGGCAGTCACACAAGAAAGAAACTTTGGTCACCTTTTATACATCAGTATCTCATTCAGAACAATAGAATTCAGTGAATATGTTCAGTGCTGATCCCCAATGGTTACTTGTTGAACCAATAGCTGTCATAAGACAAAACGAATAAAAGACAATTATATATCATAAGCCAAAAACGAATAAGACAAAATAAAAATACGATGAAAATTTATCCATGAACAAAATAAAACTCTACTCTCATGGCAGCTGTACAAATTTTACAATATTACTACTTTGTAATGTGACAATCCTATACAAATATAGCAACAATTCTGACTATAATGGATGGACTAAAATAATTACCGTCATTCTCTTCTCTGGGTTGACCTCAATCATGCCCCGCAGCAATTGCTGACAATCAGGAGGTACAAAGTGAGGCACGTGGAATACTCCTCGTTTAACCTGTAGGGTATATTTTAATCATTGATTAATTATACTTACCCTTGCATTTATTGTATACAAACTTCTGTGCCTTGCTCTGGTTATATCATACTTCCTCAGGTTTTTTATTTCATTACTTTGAAATAAAGTTGACCCAGAACTGGGACATGGGCCTTCTTCTTTAAGAGAACTAAAAGCATGAGTTATAATCCACCAGGAGTCCCAGTGCAGATTGGTGGATAGTTTAGTGGCTGGCCCTAGTGTCAGTAGTTTTCATACCGGTCTGGCCTTCGACATGACTGTCCAGTTTAAAGATGCTAAGCTTAGATGATTTTTAAGACAAACATTGAGACCAATGGCTTTCTTGTTCTCAGAATCATAAAAGTGCCTGTTTATAAATGCCTACAGACTATCAATAACGTCCGTTATGAACTATTTCTCAAACATGCTTGGAAATGTGAGCATTATTTTGACAACCTTCTTTGAGATAAATCGAAATTGCTGTACTGGCCAAATAATGCGGCCAGCAAAAAATGTATGAAAATCTATATCTGTAGTGTCTAGCGGCCAAATAAATTGCAAAGTAAACTCATATCTGTCGTGTAATTTAAAAATGGAACACTTTTACTTCGAAGCATGGCCACCACGGAGGTAACTAATCAAAGGTTTTATTAAAATTTCGATCTGGCTTGCAAATAGAACACTGTTTATTGAAATTTGTACATTTAACAACTGTATCTTCAAATAAGAAATTCTGCCTAGGTACTACTTTGTTTTAATTTCCGTGCAATATTTGAGAAAAGCACTATACAAGCCTTGGCTACAACTAGGCATTGATGGACTTACGTATGTGTGGCTTGGCTTCGCCTCGGCCCACATTTAAATGTTCGTCCATCAATGCCTCCTTTGCTGACCGCTGCAGTAATGCACTATATCACAATTAACTCTTTTGTATTTTCTTGATGGTGAGCGTTAGTTGCTTTCAAGTACTTTAGATGTGTTCAAAAGCTTCTTAGATATTTTTGTTGTATTGGTGATTATTATTATCATAAATTGCCATATAGGATTTAAAGTAGCGACAGAAAAAACTTTAAAGCTAAAGGTGAAATAACTGGGAACAGACTATTGTTCAGCAATTTAAAGAATACCTTAGATATTATATTATTGTTTAACAGTTTTAGAGGTGGTTATCACATTGAGACATGAGTTATTATCATGTACTAACATTGAGACATGAGTTATTATCATTATTTCACATTTAGGTCTCAGACCAAGTAAACTAGTAAAGATGAAACTTGCAAACACGAAAGTGAAGCCATATTTTTATATGTGGTGCTATATTACTACCATATTACAGACCAAGTAACATGCATGTGAAATATGTTACCATCCAGCGTTTTATCTTGTTTTTTTAATTCCTTTCACAACACTTATTCATGATTTTCAATGAAAATTTTGATGAGGATTTAATATTTCTCATAACGTCCACGCGAAGGTTGATCAGCCTTACTTCGCTGTTCACAGAGTTCTGTCTTAACTTTTTTCATTTGTCTGAGAACTCTGAGATTTAGGTGAATATGTCTATATCAACCTGACTTCTGATTTCTTGTTTCAATTTTGTAATATTGTGTGGTAGAATTGTAAACATAATAATTCAATCCAAAATTCTTTACCTCATAAAATGAGTCTGATATGCACGGCGAGTTATCTCAGTGATAAATAGCACGTAGACAGGCACGCAGGAGAAAATCTCAACATTTTAAGACTTACCTTTTCAAGAAGCTGACGAAGATTGTCATCGTCAAATGGCAAAGCACCCACGAGTAAGGCGTAAAGAATAACGCCGCAAGACCACACATCCGCACGTCGTCCATCGTATTTTTCACCCTAAAACAAGTTTTAGAAGAATTATTTATCTAACATACACCGAGAAAATATAAACTTTGTTTCGGTTAGGCTTTCAGATGTTTCAGTGGCCGGGCCGGCAACTCCGACAAGTTAATGGTCGAAAGCGAAACAAAAACAACTGAATACTGATGCTGATTTTCAAAAGTTCAAATTTTATGTAATTATACAAATGTTAGCTTGCGACTTACGTTCCGTTCTACGTATGAATGTTAACGCAGTTCGAAAAAATATCTGTCAAGAGGTAGCGATGTGTTTTTGCCAAATTCTTAGAATGGGAGAATATTACACGTTTATAAATAGCGCTACGCATTACAATTTTTAAATCTTGTTAGTATTTTTATATAAAGTTTTTGTGTACATAATTCGCCAAAAATAAATATTTTCTGCCTAATTATCTTGAGAGGATTTCTTTTGCTAATTACAACAAGTTATCAGTAAGGTTGTTGATTATGAAGAGAAATAAAAGCAGTAGGTATTCATTTCTGTACTAAGGGTATCATAAAACATTTCTGAAGAAAGTAATCAGATCATGAAGTTTTAAACAGTCAGAAATCTTATAAAAAGGAAATGTATAAAAAGGAAATTAGGAAGGAAATTAGATTATGTATGAATAAAAAGGTAATTAGGAAGGTTCCAATGAAATTAGAAAACAAGCATAATTTATTGCAAGGAGATTATAGATTGTCGCGGAAATTAGTAATATAATATTATACCGTTTATTTAAACTTAACGATATGCTAACTAAACAAAAAAACATTAAGTATATAGTTAAGTTTTCTTTAAAAGAATAATAAAAACTGTCAGTGTAGTCATTTTAATCATATTTTCCAATTAATCCAATAAATAACAGTACCTACTGTAAAAGATATCCTGACACCTAATAATAATAAGATCCTTTTACACACAAGAGTCCGGTCAATATAGACATTTATAATAACAATAATTCCTGGAGAGCCAAATATTGGCGGAGAGCTGGGGTTTACCATTACAAATAAAGTTTAAAAAATCCCCATCGATCCCATGTGTGCTACAAAAGTTATTCGGGGTCAAAGGTCAAAACCTGTGGTTTTTTTTTATTTACCTTGAAAGCGGTAAGTTTTATCAAACATAACCTCGAGCCAAAGTTGTAGATCTTAAAATCATAAACAAAAATGTTCAACCTATTTTTTTCCTAAGAGTTACCATTCCTGAGATATCGCGATTCTAAGAGTCACATAAATGATATGCACACATTTCCACGCCTGTGAAGTGAAGTGACTCGGTGAGTTTTTTTACCGTGTTTCCCCTGTAGGCCTACTCCACCAACTGTCATAACAATTTTAGGATAGTTTAAATGAACAATACTCGTCCAGTTCTAGACTTCTTCTTCCTCTTCCTCTTGGTTATTAGACCAGACTTGACTTAAAATATCTTCGTAATTTTTAATTAAATAAATAAATCGAAGAAGACATGACTGTTGATGTAGAGTTTCAAGAGTATGAATCTGATTAAAACAATAGCAATAACAATATAAGGTCATATCTAGAACTTGACGGGTATTGTTTAGTGGAGTAGGCCTACAGGGAAAACTCGGTAAAAAATACTCTCTGAGTACACTACATCACAGGTGGCGTGGAAATGTGTGCATACCATGTATGTGACTATTAGAATCGCGATATCTCAAGACTGGGAACTCTTAAGAAAAAAAATATTTAGACCATTTTTGTAGATAATTTTAAGATCTACAACTTTAGTATGAGGTTTTGTTTGATAAAACTTACCGTTTTCAAAGACGATCCAAAAATCCTCATATGTTGACCTTTGAACCCGAATAACTTTTGTAGCACACATAGGATCGATGGAGATTTTTTAAACTTTATTTGTAGTGGTGAACCCCAGCTCTCCACCAATATTTGTTATTTAACCACTTTTTTATGTCCATGTTGACCGGACTACAATAAAAGCTTCTTTGAAACAGATTTAATCAAATCAAAATTAGTGTTATGTTTGATATTGAACCCAAATTAATTAAGTTAGTATCGCCATGATTAGGCCATCAATATAGCAAACCATCGTGAGCAACCATATGATCTAAAAAAAAATACATACTAATCATCAGATTCAGATTCAGATTACATTATTGTTAAACTGTGTTACATTGGGTTCTTATATTATAATTAATAGTATCAACAGCTTTGTTCATAGCGAACATACAATATTATATGCAGGTAGTAAATGATAATTTTAATATAAATTTTAAATTGATGTCAGCTATACATTATTATAATAGATTATTTTCAGCTTTATGATGTCAAGTTTACATAGAAAATATTAATTACTTAGATAATGTCAATAACCATACAACATAGCATCAGTCAAGTTTGAAATTGTATCATTCAAATATTCGTTTAATGTATAGTAACTCTTCATTATGAGAAAATTAAACAATTTGTTCTTAAATTTAATTACACTTCAATTGATGTAATATATCAAGTCTTATATATTCCACCAATGCAACAAATTGCTTGATGATATGCATTTTTGTCTTTAGCTCCACTAAAACCCAAGATCCAGTTGTAACCACATAGTTCTCCTTTATTTTCTTTCCTTGATTATCTTGGGTCTTATTTGGTTGATTTTCAATTTTATAAATTCTTAAATGATTTCCACGAGTGTATTAGAAAAACATGTCACAGAACGCAATGTCACACTATTCCTCCTACGCGAGTTTCAAATCGCTTGATATATACTCTTAGAGATCCTGAAAACGTTGGTAACTTTTTTCCCAACAACAAATCTTTTTCTAAATCATTTTGCTCATCGACATATTTTACTAAAACACCTTTAACTTTTCCTTTTAAAAATTTAGCTAGGCCTTCTAAGTCAGTAATGTCATTTCTCTAAGCAAGATGCTTGTCAGATGTTCGTTTTAGGACTTCACCAACACCATCTGGACCACCTTTTCCTTGTCCACTCTCACTGTAGTTCCAGGACAGTTTAGAAATAATATAAAATATCTTTTTATTACGATATTGAGAAGAGGGTGAGACCAAAAAAATAATTAATTGCATGTACCTGTGGCCACTCTTCTTAAAGAAACTTTAAAAGTAGTTAGATATTAGCCCAACAGCAGCAGCATAATTCCAGAAACATCAGCACACAGTGCAAACACAGTGCAAATTGATAGCGTTTCTTTGTTTTTCCTATTTTTGTCATGATAATAAAGAACATCCTTATATAGTGTAATGTAGTTAGATATTAGCCCAACAGCAGCAGCATAATTCCAGAAACATCGGCACACAGTGCAAACACAGTGCAAATTGATAGCGTTTCTTTGTTTTTCCTATTTTTGTCATGATAATAAAAAACATCCGTATATAGTGTAAATTTTGCTTCCAAATTGATTTGATTGAATCTCCGTACCTAGTTTTTTATTGTTATTTTCGCTAAAGTCTATGTGTATTACTCATTCGTCTATATTCAAGTTTTCTTTGGTATATCTTAGAACTAAGCTTTGGTTTACTATTTCGGCACAGTGATCCAGAAACGGTTGAAGATTGCGATAAATAAATGTATTGACTATATTCATCAATCTTTACTTTTTGATTAATAAATGTTTCTTTGTCTACACTTCGTTTCGTAAAGGTATGTTTTTTTTTTACTATGAGCTTATACAATGTTGCCGATTTATCAAAATCCAGATAGCTTATTACCCCGTTTTTACAAATATTGTATTTATGTAAGACTTTAAAAATAGGAATTGAATCGTCGTGTATATGTATACATATATTTCACAGTTAATTAATTTAAGTATATTTTTTATAATTTCCTTGGTAGGTATACCATAATTTCCATCTCCACTTTTGAGTCAACGAAAAGATGGAAATCATAACTAAGGAAATTAGATTCAAGCCCTTAAAAAGTCATAGATCTATCTACAAACATTAACAAATAATATTCATGACTCAAATTGAGACTAGGTGTACAATGAACGTTACCGTTAATTGAAACTATTAATTAGAAGTCCATCATACATGTGACAATAACAACCATGGTAATTCAATAATCTATAAACCAAAAGCCAAGGAAGCGCGAATGCCGCGAAACTAAACAACGGTGTGCACATCGATGGGTTCTTGCGGCAAAATGGTCGAGTGGAACGTGCAACTTAAATTTATTTCAAATGTTGTGTTTCATTTGTACGAAAAAAATTTATTTCAAAAAAAGAGAAAAATTATACATGGCGACTTCTATCAACGTCTAGTTACCGTTTCCTGGACGGGGTTGATTTTAACAAACGAGTAGAGAAGCATTTATAACCAGATAAACGAAACATACTGGTTCTTTGTATTAGTTTAATAACTTACCAACGCGTACTCGTATCAGTTATGGTTTAAGTATTTAGTTCCTAAATAAGTAGGTATTTGCATAAAGTCATCGGTAGTCGACGCCTTGCTATTAATATGTAAAAGGCAAACGCGAGTTGAAAAAAAAAATTGTGGTGCAAGCAACTCTGCCATAAAATAATACTTTACTCTAAAGTAAGATATTACATAAATTGTGTTTGGCATTTTTCTGTGCTCTGAGTTTGTTTCAAGGTTTATTAAAACTTAATGAACCTAAGGAGACTTGTGTATTGCTTGTTTATAAACATATTTTAATAGAACAGCTACGTACATATATATATATATATATATATATATATATATATATATATATATATATATATATATATATATATATATATATATATATTTTATGAGAACAGATGTTTCTTTATCACGCTCATTATTTAAGACTATAACTAATATTTCATACAAAGATAGTAATTTTAAAACCTTAGGAGCGATATCGTGTGTGGTTTTCGTACGATACGTGTTGTCATAGCGGGAGTTCGAAACACTGTGGTGAGAAACTCTGTAGTAGCAAATTCCGACGGTGGTGAGCAACAAGTCGCCCGCCAAGGCCAACAGGCGTAGGCGGAGGCCATGGTTGCCAACTGAGTAGATCAGCTTTAACGTCCAGAATGCTAGCTGCCGCACAGCCGTACATCACCTAACTTCGCTGTACCACAGAATATAAACTCAAGCTGTACGGTGGTACTGCTCAATGTTTCGGTCACACTTCATGTAATAAGTTTATACCAACAGTTATCTTCTTGTGTACGAGTAAAGTCTATCTTTTTTTGATAAACGAGTACTGAAAATTTTACTGCGTTGCTATTGGCCAACGTAATCAACATAAAGTCAGTTCCACACGAACTCTGTAGTTACATGTAGGCTTGGCACATTCAGTTGTCTTCGACTGCCTGCTCGTCGATAAATATTGCTTGTAACGAATCAATACTAAAGTTGCAACAATTGAATTAGGGTAGAAATAGTAGTAAAACAAATATAGTTTTGAAAACAATGTTGTAGCTAAGTTAACCAATCGTCTCGTCATACGTTTGCTGACGTATCACTATGAGCTCAATCCAATTGAACTGGTTTGGTTTCAAGGGCTATGGCAGGAAATAACTAAAGTTATAAAATTTATGAGGTGTGAACTCTTTTGTTAAAAGGAGTACCTAAGTAGCTACAATAGGATAAATAAAAATGGTGTCATGTCTCAATCATGTATTGTGATAACCAAGATAGAAACAAATATGTATGGAGTTGACAATCATGTACAAAACGACGATGACGATATTTTTTAAGATTACAAGAATTGTAGTACAATTATTTGATTTATATGTTCTAGTGCATAATATAATCATATACTATTACAACATTGTTTTATTTTTATTTTTTATTTACGCGAACAGATATTTTTTTACGAATATGCTATGTATGCAAGTTTAAATCATAAAATAATAACAATTTTTTCTACAGTAAATTTTACAAGTATGCAATATGAACGGGCCTTAACAATTTCAAAACCGGAACAAAGGCATTGACCAATGACGGCAATGACCCATTTCGCTCTGTCATTATCGGAAATGTGCGAGAGACATACTCAGTACTCGTTTGTTAAAAAAAATAGACTATAGTGTAGAACAATTTTATTAGTGTTCGAAGAGCATAAAGCATGTCAAACCCAAATATATAAAAAAAATATAGGCTTGAGACCAGCACGTGAAAAGAAACGTAGGTGGTTTGAATTTTTGATTCGACACAAGCTGCTACATGCCATATCGTAAAAATTACCCATAATTTAAGGTAATCAGCTTCATAGGCCGACACCGACGAATGTATGTAAGTATTATATTTTTAAGGACAGTGGATTTAAAATATGACAAATTACATATCTAAGGAAAGCGCTGCACATACACTCATTTAAAATAAACTTTTTCGTTACCTGTTTACCGGTCGTAGTACCAGTAATAACACGGGCATTTTTTGCCTATAGATGTTACCACTAACTTTTCTAGTAGTGACATGAGACAATTTTTATTTTGCATCTTACTTACTGGCCAATGTCATTTCAATTGTCATTGCCGAAACTTCTTACATTTGCCGAAATCATTGACATTAATGGCTCTATAAATAATATCATATTTAATATTATTTACAGAGAAAAATTTTTTTTATACATTTATTCAAAGTAAGTCGTTCTTCTTATTTCCTCAACAAAAATGACAATTAAATCATCAAAAATACTACTCAGGCATTATTTTACGTAACCAAATATTGTCTAACTAAACACAACCACTTCCTCATTAATTCAAGTTCAAAGGTTTTCCAGCGATTAACCAACTGAATTTTTTTAATTTTAATTGCACTTGTAAAAAATGTATATTATCATTATTTTGAATATCACAAATTTCACCTTTTTTTTCAAAAGTGTTATGAAACTTTTGTTGTACATAATTGCATTATTGTTTTTATTTATTTTTGAATGATACCCTTCTTACATGTCTTTAGTGCGGGGTTTCATCCCGAGGATGCGAAGTAAGCTCAAATATATATTTCTTTAATTCAGGTACGCTTAACATATTTTAAAAATGTATTCATAAAAGTAGATCCGCTTGCTTCAACCATGTAATCCCAACCGTTTAGCAGCATTTTTAACAGTAGAAGTGACAATGTAGATCACAATGAGACAATGCGTTTTTCAGGCTTGCATTTGAAAATCCCTAACAATTTCACCTTTCTTCACATACATTGATACCAGTGATGATAACACCCAATAATGTGTACTTCAGGATAAGGCTGCGTATCCACCAGATATGTGCGCGGTATAAGAGGAAAGTGGTGTATGAGGAAAAAACTTAAAAAATAAGCAGGCAAAAACTAACGAATAAGACCGCTTCATTTTCTTAGCCTAACTTAGCGCAGTGTTTCTATAAGATGATGATGATGATGATGTACGATCCAACGTAATTTCTTATCAGCATATCAGATGTGATGCAATCTGTGTTGCATTTATATACAGCGCACATTGCATTTATATAAAGATCGGTAAAATATTACGACGAGTGCTCAATTGAACGCCGAACTGTACACTCTAGCACCGAATGTGAATTGCCTAAACTTTTAATATAATACTACTTAAACTACTTACTAACTAATAATTAAAAACAACGACGTACCAGTAATTTGACTCCATCTACCTCAAGTCTTCAATTCTACACTCCGCAACTTCTCAACTCTAACTTCACATGTACAGAACTTACGACAATGTACGAACTTATAATATGTACATAAAGCAACAAACTATTTACATGAGAAGTAGCTATTAATAAAGAACTTAATCAGACCTATTTTTAATAATGTAAGTTTCTTTTTAGTACTTGGAATGGGCGTGGAGTGTGGAGGTATATGTCCTGCATGTCTTTAGCTAAACTATTAATTAATATAGGTAGAAGGTTATTGTAGGTTCTCGTTCCTTAGGTATTATTATACCTAAATAGCTGAAACGGCTTAGAGTTATTCAGGGAACGTAAGTTGTTATAACGCTTATATTTATTTAGGTTTAGATTAGGTATTTCATTATAATCTTCTCTAAAAATTTATATTTTTATCATGTTTTGAATGGGTAAAACGTTACAATATTGGAAATTAACCTAAATTTAAATATCCTTGATTTTCCTTGGTACACTGTTTTTTAATCTGAAGTATGTGAATCTTTTCAAGATGCGTCTTATAGGTTCTGTCGTAACTGCTAAGTACGTAAGCAATCACGGAAACAGCTAAGGCTAGGTACAGCATTCTAAGGATATCATAGGGTAGCTTAATGAACGGTGACAAATTGCTTACCATTTATTAGTTTGACAGCTCTTACGACTTTCCGTCAGCGGAATTCGGGTTGAATTTGTAGAATAATATATTAACACATAAGTACATTCGGGTAATTATAAACTTTTAACTAGCAATATTGACCTTGATTCCAAACGTCAACTTTTGGCCAGTTGTATAACCTGATAAAATTCAGAAGTGCCTACATGTCAACCGTAGCACGAAACAGCAATAGAAATATTGTGCAATTGAAACAGGAGAAGCAAACGCACTGTAATGATAACAACTGATTTTTAACTTCGTCATATAATATTGATAATTCATCAACGGCCGTTGCTTTGATTTCGACCGAACGTTGAGTTTTAATTTTGTGGAAACAAAGTGTATATTTTATGTGATATTAAAACGCATTGAAAATGAAGTCAGCTAAATCCAAACAAAAGTTAAATGAAATGCGAACGCCGGCCAGAAGCAAACAAAACCTATATCAGGGGGATCGAGATCCAGTACAAGTATACTGTCGTTTACGACCCATGCAAAGAGAAACAGATGTATCCTGTATGAAGATTATATCCCCCACAACAGTATTACTGTCTCCACCAGCATCAGCGATCAGCTACAGAAATGAAAATAGTAAAACTATGAAATATACATTCAAAGAGGTTTTCCCGCCCGAAACTTCTCAGCAGGACGTATTTGATAAAGTCGCTATGCCCCTTGTAGAAGGGTTAGTCAAAGGCAAAAATGGCCTATTGTTCACTTACGGTGTCACGGGCAGTGGTAAAACGTTCACAATGACTGGAGAACCTCAAAACTGTGGTATATTACCTCGAGCTTTGAGCATAATTTTCAAAACAATCGGCGAACTTCAAGCTCACAAATGCGTGTTTAAACCCGATAAAATGAACATGTTCGACGTACAGTCAGAAGCAGAAGCCATGTTGGAGCGGCAGCAAGAGCTACACAAATTCAAATCAGGTAAAAAAAACAGATCAAATCCTGATTTAGCTATGTCCTCTACAGATGTCACGAAAATTGACGGCGTCAACGAAGATAACCAGTATGGAGTGTTTGTCACTTATGTTGAGATATATAACAACTCTGTCTTTGATTTACTCGAAGATGGGCCACCCAGTAAGACATTACCAGTCAAAATTATCCGAGAAGATGCAGCTCGTAACATGTTTGTGCATGGGGTAACCGAAATAGAGATAAAATCTGCTGAGGATGCCTTTGATGCATTTTACTTAGGGTTGAAAAGAAAACGAATGGCTCACACAACTCTGAATGCAGAATCAAGTAGAAGCCACTCTGTATTCACTATCAGACTTGTGCAGGCACCACTTGATGAAATGGGAGAGGCTATTATTCAAAACAAAACATTTCTTTCAATCAGCCAACTTAGTCTTGTCGATTTAGCTGGGAGCGAAAGGACTAACCGCACTAAAAACACAGGAATGAGACTAAAAGAAGCTGGCAATATTAACAAATCATTGATGACACTAAGAACCTGCTTAGAAGCTCTACGTGAAAACCAAATCAATGGGACTAGTAACATAGTGCCCTATAGAGAATCTAAAATTACTCATTTGTTCAAAAACTTCTTTGAAGGAGAGGGTCAAGTCAGGATGATTGTATGTGCAAATCCAAGAGCCGAAGACTATGATGAAACTCTCCAAGTTATGCGGTTTGCTGAAATTGCTGCTGAAGTTGAAGTTGTAAAGCCACAAATACATGATATTGGGGCAACAATTGGTTTAATGTCTGGGAGACGTAAGGCTAATAGATTGTTCCATGCTGCCAAAGACAATATGGCTCGACCTGAAGCTAGGGACTTAGAGTTAGATTTAGGATTGGTCTACAGCCTTGGACCAGACTTCCCTAGCTTAGAGCTCAATAGTTCACAAGCAGCTCATATCATAAAAGAATTAATGGCTCATTTGGAAATGCGAATTAGTAGACGTGAAACATTAAAACGAAGCAAGCAGATCAAAGATGAACGATTACGCTCTGCTTTACTGGACCTAGAAAAAGACTCTATGGAAGTTCGTTCCGAAAATATGTCATTAAGAGCACAATTGGCTGCATCAGAACGAAGAGTTAGAGCATTAGAAGAACGTCTAACTACAACAGAAAATGCAGCTCTAATGCACCAAAGGAAATTAAATGAAATGACCGAATATACTTCTGCTATAAAACGTGACCTACAAGAAAAAGAACTCCTGCTAAGCCAAAACAAACTTGACAAAGAGAAGCAGAAGAAGATCCTCGAACGAAAATACAATCATAAAATCGCTGCAGAGCATGAAAAAGCTAAAGAAATGAACAGTGAGAAAGAACGCCTTCGTAATGCTGTGGAAGAAAAAGAGAACCGTCTTCGTGTCATTGCTGAAGCTTTAAACATTAATGGTAGAGGAGATAACAATGAGTACATGAAAGCAGACAATGCAGTTCAGACCAGTCGTGATTTCACTCCAGGATCGACACCTAGAGCTTTACCAGCTCACATGCTGACTCCTTTCACAAGTTCCGTGCCACAAACTCGAGAAACAAGGGACACTCCAGCATCTTCACGCCGTGGAGTTGCTATAGCCAACCCTAGACATCGCCGCTCCTTGTCTGCAGATGGTCGAGGCTGGGTGGAACATGCCCCAAATAATCGAGTTCCGATGGGGACAGTTTTGAAACCCAGTATCAACAACTCCAAAGTCGTTAACAAGCTAACAAACATCAAAGATATTGCTAATTCGAAAACTTCAAAGTACTGCCTCATATCTCAAGAGCAGGACACTGATGGAGAACTAGAAACAAAATTATACAAAGGAGATGTAGTTCCAACATGCGGCGGAGGAGCTCAGGTGATATTTAATGATGTTGAAATGCTAAAACAGTTTTCACCTTCAAAGGAACGTGACAGTCAGTCAAATTCGAATCGAGTATCAGGGTCTTGTGCTAGGCATTCTGGTAAAAGACGTGACACTGCTTGCTCGCCTCCTCAAACTCCTTCTAACACCAGTAAAAAGCAAAGAGTTGATGATGACTAGCCTACGCTTTAAAGACATTATCAATTCCAGCAACGTATGTGAAGTTGACCTCACAATAATTAGCATAAATATCACAATACTATATTGATTTTGATTCTTATAATGGAGATAGATTTATGGATATGAAAACTTTAAAAAATAATCTATTTTGATCAATATTTTCTGTTTGTAGAGTGAAAATAAGCACTAAACTTAAACAACAATTTCTTACACTCGTAACTTTTAGAGTAGTTATTGTTGAAAAATCATATTTAGCTCAACAGATTTGAAAACACTTCCATTTGCAAAGAAATAAAATGTGTATTACTCTAATGACAGTCACGGAACTAACAAGGGGAAGAAAATGCAACTTCTAGGGTTAATATGCCATACACTATCTCTTTATAAGACTTACTAATTGGAATGACATTATTGTTCTTGGATTATTTCTTCTTATTGTTCTTTATTTCTTTAAATTGCTCTAAAATTTAAAGTACATTTGTTCTACGTATTTATAAAAACCAGGAAATGTCGCTTGAGGGAGCTCCTTCCACTACTCAGGTCTTTTTTGTTCTCAATGTTGCAATAAGTAAATTACTAACTTCAAACTTAATTTGTTATAATTGCTTATTACAATAGTTCCTCATCTTATCAAAAATATACATTCAAAATGTCCAACATAAATTCTCTTCAGTTAACACAGAACCTACATCCTGCAAGATACCATCAAAAGTACTATGATTGAAACCAAATTGGCAGCAACTTACAGCTTATGGCTTATTAACCAAAGTGGCTAATAACTATTGTATTAGGCTGGTTTCCTATATGTTGTAGTCATTTCAGATATATTGCCCTACTTAAGTGCAAGATATTGGTAAATTTTTAAACTACCTTTGCTAACGCACCTTTACTATTAATGCAAAACTTAAATTTATTGTCATATTTGTAATGCCCTAACATAACATGAACAGATTGTAACAAAGTTTGCTGTAGATATTATTTTAAGGTACACTTGTCTGGGCAGCGGGTTTTAAACATGTAGTTAAGCATACTTCTATCCTGATTTAATCACCAGTTCTCTAGGGATTGCGGTTCAACTCAAGACAATTAATAAACATTTATAATTCTAAATCATGAATGTTGGTATAAGAGAAACAAAATACTACTAGTTGCAATCTCATACATATATTGTAATAAAACATCTTTGAAACTATTCAATATATGTGATTTAAATAACTTAAAGTTAATATATTAAGCAAGTTTTTTTCTTAATTAACATTGACGCCTATGAAATGTACCCTGGACTATTTATTTATATCAAAACTACTTAGCAACCTCAACTCTTTCAAAATAATCTTAATATTACTTTTGTGCGTCATTGCACCAGTGACCTTAATACTAATGTCAACCTCTTGTTGCACCCAACATCATTCAAACAATGGCGACTCCAAACAGTTAAAACCAATTTATTCCATGAAATGCCACGATACCCAATTAAACTTTGGTCTGTGAAGGATGTGGGGCTCAGGATGTGCCTTAGGGTCATGTTAGTTAACCTTTCATGTTTTGGCAGCAATGGTTTTGGTATAATTTACCATATATTTCTTTTTTGTTATCAATTTAAAGGCAAAAATTTTTTTTTGAAGTGCTCGTAGCGAAGTTTGCTTAACCATTCTGAATCGATCAGCAAAGTTAAGCAACGTCCGCCGCGGTCATGACTTGGATGGGTGACCGCCTGGTGACATTACTACTGAGCGCTTCCGTGCTTCGGAGGGCACGTTAAGCCGTCGGTCCCGGTTGTTGTCTTAGGATGGCAGTCGTTATAGCATGGTGGTAGGGCACTTGGCCAATGCCCGCCTGGCTAGCTACCACCCTCAAGTTGAAAATCTGTCGCCAAGCACCTAACGGTATGTTCCGGCAGCTGTCCTTGAGAGCCAGTAATTCTAGGTTAGCCTGAACAACATCTTCGACCACATCATCACTTACCATCAGATGAGATAGTGGTCAAAGGCTAACCTATCAGTCATAAAAAAAAAAATGCTTTTAGGATTTTTTCTTATACAGTTTCTTAAATTGACTTGTTAACTTAATGGAGCTAAAAGTGGGACGGTTGTTAAGATTTTCTGAAATAATTAATTTTCAGTAGCTGTCGATTGTTCAATAGATGGCAATAAGCTCGCCCCCAAAAAAAAAGATTAATCACATGATTAATCTTTTTTTTTCTAGTGTGAAATTAAATTGTACTGTAATTTTAACGTAAAATCAGTTTTTTGCTGTCGGGTGTAAAATTTTCGTATAGAGCGTGTCAATTATTGTCGTACAGCTCTCGCGGAGACGCAAATTTTGATTGGTAATACTCTATAGTACGCAGTAGATTTGACTATGCTCTTCTCTCAATGGGGCTATGGTCCACCTAAGGTGAATTTTGGAGTATTGTTATTTCAAAAAATGTAATAAAATGAAAACTATCCGATTGCCCTCAAATAAACGGGCAACGATCGAGGACCGCGGCCCGGTGGTTTTTGATGCGATGGAACTGCAAAAACTGTTGAAAATAAATAATGTATTAACAAAATACACGAAATTCATTCTATCCAAATCCTTCGGGAACTAATTAATTACTCAAATGCGTCAAACAAATTTGATTGTTTAAAGGGCATTTAATGTTCTACTTTAGGCCCAGTATTGATTGATATATGCTTAGATATTGGACTTAGGATTCCATCTCAAAAACTATCACTCTGTACATTTCAATGCATTTTGTATGTAGCACCAAAACCAAAAAGCTTCTCAAGTTGACTGTACTTGTTTTATTTTCTTTCTAATAGCGTATTGTCACAATTCTGCCAATGTCCGTACATTCTAGTGTCATAAATCATGTGGAGAGTGCTTAAATTAACAATATGGTTGTTGATTACAAGGCAGAATCCACCGTTTTGTATTATTATATCTAAAACAAAAGAGACCACAACTAAGATAATAGCAATGTTAGTAGAACATAATATATATAAAACAATAATACACATATAAGTTATAAATGCGTCTGCACAATTTTGGTTCAGAAACAGACATATTTTTTTCAAATATTCGCCCAAACCGAACAGGGTCATCGTCGTATTTGCCACGTGGTACGCTCGATAAGAACATTCTTGCCTAATCCGGTAGCCATTTATTCATAATGTTACCGCCTCGCACTTGGCCGTAATTTTATTATTTGTTACTTTAGAGTTTGTACTATAGTCACAGCAAGTTTGGCGCTTGTATATAGTACAATTTGTACAAAAGAGCGAAACCAAAAAAAGTTGAAAAAACACTGTTCGTGTATGGAGATACCCCTTAATTTTGTACAATTGTTTTTATTAATTCTCTTAGAAAAGCCGCCTTAATAACACACATTGTGTGTAAATTTTCAACCGTCTACCTATAAGTTGGTCCAAAAGATACAGCCTTCTAAAGGATCCAACTTTATGGACAAACAGACGGGTAGCGCGCGCCGCCTTAATAGGGTCCCGTGTTATATAATACTGCAACAAATTAAATAGTTGAGGAAATTGTTGCTGATAGGCAGCAGGTTGTCCTTTTGAGATTAAATGCTTTGTACCATATATGTGTTTTTAAAAGTAGCAGGTACCAGCTCAGGCCCCAGTGTTAAGCGGTAACCTCTGCATGTAACAGACACATTTCGTCACAAGTGACGAATTGCACTCCGCCCATCACCCTGTGTCATAGTTCTTAAGTCTCATATGCCTATAATTTCATCATGTCTGCATTTTGGTCACATCGCATCGATCAAATCGCTTGGAAAATACGATGATATCCGTACCCAATATCTTTGAACCAAACGGCTCAAATTTGCAATCACCAGTTAGCGTATATGTGCCGTACGCCAAATTACGCCGATTTTACTGTCAACGCCAGCCTGAAATCACTGATTTCATTTTAACGCATCACAAACTATAACAGTATTTATATTGTATTTATTTCTATGTAAGTTCTATATATTTGTGTAAAAATCTTGTGTATACCTCATATTTATATAAATATTAGACTGTGATTGTAAAAAAACTTGCTCATTCATAGTACAGTACCACCATTTGTTAATAAGAACTTTTTAGGTTAGTAAATGTATTAAATTGTGTAACTAACAATATTATTTATAATTATTTTATTTCTAATAATTTTAAAAGTAAAATTCAAGGTTTAGTTGTTATAAATAAGTAAGTATATTAAATAAAATTAATTTTATCACATAAAATAGGTTAGAATGTAATTATTACTACAACTATATGGCTACATGCAAAAAGAAATAGAGAGGGTGAGAAAAGGGTGTGGAATTTGACAGAGTGACTGCACTTTATGTGAAAATCTCTAAAGTTAATGATCAGTTTTTTTTTATGTTATGGCCTTTAAGTGAAACTATGTTTACGCTATTGAATATATGAGAACCTCCATTAAATGCTCAGTTTTGGTTTACGCTATGGCCTTTATAAGAAACTCCATGATTAATACTCAGTTTTTGTTTATGCTATGGCCCCTATGAGAAACTCCATAGTTAATACTCAGTTTTTGTTTATGCTAAGACCTTTATGAGAACCACCGTAGTTAATGCTCAGTTCTTATTTTTGCTATGGCCTGTATGGGAATCTCTAAAGTAAATCTGTAGTGTAGTGCTTATTAGCTTTTATGATATGTACGGTCATATGAGAAACTATAGTTAATGCTTAGTCTTGTTTATGCTATGGCCTGTATGAGAACCCCCATAGCTGATGCTCATTAATGTTTATGCTTTAGCCTATATAAATACCTTCATAGTTAATGGTTTAGTTGTTCTATTTGCTATGACCTATATGAGAAACTCCATAGATTAATGGTTAGTTATTGTATTTGCTATGAATATATGAGAATCTCGATAATTGTTGCTAAGTTCTTGTTTATGCTATTGTCTTTAAGAAGACTTACATAGTTAATGCTCTAGTTTATGCTATGGCCTATATAGAAGAATCTCAATAGTCTTTGGTTAGTTTTTGTTGAAGCTTTAAACAGCTTATATCAGAAACTTCATAGGTTGGTTTGTTGTTGAATTTGCTGGGCCTATATGAAATTTTGTTTATTCTTCGGGCCTCATCTTTTTGCATTAACTAAAAGTCTGAATACATAATAAATAGTAAATATTGCTTAGCAGTTATGGATTAACCCACAATTTGCCAGGATTTTGGGTCCCATGGAAAAGGAGTTGTGCGTCATCTATAGGGATTATTTCCGTTAATTGACACAGACTAATTTGTAATTAAAAGATACTTAAAATTCACAAACAAAACTGTGTATATTTTTATTATAAATTACGTTGTAACAATTGTGAAATTAATATATTATTACAATATAACAATACGAGGATTTGTTTTTACTTTATAAAAGTAAGTTTTCTATAAAACATGTATAACTTTAAAAATATGAAGGTATTTGTAAAATTTTAAACACTCCGCTGATTATTGTTATCTTTTATTTATAGTTTTGACATACTTGGTTTAAACTTTTTTTTTCTAACAAATTTGTTGTAGATAATATTAAACATTGTAACAACGTATTGTAGGAATTAATTTATATGTAATACTTTTGAGTGCCTTATTGAGGCATTTAAAAAGATTATACGATGATGAAAGTACTTAATTAGCTGATTAATATTAATTATGTTGAACTTGGTTTGGTGTATTTAATTATAATTTTGTTAAGATCTTTTTTGTAAGTTTAATGTATCTCGGATATTTTCGTGTGGAGGTTTATTAAATAGCTTTCCGGTGAAGTTTTTTTTTTACTTTAATAATAAAAGATACCTTCGTTTTTCTTATTTTATTCACTATGCTTTGTTGAGACGGCCTAGTCGTCCAGTTCGTCCACATAATAGTAAGCGGTAACGTCTGTTCTGCTTAACACTGCACTTTGAGACATTATTGTTGCCTCGTTTGCCTAGTAATTTCACTTGCTTTGCATTTCAGTTGTACCAACCAAGATGTACCTACACTTGCTGCAGAGACCTACCACTTAGTTAAATAAGTATAGTGGAATAAATTAGGTATGGAATGATCCACCTCCTAATGATTTGGTTGTATTTTTGGTGGCACTTAGCTCCAATTAAACCTTTAGAAGTTTTTTTTATAACCAATATGTGATGGTGTGGTCGAAGTTGGTTAGTAGGTTCAGCCAGAATGGAAACTGGCTTTCAAGGCCAGCTGCTGGAGCACGCGCCGTTAGATGCTAGGCGACACATTTTCTAATTGAGGGTGGTAAGATTCCGATGCGGGCATGTGTAAAATACCCTACCACCATGCTGTGTAAATTTTCTGACCGCCAGCGTATTGAATGCTGTCCTGCCTGAAATGACGTGTTCTCTGATGTACGGAAGATCTCAGTATTTAATTGTATTGGCAGTCCCACCACCCTAGTAGTGATCCCAGAGAGTTTTAGTTGATCGGCAACGACTAGGCAAGCTCTGCTACGAGCACTTATTAAATCCCTGTGCATCGTGGAGTCCAGACAAGGAAGGTTATATTGGCATTTGTCAATAACGCCAATGTCCCGAGAGAGTATGTAAATGAGGATTTTCAATGATACAATACCTTATTTAGGTATTATAGTACTGTACTGTAATAGCCACAACGTCCACTGCTGAACACAGCCTCCCTTGTTAAGGGGGTATTTGCCATAATCGCCATGCTTGGCAGGCGTCATGGGGATCGCAGTGTAAGTTAGCAATTCTTTACAAGGCGCTGCTGCCCACCTTCCAGTATTTTACTCTTAGTCGCCCCTTCGACTCCCACGAGATGATATGGGGAGGTGCAATTCTAACCCGGCACCCCACGGGGCATATATCATATCATCATGTGGTATAATGATGACATATTAATTAAAAGTCGAACATATTAACAATTTCTGGCATGCAATTTCACACAAAATGTTATGTTCGGGATAATGAGGAAGTTAACATAATTATTAGATATGATTATTAATAATTATAACTATCATAATATATTTTAGTATTTCTGTTCCCAGATATCTTTAGGGGCGACTTATCGTCAATTCACACCGATTTAGCAGGCAGTGAATGTGTCTTTAACACGTAGTAGTTTCCTATAGAATGAAAGAATTGACGGTGATGGCGCCGCCGCCGCACAGCCGCGCGTCTTGTGCAAGATTTTCAGGCGATACTATGCGTTGTAGTAATAGACACTAAGTTGAAAATGGTTTAACACTAAAACTACCCGAACTATCACTTCATTTCTCTATGCTTCGGTGTAGATTGAGCCTTATAGGAAAAAATCGCTTCCGATAAACCTATATATTTTTATACCTAGAATTACTGGCTCTCAGGTACAGTTGCCGGAACACACCTTTAGGTGCTTGGCGACAGATTTTCTACTGTAGCTCGCCATGCGGGCTTTCGCAGAATGCCCTACCACCTTGCTAAACTACTGCCATCCTAAGACAACAACCGGGACCGACGACTTAAAGTGCCCTCAAAAGCACGTGCACGTTGCTTTTAACTTAGCTGAACGGGTTAGCAAACTTCGCTACGAACGCTTCAGATAACCTATAATGTGAAATTAATAAAGTTAAAGGTCACGCATAAGGGTTCAGGTCTTTTTCGGATGTAAAACGTGGCGTCACTAGGTATTTCAATTAAAAAAAGTTTAATCACTAAATTTTCTTTCTTTGTGAACGAGAACAATTTAAACATTACCTGCCTGGCTACTAAGATTTTTTTACCTGCTGCCTGGCTAGCATGCGGGAAGATATTATCGTAACATAATTATTAATATTAAATAATTAAAAATACACTTATGCCTTAATCTATAAATTTTTTTTTTTACAAATGTACAAAAAATAATTATAGGTGCTGCTATATTATATGTTAACTTTCTTCACTAATAAATATATACCTACATATATATAAAGCGATATTATTACACTGTATGAAATAAATGTGGCAGAAGTATGCTTGTCATGTGATATACTTATTAAAAGAAACTGCGCGTCTCTCACGGTCAGTCGTCTTCTCTTCGCAAGGTGAGCGTAGCTTCAAGTTCATTTTAATTTCTTTTCTTGTCTTTTGCAGATGTTGAGTGCGAAGGAGTCGCGCCAATTCTCCCACCAGAGACGTTACTTTGTTGGGAGAACTAGCGCGCCTCCTTCAATGTAATCTTCTTTTCTTCATGATATAAGTAGTCAAACAACTTGCCGCTGTGTAGGTATACATAATCTTAAACATCTATACGACTCTCTTAGAATGAAAGTTCATAATCAAAAAAAGTTCAGTTGTTTATCCGTTTTCCGTGACCCTTGACGGACTTCGGAGCGCGTAGTAGGGTAAAGTTTAGATTCTATACACCGAGTTTGACACACTGCTGACGCTCACGAATATAGTCTTCAAGCAAATGAAGAAGTCCCGTGGCAAAGCCTACAGTAAAAAGTTTTGTCAGTACTATGTCATTATTTACTCATTCAAACCTGCCTATTATATCTTCATTTATACATCAAGACAGACTGTTGGGGGTTTGAAAGGATTGTAAACCATTTGTCGTCATCATGACATTACGGGCTAAAGAGACAAAGTACACGTCAGTACATTTCTTTATAAATACTTATATGAATATAGGCTATGCATATTATATGTTTCTTTTCTAACGAATCAATAAATAAAGAAATATAATTATATATATTATATGTGAAATAAATGTGGCAGAATTAGTCAGTGCATAATGATGATCTATCAGAAGAAACTGCGCGTCTTTCACCGTCAATCATCCTTGCTTCCCAAGGTAACCGTAGCTACGAGTTCGTTGTAATTTATTTTCTTGTTTTTTGCAGATGTTGAATGCGGAGGAGTCACGCCAATTCTCCCACCTGGGACGTTACTTTGTTGGGAGAACTAGCGCGCCTCCTTCAGTGTAATCTTCTTTTCTTCATGATATAAGTAGTCAAACAACTCGCCGCTGTGTAGGTATACATAATCTTAAAGATCAATACGACTCTCCTAAAATAAAAGTTTATAATGAAAAAAGTTCACAGTCATTTATCCGTTTTTCGTGAGCCTTGACAGACTTCGGAGCTCGAAGTATGATAAAGTTTAGATTCGTAAAAACTGAGTTTGACACACTGCTGACGCTCACGAATATAGTCTTCAAGTAAACAAAAAAGTCCCGGGGCAAAGCCTATAGTAATAAGTTTTGCCAGCAGTAAGTCATTATTAACCCTATCAAACCTGCCGTATTTATAAACAAAATATTTCAAGACAGATTTTATATTTGCAAATTTCCTACTGTTGGGTGTAAGAATGGATTTTAAAGCATTTGTCGTCATTATGATATTTCGGGCTAATGAGACAAAATAGAGGACAGTAAACTTTTTTTTAATTTAAAATATATAAACACAGGCGCTGATTTATTATATGTTTATTTTCTTGTATAATAAATACAATTATATATATATATATATATGAAATAAATGAGCAGAAGGAGACTGGGCATATGATGTATCAGAGTAACTGCGCATCTTGCACCTTCAGTCGTTCTTTCTTCGCTAGATAATCATAGCTTAAAGTTTATTATTATTTCTCTTCTTGTCTTTTGCAGATGTTGAATGCGGAGGAGTCGCGCCAATTCTCCCACCAGAGACGTTTCTTTGTTGGGAGAACTAGCGCGCCTCCTTCGGTGTTACCTTCTTTTCTTCATGATATAAGTAGTCAAACAACTCGCCGCTGTGTAGTATACATAATCTTAAACATCTATACGATTCTTCTAGAATGAAAGTTCATAATAGACAGAAATCACAGTCAGTTATCCGTTTTTCGTGAGCCTTGACAGACTTCGGAGCGCGTAGTATGATAAAGTTTAGATTCGTATAAACCGAGTTTGACACACTGCTGACGCTCACGAATATAGTCTTCAAGCAAACGAAAAAGTCCCGGGGCAAAGCCTATAATAATAAGTTTTGCCAGCAGTAAGTCATTATTAACCCTATCAAACCTGCCTATTATTGTTATATATTTATAAAAAAATATTTCAAGACAGATTTTATATTTGCAAATTTCCTACTTTTGGGTGTAAGAATAGATTTTAAAGCATTTGTCGTCATTATGATATTTCGGGCTAAAGAGACAAAATAGATGACAGTAAACCTTTTTTTAATTTAAAATATATAAACACAGGCGCTGATTTATTATATGTTTATTTTCTTGTATAATAAATACAATTATATATATATATGTGAAATAAATGAGCAGAAGGAGACTGGGCATATGATGTATCAGAGAAACTGCGCATCTTGCACCTTCAGTCGTTCTTTCTTCGCTAGATAATCATAGCTTAAAGTTTATTATTATTTCTCTTCTTGTCTTTTGCAGATGTTGAATGCGGAGGAGTCGCACCAATTCTCCCACCAGAGACGTTTCTTTGTTGGGAGAACTGGCGCGCCTCCTTCAGTGTAATCTTTACTTCATGATATAAGTAGTCAAACAACTCGCCGCTGTGTAGGTATACATAATCTTATACATCTATAGGACTCTCCTAGAATGAAAGTTCATAATAGACAGAAATCACAGTCAGTTATCCGTTTTCCGTGAGCCTTGACAGATTCGTATAAACCGAGTCTGAGAAATTGCTGATGCTCATGAATATAGTCTGCAAGCAAATGAATAAGTCTCGGGGCAAAGCCGATAGTAATAAGTTTTTCCAGCAGTAAGTCATTGTGAAGCCTATCAAACCTGCCTATTATTGTTATATATTTATAAAATATTTCAAGACTGATTTAATATTTGCAAATTTCCTACTGTTGGGTGTAAGAATGGATTTGAAAGCAATTGTCGTCATTATGATATTTCGGACTAAAGAGACAAAATAGACGACATTAAAAGACTTTTATATTCCAAATTTTAAATGTATATAAACATAAACGCTGCTTTATTATATGTTTATTTTCTTATTTAATAAATAAATATAATTATGTATAGGTATGTAAAATAAATGGGGCAGAAGTAGACTGGGCATATGATGTATTAGAAGAAACTGCGCATCTTTCACCTTCAGTCGTCCTTTCTTCGCAAGGTAATCGTAGCTTCAAGTTCATTGTAATATATTTTCTTGTAATTTGCAGATGTTGAATGCGGAGGAGTCGCGCCAATTCTCCCACCAGAGACGTTACTTTGTTGGGAGAACTAGCGCGCCTCCTTCAGTATTATCTTCTTTTCTTCATGATATAAGTAGTCAATCAACTCGCCGCTGTGTAGGTACACAAAATCTTTAACATCTTTAAGACACTCCTAGAATGAAAGTTCATCATCTTAAACATCTTTCCCACTCTCCTAGTACGAAAGTTATAGACAGAAATCACAGTCAGCTAACCTTTTTTCGTGAGACTTGACTGACTCTGGAGCGCGTATAATAGAGTCTAGATTCGTATAAACTGAGTGTGACAAACTGCTGACGCTCACGAATATGGTCTACAAGCAAATGAAGAAGTCACGGGTCACATTACAGTAATATGTTTTGCCAGCAGTATGCCATTATTTACGCTTTTAAACCTGCCTATAATTGTTTTATATTTATAAAAAAATATTTCAAGACAGATTTTATATGTGCAAATTTTATACTGTTGGTTGTTAGAATGGATTTTAAAGCAGTTTTCGTCATTATGATATTTCGTGCTAAAGAATCAAAATAGATGACAGTAAACCTTTTTTTTTAATTTTATATATATAAACACAGGCGCTGATTTAATATATTATATTATAAAATCTAACGTGGTTTTTTCTCTTCTTGTCCTTTGCAGATGTTGAATGCGGAGGAGTCGCGCCAATTCTCCCACCAGAGACGTTTCTTTGTTGGGAGAACTAGCGCGCCTCCTTCGGTGTTACCTTCTTTTCTTCATGTTCTAAGTAGTCAAACAACTCGCCGCTGTGTAGTATACATAATCTTACACATATATACGATGCTTCTAGAATGAAAGTTCATAATAGGCAGAAATCACAGTCAGTTATCCGTTTTTCGTGATCCTTGACATACTTCGGAGCGCATAGTATGATAAAGTTAAGATTCGTATAAAACGAGTTTGACACACTGCTGACGCTCACGAATATAGTCTTCAAGCAAACGAAGAAGTCCCGGGGCAAAGCCTATAGTAATAAGTTTTGCCAGCAGTAAGTCATTATTAACCCTATCAAACCTGCCTATTATTGTTATATATTTATAAAAAAATATTTCATGACAGATTTTATATTTGAAAATTTCCTACTGTTGGGTGTAACAATGGGTTTTAAAGCATTTGTCGTCATTATGATATTTCGGACTAAAGAGACAAAATACATGACAGTAAAAGACTTTTATATTCCAAATTTAAAACATATATAAACATAGGCGCTGCTTTATTATATGTTTATTTTCTTATTTAATAAATAAATATAATTATATATATATACTGTCAGTGGTTTTATCTTCGCAATGTTACTGTAGTTTCGAGTTTGTTGTAATTTCTTTTCTTGTCTTTTAAAGATGTTGAATGCGGAGGAGTCGTGCCAATTCTCCCACCAGAGACGTTACTTTGTTGGGAGAACTAGCGCGCCCCCTTCGGTGTTATCTTCTTTTCTTCATGATATAGGTAGTCAAACAACTCGCTGCTGTGTAGTACACAAAATCTAAAATAGCTTTATGGCTCTCCTGGAATGAAAGTGCATCCTTGTGTGGCGTCAAGGCATGATTCTTCATCCATATAAAGTTATTTATATATTTAAGCAGCTCATTACACGCGAGTACAAAAATAATACAAACTTATCGTTGTTATATGAGTCATTTAAGCGATTGAATTGACACGCAGCGGAGCGACGAGGACTCCAGAATTGCCTACTACGTTAAAATTTTGTTAAAAAAAGCCAGAAATTTACAAAATTAGAAAACACGCGAATTTCAAGCATGAAAAATGATCAAGACAGATTTTATACATGTAAATTTCCTACCGTTGGGTGTAAGAATTCGTCATCATGATATTTCGTGCTAAAGAGCTAAAAGAGACGTATGGACGTCTCTAACGTAAAAAAAAATAATATAAAAATATAAGTAATAATATTTAGCTCAGATGCAATTAATCAGGTTTTGTTATTCGTTTACTTATGTTTTATTATTTTGATAGAATATGTTCTTTTTAAGGTTTCGTACCCAAAGGACAAAATTTAAGAGACTTAGCCCTCCGACTGTCTGGATCTCTATATCAGTCTGTATGTTACGTATCTGTATCTTTGAGTCTGTAGTTCACATATCTCTAACTCGTAAACGGAATGAGCTGTACATCAGAAATTCAGTCATTTAATGTAAAACGTTGACCCAAAGATGAAAATTGGAGGACTAAAACTCAATCAAATAATTTTGCATATGGACTCCAATGTTTTTGTAATTGAAAAATACATAAGAAATTGAAAAAAATATTTTTGGGCCTTGGGATGTGGGATTTTATCATCTAGAGATCATTGAGTACAGGAAATTTATTATATTTTTATATATTTATGGATTACGGGAAAAGTAATAGGGGTTATGATTATCTCCAGCAGTGGGGATAAGCTGGTGAAGAATATGACAGTGAACCAATGATTTATTTTTTAGTATCTTATAAAATTAATTGCTTATCGTATGACATGGCAGAAGTAAACTATGGATATAACTATTTAGACTTTAAGAAGAAACCACGCGTACTTCGCCGTGTGTCATTCTTTCTTTGCAAGGTAGGACTACGTTGTATTTTCTTTTCTTTTATTTATCAGATGAGTGCGAAAGACTCGCGCCAGTTCTTCCTTCAGATTGTCAAATTTGACGGAAGAACAAGCGCGCCTCCTTCATGTAATCTTCTTTTCTTCATGGTATAGGTAGTCAAACAACTTGCCTCTGTGTATGTACCTACACAAAAGTTTAAATAGCTCTAAGATTCTCCTAGAATGAAAATTCATCTCTGTTTGTCGTCGACACCTGGGCTTTCATTCATAAAAAGTTATAAGGGCTTAACATCTGCTAATTCTAGGTTAAGCCTGTTAACACCTTCGACCACATCATCACTTACGAACAGGTGAGATTGTGTTCAAAGGCTTACCTATCAGCAATAAAAAAAAAAAAAAAAAAAATTAGCAGCTCATTGCAGGTGAGTACAGAAATCATACAAACTTATTGTTGTTACATGGATAATTTATGCGATCGAATCAAGACGCGGCTAAGCGACGACGACTCGGGAATTACCTACTACGTTGAAAATTTCGTCAGAAATATCAGACATTTACAAAAAAAATTACTGAACACGTATATTAAAAACATATCAAGACAGATTTTATAGTTATTTGTAAATTTCCTACCGTTATGTGTAGGAATCGATTGTAAAGCATTTGTCGTCATCGTGATATTTCGGGCTAAAGAGACAAAATAGACTTAATAGACGTATGTAAAAAATATTTTGAATTTCAGTTCACATTCAATTAATCAGGATGTGTTATACTTATACGTCTGTATTATTTTTATAATATTGATAGAATAAGTACTTTGAGGGTTTCGTACCCAACTGGAAAAATAGAGCCCTAATTATAATACTCTGCCGTCTAACTGACTGTATCTCTTTCAGTGTGTATGTAACAGGTATCTGAATCGTTAACGCTACGAGTTGCACACCGAAATTTAGACATTTGGTGTATAGCGTTGATCCAAAGATGAATACTTTCAATTATTTACATTACTAGGTAAGTATAGTACCGATGTATTACTTTTCTCTATGGTAAAGTAGCTCAAACATTTCACTACTTACTACTAAATGTCGTCAGCTTTTGGAACTCATTGTACCGCCGTATATGCAGATAAAATAACATTTAACCAGATATTTACGTATTGATTCTTTTATTAGATATTTTTTGTATATTTCTGACGACAAAAGACTATTTGTTTTCAGATTATTTTATTATTTTAAATGTGCGCCATCTCTCGCCGAGTGATTTTTCTATTTGCACAAAAGTAGGGCCGTATTCATCGTGGTTGAGGGCGGATTAATTATTATCGATGTATTGCTATTCAGCGTCAGATGTTTATAGGAATAAGGTGGGACTAGACCAGCTTTTCACCGTCAAAACCCCACAACCTGGCGACATGTTTCGTTATGATTTTTGATCGGCCCCTCCTCTCCCATTCCATCCTCCATGAGCTATAAGTACATTTTATTTTCTTTTCCGGTCTTGTGCACACTGTTGAATGCAAAGGAGTCACGCCAATTCTTCCACCAGAGACGTTACTTTGTTGGAAGAACTAGCGCGCCTCCTTCGGTGTTATCTCCTTTTCTTCATGATACATGTAGTCAAACAACTCGCTGCTGTATAGGTACACAAAATCTGAAACAGCTTTACGACTCTCCTAGAATGATAGTTCATCTCCGTGTGGCGTCAAGACCTATGCATTCATCCAGGGCTTCGCAACTGCTAACTGACCAGCTCGTTAAAGGTGAGTACGAAAAACATACAAACTTATCGTTGTTGTACGAGTATGTATTATTTTAGCCATCGAATCGAGACACGGCGACAACGTGGCAATAACCTACGCTAAAACTAAACTTTTCATCAGATATGCCAGAAAATTACAAAAACATTACTGCACACATGGATTACAAAAAGATATCAAGACACATTTTATGTTTGTGAATTTCCTACTGTTGAGTGTTAAAATGGATTGTAAAGCATATGTCGTCGTCATGAAATTTCGGGCTAGTATTAATATGACAAAATAGACGTCAGAATATATAAACATAGGCGCTGCATTAATATATGTTTCTTTTCTTTTCCAAAAAAATTATAAATTGATTGCGCGTACCGCGTAGACTGGGTACATGATCTATCAAAAGAAACTGCGCGTCTTTCACTGTCAGTGGTTTTATCTTCGCAATGTTACTGTAGCTTCGAGTTCGTTGTAATTTATTTTCTTGTCTTTTGCAGATGTTGAATGCGGAGTCACGCCAATTCTTCCACCAGAGACGTTGCTTTGTTGGAAGAACTAGCGCGCCTCCTTCGGTGTTATCTTCGTTTCTTCTTGATATAGGTAGTCAAACAACTCGCCGCTGTGTAGGTACACAAAATCTTTCATATCTTTATGACTCTCCTAGAATGAAAATTCATCCCCGTGTGGCGTCAATACATGGGTTTTCATCCATATAAAGTTATTAATATATTTAAGGACTTAAGTACTGCTAAATTAGCAGCTCCATATATGTCAGTACGAAAATCATACAAACTTGACGTTTTTTTATGGGTCATTTTAGCGATTAGACGCGGCGAAGCGACGATGACTCGGGAATTAGCAACTCGGTACTTTTAACCTTTTTTTTGTCGAAATTATTTAAGTCGAAAAAACATTTTTGGACCCTAGGATGTGGGATTTTATCAAATCAAATCAAATAAAAAATACGGGAAAGTAATAGAGGATAAAGTTACACCAGCAGTGTGGATAAACTTGTGAAAATTACGACAGTGAACCTATGATTTATTTCGTTCAGTATCTTATATACAAATTAATTGCTTATCGTATGAAATGGCAGAAGTAAACTAGGGATATAACTATTTAGACTTTTAGAAGAAACCACGCGTACTTCGCCGTGTGTCATTCTTTCTTTGCAAGGTAGGACTACGTTGTATTTTCTTTTCTTTTATTTATCAGATGAGTGCGAAAGACTCGCGCCAGTTCTTCCTTCAGATTGTCAAATTTGACGGAAGAACTAGCGCGCCTCATTCATGTAATCTTCTTTTCTTCATGGTGTAGGTAGTCAAACAACTCGCCTCTGTGTATGTACACATAAGCTGACCTGGACCTCCATTAATAAAAAGTTTTAAGGGCTTAACAACTGCTTAATTAGCAGCTCATTACAGGTGAGTACAGAAATCATACAAACTTATTGTTGTTACATGGATAATTTATGCGAATTTGAGTTAAGGGCTCATTCCTGCAATAACCCTGATAAATGTAATTGCTATGTTTTGACTTCTATAGACGAAACTAAGTATTTAGGCGTAATAATAGATAAATACCTTTATGACTCATATGATGGGAGTCTCAAATACGGTTATTTGCGGGAAGAACCCGAAAGTTAATTTATGTATTTAAAAACTTGGTGTGTGTATTTAAAAAGGTGATATCTCTACCTTAAAGAATGTATATTTTGGTTTGTGTCAATCTGTCTTGTCCTATGGTATTCTCGCTTGGGGAGGAGCGAACAAAACGTTATTTTTACAACTAGAGAGAGCCCAGCGGCCTGTATTGAAAGTAATGTTTTATAAGCCATACCAATATCCCACTCAACAATTATATATCGACACAGATGTCCTTAGCGTTCGTCAACTATTTATAAAAGCACTGATTATTAATCAACAAAATATCCTATGATAATAGCCCACCAGTATAAACGTAGAAGTGATAAAGTATATGAAACTATAAAATGCAATACACAATTCATAAAAAAATTCTCGCATTGGTTGGGTCCGCATGTATATAACAAAATTAATTATCACGTGAAAATATCTGACGCAAGTATATACAACTGCAAAAAAAAGCTTGACACCTATCTAAAATCTCTAAGTTATGATAACACTGAAGCACTTTTGAGAGTAATATCGTAATAATAAAATCAATATATCTGACTGACACATATAAAATAATAACACATTTATAAATTTATAAGCGTACAAAGGGATTTCATACACAATATGCTTTCTATATAACAATTTAAAATTTTAGTGAGTACTTATCTACTTGCTTACAAATTAATTTGCGCCCATTCTCAGTTCTAACATAACATAAACCAAAACAACCTACACTTCATCATACTCAAAATTCAGAAACACAACCTATACATAGTAATACATGTATACATTACACAACACAAAATACTATCCATATATAAAAGTACACAACATATTAACTTTAAGCAATAATACACATAACAATACTTAACATATTAAAAAGAAAAAAAAACTAATGTAAGTATAAATAAATATATATTTTTAAATGTATAAGCTAATATTGTATAATAAAGTAGTTAAAAATGTCTCATTACCGTATACTATATAAATATATACCAGTTGTTATTGGTATTACTAATAACTACCATACTCATAATATGTCAATAATTGCAATAATGTTTAATCTGTAAACCGCGCATATACTGTGTGTGAACAATAACATGTTTGTGTGTGGACGAGGAATGCTCTGCCCTGCCGTCGTACAGTGCAAACTAGTGCGGAGGGTAGATGTGAATCTTTCATTCAAATTCATTTTAAAAAGCACAATATAAAGAAACGAAACGATACATACTCGTAACTACTTAATACCCTTATGGTGGCATCTACAAAGTTGCAACAATGTATTTTGTTACTATGATATCTAAGTTTACATTTATTTTTGGTTATAAGAAAATAAAAATGTATGGTTATGGAGGTACTTATTCCTATACACTTTGTAGATAATACCTATTGTAAGATCTTAGTATTTTGCAATAAATACTAAGATATTACAATAGCATACCTAGACAATATTGACGAGTTGGTCTTATATAATGTTATCTCTTTATATATATATTTACGAATTAAATTCATTGTAAGTGCATATTTTATTAGTGTTAATAAAGTTATTATTATTATTATTATAAATAACTTCAAAATATAAAAAAAAAAAATTGTAAATATTTTCACATTTTTTTGTTTTTATATATTATTACAAATATGTATATGTTTTGCTATATGTGTTTATTAAAGTATTAATTTGATGTTTTCCTATAATACTTGTAAAACATTTGTTATTATTAAATATACAAATGATCGAATCAAGACGCGGCGAAGCGACGACGACTCGGGAAATACCTACTACGTTACGTATGAGCTACAAGTACATTGTATATTCTTTGCCAGTTTTGTGCACACTGTTGAATACAAAGGAGTCGCACCAATTCTTCCACCAGAGACGTTGCTTTGTTGGAAGAACTAGCGCGCCTCCTTCGGTGTTATCTTCTTTTCTTCATGATATAGGTAGTCAAACAACTCGCCGCTGTGTAGGTACACAAAATCTTTAAACAGCTTTACGACTCTCCAAGAATGATAGTTCATCCCCGTGTGGTGTCGAGACCTATGCCTTCATCCATATAAAGTTTTTATGAGTTTCGCAACTGCTAAATGACCAGCTCGTTAAAGGTGAGTACGAAAAACATACAAACTTTTGGTTGTTGTGTCGATTATTCTAGCCATCGAATCAAGAGGCGGCGACGACGTGGCAATAACCTACGCTAAAACTTAACTTTTCGTCAGATATGCCAGAAAATTACAAAAACATTACTGCACACGTGGATTACAAAAATATATAAAGATATAAGTAAGACATTTTATGTTTATTAATTTCCTATTATACTGTTTAGTGTTAAAATGGAGTGTAAAGCATTTGTCGTCATCATGATACTTCGGGCTAATATGATTAAATAGACGTCAGAATATATAAATATAGGCGCTGCATTACTTTATTACATGTTTCTTTTCTTTTCCAAAAAACATATAAATAAATTGCGTATACCGTATGAAATAAATACTAAGTAGGGTACATGATCTATCAAAAGAAACTGCGCGGCTTTCACTGTCAGTGGTCTTTTCTTCGCAAGGTAACTGTAGCTTCGAGTTCGTTGTAATTTCTTTTCTTGTCTTTGCAGATGTTGAATGCGGAGGAGTCACGCCAATTCTTCCACCAGAGACGTTGCTTTGTTGGAAGAACTAGCGCGCCTCCTTCGGTGTTATCTTCGTTTCTCCTTGATATAGGTAGTCAAACAACTCGCCGCTGTGTAGGTACACAAAATCTAAAATAGCTTTACCGCACTTCTAGAATGAAATTGCATCCCTGTGTGGCGTAAAGACGTGGGTCTTCATCCATATAAAGTTTTTAATATAAAAGGACTTATCTACTGCTATCCAATTCGTGGGGATAAGCTGGTGAAGATTAAGACAGTGAACCTATGATTTTTTTTTAGTATCTTATAAACAATATTTGCTTATCGTATGAAATGGCAGAAGTAAACCAGGGATATAATCTTTTAGAAGAAACCACGCGTACTTCGCCGTGAGTCATCCTTTCTTTGCAAGGTAGGATTACGTTGTATTTTCTTTACTTTTATTGATCAGATGTGTGCGAAAGAGTCGCGCCGGTTTTTCCTTCAGATTGTATGATTTGACGGAAAAACGAGCGCGCCTCCTTCATGTAATCTTCTTTTCTTCATGGTAAAGTTAGTCAAACAACTCGTCGCTGTGTATGTACACAAAACCTTAAACAGCTTTAAGATTCTCCTAGATTGAAAGTCCATTTCCGTTTGTCGTCGACACCTGGGCTTTAATTCATAAAAAGTTTTAAGGGCTTAATAACTGCTAAATTCAGGTAATGTTAATAATAATAATGCTAATGTTTTTTACAATGCTCATTACATGTTAGTACATATATCATACAAACTTATCGTTGTTATATGGATCATTTACGCGATTGAATCAAGACGCGGCGAAGCGACAACGACTCGGGAATTACCCACTACGTTGAAAACTTCACAAAAAATATTACTAAACACGAAACTTTATAGGCATTAGAAAAACATATCAGAACAGATTTTATATTTGTAAATTTCCTACCGTTGAGTGTAAGAATCGATTGTAAAGCATTTGTCGTCATCGTGATATTTCGGGCTAAAGAGACAAAATAGACTTAATAGACGTATGTAAAAAATATTTTCACATTCCCTTAATTAGGATGTGTTATTCTTACACGTCTCATGTATTAATTTTTAAAATATGGATAGAATATGTACTTTGAGGGTTTCGTACCCAACTGGAAAAATAGAGCCCTAATTATGATACTCTGCCGTCTGACTGACTGTATCTCTTTCAGTATGTATGTCACAGGTCTCTGATTCGTTAACGGAATGAAATGCATACTAAAATTAGACATTTGGCGTTGACCCAAAGATGAACATTTCTGATTATTTACATTACTAGGTATAGTAGCGGTGTATTACTTTTCTTAATGGTAAAGTGTCTCAAACATTTCACTACTCACTACTAAATGTCGTCAGCTTTTGGAACTCATTGTACCGCCGTTTATGCAGATTGAGTAACATTCAACTAGATATTTATGTATTGATTCTTTTATTAGATATTTTTGTATTTTTCTGATGACAAAAGACCATTTATTTTAAGATTATATCAATATCTTAAAAGTGCGCCATCGCTTTGCTGAGTTATTATTCTATTGGCATAAAAGCAGGGCTGTATTCATCGAGGTTGAGGGTTGAGTAACTATTATGATGGAGTAGTTATTTACGTCAATTCTTGTATAGATTGTCACATAACCGAACCTACTTTTATAGAAGCAAGTGGCTTACTATTTACCTATCAAAAGTCTTTAGCTATTGTTGCGGTATACCGCTCACCTTCGAAAAAAAATGCGCTTGATTTTTGTACAGCCTAAATGACTTATTATCTACGTTATCTAGCTTTCCAACCGTAGCGGTCATTGGTGACGTTAATATAAATATCGCACCTCAGAGTAAGGATGAAAACTTAAATGATTACCTAAGTATAACAGCTGCGCACGCAATGCTACCAGGTCACATTTTGCCGACCCGACTGAACAACTGTCTGGATCATGTGATAATAAAAATTGACAAAATAGCCACCACATTAGTCTTGGATAGTGTAGTGACAGATCACGCTCCAGTACTCTTATGTATTGCAATGAATAATACAGTTAAAAGGTCAAATAAAACTATATCTCGTATTGACTACCCCGCCATTATCTCCAAACTAAAGGAAACGGACTACTCCCAGATCTTTCAGCTTAACGACGCAAATATTGCTACAGAAACCTTTATCGCGATAATAATGAACTTAATAAACTTAAATACGAAAATTTGTAGGGTCCCATGTAGAAAAAGATCTATTAAACCATGGATTACTCCTGGCCTGATTAAATGTATGAGAAATCGTGACAGACTATATAAAAACTTTAAAAAGGATACAGAAAATCTCGTTCTTAAGTTAACTTATGTAAGATACAGAAACTTTTGTAATAACCTTTTAAAAAGAATAAAGGTAGAGTACGAGAAGAGTCAATTTCAAAAAGCTAAAGGAAATTCAAAAGCCACGTGGCAAGTAGTCAAAAAATTGGCAAATATTCACCCAAACTCTTCATCAGCAAAACAATTATTAAACTCCACAATGAACCCAAAAGATTCATTAGATAGAGTAAATAAGTATTTTGTAAGTGTTGGGCAAACATTAGCAAGCAAGGTTAGACCCCTCGAACCAAGTGTTGTTGAAAAATCCATATTCTCTAATGTGGACTCTATGGCTATCCATGAAACTGACTGCGCTGAAATTGAGCAAATTATTATGAACCTAAAACAGGACTCTGCGGTGGGTTGGGATGGTATACCAGTAAAATTACTCAGAGAGGCTAGAGAAGTACTTATTCCTCCCCTGACGTACATTTTTAATGTGTGTCTATCAACAGGCACTTTTCCAAAATCCTTTAAGAAAGCTATAGTACACCCAATATTTAAAGCTGGTGATGGAGGCAGTGTCGAAAATTACAGGCCTATTTCCGTTTTAACTTCCTTATCAAAAATATTAGAAAAGCTCTTACACAAGCGACTTACAATTTACCTTGACAAACATAACATTTTATCCAAAAACCAATATGGCTTTCGTAAAAGTGTTTCAACTAAAGATGCTGTAATGGATTTGACTAACTCTATTATTCGTCACCTTAATAACAAATCTAAAACTATTGGTATTTTTCTCGACCTCTCTAAAGCTTTCGACACTGTCTCCATCGATAAGCTCATTTTGAGGATGGAACGACTAGGTATTATTGGGATAGCCCTAAATATATTTCGTGATTATCTCACTGATCGAATACAGAGTGTCAAAATTGAAAATTACCTTAGCGATGACGAACCTCTGAATTTTGGTGTACCACAAGGCAGTATCTTAGGTCCAACCCTGTTTTTAATATATATCAATAATCTCTGCAATCTTAAACTACCTCATTGTGAAATATTTACCCATGCGGATGACACAGCTCTTATAGTACGAGGAAAAACATGGCCTGAAGCCCAACGCTCAGCTGAGGCAGCTCTAAGTAGTGTTATGGCGTGGCTTAATACAAGTTTATTAAGCCTTAATGTGGACAAAACAAAATTTATCACATTCTCATTGAATACTCTCTCGCAGCCTGATGAATTATTTTCTATAGTAGCTCATAGCAATTGTCAATCATCTCATTCCGCTTCATGTGACTGTCCAACGCTATTAAGAACTGAATCAGTTACATATCTGGGGGTTAAGGTAGACAACCTTTTAAACTGGAAAGCTCAAATTGACACGCTCTCATCGAGGACACGTAAATTAATCTACGTTTTTAAAAAGCTCAGAGCTGCAGCCAGTATAGAAACCTTAAAGGTTGTTTACATTTCGCTTGCCCAATCTATCCTTACCTATTGTTCCACTACATGGGGAACTGCCTGCACTACTCTATTATTGCAATTAGAACGGGCTCAAAGAGCAGTGCTCAAAGTAATTATTAAAAAGCCGATTTTATATCCCACGACACTTTTGTACAAAGATGTCGAGCTTCTAACGGTGCGACAACTCTACATTCTCAATGCAATACTCCGTAAGCACAAAACCATAACATATGATCGTCGTAACGATCAAAACCATCGAAGGCGTAATCGTGTATGTCCCATATTTTCGTACAATTGTCTTCTAGCTGGTAGACATTTTACAACAAGTAGCCGGCTTTACAATAAATTAAACGTCCAGCTCCATATTTACCCGCTATCGTCATTTCAAGTTAAATGTGTCACTACAAGGTATCTCTTACAACTAACTTACTCGGAAACGGAAAATCTTCTAAAGACTATTATATAAATAAATAAACATGAAATCTCTTACAACACACACACCCTCATATCACTTTCATAACACTCACATTCACCATTCACACTTACACACCCAATTTACTTAGTATGCGCAATATTATCTAAAAATGTGTAATTCATTTAATGATCATATATTGTATAGTTTATTTATGTTTATATAAATCTAATTGAACATACAATTTAAACTATGTACTTAGGTCATTTCCAGTCGGAGGGCGCTGATGACTGTAACACAGTTTATAACTACAACAGGCATAAACGATCCAATTAGATAGTTTTTACAACTTGTATACTCGTTTTAAGTGCATTTTACTACAAACTACATCCAATATGTATGTAAATTCCAAAAAATTGTCAATAAACTTATTATTTATCTAGATTTTGCTATTCAGCGACAGATGTTTTTTTGGAATAAGATGGGACTGGACCAGATTTTCACCCTCCTCACCCCACAACCTGGCGACACGTTTCGGTGATCGACCCCGCCTCTCTACTTCCATCCTCCATGAGCTACGAGTACATTGTTATTTCTCTTCCGGTCTTGTGCACACTGTTGAATGCAGAGGAGTCGCGCCAATTCTTCCACCAGAGACGTTTCTTTGTTGGAAGAACTAGCGCGCCTCCTTCGCTTCGGTGGTATCTTCTTTTCTTCATGATATAGGTAGTCAAACAACTGGCTGCTGTGTAGGTACACAAAACCTAAAACAGCTTTATGGCTCTTCTAGAATCAAGTTCACCCTATCAAGAGACCTATGCCTTCATCCGTATAAAGTTTTTAAGGGGTTAACAACTGCCAAATGAGCAGCTCGTTAAAGGTTAGTACGAAAATCTTGTCAAAAACCTACGTTAAAAGTTTCGACAGAAATGCCAGAAAATTACAAAAAACAAAACTGACTTGGATTACAGGCATGAAAAAAGATATCAAGACACATTTTATATGCGTAAATTACCTGTAAAGTGTTAGGATGGATTGTGAAGCGTTTGTCGTCATCACGATATTTCAGGCTACTGAGACAAAATGGATGTCAGAATATATAAATATAGGCACTGCATTAATATATGTTTATTTCCTTATCCAAAAAAAGAAAAAATAAATTGCGTATACCCTATGAAATAAATGTGGCAGAAGTAGACTGGATACACGATCTATCAAAAGAATCAGCGTGTCTTTCCTCGTCAGTCGTCCTTTCTTCGCAAGGTAAGCTGTAGCTTAGAGTTCATTGTAATTTATTTTCTTGTCATTTGCATTTGATGTTGAATGTGGAGAAGTCGCGCCAATTCTCCCACCAGAGACGTTACTTTGTTGGGAGAACTAGCGCGCCTCCTTCGGCGTGATCTTCGTTTCTTCGTGATATAGGTAGTCAAACAACTCGCGGCTGTGTAGATACACAAAATCTTTCATATCTTTATGACTCTCCTAGAATGAAAATTCATCCCCGTGTGGCGTCAAGACATGGGTTTTCATATATATAAAGTTATTAATATATTTAAGGACTTAAGTACTGCTAAATTAGCAGCTACATATATGTGAGTACGAAAATCATACAAACTTGTCGTTCTTTTTTGGATCATTTTAGCGATAAGCCGCGGCGAAGCGCCGATGACTCGGGAATTACTAACTAGGTACTTTAAACATTTTTTAGTCGAAATTAATTAAGCCGAAAAAACATTATTGGACCCCAGGATGTGTAATTTTATCATCTAGAGATCATTGAGATTAAATATATATTTAATTTTTATATTTTTACTCGAGACAAATAATAGGGGATGTGATTATCCCCACCAAAGAGGTGAAGATTAGGACAGTGAACCAATGATTATCTTTAGAATCTTACAAACAAATTAATTGCTTATCGTATGAAATGGCAGAAGTAAACTAGGGATATAAACTTTTAGAAGAAACCGGACTGGGTACATGATCTATCAAAAGAAACTGCGTGTCTTTCACCATCAGTCGTCCTTTCTTCGCAAGGAAACTGTAGCTTCGAGTTCATTGTAATTTATTGTCTTGTCATTTGCATTTGATGTTGAATGTGGAGAAGTCGCGCCAATTCTCCCACCAGAGACGTTACTTTGTTGGGAGAACTAGCGCGCCTCCTTCGGCGTGATCTTCTTTTCTTCGTGATATAGGTAGTCAAACAACTCGCGGCTGTGACTAAATCTAAAACAGCTTTACTACTCTCCTAGAATGAATATTCATCCCCGTGTGGCGTCAGTACATATTTCTTCATCCACATAAAATTGTTAACACATTGGAGGTCTTAAATTAGCAGCTCCATTACGAAAATAATACAATTTTGTCGTTGTTTTATGGATCATTTTAACGATCGAATCGAGATGCGGCGAAGCGACGGTGACTCGGGAACTACCTACTAGGTACCTAAGGTAAAAATTTCGTCAGAATTTAAAAAAGACTATTACTAAATACGTGAATGACAGGCATGAAAAGGAAGAACAATTTTATATTTGTAAATTTCCTACCTTTGGGTGAAAGAATCGATTGTCGTTATCATGATAGGTATTCCGGGCTAAGGAGACAAAAGAGCCGTATGTAAAAAAATAATAATCAAAAAAATATAATAAAATATAGTTCAGATGTAATTAATCAGGTTGTGTTATTCATATACATATGTTTTATTTAATATTTTTAAAAACCAATTATAGAATGTGTACTTTATAAGGTTTCGTACCCAAAGGACAAAATAGAGCCCTATTTTTTACCTCATAGTTCCTGAAACACAGCTGACGCTAGTTCGGGCACCTATGGATTCATACTTACTCCGTACCGATGTAACTTGAGCGAATAAAACTATTTGTATTATAGAGACTCAGCCCTCCGACTGTCTGTATCTTTGTCAGTCTGTATGTCACGTATCTGTATCTCTCAGTCAGTAGTTCACGGATCTCTAACTTGTAAACATAGATAGATATGTGACTCAAAACCAGTTCAATAATATGCCTACGGGCTTCTATGGTTTTGTTATACAAAAATACACGAGAAGTCGAAAAAACATTTTTGGGTTCTAGGATGTGGGATTTTATCATGTAGAGATCAATTTTATACTCGGGTAAAGTAATTGGGGATATGTATCCCCACCAGGGGGATAAACTTGTGAAGATTACGACAGTGAACCTATGATTTATTTTCTTTAGTATAATTCAAATAATAATTTAAATATTTCTTATTAACAAATTAATTGCTTATCGTATGAAATGGCAGAAGTAAACTAGGGATATAATCTTTTAGAAGAAACCACGCGTACTTCACCTTGAGTCATCCTTTCATTGCAAGGTAGGATTACGTTGTATTTTCTTTTCTTATTTATCAGATGAGTGCGAAAGAGTCGCGCCGGTTCTTCTTTTAGATTGCCAAATATAAAAGAAAAATCAGCGCGCCTCCTTCATGTAATCTTCTTTTCTTCATGGTAGAGGTAGTCAAACAACTCGCCTTTGTGTAGGTACACAAAATCTAAAACAGCTTTAAGATTGTCCTAGAATAAAAGTTCATCTCCTTTTGTCGTCGACACCTGGACCTTCATTCATAAAAAGTTTTAAGGGATAAACAACTGTTAAATTAGCAGCTCATTACAGGTGAGTACAGAAATCATACAAACTTATAGTTGTTATATGGATCACTAGTATTCCGGGCGCGGCTCCGGCCGCGCGTAAGTCGGTTATCGCGCAAAAACATTAACCTCTTTTTGCGCGATTGGATAAAAACTATTCTGTGTTTTTCCTGGGTCTCAAACTTTTTTCATACCAAATTTCATTCAATTCGGTCCAGTAGTTTTGGCGTGAAATCGTAACAGACAGACATAGTTACTTTCGCATTTATAATAATAGTACTGATTTACGCAATCAAATCGAGACGCGGCGAAGCGACGATAACTCGAGAATTACCTACTACGTTGGAAATTTTGTCAGAAATATCAGAAATTTACAAAAACTATTAGTAAACACGTAAATTTATAGATATTAATAGAATATATCAAGACAGATTTTATAATTGTAAATTTCCTACCTTTGGGTGTAAGAATCGATTGTAAAGCATTTGTCGTCATCATGATATTTTGGTCTAAAGAAACAATAGTATGTAAAAAATATTATGAATTCCAGTTCCCATTCAATTAATCAGGATGTGTTTGATTCTTATAAGTTTTATGTATTAGAGGCCTAATTAAGAGACTCTGCCGTCTGAGTGACTGTATCTCTTTCAGTATGTACGACACAAATACATACATGAATTAAATGGTTAGGTAAGACAAATATAGAGTTACACACTAATATATATACCTATCCACACACATGTACTTATATATATATGTGTAGATATATTTTATATCTCTATGTTTAGATGCCATATACTTTGTTAATATTCATAGATATATAATAAAATATAAATCTATAATTTTATTTTATTGACTACTATACATTTACATATTATATGGATGAAAGGGGTGAAGACAAGGGGTAAAAAGCAGCAAAGGTTAGTAGGACGAGGAATATCTGCTGGAAGCATATCATGTAGAGAGCATTGAACAACCAAAAAAAAAATATCGTCTGCAGGACCTTCATCAAGTGCACACCCACATATAGAATGATCACGAATTCTTATTTTGACTAAAAATACAGGAGTGCAGACATGACCCATTCGTAAGCGGCATATGGTAGATGTACCTTTCTTACAATATTTATTATACTTAAAAAACCAGGGCTTAGTGGGAATGATACTTTGTAAATTACCATAGAATTTTCCCTTAGTCTTCTTAGATATCTGACAAATTTTAAGCAATACGCATTTGTGGATGGCAAGTTGATGAGAGGCCATGGGAATAAACTGTATAATAATCTCTATTACCATGAATATTAGCATTCTTGGGATTCTCATTCCCTGGGATTCCTACATGTCCAGGTATCCATGCTAGAACTACTTGTAAGCCTTGCTGATGGATTCTATATAGGGCTTCTTTAATTTTAAAATTATGGGGAATTTGTTCTGGCTTTAAATTGGTATGCAAGTATAGCTTGTAGACAGCTTTTAGAGTCTGTAAAAATGATAGTGCGGGGAATTTTGTGGAAGGAGACATATAAAATGGCCTCCAGAATAGCAATTCCTTCTCCCGTGAATACAGAGGCTATGGGGTGGCATTTGTTGTTAAGTATGATCCTATATTTTGGGATCCATACTGCACAATCCACTACACTTTCATGAGACATCATGGATGCATCTGTATACAGAGCAAGCCAGTCCTTCCATTTTGCATAAATTATTAGATTTTCGCCCTACGTACCCCACAAACTGGCGATACGTTTCGTCAAGAGATGAGTTTTGATCGGCACCTCCTCTCCCTTTCCATCCTCCATGAGCTACGAGTACACTGTATTTTCGTTTCCGTTTTTGTGCACTGATGAATGCAGGGGAGTCACGCCAATTCTTCCATCAGAGACGTTTCTTTGTTGGAAGAACTAGCGCGCCTCCTTCGGTGTTATCTCCTTTTCTTCTTGATTTAAGTATAGTCAAACAACTCGCCGCTGTGTAGATACACAAATCTAAGACAGAGACAAATGATACAAACTTATCGTTGTTATATTAGTTATTTTAGTGTTTGAATCTAGGAGGAAGTATCTAGATTCTTCTTCCTAGGTTTGAATTGAGAGGCGGCAAAGTGACGACGACTCGGGAATTACCTACAACTTTAAAAATTTCGTCAGAAAATCAAGAAATTTTCAAAAAATTAAATACGTTAATTACAGACATGAAAAGGAAGAATTATTTTATATTTGTAAATTTCCTACCGTTGGGTGTGAGAATCGATTGTCATTACCATGAAATGTTCCGGGCTAAAGAGACAAAAGAGATATGTATAAAAAAAACATAATGTAAAAAATATAATAAAATTCAGTTCAGATGCAATTGATTAGGATGTGTTTTTTATTCATATACTTATATTTTATTTTTTTCATATAATATGTACTTTATAAGTATTCGTACACAAAGGATGAAATGGAGCCCTATAGAGACTCTAGGTACCTCAGGTAAAAATTTCGTCAGAAATTTAAAAAAGACTAAGTATTACTAACTACGTGAAATTACAGGCGTGAAAAGGAAGAACGATATTATACTTATATGTAAATTTCCTACCTTGGGTAAAAGAATCGATTGTCGTTATCATGATAGGTATTCCGGGCTAAAGCGATAAAAGAGACGTATGTAAAAAAATATATTAAAATATAGTTCAGATGTAATTAATCAGGTTGTGTTATTCATATAAATATGTTTTATTTCATATTTTTTATAGAATATGTACTTTATAAGGTATCGTACACAAACTTCCTTTTATATATAATATCACTGTACCCAAAGGACAAAATAGAGCCCTATTTTTTACCTCATGGTTCCTGAAACACAGCTGACGCTAGTTCGGGCACCTATGGATTCATATTTACTCTGTACCTATGTAACTTGAGCGAATAAAAAACTATTTGTATGAAAGAGACTCAGCCCTTCGACTGTCTGGATCTCTGTCAGTCTGTATGTCACGTATCTGTATTGTATCTTTCAGGCTGTTATTCCCAGATCTCGTAAACGGAATGAGCTCACACCAGGAATTCAGACATTTAATGTAAAATGTTCACCCAAAGATAAATATTGGACTAAAAATCAATCAAACAATTTTGCAGACGGGCTCCAATGTTTTTATAATTGAAAAATACATGAGAAGTCGAAAAAACATTTTGGGTCCTGTGATGTGGGATTTTATCATCTAGAGATCATTATTATTTTTACGCGGATTACGCGAAAAGTAATAGGGGATATGATTATCCCCAGCAGAGAAGCGAGCGAAGATTATGACAGTGAACCAATGATTTTTCTTTAGTATCTTATCAAATTAATTGCTTATCGTATGAATGACAGAGTAACTAGGAGGGATATAATCTTTTATTTATTTGTTTGTTTAAGGCTTATCAATAACAATTACACTGTTACATGTATAGGTTACATCATATTCTTACTCTAGGTTATCGAGTTAAATGCATGGTGCAAAGCACAGCAAGCATTATTTATTATAACCGAGAAGGAAGTATACCTTCTGAACATAAACATTAAAATGTAAACAACATAAAACTAAAAAAAATTAAAACTAAAAAATACAACTTTTAATAGTAATATACATTATAAGAAAAATTAGAGAGTAGGGTTTGCCGATTCGGCCATGACTGCTAAATTCAAATTAATTTTATATTTTGCCAGAATCTCCAAAAATATCTGCTGTATCGTTTTAATATTCCTCAACTAGTTTGCTAATTCTGGGAACAGGCGAGTTCGTCCCCAAAACAGTTTTACGGAATATGGGAGCACATGGGGTTATTTATTTACGTGGATATCGAAACTCTATCTATATCGGTACTCTAAGTCTAAATTTTGTTAAAAGATTAGGACAATTGATATTGTTATGCAGTAATTTATGCAAAAAATATAAATCCATTTTAATATGTCTGTATCAAAGATTGAATTTATAAAAAGTTAGTCTGTCGCTGTATGAACGTAACTGCTTCACTTTTTTAGTTGAATAAGTTAAATGTCACATTATTTTTTGTACCCTCTCGAGTCTTAGAGTATGCACGGCATATTGTGTTCTCCAGGGCTACAATACTTTAACACAATGCTGCTGACTAGAAAGTTATACAAAAAGAAGTATTTAGTAGAAACCACGCGTCCTTCGCCGTGAGTCGTCCTTTCTTTTCATGGTAGGCTTACGTTGTATTTTCTTTTCTTATTTATCAGATGAGTGCGAAAGAGTCGCGCCGGTTCTTCCTTTAGATTGTCATAAAGTAAAGGAAGACCCAGCGCGCCTCCTTCATGTTATCTTCTTTTCTTCATGGTAGAGGTAGTCAAACAACTCGCCTCTGTGTAGGTACACAAAATCTAAAACAGCTTTAAGATTGTCCTAGAATAAAAGTTCATCACCGTTTGTCGTCGACACCTGGACCTTCATTCATTCATAAAAAGTTTTAAGGGCTTACCAACTGCTAAATTAGCAGCTCATTACAGGTGAGTACAGAAATCATAAAAACTTATCGTTGTTATATGGATCACTAGCTTTCCGGGCGTGGCTCCGCCCACGCGTAAGGCGATATAGCGCAAAAACAATAACCTCTTTTTGTGCAGTTGGATAAAAACTATACTATGTTTTTTCCCGGGTCTCAAACTATTTCCATACCAAATTTCATTCAAATCGGCCCAGTAGGTTTGGCGTGAAAGCATAACAGACAGACAGAGTTACTTTCGCATTTATAATATTAGTACTGATTTACGCAATCAAATCGAGACGCGGCGAAGCCACGATAACTCGAGAATTACCTACTACGTTGAAAATTTTGTCAGAAATATTAGAAATTTACAAAAAATATTACTAAACACGTAAATTTATAGATATTAATAAAACATATCAAGACATTTTATAATTGTAAATTTCCTACCTTTGGTTGTAAGAATCGATTGTAAAGCATTTGTCGTCATCATGATATTTCGGTCTTAAGAGACAAAATATACATAATAGACGTATGTAAAAAATATTATGAATTCCAGTTCCCATTCAATTAATCAGGATGTGTTTGATTCTTATAAGTTTTATGTATTAGAGGCCTAATTAAGAGACTCTGCCGTCTGAGTGACTGTATCTCTTTCAGTATGTACGACACAAATACATACATGAATTAAATGGTTAGGTAAGACAAATATAGAGTTACACACTAATATATATACCTATCCACACACATGTACTTATATATATATATGTGTAGATATATTTTATATCTCTATGTTTAGATGCCATATACTTTGTTAATATTCATAGATATATAATAAAATATAAATCTATAATTTTATTTTATTGACTACTATACATTTACATATTATATGGATGAAAGGGGTGAAGACAAGGGGTAAAAAGCAGCAAAAGTTAGTAGCACGAGGAATATCTGCTGGAAGCATATCATATAGAGAGCATTGAACAACCAAAAAAAATATGGTCTGCAGGACCTTCATCAAGGGCACACTCACTTAGAGAATGATCACGAATTCTTATTTTGGCTAAAAATACAGGAGTGCAGACATGACCCATTCGTAAGCGGCATATGGTACATGACCCATTCGTAAGCGGCGTATGGTATGGTACCTTTCTTACAATATTTTTTATACTTAAAAAACCAGGGCTACCTAGTGGGAATGATACTTTGTAAATTACCATAGAATTTTCCCTTAGACTTCTTAGATATCTGCTAAATATTGTCCCAAGCAATACTCATTTGTGGCTGGCAAGTTAATGAGAGGTCATGGGAATAAACTTTATAATAATCTCTATTACCATGAGTCTGCAGTTTCATTCCCTGGGGTTCCTACATGTCCAGGTATCCATGCTAGAACTATTTGTAAGCCTTGCTGATGGATTCTATATAGGGCTTCTTTAATTTTAAAATTATGGGGAATTTATTCTTGGCTTTAAATTGGTATGCAAGTATAGCTTGTAGACAGCTTTTAGAGTCTGTAAAAATTATAGTGCGGGGAATTTTGTGGGAGGAGACATATAAAATGACCTCTGGAATAGCAATTCCTTCTCCCGTGAATACAGAGGCTATGGGGTGGCATTTGTTGTCTTAGGTTTTCGCGATTGTTGCACATAGTAATTAAACAACTTTAAACGGTTTAAATCGCGTATATTTTTCATTATTTTATCCCGACGTTTCAAGCACTTTGTCACCCCGTGACCACGATCACTGCAAAGTGTTTGAAACGTCGGGATAAAATAATTAAAAATATACGCGATTTAAACCGTTTAAAGTTGTTTAATTACTATGTGGCATTTGTTGTTAAGTATGATCCTATATTTTGGGATCCATACTGCACAAACCACTACACTATCATGAGACAGCATGGATGCATCTGTATACAGAGCAAGCCAGTCCTTCCATTTTGCATAAATTATTAGATTTTCACCCTACGTACCCCACAACCTGGCGATACATTTCGTCAAGAGATGAGTTTTAGTCGGCACCTCCTCTCCCTTTCCATCGTCCATGAGCTACGAGTACATTGTATTTTCGTTTCCGTTTTTGTGCACTGATGAATGCAGGGGAGTCACGCCAATTCTTCCACCAGAGACGTTTCTTTGTTGGAAGAACTAGCGCGCCTCCTTCGGTGTTATCTCCTTTTCTTCTTGATTTAAGTATAGTCAAACAACTCGCCGCTGTGTAGATACACAAATCTAAGACAGAGACAAATGATACAAACTTATCGTTGTTATATTAGTTATTTTAGCGTTTGAATCTAGGAGGAAGTATCTAGATTCTTCCTCCTAGGTTTGAATTGAGAGGCGGCAAAGTGACGACGACTCGGGAATTACCTACAACTTAAAAAAATTCGTCGGAAAATCAAGAAATTTTCAAAAAATTAAATACGTTAATTACAGACATGAAAAGGAAGAATTATTTTATATTTGTAAATTTCCTACCGTTGGGTGTGAGAATCGATTGTCATTACCATGAAATGTTCCGGGCTAAAGAGACAAAAGAGATATGTATAAAAAAAAACATAATGTAAAAAATATAATAAAATTCAGTTCAGATGCAATTGATTAGGATGTGTTTTTTATTCATATACTTATATTTTATTATTTTCATATAATATGTACTTTATAAGTATTCGTACACAAAGGATGAAATGGAGCCCTATAGAGACTCTAGGTACCTCAGGTAAAAATTTCGTCAGAAATTTAAAAAAGACTAAGTATTTCTAACTACGTGAAATTACAGGCGTGAAAAGGAAGAACGATATTATATATGTAAATTTCCTCCTACCTTGGGTAAAAGAATCGATTGTCGTTATCATGATAGGTATTCCGGGCTAAAGCGACAAAAGAGACGTATGTAAAAAAATAAAAATCCAAAAAAATATATTAAAATATAGTTCAGATGTAATTAATCAGGTTGTGTTATTCATATAAATATGTTTTATTTCATATTTTTTTATAGAATATGTACTTTATAAGGTATCGTACACAAACTTCCTTTTATATATAATATCACTGTACCCAAAGGACAAAATAGAGCCCTATTTTTTACCTCATGGTTCCTGAAACACAGCTGACGCTAGTTCGGGCACCTATGGATTCATATTTACTCTGTACCTACGTAACTTGAGCGAATAAAAAACTATTTGTATGAAAGAGACTCAGCCCTTCGACTGTCTGGATCTCTGTCAGTCTGTATGTCACGTATCTGTATTGTATCTTTCAGGCTGTTATTCCCAGATCTCGTAAACGGAATGAGCTCACACCAGGAATTCAGACATTTAATGTAAAATGTTCACCCAAAGATAAATATTGGACTAAAAATCAATCAAACAATTTTGCAGACGGGCTCCAATGTTTTTATAATTGAAAAATACATGAGAAGTCGAAAAAACATTTTGGGTCCTGTGATGTGGGATTTTATCATCTAGAGATCATTATTATTTTTACGCGGATTACGCGAAAAGTAATAGGGGATATGATTATCCCCAGCAGAGAAGCGAGCGAAGATTATGACAGTGAACCAATGATTTTTCTTTAGTATCTTATCAAATTAATTGCTTATCGTATGAATGACAGAGTAACTAGGAGGGATATAATCTTTTATTTATTTGTTTGTTTAAGGCTTATCAATAACAATTACACTGTTACATGTATAGGTTACATCATATTCTTACTCTTGGTTATCGAGCTAAATGCATGGTGCAAAGCACAGCAAGCATTATTTATTATAACTCAAACTTTTTTCATACCAAATTTCATTCAATTCGGTCCAGTAGTTTTGGCGTGAAATCGTAACAGACAGACATAGTTACTTTCGCATTTATAATAATAGTACTGATTTACGCAATCAAATCGAGACGCGGCGAAGCGACGATAACTCGAGAATTACCTACTACGTTGGAAATTTTGATAGAAATATCAGAAATTTACAAAAAATATTAGTATACACGTAAATTTATAGATATTAATAAAATATATCAAGACAGATTTTATAATTGTAAATTTCCTACCTTTGGGTGTAAGAATCGATTGTAAAGCATTTGTCGTCATCATGATATTTTGGTCTAAAGAAACAATAGTATGTAAAAAATATTTTGAATTCCAGTTCACATTCAATTAATCAGGATGTGTTTGATTCTTATTTCATGTATTATTTTTATAATATTGATTGAATATGTCTTGAGGGTTTTGTATATATCCAAACGGAGACTCTGCCGTCTGACTGACTGTATCTCTTTCAGTATGTACGACACAAATACATACATGAATTAAATGGTTAGGTAAGACAAATATAGAGTTACACCCAAATATATATACCCATCCTCACACATGAACTTATATATATATATATGTGTAGATGTATTTTATGTCTCTATGTGTAGATGCCATATACTTTGTTAATATTCATAGATATATAATAAAATATAAATCTATAATTTTATTTTATTGACTACTATACATTTACATATTATATGGATGAAAGCGGTGAAGACAAGGGGTAAAAAGCAGCAAAGGTTAGTAGGACGAGGAATATCTGCTGGAAGCATATCATATAGAGAGCATTGAACAACCAAAAAAAAATATCGTCTGCAGGACCTTCATCAAGTGCACACCCACATATAGAATGATCACGAATTCTTATTTTGACTAAAAATACAGGAGTGCAGACATGACCCATTCGTAAGCGGCATATGGTAGATGTACCTTTCTTACAATATTTTTTATACTTAAAAAACCAGGGCTTAGTGGGAATGATACTTTGTAAATTACCATAGAAGTTTCCCTTAGACTTCTTAGATATCTGACAAATTTTAAGCAATACGCATTTGTGGCTGGCAAGTTGATGAGAGGCCATGGGAATAAACTGTATAATAATCTCTATTACCATGAATATTAGCATTCTTGGGATTCTCATTCCCTGGGATTCCTACATGTCCAGGTATCCATGCTAGAACTACTTGTAAGCCTTGCTGATGGATTCTATATAGGGCTTCTTTAATTTTAAAATTATGGGGAATTTGTTCTGGCTTTAAATTGGTATGCAAGTATAGCTTGTAGACAGCTTTTAGAGTCTGTAAAAATGATAGTGCGGGGAATTTTGTGGAAGGAGACATATAAAATGGCCTCTAGAATAGCAATTCTTTCTCCCGTGAATACAGAGGCTATGGGGTGGCATTTGTTGTTAAGTATGATCCTATATTTTTGGATCCATACTGCACAATCCACTACACTTTCATGAGACAGCATGGATGCATCTGTATACAGAGCAAGCCAGTCCTTCCATTTTGCATAAATTATTAGATTTTCGCCCTACGTACCCCACAAACTGGCGATACGTTTCGTCAAGAGATGAGTTTTGATCGGCACCTCCTCTCCCTTTCCATCCTCCATGAGCTACGAGTACACTGTATTTTCGTTTCCGTTTTTGTGCACTGATGAATGCAGGGGAGTCACGCCAATTCTTCCATCAGAGACGTTTCTTTGTTGGAGGAACTAGCGCGCCTCCTTCGGTGTTATCTCCTTTTCTTCTTGATTTAAGTATAGTCAAACAACTCGCCGCTGTGTAGATACACAAATCTAAGACAGAGACAAATGATACAAACTTATCGTTGTTATATTAGTTATTTTAGTGTTTGAATCTAGGAGGAAGTATCTAGATTCTTCTTCCTAGGTTTGAATTGAGAGGCGGCAAAGTGACGACGACTCGGGAATTACCTACAACTTTAAGAATTTCGTCAGAAAATGAAGAAATTTTCAAAAAATTAAATACGTTAATTACAGACATGAAAAGGAAGAATTATTTTATATATGTAAATTTCCTACCGTTGGGTGTGAGAATCGATTGTCATTACCATGAAATGTTCCGGGCTAAAGAGACAAAAGAGATATGTATAAAAAAAACATAATGTAAAAAATATAATAAAATTCAGTTCAGATGCAATTGATTAGGATGTGTTTTTTATTCATATACTTATATTTTATTATTTTCATATAATATGTACTTTACAAGTATTCGTACACAAAGGATGAAATGGAGCCCTATAGAGACTCTAGGTACCTCAGGTAAAAATTTCGTCAGAAATTTAAAAAAGACTAAGTATTACTAACTACGTGAAATTACAGGCGTGAAAAGGAAGAACGATATTATATATGTAAATTTCCTACCTTAGGTAAAAGAATCGATTGTCGTTATCATGATAGGTATTCCGGGCTAAAGCGATAAAAGAGACGTATGTAAAAAAATAAAAATCCAAAAAAATATATTAAAATATAGTTCAGATGTAATTAATCAGGTTGTGTTATTCATATAAATATGTTTTATTTCATATTTTTTATAGAATATGTACTTTATAAGGTATCGTACACAAACTTCCTTTTATATATAATATCACTGTACCCAAAGGACAAAATAGAGCCCTATTTTTTACCTCATGGTTCCTGAAACACAGCTGACGCTAGTTCGGGCACCTATGGATTCATATTTACTCTGTACCTACGTAACTTGCGCGAATAAAAAACTATTTGTATGAAAGAGACTCAGCCCTTCGACTGTCTGGATCTCTGTCAGTCTGTATGTCACGTATCTGTATTGTATCTTTCAGGCTGTTATTCCCAGATCTCGTAAACGGAATGAGCTCACACCAGGAATTCAGACATTTAATGTAAAATGTTCACCCAAAGATAAATATTGGACTAAAAATCAATCAAACAATTTTGCAGACGGGCTCCAATGTTTTTATAATTGAAAAATACATGAGAAGTCGAAAAAACATTTTGGGTCCTGTGATGTGGGATTTTATCATCTAGAGATCATTATTATTTTTACGCGGATTACGCGAAAAGTAATAGGGGATATGAATATCCCCAGCAGAGAAGCGGGCGAAGATTATGTTAACCAATTATTTTTCTTTAGTATCTTATCAAATTAATCGCTTATCGTATGAATGACAGAGTAACTAGGAGGGATATAATCTTTTATTTATTTGTTTGTTTAAGGCTTATCAATAACAATTACACTGTTACATGTATAGGTTACATCATATTCTTACTCTAGGTTATCGAGCTAAATGCATGGTGCAAAGCATAGCAAGCATTATTTATTATAACCGAGAAGGAAGTTTACCTTCTGAACATAAAATGTAAACAACATAAAACTAAAAAAAATTAAAACTAAAAAATACAACTTTTAATAGTAATATACATTATAAGAAAAATTAGAGAGTAGGGTTTGCCGATTCGGCCATGACTGCTAAATTCAAATTAATTTTATATTTTGCCAGAATCTCCAAAAATATCTGCTGTATCGTTTTAATATTCCTCAACTAGTTTGCTAATTCTGGGAACAGGCGAGTTCGTCCCCAAAACAGTTTTACGGAATATGGGAGCACATGGGGTTATTTGTTTACGTGGATATCGAAACTCTATCTATATCGGTACTCTAAGTCTAAATTTTGTTAAAAGATTAGGACAATTGATATTGTGATGCAGTAATTTATGCAAAAAATATAAATCCATTTTAATATGTCTGTATCAAAGATTGAATTTATAAAAAGTTAGTCTGTCGCTGTATGAACGTAACTGCTTCACTTTTTTAGTTGAATAAGTTAAATGTCACATCATTTTTTGTACCCTCTCGAGTCTTAGAGTATGCACGGCATATTGTGGTCTCCAGGGCTACAATACTTTAACACAATGCTGCTGACTAGAAAGTTATACAAAAAGAAGTATTTAGTAGAAACCACGCGTCCTTCGCCGTGAGTCGTCCTTTCTTTTCATGGTAGGCTTACGTTGTATTTTCTTTTCTTATTTATCAGATGAGTGCGAAAGAGTCGCGCCGGTTCTTCCTTTAGATTGTCATAAAGTAAAGGAAAAAAAAGCGCGCCTCCTTCATGTAATCTTCTTTTCTTCATGGTAGAGGTAGTTAAACAACTCGCCTCTGTGTAGGTACACAAAATCTAAAACAGCTTTAAGATTGTCCTAGAATAAAAGTTCATCACCGTTTGTCGTCGACACCTGGACCTTCATTCATTCATTCATAAAAAGTTTTAAGGGCTTACCAACTGCTAAATTAGCAGCTCATTACAGGTGAGTACAGAAATCATACAAACTTATCGTTGTTATATGGATCACTAGCTTTCCGGGCGTGGCTCCGCCCACGCGTAAGGCGATATAGCGCAAAAACAATAACCTCTTTTTGTGCAGTTGGATAAAAACTATCCTATGTTTTTTCCCGGGTCTCAAACTATTTCCATACCAAATTTCATTCAAATCGGTCCAGTAGGTTTGGCGTGAAAGCATAACAGACAGACAGAGTTACTTTCGCATTTATAATATTAGTACTGATTTACGCAATCAAATCGAGACGCGGCGAAGCCACGATAACTCGAGAATTACCTACTACGTTGAAAATTTTGTCAGAAATATTAGAAATTTACAAAAAATATTACTAAACACGTAAATTTATAGATATTAATAAAACATATCAAGACATTTTATAATTGTAAATTTCCTACCTTTGGTTGTAAGAATCGATTGTAAAGCATTTGTCGTGATCATGATATTTCGGTCTTAAGAGACAAAATATACATAATAGACGTATGTAAAAAATATTATGAATTCCAGTTCCCATTCAATTAATCAGGATGTGTTTGATTCTTATAAGGTTTATGTATTAGAGGCCTAATTAAGAGACTCTGCCGTCTGAGTGACTGTATCTCTTTCAGTATGTACGACACAAATACATACATGAATTAAATGGTTAGGTAAGACAAATATAGAGTTACACACTAATATATATACCTATGAACACACATGTACTTATATATATATGTGTAGATATATTTTATATCTCTATGTTTAGATGCCATATACTTTGTTAATATTCATAGATATATAATAAAATATAAATCTATAATTTTATTTTATTGACTACTATACATTTACATATTATATGGATGAAGACAAGGGGTAAAAAGCAGCAAAAGTTAGTAGCACGAGGAATATCTGCTGGAAGCATATTATATAGAGAGCATTGAACTACCAAAAAAAATATGGTCTGCAGGACCTTCATCAAGGGCACACTCACATATAGAATGATCACGAATTCTTATTTTGGCTAAAAATACAGGAGTGCAGACATGACCCATTCGTAAGCGGCATATGGTAGATGTACCTTTCTTACAATATTTTTTATACTTAAAAAACCAGGGCTTAGTGGGAATGATACTTTGTAAATTACCATAGAATTTTCCCTTAGACTTCTTAGATATCTGCTAAATATTGTCCCAAGCAATACTCATTTGTGGCTGGCAAGTTAATGAGAGGTCATGGGAATAAACTTTATAATAATCTCTATTACCAAGAGTCTGCAGTTTCATTCCCTGGGGTTCCTACATGTCCAGGTATCCATGCTAGAACTATTTGTAAACCTTGCTGATGGATTCTATATAGGGCTTCTTTAATTTTAAAATTATGGGGAATTTATTCTTGGCTTTAAATTGGTATGCAAGTATAGCTTGTAGACAGCTTTTAGAGTCTGTAAAAATGATAGTGCGAGGAATTTCGTGGGAGGAGACATATAAAATGACCTCTGGAATAGCAATTCCTTCTCCCGTGAATACAGAGGCTATGGGGTGGCATTTGTTGTCTTAGGTTTTCGCGATTGTTGCACATAGTAATTAAACAACTTTTAACGGTTTAAATCGCGTATATTTTTCATTATTTTATCCCGACGTTTCAAGCACTTTGTCACCCCGTGACCACGATCACTGCAAAGTGTTTGAAACGTCGGGATAAAATAATGAAAAATATACGCGATTTAAACCGTTTAAAGTTGTTTAATTACTATGTGGCATTTGTTGTTAAGTATGATCCTATATTTTGGGATCCATACTGCACAAACCACTACACTATCATGAGACAGCATGGATGCATCTGTATACAGAGCAAGCCAGTCCTTCCATTTTGCATAAATTATTAGATTTTCGCCCTACGTACCCCACAACCTGGCGATTCGTTTCGTCAAGAGATGAGTTTTGGTCAGCACCTCCTCTCCCTTTCCATCGTCCATGAGCTACGAGTACACTGTATTTTCGTTTCCGTTTTTGTGCACTGATGAATGCAGGGGAGTCACGCCAATTCTTCCACCAGAGACGTTTCTTTGTTGGAAGAACTAGCGCGCCTCCTTCAGTGTTTTCTTCTTTTCTTCTTAAGTATAGTCAAACAACTCGCCGCTGTGTAGATACACAAATCTAAGACAGAGACAAATGATACAAACTTATCGTTGTTATATTGGTTATTTTAGCGTTTGAATCTAGGAGGAAGTATCTAGATTCTTCCTCCTAGGTTTGAATTGAAAGGCTGCACAGTGACGACGACTCAGGAATTACCTACAACTTTAAAAATTTCGTCAGAAAATCAAGAAATTTTCAAAAAATTAAATACGTTAATTACAGACATGAAAAGGAAGAATTATTTTATATTTGTAAATTTCCTACCGTTGGGTGTGAGAATCGATTGTCATTACCATGAAATGTTCCGGGCTAAAGAGACAAAAGAGATATGTATAAAGAAAACATAATGTAAAAAATATAATAAAATTCAGTTCAGATGCAATTGATTAGGATGTGTTTTTTATTCATATACTTATATTTTATTATTTTCATATAATATGTACTTTATAAGTATTCGTACACAAAGGATGAAATGGAGCCCTATAGAGACTCTAGGTACCTCAGGTAAAAATTTCGTCAGAAATTTAAAAAAGTCTAAGTATTACTAACTACGTGAAATTACAGGCGTGAAAAGGAAGAACGATATTATATATGTAAATTTCCTACCTTGGGTAAAAGAATCGATTGTCGTTATCATGATAGGTATTCCGGGCTAAAGCGACAAAAGAGACGTATGTAAAAAAATAATAATCCAAAAAAATATATTAAAATATAGTTCAGATGTATAGAATCAGGTTGTGTTATTCATATAAATATGTTTTATTTCATATTTTTTATAGAATATGTACTTTATAAGGTATCGTACACAAACTTCCTTTTATATATAATATCACTGTACCCAAAGGACAAAATAGAGCCCTATTTTTTACCTCATGGTTCCTGAAACACAGCTGACGCTAGTTCGGGCACCTATGGATTCATATTTACTCTGTACCTATGTAACTTGAGCGAATAAAAAACTATTTGTATGAAAGAGACTCAGCCCTTCGACTGTCTGGATCTCTGTCAGTCTGTATGTCACGTATCTGTATTGTATCTTTCAGGCTGTTATTCCCAGATCTCGTAAACGGAATGAGCTCACACCAGGAATTCAGACATTTCATGTAAAATGTTCACCCAAAGATAAATATTGGACTAAAAATCAATCAAACAATTTTGCAGACGAGCTCCAATGTTTTTATAATTGAAAAATACATGAGAAGTCGAAAAAACATTTTGGGTCCTGTGATGTGGGATTTTATCATCTAGAGATCATTATTATTTTTACGCGGATTACGCGAAAAGTAATAGGGGATATGATTATCCCCAGCAGAGAAGCGAGCGAAGATTATGACAGTGAACCAATGATTTTTCTTTAGTATCTTATCAAATTAATTGCTTATCGTATGAATGACAGAGTAACTAGGAGGGATATAATCTTTTATTTATTTGTTTGTTTAAGGCTTATCAATAACAATTACACTGTTACATGTATAGGTTACATCATATTCTTACTCTAGGTTATCGAGCTAAATGCATGGTGCAAAGCACAGCAAGCATTATTTATTATAACCGAGAAGGAAGTATACCTTCTGAACATAAACATTAAAATGTAAACAACATAAAACTAAAAAAAATTAAAACTAAAAAATACAACTTTTAATAGTAATATACATTATAAGAAAAATTAGAGAGTAGGGTTTGCCGATTCGGCCATGACTGCTAAATTCAAATTAATTTTATATTTTGCCAGAATCTCCAAAAATATCTGCTGTATCGTTTTAATATTCCTCAACTAGTTTGCTAATTCTGGGAACAGGCGAGTTCGTCCCCAAAACAGTTTTACGGAATATGGGAGCACATGGGGTTATTTGTTTACGTGGATATCGAAACTCTATCTATATCGGTACTCTAAGTCTAAATTTTGTTAAAAGATTAGGACAATTGATATTGTGATGCAGTAATTTATGCAAAAAATATAAATCCATTTTAATATGTCTGTATCAAAGATTGAATTTATAAAAAGTTAGTCTGTCGCTGTATGAACGTAACTGCTTCACTTTTTTAGTTGAATAAGTTAAATGTCACATAATTTTTTGTACCCTCTCGAGTCTTAGAGTAGGTATGCAAGGCATTGTGTGGTCTCCAGGGCTATAATACTCTATCACAATGCGGACTAGACAGTTATACAAGAAGAATTATTTAGTAGAAACCACGCGTCCTTCGCCGTGAGTCGTCCTTTCTTTTCATGGTAGGCTTACGTTGTATTTTCTTTTCTTTTATTGATCAGATGAGTGCGAAAGAGTCGCGCTGGTTCTTCCCTCAGATTGTCAAATTTGACGGAAGAACAAGCGCGCCCACTTCGGGGTTATGTTCTTTTCTTCATGATATAGGTAGTCCAACAACTCGCTGCTGTGTAGGTATATAAAATCTAAAACAGCTTTACGACTCTTCTAGAATGAAAGTGCATTCCTGTGTGGCGTCAAGACATGCGTCTTCATCCATATAAAGTTAATATATAAGGACTTAACTACTGCTAATTTAGCAGCTCCATATAGGCGATTATAAAAGTTATACAAACTGCTCGTTGATATATGAGTTATTTTAGCGTTTGAATTGAGAGGCGGCGAAGCGACGACGACTTGGGAATTACCTACTACGTTGAAAATTTCGTCATAAATATCAGAAATTTACAAAAAATATTACTTAACACGTAAATTTATAGGTATTAAAATGATATCAACCAGATTTTATATTTGTAAATTTCCTACCGTTGGGTGTAAGAATCGATTGTAAAGCATTTGGCATCATAATGACATTTGCGGCTAAAGAGACCAAATAGACGTATGTGAAAAATATTATGAAATTCAGTTCATGCAATTAATCAGGATGTGTTATTCTTATAGATACGTCTTATGTATTATTTTTATAATATTGATAGAAACAGTACTTTGAGGGTTTCGTACCCAAAGGGAAAAATGGAGCCCTAATTAAGAGACTCTGCCGTCTGACTGACTGTATCTCTTTCAGTATGTATGTATGCCACAGTTCTCTGAATCGTTGACGGAATGAGTTGCACACTGAAATCTAGACATTTGGTGTAAAACATTGACCCAAAGATGAACATATTCAATTATTTACATTACTACATAGGTATAGTATCGATGCATTACTTTTCTCTATGGAATAGTGGATCAAATATATCACTACTTACATACTACTAGATGTCGTCAGCTTTTGGAACTCATGGTACCGCCGTATATGCAGAATAAATAACACAACCACATATTTTTAAGACGACAAAAACTATTTATTTTTAGATATTAATATTTTAAAAGTGCGCCATCTCTCGCCGAGTTACTATACTATTTTCACAAATGCAGGGCCGTATTCATCGCGGTTGAGGTTTGAGCTGATTAACGATTATCGAGCTTTTGCTATTCACCGACAGATATTTTTAGGAATAAGGTGGGACTAGACCAGCTTTCCTTCCTCCTCACCCCACAACCAAGCGACACGTTTCGTCGAGGTATGATTTGTGATCAGCCTCTCCTCTCTCCTTCCATCCTCCATGAGCTACGAGTAGATTGTATTTTCTTTTCCGGTCTTGTGCACACTGTTGAATGCAAAGGAGTCACGCCAATTCTTCCACCAGAGACGTTTCTTTGTTGGAAGAACTAGCGCGCCCCCTTCGGTGATATCTTCTTTTCTTCATAGTATAGGTAGTAAACAGCTGGCTGCTGTGTAGGTATACAAAATCTTAAACAGTTTATGGCTCTCCTAGAATGAAATTTCATCCCCGTGTGGCGTCGAGACCGATGAATCCATATAAAGTTTTTATGGGCTTAGCAACTGCTAAATTAGCAGGTCCATATAGGTGAGTATGAAAATCATACAAACTTGTTATACGATTTATTTTAGCAGAAATCAGTTTGTTTATTGAATAACTGTGTACATAAAGAAGGAAGGTAATATAACAAAGAAGTTTCAACAGTTTGCCCATTGCGATGTGATGTGCCCATGATACTGACCTAGGCCCGAATCCCTCACAAACCTATTTACACAATGTCAGCCGTATTTTTCTCTATATAAACGGTGGCTTCCAAAATTAAGTGCTCAGATTTATTGTGATAGCTCCAGGAGTCACCAGACTCAGTACCAGTATACCCTTCAGGTGGAACCTCTGCCCAAATTAGTAGTAAAAGTGAGTTGCGGAAACTTGTAAGTCTAAGGGCCTGTTTCAGAATGTTCGAGTAAGTTCCAGTTTTACTACCCAGAACATTAAACAAAACACTATCTTTGCGTTTCACAGTCATCGATTTAGCCTATCCATCGGTTAAAGCTTGAAACGCGCTGCATATTAACTGTCATTTTTATCATTCATTATTTTGTTATTTAATGTGTTGCATAGCAACCCGAAACTTTATTAGGACATTCTGAAACGGGCCCTAAGTGTTAATTAATAATTTATTTTTTGAAATAAAATAAATGTGTGTGTGTGTCCATAAGTTTTTTTTTTAAGACAACTGAATAGGTCCACACAACAGAGCGTTCAATAATTTATGGTAGGTATCATTTACCTATAGTATCACTACTACATTTAGTTAAACTTAAAGAAAAAACTAAGAGATAAAGATTTAGGGTAAGTATGTACTTTAAAATAAAATAATATCTTAATGTATTAACTAGAATTCAAATTCAAATTAAAAATTATTTATTTGCTTGAACGTGGGTATGTGTATAAGGTGTTACAGAAAATAGGTAGTGCTCCACATTCCACCATAATGGTATGCGAAATCATACATTATAATATAAGTATAAAAGTGACTTGTTAAATTTAGAGAATAATTACAAAATTACTAAATTTACATGTCAAATTTTACATTCTATCCTTCAAACATACCTACATGGGAAAGATTTAATTCTATGTCAATTATATTACATTATTAATTTACACATTTTAATATTACATAAATTAGTCAAATTATTATTTATTTTTCAAAGATTTATATGAAGCAGTGATGGCTCAGTGGCATTGGCTATTGACTGCCGCGCAGCAGTCCATGGTTTGAATCCCGCCGCGGGCTTGAGCTTCACCGCGTGGTGGAAGGGCTTTTTGCGAATGCCCGCCTGGCTAGCGACCACCCTCAAGTTGAAAATCTGCCGCCAAGCACCTAAGGGTGTGTTCCGGTAGCAGTCCTTGAGAGCCAGTGAAATTACAGGCACATAAGACTTAACAACTATAAGTCTCAAGGTGACTAGCGCAGTGTAAGTTATAGGCAGAGGTAAGCCGCTTAACATCAGGTGGGCCTCGAGCTTTCTCCGTCACAATAACATAAAAAAAAAGATTATACAAATTTGTCATTTAAATATTGTTCTTCTTGTAATAACATTTCGATACCAACAATTAAAACAATTTTCTCTTAAATAACATGACGCATCATGATTCCAGTATCGATGTTGGTAGATGATTGTATAACCTAGGGGCTATACCAAACAAGCTGTTGCTATAAAGAGTAGTGCGGGGAAGTGTCCGAATTCTCATTTTATGCCGTTCACTTCTGAGGGTGATGAACAGATTCAAATTATTCCTTACAAATAATACAACTTCATAAATATATAAACACGAATTGCAAGATTTACAGTTGCACCGGGAGTAATCGTTGAAATATTCTTTCATATCATAATATACTTTTGATGTAAGCCATGCTTTTAATGTGTTGTTTTTTAATATTTTTATTTCATTGAATAGTTATATATACATATAGAGCCATCACATATTAATCGCTATTGCGAAACATGCCAATAGTAATATTAATATTGTTAAGTTTGCAGCAACGCCTGCTAGACGAATTACATTACAAATTTACGAGTGAAAAAATTATAGCCATGTGCGGGATTCGAACCCGCTGGTGACCCGAGGGGTGGATGGACGCGGGTTCGATTCCCGCACATGACTATAATTTTTTCCCTCGTAAGTTTGTAATTTTGTAATGCTATTATTAATTTGTGGCATACATATATTATGTTTCTGTTTGGATCTTAATAAATCGGAGCGGCTTGACTTAATCTCAAAGAAATTATTTTCATTACGCTTGACAAACACAAAATTGATTTCATATATATAAATACAGGTAGTAGTGAGAATATTATTAGTTTTAAAAACGTAAACGCCCATATAGTGATCGAATTGAGACGCGGCGAAGCGAAGACAACTCGGGAATTACCTACTACGTTGAAAATTTCTTCTGAAATATCAGAAATTTACAAAAAATATTACTAAACATGTTTATTTATAGGCATTAAAAAGATATCAAGACAAATGTTATATATGTAAATTTCCTACCGTTGGGTGTAAGAATCGTAATGTATGGGCTAAAGAGACAAAATAGACGTATGGTAAAAATATGTTGAATTTCAGTTCACATTCAATGAATCAGGATGTGTTAGTCATATACTTATATTTTATTTTTATTATTTTAATAGAATATTCTGCGACTGTATCTGTCAGTCTGTATGTCACGTATCTGTATCTCTGAGTTTGTATGTCACGGTTCTCCAACTATATAAAAGAAATTAGCTGCATGCAAGAAATTTAGATGTTTGGTGTAAAACATGGTCGTTATAAATTCAATTACCTAAATTATTTTTCATTTAGTTATAAATCAAATGACCAAAATTTTTCAGTAGCGCTCCAATGTTTTTTTAATTGAAAAATACATGAGCAGTTGAAAAAACATTTTTGGAACTGTGGGATTTAATCATTTAGAGATCATTGCGTTGATATATATATATATATTATTCAGGTAATACCTTATAGAGAGATATAATATTTTAGAAGAAAGCACGCGCCGTGAGCAGTCCTTTATTTGCAAGGTAGGCTTACCTACGAGTACATTGGCTTACCTACGTTGTTTTTTCTTTTCTTTTGCAGATGAGTGCGAAAGAGTCGCGCCGATTCTTCCTTCAGATTGTCTAATTTGACGGAAGAACCAGCGCGCCTCCTTCATCTGATCTTCTTTTCTTCATGATGTAGTCAAACGCTCATCGCTGTGAAACCTAAAAAAACCTTTAAATCACTATACAAATCTCCAAGAGTTAAAATTCATCCTCGTTTGCCATCGAGAACTGAACCTCATCCGTTCAAAGTTCAATTCCTCTCTCCTCGTTTACTTCGTCGTCGCACCTAAATATAACTTTGCCCTAGACTAATACTTGCCTTAAACTTAAATCAAACAATAATAGTTACTCAAACAACATTTAAACAGCAACTTTATTATTTCATGATAATAATACTTTTTTTTATGCCTGATAGGTTAGCCTTTGACCACTATCTCACCTGATGGTAAGTGATGATGTGGTCGAAGATGCTGTTCAGGCTAACCTAGAATTACTCAAGGACAGCTGCCGGAACACACCGTTAAGTGCTTGGCGACAGATTTTCAACTTGAGGGTGGTAGCTAGCCAGGCGGGCATTCGCAAAATGCCCTACCACCATGCTATAACGGTGACTGCCATCCTAAGACAACAACTGGGACCGACGGCTTAACGTGCCCTCCGAAGCACGGAAGCGCTCAGTAGTAATCTCAGTAGCGGTCACCCATCCAAGTCATGACCACGGCGGACGTTGCTTAACTTTGCTGATCGGTTAAGAACAGCTAAGCAAACTTCGCTACGAGCGCTTCTACTGACTAAGCATATAAATGTAATATGTGGTTTTTTGAACTGTAAGATTTTTTTTATTGTTCAAAAAAGTGAATACTAAACATACATAGACAAAACTTAATATAGTCTTAAAAGCTTAGGTACGTATTTACTTATTTAAGTTAAGTAGGTTGTACAAATATAAGTATCAAGGAAAACATTGCATAAAATTATACTCAAAGAATATTATACTATGTACTTACTGTTAGCATCCGGCATGATATTAATAAATTATGAATGTAATTATCGATACATGAATATTAACTTTAAAAAAGATAAATTAAATTTGTGAATTTAAGAAGAATTTTCAATATAAAACACGATATATTAATGAAAATGGTAACATAAAAGGATGCAAAATAAAACATTATGTTGGGCGGCCATGACAAAAAAAAAGAAAGGGAGGCGCGAGATGTGTTGTGTGAGATATAAAAAAGAAAAAACAAGTTTGGCGAATGCGAAGATAGTGACTGTCACGGAAAACTGATAAATATAACTGAAGGAAAATCATCACATCGAGGATAATCATAGGAAGTTGTCCTGGAAGGGTAAGACGTTTTTACATTACTTACTAGGTAGGTATCTATAATTTTTAACAAAGTTGGCTACATGCTACACGTCACTCTAGCTCATCATAATCACAATAGTATATTGTGATTATGATGAGCTGTGATAACAATACAATAGTATATTGTGATTATGATGAGCTGCGTCGTATCTCAGGTCATAATTATATTTTATTTTACTTGGAAAACAAACAGCTTACTTATAGAAAATAATAAGTACAAAGATAATAAATTTACATAAGCCTTTAGAAGTTTTCACTAGTATAAGTGAGATTGTATCAGTGTCTCTAACAACATTAACAAGATCATTATGCTCATTATGAGGTGTGTAAGTTAAAGTGAAAATTTAAATTGATTTTAATACAGATAGAAATAGAGCCTAACAATCAAAGCCACATAAGAATATAGGAAGAATTTCTTACAGTATTAGGTATTTATGTGTATTATTGTGAATTCTCGGTATTTTTTTTCCTTTATATGTAAATTATATATTCGACAGTATTGACATGAATTGTTTATTGTAAACATTGATTTTATAAGATCTATAATTAAAATGCAGTTATCATTTCCACATTTTTTATTTTTTATATTTATGACATAAATCATATATCAAATAAAAATATACAATAAATCGTTGTGATAAAAGGCGAACGATATTAAAACGAAAATATGCTAAATAAATTGCAAACAAATTACATGCACCCAATAATGTTATGATAATACTCTGACAGCAATATAGCAACATACAAACACTTATGAAGATATATATTTAGACTGTTCTCTCATAAATATCAACATTTCGGGGATCTTTGAGCTCCTACTGCTTTTCAAATATTAAAGCTAGGATTCAAATGCTCTCATTTATGTCATTTTATTCTAAACCTGTAGGCTTATTAAAACCAAACATAGAAAATAATATCTTTAAGTACAGTGTTTTTTTTAGTACAGTGTCGATTTTGACGCTGTACATTGAAATAGTGACGAAACGTTTTTTTTTACGTCCGAAATAGACCATAACGCTTATCCGTGCCCTGCTTATTTTATTTTACTTGATAGGTAATTTCTAGGTATATATCGCTAGCGATTCTTTGCCACGACTAATATATATATATATGTATGTATACTTATACTAAAATATGCAAGGTCATATACCACCGCGCTGGAGGCAACTGTGAATCAAATGGTTCCACTGCCCATACATTATAAAATAAGTAAAGTTAAATCTAAGTCGTAATAGAGCTTGTAATAAGAAGAAGAAGAAGAAGAAAAAGAGATATCTCAAAAGTTGCGTCTCCGGTAGAGTGCGCCATTAATAGATATACGTACTATAAAATTACTTTCGCTTCTTACTAAATTACTACACAAACCTGACAGCAAAAAAATGTTTATGTTTCAAAATTTCAATTAAATGTTTACTGTTTTATTTTCAACATGTATCCGTCTTTATTGTTTTGTTAATTGCGGCCACCGATGGCGTACAATTCTACGTTCATCGCGTTAATTGTTTGAATAGCTGAAAAGTTATTAACATTTATTTGGTAATTTTATTGATAGTTTTTTTTTTTTTTTTTTTTATGCCTGATAGGTTAGCCTTTGACCACGATCTCACCTGATAGTAAGTGATGATGTGGTCGAGGATGTTGTTCAGGCTAACCTAGAGTTACTGGCTCTCAAGGATAGCTGCCGGAACACACCGTTAGGTGCTTAGCGACAGATTTTCAACTTGAGGGTGGTAGCTAGCCAGTCGGGCATTCGCAAAGTGCCCTACCACCATGCTGTAACGACTGCTATCCTAAGAAAACAACCGGGACCGACGGCTTAACGTGCCCTCCGAAGCACGGAAGCGCTCAGTAGTAATGTCACCAGCGGTCACCCATCCAAGTCATGACCGCGGCGGACGTTGCTTAACTTTGCTGATCGATTCAGAATGGCTAAGCAAACTTGGCTACGAGCGCTTCAAAAAATATAATTTAAAAGATAGTCTCGTAATTTTTTGTAATAATAACTTCAATTCAATTTTTTTTCGGTATTTTTTCGTTTATACACGCTGGTCTCCGATCGTTTCCCGTTTGTTAGAGCGCGCATCGGTCTCATACTTTTAAAATATATGTAAAATACTGGATTTCATGTATGGATATTTCCACTGATGATGTCCCCAGAGACGTCTCCGCTGGTTACAATCGGGACAAATTTTAAAGCAACTTCCAGTTGCCTTACTGGGGACATTGACGGTGACAATAAGGATTTTTTTTTGAGAGGTCAAATGCTTCCTTCCCGTCTTCCACTACGAGGGTGTCGGTAAGGGATACGTAGGACTAGAAACTTCTAAAAAATGCCCTATTATAATTAATAATCACCTATAAGTAAGAAAACTAGTACCTACCTATAATAAAAACGTCTAATAACGTTAGTAGTATTCTTAAAGATAAACTTACCCGTATGACCTCAGGGCAGGCGTAGTGCGGGCTCCCGCACGAGGTCTCGAGAAGGCTGCCAGCTGGCTGGAGGGATGCCATGCCGAAGTCTGCAATCTTGATATTGTTCCGCTCGTCTAGAAGCAGGTTCTCTGGTTTTAGGTCCCGGTGGCTGTAAAACGATAAAGATATCAAGAAGTTTTATTAGTCTGAGGGCCTGTTACAGAATGTTCGAGTAAGTTCCGGTTTTACTACCCCGAACATATTTATTAAACAAAACACTATCTTTGCGTTTCACAGTCATCGATTTAGCCTATCCATCATCGGTTATAGCTTGAAATGCGCTGCATATTTACTGTCATTTTTATCATTTAGTTATTTTATGTGTTGCATAGCAACCCGAAATTTTATCATGACATTCTGAAACGGGCCCTTAGGTTTTCACGATTGTTACACATAGTAATTAAACATCTTTAAACGGTTTAAATCGAGTATATTTATCGTTATTTAAAACCAATAAAACCAACTAGTCACCCCGTGAACACGATTACTGCAAAGTGTTTGATAGGCAAGTCCAAGTTACATATAAAACATTTATACTACTTAAATATACTTAATTCTAATTATGCCTTAAATAATTGATTAAATTTAATAATCATAATATTCTGACACTTAATACAGTTAAAAACAATTAATTATCGCGTTTGCGCTTGTCCTAAAAACAAAGATTCTAAAAGCTGCATTGACATATATATTCTTTTAATGTATAGAATGGATTGTTTTCAAAAAACTTCTTAGGTTTTAGTTTGAACAAACTGTATTTTAAGGTGGTCAAGCTTTTTTATTATACATCCGTATTTTCGAAACGTTCTTGTTTCTGTACTTTAGCTAATCTGATTTTTGGTACAACCCAAATTTCATTATTTTTTATAAGTCGCTAACAGGTTTCAATGTGGAGCGATTATTAATAACAAATATTTTTAAAAAGTATAAAAATATATATCTAGTGACAATTCCGCCTAATTTTCCTGTTCAGCCTACGTGACGTCACAAACGCCACGAGACCTCCTGAAGATGCTTCGTTTAGAAGCGAAACTAGTCGGATATTCTTCCGGTTAGAGTGCGTGGCGTTTGTGACGTCACGTCGCCTTAACAGGAAAATTAGGCGGAATTGTCACTAGATATATATTTTTATACTTTTTTAATTGTTTCATTAAAATATTATTTAATGTTCTCTTAAGATACTTTTAAAAATATTTGTTATTATATAGTTAGGCTGCGTGGAGTTTGTATATAATACTTATCAAAATATTTGCTACTAGCTTTCCGGGCGCGGCTCCGCCCGCGCGTATGTCGGTTATCGCGCGAAAACATTAACCTCTTTTTGCGCAGTCGGATAAAAACTATCCTATGTTTTTTCCCGGGTCTCAAACTATCTCCATACCAAATTTCATTCAAATCGGTCCAGTAGTTTTGGCGTGAAAGCGTAACAGACAGACAGACAGACAGACAGAGTTACTTTCGCATTTATAATATTAGTACTGATTATTAAATATGGATTTCCGCAAAGTAACGCCTGAATCTATTCATTACCTTCTTAAAGTTAATATAGATCTACCTATAGTTACTAGGTATACTATAGTTTTCCAAGAATGTATAGACATTTTTGGAAAACAAACGGATACGTAATGATTGATGCTTCTATAAAATTGAATTTAGAATGTTGGTTTCCAATTATGGCAATTTTTTTATACCTATTAGGCTAGCCTTTGACCACTATCCCACCTGAGTTAAGACCTTGATGGTGACCGATAATTTTGTCGAAGATTATGTTTAGGCTAACCTAGGATTCCTGGCTTTTAAGTGCAGCTGCCGGAACACACTTGTGTGCTTGGCGACAGATTATTTTAGCATTTTGCGAATGCTCGGCTGACTAGCCACCACCCACGACTAGAAAAGCTATTGCCAAGCACCTACAATGTGTTCCGGCAAAACACTTTGAGAGCCAGTAAAATTACAGGTACATGAGACTCAACAACTGTATATATTTTGCATGGTGGTAGGGCACTTTGCGGATGCCCGCCTGGCTAGCTACTAGCACCCTCAAGTTGAAAATCTGTCGCCAAGCACCTAACGGTGTGTTCCGGCAGCTGTCCTTGAGAGCCAGTAATTCAAGGTTAGCCTTTTTTGTTTTTTTTTTGACGCTGGGAAAAATGCATTACGCATGCCCCCCCATCGGGGGATGGAGGGGGTATGTGGGACTCCCCGGTAGAAGACTGGTATACCCACTAAACAACCCAGCGGCATTCCGGCATCGTCTGTTTGGTGAAGGACTGGGAGACTGGCAGAGCCTTTACGTCCAGTCCCTCGCCGACGACCGCCCGCACTTACAGTGGGGCCTGCACGCCCCTCCCAGCGGGAGGGGCCCGGGAATGGCCAGTAATGCTCAGCCATTCCCGCCCGACGGAGGCGGTGAGCAATTCTAGGTTAGCCTGAACAAAATCGTCGACCACATCATCACTTACAATCAGGCGAGATAGTGGTCAAAGGCTAACTTATCATGCATAAAAAAAAAATCTCAGTGTGACAGGCGCAGTGCAGTTCGTCATTTGGGACGAAAAGCATCTGTTATAGGCAGAGATTACCACTTTGCATCAGATGGGCCTAGTGATTGTTCCATTATTCCATTACACAAAAAAAAATATCTAGTGTAAAAACATAAAGTGGACATTATTATCTCCAGTAATGCCAGTGGGGATAAGCTGGTGGGGGTACAACAAGGAGCCGAAGATGTCGTGGTAGAACCAGAGTTTTTTAACATATTGAAATACATATTTCGACATGATACTCCGCCGCTGATACTCGTATGTAGTGTTATTTTCTTAGGTATCTAATAAAGAAATAGATTGCTTATTATAACGTGTAAAATAAATGTGCCAGAAGTAGACAAGGGATATGATCTATCAGAAGAAACCGCTCGTTCCTCATTGTGAGTTGTCCATTCTTCGTAAGGTTGTATCTTCTTTTCTTGTCTATTGCAGATGATGAGTGCGGAGGAGTCACGCCTTTCTTCCCTCAGATTAGTATAGATCCAGCGGAAGATAAGCGCGCCTCCACCAAAAAGCCGATTCAGATTACCCGTTTTGTGCTATTTTGCTTCTTTCTCCCCTTCTAATTACTTAATATAATTATTGTCGAGTTCATATACTTAATACCTATATAAAGATTTAAAAAAAACATTGAACAGCTAATAAAAATTGGTACCTCAGTAAAATAATGTGATTTAAATAAATATATAAATAAAATAAGTAAGTTAGTACCTTCTACTGTGCTGTCATCATTGGCTAAACTTATACAATACAAAATTCTTTATTGATCAACAATCTTAAGGAAAACAATAAAATTATTACAAAAAAATTAATACATTAGATTTGACAAAGGGCGGCCTTATCGCTTAAGCAATTTCTTAGAGGCAACCTTGCGTGGAGAGGATTTACAATATTGCGGTTTAGGGAGTCCAACGAGAGAAAAATAATAATGATAAAACATATGTACTATACATTATAATAAGCACAGCACACATATAATTATCTTGAATTGTGCCTAAACTATACTTATATAATTAAAACATAAATACAATACATTATAATATTACATAACGTATAATATACTACAATCTATATAATACAATACATACCTACATATCTTATACAAAACATAATAAGTATATGTAAAATATTTGATAAGTATTGCTTCTTCACCATATCTATACTTATAATAAAACTGTAACAGGACCAATTCTGTACATGGCAGATATTTTGAAAAAAAAAAATGTACAGTACTCTGTAGCTGATACTGATGCCGAAACTGTATTTTTTTTTATTTTTGTCTGTCTGTCTGTCTGTCTGTCTGTCTGTCTGTCTGTCTGTCTGTCTGTCTGTCTGTATCCCGGCCGCGCATCACTCCAAAACTACTGGATGGATTTCAATGAAACTTAGCATGGTTTGAGTTCATACTACAAGGTAGGATAATTTAGCTTTTTATCCCGAAATTCAGTATGGTTCCCATGGGAGAGGGGGTGAAAGTCAAAGTTAATAAATTACAACTAAGTGTATATTACACTTAGTTGTAATTTATTAACGCGTAGTCCGATTTCATACGTTCTTTTTAGGGTTCCGTACCCAAAAGGTAAAAACGGTCTGTCCGGCTGTCCGTCCGTCTGTCCGTCCATCCGTCCGTCCGTCCGTCTGTCACCAGGCTGTATCTCAAGAACGGTGATAGCCAGACAGTTGAAATTTTCACAGATGATGTATTTCTGTTGCCACTATAACAATAAATACAAAAAGTTGGCCAAGTGCGAGTTGGACTCGCGCACGTTTAAACAAAAAATAGGTTAAAATACGAAGTCTAATGTTGTATAGCTAATGGTACGGAACCCTTCGTGCGCGAGTCCGACTCGCACTTGGCCGATTTTTTTGTTAGAATAGTGGTACTTTAAAATTTATCCCGTAAATATTTCAAAGTCATCGGGTTTCAACGTATTTAAATTATCTGCTGGTGCAAAATAATTAAGCGCTACAAAGAAAGTACTAGGATACTACTCAGAAATAACAGACATCACAACCTAAATATTACGTTCCAAATAACTTGACATCCAGAATGTACAGGAACCTTTGAACGTACGGCTCATCTTAAGCTGGCATTTGCACTTTATCGTATAGGTCTATTATAGATAGGTCTGTAGTCGGACCACTCCAAAAGATTCTGATATTTCAAACAATAAAACACAGTTTTTTTTATTACGATAAGCACAATTTCCCTATGTATATATTTCATAACATGTAATGCTCTAATCAGTCTAATCTATACCTATAACAAGTTGGAGAAGGCAGGTAGGGAAGCGCGAGGGGTAAGACGCTTACATTTATCTATTTATATTTATACTCATAATAAAACTGTAATAGGTTCAATTCTGTACATTGCAGATATTTTGAAAATATTTTTTCAGAGCAATCTGTAGCTGATACTAATGCAAAAACTGTTTTTTTTCTGTCTGTCTGTCTGTATCAGCGCATCACTCCAAAACTACTGAATGGATTTAATTGAGACTTAGCACGATTTGAGTTCTTACTACGAAGAAGGATATACAATACTTTTTATCCCAAAATTCAGTACGATTCCCTTAGGAAAGGGGATGAAAGTCAAAATGTAAAGTGAGTTGTAATTTATTAACGCGTAGTCCGATTTCAATCATTATTTTTTTGATACAATAGTGGTAACGTAATTATTTTGTATTAGTTTTAGTAGTTCAGAAATTACAGATATCACAAACTAAATATTTCATTCAAAATAACTTGAACCGCGGAATGTTGAGAAACCTTTAAACGTACGGCTCATCTTAAGCTAGCATTCGCACTTTATCATAAAGGCTTAATAGAAATATTATATCAGCCGCATTGTCTACTGCTGAACACAGCCTCCACCACTATGGGAGGGTTTACCATAATCCCCACGCTTGGTAGGCATCTTGGGGATCGCGGTGTGAGATATCAGTTCCTCAGAAAGCGCTGCTGCCCACCCTCTGTAGTACTCTTTATCGCCTCTTACAACACCTACTACGGGTAAAGATGGGGGGGTGACATTATAGCCCGGCACCCCAAGGACAGCCCGACAACCCACAGGCAGCCCAGAACCCCACGGGCAGCACGGCACCCTTATTTAGTTTTGCAAGCTTGCTACGATAAAACTCTAAAATCTGGTACATTCACCACAATCAGTTTTTATAACTTCATATCTTTTTTTTGCCGGATACATTTCGGAGACTACGCAATGGAAGTGCACAATGTTGTCTTAGGTTTTCGCGATTGTTACACTTTGTAATTAAACAACTTTAAACGGTTTAAATCGTGTATATTTATCATCATTTTTGTCCCGACGTTTCAAACACTTTGTAGTGATCTTGGTCACGGGGTGACTGTCGGGACAAAAATAACGATAAATATACGTGATTTAATCCGTTTAAAGTTGGAAGTGAACAAATTTAGTAGATTGTTATACAAAGGTCGAAAGGAATTGATAACTTTCACCCGCGTTCAGCTCTCTACTTTTAATTTCAAATTTAAGAAAGTAAAAAAGTAGCTTTTCTAAAAATGATTCATTGAAAAAATAACTTACTTACTAAAAAAATATTGAGAGGATAGAACTATTTGTGAAATTATACGTAAAATTTTGTTTGGAATATTTACGGGCGGCAATTGCCCGAAGAGGAATCTCTCTGCTTTTCACTACTAATATAAGGAATAACGATATAAAAATAGTATGTTTTTTTTTATATTATTTATTTTGATTTTAATAACATGAGCAGTACCTATTTAAAATTAATGCGGCTATAGTCCAAGTAGGAATCGATGACTCTCATACGTGTTAAGCACTCTACTTTTCATTTAAAATATGAGGACGGTAAAAAAAAAATGTAGTTTTTCTAAATATTTACTAATAATAAGCATGAGTAGAAGATACAAAGATAAACTAGGAGTTAGAACAATGTAAGTTAGTTTTTTTTAACCCTGCCAAACATAGTTGTTATTAATTTTTTTTATAACAACAGAGTATTTTACAACGAAAAATCTTAGACGTATAAGTTTGTTTACACCAATGGTTACCATTGTTACAAATCATTCCAGCCCAAGAGAAGGAAGCATTTACTATGAGTTTTTTCCGGCCTTAGGTGGGAAGGAGCCTCTACTACCCGCTACTCAAATCAAACAAACACTACTTTCCGAGAATGAGAAATAAAAAAAATATGTTCGTTCTACCGTCAAACAAACCGCCGTTTTAAAATCGAAATTGTAAAAAAACGCACAATGTACTTTACTTCAACATTTATTGTGCGAACCGGGAAAGAACTCTCTGAGTTACTTAACTACTGTCTTCTGGAAAATACAACCCGGGAGTTTTGAAATCAAAATTAAAAAGCTCCATTCTGAGCTATGTTTACTATAAGAGTGCTTCACCGCAGACCACAGTGTTGCTTAATATGGGATAAACAGTGCACAAATGTGAATAATTAGTCTGCAGGTACGGCAATCGCGAACGAAGTCGCGGGTACAGCTAGTCTTTGAATAAAGAAATAGATTTAGCTTGTCTGATATCAACAGGTAGTGCATTCCACAAGAAGACTGCATGTTTTGTAAATGATTTATTGAAAAAATTTGACGATGAGACAGGCATATTCAAAAGCAATGTATTTGTTGAACTAAGAGAGAGAGAGAATGTGTTTTATGCAGAAATTTAAAACGTTCCTTGAGATAAAGAGGAGTAGTGGGATTGAACAGAACGCTATAAAGTAGAGAAAGGACATGAGCATCTCGGCGACGTCGGATAGGTAACCATTCAAGCATATTGCGAATTTGTGTGACATGGTCATACTTGCGCAAACCAAATACGAATCGAATGCAAAAATTGTGTAAGCACTCTAGCTTATTCGTCTGTTCTTCAGGTAAGTCAAGATAGCAAGCGTCAGCATAATCTAATAAAGGGAGCAAGAGGGATTGTGCTAGAGTAATTTTGGTGGCTTTTGGAAGGAAGTTACGCAACCGCCGAAGCGATCCGGCTGTTGCAAATATTTTTCTTTGAAAATATTTTGAAAGACTGCTGTAACTTAATTTTAAATCCAAAAACTGACTGTCTTATAATTTGTGTAGGCGAGAATGACTCAAACCCTACAATGTTATTAGCCGAGCTCACTATAGCCCTAAAACAATTGAATACATTTCAAGTTTTTGTTTTGAGTGTGACTAATTTGACATTATTATTATTTTTTTTTTTATTGCCGATAGGTAAGCCTTTGACCACAATCTCACGTGATGGTAAGTGATGATGTGGTCTAAGGTGTTAACTGGCTTAACCTAGAATTACTGGCTCTCAAGGACAGCTGCTGGAACACACCGTTAGGTGCTTGGCGACAGATTTTCAACTTGAGGGTGGTCGCTAGCCAGGCGGGCATTCGCAAAAATGCCCTTCCACCATGCGGTGAAGCTCAAGCCCGCGGCGAGATTCGAACCATGGACCTGCTGCGCGGCAGTCCATAGCCAAAGCCACTGAGCCATCACTGCTTCAATACTGTATATTTTGTATGTTTTACATAATACACACATCAAAAGTGCCTAGGGATCAAGTACGTTTTCGTGTAAATCAAGTAAGTTTTAAACCGATCTCATTTGGATCAGGGGCAACCTCAATGCTCAGAATTATGCGGAGAGTATTGTTTCATAAGTGATCATCCCTTTGCGAAGCCGTTTGGGTAATTCGTTTCATCTAATGCACGATAATGCACGTCCACATACGGCTATAGTCTTAACTCGTACTCTTGCCTCGCATCAACGTTCTGCCGTGGCCTGCTCAGTAGCCAGACCTCAACTCCATTGAACATGCATGGGATATGCTACGAAGAAGAGCTCTGCCAAGTATGGATGCCGTGCATACCCCACAACAACTTTTTGACTTGTTACAAAGAATGTGGGTGGCCATTCCTCAAAGTGATTTTGTTGAACTGATTTTAAGCATCCCAAATCTCTGTGCTTGTGTGATTAGTGTTAATGGTAGAAACACAGATTAGTAATTAATATAATTTTACAACAAACATGGCAACAAACCTATTCTTTTTCGTTTTTCTGCCAAACAAGTCAGTTATAGTTCAAAATATATATGATCCCTATGCACTTTTGATGTGTGTATTTGCATGTCCTATTGTGACGAAGCACGCTAAGCTGCTCAATAGAACCTAAATAATTTAAGATCTGCATTATGTAAACGTGTTTGTGGCAAATAAATGACATTTCATTTCATAAAATTTTTTACTGTTTGATTAAAAGGAATATGAGTGCTGTCTAGAATGACTTGTGGAAGGCGGTACCAGTCAAATTTGGAAATAATTCTTGAATAGTGATTCATCATTGACTACCTTAATAATGTATTAACGTAGTTAGTACCTACCTATGAAGTTCCTACCTACGAATAAATATGTAAAGAAGTGTAACTCTCATACAGCTACCGATTTGATTTCGGACTCATCAACTTTACAATTAACAAAACAAAACAACAATCTTCCAAATTCGAGAGGGTTAGATAATTATTGATTTGGCGCTTAGATCGCATCCAATTGGTCGCGTGTAAGTAACGTTGTTACGCTCCACAGTACACTTTTTAAACCACGCCCGCCGCGGTAAGGTTTGCGTTGTGCTGTTTTTGAGCTTGACTTATATTTCTTTACATATTTATTCGTAGGTTCAAGTTCAAACCAACATTTTTAAAATGATTTGTTCAAAATATATTCGAAATCTGTTATAGATAATAATAAACAGATTCTTGATGTTAAAATCTGAAATAGATAAAGTAATTCATGCATTATTCCAACTAATGCAATAATATTATAATTACGTTTTGTAACATTTTTGTACAACGAATATTAAATATGTTAACGACATTACATTTTGATAAAATAAGGGAAGTCCGGGCAAGACGTATTTGATAAGGGTAAGTTTATATAAAATCATAACCAAATAATCAATGGAAGTCTTTGTACATTTAATTTGGACTATGTTTAATCAACTTTAGGAAGTTCTAATCATAATTAAATTTAAAAACATTAACGATTTCTATATTTCTATATTATATTTTATATGGGCTATAACAATATATGATTATCACTTTTGCCCGGAGGCATTGGAGGAGTCGGGCAAAAACGGATGCTTCCTAAGGGCAAAAATAATATGTCAAAACCTTACTACTAAACCTATAGTAATCTTTACTATAATTAGGATTCCGGTATGTTTTTGGAAACTTTATTATAATGTCATTTGATATCATTCATATGTCATAGCAACTGTTCTTACATGGTCATATCAATATGAAATTCTCTTTTCTGCCCAATCACCACGTCGATGGCCTGTCGAGTCTCGTATAGAGTTGAAGAAATGGCTGGTCAACCTATAAATAACTCGGAAACATATTTTTTGTACTTTGAATGCCTTCTAGAGAGAGTCTACTGAGTTTCCCCACATTATGAGACCATACCTGAGGACCGATGAAATACCACCAAGAACCAACCGAAAAAAGACCAGTTCGCTCGAAGCGATTCGCTTCCACATTTATCAACCGTACAGCGAAGGAATGGAACTCATTGCCCGCAAGATGTTTCCCGATCAGTATAATTTGGGTGTCTTTAAGTCTAGAGTGAATAGGTATCTTCTAGGCAAGCATGCTACATCTTCGGCCGCATCATCACTTTCCATCAGGTGAGACAATGGCCAAATGCTTGCCTATCTTGCATTAAAAAATATATACCCATTAAGTAGTTCGAATTTCAAAATCAAGATTATTTTCATTGCCATTTATAGTAGGTATACAATAAATCCCCAGCTTACCACTGTTTATTTAAGTTACATGTATTTAGTTTTAACATAAAATAAAACAAATAGCTCACCATATGGAATGACTGTGGCAGAAATCGAGAGCAGATATGATCTGTCGGAAGAAGCGGCGCGCTTCCTTCGGCGTGAGTCGTCCTTTCTTCACGAGGTAGTCGAACAACTCGCCGCCGCTTACGTGTTCTAATACTAAATATCTGAAAATAAAAGTCATGAAATATTGTCAATCTTTAAAAATTGTACTTGGTATGGGTTTGTTTGTCTTCCTACAGTTATCTTACGATGAGCTAGATACCACCACTTATTTTTATGCTTGATGGGCTAGCCTTTGACCACTATCTCACTTGAAAAAAGTCGTTCAGGCTAATCTAGAATTATTGGCTCTCAAGGACAGCTGCCGGAACAACACACCGTTAGGTGCTTGGCTACAGATTTTCTACTTGATCGTACTGTAGCTAGCTGGTGGGCATTCGCAAAATGCTCTATTACCATGCTGTAACGACTGCCATCCTAAGACAACAACCTAGACCGACGGCTTCACGTGCCCTCCGAAGCACGGAAGCGCTCAATAGTAATGTCACTAGCGGTTATCCATGACCTCGGCGGACGAGGCTTAACTTTGCTGATCGGTTAAGGATGGCTAAGGAAACTTCGCTACGAGCGTGTAGTGTGTAAGGTGTTAGCTTAAGGAATATGTAATAATAATAAGTACCTAATTTGTATGGCAGTAATAAACGCAACTCAATACGAACGGACGTCTCATTTCCAATTAGACACTAGTTCCCAGAACGCCACCTCCCGTCCCCACAAGCGCTTCAAAATTAGTAGTTTAAAGTTAGTAGGTACTAACTTTAAACTACTAATTTTGAACTATAGGTTATAACTAGGTAGTTATAACCTATAGTGGTGAGTAAAGTTCGTTTTGGCTTGAGTTTAATGACCCGCCCAACCCTTATTGGGTAGTATTACCCAGGGTAGAGATATGACTAAAATATATTTGTATTGTTTAAAATCTTATACTTATACCTACTCAAATAATGTACTTCTATGTTTAACAAGGAAAATATCATTGCGCGTCGTCGTTTACAAAAATTGTGAATATACTAGAGGACCTAAGATACTTCTCTGTTTTAAATAACTAACACAATTTTCGGGCTCGTCAAACCTCAATTGAGTTTTGTAATCCTGATCCGTTTCCTATTCTCTTAATACGATTTGAACTATAGTTTTGCCCACCATAATTTAGTTTAATTTTTACCAATATGGACGCCCTCTACATTTCGATTAGCCCCTTCTGTGCAAAACCGTTTAATAAACTACCTCCATAAAATATAGAATGTAGAAAATAGTACTAAACTATTTTAAAAAAAGAAAAAAGAAAATTTTCGAAGATTTTTCCGATAGTAATTTTCAAAACTATTAAGCCCATATTTGAAATACATTTTCCAGTCCGAGCCAGTCTCCACTCATATAGCTGCTGGAACACTGCTTATCTCTCTCTCTCTTCAGCGATGAAAACTGTGTCCCATAGTGTTGATCTTATATTGTAGAGAACAAAGAGAAGTTAATTTTTTTTACATAGTTTTATTGGTTGTTTAGCGAAATTTCATCTGGCGAGCTATCACCCTCAATTATTAACATCCCATAATCTAAGAACAAATTGGAATTGCAATTCATGAAGTACAAGATTTTGTAGCCTACCCACGTAAGCATAAAAGTTACGATTTCTCCCATATATTTTTATCAACGCCTCTAGCGGAAAATTGAACAAACTGAAAAAATATATTGATGACTAATCAATCGTTGGTGACGATATCAGGAATAGGTTTATTGCTGAAATCCTCACCGAGATATCTCCACTCGTAGGGATGATACGACATATTCCAAAAGTGTCCACTGGACACACAGGGCCAGTCGAAATTTCTGGATTAACCTTAAAGCGTCAACATAGTCCCAGCATAATGTGGACAAGAGTTTAAAAATGTATGATAAGTAATAATCCTATGTTTTAAATAAATATAAAGGCGTCAAGTAAAATATTAGAATATACTCACAAATATTTTTTGTTTTCGTAAACGTCCGACAATCCTAAAACGTGTGGGTGCTCTATCAATTTCATGATTGCTATTTCTCGTTCCACCTGAAAAATAAACAATTTTCAAACTACATAAGTACTTTAGCGCCACCTGAAGCCTCGCCATTAAACATTGTCGTTATTATTACATTACTAGAATAATCGAACTAGTTATAGGTTTTCCACTCGACAAGAGATGTCACTGTTACTAAAATTACTAAAACAGGCCACAATGAATAATTATTTATGTGCTTAAACAATTTAACGATTTTATACCATTTCCAATGTTATTTCTGTGCTTAATATCAGAAATATTTCTAATTATTTATAATCTATATAAGCAATATAAATATATAGCATGCATTATTTACTATCGTAATTTTTACTAGTAACTGAGGAAGGTATTTTTTATCCACGAATATTTTATGAACTATCATATCCTTCTAGTTTATAATACTCTCTTATAATAGATGTAGCAGCAATCGTTTCAGATTACGAGCAGTATTTAGTTCGTCTAATTGATTATTCCGTTGGAATTGTTATTATTTTATATATTGTTGTTTGAATTTAGTATTTTTTAACAATTTAACGGTATCATTTAAAAGAGCACTGATTCATGCTAGGAGAGAAAAAGAAATTAGGATTGTACAAAATAACTTTTTAAGTAAATAACGTACAGTCAAACGGATGGAAAAATTCGACAGTCTACTTCCATAGCACAATTGAAAATGCACCGACGGTATTTTAAAGTTGCGGGTTCAAGCCCCGCTAGAATATATTTTTTCCACCCGAAATAATTTATATAATTTAACCATTGAACTTATAAATAACGGGAGAAACGTCACCCGTACCTCGAACAAGGCAATGTAAAATCAGACGACGACGTCTCCAGATTGAGTCTCAAGCTCTCAGCTGTGTGCGTGTGTGCGTCTACTGCAAGCTTGTCTTCCTGTCTTTGTCGTTCATTAAAACGTATTATACACAATGGAAGTGTAGCTGTGTGCATTATATGCTTGTGTTAAATTTTCACCACATTATATTGTCGTAATATTAGAACGCGTACCCTATCTACCTTTTTTTATTTATATCGATTAATTTAACGGTAGTAAATTTTGGTGCAATCCAGCAGGTATATAAAATATTACCTTCATCAATACGGATTCGCTTAGTTTTTCTCTGTTTATAATCTTGACGGCAACCTTCTTCCCTGTTACGCAGTGGACTCCTAATTTCACTAAGCCTGAAAAATAAAAAAAACAGCTTAAATATTCAGGTGTTACTTTGTAAATACCATATATAATTAACTAGCTTTCTGGGCGCGGCTCCGCCCGCGCGTATGTCGGTTATCGCGCAAAAACACTAACCTCTTTTTGCGCAGTTGGATAAAAACTATCCTATGTTTTTTCCCGGGTCTCAAACTATTTCCATACCAAATTTCATTCAAATCGGTCCAGTAGTTTTGACGTGAAAGGTTAACAGACAGACAGAGTTACTTTCGCATTTATAATATTAGTACTGATAATAACTAATATTAATTATGCCCCGTGGGGTGCCGGCCTAGAATGTCACCTCCCATTACTGCCAGTGGGTGTCGTAAGACGCGACTCAAGGTAAAATACCGGAATGTGGGCAACAGCGCCTTCTAAAATATATAAAAAAATGCCTTAAAATAAATTTTATAAATATATCAAATAAGAGTAATATTCAAAATACGAAAAAAAACGCTATCACAATCAAAATCACATATACAAATGTCTAGAGCACGGGGGATTGATTCCATTAAACACGCTGCCCCGGGTTTAAAGACACCCAGTGTGTTAAACCGATGGCCGCGGGTTCAATTACGGCTCGAAATGAAAAATGTTGGTATCTAGACTGTGTGATTTTGTCGAGACGTGATTTTAGCTTAGCCCGCGATAAGTTTTTCATTATATTAACAAACAAACAAATATTCTTTTATTGACATACATTGACATTACATTACATACAATGACCCCATAGGTTCCGGAACTAGTGTTTAACTGTGTTTCAGGAACCAGTGGCTTCTCCCATTTTTATCTATATAAATTTTATATGAAAAATTAAATAATTAAAAAGGGTATATGTGTGTTGTGAGAGTAGAGTGTAGTTTGAACTTTGAAGTGTAGTGAATGTAAGTTTTGGGGTGTGAGTAGTATTTGAATATTGAATAAATAAATAAATATTTAAATAGGCATATTTTACATTAGGAATAAAAGTGTGAAAGCATAGTCTCGATACTTTCATAATCGAAATTCTTCAGCCAAGTCACTATAGTCGCCTTAATTTCGTTATTTGACTTCTGTTTTTTAGATGTGGAACCATTACTTTATACTGCTTTTGTGCAAACTTACTAGATACACTGGGGATTGGACAGTTGTCCAGCCTCTTTGAAACTGTTGGTAGTAAGGGTACGGTTTTTCTATGATAGCGTCGTAAACTTTCATAAATAAATAGCTTCCGCACGGATAGTACATTCTTTTTTTTTATTGCTGATAGGTACCTAAGCCTTTGACCACAATCTCACGTGATGGTAAGTGATGATGTGGTCGAAGGTGTTAACACCTAAAACAACCTAAAATTACTGGCTCTCAAGGACAGCTGCCGGAACACACCGTTAGGTGCTTGGCGACAGATTTTCAACTTGAGGGTGGTCGCTAGCCAGGCGGGCATTCGCAAAAATGCCCTTCCACCATGCGGTGAAGATCAAGCCCGCGGCGGGATTCGAACCATGGACCTGCTGCGCGGCAGTCCATAGCCAAAGCCACTGACCCATCACTGCTTCAAAAAATTCGCTTGCTTATACACTTCAGTAGTAGGGTGCCTGCGAGGAAGATACATTAGCACTTTGAGAGCAGCACGATGAGCTCGTTCTACAATAATAAGATGAGTTTTAGCTGCGCTTCCCCATGCACATACGCAATACCTTCTATAGGCACTTTATATTTTATATTATTTTTATTAGGCCTTATTAAGAACAACGTTGTGTTCCGTTTTGCAAAATAATTACAGTCCTCTCATCGTGCTTTTGTAATTCTTGTAATTCTTATAGGTACCCTAATATACATACAAATGTAGGTAAGTCTACGAATAAATAATGAATTTATTACTAGAGGTAAGTAAAGAATCACAAGTGTTTCCCAGACTTATGTTAGTTTGCCTAAAGTGAGTATCAACTTAGCCACTTTTCCAGTAAAGGAGGGCGTCGGATTACTATAACCAAACATTCATTGTGGATCTATAAAGAGCTGCTCTGATACCGAAATTATATTAATTACGATGAAGATGGTGAAGTATGTTTTCATATACATTGCGTAGAACAGAGTTTGAAGCAGTGATGACTGCCGCGCAGCAGGTCCATGGTTCGAATCCCGCCGTGGGCTTGAGCTTCACCGCATGGTGCAAGGGCATTATATGAATGCCCGCCTGGCTAGTGACCACTCTCAAGTATAAAAACTGTCGCCAAACCTAACGGTGTGTTCCGGCAGCTGTACTTGAGAGCCAGTGTCAAGGTGACGGGCGCAGTGCAATTCGTGACTTGTGACGAAATGCATCTGTTATAGGCAGAGGTTAGTCCGTTAACATCAGGTGGGCCTCGAGCTTTTGATCCCTCACAATAACATAAAAAAAATATAAATTTCGTTTTATTTACTTGGGGATGGAATAGATATTTTCCAGTTATTACACGACTGCCCAAATAGGAGTGTTATGTATTCAGGGTTCATGTATGTATGTTTGTGAGTTTTTCTATTCCACCATAACTTCTAAACGGCTGAACCGATTTTAATGTATGTGATATTGTTAGATTTGTCTTGAGAGCACGTAAAAAAAATAACCGGTGTATTTTAAATGTCAGTTTGTGATTTGTGACATTAAAAAAATATTTTTTTCCAAATCCATCGAGTACGGTATCAAAATGCAGGGCTTTAAAAAGCGATTCCATAAATATTATATAAGGCCTGCCTTATTTCAAATCGACTTATATAATTTTAACGTATAAATAATTATCTCATTATGACTGCGGTGTTGCTTTTACATTTTAAACACATTTTAAATTAATAATAATTATTTTAGCACCATCTCTTACTATTATTTAAACAAAATAATGACCTTGCGTAGTGTAATCAGCTTTTAAGAAAACTATGATAATATTATAAATAATAATTATAAGTGGATACACTGTAAATACTCATCAATTTATTCATAGTTATAATATATATATATATATATATATATATGTACATGAATAAACATTTGCAACTAAATTTACTTTTAAAAGGGAACAGGCTTTATTATGCGATGCACGGAGGCCTTATAAACATCACTTTTCAACATTTTCAGTATTATAACAAATAAAAAAAAATACAGATGAATTTAGAACCTCCTCCTTTTTTGGAAGTCGGTTAATAAATATTCTGTTTAATGTGCATTGCTCTTAGCTGTGAATTTTCATTCTTTATCCTCTGTTGTACCCAATGCATTGACACTATGGCTAGTCCATTGTTTTTACCGTATAGGCCTCATTATGACGTAGGCCTTATTTGTAACAAGTACCTTATTTACTTAATTGTACTCGAGTCAATGAGCTCTAGAGTCTAGCCAGCTCATTGAGTAGAGTATGGTTCATCATCTAGAGTCTAGACGATTTTAGGGTTCCGTACTCAAAGAGAAAAACGGAGCCCTAGTAATATATAGGAGCCCAAGTAATATATAAAGACTCTGCTGTCTATCCGTCCGTATGACATGGACCTCTAGATCGTTCTCGGAAAATATGAATGAATGAGATATAAATATGTTTTTTTGTATTAAGTTTTATTAAAGGAAGGCTATTTTACGAATGCTCTATGGCTAGCTACCACTCTCGAGTAGAAAATCTGTAGCCCAGCACCTAACAGTGTGTTCCGGCAGTCCTTGAGAGCACTGGCTCTCAGGCTTCTAGCAGTAGGTTTTCATAATTACCTACTCCTGCTCAAGGAACAAGGTAATTATACAATTATAGGCACATGAAAATTAACATCTGTAGTTTTGTCTCAGAGCGATGGGCATACTGCAGTTTGTCATTTATGACGATATAGGTATAACAGTTCTAGGCATTGGTCACCGCTTAACATCAGTTCGACTTCGTGCGTGTTTTATCACAATCGAAATTTCGAAATGATAACCTCCTGTTTTTATAGTCGGTAAAATAGTCCCCGGTGCCCCGTGGGGCTAAAATGTTACCTCCCCATTGCTACCTGTGGGTGTCGTAAAAGGCAACTAAACGAGAAATACCGGAAGGTGTACAGCAACGTCTTCTGAAGAACTGATATCTTAAACTGCGACCCCAAGACGCATGCCAAGCGTGGGGATTATGGCAAACCCATCTTAATGGGGAAGGCTGTATTCAGTAGTTGACAATCCAGCTGATACAGACACAGAAAAAAAGTCCCAAAAAAGGAAGTGCGTGATCACGATCAAACATTAAAATTTAGATATATAATCTTCCTTCTTTTCAGAAGTAGGTTAAAAAGACATTCAGCAACTATCACTAAGTAGTATATAAAGGGATTTAATAAACCTTTTTTCTGGCACCTGAACAGATAAGTTGGTTGGACAGTAACAACAGAAATCGCTTTGTCAGTCCGCCGGTAACATATTTCAGAGTAGCACCTACCCACAAAAGTTTTTATGAGTTGGGGCCTCGATAAAGTGCGATTGGATGGCGAGATGAATAAGTAAGTAGGCTTGCAGGAGATATTTTAGGCGTGAGAAAGTTTCTTACACGGATCTTTGGAAACAAAAGTAGCTTGAAGTATCTTGATTTCTTTGGTTTTTTATCCTCTTTAAGGCGAAGAGAGTCGTCAAAGTTAAAAGGCAAATTATGAACATGTTTTTATCAGAAATAATGTACGCCTTACAGTTATGAATAAAATATATAATATTCTATAAGATATGACAAATACTGTGCTTGATCCGAAAACACGAGTCCATAAATATTTCACTCGATAGAATAAAATCATGAATTCATAGTAATTAAACAACTCACGGGGTGACCACGATCACTGCAAAGTGTTTGAAATGTCGGGAAAAAAATAATAATAAATATACGCGATTTAAACCGTTTAAAGTTGTTCAATTTATATGTGGAACAATCGCGAAAACCTAAGACAATATTATCATGAATTCAGCTCTAAAATTTCTATTTTGAGTCTAGAAGGTAAATCGTATCAAATAAAATTTTATTTCTAATTTTTATGTAGCAAGCATGTGATACAGTACTTGAAATTTTTTCCGCTTTTAAAAAGTTATTTTTTATATAAATTTATTTAAAATGTTCGCTCACGCTTTTTATATATTGCGTTGTTCTGTTACGCTCACTCACATGCAAAACGAAGGATCTCCATCCTACGCCCTCAGTCTGTCATTTTTCAAAGATGACTTCACCTTAAGGGGTAAAGATCAAAATTTCTAAATATTATGATTACGAGCACTACCGCGTACTAAGCTAAAATCATAAATTTACAAATTATTGGAGTACAAAATGTTTTGCCCCGGCCGAAATCGGAAGGACGAGGGTTTAATTCCCGCCCGGGGCAAAACATTTTGCACTCCAATTTTTTTTTTTTTTAAGTTTTGGCGATTATTACACATAGTAATTAAACAACTTTAAACAGTTTAAATCGTAGTGCAGTGTTTGAAACGTCGCGCGTCGGGACAAACAAGGATAAATATACGCGATTTAAACCGTTTAAAATTGTTAAATTACCACGTGTATATATCAAAGTCCAAATCATTTATTCATTTTAGGCGTCTATAAGGCCCTTATATAAGGTCAATTACAAATTTGAATATAGAAATAATCAATATTGCACTGCCACATTCAGCAAAAAAAAATATAGAGCCACTGCGAGAAGAACGGACAAGAAACTCGAGGCCTTTTTAAACGTCTTTCATAATATTAAAATCAAACTTTCTCTTACATACTACCACCAGTGGCTCCTTGTCGAGTATAAGGGAGTCTCCTTCAAGTACTTCCCAATTGGCGGATATATCGCGAGTAGATATAAATACAAAACTGGTGTTGAAAGTACTACTTAAACTTGATGCATCTAAATCGGCTGGAAAAATGAGCTCTTATTTTCTTGTAAAGTGTGCGGAAAGCCTAGCACTCCCTATAACGCTTCTTTTTAATAAATCTATATCTGAATGCAAATTTCCTCAAATTTGGAAATCTGCTTTTATTACTCCTGTATATAAGAGAGGATCCAGGACTGATGTCGTGAACTATAGACCAATATCAAAGCTGTGCATTTTAGCTAAGGTCTTCGAAAGGGTGGTCTATGATCAGGTATATGCAGCTCTTAAGAATAGGTACTTTCCAAAACACACAGCACGGCTTCGTCCGAGGTCGTTCTACGGTGTCTAATTTAGTTATTTTAAACGACTATATTACTGAAGCTATGGAAGGTGGTTGTCAGGTAGACGTAGTCTTTACTGACTACAGCAAGGCATTCGATAGAATAGATCACGTGACATTGTTGCATAAGCTCAGTACCGCGGGCATAAGAGGTAACTTATACCGCTGGTTTTCATCCTATTTGGACAGAAGAACGCAAGCAGTAGTAGTAAGTAATTATATTTCGAGTTGGATTACCATTCCGAGTGGCATTCCCCAAGGATCGTTAACGGGACCTTTGCTTTTAATTTATTTATTAACGACATTTCTACTTGCATATCCTATTTTAATTTACTTTGCTTTGCAGACGACATGAAAATTTTTATGAAAATTAATTCATATGAAGACATTATAAAGCTTCAAGCTGACCGTGTCATAGTCGTCTAGATGTATATTGTCTACAAAATAAACTTGATTTAAATCCTTCCAAATGTTCATCTGTGACATACACTCGTAAAGAACTTTTTTTTTCCTCTACATATAGATTAAGAAATCAAACTCTTAGTAAGAGCTCAGCCATTCGTAACCTAGGAGTTGTTCACGACTCCAAACTTTTATTTGATGAACACATTGAGAATATAGTAACTATAGAGCGTCAAAATGACTAGGATTTGTGATGAGAAGTTGTGCTTCTTTCAATAATGTAAAATTACGTCGAACGAATTGAACGAATACAAATCAAGTTCATTAAATATCTATGCTATCATACAAAAGTTTGGTATACGTCAGATGATTACTTAAGTCTCTGTAGAAGATTTCATCTGCTTCCTCTCTCTGTAAGAAGAGAAATTGCTGATCTTACATATCTCATAAAAATAGTAGCAGGTACAGTTGATTGCCCCGAACTTTTGGGTAAAGTTCGATTTAATACCCCGACTAAACTGTTAAGGTTTAATCCACTGATAAATGTTCCGGTATCTGATACTAATTATAGAAAAAAATCTAAATTATTAAGAGCGTCCAATAATTTCAATGCACTCAGTAAACGTCTGGATATAGATATAGATCTATTCTGTACGAGCATCGGATCGGCTAGACAGTTGTTGGCCAGGGATTTTTTCGGCTAATTATGTAATATTTAGAATTAACTATTAGGGCATAATATTTATAATGGCAAGTACATGGTAAAGCTCTGAGTATAGTTCACACTATTGTCATTGTTTTACCTAATTTGTTTATATTCGAGAGGACCTATAATTTGCCCATTGCTTTATATACATACTTCTATTAGACATAATGGCTGTTGGTCTTCCAAGTAAATAAATAAATTTAATTATTACTGTATCAGCCGGATCGTCCACAGCTGAACACAGCCTCCCCTATTAAGGGAGTGTTTGCCATAATCCCCACGCTTGGCAGGCGGCTTGGGGATCGCAGTGTAAGTTAGCAGTTCTTTAGAAGGCGCTGCTGCCCACCTTCTAGTACTTTTCCCTTAGTCGCCTCTTACGACACCCATGGGTTGATATGGGGAGGTGCAATTCTAACCCGGCACCCCACGGGGCAGTAGGTGACAGGCGATAGCTTGGCGGAGGTGGATTTATCCAAATAATTTTGTCGTTTAATTAATCACAACAGTGCATTAGGATTTTTTAATTATTTTTTTTTTAACTTGTAACTTAAATTTTCCTTCTGTGAGCGTTGTAATATAATTGGGAACTTTAAAATAAAACCGCACACAATTACCTAAGAATGACCTTTTATTTGTCTTTGCTAATCTTAAACTTCCGCTATTTTAACTTTATTTTTTGTGACTGAACAAGCTCGAGGCCCACCTGATGTTAAGCGAACTAACCTCTGCGCCTATAACAGATGCATTGGGTCAAAATCATGAATTGCACTGCGCCCGTCACCTTGAGATATAGTTGTTAAGTCTCATGTACATGTAATTGCACTGGCTCTCAAGGACTGCTGCCAGAACACACCGTTAGGTGCTTGGCGACAGATTTCCTACTTGAGGGTCGTCGCTAGCCAGGCGGGTATTCGCAAAATGCTCTTTCACCATGCGGTGAAGCTCAAACCCGTGGCGAGATTCGAACTATGGACCTGCTGCGCGGCAGTCTATAGCCAATACCACTGAGCCATCACTGCTTCATAAATAAAAATACTTCCTAGTAGTGTAGTTATCGTGATTTTCAGTGTCAAATTTAACTTTACTCATTTTTTTAAGCAAATAGGTACCTAATATTTTCAAATATAATATACAGACTCTATGAAGTTAAGATATCGCACTTCTGCTCGTTTTGGTAAGGTAAGATTGGCTTTACCTCTCAGCAGCAGCTCCCCACAGCAATACACCATACGATATAATACTGTGGAGGTACGCGAAATAAACTAGCTGTGCAGTAGCTACGTCTTATCTTACGAACTTCATATGCAGCAGAAATAAGTCTTCCGGATAGATCATGTATATGTGGATCCCACTGTTAAGTTGAATCCATCTTGATTTCCAGGAAGACTGTCGCATTGTCAACAGAGTGTTTATCTATGCCAAGCTTAATGTTTGGTTCAACATAAAGTAACATTTGGTACAGAAAACTTTAAACATTTGGTTTTTTTTAATAGAGTATCAATTTGAAGTTGCTGTTTTTGGTTCAGATATATTTTTGACAAATTCTAAAAAGCAGGAGGAATGTTATTGAACCTGGAGTATATTTACCGCGCCATTTTCCCTTTGAATAAAGTTTTGAATATTTACATCGAGTAAAGTAATAAAAAATATGAAATAATACATTACATCCATAAGAGACTTTTAATATCAGGTAGTCCGTCACAAACACAAGAAAAAATTAAAAACATTTGATATATTTTTATTTGTTAGTACTAAAAGGTTATTAGCATTTTTCCTATAACCCTGTAGACATAATCCACTACTACTAATGGTATATTATTTAGGGGTGTTAGCTGCTCTATATCATTAGCTGCAGAGACACTTGAAACCTATCATTTTTACTGAAATGTATACTTTCTTTCAGTGAGTTTTCTGTTTCGAAGCAGTTAAATTGTCTTGCTGTCACAATGATGAAGATAATTGCTAGGTAAGTGTAATAAATTTAATACTACTGCTCTGTGAACTGAAGACCTTATGACATATATATTCTTATTTTGTTACGTTTATAACCTCCGCATTCCCGCCGTTTTGAAAAGTTAGGAACCGGCAAATTAAATTTTGATATTTTTCCAGATTGTTCCCACTAATTGTGATGCTATCTGATATCATAATGATAACCAGCGCCCCCATGGAAGAGCATTCTGCAGCTATACATGCAGTCCCCCCCGGCGTCTCCCTCGCTCCGATAGTAGACAGAAATAACGCCAACTTCTATAATATTAGTAAGTAAAGGAAATTCTTCAATTAAACAATGCCAACATCATGAAATCATTAAAAAAATTCATGGTTATTTTTTAGGGTTCCTTGCTCAAAGGGTAAAACGGAGCCCAATTAATGAGATTCCTCTGTCTGTCCGTCCGTCCGTCCTTATACAGGGTTATTGGAAAAATGCTATCAACCTCTTAGGGTTGACTACTGCTAGTCCTAACAAACATTTTGAGAATATTTCTTCTTGTTTTTTTATGTGTTTTTGACGGAACAAGTACGAGGACCACCTGATGTTAGTCTCTTGTGCCTGTAATGTATTATTTCATATTTTGTATTACGTTGCTCGATGTAAATATTCAAAACTCTATTCAATGGGAGCACGGCGCGGTCCAGTGTTGCCGCGGCGGGTGCTCTTGGCTTACAGAGTAGGCATTAAAACCCAAAAATATATTACAAAAAATAAATATTTTAAATAAAAAAAATAATTTCAAAATGTTTGTTAGGACTAGCAGAAGGCAACCCTACGAGGTTGTTCGCATTTTTCTTACGAAGAGAAAGCTTACTAGAATTTACCTATATACATACCTACGCACATGTATATGCAGTTTGTAATGACAAGGAAAGAACGTTCAAATATTATGCGTCATATCTGTTGTTAGAAAGAGATAAATAAACAATTCGTGTCACCACCGAACGGACACAAGACGTTCCGATCACCATTATACTTTCTATTTCAACAATAAAAGCAATAATTACGCGTGAAATGAAACAGTTTTCTTATCTCTCACAGTGCCTGTATAATTGCTGCAGATCTAAAGACACAAGGAAGGCATATTGTCCACAGATTATTTCTAAAAAATACGATTAGCGACGATGTATTCACCGGACGCTCGGAAGTGCTAGACTGGTAGTGACTCAGGTAATTACCCTGAATTCATCTAGTAAATATTGAGGGCATACAACACATCTACAGGTAAAAAAATCTTAGGCCTCTAGCTCGTTTACGTAATATGTTACACATTTGACATTTGAAATCTTCACATTTTGTGTGATTATGAATATTGGACTAGAAATTCAAGAAGGACGGCTCCAAAATACCTACCAGTTTGGGCAAAAGTAATGACCCTATTGGAAAACCCCATAGCTGTTGCAAATGGCGCCAAATATCAATTCGGTTTTGACGTTTCTAAAGTAAACAAACGCAGAAAACAAATCGACAAGCCATGGATCGGTTTACTCCACAAGAACGCGAAATAATTGTAAAGGAAGCATTTTCTGGTTGCTTAATCTCTCGTTTTGGTGATTTGCACTGGCCGGCCAAATCGTAACCGTTCCAGACTTCTTTTTCTGGGGTTTTTTGAAGTCATTGGTTTACGTCTCATTGAGTAGAGTTTAACTATACAGTCAGAGCACAGACTGAAAAACATCGGGTCCTTCCCAGCGTTCATCCATCATGCCAACAAGCTTTGCGAGTTTGCTACGAGACTGGTAGCTCTTTGATTTATCGATGAAGACGTTACTTATCTGGCTAGCGACCACCGTCAAGTAGGAAATCTGTCGCTAAGCACCTAGCGGTGTTATAAAATTACAAATACCTAACGGTATGTTCCGGCAGTAATTAATAGTAATTCTAGGTTAAGCCTGTTGACACCTTCGACCACATCATCACTTGAGATCAATGAGATTGTGGTGAAAGTCTTACCTATAAAAAAAGGTAGTTATTGGTTTGGTGTTAGTATTCTACGTTTTCTACTAGTATTAAATATATAAATAAGGACAGGTTTTGTGTCTCTGTCTCTGTCTATGACATCGTACATAGCTCCCAATTTTTTACAAAATACTACGTACTATATAGTTGTACATATATAATGTATATAATTATATTATGTCGCAAGAGGCGACTAAGGGAAAAATACTGGAAGGTGGGCAGCAGTGCCATCAAAAGAAATGCCAACTTTCACTGCGATCCCCAAGCCGCCTGCCAAGCGTGGGGATTATGGCAAATACCCCCTTAATAGGGGAGACTGTGTTCAGCAGTGGACGATCCGGCTGTTACAGTACAGTACGTAATATATACCACTGCAATGCTACTACAATAAAAGCATTTAGACAACCCATAAATCATTGCAGACTTACAGGCAGTCCAAATCTCCCAGCCCCCGTTGGCAGCGTGCCCAGCATGCTGGCAGCAATACGTTGAATTGCAATGCTTATTGATGCCCCAATGGGATGAACCAATTTATATTTTATCTTTGAAAGGTTTTGAAAAACGTTTCACCGAGAGTGTTCTTAGCATTTCAAGAAAATCTGTTCAACCGTTTGAAGACAATCAGCTGTTTCTCGTTAATAAAGGGTTATAAGCAAATTCTACAGGATTGTTCTTCGATAAAAAAAAAATATACTTAAAAATGGAACCGAATTCAACGTTGTCGAAGGCGGTTCCATTTATAGGTTAAAAAAAAGTTTCAACCTTTTTAGTGTCCCTTGCTACCTACGGGATCGATTGTATTTCATTGGCAATGACTATATCATCAAGATAGGTAAATCTTTTATAGTTATTGGAGTGTAACTCAAAAACAGCTCATCCGATTTTGGTGAAATATAATTAAATCAAAAAATGAGTTTTCAAAATAAGTTCACCCAGTCAAAAGATTAAAAGTAACAAACATAAAAAAACAAATACAGACTAATTGAGGACCTCCTCTTTTTTTTGAAGTCGGTGAGAAGGGGCACGCCTTCGTAAGTATAAAGGTCTGTACATATATTTGTATATATATATAAATAATTTTGTGGCAATGTTATTTCCAGAATTTCCGAGAACTCTTGTCATCGAAACTTCGAATGCGACGTAAACATGGTTATCCCATTTCATCTCCCAAAATACATTATGTTTGTTTATAATTACGAAACAATTCCCTTTTCAATAGAAATCATCACCCACACAATTTTGCCAAGGGTTTTGTTGTGCTTAGTTAGGGTGAGTAGGTATTTATACACACATTGGTAGGTATGTTTTTTTATTTCTCATTATTTTACCTTTGTTCATAATCTCCCCTGATGGTGACCGATGATGCGGTCTAAGAGGTTGTTCAGGCTAGCCTCGAATTACTGGTTATCAAGAACAGCTACCGGTACACACTGAGGTTCTTGGCGAAAGATTGTCTACTTGAGGAGGCAGGTATTTAACCATGTATAGGCACTCAGAAAACGCTCTTCACCTTGCTATTACGACTGCCATCTAAGCTTGCCAGACGTCCGGGAAATCCGGGATTGTCCCGGAATGGTGTGTCTTGTTCCATGTCCAGTAATTTCGATCTAATGTCCCGGAATTCACATAGTTAAATAGTTTTTTTTACAGTAGGTAGGGTGTTTCAAAAACATACGGACACCAAAAATATGCTACGCATGGCGCACGCCAACCGTTTGTGATTTCAAAGTTAAAATACCTAAATAAGATTACAGAGCTTATTTTTTTAATGTTGATCAAAATTTTGAAAATTAAGCCTTAAGTGGCTCAATTTTTTTAAGTTTAATATAATATTATATTACCTCATTTAGGTAATAAATCGATATTTAGGTAGATAGATAATATTTGTGTCTCAGATAATTATGCGTGACAATAATTGACATTTCTGTTTTCCTATATATAAAACCACTAAATTTTAACCAAAAAAAAAAGTTTACCTGAAAAATGGAACCGACTTCAACACTCACAAGTGTCAAATAAGTCGAAGTCGGTACCATGCGCACAATAATGTGATAATAGAACTTTTGGACTATCATGGCACTGACTTCAACTTTTTTTTATATCTGTTTTAAAATGTTATTTGCTAGGCAATCCGACGTATTATACATATTCTGTGAATGGTGAAAATTTGGTTAAAATGTAGGATTCCGTTTTTTCCTACGGAGCTCTAATAAATGACAGTTGACTAGTGCTGTCAAAGCTCGCGTTCGAGTCTGCGCCTTCCGGTGTCAGCGACGGTCAACCTTCGCGTTATTCCGGTCGCGCTGCAAAATTGGGTCGCGCAAATAACAACGATGCTTAGTGTATCTATAGCCACGGCTAGTGTTAAATTCATAGTAGACTACTCCAAGTATCGGCGTATTTTGTGTAGATAGAAAAGACAACAAACTAATTCAAGTAAATAATGTGTTATATCATCACCCGGATCGTATACCACTGAACAATTGTTGAGATTTTCCAAAATTCTCATGCTTGTCAGGCGACTTATAACAGTAAAATACTTAATGTGTTATATCATCACCCGGAACGCATAACACTGAACAATTGTTGGGATTTTCCATTATCCTCATGCTTGGCAGGCGACTTATAACAGTAGAAGTTGTCAGTTCCTCAGAAGGCGCTGCTTACCACCCTTTGATATTTTTCCCTTAGTCGTCTCTTAAGACACCCACGGGTAGAAATGGGGGACATTCTAACAGCTGTCCCCCATAGCCAGCTTTAATAAGCTGGGCTGTCATAAGAGGCGACTATAAGGGAAAAATATCAAAGGGTGGTAAGCAGCGCCTTCTGGGGAACTGACAATTTCTTTATCTAGCCTTTTCTGTTTCTAGAGTATATTCTGCCTTGCATGGTCAAAGATTTCTGCGATATTGTTTTATTCGCATATCATACCTCTCTGATCTTAAAAGTAGATAGGAAAGATAGTGAACTCATTCATGGAAATAATGTGTTATATGTATATGTTCTCTAAATGTTTCACCGCTAATAATCTTCTCTTAAATTCTAAAATACTAAATGTTGAAAATTTTCTTTACCAAATGTTACTTTATGTTGAACCAAACATTAAGCTTGGCATAGATAAACTCTCTATGTACAATGGAACAGTCTTCCTGGGAATCGAAACGGATTTAACTTTACAGTGGGATCCACATATATCTACATGATCTATCCGGAGGACTTAGTTCTACTTCATATTTTTGAGGCAGTGATGGCTCAGTGGCATTGGCTATGGACTGCCGCGCAGCAGATCCATGGTTCGAATCCCGCCACTAGCTTGAGCTTCACCGCATGGTGGAAGGCCGCCTGGCTAGCGACGAACCTCAAGTAGAAAATCTCTGAACGGTGTGTTCCGCAGCAGTCCTTGACAGCCAGTGCAATTACAGGCACAATGAGACTTAACAACTATGTCTCAAGGTGACGGGCGCAATGCAATTCGCGACGTGTGACGAAATGCATCTGTTATAGGCAGAGACTAGTCCGCGGGCCTCGGGCTTGTTCCGTCACCATAAAATAAAAAAATGCAGTTCGTTAAAAAGGCAGCTAACGGACGTACCTACTGCATGGCTACTTTATTTCGCATATATTCACTTATTTTATAATTTTCACAGGTCCATTTCTAACCAACACACTGCTGCAAGCCATCGCAGAAGAGTCTGAACATAAAAGAAGAGTGCAACGGTACAGGGATATTGAAAAATAAAAGTTTTTGAAATGATATCTTTATTTTTGTACGAAAACTACATTTCACAGATCTACACTCGAGAGCAATGAATCCGGGTCACTTAAAGAATCCTAAAAATCTCGGAAACTAAAAATGCTAGGTTAATGCAATAAATTGTATTTAATAGACAATGTAATACTCCTTAAATGAAGGTATTAAAACTTCTTAGTTATTGTAAAGTTATATCATAAAAAAATCAAATTTGAAAAAGGGCCACTTTCGAAGATGGAACTACGAAATTACAGCATTTGGTTTTGCTTTTGTTTGTAATCTGTCATTTATGTGGGTACATAAACCATGTTGATAGTGCTCTATATTCATTATTCAAGCTGAAATTATGTCGCTTACGCCTGAAGAATGCACCAGAATACTTACAATGCTGGAAACCGGCCGGAGTCAGCGCGATACAGCCAGGACTGTCGGTGTGTCGCTGTCAACAGTACAAAGAGTTCTCCGACGTTACGAAGAAACTGGTTCTAACCTACGCAGACCAGGAACGGGCAGAACCAGGTGTACCACAGCACGAGAAGACCGATACTTGGTGAACACCATGCTTCGAAATCGCTTTCTCACAGGAACTGAACTCACCAATCAGTTTCGACGCCTCGCAGGAAGTAACCCAAGTGCATGGATAGTAAGACGTCGGCTTGCTGAATCTAACTTAAAACCCCTTAGACCTGCAAACGGCCCTAAACTGGAGCGTGGGCATCGTATTTCGAGACTAAGATATGCCCAGAGCCACGTAAATTGGAGTATTGAAGATTGTTCAAAAGTTATGTTCTCCGACGAATCAAAATTTATGCTCTACAAGCACGATGGAAGACACAGAGTGTATCGAAGACCAGGGGAAAGATTCAAGCAAGCATGCATCGAAGAAAAAGTAGCCTACGGTGGTGGGTCTGTACTTGTGTGGGCCGGAATTTCTTCTGAAAGTCGCACAGAGCTGGTGATCATAGAAAACGGCTCTTTAACTAGCGTAAGATATGTGGAAGAAATCCTCAATGATCACGTTGGTCCATTTATGGTCAACTAGCTTTCCGGGCGCGGCTCCGCCCGCGCGTATGTCGGTTATCGCGCAAAAACATTAACCTCTTTTTGCGCAGTCGGATAAAAACTATCCTATGTTTTTTCCCGGGTCTCAAACTATCTCCATACCAAATTTCATTCAAATCGGTCCAGTAGTTTTGGCGTGAAAGCGTAACAGACAGACAGACAGACAGACAGACAGACAGACAGAGTTACTTTCGCATTTATAATATTATAGTACTGATTTAGGTGAGGATGCTATATTTATGCATGACAATGCCCGACCTCATACAGGTAGGATTGTGAATGACTACCTTCAAGAGATGAACATTACTCGTATGGAGTGGCCAGCGCGCAGCCCGGATATCAACCCGATCGAGCATGCTTGGGACGAGCTAGGCAGATGCGTAAAACAACGAAACCCTCCCCCAATCACGCTTCGTGAGCTCAAAATTGCTCTCACAGAGGAATGGGAGAATATTCCCCAAAATCGTATAAGGAACTTGGTGTACAGCATGCCAAACCGCAGTAATGGAAGCACGAGGAGGCAATACGAAGTATTAAAATTCAAGAAAATCGTAATAAAGTTCAAAAATTTCATGTTTCCTATTTTTGTTTTAAGGAGAGATCAGCAGTTTTTTTCTTTATGTAATTTTGTGTTAATAAAATGTATGGTGACTCATATTTTTTTTACTTTCATTTAAGGAGTATTACATTGTCTATTAAATACAATTTATTGCATTAACCTATCATTTTTAGTTTCCGAGATTTTTAACATTCTTTAAGTGACCCGGATTCATTGCTCTCGAGTGTAGATTGTTCTTTGAATATCTGAAACAGAATTTACTGCGACGTCCTATGTTATGAAATAATAGTTTTATAATCCAAAATAAATAAATTTGGCAAAACGTAGTAGCAGAGAGAACGAGGTCTAAAATGATATGGAATAAGCTACACGAGATCGACTTTTCTTATTCATCTTTTATCTTTTTTTTTATTCATAATAGGTTCACGTTTGGCCACACCTTGCCTGATGTTAAGCATTGATGTGGTCTAAGATGGAGCACGCTTATCTAGAAGAAACCTATTTACTCTCGATTTGAAGACACCCATGTTGTATTCATTGGGAAAAACAGATCATGGTAAGTAGTTCCACTCTTTCGCAGTACGCACGAGAAAAGTGGAAGCGAAGCGCTTCGTACGAGTACTGGGAATATCAACCATGTACGGGTGGCGCCTCTCCGTTTGTCTGGACGTCCGATGGAAGAAGGGGGAGGGCGGAACTAAGTTGTGCAGTTCTTCTGCACATTCACCGAAATGTATCCGCTAAAAGACCGATAGACAAGCGACTTTACGGCGGTGCTCGAGGCTTTGTAGCCGAGACTCCCAAAGAAAGTCACTGCCTATTAACCTCTTGGCACGTCTCTCGATCGACTCAAGTGCCTCAAGTTGGTATTTGGCAGAACCGTCCCAGAGGTGAGAGCAGTACTCAACACAGGATCTTATTTGCGCTTTGTACAGAGTGAGCGTCTGTTCCGGTGTGAAGTACCGTCTCACCTTTGAGAGGATACCAAATTTTTTTGCAGCCAACTGAGCCTTGGACTCAATATACGAGCCAAAATTAAGAGTTGACGAAAGAGTGACACCAAGAAGGTCTAGATGGTCTGTGACAGGCATGGATATATATGTCTCCTCCAAAAAAGCTCTACCGCTGAACAATTGGCCCTATAATCTCTCCGCTTGGCAGGCTTCTTACTGAAGTAGAATTTTTCAGTTCTCCAGAAGCCTACCCTTCGATATATTTCCCTTAGTCGCCTGTTACCACACCCACGGGAAGAAATGGGTGACATTCTAACTCGGCCCACCACGAGTATATGTGCTATTTATGTTCTCTAAATGGTTTAACACTATAATCTTCTCTTAAATTCAAAAAATACTAAATGTTTAAATTTTTGGTTGACAAATGTTACTTATGTTGGTTTGGTTTAATGTTGTACTAGATAAACTCTAAGGTAATGAATAGATTCAGGCGTTACTTTGCGGAAAGTACCTCCTGAAGATGCTTCGTTTAGAAGCGAAACTAGTCGTGTATTCATCCGGTTAGGCTGCGTGATGTTTATGACGTCACGTAGATAACAGGAAAATTAGGCGGAATTGTCACTAGATATATAATTTTATGCTTTTTTAAGTGTTTTATTTAAATATTATTTAATGTTTTTTAGGATACTTTTAAAAAAATGTCTCGATCGTGCGCTCGGTAAGTCAAGACCTCCTGAAGATGCTTCGTTTAGAAGCGAAACTAGTCGTGTATTCATCCGGTTAGGCTGCGTGATGTTTATGACGTCACGTAGATAACAGGAAAATTAGGCGGAATTGTCACTAGATATATAATTTTATGCTTTTTTAAGTGTTTTATTTAAATATTATTTAATGTTTTTTAGGATACTTTTAAAAGTATTTGTTATTATTAGATAAACTCTCTATAAGCAATGCAACAGTTTTCATGGGAATAGAAATGAATTAAAGGTTACAGTACAAAATTAGCGCGGGATCCCGCAAGTGACTTAAAAATGTTTCTTCTCGTATATTTGCATTGACCTAAATACGAGTATACTAGACGCGACATCTCAAACAAGTATAGTCGACCGGTGCAAATATGCTCGCCGGCATACTCTCCCCCACACGTAGCTGGGCACTCGTAAAAATTACACGTGATTTACGTTCGAATATTGTGTATTTTGAATACACAATTTTCAAATGTAAAGCGCGTGTAATCTCTACGAGTGCCCAACTGCGTGTGGGGGAGAGTATGCCGGCCGGCATACTTGCACTGGTCGACTATTCCCGTTTGAGATGTCGCGTCTAGTATATATAGGTCAAGGTATATTTGTAATTTTGTAATGTAATCCGCAGAGCATGCGTTATTACTTATTGCAAACATAAAAATATTAAAATTATAGGGTTGCGTCATCATCAACAAGTTTAAATGTAATTGCAAAATTAGTCTTCTTAGTAGTACAACGCAAGTTGAATTACTATAGATGTCGCTCCATCCCAATACGATGGTTAAAGAACAATAGGAAAAATTTGAGTTATGACTCATTGTCATGTTAGCTCAACTGGATTAGAGCATACCCCGGCTGAAGGGGTGGTTCGGATCCCGCACATGGCTTAAATTTTTCCTCTCGTATATTTGTAGTTTTGTAATTTAATCCGCAGAGCATGCGTTATTGCAAACATATAAATATTATACGTTACAGCTCCAATATTTTTTTGCATTAATGTTTTAAGAAACGGAATATCTAAGCTTCTATTATTTTCTTTAATGTAAAATCTCTTCAAATTTGTCTGGTGGTGGTTATGGGTGTAAAACGGGGCGTTTTTAGTGATTTTCTGAGTCATACATTCTTTAATAATAATTAGTTGCTGAAAAAATTGAAATCAAAGATGCGCGTATATAAGTAACAAGCCTAGATTTATAGATAATGATTGATCTGCGGCAATAGCAAAAAGAAAAAAAAATTTAAAAATAAACAACAGTCTTCAGACATAAAATACTCATTATTAGGGATAGCTCAAATACTTCTCGTCAGATCTCAAATGTAACTACTTGCGAAGCACCAGCTTTCGAATATAAAAAAATACATCACAAACGGTACATCCTGTACTTAAAGAGTTATAAACACACACACACACACACACAAAAAACAACAAGTTTTATTGAGAACCTCCTCCTATTTTTAAAGTCGGTAAAAATTGGGGAATATTTTGGATGCAAAATCGCAGGCCTACTTAAGGTACAGCATAACGATCCCCACCCGAGATAAAACAGAATGAAATTCATAATTTATATGAGCTTGTAATTTCTCTGTCTGACCTATCCAGAACTGTCCTTCATTACGTACTTCCTTACTTCAGCATTAGTTACTAATTCTAGGTCTATCAATTATTTCAAAACTATTACAAATATAATGATAGATTTCTTACCTGTCTGTCCTTTTCCAAGAGTCTTCTCTAATCTGAAAGGCCCCACGTATTGGTAGGCCTCCGTGGCCGTGGCAGACCCTCCGCTTTCCATCTTCAGTCTTCAGCGCGTTCCAAATATAAAACATTAAAACACCGGCCCATTACCAGTCCTTGATCATTGCGACAATAGTCGCTGTCTTTTTCATCACTATTGTAACTGGCATTTTGAATTTAGAACACTGCCTGATTGGACGGTCATGCTGAGTTAAGTTTATTGATCTGGAAGATTGCCTAACTTAACGTAAGTACTTCAATGCCTTTGCAGTGCAACCAACATAAAAGTCTAGTAGATGAGAGAGTCGCCGTCAAAGAAATGGCTACAACCTACGAATAAATATGTAAGGAAATATAAGTCAAGCTCATAAACAGCTGAACGCAAACGTAACCGCGGCGGGCGTGGTTTTTGAAAAGTGTTCCGTGCGGCGCAACAACACTACCTTGACGCGACCAATCGGATGCGATCATTTCTACGCGCCAAATCAATTGATCAATCCAATTGAATTTGGAAGATTGCGTATAAGCAAATAAAAAATATCATTCTGGTTGAATATGAACAGGAGTTACTAATTGGTTGGCAGGAATAAAATTATCAGGATCTCCGAATAAGTATGGTTTAACTGTAACTGAGAGTTACACTTCTTTACATACCCAATTATTCGTAGGCTAAAAATGACATTTTGTAGTTTGTTTTTCTGATGATGACTATATAATATAATATTTTGTTTTACATTTGTAATAGTGAGAGTCGTAATCAAAAACCTTAATTATTTGTCACCTAAGTTATGGAACGACCTGAAGGTATGCAAAAGAAATATTGCAATTTAAAACATTACGTTCCGTTCTATTATCTGTGGTTTAGTATGAAACTGATTGTGATTGGCAACACCGATAGGAAAAGATCGCGCGATCGTTCACCAACGAGATGGACCGATCAAGTGAAGGATTCGTCGTCCTCAGACATGAGGGACCGACTAACAGAGAGAGAGAGAGTATAAAACCTTTTTAACATTATGAATGAAAGATTTTCAAGATTGATAGAAATGTTGTAGAAGCACTATTATTACTGTCAAGCTGCCGACCAGAAGGCTCTGTTAGGTTCAACTGTTGGTTATTTGCGTTAGTCTCTAATACAGCAGTACGTATTGTTATCATATTATGTTCTATGACAGCAGCTTGTACAAATTACTAAAGTATTTCCAGCAATACTTTTATAAATGGCTTAATACTAAAGAACGTATGATTAAAATATTAACTATGTATATAGACATTTACTTATTAAATTTAATACATTTTTTATTTGCAGTGTATATTATGTCATGATTTCAGTATTTTAACGATACTATTAATTTAAAAGGTGTTCAATTGATGGAAACTGTTTGGACTCGCATTTTTAATATTTCATTTAAAAGTAAGTTATTTGATTTCCACAAAGAAAGATGACATTCTAAAGTGGAGCAAGTTTGGAGTCTCATTCCGTGCAGAGCTGTCAAGACGTATAGTAAAGATTATAATATTGTCGTGGTCTAGCCTCGTGGTTAAGCCTACCTGAATTGTGAAATGTAAGATAAGTAAATGAAGCAGTTGTAACATGGTAGAATTTTTATTACCATTTTATAATTATATATAACTACGAACGATGAATGAACAGTGATTGTTTAAATCTGGAGGCAGATGTGATTTATTAGAATCTACACTTGGAAAGAAACGTAGTAAAGACTTTATTAAGTACAATAGAATGCAAAATTAATTTATCTATATGAAATTACACGGTAACCATCGCCATTGACAATCAAAAAGGTTTAATTTATTACGTATCCAGTCCAGCCACGCCTATTTACATTTCATTTGGTCAAGCCGCTACGTCAATATTGGGGGTGACCATCGATTGCACAACTCCTGTCACAAATCGATACCTGTATATGAATATCGTAATACCTATATCATAGCAAGTTGACAACCTAAATTTTTATATTTTTGGGATGAATTGGCCGGTCAGTTCTCCATACAAACGTCGTAGTTGGCACTCCCTTATTTGAGGACTTAGGTCCAAAACAAAGCATGATATCGATTGATTTCTTTATTATCTAGGCTTTTATCGTAACGTTTTTTTAAATAAAATAATTAACTTGAGAGTTATGAGCCTCAAATCATTTTCATATAAAGTTTTCGAGGCTCATAACTTCCAACTTAATTATCTTTTTAACTCACTATTTTTTTCCTACCGGCGGCGGCGGTATGCCCTTATTACACAAAATACTATGAACTATATACAGCTACTACAATAAAAGCATTTAGACAACCTATAAGTCATAGCAGACACATAGGCACTATATCAGTACTCCTCTATCAGTGTATACAAGTGGACGCGTACTTTAGCTCCCCGTCAATTGCAAATTTATCTCCATACTATATTGCCCCCAAAGTGCAGCGTAATTGAAGTGGTAATCGTGTGCACTGTGACACCCGCTCGCGCGCACAAGGTAGGAGTAAGGTATTTGTTTTATCTCTACTGCTGACCCGAACGGATACATCGTTTAGTGTCGGCTTAGTTCGGCGGCGCTGCATAAGAACGGCTACTGGACCGGTCGTGTTCGCTCCACAGTTTCTCAAACTTTATTCTTCTCACATCGAGTTTGGACTTCAGTATGGTTATCTGCGGAAGGTGTAACGATGAAGTCGCAGAGGCTATTCAGTGCTCAGTATGTCAGAAGCACTTCGACTTCCCTTGTTCTGGGATCACTGAAAAGGGATATCGTAAATTAGGAGACCGTCAAGCCACATGGAGATGTGCAGCATGCAAAACTGCGGGCCTGCATCTTGTTCCGCCGGTTTCAGCCCCAGCTTCTCCAGCTGCATCGCCGTCAGTAACTTTGGATACCATAATGCACGAGTTGACCAACATCCGTCTAGAACTTGCTCCTCTTTCAAGCCTAACATCTGAAGTTCAACTACTTCGAAAAGAGCTAACCGACCTTAAAGGGCTCCCTAAAGTGGTCGAAGCTATCGACGAAAGGCTTGCAAAAGTTGAAGTGGCACAGGAAAACGTCATTCAATTACAAAACGTGATCGATAAGCTAGAGGGAGAGCTTCAGGACACAGAACAATGGCTCCGCAGTAACAATGTGGAAATTAAGGGTGTTCCAGTAAAAGACAGAGAGAACCTTTACAACATAGTTGCCAAAATTGGAGACCAGATCTCCTATCCAGTCCCGAAGACTCAAATTAACTTCATTCACCGGGTCCCTACTAATGCAACTGATACCAAGAACATAATTGTGTCATTTATTAATAGGTATGTCAAGGAAGATTTTGTGGCAGCTGCCCGCTCTAGAAGGGACTCTCTGACTCCAAAGGATGTTGGTATTGCCGGTTCGGGACGGATATTTATAAATGATCACCTCACAATTAAGAACAAACTACTATTGTCTCAAGCCAAGACTTTAGCTAAGGAACGCAATTTTCAGTTCGTGTGGGTGAAACACATGAAAATTTTTGTAAGGCGCGACCCTACTTCGAAGACGATCACAATCAAGACAGGACGCGATTTATCAAAAATTTCCTAGTTAATTGTTCCGTTTTTATTTCGGTATTATTATTTACGCAATTTATATACATGTTTGTTACCTATTTATTATCCTACCTAAATTTTAAAGCATGCATGTTCATCTTAAAAAGTTTGAGAAACCTAATCAGTACTCGACTTCTTATCGCAGTCCTTTGTTCGTTGTACTTTGTTTACGCACGGATTCCATTAATTCTTACTTACGCTAATTTGAGTTGTATATCTACCTATCCTGTTACCAAACATGTCTTTATATTTGTTTTGTGTATGTTGACGCCTCATTGTGAATGCGCGATAAGATTTGGTGGTTCTCTCGTCAAGTCACTCAGTTTGGTGTTGGTTTTTGAAATTGTTTTTAAATATGATCTCGCGTCGGTTACTTGTTGTAGTGTTGCATTTGCCGTACTGTATAAAATAGAATGGCATTTGTGTTCCTTCCTTACCGAACTGTATTACAAAGTCATTGTTTGTTTGTATGTGTCGCCTGTGTCCCTGTTTTTTATATATTGTATTACCCCACGAGCGTTGTTGGTCGGTGATGTCTGTTTAAAAAATTTGACTTTGTATACGTTTCGAGTTATGTGTTTTGCTTGGAGTCTAAAACAAGGCTTCTTTTTTAAAGACATGAACTTTGGTTTGCCAGTGCTTAAAATTGTTATGGTTCCATCGCGCAAATATTTAGTATCAATATGCCAATTTGACTTGATAATTATAAGACATTTGTTACCACTTTACCTATATTATAATAAACTATATCCTAATAGGCTTATTACTCCATGATGGCTACTCTTAATATTTATTATCAAAATGTACGTGGACTACGGACAAAAACTAATGTTTTCTATAGGAACATAGCAAAAAATAACATATATAACATCATAGTTCTGACAGAGACTTGGCTGACTAGTGGAATCCTGGATAGTGAACTTTTTGATGACAGATACATAGTTTGGCGACGTGACCGAAATTTTGGACGAGGCGGCGGAATTTTGGTGGCAACCCACAGAGAACTGCTTACGTCTGATAATGTCAGTTGGCGATCCACTGCTGAAGACATTTGGATATCGCTTCAACTAAAATCACACTGCGGCAAACATATCCACCATCTCCACATAGGTGCGCTGTACTTGTGTGGTGAGCAAGACGGTCACAGTTTTGCCAACCAGTTAGATGCCTTTATGGATAAATTAACGGATATAGTTAACGACCACCCATCTGACAGTTTTATTATCTTAGGCGATTTCAATATGAGCTCTATATGCTGGACCATAACAGATGATGGAATCCGACCGTCTTCGGCGCCCCTTATTAGTCCATATTCCAATTTTATTGATTCTATTAATATGTGTGGTCTTCAGCAATTTAATTTAGTTAAAAACAAAGATGAAAGGATACTGGATTTGGTTCTTTCTAACATGCTCGTGTCAGTTTCACCATGTACGGAACCACTATCCAAAGTTGACGGATACCATCCACCATTATCAATTCGCGCTGATGTTCTACAATCTCAATCGCTTAAAACTAAAAAGCGCTTAATTTATCAATATAATAAAGCAGATTTTGACCTCATTTGTTCTGATATTAGTAAACAACAGTGGGGTGACATATTAGCAAAAGGTAGTGTTGATGATGCTGTAGGCATGTTTTATTCCGTTATTTTTAAAATTAGAGACATTTACATCCCACAACGTTACAACAAAGCCAACAAATGTCCACCCTGGTACTCTTCAGCTCTCACTAAGATACTAAAAGAAAAATATAAGTACCACAGTAAATGGAAAGTTTATGGCAATATGGCCGATCTTCTGTCTTATCAATTACTACGCGATAGAGCTGACAGTATTGAGCAAATCTGCTATAAGGCGTACATTGAACGTGTTGAATCATCCATAAGTTCCACGCCCAAATTGTTCTGGTCTTTTATCAAAAGTAAACGGAACAACAATAATTTCCCATCACAAATGTCCTACAATGGTAAAGTTAGTAATAATGGTGAAGAAATATGTGATTTTTTCTCAAACTATTTTTTTTCTACCTTTCTGGCTACTACGTCGTCTCCTAGCAGCTACATTCAGCCTAATATTAATACCAACTGCTATATCCATAACATTGAAGTTGATCCGTATGTTCTTCGTAAACACCTTAAAACACTAGATTTAAGCAAATCAGCCGGGCCGGATTCACTGCCAGCTATCTTCTTAGTGAAGTGTGCCGATGCGCTATTAGAACCAGTGACTTTACTATTTAAACGGTCCCTGGCTGAAGGCGTCGTGCCCGCTCTATGGAAATCTGCCTTTATCTCTCCAATCCATAAAAAAGGTGCCAAAGACAAGGTAGATCACTATAGGCCGATTTCCAAACTTTGTCTTTTAGCCAAGATACTGGAGCGGATTGTGTATAAACAACTTTACGACAACCTGATATCTAGTCTCAGTCCTCAACAGCATGGGTTTTTAAAGGGTAGGTCGACCGTTTCTAACCTTGTGTTATTCACGGATTTTATCTCTGAGCATATGGATAATGGTACCCAAGTAGACGCTATATATACCGACTATAGTAAGGCATTCGATCGATTAGATCACGATATCCTATTAAAGAAGCTGTCTGCCTTGGGAATCAGTGGCGACCTACTCAGGTGGTTTTCGTCTTATGTGGTAAACAGAACTCAAGCGGTAGTACTCAATGGTTTCATCTCATCTTGGATGATGATTCCATCCGGCGTCCCCCAAGGATCGCTTTTAGGACCTTTGATTTTTGTAGCATTTGTTAATGACATCGGCGCATGTTTCAGACATTCTGAATACCTACTCTTTGCTGACGACATGAAAGTTTATAGGCCAATTAAAACTCTAGCCGATGCTTGTCTGTTACAAGAAGACCTATTGCGAGTAGTAGAGTACTGTCAGATCAATAATCTTACCCTCAATATATCGAAATGCTTAGTAATCAGTTTCACTCGGAAATTAGGCGCTATCATGCACGATTATTCTGTAAATAACCAACTCTTATCACGTACAGATGTTATTAGAGATTTGGGTGTTTTTGTTGATAGCAAGCTCTCCTACGAATATCACATTGACCATATTGCGAAAAAAGGATTTGCAGCACTGGGATTTGTAATCCGTAATTCAAAATCCCTACATAAAATGAAAACCTTAAAAATATTATACTGTGCTTATGTCCGTAGCCATCTGGAGTACGCTAGCCAAGTATGGAACCCTAATTACGCAGTTCACTCTGATAGATTGGAACGTCTACAGAGAAAGTTTACAAGGTATCTTGGTTTTAAATTCAAAACACCTAATTTAACCTATAACGAAAGGTGTTCACGCTTTCATTTGCTACCGCTAAAATGTCGTAGACATATCTCTGACCTGCGTTATCTAACTAAACTGGCTCAGTCAAAGGTTGATTGCCTTGAATTAGTCTCTAAGCTATCATTATATGTTCCGTCCAGACTCCAGAACCGACAAACCAGAGATTTGCTTCACAATCCATTCGCACGCACCAACTATCGAGCTAACTCCTTTTTATTACGTTCCGCAACTGCACTTAATAATACTCTTGAAGTACACCCTTCTATTGACCTTTTCACAAGCAGTGTGGCGTCAACAAACACACTGTTATCTGCGACCTGCACCTGCCCTGGGCATTAGATTAATTGTTAGCTGATAAGTGTAGATGTGTATAATTTACCTGCTATTTATTTATTGTATACTCATCTTATATCATTGTCATTTGCGGAGGCTTTTAAGTGGCTTCTCTTTATGTATTTACATGTTATTTTGTAACTTTAGCTGTAAGCCCCCCGAAAAAAATAAAATAAAAATAAAAAATAAAATATTGTCATTGTTTTTGTATATATTTGTATTTTGTATACTATTCTGTATTGTAGTGTTGTAGTTTTTTGTTGTAAGGCTATGATGTGACTGGCATAAACTAAATGTATAAAAGTCCCTAAATAAAAAAAATCGGCATCATACGAGCCTAGATAATGAGGAGATCAATCGGAATCTCAAATAAGGGATTGATCACCCTACTGGCACTTTGTATGGAGATGTGACCGGTCAGTTCAAGCTTAAAGAATGACTACAGCTATGAGTAAGACTCATATTTTAACACTGAAAATAAGCAACTGAACAATAACAATATGATACAGTTGAATTTAATACAAAGAAAGATAAAGTAGTAAAGAGTGCTAAGCGAGACGTCAACGCGGGCATCCCGATCTCTCCTTGAAAAAGACCACCGAATGTGGTTGAAACTATAGTCGGAGCTATCTGACTAATTCACGTGAGTTATCCCGTATTATTTACTAAAAAAAAAAAGTATTATAAATTAATTCAATCGCTTGTATATGTCTCAAAAAAGGGGAGAATTAGACGATTCGACGTTATACTGCACCGTATTGATTACTTGAGATTGAAATGTTATCAGAGAATTAGCCTGGTGCACAGAATAAAACGGATCAGAAGCATCGCTCCGCAAAGCCATTCCAATAAATAAGCGACTCTAACTACGAAGAAATATAGTGCAATTCAGCTCACAAAGCACGAAGAACCTAATATTTATATTCACCTACAAGGCGTCTCTCTTTCTATCGCATAGCCACGCATAGCTCTGAACTCTTCTGACGCGGCATGCACCGTAGATTCCGTAGAATAATCCCATCCGGGCGGAAATGCCTATGTACCTGTAGCTTTGAAATTAAAGTGCGGAGTGAGCCAGGCCTGCCTGATGATAAGCTATTTCTCGGTCAAATAACGGACAGTAAGTACTCTTCGGTAAGCGATTTTTGACTATTGTACTGCGCCATTTGCAAACCGCAATAATTTCGAGCATTTACTTTGAACATGGCTACCATGCCACGCCATTTCATTCCTACCATACAAAAATGCCATTATTGTAACTGAGTTAGGTTGTCAGAGTTGCAAAATATTAAATACATATCGAAGATAATAATATTAAAGAAAAATGGTGAGAATAGGTACTTCTGAATAGTAGAACACTTCCGAAATAAATGGAATGTTACGAAAGATATTGTAGATGATGTCTGAATATTTTCCAATGACCGATATTTCGTTAGCATAAAATTTTAAAGTATGGCAACTTTTGGGTTTATGCCAATATTACGAGAAAAAACATGGCGTACTTAGGTATTTATGTATCTACGTAGTGACAAGTATTGGAGTATTGGAGACTTACATTTTTGTATCAATTTTTACTTAGATATTCCATAAAAGATGCACATTCTTTTCTAAGAATTTAGCTTATTTTGGAAAGATGGATATGAATGGACGAAAATTAAGAGAAAATCATAAATTTCCTAAGGATACGATTGACCGATTTTAAAATGTTTAACATAGATTTGTTTAGGTTATAATTGGTCACATTTTATTGTGAAAGTTACATGAGGAAATTATTGTACGATATTGTTAAGGAGTTCCTTAATTAAAATTTAAAACAGCTGCACTTCTATTTTTTTTTAAATCTATTAATAAAGTATTTATGACAAAACTATCAGTATAGGCAGATATATCGCTAAAACGTCCATAGATAGCATATTTTTTTTTCAGAATCTAACTTATGAGAGGAGTTCACCATTTTACCTAAATCAAGAAATGAGCCCAAAAATAATACCAAAATATATAATAACAAATAACAATATTACCCAACATGTCGTTAGGACAGCTTCACAGGAAAATTAGGCGAAATTGACTAAATATTTTTTTTATATTTTCAAGTGTTTTTATAAAATTATAATGTAATGTTTTTTTTAAATATTTGTTATTATAAGATATGGATTTCCGCGATGTAAGCCCTGATTCTAATTAATAAATCATATCACTTAAAAAAAATAGGTAAGTACTTATATGCATATATAATTCCTTTATCTGTGACTGAAGATATAGTAAATAAACTAGACTAGTATCAGACTGGCTTGAAACAGAAAATATTCAAAAACTAAAAATGCATTAGAAAGTAAATAAGCCAAACTATCGTATACAGTCTTTTTGTTTATTTACCATCTTCAAGTGTAAATCAGAACATCATCAATGTAGTCGAAGCTAATACCACATTATTATGGAGAAATCAGATCTCACTCAAATTTAAATGGGTCCGAATGACAAGCATCAGCTTTAGAATATAAACAAGCATCAAAATTGGTACAGCCTGTAAAAAGTAATAAGGTAGGTGCACACACATAAATTAACAGTGTAATTGAGAACCTTAATTTTTTGAAGTGAATCAATAGATCTAATGACAACTGGAAAACGTTTCTTATTTTAGAAATCAAAAATATAAAAGACATTAGCACATTTTATTATATTAATATTTTAGAAGCGGAATTTATTATAAAATATTTATCCCGGGGTGCCGGGCTACAATGTCACCCCCATTGCTACCTGTGTCGTACGAGGCGACTAAAGGTATATTACCGGAAGGTGGGCAGCAGGGCTTTTTGAAGAACTGATATCTTAAACTGCGATTCCGAAAACGCCTGCCAAGCTTGGGGATTATGGCAAATCCTCCCTTAATGGGGGAGGCTGTGTTCAGCAGTGGACAATTCGGCTGTTACAGTACAGTACGTACTATATACCACTGCAGCTATTACAATAAAAGCATTAAGACAACCCATAAGTCATTGCAGACCCACAGACAGCCCAAATGCTCCAGCCCGCTACCAGTTGGCAGCGTGCCCAGCATGCTGGCAGCATTGCCCCGTTGAATTGCAATGCTTATTGATGCTCCCGATAGGATGAACCAATTTTGATTTAGATTTTATCTTTGAAAGGTTTTGAAAAATTTATATAAAAAAGTATAGGTAAGATTTGACGTGAATACTGAGCAGACATAGAAAATGTTCTCAAATTACAATGCAAGGTAAAACGCTTGGAGCAATGCCAAAACTAGTCGAGCCTTAACAATGCCTTGTTAACAGTCTGACTGTCGAGACATGAAGACCTATATTTTCATTCTCATTGGCTTATATCCACTGAATACCAATGAGACAATTAACGTCTCTCTTGAATTAGTTGGAGACGCTTACACCAAAAGTTTTGATTTAATTTATGTACATTGTATGGTACGCGATGAGATTCGGTAATGCTTTGACATAATGACTTTGCCTATTTTTAGAGTGATTTATATAAACAAAAGTTTCTCTAGTCGCTCTCAAGCTCGCCCTCAAGATGCAATTTTGACGTATAATTAAACGTTGTACGGGGCATCTGTCAAAAACAGCATCTTAAAATCGAGATGCAATTATCAACACGAGCCATTGGCTGTTTTTTTTATATTATTATTTATACAGCTCGTTTTGATAAATGCATCTCAATGTTGCGTGCGATCTAAAAATGCTGTTTTGACGTTTAATGTATGGAACATCTGTCAAAAACAGCATCTCAAGATCGATTTTTTAATTTGTTATACAGAATTATAATTAATTTCTATTTATTATTGCACCTACAGTTTTTATTTCTATTTATTTGGCATTGTTTCTATATGATAATTTATATAAATTTTGGAATAATTTTTGAATTGTATATTTTGACATTAATTATTTGTAATTCTACTATTATGACTGACATTTTTATAAAATAGATTGTATCTAGAACTAGACCTTATAATTATTATTATAGTATGGAATATGTTACTTATATTAGTGATACGATGGTAATTATTCATAAATTTGTAAAATGACATACCTAATGTAACGGATCATTGTTATAATAAGGAGAATAAAGAATCTGAATCTGATCTCATAACTGAGATACAATTATTAATACGAGCCCAATTAATGAAGTTTATTATTTTGGTTGCCTACATATATTACCGACGAACCGACTTCTTGTATGAATGAAATAACTTGTGAAAGTCGGCACCATGCTGATTCAAAACACCTCACATAACATGGTCCGACTTCCACAAGAGATTTCATACTTTTCAATGTTAGATGTTCAAAAAAAATCTCGTGTTTTGATAAAGACTGCTTCCAAGATCATTCCCTCGCCTAAAATAGTGTTCATCGTCAACAACAGCAAATACCATTAAATCATCCAGAAGCAAATACGTTTTTCAGTTAATTAACTATAACCTATATACTACTCAACCGATTTTGATGAAATTTATATGGTACCTCCTCGAAGGTGGTCCTTTTCTGTCCACCCTTTCCAATAAATGATCAAAATCGGATTACTCCGTAAAAAGTAATGCATAAAAAATAAGCGTTAACTTGAGAACCTCCTCCTTGTTGTGACGTCATCAAAGCGCCGAGCGATTCTTTTACCGGTTGTAAGCCTGCTTAATTGACGTGGAGGTATAACATTTAGCAGTAAGATCGAATTATTATTACTATAAGAGGTGAGAGTTGGCCGCCTGATCTTGACCAGAGCTACATTTATATACGGTGTGCATAAATATGTTCCTTATATGTTTAGTTTGTTTCTATCTAACAATACCAACGACACAAAAAAGTACCAGTCCAAAGGGTCATTTATGATAGCTGATAGGCTAGCCTTTGACCACTATCTCACCTGGTGGTAAGTGATGATGTGGTCGAAGATTTTGTTCAGGCAAACCTAGAATTACTGGTTCTGAAGGACAGCTGCCGGAATACCGTTAGGTGCTTGGTGCCTGCCTCCTTGAGGGTAGTAGCTAGCTAGGCGGGAATTCTCAAAATACCCTACCACCATGCTAAAGCGAGAACCGGGACCGACGGCTGCCCTCCGAAGCACCGAAGCGCTCAGTAGTAATGCCACTAGCGGTCACCCATCCAAGTCATGAACGCAGTGGAAGTTGTTTCACTTAGAGAACGACTAAATTAGCTACGTTAGCTTATATTAGCTTAGTTATATTTCAAAATTAAAAAAATATATTTCAGGTTCATATAGCTTACGAAACATATAAAATATAGCTTATATTTTTGTTTATAATCTACACAAAGAACCTTTTTCGTTTGCATAATTATGTTGAAAATCGTCGTATATAACGATTTACCAATAGTCAATACATAATCGGCTCCACAGTGTAATTTTTTTTTTTTTTGTGCCTGATAGTTAGCCTTTGACCACTATCTCACCTGATGGTAAGTGATGATGTGGTCGAGGATGTTGTTCAGACTAACCTAGAGTTACTGGCTCTCAAGGACAGCTGCCGGAACACACCGTTAGGTGCTTGGCGACAGATTTTCAACTTGAGGGTGGTAGCTAGCCAGGCGGTCATTTGCAAAGTGCCCTTCCACCATGCTGTAACGACTGCTATCCTAAGACAACAACCGGGACCGACGGCTTAGCGTGCCCTCCGAAGCACGGAAGCGCTCAGTAGTAATGCCCAACCAGCAGCGGTCACCCATCCAAGTCATGACCGCGGCGGACGTTGCTTAACTTTGCTGATCGATTCAGAATGGCTAAGCAAACTTGGCTACGAGCGGTTCAAAATAATCTATGAATCGAGCTGTAAAAGAGCATTGAATGTAATGACTAGCTCAGATAAATCAATATACTATGGTACTTAATTGCTTGGTTAATTGTAGGGTAGAAATACCCTACAATGATCCAAGTACCCTAGTATAAGAACCTAGGCTTACAAAAACAACTGCTACCCAAATTTTCCTACACTGTGACGAATAACGCTGACTTTGTTTGTCAGAATGGTGAAAGAAGGGTTGATATACTGATTTCGACGTTTTCACGCGCAAAATCTTATTTAGCAAGACTGACTTTGTTATGATATAATAGTTGAAATATGAAAATTGTTTCCTTTTAAGCGCCCCAAAAATACATACTTTAAAGTATGTGATTTTGAATACCTTTGGATGTATTAGACGTACCTATATAATTTAAATATTGTCTATGTAAATCAAATTGATCATGAGATGTAATTTATGGAAATTTTAATATTTAATTTTAGTAATGCAGTGTTTTCGCTTATCAAAAATTAAAACGAGTCTATTATTAATAAGATTAGTGTTACTAACCTGCATTTTAAACATAATCACATAGGTATATTCAAAATCTATAAATATCTAAAATAAAAAGATGGATAGCTACGACGAATTTGTAAAATGTAATTGTTTGTGACATCGCTTATAATAATTGTCAGGTTTATTTTGGATTTAACAGAAATATGGCGTCTCTCTGATTACGACTTCACTTTTACATAAATATTAAAAAAACACATAGATAATTGTGTCAAATTTTCCAATTGGAATCAATGTAGGCATGTAACAGGCATCGATTTTTTGTTGCAATGTTTTTTTTTATTGCATGCATGCAAAGGCATTGAATTTGCGTTTCGATTTCATGCTAGTATAATAGCAATAACATCCGCAACCAATCACTTACTAAAATATTAAACACAGAATCTAAAAATAACACTGTAAAATCCGCATAGTACGCTCACTGCACGTCACTGGAAAATCAATAGTCTGGACACCACGCTTCGCACTCATTGTTTTTACATGTAAAACGGAATGTAATTCTACTAACACTTCTGAAAAACATTTTACTATTCACTATTTTTTATAAAAAACAGTTATATGTTACATAATAATTTGGGATAGGTTTTGAAATGTTTTTCGTGTGGTATTCTTACGCGCGGCGTTTGGTGTTGGTCGGGGATTGTCGGCTGGTTTCGGACGAGGGTGAGCCGAGTGAGTCATTACCCTGCGAGGGGTGGTTTGCGTTTCGTTTCGCAAGGGTTGATGTCTATTGTAACGTCGCTATGCATTATATGAAGACCAAAATTTACTCAGTGTCATAATACATTTTTATTAGCATCTATTTCTTGTGTGTTTAAAATACAGCCGAGTCCATAATATTAATTCTGGTATATACAATTAAGTTTGAACAAAACAATGAAATATGTTTATTAACAGAAATATAAATATTTTCGTAAACACTATTGAGAAATGTTTTGTAATTACTTGAAAACCAGAGGGCGGCTAAGTTTTATATCTCGTATGAAAATCCACCTAAAATTATACTTAGGGTATAATTTTAGGTGGATTTTAATAGCAATAAGGAAACGCTTTTTTTACGCATGCGCATTCTTCTTAAATTAATATGTTCTGATATTTACCCAACACGTTTTGTGATTTTTTTACATAATCTTTTATATTGTTTTTCTTCTCCACAACAGAGAGAATCGAGATTTTTATTCGTGATCACCTCGTTATTTTTTACTATATTGCGCATAAGTGGAATATTAATTAGTATTACGACATTTTATTCAACGTGCGCTAATTATTATTAGGGTTCCATACTTATCCAAAGAGCAAAATTGAACCCTACTAACTACGCCGCCTGTCTGTAGGTCCATATAAAATATAACGATCTCAAGGACCTATAAAAAAGTTTGAAGTTAGATAGATTATTAATTAATATGATTTAAATGTAATTTTAGACACGAAAAAACAGACAAAGCGCGTTTCGGACTCGCAAACCTAGGGTTCCGTACAAATCTGTAGGTATTTAAGTATAATATAATAGTATTTTTTATTGCTAAATGAAATCCAAAGACATTCTAAAATTATTATATATATCTTTATTATATTATTTTTTCCTTTATCTGTTCTATAAGACGTTGCTTCGTACCAAATTTCAAGATTCTGAGTTCACTGTAAGTAGGTACGTACCCTGTAGGTTTTGATTCCCTTGCGAGTGTCGAAAATTTGCTCCATAAACGGCTGTATCTTTTGATTCCGTTGGCTCAGAAGTTGGATTATTTCACAGCTCCAAGAGACAGTAGACCTGAGTATGTGATATGAATTTCAGCTTGATACCTCCACGCGTTCCTGACAAAAAGGGTCTTAACAGACAGCCAGACGGACAACAAGGTGATCCTATAAGGATTCCGTTTTTTCCTTTCGTAGCACGGAATAATTAGAATAATTCTTTATCGCTATACCACTAAAATATAAATTTGAATTTTACAATAACTTAGACTAAAGTGTCACAATGGGTGACCTTATCAGTAAAAGTGATCTCTTCCAGGCAAACAAATTTGGGGGTGTACATAATTACGATAGACAATCAAGTTAAATTAAAACACATAATTTAAAATAAACTTAATATATCTACAATTAATACAATAATACTAATACATATTAACATTAAATTAAAGTCAAAGTCAAAATCATTTTTCAATTTAGGCGTCTACGACGCTCTTATGAAGGTCAATTACAAATTTTAATATTGAAATATTCTACATTGTACTACAACGGTCACCAAAAAAATTATAAAGCCACTGCGAGAAGAACGGGCAAGAAACTCGGGGCCATTCTTTTAAATTTATTACTACCGGCGATAACCATCTGCTGCGCCCAGAGTTGCCGTCAACACAGCTCTATGTTTCTCGCTTGCACTACACCACGCAAGTTGAAGACCTGGTGGAGTACATCGCGCTCAAGACTAGCATGAATCTGAGGGTTCAGCGATTGGAGTCTCGTCACAACGTGACCTTCAAATCATTTGTGGTGAGAGTGCCGACTCGCGAACTCCATACATTCATGGAAGCTGAATTTTGGCCGAAGGGTGTCAAGTTCCGGCGTTTCCTCGGTCGGATACCTGACGCCTCTTGCATCGCGTCGGCAGAAAAGACGTGATGATTAAATTAAAATTATTTTCATCATATAAACAATTATATATGTTAATTTAAGGTATATATTTTATGGGCCTGTGTTAGTTATAATGCTAAGCTGCCTGAAATAAATGGTTTAGTATTATTATTATAAACTTCTTTTAACAATGTGTTAAAAGAAGTACAATATAATAACATTATTACAATATTTGTTAAAATCACGTAGGTGTCATGCGATGCGAATCGATACACCTAATAATCTACGAATAAATTTATTCGTGGCTAATAATAAAGGTTTCCATAATATACACATGTTTTGTGTAGAAAAACAAAATATATAATGAAAATTAAAGTAAAACATGTTTCAGGGTGGTTCCATGACACGTGTACCTACATGTAAGTAGATTATAAATAAGTTATTCAAAAATACTTTTATTATTTACAAAAAAAGTTTATTTGAATTCTATTTGATTTTTTGGTCAGCGTTCTACAAAATATGTAAATTTCAGATGTGTTAGGTACTGTGACGTAACATTTTAAATTTATTTTTATCATATTTTTTTCATAGAATTTTCTTTTTTATGTCTGGCTTTTGACCACTAAGTATCTCACCTGATGGTAAGTGATGATGTGGTCGAAGATGTTGTTCAAGCTAACCTAGAGTTACTGGCTCTCAAGGACAAGGACAGCCGCCGGAACACACCGTTAGGTATTTGGCGGCAGATTATCTACTTGAGGGTGTTACCTAGCCAGCAAAATGTCCTACCACCATGCTATAACGACTGCCATCCTAAGACAACAGCCGGGTCCGACGACGGCTTAATGTGCCCTCAGAAGCACGGAAGCGCTCAGTAGTAATGTCACTAGTGGTCACCCATCCAAGTCATGATTGCAGCGAAGAACGGCTAAGCAAACTTCGCTACGAGCGCTTCAAATATAATTGTTAGGTACTTTGATTCAATGCAATCTGTAACTGGTACAAATAATATGATACTTACCTAACTAGGGGAAATGCAGATGCCTATATATATTACAGCTAAGTCTAGCTTAGAGGCATCTGAGGTTCATCATACAACATTTTTGGCTCTTTAAATGTTTGTATCAACTGTTTTTACAAATTCTCAATTCTTTTTCCATGCTAGAGTGACATACGGACAGACTTAATAATGCTACGAAACTATAAAACCGATTTGCATTTTTGGCTATGAAAGCCTAAAAAACATAATGGCCCCAAATCTCTGAGTAGTGGATTAACATCATTTACCCTCCACCTCCAAGACAGCGGAAGCAGCGGCAGTGGCAGCAGAAGGCTCCAATAGGCGAAAATACGAGAGTCTCGGCGATGGTTATATATTTCTGCCTTTTGGAGTAGAAACAAGCGCATGGATTCTATATACCTATATATATATAGATTTATCAAAGCGGCTGATAGAAAAGACAAACGACCAAAGGGCTGGCGCTTACCTCGGCCAGAGAATTAGTATTGCCATACAACGGGGTAATGCTGCCATCCTTTTAGGTACTCTAACCGTGGACAGTGACCTGAGCTCTTTTCTACTTATGATTGCCTCCTGGTAGAAAGAGGAGCTCACAATTTTTAGGTACTTATAACGTTTTTATAGGTCATCGATGTGGTCACTTTATTAATTTGTTTTTGTGATGATTTTCTTTTTATATAATTGTGAATTATTAATTAAATATGAATAAATCGTAAAAATATTAAGAATAAGTTCCACATACATAAAGCAAATATTTATATTGAATAAAGGATACGTACCTTTATTCAAAAAATACTATAGTAGACGAAAGGAAGGTAACTTGGAACACTGCAGGTAATTTGGAATAGGAGGGTTTCACAGAAACTAGTACTCCCATCTAGTTTAAATGGCCGTAAACTGTCACTTTTGACTAGACTAAAGGTAATCAGGAAACCATTTAGGTATTCCAAATTACTTTCAGTCAAGTTTCGCACCGGTTTTAAATTTAATGAGTTGCTGTTTATAAGTCATTCATAAGTCTTGTTTTTTCTTCTAAAACACTCGCGCAATAATTTCATATTGTTGATATTTAGGTGGAAATAAATGAAATAATAGTTGAAAATGCAACGAACGTATAATGATTTTATAAAGCACACACCACAGGTTACAAGCTAGCTTACAAGAAGAAGCCAAAGATAATAAAATGTTGCCAACTTATAATATGGCTGCGTTCTTATTTCCCAACACTCCCCTCAGAACGCAGACCCATTTTACTGACACAAAACAAATGTTTTTCAAAAATAGTACCTTTAGTCAAGTTATCAGCTACCATGTTGCAACCATTTACAAATTTAAATTTAACTTTACAATTAACAATGTTTTCTCTAAGAAAATGTAAACGAATATCTATGTGTTTAGTTTTTGGTTTATAACAGTCTGTTGATGCCAGTCTTATTGCACTTTGATTGTCACAGTGGATGAGTAGCGCACTGTCCACGCCTTGACCGAGTTCGGCCTGCAGTTGCTGCAGCCACAGGGCCTCCTGGGTCGCCGCCGCCATCGCCATGTATTCGGCCTCCGCCGTAGAGAGTGCCACGGTTTGCTGTTTGCATGAATTCCAAGATATACAAGCATTCTGAAACAGAAAAATATAACCTGTGCACGATCTTCGATCCACTGGGTCGCTCGACCAGTCAGCATCACAACATCCAGTTATTTCCTTTGAATCATCTTTGACATAGCATAGCTTTAGGTTTCTGGTTCCTTGAAGATACCTCATAATCCTTTTTATTCCAAGCCAGTGTTGATTTCCTGGACTGTTACAGTACTGACTCAATCTATTAACCGCAAAGGTAATATCAGGTCTCGTGACATGTGCCAGATATATCAGACATCCCACTGCTTCCCTGTATGGGATATATTTGTTCTCATCTTCAGGATTTTTCTCAAATTTTGCATTCACCTCTATCGGGGTACGAACTGGTTTGCATTCAGACATATTAAAACGTTCCAATACTAGGTTTATGTATTTTTCTTGATCTAACATTATCATACCTGCCTTTCGATTCCTCTTTATGTTCATGCCGATACAATTCTTAATTTCACCTAGGTCTTTCATACTACATTCTCCTTTTAACTTGTTTTTAATCTCTGTTGTTTTATCCTTATCATTTGTAAATATCAAAAGATCATCCACCCACACAGCAATGAATATAGTTGTAGACTCATTTACTAAAAAATAAATACAAGGATCTACGTGTGATCTTTGCAAGCCAATTCTTAATAAAATATTGTTCAATTTAAGATTCCACTGCCGGCTAGCTTGTTTTAGCCCATAAATTGATTTATGTAAAATGCATACTTGATCATTTTCTTTGTAATATTCTGGTTGTGACATGTATATCTCAGTATCTATGTCACCCTGAAGAAAAGCACTTATGGCATCCATCTGAAACATTTCTAAATCATACTTTGCAGCCAGTGAAAGTAGGAATCGAACAGATGTATATCTTACAACAGGAGCATATGTCTCATCATAATCACTTCCTTTTCTCTGTGTATACCCTTTAATAACCAATCTTGCTTTAAAACGGATAATCTCACCTTTTTCATTTGTTTTAGTTTTATAGACCCATTTACATGGTAAGACTCTTTTCCCAGATGGTGCATCAACCAGTGACCAAGTTTTGTTTTTGATCAGAGAGTCATACTCTTCTTGCATAGCCTTTTTCCATTGATCAGCATGAGATGATGATAATGCTTCGTCTGCTGTTTGTGGATCATTTAAATTAAGTATTGGACAGAAGTAACTTACATCATGGTCATCTGTTTCTGCATGCTGAACAACTCTCCGTGGTCGTAAATTTATGTTTCTTATTGGTGACTCGGGATCAATTGATTGTTCTGGTATGTAAGATGAATCATTCCCGCCAGACTGGTAGTCCTTGCTTGACTCACCAGTAAAATGGTCTGTGCTGTCCTCTAATTCTTCTTTATAGGTTTCTTCGAGTGGCTGTATCTCTGGACTGCTGCTGTTGGATGTACAAGGTAAGTATATATTATTATCATATTTTTTTACATTTTCTAAAAATACTACATCTCTGCTTTTTATGATTTTATTGGTAGCTGGATCTAGAATTCGGTATCCTTTAGTAGATTCACAATAACCAACAAACAATAACTTTCTGGATTTAGAGTCCCATTTTTGGCGCTTTTCTTTAGGAACTTGTGTCATTACTTCACATCCAAATACTTTTAAATTAGACAAGTTCGGTTTCTTACCAGTCCACATCTCTATAGGTGTTTTACCATTAATTGATTTTGTAGGTGATCTGTTGATTATATATGCTGCCGTTGCCAGGGCCTCAGCCCAGAACTGTTTTGCAAGCTGAGCATCAAACAACATACATTTTGCTCTTTCCACCAGAGTCCGGTTCATCCGTTCAGCAAGACCATTCTGCTGGGGTGAGTACGGAGCACTTGTTTGATGTTCAATTCCATGTTTGTTCAAGAAGTTTTTAAATTCTCTATTGCAGTATTCTTTGCCATTATCAGAACGAATTATTTTTATTTTTCTCTCATGTTCATTCTCTACTTTGTTTTTGTAATCTTTGAAAATTTCTACAATATTCAATTTATTTTTCAAAAAATAGACATGAACTCGTCTTGTGTAATCATCTATGAAAGTAATAAAATATTTCATACCTCTCAAAGATTCCTGCTCCATTGGTCCACATAAATCAGTGTGAACCAGCTGCAGTGGTTGTGAAGATCTTGAACCAATGTTGTTAAAAGGCAATCTGGCCTGTTTCCCTGAGAGACATGTAGTACAAGTAATAGAACCTTTAGTTTTGTCTGAGAAAGGCTGAACACCCTCAGCACACTCAGGCAGCTTGTTAACATCGGAAAAATTCAGGTGTCCCATGCGCCTATGCCACAGGACAAAATCATTTAAGTTCTCTGAAGAAGACAGATTAGAAAATACCTCTCTATGTGTATTTAATAAATATAAATTGTTTACTAGTGAGCCTGAACACAGGAGTTTGCCATTTTTATCATAAATATCACAACCTTCATCTCTAAAATTTACATTACAGCCATTTTTCACCATAGTACTGACTGACAGGAGATTTGCAGCAAGTTTAGGTATGTATAAAACTTGTCTTACCTGAATTTTGTTTTCTATATTACCATTTAGCAATAAATTGACCTTTCCCATACTTTCCACAGGTAGTGGTGTCTTACTGGCAACAGTTATGGTGGGTATCGGTGGACATGTAATATCATACATCCAGTCACATCTATTTGTCATATGCATAGAGGCACCCGAGTCCACATACCAAAGGTCCGGATTCATTGTTTGAGGGGATGCTGAAAAAGCTGCAACAAAACCTTTATTTCCTTCTGTACTTGCTACATTCTTCTTTTTCGGAGCATGACAATTCTTAGCAAAGTGTCCATGCTTGTTACAGTTATAACATCGGGGTCCTTTGTAGGCCTTTGTTGAATCATATTGATTTCTTTGAATGACCTTTTTCCTTGTGAAGAATGCTGAATTATCGGAGCATTGAACTTCCTGCAGGAGTTTAGATTTAATAGAATCAGCACTTATCTTGATGCCAGAGCTCTCCAGTCCCATGATCATGGGCTTATAAGCTTCAAGGAGGCCAGCTAACATCAGTGTACCAAGCCATTCATCATCAATGTCAAACTTAATATTCCTGAGCTTGTGGGCAGTCGACATTATTTTATTCACATAATCATCTACGCTTCGGGAAGATTCCAATGTAGTTGTTATCAGGTCTCTCAACAAGGCTACTCTCCTGTACAACCCGCTGTCGTCAAAAGCCTGTTCCAAACTCTCCCAGACTTCTTTACAAGTAGTTGCATTCTGAACATGTACGTAAATAATAGGGTCCAGTAATAAAATCAACTTAGATTTTGCCTTGGTTTCCTTATTTTGCTCTGTATTGGTACCGATGACACAACTCCATATATCGTCGAGTTCGAAATATGCTTGGACTGCAAACTTCCAACTGGCATAGTTATCTCTTCCAACTAATCTGTCGATATGAAATGGATTGTAACCTGAATTCGACATCTTCTATCCGTATATATGATTTTTACGTGATTTCTGACCGGGCACACCGCCCCGGTTAACCTCCAAAAGTATGAAAGACAAAACACGCCGGCCGGTTTTCTTAATTTATACTGTTTCTTTTATTTCCACAAGTAGCAATCAACCACGCTCTGCTACCATGTTGATATTTAGGTGGAAATAAATGAAATAATAGTTGAAAATGCAACGAACGTATAATGATTTTATAAAGCACACACCACAGGTTACAAGCTAGCTTACAAGAAGAAGCCAAAGATAATAAAATGTTGCCAACTTATAATATGGCTGCGTTCTTATTTCCCAACACATATATAACTTAGTAAAGCATGGTGAATATAATTTGGAATACGTCTATTCCAAAATACCTGCACCATATTTCAAAATCAGAATACTACCATTTTGCGTTCAACCTAAAATTTTACCTAGTGGTGTAGTTTGGTTAGTATTCATAGCTTGCATATTGATAGTTAAAGAATTTTGCTTCAATTTAATGAAGGTTTTATATATTTCAATTTAATAGAAAACAATACACAGGTATTACAAATTACCTTCCTTTCCTATAGTACTGTAGTAGTAGTAGGTATAGTATTGTATTATTATAGCTTGTTAGAAGCCACTAGTTTTTAGAAGTCAGTTAAATAGTTAGGTGGGTAGGTACCTACTTTGCTTAGCCCCTAAATAGTGAATTGTTATTCAAGTTTTATATTCAAAAATGTTTAATTAGTATTTCAAATACTGTAAATTATTCCTAAGAAACGGGTATAAAGAATAATATACATTCACAAAAGTACCTACTTGGAATGATAAGCTTAGTTCTCAATGTTGGTTCTTTTTTGGTGGAGTTCCAGCGTATTTTATCTTTCAAGTATACTTTAAGACACCAATGCTTCTTGCTTTGCAAACTTTCTATCTGTCAGTGAAATATAGATAGATAGATAGAAAAACTCTTTATTGAACACCTAAAACTAAACCAAAATTAAAAGTATTTACCTTTTAATAGTCAACAATGGGTGGCCTTATCGCTCAAAGTGATTTCTTTCAGACAACCTTTAAATGGAGAGGAGCAAGTTTTGTACAAGGGATGGTAGTGTACTGTACACTTATTAGCCTAATGATATTTACGTAATATCGCACGCCTTATGAAACTATAGATAAAAAGCCTATGTCATAGCAATAAATGCGTGGATATAATTTTAAAAGCAGCGGAAAATATACTTGCCTGTGATTCGAGCGAGAAACCATCAAACGCATGGTATATTCTTCTCGCAGTGGCTCTATACTTTTTTTGCTGCAAGTGGCAGTACAATGTAGAATATTTCAATATTAAATTTTTTTACTAACCTTCATATGAGCGTCGTAAACGCATAAATTGTAAAATAGATTTAAACTTCGACTTTGATTAGAATTTATGATTATGTATTTTTTTTCTGCTTCAGAGAAACGTAGCTCATTGAGTGACTCTGAGCTTATATAGATAAGGGCTGAGATAAGGGCCTTAACTTAAGGACCACGTCTCAGGGCCATACAAAAAGTCATCACCAGCATCACACATTGGCTGATGACTTTGGTCTTCAACAAAAGATGTCGCGTAACTTCCCGAACGCTGCCCAACCGAGTTAGATTTTTCGGACGAACTATTTGCTTAAGTTACACCCAACTAACTAAATAAATAATAATGTACTTTCGCACCTAAAATCATTTGGACCTCATTCAGAACATTCTCCATTATGGAAGTGCGTTAAAATGTTTTTTTTTTCTATGTGATTGTGACGGAACAAGCACGAGGCCCACCTGATGTTAAGTGGACTAACCTCAGCCAATAACAGATACATCACAAGTGACGAATTGCACTGCACCCGTCACCGTGAGACATACAGTTGTTAATTCTCATGCCTGTAATTTACTGGCTCTCAAGGACTGCTACCGGAACACACTGTTAGGTGCTTAGCGGGATATTTTCTATTAGACGGTGGTAGCTAGTCAGACGAGCCTTCGCAAAATGCCCTACCACCATGCGGCTAAGCTCAAGCCGGCGGTGGGTATCGAACCGTGGACCAGTGGCGCTATATAGCCATAGCTATAACCGCTCGGCCATCATTGCTTCAAAAACCGTATGTATCGCAAGTCGCAACTTGTGTGTTCCCAGCTTTATGCCATGCCCGTATGCGGTGCTGCACATATCATTAAATTTCATTGTATTTTATTCAGTCGTTTACGACGTACAACGATAATTTATATAATGTTTTATTAATTAGATTGACATTCGACATCAGGTGTATGAAACTGTTGGGCAGATGTCCTTGAGTGCCATAGTTTTTATTCTAGGTCTAATCATGATACAATAATAATTAATATATGTTTTCTAGGATCAAGTCTATTCTGCTAAAGAGATCTACCATCTTTTATTAAAAGAGCATTGACATAATATACTAAACGAAAACATAGATATTATTTCAGATTGAAAGAGATAACTGACAATGGAACCGGCAACCTTAGAACACATACCTATATCATGCTACGAAATCGGGGATGAACGACGGAATTTCTTCTTAAATGCACATCCATTTGACTTTGGCGACATCTACCTAAATAGCACGAAACTACTTACAACGAAATTACCACGAATTGGTATTGGGTATTGGGTGCCGTTATTAAAAACTATACATGTATTTTATATATAAATTACTAGCGGCACGCCCCGGCTTTGCACGGGTATTTAACAAAAATGTCAACTATTTTGAAAATATTCTATAGCTTATGTTATCAGAGATAATGTAGGATTCTAATGGTGGGAGAATTTTTAAATCGGACCAGTAGTTTTAAGTGTATTCGTTACATACAAAATTACAAATCTTTCCTGTTTATAAAATAAGTGTACCTATATGTAGATAAAAGTAGCATAGTTGGAAGTTTTCTGGGCTATTTTCTGAGGTTTCAAGTTCAGCTGGAAGTTATTTTTTCCATCCGAAATAATTTCTGTTTTCCGCCACGTCAATAGTGATTTATTCTCATTTTGCACCATGATGCAGGTCACAAGGGTACTAAAAATGTTGTATATATTTTTACAGAATTTGACAAAGTTAAAAACGTTAATACACACATAGAAATGATTGATTGATAAGGATTAACTTATAGAACTAAATAATAAAAGATACCTAAGGTCAACTCGGCGAAGACCGGCATACTTCATTTAAAATGTTACAAATTGACTTATTTTGGCTATTATATAACCTTTACGTCAAATTTTGTTAAACAAGGTAATAAGATATTTAGTTGATCTGGCATTAGATATATCAAAATCCCATAGAAACCATCGGTCACGGAATAACAAACATTTTTGAAAACACAGTGAAAATAGACGGATTTGGCTTCCATGTCGGATAAGACCGTCTAGTGGCAAATTTACTTAGTTATCGACTGTTTTCGTAGTTATAGATAGAGTGTACGAGTGCCAGTTATTGTAACAATTTAATATGTGCACTCTAACTCTCAGAAATAAGGTTTTTTATAGCTTATTTCACGAGATACAGCATTTGTCGGGTAAGACCGGCATACTTCGCACTTCCAGGGGTGCAAAACATATTTCAACTTGAATAATAATTGAAGATTTTTTATAGTAAAATTTTATTACAAATTCCAAGCTTATACGAGTACGTAATCAATAAAATTAAAAATGTTTCTTGTGATAGATTTGGATAAACTTAGTAGAAAAAATAAACGAGTGCTTAGTATTAAAATAATGAGATTAAAACCTACTAATAATAGAAACCGCTTCTGAGTAAAACCTAAAATTATTAACAAAATTTATTTGCATTTCTTTGAACAAAATAATCAGTCTTCCATTTAAAGAAACGAAATGAAATTACGATTTAACATACTTTGAAGTGTAACCAACCAGGAAGGTAATTTAAAAAAATGCTTAATTAGACACCAAACGTTGACGACTTCTGAACGTGGCGAGACCGGCATATGATATTATTAGCCTCCAGAACCTAGACGGACTTCCCCACTACATATTGAGAGGTTACTTTTTATTTTCATCAAGAATAACGTAGTACAGAACGTTTATAACACTGATGTCATATAATAATTAGATAGATATATTCATAAAGAATGAATTTACTTGCATTGATCTCAAAAATAACTAAGATTTAAACACTCTTTAACATTTTTGTTAGTACGTGGTACACTCCCAATGCAAGTCGCACACCATACTAAATTAAATAAGCTATTTTTTTCCGTTTACACTACATGCACCGCCATCTCTGTCAATGTATAAAAATTAGAATGGCTTTATTAGCCGGTTGATTGTGTTGCCACCTTCGTAAGTCTGCTGAATTTGTTGTAATTTGCGTTGTACGATCTTTCCCGGCAGACGGTCTTCGCCGAGTTGACCTTACATGTTTTAACATATCACTTTACCAACAGTATCGAAACATCCGCTGCTGACTACACAAGTCACACACGATATACCAAACTCACCGCAGTCTTTATTACATCGTTGTTTCATCGAGTCATTGCATTGCATCTATGCCCTATTTCAGCTAGTGCAAAATAAATCAATTACTTGCTTCATCAGCTCGTATTCCGAGGTAGGAAAGGTCACAGGTCTAATAAATGAGAAAATCCGTGAAGAGAATAAAAAATGTTGGGAGCCACTGGCTTATCAAAATGACACGCAAAACGGTCTCGTTCAGGGCCAAGTGTATTCCTGGCCATTCCTGGTTTGTTTTCTTTCACAAAACACGTATAACTGTAAGTTATTAGGTTTAATAATATATATTTATACTTTGTTTTTATATGAATATTTTGGTAATAAATTTCGGTAATATAAGTAGTCTAATAAATAGCCACCTTCTAGTCTATACCTAGAGCTTTTATAATGTTGCGCATAACGTCCATTTTATTCTGTGGCATAACAGAGTTTGTTTTTCTTTAATAAAATATGTACAACTGTACTTAAATCCTAAATTTTTATAATATTTATTTCTAGCTAAGTTTTTATATGATTCTATTTTTGGTTACATTATGACCCAGTTTATTTCATATACATACCCACCTACCAGTCTATACCTAAGGCTTTAATAGTATTGCGCATAACAGGGTTTATTTTCTTTAACAAAATATGCTTAACTGTAAGACTCAACTTTTAAGAATAATTATTTCTCTTATTATTTTTTTTTATATCACTATTTTTGGTAATAACCATAGTTTAATAGCATAAATACCCACCTAATACGACTTTAATAAGATATATGAACAACAGTTTAGCAGTGGGTAAGTTTCCCTAAATGACAAAACATAATATAGGCAAACGCTACCAACTGGTAGTGGACTGGAGCATTTGGATTGCCTGTGAGTCTGCAATGACTTGTAGGTTGTCTAAATGTTTTCATTGTAGTAGCTGTAGTACCTAATTTATATGGTTCGTAGTATTTTGTTAATAAAGGCATAATTTAGGTTTTTTTAAAGTTTTGCACTAAATTATGCCTTTATTGATTGATATCATGATCGATATCATAAGTAAAATATTTAATTTTTTTATTGAAGAACATTATTTTTAATTTCGGAGGGGAATCGAACCTTCTTTCTCTGATTTCACGCTGGTGTAAAAACGTGATTTTCGCTCAGCCCACGATAGTGCTTGTAATATTTTTAGGAAAAAAAAGGATAGTGTGATATTTTATCGATAACCGATTGTTTCCCTATTCTCTACCAATATACGTGTGTGTATAATATGTGATATATTATGACCTACATAAGTTTGATGTAGTAAACCTATTTTTAAGGTTGATCAGTAATAGTTTTTTTTGATAGATAAGTTTAGTTTTCAATATGTTTTCATAATTTACTATAATATGAATAATAATTTGAATTTTAACAAAAAAAATAATTGAATTTAAAAATTACATGGTTGGGTGGTAACTAGATTTTTTTTTACCCATATTAATATTGAATACCTACTGATTACCTACCAATAATATCTTTTTACGGTTTATTGTTACCTCTACTCATATATTATTGTAGAGTATTTATGTTCAGTTACAGTTTCAATTGAGTTTCTTATTTAATACATTTATAAGAACGCATGCTCCGCGAAATAGGTACATTACAAAATCATAACGGGAGGAAAAATTATAGTCATTTGCGGGATTGAAATTCGCGCCATCTTTTGTAATACTCTTTCAAATATCTAATGTTTGAAATGTCTTACAGTCAAGAAAAATGAAGAACCTATACAAGCAAGTATCAGATGAACGCTACAGGATCTTAATGGACCGCTGTGAAAAGTTCTCCAAAGGACTGGATATCGTCGACCAGGAACCAGTGAAGGTATATTTTTTTAAGTCTAGTAGTCCTAGTATGAGTTTTGACGTGAATACGTCTTTAAAATTGCTTCCATAGGGACGCAATAAAAAAAACGAATGATAATAAAATTTATTTATTTATTAAGGTTTTCCAACAGACTTAACACTAAACAAGCATGTCATACAGAGTTCAATAGACAATTTATAGCGAAAGTCCAATTACAGGAAAAAACATCATGCCTGACGAAAAAATGGCTTATATGTGAAGTGAGTTTACAACAAAAATTGCGCAAAACCATCATAAGATGACGAATCACTGATGATGCTTCAACGCATATGCACTTACAATGTGTATTTTGGAAACAATTCAGTATCATATATACCTATATGTATCTTAAAGATACCTTCATACAGTCTTCATAAATCGGGGGATACAGTTTAGTGTTGCAGCTACATATCTATCATCCCCATCCAAATTTTAATTGTAAATCAAAGCTGAAGAATCAAATAATTTTAAATTTACAAATTATTGGAATACAAAATGTTTTGCCCCGGGCGGGAATTGAACCCGCGTCCTTCCGATTTCGTGCCGGATGCTTTATCTACCGGGGGTACGGCCGTGTCGCCGAAATTTCGTACTCCAATCGTATTTCTTAAACCGTCATAGGGGACGGTGCGCTTAGTACGCGGTAGTGCTTGTAATCATAATATACAGAAAAAAAAACAAATAATTTATTACGTATTATAGTACATAGTCTAGTTACAGTCCTTACTTAAGTAAGGACTGTACATGCTCTAGTTACAGTCCTTACTTAAGTAAGGACTGTAATGTAACACATCACGCGTGGCGGAGGGGGGAGCCTGCCATTTTGAGACGTATTCACGTACAACAAACGGCCGTGTCCAAAATACAGCCACACCCCATTTTTGCACGATATGCCTCGCGCTGTTGCTCGAGCTTTTACAGAAGTTTGTAAGGCGCATGCACAGCGCTTTAGTAAAGTATTTTGCTTTATAAAATATCGTTAACGCGCTAACGCCGCAGCGCGGCAGCGGCGGCGTAGCACAATAGAATTTCACAGTAACCTAAAGGGATGCGCAGGAGATGAACAAGGCAGTCCACTGATAATACTAGCTGAGTCACTTTTACACGAGAAATGTGCTATTTACACGTGTGACTATAGCCGCACGATTTTTGTGTCGTATCGTCTGCTTGGCAATGGCAATAAGGCTAGGCTGCAGTAGACTAAATAGAGAGTTTCAAAGTAGACTAGAATCCGACTTTTGACCGTGAAGAGACCGGCTGCATGCGGCTGGTGAAATTGACCGTGCATTTGCTCAGTCTAGCCCACCTCCAGTTGGCAGCATGCCTTGTATGCTGGCAGCATTGCTCCGTTGAATTGCAATGCTTATACGCTGAGCCAAATACGTGCCAACATTTCGATCTAAGGTAATATAACTTATTATATCGTTTAAAACGTATACGATACGTCCTGCGTATCTTTTTTTATATACACACATACAATATGCGAATTACCAAAGAATAACCTGTTCATTCTGTGTACGGATTCGATTAGGTTTTGTTAATAAATCATGTTTTTTTTTACTCTCAGGTTTTTGACCCGCTATCACGGAACTTAATACGTGAACTGGAGCTCATAAGAGAAGTCAGTAAAGATCTGCAGCAGAAGAAAGAAGAGGATCTCAGCAAGGCAGCGGTAATATTTTATTCAGTTTTATGTTGTTGACCTGCTTCGCGATGGTGACATTTACTGTAGAAACATCATTAGTGATAGCCGAGCGGCCCTTTTTCTGGATTTCCGTGCAGCAGCCATAGCTTAACTTGTAGTGAATTGAACATTAAAAACATAATATGGCAACATAGTATGGCCAACATAATCTAAAGATTTCAGAAACTAAATAACATACATTATAATTTATAATGTATATAGGCATTGAATATATGTATATACTGAAATTACACATAAAATAAGTATATAAAGGCCTCAATGATAAATGTAGGTAACTATTTTGAAAAAAAAAATATTTTAATAAATTTTAATTTTATTTAAACTAGATGTTTTTACTTATATATTGTTTTATGGTTACAAAAATGCTAACTTATTAACATATAACATATAACGAATTGGCTGGGAACCGCGTCATATTTATCTATAGATTAAAACTCTCGATAGTTTTCAAAGTGATGTTCCAAAAATGATGTTACGGTACAGCAGACGGTCTCCAAGTTGCAAGAACTGGTGTTGGAAGCTCTCCGTCATCCGCCCTATACTCACCTGACCTTCTTGGCGGGAAAAAAACACAATAACCGAGAGGCAAATGCCTTTGAAGAATTTTTTGCCTCCCGTCCAGCTGATTTCTTAAAGAAGGGCATCAATAAACTGCCACTGCGTTTGCAAATATGCATTGATTGCATGGGTGCATACTTCGATTAATTCAAATAAAAAACACATGAAAAAAATTCGTTTAAAGTTTTTCATACAAAACGGCAATTTCATAGGTAAAGACCTATTATAATGATTTATTTTATTTATAACAAACACATGTCCGTTTTTTGCAATTTTTCTATTATTTTACAAGCGCGCGCTGTGTGGTTTTATACTTTTTTGCGTGCGGATGTGTAAGCGTTATTTTTATCCTAACTCTAGGTACCCCCCAAATATTTGTATCCATTGTGCTTCTTCTAAAATCATTTTCACAATAAACATACGTAATATGAAACTATAATACTTATGATATATATGTGACCAATAGGTGCAGATATTTTTGTTGTACGGACAAAAATCTCGTAAACAACACTAATTTATTTTCATTAAAATTCCTACCTACTTACAAAGAAAATTTTCGAAATTTAAATCCCAAATTATATTACCAGTCAACAACAACTGAGTACGGGCATAATTTACATTGTATACAATGGAATTAAAAAGTTTCTGCGACTCGCAAAATGAGAATCACTGCGTCAAACTGTGTACTTTGACCTTGCTCGCGCCATCTACTGGTGATATCTAAAGTAAAGTGGCCAATACTGTATTGATTGAATAATCTTTTCTTGAGAGACGCTTATAGAAGTCCAACATAAAGACATCTTCTTTATAAAAAATCGGTATAGAAATTCTTTGTTGTATTTCGATAGTAAGTATAAGGTCTTATGAAAAATCAAGCTCTTTTACACTACAAAGTATTTTGTAGAGGGCAAATGGCCTATATTATTTATGTAATTATAAAACGAATTTAATGATATTAGAATTTATACAATAAAAACAGCACCATTCTGGCATTTTTTTGGTACTGATAACGCCATCTAGTAATGATTTTCTGTACTAATATTATTCTTGTAATACGTCTTACATTTTGAGTTCTATCCGAGAAAATATACGACAGTTTTCGTGTAATTGGCGCACACTACTAGCCTCAAACTTTGTATAATAGTCCAATAACTACTCGAACCATAGATTAATATATGTCTCGAACAGCTGACCGCTAAGCCTCTCGAACGCTAAGATTTTTTTTTCAACTCTGCTCGAACGTATGAAAATAATTACAATTTCTTAGTACATTCTGTGTTGGTATATCGTCGTGCGAAGTTATTGAACGCACTCCTTGTAAGTACAGCGACGATAACAGATTGTTAATTTTGTAATTAAAACTTTCAGAGGGCAGCGGAACAAGCAGAGGAAGATGCCAAGAAGAGGGCTGCCGAGGAGACTAAAGAAGCTGAGAAAGAAGCAGAAAAAGAAGATGCGTAATAATTTAAAATGATTAAAATTTAATCATAGTTGCGTGAATGAAATAGACGATATTTATTACCCCACTAATAGGACTGCGTTAGTAGTGGCACGCTGTATAGCTTAATGGCATTACACGGAAAAGGTTGTTTGTAAGCATAAACTTACAGTAAATAAGTATTTCTAATGATGAAGAACCTTTAATGATTCTTCTTGTACCTATGCGAACATTGATATTGTTGTTTTTATTATACGTACAGTAGGTAGGTACATGTGTCTAAAACCCTCCTGAAGGAAATGTCAGATCAACTACATTTTGACATATAAACTTTTTCAATGGAACCTTCTTAAGCGTTGCTTAAAGAGTTTATTTACATTTTGTAAATATCAGTGTTCGCCTGAACCATAGAGAAATAATTCATGTAATCTAGGAGTGTGCCTGAACCACAATGCATGTGCCTGAACTAAGAACAAGACATATCCTTAGTTATTATAACGTATAGGAGTCGTATTATTTTTATAAGAAATAAAATTATTGATGTGTACTAACGAGTTTAAATAATATTTTCGAACCTACTTTAGTTCTTCCATTATAAAAGCGCTCGGGATGGGTGTCCGCTAGTGATTACTACTGAGCGTGAACGTGCATGTTAAGCCGTCGGTCCTGGTTGTTGTCTTTAATATGGCAGTCGAAACAGCATGGTGGTAGTACGCCTGGCTAGCTACAACCCTCAAGTGGAAAATCTCTCGCCAAGCTCCTAACGGTGCGTTCCGGCAGCTGTCCTTAAGAGCCAGTGATTCTATAGAATAGCCTGAACAACATCTTCGAACACATTATCATCCCTTGAGATATTGTTCAAATTATTTTCGTGGTAGCAAAGATGGAGGACAGGCCCAAGGCAATGGCTTTAAGGAATGTCACGCAGGGGTCACATGGTTCGAATAATAGCCTCGAGCTGCATCTCATGGCAACTTGCACCTAACAGAGTGTTCCAGCAGCTGTCCTTGAGAGCCTATTACCAATTTAGGATTAGCACCACATTATTTTCTAACAACCGTTAACAGATAGTGGTCAAAGGCTATTCGAAAAGAATTAAAAAAAAACCTGATTAATGCCACACCTTGTAATTACGAGGTTTATTGGGTTCCGTACTAGGTAAAACGGGACCCTAGAGTTCGATTTATTTTACAGAATCTTTTAACCTTCTAAAAATATGTAAGTATTACTATTTGACTATACTTACACAGTTTTGAAGCGCTCGTAGCGAAGTTTTCTAAGCTGTTCTTAACCGATCAGCAAAGTTAAGCAACGTCCTCCGCGGACATGAATTGCATGGGTGACCGCTGGCGACATTACTACTGAGCGCTTCTGTGCTTCGGAGGGCACGTTAAGCCGTCAGTCCCGGTTGTTGTCTTTGGATATCAGTCGTTGTAGCATGGTGGTAGGGCATTTTGCGAATGCCCGCCTGGCTAGCTACCACATTCAAGTAGAAAATCTGTCGCCAAGCACTTAACGGTGTGTTCCGGCCGATGTCCTGGAGAGCCAGTAACTTTAGGTTAGCCTGAACAACATCTTCGACCACATCATCACTTACCGTCAGGTGAGATAATGGTCAAAGGCTAACCTATCAGGCATAAAAAAAGTAAAAAAAATATAGCTTCTTAGGTCAATTAGTGTAAAAGCGAGATTATTATAACTAGGTGACATACCATTTGGCGCCAAAATGTAATTTGAGCTGGTTTCAGGTTTCATTGCAAGATTTAAAATACTTCTCGTTATGGTGGGGTAATATTATAGTTTTTTCATAGTAGGATGGCTGAGAATGCTTTCTTTCGTAAACCGTTGCCGTTGGTTTATAATTAACGGACATATAAAATGTCGGGCATGTTGCGCCTTAGAAAGGAACTGGTAATTTATTGAACGATATTTCTGGCGTTGGCACAATGGATATTCAACATCTTCTGCTCAATCTACTCCACGCTCCCAAGACACTAATCTCCCAAGATAATTCATACTTCCAAGATACTCAAAACAACAAAGGCACTGCGTCCACCGATACTACTTAAAATTGATATCTATAGACAATCTAATTTTCAATAAATATACCAAAGTACCTAACTGTACTGTACTGTAACAGCCGGATCGTCCACTGCTGAACACAGCCTCTCCTATTAAGGGGGGTATTTGCCATAATCCACACGCTTGGCAGGCGTCTTGGGGATCGCAGTGTAAATTGGCAGTTCTTTAGAAGACGCTGCTGCCCACCTTCCAGTAGTTTTCCCTTAGTCGCCTCTTACGACACCCACGGGATGATAATGGGGAGGTGTTATTCTAACCCGGCACCCCACGGGGAAGTACCTAACTGAATATGTTTAATTTCAATGTTTCTTCTGGCGATATAGCTTTTCGAAAATTAGTATCAATCTTAGCAATATCCTTGGCAATAATTGTAAGTAACTCATCAAACTGTAGTCTAGATACACGATAGTACATCTTAAAATTGTCGTCGTCAAGTTCATTAAACAAAGTGTTAAATTCGCTGCTTGTTTTCCAGGGCTGAATGTGTTGACTTATCCAGTATCTATGTTTCCGTTTTTTCTTCATAAAATAAGCAATAATCAATCTTCTTCTCTTATGACGATAGTCCTCCTCTAAAGTCTCGTCACTGCTCGTGTCGTCTTCCATATCACGTCCGGTTGACTCGACGTTCTAGCACAAACTGGCCATCACAATTTTTTTTAGGGAGGACATAGATGCTGACTCTCGACTGTTCGGTCGTTCAGCTCCACCGGATTTTGGGCGAGGGAAGGCCCTACAATAGCCCGGGAGGGAGAAGTGCCGAAGGCACTTCTCCTGAGACGGGCGTAGAAGGTGATAAGCGCCTTATACCTCCGTCTCCTGCGGACGCCGAAGACGTGCCGCTACTATAGGAGGGGTTGACAGCGAGCTCAAGGGCACCACTGTGGTTCGGACCTCGGCCATCATTAACGTTGTTTTAGCTTATATATTGGTGGACGGACAACGTAGTTCTAGTTTAGCTTAGCTTAGTTCACCGAGTTTAGTTTTCGTTTAGATTAGCCGGTGGTGGACGTTCGGCTTCTATCTAAATATATTGTGTTACGATCTGGGGAGGAACGTCAAAAACTAAATTTACAGCAGTTGAACAGGCTCAGCGAGCATTGATTAAAGTGATGTAGGTACTTATTTCAAACGCATCAGACACTCTACAGAAGGTATTCATTCAATCAGTCACTTGCTTTCGGTTAGAAAACTTTATCTTGTTAATTTAGTTCTTAAAAATATAAATCGCTTCCATTTAATGCTAAAATCCACAATGCATAAAAAAGAAGAAAGATCTCGTGAGCACAAACCACAAAATACTTATAAAAACAAAACTCGCTGTTAAGCAATATAATGCACGATCGATTAATTTATACAATAAAGCTAACAAAGATTTATTAGGTACATGTAGTACCTATAGGCAAAATGGGTACTTATATGAATTTTAAAAAATCGGCCAAGTGCGAGTGGGACTCGCGCACGATGGGTTCCGTACCATTAGCTATACAACATTAGACTTCATATTTTAACCTTTTTTGTTTTCACGCGAGTCCGACTCGCACTTGGCCAACTTTTTGTATTTGTTGTTATAGCGGCAACAGAAATACATCATTTGTGAAAATTTCTGCTGTCTAGCTATCACCGTTCTTTTATTACTATTATTCACCGGACGGATGGACGGACGGACGGAAAGCGAAGTCTCAGTCCCATTTTTACCCTTTGGGTACGGAACCCTAAAAACGTATAACCGAAATGCTACTTCAGCTGCAATAAAGTTTATAAACAATTCAACGCTCCTACACAAACAAACAAACACACCCTCAAACATATTTTGTTTACAATCAACAGACTCCAAGTTAAAAAAAAATTATGAAAGAGCACGGATTCCTTCTCTGGTCACTATTTATTGGTTACTGATATAAACATTATTATGATTATAACAGCTTCACATTAAGCGCTTTAATCCAGTTACCATCAGCCGACTGACCTGATGGGAGGTTCGCTCCGCTGTTTAACTGTCCGAACTCCGACATACGTTTATATGCCTATATATAATACATAAATTCTTTAGTATATGTGATGTCACTACTTTTTTGCATCAATTTAATTGAGATCTCATATCAACAAAGTAGTCATTTTATTTCTTCCCTAGTGGGCGAAGGGGTAAAAGAGGGAAAATGAGTACATAGCGCACCCTTTTTACCTCTTTCTTATATCATGAAAAAAGAATTTCTGTAGCCGTGTCCATCTTATAGGATAGGATTATGAAATCTGCTTAGTCACTAAGTTTCAATTGTGATTAGTTTTCGGAACAAGACTTCTTCCTGAAGCGGTAACCTCTAGCAGATGCATTTAATCACAAGTGACTGCACTGCGCCTATCACCCTGAGAAAAAGTTGTTAAGTGTCATGTGCCTGTAATTTTACCACACTCATACCCTTCAAGCTAGAGCACAGTAAAGCGAAAATTATTGCGTGGCGGTAGAAATAGTATGGTAGTAGTACTTTCCCAGACAAACCCGTAAAGAATTCAACAACTAATTATTTAGTTGGAGTTTAGGGCAAAGAAAATATGGACACCGTTCATAGTGGCTAGAAGTGCAAAAATATTCCCCATGATGCTACTGGCAGCACACTAACCGGCAAAAACAATCACGTTGGGTAGGTACCTATCATGACAGATGCTCATCATCAGGGCGAGTCGCAGCTACGTCTGCGAGCTCGCGCGTCCACTCACAATATTTTTCTTTTATAAATAATGTGTCGCGTCGGCGATTATTTGTTTATGGCCATGCTTTCTGGCAGATAGGGGGGTGCAACAAGCAAGTGCAAGAAGCCAGAAAGCTTTATAACCTATACCAGGTATGTAGTCTTAAAGACAGCTAAATAATTTAAAACCTACTATTGCCACTGGGTAAAATAATAATATATTATTTTGAGTTTCCTGTTTAGCAATAAGGGTGAAGAAAACACCCTGTATAGAAAAATAAGAATAAAAAAAAACTGTGTGAAACTCATGAGAATTTCATTTCAAAAATGGCTTGGCAGTGTTGTGGAAAGGGTCTACTGGCTACTCTTCATAGGATTTATAAAAACAATTGAAGTTTTACACTTATTTATTAAAATATAACACTATCCTAATTTAAGAATTATGTATAGCTTCAATAATATCATGGGCTAAAATACACAAAATGATGCTTAGGCCGTGATCACTCCAACGATATTGACAGTCACCGACTGATCCCGATCACTGTGGAACTACAGTATCAAAGGGCTGAATGTTTAAAAAAGCTGTATTCTAGTGCATTATAGATAATAAAATAACACTTGAATATCATAAATAAATGCCCGAATTTGGATGTGCGTAATGCCAACAGTTTATCAGTCATCAAGCTCAGTCAGTGAATAACAATACACTTGGTTTTTCCTCGGTGTTAGATATAATCTTAAAAAATTGTTCCAATAATACAACAAAATGTAATACAACCAACTTATACAACTAGTTTAGCATTTGCTATTTATACAAATTTTATTGCAATTATTTGACAACACAGAAACATTGTCTGAGATTTTTTTTGCATGGTGTTAGGGCATAAACACAGCTGCTGGATTATTGTTAGGTGGTTAGATTGTCTCATTTACAAATTTAAAGAGCATAATTAAAATTTTCATCCTTAACACCAGTTTTAATTCAACGGCGGCCTTAACTGCTTTGCCTTCACGACTTAACAGATCTTCTTGAGGGATCTCCTGCATGGTAGTGTCCTCCCTCGGGCTCACTACCATGCAGTAGAGCTAAAACCTACAGCTGGGGTCTAACCATTTAATCCATAATATGGATAATTATTCATCCGATATATTATATAATATTTATCCGATGTGCAATTGTTGCTTCAAGAACTCCAGGCAACCTAAATTAGCTTTATCTGGTCTGTAGGAATAATTCCAACTACCAACTCCAGGAATTCTGTATATACAATCTAATTCAGCAGTAAGCAACACAATATATTTAAACAATTTCATGATTTTATAAAAATAATTTTTAGAATCTTCTTTAGTATTATGATTTATATAACATAAAAAAATTGATTTGATAAACATAAAAAGCTGTTTAGTATATATATATATCACAACCACACAGTTCTCACGATGTGCAAAGCATCTGTGATAAGACTTTTCTAAGATCATTTGTTTCAATTGTCCTTGTGTACATACCAGTAGTTTGTAATAAATAATATGTAAGACATCTCATAATTTATGAAAATTACAAACTGAAGTTCATTTATCAAAAAAATTACATTACTTATCAATTAATAAAAATCAAGAGACAATAATTACAATAAAACCTGTAACTACATGGCTAAGTTATTATCCAATATATTTATGATGATTAAGAGTTATCTGTCATCACTTCTTCCTCTTCATCTTCAGGTTCAGCCAGATCAGGATGACACACTCGGATGTGGAGATTTAAGTTGATTTTGACAATGAAACTTTTACCGCAAGTAGTACATTTATGAGGTCGTTTGACATCATCATCAATTTGAGGAGGATGAGCTCTGGCCATGTGTGTTCTGAGTAGAGATGAGTGTAAAGTCCGATCACACTGCGAACATTTGACGAGACAGTCTATTGGCTGCCCTTCATGAGTCTGACGATGTTTCTCCATAGTTATTTTCGATACAAATAACTTCTGACAGAGCTCGCATTTGAAATTCTTGACCTTTGTATGCTTTTTCATGTGAATCTTGAGACAGTTTTTTGTCGGAAACATGTCATCACATTTAGAGCATTTGAATTTTTTTATGTCATTGTGAAGTTGCATGTGCAGTTTTAAATAAGCTTGTCCAGTGAAGCTTTTGTTACAAATCTCACAATTAATTGTACTGACTGCAGAGTGTGTTTGCATGTGACTCTTGAGAAACTGAGCAGCAACAAAACTGCGATCACAGATCTCACAAATAAATTTCTTGGATGCGGCTCCTTCATGCTTGCTTTTATGTATGTCAAGATGATACTGAGAGTTCACCTTTACGTCACATTGGTCGCACCTAAACTTGCGGCGCTTCTTGGGGCCTGGTTTGGGTACTGGGATAGGCTCGGGCTCCATTGGAGGTTCATCTTTGTCACTACCGTGGAACTTTTTGTGAAGTAGAAGATATTCCATACCTTCAAATGTCATTTCGCAAACGTTGCACTGATAGCGCTTGATTATGATCCTGTCTTCGCTTCCGTTGTACTGTTCAGCCATCTTTTCGTGTTTTACTGAGCCTTTGTCACTTGTCGCCGGTTCCATCATACTTTTCATCCAATGATCTTGTATTCCGACGCCGGATTTGGAGTCCATTAGAGAATGACGCTACGGCCGCATAGTGAAAGCCTTTTATTGATCTGCGGTCTCAAATCAAATAATTGCACCTAACTTTATTGAATATTACGATAGTTGATCTCGAAAACACTAAGATCGCATTGTTTACGCGTTTTGTCGGTATATTTCACGTTAAAATTATACGGCTAACACAAAGCGAGCCTTGTTACAGTACCATAAATTCCAAAAGAGAAGCGATGCGCGTTGCTTTTTTTTCTTGCGGTTCAATGACAGCAGATTTTTTTTTGACATGTGATTATTGCCATTACCTAAAAAGCTTTTACACGAAATATAATTGTTATAGTTCAATGTATGTATGTATATACCCATATCTTATCAATTTTATCCTTAGAAAGGCACACCGTCATACGGTCATACACTCACGAATAGTTCTAATTTTATAGACTTACATGAAAATTGTTTACTTTTATCTATGGTTGACTTCTATCTTAGTATTTTGGCAGGAAATTCATAAATATGACATTTACATACAATATAATACATTATTGTTTTACTTTCAAATATGTTTCTGCTATTCTCGAACCGAATGGTCTGATGCGTGACGATGGGAAAAGACTGACGGCATGACTCTGGTTACATATTTGAGCCGTTTGGTGTAGAGGCGTTGGGTCCGTGCGGACCGGGAGCTCATGGTATTTATGTGTATGTCTCCAGCTTACTCAATTGAAATTTCTTAATTCTGAATATGCCAATATTTAGAGCAGATTTAGTGCAATTATGAATACTAACTCAAAATTTCGGTGCCAAATAATCTTCGATGCTACACGTGATTATAAGTGTGTTAGCTGGCGTTATGGTCTCCAGCTGACACATGCTGTATATACCTACGAAACGAAAATTACGTTTTACGTTATTGCGTATATACGTTTTTAACGAAATATTTAGGCGGGAAGAAATGTTTTTGCTTATTACGCAAAAACTATGAGGCCCATTGTTTTGAAAATGTTGGTGCCGATGGCACAAATTCTACCCAACATTTTAAGATATTAAACAGTAGTCTAGCCTTTCCCGTTTGAGCTGTACAGCATGTGCTAGCTGGGGACATGTGTCTCCAGCTTACACGTTTATTTGAGCTTGTAGCTCCAAAACCTTAATAGCCATAGACTTGAAAATTTTAGTGCCGATGGCACAAATTTGGCTCTAAATTTTGACATATTAAACAAAGTCGTAGGCCCATTCGTTCAGAAGATACAGATGAGCAGCTGTAGACACGTGGTCCCCAGCTTACACGTTGTAATCGGGTCATTACTACTACAGTTTTCAAGTAAAGTGTTTCAATTTTTTGTGCCACTGGCACAAATTATGCTCTAAATCCCTGGCTATAGTATATAATCACACCTTTAATCGTTTCGTATATACAGCATGTGTCAGCTGGAGACCATAACGCCAGCTAACACACTTATAATCACGTGTAGCATCGAAGTTTATTTGGCACCTAAATTTTGAGTTGGTATTCATAATTGCACTAAATCTGCTCTAAATATTAGCATATTCAGAATTAATAAATTTCAATTCAGTAAGCTGGAGACATACACATTCGTATTTTCCAAAACTTATCTGAGCGCTTGGTCGATGCCACGCGTGATCAAAATGCTGGCACATATTTGGCTCAACGAATAAGCATTGCAATTCAACGGGGCAATGCTGCCAGCATGCTGGGCAAGCTGCCTACTGGGCTGTCTATGAGTCTGCTATGACTTATAGGTTGTCTAAATGCTTTTATTGTAGAAGCTGTAGTGTTGTATAAAGTTCGTAGTATTTTGTTTAATAAATGGTTCATAATTTAAATAAGTCACGGTCAATTCATGAAGAGTTATTATTTTGTCGTAATATTGACGAAAAATGTTATGATATTCAGAATAATATATGACCAACTTCTCAGTAGTGCTGTTTTAAAACTAAGTTGTTGTTGAGTTAGTTTAACTTTCTCTATTTAAAATTTTTAAATAATTATGCTATTAATATCTTAATTCGTAAAGTTAATCTCTTATACGTTGTCATATGAACATTTGCAAAATGAAATAAATAATTAAAATTTGGCAAGACGGAACACGGTAGGTATCCCGTGCAGGCAACATTACTATCGTGCTCCATACCCCTAAAATTTTAGTAACGTATTCACGAACGTATATCTATCGTTGGAATCAACTCAAGTAGGTATGCCACACTCTGACACTGGCAGAAAAACGCCAAGCTGCGTTTAAAAGCCATCTAAAGAAGAAGAAGAACTCAAGTATGACTTATTGACATTAGAGGTGTGGAAAAGCGTTATTTTATTATCACCGTGACTGTCGTTCCAGTTCCAAAAAAATCATGGTGAAAAATAATCGTGATTTTGTCACGTATATCACTGGCGTCACGAAAACCGATATGGTTACAATGGTTTCTAATGATACGAAATAACCTTCACACTTTCATACAGGCTTAAGCCTACAGTAAATTTCTATTTCAATTATAATATTTTCAAATTTGTAATTTTTGCTTTATTAGACTCATGTGGCGTGTTTTTTAATTTGGATCAATTATTTACAGTGATTTTATTTTAACAGTATAAATTTTGTTTTTTCTTGTTTATTTTTTTGTATGTTTAAAGTAATTTTTTAGCTTTTGAATTTGTTGTTGTTTATTAAAAAAATTGTATCCCATATTTTTATGTATGATAAGATTAAAATATTTTTTTTTTTACCTACTTACCTATTACTTAAATCGATCTTTTAATATGTATGAATATGAAATACTTCCGTATAATCTTTATCTCAAATCTATTTTATCGGAAAAGTTTGATTTAAGATTGTTCTCATCTGCCATTTACATATACATACATACCTAATACTCATAATACATAGCTCTGTAACTCGCTCAATGTAGGTAGGTACACAACGAACGAAAGGAACGTATCAACACTACTAACGATCGCCCTCTCTGTCACACATTGCGCCGAGGATGCACGAGCCCGTCATTCGGTAGCGTTCCACGTCGCCGCGCGCCGCTTGCCGTGATGCGAGTGATTGAGAACGAGCTATGGAACTTATTACTAAGGAACGACGAGGAACGTTGTTCCTTTGCGACGAGTCACGGTGATACTATTTGCCTTCAGATCAGTAATTTTTTCATCGTGACGTTATTTAACAACCACCTCTAATTGACATGACTTATTACTTTTAAGAACAAAAGTCGGAGAAAATACATTTTTTTTTAAAAGGGTAGGTCTAGGTGTATAAAAATAGACGAACAGACATGGCGTTGGCGAAAGGTATAATTTGTACTAAAAACAACTTACCTACTTATTGTAATTATGTAGTTTTCCAAATCTAAGATTTTTTTACCTGTAGATGTGTTGTATGTAGGGCTGCCATCCGTCCGGGTTTCCCCGGATTTGTCCTAGTTTAGAGGGCGTCCGGGGAGCGTCCGGTAGCGGTTTTCAAATAGTGTCCGGGTTTTACCCGGACACTCTTTATGTCCGGGGAATCCGGATTGATTGAAATATTAGCAATTTATTGAAATACCGGCATATTCACTCGTAATCTACATAAAAGTTAACTCCGGCGCTGCAAAATCTAAAACAACAGAACGTTCCCAGCGCCGCGCCGCCTGCCCCCACTATAAAAAACTGCCACCGACCCCATCATTCACTCGTGTTGCCGTTTTGGCGCATTTGGCGCTAGGTCTAGAATATTTCTAGGGTGTTTAGCGCTTTTTTCTCATTACCGTACGCTAAAACATCTAGTGAAATCTAGAGGAAAACATGATAATCTTGATATTAGTTGACAACTCAAGTTATATTATGAGTTTATTCGCTAATCTCGCGGCAATTGACGAAAGAGAAAAACTTACTAAAAAACATACGGTTTCTTCGAAAAGAAAGATCACTTTGCAGAAGTTTGAACATCTGAAAAATACCGAAATAAGTAAAAAGATTTTAATATTTTTATGTTTTTGGAATGTAAATATTTGTGCCGCAAAGCATGCGTCAATAACGCATGCTTTGTGGATTACATTCCAAAATTACAAAAATACGAGAGGAAAAATTATAGTCCTGTGCGGGATTCGAATCCGCGTCATTCACCCTTTTAGCCAGGGTATGCTCTAACCGACTGAGCTAACATGACAATAGTTCAATCGGTCAGATCAGAGCATACCCCGGCTAAAGGGGTGGATGACGCGGTACCGCACACGACTAAAATTTTTCCTCTCGTAAGTATATTTGTAATTTTGTAAAATAAAAACATCTTGAGCTCGTCAAAATTTTAACTTGTTAGGTATGTACTTACTTTTAATTTACACAAAAACAGTTTTACCGTTTTAGGTACAAAGTCTACGTAACCAAAGAAGATGACTTCTTGATGCTATTGTAGTTTGTAGTTTCTAATTAGGTACTAATAGTTATTTGATTGTTTATTAAATCAAAAATTATAATTTATTTCTAACTTGGTGCCAAATAACACTGCTCCTCATTAGTTTTATCACCAGATTGTCTCAGAAAGAGAAGAGTGAATAATTATGTTTGTAGCACTTTATTTTTTGCGCAAATAAGCTGTATAAATGAAAAAAAAATAGGTATTAACTTTGTTTTCATGGGTGTCCGGGGAAAAACTCAATTTCACCCAAATGTCCGGGTTTTTTAAGATTTTGTCCGGTATCGGTTGTTTAGGTGATGGCAGCCCTAGTTGTATGGCCTCCATATTTACTAGACGAATTCAGGGTAATCACCTGAGTCACTACCAGTCTTGCACTTCCGAGCGTCCGGTGAATACATCGCCGCTAATCGTGCTTTTTAGTCATAATCTGTGGACAATATGCCTTTCTTGTGTCTTTAGACTCTACACCAATCATACAGGCACTGTGAGAGATAAGAAAACTGTTTCATTTCACGCGTAATTATTGCTTTTATTGTTGAAATAGAAAATATCGTCATTTTGTTTTATCTTAGGAACTAAACTCAATGAAATGGATGAGCGAGATGTGTGTATCGTTTGGTGAGAGAGAGTGAAAGAGATCGCAGCATAATGGTGATCGGAACGTCTCGTGGCGGTTCGGTGGTAACACGAATTGCTTATTTATCTCTTTCTAACAAGAGATATGACGCAAAATATTTGAACGTTCTAACCGTGTCATTACAAACTGCATATACATGTGCGTAGGTATGTATATAGGTAAATTCTAGTAAGCTTTTAGAGCAGTGGTGTTCGGATATAACTAATCTATATATTTCAAATCTCTGTTCCAAATGAGTTTTTTCTCAGGTGGAAGCTGTTGATATTATATGATATACCTAATGATTATTTTGTGTTATTTATCACCTTACGGAAACATGACTTCAACAAGAAGCCTAGACTGCCACCTAATTTTTAAAATTTTATTGACCGAGCGAGAACTTAGACCGGAGCGTCGCGTCTGTGCTATTAAACTTAGATAAAAATGCTTTCGTATGTCCGGTTGTTCTCCCCTACAAGTCGCATTTCTCAACCAATTCTCACGAAATTTTGTGAGCAGGTTTGATAAGTCCATAAAATTGTGTTTTCGATTCAGATTTTGGAAAATTTTCAGATATACATATTATAAGGTGGTGAAAGTATGGACGCCTGCGCTTCATTTAATGGCAATGTTCTGATACGCACGTCAGTTGCCTAAAATTGATAGGCTCTCTCTCTCGTATATAGTATAATCAATTATTTATTTTCCATGATATTGTAGCCAATATATTAATTCGAGATAAATACATTACCATGTACCTATGTAAAATTATTGTATTTTTACTTACTTATTTCTGGCGTAACTAGCCTTCGCTGGGGCCCGCGTGTCATTGAATTTCTTGGACATAAGTCCAAGGAAATCATTTATTAATTACATTTCATTTTTGATTTCTTGACCCATTCTCCCATCAGCATGCGCAGTTAACCTTTATTCAATTTTAAGCTATGCAATGGTAGACTTGCAAGGTCTACAGCTCGGAGATCCACTAGTTTATAGCAGATAGGTAAGCCTTGGACCACTATGTGCATCTGATGGTAAGTGATGAAGTGGTCGAAGATGTCGTTCAGGCTAACTTAGAATTACTGGCTCTCAAGGACAGCTGCCGGAACACGCCATTTGATGCTTGGTGACAGATTTTCTTGTAGAGAGTGGTAGCTACCCAGGCGGGTAATCTCAAATTCCCTACCAACATGCTAACGGTTGTCTCTGTCTCACTGCCGTTACTAGAAGAAAAGGCTTAATTTCCTCATAGTTGATTCCGAGATAATTGTAGTTCTGTCTAAAATGAATGCCCGCGCGTTGTTGGATAATGTATTGTAATAAATTGTTATTTAATATTTCTTAAAAAAAAAAAATTTCATGATGCATATGGTTTCATATTTATACCTAGTAGCATTTGTTTTTTATTTCAGTTTTGCCCTTTCATTTATGTAAAAAAATCTGTATAAATTACGTAAAGTTAAGATGAAAGGACGTAATTTGAAAAAAAATTGCAATTACGCCTTTTCATACTAGAATCCCAAGTTTATGTTATAATTTTTTTCCTAGTTTGTAAAGCTTTAATTGTAGAATTATGTTTTTTCTTTGTAGAAAACTGTTACACGACTTATGTTTTAAGTCTTTTTTAATATATAAAATAAAACATATCATTATTACTTGAAAGTTTTAGTAATTATTAATCAGTATTTTATGTATTCAATCACTAAAACATCAGTTTGTATTGATAAAATGAATAACGTTATTACATCTACATACTTATAAAATGATATTCCAAGTATAGGTACTTGGAAACATAGTAATAAGGTATGACATATGTATTAAAATGTATAAAAAAACAAAAATAATAAAATTACAACAACAAAACCTGACATAGCTACTATTGTAAAAATGTTACAAATTTATCTCCAACATACATGTCCCACATGTCAAACAAAGTATAACAAATTTCAGTTTAATCAGTAAATTCGTATTTTTACTACGTAATGATAATAGGAACATCCATCCGAAAATCACGATTAAAATATATATAAAAAACGAAACAAAATACATTCGGGGCCCGTTTCAGAATCTCATAATAAAGTTTCGGGTTGATATGCAACACATAAAATAACTGAATGATAAAAATGACAGTTAACATGCAGCGCGTTTCAAGCTTTAACCGATGGATAGGCTAAATCGATGACTGTGAAACGCAAAGATAGTGTTTTGTTTAGTAAATATGTTCTGGGTAGTAAAACCGGAACTTACTCGAACGTTCTGAAACAGGCCCTCAATGTAACAAAACATTTCCCTCACAAACAATTAAAATTCTATAAGTCATTCAACAGGTTAGGTTAGGTTCCAATTTTTTACCTGTGTTGTAAAACCTTATGAATTACGGTTTTTCAAACATTCCAGTCGTATGTAATGTTGGCTATTGAAGTCATGGTTTCTTTTCAATTTAGTCATGATTTCTCTTTGAAAGCATATTTCGCTCATGTCGCGTATATATGCTCGCGGACGAGACTGCTGTATATTGGATGTACAGCAGTCTCGTCATCTGCTTTTTTAAAAAAGACTGCTACAACAGTATCTTTTATTTGTTCAAGCGACGGCTTCTGCGATATCATTAAAATCATAAATATTTTTCTTTTATTTAAGGCTTGCTTTACTTGTTGGTGGAATTTATCTGCTGACATGAAAGTATGGACAGTTTCAAAGTACTTTAATACGATGGTATTGGTGGACATTTCATTCGAGTTTGCGAAGTAAATCAGAAACGAAAACAATGTTCAATTTTTATTCTGCGCCGAACAGTTATCGAGTCACGGAGTAATCTTCTTTGGTCACTGTAGTGCTTCAGGAAGCTCTAAATGAGCCTATAATATCGACTTTTTTTCTACCAAAAATAGCTTTTTACCATATAGCGGCAAAAATCTTTACATTTGATGTAGTTTTGTTATAGCCTAGCGATACAAAACTCTCATTTAATACCACTAGACGCAGGCAAAACAGAACCATATTAAATCCTGGGTAAGATAACTTTCTGTTAGTCAACGGAAAAAGCCTTCTTTCCATCTTATTCTTACGGTTGCCTTGCTAAAATGTATTTTTCATAATGTTTTTCATAGTTCACATAAATGTCACAATTTCTATGGTGCAGGGAATGTCCATTTATGTAAAATCCAAATTGCTCACATATTTCACATTCCTCATATACAAACAGCAAAAAAAAATTCATACTCTACTTAGAAATGTTAAGACTCAGAAGTGTATCTGTAAAGCTGATAAGAAATGCTGTTTTCAGTTGGATGTGTCTCAATGAAGTCATCATACATATATTTAATTGTTATGTCTGAAGATTTCCAGTTTGGTGCATGCTCAATTCATAATGCGATATTGTTGGCTTAAAGGACTCAACGTGGCTCTTGAATATGTGATGGTAAATTTTATGTTTTTTTGTTATGACCTCTTCTATCAGAAGGCATCGTATTGTATGATGTTGATGAGAGCATTCATGATAGTCATTGCGTTATTTTTGGAGTAGCTAAGAGTAGCCATAAAAAAGGTTTACAGACAATTTTTTTTATCCTTTATCATTTAGTCAAGAAATAAGAAACTGACCTGGTTCTTTTTTTGGTACTGTTTGCACCAGTCTCTCTTATCATGTCATACACATCGACAGAACAGAATTACTATCATTGAAACTTTTCATGAAGCTATCCGTGGTTTGACTCTTTATCCAATACTGAAAAAGTCCACCCGCACGCCCCACACTTCAATATTTTACTCAATGCACTAGCATGAAAAGTCCTAATTGATAAATTACGCCTTTGATTTTATGCGATACCAAAGTCGAATTTATGTCGTGCTTGTCAGAAAAGGCTTCATTTGAAATTAGGCCCTTTCAGTCTGGTAAAATGCAATTGCTAATATGAAAGGACGTAATTTCGAAATTAAGTCTTTTAACACTAGAAAACTCCGAAATTTTGTGAAGTTACGCCCATAATGCTCATGATATCTTTGGATTCAGACGAGTTACAGCTTTATGAGTAAGACTATACGATAGCATTTTCTGCGCTGATTCCGAATATGTATATAAGTCATTTTCGACAAAAGTGGAAGTTAAGCCCTTTTTTCTAGTGACGGCAGCTCAGTAAGAGTGTACTTTTTCATTTTAAACAAAAACATATTTTTTGAGAGAGTTGTGATTTTTTTTATAGTAAAGAAGACATGTTCCGATTAAGGAAGGAATAAAATATCAAAATTTATTGAGATGTGTTATGGAAATTGTTGCTGCATTTAATCGATTGTTTAATGCGCGGTGCGGCAGGTGACCCCGTCTTGCTGTGAAACCACATGCCGTCCAGTTGAGGCCACAAGAACTCCGTTATCATATTCCTGTGATGAATGCCGTTGTCTCTGGATTTCGACCTCATCTTCAAAGTTGTACCTAAGGCCAAATCTCGCCGCCTGAGCAAAATCCAGACTGTTGCTCTTTCTTTCCAAAGAATAGCATGAGGATTTTCTGAGCCCCAAATTCGTCAATTTTGTGTATTCACGAAGCCATTCAAATGGAAATGTGCTTCATAGGAGATGTCTAAATTTTTTTATAATTGGCATTGACTTCACTTTCCTCCATTACTCATTGAACGAATTGCTGGCGCTTTCCATGATCTGCTCGTTTGAGCTCCTGAATAAGTAATAATAATAATTAGTAATAAATAATAATAAATATTGGTTACTACATAGTATGTATTAGATATGAAGAGCGGTGGCTCCTACTATAGGCATTTTATGCTTAGAAGGATATCCTGACAATTGTTTTATGTAACGTTAATATTTAAAACAAAATACAACAACTTTGTTTTTTTTTTTTTTAATTTTTGGATGACCTGAGGAATGCTGTGGACGTGCGTCTACGCCTTCCGTGTTGATTAGTTTGTAGAAAAAATCTTCTTAAAACTTTCCTAGGTATGGATTATCTAAAAAACATAATTCTAGAAGGAACCAAAACAAACATAAATATGTTCAACATTTATTATAACAATAACTATTTACAGCAGTTTTCTACATTCAACTTAAATCTCAATAAATAAATTATGTTTTTCAGAAAGAAAACTATGTAGCAACTGAAGAATGATAACTAAGAGTGATTAAAACACATTTCAGAGATGTGCATAGGAAACAAATTGTCCCAAGGCATTAAACATACTCGGCTGTTTGTGATATAAGCGTCTTGTTACAGGTGCACAGGCAATAAAAATGTAATATCATTTCACCAGTCTCCTAGAAGCAGACCTCAGCAACTACAATCATAATGTTACTAGGCATTGGCATGAAAAAATTAAAGAAATTTATTATGAAAACAAAAATATTTCCGCAGGGACTGCATCTTCACATGTGCAGACCGCATACTTTAAATCATATTTAAAAATAAATTAGGTGTTTATATTACGTCAATGACAGCATTGACAGCTGTCACATACAAAATCTATTATGTTAAAAAAATATTTTCTACTGTTTTAATCAATTGCCATTTAAAACTTCTCAAACTAGGTTTTTTACATGACTGTTCATATTGGCATGGGGCAACGGGTTTTTGCGAATGGATCTGTGTTCGACCCAATATAATATGGTGCCATATCCATTTCTGAGGTATTTACATAAATTTTTAAAAACATTTCATGTTCAAATGAATAAATAACCCATAGTGTCCTTATTTCATTTTAAGAGCATGCAATTGAGGTATATAGTATCTTTTAATCATGGCTAAAGGCATACCATGATCAATGCAACTCAGTAGAGGTAAATATGTTTTAAACACAATTAAATCTCATTGTGTATTATTAAAAAGTGGTTGAATCATGAATGTCTAAAATTACTAATGACAGTCTTATTTAAAAAACCAGCATTCTTTGGTTGTCAAATATAAACTCAATACAACTGCAGTTTAAAAACATAGCTAGTTTCTTTCTAAAGATGGCGATACATTCTTTCCTAGCACATTCTCCTTGTATTTAAGTTTTTCTACTTTTGTTGGATCTTTGAGAGCATCTTCTTCAGTAAGCCTCTCTAACCGCTGATCTTGGACTGATTCTGTAAAAAAATATGTAGTTGATAATTTTAAATAGTTTTTTTTAATTGTTATTTCTATAAATTTACAAATTATTGGAATACAAAATGTTTTGCCCCGGGCGGGAATGTTAATTGTGAATGTTATTTCTATTTTGATATATGCACTTTATAGAGAAAGCTACCAAGTCGGCGGATCATCTATTATATTACACTAATGAAAATTTAACCCCAAGTCTCTTGCCCGTTCTTCTCGCAGTGGCTCTATAATTTTTGTTTGCTGAATGTGGCAGTACAATGTTGTATATTTAAATATTAAAATTTGTAACTGACCTTCATAAGAGCGTCGTAGACGCCTAAATCATTTATTCATAAATGGTTTTGAAATAAAATAGTAATCAGAACAACAAGTAGAAAACCAGAATGAGTGTAGATTAAAGTATTAAACCAAAAACCACATTTCTATGCACCTTAATGCGCCCTTCGTCGAGGGTGTTGTTTTGGCTTTTTATTCAATTTATTTCGCTTTTTGGCAATGTCTAGCTCTAGCAACAGTATAGTGAGAGTAATCTTGAGTTATTATTAGTCCAGTGAATGGACTAGACTAGACTTGAGTGATGAAGATATGTATGTCAGTGTTGTTCCAAGCAAATTTAAGGGTTGCCATATCTCAACCTAAAAATTGCCATATTACAGGGGAATAGTAAAAACTGGGAATATATAAGTGTTTATACTGAAAAAAGAAAGAAAGCATGATTATAACAGTTCCCATAAATGGTTCTTAGGCAAAAATGGTATGTTATTTTCTGCTACATACTCACTGAATAGTAAATATTTACTGAAAAGTGAAGCAATAATTGCAGAAATAAGTTCAAAATCTATAAATAAATATAGGCAGTTCTAAGTGTTCTAACTAGAAACAAATATAACATTACATTACACACATACACAATACATTACTTACAATATTCATAAACTATGTAACTAAATAAGAAAGTCTCTAGGTGTACAAACACTTGTAAGACACATACATGCCATTTGGTTTGTTAGCTTATTTTGTGACTACAGCTTAAAGAAACCTCTAGCCCGAAAGAGTTGCTAATGTGTTCTGTAACTTGAAGAAATTAATTTTGTAAGCGCTTTCCATTCCAGCCGTATAATTTCATACAAATGTTATATAGCTCTGAAATGGCAGCCATATACTGTATTTTTGCTGATTTACCCCCTGAAAGCCATATAATATGGCAATTGCCTTATATGAAACAATGCTGAATTTGCTGCTGTACATACACTATGACGACCCTGTTGGTTGTGGACGTTCTCGTGGTGTATCATCATCGTCTTTTTTTTATTATTTTATCTTCATGTTTATCATTGTTTTGTATAGTACATGTAATTTTTACTCATATTATCAAGAAAAAGTAAGAAAGAGCTAAGCGTCATATATAGACACATTCCTAATTCTACAAAAAATGTTTTTTTTCAGTGTATGGTAATATATGAAAAATGCCTTTAACTGCTAATGCTCAGCAAATGCAAACTTGCATAGAATAAAGATAAATTGAGTTGTTTTAAGTAATAACTAAAATTGCCGCAAATACTCGCTATTATTTGGTATTTGGCATTACTCAACATTTTTTTTTATATTTATCGAATACCGAGTAATAGCTATTATTCGGCACTCGGCAAATAGTTGTCTAAAATAAATTTTTATCGAACAAAAAACTAATAAGTTAAAAATAATAAAATTTTATTATTTTCCTTAATAAAACAATACACAGTATTAATTATTATCTGTAATATATGCCCGTGGCTATCATATTCATTAAATTAAATTAGTTAATAATAATTTAATGAAAAGTTAAATTACTATGTTACATATATGCAGGTATGTATAACATGAAACAGATTTCCTTAACCTTATTGTTTTGTTTTTTCACAACCTTAGAAGAAATAAGAAATATTTTTAATGTGCCTTATTCATGTAGAATAGTAATGTCCAGTTATTCGACTATTCGCCAAAGTGAATGGCAAATAATGTGAAAGCAGCTATATGAGGTGTGAAACTAATATAAGAGGATAAGAAGCATTACAAGCTATTATACAATTATCCATATTATGCAAATGAAAATAAAATATGAAAGAGATACCTTAGTACAGCAAAAGAATATAGGTACTTAATTTTGTTCAAAGTTCCATCATAATTGGTAATAAACTAATTAGATGTGTAAATATGTACAGTTTAGGTACTATTTCACTACGGTTTAAATCACGCAAACACTGCTGTCACTGCATACATTGCAAAAGCTTGGTTCATAACTGAAATACGAGAATATGTATTGTTTGCGCGCAAACGATGTGAACCGATATGTAGCCGCGCTAATAACATCTGCTAACTGTCAATTTGCTTTTTCGCAATTGACCCAAAATCTAATTATTGATAATAGAAGTATTGCATTTCAAGGCATTCTTTTGTGAACAGATATTTGTACGTTCAACATTCTAACCACAACAATAAAAATCTCCTCATCTATCTGTCAAGATTTGAGTTTGACGTTTGTGCATACATTGCACTACCACTTTTCTGTGAGCGTTGTTTGCGGCCGGAGGTGACGTCATAGATGACGTCCTTACGCTATCGTGGTGTCTGTTTAGCAAGTTATGAACCGACCGTTTGCGTGCATACAGCGCAAATAGCGCATATTTGCGTGACTTGAACCACGGTGTTTTATTGCAATTTTGTTCAGAGAGTAAAATCTGATGTGCTTTTTAATTTACCGGACTTGGATAATCTTTCTTTATTTTCCGAGTTATTTGACAAGATACTTTAGAGGCAGTTTCCTCGCGGCAAGGAATACATACATGTTGAAGCTCTAATTTTGAGTTAAAATAATCAGTCAATGTTGTTTACGATACTGGGCTGACATATAGTCTTCATTTAATGTTACTTACCATTGTAAGGCGTGTATCTGTCCGACAGCATGCTTTCTAAATTATAGCCAATGACCCCAACAACAGCAGCAATTGGCAAGGTGATATAGGGTGCATTAGACCTTAGAAACTGCATTAATATTGGCCACATCTGAAAGAGGTTATGTTTTAATTCATAAATAATATTTTTAAACAGTTTGGTAAAACTTTCGATAACCGTGTTTGTGGTTCAATACTTACTTTTCCGGCATAATATTTTTAAAAAGTGAGTGTGAATTATATTCAAATATCTAACTTTTCTTTGTTTATTATCAGCTGAACCATAGATTGCAGAACTAGTAGAAATCCAGATAGAGAAAGAACTACAGATGCGCGATTATTACTAAATCTAATCGACTTAGTCGATTGTTCTGTTCAGTCGATAAAAGTCGATAACAATCGATGTTAGTAATTACTATCTACTAGCGTTGTGCGGCGAGTGACAATGACGGACACGGTGTTCGTATAATTTTATTACTACTAATTCGTTTGTAGCGCAGCCCACCTACCATAAATTACTATACTCGAACGTACTACATACTAAACTAGTAATAAAAAAGATGGTGCGGTTTACGTGCGCTGCGCTGCGAATCAGTATAGCGCATTGCATAGCGGATTGCGGTGTGCGTACAATTATTAGTAGTTCGTCGATTGTTATCGAACGTACTACTAAATTAGCAATAAAAAAGATGGTGCGGTTTACGTGCGCTGCGTTGCGAATCAGTATAGCGCATTGCAAAGCGGATTGCGGTGTGCGTACAATTATTAGTAGTTCGTCGATTGTTATCGAACGTACTACTAAATTAGCAATAAAAAAGATGGTGCGGTTTACGTGCGCTGCGCTGCGAATCAGTATAGCGCATTGCATAGTGGATTGCGGTGTGCGTACAATTATTAGTAGTTCTTCGATTGTTATCGAACGTACTACTAAATTAGTAATAAAAAAGATGGTGCGGTTTACGTGCGCTGCGCTGCGAATCAGTATAGCGCATTGCATAGCGAATTGCGGTGTGCGTATAATTATTAGTAGTTCGTCGATTGTTATCGAACGTACTACTAAATTAGTAATAAAAAAGATAGTGCGGTTTACGTGCGCTGCGCTGCGAATCAGTATAGCCGTACGTCAATTATTGTTGTCAAATTCAATTGACATTCGGCAACCAAGTTTTTATAATTATATAAATCTTGAAAAATTTATAAAAAATCCTGGATACAAAACATTTAGATATAATATACATTATTATTATTCTCTAATCCCGCGATAAAGTAGAAAAAATTTAAACCCAATAAATACAAAACAATCCAACAATAATACCTACAGGAAAACACCAATATATGTATACGACTTGTCTTGTTATATAGTATGTCTTCCCGCCCTTCCATAATCTTTGGTATTATGATTGAAGTTACATGACATATAGCTTAAATCTGACAGCCGACGAAAATTGAGCGACCTCAAAAGGTCGATAAAATTTAATCTACTTAGCGAAGATTTAACCAAGCGGACGCGCCTAAACGGGGCATATAAAATTTTAGCCTGTGCAAATTTTCTCCTCGAGGAGGCCGTAAACGGGGTGTTTGACGTTTATCTAGTTTAAATCTTATCCTGGCTAAGTCGCCTAAACACACCCCTGAAGATTTAAACTAGATAAACGTCAAACACCCCGTTTACGGCCTCCTCGAGGCAAAAATTTGCACAGGCTTAAATTTTATATGCCCCGTTGAGGCGCGTCCACTTGGTTAAATCTTCGCTAAGTAGATTAAATTTTAGCGACCTTTTGAGGACGCGCAATTTTCGTCGGCTGTCAGATTTAAGCTATTTGTTATGTCACACATAATACCCAAGATTACGGAAGGGCGGGAAGACATCATATATAACAAGACAAGTTGTGCACATATGTTTGTGTTTTCCTGTAAGTATTCTTGTTGGATTGTTTTGTATTGGTTTTGGTTTAATTTTTTTCTACTCTATCGCGGGATTAGAGAATAATAATAATATATATTATATTTAATTGTATTGTATCCAGGAATTTTTATATTTTTTTCAAGATTTATATAATTACATAAACTTCGTTCAGCATGTCAATTGAATTAGAAAACAATAATTGACGTACGGCTATGACACCGTTAAGGGGGACCGCATCGGCAAAATTTTCGTCTGGTGAACATTTATTCTACTCGTTTAAACGCACCCCTGGATATGAAATTTTCGATATATCTAATAAAATAAGTACTCAGGCCGACTACTTATATTTTGGTCTGAACCTAAATGACTAAGTCTTTATGATAGGAACCACAATATTACTCATAAAATCTTGAGGTAGATATGAATGTGCAACACAAAGGCTAAACATCATGGCAAGTTCTCTGTGAAGGTGACTTCCAGCATGCAGCAGATGCTCTATACTGAGCCCATCGTGGATGCTGGATTCGCCGATCAGTGACAAGATAGACTTAATAAGGTTTGTGGTTAATAATAACTGAAAATATAGGACGAAACAAGGAATCGAGCTCTAAAATTCACATAAACAAGTGTTATGACACTTCTATCGCGCCCAATACAACTGTCAAACCAGCAGTTGTCAAAAAACGAACACAACGATCCCACGGTAAGACGTGGGTCAAAAATAGCACTTTTCTCTGTCATTTGTAGCATTTTCAAAGCTATCCGAACGGTGAACGAAAACGATATTTTTTGCTCACAAGTCCCAAATCGAACGCCCTGAGTGATCATTTTTAGCGTTTGTGAGTGTTGTTTTTAGGCTATACGAACGCCCTTATGAGACAGTCCGCAGAATATAGACCGCAGAAGAACTATTAGACAATAGAGAAAAAAAAAATGAAATTTTGTTTTTAAAAGTCTTGGCAACTGGATACAAAGTTATTTAAAATACGATAATGTAATAATAATGTACCATCTGAAAATTGCCAAACTTATTTATGTAGAGCTGTTATAGACATCATCGTATTGTTTTGTTAGGTGAATTACAGCGTTAATTAATTATACAGTTTTGTTATATAGAAACATTCAATTCCCGGGTAAACGTTACACAGTCCCACAAAACAGATAAAATATAATATTAGCAGATTTACCATTGAATGCAGTTGCCAAGACTTTTAAAAACAAAATTTCATTTTTTTTTTCTCTTTGGTCTAATAGTTCTTCTGCGGTCTATATTCTGCGGACTGTCTCATACGGGCGTTCGTATAGCCTAAAAACAACACTCACAAACGCTAAAAATGATCACTCAGAGCGTTCGATTTGGGACTTGTGAGCAAAAAATATCGTTTTCGTTCACCGTTCGGATAGCTTTGAAAATGCTACAAATGACAGAGAAAAGTGCTATTTTTGACCCAGGTCTTACCGTGGGATCGTTGTGTTCGTTTTTTGACAACTGCTACTATGACAGTTGTATTTGGCGCGATAGAAGTGTCATAACACTTGTTTATGTGAATATTAGAGATCGATTCCTTGTTTCGTCCTATATTTTCAGTTATTATTAACCACAAACCATATTAAGTCTATCTTGTCACTGATCGGCGAATCCAGCATCTGTAAAATCGATTTTACGTGTAGCATTCTTTATATACATTTATATGTCACATCCAAATCTACATTGTGTTGCCCCAGAGAAATACATAATTTCATATATTTTAGAATTCGTAAATGGTAGATAGATAGATAACACTTTATTGCACTTTTTAAAATTATGTTTATTTGTAGAATGTAACACTACATTCTACAAATAAACATAATTTTAATGGTAAAATCGTCAAAATAGTTCTCATACATAGTGCTAGTTACATAACAAACACATGGTATGGTCATAAATAGAAACCATTTATCCCCCCATATATAGCTATGGAATGGTATTATTATTATCCATTTCCTTATGGGTATCTTTGGAGTCAGCAGATCAAATTTACAGATTTATTTAATTAAAGGAAAGTGACCTGGCCAAATCGTGTCACATTATGCATTTTGTTATGTCGATTGAGCTGCCAGTACATTGTAATGTTTTTGCTTTACCTATGTTTATTATTTTGCAAGTTTAATCATACTTTTTTATTATTGCATAAAATGTATGAAAAGGTTTGGGAAATAATTATGTCCCTCGTGAGTTTTGATGCTCGTTTAGAAAAATATGTTTTACATAAGGTTTAAGGCGTCAATGACAAGTGGTACACTGGTGACACCCCCTCTAGATACCACATTACAAGATTTTTATTCGGATCCGAGCTCACTGAATTTAGAGGTTGAGAGGTGTGGGTTGCTGGGACTGAAACAAAAGCGTGCCCACTATTTCAAGATCGCACTAGTTATTATACCAAGTGGACACTCACCGTAGGGATGGGCTGCGTATGTAACATATTTTACTTGCGATAATTACGTTTGAATCTTGTCGATAAAAATACTATTTATATTTTTACATAGAATCCTTTGAACAATCAAGGTAGTTTTCGTTCTGCATATTTAAAATATAATATAGTATGTGTTGTATTTTCTGCAAACACCTAGGACCTAGGTGCTTGTTGACTTAGATGCCTTGTTGACTTAGATACCTAGGTATATATAATGTGGATATTAATTCATCAACAAAACTGCGGGGGATGGTGTAGAATCGATAACGGAATGTGTTCCACTCATGTTTAATTTTCACATACACAAAAGTCTATACTATTGCTTAAGCTGTGAGTGGCACGTAGGCTTTTGGGAATAATAGCAAGAACAACCGCGGTTTACGAACACGGTGTATCTACTCTATTCAAACATACGCACGATTGGTACGCGAAGAAAGCAACGCGACAAATGAACGCGCGACGCGGTATCGGTTTTACACAATACGGCATATCTAAGTAGCCGCAACACAATACGTAACTACGTAAACTTGAAATTAAAAAGAATGTAGGTAAATAAATTTTTTTATCATTTAGAAGAGTTAAATCGATTGGCGATTATGCAAAGCACCGGACAATCTAGCCAGTCTAGCTAGATTGTCCGGTAAGGCCTTCGCGTTCGTCAGAATAGGTACGTCTTATTGATATCGGGTAGCGTTCGTACGTGTGAATATGGAGTAAACCGTGGTTATCTCTATCATACTAAAAGGCAACGTGCCGCGCTTAGAAAATAGGTAGGTTTTTGTATGTGAAAATTAAACATGAGTTGACTGTGGAACACATTCCGTTATCGATTCTACACCATCCCCCGCAGTATTGTTGATGAATTAATATCTACCTTATATATAAAATTTTTGAAAATAAATTAACCAAAAAATCTAGCCGACTTCCATACCCAAAAATGTGAAATAATTTGTTGAAGTCGGTACCATGATAGTTCAAAAGTACCTATTATCATAATATTGTGCGCATGGTACCGACAAGTTATTTAACATTTTTGGGTGTTGAAGTTGGTTCCATTTTTTGGTTTAAATTTTTCATTCACTCTCTTTAATGTAAAAATTGTTATTCCCTGGTGGGTATTTATGTAGGAAACCTTAAAAAAAAACAAGTGGCAAAGTTAAGCCGGGATAGCAAAAATCTTTATTGGTATGAGTTGATCAAAAATATAATTGCTAGGCTTAAAAATATACTGACTGCTGTATAATGTTTCTATTATTTATGTAATTTAAGTTATTAATTTCGTTGGAAAACGTCGACACCGTCTTTAATTTAGTGAATTTCACAACACTAGCGTTGCACGTGCTGTCGCCAAAACGAGACAAAGCTTGCAACTGCTGCCATGTGGAACAGAGTCAATCGATCTTTACCTAATTAGTACCATTATATGCTTACCCCTCTTATAACCAGTAAAACATGATTATCTGACTTAATAATTAAATCTTATTCCTTCTTATTGGTAATTTTAACTCCAAGATAACTATTTATACCATTTCACTGTACATATAGAATTTTATATTATATTGCTGTAGTGATACGAAACTCTTTCAAGCTCTATGGGTGTTTGTAAACAGACAGTCTGTCATAACGACTTTTACCTTCATTCAATCTTACTTGTATTTTGTTGATTAAAACCATTATTCTAAAGGTTTTATCTTATTTATCAATTTAATCAACAAAATGTTCTAATAAAACAAGAGCAAAGGAGCGTATAGGCGCTTACGGTCTTTACCTAATTAGTACCATTATATGCTTACCCCTCTTATAACCAGTAAAACATGATTATCTGACTTAATAATTAAATCTTATTCCTTCTTATTGGTAATTTTAACTCCAAGATAACTATTTATACCATTTCACTGTACATATAGAATTTTATATTATATTGCTGTAGTGATACGAAACTCTTTCAAGCTCTATGGGTGTTTGTAAACAGACAGTCTGTCATAACGACTTTTACCTTCATTCAATCTTACTTGTATTTTGTTGATTAAAACCATTATTCTAAAGGTTTTATCTTATTTATCAATTTAATCAACAAAATGTTCTAATAAAATGGAATCATTTCTGCGTCCTGCTAAATTGGACATAGATCCATCAGACAGCTCCGCTTTAAAGGAATGGGAGCACTGGAAGAGGACATTTGAAAATTTCTTGTCATTCTGCGGAAAAAGTGAAAAAGATGGTAAAATCAAACTTGATTTACTGGTTAATCATTTATCCTCTAGAATTTACTCATTTATAAGCGAATGTACAACGTACGAATCTGCTTTAGGTACACTTAATAACATATATGTCAAGCCTAAGAATATAATTTATGCCAGACACATACTTGCGACTAGGAAGCAGCAGAATGAAGAGGATATCAACGCTTATATTCGTGTTTTAAAATTAATGGCAAAGGACTGCGAATTTGAAAAAGTAGATGCTGAAAAGAATAAATGTGACAGTATCAGAGATGCGTTTATTTCTGGTATAAAATCAAACAAAATTAGACAAAGATTACTAGAAAATCTATCATTGACTCTCGATGAAGCTTGCAATCAAGCTCTATCGTTGGAAATGGCTGAGATGAGTTTGCAGAGCTACAATGTTTCAAATTTGAGTGCTGTTAAAAGTTTAGAAGATAATCAGGAACTATTAGCAATAGCGTCATCTAAAAGAAAGTGTTACTTCTGTGGGGGTCTTGTACATAATAGAAGAGATTGTCCTGCTGTCAATGCCATCTGCCAGATTTGTGACAAGAAGGGACACTACGCTAAAGTATGTCGAAGTAAAAAACCTAACAGTGCTGCAGTTTTAGTTGATAAAAATAAAAATATTGGCTCAGCATGTATCACAGCAGCGTCACCAGATTCCTTGAAGAAAGCTACTGTAACAGCTTACATAAAAGGTATTCGCGCTCAAGCATTGATCGATACTGGCAGTTCTGTAAGCTTTATAGACAACAATTTCTTCAAGCTATGTCGTTTAAAGAAGAAACATTGCAGTCAAACTATATTAATGGCTTCAACTTCTCTTACGTCTCAAGTAGAGGGACAGACCTACACATCAGCTAAAATTGGAGATTATGATTACGAGGGCCTTAACCTACCGATCGTCAAGAACCTGTGCTCTGACCTGATCATTGGACATGACATATTACAGAAGCGTTCTTCACTAGAATTCTCTTTTGGAGGAACGAAGAATCCTATTAAAGTGTGCAGTGTTGCTGCAGCGTGCGTACCTGCTGTACCTTTATTTTCAAATCTATCTCCTGATTGCAAGCCAATTGCTATAAAATCTCGAAGATATAGTGAGGATGATAAAAAGTTTATTGGAGACGAAATAAAAAAACTTCTGGCTCAAGGAGTAATTGAAGAAAGTACGTCACCATGGAGAGCACAAGTTCTCATTACCAAGAATTCAAATCATAAAAAACGTCTTGTTATCGACTATTCCAGGACTATAAATAGATATACGCAACTTGACGCATATCCATTACCAAACAGAAGAATTGGTCTCTCATATTTCAGAATACAGTGTATTCAGTGCTATAGATTTACAAAGCGCTTACCATCGGGTCCCGATCCTGATAAAAGAACGCCACTTCACTGCTTTTGAAGCTTTGGGAAATCTTTACCAATTTCGGCGTATTCCATTTGGTGTCACCAACGGTGTTTCCAGTTTTCAGAGAACTATCGACTGGGTAATTCGTAAAGAAGAACTACAGGGAACGTACGCGTATCTCGATGATATAACCATTTGTGGTAAAAACCAAGAAGAGCATGATGAAAATCTGAGGAGATTTATGATGGCAGCTCAAAAATATGGTCTCACTCTTAACAAGGAAAAAAGTAAGTTTTCTCAAAACTCTATTGATATTTTGGGATATAATATTAAGGACCATATAATAAAACCTGACAGTGATCGCTTACGACCACTATTAAGTCTGCCACCACCAAGCGATTTACCTGCACTGAGAAGAACAATAGGCATGTTTGCTCATTACAGCAAATGGATTCCAAACTTCTCAGAACGAATTCACGACCTCGCCCATACACAAGTATTTCCATTAAATAACGAACTAAATCATAGTTTTAAGATACTAAAAACTGACATTGCTAAATCTGCTATTCATGCTATTAGCCATAACTCACCGTTCACGGTGGAAACGGATGCGTCCAATCATTCAATTGCAGCGACTTTATCACAATCTGGTCGACCAGTTGCATTTTTCTCTAGAATGCTGAACAACAGTGAACTTAACCACTCAGCGATAGAAAAAGAAGCTTACGCTATAATTTAATCACTAAGGAAATGGCGCCATTTTCTCATTGGCAGACCATTTCGCCTCATTACTGATCAGCGATCTGTTTCATTTATGTTCGACAATAAAGTGACGAGTAAAATAAAGAACGAGAAAATACAGAGATGGCGCTTGGATTTGGCACCATTTAAGTATGATATTGTGTACCGTCCAGGTAAACAAAACGATGTTGCAGATGCTCTTTCACGAGTATGTGCTTCAATACCAGCACGAACCGAAAAATTGAAGTCATTGCATGAAGCCCTGTGTCATCCTGGAATAGCACGCATGAACCATTGGATAAAATCAAAGAATTTGCCTTATACAATCGATGAAATCAGAGATATGACTAATTCCTGCAGAATATGCTCTGAAATTAAACCTAAATTTTATAGAACAACCCTGCCAGAGCCTACTTTGATAAAAGCTACTTCACCAATGGAAAGATTAAGCATTGATTTCAAAGACCCTGTACCTTCCAACACGAGAAATAAGTATATACTTACTGTTATTGATGAATACTCACGCTTTCCATTTGCATTTCCATGTGCTGACATGAGTTCTACAACGGTAATAAAGCATTTAAATGAAATATTTATGCTGTTTGGTTTGCCGTCATATCTTCATTCAGATCGAAGTACTTCATTCATGTCTGCAGAAGTCAAGAATTTCTTAAGTTTACGTGGAATTGCTTCCAGTAGGACTACTCCCTACAATCCAAGAGGAAATGGACAAGTAGAACGTTTCAATGGGACACTGTGGAAAACGATACAATTGGCTTTACGATCTTGCAACAAATCAGTAGAAAATTGGGAACAAGTTCTTCCTCAAGCTTTACATACCATACGGAGCCTATTATGTACAGCTACTCATTGTACACCGCATGAAAGGATGTTTAACCACACCAGAAGATCGACCAATGGAGTCTCTATACCCACTTGGTTGACAGAATCAGAACAAGTGTTAATGCGTAAATTTAACCGGGCGAACAAGTATCAACCGGTGGTAGAGGAAGTAACATTGCTTCATGTAAATCCGGACTATTCCTATGTTCGCCTTGCTGACGGTCGAGAATCCACTGTCTCAAACCGTCACTTAGCACCATTAGGACAAGATAGTCAGATTATACAAGAAGCACCTGAGATACTGAACGAGTCTAGAGAATCGTTCGTAGCAAGTGATGAAGATTTTTATGATTCTCAGAGTATGAACGGTATAGATGAAAGCAATTTGGCAGTTGAAACAATTCCAGCTGCTGAACACTTAGATAACTTTCCTTCTACATCTGAAGAACCAGCCACTATCGAGCGAAGATCAACACGGCAACGAAGGCCACCCAGCCGCTACGATGATTATATTCTAAACTGAATTGATTACTTTTCTGCCTGGAAGAATGTAGTGATACGAAACTCTTTCAAGCTCTATGGGTGTTTGTAAACAGACAGTCTGTCATAACGACTTTTACCTTCATTCAATCTTACTTGTATTTTGTTGATTAAAACCATTATTCTAAAGGTTTTATCTTATTTATCAATTGCTAACTCAAAACAAATTTTCTCTGGCGCCAGAACAAAGGAGCGTATAGGCGCTTACGGGTCTCACACTTGGTCGAAACTGAAGCTATGATTCAAAGCGTTCATTTATATCCAAGCATTTGCATCGATGCGTGGCGCGCGACCTTCGTCTCCTTTGCGGAATCTAGAGGGGGTAAACTGTGACTGGTGAGAATTAGAGATGGGTCGTCGACGCATTTAACGTAGACGAAACTAGACCGTCCATTTTCTTTCGTGGACTAGTCGACCGACTAGTTAAATTCATCGACTAGTTGATTTATACCGACGGCGTTTTCTTTATGGACGATTAGTCGACTCGATCCGTTACGTACGACTATTCAACTAGACAAGACGCATTAGTAGTAGTAATGAATGAGTATTCTAGTTAAATGAAATTTGTATCGTAGTTTTATATGTTACGTATCACAAGCATATTATTGAAAAGTTTGACCTTCCCTACATACTTTTTTCAGGTTAAGGACTGTCTAAATAGAATTTATAATAGTCGATTATTTTCCCTATTTAGGCGTATTTAGAAGATCAACTGATTCTATTTACAATCATTGTTTTTTTTAATGTGTTTTATGTACAATATTTACGACGGTAATGACGTAAAAATAGATATATGCTTCCGTTTTAGATGGCTTTTCAAATTTGCCGCAGTAGATTTATACGCCAATTTTTCATACATATATTTAGCATAGATTGCAAATCGCCTTTCCACTAGATATGTCCTTTTCAAAGTGATGCCATAATTCACTTAAATTTCGTCCTGCCATTTTACTGCTTCCTACACTAAAAAGTTCACTTAGGTATATCACCTATCTACTTATTAAAATCAACCATAAAGTTTTGAAAGTTTTTTAAACTATTTACATATAATTTACACTATTCACAATAATAAAATACTCGTATGTAACAAACATTTAATCAAATTTTGAAACTATAGTACGTAATTTGGTTAAACACGAAATAAGAAAGTTTCTAATAAGTGCATCGTTCGCGTTTCGACTGTAGTCAAGGCGCCGCGCGGCCGGTCTACGTCTATGACGGAGGATCAACACAACACGCTCAATGTTATTATCAACTCAGAACTCCTAGATTTAAAGTTCAATTTTGTCTGCATGGACGATCATTTCAACGCGTTGAAACGATCGTCCAAAACACGATCAATGTTATTATCAACTCAGAGCTCCTACATTTAAAGTTCAATTTTGTCTGCATGGACGGTTCAACGATTTCAACGCGTTAAAATGACCGTCCATGTAGACAAAATTGAACTTTAAATGTAGGATCTCTGAGTTGATAATAACATTGAGCGTGTTGTGTAACGGACCAATGAATGAATATATTAACCGACTGTGTTCACGAGTCGTCGTCGCGTTGACAGTCGCTATGAATTTTGTATAGACTACAATTTAGCCGTCCTGCCGTCTACAGATTCTACTAGTCCGTTCATCGTCGATGAACTGTCCGTTCGTCTATTGTACGTCGACGGTAGAATTAACTAGTTCGTTCATTCAACGCTCTTCTCTAGTGAGAATTCATTCGTTTCCGAACGCAGCCTAAGATTGCGGACAAAACGTCAAAATTATTAAAAATTAACCTCAAAGTTCGAAGTCATTAGTCAATATATACCAAAACAAAATGCAAAAATAACGCATAAAAACTATTAATGTGAAAGAATACAAACCGAATAAAAATGAAAATGTCTCAAACTAAACTACCTCAATGCTTCCTAAAACAATATGTGACTCACAAAGCTACAATTGATCAAAAACATTTACGTAACTGTGTCCAAAATTTTGTGCATATAAAAAGATGTGCATCTACAAAACAGAAGACTGCAAGTTCTGTTTATCGTACTATGAATATATTTGATAGAAAGGCGAAGGCATTGCAAAGGGAACGAGCTGCTCAAAGAGATGATTATCACTTAGCAGAATATGTCAAAGAAGAGGTTGGTTGGCGGACTGCAGACCGAGTTTTTGATATCAAAAGAACATTTAAAAATGCTGTGGAGCTTGGTGAGTTACTATAATATAGACAAAATATACAGTTTCATTGTTATGACTAATTCCATTCCAATATCTCTGAAATTATTACAAAAAAATCTTGTTAATAGGTTTAACATAAAGATAGGAATCAAACTTACAAAATATGGTTTTTTTAAAGGTGCAAGCAGAGGTTATGTCTCCCGTCACTTTACCCCAGAAAGTGTAGAAAAAGTAACATTATGTGACACCTCACAGACTCACCTCGACAAAGCATTGGTTGGTGAAGGTGTAAAGTTCGAAAAGGTGGTCATGGATGAGGAGAATATTGATGTATGTATGTATATTTAATACCTTCTTAAGTTCGAGGTATGAATCATATAAATCAATAATTATGGAGTCCCATATGTGACTTGGTGATAGACAAGTGTCTGGTTTCAATCTTGTTTCTATGAATATAAAGAGATTTCAAATTGGGAATGAAGCAAGTGAAATAGAAGTAACAAATAATAATTCTGAGAATATACACTTGATATCGCTGACATGATTGTGAACAAATTGTTGCATATTTGCTTAGAAAACTGTGAAAAATAGTAAAATGCAATACAATTCAAATGTCAAATTGAGAATGATTATGAATGTAAAATTATTAAAAAAATCCTTGAGAACTTGAATGCTTTCATGCTGTCATGCTGTGACATTCATGTTGATATTAGGTATGTTGTAAGAATAGAAAATAATACAATACCTTTTTACAAGACATTTATAAATATCAGTACTTTCACACAATTTCTTATGCAACATCTACAATACAACACAATTAAAAATTTCTTTATTGTTTAACTAATGCTATACATACATAAAATACATTCCTATATTACATCTATGTCATATTGTGACATGGTTGATCATGTGATGATATTAGGTATGTAGTGATCAAGAAAAATATTTAAACACCTTTAGCTCTTCAATAATTTTAATACAATATGTGTCATTGATGTCGTATACATTGACTGATTTTTCAAAAAACAGTCTTGCCGTCCCTTGTAAATAGCAAACAAAAATGCTAAGTAAGCAAATACATATTGTTTCAAAATGGAGACTCAATGTCATTGACCATAATTCAAATAAAAATAAAATACGAAATAGCTAAAATCCAAATGGTATAACTACATATTTTGCACTAACAAAACTTACTATTTTGTTTTGTCAAGGGGCAAACAGTGGCCACTTTACATAATTTACGTTTTGAATTTTTTCTGTTCAGACAACAAACATTTTAAAGAAATACCGGTATTTTGGTGTGATATGGATGTTGAACAGACTGCAGGATGCAAAATGCACTCAATGTGTGAAGTTTTTTCACTCAATTTCTTAGATTTCAGAGTTAACAAAAAAAGAGCATTCATCTTCTACAAAATTTTAGATAGTTTGTGGTGCATAACAGAATTAACTATATTGCCAATTCCATCTGAACTTCATTGAAAGCTATTAATCAGCTTGGTCAACTAATAGGTCTTTTTGCAACTGAATAGTCAGCTAGTCGGCAAGAGTTATAGTCAGTAAATTTTTAAATAATAGAAAAGTTTACCCATGTCAGTATCCAATCAGGCCCGTCATAGGGTCAAATATCAGCACTAGCTTGAACATCATTACTTCTTGGAAAAAAATTGCTACTACTCTAATCAAAAATGTCCAGTGAACCTATATCAATTAGCCTGCAACCTTTTTTTTTTTATGCCTGATAGCTTAGCCTTTGACCACTATCTCACCTGATGGTAAGTGATGATGTGGTCGAAGATGTTGTACAGGCTAAACTAGAATCACTGGCTCTCAAGGACAGCTGCCGGAACACACCGTTAGGTGCTTGGCGAAAGATTTTCAACTTGAGGGTGGTAGCTAGCCAGGCGGGCATTCGCAAAGTGCCCTACCACCATGCTGTAACGACTGCCATCCTAAGACAACAACCGGGACCGACGGCTTAACGTGCCCTCCGAAGCACGGAAGCGCTCAGTAGTAATGTCACCAGCGGTCACCCATCCAACTCCTTACTGTGGCGGACGTTGCTTAACTTTGCTGATCGATTCAGAATGGCTAAGCAAATTTCACAGCGCTCGTAGCATTCACCTTCTTCAACATTAAGTACTACTTCTACCGCAAGATAGTGATTAAGGGCTATCCAGGATAAAATATTAAGTGATTATTCTCATGATATGTGGTTTCAGTTTCCTGAGAACAGCATAGACCTGATGGTGTCATCACTGGTGCTACATTGGGCGAATGACCTACCTGGTGTGTTTGATAATGTGATGAGATGCTTAAAGCCTGATGGGGTGAGTTCTACAGAAACCTCTCATAAACTTCTTAGCCTATTTCGCGTCAGTACTGTGCATGCCTTTTTCAGATGAAAAAGTATGCAGTAATAAAACTGCATAAGCATTGATGGGGATTTTGAAGCAGTGATAGCTGTGCAGTATTAGGTATGGACTACCATGCCCCAGGTCCATGATTTGAGCCCCACCCTGGATTGAGCTTCACTGCATTGTAGAAGGGCAGTATGCGACTGCTCGCCTTACTAGCTACCACCTTCGAGTGGAAAATCTGTCGCTAGGCACCTAACAGTGTGTTCCGAAAGCAGTCCTGGAAAGCCAGTAAATTAAAGGCACATGAGACTTAGCACCTGTTTGTCTCTGGGTAATAGATGCAGTGCAGTTCACCACTTATGATAAAATGCAACTGTTATATGCAGAGGGTAACGTTTAACGTCAGCCACATGCATGTGCCGTAACAATCCCATTAAAAAAAAAAAATACTTATTAATATACCTTATTTGCAACACCTTACATAGGTATAAGATATTAGTGGCATGCTCCTAATAAGGCACATTATTTTCTTTTGGTTGAATCTAGTTTTTAAGCTAGGAACTCTTTAAAAGCCTTTAACTTTTACTGCAAATGGTATGAACCCTAAAGAGGGTTAACCTCAATATAATGTTCTGTTAGATATCCCGATTACTAGTTCCAATTCTAGGTCTAGTCTCCTATCATTTTGTATATCAACAGGTGATGTCATGGGGTAAAACCTCATGGGCCGCCAGGCTAGAATGTCACCCCCCATTTCTTCCCATAGGTGTCATAAGAGGCGACTAAGGGAAAGGTATCAGAAGGTTGGGATCAGCACTTTCTGAGGAACTGACAACTTCTACTCCGTGGGGGTTATGGCAAATACCTCCAAGGGGGGTCCCTTGTTTAATGGTGGACGTTCCAGTTGATGTGATTTTGTCGTGGTATCTGTCAATTATGAAAATAGAGATATCTTTTGATTACAGGTATTCATGGCATGTGTGTATGGTGGGGATACCTTGATGGAGCTTCGACAATCCATACAGCTGGCGGAGTCGGAGAGATCAGGCGGTGTCGCGCCTCGCATCTCTCCCTTCACTAGGATACGGGATATTGGGGGACTGCTTACTGCGTTAGTATTTATACTAGTATTGTGTGTATGATGGGGATATATTATGTGTATGGTCGGGACTATTAAAGGCGCTTCGTCAGTTCAGACAGTAGGTGGATACTGAGAGATCAGGTGGCGTCGCGCCTCGCATTTCGCCTCTCACTAGGATACAGGATATTGGGGGGCTGCTTACGTCGTTATTTATTCTAGTATTGTGTGTATAATGGGTATATATTATGATTATGGTGGGGATACCTTAAAGCAGGGTTTCCCAACCTTCTTTTCGGCGCGTCCCCCCACTCGCAGGTCTGTTAACAAAACTTTCAAGCTTTCATTATTTATGAATACCGACAAAAGCAAAATTTTCTTCAAGATTCTGGGTCCTGTGATAGTTAAACTTTTTTAGTGGGAATCATGTTTTAGTTTTAGTTCACGACTTTTAATCTAAAGTATGTCGATTTACGGCAAAGTTAGGTATTCTAACGCATTGCGAGGGCAATGAACTCGGTAGGTATACCTACTGCGTGTGTGTATGTGTGAGTCTTGTCCACGGCGGCTGCGAGTGTTGTCGTCGCTATCATTCTCAAAGTCAACGCGCCACAGCTTAGGCAATAGTTAGTATTAATTTTGTTTATGTGAAAATTAATTATGAGTAGATCAAATTCAGTTATCGATTCTACACCATCCCCCGCAGTATTGTTGATGAATTAATATACACGTTATATATAACTCGCAATCTTAATTTCAATGGAGCGATAAAACGTTTAACGAAAAATAAATAATGTGTAGTCGCGTTTATACAACCTGAGCATTTTGTGTTACACATTACTGAAAATCTATAACACCTATTGATTTGTGCATAATTTAAGTTCATATCTAGATCGAATGTTATTGTACTACTAACGCCATCTGTTAGATAACCAAAGAGTTACAACGCTGCAACCGAGCTAAACTCAATACTCAAATACATCGTAGTTAATCTACTTAATGCTAGATGACACCACTAGAATCAGGTTGTAAAATAAATGCCCTCATAAAGCTCATCTTTTTGCTATTGAATTAACGTATACGTCTTGTTTTATGAGTGTACCTAATTAGTAAATTAGAATACTTTCTTCCAGCGCAGGGTTTACACTACAAACCGTTGACGTGGATTCAGTCACGGTGTGGTATCCTTCCGCATGGCACGTCATGCGTGACGTCAGAGCTCTGGGCGACAATAACGCAGCTCTCAACCGACCATTGCGGCTCAACAGTAGTGTGCAGTTTGCCGCTGCTGCAATATACGACGAGATGTATGGTGAAGTAAGCGAATGATTGTTACATTTTTGTTACATACTACTAGCGACATCTTTTGATAACAGTTACGTAGGTACTACGTTGGCAGTGAATGACAATCGATCCCGTAAGTAGCAAGGGTCACTAAAAAGAGTGAAAACATTTTTTTACCTAAAAATGTAATCCACTCAAAAGTGTGAAATAACTTGTTGAAGTCGATACCATACGCACATTATTGTGATAATAGGTACTTTTGAATTATCAGCTTGGTAGTATGAGGTTATTTGTAAATCTAATGATATCTTCTAGGCTAGTCTACTTCTTTATTGAAGAACTAGCGGTCCGCCCCGGCTTCGCACGGGTATTTAACAAAAAATTAAATTATTATATATACATATAAGAAAGTAGTTGACATTACTGTAATAGTTGGACTTATAGTTTTGCGGACTTTTTTATAGATATTGATGTCTTCTATAAAATTGTAGTACATCACTTTGCTATTTTCAATAATTTACGCAGCGTACGCGGTACAACGATTTTTTTGGTATTTTTTCCGCACGTTGGGTTACATTTTTGAAGTTTCCATACGGATCCCTAACCTTTTTGAAAATCTTCTATGGCCTATGTTCATTAGTGATAGTGTAGGATTCTAATGGTGAAAGAATTTTTCAAATCCGTCCAGCAGTTGCAGAGCCTATTCAATACAAACAAACAAACAAATCTTTCCTCTTTATTATATTAGTTTAGATTCAGGGCATTTTTTTTAAAATTTTACATGTTTCTTACATCTCTTTTACTAAATTGAGGACAGTCAAGGCTTTATTGTGACCTAAGATATTTCCCCCAGGATTGTCCGGAGCGCAATGAGCGAGGAGTACCAGCCACGTACCAGATCATCAACTTCCTCGGGTGGAAACCAGACCCCTCCCAACCCAAGCCTATCCAGAGAGGCACTGGTGAGGTCTCTCTGAAGGATCTCCACAAAATAGACGAAATCATCACTGAGAAGACGAAAGTCAAGCTGGATGAAGATGATTTAAAATGATAATGATAGACATAAAAGAGAAATAAAATATGTTGTTGTTTTGAAATTGTTTTTATTCTTTTTTCTTGTTTCTAAGCATGGGTATCATTGTTCGTTGTTTCTAAAAGATTTTCAATATTTTCTTGTTTTTCGGTTACATTGGATTAAATAATGTCTATTTTAACCGACTTCGAAAAAAAGGAGGTTCTCAATTAAATCGTCTCTATTTATTTTTGTTTGTTACGTCAGAACTTTTTGCTGGGAGAACTTTTGATGTTTCTTTTATTTGGAAGCTGATGCTGTTCTTGTGGTCCCATTTAAATTTCATCAAAATCGGTCAAGCCGCTTTAAAGTTACACTCAAATAACTAAAAAGGTTTTTTTATATCTTGATGACATACTCATTGCCAGTGAATGCCAATCAAGTAAGTAGCAAGGGACTTCTACTGACAATTTCTTTGTCAGATATATAATTATATATTTATACAAAACTGACAAATTCTGGGTTATCGGGCCCAGATTTATCCCTCCTTATTTCATGTTCATGTTTTTTTTGTTATTGTGACGGAACAAGCTCGAGGTTCACCTGAAGTTAAGCGGACTAACCTCTGCCTATAACAGATACGTTTCGTCACAAGTCACGAATTGCACTGCGCCCGTCACCTTAAAACATAGTGTGCCTGTAATTTTTTTTTTTTTTTTATGCTTGATAGGTTAGCCTTTGACCACTATCTCACCTGATGGTAAGTGATGATGTGGTCGAAGATGTTGTTCAGGCTAACCTAGAATTACTGGCTCTCAAGGACAGCTGTCGGAACACACCGTTAGGTGCTTGGCGACAGATTTTTTACTTGAGGGTGGTAGCTAGCCAGGCGGGCATTCGCAAAGTGCCCTACTACCATGCTGTAACGACTGCCATCCTAAGACAACAACCGGGACCGACGGCTTAACGTGCCCTCCGAAGCACGGAAGCGCTCAGTAGTAATGTCACCAGCGGTCACCCATCCAACTCATGACCGCGGCGGACGTTGCTTAACTTTGCTGATAGATTCAGAATGGCTAAGCAAACTTCGCTACGAGCGCTTCTAATTATTGGTAGTAATTTCAATGGCTCTCAATGTCTGGATAGACACTTCTGCTTGATCCTCAAATAAATGTGAAGGCGTGATGATACGATATGTACCTATACATAAGGACCTACATACCTATTATTGGTTTAACAATTTCTTTAATCTAGTCAATTTAAAATGCCAATCGTTTATTGAAAATACACGTATTCAATTAAAGCTGTTAAGTCTGTCTGTCTTGGGTAAGTAATAGTTCCGCCATAATGTGGCCAATTGGCATACAGAAATTAATAGCTTTTTTTTTTTTTTTTTTAATGCTTATAGGTAAGCCTTTGACCACAATCTCACGTGATGGTAAGTGATGATGTGGTCGAAGGTGTTAGCAGGCTTAACCTAGAATGACTGGCTCTCAAGGACAGCTGCCGGAACACATCGTTAAGTGCTTGGCGACAGATTTTCAACTTGAGGGTGGTCGCTAGCCAGGCGGGCATTCGCAAAATGCCCTTCCACTATGCGGTGAAGCTCAAGCCCGCGGCGGGATTCGAACCATGGACCTGCTGCGCGACAATCCATAGCCAAAGCCACTGAGCTATCACTGCTTCGAAACAAAAAAAAAGCTTTAAAACGATACAGTATCAACTTATAGTTCAACTATTATTATCTAACTAGCTTCAGGTTTTTCAGGATACAATGTGGCCTATGTGTTGTTCCAGGTTGTAATCTATCTGTATGCTAAATTTCACCCAAATACGTTTAGCCGTTTGGGCGTAAATTGTAACAAAAATACACACATAGAAACTTTCGCCATTATAATATTAATGTGATATCATAGTTCATGTTAACATTTCCCATAGACAATGCTTCATATTTCATATAAAATAACAAAATAAATGTCCATAACAACTGAAATTAAATATTGTTAAAATTTTGTCACAAAGCATATCATCTGGTAATATGTCAAAGAATAAAAAAATAATTACATAAAAAAATATATGTCAATGTATTTATTTACGTACAAATTTATTATAATGTCTAATTGAATAATGAATTTGAATAACAATAACTACTCGTATATGTATATCACTGGGTACATTTATCAAAACGTAATTCGTAATTATTTCATAATTACTCTAATCAATAGTCATGATATCCACCGTTGAACAAAGCAAAGTCATAGTCAAAATAATTTATTCAATTTAGGCGTCTACGACGCTCTTATGAAGGTCAGTTACAAATTTTAATATTGAAATATTCTACATTGTACTGCCACGTTCAGCAAACAAACATTATTGAGCCACTGCGAGAAGAACGGGCAAGTAACTCGGGGCCATTCTTTTGTACGTTTTTTAACAATGTGTTAAGTACATACTTTAAAGTAAAATTATTACAATACTTAATTTACATTACGTAGGTGACAGGCGCTAGCTTGTCAGAGGCAAACCAGTCCAAGCATTTTTGTCGTTTAAGTAATCACAAACTGTGTAGTAAGATTTCTTTATCAAAATATTTTTATCATGCAACTTGAATTTTCTTTCTGTGAGCGTTGTAATATGTTTGGGCAATTTATTAATATTAGCTACGCTAGGCAGGTGTGTTGTCACCGTAAGCATAGAGAAATGATAAAGGAAGTCCTTTTCATTTATCTATGCCGTAAGGTACAGATACTTAATATTACCGTGGTATTGTGGATCGTAGTCACGGTAATATTATATAAAATCTATAATTAATATCTATAATATTACCGTGTCCGTAGTGTAACAAGCCAGTTCTATACAACTTTCACAAGGCGCTGCTATCCGCCTTCTGTTATATTTCCCTGGTCACCTCTTTCGATTCCCACAGAAATTAGGGGGGTGCAATCTAACCCCACGATAATATAATAAAAAATAAAAATTATATTAATTTATGATTGTTTTAACATGGATATTTATTTTATCGTTTAAGTAATAATAATTAACAATTAGGTACTATACTAAACATATTTAGGCATGTATAAATATTTTTTTCTGCGGGCGGTATATGCCTTTATGAAACAAAATATTATGAACTATATACAACACTATAGTACAATAAAAGCATTTAGACAATCTATAAGTCATAGCAGACTCATAGGCAGTCCAAATGCTCCAGCCCACTCCCAGTTGGCAGCGTGCCCAGCATGCTGGCAGCATTGCCCCGTTGAATTACAACGCTTATTCGTTGATCCAAATATGTGCCAGCATGTTGATCACGCGTCGCATCGACCAAGCGCTCAGATAAGTTTTGGAAAATACGATGAGCTCCCGGTCCCCACGGACCCAACGTCTCTACACCAAACGGCTCAAATATGTAACCCATACCGAGGTTAGCATATTTGCGCCGCTTGAGTTGCTCCGCCGAAGTAGCCGCAGCGCCAGCCCTCACGTTGGTTTCGGAAAGATGTGACGGCGCTAAAGTGTCTACGCAAGTAGCGTATAAAAACATTATATTATTTATTTTACATTGCAATAGCTACAACAATAAGTAGCTTTATTGCTTGTAAATATTTATATTTAAAAAAAAATATATAAATATTTATTTATTTATATTTCAAATCTGTCTCTATATCTTCATAGCTTTTGACTATTATCTCACCTGATCTTAAGTATGTGTTGATATCGTCGAAGATGTTGTTCAAACCTAATAATGTTATTATTGGCTCTCTAGGACAGTTTCCGGAACACACCGTTAGGTGCTTGGTGACAGATTTTCTACTTGAATGGTTTTCGCATTCGCGGAATTCTCTACTACGTGGACTCGTATTTTTCGCCTTTGCTTCTAAGTATTTGCGAGTGCTCAGGCGACTGCGACCACCCATGGCTAGCATATTATAACAAATTGGAACCTTATTTAATATTCATAACATGATTGTTACAAAATCAGTACCTACTTTACATACATTATATAAGTTGGAGAAAAACTATGCTTAATTAATTAAACTCAATATGTAATTATGTTCATAAATATATAACTTATATTTTTTAAGGAATACAATTTAAATAAACTAACCTCCCCCAAACCTTTTATAAATTGTGGATTTTTGTTATCCACTTCTGCAAACTGCTGGCGGATTTTGAAGAAATTTGGTACATTAGTAAAACCATACTAGCCGATGATAAAGATACACTTTTATGGCAACAATAAAAAACACTAATATTAATTGTCTTTTGTATTGTAGATATCATATTTACTACTATATACAAACTCTAATTCAAATTTGCTTAAATTTATATAATAATTATAGTAAAGAAACGCATTATTATGTTATTGATTTTCCTAGATCGGATATCCCGAAATGTTTGGAAGAGAATAGATCCGTAGGCTTGCAGATTCAGAGATTAGCTGGCATTAGTATTAGCAAAGCATGAAAATTTAACTATTCCTATATTGTGATTTTTGTTGGATATTTAATTCTACGAATACTCGACAGACCTTTCTTCTAACGAGGGCGCGCTCCAACATATTTTTTGAGTGTAGTTGCAAGTACGGCATACCAAAGCGGTCATATTTTATATATTATTGTTTTTATTATTTTACATCAGCATTTACATCCACATTTAGACACAGCGTATATATGAGGCCTACCCGTACAAATATGCAACAATAAATAGTTTACTGTACCTTACTTTCGTGAGTTACCTAGTCTGTACAGTTTTGAGCACCAGTGCTAAGAGTATACTATTGAAAATATATTTATTTATGCCATATATTAATTATGTTATTGTTTTTTACTTACTTATTTTTAATTTTATTTTTATTACAATGTTATTACAATTATTTTTTATTCACTGTACCTAGCAAATTTTATCAATAAAGCCTTGACGATTTAAAAAAATCATCAAAACAAAGCCATTCGTCAATTGTTAATTTTGATATCAAAGTCAAAATCATTTATTCAATTTAGGCGTCTACGACGCTCTTATGAAGGTCAATTACAAATTTTAATATTGAAATATACTACATTTACTGCCACGTTCAGCAAACAAAATTTATAGAGCCACTGCGAGAAAAACGGGCAAGAAACTCGGGGCCATTCTTTTACAAGTCTTTTTACAATGTGTTGTTATATAAAATATAATACAATTATAACAATATTTAATTACATTACGTAGGTGTTAGGCGCTAGCTTGGCAGAGGCGAAGCATTTTTGTCGTTTAAGTAATCACAAACTGTGTAGTAAGATTTCTTTATTAAAATGTTCTTCACATGCAACTTGAATTTTCTTTCTGTGAGCGTTGTAATATGTGGCAATTTATTATAAAACCGCACACAATTGCCTAAGAAGGACCTTTTATTTGTCTTTGCTAATCTAAAACCTGGCACCGCTAATGTATCTTTATTCCTAGTGTTATAATCGTGATTAACACTGTTTGATTTAAATTTGCTCAAATTTTTACGTTATATTTTCAAATATATACAGACTTGGTAAAGTTAAAATATCAATTTCTTTAAAAAGTTCTCTCAGAGATTCCCTTGGATCCATTTCATATATGGCTCGAATTGCACGCTTTTGTAAGATAAAGATTGTCTCTATCTCAGCAGCAGCTCCCCACAGCAACACACCATATGACATAATACTGTGAAAGTATTATAGATATGTGAACGAATGGCTAAAGTAAAAACCTAGATGACCCGGAATGTATGTATGACTAACAAAGCTCAACCAGCAATCTATGTTATTTCAAATTTCAGATTTCAGATTGATAAGCTCTGGCGTTTATAGAATCAAATACAAAAAAATAATTGATCGACATTGGAAACTTTTTCGCGATCAGGACTCTTAATTAGGTTATGCGGTTGATCAGTAAATTATATACTGTAGATATTATAGCCCGGCAGAGACTCGTAGGTCCATTCTTCGTCTGAAGAATCGCTGCTGACGTTCTTTTCAGTGATCACGGGAATGGATGCTGAAATATATAATTTTATTATGTTTAGATCTTTTAATATCTCTCTCTCAAATCTGAATCCTAAATATAGTTATGCAAATGTATTTATTAGGTAACCTAACTGAGATCCTTTCTACCAGTGCAAATGTCATTGTGACACCTGTCACTTTTGGTTTCTTAGACTGGTTTCTGTTAATATAGATTTATTACAGATTGAGGACTGTTTGTCATCGGTTGTAATGACGGCTTAAATGCATGTCCTTTTTGTCGTCGAATTTCGTCGTGATATAGGTTTATAGAAAGTATATATAGAATTATAGACCATAAAATGAATTTACTGGCAATCGAATGATAAATGAACTTAAAATCAATCACCTGTACAATTCATCAGTACTAATATTATAAATGCGAAAGTAACTCTGTCTGTCTGTCTGTTTGTCTGTTTGTCTGTCTGTTACGCTTTCACGCCAAAACTACTGGATCGATTTGAATGAAATTTGGTATGGAAATAGTTTGAGACCCGGGAAAAAACATAGGATAGTTTTTATCCAACTGCGTAAAAAAGAGGTTAATGTTTTTGCGCGATAACCGACATACGCGCGGGCGGAGCCGCGCCCGGAAAGCTAGTACCTCTATAAAGAGTATATACTCGTATAATAAAATTCAGATAAATGACATATTCTAATAATGATTTCTTATAAAATTCATTTAGGTATAAGGTTTTAGTGTAACCTTATTAATTAATAGGAATACGTGATAGACGTAACATAATAAGAATCTGGTTCGCGCAGGTTATCCCGGCTGATAGCGTGATCAGTCGACAGAAGCTATCCAGAAGTGATCACTCAAAATCAACCTTTGATTATCGTAATACTTTGAAAAGACAGAAATTGTTTGCAATACCGTATAAATATTAATAACAGAACTTCACTTGATAGCTCGTGATTATATGATTAAAGATGGTAAGTAGGCTTAACTTAGAAAAAGAAAGTGAAAATTGAAGCTTCAAGTAACACATCGTATGCTTAATTTTCCACTGATTACGCTGATAAATGCTGAAATCACTGTTGATTTCTCTTATTATCGGACTGCGTACGGGTAAACGATGGCAAAACCGTGATCAGTTTTGGTAAAACTGAATGAAAGCTTTTTGAAAAAAAATAAGTAAGTACATAACTTAAATCTTAAATGTGAATTATCTTATCCCTCTTGATATAATAAGGTTTTGCAATTTTATTATTAATTACAATTAAGTTAGTAAAGATATTTTTGTTACAAGCGTAGTATCAAGATAAATTTAAAGAAACGTATTTTGGAATCCACTTTACCCTAAAGAATATGATGACTGATAGCATAAGTATAATTTTCGTACTGATACAAACAATAGAATTTTTTTCTTGTCTTAGGGGTTTATGTAGGTAGCCCACACAAAATGCCCTTCCACCATGTGCTGAAGCTCACGCGCTGCCCGAGTGTTGTCGTCGCTATCATTCTCAAAGTCAACGCGCCACAGCTTAGGCAATAGTTAGTATTAATTTTGTTTATGTGAAAATTAATTTTGAGTGCTTCACATTCAGTTATCGATTCTACACCATCCCCCGCAGTATTGTTGATGAATTAATAGTCACCTTATATATCTATACTTGCTAGTAGGTATACTGGTATTATCGTACTAGTATTAACAAAAGTTAAAAAATTGATTAGCTCGTAAAATGAAATGTTCGCGAAGTGACAAGAAATTTCGCTGTCGTTGTCTCCATACTTAAGTTCATATTCATCGAGTGATCCGTAGATAATCAGATGCTATAGAGATTAGGTACCTATTGATCGAGTGTTCCATATATGATCAGATGCTGTAGAGATTCTCCTGTTCGTCCCAATTATCGTCCCAGTAAATTTCTTCGTCAGCCGTCTCCTTGGTTTGGTGGGCGGTTTCTGAAATAACATTGTAGGTGTCACTACCTGTAGTGCACTCTAGCTCGGTACGCTGCGTCAGGAGAGATCCCGCCGCGTATACCTCGCGAAGGTGATTTAGCTAAAGTTGCTGCTGGCGATCTCCACGCGCCTTCAATCCCGATTTTACAAACACTCTAATTGGATGTTAATGCGTATATGTTGTTGCTTTGTAGTTCACAATATGATTGGTATACACGTACGTTCAAATGAGCTGTGCCCGCAGCGACACGTCTTCACGTCGCGGACGGCCGTTAGATACGCGACTTGATCGCGCCTGACGCAGCGTACGGTCTTATTTAAGATCAATCCAATGTTATTATATATAATTATTTTTTTTCTAAAAAATGGAACCGACTGCAACATCCAAAAGTGTGAAATAACTTGTTGAAGTCGGTACCATGATAGATCAAAAGTACCTATTATCACAAAATTGTGCACATGGTACCGACTTCGACAAGTTATTTCACACTTTTGGATGTTGAAGTCGGTTCCATTTTTTTAGTGACTCTTGCTACTAACGAGATCGATTCCCATTCATTGTCAACGACTATATCATCAAGATAGGTCAATATTTTTCAGTTATTAGAGCGTACCTCAAAAACGGCTCTACCGATTTTGATGAAATTTAAAATGGGACCAAACGACAAGTAAAACGGTTCACCCAGTCAAGAGTTCTGAGGTAAAAAACATAAAAAAAACAGACGAATTGAGAACCTCCTCCTTTTTTTATTAGTCGGTTAAAAAGAAGGGAGATATGTTATATCGCGCACTCAAATGGCCCCATCTAAACGACCCCCGGGACAGTCTCGTATCTGACCGCACTCATTCAGCGAGAGACAGTCCAGCGCGCGCGCGTCTCTGAAACGCAAATAATTTTGAAAAATGCCACGTTGTGCGTACATTGACGTGGTCATAATTATAGGACAGTAAACAAAATAAAAGGAATTACGTATCACCCTATAAGTCTGCATAAATTGTCATTTTATTTTAGTATTTTAAATATTTTTTGTATTACTTGAAAACAAGCGCTTGAAATCATAGAAAAGGATAGTGAAACGTATGCAATAGTGCGCAGGACAAGGATGAAGAGCGCGGTTATGACGTGATGTGTTTCGTGTCAAAGATGAATAGAGTAATGTTTGAATCAATCCCTACTTTGTGCATGCGACGTGCGTACGCGGATGATGTTTTATTTTTATTTTGAAGCGCTCGTAGCGAAGTTTGCTTAGCCATTCTGAAACGATCAGCAAAGTCCGCCTGGGTCAGATGGGTGACCGCTGGTGACATTACTACTGAGCGCTTCCGTGCTTCGGAGGGGACGTTAAGCCGTCGGTCCCGGTTGTTGTCTTAGGATTGCAGTCGTTATAGCATGGTGGTAGGGCATTTTGCAAATGCCCGCCTGGCTAGCTACCACCCTCAAGTAGAAAATCTGTCGCCAAGCACTTAACAGTGTGTTCCGACAGCTGTCCTTGAGAGCCAGTAATTCTAGGTTAGCCTGAACAACATCTTGAACCGCATCATCACTTACCATCAGGTGAGATAGTGGTCAAAGGCTAACCTATCAAGCATTAAAAAAAAATATATGTCACATTAAGATATACCTGTGATATCACAGATATAAAAAAAAATCAAATCACGCACGCGCATGACATCTCTTATCTAATGTACAGAAGCAGTGATAGCCAAGCGATAATAGCTACGAACTGCCGTACAGCAGGATTATGGTTCGATTTCTACCCAAAGCTTAAGATTCACCGCATGGTTGAAGGGCATTTTGTGTAAGCTCGTCTGACTAGCTGAAGCAAAAATCTGTCACCAAGCACCCAACAGTGCGTTACGGCGGCAGCCCTTGCGAGGCAGTAATTCTAGGCCTAGTCCGTTTAACATCCTCGAACACATCATCACTTACCAACAGGTTAGATAGTGGTCAAAGGCTAGCCTAATAGGTATAAATAATAATTAGTTATCTACTTATTTGCATAGAAAAAAAATCCATTTGGAGACTATGAAATCTTTATTGCTGTACCCAGCTTTTAATTCATAGTATTTTTCAAGTACAAAGTGCATAGGTATTTTCAAGTCAGGCATGTTTTGGCTTAGACCACTTTGTTATTTTTCCATCAGGTTAAACTATGTTCAAATGTTTGCTATACAGCTATAAAAAAAAATAGGTCATATATTACCGAACTGCGTCGAGGGCAAAGGCTGCAGTGGTCTTGGTGCTGGTGGGGCTGAAAATATACATATATAATAAGTATTAAATTAAATTGTGTCAAAGCTGAAAATAAATATAATAACTATGTATTAAATTAAATAGTGTCTTTAAATAAATAAATAAATTTTCAACAAAAAAAAACCGACTTCATCCATAAGCGTTATTAGGGCTAACTCAAATACGTCAGATCTCACTCATATTTAAATGCCACAACAAGCACCAGCTTTCGAATCTTTAAAAAAATAATTTATTTATTTTTATTTATTTATAGGAAGACCTACAGCTTTCGTTTACACTATAGTATCTTAAAAATAAGCACCATTCAGCCAATTGAAGGTCCTCGCGTCTATGTAACAGTTTATATAAACATAACATGAGCATTCTTTCCGGTGCAAATCAAACAATACGGACAAAAGAAACAATAAGAACTAACACCTTCTTTGCTTACTTCATACAAATACCGGCTTGAAAAATATAAATTAAGTACAATAAATATTACTAATCCAGATGCTGATCAAAGACTTGCTGCTCAGCAGCTGCCTTACTGAGTATACGCTTGTATAAATATATATATATATCTAAAGACTCATACTCCTTATATAACACGTTCGCCCTGTTGCCTACTGTGTGCAAAGATGAGTTGTTGCTATAGTTATTAAAATCGGCACACCCTATAACCTTGGAATCGTCCTTGATAATGCACTCCTTGCTGGAGGTAGATCAGGTTTATTGGTTGAAGCGCTCGTAGCGAAGTTTGCTTAGCCATTTTGAACCGATCAGCAAAGCTAAGCAACGTCCACCTCGGTTATGAGTTGGGTGGGTGACCGCTGGCGACACTATTACTTAGCGCTTCCGTGCTTCGGAGGGCACGTTAAGCCGTCGGTTCCGGTTGTTGTCTTAGGATGGCAGTCGTTATAGCATCGTGGTGGCATTTTGCGAATGCCCGCCTGGCTTGCTACCACCCTCAAGTAGAAAATTTGTCGCCAAGCACCTAACGGTGTGTTCCGGCAGCTGTCTTTCAGAGCCAGTAATTCTCTAGGTTAGCCTGAACAACACCTTCGACCACATCATCACTTATCATCAGGTGAGATAAAAAACCTAACTACATAAACTTACGAGGTCTCCGATTAAGAATAACAGCGTTCGGTGGTACAGTATTGTTTGCTCCAGGACGATTTGCTCGAGTAGTCGTTTCTGATGATCTTGTCAAGGGTGGAAGTACGCCAGGGTTGATGGTATTCGTTTTGGTGGCAGGTGCTACGAACCAAAAGCTTTTTATTAACATCAATATAAGTACAGTCATGGGAAACGTAATGCAATCTTATCGCTTAAGGTATTTCAGAAATATTTTATATGAACTCTGTTTAAATGCTAACCCTATTTTAGAGGAAAAGTGAGTGGAAGGGGAAGGGGAGTTGCGCAGCAAAGGATAGCATGTAGAAGCAGTAGGTTAAAAAAGTTATTCAGAAACGCAGTTCTTCAGAAGGCGTTGGTGTCCACCATTTTTCCCTTCGACAACTCCTACGATTTCCATATGAAGGAATTTCCCATGTAGATATGCCGAAGGCTTCCGACTTATGAATAACATCCTAAAATAACATCCGGGACAGACTCCGAAACACGAAAGCTCTCAGGTCAAAACCATCAATAGTAAATGCCGCTGGCACTCACGCATCCAAATAATGACCGCAGACACCATTGCAAACATCAAACATAAAAAAAACCTAGGTTACTACTCATACGGAGAAGCTATTTTGAGTAGAGCAATGCTATGTTATCTTCAAGACAATATTGTAGATTATTTTCGGTGGCCTGCAGAAGCTTTGGGCATCTAATTTTTTTGAGATGTTAACTAACGGAATGGTCATATAGTACAGCCTGGTGGTAGGGCAATTTGCGAACGCTCGTTTGGCTAGCCACCACTCTCAAGTACAAAAATCTATCGGCAAGCACCTAATGGTGTGTTCCGGAAGTCGACCTTGAAACAATGTATACTAATAGTAAATTTAAGACTCCCGACTTGAACACATAGTTATAAGTAGGTATTATATGTGACTTAATCGTGTTTCATATCTTGTCTCTAAGCAGAAAATAAAAATAATATACTATGCTTGTTCGTCTAGAAGGACCATCTGGGTACTGTACTGTACTGTAACAGCCGGATCGTCCACTGCTGAACACAGCCTCCCTTATTATGGGTGTGTTTGACATAATCCCCACGCTTGGCAGGCGTCTTGGGGATCGCAGTGTAAGTTGGCAGTTCTTTAGAAGACGCTGCTGCCCGCCTTCTAGTTTTTTTCCCTTAGTCGCCTCTTACGACACCCACGGGATGATATGGGGAGGTGCAACTCTAAACCTGCACCCCACGGGGCACCATCTGGGTACCTACCCAGATTATCCATTTAGTAGACTCTGGCACAAAAGGCCTAATAAACCTAACATTAACTTACGAGGTCTCCACTTCGGCGCATCAGTGTTCAGTGGCAGTCTGTTAGCTACAGGACCGCGTGGAGTAATTCCTGATGATGCTGCTAATGGTGGTGGCAGACCAGGGTTGAACGGAATCACTCTCTGAGGCGTAGTCTCCATTGGATTCATCGGTTTTCTATGGACTAATATATATAATGTCTTACATTGTGAGCTGATATATGGTGTACATTTTAGTAGGAGTAGTCTATTTATGAACGATTGCGTCACCATTTCTGTCACCTATTTTTACCGCCAAGCAGTTAGTCCGCAATATTGTGGTCTGAAGGTTATGGGTGCCGGTGAAATTAAAGGCACATGAGACTTAATTACTTTATCAGGGTGATGAGTGAATACTGGTGACAAAATGGATATGTTAGGCAGATGTTACTACAGGTACATCCGGTGAGCATTGAGTGTGTTTCGTCAAAATCCCATTTAAAAAAAACTTTTTACTTGATTGAAGTTGATGAAATTGAAATGTGACTAACATGGAGATATCTCCATAGATATAGAGTATAATACTCTGCCCTACAGAAAAAACACTCATTAAGATTCTATGCAAGCCTTTTCTTTATTTTATGTAGCTTCTCATCACCTTATGGTGGTCTTCGAGTTAGTTCCGTGACAATCGCATAAAAAATAAACCTTTATAGCTTATAAAGAAGCCAAAAAATACGTTGTTTTGATGTTAAACTCAGATATACATTAACCAAAATGCATGAGATAAGACCTGGAGTGCCACAAGGCAGTATCTTTGGATCTGTATTGTACCTGATATTTACTGCAGACCTACCAACACTGGACCAAATCACCTCCGTTGCAACTATACAGATTTAGTACAAAAAAAGTATTGGTAGTATTGTGGGTAACGGCCAGTAGTGCCGTGGGTATTTTTCTGAAGGGCAAATATACGACACTACGAGTCTGGTAGTATGGCTTGATAGTGTTGTGGAGTCTTATAAACAGATACAGACCCGTTTCTCACGAAGACGAGCCCCTCATTCCGTCTTAGTGTGGCTATAAATGCTAATAAGACATACAGTAAAACTAATAGAGATAGAGATACACTCAAAAATATGGAGGGCGCCCCTCTATATTTTTTGAGCCTTAGTAAGGTCTGTAGATATAATCTAAGTGTCCTCAAGTACATAATTATGTACTACGCAAGATTAACCACGTCGTTGTTCAATATGTAAGTTTGTAGTCTTCTTAGCGTTTCTGATAACAGTTGCAGTAGAGTGTTTGTGCGGGTTCTAGGCCACGGATCCAGGATCATGACGTCACAGCGTTCTCACTACAAACGACGAAGCGTTCTTATCACATCTGGTGGTTGATAGCATTCCCACACAACGAAGCGTTCTTATCACATCCGGTAGCTAAAAAGTTTCAAAGCTAGCTATTAAACTTGGATTTGCCTGTCAATGTCAGATTTAATGTCAATGTCAGATTTAATTGTCAATGTCAGATTTAACTTTCAACGCTAGATTTTATAGTCAATGTTAGATTTTAACTTTGAACTGTCAAAGCCGAATTGAACTGTCAAAGTCAAATATAAATGTCATCATTATTCAAACACCCGCCCCTTGATTGGGAATTGAACCTCGTACTCATAACGTATACACCGCCGAGCCATCGTCGCACTCCTCCGATGCCCTAGTTTCACACGAATCTCGCAGGATGTGGGCACGCTGATAAGCGGACAACGTGGTTTCTTATAATAATATTGAACATGTTATAGCATACTATTCAATGTGCTATTCTTATCTTCAACCAATAGGAATCATGGACTTAGAATGATAAGAAGATTATCTACCAATAGAAACGCTTTTCTATATATAGGTCATGGCTTGTTGGTGGGGGGGGCGGGTGTAATAGCATGCAACGTTTACTACAACTACATTCCCAAAGGATTCTCCCATCACGTTAAACGTGTTTACGATAGCAAGTATATTTACTCCTCATCCAAAATGTTTGTCTGTGAATATTGCGGTCAGAAATTTACTATGAAAAATAATCTGAAACGGCATATGAGTTATTGTAACAAGCATAGCAGCGTATCTGAGAAGGATAAACCTAAATGTGTCCACTGCAACATCGTGTCAAATGGAGGGAGGTACGTTCATAAATTATTAAAATGTTATCACTATACAATACATTGAGTTAAATTTATAGTAATTACCTAGAGATTTTTTCTGAATAGTAAACGTACGTCTGATTAATTTTGTTATAAAATGTGTTTGCAATAGATAATTCATTAAGCTAGAAACTTAACAGAGATTTTGAATTTCTTTTACAGGTAATAAACGAGGTGTTGAAAATGGTGAAAATGTACTGCAACCGACTATAAAAAAACCGCGTTGTGATATATGTGAGATTGATGTGACTAAAATTCATGCACATCTCCGAAGCGCTCTACATAAAAAAAAAGTATGTATTCGACCAAGGGATGATGAGGATGTTCAGATTATTAAGTGCGCATACAAATCTCGCATTGCTACATATAGAGTGTTTAGCCGCACTCCAATTCTTATCCCAAGCGATTTCATGAATGAAGTGAAAGGAATAGTCCTCCGCCTAATCACCGACAAATAAGTTGAGGTGGGGAGTGCTATCAAAGTGAATTTAGAGCTATATGCTAAGTACACGAAATGGGTAAAGATGGCAGCAGATGAAGAAAAAGAAATGGAAGAAGTAAAGTCATTCAATACAAAAAATAGAACAATTTTTAATGATATCGCTATCGAGGAAGCGTACAATGCATTCCTTGAAGAAATTAGTAGCAAAAGTGATGAATTCCAAGAACGAGACAGTGGGTGGGCTATCAAGAGCGTACTTCATCTTGAAATTAACATAAATAAATACGCGCCATTTAAGGGTTCCTCATATCTCCCCCTACCCATCTGGATTCAAAAGAAACGCGCATGTGTTAACGTAAAAAATAATGATGATGCATGCTTCTTTTGGTCCATAGTCAGCGCTCTTTACCCTGCTGCTCAACACACATATAGAACTAACTCATACCCCCCATATCAGGAAGTGGTAAACACTGATGGCATTAGCCTCCCCGTAGACATGAAGAATATCAAGAAGTTCGAAGATATGAATGAAGTCAGTATAAATATATATGAGATCAGCGGCCATAGTATTACAGGTCCTATATATCACACAAAGGAGAGACGTGACACGCATATTAACTTGCTTCTCATTGAAGATGGTGAGAAAGCGCACTTCTGCTGGATGAAGAGCTTATCCCGTTTAGTAGGTTCACAGCAAAGTCAGCATAAGGGCAAAGTATGGATATGTGATGGTTGCCTACTCACATTTAGTAGCGAAAATAATCTCATACAACATACTAAGCGTGATTGTTCTCATATTACAACAGCATTACCACCTGAGGAGGATAACATTTTAAAATTTAAAAACTATCAGAACAGGATGAAGGTACCGGTGGTGGTATACGCTGATTTCGAAGCATTATTAAAGCCGATAGATACATGTGCTCCAAACCCATCATCATCATATACTCAAGATTATCAATCACATGAACCTTATAGTTTTGGGTATTTTATAAAATGTAATTATAATGATTCACTAAGTAAATATGTATCATATAGAGGAACTAATTGCACAGATTTTTTTTGGATTCTTTGGAGGAAGAGCTAACCCCATTTGCTAAAAGTATAGATAGAATAATATCAATGCACCCTCTTACAAGTGAACAAATTCAAGAGTTTACATCCGCAGTAAATTGTCATATATGTGGTGAAAAACTAAATATGGATAGGGTGCGCGATCACTGCCACCTCACAGGTATGTATAGAGGGGCTGCACATAACAATTGCAACTTAAATTATAAAATAAAACACGTAGTACCAGTAGTTCTCCATAATATGTCTAAATATGATTCACATTTTATTATTAGAACATTGCAAAACCGACATGTGAACATCTTACCTAAAAATAAGGAAAATTTCATTTCTATTACATCGAAAAAACACGGTGGGTTAAACTTCGACTTGAGATTTATAGACTCGTACAGATTTCTAGCGGCTAGCTTAGATAAACTTGCATCCAATCTTGATTCGAATCAATTTGTTAACATGCGTAAACATTGCTCAGAACATTTAGATTTATTGATGAGGAAAGGAGTATTCCCTTATGATTATATATCATCTTTGGAAAAGCTTGAAGAAACAGCACTACCGCCTCAAGACAGTTTTTTTAACAAACTGAATAACTCTAACATATCAGATGTTCAATACAATCATGCGCAAAAGGTTTGGAATGCTTTTAATGTAAAAACGTTAGGTGAATATAGCGATATATATTTGAAGACTGACGTTATGTTATTAACAGACGTTTTTGAAAATTTTAGAAATGTATGTCTTAAGACTTATCAGCTAGATCCTGCCCATTATTACACAGCACCTGGCCTATCTTGGGATGCGATGTTACAGTTTACACATGTGGAGATGGAGCTACTTACCGATCTCTCTATGGTAAAGTTCATTTCGAATGGGATACGCGGAGGCTTGAGTCAGTGCTGTGGAAGATATGCAAAAGCTAATAATAAATATATTAAGGATTATGATTCGGGGAAACCCCCAAATTTTATAATTTACTTAGATGCTAATAATCAATATGGATGGGCAATGAGTCAATACTTACCCTTAAAAGATTTCAGATGGTTGACCGAAAATGAAATAACACATTTTGATATTACTCAAATCTCTGATGATGCCGCTACAGGTTTCATTCTAGAGGTAGATTTAGACTATCCCACACCTTTGCATGACTCACACAATGATCTTTGTTTTTGCCCTGAAAACCGCGTACCAGAAGTAAGTAAGTCTAAAAACCCAAAACTCTTATCAAACTTATATTGTAAGCGTGAATATGCTATACATTATATCAACTTAAAACAGGCTATCGATAAAGGTCTTGTTTTAAAAAAAATACATCGAGTTTTAGCTTTCAGCCAGAGTCCTTGGTTAAGGGGGTACATTGAAATGAACACGGCAATGAGAACGAGCGCAAAAAATACATTCGAAAAAGATTTTTATAAACTAATGAATAATGCAGTTTTCGGAAAAACTATGGAAAACGTTGAAAAGAGAGTTGATGTACGCTTAGTTAATAGGTGGGAGAGTGCAGGTAAGAGATTAGGAGCTAGAGCGTTGATAAGCAGGCTTAATTTCCATAGCTGTACAATAATAAACGAAGATCTCACCATCATTCAGATGCAACGTAATAACATTAAGTATGACAAGCCTATATATATAGGGTTCACTGTGCTAGAGCTTTCAAAAACTCTAATGTATGACTTTCATTACAATTACATACTACCAAAATACGGTGAAAAAGCCTCCCTTTTATATACAGACACAGACTCTTTTATATACAATATAATGACTGATGATTTTTATACTGACATCAAACCAGACGTGGAAAAACGATTTGATACTTCAGACTTCCCCTCTAACAATACCTATATATCTACCCCTAGTCAATAAGAAAGTGGTGGGGATGTTTAAGGATGAGTGTGCAGGTGAAATGATTAAGGAATTTATCGGTATACGATCTAAATGCTACTTCATAAGAAAAGAGAACGATCAAGAGATTAAAAAAATTAAGGGTGTAAAAAGAAATGTAGTGGCGGATGATGTGAATAGAGATGACTTTTTCAAGTGCGTAACCAATAAAGAAATAGAGCAATATCGTGCTATGCATGTGATACGTAGTAAAGCTCACTTACTATACTCTCAGGTTCTAAATAAGAGCGTTTTGAAAAATTCCGATGATAAGAGGTTTTCCATACCCAATGAACCTTATAAAACCTTAGCATGGGGCCATTTCACCATAGAATAATTTTTTATAATAAAAATAGCGCATAATTTATTGATTAAGTCAGATATTTGTGTTAATAGAAAATGTAAATAGAATAGTGTAAATAATAGCTAGTTATGGAATCTAACAGTGTATTAGAAGCTCAGTTAATATACCTCTAGTGATACGATCCTATCCTCAGAAAATATATGCCTAAGATGCTTTATTAATATAAGTATTTCCTAAATTAAGCATAATAAAAATTCTTTAAATGTATCAAATATGTTTTAGAGATCTCCACCATATCAGCGAGAGTGCCTAATATATAGATATAAGTAATATGTATATCTCGTACTTATTAATATTATTAATGAGAGTATAAGCTAAGCAAGTTAAGTCTAAAGTATTGTATAAAAGTAATAAATTACATTGAAAAATAATTTTATTTTTTATTTCCTTGCACAATCCCTACGCCTCACCCCATTTCTAAATACTACAACGACAGATCCACTCAAAATTTATATTGAAACGGCCAATCAGATCGCTCTATCGAATCAGATCTGTTCAAACCTTATCAATACCTGTTCAGACTTGTTCAAATACCTGTTCAGACCTAATCAATACCTGTTCAGACCTGTATGTAAATAATAATTGGAGCTAATGTGTAAAGAGACATACAATTAATTTAAGAATGTTTTAATTTTGGTAGGAAGCAGCACTTGCAGCCGTATTGAGATAATTATATATCTTTAAATATAGATGTTAATAAGTATATAATATAAATCAATTTAAAATAAGATAGCTTAGGGTAAAGCGGCTATATATAGATTCATATTGATAAAAAAATAAAACTAACCAAATTCATTCAAAATACTCATGATATCAGGGCGATCACTCTTCACCTTTGTTGTTAAACAGTCACTCTTTTTTAAAAACCTATTAAATGGTTTTGCTGAAGACATTCTGAATAGAGTGACACAATAGAATAGTTGGATGCAATTAACCGTATGATGTATTGCGCGGAATTTTGCTGTAAGTAATGCAATAATTTATTGCGAATAATTTTAGCTCTATCAAAAAGCTCCGGATGCAGACATCCTAACCAGATAAGATAGACGTGTGTTGAAATAGAATCAGTCTGTAGGTAGGTAGAAGTAGATTGAAGCAATAAGCAATAATTTATATGGATTAAAATGAATAATTATATGATTCAGCAAATAAGATCGGGCTAGAACTACCTCATGTATAACTTGTGTAAGGCGAAATTACGGCCGCCGCCGCTTCTGCCATCATCATCATCATCACCACACAACAGCAGCAACAACAACAACATCAACGGCAACAGCATCAACAACCATCACCATAAAAAAAAACTGCTGTATCAGTTTTGTAAGCATGTCCGAATATGAACTTTTCCTAAAAATCTGTATTACGATAACTTGATGAATAAATGTACCTATATAAATATATTGTTAAAACTAAAAATTAGGATATATAATGCAAATAAGCTATCTTATTTTAAATTGATTTATATTATATATATTTATTTATATTATTAACATCTATATTTAAAGATATATAATTATCTCAATACGGCTGCAAGTGCTGCTTCCTACCAAAATTAAAACATTCTTAAATTAATTGTATGTCTCTTTACACATTAGCTCCAATTATTAGTTACATACAGGTCTGAACAGGTATTTGAACAGGTCTGAACAGGTATTGATTAGGTCTGAACAGGTATTTGAACAAGTCTGAACAGGTATTGATCAGGTTTGAACAGATCTGATTCGATAGAGCGATCTGATTGGCCGTTTCAATGTAAATTTTGAGTGGATCTGTCGTTGTAGTATTTAGAAATGGGGTGGGGCGTAGGGATTGTGCAAGGAAATAAAATATAAAATTATTTTTCAATGTAATTTATTACTTTTATACAATACTTTAGACTTAACTTGCTTAGCTTATACTCTCATTAATAATATTAATAAGTACGAGATATACATATTACTTATACAAATATCTGACTTAATCAATAAATTATGCGCTATTTTTATTATAAAAAATTATTCTATGGTGAAATGGCCCCATGCTAAGGTTTTATAAGGTTCATTGGGTATGGAAAACCTCTTATCATCGGAATTTTTCAAAACGCTCTTATTTAGAACCTGAGAGTATAGTAAGTGAGCTTTACTACGTATCACATGCATAGCACGATATTGCTCTATTTCTTTATTGGTTACGCACTTGAAAAAGTCATCTCTATTCACATCATCCGCCACTACATTTCTTTTTACACCCTTAATTTTTTTAATCTCTTGATCGTTCTCTTTTCTTATGAAGTAGCATTTAGATCGTATACCGATAAATTCCTTAATCATTTCACCTGCACACTCATCCTTAAACATCCCCACCACTTTCTTATTGACTAGGGGTAGATATATAGGTATTGTTAGAGGGGAAGTCTGAAGTATCAAATCGTTTTTCCACGTCTGGTTTGATGTCAGTATAAAAATCATCAGTCATTATATTGTATATAAAAGAGTCTGTGTCTGTATATAAAAGGGAGGCTTTTTCACCGTATTTTGGTAGTATGTAATTGTAATGAAAGTCATACATTAGAGTTTTTGAAAGCTCTAGCACAGTGAACCCTATATATATAGGCTTGTCATACTTAATGTTATTACGTTGCATCTGAATGATGGTGAGATCTTCGTTTATTATTGTACAGCTATGGAAATTAAGCCTGCTTATCAACGCTCTAGCTCCTAATCTCTTACCTGCACTCTCCCACCTATTAACTAAGCGTACATCAACTCTCTTTTCAACGTTTTCCATAGTTTTTCCGAAAACTGCATTATTCATTAGTTTATAAAAATCTTTTTCGAATGTATTTTTTGCGCTCGTTCTCATTGCCGTGTTCATTTCAATGTACCCCCTTAACCAAGGACTCTGGCTGAAAGCTAAAACTCGATGTATTTTTTTTAAAACAAGACCTTTATCGATAGCCTGTTTTAAGTTGATATAATGTATAGCATATTCACGCTTACAATATAAGTTTGATAAGAGTTTTGGGTTTTTAGACTTACTTACTTCTGGTACTCGGTTTTCAGGGCAAAAACAAAGATCATTGTGTGAGTCATGCAAAGGTGTGGGATAGTCTAAATCTACCTCTAGAATGAAACCTGTAGCGGCATCATCAGAGATTTGAGTAATATCAAAATGTGTTATTTCATTTTCGGTCAACCATCTGAAATCTTTTAAGGGTAAGTATTGACTCATTGCCCATCCATATTGATTATTAGCATCTAAGTAAATTATAAAATTTGGGGGTTTCCCTGAATCATAATCCTTAATATATTTATTATTAGCTTTTGCATATCTTCCACAGCACTGACTCAAGCCTCCGCGTATCCCATTCGAAATGAACTTTACCATAGAGAGATCGGTAAGTAGCTCCATCTCCACATGTGTAAACTGTAACATCGCATCCCAAGATAGGCCAGGTGCTGTGTAATAATGGGCAGGATCTAGCTGATAAGTCTTAAGACATACATTTCTAAAATTTTCAAAAACGTCTGTTAATAACATAACGTCAGTCTTCAAATATATATCGCTATATTCACCTAACGTTTTTACATTAAAAGCATTCCAAACCTTTTGCGCATGATTGTATTGAACATCTGATATGTTAGAGTTATTCAGTTTGTTAAAAAAACTGTCTTGAGGCGGTAGTGCTGTTTCTTCAAGCTTTTCCAAAGATGATATATAATCATAAGGGAATACTCCTTTCCTCATCAATAAATCTAAATGTTCTGAGCAATGTTTACGCATGTTAACAAATTGATTCGAATCAAGATTGGATGCAAGTTTATCTAAGCTAGCCGCTAGAAATCTGTACGAGTCTATAAATCTCAAGTCGAAGTTTAACCCACCGTGTTTTTTCGATGTAATAGAAATGAAATTTTCCTTATTTTTAGGTAAGATGTTCACATGTCGGTTTTGCAATGTTCTAATAATAAAATGTGAATCATATTTAGACATATTATGGAGAACTACTGGTACTACGTGTTTTATTTTATAATTTAAGTTGCAATTGTTATGTGCAGCCCCTCTATACATACCTGTGAGGTGGCAGTGATCGCGCACCCTATCCATATTTAGTTTTTCACCACATATATGACAATTTACTGCGGATGTAAACTCTTGAATTTGTTCACTTGTAAGAGGGTGCATTGATATTATTCTATCTATACTTTTAGCAAATGGGGTTAGCTCTTCCTCCAAAGAATCCAAAAAAAATCTGTGCAATTAGTTCCTCTATATGATACATATTTACTTAGTGAATCATTATAATTACATTTTATAAAATACCCAAAACTATAAGGTTCATGTGATTGATAATCTTGAGTATATGATGATGATGGGTTTGGAGCACATGTATCTATCGGCTTTAATAATGCTTCGAAATCAGCGTATACCACCACCGGTACCTTCATCCTGTTCTGATAGTTTTTAAATTTTAAAATGTTATCCTCCTCAGGTGGTAATGCTGTTGTAATATGAGAACAATCACGCTTAGTATGTTGTATGAGATTATTTTCGCTACTAAATGTGAGTAGGCAACCATCACATATCCATACTTTGCCCTTATGCTGACTTTGCTGTGAACCTACTAAACGGGATAAGCTCTTTATCCAGCAGAAGTGCGCTTTCTCACCATCTTCAATAAGAAGCAAGTTAATATGCGTGTCACGTCTCTCCTTTGTGTGATATATAGGACCTGTAATACTATGGCCGCTGATCTCATATATATTTATACTGACTTCATTCATATCTTCGAACTTCTTGATATTCTTCATGTCTACGGGGAGGCTAATGCCATCAGTGTTTACCACTTCCTGATATGGGGAGTATGAGTTAGTTCGATATGTGTGTTGAGCAGCAGGGTAAAGAGCGCTGACTATGGACCAAAAGAAGCATGCATCATCATTATTTTTCACGTTAACACATGCGCGTTTCTTTTGAATCCAGTTGGGTAGGGGGAGATATGAGGAATCCTTAAATGGCGCGTATTTATTTATGTTAATTTCAAGATGAAGTACGCTCTTGATAGCCCACCCACTGTCTCGTTCTTGGAATTCATCACTTTTGCTACTAATTTCTTCAAGGAATGCATTGTACGCTTCCTCGATAGCGATATCATTAAAAATTGTTCTATTTTTTGTATTGAAGGACTTTACTTCTTCAATTTCTTTTTCTTCATCTGCCGCCATCTTTACCCCTTTCGTGTACTTAGCATATAGCTCTAAATTCACTTTGATAGCACTCCCCACCTCAACTTGTTTGTCGGTGATTAGGCGGAGGACTATTCCTTTCACTTCATTCATGAAATCGCTTGGGATAAGAATTGGAGTGCGGCTAAACACTCTATATGTAGCGATGCGAGATTTGTATGCGCACTTAATAATCTGAACATCCTCATCATCCCTTGGTCGAATACATACTTTGTTTTTATGTAGAGCGCTTCGGAGATGTGTATGAATATTAGTCACATCAATCTCACATATATCACAACGCGGTTTTTTTATAGTCGGTTGCAGTACATTTTCACCATTTTCAACACCTCGTTTATTACCTGTAAAAGAAATTCAAAATCCCTGCTAAGTTTCCAGCTCGATGAATTATCTATTGTTAACACATTTTATTACAAAATTAATCAAACGTACGTTTACTATTCAGAAAAAATCTCTAGGTAAGTACTATAAATTTAGCTCAATGTATTGTAAAGTGATAGAATTTTAATAATATATGAACGTACCTGCCTCCATTTGACACGACTTAGCATGCTGATAAGCAACATCTGGTCGAGAGAATATCTTGTTGCAGTGGACACATTTAGGTTTATCCTTCTCAGATACGCTGCTATGCTTGTTACAATAACTCATATGCCGTTTCAGATTATTTTTCAAAGTAAATTTCTGACCGCAATATTCACAGACAAACATTTTGGATGAGGAGTAAAAATATACTTGCTATCGTAAACACGTTTAACGTGATGGGAGAATCCTTTGGGAATGTAGTTGTAGTAAACGTTGCATGCTATTACACCCGCCCCCCACCAACAAGCCATGACCTATATATAGAAAAGCGTTTCTATTGGTAGATAATCTTCTTATCAGTCTAAGTCCATGATTCCTATTGGTTGAAGATAAGAATAGCACATTGAATAGTATGCTTTAACATGTTCAATATTATTATAAGAAACCACGTTGTCCGCTTATCAGCGTGCCCACATCCTGCGAAATTCGTGTGAAACTAGGGCATCGGAGGAGTGCGACGATGGCTCGGCGGTGTATACGTTATGAGTACGAGGTTCAATTCCCAATCAAGGGGCGGGTGTTTGAATAATGATGACATTTATATTTGACTTTGACAGTTCAATCTGACTTTGACAGTTCAATTCGGCTTTGACAGTTCAATTGACGTTGACAGTGAAATCTCGCATTGATAGTTAAATTTGATGTTGGCAGCACAATATTCTTCTTCTTCTTCTTTAGATGGTTTTTTAAACGTAGAGCACAACATGACTTTGACAATTAAATATGACGTTGACAGTTAAATCTCACATTGATAGTTAAATTTGATTTTAATATTGTTAAGTTTGCAATAACGCCTGCTAGGCGAATTACATTACAAAATTACAAATTTACGAGAGAAAAAATTATAGTCATGTGCGGGATTCGAACCCGCGTCCATCCACCCCTTTAGCCGGGGTATGCTCTAACCAATTGAGCTAACATGACACTTGTCACATGTTTAATTGTCAAAGTCATGTTGTGCTCTACGTTTAAAAAGTCATCTAAAGAAGAAGAAGAAGAATATTGTGCTGCCAACATCAAATTTAACTTTACAAAATTACAAATTTACGAGAGAAAAAATTATAGTCATGTGCGGGATTCGAACCCGCGTCCATCCACCCCTTTAGCCGGGGTATGCTCTAACCAATTGAGCTAACATGACATTGACAGGCAAATCCAAGTTTAATAGCTAGCTTTGAAACTTTTTAGCTACCGGATGTGATAAGAACGCTTCGTTGTGTGGGAATGCTATCAACCACCAGATGTGATAAGAACGCTTCGTCGTTTGTAGTGAGAACGCTGTGACGTCATGATCCTGGATCCGTGGCCTAGAACCCGCACAAACACTCTACTAGTTGCGTTTCTGTGACAAGAAAGTAAGGTTCACGCGCGCTCGTCAATTGCACTAGTTATAATTTATGCACGCTGTTTAATGGACATTATTATCCCACAACTTGAACATTTTGTGGTACGCTTTACTGAAAAACTATCACGCTTATAGATTTGTGCTCTAACATAGTAATTTTATTTCATATCTAAATGTGTTGTATGTCAAAAAATAATATAATGTTATATCCATTTAAAAAAATACATTAACAATATTGTATTCATTGGATAGAATGTTTCTGTACTACTAACGCCATCTGTTAGAAAACCGAAGAGTTAACATCGCTGCAACACAACTAAACACAATATTTAAATACATCGTAGTTAATCTACTTAATACTAGATGCCACCACTAGAATCTGGTTGTAAAATAAACGCGAGCCCTCACAAAGATCAGCTTTTTGCTACTCATAACTTGAAGCTTGTTATTCCTGATTACATAAACGTATCATCTTAATCATACATGTTAAAATGATGTCACTCAGCTTTAAACTTTCAACACTAATGAGACTAAATATTTAATATATGATTGCTTGGGTACGCAGTTCTAGTTGAACTACCAAAAATAAGCAGGGGGCGGGCGTGCCTTTGTGAGTGGAAAGGTACACGAACCGTATTGGTTTTTGTATAGAAAATGTATGTATATGTTACGGTTAGAACCAGAAGCGCGGCTACGTCTAGTTTTAGCCGGTTAGAACTAGGTGCAGCCATTTACTCTTGGTTAAATCTAGTGTTAGCCGGTTGTTTTCGGGTATAACTAAGTCTAGCTAAATTATTCCAAATGACTACACCCAGTTCTAACCGGCTACGTAAATGAGAAGTATATTCTGTGAGTGTAAGTAAAGAATACATACATGAAGGTTTTGCGACGGGCGGATGCTTATTACCATTCGATGGGGTAACATTCTGCGGTGCGGACTCTTGCATCGCCCGTTTTTTGAGCACTGAAAAAAAAGATAAGAGAAGAGTCAAATAGGGTACAAATTTACAAGTTACAAAATTATAGTCATGTGTGGGATAGTAGTGATTTATAGCCACACGAAACCGCGCCATCCAGCCCTATGTACATAATGCGATTAAAATAAGAATAGGACGGACTCTCGGCCAACTTCACTCATATAAGTACAATCAGCAGAACAAACTCAAAAATAGAGAAGCGCTATTTATTTATACGAAATTTAAAATGAGTGACCAGAAATTGTTAATGTTAATAAATTCATATTTTTAAAGTTGACAGCACAGACATTAGGTTTGATGACATCGCGGGCGTCAGGGTCCTACTTCTCCGTCATTCAGTGCACTACGCGACACGTTTCCGAGTGCTTGTTGATCTTCCCGTCTAATTTGTTTTTGTTGATTGTTACATTTGTTTCTGTTACCCGTTACGATGATTACGATGAGTCTGACAAAGTTGGCCATCAGGACATGAGCGGCATTGCAGAGCTAAGCGATTCAAATTTAGATACCCAAGTGAAAAAAGTTGCTAACATATAAAATCAGTTCATATTATTTCTGTTTACTGTAAAGTCACCTACGATTTCGTTTACCTACATATGATTACTTGTTTTTTATACACGACTGTCCACAAAAAGGACTGTTATGTTTTCGGGGTTCATATATGTATGTTTGTGAGTTTTTTTATTCCACCATAAATTCTAAACGGGATAACCGATTTTAATGTACCTATGAGATATCTTTAGATTTGTATTGATAGGGCAAGTGACACTAGGTACATAAAAAAAAATTTAGAGGCTATATAATGAGAAAAACAATTTAGTTTTTCTTCCAAACCCATCGTGTTGGTTAAATTAAGGGCTTTAATGATCTCATAAATATATACAACTTGCAGTTTTAATTTCAATGAAACGATAAAACGCTTAACGAAAATAAATAATTCGCAATCGATTTTTTATTGATATATCCTTGTTTTATCGTTTGTTTTTTTGCACACTGTACCAAATTCTAGTTTTGACGTCACAACATGGCGCTAGGCTGATCCTATTCTTATTTTAATCGCATTGTATGCTCTAACCGCTCAGCCAACATGACATATGACACATGATTCTAAATTTGCCTCTCCGGTCTTACCCATCGTATGGGGGTCTCTCTCCAAATTACCTCAGATCTCTTGACTGGGTGAACCGATTTTGAAAATTATTTTTTTGTTTGAAAGCTGATGCTTGTCGGTTGGTCCCATTTTACATTTCATCAAAATCAGTCAAGCCGTTTTTGAGTTACACTAAAAAGATTGAAAAAAAAATTTTTAACAAAAAATGGAACCGACTTCAACACCCAAAAGTGTGAAATAACTTGTCGAAGTCGGTACCATGCGCACAATATTGTGATAATAGGTACTTTTTTACCATCATGGTACCGACTTCAACAAGTTATTTCACACTTTTGGGTGTTGAAGCCGGTTCCATTTTTTGTTAAAAATTTTTTTGTAATGTAATATGAGAAGCATTCGTCATCGTAAAAATACAAGTTAGCTGCCAAACCATAGACAAACCAAGTCATATGTCGTCATAGGTTTCTACATAATTAATACAGTTTTGTATATCTATAAGTTATATATAATTATAGTAATACAGTAATATATTCCTTTTAATAGCCTACGAACGGCTTATGCTACTACGCTCTAGGGTAATTTTCCTTCTCAGAGTACGTGGGGTGTTGGTCGTGGGGATAGCCGGCACCCCCCATCAGGGTTAGGTCCTCGTGAGGTGTGGATGCCCTCGTGTTCCAGGGCATCCCACGAAGCGGCATTGGGGGAGGGAGTTATTCCCAGAGGCTGGGCCCGCTTAAGCGGATAGCGACAGCGATGGGGTCTGCGGATGAGAGCGCGAGTGACCCCGCGGCCCCTGTCACTAGTCGATGACGACGGAACACCATGAGGTTTTTAGTCGGTAGTGGGGTCCCTATTGACCCTGAGCCCGACATATCCACCAGCTCCCCGGAGGGTGTGTATGCGTAAATTTTCCTCATGAGAATAAAAAAAAAAATGGTGAATTTTCCTTAAATTACGAAATGCCCATAAGTGCCTTTTAAAATAGACAACAATTATATTTTATCTCTGGTTTTATATTAGCCCTTCTTTTTAAATGTGATGTTCTAAATTCTAATCTGACTTATGTGTGTTTAAAAAATGGTTTAGTGGAAAATAAAAATTAAATAATTTTTATGTATCAGCTCAATCTCTTTCTTCTCCTATTAGTCGAAAAGTACCTAACCCTAGTGCCCCGTACCGGGCTAGAATGTCACCTCCTCATTGTAATTGTGGGTATTGTAAGTGGTGACTAAGGGTAAATTACCGGTAAGTGGGCAGCAGCACCTTCTGAGGAACTGATCTTAAGCTGCGATTCTCAAGACGCCTGCCAAGCTTGGGGATTGTGGCAAACCCGCTAAAGGGCGAAGCTGTATACAGTAGTGGATAATCCAGCTGTAACAGTACTTGATTTGTACCCTACTTTAATTCAAATTCAATGCCCACGCAAGTCGCAACGCAACCCACCTAAGATGTAGGAAAAGAGTATTTAGGTGATGATAATATATGTAAAATAACATGAGGTGGTCCTCATATCTACTTATTCAGTCAAAAAACCAAAAAAAAATATTTCAAAATGTTTGTTAGGACTAGCAGAAGTCAACCCTAAGAGGTTGTTAGTATTTTACCATTAACCCTGTATAATAAGATGCTAACCTTTTTGTAGTTCTGAAGGCGATACTTGTGCACGTAAACTTTGAGCACCAGTTACATGGCTGGCAGAAGCTGGTGGCTGCTTGGGTCCAGGTTGGGTGCCAAAACCTGTAATTCAACAGGAAGTTAAAATATCCAAAGGTTATTATTAAAAAAAATGTGTGAGTAAGGTTCTATGTACGGTATATTTTATCGCACGTGACCTGACAAGGTACACATTTTATTGACAGCTGTGTGTTACATGTTGGTAAGGCTGCCGTCCTTCCGGGATTCCCCGCATTTGTCCTAGTTTAGAGGGCGTCCGGAGGGCGTCCGATAGGGGCTTTCAAACAGTGTCCTGGTGACACACGGACACTTTTGTGTCAGGGGAATCCAGATTGATTGTAAGTTAAGCCTGCAGCGAGGCAGCGATACGTAATTGTGTTTCGTTTGATCCCTTGCTGTATCTTTATATCTTAATTTTGAGTTATATAATTAATATATTTTATATTCAAGGATTCATTCTATAAATCATACACTTTGGAAACACGATTGAAAATTTCTCGATGGAAAATAGATCCAAAGTTGCATCTCAAAAACGAAATAAACCCTTAGAACGGCGTAAATACTTAACGGAGAGTCATCCATATTTGAATAATAAAAAAAACAACGAGTTTTCTATAACTTATACACATTACATTTTTCAAATAGGTATTTGTTTTCATTATACGAAGGAAATACTCAAATTCACGCATGTTCAGAGCCGCGATGCTTTGTCCCTATCCGCTTTAGTAATTCTTCGGCCGTCGGACGGGGACGGATGCTGTTGGCTTGCCTTACTTACACACACATACGTGGCGCGCCTAAAAAGCTCGGAAACAAATTTGATTGAAAATTCATTCGTAAGCTACATACAAGTTAATTCCGGCGATGCAAAATGTACAACAATAGAAAATCCCCCGCGCGCGCGCCGTCCCCCACCATAAAGAACTGCCGCCGATTTAGGTAATATGTCAAGATTTTTATCATTTAAATATAGCATGTGTAGTTTCTTCCGTACCCAATGGGTAAAAACGGGACCCTATTATTGAGACTTTGCTGTCCGTCCGTCTGTCACCAGGCTGTATCTCAAGAACGGTGATAGCTAGACAGTTGAAATTTTCACAGATGACGTAATTCTGTTGCCGCTATAACAACAAATACAAAAGGTTGGCCAAGTGCGAGTCGGACTCACGCACGTTAAAACAAAAAAAAAGGTTAAAATATGAAGTCTAATATAGTATAGCTAGTGGTACGGAACCCTTCGTGCGCGAGTCCGACTCGCACTTGGCCGATTTTTCACTTAGTTACGTTATATCCTTAGTTAAGTTTGTTTTTATTTATTTTTAAGTTAAGCTTTGTGTTTCAATATAGAGTTTATATATCTGTCTAAAATTTTACCTGGTAATGCTCGATTATTTCTGATTTCTTTCCGCTGTGGGATTGGTGACCGCTCCATGACTGTACCAAGATAAATATAAATTAATCAATAATAAATTAATATTAATTTCCGCAAAAAAAGAAAAAAATTATTAAAAAAAAAAAAAAAAATTTTGCTGGCATATATTTGGCTCAGCGAATAAGCATTGCAATTCAACGGGGCAATGCTGCCAGCATGCTGGGCACGCTGCCAACTGGGAGTGGGCTGGAGCATTTGGACTGCCTATGAGTCTGCTATGACTTATAGGTGTCTAAATGCTTTTATTGTAGTAGCTGTAGTGTTGTATATAGTTCATAGTATTTTGTTTAATAAAGGCATACAGCCGAAATAAAAAAAAATAAAAAAAAAAAATACCGCAAAGTAACGCCTGAATTTTAAGGACTAGACTATAATAACAACGTTTTAAATCAAGTTTTATAATGCGGCCGATGTATGGAACACCTTACAGGCGTCTCTATTTCCCGATAAGTCTCTGGAAGTCTTCAAGAACAGAGTTAACAGGTATCTGCTGGGCAAGTATGTTACATCGTCGACCGCGTCGTCACTTTCCATCAGGTGAGACTGTGGTCAAATGCTTGCTTGTAAAATATAAAATAAAAAAAAAAAAAAAAAACATTACAAAATTACAAATTTACGAGAGAAAAAAATATAGTCATGTGAGGTATTCCAACCCTCGTCAATCCACCCCTATAGCCGAGGTATGCTCTGACCGACTGAGCTAACTTGACATTATGAGTCATAACTCTAATTTTTGCTCTCGTTCTTCAACCATCGTATGACTATGATTTTTTCTGTTGTAAATTTGTAATGTAACCGCTGAGCAGGTAGTGTAGTGCCTAGTCTAGTATGTTTTTTTTATTGCTGATAGGTTAGTCTTTGACCACGATCTCACCTGATGGTAAGTGATGTGGTCGTAGATGTTAACAGGCTTAACCTAGAATTACTGGCTCTCTAGGACAGCTGCCGGAACACACCGTTAAGTGCTTGGCGACAGATTTTCTACTTGAGGGTGGTCGCTAGCCAGGCGGACTTTCGCAAAATGCCCTTCCATCATGCGGTGAAGCTCAAGCCCGAGGTGGGATTCGAACCATGGACTTGCTGCGCGGCAATCCATAGCCATTGGCAATGAGCCATCACTGCTTCAGAAGGCGCTGCTGATCGTCTGGTATTTTCCTATTGCCGCCTATTACGACACCCACAGGAATAGAGTACCTAATGTACAACCATTAATTCCTTTCATACGCAATCATAACTTTCTCCTCTTTTCTCTTATGAATATAAATATAAATTATACCTACTAATACACAATACTGTTTTTAGGGTTCCGTACATCAAAAGAAAAAACGGAACCCTAATAGGATCACTTTGTTGTCCGTCTGTCTGTCAAGACCCTTTTCTAAAGAACGCGTGGAGGTTTCAAGCTGAAATTCATAGCAAATGCTCAGGTCTACTGTCCCTTGGAGCTGTGAAAAACTTCTAAGGCAACGCAATCAAAAGATTCAGCCGTTTATGCCGCAAATTTTCAACACTGGAAAGGGAATTAAAACCTACAGGGTACTTCCCGTGAACTCAGCATCTTTAAATTTGGTACGAAGCAATGTCTTATAGCACATAATGTCTTAAGCATATATGTCTTATAGATAAAGGAAAAAATGCGTAAAGCATACATTTTTAGTAATATCGTATAATAAAAATATATTTCATAATTCTTAAATGTTATGGATTTCATTTAGCATTAAAAATACTACAAAATTTATTTTTACCTACAGGTTTGTACGGAACCCTGGGTGCGCGAGTCCAACTCGCAATTGGCTGGTGTTTGTTTGTAAATATGTACACGTTTTGATAATATGGACATCTGACGAGTAGTATTTGAGCTATCCCTAATAATGCGTAGGTATTTTATGTTGGTAGTCGGTGCCTTTTGTTAAAATTTAAATTATTTTTATTAGTTATACCAAGTAGAGGTATGTTATTTGAATCAACAAATGTAGCGATACATTATGCCCCTAATTAATTGGTATAGGTACTTATTAGGGCAAGCGATGCGGGCCCTATCACTATCCTACAACTTGAACATTTTGTGGCCCCTTTTACTGAAAAACTATCATGTCTATTAGATTTGTGCTTTAACATAGTAATTTAACTTCATACCTAGATGTGTTATCTGTCAAAAATAATATAATTTTATAACTATTTAAAAAAAGACTTACATTAACAAGTTTGTATTCATTGGATAGAATGTTATTTTATTATTTAAGGTTCAAGTGCCTTTACCATATATTTTTTTTACATACCTTCATAAACTTCATCTTCTGTAGGAATCGCGATTGGAGGTCTTTCTTTGATGCGTTCTAGAGTTGATTGGTTACTGTTAGGATAATCTGAAAATATAAGTTTGTAATATAAATACTTTTCTATAGATAATGTAAAATTACTGGGTAAACTCGGCTTACAATCCTAGCCTGGCACCAATTTAAAAAAATTGTATATGGCAATTAAACATTATTATATGACAATATTTAATTTTTTATCCTTTATAAACAAAATACTACAAACTATATACAACACTACAGCGTTTAGACAACCTATAAGTCATAGCAGACTCATAGGCAGTCTAAATGCTCCAGCCCAGTACCAGTTGGCAGCGTGCCCAGCATGCTGGCAGCATTGCCCCGTTGAATTGCAATGCTTATTCGTTGAGCCAAATATGTGCGAGCATGTAAAAAAATAGTATATAACAGTTAAAAATTAGTATATGACAATTAAAAATGTGTATATAACAATTAAAAATTAGTATATGACAATTAAAAATGTGTATATGACAATTAAAAATCAGTATATGACCATTAAAAATTACTATATGACAATTAAAAATTAGTATATGACAATTAAAAATTAGTATATGACATGACTTCCGAGAACTTTACCGGGAACACATCGCGCCTTTATGGCTGGCTTAAAAGTTATCATCAAGCTTTATTAATTAAACTTAGCAATTAAACAGTGACCATCTCAATTCAAAGGCTATAAATAAAGATAGAATAGCGGTGCCAGGCAGCAGCAGCAGAGAGCCAGTAAAACTACAGGCACATGAGATTCGACAACTGTACCTATGTCTCAGGATGACGGGCGCGATATCTGAGATAGTGGTCAAAGGCTAACCTACCAAGCATAAAAAAAGGTTTTTTTATAGGTTAGTCTTTGACCACGATCTCACCTGATGGTATAAGTGATGAAGTGGTCGAAGATGTTGTTCAGGCTAACCTATTACTGACTCTCAAGGACAGATGTCGGACACACAGCACACACCGTTAAGTGCTTGGCGATAGATTTTCTATTTGAGAATGGTAGCTAGCCAGGCGGGCATTCGCAAAACTCCCTCCACCATGCTATAAGTAATGCCATCCGAAGACCGGGATTAAGGGGCGATATTCAGGGGGCATAATCTCAACGCTTGGCAGGCGTCTTGGGGGTAGCATTGTAGGTAGGCAGTTCTTCAGAAGGCACTGCTGTCCACCTTCTGTCCCTTTGTTGCCTGAAGATCTTATAGGGTGAAAATGTAGCGCGGTAACCCACGGGGCATATATGGCATTTAACGGAACAAGCACGAGGCCTGATGTTAAGCAGACTAACAGATACAATTCATCGAATTGCACTACGCTCGTCACCCTGCAACATGCAGTTGTTCAGTCTCATGTGCCTGTAATTTTACTGGCTCTCAAGGGCTGCTGCGGTGAAGCTCAAGCCGGCGGCGGGTTTCGAACCATGGATCTGCGGCTCGGCCATCAGTGCTTTAAGGGTATGTATGTACGTAATAAAATAATATAGGTCCTTAAAATTCACTAAATACCTGAAATCTTTGCTTTCTTATTTCTTGTCAGAGAGCCTCTGAACGGCAAATTCATACCGTTGCTGAAAGTTCTCGTGATCAAATTCGGATTCTTTGTCGGCTTTGGCAACGTCGAATTGTTTGGTTTATCTAAATAGAAAATATATTTTTGCAATAACCGATTCTCTGCGTTTACATAGCAAAATTACAAATTTACGAGAGGAAAAATTATAGTCGTGTGCGTGATTCGAACCCACGTCATCCATCCCCTATATCTGGGGTATGCTCCGACCGAATGAGCTTACATGACAATGACACATAGCTCTATATTTCCTCTCGTTCTTTAACCATCGTATGAGGATGGAGCGACATCTATAGTTCAACTTACGTTGTACTACAAACAAGACTAAGTTTGCAATTAGCTTTAAACTTGTTTATAATGACGCAACCCTATAATTTTAGTATTTTTATGTTTGCAATAACGCATGCTCTGCGGTTTGCATTGCAAAATTATTAATTTAGGTTTCGAATACCGCGCGTGACTGTGATTTTTCCTATCGTTAATTAGTAATACGAAAATATATTTGTTGTCAAAACTGAGATATTCAATTAAAAATATGTATCTGTGCGTCTGCACAATCGCTCTCCTGACATAGTTGATCAGACGCCCTATATAATATACAGTTAAGTGTTAGTTTCACGCAATTATCCGGGTATGGTATATGGTAACGCAAACGCTCCACCAAAGAAAAGTTAACAACTTTGTGTTGCCAACACGTGTTAATAACAAAAGTTTCTGTAAAAGTGTCTCCAACAAGCAAAGTTATCATTTTTTCAAATCAAATCAAAATCTGCCTGCAAGGAGACGTGCAAATTTTATTATAATAATATATATATTAATTAATTCTCTTAAGCTATAGAAACATTTAGAGCCAGTCATATAATCGAATTTTGAATAAATTACCAGTTAACCTTTTTTTGTGTTTCTTACAGGTGTTGGACCAAAAAATTACAAGCAATAAACAGTTACTACAATAAAATCATTTGGGCAACGTTAATACCATTGCAGGCCCGCAGGGAGTCCAAATAGACTTGTAAATAAACCAGTTGGATAAGAATTGCAACGAGGCAAAGCTGCCAGCATGATGTGCATCAGCATGCCCTTCATGCTGGCAGCATTGCCCCGTTGCAATTCTTATTCATCGAACCAAATAAATAATATTTTTTTAACACCCTTGCTTGTAAAGTGAGCTTTATTATATCGTTCTTAGGGCCATAAACCGAACTTTAACACCCTCGTGCATAATAATATTATACACTAGTGCGTAATAGAATTATCCCTACAAAGTTAAGTTAGTACCTAACTGCAAATTATATGCGAGTAAACAGAGCGTTTTCAATTTAACCGGGTAATTTATCCCTACAATATTAAGTTAGTACCTAACTGCAAATTATATGCGAGTAAACAGAGCATTTTTAATTTAACCGGGTAATTTATCCCTACAATGTTAAGTTAGTACCTAACTGCAAATTATATGCGAGTAAACAGAGCATTTTCAATTTAATCAGGTAATACAGATTTGTAACAACAAAGAGGTTTATATGTAATAAACCACCAACAATATGCCGCGCGCAAAAAAAAAACTAACTCGCTAATTTCCATAATTTTCGTATGTTGTTTGTATCGCTTTTGTACAATATTTTTTTTTCCTCACAAGGGTGTTGAAAAAGTGCGTATCAAACTCGTGATTCTCGGCTGATTTACGCCCTCGCATACACTCGGGCTGCAACACACAGCCTCGTGTATAATGAGCAACTTAGCTCAGTCGGGATACTTTAGCCTACTAATGTTATGGGTATACCTACCCACTATTATAGGAAAATATAAGTTTACCTTTACGAGGTAACGTCGTCAAAGGTGGTGGCGAAGGCACTGCAGGAACTGCAATAAAAAAAAAGGTTTAGTTCTGTACATTTTCCAAGCTGATCACGAGAACGTCTCGTGCAGTGCAGTGTCAAGCAGAGAACGGTAACACTGCAACTGTAATAAACAGGCGTTTACCATCAGGCGGGTGATTTGTCAATTTCAACACTTCTTAACGTGAAAAAGCGTTACATAAATTATTTGTTTATAATAAGAATTTCCGCGTAGAAACGCCAATATTTTTTGATTGTGACGAAAAAGGTATGATGCCTACCCGATGTGAAGCGGCTATCTCAGACTATAACAGATGCATTTCGTCTAGTGACGAACTGCACTCTCACATACAGTTGTTAAGTCTCATGTGCCTGTAATTTACTGGCTCTCAAGGACTGCTGCCGGAACTCACTGTTAGGTGCTTGGTGACAGATTTTCTACTTAGAGGTAGTTTGAGGTAGCCAGGCAAGCATTACACAGTATAGAGAAAAGAAGAAAGAAAAAAAAATTCTTGCAGGTTCCCTATGCAAAGACTACCTTTGCAAGTTGGCAGTACAATAAACGCTCATCATCAGCCGGAAGACGTCGACTGTTGAACAAAGGCCTCCCACATAGAACGCCATAAAGTATGGCTATTAGCCGCTTGTAACCATTGGCTACCCGCGACTTTTATGATGTCATTCTAGTGATCTATTCTAGTAATAAACGCTCAGTAGAAAATAAATACAAATCTTAAAATTTACGCCAAATCTTATTATGAATGTAAAAAAATTATAAATACTTATACTATTAAAAAAATTATAAATAATTCTCTCTCTCTTCGTTCCACGAATAGGTACACTGCTTTTGAATATGCCTGTATCGTCATCTACATATTTTAATAAATCATTTACCAAACATGCAGTCTTCTTGTGGAATGCACTGTTAGCTTGCCTGTTGACATCAGGCAAGCTAAGTCCATTTCGTCATTCAAAGATATGGTGAAGAAGCACTACTTATCTAACATCAGCTGAATATTTCGCATATAAATCAATATGTTATGTATAGGAATAAGCATTGCAATTCAACGGGGCAATGCTGCCAGCATGCTGGGCACGCTGCCAACTGGGAGTGGGCTGGAGCATTTGGACTGCCTATGAGTCTGCTATGACTTATAGGTGTCTAAATGCTTTTATTGTAGTAGCTGTAGTGTTGTATATAGTTCATAGTATTTTGTTTAATAAAGGCATACCGCCTGTATAGGATATGTATTTATTGTATTATATGAATTGTAGTATATATATATATATATATTTATATGTAATATTATGTTGTATTGTATGTATATAATATTATATGTAGGCAATTATATCATATAGGCTAAGCACAGTTTATGTACATATGTTTTTATCACATTATTTTTTGGACACCCTAAACCGCTAATTTGTAAATTCTCTCCATGCAAGGTTGCCTGTAAGAAATTGCTTAAGGGATAAGGCCGCCCATTGTCCAATCTAATGTATTAATTTGTTTGTAAAAATTTTATTGTTTTACTTAAGATTGTAAGGTTAAGGTTGATCAGTAAAGAATTTTGTATTGTGTTCGATTGTAAATAATGGGAATAGTACTAATGTTTGCGTCAGATATTTGTGGTTGAATGGTTCCTTACCATTGTATGTATTGTGTGCTGTATGGCTCACTCAAACTTACAATGGTAAGGAACCATTCAACCACAAATATGGCGCAAACAACTATTGAGACGGAAACACTTTTGAAACAACTCACATAAATAAACACAAGTATAGTACATTATTGCAGCGGCCAGCAAAGGAGGCATTAATGGACGAACGTGTAAATATGGGCCGAGGAGAAGCCGAGGCACACATACGTAAGTCCATCAATGCCTAGTTGTGGCCAAGGCTTGTATAGTGCTTTTCTCAAATAATGCGCGGAAATTAAAACAAAGTAGTATCTAGGCAGAATTTTTTATTTGAAGATACAGTTGTTAAATGTACATTTTTCAATAAACAGCGATCTATTTGCAAGCCAGATCGTAATTTAAATAAAACCTTTGATAAGTTACCTCCTTGGTTGCCATGCTTCGAAGTAAAAGATCGTTCCATTTTTAAATTACACGACAGATATGAGTTTACTATGTAATTTATTTGGCCGCTACACGCGACAGATATAGATTTTCATACATTTTTTGCCGGCCGCTGCGCGCATGTATTTGGCCAGTACAGCAATTTCGATTTATCTCGAAGAAGGTTGTCAAAATAATGCTCACATTTCCAAGCATGTTTGAGAAAATATAATAACTAATTCAACATAAACAGAAATTTACAAATTAAAAGCATACACACACACACAAAATTATGCTCAAACAACTTCTATCCCATTTTAATGAGCATAATATATTGAATGAGAATCAGTTTGGTTTCACAAAGAGCAGATCCACAACAGATGCAGGTGCTCAATTGATGTCACATATACTTGAAGCCTGGGAGAGTTCACAGGATGCTATTGCCGTATTCTGTGACCTTTCTAAGGCATTTGACTGTGTAGAGCACCGCACTCTGATTCGAAAACTTTCACATTATGGTATTCGTGGAAAAGCTCTGGATCTTATAAAGTCATATCTGTCAGACAGGCTAGAGAAGGTTAGAATAAATGGCAATACTTCTTCCGGGTCCTTGGTAAGAATAGGAGTACCGCAAGGATCAATTTTAGGACCTTTTCTGTTTCTAGCATATATAAATGATCTGCCTTGTATGGTTAAAAATTTCTGCGATATAGTTTTATTCGCAGATGATACCTCCCTAATTTTTAAAGTAGATAGGAGGGATAGTGAACTCATTCATGTAAATAATGTGTTATCTATGATCTCTAAGTGGTCTCGCGGCTAAGAATCTTCTCTTAAATTCGAAAAAGACCAAATGTTTAAAGTTTTCTTTACCAAATGTTACTTATGTGGAACCAAACATTAAGCTTGGCCTAGAAAAACTCTCTTTTGACAATGCGACAGTCTTCCTGGGAATTAAAATGGATTCAACTGTACAGTGGAATCCACATATACATGATCTATCTGGAAGACTTAGTTCTGCTGCATATGCAGTTCGTAAGATAAGACAGCTAACAGACGTAGCTACTGCTAGGCTCGTTTATTTCGCGTACTTCCACAGTATTATGTCTTATGGTATATTGCTGTGGGGAGCTGCTGCTGAGATAGAGACAATCTTTATCTTACAAAAGCGTGCAATTCGAGCCATATATGAAATGGATCCTAGGGAATCCCTGAGAGATCTTTTTAAAGAAATTGATATTTTAACTTTACCAAGTCTGTATATATTTGAAAATATTATGTATGTTCGTAAAAATTTGAGCAAATTTAAATCAAACAGTGACAATCACGATTATAACACTAGGAATAAAGATAAAATAGCGGTGCCAGGTTTTAGATTAGCAAAGACAAATAAAAGGTCCTTCTTAGGCAATTGTGTGCGGTTTTATAATAAATTGCCCAAACATATTACAACGCTCACAGAAAGAAAATTCAAGTTGCATGTGAAGAATATTTTGATAAAGAAATCTTACTACACAGTTTGTGATTACTTAAACGACAAAAATGCTTTGACTGGTTCGCCTCTGCCAAACTAGCGCCTGTCACCTACGTAATGTAAATTAAGTATTGTAATAATTTTACTATATAGTATGTACTTAACACATTGTTAAAAAACGTTTAAAAGAATGGCCCCGAGTTTCTTGCCCGTTCTTCTCGCAGTGGCTCTATAATTTTTGTTTGTTGAACGTGGCAGTACAATGTAATATATTTCAATATTAAAATTTGTAATTGACCTTCATAAGAGCGTCGTAGACGCCTAAATTGAATAAATGATTTTGACTTTGACTTCGACTTTGACACAAATATACAAACATATACACAAAAACCAATTGCACCCATAAAATCAATTAAACACATAAAAAAATTCAAGCAATTCATTTAACACATTGGTTACTACATAGTATGTATGTATATATATGGAACAGCGGAGGCTCATACCACAGGCAATTTATCTTTAAAAGGAGACCTGACGCTTTTTTATGTAATGTTAATCTTTGAAACCAAATAAAACAATTTTGAATTTGCATTTAACGAATGCCCTGTAGTGAAAGCCGGCGGTAGGCATCGAACCATGGACCTATCTTCCTTCCTACTATCCTACCTCCCTTGCTATCACTGCGTCTTTTTATTATTATACAAATGTATTAGATAGATATATAATTAAGGTAATGAATAGATTTAGGCGTTACTTTGCGGAAATCCATATTTAATAATAACAAATACTTTTAAAAGTATCTTAAAAAACATTAAATACTATTGTTAATATTAATAATAATATTTAATGTCTGGAGACAATGTCTCGATCGTGCGCTCGGTGAGTCAAGACCTCCTGAAGATGCTTCGTTTAGAAGCGACACTAGTCGGGTATTCTTCCGGTTAGGCTGCGTGATGTTTGTGACGTCACGTAGATAACAGGAAAATGAGGCAGAATTGTCACTAGATATATAATTTTATACTTTTTTAAGTGTTTTATTTAAATATTATTTAATGTTTTTTGAAGATACTTTTAAAAGTATTTGTTATTATTAGATATATATTCCTTTTTTGTTACACCAATAATATAGAAATTTAATTCTTACAAACAAACAGTTAGTCTAAGTTTTTAGACTAAAGTGTCACAATGGGCGGCCTTATCACTAATAGCGATCTATGTATTGTATTATTGTTATACGGGATTTCCTCTTTATGAGTCACATACAATTGAGGTCTTATTATCCTTGCTTATTATATATTTTGTTATATGTATATAAAATAGGTACCTACGTCATTCCTTCTGACAACATGTACCCACGTATTTAAATTTAGTTTTATAAACTATAATTTTCCTGTTAACTCTGTTAGTTGTCTCTATTTTCATTAAATAACTTAATAACAAATTATATACCAATATACATGGCCTCGATAGTCCTTATACCAGTTAATCCGAACGCCTCTATATCCGAACGCCACTTCAGCAGCTTTTCCTGTCACGCGGATAGATAATATTGTAGCTACTGATTTTGTGAACACCAAAAATGAGTGGAACACATTCAGTTATGGTATCCACATCACCCCCCCGCAGTAGTGTTGATATATTAATATAAACAAGTACTTGTCATAAATTGGCCAAGTGCGAGTCGGACTCGCGCACGAAGGGTTCCGTACCATTAGCTATACAACATTAGACTTCAAATTTTAACCATTTTTTGTTTCAACGTGTGCACTTGGCCAACTTTTTTGTATTAGTTGTTATAGCGGCAACAGAAATACGTCATCTGTGAAAATGTCAACTGTCTAGCTATCACCGCTCTTGAGATACAGCCTGGTGACAGACGGACGGACGGACAGCGAAGTCTCAGTAATAGGGTCCGGTTTTTACCCTTTCGGTACGGAACTCTAAAAATTGTAATGTCAAAAACAAGTACCAAACATCACGTTGAAAACTATCGCGAGTTTTATCCATATTAATTTATTAAGAACCGGGTAAGACCGCGTCTTATTTACCGGAAAGATTCCGACCAGTTCTGGACTGAAAAACACTTTCAATTACGCGCTGAGGCCCGTGCTCGTCACTTCGCGCAATCGTGACTCCCAGACGAAGGACTTCAAAACAGTCCGAAACTGGTCGGAATATTTTCGGTAAATATAACACGGGTTCTAGCCGGATCCTAATAAGTTAAGTACCAAACATTTTGATACAGATAACGTAACGCCAAAGTAATAGATATTTTACTAGCAAGTGTATTGAATAAGAAAGGGAATTTTTATATTACCTCGAACATTTCCCAGTACTTCATAAATCCCACTTTCTCTAGCCTCCGCACTGCCGTGTATTCTAATCTTCGGTGTTGGCATTGTACTGTAGCGAACTTGAAAAAAAAAGATTAATATTATATTACATGTCATACTGCTGGATTCGACTAGTTCACTTGTTTTAAATGTAATAATTTAACCTTATTAGTCATTCTCATTTCATCCTCTCCACATGGCCAAACTATTTATACCTTTCTCGATTTTTGTCACTACATCCTCATTCACACCACATCCTTTCCCACACTATTCCTTCTCCGTTTGACTCCAATCATGCTTCTCAATGCTCTCATCTCCACTGCATTTATTTTACTTTCATGCTTTTTCAGCCATACCCAACTTTCACTACCATATATTAGTGTCGGAACCAACACTTTATTCACATATAAAAAAGCTCCGCTTTGAGCGCTTCAAAAGATTCGCTAGCGACGACTCTTGCCCCTCATCCAATGAGGTAATAAAAGGTTAAGTAAATATTGAACATACCACTATCTTCCACCGTATTTTTCCGCTCCGATAAATTGGCATGACGACGTACCGCCTCAGCTGCAAAGTGAAAAAAACGATGGTTTCTTACCTTTTACCTCACAACACAAAAGAAAAAACCATAAGTACTGTACGAAGTTTTCGGGCGCTTTCCTGTGTGCCATTGGGTGTTCCATTGACGGTACAGAGGAATAATAATTTTAATTACTACACCTGCCCTTGACCGTTAGCTATATTCAACTATTTTTTTTTTCAAAATACCTACTTGTTGGCTATAGATTCAAAATACCTTAATTACCTATTTTATATTGATCCAGATGTGAAATCTAAAAAAAAAGTTAAATTTGACAACTGTCACACTGACAGCTGTGACATTGATAATTGTCAATTAGTTTACACGCTATATTACTTGATTGATACGCATTCTTACAGTAATTTATAGAGTTGTCAATAATTACAAGTAAATGTGAGATTATTATTTAAGTAAATTTTGCAGCTGTCAGTGTGACAGATGTAACATTTGACCTCTGTACCATTAAGGGAACAGCCAATGGTACACATGAAAACGCCAAGAAGTTTCGGCTTCTGTTTTGCGAATGGCCGCGTTTATAACGGCAATCTTACTCGTACAGTGGGATGCTCAAGTCGGTAGTGCAACGTTTCGGTTAATAAGACCTTAACCTAATATATGAAAATTACATGCTATGCGCCTAATATGCAGCAACACCCTACTCACTTAGACGTAAGTTTGTTACATGCTGCCTTTTCAGCGCTCAATTCGCTTATTCGACCCTTTTAGATATCCAAGGACTTGAATAGTTTCATTCTAGTAGTTAAACATTCATTGATGCAGTGATGGCTCAGTGGCATTGGCTATGGACTGCCGCGCAGCAAGTCCATGGTTCGTATCTCGCACCGCGGGCTTGAGCTTCACCGCATGGTGGAAGGGCATTTTTGGTACGAAATAGTAATATCTTAATACAAAAGAAAAACTATGAAGTAGGGTATAAAAATAGAGGAAATTAAAAGGGGATTACAAAAATATATGTAGGTACCTATAATGTACAGTATAATGTACGTACCTATGTTTAATTTTTTTTATTATGTTTGCAATAACGCATGCTCTGCGCATTCCATTTCCAAAATTATAAATTTACTATCCCAATACGATGGTTTAAAAAGATAAGAAAAAAATGAGTAATGACTCATTATCATGTTAGCTCAATTGATCAGGGCATACCCCAGTTAAAGGGGTGGATGGATGCGGGTTCGAATCCCGCACATGACTTAAATTTTTCCTCTCGTAAATGTGTGATTGAATAAGTCTTCTGGGATACTGACAAATCTTATATAAAATTTATATTTAATTAATTTAAAAATCTGACAGCCAAATGACCGAATCAATGAGGAATTCTCAATCTTGTTTCAGTCTTTTTAGTGCAGTAGAGTTTTAATTTTTTTAATCTTTTAATAAATTTGGTTGTTACCTTTTCTCCTGAAGTAGATGATGCATATAGTTTGTCCCACGATTATAAGCAGTACTATAGCTGCGATTATCGAAGCTATGTATATCCAGTTGAAAGGCAAATCTAAAAAGAAAAAGTTTTTTACAGCAACTTTTACTATGTAACTTTGCAGCAATCAATGTCTGATAGAGACATCGAGATAATTCAATGGATAGATACAGTCCCAAATCATAGAGTTATTCACGTTTTGACGGTCCTGGCACGCTACTTTAGGTACAAAGTTACACGTATCCGTCCGGAGGGGCTTATTGTACGTGCGTGCCGCGTCAGAAGAGATCAGAGCTATGCGTGGCCACGGTAATGTTATCTATACAGTATTTCATCTTCAGAGAAACGGACGAAACGCGAGTTATACCTACGCGCCTCGATCTCGGCCCGCGCTCGGTACCAGAGAGTTGAAATACTAGAGTAGTTATATCCGAACACCACTGCTCTAAAAGCTTACTAGAATTTACCAATCTACATACGTACGCACACGTATGTATATGCAGTTTGTAATGACAAGGAAAGAACGTTCAAATATTATGCGCCATATGTTGTAAGAGATAAATAAGTAATTCGTGTAACTACCGAACTGCCACGAGACGTTCTGATCACCATTCCACTGCGATCTCTTTTACTCTCTCACACCAAACGATACACATATCTCGCTCATCCATTTCATTGAGATTATAGTTCCTAAGATAAAACAAAATGACGATATTTTCTATTTCATCAATAAAAGCAATAATTACGCGTGAAATGAAACCGTTTTCTTATCTCTTACAGTGCTTGTATAATTGGGGCAGAGTCTAAAGGCACAAGGAAGGCATATTATATTGTCCACAATTTTTTCCTAATAAACACGATTTGTGGCGATGTATTCACCGGACGTTCGGAAGTGCAAGACTGGTAGTGACTCTGGTAATTACCCTGAATTCGTCTAGTAAATATGGAGGGCACACAACTCATCTACAGGTAAAAACATCTTAGCTCGGTACGCACACAGTCGCGTCTGTGCCGCAGTGACGGATGGACGGTGTGTTATTTTTTTTAACAATAAACGCGCGCTATATTCACTAAAAATAAGTTTATGTACATATTACATATTTAATATGACCACTAGGATATATTGTGCTGTTTTTGATTGCATGCATTCGTCAATAACGCATCCAGAGATAACTTTTTTTAGATAACCTGGAAACTGATAGGTTATACTATAAAATATTTTTATTTACTAGTAAGTAAAATTATTTTATAGTCTACATAGTTGACGGTACATAATGTGTGTATTTTTAATGGACAAGTATTTCCTCTAATCCCCGAAGAAAATGTCTCGATTAAGAGGCCTTATTCTAGCAAAGCCATTTTACAGCCGTTTTCTCAAGGCTGTTGCAGCTAAAGTATAAAAGTTTTTGTTTTTTAAATGATGCAGGAAGAAAGTTTATTGTTTTTTTAATGGAGTGCATTAAACAAAACAATAAAAAAAACAACTGAAATCCGACAAAAAATTTTTTACCAACTCATGATTTCATAAATTTCTTCATCAGTGTGACTTCAACAGTCTTTTTATCGAACAAAAATTATTCGTTTTACAGATTGAAAAATATCAGTAAACCAATCATATTACCACCAATGGAGTGCATTAATAACATTTTGATAAATATATGTTACAACTGAGTAAATAAGGGATTGAAAGGGCACTTTTGGCACAAAAATACCATGAACATTTCTTGTTATTTCTACAAAATCTGGTATTTTATCAAATAAATAAATATGCAATTCATTAGTTGAAGTTTTTATTTAATAGATAATAATATTTTGTCGTTCATTTAGTGAAAAATGTATTTTATACAATTTTTTCAATATGACCTATAAATTACGGAACACAACGCCTTGCATCTCACTGGACACATTCCGACCTGTGCCGCCACGCCGTGCACACCTGTCTACAGCTCCGCCAGTATCTCCCAGTGAGACCGCAATAGTCCCCGCACTATTGCCGTCTCACTCGGGTCATCGTTCCGACGCTAGTTGCAGACCAGTGCCTTGGAATACGCAGTCCTGACGAAGTTTTGTTTTGTGTGCAGAAGCTGAGCAGCCGCCGAACGCCGTGCAACGTGAGCTACGAGCTCGCCGTGCCGTCGCGCAGAGGCGCTCTAAGACGTCAGGCATTACCACCTACCCAAGTCCCTTGTTTCGGAACAACATATTATCGGGCTGGTGGTCTTGTTTTGACCGCACTTTTCGGTGCGCATTTCACAACTTTACTACTCGACACAACATTGTAACAGTGCGCGTAACAACACACTTTGTGCTGTTAAGCGACGTCGTTCAGGCGTGGGGTAGCGTCAGCCAAACCCGTCTGAACGATCAAATCCGCCATTTGCTGCGGTCGCAGTGTGACACCCTACGGTGACAACGGCCACTGTTGTTGTTTTGGTTTAACCTTGCACCGTGGCCTTTCCCGCTTCACGGGTCAGCCGAAGCAAGCTGGGCTCCGGGACAACTGGCCTTGGGGTCGCCCCTAGTCAACCCCGGAGCAGCATTAGGAGCACCCCTCTCCGCCGAGAAAAAAGCTCGGAGAGGGTACACAACTAGGGCACACCATAGGTACTCACTCCCTCTCACACAAGTGAGCTCACGAGTTGCGAGAGGGAGACAGAACCCGTTAGGCCATCCTGAGTATTCCCCTCAGGATGCAACGTCCCTCTAACGGTGAGGTGGAGGTCCTTCAGACCTTCGCCCTCCGCCACCCCGATCTGTATGTTGCTCATATGCAACTCCTCGAAGAGGAAGCGAGTGCCCGCCTCACGGACACTCTTATTGCTCCCTCCGGGACTTCAATCCCGGAGGCCAACGTTCCTCCTCTGACCCGGTCCTTCTCAGAGGACAGTCCGACTTCGCCCGCTCCGGGCCCAGACAACAGACGCACGGTGGCAGCCCCTCCCCGTGAGAGGTCTCGCTCGCGCTCACCGATCGGGAGGCCAGCGAGCACCCGTCCCTCCTTCGCCGTTATCGAGCCCACTTCGGACTCCGAAGCGGAGATGGAGGTAGATCCGAGTCGCGCCTTACGCACCGACTCGGACTCAGACAACGACGGCTATACCGTCGTAGATAGGAAACGCAAGCGTGCTCCTAAAGCCGCTAATTGCGCAACTTCCGCCCCTCCCGCCAAGGCACCCGCTAAGGCCCCCGCCTCCGGCAAGAAGCCGACCCCCGCCCCGCGCCCCGCGTCTCCTCCCTCCGCTCCGGCCACCACTGCCGCGTCCCCTCAGGACGCGAGCGCGCGCCGCGAAAAACCGCCTCCGCCCCTGTTCATTCAGGACAAAACCAAATGGGACATGCTGTCCCGTTTAGTTTCGGATCGTGGGATCCATTATACTAATGCCCGCTCCACGCAGCAGGGCATTAAAGTCCAAGTGTCCACCATTAGCGACCACAGAGCGCTAACAAAGCTCCTCCGTAAAGAGAGCATAAGTTTTCACACTTATGCGCTCGAAGAGGAGAAAGTCCTCCGCGTTGTCATCCGCGGTGTGCCCAAGGAGGTACATACCGATTCGGTATGTGCCGACCTGAAGGCACAAGACTTCCCCGTACATGCAGTTCACCGCATGTACAGCGGGAAGGACCGCAGTCCCTACGATCTAGTACTCGTAGTACTAGATCGTACACCTGAAGGCAAGGCCATTTTTAACTTAAAAAAGGTCTGTGGCCTCTCAGGACTCGATGTCCAAGCCCCATACAAGAATGGGAGTCCCTCGCAGTGCCATAACTGCCAACTATACGGGCACGCCTCCCGTTTCTGCTTCGCTCGCGCTAGGTGCGTTAAGTGCCTAGGCGATCACGCGACAGCAGCGTGCACTCGCACCCGGGACTCGCCGGACCCACCTAGCTGTGTCCTATGCGGTGCTCAAGGGCATACCGCGAATTACCGTGGTTGCCCTAAAGCACCACGAGTGAACCACAGGGTGGCAAGGCATAGGCCGACCCGTCCCTCTTATGACCGCTACCAACGGGTAAGCCCTAAAATAACGGTAGTACCTGCCTCACAGGTAATACCCGCGCCGCTCCCAGCCCGTAACGCATGGTCTAAACCACCCAGTATGGTTAAGACCGTCGCTACCGCCCGCGCCCCGGCCCGCGCGCCCGCACCCGCGCCCGCACCCGCACCCGCCCGCGCCGCGGCCCCTGCCCGCGCACCGGCCCCGGCTCGCCCCGCGCTCCCGGCACCCGCTGCCAACACCGTTCGCGCCCCTCCCCGCGCCGCTTCCCGGCCACAAGCTCCCCCTATGCCATTGATGGCTGCCCCTCTTCAAGAGGCAATCAACCTAGTCAGCGATCTGGCTATGTCGGTTGACATCAATGAGGTACAAGAGCTATTCCACAAGATGCAATATGCTCAATCCCCAGCGGACGTGATCCAATACACATTGGAACACGCAAACTTACTAAGCGCCCTTAAGCGCTTCGTCCCCCAGGCCCCTCCCCAGTACAACCACTATGGGTAGTACAACCGAACGCACGAAACCGTACTCAGTTTCGTTAGCGTCATTTAACGCTGACGGCCTCTTCAAACAACGTGACCTCGTCCACGACTTTTGTTGTACCCACCTTATCGATATCTTATGCGTGCAGGAAACCTTTCTAAAACCGGGGAAGGCGAACCCTAGGTTTGCCAATTACAGAACGGTACGTAATGATAGAGTGAACTCCCGTGGGGGAGGCACTCTTATCTTTTACAAAAGGTCCCTGCACTGCATTCCCCTACCTACCCCGACTCTTGTTAATATGGAAGCATCTTGTTGCCTCCTAGCTATGACTGGTCATCAACCTATAGTCATAGCGTCCTGTTACCAAGCTTGCTCCAAGCCGATCGTCCGAGCTGACTTAGAAGCCTTGTTCTCATTAGGAAGCGCCGTCCTTCTGATTGGCGACTTCAACAGTAAGCACATCCTATGGAATTGTAACGTCAACAATCCCAAAGGTATTGCACTTGAAAACCTAATCGCAGAACTTAACTTTGACATAATTGCGCCCACTGAGCCCACTCACTACCCTTATATGGAAGACCATCGATCTGACTTGCTTGACATGGCACTACTCAGAGGCGTAACACTCCGGTTACGCTCCATAGAAGTGGTTCACGAGCTTCACTCTGACCACCGACCCATTATACTGCGACTAGGTCCCGACCCAACGACTGACCTCCCCCGCCCCACTAAGACGATAGTGAACTGGAAGCAAGTAGGCGATGCCCTAAAGGCTATCAGTTCACCGGACCTTGACAAGATCCCTGACGACATCCTGACAAAAGATGACGTAACCCTTGCGATCGATTCGTTCACCAATCACCTCTCCACCGTAGTAGGTGCATCCGCAAAGGAGGTCATAGTGCCGGACGACCGGCGCCTTGTCATTCCAGCGGATGTGAGACGATTGGTGACGGAGAGTAAAGCAGTGACCCGACATTACGACTCTTACCCCAGTAAAGAGAACAAAACTAAGAAACGCCACTTTGAACGCATGGTTCAAAGTCGCATGTCTGAGTTGCGTGATCAACAATGGGGCGATAAACTTTCAAACCTCGTGCCAAGCCACCATGCTTACTGGGACTTGGCGCGAGGCTTGAAAGGAAGTAACCATAACGACTTGCCTCCCTTATACAGACCAGTCCCACTAGTCCCAGCGTTCTTTGACGAAGACAAAGCTGAGTGCCTAGCTGATAGCCTAGAGGCTCAGTGTTCCCCTAACGTAGATCACGTTGACCAAGCTCACCTCGATTCGGTGGATGCTGAAGTCGAACGTAAAAGCTCTGTGGTCACCTCTGAACTCCCACCAATCACCTTAGCGACTTACGCTGAGGTGGAGAGACTGATCAAGGCCCTCCGACCGCGCAAATCCCCCGGTGCCAATGGCATCTCCAACAGGGTTCTTAAAACCCTCTCTCCTCCTCTCATCCATCTCTTAGTCAGCATCTTCAATGCTGCTATGAGCCACTGCTTATTCCCAGACACCTGGAAATGTGCAAATGTCATTGGCATTCACAAACCAGGCAAAAGCTCATCTGACCCCACCAGTTACCGCCCCATCAGCCTCCTCAGTGCCTTAGGCAAACTTTACGAGCGGTTACTTGCAAACCGTCTCCAGTCCCATGCTAAGGAACACCACCTTATCCCAGATGAGCAGTTTGGCTTCAGACCCGGACACTCATGCGTCCAACAGGTGCACCGCCTCACGGAGCACATCATTGAGGGCTTCAATAAGTACCCCAAACCCCAGACTACGCTAGCAGTCTTCCTCGACGTAGCGAAAGCTTTTGACAAAGTCTGGCACAATGGCTTGATCTACAAGCTATACCAATTTGGCGTGCCAGAACGTCTTGTGCTCATCCTACAAGACTTCCTTAAAGCCAGAAGCTTTCGCTATCGCGTGGAAGGCACCCTCTCCTCCCCCCACCCAGTCAGAGCCGGAGTCCCTCAGGGCTCCGTGCTATCACCTATTCTCTTTGCACTGTATACCAGTGACATCCCACGCTCTCAGCCCAAAGTATTCCTAGCCCAATATGCGGACGATACCGCCATTTACACCACTGGGTGGCATATCAACAGACAGTCCTATTTCGTCATGCAACGGGCCGTCACCGAGATCGGTGACTGGTTCCGAAAATGGCGCATCGCTGTCAACCCAGCTAAAAGCACAGCTATGTGCTTTACTGAGAAGACACGCTCCCCTTACCCGAAACCGCTTATTTTGTTCGACGAACCCATTCCCTGGGTTCCTAGAACAAAATACCTCGGAATCACCCTTGATCGTCATCTCACCTTTAACGATCACATAACAACCGTCCGTAACAGAGCGGCCTTCGTAATGGGTCGCCTTGGTCCCCTACTTCGCAAAGAGAGTAAAATGTCTCTTAGTAATAAGAAGACACTTTACACTGCCTGCATCCGCCCCATCATGACTTACGCATCAGTAGTGTTTAGTCATGCTAGTGAGGCCCACCTTCATAAACTTCAAGTCATCCAAAACCGTTTTCTTCGTAATGCAACCGGCGCCCCGTGGTATATCCGGAACACCGAGTTGCATTGCGACTTAAACCTTCCCTCTCTAGCGCAGTTCAATAAGGACTGCGCCCGCCGATACTTTGATCGAGCGCCCCACCACCCGAACCCATTGGTTGTCCAGGCATCGAACTACTCGACTGCCTCTTCTATCCCATATTTCAAACCCCCCCGTCGCCGACCACGGCAGGTATTAGACGACCCGGATGACCCCATCGCAGCCATTACATTGGCAGCTTTAGCGTTATCCGCAAGTCGTCGAGGTAAAATCCCCAGGTGTGAGGTAATCAGAGGTCACACAATCAAACACCGAGCTCGCCGGCGAGCTCGAGGCAAAAACAAGGTCACGATAAATTGCTCTCCAAATAGTCAAAGAGTATTATTCAGTAGGGCCCAATTGTGCAACACTGCAGTTGCACAGAGGCATTTTGCTCCGATCCCCCCCATGTCTCTCGACAGCGAGACAAGCCGAGGTCCGAACCACAGTGGTGCCCTTGAGCTCGCTGTCAACCCCTCCTATAGTAGCGGTACGTTTTCGGCGTCCGCAGGAGACGGAGGTAGAAAGCGCTTTTCGCCTTCTACGCCCGTCTCGGGAGAAGTGCCTTCGGCACTTCTCCCTCCCGGGCTATTGTAGGGCCAGGCCCTCGCCCAAAACCCGGTGGAGCTGGACGACCGCACAGGCGGTAGCCAGCATCTATGTCCTCCCTAAACAAACAAACCTTGCATCTCAGTTTGCGCCTAGCGCTCGCGGAGGGAGGACGTATCGCTGCTCGTCCCGCGCCCTACACGTGCCGCAACTACGGTGCGCAATGAAAATATAGCGTGACCGAGTTGTTTTGATCTATGCGTATGCTTTTATTATTGTAAAGGTATTTTTGTTGAGACCATGCCTTTTTCATTATTAACTAGGATTTATTATTTCCTGATCGGAATTGAATTTTTAACCGACTTCAAAAAAGGAGGAGGTTCTCAATTCGTCTGTATTTTTTATGTTTTTACCTCAGAACTTTTGAAAGGGTGAACCGATTTTGAGTATTATTTTTTTTGTTTTGATGCTTGTCGTTTGGTCCTATTTAAATTGCATCAAAATCAGTCAAGTCATTTTTGCGTTACACTCCAATAACTGAAAAGTATTTACCTATCTTGATGATATAATCATTGACAATCGATATCGTAAGTAGCAAGGGTTACTAAAACTAGTGATCAATTTTTTAACCAAAAAATGGAACCGACTTTTTGGTTTTTGCCATAGTAAAAAAAATGTAACCATAAAATGGAACCGACTTCAACACCCAAAAGTGTGAAATAACTTGTCAAAGTCGGTACCATGCGCACAATATTGCGATCATAGGTACTTTTGAACTATCATGGTACCGACTTCAACATGTTATTTCACACTTTGGGTGTTGAAGTCGGTTCCATTTTATGGTTACATTTTTTTTTACTATGGCAAAAACCAAAAAGTTGCGAAGTTGCTATATATAAGAAAAAAGTTTTAAAAAAAACTTGAAACTAGCTAGAGGCTAAAATGTATTTTTTTTTCTTATTTGTTCTTTATTTTTTTTTATTTTATATTAAGTATTAACTTGGCCAAACAGATGGAAACGAAGTAATACATTTTTACAACAAGTGTCTTTTACACGAAATAATTGGCCATCAAAAAGCACGATCTATGCCTCTAAGAAATAATTTTATTTAAGGCAAGACTATCTACCTGTCTGTACCGTGTACTGATTTGGTTAAAAATAAAAGATGTTTATAATAATATAGACGTTATATATTTTATTAAACAATTAGTACCGACCCTGAGTTAGGATTTAAGACCTCTATATTAAACGCACCTTATTTTCTTTCCGTAGCGACCACTATAGCCGCTCCGCCAACGGGGCAGTTATACAAATATAATGAACCAAGATATGCATGCACAAAGCAGGTATACAAACTACAAAACTAAGTTGTTTGCCTATATACAATGATGGTACATAATCGAATATAGATAACTACACGTAGTCCATTGAAATGTTACAATTTAAGACCGAATATTGCATTTTTTAGAGGGCGCAATTTTACTTTTGAGACATATGTGGGTGGTCCATAGAAGCTTAACCTCAAGTTTGTAGGGACGCCACCCTTGTCCTCCGGCCGCCATCTTGGAAAAAGGGGTGAAAACACTTATTTCGCGATATCTTGGAAACTATGCGTCTTACAAAAAATTCTACAGCATATAATTTGCAAATTATTTTGCCTACAAATATGATTATATAACTTTTTGCCCTAAATTAAAAATTTAAGAAGTTATAACCAAAAAGAGTGAGAAAATTTTCATATATTTTTTTTTGCTCTATAACTTTCTTATTCTCATTTTACAAAAAAGATACCTCAGACCAATCTTATCATTTGAGGAATTTTTTTATGATTTTTTAATTTATTTCATTTAAAACACTTACAGCGCTACAAAGTTGACCAGGTTCATCAATGCTCATGGGAATCCGGTCAAAATGAAATGTTTAAATTATATTTTTCATATCCTTAAAAAAAAAAAAATCGTACAACTTCACTTATTCATACCTAACTGTTTTCCTTACCATAGAACTTACCAAATATAACTTACCGAAGGATAAGCAGGTAGAAAAGGTCTGAGTTACCGTTTGGGGATAAAGGAACATCTGCCTGCTACGACTATTATTATTATACGCAGGCTTAGCTGTTTCTTCTACCTCAGTTTATTCTCTTAGTTGTGCTAAATTTTTTGTTACGTGTAAACGTGTTGAAAATTGTGGATATTATTTTCAGTTTAATCAATTAAACTGCGGGTTTCGGGAAAAAAATCCTCAAAACATCATCTACAATATTGTTCTGGGGTAATTTTTTTGTCAAATGTATAAAGAAAGTTAAAGAGTAAAAAAATATATTTTTGCTTATAACTTCTTTAATATTTAATTTAGGGCACAAAGTTATATACGTACCATATTTATAGGCAAAAAAATTTTCTACAAATTATGTCCTAACGAATATTTTGTAAAACGCATAGTTTCTGAGATATCGCATAATACGTGTTTTCACCCCTTTTTCCAAGATGGCGGCCGGGGGACAAGGGTGGCGACCCCACAAACTTGAGGTTAAGCTTCTTCTATAGACCCCCATACAAGTCTCAAAAATAAAATTGCGTGCTCTAAAAAATGCAAAGCTCATGTAACTTTTCAATGGACTATAGTTATAGATAGGTGTGCTAATGTTAGTCAATGAGAAGTTCATTTAAGTCTACTTTGTATGTAAACTGTAAAGATGCGAAATGAATTTACAAAGTTACATAACATTCCACATTATTTATCAAAAATAAATAACACTTCAAAAAGGATCAAAATGTTTTATTCCATGCGACATCGTCTTTGACCGCTCGATCCTTGCTAACGATGTGCTCGTGTGCGCCGCGCTACGATAAATGCCTAAATTTGAACGATAGCGCAAGGCGTAAAGACTCTTAATAAAAAAAGTGAATAGAGTAAAGGAAAGCGACTGACACGAGTGAAATAGGTAGTTATAAGCTATATGTTAGAATGCGGATTTTTTATACTTAAAAATTTAATAATAAAGCATTTCGTATGTCTCACAAATAATTTCCGGTCTCAAATTTTCAAGAATGATTTTTTGTTCAAATATAAACATGGTTTTTAATTAAATCTACCTACTAATGAACACTTCCTGTTCATTTCACAAAGAATTTTATTTGTTTATATTAAAAAAGTATATTTACAATCACAAAACTAAATGGAAACACAAAGTAGGCAAATGTAATTAAAATACTGGAGGCGGGTAGCCCTATCGCACGTTTAAGTACAGAGCGGCTGTAGGTAATTATTTCAACGACAGAGCCGAGTTAAGATACTGTATACTTAGATAACATTACCGTGGCGTGGCTATGAGATAGAAAGAGAGACGCCTAGTAGGTGAATATAAATATTAGTTACTCTGTGCTTCAAGAGATGAAGTGCACTTATATCAATTCTTTGATCTTATACCGGCATCGGGATTCTACCATCGTACCTCGCGTCACCGGTTAAAAGCTCATCCACACATAATCGAGTCCTGGAAATCTCACACAGCTTGATTTATGCGTTCCTTCTTACCGCATACTTGCAAAATGTGGAATTATCTTCCATCTTGTTTTTCTGCAGAGCTAGCTGAGCTATGGATTCCTTTAAAAAGGGTGTTAAGAGTCTTACAGGGTCGGCAACGCATTGGTACGCGCCCGTGTTGCATATGTCCATAGGCGACGGTAACCGCTTACCATTAGGTGGACCGTATGCTTGTTTGCCACTCACATTAAAACACATTAAAAAAAACTTTATCGCTTTGTTGCTAGAGTAAGTAGAATGGCTTAGCGGAGTCTTCCTTCTGATCCTTTTTTTTCTGTGATCCTGACAGCTTTTGTATTAAACTTTGCTGGCCGCTTATCTACGCGTAACAATTGATGTGAATATCTGTCAGTAAATTTATTCAGACCAAAAACAAACAATACGGAACAGACTACCATAATATTATATTTTGGAATGCACATCTGGCTAGCTATCATCAAGTAGAAAATCTACCGCCAAACACTTCGCGGTGGCCTGCAACTTTCTTTGAGAGCCAGATCTCATTCTAGAATCTTGTTTACCACCATCGACAACACCATCACTCCATCGGGTAGCGTGTTCAAATCCTCCTGGAGATCATGTTTTTGCCATGCTAATTTTTTTTTTGTTTTCAGGTAGAAGCTCACAACTGTGGCGGGCAATTCAAAATTTTAACGGTTTTTCCAATATTTTAATGTAAGGCATTTTGTAAATACCCGCCTGGCTAGCTAGAAAATATGTCGCCGCGCACCTAACGGTGTGTTCCGGCAGCTGTCCTTGAGAACTAAATTCTAAATTAGCCTGAACAACATCTTCGACCACATAATCACTTACCATCAGGTGATGTAGTGGCTAGCGAACGAGCTATGAAAATAGCCACTACCAATTGGCAGCACGCTGGCAGTATTGCCCCGTTGAATTGCAATACTGTTAAATGCAAATATATATGAAAATTTTGAATTTCTCGCCAATTTCAGCATCCATCTTAAAATAATATTGATAAAGATATACTTAATAAGTTTGACCTACCTTGTACAGACTTTACTTCAAGCTGAAACTTTAATGTTTGGATAATAATTTCGTCGGGAATAGTTTGGTTGTTATGATCTTGTTGTGGAATTGCTTTTCTAGCTTTATATGTGCAGTTCCATTGACCGCTGTCTTCTGTTGTCAAACACTCCTTTGTCAATATCTGTACATTAATATTATTTTACATTATAGTAGAGGAGACGTGGGAGGTCGTCCTTCACCCATCTGATAACTTTATGAGACATATTATTTATCATATATAATTAATTTATTAAATTCATATTTTTGTCGTAATTCTATAATATTTTTTTTATATATATTAACCAGTGTTTATGAAGTATTAATAAACTATAAAATAAATTCTAATAGTCTAAGAGCCGGTGAAAAGCGACCTTCACCTATCAGATAACTTAGTGAGACATATATTTTATCACATATAATTTATTAACAAACATGCCTACGACAACTAGCCTATCGAAAATTTTCATAGCTATTTTTAACAGAATTAATTTTAATCAAGTTTTTTCATCACATTCACTCTTTTCATAACCAAATCAATTTCATCTCAACTGATAGTTTTTAAAACACAGAATATGTCTAGGTAGGCGTGACTACATATTTCTGTGTTTTCTCTAACACACTGGACGAATCACAATAATATATTACGAATAATATGCTTACGCTAACAACATACATAATATAAGACCGGAACACAAGAACATATCGCATGAAACCCTGGCACGGCACTTAGATGGTGTTCGGGATACAAATGAAACTTCGTGGATTCTTTAGTAACACTGAGTTGGAGAGTGCAAATAGTTCTCAAATTTGGTGACACTGCCTTGAAAAGGGATAATATGTATTAAAGACCGCGCGTGCGGGCTATCGGCGGTCGATACTGCTGCTTATTTTAATCTACCTACGTAAAACTGACTTGAACCTAAAAGCACCCTCCAATCTCAATTTTATTTATTAGTACAGAGTATTGTCGACAGATGGCACCATAGGTTACAAAAACGAGGCAATTAAAAATTATAAAACTTAAATTCGTAAGAAAGTTAGCAAACAAATTAAATAAAAAATATAGAAATGCAAAATTTAAGTTTCCTATACAACGGTGACGTGCGTTGTCCACAGATGCTATACAGCCATGTTGTGCGTCTAATGCACACAACACCCTACTCACATCACGTCAGAAGTGGTATGCTACTCATTAGGACTACTACTTCTACAATTGTATATTTAGATTACATAGGTACTTATAGGTGGAGGTGATGGCTGGATATACTTATGGATGGCGTTTTCCAAGATTTTTGTCGTATATATCAAAGTATAAAATAGGCTTTTTAAGACTACGAATTGAAAATAATGGCGTCAGAGATCTCAATTTTACGCAGCAATTACTAAACATTTGGAAATAATTTTTACGTATTTCGTTAACCATGTTATTGATATCATTTTGATAATAGATTTACATGATTGGTTAACTTTCATAACAGAGAAAAAGCTATCAAAAACTGCTCTTGAAAAACAGAGATTTGCATTTTACAGGAGGCCTAGACCGATTTAAGCCTCTTAAATATCTGTATAGATGAGTCTTAACACACACTTCAATGTGGTAATTTGGTTTTAGTAAATTTATGATAGGTTTTATTTTAAACTATAATTACCGCTTGTATCGTAGTTTGCTTAGCCGTTCTTTACCAATAGCAACGTCCGCCGCGGTCATGGGTTGGATGGGTGACCGCTAGCACGGTAATGTTATCTATATAACATTACCGAGCCGCTAGTGATATTACTACTGAGCACTTCGCTTCTTCGCAGGACAGGTTAAGCCGTCGGTCCCGGTTGTTGCCTTAGGATGGCAGTAGTTATAGCATAGTGGTAGGGCATTTTAAATGCCGGCCTGGCTAGCTACCACCCTCAAGTAGTAAATCTTTTGCCAAACACCTAACGGTGTTTAATATTTTTATAAAAATAAAAATATTATTGCAATAACGCATGCTCTGCGGATTACATTACAAACCTAACAGTGACCGCTAGCTGACCGCGAAGCTGTCCTTCAGAGCCAGTAATTCTAGGTTAGCCTCAACAACATCTTCGACCACATCATCACTTATCATCAGGTGAGATAGTGGTCTAGCTGCAGTTATGTTATAACCGACAAAGAAAATTACTCACAAAATAATACTTACAGATATATATCCATTGTCGTTTTCCATAAAAACAATACTGCATTGAAAAATAGGTACTTCCCGGGATTTTATATAACATCTGAAACAAAGGTTATCAAATTAACTTTAATAATTAATAGTAAAATAATTAAAATTAAAAAAAAAAGACCGAGCATATAAAATAAACATTATTAGGGATAACCCAAATACTACTCGTCAGATCTCACTAAAATTTAAATGGGACATGACAAGCATCAGCTTTCGAATATAAAAAAAAACAAAATCGGTACACCTTGTAAGGAGTAAAGTAGACACACACACAAAAAAATTAAATTGAGAACCTCTTTTCTTTAAACTCGGTTAAATACTGTATTAACGTACGTAAGGAAACATGCTTTGTCAATTCTCACTGCAGATACTTATGGATTGGTAATAATGGCATTTACAATGCGCTGCCGTGCTTCGATGGCAATGTAAAAATGGCAATGCAAAGCTGTCGGTCTTGTCGCATGCTATATCCTAATAAGCATTCGAAATACGACACAACATATTGTGTTATCAGCAAGAAAGACTTTCATGAGTATAGTGCGCGTCACGTAAAAAGAACGCTGGTAGAACGTAGGAGTGGTGTTTTTGCGCATGGGTGCACTCGTGCACAAAAGTACTAGGCCTATTGTTTTATTTTTGAACTAAACTTTATACCAATGTAATTATATTTTAGTTATAAATAATTTAGTTATAGATAATTTAGTTATAAATAATTTAGTTATAAATAATTTAGTTATACGAGTAAATGATTTAGTTATAAATAATTTAGTTATATATGTCGGTACTGAATAGACCCATAAATCGCGTACTGCGCAGCTTGACAGCCAGCGTTCTTTTTAGATGACGCGATCTGTAATAGTATTTTCTATATGGGACCAAGAATTTACAATAAGTTACCGAGATCAATAGGGGAGCTAAATACGAACTACCGTCAAAACCGGATATAACGACATTGCGGGGACCATTAAACTTACGACGTTATATGCGATAGTTGTTATAAGCAATATATACATAAGAAGTCATATTAATAGTCAAAAATGTTTAGAATTTTTAATAAAGTGTTTATTCTGAAATAGTTGCAATACCAACAATTCAATTTTCAAAGAATTCACGAAAAGAGCTTTTATTTTTTCTCTATTCTTCAAATCGTGGATATTGTAGAGTGTGAGACTCCACATTCCTTTGCAAGTTCACTATATGACTCGCCATTTGAAAATCTCCATATAATGTGTGATTTATCTTCAACATTAAATAAAATTTTCTTTTTTTTGCGACATGGTAATGCGAAAACACAATCAACACAATTTTGAAGCAGTGATAGCTCAGTGGCTTTGGCTATGGACTGCCGTGCAGCAGGTCCATGGTTCGAATCCCGCCGCTGGCTTGAACTTCACCGCATGGTGGAAGGGCATTTTTGCGAATGCCCGCCTGGTTAGCGACCACCCTCAAGTGGAAAATCTGTCGCCAAGCACCTAACAACAATGTGTTCCGGCAGCTGTCCTTGAGAGCCAGTCATTCTTGGTTAAGCCTGTTAACACCTTCGACCACATCATCACTTACCATCACGTGAGATTGTGGTCAAAGGCTTACCTATAAGCAATAAAAAAAAATATTTAACCTAATTATGACAATTAGTCTCAAAATTAAAAATATAACATTTGAAATGTGTAGTTTTCTTTAAAAATTTAGTAACATTTAAAAATAATCAACTTTAAAAACGAATATATGTATATTATAGAACACATCTATAACCTTTAAAAAATTAACAAGCAAAATCATCTCTATTAAATAATAAAATGTTACTTTCTGGTCGAATTTCCACAAAACAAAAGGATTTGTTGTAAAACATGACCATGCATTTTTTTTTCGTATTGTTCAATGAATTTGGCAATCATATTTTCATTCTTCCTTGTGATGTTCTTTCGGTCCAGTTAGTAGACTTGTTGATTAAAGATGGAAGATAAGATTTCACAAGGTAATTTATAATTTACTATCAAAATTGACCAACGTTTTTCGAAATGAAAACTAATAATTATTTAAGAGCCATTTCACAAAATCACGCTACTGACGTTTAGGCAAATGCCAGCGCATCGCTTACACAAGCGAAAGATGTGGCGACGGAATAGCGTGACTGTGAGTAACTCATATTGATATTTGCACTCATTAATAAATAAATATAAGTTGTGATATAAAAAATTGTGTAATTGGCATGAGTAAACAATGATAATTTAGAGTTATGTTAAATATTCTTTCCTGACCAAGAAAACAGAGTTAGTATCACAGTTAATTGAGATTAGATTAATTGAAGAATGCAATAAATCGTGTTAAAATGCTTCTATAATTTGTGGAAATTGGCGCAAGGTCTTTAATTTTTATTCCATAATTATGATAAATTATCGATATTCTAGTACATTAAGTGTCAACAAGATTATATGCCTGCTTTATAGAGTTTATTAAAAAGTTAATTTGATTAATTTTTTATACAAGAAATAGAGCTCAGAAGATGGCTATGTGTACGTTAATTCGTAAAACAAGGTGCGGGAGATTGGTCACTACAAAATACTTGAAGAAATATTTGTAAATGTGGTACATTAACTGAAAAGGGAACAAATTATTCTATTTTTATCAATTATTCAACAATTTGTAGATCTTTCCTATAATAGTAAATTAAGCGCTTAAAATCTTCGATACACGCATCAAAATGTGAAATGCCTCTTAAATAGGAAAGTTTTGATTATTCTTATTTTTGTATATTATTTGTTTTAATGGGTAAACTCAAAAGGTTTTTTTACCGATAGAAAGCTACATTATTAGCAAATAAATGACTACTAACTTAAACACGGGAAACTAAAAGTTTTTTTTTAAACCTTTTATTTTTCTGTTTTCCATTAAAATTTTTCCCTTTTAATAACTGCGTCACGTATGATCTTCTTTGTACGTATGATAATTTGGTAAAGAAAGACTTTTGTCGTTTACTGTACTTAGTGAAAATAGCACAAAAAAAATATACTAAATTTATTACAATCGGGGGCGTCAGCCACAGGTGCGTCGACCACTGTGGGCATAAGCCACGAACCCTTAACATCAAGTGGGCCTCGTGCTTGTTCCATTACAATTGCGTATAAGAAAGAAGTATAAGAAGTCGGCGGTATGCCTTTATTAAACAAAATACTATGAACTATATACAACACTACAGCTACTACAATAAAAGCATTTAGACACCTATAAGTCATAGCAGACTCATAGGCAGTCCAAATGCTCCAGCCCACTCCCAGTTGGCAGCGTGCCCAGCATGCTGGCAGCATTGCCCCGTTGAATTGCAATGCTTATTCGTTGAGCCAAATATGTGCCAGCATTTTGATCACGCGTCGCATCGACCAAGCGCTCAGATAGGTTTTGGAAAATACGATGAGCTCCCGGTCCCCACGGACCCAACGTCTCTACACCAAACGGCTCAAATATGTAACCCATACCGAGGTTAGCATATTTGCGCCGCTTGAGTTGCTCCGCCGAAGTAGCCGCAGCGCCAGCCCTCACGTTGGTTTCAGAAAGATGTGACGGCGCTAAAGTGTCCACGCACGTAGCGTCCCACACTAAGGGCCGTCCTAACTTCCACGGAACCAGAGTCATGCCGTCAGGTCTTTTACCATCGTCACGCATCAGACCATTCGGTTCGAGAATAGCTGGAACATTGGCGCTGGTAAAAGCCCGGCGAATGATATCGTTAAGGCTGGCGTGGCGGGAAATTCGACCAGCACTTCGAGAGCAGGAGAGGCCATGGTGACCGAAGAAGAAGTAGAGTTGTTAACTAAATTATTGTCATCTCTTCATATGCCTATTTTTTTTATGGCCGATATGACCTTTGACCACTATCTCAACTGATGGTAGGTGATGAATGATGATGCTGTTCAGGCTAACCTAGAAATACTGGCTCTCAAATACAGCCGCCGGAATACACCGTTAGGTGCTTGGCGACTGACTTCTACTTGAGGTTGGTAGCTAGCCAGGCGAGCATCCCCAAATTTTCATACCACCATGTTATAACGGACTGCCATCCAAAGACAACAACCGGGACCGAAACACGGAAGCGCTCAGCAGTAATGTCACTAGCGGTCTCCAATCTAACTCATGACCGCGGCGGACTTTGCTGATCGGTTAAGAACGGCTAAGCAAACTTCGCTACGAGCGCTTCAGACAAATTCTATGACTTATATGATAAAAAAAAACTTACTCTGCTTCACATGATTTGTACGTTCTCAGTACATTGGGAGGTATCTTGTTCACCTTCAATATTAGCGGTGAAGATTCATTTGCACTGAAAGTCTTGGATATGTTATTGCTAGTTGTTACGTCCAGTATGTTCGTGCCTGAAAGAACAAATCAAAAGTATTTCATAGTTATTTTCAACACCCTTGCTCATAAACTGAGCTTAATTATATCGTTCTTCGAGCCATAAACCGAACTATAACACCCTCGTGCATTATAATATTATAAACTAGTGCGTATATATATTATCCCTACAAAGTTAAGTTACTTTACTGCAAATTATATGGAAGTAAACAGAGCATTTTCAATTTAACCGGGTAATACAGATTTGTAACAACAAAGAGGTTTGTATGTAATCAACCAACAAAAATTAGCCACGCGCAAAAAACTTGCGCGCTATTTTCCATAATTTTCGTATCTTGTTTGTATCGCTTTTGTACAATTTTTTTTTCCTCGCAAGGGTGTTGAAAAAGTGCGTATGAAACTCGTGAGCAACTTGCTCATTATATAAACTATGCATCAACTGTTGTATAATAAAGGGTATTAAAACACGAATGTGCGTTTTATACGTAACTAGCGACCCACCCCGGCTTCGCACGGGTGCAAAGCTGATAGTAAATATATATTACAGAATGTATTTATATACAACGTTCACATTGTTCTATAACAAATGCAAAATGTATTTAAGGCACTATTATATAAGCATTAATGCTGTATTGCTTAAAATCCCTTCGTAAAAAACCTTGTTTTTCGTCAAAAGTAAAAGATAAAAAATGGTTAGGTATTGTGGGTTATCCCTTACAGATAGACAAACCATTGCGGACTTTTTTGTATACCTTTTTAAAGTGTACAATACTATAGTACATTATTTTGATCTATCTCGTAGGGTTCAGTCAGCGTATGCAATGTAAGCGCAACAAAAATTATCTATACACATGATATGAATCCTAAAGTTCTGAAACCATAGGATGCTGTAAGAACTGTCAAAAATGTAAATTTATGGAAAGTTTAATTGCTCGATATCTAATACAAACAAACTATGTATAGGTAATAATAGACTACTTGAAATCTCAGAGAAATCTTGAAATGCACTTGAATATTAAATTTTTGTAATAATATAATATCAAACAAATATGGCGGTATCCGACGTGAATTCGAATATTTTTTTTAAACATGGTGCTGGGTAGTGAAATGCGCGTGTCTAATAATGTTCTTATTTTCAGTATGTTTTTATTTAAAAGAGATTTATTATGAATTTTAGTACTAAATTATAACACTCATTTGGATGATAATAAGGGTACGTTGACATAGGATGTTTCAATGTTGACATTAAGCTAGCTGTTTCAGAAACTTTTATAGAGGATTTATAGCATGGGTGTAGATAATAGAACATTATAGTACAGGCGTGTAATGTCGGTGTTACCGCTGAGGCGCCATTGAGACCCGAGCCGTTCAAGGACGGTAATCATCAATACACACTGTATCATACTAGTACAACATTATTCAAAACACTTGTGAAGAAAATGATATCTACTAAAAATCATTTTCTTCATGACTAGTATTTGAAGACACCTTAATGAATAAATAACTACAATTTCAAGAGTGAAAACGAGTTGTGAAAAATGTTTCGCAATGGCGGGAAAAATTAATCAGTTTTACTATATTCGCGCGCACGGCGATTGGCCATAGACTAAAGAGGTTTCTTTTATTGGCTGATCGCGGATAGCGTTTTAGCCACGTACAAATTGGAGAATTTAAAGTTGTCTTTATTACAGAGAAAATAAGTTATATTTGAGGAAAAGTTTTATTTGTTAAAGATGTACAAGTAGAAATTATGTATTTAAATACGAAGTTACTTATATGAAATGAGCAAACAATAGATACATTAATTTATATGTTGTCTTTTTTAGTTTTTTTTTTAAAGTACGATGGAACTGAATCAATAATATAAAAAAAACTCTTTCACTTGTGAATAATAGCAATGAAAAGTCAGAATTTGATTACAGGTGTCATTATGTGCCTAATTGCGGTGAAATTAGAGCCACTTTATGAGCAAGTGTGTTGAAAATTTTATTTATAAAAACCGAGAGTCTTGGGTTAGTTCAGTGACATAGTGTACAGCTTAGAACCCGCCGGGAGCTCGCAGGTTCGTTGCGTACTCGCCGTCATGACGAGCTCGATATTTATAATCTTTAAATAGATTTACTCATTTATTCATAACTATTCCTTACACGTCGTATATTAGTTATTTAAAAATATCATAATCTATAAAATTACAACACAAGGAATTAATTTAATTAAAAAACTTTAAATCATATCAAATCAATTGAATGGTTTTTATGGAAGAATACAGACATAAAAGGACTTAAATGTATATAGGTGTAAGTTTTGTGTATTCTGCCCTAAGATTTTTTTACCTGTAGATGCGTTGTATGCCCTCCATATTTACTAGACGAATTCAGGGTAATTACCAGAGTCACTACCAGTCCTGCACTTCCGAGCATCCGGTGAATACATCGCCGCTAATCGTGTTTTTTAAGAAAAATCAGTGGACAATATCCCTTCCTTGTGTCTTTAGACTCTGCACCAATTATACAAGCACTGTGAGGGATAAGAAAACTGTTTCATTTCACGCGTAATTACTGCTTTTATTGATGAAATAGAAAATATAGACATTTTGTTTTATCTAAGGAACTATTCTCAATGAAATGGATGAGCGAGATATGTGTATCGTTTGGTGTGAGAGAGTGAAAGAGATCGCAGTGTAATGGTGATCGGAACGTCTCGTGGCGGTTCGGTGGTTACACGAATTGCTTATTTATCTCTTTCTTACAACAGATATGACGCATAATATTTGAACGTTCTTTCCTTGTCATTACAAAATGCATATACATGAGCGTAGGTATGTAGATAGGTAAATTCTAGTAAGCTTTTATAATTTATAAGCGGTGGTGTTCGGATATAACTACTCTAATATTTTACCTCTCTGATTCTGCCTGCAAGCATGCGTGCAAATTTTATTAAATATATTAATGTCACTTAATTAATATTATTACTAATGAATTATCTTAAGCTATATGAACATTTAGATCAAAGTCAGACACATAATCGAATTTTGAATAAATTTCCATTTAACTTTTTAATTTTATTAGGAATCCTGTTATATACGTCAATACAATTATTGTTTTTTTTTGTATACATATAACTTTATGACAAGGAGGTTGATACAATAGGTGGGTGAATTTTATTATCTTTTGTCTTGATAAAACCTCGTTATGTATTTGGAAAAAAATCTGGATGGTTCTTTATAAACAGAAAGATGTCTCTTATGCATGGTAGCGGGAGATAGTTAAATGCTTTGAAGAGTGGTCTACAACCATCCAGAAATCAAGCTTTGTTTATAGCACGAATGCAACGCTTCTGAATTTTAAAAGCTCTATTGACTATATAAACGGTTAAATACTTTATTACTGTTACTAAATAATATAAATGGTTTAAATCGCGTAGATTTATCATTATTTTAGTCCCGACGCGAGTTATATAGGCATATCAAGGATATTACACAATAACCTTCATTGTAATTAGGTAATAAGAATATACTATCAGTAGCTTCTCGGTACTACGATAACAAGATACATTTAGAATATAATAACCCTTTGTTTTATATAACTAGCTTATAAGAAATTAGGCAATAAGAATACATTATCAGTAACTTCCCGGTACTGCGATAACAAGATACATTTAGAATATAATGCACCTTTGTTTTATATAACTAGCTCATAAGAATTAAGATGAAATAAAATCAGTCTTGTACTGCTCTTCAAGCGAAACGCACCTCTCGTTTCTTTTTAAAAAGTCTTTCGTCTCAGCCCACAACCTAACTGGCGCAGTCGGTACGTCGCGTTTATCGGTTCCAGTGGAATAATTCCGTAAAACTAGATTCCGTGGCGTGCATAAAGAACCTACCGTGGGCAACCAGCAGAGCGTCAGGCAGCAGAAAAGGCAGAAGCAGCAGCGCACCGCATCATCAGCGAAGACTCACCCATCACCAAACAGCCTCTCATCGGCTATGCTCGTGGGGTAAGCATTAAATCTGATTATTCCCGAGAATCCTTTTATTCATTCCTAACACAGTAACTTTAAGCAACTTTTTGTGTGTTCTTAGTGTTTAGGTATCAGTATTTTTATTAATACAACTTTATCGCTTGTTTTTCATTCTTGGTTACTATCTGACTCTCTAAGATAAACATGGCTAGTGACAAGAAAGTACCAGAAGAGAAACCTACTACTGATGAGAAGTCGATTCCAACCGACTACTCAACGTTCTCAAAACTGTTACCCAGCTACGATGGGAACAAGAGAACGTTAGCATTCTACATCGAAGGTGTCGAGAATGCTCTAGAATTGATTACAAATAAAGATGACGATTGCATAGCGTGTCTTATTAGGAATAAACTGACAGGTAAGGCTGTTGAAGCGCTGTCAGAAAACCCAGGTACCAAATCCTGGGAAGATATAAAAGGTGTTCTAAAGAAAAAATTTGGAGAATTTAGAACAGAAATACAGTTAGTCCAAGAACTAATGCGAGTTAAAAGAGATAATAATACCATAGATGCATTTGGTGACAAAATCAGAGCCCTAATGTGTACACTTATTTCAACTAACCCTGAAAAAAGGGATTATTATGAGCAAATGGCTCTCGAAACTTTCCTAGATAAATTAAACCCTATTACAGCCATTTTAATTAAACTCAAATATGTACGTAATTTAGATCAGGCCATTACAGTAGCTAAACAGGAAGAAGTTAAACTAAGAGCTAGACGTAGTGAACAAAATAAGCCTAACACCTATAAACCATCCAATTCAAACAACAAGACAAACAAACCGGGTCCATTCCAAAAGAAATTCCTAAATAAAGCCCCTAACAATACGGAACAATCAAATAAAATTCATTTCCAAAATGAAATTGAAGATAGGGAAGAATACAATGACATCCCGGAACAGGAAACGGAGGACGTCTCCGAGGAGGTAGAGGATGAAAATTTTCTGACGGATCTAGAAAATCAACTCACAATATAGTTTTTATGAATAATATTCAAAACTATAGCCGCCTTCCATATATCTACATAAGCGAATTAGGTGGCAGATTTCTATTAGATACAGGTGCCTCACAATCCCTCATTAATCCGAAAATTTTACAAGATTCAAAACATATGGATATCACTATCAAAAATGAAACACATTTTATTAAAACCGCACATGCAACTTCCAAACATAAACAGGTAGCATACATAAAACTTCCGAAAAAATTATTTAACGAGGACATTACTCATAAATTTTTAATTTTTAACTTTGATTCGGATTTTGTTGGATTACTAGGATTAGATCTACTGGTCCCACTTAAATGCAAAATAGATATAAAGAACATGGTTCTCCGCACAGAAAAAGCTTTAATACCGATTAGGGACGACATAAAATCGCGCAGCAAAATAGGTCCCAAATGCGAGCAAATAATAAACCTATTATGCAACTATAAAGAAGGAGAATACTTTTCCGAAAAGAAAACAACAAAAAACGGATTAGTTTTTCCGGCTGCATTAGTCACAGTAAAAAACGGAAACGCATTAATGTCAGTAATAAACACGTCCAATAATACAATAAACCTTAAAAATTGTTGTTTCTTAAACCTTCAAAAACTAAATATAAAGAACAAAAAGCCCCAACAGGAAAATGAAAACAACACTAAAGAATTGTATATTACCATAGATAGATTACAAAAGCAGAACTTAGAAAGATTACGAACAAGTCATATGAACCCGGAGGAAAATCGTGAAATTAGAAAACTTTGTTACAATTATAGAGATATTTTCCATTGCGAGGAAATTCCGTTAACATTTACGCACGAAATTAAACACCAACTTAGGTTAACAGACAATAAGCCTATCTTCGTACGCAACTATAGACAGGCACCGAAACAAAAAGAGGAAATTAAAAAACAAATTAACGAACTCCTCGAAAATAAAATAATACAGGAAAGTAACTCACCGTGGTCATGCCCAGTACACATAGTCCCGAAGAAAGCTGATGCCTCAGGAGAACAGAAATATAGGTTAGTTATAGACTACAGGAAACTAAATGACAAAACCGTAGAAGATAAATATCCCTTACCTAACATAGACGACATTCTAGATAAACTAGGACGTGCTCAATATTTTACTACCATTGACTTAGCCTCAGGCTACCATCAGGTAGAAATGCATCCAAGTGACGTCGAAAAAACTGCATTTACAATAGATCGAGGACATTATGAATTTTTAAGAATGCCGTTTGGTTTAAAAAATGCACCAAGCACATTCCAGAGATTAATGGACTCAGTACTACGCGGATTAGATAATGTACTAACATATTTGGACGATGTAATTATATATTCCACATCCTTACAGGAACACTTAGATAAATGTAAACAAGTATTTGACAGATTCAGGGCACACAACCTCAAAATTCAACTAAACAAATCAGAGTTTTTGCAAAAACAGGTTAAGTTCCTCGGGCATACGTTAACAGATAAAGGCCTTCAGCCAAATGAAGATAAAATTGCAGCCGTGAAAAAGTTCCCTCTGCCAAAGACACAAAAAGAAATTAAGTCCTTCCTAGGATTAGTAGGCTACTATAGAAAGTTTATCCAAGACTTCGCAAATCTGACAAAACCACTAACTAAATGTTTAAAAAAAGGCAGTAAAATAACATTTACACCAGAGTACACACAAGCATTTGAAAAATGCAAAGAAGTACTTATTAATGCACCAATACTTCAATACCCAGACTTCGAAAAACCTTTCATTCTTACAACGGACGCATCAGACGTAGCAATAGGCGCAGTATTATCGCAAGGACAAATAGGTTCAGATAAACCAGTAGCGTACGCTTCACGTACACTATCAGACACAGAACAAAGATATTCCACTATAGAAAAGGAACTATTAAGCATCGTTTGGGCTATTAAATATTTTCGCCCTTACCTATATGGTAAACGATTTACTATTTATACAGATCATCGCCCACTTACGTGGATAATGTCTATTAAAGACCCAAACTCTAAACTCACACGCTGGCGCCTAAGATTAGCGGAATACAACTACGAAGTGCAATATAAAAAAGGCAAATCCAATACAAATGCAGACGCACTCTCAAGAGTTCAAATTTTACACCATAACGAAGTCAGTGAAAACCCTCAATCTAGTACATCAAACGACAACATAGACCTGGAAAATATAGATATTCGAACACTATTAGGCATGCCTACCACTCCTGATATCATAAACCAATCACAAGAAACCCAGAATCAAACAATAACTACACACCAACCCCAAGACATTACTCAAGCAGAAACAGACCCAGTCATCGATAGTATTCAAGTAGAATCAACTGTAAATAAGATCCCAGAAATAGAAGATGCCATCGATAGACAATTAAAACAACTTCACATTAGGAAAACACCCGGAGACACCTATAGAGTAGACGATAGGTCTAAAGGCAAAACAATAATCAAAGACGTATGGATCCCGATTAATAACACAAAAGAACAAGTAATACAGTTCCTAAAAGAACACACAATTCCAGATAGAGTCTTTCATTGCTTTTTCCACCACGAAGATCATTATCCACTATTCTGCGATGTATATAAATCAATTTTCAGCAATCGTGGACCAAAATTAATTCGATGTATGAATAGAGTCACACTAATTGAAAATATTTCAGAACAAACAGACATAATTCGCAAATATCACGAAGGAAAAACCATACATAGAGGCATTCAAGAAACTTACAAACACATACACAGAAATTACCACTGGCCTAATATGTTAGCTTCAATACAAAAATTCATTAATAAATGCGACAGTTGCCTTAAGAGCAAGTATGAACGCAACCCTCTGAAATTACCTCTTTCCCTAACAGACACACCACACAGGCCAATGGAACACATGTTTATGGACCTATACAGCAGCGGAGGCATAACGTTCTTAACAATAATAGATAATTTCAGTAAATATGCACAAGCAATACCGCTTAGCGCTTCAAATAGCATACATATAGCTGAAGCTCTGCTCAGCTTATTTTCAGTTGTAGGAGTACCAAAGAAAATCACAACAGACTCCGATACAAAATTCGATAACGAAGTAATCACGGAAATATGTGCAATGCATAACATACACATACACTTCACAACACCATATAACCCAAATTCAAACTCCCCAATAGAGAGACTACATTCAACTTTAGCAGAAATAATTAGAATACAAAGAATAACAGACAAGGAAGATCCCACAAACTTAATGAAATACGCCATGATAGCCTATAACAACACGATCCATTCCTCAACAGGCTTCACCCCCTTCGAATTACTCTACGGACATACCGATAGTAGAAACCCTTTAGAATTACACTGTCCTAAGGAATTCTACCAAGAATACGTAATCAAACACAAACAAATTATGAAAAATGCACAAAAACTAATAAACAATAAACTGGCAAACGACAAACAACAAATAATCGAAAGATTTAATAAAAATAAGGAAACAGCACAATTCAAAGTAGGAGACACTGTATACAAACAGGTAGCGAAAACAGCTCGGAGTAACAAACTAGAACCCAAGTACTTAGGACCGTACACAATAGTTCGTATACACCCAGAACAAATAGCGGAAATTGTAGGTAAACACGTTAATGCAAAAACAATCAGAGTCCACTTCCGCTTACTAAGGCGGCCTGAAAATGTTTCAGGAACGCCATCGCCTGCGTCGCAGTGCTCCAGCTCGCCGCTGCCTCAGCAGTCATACAGCCAATAGATAATCACAATGGGATATTAGTACTAACGGAAGCTAAAGCCCAATATCAAATAGATACATACCACCTAGCAGTAATTTACAATACAACTAAATTAAGAGAACTTTTTATAGAAATCTGCAGTAACTACTACACATTTAAACTGAAACATAATTGTTCCACAGATACTAAATCAATAACTAAACAAATAGATTACCGAATAGACACGATAGAAAGTAAGTTACTCTATTTAGGATTAGAAACCATAGGTTTTAGACTTAGTTATAGATATAAACGTGGCCTTATAGATGGCTTAGGCACTGTAGTAAAAGCCATCACAGGTAACCTAGATCAGAATGACGCTACGAAGTTTGATAGTGAAATCAAATCAATTCAATCATCACTCAGTAATAATAGAGCCAATCAGAGAAAAACGATTAGTATCATGCAGGAATTCATGAAAGAATATGAGAGCAATTTAAAGAACATTAAAAATAACCAATTAGAATTATATAGGGCAATAGATAGATATTCAACCCAAAAAACAGAATTGGAAACTAACTACCTAACAACAAGCATCTTTAATAACATCGAAAACTCGCTCCAACAGCTTTACGACAGATTAGACACTCTGGAAAACGCATTAACATTCGCTCATCTCGATAAAATGCATCCGAGCATAATCGACCCTTCGTATCTAATTGAAGAACTAAATAGCATACAGAATGAAATCAGCGGAAACCTAGCTTTTGCCCCAAACCTAAACAACATTCAACTATGGGAAAAAGCTATTACAGTAAAAGCATATAGCACTAATGAGACAATTAACTTCATACTGGACATACCAATAGTTGCAGAACAACCCTATAACCTCCTACACCTGTACTCCATCCCTAATATTAATAACACAATCCTTATACCTAAAAATCCCTTCCTTATCTTGGGAAATAATGAGTTCGCTTATCCCCACGAGCCATGCACCAAGATAGTAGAAGACGATGTAATCTGCAAGCACCTAGAATGGAACACCCTACTGCACTCAAGTGACTGCATAGCTCAACTCATCCAACATCAAGAACCACATAACTGCACATATGCAACTGCAACATTCCAAAACAACATAATCCAGCAAATTAAGGATAACAGCTGGATAGTCATCATGAAGCAAGAAGAAGTCATCAAAACCATCTGCGGCAATGACGTACAATATCAACGAAGCAAGGGCGTTTTCCTGATAACAACTGATAATAACTGCAAAGTACAAGTTATGGACAGAACCCTGACAACACATCAGCGGTACGTCAACATCCGGGAAACCATACCACTACCACGTGCACACCAGACACCAAAAGTCTTACCTATCAAGATAAAGCTAGAAAACATAGAACTAGACAACCTGAAGAAAGCCTTACAACAATCAAAAGAGGTTGAATCATCAATAATAGATCCAGTTATCATTTCAAGCACTCCTAGCTGGTCATCGATATCCCTGTACATCCTAATACTTGCGACAGGAATAGGAGTGGCAGCATACAAGTTCTGGTGGATACCCAAGTCGGCGCATTCTCCAGTCCTGCAACAACCGGAAGCTGATGCAATCCAACTTCAGTTGCAGCCTTCGACGCGCCTCCATCTTAAGGGGGGAGGAGTTATATAGGCATATCAAGGATATTACACAATAACCTTCATTGTAATTAGGTAATAAGAATATACTATCAGTAGCTTCTCGGTACTACGATAACAAGATACATTTAGAATATAATAACCCTTTGTTTTATATAACTAGCTTATAAGAAATTAGGCAATAAGAATACATTATCAGTAACTTCCCGGTACTGCGATAACAAGATACATTTAGAATATAATGCACCTTTGTTTTATATAACTAGCTCATAAGAATTAAGATGAAATAAAATCAGTCTTGTACTGCTCTTCAAGCGAAACGCACCTCTCGTTTCTTTTTAAAAAGTCTTTCGTCTCAGCCCACAACCTAACTCGCGCGACGAATATTTTTGACCATGAGCTTTGTTCTTTTTTGTTTACGTAACGAGAACGATGCGTGCAAAGAACTAGAACTTCACGAAATCGTCGTTTCGTATTCCCTGTTTTCTCTTCCAAAACTAAGCCGATTCCATTATATCTCGGCTCTTAATTCTTTATAAAAACATCTTCTAAATTGTCTGAATAATGGTGCACAGATCTCTGTGGTAAAACGGCTCATTTTTGTGATTTTCAGGATCATACTTTATTTGACGCGTAGCTTTAATTTTAACTTTATATATTATAAAGGAAACCGTATGGGCCCTAGAGGTATTATGCGAGAAGAACTTAGGAATACATTTGTATTGCAAATGTCACAATGTAAGAATGTCAATGTCTAATTCTAAGGATACTGAATAAGACATACATTGGAATATTACAAGATAATTGAAATTGGTAAAAATACGGAGTCCTTTATAACCTTTGATTTATTTATTACATCTGAAACAGTGATGGCTCAGTGGCATTGGCTATGGACTGCCACGGAGCAGATCCATGGTTCGAATCCCGCCGCGGGTTTGAGCTTCGTTAGCGTTATTATTTTATTATTTTGAAGCGCTCGTAGCGAAGTTTGCTTAACCATTCTGAATCGATCAGCAAAGTTAAGCAACGTCCGCCGCGGTCATGACTTGGATTGGTGACCGCTGGTGACATTACTACTGAGCGCTTTCGTGCTTCGGAGGGCACGTTAAGCCGTCGGTCCCGGTTGTTGTCTTAGGATGGCAGTCGTTACAGCATGGTGGTAGGGCACTTTGCGAATGCCCGCCTGGCTAGCTACCACCCTCAAGTTGAAAATCTGTCGCCAAGCACCTAACGGTGTGTTCCGGCAGCTGTCCTTGAGAGCCAGTAATTCTAGGTTAGCCTGTACAACATCTTCGACCACATCATCACTTAACATCAGGTGAGATAGTGGTCAAAGGCTAACCTATCATGCATAAAAAAAAAATACTTACAATTATTGTTTTTTTTTGTCTACGTATAACTTTATGACAAGGAGGTTGATACAATAAAAGTGGGTGAATTTTATTATCTTTTGTCTTGATAAAACCTCGTGATGTACCTATTTGGAAAAAATCTGGATGGTTCTTTATAAACAGAAAGATGTCTCTTATGCATGGTAGCGGGAGATAGTTAAATGCTTTGAATAGTGGTCTACAACTATCCAGAAATCAAGCTTTGTTTATAGCACGAATGCAAAGCTTCTGAATTTTAAAAGCTCAAAAAAAAATTGTCCTGGCGCGCGACGAATATTTTTGACCATGAGCTTGTTCTTTTTTGTTTACGTAACGAGAACGATGCGTGCGAAGAACTAGAACTTCACGAAATCGTCGTTTCGTATTCCCTGTTTTCTCTTCCAAAACTAAGCCGATTCCATTATATCTCGGCTCTTAATTCTTTATAAAAATATCTTCTAAATTGTCTGAATAATGGTGCACAGATCTCTGTGGTAAAACAGCTCATTTTTGTGATTTTCAGGATCATACTTTATTGGACGCGTAGCTTTAATTTTAACTTTATATATTATAAAGAAAACTGTATGGGCCCTAGAGGTATTATGCGAGAAGAACTTAGGAATACATTTGTATTGCAAATGTCACAATGTAAGAATGTCAGTGTCTAATTCTAAGGATACTGAATAAGACATACATTGGAATATTACAAGATCATTGAAATTGGTAAAAATACGGAGTCCTTTATAACCTTAAAGGACATTTGATTTATTTATTACATCTGAAACAGTGATGGCTCAGTGGCATTGGCTATGGACTGCCAAGGAGCAGGTCCATGGTTCGAATCCCGCCGCGGGTTTGAGCTTCGTTAGCGTTATTATAAATGGATACTTTTCCTTCTTCGTATTTTGTTCTTTCTCTCTGCTTTCATTCTCATCTCTTCTCTTTATGTTATATAAATGCTCATATTCTTAGTCTCCTTTACAATATATTGTTTAATCCTACATCCCCGCGCTATCTCAAGGAACGTTTTGATTTCCTTCACTGTTCTTCATACACTTTAAGGTCATCAGAAAATCTTACACTTGAAATCCATCCTCATACTAGTTCGTTCTATAGCAAATCTTTCACTATTCAGGCTGCACGCTTATGGAATTCTCTTCCTGTATCTATAAGACAAGCACCAACTCTCAGAATGTTCAAGGATCAAGTAAAAAAGTTTTATTTGTCCAATTAATTTTGCACTACATTTTTGAAAATTTCTAGGCTTTATATGGGATAATATTATGATATGTATTTTAATATGATTTATTTATACATGTATATCATTATCTATTTATGTATGTTGATATGTATATATATATATATATATATATATATATATATATATATATATTTATGTGTGTATTTATTTATTTTAAAAACTTACATGCTATTTTTATACATTTGTTTAGAAACACTAATAAATTTAGTTTTATTTTTAAAATATTTTTGTGAATTTGTACTTTTTCATTGTTAATTGTTAGACTACACCCGCCCCAATTGTTTTGTTTATTCAACTCCATCCTAAGGGTGCCTGGTAGAGATCACTTTTAGTGATAAGGCCGCCCATTGTAACACTATGTTATTATTATTTAATTAAATCTTATGATGTAAACTTTAATATTTTAAATGTGGTGTAACAATAAAGAGTTTTCTATCTATCTATAATATATTCTATCCTTATACTACAAATTTATCTCATGGATTTTGAAATGTTATTCTATTATCACATCCGTTTGTAAATAGTGTCGGTAAGTCGTCCGACCCGTGAAAACCCAGGAAATAACGTATACGATACGTGACGATCTTCTTCAGAGAGCAACGATTGGGAATCGTGACGCACACATTTCAAATGAATAACTTCCAGAATTAAATAATTATGTAGGTACTCAAATGGTAAAAGTTATTCACGGTAGTTTCCCGATTGAACATTTTTAACCTAATAGAACGTACGTACCTATTTAAAATTGTAAAATATTATTTACATTTCAAAATCTCAAAAGGTTTTTTTTGTCTTTTAAAATCTCGTTGCAAACGTTTTTTTATCCTGTTTTGTAGAAAAGGGTGTTAAATTTTAAATTATGTAACAGTTACAAAAATAGTAGATTATTATACAAGGGTCAAAAGGAATCCATTCCCTTACGACTCTTACGAGGTATATAGACGGCTTGGAATCCGTCCGAGTAGGAATTGATGACTTACAGCCGTGTGTTTACTCTCTACTTTTCATTTCGAATATAAGGAAATTAAAAAGCTGTACTTTTTTTTTAATATTGATTGATAGTTAGAATAAAACTTTGAATTGCCGTGTAATTTAGAATAAAACAGGTTTGTTGTTTTATTTTTCAAATGACTGCTGTCAAAATACAAAAACAATGGTCTAAATTAGTAACACCAATTAATATAGATATCAAGAGCGACATAAAATGTGTCAGTTGTCAAATAAATATTGAGAGTTTTGAGTATATTTTGTTCATGGGTTAAACGGGTCAAAAGGCATGAGTGAAAACTTTTTCATCCCACTGATAGCATCCCATTTTGCACATGGTATGTAAATTGTGCAAATATGAAAAGTTGATTTAGTTTGGCAGATCTATGTTTTTATAAATTTACAAATTATTGGAATACAAAATGTTTTGCCCCGGGCGGGAATTGGAGTACGAAATTTCGGCGACACAGCCGTACCCCCGGTAGCTTAATAGATAAAGCATCCGGCGCGAAATCGGAAAGACGCGGGTTCAATTCCCGCCCGGGGCAAAACATTTTGTATTCCAATAATTTGTAAATTTGTGATTTTCGCTTAGTACGCGGTAGTGCTTGTAATCATAATATATAGAACTATGTTTTTATGATTTTTGTTGACCTGTGAATTTACCCCAGTCAATAATGAATAAAACAAAGGTTTTCTCTGTCAAATTCAATCTAAATCAAATTTACCCAAAAATCAAGATAACTTTGAAAAGTCACTAAAACACACTTTTCTCATATCGTTGTGTGAAATTCATCGTTTTCTTTCATTGTATTATATTCAATTGGGTGTAAAAGAACATAAATTTAAGCGATATTAAGATATAAGTATAGTATAGTAGGTATTAAATCAAACTGTAACCATAATTTTTATGGAGTTTCCCTAAAGATTTAAAAACATATTCAATGGTAAAAGTTAACCAACCTGACTCTGTTGTCTATTTAAAATTTATTGAGAAGTAGGAAAAATTTGTGAAATTTGAAAAAAAAAAAATATTTGGAATATTTACATTTAGTTAGTAACCTAAATGCTTTTATTGTAGTAGCTGTAGTGTTGTATATAGTTCATAGTATTTTGTTTAATAAAGGCATAAAAAAAAAAAAAAAAAAAAAAAAAAAAAGTTAGTAACCAGCCAAATAATAAAGTTTATTTTTAATTTTAAATATGGAACACACCGCGCCATTGCCGCGGGCCATTAATTCAGGCTGGTTCAGAAACAGAATTAGTGACAAGCTTAAAATGTTCATACTTATATAGATAGAAAAAAGAAGATAGAAAACTCTTTATTGTTACACCACATATAAAATATTAAAGTTTACATCATAACATTTAATTAAATAATAATAACATAGTGTTACAATGGGCAGCCTTATCACTAAAAGTGATCTCTACCAGGCCACCTTAGGATGGAGTTGAACAAACAAAACAGTTGGGGCGGGTGTAGTCTAACAATGAAAAAAGTACAAACTCTAAATATATCTTAAAAATAAAACGAATGTTATGTATGTATAATATATGTATAATATAACGAATATATTTATAATTTCTAAACAAATGTATAAAAATAGGATGTAAGTTTTTAAAATAAATAAATACATATACGCATAAATAAATATATACATATCAACATACATAAAAAGATAATGATATATATATATACATATATACGTATATATATATATAAATGAATAAATTATATAAAGATACATACATATCATATACTGTTATCCCATACAAAGCCTAGACATTGACAAAAATGTAGTGCAAAATTAATTGGACAAATAAAACTTTTTAACTTGATCCTTGAACATTCTGAGAGTCGGTGCTTGTCTGATAGATACAGGAAGAGAATTCCACAAGCGAGCAGCCTGAATGGTGAAAGATTTGCTATAGAACGAACTAGTATGAGGATGGATTTCAAGTGTAAGATTTTCTGATGACCTTAAAGTGTATGAAGAACAGTGAAGGAAATCAAAACGTTCCTTGAGATAGCGCGGGGATGTAGGATTAAACAATATATTGTAAAGGAGACTAAGAATATGAGCATTCCGGCGAAAACGTATTGTCAGCCAATTGAGCTTAGAACGAAACTGAGAGACGTGATCATATTTGCGTAAACCAAATATGAATCTAATACAAAAATTTTGAAGACGCTCAAGTTTATCTATAGCTGTTCCTCCGTGAGATCTAGATAGCAGGCATCAGCGTAGTCAAGAATTGGAAGTAATAGAGATTGAGCTAATGCAATTTTAGTGGCTGTTGGAAGAAAGTTGCGCAACCTTTTTAAGGATCCTGCTGCGGCAAATAGCTTGCGACTGGTAATTTGTATCTGTTGATCCCATATACCTACTATACCTACGTTTAACTTGAGAAAGTCACATTTATTCCCGCCCTAGATAAAGCAGCACGAGTCGAAGCGAGCTTATGAGCCAAAAATTAGCTGATAATTTTTTTGGCGTTTCATATAATAGTCTATCTAGACAAGTTTAATAGTCCAAGCTTTTGTTTTGCTTCTTTAACAACAAAGATGGACAAGAGCGTCAACACGGTCCTACTGAGTCATGCGCAAGGTTGGCACAATATGTCTTCTCTGTCAACACAAAGAATGACAAGAACATACGTGAGAGTCGGCACCTTGTCACAAGTACACGGAAAAAAAAAATTGTTTCAAATCAAGAATATATCTATTGGTCAAGACATTCCGTGTTTCATATATGGGGAAAACAATATATTCTTGAGATTAGTAAATATTTGTCTTGATAATAATTTTTCATGTAAGTATTTATTTACTCTTACTAAGATTATTATGTTCTTATTAAGAGAAAGTAGCCATGTCTCTCTCTAAGTACATCATTGTTCTTATTTAGAGAATCAGAAATTCTCAAATTTAAAACAATCCTTACTTGAATAGATGAACTCATTCGTTCACTCATTCATTAGATTCTAACAAGAAAAAAAAATATTCTACTGTCAAGTACATAAATAGTTCAGTTAAGATATTATTCTTACTTCAAGTAAAATATATACTTCTGAATAAATATTATTATTAGACCAACAACAGAGTTTTCTACGTACAAGAAAATTTATTTTAGGTAGAACTAAAAATTTTCTTATATGAATACTGTGACTTATTTATGTTAAGAAACCAAAGTTCAATGAACAATTTTCAGTTCTCATTCCAATATTAAGTATATTTAATGTAAGTAATTTTAGATCTTAGTATTCTAATAGATGTTTTACCCGAAGAAGTTGTATTGATTCGTTCAAAAGAATATGTATGTTGCACGAAGACAGAATTTTCTACAGGGTAGAATATCAGATTTCTTGACTCGACAATGGAATTTCACTGTAAGAAACCTCAGTTCTTGTTCAAAATAATTACATATTTTACATTTAGATCTTAATTATCTTAGTAAAATAATGGCGCGTTTTATTGTAAGAAGTGTAATTACTTGGTTCAAGTCATTCCATGTTTCACTCGGAAATCACATAATATGTTGTAAAGAATATCCATTATCTTGGTTCAATAATAGGTTATTTTTGTAGAAGGAGTCTTAGTTCTTGGTTCAAATCTCTAAATGTTTCATACGGAGATCAGATAATATATTAGGAAAAATATCAATTGTCTTGGTTCAATAATAGTGCGTTTTACTGGAAGGAGTCTTAGTTCTTGGTTCAACTCATAAAAGTGTTTCATATGAAGATCAGATAGTATTTTGTTAAAAATATCAATCATCTTGGTTCGAAATCAAAGAACTGAGACTTCCTATAGTAAAAAAGCACCATGCATTTTACTATAAGAAGTTTCAGTTCTTGGTTTAACATAATATAATGATATTTTGATAATTGATATTTTCCATTAATACAATAAGATATTCATATAAAACGTCCAGTTAGTAAACAAGAACAAAAACTCACTTACAGAATACAGAGCCTGGTACACTGTACAGATCTACCAATCTGATCTCCGCCTTTCAAATCTGCAAGTAAAGTAGGATAATAGTTAAAAGTAGTTCTAAAAGTGATAGAATAAAAACATCTATTATCGTAAAAATAAATAAAATACAATAAATATTTTCTGTTGATAATTATTTATTTATAAAATAAATTAAGAAGCATACAATTGTATTATATAATAATTATCATATTGACTATACATAATTTTATTTAATATATAAGTATTTTAACGACTCGGAGTGGTTATTAATAATTTCAAGATATGTACTAAAAAATTATACTTCAAAATTATTCACATTTTGTAATTGCTTACATTATTTTAACTACATGGTTTGGCGTTATTCGTTTTTTTTAGGAATTACACTTTCAGATAAACACTCAAACATAAAATCAATGAAACTAATTATAAACTCTAAGCTAGATTTCAAGAATATCTTACTATCACAGAACCATTTACCATAATCCACATGTCATAAATGTAACAGATTATATATAGATATAATTTCGGAATTCACTCACCAGCGTCCTCATTACATTGAAAACCTTTAATACAAATGATACAAAATGCCTATAATGTAGTTGAGAATTAAACCACTCTGGTACTCTGGTAGAAATGCGTGAAATGTAGGTGACTTAAAATTCAATCTAACCTAATCTACCACCAGATAATATTTTTTCTCATTATTATCAGCACCACATTATATGTTATGAGGTATGATTGAACACTGCTTGTTGAGTCGAGCATTTTTCTTCACCTCCTCCCTTTTATTTTGGACATCTCCAGGATTCTAAAAAAAAGAGAATAAATGAAAATATTGCAAAATACATAAAGCTTTTATAGACGATAGGTATCTTTAGACCATAATCTCACATAATGTTGAGTGGTCAAAGATGGCAAACAGGTTAAACCTAAAATTAGAACTGTCTTCAAAATCAGCTTCCAGAAGACCCCGTCCCGTTAGATTATTATCATTTATATCATCTAAACTGCAAGTTAGCGGTTAATCAGACAGTGCATTTTATTATATACTGTACATAATCATGAAATATGATTTGACACACTTTTAAAAGTTTTGTGTAGAAAATACTGACATATATATTATATTTTAGTATGGAATAGAATGTTGATTGAGACTTCCTAACATAATAATAAAAATATATTATATGTGTAATAGATATGTGTTTTCATACATAATTACATTACATAATTACAATTGATTTAATTACCTGAAAATCAATAACAAAGTTCTGAATTTGCTCCAAAACGTGGTAGCCTTCCTCTTGGGGGTATTGAGTTGAGGAGCATAACACTTATGTTTCATTGGTAAATTTTTGATCTGAAATGTAAAAAAACACATTGTATATTCTTGAATGCCGGTTTATCTAACAAGAAAATCTATGTATACCTATATAAAACATTATAGAGAGAATAGGTAGATATATATACATCGAAATCCATTCTGAATAATTAACGAGGAATAGACACACATACAATTACAAACATACATTCGCATTTATAATATAATATTTAAGGATTATTTACCAACAAGGCTGATGTTGAACTTTATCATAAAGAGTTGTCATTATATCAGTAGGTATGTAATACAATTATGTATTACCTGCTTACCGTCCGTTAACTTGGCTGTACTTAATGTATCCAAACAGCACGTTCCAGGCAAAGAAAATCTAGCAGCCCCTATGATGGATATTTTTTTTCTATCTACAGCTATTTATAAAGTAAGGAACAAACTTACCTAACTGAGCACAAATTAGGTTGCTATCTCAAGCATAACTTGAAAAATATTCACTTTATTAAACAAAATTTACGAAAATGCTATTAAGCGACGCGTGCGCCTTTCGCTCGCAGCGCAGTGTATTGTGTGTAGCCAACATCATCCATATAAAGTCCCGAAACTTAATCATATTATCATTATTATTTAACATAAGTACATATAAATATTATTTTACATTCGAATAACTTTTCATGTAGGTTGACGATCAGTGTTAAATACTGCCAGTATAGATGATTACCTATTGTTGTATTATTACCGAGTCTGTATATATTTGAAAATATTGTGTAAATTGTAAAAAATTGAGAAAACTTAAATTAAACAATATCAATCACGATCAACACACTAGGAATAAAGATAAATTGCGGTGCCAGGTTTTAGATTAGCAAAGACAAAAAAAAGGTCATTCTTAGGTAATTGTGTGCAGTTTAATAATAAAATTTCCGAACATATTACAACGCTCACAGAAGGAACATTCAAGTTGCACGTGAAACAACATTTTGATTAAGAAATCCTACTACACAGTTTATGATTACTTAAATAACCAAAATACTTGGACAATTTTGTCACCTACGTATTTTAAAGAAATATTATAATAATTTTATCATATAGTAGGTACCTACGTAAAAAGATATTTAAATCAATGGTCCCGAGTTTCTTGTCCATTCTTCTCGCAGTGGCTCTGTACATTTGTTTGCTGAACATGGCAGTACAGAGTACAATATTTCAATATTAAAATTTCTAATTGACTTTCACAAGAGCGTCGTAGATGTCTAAATTGAATGAATGATTTTGACTTTGACCTGACTTTGATTTAATGTCATAACTAACGAAATCCATGGGTTCCTGCAGCGGGTTTGAGATTCAGTACATGGTGATAGGGTACTTTACTAATGCTCACCTAGCTAGCTTTCAACCACTTTGAATTAGGAAATGTGAAGCCGAGCACCTAAAAGCACATGAATAAATAACCGTATTCATGTGCTTAAAGGTGATAATCGGACAGTTTTAAAACACTAGCACCAATATATTTGGGCACTAGCGGGGTTCAAACCCTACCATTTTGCCGTTATACTACGAGTATATAAGTCTACCAGTCCGAATTAGCCGAGTAAGCTTATACTTTTGAAATGATAATTTAAATATCCTATTCATAATATGAATTTCATGATGTTTATTCGGCATGCATAATTGATTATAATTAATAGTATTTTTACGTTCCGTAGTTTACCCACAACAAGGGAGAACTAGACAAAACTAAAAAATTGCAACACTGAATAAAATCGGAAATAGAGAAACCCCTTCTCAAACTAAAAACTGACTACTTGATCTGAAAACACACATTTTGAATGAAGAAACCGTTATTCTTGACTGGAAATTTGTCTTTTTACTTTAAAATTCATGGTTTTGATTCAAAAGCTAGTGATGGAAACTTTATTTTTTTTATGCCTGATATTATGATATTAGCTTTGACTACTATGAACTATATATCACCTGATGGCGAGTGATGATGTAATCGAAGCTATTGTTCAGGCTAACCTAGAATTCGATTTTCTTGTTATAACCATAATTATGTTTAAATATGTACATACGTATCTAACGTAGGTATGATTTCGATCCCCAAGCCGCCTGCCAAGCGTGGCGATTATTGCAAACATCCCTTTAATAACTCGGTTCAGCAGTGCACAATTCGGCTGATACAACATGATGGATATCATCTACAAGTTTGTAGATATAATATATTTGTTTGACTTCTAAGACTGAAAAACATTAAATACGTACCCTATATCTACTTGTGGAAGTCAATTAAAGTGTGAGCGTCAGAGTGTTTCAATTAGCATGTTCCCGACTTTAACGAGTTTGGTATTTCATATTTTTCAATATTAAATGTCAAGTCAGTTTTGTTCTGAAACTACGATACTTAGTGAATTACTCACTGAGTTCACAGTATATATAGGTTCATCGTATCAAAATGGAATGTGGACTTTACAATACAATTGGTAGCAGAAAGGATGAATAAATTTAAAAAATCTAACTACTTTATAGAAGTCATCATTATCATCAACAGCCATAACATCCACTCGTTATTTATATATTACAAAAAGTAAACTTACAGCTAAGGAGCCAAAACGTTAACAATTTTAGACAAAACATAATATTCTTATAAATAGTTCTAAAGGGATCGACATGGATGTCGACATTTTGGACAGTTAGGAGGAAACAGTTTATAAGATTTACTGCCCTTGCCGTGGGTGCATTATTGGCATATCGGGTGCGTAACTTGCTAGAAAATGCCAACAGACGGTGCCGACGACGCTCACCTACGCTAGTGTAGTTTTGTGGAACATAATAGCTTACTCGAAATGGTGCTGAGGGATTATCTACTGAATTGCGCAACAGCATACAGTAATGCATAATCAGTAGAAGCTTGCGCCTGCGCTCTAGAGTAACAAGCCCTACCATACCAGATACACACAAGGATGGGAAAAGGAAGGGGTAGTAACCGTATATCTTCTTATAGACGGACCTGGCAAACTTACGCTGAACTCTTTCCAAAAAAGGAATGCTTGGAATGTTAAAGGAATGCCTCCCCTTATAAGAGCTGTAACACATGCTTGACAGACCTCTTGGAGACCGCAGTGTAAGATGGGAATTCTTCAGAAAGCTGCTGCCCACTAGTTGGATCTATGTATATTAGCTAGTGACTTCTAAATTACTCAGGTTAAATTGTCGGGCTCAGCTGGTTGTCTTCAAGAACTGCAGCAGATTTACTGTTTCTTAACCAAAGAATATTGCATCAAGTAAATATTCTTAGATCAAAAACAAAAAATTTCGGCCAAGATTGGTTTTCTTTATTAAAGATACGTTATAACTAATTTTACAATCTAACACTTTGCTTTGAAAACTTTAATATTCTTCACATAAGATAAGTCACTCTCTGCAGTAGAGATGTACTTTATCGGTTCAAAGTGGTATATAGTTTGGCTGTTAATCCAATATCTCTTAACCTAATAATATCGTATCAAAAATCAATCAAGAACATAGGTACATTTAAGTATTCCTTTTCTGAAGTGAAGATGAATAACTTCAACAATTAACAATATATCATTATTGCCTCGAAAACTTAAAAATTCTTCATTTAATAGAAGCCACCATCTGCAATCAAAATTTAGTTTTTTAGTTATAAAATAAGATTGTTTTGTTTGAAAAATAATGTCTCTTTACCTAATAATACCGTATCAAATATCAATCAAGAATTCAAATTTAAGATCAAGATTTGTTTTTCTTTACTGAAGATGAATTACTATAATAATTAACAATCTATCACTATTGGCTTGAAAACTTTAAAATTCATCAGATTAAATAAGTTTATGTCTATAATGGACATGTGTTTTCTTGGTTCAATAAATGATATTGTTTTCATGTTAATCTAAGATTCTTAACCGAAGAATACAATATCAAATAAGTATCAAAAACAATGAAACAAAGATCAAGAATTTGATTTTTTCACTTAAGATAAATACATTCCACAATCAACAATCAATTACTTTTGCTTTGACAACTTTAACATTCTCTATCTAATATAGGTCACTTCTGCAGTTGAGATATTTGTCTTGGTTATACCAAGTATATTGTTTTGTTGTAAATCCAATGTATCTCAGCATGACAATACCAATTCACAGTTCAATAAAGGATATATGGCTCAGATATAGAAAACAAAGATATTTAAGAGGATAATTATTTTCTTGCTCGGAAATATGTTTATCCTTGTTATTTACTTCTCATAATTATTTTAAATGAATAAAAGAAATTTCTTGTATTAAGACCATCGTTGTTGAAGGAATGGAAATATTATCTTAATCCAATAAAACTTTTATTATTCTTGGATAAAATTTCAGAATTCTTATGCTAACTCCGTACATATTCAGAATGAGAATTCATAAAATATTTCATTCAAAATATAATATTTTCTATAGTCAAGAGCAAAAACATCTCTGACGAATAGTTATAATCTTGATGTAAAAATATAAAGTGAGAATAATATTATTTATCTTACATCAAGATTATAACTATTCGTCAGAGATGTTTTTGCTCTTGACTATAGAAAATATTATATTTTGAATGAAATATTTTATGAATTCTCATTCTGAATATGTACGGAGTTAGCATAAGAATTCTGAAATTTTATCCAAGAATAATAAAAGTTTTTTTGGATTAAGAAAATATTTCCATTCCTTCAACAACGATGCTCTTAATACAAGAAATTTCTTTTATTCATTTAAAATAATTATGAGAATTAAATAACAAGGATAAACATATTTCCGAGCAAGAAAATAATTATCCTCTTAAAAATCTTTGTTTTCTATATCTGAGCCATATATTCTTCATTGAACTGTGAATTGGTATTGTCATGCTGAGATACATTGGATTTACAACAAAACAATATACTTGGTATAACCAAGACAAATATCTCAACTGCAGAAGTGACCTATATTAGATAGAGAATGTTAAAGTTGTCAAAGCAAAAGTAATTGATTGTTGATTGTGGAATGTGTTTATCTTAAGTGAAGAAATCAAATTCTTGATCTTTGTTTCATTATTCTTGATACTTATTTGATATTGTATTCTTCGGTTAAGAATCTTTGATTAACATGAAAACAATATCATTTATTGAACCAAGAAAACACATGTCCATTATAGACATAAACTTATTTAATCTGAAGAATTTTAAAGTTTTCAAGCCAATAGTGATAGATTGTTAATTATTATAGTAATTCATCTTCAGTAAAGAAAAACAAATCTTGATCTTAAATTTGAATTCTTGATTGATATTTGATACGGTATTATTAGGTAAAGAGACATTATTTTTCAAACAAAACAATCTTATTTTATAACTAAAAAACTAAATTTTGATTGCAGATGGTGGCTTCTATTAAATGAAGAATTTTTAAGTTTTCGAGGCAATAATGATATATTGTTAATTGTTGAAGTTATTCATCTTCACTTCAGAAAAGGAATACTTAACTTAAATGTAGCTATGTTCTTGATTGATTTTTGATACGATATTATTACGTTAAGAGATATTGGATTAACAGCCAAACTATATACCACTTTGAACCGATAAAGTACATCTCTACTGCAGAGAGTGACTTATCTTATGTGAAGAATATTAAAGTTTTCAAAGCAAAGTGTTAGATTGTAAAATTAGTTATAACGTATCTTTAATAAAGAAAACCAATCTTGGCCGAAATTTTTTGTTTTTGATCTAAGAATATTTACTTGATGCAATATTCTTTGGTTAAGAAACAGTAAATCTGCTGCAGTCCTTGAAGACAACCAGCTGAGCCCGACACTTTAACCTGGGTAGTTTACAAGTCACTAGCTAATATACATAGATCCAACTAGCGGGCAGCAGCTTTCTGAAGAATTGCCATCGTACACAGCGGTCTCCAAGAGGTCTGTCAAGCATGTGTTACAGCTCTTATAAGGGGAGGCATTCCTTTTACATTCCAAGCATTCCTTTTTTGGAAAGAGTTCAGCGTAAGTTTGCCAGGTCCCTCTATAAGAAGATATACGGTTACTACCCCTTCCTTTTCCCATCCTTGTTTGTATCTGGTATGGTAGGGCTTGTTACTCTAGAGCGCAGGCGCAAGCTTCTACTGATTATGCATTACTGTATGCTGTTGCGCAATTCAGTAGATAATCCCTCAGCACTATCTCGAGTAAGCTATTATGTTCCACAAAACTACACTAGCGTAGGTGAGCGTCGTCGGCACCGTCTGTTGGCATTTTCTAGCAAGTTACGCACCCGATATGCCAAAAATGCATACACGGCAAGGGCGGTAAATCTTATAAACTGTTTCCTCCTAACTGTCCAAAATGTCGACATCCATGTCGATCCCTTTAGAACTATTTATAAGAATATTATGTTTTGTCTAAAATTGTAAACGGTTTGGCTCCTTAGCTGTAAGTTTACTTTTTGTAATATATAAATAAATAAATAACGAGTGGATGTTATGGCTGTTGATGATAATGATGACTTCTATAAAGTAGTTAGATTTTTTAAATTTATTCATCCTTTCTGCTACCAATTGTATTGTACAGTCCACATTCCATTTTGATACGATGAACCTATATATACTGTGAACTCAGTGTGGAATTCACTATCGTAGTTTCAGAACAAAACTGACTTGACATTTAATATTGAAAAATATGAAATACCCAACTCGTTAAAGTCGTGAACATGCTAATTGAAACACTCTGACGCTCACACTTTAATTGACTTCCACAAGTAGATATAGGGTACGTATTTAATATTTTTCAGTCTTAGGAGTCACACAAATATATTATATCTACAAACTTGTAGATGATATCCATCATGTTGTATCAGCCGAATTGTGCACTGCTGAAGAGTCATTAAAGGGATGTTTGCAATAATCGCCACGCTTGGCAGGCGGCTTGGGGATCGAAATCATACCTACGTTAGATACGTATGTACATATTTAAACATAATTATGGTTATAACAAGAAAATCGAATTCTAGGTTAGCCTGAACAATAGCTTCGATTACATCATCACTCGCCATCAGGTGATATATAGTTCATAGTAGTCAAAGCTAGCCTATCAGGCATAAAAAAAATAACGTTTTCATCACTAGCTTTTGAATCAAAACCATGAATTAAGACAAATTTCCAGTCAAGAATAACGGTTTCTTCATTCAAAATGTGTGTTTTCAGATCAAGTAGTCAGTTTTTAGTTTGAGAAGGGGTTTCTCTATTTCCGATTTTATTCAGTGTTGCAATTTTTTAGTTTTGTCTAGTTCTCCCTTGTTGTGGGTAAACTACGGAACGAAAAAATACTATTAATTATAATCAATTATGCATGCCGAATAAACATCATGAAATTCATATTATGAATAGGATATTTAAATTATCATTTCAAAAGTATAAGCTTACTCGGCTAATTCGGACTGGTAGACTAATATACTCGTAGTATAACGGCAAAATGGTAGGGTTTGAACCCCGCTAGTGCCCAAATATATTGGTGCTAGTGTTTTAAAACTGTCCGATTATCACCTATAAGCACATGAATACGGTTATTTATTCATGTGCTTTTAGGTGCTCGGCTTCACATTTCCTAATTCAAAGTGGTTGAAAGCTAGCTAGGTGAGCATTAGTAAAGTACCCTATCACCATGTACTGAATCTCAAACCCGCTGCAGGAACCCATAGATTTCGTTAGTTATGACATTAAATCAAAGTCTAGTCAAAGTCAAAATCATTCATTCACTTTAGTCATCTACGACGCTCTTGTGAAAGTCAATAAGAAATTTTAATATTGAAATATTGTACTCTGTACTGCCACGTTCAGCAAACAAATGTACAGAGCCACTGCGAGAAGAATGGACAAGAAACTCGGGACCATTGATTTAAATATCTTTTTACGTAGGTACCTACTATATAATAAAATTATTATAATATTTCTTTAAAATACGTAGGTGACAAAATTGTCCAAGTATTTTGGTTGTTTAAGTAATCATAAACTGTGTAGTAGGATTTCTTAATCAAAATGTTGTTTCACGTGCAACTTGAATGTTCCTTCTGTGAGCGTTGTAATATGTTCGGAAATTTTATTATTAAACTGCACACAATTACCTAAGAATGACCTTTTTTTTGTCTTTGCTAATCTAAAACCTGGCACCGCAATTTATCTTTATTCCTAGTGTGTTAATCGTGATTGATATTGTTTAATTTAAGTTTTCTCAATTTTTTACAATTTACACAATATTTTCAAATATATACAGACTCGGTAATAATACAACAATAGGTAATCATCTATACTGGCAGTATTTGACACTGATCGTCAACCTACATGAAAAGTTATTCGAATGTAAAATAATATTTATATGTACTTATGTTAAATAATAATGATAATATGATTAAGTTTCGGGACTTTATATGGATGATGTTGGCTACACACAACACACTGCGCTGCGAGCGAAAGGCGCACGCGTCGTTTAATAGCATTTTCGTAAATTTTGTTTAATATAGTGTTATAAAGTGAATATTTTTCAAGTTATGCTTGAGATAGCAACCTAATTTGTGCTCAGTTAGGTAAGTTTGTTCCTTACTTTATAAATAACTGTAGATAGAAAAAAAATATCCATCATAGGGGCTGCTAGATTTTCTTTGCCTGGAACGTGCTGTTTGGATACATTAAGTACAGCCAAGTTAACGGACGGTAAGCAGGTAATACATAATTGTATTACATACCTACTGATATAATGACATCAGTAACAGACAACTCTTTATTATAAAGTTCAACATCAGCCTTGTTGGTAAATAATCCTTAATTTGTATGTGTGTCTATTCCTCGTTAATTATTCAGAATGGATTTCGATGTATATATATCTACCTATTCTCTCTATAATGTTTTACATAGGTATACATAGATTTTCTTGTTAGATAAACCGGCATTCAGGAATATACAATGTGTTTTTTTACATTTCAGATCAAAAATTTACCAATGAAACATAAGTGTTATGCTGCTCAACTCAATACCCCCAAGAGGAAGGCTACCACGTTTTGGAGCAAATTCAGAACTTTGTTATTGATTTTCAGGTAATTAAATCAATTGTAATTATGTAATTTAATTATGTATGAAAACACATATCTATTACACATATAATATATTTTTATTATTATGTTAGGAAGTCTCAATCAAATATTCATTCTATTCCATACTAAAATATAATATATATGTCAGTATTTATTACACAAAACTTTTAAAAGTGTGTCGAATCATATTTCATGATTATGTACAGTATATAATAAAATGCACTGTCTGATTAACCGCTAACTTGCAGTTTAGATGATATAAGTGATAATAATCTAACGGGACGGGGTCTTCTGGAAGCTGATTTTGAAGACAGTTCTAATTTTAGGTTTAACCTGTTTGCCATCTTTGACCACTCAACATTATGTGAGATTATGGTCAAAAGATACCTATCGTCTATAAAAGCTTTATGTATTTTGCAATATTTTCATTTATTCTCTTTTTTTTAGAATCCTGGAGATGTCCAAAATAAAAGGGAGGAGGTGAAGAAAAATGCTCGACTCAACAAGCAGTGTTCAATCATACCTCATAACATATAATGTGGTGCTGATAATAATGAGAAAAAATATTATCTGGTGGTAGATTAGGTCAGATTGAATTTTAAGTCACCTACATTTCACGCATTTCTACCAGAGTACCAGAGTGGTTTAATTCTCAACTACATTATAGGCATTTTGTATCATTTGTATTAAAGGTTTTCAATGTAATGAGGACGCTGGTGAGTGAATTCCGAAATTATATCTATATATATAATCTGTTACATTTATGACATGTGGATTATGGTAAATGGTTCTGTGATGTAAGATATTCTTGAAATCTAGCTTAGAGTTTATAATTAGTTTCATTGATTTTATGTTTGAGTGTTTATCTGTAAGTGTCATTCCTAAAAAAAACGAATAACGCCAAACCATGTAGTTAAAATAATGTAAGCAATTACAAAATGTGAATAATTTTGAAGTATAATTTTTTAGTACATATCTTGAAATTATTAATAACCACTCCGAGTCGTTAAAATACTTATATATTAAATAAAATTATGTATAGTCATTATGATAATTATTATATAATACAATTGTATGCTTCTTAATTTATTTTATAAATAAATAATTATCAACAGAAAATATTTATTGTATTTTATGTATTTTTACGATAATAGATGTTTTTAGTCTATCACTTTTAGAACTACTTTTAACTATTATCCTACTTTACTTGCAGATTTGAAAGGCGGAGATCAGATTGGTAGATCTGTACAGTGTACCAGGCTCTGTATTCTGTAAGTGAGTTTTTGTTCTTGTTTACTAACTGGACGTTTTATATGAATATCTTATTGTATTAATGGAAAATATCAATTATCAAAATATCATTATATTATGTTAAACCAAGAACTGAAACTTCTTATAGTAAAATGCATGGTGCTTTTTTACTATAGGAAGTCTCAGTTCTTTGATTTCGAACCAAGATAATTGATATTTTTAACAAAATACTATCTGATCTTCATATTAAACACTTTTATGAGTTGAACCAAGAACTAAGACTCCTTCCAGTAAAACGCACTATTATTGAACCAAGACAATAGATATTTTTCCTAATATATTATCTGATCTCCGTATGAAACATTTAGACATTTGAACCAAGAACTAAGACTCCTTCTACAAAAATAACCTATTATTGAACCAAGATAATGGATATTCTTTACAACATATTATGTGATTTCCGTGTGAAACATGGAATGACTTGAACCAAGTAATTAAACTTCTTACAATAAAACGCGCCATTATTTTACTAAGATAATTAAGATCTCAATGTAAAATATGTAATTATTTTGAACAAAAACTGAGGTTTCTTACAGTGAAATTCCATTATCGAGTCAAGAAATCTGATATTCTATCCTGTAGAAAATTCTGTTTTCGTGCAACATACATATTCTTTTGAACGAATCAATACAACTTCTTCGGGTAAAACATCCATTAGAATACTAAGATCTAAAATTACTTACACTAAATATACTTAATATTGAAATGAGAACTGAAAATTGTTCATTGAACTTTGGTTTCTTAACATAAATAAGTCACAGTATTCATATAAGAAGATTTTTAGTTCGACCTAAAATAAATTTTCTTGTACGTAGAAAACTCTGTTCTTGGTCTAATAATAATATTTATTCAGAAGTATATATTTTACTTGAAGTAAGAATAATATCTTAACTGAACTATTTATGTACTTGACAGTAGAATATTTTTTTTTCTTATTAGAATCTAATGAATGAGTGAAGGAATGAGTTCATTTATTCAAGTAAGGTATGTTTTAAATTTGAGAATTTCTGATTCTCTAAATTAGAACAATGATGTACTTAGAGAGAGACATGGCTACTTTCTCTTAATAAGAACATAATAATCTTAGTAAGAGTAAATAAATACTTACATGAAAAATGATTATCAAGACAAATATTTACTAATCTCAAGAATATATTGTTTTCCCCATATATGAAACACGGAATGTCTTGACCAATAGATATATTCTTGATTTGAAACAATTTTTTTTTTCCGTGTGTAGGATCACGAGGGATATCGTCTGTTAGTCCTACTGAATTCAAACAAAAATGTACAACTTCGTTATAATGATTTTCAAGTACCAGGCAAACATGACTGTAAAGGATGTTATCCAAATTGCCAGTTACCTGAAGCAGAATAGTACAGAGAAATATCACTACTTCACCAGTACCAATAGCATAGTATCGTTAATGGTACTCTTATTTTGTAGCCCTAGTACCATAGTATTATATTATTATTGTAGGGTCTGTTTCAGAATGTTCGAGTAAGTTCCGGTTTTACTACCCAGAACATATTTAATATTATAAAACATTAGCTTTGCGTTTCACAGTCATCGATATCGATTAGCCTATCCATCGCGCTGTATGTTAACTGTCATTTTTATCATTCAGTTATTTTATGTGTTGCATAGCAACCCGAAACTTTATTAGGACATTCTGAAACGTATTAAACTAATATGTACTAATATCACATGAATAAAAATTCATTCCCGTGCTTATATTATGATATTGTTTCATAAGTTTTGTAATGAACAAAAAAGGCAAATTAGAACAAAGTACCAGGCCATCAGGAATAATGAGGAGGTAAAGAAGAACAAGAGAAGGTTGAACGTGACATATTATTAAACAATAATATTTTCTTTAAACTTTCGTGAACTAAACTAAAAAAAATATGTTTTCTCTTATACAAAGTTTTGGCCAGCTTCCTTTCTGACACCTGTGTTTCTGATACTAATCTCTCAATAATACTCACTTGTATTATTAGACACTTCACATGAACCAATTATATGAACAAAATAAACCAATTGCACTAATCCAATCCAATATATCTTATACATGTTCACTGCTTTGCTTCACTCATTGTAGACTGACTAATCACAGCTAGAAATTTGAACGGGCGTGGTGCTAGTAGGTTGACCATAAGGAAAAAAGCAGGATATCTGGAGGACAGAGTCCGCTGAGCTATAAAGCTGTATCCGTTTGGCTGGACTCACTGTAAATACTATAATAAATACTAGCGGCCCGCCAAGGCTTCGCACGGGTATTTAATCAAAATTTAAAAATTATAAATTTAAACACATAAAAAGTAGTTATTGTGACATACACGAAATAGTTAGACATGGTATTGCGTACTTTTTGTAGATATTGATGTCCTCTATAAAAATGTAGTACATGACTTTGCTCTATAGTCAACAATTTCCGCGGCGTACGCGATGTAACGATTTTTTTGGTATATTTTTTCACACGTTGGGTTACATTATTGAATTGTTCATACGGATCCCTAAGTTTTTGAGAATATTCTATAGCCTATGTTCATCAGGGATAGTGTAGAATTCTAATGGTGAAAGAATTGTTCAAATCGGTCCAATATATAAGTAGTTTTTAAGTTAATTAATTACATACAAAATTACAAATCTTTCCTTTTTATAATATAAGTATAGATATAGATTATTACTTAGTTTATTGCATTTGAAACGTGACTTGGCACATTTTAGTGTTCCGTACCCAGAAGGCTAAACGGAGCAATATTTATTTACGAGACTCCGTTGTCTGTCTGTCCGTACATCCCTATGTCATGACATGACTCGATAGCTCGTAAACGGAATTAATTACAAATCTTGATATTTTTACCTATAAAGTTCGCGCACTAAATGATTGTCACATTGCATCTTTTTAAATCTGCTTGATACTGCACTGCGCTCGTCACTCCAGGACGTTAGTTCTTACGTTCACCGGGCCTGGGCCGCTACTACAATTCACCGAAGTTTAATGTTGTTCGATCTGTTTCGGTACAACGCCAGGTCTGCCGATAGTGTCAAAATTTCAGCATTTGACAGCGTCATTGGTACCCTGTGCGACAGTTCATAGCTATTGACAATAGGCCATCTCTGCTTTAAACTCCATTAATATGATATTTATATAAGGTGGATATTAATATATCAACAATACTGCGGGGGGTGGTGTGGAATCGGTACCTGAATGTTTTCCACTCATGTTTAATTTTCACACACAAAATCAGTAATAACTATATTAACTATTATCTAAGCTGTGGCACGTCTACGAACGTGGTGTATATTCAATATTCTCAAATTTTACTTACCTACATTATTAATAATTTTAAATCTACGTAAGTACCTATTGTATTAAGTTACAGGTATCTATGTATGCCGTATTGTGTTAAGCCGCTACCGCGTCGCGCGTTCTTTTGTCGCAAGCCGCCAAAGACCGACCAGAGCAGAATAGGCAAGTACACGAAACAGATGTTTTGTTGTGCCTACTTTAGCCGGTCATTGACTTCCCGTGGCCACGGTAATGTTATCTATAACATTACCGTGCCGTGGCGTTCGTACGTGTGTAAATGGAGTAAACAGCGGTTGTCGCTATCATGCTCAAAGACACTGCTCCACATAGTAGTGTGATGAGTTCCGATATTTTCTACTCTGTGCCAAGATTTTAAAAGAAGACATTTAGACTTCTTTATTTTGCCCTACTCTTTTTAAATAAAAATGACCACCGGAAACCAGTGATTTGAAATATATAGATTAGTTATATCCGAACACCACTGCTCTAAAAGCTTACTAGAATTTACCTATATACATACCTACGCACATCTATATGCAGTTTGTAATGACAAGGAAAGAACGTTCAAATATTATGCGTCATATCTGTTGTTAGAAAGAGACAAATAAGCAATTCGTGTTACCACCGAACCGCCACGAGACGTTCCGATCACCATTATGCTGCGATCCCTTTCCCTCTCTCACACCAAACGATACACATATCTCGCTCATCCATTTCATTGAGATTAGTTCCTAAGATAAAACAAAATGACGATATTTTCAATTTCATCAATAAAAGCAATAATTACGCGTGAAATGAAACAGTTTTCTTATCTCTCACAGTGCCTGTATAATTGGTGCAGAGTCTAAAGACACAAGAAAGGCATATTGTCCACAGATTATTCCTAAAAACACGATTAGCGGCGATGTATTCACCGGACGCTCGGAAGTGCAAGACTGGTAGTGACTCAGGTAATGCATTCGTCTAGTAAATATGGACGCCATACAACACATCTACAGGTAAAAAAATCTTAGCCGGAAACACGTTGTCTGTGATATTGTGTATGTGAAAATAATTAAACATATTCAGTTATCGATTCCACCCACACCCCACCCCCCTCCCTCCCCAGTATTGTTGATATATTAATATCCACGGTATATGTAAATAAAATGCCCTACTTCATGGTCACCGCGGATCAGCCAATTGTCTATATGAAGGATAAATAATAGATTTTTCCTGGATATTGTTTGTTATTAGTTGTGGCTATTTACGATCAAAACCTAACACTCAAAAATTTACTCAACTTGTTGTTCGCTTCGAAGGGAAAATCAACCATATATATACCGGTTGTGTAACAAAAACATGACCTAAAATTAGAGAAATATGTTTAGAATTAGAAATATGTATTATTGTTTTCTGCTCGGCTGGCCATGTTGGGAGATACGGTGACAATCGATGGACAATTAACATTAAAGATGAAAAGTACCGCATGGCGTGAAGCGTCCTCTACACGTAGACAGATTCGTCTGCAGATGTCATCGTCGGATGCGTCCGCCGACGTGTAGACGAACCACCCGGTTTGCTCGACTGTGGTAGGTATTTAACATCGGCCGATGCGTCCGCCACGAATCCGTTTGTTGTCTGTTTTTGTGGCACGGATCAAAGGATTTCAGCGCGAGCGCTCGGTGTCTATCCACACGTCTGAAGACGCATCAGTGTTCATCGAGAAGCGAATGAGAGTGCACGCGTGCTTCTTGCAGTCTTTTTTCTTTCTTTAGGTACCAACTTACTCGTTAAAATAACTTACATGAGCACCAACAAAACATTTAAATTCCTGGAGCTATATCAAGTAGTTAATACTGCCTATGTAATCCAAAAAATAAGTAGCACGAATGAAAATGTAAGTATACAATTAATTTATTTTATTTAACTAGCTACCAATATCAATCAATAAATTCTACTATCAATTGGATAGTATTTAATAAAACAATTTGGACATTGCATTTTTATTTCAGTTGGAATTAAACCGCATTGACAAACAATCAAAGTAATATTATACAGGTAAAGGTAGGTAGGTATTTTGATCGCGTCAACGCGACATAAGGTTACTGATATACCCACATTATAAGTATTTATTGTTTCAGATTACTGATTCGTGGGCATTTCAGTACTTTTTTCGGTTTCTATGTATAGTCAGCATCCACCACCTTCTTCTCCATTTTTTTTTAAATAACTGCGATGCACTCTCAAAAACCTATAGTACTTAAAACTACTAAATAAATAACTGCGGCAGCTACGGTCTCAATATCCATTTTGCGTGCGTAAGTGTTGCGTCTGTCGAGAACCAACACAGACTGATCAACCTACACACGTGTGGGCGGCTCGTGGAGATCCATCTGCGGATGTATCTTCCCAAATCTGCGGACGCATCTGCCGACGTGTAGAGGAGGCTTGAGAAGTAGAGGTCGCCCGGGCGCCCGGTGGCAGGACGAGATTGTATCCAAAGCAGGATGAGACTGGATGACCACTGCTAAAGATAGGGAAAAATGAAATTCTTTGGAGGAGGCTTTTACCCTGAGCGGGTCCACATTAGAAGAAAATTAAAATTCATGAGTAGTAGATTTATTAATGTTACTTAGTAATATATAGTAATATAATTATCAAATATCATTTTTATCTCATTCATATGGAATTAAATATGTAAAGCTATTTTATTATTATTGTTTTATTATAGGTATAGTTTTCCAAAAGAGTACATATATAATAATAACAAATACTTTTAAAAGTATCCTAAAAAATATTAAAGAATATTTTAATAAAACACTTAAAAAAGCATAAAATTATATATCTAGTGACAATTCCGCCTAATTTTGTGTGCGCATGTCTCGATCGTGCGCTCGGTAAGTCAAGACCTCCTTAAGATGCTTCGTTTAGAAGTGAAACTAGTCGGGTATTCTTCCGGTTAGGCTGCGTGATGTTTGTGACGTCACGTAGATAACAGGAAAATTAGGCGGAATTGTCACTAGATATATAATTTTATGCTTTTTTAAGTGTTTTATTTAAATATTGTTTAATGTTTATTAGGATACTTTTAAAAGTATTTGTTATTATTAAATATGGATTTCCGCAAAGTAACGCCTGAATCTATCCAGTACATATATATCAATAATATATATGACTTAGTCACAAGAGACAGAAACAATATTAAAAAAGTCTGAACCGATTCCCAACACTGAAAGTCTGAAATAACTTGTTGAAGTCGTTACCATGCTGATTCCAAACACGGAACTCATATTATCTTGGTCTATATATGAACTCATTTTATCTTGGTCTGTATATGTTATGTAAGGTTGAGAAATTGTTATTTAGTGCGAGTATTAATCCTGAGCGTACCGAATGTATCAAAAAAAGTGCAAGAAAAACAGCCGTAAAAATGTAGCAAATTTACGTTAATAGGTAAAAATTAAGAGTAAAATTATTATATTTGATATTATATACAGGGTTATTGGTAAAAGGCTAACAACCTCTTAGGGTCTGCTAGTCATAACAAACATTTTGAGATTTTTTTGTTATATGTGTGTTTAAATGCCTACTCCGAGCCATGCGCGCCCGTCACACCAACACTGGAACGCGCCGTGCTCCCTTTGAAAAGAGTTTTGAAAATATTTATATCAAGTTATAAAAAATATCAAATAATACATTACAGGCACAAGAGACTTTTAACATCAGGTGGTCCTCGTTCTTATTCCGGCCAAAACACAAAAAAAAAACTATATAAATAATAATAATCTCAAAATGTTTCTTAGGACTAGCAGAAGTCAACCCTAAGAGGTTGTTAACAAATTGAGAAAATGTTTTTCGTTTGTGGTTTTTTTTATTTTATTTTTTAATTAACTTATAATGTCTACTCCGAGCAAAGAGCGCCCGCCGCGGCTACACAGGACCGCGCCGTGCTCCCATTGAATAGAGTTTTGAATATTTACATCTAAAAGTAATACAAAATATGAAATAATACATTACAGGCATTATCGGCATTTTCTACCTCGCACTGCCACACTATGGAACCAGCTGCCTGGTGAAGTATTTCCGAACAGTTACGACTTAGGAACCTTCAAGAAGAGAGCATATTCCCTCCTTAAAGGCCGGCAACGAGACCTCTGGTGTTGTGGATGTTTGTGGGCGACGGTGATCACTTACCATCAGGTGAGCCGCCTGCTCGTTTGCCATCCTATCCCATAAATAATATAAAATAATTTAAAAATTAAAAAACACGCCTGCCGTACCAAAAAGTAAACGAAAAAATTACAAACAAGTTACATGATTTTAATGTTGAATGGCTACAATGTAGGTACTAAATAGATTATATTTACTGTGCAATTAAAACACCATTGAACCCAGAAATGGAGAATAGATAACCAATATTTTCATCGAAGTCGGGGGACATGTAAAGAACTATTCCAAGGAACTGTTTTTGGTACGGCAGGCGTGTTTTTTAATTTTTAAATTATTTTATATTATTTCGTACCTTTTAGTGATAAAACAATATTTTTGCAAACGCACAATGTGCCACAAAACATAACTTATATTTTTTTGGAAATTAATATCACGCAAAAGATAACGTGAAATATATTTTTTTATGATTAATTAATTATTAATGATAACTTTGAGGTCGTTCAGTTCTTGCAGAGACTTTTTGTCATGGGGCTCGTTGATAAGCTTTCGTGGATCCAAAACACCAATTCTTCTAGCTGTCTGACGCGACTAAGAGCGACATAAACTTTCATCATCGTCATCATCAGCCGGAAGACGTCCACTGTTGAACAAATGCCTCCCCCATAGAACGCCACAAAGAATGGCTATTAGCCACTTGTGACCATTAGCTACCCGCGACTTTTATGATATCGTCAGTCCATCTAGTGGGGGGCCTATCAACTCTACATCTTCCGGTGTACAATGGTACCCACTTGAGAACCTTTCTTTCCCATCGCTTATCAGTTCGTCGAGCAATGTGGCCTGTCCATTGCCACTTCAACTTGCAAATTCTGAAAGCTATGTCGGTGACTTTGGTTGTTTGGCGAATATCCACGTTCCGGATTTTATCGCGCAAAGTAACTCCGAGCATAGCTCTCTCCATGGCTCATTCAGTGACTCTGAGCTTGTCCATAAGGGCCACTGTTAAGGACCACGTCTCGGTGCCATATGTCATCACTGGGAATACACACTGGTTGACGACTTTGGCCTTCAGGCACTGCAGGATCTTTGACGAGAAAATGTCGCGTAACTTCCCGAACGCTGCCCATCCGAGTTGGGTTCTTCGGGCGTTTTTTTTTTCGAAGTTGGGCCTACCTAACTGGACAGTCTGTCCCAGGTAAAATTACATAAACTTTGCCCCTTGGCAAAAATTTTAGCGCCTAGATCCACGACGGCTCTGTCCAGTGTCGTTCCTTGCAGGTTGTGCACTGTCACAGCCTAACATAATTTCAGTGGTAGCATGTGCCGCTCGACTTTACCTTGACCACATAACGCGTCAAATTCGACAACGCGTCAAATTAAAATTTGACACCCAAACTGACTGTGTTGCCACGCATTGTTTTGTCATAGAACTCAACGAAAACGGCTTGCGGTAACTCTCCCGGTTACGACGTAGCGCTGGCCATACGAATTATCGGATGACTTCCATAGCGCCATTTACCAAGCCGTGTCCAAATTTAATATTTTTCCGCAACATTACCCTAGTATCAGTGGTAACTTTTAAGAATGGCCTATATACCTTCTGTTACGTCTTTTATTGTGTAGTTTTAGTGTCTTAATACGTCTTTTATTGGGATCAGAAAGTATAAATTCGGGTTTTGGCCGCTGTCATTTGGTTTTGGCTTCTACGGATGTATCTGATGCTACCACGTCAAACAACCGGTAAATTTTGGCGAGTTCGATGGTCATCGTTTGATTTTGATTTGGTGGTTCGATTCATCCACCTGTCTTGTCGTGGGAAATTTTCGCACATACTCGCCATCTGGTCCAGTAAGTGGTACTCTACGAGGATCCAGGATTTTAACCCGTAAACTATTCAAAATATCGACAAATGTGGTGTCGTCTGCTTGCCTCACATTCTGTGGCAGTTTGCAGAAGCTATATAACGTCCATAAATCCATTTCAGCAGTTAAATGTGGCGGTTGTTTAAAGCAGTAGTATGCAATAAATGATTCTGATTCTGATTCAGTATGCTCCGCTGACAGATGTAGCTACTAGTGGAAGCTGCATCAAGTCACTAAACAGTAAAATGTTAACACCACCAAAATATTCATTTCTTGTAGTTGTGTATGAAATGCCTTTCTCTCTGAAGGCGTTCTCCGGTCAAAAAACGCATGGTCTCTGTCCTGCCGCATGCCGGTGATTTATTTATTTTTATTACTTGTGTCTACAAGAAGCAAGTGTAGAAACGAATAAGACAATATTTATTACTTTTGATATTAGTTAACCAATGTATATTGAATACTACTGTTATATATTTTTGTTATGTACTAAGCAAGCTCTAGACGGTGATAGTAAAATTGGTAAAATTTTCACGATTTTTTTTTAAATTTTATTTTAATTTCATGAACTATGGCCCCCTCTTTAAATTTTTTTAAACATTCACTAGTCTATGTTACCCGGAATAACTCAACGCTTCTAATGATATGACAAACATCAAAATCGGTTCAGCCGTTACGAAGTTATGGTGGAATAAAGAAACTCACAAACATACATACATACATGAACCCTAAAAACATAACTCTCCTTTTTTCATGCAGTCGTGTAAAAAAACAAAAAAATAAAGGCACATGAGACTTTGACATCAGGTGGTCCTCGTACTTATTCAGTCAAAAACACATAAAAACATTTTTTTTTAATTATTTTTTTTTTTTCTAAACAAAAAATAAATAAGTATAACAATGTTTGTTAGGACTAGCAGAAGTCAACCCTAAGAGGTTGTTAGCATTTTACCAATAACCCTGTATAAGCTGTCTTTGTTAGCCAGTGTCTGTTCTAAGTTGAACCTGTTTATCAACACATACCGAATCATCACTTACCATAACATTATCAAAGACTTACCTGCGAACATAAAAAAATGTACACGCACGAGGTAAACTCAGCCTAACAGATGCATTTGTGACGAAATGCACTGCATCCTTCAATCAGCGACATACAGCTGTTAAGTCTCATGTGACTGCTATTTCATAATTCCTTACCCACTCTCGAGGACTGTTGCCAGGACACACGTTAGGTGCTTGTCGATACATTTTCTAGTAAAAGGTGTTAGCTGGCCAGGCGAAGCTCAAGCCGGCGCGTGAGAACTGAATCTTGGATCTGCGGCACGGCAGTCAGAGCTATTGTCTCGCCATCCCGCCACTCGGCCATCATGGCTTCAATCACTGCTCATTGATGACTGCGCAATTGGTCAATACCATTTTATTTATTTTTTGTTCGAAAAACTTACAGCCTAATTATTACAAGCAAATTAAAATTAATCTTAGGATTACAAATTTACGAGAGGAAAAATTTTGGTCATGTGCGGGATTCGAACCCACGTCGATCCACCCTTTTAGCCGGTTAGCTCAATTGGGTAAGAGCATCTTACCCAATTGAGCTAACATGACAATGAGTCAGAACTCAAATTTTTCCTATCGTTATTATCCTACGTTTTAACCATCGTATTGGTATGGAGCGACATCTTTAGTTCAACTTACGTTGTACTACAAACAAGACTAATTTTGCATTATAAAAATCAAACTGGACCAATTACAAGTTTTCACTTTTAACATGAGAATTTGAAGTAGTAGTAAATAATTATTATTTTGGGAAATGTTGTCATTACCATACATATGTATCTGTTTTATTCTAGATCAATATTGACATCACTGAATAAAAAAAACTTATTTTTAAAATTTAAGTAAAGAAAGCGCTAGAATATGAAGATACCTTTTATAGTGCATTAATTATACATAATCTTTAAATTATATAATTAATTTTACTCTTTGCTTATGTACCAAATTGTTTCTTTGCCATAAAACATAATATAATAATTATGTCTTTGCATTGCCGCTATAAATTTGATTATAGCTCCATCTATCGGCAACGAGTTAGTTTTGTAAAAGTATCCTAAACCGCACCTTCCTGTCGCGTACAAAATTGCGTTGGTCTGCTGTGTAATGCAGAACAAATAGTAGCTACATTTCCGCCCCTATTCCGAAAGTGTGGTTGGATTTCAAGGTCGGTTGTTAGACTGACAGCAACCCTTCCGAATAGGAAAGCTCTTTGTGGTGCCCGCTGAAATATAGGACCGCAGATCCAGCCGCCGGATATTCATCTGGACTTAAAAAAACGCGTTGTAACGTAACTGTACATTTGTAGGTGTTTTTATATATATACGCTAACTTTCTCAAATTGCCTAATTTACGTGCAAGCTCGATGCAAACGGGTTAAACTATTACAATGCTGATTTTTATCCAAAAGCAGGCATCAATTTCCAATCCTATTTTAAAAATAAAAACTATTTGACACAAAGCTCTTTCTATTTCATGAACGCCTAGTACTTTTAACTTAGAATTTGATTTTCTTCATTGCTATTTTGACATTAAAGGCCCGTTTCAGAATGTCCTAATAAAGTTTCAGGTTGCTATGCAACACATAAAATAACTGAATGATAAAAATGACAGTTAACATGCAGCGCGTTTCAAGCTTTAACCGGTGGATAGGCTAAATCGAGTACTGTGAAACGCAAAGATAGTGTTTTATTTATTAAATATGTTCTGGATAGTAAAACCGGAACTAACTCGAACATTCTGAAACAGGCCCTAAACATGATGAATTTTATCGAGGCAATGGAACTAACAAAATGCTTATTTTTTAATAAAGCCCTTTTCCATGCGAGTGTCGATGCATAGTGCGTTACCGGCAATGAAGACGTTGAAAAGTCATTATGTTCAAAAACCAGCATAAATTGGTACGTGGACACGAACATCTACACTGATACTGGAGTTCAAGTTGTATTGCTCTTTTATACTTCCGGCATATCTTGGTCGATTTGGATAAAACAAACTCGAGCAACTGCAAAAGAGTTTCCAGAACATATCACAAAAATAATCACTTCAAGTTATTGGATTGTTTCTGAGATAGCGTGGTCAGATATCTAGATATTCAAAGCCATTTATCTCAGCGGGGCGGTCATATAGGCCATTTTGCCCCAGAATGTGAATAGTTTGTAATAACTAAGTCTATCGATTGGCATGAGTTTCAATCGTGTTCAGGTAATAATTTTTTTTTTTGGTGGGGGAAAGTAGATTACAAACCCCTTTGCAGTTGCCATATTACGCAGTGGAAAAGCGGCAAGGACGTACTCGGCGGCGCACAGTGGGTCGAAACGGACAACACAGGGACATATGATTTTTTTTTTCGAATTGGCTTTTTTGTGATGTAAGCGAAGGAGTTTAATATTATATTAATATATATATATATATATATATATATATATATATAATAAATCATATAAAGATACATAGATATCATAATATTATCCCATAAATAAAGCCTAGACATTGACAAAAATGTAGTGCAAAATTAATTGGACATATAAAACTTTTTAACTTGATTCTTGAACATTCTGAGAGTCGGTGCTCTGATAGATACAGGAAGAGAATTCCACAAGCGAGCAGCCTGAATAGTGAAAGATTTGTTATAAAACGAACTCGTATGAGGATGGATTTCAAGTGTAAGATTTTCTGATGACCTTAAAGTGTATGAAGAACAGTGAAGGAAATCAAAAAGTTCCTTGAGATTGAGATTAAACAATATATTGTAATTATTGTAAAGGATACTGAGAATATGAGCATTCCCACGAAAACGTATTGTCAGCCAATTGTGCTTAGAACGAAACTGAGAGACGTGATCATATTTACGTAAACCAAATATGAATCTAATACAAACATTTTAAGACGCTCAAGTTTATCTAGCTGTTCCCCCGTGAGATCGAGATAACAGGCATCAGCGTAGTCAAGAATTGGAAGTAATTAGAGATTGAGCTAATGCATTTCAGGTTTCAAATCCATTTTGTTAGTTTTACCTGGAAATATTTGTGAATTTCAAGTACAAAGATTTCAGAAAATTTTTTAGAGGTGTATCAAATTTGTTTGGTACCAATGTTGGGTCAGTTATTTTTAGTATATTTTTATGTATATATACTATTTTTAATTGGGTCAGTTATTAGTACGAACGTCGAATGTCTTTGTGGTCCATATATTCGAACAGTAGTTAAATAAAATAAGGATTATAAGAGTAAAAGCAATTTGCGCCTACTAAAACATAATTAATGGTCAAAACCAAATCTTTGAATTATTATGATATTAAAAAAATATAAAAGCTACAAGAACACTTTCTTTAACACACTATCTCGTTTGCTCGCTGGTCTGAGGTGCAAAATTTACTAATAACAAATATTTTAAGAAAACATTAAATTCATATTTTATTAAAACACTTAAAAAATAAAATAAAAATATCTAGTGACAATTCCACCTAATTTTCCTGTTAAGCTGGCGTGACGTCACAAACACCACGCAGCCAAACCGGAAGAATTTTCGACGCGTTTCGGTTCAACACGAAGCTGCCTCAGGAGATTTTGAATCTACGAGCGCGCACGATCGAGAAACAATTTAGTGTTTCGCAACGGCGGAAAAATTATTTTGCATCTCGTACTTTGCTTCCTCAGGTTTTAATATAAGTACTGGCACTTTTTGAAACGCTCGTAGCGAAGTTTGCTGAGCTGTTTTTAACCGATCATCAAAGTTGAGCAACGTCTGCCTCGGTCATGAGTTGGATGGGTGAAAGCTTACATTACTGACTTATACTACTTGAGCGCTGCCGTGCTCCGGAGGGGACGTTAAGCCGTCGGTCCCGGTTGTCTTACGATGGCAGTCGTTATAGCATGGCGGAAGGGCATTTCGCGAATGCTCGCCTGGCTAGCTACCACCCTCAAGTAGAAAATCTGTCGCCAAGCACCCAACGGTGTGTTTCGGCAGCTGTCCCGAATTATTTTATTATATAAAATCGGATCATTTATTGCAATAATACATGTACAAAAGATGTTATAAATATTTTCATAAATACAGGTTCAATGTATTCTGCCTCAATAAGGCCTGCAATGTTCATATTATTACAAATTTCATTAAAATAATAAGACTAATTTTATATCCAGGTACACAAAATTTATTGTTAATAAATCTCAAGTTATAGTCTATTAATTATAATCATTCGTAACTTAAACGTAAATAAGTATGTCATGTGTGTCAATATATATGAAATTGAATTACCTACATTATAAATAACAATAATAAAATAAACCAACATGAATACATAATTAATCATTAATTGTCAAAACAATACATACATAATTAATAATTATGTAGTCACACGAATAAAAGAATTGAATAGAAATTGTCATCTAAGAATTCTTTACATGTGTCGTATGTAGGTTATGTAGTATTTATTTATTCAAAAAGTTTATACCATATTATCATATCCGCCTTCGCTATCGCTACAACTGATTGTAAATTTTCCATTTTCCGAACGTCAAGTTCCGTTCTAAAATCTCAGATGACGTTCCCTAGTCCCGGCCAGACGTTCGGGCGGCGACGTACCTCCCACGCATGCGCCAAAACATCATCCTACCACTCGCCAGACACAAGATGGCTACCAACTGAAGCGTCTCCCGATTGATTTTTTTACCACCAAACCAGTTTTCATAACCACAATAAGTCAAACAACAGCATAATCTATAAACCGCACTCATTTACAAAACGCTGAAATACGCGCGCCGTTTAAAAATAGAAACATAACACATAACCTGTGCGCCGATGTATAAATGTGTGCCGGACTTGAAAAAAGTTAACATTCCAATTTCAAATCGTTTAAATGTGTAAGAGACATAAGTGCTTTAGTTATTATTCAGTGCCGATGTCCGCGTTATCAGCAAATAACAGTAAGTACATTAGAGCTATCAATTTAGCCAGTCTGGTTTAAGACGGTTCGTGACCTAAAAATCTATGCTTAATGCAGTTAGTAACAGTGACAGTGGCTAATTCAACGTAGCATAACGTAATATATTTCTAGATGCACAGCTAAATCCTGTAGAAAGCTGGCGATAAAACAAAAATTTTAAAAATAAACTACCGTATTCGAAATTTGAATTGAATCCAAATCTTATTGTTTGTAAAATATATAGGGCGTTATAGTTCCGGAATGAAAATTAAATATGACATAATGCATGTACGTAATACATAATCGTCAATGATCATCGGAGTGGCTTTCCCAGAAATTCGGGAATCCTGTTCCTTTCTTTATCACTCCCGCAGCATCCATCCCTCTCTTTCGCCGTTCCTGAATGGGTGTTAGGCATGCGCGTTGCGTTCACGGTCGCCTAAGAAAATTGGTGATAATTTCGCTAGTGAAAAATCTCCGGGCCTAACCCCGAATTACAGAAAACACGCGCTGCATACAAAATATATCTTTATTCTTTTGCAATAGAGTTCAATTTGGTTTGCATCAAAAATGCGAAGCTTACGTAAAATTGACATAGTTTTCTAGACTAGTTACAGCTAGATTTGATCAAGATACGGCATATTTGAATTGTGCCGTATATGCAGGAATTATTATACGGCAAAAGGGGACCTTGGCATTGTGCCCGGGTTTCATAACAAATAGTAAAGGGTTGATAAAAATCAATAATGACTGATAGTTAAACATGCTCTGCTGGTTATAGGGAAATTATTTCGTTAACTACATTTTTTTTAGATAGGGACCATGTGGACATTGTTATAGAATTCGAATAATATTTCCTGCTTTCCTGTGTTCAGAGGTCATTATTTAGAATTTATAGTTGCCCCTGAAAAACATTATCTACATAGCATTTAATTAAAAAAACCATACAGTTTGTGATTATAGAAATGACAAAAATGCTTGGAGATTTCCGCCTCTGTCAAGCTTCTATCAGACATGATATTGAAAAAAAAACCGTCGTACTTTTTATACTCTTTACGCATAAAAAGTCTGGGATAGTGTATATAGTCTGTAGTATTTATGACCATAAAATCTTTTGTCATGCTTTAAAGGTCATGATTAAACTCCGTGGAGTTTTGGATGCTTGCATGTCTTTGAGACTAATTTCTTTGCTCCTGATTTGCTGGATTCCGCTATATTATTTACTAGCGGCCCGCCCCGGCTTCGCACGGGTAATTGGGACTATAAATTGAGATGTAAGCTATCTTATCTTTCAATTTGGATTAAATTGCACAAGGCATGCAAATAAAATTTAAAATCGGTTCAGCAGTTTAGGAGTCCACCGCGGACAAACAACGTGACACGTAATTTTTATGTATAAAGATTTTATCATTGAGGGGGTGATTCACTGATTTTAGGCAATTTTGCAGTTTAACTTCTCTTCAGAAGATAAGTTATACATTTTGACAACAAATCCATGCTGTAGGTTTTTTTTAACTGCTAGGCAAAAAAAGCTGAGTGCATCTGTTTTAAAATTTATTTTTTTAAGGCTTTCATCTTCATAGTTCTGTCCATACAAACGTGGTTTCGTAATATTTTGAATACCAAGCGTTCAATCTCGGTGAAATTTTGAATACCATGTGTGGAATTTAAAACCTTTGCTTGTCAGTTTTCCGTAAAAATGTGTCTTTTCAAAATTATTTTGATGAATCGTATTGTATGGGATTTTTTGATCATATCAAAAAATCCATTTAAAGATAAAATAAATAATAAATCGAAATACTTACTAGTAGCAGAAGCATACAGCATATAAGGCTCAAGAAAATGTATGAAAAATTTTAATACGCTCGAATACTTGGTTATTTAAAATTTGACGAAGTTGCTCTTGTATGGAAAGAGATACGGAGTTACCTACTAAACTTCAAAAATCTCCTTCCCTACTATAGTTCATTTTCTCAGTAACTTATTAATCAGTACTAATATTATAAATGCGAAAGTAACTCTGTCTGTCTGTTTGTCTGTCTGTTACGCTTTCACGCCTTTTTATGGTGGAAGGGCACTTTGCGAATGCCCGCCTGGCTAGCTACCAGCCTCAAGTTGAAAATCTGTCGCCAAGCACCTAACGGTGTGTTCCGAGAGCTGTCCTTGAGAGCCAGTAATTCTAGGTAAGCCTGAACAACATCTTCGACCACATCATCACTTACCATCAGGTGAGATAGTGGTCAAAGGCTAAGATATTAGGCATAAAAAAAAAAAACGCCAAAACTACGGACCGATTTGAATGAAATATGGTATGGAAATAGTTTGAGACCCGGGAAAAAACATAGGATAGTTTTTATCCAACTGCGCAAAAAGAGGTTAATGTTTTTGCGCGATAACCGACATACGCGCGGGCGGGATAGCTATAATATGTTAATAAATATGATGCAACTAAGTTTATACAGCGAGTGCTAATTATACACCATTCGTATCTATCTAGACAAAACTTTACAGCAACTCTGCTCTCAACAAGCTCGTTCCTTTGGGATAAGATAATATTATTTTGTATTGTTGAGGGGAGCTGCAGCTGAGATAGAGACAATCAATATCGTTCAAAAGCACGCAATTCGTGCTATATGAAATGGATCTTAGCCAATTTCGGATACTTTGTTAAACAAATTCGTATCTTTACCGTGTTTGGCTTTATTTGAAAATATTATGAAAACTCCAGTAAATTGAAATTAAACAGTGATTTTCACAAAAAATAAAGATAAAATAGCGGTGCCAGGTTTTAAATTATAGCTGTTATTAGTAGGGAATCGTGTGTCATTTTATTACAAAGTTCCTGAATATCTTACAGTGCTCACAGAAGGAAAATTCAAGTTGCGCAACTTGAATTTTCCTTCTGTGTGTAAACAATTTGAATAAGAAAGTCTACACAGTTATGTTTCAGATTGTATTTCATAATTAAATTAAAATTTCGATTAAAAAAGCCTTACCATGCAGTTTGTGATTATATCAACGACAAAAATACTTAAAAATGCCACTTCTGCCAAACTTTTATCTGTCACCTTCGTTATTTCTTCTGATATTGGATTTAATAAGTAAACAATAATATATAATAACAATAGATTCAGGCGTTACTTTGCGGAAATCCATATTTAATAATAAATACTTATTATATATCTAGTGACAATTCCGCCTAATTTTCCTGTCATCTACGTGACGTCACAAACATCACGCAGCCTAACCGGAAGAATCCTATATTATAGGGTATTCTTCCGGTTAGGCTGCGTGATGTTTGTGACGTCACGTAGATGACAGGAAAATTAGGCGGAATTGTCACTAGATATATAATAAGTATTTATTATTAATAGTGACAATTCCGCCTAATTTTCCTGTCATCTACGTGACGTCACAAACATCACGCAGCCTAACCGGAAGAATCCTATATTATAGGGTATTCTTCCGGTTAGGCTGCGTGATGTTTGTGACGTCACGTAGATGACAGGAAAATTAGGCGGAATTGTCACTAGATATATAATAAGTATTTATTATTAATAACAATTTAATATTTATAACATACTAGATGACTCGGTAGACTTCGTATCTCCTATCCTAACGGACGAACATCAAATGTATGACAGGAAGTATAGGTAGAACAGTTTATATGGGAAAATGAAATTGTTGTTTTTACTATCTTCCTCGCGATTTTTCCATATTTTCTCATCGTTTAAACCTTTCCTGGACTTCGACAAACATTTCAAAACCAAAATCAGAGTTTTAGCGAGACAAACGCACCGCAATTGATTTTTATACATAGAGATTATCAAAAGACTGAAAAGTAAGGGTTTCTGGCCCGTTTCCCCAACTTTTCTCGCAGTGGCTCTATAACACATTTTACACGAATGCCCAAAAGGCGAGTCATTTTTAAGGATCAGATATGTGTATGTCAAATATGTCATGTCTATGACTATGTAAGTTTCTTTATTATACCATAAGATTTAAATGCCTGAACAGATTTGGATGTAGAAGGTATCGTTGTAATTCTTATTCTATCTTTATATCCAATATTCTTAGAATAATTTTAATATTTTTGTTTTTGTAATGACGCATGCTCTTTAGATTTCCTTACAAAATTACAAAGAGGGCACAGGTACGCTCTAACCGCTAAGACAACATGACATAAGACACATGACTCTAATTTGTCCTTTCGTTCTTAAACACACACATGACACATGACATTGATGAAATTTAAATGGGACCAAACTGAATGAATATTTAATTATTTTATTCATATCTGTGATGATTCAGGTAACAAACAAAAAATTACAACAAAATCGAGAACTTCTTTTTTTTTTGACTTAAGACTTATTTGTTTGGATATGTTTTTGATAATATGACTACACAATGTGTAAAACAAGGTCAAAATTGTTAAATATATCCTTTACCATTCGAGGTAATATATAGGGTACGTGGTATTATTATATGTTCTATGACTAGGGTTTTAAAATGGTAAGGAGACTTGATCCCATTGTGCTGCAACACATCGGCGCTGATAGCAACACGCTGCTCATTGGGCGTATTTTACTGATACTTACTTTTCACGATCGGCGCTCGTAGCGAAGTTTGCTTAGGCGTTCTTAACCGATCAGTTACATCTGCCGCGGTCATAGTTTGGATGGGTGACTGCTCGTGGAATTACTACTGAGAGTGCACGTGTTTGGTGAGCGATCATGTGGTTGAAGGTGTTAACAGGCTTAACCTAGAATTACTGGCTCTCAAGGACAGCTGCCTGAATACACCTAGGTGCTTGGAGATGGACTTTCTACTTGAGGGTGGTAGCTAGTAGACGGGCATTCGCAGAATTCCCTACCACCAAGCAAAATCAAAAATACATCTCTTGACTAGTTCAGGATGCGTGCAAGGAATAGGAAAATTCACGGAATTGACATGGATTTCGTGTTCCCTGTTAATTGTTTCATTAATTGATCTGTGTCACTAATTTTTGGCATAAAATCTTGAAAATAGAGTAAATCTACGCTTATATAATTTTTTTTTATATTAAACTCTTTTCAAATTCGCCTCGTGGTCGTCTGAACATGGCGGTTAAACGGGTCATTTTTGAGAGTTTCAGCGTTTTGTTTTCTTTCGTTTTTTTATGTTATTGTGACAGAACACGCTCGAGGCCCACCTGATGATAAGCGGACTAACCTCTGCCTATTACAGATGCATTTCGTCACAAGTCACAAAATCCACTGCGCCCGTCACATTGAGACATGGTTGTTGAGTCTCATGTGCCTGTAATTTCACTGGCTCTCAAGGACTGCTGCCGGAACACACCTTTAGGTGCTTAGCGACAGATTTTCTACTTGAGGGGGGTCGTTGACCAGGCGGGCATTCGCAAAATGCCCTTCCACTATGCAAAACCAAGAGTACCAAAAATAATTTTAAAATAGCTGCATATCAAAATGTTTTTAGGTACCTATAAATTAAGCAGTTATGAAAAAACCTTCAGCACAGATTTATTGCCAAAATGTCTTTTTATATGTTCTTATTATATATATTTGTTCTTAATATAATAATGTATATTTTTCTGAATCTAAACAATGATCTTGTGAGGAGTAGTTCTTTTTCAAAGTGACCGAAATCAGGAAATCACCCCCTTAATTTAGATGTTAAACTGCCGAAGTACTAAGGAGCACAGAAGTTAGCTTTATGTATGTATTTTGTACTATAATTCAAACAGTTAATAAAAAAAACTTCAGCACGGATTTATTTCCAAAATATCTTTACATAGAATATATTAAATTTTTAGGGTTCCGTACCCAAAGGATAAAAACGGGACCCTATTACTGAGACTTCGCTGTCTGTCTGTCACCAGGCTGTATCTCAAGAACGGTGATAGCTAGTCAGTTGAAATGTTCACAGATGATGTATTTCTATTGCCGCTATAATTTAAGAATAATTTTCGTATTATGTTAGCTACATACAACGAGATTTAAACCCCCGAGAGGGGAATTGATGGTTCACCCGATCATGCAACTGGTGTGTGATTTCTAACACATATAAGTCATAGCATGAGCGCACATAAACAGTACGCGACCAGAAGCTTGATCCGTACGTACGTGTCTAAAAATATTTTTATTTTTGACGATTGTAGGCATTCATTGTAATAAAAATGACTACCTGCTCCATTAAATGATGTGGGAAAAGTAGCAAAACAGCCAATAATAAAACAGATGGAATTACCTTCCACAAGTAAGTAAAATTTATCAATTTATGTAATTTATCTGCTTCATTTTTAATAGGTCAAGTTAAACTGGACAATCTAATAGACCCGTATGAATGCATTTCACTCCCACTTACTACATTCATCTATTATCATCCTTGTCTCTCTGTAAACCGCGCCCTCTCCTAGTGTTGTGCTTATACAGTACGGTAATTTATCGTTATAGTGGAACTAAAATCGATATCGTCATACTATGGCCCATAAATATATTTAGCCTTGGATGTAAAGAGGGTTTTATATGTTTGATATTAGTTTATAATAATAATAATTTATTTTACAATATACAGTTACATGTTGTTATTCTTAACTTTATTACAATCGGTACACTAAATTGTATTGATTTTTTGACAGTAAAATTACATGCAGATCCCACACTAAGAAAAAAATCTTGTGTCATGGGAGTCTGCTTCCTTCAATAATACATTAAGATATTCCTAAATATGATTACAAGCACTATTGCGTGCTGAGCAAAAAACACATTTACAAATTATTATTAGAGTACAAAATGTTTTGTGCCGGATGGGAATCGAACCCTCGTACGAGGGTACGATTCCCGACGGAATAGTTTAGGCATTCGCGCCGGATGCCTAAACTATTCGGCCACCGGAACCTTACTCTTACGAGTCGGAAATTTGTACTTCAAGTATAAGAAATATACTCCAATAGTAATTTGTTAGGGAGATATATAAATTACTAAATTACAATTATACGAGAGGAAAAATTTAAGTCATGTGCGGGATAAAATTTTTCCTCTCGTATATTAATTGTAATTTTGTAATGTAATCCGCAGAGCATGCGTTATTGCAAACATAAAATATTAAAAGAGGTATTTAATTGTTTATCATTTTAGTAAAGATATATAAAGCGGAATTGTGGAACCACACAACCATATCATTATTCCATATTGTATTATAACAAAACAGCTATACTCATACAAAATACCGCGCGAGGTATCTGCTTATTTAGGTATTATTGCCAACGCAAGTGGGAGAAAATATCACTTTTATCTAAATAGGTCGTCACGGAGGAATAAATTATACGATGAGATTACATATGTTGTACGACGTATTGATATCGATTATATTTGCATCATCATGTCCCGTCACTATGGGACTCGGGTGTTTACCGCATGGAGGTGGCTTAGCCAATTAGAGCGCGTTTAGGTTATACAGAGTTTGGCATCAATTCATCTCGAACAAACCAAATCTTATTGCATCTCTTAGTGTTATTTTCTCGATGGCTACATATATAGTCAATGTATTAAGATTAACATTATCGTGGTTAGCTAGATCAGGATCGGGAGCTCGTTACGTTTTTATCTTCAATATATTCCTTAATAGTGTTATTACATGTTATGCTAATAAATCCTTAAGTTTTATTCTAAATTTATTGTCATTTGTTTCGTTTCTTATATCTAAAGGTAATTTATTAAATATTTTTATTATTGTATAGTGTGGCCCTTTTTTAACTAGTTCTAATTTTGGTTCTGGTGCCAGGAGTTGATATTGATGCCGAGGGTTTGGGTTAAATGTAAAAAGATTCTTATGTTTTCTTACGAATTTTGACGCTTCCATGATATAAATACTCGGAGGTGTTAGTATTTTGTGTTTGATGAAGTGAGGTTTACAACTATCTCGTTGACAAATATTCACTATTATGCGGATACACTTTTTTTGCAGAATAAATAGGTCCTGGGCATCAGTGGCATTATCCCACACCACTATACCGTTTGTAAGCCAGGCACATGCGTAAGCATAGTAGGCAGTAATTGCTGTTTTTAAATTTGTGTTAGCTTTCAAATTGCTAGTGCATAGATAAATTGTGACAATTTCGTTTTGATTTTCTCGATGTGACTTTTCCAATTTAGGTGCGAGACAATGTTTACACCTAACAGATTAAAATTTGTTACTTCTGCAGTATTGAGCGTTTTAGATAGACTAGTGAGATTCAGTCATTGTATTAGCTTTATTTTATTGTTATTCATCTCGAGATTATGTGCTTCTATACATTTTTTAACATTAGAATAGGTGTCTTTTATTGAGTTTAGCCCACTAGGATTAGATGAACATTTAAAAATCAATATCGTCAGCATATAATATACATGGAATATCTAATATCTTTGGCAGGCCATTTATATATATTAGAAACAGAACACACCCAAAAAAACTTCCTTGAGGGATAGAAGAATTTAATGTTAGGATTTCTGATTGAATATTTTCTATATTTTGTTTTAATGTTACCTTCTGATGATGATAATCAATCTGTACAAGCTGTTTTCTATTAAGTAAATAAGATCGTAACCAGTTTTGTGGTTTTCCTCTGATTCCTACATCATTCAATTTTTAAAAGAATACTATGCGCAACTTTATCATATGCCTTAGTCATATCCAACATAATTCCGACAGAGTAATGGTTATTTTTAATATGATCTAGAGTGCACCAGGTAAAATTGTAAATAGCAAGGGTTGTGGAATTTTTTTCTCTAAAACCGTACTGGTTATTGTCGAGGATCTTATAATTATCTAAGAGATTATAAATACGATTTGACATGACGCTTTCAAACATTTTACAGATCGCAGGTAGCAAAGCTATAGGTCTGTAAAGGCTAACATCGGTACATTTTCCACTTTTTTTTAAGATTGGTCTTATCTTTGCTACTTTAAGCCTTTCAGGGAAACACTCTCCTTGAATCGATTGATTTATAAGTTTAGTCAATAGTGGAGTTAATTCTAATATACACGCTTTAATTAAAGAAGGAGGGATATCGTCAATACCACTGCTGTATTTGTTTGACATTTTTTTAATAATTGTAAATATTTCACACTCTGTTACAGGTGATAGATACATTGAAATTATAACTGGTGTCGCGAGTTCTTCCTTATAATCAAAACCTGTAGTGGCATTCGTTTGATGTGGTGATGATTTCCCTATTGACGCAAATTATTTATTGAACGCGTTAGCTACGGCATATGGCGAATCTACAGTCATTCCATTTATATTTAGTTTTATATTTTTAGGTTTTTTGTATGATTTGTAGTGTCTTTAATAATATTCCACATAGTTTTTACCTTATTTTGCGACTTGTTCATTTTCTTTATGTTATTTAATTTTTTTTATACTTTAACGCATTTTTTTAGTGTTCTATGGTAAATTTTATAGTAACCTTTCAAAATCTTATCATTTGTATCATTGATTAAAGTTTTAAGTGTTCTCTTATGTTTGCATGATTTTTTTAGTCCTATGGTAAGCCAATTATTTTTCTTGCGCGGTTTTATATCTAGTTGTTTGTATGATATGTGTATATTCAGCAATTCATTTATAATAACAAATACTTAAAATAAAAAATAAAGTAAATATTTAAGGGGGGCTCCGATACAACAAACTTGATTTTATTACCGTTTCTTGCTCGATACTAATAACGGTGACAGGTAGACGCTTTAACTATTCACAGAATATGTATTTTTATGTTCTCTTTAAAAATAATAAGTTAAAATAAAATAAAATAAATAATTAAGATCCCATACAATAAAAGAGATTTTACTGGCCATACATACAATAAAATGGTACGGAATCCTTCGTGCGCGAGTCCCACTCGCACTTGGTTTTTTTTCTAAATAAAATCAATGGTCCTGTTGATGTTGGAGGAGTTCACCTTCAATGTGACCAACATCAGCGAATCACCCTTTAGTACCAGGAGCCCATAAGAAGCATAGAGATAGCTTAATGTATGTAGGAGATGAGAAGTATGGGAAATGAAAGTAAATTGTATAAATATTAGGTGAGATAATATTTCTGATTTCTGAACTCAACAAACTAGATAAAACATCTCATTAGAAAAAAAACTAAACAAAAGAGAAAATAAATATCACTAGTTTGGTCAAGTGAACTAGTGGGAACAGAAAATCAACTTAACGGAGCATAGTTTAATATATTTCATATATTTTCAGCGCTGAAAGTTAAACACAGTAAGTACAAGTATTTATGAAGGCATCGCGTGAACACCGCCACGAACTATGTTAAACGGATTAAGGTTGTGTTACTAGGCGGGTATAATATGAAATAATATAATTTTAACAATACATAGGTATGTATTCTGTATGTGAAAAGACCGTAGCAAAGATATTCTTATTGGCTAGAATGTTGAACGTACAAACATCTGTTCACAAAAGAATGCCTTGAAATGCAAAACTTCTATTATCAATAATTGACGTGAAGATTATTTTGGGTCAATTGCAAAAAAGCAAATTGACAGTTAGCAGGTGTTATAAGCGCGGCTACTAATCGGTTCACATCGTTTGCGCGAAAACAGTGCATATTCTCGTATTTCAGTTATGAACCAAGCTTTTGTAACGTATGCAGTGACAGCGGTGTTTGCGTTATTTAAACCGTTTGTTAGTCTTTGAGACCTGTCAAATGCTGAAATTCTATCACTATTGGACTTCGTAGGAGAGAAAGAGAGGTAAAATCTCGGTCAGTTTGGGTGCTTATTAACTGAAAACTAGTGTATGGTTGTGGTTACTATATGTGTCTAGACTGCGTCCACTTATAATTTTAGTTTTTTTTTATACATAACTGGGTAGCACTTGACCACTATCTCACCTGATGTTAAGTGATGATCCGATCGATGATGGAGCGCGCTCACCCAGAAGATATTCACTCGCGTTTTGAAGATACAATATTTTCAAATTTGTTTGGTGCTCCTCTGATAATGGCGGTGATACATGGGTATTTTAGTTATTTGTATGGTCATATTTAAAACTACTTTAGAGGGGAGGCCTTTGTTGATGTGGTGTGTACCAGCGCTCAACTGTTTTTATTTGATAACTAACATATATATTTATATATATTTGGTTCCGTCAATGTGTGCATGACCATAAATACGAGCATCGTATTACAAAATGGATCTGATAAGTCTATTCTCCTGTGATCTCATCCTAATCCTGGCCTTTGACACCTAAAGTCATTATAATGACATCATGATACTATTCTGAGACAATTGGCAAACTAAAATAGACTAAAATAAAACTAAAATAGCTTGCTATGATATTTTTAAAAGGGTCTGATTAAAAAAAAACAGTAGTTGTTTTTAATTTTTATGAATAGATTCAGGCGTTACTTTGCGGAAATCCATAATTAATAATCCTACTAATATTATAAACGCGAAAGCTTGTGGTGTAATGTATGTATGGATGTTTCTTACTCTTTCACGCAGAAATCACTGATTGGATTTTAATGAAACTTTACAGCTAAAAGCTTATACATCAGAATAACACATAGGCATTTATAAAGATTTTATAATTTTTGAAGCAGTGATGGCTCAGCGGCATTGGCTATAGACTGCCGCGCAGCAGTTCCATGCTTCGAATCCCGCCGCGCTTTAACGGTGTGTTCCGGCAGCAGTCCTTGAGAGCCAGTGAATTACAAGGACGTTGACACACGTAAAAATATGGCATGGAGGTAGATAAGGCGTTGGATTAACACATATTACTTTTTATCATCATCATCCATCACCACGCGGGTATAACCGCGGGGCGCAGCTAGTAACAAATATTTAAGAAAGATCAATTTAATATTTTAATAAAACACTCAAAAAATATAAAAACATATCTAGTGTGACAACAAATTTTTCTGTTAAGCGGACACGACGTCACAAAAGCCACGCAGCCAAACCGGAAGAACTTTCGACGCGTACCGCTTCTAAACGAAGCAACTTCAGGAGGTCTTGACTCTACAAGCGCAATATCGAGAAATTTAAGTGTTTCATTTAATTTGATATTTTTAAAATATTTGTTATTAGTAGTTGTTCTTCAGTTGTATTTAACATCGTAAGGGGTTTGCCATAATCCCCACGCTTGGCAGGCGTCTTGGGGTAAGATAGCAGCTGTCCAATTTCTGGCATTTTACCCATATCGCTACTAACGAATACCACAAAATGAATTACCTATACATAATTCTTAATCTGCTACCTACAATGTTTTCTTGATAGAATAAATAGCTTACACCAAAATAGTAGATTGTACTACAAGGGACATCGATTTAAATAAAAATAGAATATAAGGTACGCTCTAAAATCACGACAATATAATGTGGTGAAAATGTAACACAAGCATATATCGCACACAGCTACACTTCCAATATATAATGCATTCCACAACGAATCAGACGAATAAAAATAAATCATCTATTTTCAAGAATACAATTCGATAAAAGGTATTAAAATAATTTCCTTCCGTGTATTCAGGATGCAGGCAGGCGTGCAAATATTATATTATAAAAAAATATATAAAATTTATTATTACTTACGGTCACGGTAACATTAAATTACATAAGACGAATTGATTGTATTGTTTTATTTAATAACACTCTACATAAATTGCTGCTAGACAAACCTTCTACTCTTTTTAGTAAATATTACGGGATAACTTACGTGAATCAGTCAGATAGCTCCGACTATAGTTTCAACCACATTCGGTGGTCTTTTTCAAAGTGAGCTCGAGGCGCCCACGCGCCACGTTGACGTCTCGCTTAAGCCTGCACCGAGGCAGCGATACGTAATTGTTATTCGTTTGATCCCTTGCTGTATCTTTATTTCTTAATTTTGAGTTATGTTATATATTATATTTAAGGATTCATTCTATACATCATACACTTTGGAAACACGATTACTAAAAAAAATCTCGATACATAAAAAATCCAAAGTTACATCTAAAAATTGAAATAAACCCTTAGTACGGCGTAAATACTTAACGGAGAGTCATCCGTATTTGAATAATAAAGAAAACAAAATGTTTTCTATAACGTATACACATAAAATTTTTCAAATAGGTATTGGTTTTTATCATACGAAGGAAATATTCAAATTCACGCATGTTCCGCCCATTTTAGTCAGAGCCGCGATGCTTTGTCCCTATCCGCTTTAGTAATTCTTCGGCCGTCGGACGGGGACGGATGCTATTGACGTGCCTTACTTACGCACACATACGAAACGTGCCTAAAAGGCTCGGCGCGCCCTTAAGAATGTGGTTGAAACTATAGTCGGAATTATCTGACTGATTCACGTGAGTTATCCCGTATTATTTACTAAAATTAGTGACATACTATATTTATTATTCTATAAATTATATTTGACCACGTTAGTACCTACTACTCTATTTAGGATTTTTAGAGGATATAATTGTATAGATATATTTAGGAATCTTGCTTGACATTTAATTTTATTTCACATTTAAGTGCATAATAATTATTCTCATTCTAATATCAAACAATCTCAATTAAAATTTTAATTTGCATTTAACTTTTTTTTTGTATAAATATGTATAAACTTCTTTTATGCTAATTAAGCAGATCTAGTGATTCGAGTTCAATATATTTAACACATTTTATGTACTACCTAGAATCACAAGAAAATAAGCGCTCGTAACGAAGTTTGCTTAGCTGCCCGATCAGCAAAGTTAGCAACGTTCGCCGCAGTCTTGAATTGGATGGGTGACCGCTGATGACATTACTACTGAGCATGCACGTGCTTTGTTCGGACCAGGTTGTTGTCTTAGGATGGCAGTCGTTATAGCATGGTGGTAGGGTATTTTGCGAATGTAGAATTGAGAAGTAGAAAATCTGTCGCCAAGCAACAAACGGTCTGTTCCGGCAGGTGTGCTTGAGAGCAAATTTTAAGTTGATCCTATTTACTGTTACGTCCACGAATCATCACCACTTAACATCAAGCGAGATTATAGAAAAAGACACGCCTATGGAAAGTACTTCGAAGCGCTCGTAGCGAAGTCAACTTAGCCGTTCTTAATCGATCGTCTAAGTTAAGCAACGTCCGTCGCGGTCAGGAGTTGGATGGGTGACCGCTAGTGACATTACTACTGAGCGCTTCCGTGCTTCGGAGGGCACGTTAAGCCGTCGGTCCCGGTTGTTGTCATACGATGGCAGTCGTTACAGCGTGGTGTTAGGGCATTTTGCGAATGCCCGCCTGGCTAGCTACCACCCTCAAGTAGAAAATCTGTCGCCAAGCACCTTACGGTGTGTTCCAACAGCTGTCCTTGAGAGCCAGTAATTCTAGGCTAGCCTGAACAATATCTTCGACCACCTCATCACTTACCATCAGATGAGATAGTGGTCAAAGGCTAGCCTATCAGATATAAAAAAAAGAAGTAAAAAAAACGTCTGATATCAATTCTTTCATAGATTTAGGAAGAAGCAGAATCTCGGCTGCATGTAATAAGGACAAGCGTGAAATGAAATTGGTGATTAATTAGAAGACCAAAATGCTTGGGACATTTCACCATTGCCAATCCGTCACCGTCAGTCACCTATGAAATAAATACTGTAATATACGTATTATAACTATGTAACCAATTGTTAAAGAGTAAAAAAATAATATAAATTAATTTAATGAGCGCTTGGTCGATGCGACGCGTGATCAAAATGCTGGCACATATTTGGCTCAACGAATAAGCATTGCAATTCAACGGGGCAATGCTGCCAGCATGCTGGGCACGCTGCCAACTGGGAGTGGGCTGGAGCATTTGGACTGCCTATGAGTCTGCTATGACTTATAGGTTGTCTAAATGCTTTTATTGTAGTAGCTGTAGTGTTGTATATAGTTCATAGTATTTTGTTTAATAAAGGCATACCGCCGGTAAAAAACATATTATAAACACCAACTGCAAATTATTTATTTACGTTAAGCGTTTTATCGCTCCATTGAAATTACTCGTAAAACTGGAAGCTATATATATATATAATATATTAAAATATTAATATGTAAAAAAGAATTTAAGCCCTTCATTATGATACCACATTCGATGGGTTCTAGAGAAAAAATCACTCATAAAGTGCCGTCTAAAGGCCACCAGTTCGAAGCAGTGATGGCTCAGTGGCATTGGCTGTGGACTGCCGCGCAGCAGATCCATGGTTTGAATCCCGCCGCGGGCTGGAGCTTCGCCGCATGATGGAAGGGCATTTTGTGAATGCCCGCCTGGCTAGCGACCACCCTCAAGTAGAAAATCTGTCGCCAAGCATCTAACGGTGTGTTCCGGCAGCTGTCCTTGAGAGAGTAATTCTAGGTTAAGCCTGTTAACACCTTCGACCACATCGTCACTTACCATCAGGTAAGATTATGGCCAAAGGCTAAACTATCAGCAATAAAAAAAAATGTTTTTTTTTCTATTTTTGTTACGTACTTAGTGTCACCTGCGCTATCAAGACGAACCTAGTGATATGTCATACATTATAATCGGTTAAGCCGTTAAAAAGTTATGGTGGAATAAAAAAACTCACAAACATACATACATACATACATAAACCCTGAAAACATAACACTTCTTTTTTTAGCGCAGTCGTGTGAAAATGGTGGCGTTGAGTATCTTTCCCGTTCTTCTCAAAGTGGCACTGTACCCTTCCTACTGAGCGCGGCAGTTGAATCTTTTGACTTTCTTAAAGCATCGTGAACACCAAAATTAAATAAATGATTTTGACTTCAAGCGTTGTTGCGGAAACATATAATTGATCCTATCAAATATACAAATAAATATGAACAGAAAACATCAAGTGCTCGAGTCGTAATTTGCCGTCGCGTGCAAGTTCCGATACTGTTAGTGTAGTGTGTCGAGGTGACAGTGATAAAGACATTACAACCTAACGGGGGTAGATTTAAATCGCTCCCGCCGCTCCTCAAGACGATGACACCCGCTTCTTCAGTCTAATCGTGACCACGGTCAATGCAACTTGATCGCAACGACGTCGTGGTTAGTCAAAATATTATTCTGATATTAATTCGTGCGTGGATAGACCCGTAGGTAATTTAGAAACATGAGTTTAGTTCACGAAAGTTTAATGAAAATAAAACATCAATTTAATATTTTGTAAAAACACATAAAGTATAAATAAGTATTATTTTGTCCATACAAAGGTATTTTTCATCCTATTTTAAATACCAAACGCTGTAAAATTTGCGTGCATGTAGTTGAGACATTATCTATACTTGATTTATTAGTTTCCGTGAAATTATGTATTATTAAAGTTATTCGGAAGCTTGTTTCGTATGTGGAAACATAGTTACACATTTAGAGATAAATTAAATAATAAAAAACTGGCTAACCACAGTCATGCATAGATTGCATGCTAAATTTCATTGAGTACGAACCCTTAGATTTTTTTTTACTTTAAATCAAACAGATTTTCCCGCGTCGCGCAGTCAGGATAACTTGCATTCGCTAAATGCAATGCTACCATCATGTTGTAACGACTGCCATCCTAAGATAACAACTGGGACCGACGGCTTAACGTGCCCTCCGAAGCATGGAAGCGCTCAGTAGTAATGTCACCAGCGGTCACCCATCCAAGTCATGACCGAGGCGGACGTTGCTTAACTTTGCTGATCGGTTAGTACGGCTAAGCAAACTTTGCTACGAGCGAAAGGTTCCACCTCAAAGGTATTCTAGTACTGAGTCTGGTGACTTCTGGAGTTATCACAATAATTCTTAAGACGCTGACAAGTGCTAAATAGCTTTGCTTGAACAGATTTTTTGCAAAATGTATGTAGTTTGGCGCAGTAAGAAAATTATATTTTAATCTTGATCACATTAAATAAGGCCAAGAAAAGTCCGAAACACGTTTCTTTAAAATATTCTCGATAGAATAAAATTTCAAAGTGGACTCTAAATTACGCTTGTTTTACATATGATTTACATATGAAAGTGTATGAAAATGTAAAAAAAAAAATTGCAAAACTTTATTAAGAGGGACAAGAAAAGTTACATTTTCGATTTACGTTACCATTTTTGTGTTATTAAGCCTTATTTCAGATTTTACCTAAACTGATCGCGATTTCGCCATCACTGCCTCTCTATCACTCCTACGCACTCCGATAGTGACAAAATTTCAGCATTTGACAGCGTCTTAACACTTAATTTTGAATACACCATCATTATTACATAGTATAAAACAAAGCTGCTTCCCACTGTCTGTCCCTAGGTATGCTTAAATCTTTAAAACTACGCAACGGATTGTAATGCGGTTTTTTAAAGAGATAGAGTGATTCAAGAGGTAGGTTTATATGTTTAATACATGCATAATATACTAGAGAAACACTAATAATTAGTAGACGTTTCTAATGTGATGTCATGAATAACCTTTGGCCTTTCAAGAGTGACCTCTAAAGAAAACATGTGTGTATTGTCTAATGACAAAAAAACGGTGAACGTTGTATATAAAGAGATTCTGTAGTATACATAGTATCTGCTGATCCACCCGTGCGAGGCCGGGGCGGGTCGCTGGTTGAGAAATATACTGCTTACTGTAACAGCCACATCGTCCACTGCTGAACTCAGCCTCCCCTAATAATCCCCACGCTTGGCAGGCGGCTTGGGGATCGCAGTGTCCCGTGGGGTGCCGGGCTAGGATTGCACCTCCCCATATCATCCCGTGGGTGTCGTAAGAGGCGACTAAGGGAAAAATACTGGAAGGTGCCCACCTTCCAGTATTTTTCTAGTAGCAGCGCCTTCAAAAGAACTGCTGTACTACTTACTACGCGTTAATAGTTTTGTGAAGGATTCGAGCCTAGGTAAACAAATAATATTAGGTGTAATAGCTCGAAGAGTCAAGTGCATGATGAAAACCTCCTGTAGATGCTCCATGAAGGAGCAAAATCTCTTTACAATATATTATAGGGTTCTGTAGGAATTTTGAAAGATATCCTCTATCCCGATACGGAAAATTCGGAATGTCCGTATGGTCCTAGTTAATTATCAATAAAAATATATAAGTGATGCGAGTGGGCATGTATGTACGTGGTGGTTGAATTGATGCTGTTTGCTGCTAGCTATGTGGATAAATATATTTATTATTAACAAAGAAAATGAAAATATGACTACTCGTATAGTTTGTAGCACATCGGTTGGCTTGTTTGCTTGCTCGTGCACTCGTGCCCACATAAGCATCATTATACTCACAGGTTTATAAATTACCTTTTTGTAAATATATGATTACTCCTTGTTTTATTGTATTACAAAAGTGCCCGTTCGATACTTTTTGTTTTTTGCTGAATGCACATCTGTTTAAATTACAATCCAGTTCAAAACTAAATATATTTATACAATATACATATTGTACAGTTGTTGATGTAATGATTGTCATTTGTATTGTAAATCTAAATAAATAATTAATAAATAAATTAAAAGTATTCAAACGGTATTACTCTATGCTATTACTAAGCCTTTGATGTCAGTACATCCGTCTGTCCGTCTCTCTGACCTTTAAAGGTCTGTTTTTTTTTCTTTGGAACGGTAACATAGGTACTCGGTTAAATTTTTCACAGATTATGTGTTACAGCGGATTGCCTAACAAATATATATATTTTTCAATTCCTGATAGGTTACCTTTTGACCACTATCTCACCTGATGGTATGTGATGATGTGGTCGAAGATGTTGTTGAGACTAATCTAGAATTAATGGCTCTCAAGGACAGCTGCCGGAACACATCGTTAAGTGCTTGGCGATTATCTTTTGAGGCTCCCTAGCTACCCAGGCGGGTATTCGCAAAATGCCATACCACCATGCTATGCTTTATAACGACTGCCTAAAACAACAACCGGGAACGACGGCTAAACGTGCCCTCCGAAGCACGTGCACGCTCAGTAGTAATGTCACTAGCGGTCACCCATTCATCTCATGACCGCGGCGGACGTTTCTAATCTTAGCTGATCGGCCAAGAACGGCTAAGCAAACTTCGCTACGAGCGCTTCAAAAAGTTAGCAATTCAGATCGAGATCCTTAGCAGGAGACCGACCTGCACTTGGCATGTTTTTTGTATATGTTGTAGACGTTGTTCTACATTTGATATTGGACTATAATCGTACTAAGTTTGACGTACTTTGTATAATATATTACCGATGTTACGATAGAGCAAAAAACGTAAAAGGAAATAATGAATTCAGACGTTACCTTGCGGAAATCCATATTAAATAATTACAAACATTATAAAAAAAAGGATAAAAACGCTTAATTAATATATTAAATAAATACTTAAAAATATATCTTGTGATTGTCCGCCCAATTTTTCTGTTGAGCCTACGTGCACTCGAAGAGTCAAAACCTCCTGAGTATGCTTCGTGTAAAAGCAAAACGCGTCGGAAATTCTTCCAGTTTGACTGCATGGCGTTTATGACGTGACGTCGGCTTAACAGTAAAATTTGGCGGAATTTTCACTAATAGATATACAGGGTTATCGAGTGAAAATTCCTATTTGTATATACACGTAATATACCTATACTCCTGATGTTAAAAGTATCATGTACCTGTAATGTATTATTTCATATTTATTATTACTTTGCTCGATCTAAATATTCAAAACTTTAATCAAAGGGAGCTCGGTGCGGTCCATCCAGTGTTGCCGCGGCCGGCGCTCTTGGATGCGCTCGGAGTAGGCATGAAAACACAAAAAATAACTAAAAAAATAATAATTATTCAAACACAAAAAAAATATCTCAAAATGTTTGTTAGGACTAGCCGAAGTCAACCTTAAGAGGTTGTTAGCATTTTACCAATAACCCTGTATATATTATATAATAGTATAATATTATATATTAGTATAATCCAAAAGCATTTGGTTGGCATAGTCACGGGTAGGATTAAATAATGTATTTATTATATAATTTTAGTTTTTAGTTTACTAACTTAGTTTTGTATTGTAGTAATGTACTAACACTGCTATGGATTTTGTGTCCGAAATAAACTATTTTATTTTATTGTATTTATTAAGTATTTTTTCTAAAATATTAATTTAATATTATGTTCTTACAATACTAAAAATGGATTTTCGCATAGTAACGCCTGAAGCTATTCATTTAAATAATAATATTGAATGCAGTCATAGTTTGGTATAGAGGTCATTGTATCCGGCTTACTGCTTGTAATAGTAACTATAATGTATTCTGTGTCACGGGCTGTCAGTAAAAGTATAACCCAATTTGTTCTATTAGGTTCTATTTCCATCAATAGGAATCATAATTCGTGGGCGTTGATCAAGTAACAAGAGATAGCGGGGTAGTACATCTACACTAATATTATACAGAGGAAAGATTTGTATTTTTGTTTGTAACGAATAAAATTAAAACTACTGAACTGTTTGAAAAATTCTTTCACCATTAGAACCCTACATTATCCTTTATGAGGATAGGAGTAAATATGCTAATAGTATATTTATAGCCTATTATTTTTGTACTACTGTATAAGAAATAACATTAAAATTTGTTTTTATTTTAAAATATTTTATGACATTTGAGTATGTACTTTTTTCATTATAAATTTTAGGACTACACCCGCCCCAATTGTTTTGCTCCTTTAACTCCATCCTAAGATTGCCTGGTAGAGATCACTTTTAGTGATAAGGCCGCCCATTGTAACACTTATTATTATTTAATTTGTAAACTTTTATATTTCAAAGTGGTGTAACAATAAAGAGTTTTCTATCTGTCTATCTATCTATATTTAAAAAAAATAGGGATCCGTATGAAAACTTCGGTAATGTAACCCAACATGTGACAAAAATACCAAATAATCGTTATATTGCGTACGCTGCGGAATTTTTAGACAATAGAGTGAAGTAGTAAAATTTTATAGAAAACATCAATATCAACAAAAAAGTCCGCAATACCATATGTTTAACTATTTATGTCACAATAACTACGTTTTTATACGTGTTTAAATTTGAAATTTCTTGTTAAATAGGTACCTGTGTGAAGCCGAAACGTACCGCTAGTATGGTATAAAAACACGACACATCTCTGTACGTATTGAAGCTGTCTGAAGAGTCAGTTGGTATAGAGATGTGTCGTAATTATTTATTGTGTGAAGTGGGTACCTAATGTATAAATATACATCTCTGTAGATGTATAAATAGGTACCAACTATTCGTCTGATGTACTGGTCCCATTTGATATAAGGCAGCTCATTGAGCTCCTAAAATAATTATAAGAATTTCCTCTAATGCCAATTAAAACACTTGAATGTGCATATTAGTCCCTCTCGTGAAAACGTTAATATATCAAAACGCACCTAATGTACATCCATCTGTGTTTCTCCAAGTTTGTTTTCAGAAGAAGAATACAAATAATAAAAAAAACCTTGATAATATGCCATACTGTTTGTTCATTTTCTTGTTGTACATTTCGGCGGGCAAATCTATGATAATCCTCTGTTGGAGTCCAATTTACAGTACACATTCTCTGTCAACTGCTGAGGAAATTTACATAAAATACCATTGGGTCGCCACTTGAGTGGAAAATGAAAGCTAATTTGTCTTATTGTCTCCGTAGACGATACTGTTATTTTAATACGCGATTAAGGTAACGCTCAATTTTCTAAGACTCGGTTAAATGTTCGTTTAAACCTGTTGCAGACAGGCAGAGTAGGGGCTTTGTGTGCTGCTTGACAAGACGTTGTACACGTGCAAGAAATGTATAATAATGCAATAAACTTTTAATAACGGAATAATAGATATACATATGTAAAATAACTGTGGGAAAGGCCGTGTGGGATGCTACGATCGCTCTTTTGAGCTCAAGTAGTAAATTTGATGATGTCAACGGGATCTACTGAGTTATAAAGTAATACTGACCCTCCTCGAGGACAATCGATAAGCATAGTGGTCTTAATAATATTTGGTTACAATGTATTCACCATCAATTTATTCATATGTATACTTTTGGCGGGTTTAAATAATGCAATAATATGGTATACAAATACTGGGGCGCCAACTTTCTATTTCAGTGAGTCGGAAGAACCGGTGGCTTTAAAGTGCAAAAAAAATAATTGAGTAATGAACGGCATCATAATTTTTTACTAAGTCTACCGATTTATTTTACATTTCTACTCCTTGAGTGTCATTGGTCGTTTTTGGATGTTAAAATGCCATGTTCGAATAACCAATTCACTGGTTATATATATGGTAAATATTACTAAAGCCTGAGTTGATTTGTCGATTAGCTCTTCAAGAGTTAATTTTATATTCAGACAGAGAATAATTTTGTATTCCGCTTCTGGGTTATGACCATTTCCTATAACATATAAGAAAAAGCTTCGGTCGATCTTATGCTTTTAGATAGATTAAGACTTAATTTTATTAGTTTAGTCACTGCTAATCACAAATAAGACCGTTTCACACATGCTTTGCTTCATCATCAGCTCGTGTTCCTCTGCACTACTGATATTGTCTCCCGGAAATCACTTGGTAATACAACATTTACATCCCAATTTAACTCATGCTCGACTCACGTCCTAAACGTCTATCGTCTTTTGGGTGATTTTTGCTTGACGAATAAATTTGTTTATTTGGGACTGTAATACCTGATTTAATCAGTTCCAGCTTTACTACTATATTATTATATTTATTTTACCCTTGGATATATGCTGGATATATGCATCGGTTATTATTGCCGGTTATCTATACTTATAATAAAACTGTAACAGGTCCAATTCTGTACATGGCAGATATTTTGAAAAAAAAAAATGTACAGTGCTCTGTAGCTGATACTGATGCCGAAACTATATTTTTTTTTATTTTTGTCTGTCTGTCTGTCTGTCTGTCTGTATCCCGGCCGCGTATCACTCCAAAACTACTGAATGGATTTCAATGAAACTTAGCATGATTGGAGTTCATACTACAAGGTTTTTTTTTTTTTTTAGGGAGGACATAGATGCTGGCTACCGCCTGTGCGGTCGTCCAGCTCCACCGGATTTTGGGCGAGGGCCTGGCCCTACAATAGCCCGGGAGGGAGAAGTGCCGAAGGCACTTCTCCCGAGACGGGCGTAGAAGGCGAAAAGCGCTTTCTACCTCCGTCTCCTGCGGACGCCGAAAACGTACCGCTATTATAGGAGGGGTTGACAGCGAGCTCAAGGGCACCACTGTGGTTCGGACCTCGGCTTGTCTCGCTGTCGAGAGACATGGGGGGGATCGGAGCAAAATGCCTCTGTGCAACTGCAGTGTTGCACAATTGGGCCCTACTGAATAATACTCTTTGACTATTTGGAGAGCAATTTATCGTGACCTTGTTTTTGCCTCGAGCTCGCCGGCGAGCTCGGTGTTTGATTGTGTGACCTCTGATTACCTCACACCTGGGGATTTTACCTCGACGACTTGCGGATAACGCTAAAGCTGCCAACGTAATGGCTGCGATGTGGTCATCCGGGTCGTCTAATACCTGCCGTGGTCGGCGACGGGGGGGTTTGAAAAATGGGATAGAAGAGGCAGTCGAGTAGTTCGATGCCTGGACAACCAATGGGTTCGGGTGGTGGGGCGCTCGATCAAAGTATCGGTGGGCGCAGTCCTTATTGAACTGCGCTAGAGAGGGAAGGTTTAAGTCGCAATGCAACTCGGTGTTCTGGATATACCACGGGGCGCCGGTTGCATTACGAAGAAAACGGTTTTGGATGACTTGAAGTTTATGAAGGTGGGCCTCACTAGCATGACTAAACACTACTGATGCGTAAGTCATGATGGGGCGGATGCAGGCAGTGTAAAGTGTCTTCTTATTACTAAGAGACATTTTACTCTCTTTGCGAATCAGGGGACCAAGGCGACCCATTACAAAGGCCGCTCTGTTACGGACGGTTGTTATATGATCGCTAAAGGTGAGATTCCGATCAAGGGTGACTCCGAGATATTTTGTTTTACTAACCCAGGGGATGGGTTGGTCGAACAAAGTTAAAGGTTGCGGGTAACGGGGGCGGCCCTTCTCAGTAAAGTACATAGCTGCACTTTTAACTGGGTTGACCGCGATGCGCCATTTACGGAACCAGTCACCGATCTCGGTGATGGCCCGTTGGAGGGCGGGAATGGACTTTCTACTGATATGCCACCCAGTGGTATAAATAGCGGTATCATCCGCGTATTGGGCTAATAGGACGTTAGGCTGAGAGCGTGGGATGTCGCTGGTATACAGCGCGAATAGAATGGGTGATAGCACGGAGCCCTGAGGGACTCCGGCTCTGACTGGGTGGGGGGAGGAGAGGGTGCCTTCCACGCGATAGCGAAAGCTTCTGGCTTTAAGGAAGTCTTGTAGGATGAGCACAAGACGTTCTGGCACGCCAAATTGGTATAGCTTGTAAATCAAGCCATTGTGCCAGACTTTGTCAAAAGCTTTCGCTACGTCGAGGAAGACTGCTAGCGTTGTCTGGGGTTTGGGGTACTTGTTAAAGCCCTCAATGATGTGCTCCGTGAGGCGGTGCACCTGTTGGACGCATGAGTGTCCGGGCCTGAAGCCAAACTGCTCATCTGGGATAAGGTGGTGTTCCTTAGCATGGGACTGGAGACGGTTTGCAAGTAACCGCTCGTAAAGTTTGCCTAAGGCACTGAGGAGGCTGATGGGGCGGTAACTGGTGGGGTCAGATGAGCTTTTGCCTGGTTTGTGAATGCCAATGACATTTGCACATTTCCAGGTGTCTGGGAATAAGCAGTGGCTCATAGCAGCATTGAAGATGCTGACTAGGAGATGGATGAGAGGAGGAGAGAGGGTTTTAAGAACCCTGTTGGAGATGCCATCGGCACCGGGGGATTTGCGCGGTCGGAGGGCCTTGATCAGTCTCGCCACCTCAGCGTAAGTCGCTAAGGTGATTGGTGGGAGTTCAGAGGTGACCACAGAGCTTTTACGTTCGACTTCAGCATCCACCGAATCGAGGTGAGCTTGGTCAACGTGATCTACGTTAGGGGAACACTGAGCCTCTAGGCTATCGGCTAGGCACTCAGCTTTGTCTTCGTCAAAGAACGCTGGGACTAGTGGGACTGGTCTGTATAAGGGAGGCATGTCGTTGTAGTTACTTCCTTTCATACCTCGCGCCAAGTCCCAATAAGCCTGGTGGCTTGGCACGAGGTTTGAAAGTTTGTCACCCCATTGTTGATCACGCAACTCAGACATGCGACTTTGAACCATGCGTTCAAAGTGGCGTTTCCTAGTTTTGTTCTCTATACTGGGGTAAGAGTCGTAATGTCGGGTCACTGCTTTACTTTCCGTCACTAATCGTCTCACATCCGCTGGAATGACAAGGCGCCGGTCGTCCGGCACCATGACCTCCTTTGCGGATGCACCTACTACGGTGGAGAGGTGATTAGTGAACGAATCGATCGCAAGGGTTACGTCATCTTTAGTCAGGATGTCGTCAGGGATCTTGTCCAGGTCCGGTGAACTGATAGCTTTTAGGGCAACGCCTAATTGCTTCCAGTTCACTATCGTCTTAGTGGGGCGGGGGAGGTCTGTTGTTGGGTCGGGACCTAGTCGCAGTATAATGGGTCGGTGGTCAGAGTGAAGCTCGTGAACCACTTCTATGGAGCGTAACTGGAGTGTTACGCCTCTGAGTAGTGCCATGTCAAGCAAGTCAGGTCGAAAGTCTTCCGTATGAGGGTAGTGAGTGGGCTCAGTGGGCGCAATTATGTCAAAATTAAGTTCTGCGACTAGTTTTTCAAGTGCAATGCCTCTGGGATTGTTGACGTTACAATTCCATAGGATGTGCTTACTATTGAAGTCGCCAATCAGAAGGACGGCGCTTCCTAATGAGAACAATGCTTCTAAGTCAGCTCGGACGATCGGCTTTTGACAAGCTTGGTAACAGGACGCTATGACTATAGGTTGATGACCAGTCATAGCTAGGAGGCAACAAGATGCTTCCATATTAACAAGAGTCGGGGTAGGTAGGGGGATGCAGTGCAGGGACCTTTTGTAATAGATAAGAGTGCCTCCCCCACGGGAGTTCACTCTATCATCACGTACCGTTCTGTAATTGGCAAACCTAGGGTTCGCCTTCCCCGGTTTTAGAAGGGTCTCCTGCACGCATATAATGTCGATAAGGTGGGTGCAGCAAAAGTCGTGGACAAGGTCACGTTGTCTAAAGAAACCGTTAGCGTTGAATGACGCTAACGAAACTGAGCGCGTACTACAAGGTAGGATAATTTAGCTTTTTATCCCGAAATTCAGCATGGTTCCCTTGGGAGAGGGGATGAAAGTCAAAATATACACTTAGTTGTAATTTATTAACGCGTAGTCCGATTTCAGACGTTCTTTTTAGGGTTCCGTACCCAAAGGGTAAAAACGGTCTGTCCCGCTGTCCGTCGGTCCGTCTGTCCGTCCGTCTGTCACCAGGCTGTATCTCAAGAACGGTGATAGCTAGACAGTTGAAATTTTCACAGATGATGTATTTCTGTTGCCGCTATAACAACAAATACAAAAAGTTGGCCAAGTGCGAGTTGGACTCGCTCACGTTAAAACAAAAAAAGGTTAAAATATGAAGTCTAATGTTGTATAGCTAATGGTACGGAACCCTTCGTTCCCTTAAGCTGGCGTTTGCACTTTATCGTATAGGTATAATAGATAGGTCTGTAGTCGGACCTCTCCAAAAGACTGATTTTTCAAATGATAAAACACAGTTTTTTTTATTACGATAAGCACAACTTCCCTACGTATATTTTCCATAACATGCAATGCTCTAATCAGTCTAATCTATACCTATAACAGGTTGCATCATTATTTTTGTCCCGACGTTTCAAACACTTTGTAGTGATCGTGGTCACGGGGTGACTGTCGGGACAAAAATAATGATAAATATACGTGATTTAATCCGTTTAAAGTTGGAAGTGCACAACTTTAGTAGACTGTTATACAAGGGTCGAAAGGAATTGGTAACTTTCACCCGCGGTCAGCTCTCTACTTTTCATATCGAATTTAAAGAAAGTAAATAAAGTAGCTTTTCTAAAAATTATTCATTGATAAAATAACATACTTACTAAAAATTTATTGAGAGGTTTGAACTATTTGTGAAATTTTACGTAAAATTTTGTTTGGAATATTTTCGGGCGGCTATAGCCCGAATAAGAATCTCTCTGCTTTTCACTACTAATATAAGGAATAACGATATAAATATAGTATGTTTTTTTATATTTTTTATTTTGATTTTAATAACATGAGCAGTACCTATATTTTTAAAATTAATGCGGCTATAGTCCAAGTAGGAATCGATGACTTACATCCGTGTTAAACACTCTACTTTTCATTTAAAATATGAGGAGGGTAAAAAAATAGTAGTTTTTCTAAATATTTACTAAAAATAATAAACATGAGTAGAAGATACAAAGATACACTAGGAGTTAGAACAGTGAAATTTAGGGAAAGTTTTAATTTATTTTTAACCTACACTTTTTACAAAAGCCAAACATAGTTGTTATTAATTGTTTTACAACAACAGAATATTTTACAACGAAAAATCTTAGACATATAACTTTGTTTACACCAATGTTTTTCCCGGCCTTAGGTGGGAAGGAGCGTCGCCCACCGCTACTCAGATCAAACAAGCACTACTTTCCGAGAATGAGAAATAAAAAAAAACGATCTACCGTCAAACAAACCGCCGTTTTAATATCGAAATTCTAAAGAAACGCACAAGGTACTTTGCTTCAACATTTATTGTGCGAACCGGGAAAGAACTCTCTGAGTTACTTAACTACTGTCTTCTGGAAAATACAACCCGGGAGTTTTGAAATCCTAAGTAGAAAGCTCCACTCTGAGCTAGGGTTTACTATAAGAGTGTTTCACCGCAGACCACAGTGTTGCTTAATATGAGATAAACAGTGCACAAATGTGAATAATTAGTCTGCAGGTACGGCAATCGCGAACGAAGTTGCGGGTACAGCTAGTTATTTATATAAAACCATTGCAGGTTATATATTTTTTTAAATGAATTTGATGATGTATATCATAAAATAAGTGTACAATAAATATAACATTAACAGTACAATACATACATATTTTGAGGGCATACATTTATGTATTGAAATATATTGATGACCTAGTTATGACTTAAAATGTTAAACTAAACCGCTATCTCTTATGTCATGGGACCGTATCACCTTTTAAAAAGGCCAGTGGACCAAATCCCGTGCTCAGTTAACCACCGTTTCCCGCGCTTAACGGTATGCTATCGTAACCGACTGTCGCCCGACGATACCGTCCGATAATGTGATAAGATATACGATGTGATTGTGATATTAATATAGAAATTATATTTGGTGCATTCGGATTTTTGGTTCCAAGGATTATTTTTGATTTGGTATGTCAATTTATTAATACTTAATAATAATATTTTTTTTTTTAACACGTTACATAATAATTAAATAACTAGTTTTCCAAAGTAAACTTATTATTTAATTATTATGTAACTATGAAATTAAATATAGCTTTTTTAATGATGCCAGCTAGCTGGGCACGGTATACTGGTAGCAAGACATTTGGACAGCCTGTAGACGTGCATAGGTTGTAAATGCTTTCAGTGTAGTATCTGTATGGTATTGTTAATAATTTGTTTCCATTTTTTTTTAAATAGTTATAAAATATTTTATAATTATTTAAAAAACATTTAATGAATATTATATAAGTAGTTTCGTTAGTTGTACTTGTACTAAGATCCCCTGTACAATCTACTACATATGGAATTACGTAATCAATTAATTATTATTAAGTTTATGTAGTTACAATATTTATTTAACAAAAATTAAAAAAAGTTTCTACAAACAAAAATATATATTACAAAATTACAAATTTTCGAGAGGAAAAATTTTTAGGCAAAAATTTACATTATTTATGAAAAATATATAAAGCTAACTTGACAATTTTGTCATGTTATAATAATATATATGTTTTTTAAAAATATCAGTCATCGGAGTACTCAAAAGTGATTTTTTTTCAAGCAGCCCTCGAAGCTGCCCGCATTCCTTGAGAATGAACATCTTTACTTTTCTTACACCTGACGGAGATTTCGACTAAACACCGTGAGTGCTAGCCAGTATATTTAGTTAAAAAGTGATTTTATTATGACTAATATATGCATTATATTATTGATTTACCTACATACATTTTTCCTATGTTTTATCATTTATAAGGCACCATATCAAACATATGTTCACAACTATTTATTATTTATAGTGCCTATGAGTCTGCTATGACTTATAGGTTGTCTAAATTCTTTTATTGTAGTAGCTGTAAAGTTGTATATAGTTCATAGTATTTTGTTTAAATATATTCACAACGCTATTTGGTGTATTCCGGTCCGACCACAGAAGTAGATTCCATTATTTTTTTAATCTGTTCTGAATCCCCGATTATTGGATGGGTCTGTTTGGTTTAAATTCTAGGTTAGTCTGATTAACATTCTCGACCACATCATCACTTACGATCAGGTGAGATAGTGGTCAAAGGCTAAAGTATCAGGCATAAAAAAAAAACACAAAAAAATTAGTCAGACCTGTTTTTTAAAGATACATTTAATACACATTGTGTTTAATACAACACTAACAAAACAAAATGTTATGTCACTAACTTTCAAAGTACCAGGGGCGCAGAAGTTTAAAGAAGTCAGAGTTACTGTTCTGTATGTACGTTATGATTTTTTTTTAAATCCAGCAATATTTATATAGGTTTACTGTCCTTATCTACTGAATTGTATAAGTTATATTACTTATACAAAACAACAAAATGTTATGTCACTATCTTTCAAAGTACCAGGGGCGCAGAAGTCAGAGTTACTGTCCTGTATGTACGCTATGTCTATTTTATAATACAGCAATATCATAGGTTTTCTCTCCTTATCTACGTTTGTTTGTTTAGGGAGGACATAGATGCTGGCTACCGCCTGTGCGGTCGTCCAGCTCCACCGGGTTTTGGGCGAGGGCCTGGCCCTACAATAGCCCGGAAAACTCCTTATCTACTGAATTGTATAAGTATATAGCCTATTACATAAGGCCCAAATTAGTAGCTTGTTGCCAGTGCTAAAATCAAACCAACACGTTGAAATAAAGCTCATATTAGCTTAAGCTGCAACATAACAGTTGGTTTCGTACAAAATGCAAGCAAATTTGAGAATTTATACTTTTCACATGGTCGTCGTTCTTTGATTTCAAATCGTATGTACAGGTTAAAGATATTTAGTTTATCTGTCGACTGATACGGTTGTTGCGCAAATTAACGATATATCTTTCACAAATAAATTGTAAAACCGAAAAGTTTTGGCGATATAGCAAGTATATATGTTCAAAATGAAGTCTTTTGTAAGTTTTGACCTACATTATGACAAAGTAGATCTCTTTTAAAGTCAGGTCTGATTCGTAAGTATTAGGCGCTCATATACTTTTGAGAGTAATTATTACCGACTTCCAAAATTCTCAATTCGAATGTAGGTAGGTTGTTTTGAAAATAGTTATTTTCATCCCACCATCTCGGAAAGAGTATTTTTAATCTTCAATATCTGAGTGGAAAAGCCGTTTTTATTCTCTAGAGGATAAAGTAAATTGAATTTAGAACATCGTGTGCGCTAAGTTTGTGAATTAAAAAAAACATTAAACCTATTTACTGCTACCTCTATGGTGCCGAATATATCATACAACTTTTTTTTAATTTGTTAAAAACTCAGACTCGGAACCTTCTTGGTGTTCTTTTTTCAATTTGCTTTTGTACGCGGTTCTTTACGCGGCATTTTTTCACGTCATTGTTAAACCTTATATTAAAAACAAGAAACTTGAAAACAAGTGAAAAAACTAAAATGAGTGATTCTAGCGACGAGGAAGTTTGTTTGACGCCAACAGAATTGACTGAAACTGTTAATAATGCGCAAAGGAGCTTTCTCCCTCAACAATCACGCGAGAAGTATTTAAAACAGTACGATACATTTCCTCGCTGAGGTGGAATGAAAAGTTACGTGTTGCACTCGAGTGCAAAGATTTTTCACCTCGTGCTCTTTTGATTCCTTCGCTTGCTCGGTCATCAAAATTGAACACGCGGTTAAAAGCAACTTTGCACTCTTGTATAACAAATAAAACTATTGTTATACAAGAGTGCAAAGTTGCTTTTTAACCGCGTGTTCAATTTTGATGACCGAGCAAGCGAAGGGTGCTAAAATTGAATCACGAGCGCAGCGAGTGATTCAAAATTAGAATCCTGAGCGTTAGCGAGGGAATCAAAAGAACACGAGGTGAAAAATCTTTGCACTCGAGTGCAACACGTAACTATTCATTCCACCTCAGCCAGGAAATGACTAAATGCAAAAGCAAGGCAGATCATTAAAATAAGCGTATATTAATGATCTGCCTTGCATGGTCAAAGATTTCTGCAATATTGTTTTATTCGCGGATGATACCTCTCTGATTTTTAAAGTAGATAGGAAAGATAGTGAACTCATTCATGTAAATAATGTGTTATCTATGATCTCTGGATGGTTCGCCGCTAATAATCTTCTGTTAAATTCAAAAAAGACCAAATGTTTAAAGTTTTCATTACCAAATGTTCCTTATGTTGAACCAAACATTAAGCTTGGCCTAGATAAACTCTCTATTGACAAAGCGACAGTCTTTCTGGGAATCAAAATGGATTCAACTTTACAGTGGGATCCACATATACATGATCTAGCCGGAAGACTTAGTTCTGCTGCATATGCAGTTTGTAAGATAAGACAGTTAACAGATGTAGCTACTGCACGGCTAGTTTATTTCGCATACTTCCACAGTATTATGTCGTATGGTGTATTGCTGTGGGGAGCTGCTGCTGAGATAGAGACAATCTTTATCTTACAAAAGCGTGCAATTCGAGCCATATATGAAATGGATCCTAGGGAATCTCTAAGGGATCTTTTTAAAGAAATTGATATATTAACTTTACCGAGTCTGTATATATTTGAAAATATTATGTATGTTCGGAAAAATTTGAGTAAATTTAAATTAAACAGTGACAACCATCATTACAACACTAGGAACAAATATAAATTAACGGTACCATGTTTTAGATTAGCAAAGACAAATAAAAGGTCCTTTTTAGGTAATTGTGTGCGGTTTTATAATAAAATTCCCGAACATATTACAATGCTCACAGAAGGAAAATTCAAATTGCACGTGAAAAATATTTTGATGAAGAAATCCTACTACACAGTTTGTGATTACTTAAACGACAAAAATGCTTGGAAAATTCCACCTCTGCCAAGCCATCACATGTCTCCTACGTAATTTAAACAAATATTGTAATAATTGTATAATATTGTTTATAACACATTGTAAAAAGACGTTTAAAAGAATGGCCCCGAGTTTCTTGCCCGTTCTTCTCGCAGTGGCTCTATAAACTTTTTTTGCTGAACGTGGCAGTACAATGTAGAATATTTCAATATTAAAATTTGTAATTGACCTTCATAAGAGCGTCGTAGACGCCTAAATTGAATAAATGATTTTGAATTTGAATTTGAATTTGAAAAAATGCCGCGTAAAGAACCGCGTACAAAGCAAATTGAAAAAAGAACACCAAGAAGGTTCCGAGTCTGAGTATTTAACAAATTAAAAAAAAGTTGTATGATATATTCGGCACCATAGAGGTATATCTCACCATAGAGCCGTTTATATCCTCTAGAGAATAAAAACGGCTTTTCCACTCAGATATTGAAGATTAAAAATACTCTTTCCGAGATGGTGGGATGAAAATGATTTTATTGTATGTTGGTGACGCGATTACTCTGCCAATTCTGAATAAATTTTTATGATTATAAAATTACAAATTTACGTATATAAAATTACAAGTTTACAATTTACGTTTATATTATACGCAAAGCAGGCGTTTTATGAAAATAGAGTTTTGATGATTTTTATAGTTGGGTAATGACGTCACGAATGTCATTGACCGTTGAAATGCATTATTATTGAACCATTGCAAAAACTATTGTTTGCCTACCCTTTATAAAAATGAGTCTCCTCATATTGGATTTAAAATAGATTTTAGGCGTACACTCTTTCTAACAACATGTCCTTATATGAATGAAATAAGTATATAACATTGTAGTGGATATGACAAATACTACGCCTGATCCGAAAACAAAATTACGTACATTTCTTTCAACAGAAAAAATCATGAATACTGCTCTATAAAATTTCACAGAATCAAGTTTTGTGTGTATATAGTAAATCGTATCAAATCAAATTAAATTTCTAATTATTATGTAGCAAACATGTGATAAACTACCTGAAAGACATTCATCTGTTTTAAAAAAAAAAACATTTTTATATGAAATTTATAGAAAAAAATGCCTAAAAATGGAACGACTAAAAAATAACTCAAATAAAAAAGAATCATCAAAATCGGATCACATACGAATTTCCAGAATCCCGCTCTAAACGATAAGTTTGTAGTCTCATTTGTCAATGTGATGTTAGCTTAGCGTAGTTCTTGAAAATCTATCGAAATATAACAGTATTACTTATGTCCTATTTCACCAAACTAGGATAAAACTATACTAGGATAACTTACCTCCACAAAATATGAAAGACCTATGTCACCATAGACATGTAAAGATGTTGCAGTATTTTTATATTGGTATAGTGTTAGCTTTTATGAAATTTGATATCATGCACACAGCTGTAGCAAAAGAAAGGTTCATACCCAAGATTAAAAAAAATACCGTTGAATTTGGCGGTATAGCTCCATAATCTGCTAGCAATAAATAATTTTAACAAAAAACCAACTTCAATCATAAAATACGCATTGTTAGGGATAACTCAATCACTATTCGTCAGATCTCACTCAAATTTAAGTTGGACCACAAGACAAGGACCAGTTTTCGAAAATAAAAGTAATCAAAATCGGCACTTAATATAAAGAGTTATGAGGTACAAAAAAATACAGTCAAAATAAGAACCATCTCATTTTGTTGTAGTCAGTTAATAAGACCACTTTCCCACAGCCACTACTCCATATGTCCACGCTACGGTCATATGTCAGAAAAGTCTACATCAAGAAGTTTTCTTATTTCCACGACAGAAAGCCAAAAAATTCAAAAACCGCCACTAGGTTTGAAGTTCTAAGGTAGCTAAAGCCTATCTCATTTTGATGGTCTAATAAAGTTATCCCCGTATTAAATAAACTTTAGTTTGTTGAAATTGGGCTAAAAAATAATATCAGATGTTCCATATTAACACAATCTTCACGTATTACACTCCAATTCCATATTTGAAAACGTCAAAAGGTACTAATAAACCGTACGAAATGTGTAAAAGAAAGTAAAGCGAAAGTTAAGTGGACTCTTTAACTTATCTTCAGCCTTGAAGTAAGTATTATAACCACAGAATTAGTAACAGTGGCTAAACTGAGGGCGTTCACTGATCAAATAAAATATAATAATCCCACCTAGCCGTTTTCGGCTGCAGTGACTTGGCTTTTGGATTTTTAAATTAAATTTAGGGACTTTGATGTTTAGCCCTTATATAACTAACATATCCGATTTTAGCGGTAAACGTTCAGTTACAAGCACCACACGTTAGGATTCCATTTACATAGTTATAATTAATGTTAGAAGGCGGTTGATCTCGCTTAAGGTCCAGATCTCGCCTTCTATCCTCTTCAAAATTATATACTTTCTCCTGTACATGTCTTCTCCATTCTGGCCGTTTCTCGACAAGGAACTCCCAAGAGAGGGCTCAATACTGTATCTCTACATGTGTCCTTTCTGAGCATCTTTAAAACGTATTCTGGCCACCGCTTTTCCACTTACCAAGTTCTAGCTCAGAAATGAAGATGCGATTCGCTTTCTTCTCGTTGGACATCCTAACCTGATCAGTACCAGGCCTGACTCACTCCGCTCTTAGGCACAAAGTTACAGGTACATCGGGGTTTCTGTCCGGACGTGATTATTGTACGGTGCGTGCCGCGTCAGAAGAGATCAGAGCTATACGTGGCTATGCGATAGAAAGAGACGCGCCTTGTAGGTGAATATAAATGTTAGGTACTCTGTGTTTTGCGAGTCGCAAATTTTTTGGAATGGCTCTTAAAAGTGCGACTTAGAGCTCACTTTTCCTCTTCTTTTTAACCATCATATGAGGATGTTGTAATATTGTAGTAATCCGAAGAGCATGCGTTATTGCAAAAAATTAAAATATTGAAACTAATAAACTAGTTCAGCATCTGAAATTTTGGTATATAATGTGCCATTTATCTATCAAATACTGTCATCAAAACCAACAACATTTTGTTCGATTACGGCCTGATGCAATACGGAACCTTAGAAGAGTGAGACCCGACACTTTGCAAGTTTTTTGTAATATTCCAGCTATATTATATACTCGCGCACGAAGGGTTCCGTACCATTATCTGTAACCTAATCTTGCAAGTTTTATTGTATGGGAGCCCCCTTTATTATTTATTTTATTTAAATTGTTTATATTGAAGGTGAACATGAAACTAAATATTCAGTGAATAGTTAAAGCGTCTACCGTCCCGTTATTAGTATTGTGCAAGAAACAGCAAAAAAATCAAGTTAGTTTGTATCGGAGCCCCCCTTTAATATTTATTTTATTTTATTTTTAGTATTTGTTGTTATAACACATATAGCAGCAATAGAAATACATCATCTGTGTAAATTTCAACTGTCTAGCTATCACCGTTCTTGAGATACAGCCTGGTGACAGACGGACGGATGGACGGACAGCGAAGTCTCAGTAATGGCTTCCCGCTTTTTACACTTTGGGTACGGAACCCTAACAAGCTGACCCGATAAACATTGTTTTGCCATAAAAAAAGAAGATTAATATACCTATTTGAAAAATGTTTACGTCCTATTCCCAGACCTACTGAATATACAAACAAAATTTCATAGGAATCGGTCAAGCCGTTTCGGAGGAGGTTTGTTACAAACAAATGTTGGCGAACGTTTGGCACAAAAAATAATTCCAGACGCAAGCATTTCTCACACTCAAAATAGATTGGCTTCCGGTACGAGTAGCTCTATTGTAATGCTGGATACTGATGAAGTAGAAGTAAAAGTAAAAGCCGTAATTGGCTCGTTTAAACCGGATTGTGCAGCGGGATGGGATGGCATATCTTCTAAGGTTCTTCGTCAAAATAAAGAAACATTGGCACCAATTCTCACGAAAATAATAAACCAAAGTCTTCAAATAGGACGCTTCCCTAAAGCTCTAAAACATGCAATTATAATACCACTACACAAAAATGGCTATAAAAATGTAGTGGGAAACTATCGGCCAATTTCAATTCTAACATCACTGTCAAAAATTTTTGTTAAAATTATTAATAAGCGCTTTGTTGATTTCCTGGAGAAAGGTAATTTGAATTCGTAATAGGTAATTTTAATTTGATTCTGAAAATCAGTATGGTTTCCGTAGACATATCAACAACGAATGCAGGCCTTAAACTAACTAATTTCTTAGTAGAAAAACTTGATGATAAAAAGAAAACTGTCGCCATTTTCTTAGATTATTATTTCTTAGTTTTGCGAAGGCATTTGACAGTGTGTCTCTTCCCATTTTATTGACTAAGCTGGAAAAGCTTGTGATCAGAGGAACCCAGTATGAACTTATAAAAGATTATTTGACTAACAGGACACAGAGTGTCAAAATAGGAGACTTCGTCAGTGATCCGCTACCAGTCAATTTTGGCGTTCCACAGAGAAGTATCCTCGGTCCCACGCTTTTTCTGGCCTTTATTAATGAGCTGTGTGACTTCTGTGTAAAAGATGGTACAATAATCACTTATGCAGATGACACAGCTATACTGATTCAAGGTGATGATTGGAATGAGGTCTACCAAAAGGCACAAAATACGTTTAATGACATCTCATTATGGCTGTGTAATAATTTCTTAACCCTGAATGTAGACAAAACTAAATATGTAGCTTTTACGATAAAGGTATCTCCTGAAATAAATGATCACGTAAAATTAATTGGACACAAAGCTGCCGTATGCACAACTGCACTCACCACTTGCAACTGTCATGCGCTAGAACGAGTTAGTTCAATAAATTATTTGGGTGTCACCATTGATGAAAACCTCTCATTTACACCTCACATACATCAACTCACCCAACGAGTTCGTAAATGATGACAGTTTTTAAAGCTATTCGTGATAGTGCAGATTGAGAGATCATTCGACTACTTTATTACTCCCTGTGTCAATCTATAATTAGCTACTGCATTACCTCCTGGGGTGGCTCTTATAAAACTCACATGTTGCCTCTAGAGCGAGCCCAACGAGGCATCCTCAAATGTAGTAATAAAAGAACTTTCAGATATCCTACATTTGATATATACAAAGAATGCCAAGTTCTCTCAGTACGGCAACTTTATATTCAACATGTCATTCTTCATCATCATACAGAAACTGTTTTGGATCCTGAAATTATTAAAAAACGTCGTTCACGCAATGTGTGTAAACAACCAATAGTGAACACTGTTTTTGCGAGAAAATTTCTTAACTTTACTGGCCCCTACCTCTATAATAATATAAATAAGGATAAAAAAATTTACTCTCTAAACCTATCTACTATCTTACGGGTCTAGAGCCTAGTTTAGGTTCCAGGTACTCCACCACTTATGTTTTATATTATATTGTATCTGCCTTTTACAACAAATAAAGAATTTATTATTATTTATAACTAGCTTTCCGGGCGCGGCTCCGCCCGCGCGTATGTCGGTTATCGCGCGAAAACATTAACCTCTTTTTGCGCAGTCGGATAAAAACTATCCTATGTTTTTTCCCGAGTCTCAAACTATCTCCATACCAAATTTCATTCAAATCGGTCCAGTAGTTTTGGCGTGAAAGCGTAACAGACAGACAGACAGACAGACAGACAGACTGAGTTACTTTCGCATTTATTATATTAGTACTTATTTATAAAAACACGAGAATTTTATATTAGATAATTTGAGGCTCATAGATAACATAAAGAAAATTATCTTTTTAAAAAAATCACAGTGTTAAGCCTAGATAATAAAGAGATTAATTGATATCTTGCTTAGTCCTAGCCTAGACCTAAAAGCTCTAATAAGGGAGTGAACACCCTTTGACGTTCGTATGGAGAAGTGACTGATCTGTTCGCCCTTAAGGTGGAATCTCACTACTCCGACAGCCAATTCAATTCTTTTTGTAGTTTATTCGCAATTGTTTTTATTAACATTAGCTATGGACTGCCGCCCAGCAGGTCTATGGTTCGAATCCCGCCGCGGGCTTGAGCTTCAATGCATGGAAGAAGGGTATTTTGCGAATGCCCGCCTGGCTAGCGACCACCTTCAAGTGGAAAATCTGTACTCAAGCACTTAACAGTGTCTTCCGGTGGACGGCAGTCACCTGCGAATTGGATGTTGCTACGCAATGGGCATACAAAAGAGCTTCATACTATCAAAGAGCCTTTATTGCCCGAAAGGCAACGGCCGGCCATAAAACCGATGAGTGCTAAACCAAGCTAATTTTTAATGATTTCCTTTCCTAAGTGAACAATAAATATATATTTATCTTTAAGTAAGAATAAATGTAGGAAACAGACCACGTAGCAGTTGTAGTAAAATAATTAGAAGAAGAAGGAAGAGGAGGAAAAAAGATGTCGTGTATGTAGGGAAAGGTCAGTATAAATATAAATTAATATTGGCATTTACAAATATAAATTTATATTGATTTAAAAATTCTTTCGAAATATTCCCTTTAAAGGAGATTTGGAACTTTAAGGAGAAATATATGACAGCTGTCACATTGACGGTTGATGTCGTATCGCTTGTTTTGAGCATTAACATCATATTATACTCTACTGTTAAATATCCTAGTACTACCTACTTAGTAGGTACTTTCAGGTATATTCAGTTATATATGTTCGCTATTGTTCGCATGTACCATGGATATGATGTTGAATAGGTAGATAAGCCGTTCCTAATCTTTGTATATCCGTTTCACGGTAAAGTTCCCACGACGAGCTTGACCAGGTGAAATCTGCGGATATTTAGTAACAACCAGTTTGTTGATTGTGTATGGTAGATGGGACTGTATACTGTACTACAATGTAGGTCTATCTGCTGTGAAGCGGCTAAAATATCTTTGCGTTAATTCAATTTTGTTCCGGAAGCAGTATTTAGCCGTTTGCAGTTTTATGATAAAATCTGGCTATTTGCTAGTCGTACTCTGAAAACTTTTGAAAAAACGCTAGCGGACAAAAGCAATTGTTCATCAGTGTTTTGTCAATATAAGATATTTTCGGGATCTGTAACCAGTTATCTTGTTCAGTCCTTGTAACAGGAGCTGAGCATCTTGCCTCACAGAAAAAAACTAAACGATATCAATGAAGGTATATGAAAACTAGCATTACGCCATCCATTTTTGTTGATCAACATTTGAACGAAACTCATTGCGTTATTTGACTGTTAGTCAAAAGGAGTTTGGATTACTTTGTATAGAGTAATGGCGTCATTGTTTTTGACACTGATGCAATTGATACTATAATCTACTACAACAGCAGTACTTAAGGGTATATTTTAGACGAACGCCCCCATACAAACGCAGTTCCAATCTCATTTTAATAATAGCGAATAAAACTCAATGATTTATAACTTACGTAATCACTACCCTAATATCTAGGTTTGTGGTGCATCAGATTTTCATTAAATTATACAGTTTTGAAATTACACTAGCTCAAAAACTCGTAATTTTAGATAAAATAAAGACCCAACTTTAAGCACCTCTTTCAAGAAAAATAAGCATGTTTTTAATATTTCTATTGCACCACAAACATGGGGAATATAATGAACATAGAAAGTTCATGGGAAGTGATTTATACATGTGTACTATATTTTTTTAATAAATCTGGAACTACGAAATACGCTCGAATAACGCGCTCAAACTTCTAAAAACGAGTGCAATATACTAAACCTTGTAATTATATGTCTTAAAAAAGATGCAAACCGGAAACGATACGTCTAATAATACGCTATATTTAGATGCAAGTTATTTTAAATAACAAGTTGAGTTCACAAATATGTTTACGCTTTGACTGGCAGGAATGTCCTTAAATACAAAAAAAACTTCTGCTATGCCTGTTTTTATCACTGTAAATTATTCAGGCGCATTTGTACGACCTCGTTTGTACACTATTTCTTAGTTTATTTTTACTTTTTCTGCGCAACGCCCCAAATGGCGTAGCTTAACCACGATCAGGTAAATGCCTTCAAAACCGCCCGCCACGAGTCCACGCTTGATAAAAAGCGTGATGAATTCAAGCCTCGACCACCAGCGGCCATCACTTACAATAACGTAAGCGGGGTATTCATATAACACCCCAAGTGCGCTCGTATCTTCTCCAAAATCGGGTATTCAAGCCACCAGTAAAGTAAGAAAGAGCACCAAAGCGTTGAACAACAGAAGCCAGTTCTAAATACTTAAATTTAACATGCCTATTATATCCAGGACAGTCGCTTTGACCGAAAGCGGTCGGTCACTACATCATCATTTCTTTGTGTGGATATAAATGCTAATAGGATGTACATGGTGTAGGTACAAGCTGGATCGTCTACTGCTGATCACAGCCTCCCCCATGAAAGGAGGTTTGCCATAATCCCACGCTTGACAGGCGTCCTGGGGATCACATTGATATGAAATTATTGGCGTATTAGACTAATCAACTGTAGGTCTCAGGATGATGGGCGCGGTACGGTTCGTCATTTATGATGAAATTCATCTGCTATAGGCTGAGGTTACAGCTTAACATCGAGTGGACTTCGAGCTTGTTTCGTCACAATCATGTAAAAATATTCTTAGTACTTAGCTACGCAAAATTTCCGCCTAATGATGACTTTAAACATTATATTTTATTGGATAAAGCTGATAATGGATTTTAGTATGTCTCATAGATAAGATATTACGATTCGTAGAAGAAAATTATGATTGTCGCTTTATTTCATGACTAGTTTTTTGATAAAATATCCGGGTATGAGTAGTGCAAGCGTTTAAGGCACAAATTTAGGTTTAAAGACAAAATTTCGCGATCAGAATTAGAACGCCTCTTCATTTTAGAAATCTGTTACAATCCCATAAAAAAAGAATTGTGCACTCCTATACAGTACAATAACTATCTAAACTAGAATCGAATCCAGTACCTAGAGATTGCAAAGCGATTACTTTACCCCACTCGGTCAAAGAGACAGTCTTGATAGATAATTATCATACGAATATTTTCCTTTCTTCGATTTCTTATAAAATTCTGTCTCTCAGTAAACTTAGTATTTGTGTTTATTTTCTCTTTATGTCTATGTTATAGACCTATGGGTACTCTAAAACGATCAGGGGTCCTGGTAAACTGGTCTTCACATACTTAACTAAATAATAGTACTAACGATAACTAAAACCACGCAAAAGAACTCAACACTCGCCAGTTTCCGTAAAAAAGTTTCATCAAATATTAGTCACGCATCTGTTATTTTGCGACAGACGGATGCGTACGCGCATTGATGTTAAATATTTATAAGAAAGAGAAAGCAATGAGTCAGCTTGCTGACGAAGAATTAGGGTGATGGTTGCTCATGTGGTATGCGTGGTGTACTCAATATTATATCCTGTGTCATGTAGGTGTCACACTTAACAACATATAGACAGCCTGACTTGGGCCCGTACTCTAACTCGTCGAAGTTTCGAACTTCGGGTCCGAAAGAAAAAATTCCGCAAAACACGGATTTGGCTTACTTTTGTTTAACTTCGTTCGTAGCATAGACTAGCAAGCATTTGCCTGTGTAGATACTGAATAACATTTTTTATCGGATTCGTATAGTTTGTACATTTTTAGATCTTTTTCTTCTTTAGATGAATATCAATTGCGGTTGTTTGTCTCGCTAAAACTCGAGAACGGCGGGGCCGATTTAGCTGATTTTGGTTTTGAAATGTTCGTCGTAGTCCAAGGAAGGTTTAAACGATGAGAAAATATGGTAAAGTTGCGAGGAAGATAGTAAAAACAACAATTTTATTTCCCCGTGTAAACTGTTCTACCTATTCTTCAAACATTTGACGTTCGTGATACGAAGTACACCGGGTCATCTAGTATGAAATAATAATTTATCCGTTTGAAAGTCTAGTTCTAAATACGCAGAATTAAAACCTGTAATATCTTTTGTAATGTCGTATTACAAAATTACAAATTTACGAGGGGAAAAATTTAAGTCATGGGCGGGATTTGAACCCGCATCCATCCACCCCATTAGCCGGGGTGTGCTCTAACTAATCCAATTGAGCTAACATGACAAAGAGTCATAACTCATTTATTTCCTATCGTTCTTTAACCATCGTATTGGTATGGAGCGACATCTAAGTATAGTTCAACTTACGTTGTACTACAAATAAGACTAACTTTGCAATTAGTTTTAAACTTGCAACCCGATAATTTTAATATTTTTATGTTTGCAATAACGCATGCTCTGTGGATTACATTACAAATTTACGAGAGGAAAAAAAATCTCTCGTAAATTTGTAATGTAATCCGTTATAGCAAAAATAAAAATATTAATCAGTACTAATATTATTAATGCGAAAGTAACTCTGTCTGTCTGTTACGCTTTAACGCCAAAACTACTGGACCGATTTGAATGAAATTTGGTATGGAAATAGTTTGAGACCTGGGTAAAAACATAGGATAGTTTTTATCCAACTGAGCAAAAAAAAAGTTAATGTTTTTGCGCGATAACCGAAATACGCGCGGGCGGAGCCGCGCCCGGAAATCGTAAGACTATACGATATTTTGTGATGAGAAATACGGCCACACGGCACAATAATAAAATAAAAAATAACACAATAATGGTAATTCAATTGTGATCGAATCTTTTGACAATGTAGCGTTATTGTTAATTCGCCACAAAGTAAATTCGCCACTGGTGTATATTCCATTCATCGCAAGTAAACTTGCCACAAGCATGCGCATAACGCTATACAGGCTCGTTTTAATGGTTTGTTTGAAGAAGTCACTGTTCTCAGCTGAACATTTATTGACGAAAAATGTTATTACACTATTCTATATATAAGTATATAGAAATCAATTGCGGTTGTTTGTCGCGATAAAACTCGAGAACGGCTGAGCCGATTTTGGTGATTTTGGTTTTGAAATGTTTGTCGTAGTCCAGGGAAGGTTTAAACGATGAGAATATATGGAAAAATAGCGAGGAAGATAGTAAAAACAACAATTAAATTTTCCCATATAAACTGTTTACTTTCCTGTTATAAAAATCAATTGCGGTCGTTTGTCTCGCTAAAACTCGAGAACGGCTGGGCCGATTTAGCTGATTTTGGTTTTGGAATGTTTGTCCTAGTCCAGGGCGTAGTGCGAGACTTCCACGTATCTATAAGGTGACCCTTCTGACGATAGCGGCCAGTTCGGTAATAAAAGTATATGTTTGTCGTATTCTCTGATATCTCTAAAGTGTACACTCTTTCTAAAAAACATGTTCACAATTTGCCTTATTCAATTCAACTCAAATTATTTATTTGGAACTTAAGCAATATCATAAATTCAATGAAACACGATGGTAAACGCGAAAGTTTTTTTTAAGAAAAACTGTGTTGCAGGTACCAACGCCCTCCTCCATAAAAACTACGGTACATTTAGTTCCTCAGGTTAATCATATGTACAGAAAAAGTAAAATTAGATATGATTGCAAAATATTATGAACACATTTTTTAAATCTATTAAATCTTATAGTATTATGTCTCTCTTTGACTGTACGTCGAGTTTGTGTGTTTCTATGTGTGTGTGAGTGTGTATACGTATGTTTGTTTTTGTTCATAGGCAAGTTTTTTTTGTATTCCTTATAGGTTGGCCTTTGACCACCATCTCACCTGATGGTAAGTGATGATGTGGTCGAAGATGTTGTTCAGGCTAACCTAGAATTACTGGCTCTCAAGGACAGCTGCCGGAACACACTGTTAGGTGCTTGGCGACTGATTTTCTACTTGAGGGTGGTAGCTAGCCAGGTAGGCACTCGCAAACTGCCCTACCACTATGCTATAACGACTGCCATCCTAAGACAACAACCGGGACCGACGGCTTAACGTGCCCTCCAAAGCACGGAAGCACTCAGTAGTAATGTCACCAGCGGTCACCCATACAAGTCATGACCACGGCGGACGTTGCTTAACTATGCTGATCGGTTCAGAATCTACGAGCGCTTCAAAAATTCTTCTAAATAACATATTCACAATTTGCCTTATTGAGACTCCCTTCACCCTAAGGGGTTGATTTAAGTAGTTCCCAATTGGTAGGCTTATAAAACAATTTTCCATGACAAACTGCCTCTACTTACGGTATAGAATATGTAAGCCGGTGGATTGAAGAAAGGAGAGCGGCCGGGCCGGCAGACGTAACAAAAACCGGTACAGTTAGTCATTGACCTTCAGTGAAAGTGGACGCTTGCACAGCACGTCGGCGCACCGACAATCAAGTATATGTACTTAGTTCCCACTCGATAGTAAGCTAAGAACCGTGCTGGAATGGTTATTAGCTGGCTAAGAAGCTTATGGGTAATGTTTCAGAACAGCGCAGTGCTTTTTTATAAAATAATTAAATGAATATTACACAAAAGTAAAAAAAATTAAACAATAGGAATTTGTAATTATATGTAATACACCGCTTGTATTAAACTTATCAAGATATGTTGATAAATACTAGAGTTACAACTGCTAGAAGATATTTTTAGACCTATTATCATATTTTTTTTTTATCACGTAAATTGATTGTGATCATGTTTTGGGATCAATAGGAATCTCATAAATATGATCAAAATTTACATATATTTTTTGTTTTGCCACAAACGTAATAGTACGGCTCAACTTATTTTTAAAAAAACCTTATTTGGCTCCTCACCTTGTCACCTCCACCTTAAAGGGGTCGTTTTGGTACATGCTTACGTGTCCGGAATTTCTCCAGCACCCATAACAGAACAATATAGGTATGGTAGCAACACTTCCTCGGACGAAGTCATACAAAGAGTTCTACTGCATACAAAACTTAGTTTCATAATAACAGATTGTATAAATAATTACGTATAATAATATGCAATAGGAAAACTCTATCAGTACTAATATTATAAATGCGAAAGTAACTCTGTCTGTCTGTCTGTCTGTCTGTTACGCTTTCACGCCAAAACTACTGGACCGATTTGAATGAAATTTGGTATGGAGATAGTTTGAGACCCGGGAAAAAACATAGGATAGTTTTTATCCGACTGCGCAAAAAGAGGTTAATGTTTTTGTGCGATAACCGACATACGCGCGGGCGGAGCCGCGCCCGGAAAGCTAGTAATCTATAATATAATTTATTCAAAACCCGTAACCCGTAAATTTATATATATATAAAGGTTAAGTAATCATTATAAAAACTAAATCATTTTGCATGGTGGTAGGGCATTTTGCGAATGCCCGCCTGGCTAGCTACCACCCTCAAGTTGAAAATCTGTCGCCAAGCACCTAACGGTGTGTTCCGGCAGCTATCCTTGAGAGCCAGTAATTCTAGGTTAGCCTGAACAACATCTTCGACCACATCATCACATATATATCCTCACTCACATTTTTTTTACCGGCGGTATGCCTTTATTAAACAAAATACTACGAACTATATACAACACTACAGCTACTACAATAAAAGCATTTAGACAACCTATAAGTCATAGCAGACTCATAGGCGGTCTAAATGCTCCAGCCCAGTACCAGTCGGCAGCGTGCCCAGCATGCTGGCAGCATTGCCCCGTTGAATTGCAATTGCAATCCTCACTCACTCATTACGCATTTTTGATATTAGTGGGATATGAAGAAATTTGATTTTTCGAGTTCACACTATCTCTTCCCTATGTAAAGCTTGTCTAATATATTTAACAACTTACATATTATGTCATATTATGAGCGCGATTGATTATTATTCAACCGATTTCAACACGAGTGAGACTTGACTTTGTATATATCCTTATTTATCTTTTGCAATATTATTTTTTAAAATTGATTGGCAAATGTAAAATTAAAATATACGTGTTCCATTAAAAGTGTCTACCTCAATAATAAAATATCTACGGATATCTACGTAAAATCGTCGCGTACTTAATCTTTCGAGTATAATAATATATACGAATCAATGTGTAAAGAAGTTTAAGTCAAGCTCAAAAACAGCAGAACGCAAATATTACCGCGGTGGGCGTGGTTTCAAAAGTGTACCACACGGCGCAATATTATAACATTACCTTGACGCGATCAATCGGATGCGATCATTTCTAAGCACCACATTAATTAACCAATCCAATGGAATTTGGAAGATCGTGCGTGATTTGTTAATTGTGAACTCGATGAGTCCAAAATCAAAGCAGTGACTGTATGAGAGTTACACTTCTTTACGTATATATATTCGTAGAGTATTCTGCTCTTTTTCTAGTATAAGCAACAATTTTTTTTTATGTAATTGTGACGGAACAAGCCCGAGGCCCACCTGATGATAAGCGGTTACCTCTGCCTATAACAGATGGAGTTCATCGTTCAAGTGACGAATTGCACTGCGCCCGTCACCTTGAGATATAGTTGTTAAGTCTCATGTGCCTGTAATTTCACTGGTTCCCAAGGACTGCTGCCGGAACACACCGTTAGATGCTTGGCGATAGATTTTCAACATGAGGGCGGTCGCTTGCCAGGCGGGCATTCGCAAAAAGCCCTTCCACCATGTGGTGAAGCTCAAGCCCGCGGTGGGATTCGAACCATGGACCTGCTGCGCGGCAATGCATAGCCAATACCACTGAGCCACAACTCCTTCAAAATTGTCACACCAATAACGTGACCTTAATTCTTTGTTCATTTAATTTAATGCCCACCTCATTCAGAGTCACAGCACGTTGTGCTATCGGCAAGAGAGGAAGTAGCTGACGAATAACATCAGGTATATCATCAGTTTCTCCACTGTACTGTACTGTATCAGTCAGATCGTCCCCTGCTGAACACAGCCTCCCCTATGTATAATATATATATTTGCCATAATCCCCACGCTTGGCAGGTGGCTTGGGGATCGCAATGCAAAATGGCATAGTTCTTAAGAAGGCGCTGCTGCCCACCTTCTTGTATTTTCCCTTAGTCGACTTTTACGACACCCCCACGTGGGAAGAAATGGGGAGGTGCAATTCTAACCCGGCACCCCACGGGTTCTCCACTAGGTGTTAAATTACAGATATATTTATCTGTCCTTATGCCTTGTGTATGTAACAATTGTCACAACCATGACATGACCTACATTCGTTGTTCATTTAATTTGATATGACTTACTGTGTATGTTCACCTCATTTGGTGAAAATCTTGTTGATTGATCATCACGACTGTGTTGTCAATAAGTTGGCAAGATAAGAAGTAGATTAATAAATAAAAATTAAGCAATATAAAAGTATGATAGATAGATGTACCTAGTAGCATAGAGAAAGGATTAGTCCTTTCTACCTAATAATCCTTAGTAGATAGTAATATGGTATAATAGTCCTTAGTACATAGTAATCTATTGCTAATAATAACCTATGCTTTTAGGGTGGGTTCGGAAACCACTGGGTAAATTTAAAAGTTACCCGAGTGGTGTATGGAAATCACATAGCTGATATTTTACATTCACGAGGCCGTTCGAAAACAAATAAAAGTTCACTTGACACTTGAATTTGTTGCCCGATGCAAGGCAGGATGAGGATTTTCACCTGTCAGGTGTCATTTGAGAGTCCATTATTTGCATACTTTTTTATTCCATGTAAAAATACAATTAAAATAAAATATTTGTTTATATTAAGAACGTGGACTTTTTATACATACATATAATATGTATTTTCCAAGATTTTTTTGAATAATTTTTGTCATTGAAAATTATTTCAGTTACTCGTGAATTACTCGATGCTCGTTCAGAAACGACTAAGTCAACGTTAACCATAGATAATTATCTATGGTATTACATAACATTTAAATTTGAGTTATAGTGTTGAGAAATCACTCGTTCCCGAACGCAGTCCGTGTAATAAAGAAAATTCACCATTATGACGTTGCCTACATTATTTGATTATTAAATTTAAGGTCCAGTTAGTTCTGTGGCACAGTATGACTTTATTGTCAAAAAATTGGTACTAAGTGACAGTAGCTTTCGAGTGACGTCAGGAGTAGCACCTGTTTCACCATTTCACACCGACTCAGAAAAACCCATCTCTATGTTGAGGGTAAGCAATAATTGTCACAACTGGGACGTGTCCTACATTCTTTCCTCAATTTAGAGTCCAGTGCATTTAATGCACGAATTACTGTCAATAATTTTGCACGTGCTGTATGACAGATCGTGTTTTCTATGTTAATAAGTTAGCATCTTGCTCGTCTCTCCAGTCTAATGGTGTTATTAAATACACCCAGTAATGTATCCCTATACGAACAATTTCCACAATTATGACATGGCCTACATACTTTGTTCATTTGATTTGATTGCTAGCTCGTTCAGTGTCTCAGCACAACTGTGTTGGCTCTAGAGGCAAAAGATGAAAAAGCTTTCGAGTGACATCATCGAGTCATATCAGCAGTTTCTACGCTCTATAGATGTAAAAAACACAAGCCCAGTAATTCGTCTATATGCCAAGTGTAAGTAACAATTGTCACAACTATCAGATGACCTACATTTTTGTTCATTTAATTTAATGGCCAACTCGTTCACTGGCAGAGCATGACTGTATTGTCGATAAATCGGTACTAGGTGACAGTAGCTTCCGAGTGACGTCAGTAGTAGCACCTGTTTGTACACTTTAAAAAAGTATTAAATAAACATAGACTCCGAAAATCCATCTCTATGTTAGGTATGAGCAACAATTGCCACACAGCTATGACGTGGCCTACATTCTTTCTTTAATTTAATGTCCAGCAAGTTTAGTGCACACTTACTGTCGATAAATTTGCACGTGGTGTATAACAGCTCGTGTTTTCTATGATCTTCCTCGTCTCTCCACTCTAAAGGTGTAATTAAACACACCCAGTAATTCATCCCTATACGACGTGTAAGTAACAATTTTCACATTATGACGTGGCCTACATACTTTGTTTATTTTATTTGATTGCTAGCTCGTACAGTGGCTCAGCACAACTGCGTTGGCTCTAATTGGCAAGAGATGAAGAAGCTTTCTAGTCACATTAGGTATAGCAACAGTTTCTTTACTCTAAATGTGAAAAAAACACAGGCCCAATAATTCGTCCATTTGCCGAGTGTAAGTAACATTAATCACAACTAGCTCATTACCTACATTTTTGTTCATTGAATTTAATGACCAACCATTCAGTGGCACAGCATGACTGTATTGTCGATAAATCGGTACTAGGTGACAGTAGCTTTCGAGTGACGTCAGGTGTAGCACCTGTATCTACACTTTCAAAGAGTAATAAAAAGAACACTAACTCAGAAAATCCATCGTCGAGTGTAAGCAAAAAATATTGTTACAACAAATGACGTGGTCCACATTCTTCGATCCTTTAATTTAATGGTTAACGCGTTTAGTAACACAGCACTATTATTGTCGGCAAATCGACACACATAAGGAATAGATGCTTTTGAGTTGATGTTAAAAATCCGGTGTTGGACTCGCGCACCGAGGGTTCGGTTTTTGCGGAACCCTCGGTGCGCGAGTCTGTATACTTTATCAGCCGGATCGTCCACTGCTGAACACAGCCTCCCCTATTTAGGGGAGTATTTGCCATAATCCCCACGCTTGGCTTGGGGATCACAGTGCAAGATGTCATAGATAACATAAGATGTCATAGGCAGTGAAAGTGCAACATGTCCTAAGAAGGCGCTGCTGCCCACCTAATCTAGTATTTTTCCGTAGTCGACTTTTACGACACCCACACGGGAAGAAATGGGGAGGTGCAATTCTAGCCCGGCACCCCTCTCGGGGAAAAACCGGTATAGGTAAAAGTTATGATATTTTTATTTCCAAATGAAATCCATAACATTTTAAAATTATTAAAAATATTTTTATTGTATGATGTAGGTAACTAAAAATGTATTCTATTTGCAACTTTTCCTTTATCTGTGCAATAAGAACTTGCTTCGTACCAAATTTCCAGATTCTGAGTTCATGGGAAGTTCCCTGTAGGTTTGATCCCTTTGCGAGTGTCGAAAATTTGCGGAATAAACGGCTATATCTTTTAATTGCGTTGATTTTTTCACAGCTCCAAGGAACAGTAGACCTGTATTTGATATGAATTTCAGCTTGATACCTCCACGAGTTCCTGAGAAAAAGGGTCATGGCAGACAGACTGACAACAAAGTGAACCTATAAGGGTTACGTTTTTTTCCTTTTGAGGTACTGAACCCTAAAAAACTCAGTTTCGTTAATACGCTTCAATACAGAGTGGGTCACTGGGTTCAGTAAATTATCCCAGTGCCGTATGTGGGCATTAACTATCACAACTATGACGATGCCTCCATTTTTTTTTGATGGCTAGTTTCTTCAGCGGCTATACAATTTTTAGGGTTCCGTACCCAATGGGTAAAAACGGGACCCTATTCCTGAGACTTCGCTGTCCGTCCGTCTGTCACCAGGATTTATCTCAAGAAGGGTGATAGCTAATGTTGTCTTAGGTTTTCGCGATTGTTACACATAGTAATTAAACAACTTTAAACGGTTTAATACAGTCACCCCGTGACCACGGTCACTGCAAAGTGTTTGAAACGTCGGGACAAAAATAATGACAAATATACGCGATTTAAACCGTTTAAAGTTGTTTAATTACTAGGGTGATAGCTAGATAGTTGAAATTTTCACAGATGATGTATTTCGTTGCCGCTACAACAACAAATACAAAAAGTTGGCCAAGTGCGAGTCGGATTCGCGTACGTTAAAACAAAAAACGTTAAAATATGAAGTCTAACGTTTTATAGCTAATGGTACGGAACCCTTCCTGTCTCGCACTTGGCTAATTTTTATTTATGGGATTGTGATGTAATTAGCACGAGCCCCACCTGATGTTAAGCGATAACCTCCGCCTATAACAGCTGAATTTCTACGTGACGAACTGCATTGCGCTTTCACTCTGAGACATACAGTTGTTAAGTCTCATGTGATTGTAATTTTACTGGCTCTAAAGAACTCGTCCAGGAATACACTGTGAAGTGCTTGGAATCAGATTCTCTATTTGAGGGTGGTAGCTAGCCAGACGAAGATTTGCAAAATGCTCTTTCACCATGCTGATAAGCTGAAACCGGCGGTGGCGATCGATCCATGGCTCCAATATAGGCCGTAATCCACTTGACGCCAATAACGTTATTTTCGATAATTTTGATCACATTTTGCGTCTATGGTACATTTAATTACATACATTTATGGCCTGTTTCAGAATGTTCGAGTAAGTTCCGGTTTTACTACCCAGAACATATTTAATAAATAAAACACTATCTTTGCGTTTCACAGTCATCGATTTAGCCTATCCATCGGTTAAAGCTTGAAACGCGCTGCATATTAACTGTCATTTTTATCATTCAGTTATTTTATGTGTTACATAGCAACCCGAAACTTTAACAGGACATTCTGAAATAATGGCTGTTGGTATTCTAAGTAAATAAATAAATAAAAATAAATAAATAACCATAGACACAAATTGTTGTTAAAATTATAGAAAACTAGCTTTCCGGGCGCGGCTCCGCCCGCGCGTGTTCCGTTATCGCGCAAAAACATTAACCTCTTTTTGCGCAGTTGGATAAAAACTATCCTATGTTTATTCCCGGGTCTCAAACTATTTCCATACCAAATTTCATTCAAATCGGTCCAGTAGTTTTGGCGTGAAAGCGTAACAGACAGACAGACAGAGTTACTTTCGCATTTATAATATTAGTACTGATAACGTGATTGGCGTCAAGTGGAATACGGCCATAGTACCGTGGTTATTCCATGTTCTATCTATTTTTGCGCTCACCCAAAAGAAGCCGTAATACATTCAGGCATAAAACTTTTTAAACTTAAGTTATTCACTAAAACTCTCGCAAAAACAATATTAACGAAGAGTGTAGTGCAGTTCGTCATTCGTAATTTGTGTTTGTGTGTCGAAATGGATCTGTTATGGGCAAAGGTTACCGCCTAACATCAGATGGTCATATTAATTTATCATTGATGGCGAGACGAGCAGTAGGGACAGTGGGCATTAATTTTCACAATTTGTTCCATTCCCGATGTCCCCATTGATAACTACAAAGGCGATGGGGACAGTGGGCAACATTTTTTACTTTTTGGTCTATTCCCGCTGTCCCCATTGATGGGGATACAGGCGATGGGGACAACGGGAACGTTTTACATTTTTTTTTATTCAATTCCCACTATCCCCATTGATGGGGATATGGCCAATGGGGACATCGGGAATACACCGTCCTCGTGCGTCGCAAGCCCCTAAAAACGTGAATATAAGGTCCTCAATCTAAATACATAAAACATCGATTCTTTATACATGCAAACCCAAATATATGCGTGGCGGAAACACTTAGTGTCCAATGCGAAAAAAAGGAGTGTTATGTTTCAGGGTTCATGTATGTATGTTTGTAAGTTTCTTTATTCCACCATAACTTCTAAATGGATAAAGCAATCTTAATAGGTAATATATCGTTAGATTTTGATAGCGCAAGTGACACTAGGTACATAAAAAGGAATAAAAAGAAACTGGCAGATTCTAGACGCCATATTATGAGAAAAATAAGATTTTCTTCCAAACCCACCTAGTAGGGTATCAAAATGAAGGGCAAAGAACGATTCTATAAATATATATAACTAGCTTTTGCCCGCGGCTTCGCTCGCGTTAAGTAGTATTATCAGTACTAATATTATAAATGCGAAAGTAACTCTGTCTGTCTGTCTGTCTGTTACGCTTTCACGCCAAAACTACTGGACCGATTTGAATGAAATTTGGTATGGAAATAGTTTAAGACCCGGGAAAAAACATAGAATAGTTTTTATCCAACTGCGTAAAAAGACGTTAATGTTTTTGCGCGATAACCGACATACGCGCGGGCGGAGCTGCGCCCGGAAAGCTATAGTTATTAATAAGCTAGTCGTCAAATATAATCCGCTAGATATATTATCTATGCACTATGCACAAAAATGGTTAATTCAAAGTTCTCTCCAAAATAACTCAATGTAGGTGGCGCTAGTATACAGAAATTCGTATATTTTAAACTGAAAAAATACTAATCTTATATAGCCTGCATCTCCTGGATGCCTACGTCATATTAGCTTTATGCATGCAAAGTCTCAGCCCGATCGGTTTAAAATTGACAAAGTTTCATACAAACTTTCATCCCGTATTTTATCCCCTTGAGGGTAGAATTACTCAAAACCCTTTCTTAGCGGATACCTACGTCATAACATCTACCTGCATGCCAAATTTAAGCCCGATCCGTCCAGTTGTTTAAGCTGTGCGTTGATAGATCACTATGTCAGTCAGTCAGTCACGTTTGAGTTATATATATATTTAGATTTAAAGTTTTAATTTCAATAGAACGATAAAATACTCAATGAAAATAAATTATAATAATGAATAGATTCAGGCGTTACTTTGCGGAAATCCATATTTAATAATAACCAAATACTTTTAACAGTATCTTAAAAAAACATTAAATAATATTTAATAATAAAACACTGAAAAAAGCATAAAATTCTATATCTAGTGACAATTCCGTCTAATTTTCCTAAAATAAAATAATAACCTAGTTATAAAAGTTATATAAGTAATAAAAGGTTAAAATAAATAATATCCAGTCCGGTTTTTTACTATTTTATTAAATTTATACTTATATATGTCATTTTCTACCTACACACAATTATCTCAGCAATCCTTCTCTATTCCAAGGTATGATAACAATTGTCAGAACTGTGATGTGGTCTACTTCTCTCTGTTCCTTTAATTTAATGGCTCGCCACAACGCACGACTGTATTGTCGATATCGGCATGAAACGGTTGTGATCGTGATGAATTTTATATTAGGTAGCTTGTAACTGAACTCGTTTCACCGAATAGGTAGTAGTATTCTTTAGGGGTTCTTTTTTACATAGGATTAAAGAGCATTTTAATCGCCAAAATCACACTACTGTTCCGTTTTAAAGGGAAATTGTAATTACAAGCTTTTAGTTTCACCTGTCCCGATGTCATTAAATTTGATCCACTTGCTACCGATTGATTTGAAATTTTAAGCTTCACTTACATTTCTTTACTTATTTATTCGTAGACCGTAGCATGATCATCTAAAATACCTGTTTAAAACCTTTTAAATACCTATTTACTACTATCTACTTACAACGAAATACGCATTACGGATAACTCAAATATCGTCAGATCTCACCCAAATTTAAAAGGGACCACATGAAACCAGCTTTCGAATATAAAAATCATTAAAATCGGTACACTTTGTAAACAGTAAAAACACACAAAAAATGCAGTTGTTTTGAGAACTTACTCCTTTTTTAAGGCGGTCAAAATACCTGTTATTTTGTCGAAGAGGCTACAATTCCGAAGTTCGAAAACACGAAGTCCAATAACATTGTTTTTGCGTAACCGAGAATCGAAAGTGTCCGTAATTTGGCCATTACATCAGTAGGTCAAAACGGTCTATATCAAATTATACTTCTCTCTTTTTCGCAAGTAGAAAGTGGGTTATGGTAGATAAAGATAAACATAGTTTTAAAGTTTGCCGTTAATATTTGAGATAATGACTTTACAGCTACGCGAACTTTTACTTGGCTATTAGCAATGATGTTATATAAAAAAAAATAGATATTAGACGATACTAATGTCAGAAATATATTCAGCATGGCTCCCTTATTATATTATAAAAATCCTAAACAAATAAGAGATTTTGGTATTGCAATCTTTAAACGAAAACTTGAAAGAATATTAGCCCAATAATGTTACTATACAATTAAAGATTTCCGCATTGACAAGAATGTTTCAATTTGTATATTTTGACATTGCTTTTCTGACACATGTCATTTTGATAATCGATATAACTTAGACCAAATGAGACGATGAAATATAAAATTATTATAAAAAAACCACACACAATTCTATATCTTGACTTGGTTTTAACGCACCGACATTAGTATTTTGATGTATCAATTTTAATAATTTCAATTTGTTTGGTATTCATAACGGCGTTATATTTTAATAAATGTTAATATTTGTGTTTCATTTTTTTTATTTGTACGCCTCATGTGGCAAGGACTTTGAGTCCAAAGCCCAGGTAGCCTCAAAAAAGCTTGGTGCTTTGGCTAAGGTGAGACAATACTTCACACCGGGACAGCTGCTTAATCTTTATCAAGCGCAACTCCGGTCGTGTATGGAGTACTGTTCTCACCTTAGGGATGGTTCTGCTAAATACCAGCTGGAGACACTGGAAGCTATTGATAGGAGAGCCAAGAGACTCATTAACGACGACCAACTAGTAGTCAAGAGACTCCAGATTCTCGAGCATCTTATCTTTAGGGTCCCATTTTTACCCTTTGGGTACGGAACCCTAAAAAATCATCTAATCGGTACACCCTGTAAATGAGGTAAAACACACAAAAAAAAGCTGGAATTGAATACTTACCACTTTTTTTAAGTCGGTTCAAATGGTAACGCTATGATTTATTTCGACTATAATGACCGTTTCTGCACCAATTCCCCAATCTGAGTACTTATAACTTGTGTAATTAAAACCCGAATATGTTTTATCAGTGATAGCAATTTTTTTATGTAGGTTTATTATCAAATTGATAAAAATATATTTCACATATTTTCCAGTTTATGGTATACTTTTCGTTATCAAAAAATTGTTATACAAATATTTGAGGCACACCTTTTTATTTATCTTATCTTAGTAACTAACGAGGAAGTCTTGTCTAACTGAGCGAAGCAAAGGTTTATGTAGCGAGTAGGGCATCGCACGGCTAGAGTGCAAGTGATGTTCTCCATGCAAACATATCTTCGTCATATATTAGATTAAAGGTCTGTTTCAGAATGTTCGAGTAAGTTCCGGTTTTACTACCCAGAACATATTTAATAAATAAAACACTATCTTTGCGTTTCACAGTTATAGATTTGGCCTATCCATCAGTTAAAGCTTGCTGCATGTTAACTGTCATTTTTATCATTCAGTTATTTTATGTGTTGCATAGTAACCTGAAACTTTATTAGGACATTCTGAAACGGGCCCTTAACATCATATCATATCTTCGTGATATATTAGATAACACACCATGTGTTCAATCTTTTTGATATTTTGCATTTATATCCCTGAACCTAATGCTTTTGGTCATGTAAAACAATAATAACAAAGGTAACATAAAACATCCTTCTTTTTGAAAGTAAGTCAAGGAGAAACTCTGTCGCCAAGCGCCTAGCGGTGTGTCAGAATAATAATTGTCCTTTAGAGCCAAATAATTCTAGGTTAGCCTGAACAACATCTTCGACCGCATTATCACTTACCATCAGATGAGTTAGTGGTCATATGCTAACCAATCAACTATAATAAAATAGGGACAAAGGTACAAGTGTTTTTGCCTCCATTTTTATGCATGGTCCATGCATACCTACTTCCTGACGCCACCATTTCTAGAGAATTCACATTTATCTTAACTGCATTAACCTGTTCTCAGTCGGTTAAGAAGGTCTGACAGAGGGTTAATTAAATCTTTTGTCTCCTAAATGCGCTCTAACATTCTATTAAATTGTTCTTAAATAATAATAATAACATTGACACTGATACCCATTATGATCAGTTCTTTATTGTTATTCATTATATATTTTATTACTTTAGTTTGGAGACAAAATAAAAGCAATTTTATCATAGTTAACCCATTGACATTATGTTTATTACTAATATAATAGAATCCATATATCAAAAATTAAATAAAATTATTATTATTATTTTTTTTTATGCCTGATAGGTTAGCCTTTCACCACTATCTCACCTGATGGTAAGTGATGATGTGGTCGAAGATGTTGTTCAGGCTAACCTAGAATTACTGGCTCTCAAGGACAGCTGCCGGAACACACCGTTAGGTGCTTGGCGACAGATTTTCAACTTGAGGGTGGTAGCTAGCCAGCCTAAGACAACGATTGCCATCCTAAGACAACAACCGGGACCGACGGCTTAACGTGCCCTCCGACGCACGGAAGCGCTCAGTAGTAATGTCCAACCAGCGGTCACCCATCCAAGTCATGACCGAGGCGGACGTTGCTTAACTTTGCTGATCGGTTCAGAACGGCCAAGCAAACTTCGCTACGAGCGCTTCAAAATTAATATTCTATTGGTAATAAATAAAAGAAAAGGTTTTATTACTTCCCGTTTATTATAAATTGCTTTGAAATATGCCTGACTCGACTCATAATATTAAGAATTAGAATGTTTCTGTGTGTTTACCTAATACGTCTTTTTAACCGACACCCAAAAAAGGTTCCATTTCCTCTGTTTTTTTTATGTTTGTTACCTCAGAACTCTTGACTGTGTCAACCGATTTTGAAATTTATTTTAGTTTCAAAGCGTGTCGTTTGGTCCCATGTAAATTTCATCTCAAAATCGGTATAGCCGTTTTTTATTTACACTCCATTAACTGAAAAATATTTTCCTATCTTGTTGTCGGTGACATGTAGTAGTGTGGTTGCCATAAATACTATATTATTGCGGCCCTATGCAACTCCCCTGGATAGTCGTTAGTATAAGCAATTTTAAGGAGTAATGTTTAGCGTATAGTACATAAGTAATTACAACAACAGATAATTCTATTGTTTTTGTAATTACTTTTTTAGGGTTCCGTACCCAAAGGGTAAAAACGGGATCCTATTACTGAGACTCGCTGTCCGTCCGTCCATCTGTCACCAGGCTGGATCTCAAGAACGGTTATAGCTAGACAGTTGAAATGTTCACAGATGATGTATGTCTATTGCCAATATAAAAACAAATACTAAAAATAAAATAAATATTTAAGGGGGCTCCCATACAACAAACTTGATTTTTTTACCGTTTCTTGCTCGATACTAATAACTGTGACAGGTAGACGCTTTAACTATTCAAATAATATTTAATTTTATGTTATCATTAAATATAATTAATAAAATAAACAATTAAGGGGGCTCCCATATAAAGATTTCGCTGTCTTGCTAAAAATAATATTAATTAAAACAGGTAGAAACTTGCCCGGTTATGTTTTTATTAAAAATATGTTTAATAACGTGTTCTAGATTGATCACCGTATACATCAACGCTAGAAGATAAAATAATTTTGATAGTATATGTAAACAAGACTTTTTTGACGTGATGTAGACAAGGATAGCAGATAAGCCTACACGTGTGTCTAACATTTCGTTAACATCTGACATGAAATACATATTACACTAGCTCCGCCCCGCGGCTTCACTCACGTAGACAATGATGAAAAGTGATTATGATGATGATGAAAAGTAATGAGATAGTTTAGGTACTGTGCTTCATCCAAATTGGTTCCACTGTTTCAACGTGAAGGAGCAAGAAACTTGGACACCTATACATTCTCACTTAGTCAAAAACTATTAACATTTATATTATAAGTTATAAGTACAATAATTATATAATATAATATTACTTATTATAATACAATAATATAAATAAATTATTACTTCAAAAAATCGGTAACGCAAATGAAATGGAACGCGTCCGTCCGCGCGGCGGTTGCAATTGGAATTGGTTCGATGCCCGCCTAACGCAAAAAAACATGGCGTAAAAACACAACAGTGTGTGTTCATGGCCTTCGTAACATTGAAATAATATTGCTTATAATAATTTAATAAGTTATTGAATATTACTGACAATATTTATTTAAGTAACCCCTAAAACGATCTATACAATATTAATTAAACAATAAATTTGCCCGTAAAAAATGTAACTATCTAATTTTTTTTATTACATTACATAATTATCTTCTAATCCGTATCACATTCAGTACAAAAATTAACCTAAACTTGACAAATGAAAAAAAAAGATTCTTCTCCAAAGAAGCATTACTATTTTTTTTATGCCTGATAGGTTAGCCTTTGACCACTATCTCACCTGATGGTAAGTGATGATGTGGTCGAAGATGTTTTTCAGAACTAACCTAGAATCACTGGCTCTGAAGGACAGCTGCCGGGATGAATGTCGACTAAAGACCGAACTTGGCGAACTCTGAGGCACACCTCTATCTATAGTCTCACCAATTCTATAGTAAATTTGTAGGTACTTTTCGTTGCGTCTACATGCTACAGCGATTATGTATCTCGACATTGATTGATCGATATCAACGACATTTAAAAAAATCGGTTTACTGACTTTGATTAGAACTCTTACGCTAGGATTACAGTTGAAAAACTATTAATACGGAATTTATGATATAGGTGCCGGTGCAAGATGGTGAATGATAACGAGAGCCCACCTTGCTCCACCTCGCTGGAGAACGGGTGTATTTTAGCGGGGTCAAGTTCATCATATCCCCTTCCGCCACCCCCGTGGTTTAGGGCCAGTGTAAAGTATTTCCCCACCAAAAAAAAAGAAGGTAGTTAAAAAGCGTCTATGGAATTTTTAATGCATATGTCAGTTCGAGACTCAAGATAAGGCAATTTTCGCCTCAAATTTAGCTTCCTGATACTAAAATTTGCCTGTTATTTTAAACCGACTTCCAAAAGAGGAGGAGGTTCTCAATTCGTCGTTTTTATGTTTGTTAGCTCAGAACTTTTGACTGGGTGAACATATTTTAAAAAATCTTCTTTTGTTTGAAAGCTGATGCTTGTTTAGTTACATTTAAATTTCATCAAAATCGGTCAAGCCGTTTTTGAATAATTACGCGCCAATAACTGAAAAATATTTACCTATCTTGATGATATAGTCGTTGACAATTAATGACTATCAATCCCGTAAGTAGCAACGGTTAGTGACCCTTGCTACTTACAGGATCGATTGTCTCAAAAGAGTGAAAAAAAAACGTTAACCTAAAAATGGAACCGACTTCAACACCCGAAGGTGTAAAATAACTTTTCGAAGTCGTACTTCGACAAGTAATTTCGTACCATGCGCACAATATTGTGATAATAGGTACTTTTGAACTATAATGGTTATTTAACACTTTTGGGTGTTGAAGTCGGTTCCATTATTGGTTTAAAAAAAAAACTTTAGTAATGTTCAGTGTAACCTATGATTGTTAGTTTTTTTACGCAAAGGAGCTAATGCTGTCAGAACTACGATTTCAATTATGTATTAATATTAATAAGTTGCATAACACCGTGCAGTTTCAAAAATCCATAGACAATCTTAAAATACCAGTAATCTCTTTTCCTCGAAACAAAACCTTTTTTCGTCAACACACGAAGTTTACGTAACTGGCTAATCTTTAAAAAAGTTTTGTGCACTGACAGATAGCCATACGTCATTATGTCATTTCATATCTGATACGGAGAAATCTATGTTTTAACGAAAATAAATGATAAAACTTTGTACTATCGCGGATTAAAAGAAACGAGGATTGTAAGGTTTACAAATCGATAGAAGAAATCGGATGCTATATATTTCAAGATGAATTTGGCTGTGAAACTTAAATTACTTTATGCTAAGTGAAAAATAAGTTGAATGACGTTTGTTTCTCAAAGGAAAGTGTCGTTTTTTTTATAAAGCAAACGGTAAGTTAATATTTGAATATTTATATATATTAAAATGGCAAAAATACCATGACTATAAGTATGTATTTCAACAACAGCAAGGATAGAAACTGAAGCTAAAATAAACTATGTTAATTTTGAATTTACAAAGTAAGCTATGTTACTTTAATTTGAAATAGCTTATTTTAGTTTATGTTGCTATAGACTTGTTACCTGTTGAAGAAACACGTATTCGTGGTGTCTGCGATTTTAGAAGTTTTCCGTTCAATAGCTTGTAAAGACCATAAGTTAAGCCCATATTAAGCTTATTAGCTAATAACATGGCTTTGGATAGATCGATCCGGTCCTGCAGTTTTTGGTCCCTATATTGACCCCAAAATTTTCAAATATAAGAATTTTTAAATTATTTATTTATAAATTAATATTTATTTTATACATTCTTTAAAGTTAAACTATTTTTTCCCTACAGAGTGGGAGAATTAATATCCCAATAACGTTTAAGGCTAAAATTGTAAATAAGTGTTAGGTTCAAATCTTTATCAGATAATTCGAAAAATATATTTGATGTAATACGGGTAAAGAACGACAGGATAATTCATCACATTATTTTAAGCGTGCTTTATGACTTCAACTGAATATCAACTTTTTCTACTTCTTCTTTCTGCTTCGGTTTTTGTTATTCTTATAAATTAATTCCACCAACACATAAGTTTTAATAACGGAAAAGATTTTTTTTTTAACTTTATTAACCATCTAAGATTTCTTTTTTATGAGGTTATTGGTTAACAAATGGTAATAAACGACACGCTTTTTACAATTAAACTAAATAACTTCAATTAATAGTTGTACCGGAATACGCGAGCTGCAGGTGGATTATATTGCAACTATCAATTTACCTACCACTAATGTCTCTATAAAAACAGTTTGTAGTCTATTATTACAAAATTTATATGATATTAGTTATTAGGTACCTGAAGTTATAAATATTAATTTCTCAGTGCCTTTGGCTATGGACTGCCTTATAGCAGGTCCATGGTTCGAATCCCGCCGCAGGCTTGAGCTTCACCGCATGGTGGAAGGCAATTTTTGCGAATGCCCGCCTGGCTTGTGACCACCCTCAAGTACTAAATCTGTCGTCAAGCACCTAACGGTGTGTTCCGGCAGCTGTCCTTGAGAGCCAGTAATTCTAGGTTAAGCCTGTTTACACCTTCGACCACATCTTCACTTACCATCAGGTGAGATTGTGGTCAAAGTGACATTAATCTAATTCAATTTAATAGATAATATTGAATTCGAATATTCCATTATTTATTATTGTTATTCTATTGAAAGTTCCCTGCATCTGGAGGAAAGGGGACCCTGATAGGTTAATTTTGTTGTCCGTCTGTCTTCCAAGACCCTTTTTCTCAGGAACACGTACAGGTATCAATTTGAAATTTATATAAAATAATCAGATCTACGGTATCTTTCAGTGGTGAAAAGATCTAACTTGTAAGTCAACGCGATTCAAAGATATAACCGTTTATGTCGCAGATTTGTAAAGCGCTAGCGTAGCGAAGTTAGTCATGACTTGGATGGGTGACCGCTAGTAACATTACTACACGGTATGAGAGCAGGTTAAGCCGTCGGTCCCAGTTGTTGTCTAAGGATGGCATCCGTTTTAGCATGGTGGTAGGGGCATTTTACAAATGCCGGCCTGGCTAGCTACCACTCTTAAGTAGAAAATCTGTCGCCAATCATCTAACGGGGGTGAATACCGGCAGCTGACCTTGAGAGACAATAATTCTAGGTTAGCCTGAACAACATCTTCGACCACATCCTCACTATCAGTGCAGGTAGATAGTGATCAATGACTAGCTTATCAGGTATGAAAAAAATCGCAATTTCACAATGGATTCAAAATCGAAAGGAACAGGCGAGCATTCGCAAAACGCCTGCAACGTGCAGTGAAACCCAATCCTGCAGAATCGAACCATGGACTTTCTCCTTTGCAGTCGATAGTTATCATCACTATGCCTTCACTAGTTTGACGTATATTGATTGTTTATTAAACAGATTTCATTCTAAAACAGCTGTTAGTACCGTAATAAATCGTTGTCGTCGGGCCTGGGAACTCCGCCCAAAAGTCCATTAAAATCCCATCGGAAGTCCTCGTCGACAGTCTTCATGGACTGTAATAAAATAATGATTTAGGTATGTGATTTGAATAAGTCTGAACGCGACAGGGAAAGTGGTTTCACTGTCTGTAAATATTTGTCGTGGCGCTGCGTGGGTGGGACGAGGGGCTTTTGGAGTTTAATAGCGTAGTGTTAGGGGCAACGACCTACTTTTTAGAACCACTGGCTAGCTCTCATCATCGCCTTTTTTTATCCCTGATAGGTTAGCCTTTGACCACTATCTCACCTGATGGTTGAAGATGTTCAGGCTAACCAAGAATTATTGGCTCTCAAGGACTGCTGCCGGAACACACCGTTAGGTATCATAATAAAATCACAAATTTACGAGAGGAAAATTATAGTCATGTGCGGGGTTCGAATCCGCGTCATCCACCTCTATAGCCGGGATACGCTCTGACCGACTAAGCTAACATGACAATGACTCATAACTAAAATTTTTCCTATCGTTCTTTAACGTATTGGGATGGAGCGACACCTACAGTTCAACTTATGTTGTACACGTTAAGCGCTTGGCGACAGATTTTCTAGTTGTGGGTGGTAGCTAGCCAGGTATTCGCAAAATATCGTACCACAGTGCATCTTGGTATAATTTTTTTGGTATTATTTTCACACGAAGTTTTCATACGAATTCCTAATTTTATGGAATTTTCCTATAGTTTATTGTTCATCAGGAATAGTGTAGCATATGCCAGTGCTAATGGTGATAGTTTTTTTTTAATTGGTCCATTATTATTATATATACGTTACATACAAAAATACGAATCTCTCCTAAAGTGTAGATGTAGATATAGATATTGGCTCGTGGTCTTATAGAACGTTGTCGCATTCTCCATAAATGTTCTTTAAGTCATGTTGTTAATTTCGATACCCAATTTGAAAGTTTACCTTTATGGTAATGCGTCGGACATGCAAGCAATGTGTCGCGTGCGCCTGCGCATGCGTCGGCGACGATCGCCAGCGAAAGTATCAAGAATGCACGATGAGGGAAAACCTACTTGTTTTTTTATATAAGTCTTTATGCTGAACTCGATTGGTTCGTATTACATTTGTTTATCTTTCGAAGAAACCGTTAACTTTTTTCGGACTAACTTCTTTAAACTTATGATCGCCTGGTACTTCTTTGAAACAATTATAACCGAGCGGCTATGGACTGTTGTGCGGCAGGTACATTCCCACCGCAGGCTTGAGCTTCACCGCATGGTTGAAAGGCATTTTGCGGATGCTCGCCTGGCTAGCTAGCACCATTTAATAGAAAATCTGTCGCCAAACACCTAACAGTATTCCGGCAGCATTCCTTGAGTCAATTAAATTACAAGCACATGAGGCTTAAAAGACATACAGTTGGTATGTCTTTGAGTGACGGGCGCAGTGCAATTCGTCACTTGTGATGACACGCATATGTTATAGGCAGAGGTTAGTCCACATAACATCAGGTGGGTCTCGCGCTTGTTTTATCACAATTAAATTACATCAAAAAACCTGCTTCTATTTTTTTTCGTCCTGGGAGCAATTAATGTATGTACATATATTTTTCGAGATCTTTGCTTGAAGGCTTTGGAAGTCGGTGAATAACCCCTATTATATATCTTTGATATTAATTATGTCATTTACATTGATTGAAATAAAAAAAAAGGTATATAGAGTAGGCTCTAATATGACGCCAATATAATGTGGAGAAAAATTAACACAAGTATAAGGGATTACTATAAATGAACATTAAATGTACGTTTCAATCATTTTGACATACATTTATTAACTTAGGTAGGTATTTTCCTTTAGCTGCAATTCTCTCTAACATTCGTAATATACACCTAGGTTTTAATAAAACCGTTATTCTTTACCTTAAATCAGATCCAGGAAGAACGTTAAACTATATCTGCTTAATTTTAGTACAAAATATTAGTTTAAAAATATTAAACTCGTCGAGGCTGCCGGCCAAAAGTGATTGGCGGTTGGCGCCTTTATTATATTTCTTTTTTTAAATATATGGCAAGTGTCTGCACCAGTTGGTGCCGTATCAGTCGTATCAAATGTGTTATTCTTTACTTTAAATAAGATCCAGGAAGAACGTTAAACTATATCTGCTTAATTTTAGTACAAAATATTAGTTTAATAATATTAAACTCTTCGAGGCTGCCGGCCATAAGTAATTGGCGCCTTTATATTTAATTTTTAAATGGCAAGTGTCTGCACCAGTTGGTGCCGTACTTATCAGTCGTATCAAATGTTTTACTTTTTCAAATTATACATTATTTTTTAATAAACACGACACTATATGGTTAGGCAATACGATAAATATAGTAGCATAATTAAGTTGCCTGGAATAAATGGTTTAATCAATATTATTCATATAATTCATTATTATATAGGTATTGTTATATTACGTTGATACATAAATAGTGGATGAAATCGGTGTAGGAAGTATCCAAACAAAAGCATATAATGCACACAGCTACACATCTGTTGTATATGATAGGTTTTCATGAATGACAAAGACAGGAACACAAGTATGCAGTAGACGCACATACGCACACCACTGAGACTCAATCAGGAATTCAGGAGACGTCGTCGCCTGATTTGACATTGACATGTTCGAGCTACGGGTGCCGTATCTCCCGCTTTTCATAAGTTCAATGGTTAATTATTTCTATTTGGAACACAACAACAGACACTATCTCATGCTATATTTTATGACGATCGTCGACCGACACGTCGAATTTTTCGTCACTCTTCAGTCCATTATGCCTAAAGGGAACGAAAATGTCTAAGAATTAGATTTATTATGAAAGCGGCATCTGGCGGATGTGTTCCGAATCGTAAATTTGGCATTTGTCATATTTATTATTATTACATAAGTTAAATTTCCATAAAGGCAGTGCTAGGCTTTTAAGAACGTGTCAATAAATCATAGTATTCGAATTCGTGTGGTTTAACAGTAATAATGAAAGTAATAGGCCGGTTAAGCGAAGAAGACTAAAAGTGTTATTATAAGGGCGAACGATGCGAGCCCTATCACTATCCTACAACTTGAAAATTTTGTGGCACACTTTACTGAAAAACTATCACCACTATGGATTTGTACTTTAACATAGTAATTTGACTTCATATCTAGATGTAATAATCTGTCAAAAAAATGAATTAACAATTTTGTGTTCATTGGATACAATGTTATTGTACTACTAACGCCATCTGTTATAAAACCAAAGAGTTAATAGCGCTGCAACAGAACTAAACCCAATACTGAAATACATCGTAGTTAATCTACTTAATACTAGTTGACACTACTAGAATCAGGGTGTAAAATAAACGCAAGCTCTCACAAAGCTCAGCTTTTTGCTAGTTATTTGTTATGGGGTAGGTAGTAGTGCAAACCAGCAGTCGGCTCAATTGTTGGTAAGTGGTCACCGTCGCCCACGCACGTCCGCAACACCAAAGATCTTGAGGATTCGGCACCGGCCTTTGAGGAGGGAATATGCTCTCTTCTTGAAGGCACTTATGTCGTATCGGTTCGGAATTACTTCTTAATAATTTAATGCTGCTCCATTGCCAACTTACATATAATATGTAAGTTCAAAAACATCTGACGATCGATTATTTTGAAGCGCTCGTAGGCAAGTTTGCTTAGCCATTCTGAATCGATCAGCAAAGTTAAGCAACGTCCGCCGCGGTCATGACTTGGATGGGTGACCGCTGGTGACATTACTACTGAGCGCTTCCGTGCTTCGGAGGGCACGGTCCCGGTTGCTGTCTTAGGATAGCAGTCGTTACAGCATGGTGGTAGGGCACTTTGCGAATGCCCGACTGGCTAGCTACCACCCTCAAGTTGAAAATCTGTCGCCAAGCACCTAACGGTGTGTTCCGGCAGCTGTCCTTGAGAGCCAGTAACTCTAGGTTAGCCTGAACAACATCCTCGACCACATCATCACTAACCATCAGGTGAGATAGTGGTCAAAGGCTAACCTATCAGGCATAAAAAAAAAAAAAAAAAAAAAAAAAACAATAAGTATATAGGTACAAGTTAGCACTCGAAAAAACACACATTGAAAAATAACACACACAATATTAAAAAATTGGATTTTTATTCGAATCAAACCTTTTTCGTGTTAGATGTGTGTAATCAATAATCATACACCTACATTTGGACGAGCCCACCCCTACTAAGATATACTAATTAGAAGCGGAAGTGCGTAGTGTAGCTTGCCTAGTTGTACTAACCCAGTCAACTAGGATAAGCAACGTCCGCTACAGTAACTACCTTGATTGGTGACCGCTAGTGGTACTTACTACTGAACGTGCACGTGCTTCGTTGGGCACTTTAAGGCGTTGGTCTCTATTGGCAGTCTTATAGCAAGGTGGCATTTTGCAAATGCTTGCCTGGCTAATTACCACCCACAAGGAGAAATCTGTCACCACGCACCTAACCGTATGTTCTGGCAGCTATCCTTAAGCCAGTAATTTACGTTCAAAGCTAACAATTTCGTCTCTTTGTTTCAGGTGAAACCAACCAGCCATGTTAGCGATTAAGAAATACTGACGAAGACCTTCCAAAATCCACTTCTTCCAATAAATCACGCGCATGGTGTAACTGTGCGCCGTAGAGTTTGGTGCGCGAGAGTTGAACAAATTTTATGATGGCGTCCGTCTTCGCTGGCAGCCATTTTGGGCCTGGCACCCAGGAGTATATGCCTGTGGCGGAGTTCTACGCTGACAAAAGTGTTTTTGTCACTGGCGGCACTGGTTTTATGGGAAAGGTGAGCTCCTTGTAGTATTACTTTGATGTGATAGCTTATGTCAATGTCATAGTTGAAGTACCACGTCATTCAGTATCGTAGTCGTGAGTACGACGTCATTCATCGTCGTAGTCGTAAGTATGACGTCATTCATCGTCGTAGTCGTAATTACGACGTCGTTCATCGTCGTAGTCGTAAGTACGACGTCATTCGTCGTCGTAGTCGTAAGTATGACTTCATTCATCGTCGTATTCGTAAGTGTGATGTTATTCATCGATGGACGTAATCGTAAGTATGAAGTGTTTTAAAGTTGTAAAATCGGTCATTTTCATAGCTTATACAAAGTCCTTTATCTTCGTAGTAGTATGTGTACCTATTTACTGGTCTAGAATCCCGAAGAGTTGAGAATAAAAAAAATATATATACAATTTTACACTTTTATTTAATACTAGCTTTCCGGCCGCGGTTCCGCCCGCGTGTATGTCGGTTATGGCGCAAAACCATAAACCTCTTTTTGGGCAGTTGGATAAAAACTATTCTATGTTCTGCTCCGGATCTCAAACTATTTCCATACCAAATTTTATCCGTATCGGTCTTATTCGTTGCATGTTGCATACAAAAATACAAATCTTTCCTCTGTATAATATTAGTGTAGATAGAAATTAGGATAATAGTCTAAGGGGACCGAACCCTTTGGGAACCGAACGTGACTGTGGTTTTGAACAGACTAGCTCAAGATCTAATATTCCTAAACATTAAGATATCCCTGACTTAGCAGTAAAAGACATGATGCTGCATCAAGGGTAGCATTAATGGTGTGTATCAGTACGAAGTCGTTCATCGTTATAAGTAGTCGTTTAAGTACAACGTCGTTCAATCTGGCATTTCCAGGCGAAATTTTTGATTTATTCGAGGTTGTAAGCCGCTGCTTTCTGGCCTTTGTTATTAAGATTGCGTTCTACGCGCAAGATGTAATTATCTTTACTAGATATAATTAGCTCCTTTGATCACCATCTCACCTTATGGTATTAAGTGATGATATCGGCGAAGGTGTTGTGCAGGCTAACCTAGAATTACTGGCTCTGAAGAACAGCTGTCGGAACACACCATTCGGTGCTTGGCGACAGATTTTCTACTCAAAAATGGTAGCTAGCCATGCTTGCATTCGCAAAATACCTTCTACCACCATGTCGAATGTGTGATAATTTATTGTCTGTGGTTCTTTTGTTTGATGTTAATTGGTTATCCTTATTCTAATATATCGGATAGGAGTGCCAATATTGTTCTTAAATCCGTTATGTTGGATTTATGACACTTGTCATTAAATCCCGCCCACACATTATAGAATAGATTCAAGATGAGGGGTGTAAAAGGGAGTCACGAAATATTTTTTTAATAATAGTTTGTTTTTCCAGGTGCTAGTAGAAAAGCTGTTGAGGAGTTGTCCAAAAATCAAGAAAATCTACCTCTTGATGAGACCGAAGAGAGGACAAGATGTTGCATCTCGACTTACCGAACTAACACAGTCACCTGTAAGTCATATGTTTATAAAATGCGACCGAGACGAAGATTTTCAAAGATAATACTTAGAAATTTAAATATTATAAATTAAACCGGCAAAAACACTCACGTTGGGGATCGAATACGTCGACCCGGGTTTCGAGCATAGAGTGCGCAGCTGCGTCTGCGAGTTCCCGTCGGGCACGGAAGTTGAATTGGAAAGGGCTTTGGCAGTCTACGTTAATTATTCTGGCTTATAGTTTATTGCGCCAGCTGTTTGCTTTAACGAATTTTCAAGTTCTTCTGTTCTATTCTTCTTTGCATATTGTACGATCAAATAGACAATAGAAAAGTAGATTTAATTCCCGTCCGGAAGAAGTTCCGTTCGGGAATTTGTTAGTTCCTTTTTCTTGATAGCGTTTTTGATTGTAGCGCTACACAGCTTATTCAACTGAAAATACTGGTCATTTGTATAGTAATTGATCTATATAAAACTAAATAAATACTTGAAATATTATTTATTACTATGTAACAAAAAAATATCAGCGCAGAACTTGGGAATTGGATAGTGGGTTTTTTAATTACAATCTTTTGAATTATTAGTATTAAGAAATATGTAAAAAGTTGCCAGCCATTTTTGACTCTATTATTTATATAAATTCCTCCTGCACTCGCACAAGTTCATTGACCGATGTTGCGCAAGCAAACGGCAAAGTTTGTTTACAAAGGGTAAAATAATTGGGATTAATGGATGAACATAGCGATACATGGAGTGCTACCTTTGAATTTGTTTTGTTGTTCAGTAACTGTAGGTAAAATAAGACGTTGATAGGCTACTGTTAATAAAATGAGATACAGGCTACAGAGATAGTTAAATGAGAAAACAAATGAGTGCACTTGTTGGTAAGTAGTTTTGTGGTTAAGGGTGGTAAACATACCTAAAATAGGAATTGGACCGTCAGTTCAATTGGTAGAACTACATGCTCAGCATGGTGGTAGGGCATTTTGCAAATGTCCGCCTGGCTAGCTACCGAATAACAACTTCGACTACATCATCACTGACCATCAGGCGAGACTGTGGTCAAAGGCTAGTTGTTAGGTACTTGTCGACACGTTTTCAGTTGGTAGTCTAGCAAGCATTAACCCAATGTCGTACCACCATACTGTGAAGATCAAGCCCGCGGTGGTATAGGTATTATCGACCAAATGTGTGGTACTCCATAGTCATTGACACTGCTTATTGAATATTGTATTCCATCAAAATAACGCCTTTAAATTTTGATGCACTACAGACCCAAAATGTGTGCAGGTCTACTTGAACGATTGTGTGTGCCGCGAACCTCCACGTGTCCACGATGCGTCTGATTTTATATATCTCTTGCAGTTATTCGAGACATTGAGAAAAGAGCGACCTCAGGAACTAAATAAGATCGTTCCCATAGTTGGAGATATCACTGAACCTGAGCTGGGCATCAGCGCGAAGGATCAAGCCATGCTGTGTCAAATGGTAAGAATTCTGGTGGCAAAACGTGGCAGTTCACACCTCTACCTCACCTTGTGTGTAGATAATATATACATACCATATATTATATGTGTATACTAGCTTACCGGGCGCGGCTCCGCCCGCGCGTATGTCGGTTATCGCGCGAAAACATTAACCTCTTTTTGCGCAGTCGGATAAAAACTATCCTATGTTTTTTCCCGGGTCTCAAACTATCTCCATACCAAATTTCATTAAAATCGGTCCAGTAGTTTTGGCGTGAAAGCGTAACAGACAGACAGACAGACAGACAGAGAGAGTTACTTTCGCATTTATAATATTAGTACTGATAGGCGTGTTCGTGTATTTTTTTAATTAGGTATTTGTATATTAACTATTAAATCTAGACGCCAAAGGCTATAAAATATATTTTATCAGGTCGGAAAAATATTTACTTTCTCATACCAACAGGCAAGCCTTTTTCATCTCTCAAGCTTGGAAAGGTATTGTTTATCATTTGAAATATTTTTTAAAAGTATTTGAAATTCAATCCTAGAAAAAAGTTCCAGAAAAGTAAATTTACTCTGAATATTACCAATGTTTGTTATTTTATTTGTAATTTTTACCAAAAATATACAACATTATGTATCGCCCCGTGGGGTGCCGGGTAAGAATTGCACCTCCCCATATCATCCCGTGGGTGTCGTAAGAGGCGACTAAGGGAAAATACTGGAAGGTGGGCGCGCTGTTTAGCCTTCGCCTTCGGTACGGACTCTATATTTTGAACCACAAGCTTTGCTCCTAGGTTTAATCCTATAAACCTGAACTCCTGCCTTGGCTTAATCCTAGAATCCTTCGCTTCCTCAGATTTGAATCTGCGTCGCTTCCTCAGGTGTCAAGCCGCCCCAAATAACAACTTTGCTTTGCTTAACAAATAACTATTCTGGTCAAGGTTTCATAGTTGTTTCTTTCATAAATGTTATATTATGACAGTTGAGTGTTTACATTATATATTTTATTTTAAAATTAAAGAAAAAATTCTGGTATTCTTTCACCCTTCTGAGCGATATTTCTCTTTGCAGATATCAATAGTGTTCCATTCGGCAGCGACTGTGAAGTTCGACGAGAAATTAAAACTGTCCGTGACCATCAACATGCTCGGCACACAACAGCTTGTACAGCTCTGTCATCGCATGATGAAGCTTGAGGTAAGCTATTGTAATCATTTTGATTTACCTCATATCTATATAATTATGACCAGGGGTTGCGAATATGTTGAAGCGCTCGCAGCGAAGTTTGCTTGGCCGTTTTGAATCGATCAGCTAAGTTAAGCAACGTCCGCTGCTGTCAGGAGTTGGATGGGTGACTGGTTGTGACATTACTACTGAGCGCTTCCGTGCTTCGGAGGGCACGTTAAGCCGTCGGTCGCGGTTGTTGTCTTACAATGGCAGTCGTTACAGCATGGTGGTACAGCATTTTGCAAATGCCCGCCTGGCCAGCTACCACACTCAAGTAGAAAATCTGCCGCCAAGCACCTAATGGTATGTTCCGGCAGTTGTCCTTGAGAGCCAGTAATTCTAGGCTAGCCTGAACAACATCTTCGACCACATCATCACTTTACCATCAGGTGAAGTAGTGATCAAAGACTAGCCTACTAGCAATAAAAAAAGAAAAAAAAAACAGTGACTCATGATCGTCGAAATGGCCGATAGTCACCGATTTCCAATGAAAGGTGGTAAAATATCACGTGTGACATGAATCGAGTGGTGCTACCCTACCCACACGTAAATTTAATTACTGGAGTATATACTAGTCTAGAACATTTGATATTTTGACATTTTGGTCAAGTCTGACAGTACCTAAGTATCATTCAAGCCTGCACCGAAGCAGCGATACGTAATTGTGGTTCGTTTGATACCGTGCTGTATCTTTATTTCTGAATTTTGAGTTACGTATTTAATATTTATTATATATAAGGATTTATTCTATAAATCATACAATTTGGAAATACGACTACTTAAAATATTCTCTATAGAAAAAAAAACAAAGTTATATCTAAAAAACGAAATAAACCCTTAGTACGGCGTAAATACTAAACGGAAAGTCAGTATTTAAGTAATACAAAACAACATGTTTTCTATAACGTATACACATTACAATTGTCAAATAGGTTACAGGTACATTTGTTTTTATTATACGAAGGAAATACTCAAATTCACGCATGTTCCGCCCATTTTAGTCAGAGCCGCGATGCTTTGTCCCTATCCGCTTTAGTTATTCTTCGGCCGTCGGACGGGGACGGATGCTGTTGGCGTGCCTTACTTACGCACACATACGCGGCGCTCCTAAAAAGCTCGTTGCGCCCTTAGCATAAGCTCGCATTGGAATGTGAGGAGAACTTGCAAATTATTCAAAATTACATAATTTTAGTTGTAAATAAGTATATCGGTGACTTTGACATCACTGTTATTCAACTGTCGTATTTTTTAATGTAACTCAGTCTACCAACCCTCATAAAATTCACAGCTGTTTTATTTGACAAAACCATGGTTGCGTTCTATTTTAATTCTATTCCTAAATATGTATGTTATTTTAAGGGATATAATTAATATTGAACGCAATCATGGTTTTGTCTAATACAGCAGAGGTGACATTTTTGCGGGTTGGTAGACTGTGACATTCAAAAATACGATAGTTGAATATCAGTGATATGAAAGTCACCGATGATTTTTAGCCACCGGTGAATTCAAAATCATCGATGAGATTAAAACATCTCACCCCAGTAGTATGTAACGCTTGTATCGGAGCTGTTACATCGCATCGTTCTGATTTGAACGGATCAACTAGGTTGTGTAATGTTCACTGCGGTCTTAAATCTAAGTAAATGCCACTATGGGTCACCTTTCCAAGTAATGATGCTTGGAAGGGTGACCGCTAGTGGCACTTTTTTTTTATGCTTGATAGGTTAGCCTTTGACCACTATCTCACCTGATGGTAAGTGATGATGTGGTCGAAGATGTTGTTTAGGCTAACCTAGAATGACTGGCTCTCAAGGATAGCTGCCGGAACACACCGTTAGGTGCTTGGCGACAGATTTTCAACTTGAGGGTGGTAGCTAGCCAGGCGGCAAAGTGCCCTACCACCATTCTGTAACGACTGCCATCCTAAGACAACAACCGGTACCGACGGCTTAACGTGCCCTCCGAAGCACGGAAGCGCTCAGTAGTAATGTCACCAGCGGTCACCCATCCAAGTCATGACCGCGGCGGACGTTGCTTAACTTTGCTGATCGATTCAGAATGGTTAAGCAAACTTCGCTACGAGCGCTTCAATACACTGTTGTGACTGCTGAACACTGCCGTGCTTCGGAGGACATATTAATCCGGTCGTCGGTCCCACTGCGCACTGGCACGATCCCCAAGTACCTACTGTTTGACTTTTTGAATCTGTGGCGAAGCGCCTTACGGTGTTTCTGGCAGGTCATTTTTCAGATTTAGGATTTGTTGTTCCTATTCTATTTTAAGACTATATAACATTTTCAGCCACATCATCACTTACCATAAGATAAGATTATGGTTAAGAGATAAGCCAATAGGCAAATAGAAAAAAGTAAAATAGTAATAGATGCTTAATACGGATAAAAATCAAAGTGATAAAAAAAACAGCTGTAACATGTGATTGTGACGGAACAAGCACGAGGAATAAGTGATGTTAAGCGGTAACCTCTACCTATTATTATAGGAATGATGCAATTACTTCACAAGTGACGAACTGCACTGCGCCTATCGCCCTGAGACACACAGCTGTTAAGTCTCGTGTGCCTGTAATTTACTGGCTCTCAAGGACTGCTGCCGGAACAAACTGTTAGGTGCTTGGCGACAGATTTTCTACTTGAGGGTGGTAACTAGCCAGGAGGTGAAGCTCAAGCCAGCGTTGGTGATCGAATGATCGACTTGCGGCATGGCACTCCATAGTATACCGTTCGGCCATCACTGCTTCAAGCTTCAAACTGCCTCAACTAACTTTTAAAAATAATGTCTTAAAATGCATAATTCTTGTCCTCAATCCAAGGTCCATTAGTTGAATACAACATTAGTGTTATGGTTGTTTACAGGCGTTAGTTCACGTATCAACAGCATACTGCAACTGCGAGAGAGAACGCGTCGAGGAAACCGTTTACGCGCCGCCTGCGCTGCCTGAGCACGTCGTTACCTTGGTGCAAACACTGCCCGACGAATTGGTCGATAGAATCACGCCCGATCTTGTCGGTAAGTCTAATGAATTAGCCAGTCTTAATCTTTAATGTTTAGGTATATAAGTTGACAATATACTGATGTCGCAGCGAATGTGTCAGAATGTAAGGGACTTTAAATGCAAAACTTGCGTTACCTGAGCACGTCGTTACCTTGGTGCAAATCACAGAAGTGCAAATACTGCCCGACGAATTGGCCGACAGAATCACGCCCGATCTTGTTGGTAAGTTTAATGACTTAGCCAATCTTAGTCTTCAAGGTCTATATAGTCTATATAAGTTTGACAATACACCGCTGTAGCTGCAAATGTGGCAGAATGAGAGTGTATGCAAAACCTGCATTTCCCGAGCACGACGTTATGATGGTGCAAACACTGCCTAAGGAACTAGGGACATGGTCGATCTTGTCGGTAAGCTGTGTAGCCATGCCGGCTTAGTCTTAAAAATATTTTTTTATATTAAAACCAAGCTAAATCTAGTAGGAAACTTCAATAATGAAGCCAGCCTTAGTCTTCATATAACTGTATGTTTGTCAATATGCCACTGTAATCGTGATAGTGACAGAATTGAAGGGTCCGTGTACGCAGTGCTTGCATTTCCCGAGTACATCGTTATTTTAAGTTAATGCAAAGACTAGCCGAAGACCTAGCTGATAGAATCGCGCCCAATCTTGTCGGTAAATTCTATTACTAAACCAGTCTTAGTCTTCAATTTCTCTATATGTTTTTCAACATACTACTATAACTGCGAAAGAAGAAGAAGGGAAGGAACCGTGTATGCAAGCTTGCACTTCGCGAGCAAGTTGTTACGTTGGTGCAAACTCTGCCCGAGGTTGGTTGAGAGGATAAAGACCAATTATGTCAGTAAGTTCTATGACTTAGCCAGTTTTAGTCTTCAAGGTCTTGAGAAGTTTGTTAGTATACTGCTGTTATTGAGTAAGTTGCACTTCCGAAGCACATATTTCAAAATTCTAATATGATAAGATTATCTTCTTCTTTAAGTGCTTCTCCATTAATGAAGGTTGGCAGTCAGCTTCTTAAAGTTTTCCTTGTCAAGTGCCAATCTGAACAGTTGCTCGACGGTCTTAAACCCTGTACACTCCCTGATATTACGGAGCCAAGACATTTTGCGTCTACCCGATTTTCGCTTCCCGGGTATATTTCCCATCATGATGGTCTGTAGGAAGAAGTATCGATCATGCCGGAGTACATGTCCCAGGTAGGCGACCTTTCTCTGTTTAATAGTCCGGATAAGTTCGAGGTTCTTGCCCATACGGCGTACGATATAATTATAGCCGATTCTAATTAATTCTTCTTTGAATAAAAATATATGTTGGTTTCTTTTGTAATTTCAGGTGACAGGCCAAACACGTATACATTCACCAAGGCGTTGGCAGAAGACATGCTAATCAAGGAGAGCGGTAATCTACCAGTGGCGATCGTTCGACCATCGATCGGTAAGTCTTTATAGTGTGTTTATGAAAACCAAAGTGAGTCTTCATCTTGTCTTCATGATACAAAAGTTATAGCTGAAATAGTTTCGAAAGAAAAAGCAAAAATGCAAATTGTTTCCCGCCGTTTTCACCGTTTGTTCAAACCCTTTATCCCGTAAAAATATACATGAATAGGTCTATTTTCATTATTTTTTATCGGAATTGAGGGTTGCATTCGTACCAAGAAGTTTATATGTTGACCACAGGTTGCATTAAATAAACTCGATTTAAAAACAAAAAACCTCAAAATTAGATAAAATATAATTTTAATTCTATTCGGTATGCTAACGACAAATGGATGAAAATGTTATTTTTGTATCGTATTGGTGATATACTGGGCTATACGGATATGAGGGTGACATGTTTAGGTAATGGAAAAAAACTTTAGTGCTAAACAAAAACGTCACGAGGCCTCTAGGGCTGAAAAACTTGGAAAATACATGTATGTGCAAATGCGACTGACCTTGCATATAAATTCTACATTTAAGGGGTTATACGGCTTTGGCCATGTGATGGTAAACGAGTATAAAGATAATATATTATATATGTCATTTTGTGTACACTGTACATATTATGTCAAGAACAGCTGACAAGAAACGCGTTATACTTATACCTTATAGATTAAACGTTTATCGTGTGGTGATAGATGTCCTGGTGAGAATGGATGTCGGAGAGGCAGACTAAGAACATCTCAAAGTTCAGTTTTTATTGTAATGTGTAAAGATTTAGTGTTTAATTATAGTTTTCTCCCCTATTAGCAAGCGGATTCGTGCAGGCATTCGGAACAGTCATGCTCACGAAAATGTGTTGGCAAGCGGTGGCATCGTGTGTCGGGTCGCCCTCTTCCCTCAAAAATGGTTGAGGAGGACGATGGCTGGCACGCGAGCCAACTCGTGAACGAGTGCTGCTTGAGGATACTGGTCCGTTCGGAATGACTGTGCAAATCTGTTTGCTACTATTTAGTAGTAGTATATTCCTTAAAACTGTGTTCCCCCATTAAGTATGTAAGAAGGCTCCCCATAGTAATGTGATTACTTAACAAATTTCTCGGTTAACTTAAAAAATGGCACGGACCCCGGAGTCTGTGGAAAATGAACAAAAACAATCATAAAAAAAAAAAAAAAAAAAAAAAACGCTTATCGTTATATGAATACTACAATAACTTTCGAGGTGGTAGGGCATTTTGCAATTACCCACCTGGCCCGCTATCACCCTAAAGTAAAATCCTGTAAGATACTCCCATCATCAGTAGTTCAATAAAATCCTAGTTTAAAGAAACTAGCGCTGTAGCGCTGAGTCTTATAAGCAGTTGAAGTTAATCTTTTTAAGTCCTTTGTTTTTAAAGCTGCACAGGTTGCCTCTAAATACTACTTCCAGCTGTTGGCAAGGGATTATGTGGTTAAGTGTGGTAAACAGGAATAACCTCGTTAATGGGGGCTCTCGAGGACAGCTGCTTGGCGATAGATTTTCTACTTGATGGTGGTAGCTAGGCAGGCGAGCATTTGCATAATGCCTTTACACCATGCGCTGAGCATTCGGCCAATGCTCTTATACCATGACAATTTACTACAGATTTCACTACAAAAGATTTATGGCATACCTATCGATTTAAATAATAAAAGGACGATGATGAAGGGTACGCTCTTATATCACGACAATATAACGTGGAGAAAATGTAACACAAGCATATAACGCACACAGCTACACTTCCATTGTATATAATACGATTTAATGAATGACAAAGACAGGAATACAAGCATGCTGTAGACGCACATACGCACACTACTAAGACTCAGTCAGGAGACGTCTGATTTGACATTGTCATGTTCGAGCTACGGGTGCCGTTTGTCCCGTTTTTTATAAGTTAAATGGGCATACTTAAAGTTATCAATCAATTTGTGGTCCCAATTCGTGTCTCATAAATGACCACAGAGTAAATATCCGTAGGGCATACTCCCAACGGTACAACACTATTGTTGTGCTTGAGCAAGTACTCGTAGTTCCAATCTCCCTAAATAATCTCGGCAACGACTTAAATCGAAGTTCGTACCACAGTGGTGCCTTTCAGCCCGTTGTTTACCTCTTTTAGTAGTTGTGCGTGCTCGGCGCTCGCAGGAGATAGGCGAAGAAGGCGTGAAGCGCCTTCATCACTGACCCCCGAGGGGTATTATAGGGTAGACCCTTGCTCAAAGTCCGTTGGTGTTGTTTTACCACACCACGGCAAACAGTATCTAAGTCCATATATAAACATTATATATGTAACATTTGCGAAGGCTGACTTGGCAGGCGATAGAATTGACGGGAAATCGTAATTGTTTATATTTCTAAGGATTTTATTTGGAAATTCTGAAGTGTTTTCTGAGTGAATTAGTGAAGATGATGGACATGAGTGAACAAATACACTCACTGTTACTTTTTTACCCTTAAAAGGTTGAACGGATTTAGATAGCACTTAGTATACAGATAATACAATACAAAAATACTTTATTGTACACCAAAAATTTTACAAAAACACATATAGAGAATTCTTAAAGCTAAAGTACAATGGGCGGACTTATCGCTTAAAGCGATCTCTTCCAGTCAACCTTAGACTGGAAAATATAGATATGTGAGGAATAAAAATAGATAGGTGGTGTAAATTTGTAGCAATTAATAGTAATTAGCTAATAATAAATAATAATATATACAACAAATTTATATGTATATTTAATACCCAAATATATTATTATATAATACCTAATATATACAAATAATATACAAAATATATAAATATTCGTTAATTAATAATAAAGAAACAAAGTACTACAATTTATGACCCATAACGAAAGTTTGATTAATCATCGTGCAAGATAAAAAGATCTGACTTGGTTTTTGAATGAATTTAATGTTTGGGCCTTTCTTATGGTTACTGGGAGTGCATTCCATAAACGTGCGGCTTCAACAGTAAATGAACCGCTATAAAAAGATGTCTTAGAGGCGGTTGATGAAAGTATCAGATTTTCTGATGACCTAAGACTGTAGTTTGAGTTATTCAGGTGATAGAACGCATAGGATACTTCATCATCTTAATTTTTCACAATGCCTACGTGAGTGAAACGGCGGGCGCAGTTAGTAATAGATAAATTATAACATGTTATTTCACTGAATATTCTGTTATCAAAAACCCAGTGACTTATATACATAATATTATCGCAATTTTTATAAGTTGTTGATAAGATACGTTCAGTTTTCTATCACGAGACATAGTTGCTAGTGCGTAACTGGTTGCGTGCGTTATCCTTAGCTATTATCTAATCATATGGCATGCAAATGCATTGGCGTCTACTCGTTGTTCGTTTACTTTACCTTGGATCTATTTTGGCACATTAATTGTAGTCGTGAAGCATATTCTTAAGGAATCTACTTCTTAAGGGGGCACCGAGCTTTTTAGGGATTTATTTTAAATTAATATATTCATGACCTTCCGTTACTTATATAGGCCGTACTAAGGTTTATTTAGTTTTTTAGATATAACTTTGGTTTTTTTTTCTATCGAGGAAACTTAAAGTAATCGTGTTTCCAAAGTGAATGATTTATAGAATGAATCCTTAAGTTTAATATATATATATCAATTGCATAACTCAAAATTAAAGATACAGCAAAGGATCAAACGAACCACAATTACGTATCGCTGCCTCGGTGCAGGCTTAATGTGTAATTTTGTTGGAGAAGGTTTAAGCTGTAAACTCAAAGAAAGAGCGGCATGGTGCGCGGTGTGAACGCGGTTTTGTGGTTAGCAAAACGTCTCCGCCACTCTTTTTTCCCGCTCCCGCAAGTATCCTTTATGAATTGTTTCATGTAACATCTTATAAGTATTACAAGCAATACCCCCTCCGTGCCGCGCCACCACCCCGTTACGTCACCGTTGTCTGTGCGTTTCCAGCTTAAGTTATATTTATCTCTGTGGCAACTTTAGGTTTGTTACTGCAGGCCTGGCTCAATCCGCACTTTAGGTATAAAACTACAGAAAGGTATATCGCATTATTCTTCGGTGCGTACCGCCTCCGAAGAGATCAGAGCTATGTTGTGGCTATGCGGTAGAAAGAGAGACGCTTTGTAGGTGAACATAAATATTAGGTACTCTGTGCTTTGCGAGCTGAAGTGCACTTTATTGCTGAGTTGATAGAGTCGCTTATTTATTGGAATAGCTTAGCAAAGTGAACTTTCTGGTCCTTTTTATTCTGTGGTTAAAAGTTATATGAGACAAGAAAGTTACTATATAACGGAAAAAATGCAATAATGCACCACTAAAGCAAGGATAACAGATCAGGGTTAGTGCGGTGTAAGATAAGAGGGTCAACAAAGGAGATGTGAATCTGAAGCAGTGATAGCTCTGTGGCTTTGGCTATCGACTGCCGCGCAGCAGGTCCATGGTTCGAATCCCGCCGCGGGCTTGAGCTTCACCGCATGGTGGAAGGGCATTTTGTGAATGCCCGCCTGGCTAGCTACCACTCTCAAGTAGAAATCTGTCGCCAAGCACCTAACGGTGTGTTCCGGCACCTGTCCTTGATAGCCAGAGTAATTCTAGGTTAGGCCTGTTAACACCTTCGACCACATCATCACTTACCATCACGTGAGATTGTGGTCAAAGGCCTACCTATCAGCAATAAAAAAGAATAAAAAAAATGTCCTAATTGGCCACGTTCGTACGAGCCAAGTCATCAAACGAGCACAGGAAATGTGCATTGGGTTTGATTATGCGATCGTGTAAACAAAGCTACATATCGTTTTAGAGTGTTCGAATTGGTCATGAATATTCGTGGGAGCCGAGCAACACAAGCGTCGTACGACAGGCAACGCGCCATCTATTAGAATAGATGAACATCGCACGATAATTTTCATCGTATGACAGAAACGAATCGTTTGCTTGTGCCATCGTTAGGCAATTCGGAAGCCGATCAAACGTATTTCCATGCTAGCTTGAGTTTACACTCAAGTGGAAAGTCAGTCATTCAATTACCTGATTGTGATGAGTAACTTTCTTTGTAAGTCAAGACTGGTATCATACATATCATTCAACAAATGTCAACAACGTAATTTTGAAACGTTAAGAAGTTAGAAATTGGTTGAAGTCTATTTTTTTAGTCAATAATTAATTATAGATGTTCATGTTTTTGAGGAGAAAACTTCAGGATTTTTAATTAATATATATAGAATTTAAAAAAAATATTCCAAGGTATTTTTTTGCCAATAGGTTGGCCTTAGACCACAATCTCAAATGATGTTAAGTGATGTGGTCCCAGGTGTCTTTTTATTGCTGATATGTTAGCCCTTTTGTGCCGGGCTAGAATGTCATCTCCACTTCTCTACGCATAGGTATCGTAAGATACTAGAAGGTGGACAGCAGTGCTTTTTGAGGAACTGGTATCTTACACTGAGACTTCCAAGACGCCTGCCATTTGGCAGAGGGATCCCGATGCCAAATTAAGCTACCGTAGAGGTGACTTACAGTTAGAATCTATACATTCGTTCTTATTGCTACACCGTCTTAAGGATACGGTCCTTTCTTTATATTTTTGTTAACATATTTGCTTAACAGACCATGAAGCAAAAATTATAAGTTATATAGACATAGACATAAACATAGCTTTATTTGTGACAAAAAAACAGACGAAATAAAAAATACAACATTTCAACATATTATGTAGGCACAATAGAATAGAATAGAATGAAATAGAAATATTTATTAACCATATAACTTTTAATGTTATACACGGCAAGTCCAATACATTTAGTCCATTATTTTAGAAGTTTAAATTATGATATTCATTACTGAAATATTTGATACAATACAATCTGTTTCATGTAATAAGTACACTGGATTATAGTTTTTACGTTATACATCTTTCATAATACAATATTTACTAATAAATTTAAAGGTAAATTACAGATTTACATTATAGTTTTTTTTGCCACAATCCGTCCCCAACTCAGCATAATGCTGGCTGCGAACAACCAGCGCTGGTCTTCCGTTGGGAACGGCATATAGTTCAAGCATCAATTATAGGTTATATATACTTAGTACAAGCATCAGATTACAATATCAATGCATGTACAAATGTACTGTAATTATTTTTAACAATAAATCCGATATCACGATACCAAGGGCAAAATCAAGGTCGTGCTTATAAGCTTAATGATTAGATAGACTTGCGCGTGGAAATATTCGCTTGCAATTTTACGTACTTATTATCTACTTTTGAAACAGTATTATTTTTATATTACCGACCTAGATAAAGTGCCTAGGTTGTATGAGTTTTATTGAAATCGTTCTAGTAATAACAGGCCTGGCTCACTCCGCACTTTAGGTACAAAGCGGAAGGTTCATTGGCATATTCGTCCAGACGGGATGTATGGTGCGTGCCACGTAGAAGAGATTAGAGCTATGCGTGGCTATGCGATAGAAAGAGAGACGACGTAGGTGGATATAAATATTAGGTACTTCGTGCTTTGCGAGCTGAAGAGCAATTTATTGGTTCGTAGCTAGAGTCGCTTATTTGTTGAAATGGTTTTGCGGAGTTATTTTTCTGGTGCTTTTTATTCTGTGGCAGTGGTTGCGATTGAACAATGTGAGAAAACTAACATGTCTCAAAATTAGAAATACACTCCTCTGCATGCACACTCATCACCGCCAATTGGCGGTGATGAGTGTGAGCCATGTTTTGCGGTATATTATTGCGGCTGGGCCCTATGAGTTGGAAAGAACCTATAAACGTAACCGAATTCCACACCAGGCAGCTAGTAGGTATATGTAACTTAATTGTAAATTATATTATTCTTCACATTATGTTTGACAGTTAAATCTACCTGCATGCCTTTGTATCTCGAATGTTTGTACGCCTTTTTAAGGCAAAACATGTGGATCTTTACTTCTATTGAACATCAATGAAATCTATTATTTATAACTTGGAAATTTGACGTTTAATATTATTTTCTATTTTTCGTTGACATTTATTTATTCACTGCCATTTCTTTCTATTTTATATTGCTGGTTTAATTATTTTTATTTCTTATAACGTGACATCATTCTGTATATTTTAATTTTAAAATTTTGTATAAGGTATCATTTGCATGCTAATTATGGCAAGGATGTATATGGAACTTTTTATATTATAAATCCTACAACATGTATTACCTACATCTTGCAAATAAAATCTTTGACTTTGACTTTAAAAACGTAGCGGACTCCACTTGGCGGTAAATACACACGCCTGGGTCTTGGTAGCGTTGAAGCTGTCCAGATTGGCATCGCCCCAATTGGAGACAGCCTGCAAGGCCAAGTTCGAGCATGGCTAGTTCTTGCATCAGACAAATATTTCTCTACAACAGTGCTGTCTTCCGCGTACCCAACAATACCGGGCTTTAACATATCGTTGATGTGCTGCTAGAAGAGGGTTGCAGAGAGAACCAGCCTCTGAGGTACCCCGGCGTTGATGGCCAAATGATCAGACGAGCAGCTACCCATGACCACTCGTATTGATCTCCGTTATCTAGACACATTAGCCAGTGGGTAAGCCGTATGAGGGAAGCTTGCTAGTAAGGCTCTCGTGCTACAACCTGTCAAAGGCCTTCGAAATGCGAAAGGCCTTCATTCAGTCTATGTCTAGTATAGTCTTAAGTTTGACCTATAGTCTATTTTTTTTAACAAACGAGTACTGAAAATTTTACTGCGTTGCTATTGGCCAACGTAATCAACATAAAGTCCGTTCCACACGATCTCTGTCGTTACAAGTAGGTACACTCAGTTAAGTCTTCGCCTACCTGCGGGTCGATAAATATTGCTTGTAACGAATCAATACTAAAGTTGCAACTATTGAATTAGGGTAAGCAAAACACAGATCGTTTAGAAAAAATGTAGCTAAGTTAAAAATTCCTCTCGTCATACGTTTGCCGACGTATCACTGTGAGCTCAATCCGCAATTGTACTCGTCTGGTCTCAAGTGAAGGGCTATGGCAGTAAATAACAAAATTTATAAAATGTATGAAGTCTGAACTCTTTTGTTACAAGGAGTAGCTAAAGTGGAAAGATAAAAATGGCGGTCATGTCTCATTCATGTGTTAACCAAGATAGAAACAAAAATGTACGGAGTCGACAATCGCATGTACAAATATTTTAGAGCAATTTATTATTGACGTATCTGCAGAGAGTTCCTCAGAATTATGGCGATAATTTTTAATATTTCGAGAATTGTAGTAGAATTATTTTATTTATATGTTCTCCTGCATAATATAATTATATACTATTACAATATTGTTTTATATAATACACCCGAACAGATCATTTTAAGATACGGTAAACATACAGAAAATTATATATTTTGGGGAAATTCCACTGAAAAGCTTGCCGTTTTCAAAGCGAAAAAAAAATGCATAAGAGCATGTGTAGTCTACATCAAATCGATTCATGCAAAGAATATTTCATCAAGCTAAAACTACTTACCTTGCCATGCCTCTATATCTTTGAAAATTCTGTTTTTGTAAAGACAAATACACATCTCTTCGAAAAAAATAATCCTGGCAGCAGAAGAGAAAAAAATCTACGCCAATCAGGCACACTATATAAATATTACTATACTATTATTAAAAAAAAAACATATTTCGTATGGCACCAATTGTTTTTAACAAAATACCGATTTCAATAAGTGATACTGATCAACACACTTTTAAAAGGAATCTCTCTGATTTTCTAATGACCAAGGCTTACTATACAATCGACGAATTTTTAAATGATACAAAAAAATTAAGTAAGTTAGCAATACAATAATTTAATATGCATTAAATTGGTAAACATTTTTTTAAATTGATATAATGTATTATTGTGACACGATTATATTATAATAATACTCTACTCTCACGCTTGTAAGCTTTGAAGCGGAATCTAATGATACTTCTTTTTATATTTCAACAACATGTAACCTAGGACCACAAGCTAATAAAATTTAATTTCATTTACAGTATTTATGTATTTTTAAGTACCCAAGTACATGATATAACGTAAACGTAATAAAATATTTATAATCGTATCAAATACTATAAAAAAACATAAAAATTTTATATTTGAGCTAATTAAATACCACGAAAAATACCGTCTACGCATGTTGGTAAAAATTACTCCGTAAATCATGTAATTTTATTACGATTATTTTTTATAAACAAGCCTTTCATCATACACGTAACACGATATAAGTAACACGTACCTATTATTGTATTGATACACCTACATAATATGAACTAAACACACAAACATTGAGTACGAGTCGATTTGAAGTATAATAAGGTACGTATTATGTGTATGATAAAGCGTACATTGCCCTAAGATTTTTTTACCTGACATTGCCAATTCAATTCTACATACTTTCGCATCATCGCGCAACTTGCGATACGCGTAACACGTTACAAGCTACAAGCTACGCACCTAGCGGTGGTATTCAACAGTAACAAGCATAATAAAAATTACCCTATGGGGTCCATGGTCAGAAGGTCACCCCCATTTCTTCAGAAGATGAGAAGCAGCACCTTCTGGAATATTGACAACTTCTACTGCAATCCCCAAGCCGCCTGCCAAGCGTGGGGATTATGGCAAATCCACCCAATGTGGGAAACTTAGTTAAACAGTGGACGTCACGGTTGATTTAATTTATTGATTGAATTATAAAAAGTGCATTTTAACCTCTTGGTTAAGATCGTTTAAAACCGGCTTCGCATCTATCAGTGGTGTGCGTCAAACAGAGAAAGCAATGTTTAGGCACATAATAAAAAGGACGAGAACGATCACTCTGCAAACCCCAATCCAATAAATAAGCAACTCTATTTGCCAACGCATTAAAGTACACTTCAGCTCGCAAAGCACGGAGATCCTAATACTTTTATCCACCTACAAGGCATCTCTCTATCGCATAGCCATGTATAGCTACGAAATTTCGTTAGCACCTCGATTTTAAGTCACGAGCGCGGTGTTCACCGGGAACTTATGTTACCTATTATATTATTTTCAGTACTCTCATCGGTTCGAGAGCCGGTCAAAGGATGGGTGGACAACTGGAACGGGCCGAATGGCATAATAGCTGCCGTCGGCAAGGGCATCTTCCGAACTATGCTGGGCACTGGGTCGCGGGTCGCTGACCTCGTGCCCGTCGACACGGTCATTAACCTTATGATCGTGTGCGCGTGGAGGACGCATCTTAAACGGTCAGTACATCTTATAGATATGACTGCAGGGAGAAAGGGCATCAGCATCTTCTGAACTATACTGAGCAACTAGTTGCTAACTGAATGTCCGGGACACGGTAAATTACCTTATACAGGGTTATCGGAAATAGGCTAACAAACAAACTTCTGTTAGTCCTAACAGAGGTCAAATGTAAGACGAAATAAGCACGAGGACCACCTGATGCAAAGTCTATTGTGTCTGTACTTTATTATTTCATATTTTTTATAACTTTTCTCGAGGTAATATTCAAGACTCTATTCAAAGGGAGCGCGGCGCGGTCCAGTGTTGCCGCAGCGGGCGCTCTTAGCTCGGAGTAGGCATTGTCTTTTACTACCAGAGAGGTTTCCGACAGTACTAGAAAAACTTAATGTTTTAGGTTTTGAGTCTCGTCGCCGTTAAACAAGGTGATTAACTTGCACCTTAGATAGCGTGTCTATTTTATGTAGCATCGTCCAAACTATGCTGGCCACTGGGTCGCAGGTCACTACTGATTACTCGGGCGCAGTAACACGTCCATTCTGTCTTATGTCCTGTCCTGTTGCACTCTGCTCAATAGAAGGCCATTAATTTCTTAGGATGGAAAGAAAATGACACCCTATAAAGGTTCCTTTGAACGGTTCCAGGGGTGAGGGTGTGATCGTGTACAACTGCTGCACCGGCCAACAGAATCCCATCACGTGGCAGCGCTTCGTCAGAACCAGCTTCAAGTATATGCGGAAACATCCCTTCAGTGAGTACCATCCCCTACACGTATAATTATGCAGGAAGTATGTGGTTAAATGGTATATGCTTAACATTTTTTTTATTGCTGATAGGTAAGCCTTTGGCCACAATCTCACCTCATGGTAAGTGATGATGTGGTCGAAGGTGTTAACACGTTCAACCTAGAATTACTATTACATATATCCAGGTCTAACGGTCTACTTATCGAGAGCTTGTCTTGGTAGATACCACTGTGGCATCAGATATTCTGCCTCAAAAAAGTAGTGTGCAAAAGCACATGCTTTGGCGTATAAGGTAAATGACTGGATGATGACATAAGAACTAATGTCTTGGAGTGAAGAGCACAGTTCAGTGTCAAGCAGAACAAGAATAGTGACATTGGAACATTATTGAACAGACCTGACGCTTTATATCAAGTGAGCGACTTCTCCGTCTCATCAATACCTTAAATTACCCCTAAAGTGTTCAAAATATATAAACGATCAAACAAATTTTGACACACTTTATCTGTTTGTCTAAGTATTTGGACGTCTGCAGCCTTGAATATGCGCGTTTGATAGAAATCTACGTGTATGTCAAACATGTTTAAAGGCAAGTTTGAAGCGTTTGGATCTTGTTTTATCTAGGATAGATGATTTAGGAAATCTCGGGTAATCTAGCGATTCGAACAAATGTGTTTGTCATACACATTTGTTCGAATCGCCGCACACCTTTACACATGTCGACGGTGTGCTTGATATAGCTGAAACTACGGATAAGTTTGACAAAATGGTTTGATCGTATATGGGGCGCTTAAAAATGTATTCTATTAAATAAGTTTGGAAAAAAATATATAGCATTTTGTCACGTAAAACGTACTGTACTGCGCCCCTCACCTTGAGACATACAGTTGTTTTATCTCACGTGCCCGTAATTATTGTAATAGCTCTCGTGGATTGCTGCCTGAACACACCGTTAGGTGCTTATCGCCAGATTTTCTTCTTAGGTGGTAGTTAGCTAGGCGAACATACGCAAAATGTCTTTCCACCTTCCGGTGAAGCTCAAGCCGGTAGTGGGGATAAAAGTATGGACTTACGGCACGGCAGTCCAAGGCTCAGTAAAGCTATGAACTCGACATACAGGTCACTTAGTGTCAGAAATCAGATAAGGAAAACACTCAGCTACCGAGGGGTCGGCTGTGTCGCCGAAATTTCGTGCTCCAATCGTATTTCTTAAACCGTCATAGGGGACGGTGCGCAATAATTTGTACTCCAATAATTTGTAAATTTATGATTTTCGCTTAGTACGCGGTAGTGCTTGTAATCATAATATTTAGAAATAAGGAAAACACCTTGCCTAGGTGGCCCTACATAGCTTGGGGGTACTTTTTTCCATATCAATATAATTATGATTTAGCCTGTACTAGCTAGTAAATGGTGAAAGGTTAATTACAGTTTTTTTCTTTCCAGGTGACGTGGTTTGGTACCCAGGTGGCGACATCACCAACAATCGATTGAAGCACGGAGCATTGTCACTGGTCCAACACCGCGCCCCTGCGGTAGTCATGGATCTGGTGGCGCGTGCCACCGGCAGGAAACCGATGTATGTTATTATTATTTTCCTCCTGTTGTTGTGTCTGGTAGCATTTTGTTTGTTCTGTGGTAGTTTACAGGCAGTGAAGACTGACTGAAGGACCATGGGATTAAGCTTTACAGCATCTAAAGCTTTATTAATGTCTATAGATTCTCAGAAATCTTAGGAGGCTTGTAACTTCACAATACACGTATAGTAAATTTTGAAAAGAATATCTTCGTGATTCTCAACGTTACACGAAAGTTTTCTTTGATACATTTTTGCTGTAGAACCTTTTAAAGTTCACAAGTGACTGGTTTCCTCATATTATTGAACGATTGACACTATGTTGTTTTTTTTTTATAACAGGATGGTTCGAGTGCAGAACAAGCTCGAAAAGGCAGCGGCCTGCCTGGAATACTTCACGACACGCCAGTGGTCCTTCGCGGACGACAACGTCCAAGCTCTGTGCGCGTCTCTCTCTCCAGAAGACCGGCGAGTGTTTGACTTTAACGTTAGGAACATCGACTGGGACGCGTATATTGAGTCCTATGTCTTGGGAATAAGGAGGTTCCTGTTTAAAGAGAGTCCTCAAACACTGCCCAAGTCGAGAACTATTTTGAGAAGGTGAGTTTTTATGAATATTTCATATCTTTTTTGAGTTTCTTTTCTTGCAGTCTTTCGTCAGTTCAATGGTAGGAAAGTAGATCAAAGTGCGTATATTGACTTTTATTATATATTGATTATATGCCCTGCTGTAGTTTATTTCAATTTATTCAAATCTAAAAAGTCAAATAAGGTATTGTGAATTTTATTAATACAGATGAAGGCATAATATTTATTTATTTATTTAAGAAACACCAACAGCATACATATTAAATAATCATAAAGCACGTTCTTATTGTTAAAATTCTGATACATATACCCTTTACAGGTGTTTACAACATTTTTCAAATGTGAGTGGTAGAGCGGTTATATAACGAAAAACATAATGTTATTAGAACTGATTTACAACAACATTGATAGGTTAAATCATCAACTGTGAATACCATCTCAATATACTAAATTCATATAATTTTTATTAGACTCTTTATAACTTATTTTTTTTTTCAATCATTACTTTTTTTTATTGTTATAATGAATGAAGAAATCATATCATAATAAAATAATAGGAAGACAAAAAAAAAGTAACGATTCTTCGAATGCAGAATAAGTTTGAACATGTCAAAACATGTCCCCAAATAGGGACTTAACTAATTTACCCATAAAACCATTAAATGAAACGTGAAATATATCCAAATCACTAAAAGAAGAATTTAACTCGTTGTAAGTACGACCTATTCTTAAAAGAGGAGAATTTCGTCCTTAGTTTGTTTTGGCGCTTGGAATTTTATATATTTTTGATATTCTTTGGTGCGGATGGTTAACGAAATATCACTTAGAATAGAGGGACAGTCAGATAGAAGTTATGGATCGTTTTATAAAGAAAAGTAAGGTCGCCAATTTTTCTACGGTCCCGCAATCCATACATTTTAAAGGAGGATAAACGATGTACGTAAGGACTTCTATGAGAGGTTCCTGGACAAGAAAAGGCCAGCAACCGTATAAACCCACGTTGAATACTTTCAATTCGTTGAGAGTGCACTGTGTAAAGAGGGTACCAAACCACGCTCGATAATTCGAGATAACTGCGCACCATGGAGTTATATAGTAAAATTTTACTACGATATGATTTGAAACTTTTGGTATTTCGACGAATGAAGTCAAGCTATTGAGCTGCTTTCTTAACTATTGAATCGATATGCGCTCTAAAAGTTAATTGGCTATCGATTAAAAGTCCCAAATCACGCACCTCACTGACCTCGCTGAGAAAAGCATCGCTCAAAGTGTATGCCGAATTAATAGTATTTTTCTTGCGCGTGTATTTAATATAAAAACATTTTTGGACCTTCAGATGCATTTGGTTTGTGTCACACCATTCTTTTATATGGTTTATATCAATCTGAATAAGTTCGATATCTGTGTTTCCATTAACTACTTTATAAATTTTAAGGTCATCTGCAAATAGTTTATACATCTGCAAATAGTTTATATTTACAATGTTTTATTTGCTTAGTAATATCATTGATGAATATAGAGAAAATGACAGGACCCAAATGCGACCCCTGTGGAACGCCAGAATCAGCATAATACTTTTCCGAATCATAGCCATTAATGGAAACTATTTGTTCTCTTTTTTCTAGATAAGAATAAAACCAATTTAGAAGCGACCCATGGAAACCAATATTTTCTAGCTTTTTTACTAACAAGGAATGACTAACCTTGTCAAACGCGTAACTAAAATCAGTATATACTGCATCCACTTGATTCCCTACATCGACTTCTTGAGACAATTCAGAAATGAATCTGACCAAGTTTGTTTCAACAGAGCGACCTTTAATAAGCCATGCTGGTGTTCCAAAAGAAGCGGACTAGAATGATGAGATACTATTGGACTTATAAGTGCTTCGAATAATTTTGAAAAACAGTTTAGGATTGAAATTGGTCTGTAGTTTTTTACGTCTTCAACGTTTCTTTTTTATGAAGAGGTATAATCTTGGCTCTTTTCCATACGTCAGGTAACTCGCCTGTTAACAAAGAGTTGTTCATTATGAGCATCAATGGTAGCGCCAGTCCAGAACCACAACGCTTGACTAGAATAAGTGGGAATATTTTATGTACTCTTGCAATGTTTGTACCCTTTTCATATAACATGTTCTTTTTATTATTTCAGATTGCACATAGTCCACATTTTGACGCAAGTGGCAACCGTTTTCTTCCTATGGAGATTTCTTTTCTCCCGTTCGAACACACTCCGCAATTTCTGGCGACGCATCTTGGACCTTTTAACGCGTGCAGCACGACTTCTAGCCGTGGCCTGATGACACTTTAAAATAATAAAAAAAACATTGTCGTTGACGTAGCCCCGTTTAAATGCTTCCGGTTTTGAAAATGGCGGCGTTCCGGTTTTCGATTGGCGGGTAGATCGAGATTATGTTGTCGAGATTTATAGCAATAAACGATGGATTGTTAGATAAAATCATTTGATTGAGCACGGAAAAGCGAATGTTTGTAATAATAGTTAGGTCTTATTGCTCGAAATCATTATTTACCTGTAACAGAACAAAAAACTAAAAATATGAAAAATGCCTTCAAATTCAAACATGCTGTTGACGTATTTTAAGGTAGATTTCGCTTACTTTCCTATCCTTAGATAATTATGACCAATTTCCGACACCTCTACTAAAATTAACAGATTGTATCGTAATATTATTCTATGAACTTCATGATTTAAGGAATTGTTATTAGTATTTAGTCCAACGTTAATAAATACCAAGTCGAGAATGCCGCCATTTTGACGTTTGACTTGACACCCAAACTGACAGCTGACGTTTGTCAAAAGGCGGGAGGTTCATAAACACCAATAGAGGTTATAAGGCAGATTATATTAGAAATATTTTTCCTTCAAGCTTCCACGGGGCTATTTTATGCTTCCCATTGCAACTATGCGATTTTTTTTACATATTAAGATTGTTTTTATATCGCGTGGTATATTCCCTGAACGCTAGTTAACTAAGATAGTTCTGTTACGAATTGTTATTAAGTAATAGTGATTCCAAATAATTTTGTACCTATATAACAGCTCAATGGTTATTTCAAATATTATTATAAAATAAATTAAAATAAAAGTTCAAAACTCTGTTAACGTCGCATAGTAATATATTGTACCATAGTGTAATGCTGTAAACACTTAGAATAGCTAAATTTGTGTTTCACTTCTTCATACAAGAATAATGGCCCGTTTCAGCTCATTCTAGATAAGTCAAGTTAAAGGTTAATTTCAGTGACGGCCATATTCAAACTTGACTATTTCAATTACGGTAATATTAATTGAAAACGGATGAGAGTCAGGCCGTATAAGAGAGAAGTCTACCACAACGATGAAAATATTTAAAAGCAATTTAATTTCATATATACGGGCTATTTATTCAGATATTACTAGGATATCATAAGAAAAGTATTTATTTCTACCACAGTACACATAAATCGCCTGATTTCGTCCATTATATTTTGGTTTTGAATTTTATTTTATTTAATGAGCTCAAAATAAATATAAATATTGTACGATTGAAAACTAGTCAAAACAATCATCGACATATAAAATTATAGATAATTATTATCTAGGCACGTGTAAAAATACGGTAAAATTTTCAATTGTTATCAAAAGGTTTTTTAGTAAACAAACTAAAAATGTTACATCATCTTATTAATCGGGTGTGTAACGATAGAAAAAAATATATAATCCTGTATTTATAATGACACGAATATTTTAATCATTGAATAAAGAAGCGCCTGATATAAAATAATTAATTAACTAGTTGGTACACGATGATGTAACAGACATACAATATATATATCTTAATAATAATGTAATTTTTTTGGAATGCGCGGATGATTAGCGGCTAGAACTTTGTAGTTTATATGGAGGGCAACATATAAAAACTCACGCGCAAGCATTACGTGACTGGGTATAAATTACTTTAAAACTTTCTCTATTGCCACGGTGAATATAGTAAATCCTTCCGACATCACATTTTTACTATAATACCATGACACACTTCAATTAAGATGCTTCAACTGAAAGAAAATTCATAAGCCTATCTTTGACCGCTAAGAAAACAATAAGCTCAATCTTCCAATGTTCTTTGATTAAATTTTATTTTAAATTTTCCATATAAATTTATTCAAGTAAAATAACGACATGTATAAAAAAAGCTTTGTGAAACATAACTGTCGAAGTTGATTTCTCTGTCTGAATTTCAATAGTTTCGGCTGTTGATAAAAAAATCTCCAGATAATCCAATCATAGAAAATATAAAACTATGATTAAAGGCTAAATATAATATATATAGATAATAAAATATATATCCATAGGAGAACCTTGATTGAAATTGAAATCAACAATCCATATTAAAATAAATTATCATATTTTTTTCTAATATGTTTATATAGTGGATAAATTTGGTTTGAGTCAATGGCAAAAAAAGCCAAATGCACCAAATTCGTTGTTAATTATTGACAGTATGATAAAGAATACACAAAATTTAATCAATCTTTGTATAAAATTGAATGTTTGTGTACCACAAAGAGTATAATAACTTAACCTAAATTGATTCAATTTATTCTGAGATCAAAAGGAATCATGTGTAACATAGATTCTCCTACAAGTACTTCGCTTATCTACACTTTAAGCGATACAACCTTATTTCCTGTAAAGTCGCTTCCTTAGTAGTAATGTAGGTATCTATTGTTTTTATATAAAAAAATCTTTTGGACTTTAGAAATTTACGCTAGGTACCTTTTTGTAGCGAAATTTAAAAAAGCTGGCCTTGACGATTTTTTTAATACTTTATCTATTTACTAAAAGCTAGATACGTACTATAACCTAATAGGTTATTATTAAGGGGTGTGTTCGTTTAAGTAAATTTTGGAATATCGATACATATTGTACCAACGTTCCTTTGTCTTCTTCCACGTTTTTACAATGCGCCCTTAGAGTCTACCAAATATGCTTCTTCCATTATGTCCCTACACAAGTTTTGGTGTAAGTTTTACTTCTTAAGTAATGCCTAAGTTTTTACGTGTTATTTAAGTGTTAGCATTTTTCTTAATGTTTAAGTCTAAAGCAGGATGCTTTCGCTCTTGAGTCACGTGACATCTTCTAATGATGGAATGGATTGTAACACATTTGTCAATGAAAGAGGTGTAAGTTATTTGAAGTGATTATTCTCGTTTAACGTCTTCATATCGTTGGTACCATGTAAATCATGATTAACTCCATCAAGATCATCTTTTGTCTAACCATTAAGCTCTCTTGATTTATAACTACCGTTATTACAATTTCAACTATGAAACCGTTAAGAAAATGTATTTTAAGTGGCACGGTTAAAAATCCATTCCTTACTTCCAGTGTTGTATAAGTATTTTGTTTGTTTTAGTGTAAAGTGATTTTTGGGTGGGAAACAATTGTGAATATCACATTTAACACTGGGTCAGTAAATAAATTTGTATTTGCAGTGCGATTATTTTAAGTAGGCTAAAACTGAACAATGATTCCAATAATAGATGAGCGATGAAAACTGTCATTTTATTAAGTACCATATAGTGTTGCCAAAACTAATGTGCGACTGTTTGCTTTCAAATCAACCAGTGGTTATATTAGGTCACAATATTCATTATTGCCTTGATAAAAAATTGAACTGCCTTTTCCAGTAATCAATAATTTATTTATTGACTCAATAATGTTAAGAATGTAAGCGATATCATTCGCATGTAAGTATTTATTATATGTACATTTTGAAAAAAAAAAAAAGAAACTGTCTTGAAATGTTTTATTTTAGCAAGCTTGTAAAGATTTTGCGTTTATGAATGCTTTTGTAATTTAATTAAGATTATAATAAAATATTATTTGGAAAACGTCTGTGTGCGGAAAAAAATTATGTCTGTGCTAATTTTTTTTTTGTATTTATTATTGTATATAGTGTTTAGTTGCCCAAAGTTAAATCCAAATACATTGATGCGAATTAATTTATTATTTAATTTATTTTTCAATGTATATGGTAGGAATGTTTCGGGGTGGTTTTACATCGTGTATGGTTTTTAAACGATCATCTCAATCTGTCGTAATTTAATATACAGATAAAGTATACATTAGTAAGAACATTATATTTTATAATAGTGACATTTATAATCAGTTGTTACTATATGGTGGCTGAAATTTGCACGAAAATAGAAGGTTCGTGGCGTCATCGCAAACTTTTTTGTCGTATCGCCAAAAAATTAAAAAAGTAGAGTATAAGATTTTATTTCAAGGTTTTTCAGGTGATCCTATGTTTGACATTAAACTAATAAATATAGCAGATTAACAGCTGCTGTCAGTTTGCGTTCGTTCATAAATGAAATCTAATCACTTCAAGCGATATTAATACCGCTTTATGTATGGCACTATATTAGTAATAATAAAAGTTTTAAGTTTGTTACTAAGTCAATATCAATACTTGAGCAATGGTTATAAATGACCTAATGCTAGAAAATTGTTGAAATTGGTTTACCCGGCTTTACTTAAAATTACCTAAGCTCGTTCGAAGAAGAGAGCTCTAAAAGTTGGTAAAATTAGATTTACTCAGTCATACACCATTACCCATCGTTTTAACATACCTACTAGTATATGTAAATCACAAAAGGTATTAACAATAATTCATGTTGTATGTGGATTATGATGAAATAGAATCCAAAAGGTTAAAATATTTTGACTGAACCAAAGTGGGTACTGTAAGGACTGACAAGGACTTTGTAGCCAAAGATGATCGTTCAAAAACCACACAATACAAAAATACTGCTTTAAAATAAACGTTTGTTTTGCTTAGACATCAAATGGTAATCATAAATGGTATAAATGCCGTAAAGTGGCGGGTCGTTATAATAGTGCCGGTCGGATAAATGCTCAATGTTTGATAGTCAATGTTTCTTTTTAGCTAAGATTGTGTGAAAATTATGAAGATACTAGATACCAGAGAAAAATCGAATCTGACAGTAAAATTGAATGTCTCATAGCGCGTGGCTTGTAATATGTAAAATTAATTAGTCAGTAACAATGACTTGGACTAAGTTAGTTATGTGGATAATGACGTTAATATAACATATAATGACACTGTACCTGTACAGTTGTAAGAAAATCTCTTTGAAAGATTAACGCACGAAGTATCTCTAACTAGCCTGTGGTTTACAATCATAGTGACGTCACCTAATCAACTTGAACTAGAGGTTTAGAGCCAGTTAAAAAGTTTATATACAGATTTGCCAAGGTTAGAGTTTACATTAACAGAATCCATTCGGATGTTGACTCTGATGTTATTATAGTATCATGTCAACCGAAAATCCAAGTACACTGACTTATATTCCTGGTTAACACTTTACGACTCAGAGTCACTAATACAAAAGGATTCTGTTGGAATATACTTTAGTTTTATCCACACAGCTTTAGGTGTACAGTGTGACCATTTAATGCATTTAGAAAAGAGTCAACTTCCCAATATTTTATCCTTTTTTTGGGTATTTCATTAAGGTCTTCCATTTTGGCTGTATTGAAAGCGTGTAAGTTTTGACCTCTTATTTAAATACAAAATATAGTAACAATAAATTTGTTAACATTTTGTATCACCAGTCCTTATCATATAAGTCACAATAATAAAAGAGGACAACCAATTCACTTTCCTTTCGTTTACATGAAGTAGTTATTTTTGTCACGTCTACAGACGGATTGAATGTGGTTACTAAATTTTTTGCAACTAGTTTTTTTCTACTAGCTCTTGTCTACTTTAGCTAATTTTTAGCTCTCATTTCATTTCAATGAGCTTCATTGATGAACGCAATGCAGCGGCAAACACTGGATATCCAGTCTTTGCCGCTGCATTGCGTTCAGAGATTGGGGTATCGAATCGAATCAAGATATAAGAGACTATTCTCGATTTGTTTTTGGAAGAACTCTGTTTGCGGACCTTAAATTCTTATGATGGAATTGTTACGTTTTTGATAGATTTCAACACATGCCCAAATCAGCAAATATCAGATGGTGATCGCTGCAATTTGCACCTGGAATGCCTCTGGCGTTTGTAATTCCCGATTTCCATCCATTAGCAACTGTAATAAAATCTTGTTTGGTTGCAATATTATTTGGGGACATCCATGTGTTAAGTTGGCGTGTATGATATTGAAAATATGAGTTCTTGATAGTAAAATCATTACATACACAAAAGTCTGAAACTTTTCACCTCTTTCGTTTCCCACACCCAGCCCATACTTTCCATGTTCGATAATGTTCATCCTGCTTAGTGTCTCATTTGAGTCACCTTGTATCAAAAGGAGCTCTATAGATCTCCCTAGATTTGTAGGAAGTGCCTATTTCTTCCTACTTCTACAAAACATTGAGTGGGATTGGATTGCAGTTTATCCGGATGGTCATGATTGTATTATAGAAGGTGTTATATATAAGCATAAAGCCACTCCATTATTGCTCTGTTTCATGTCTTGAGAATAATTTTCATAGCATGTGCATAGCATAGATTTAAAATAATAATTATTAGTAAGCACAACGAAATTATCGAGCCATGAAAATAAGATAAGCTTGGAACAACCGTTTAATAATAAAATAATGTAGGCAAGAACTAAATTCCGAAAATCCGGTACACGCGAAATCTTTAGCTAAAAAGAGACAGCGATAGAGTGAAGACAACGTGTTTCGGTGATAGGACGGTATATACATGTGGGGGGTTTATTTATTATTCCATATATTAAAAATAAAAACATTGTAAAGTTTGGCATGTTTCATTGAACACCTGAAATGTTCCTACATTCCTAAAATTACCCTGAAAATCCTTACCAACAAATACTTAAATGTAGGCGCATTCTTAATGTGACAGTAGTTATATTCTCTTGCTCTGACTATATGATACGACAAATTAACGATAAGAATAACGTACATTTGGCGTTATTATGTGAATGTACGATAAGAATATCGTTTAATTGTCGCGATACCACGACTTGGTACTACAGCATTTTTTTTGTCGGAGCACCATTAATGGTTGTTCACTATTTTACCAACGGTATAATTTATTTGTTTGATTCCGACGATAGCATATTGGAAATTACTACAAACAAAGTAAGTAGATAGGTACTACAGCTACTACTTACTACTAGCGTATAGTCCAGGGGCATAGTCTTAATTCCCCAGTTCTCTACCAGTCGACAGGGATTGCCCCCCATTGACTTTCAATTCTGATACGGCTACCCAGTATACCTCGGTGGGTCTGGCCCGTCACTGGGCAGATGATAATAAGTGGGGCTTGGGCGAAGCCTCGTCCACCCACTGGACTTTTCCACTGAGGGGGGTGGTGTCAACAAGTCCACTGCACTAGAGTGAGAACCAATCACCACTGCCTTATAGATATAAACTACAAAAAATAATCAAATTGATACACTAAATTGCCAAGAAAAGAATTAATATTGCTTTGCCTATTGGATTAAGAAAAAAAAAACTTAATAGGACAAAGGTGTGACAACTGTCAAAGTGACAGTAAGTTGGTGTAGTGCTTTTCAGTATTGATTTCATATATTAGCTCTAGTGGCTTGATAATACTTGGTAATAGCTCTTAGTTCTCACAGCTGTCAAATTGAAGGATGATTGCAGTTTTCAGTTTCATTTCTTGTTTTCGGGGATGGGTGTGACAGCTGTAAAAGTGACAATTGATGTTGTGGCGGCTAGTTTGGATGGCTTAAACCCGAAATCCCCTTTAATTTCTTCTTAAAAGGGATTTTAACAATTTAGGAGCAAAGTCGGGGGGTTTTGCTTTTCGAAGAGGAAATATAAAGGAGATTTCGGCACTAAACCAGTCTGGACACAACAAAGATCTTTGATCAGTTAATCACATTCTTGAAGTTAGTAGTGTTGTGTGTTGTGACATATAAATAAAAAAAATACTGTACAAAGTATATGAAGATTCAGACTGAAATGAATAAAAAGAATAAAGAAATATAAGTATTAAAATGTGTATAAATATATTGTCCTATGTTTAACATGAACCTTGGCGTCTACATTTTTATAGTGTGTACGAAAACATCACCTAAGAAATAATTTATGAAAGGGTAGGATTAAGGTGATCAAGTGTGGGGTATGGTGTAAGGGTGTGAAAACATCCCAAAATAGTGGCAATGTCTTCGTTGATTATTTTTTTATAGAAAAATAGTGACATATTTTAGTAATTCTGGTCACTAATTTTAGCATATGAATAATATAATCTATATAAAAATAAATACGTACTTGTAACGAGGATTTGAAAAGCCACCTCTTCAAATCTTCGTTTACCTGTTTAGCACAGAGGGCGCAAATGGGTTAAGAAGGTATTGAAGCAAGTAAGAGTGGGAAAAAGGGTGAAGGTAGAGGGTAATTAAGGGCCTGGGTAATGTAACAGGTAATAAAGTCTAAGTCGTGGTCAAGGTAGGCGTTGAGAAGGTTGAGGTACCTTCTTAACGTAAATTAAAACGTTAATATAAATCTAATATTAATCGTGAATGTATGACAATCTTTGTATCAATTACTAGCTTTCCGGGCGCGGCTCCGCCCGCGCGTATATCAGTTATCGCGCAAAAACATAAACCTTTTTGCGCAGTTGGATAAAAACTATTTTATGTTTTTTCCCGGGTCTCAAACTATTTCCATACCAAATTTCATTCAAATCGGTCCAGTAGTTTTGGCGTGAAAGCGTAACAGACAGACAGACAGAGTTACTTTCGCATTTATAATATTAGCACTGATTATCTTTAATAAAATATTACATAAGTAAGCCAAAGTAAACGCTGACAAAACGTAGTGTAACTATGTAATAATAATTGTATATTAATCGTAGCATATAACAGCGCTTACCACCAAATATATTATAAATATAGATTTTTACATATGAATAATTAGATTGTTTTATACAAATAAAAAGCGGAGATGTAAAGAACAATTTTATTAAAGAAATCGTAGGTTATGTTTACATACAGTGCATTAATTAACATAAGTGCAGTAGGAACTTTTAAACGCACAAAGAGTCCCGAGAGCTCGATGAATTAAATGCCGAAGATTGTTACACAGTATTTAATACACAATTAGACACGAAAGTTACACGGTATATATTTCATATAATTAGTTCCATACTGAAGTTATTATAAATGTAAATTAATAATAGCAAATACTTTTAAAAGTATCCTAAAAAACATTAAATAATATTTAAATAAAACACTTAAAAAAGCATAAAATTATATATCTAGTGACAATTCGTGTCTAATTGTGTATGAAATACTGAATAAATCGAGAAATACAAATCGAGAGTCTCGATCGTGCGCTCGGTAAGTCAAGACCTCCTGAAGATGAAACTAGTCGGGTATTCATCCGGTTAGGCTGCGTGATGTTTATGACGTCACGTAGATAACAGGAAAATTAGGCGGAATTGTCACTAGATATATAATTTTATGCTTTTTTAAGTGTTTTATTTAAATATTATTTAATGTTTTTTAAGATACTTTTAAAAGTATTTGCTATTATTAAATATGGATTTCCGCAAAGTAACGCCTGAATCTATTCATTAAATGTAAATTAAAACTGTTAAAATAGATACATAAGACTGTTTGTGTAAAATATTCAGCGCAGTCGTTTATGTGTTACCGACCGAACGCATCGCTGGTTGGTATGTGTCTGTGTTGCCAGTGGCCTTATATGCCATAGGTGACATAAAATGTTGCGTTTGGAAACATATAAAATAACACACAAGCGTGGGGATTATGTCAAACTCTCACATAATGGGGGAGGCTGTTTTCAGCAGTGGATTATCCGGCTGATACAGTATGCTGCAATTAAACATACCCCAAACAGGACACAAACCCTACTTACCAACCAGCAGTAAAAAAAATATCATAGCTTTCCCTTTTACTACAGACTATCTTCAAATACATACTATCTAACATGATTAGGTACGTTGCAGTGATCCAACTCCTCAGAGAACTGTCGTTCGTACTCAAATAACTGAAAAATATTTTCCTATCTAGATGATATAATCGTTGACAGTGAATGACAATCGATCCCGTAAGCAGAAAGGGTCACTAAAAAATTTTTTTTTACCAAAGATTGGAACCGAATTCAACACTCATAAATGTGAAATAACTCGTTGAAGTCGGTACCATAATAGTTCAAAAGTAAGTATGTAAGACTTCAACAAGTTATTTCACACTTTGGAGTGTTAAAGCCGGTTCCATTTTATGGTAAACATTTTTTTACTGCAGACTATCCTCGAATATTATCCAACATGATTAGGTGCGTTACAGTCGTCCAACTGTTCGGTCCAATTCCTCAGAGACCTGTCATTGAACCAACTGCCCCGTCACTAACATACGCATCTATATTACAACCACATAAAGCACAAATTAGTTAATAAAAAAATCACAGACACTTTTAGGAAATATAGTAAGAATAAAATATATTAAAATTTTATAAATAAATTTACTAATCGGTGATTGCACCACTGGTGGGCGCTTCTTCCTTTTTCTCGTGCGCATGTGGGTCATGGTGCTCATGGTGGTCATAATTGATTTCCACGTATCTGTAAAAAATATATTTAAGAGATCAAAAAACATATGTGGTCAAAGGTTTACCTATCAGAAAAAAATAATAAATAAGACAAACATTTTTCTTCTTGCCGGATTCGAACTCGACCTTGGACATTAAGGCGATATAAGGCAGAGGCATAGAGGGAGTTATACTTAATCTCGTTGGGAGCCAATAAAATATTGAACTTTTTGCTCTTAAATGCCATTCGAAGAAATTCTCAAAAGAATAGATTTATATGGCCGCAGACTACTCTTTTTTTTATGCCTGATAGGTTAGTCTTTGACCACTATCTCACCTGATGGTAAGTGATGATGTGGTCGAAGATGTTGATCAGACTAACCTAGAGTTACTGGCTCTCAAGGACAGCTGCCGGAACACACCGTTAGGTGCTTGGCGACAGATTTTCAAATTGAGGGTGGTAGCTAGCCAGGCGGGCATTTGCAAAGTGACCTACCACCATGCTGTAACGACTGCTATCCTAAGACAACAACCGGGACCGACGGCTTAACGTGCCCTCCGAAGCACGGAAGCGCTCAGTAGTAATGTCACCAGCGGTCACCCATCCAAGTCATGACCGCGGCGGACGTTGCTTAACTTTGCTGATCGATTCAGAATGGCTAAGCAAACTTGGCTACGAGCGCTTCAGAAAAAAGTCACCAATATAACTAGAATTTGTAAGTTTAGGCAGCAAACATAACCGTTAGGAAGCAACATTCACAAGATATGATTAATCTAGAAGACTAACGCCGATCGCATCTAACCAGAATGCCTATCTGAATTCAGAGATGGAATTCATAGCCTTTACATGATGCCTTACACACAAAATTCAGTTTGTCAAATAAGTCTACAATTTTTCAGGTGACTGATCAATCTGAAAAATACATAACTGAGAGAGAGAGACATAGAGTTATATCATCTCGTTGGGAGCCTATTAAATTTTTTACTTTTTGCTCTCAAATGCCATTCGAAGAAATTCTCAGAAGGACTCATAGATCTATATGGCCGCAGATTCCTCAGAAAAAGTCAACAAAATTCTCAAGACATGAGAGTAACGCCGATCTCATCTAACCGGAAAGCCTATATGAATTCAGAGATGGAATTCATAGCCTGTGTTACGACATGATGCCTTACACGTAGTTTAAAATTCAGTTTGACCAAGAAGTCTAGTATTTTTCAGGTCGTCAGTTCGATCTGAAAAATACATAATCCTATAAAACCAATGAAATGGTTTACGTTGACGGTTTGATTAAATTGCATACTGCAATATTTCACATTGCATTGATCGTGGTTACGAGATTACCAAAGAGTCATGAATGACAAGAATTTTCACCGACTATCCGCAAAATACCCAAATTCAAAACGTTGTATTGTCATAAAAACTATGAGTTGTCATGATTATTACCGGGTAGCACTCACGGTATTTAGTCGAAATCTCCGACCGGTGTTTGAGCTTTTACTGTTCGAAAACCGGTCGGAGATTTTGACTAAACACCGTGAGTGCTAGCCGGTATATTTAGTAAATAGTCAAAACGTTGACACCTGCATCTTCATTTCACTAAAAAAGCTTGATTAATATAAACATAGTAAAATTAGTAACACATTTTCCTCTGGTAATTTTGTTACGTAATCCGCGGAGTATGCGACATTGCAAAATTAAAAAAAAATGATATCGTCACCGTAAACAAATTTAAAGCTATTTGTAAAAATTTGTCTTGTTTGTAGTACAACTTAAGTTGAACTATAGGTGTCGCTCCACCCGGAGGAGCTGAACCGCGATAGGCTCTAGTCATAGTCGTGGGGAGGGAACTCTCTTTGCCGACCATTCTCGCCAGGATGGTCACCGATGAAAGATGTTGGTAGGCAGTAGCCTCCTTCTGCGAGATTATGAGGGAAGCCGTGGAGCGGGAGAGGGAGAGAGACCCTCTCTCTCTTCCGCTCCAGGGAGCGCGGACACGGAGGCGGGCTAACCGTCAAATCCCGTCTGCTCCCTCAGCGGGTGGGAATGCATAACGACATTATACCACGCACACAAAAATAGATGTCGCCCCCATACGATGATTGAGAACAAGAGGACAAGTTAGAATCAAGCTAGACATTGCCATGTGTGCCTGCGCTGAGATGTGTCCCCCCCCCCCCTAGTGACCTTCATTGACATTTCCTACCCGCGCCCGCGCCCCTCCGCAGTCCTCACCACGTGTTGGCGCGGTCGAAACCAGTAAAAGAGGCTTAAATTCAAGTGCCTAAACAGTGAAGTGCATAGATCCATCAGTGTGGTGATAAAATCTAATACAAACCAACAGTGAAGTTATAAAGTGCGCCGGCAGTGCACAAAGCCTCGAGCTCTTTCGGGAACAGCAACGAGCTATCCAGTGTCCACCGTAAGTCATATCATTTAATTCCCCTCTTCCCGCACATTCTGGCGGGCACACGTCATATGTCATGTTGGCTTAATGGTCAGAGCATATTTCAGCTGTAGGGATGGATGGCGCCGGTTCGAATCCCGCACAGTGTATTTTTTCCTGTTGTCATTGTAATTTTGTAATATTAAATCTAGTTCTGCTAAGATGAAATGACTTACTTCTCGAGGGGCGGGCATAGGAAGTGCCTGATGTTTCTGGGCATCAACAAGTCGACCTGCATCTTGCTCACTTCCAACGCATATTCAATAAACTCGTGGATCATGTCGTCGTCCACCGTCGGGCCGATCCCAGGGACCGCGTATATTGTTATAATCTAAAATTAATACTTTTGTTAAAACTAAAAAACATACCGTAACTGACTTCCTATCCTGAAAAGTATGAAATAATTTGTTATAGGGTTAGATAATTAGGGTTAATTTTGTAAAGTATGAAACTGCAGTTTTATTGTAATAGGTACTTCAAATTGACATAGAAGCTTAGTTTAGTACATCCCACAAGTTCACAAGTTCTTAGTACCTACATAGTATAATGAGAAACATGTATGGAATGGTAGGATGCCGGCATTCGGCAGCCTCGTGACTGGAAATGCGGCTTTAGTATTATAACTTCACTTAGTGTTTTTTTTTATGTTATTGTGACGGAACAAGCTCGAGGCCCACTTGATGTTAAGCGATTACCTCTGCCTATAACAGTTGCATTTCGTCACAAGTCACGAATTGCAATGCGCCCGTCACCTTGAGACATAGTTGTTAAGTCTCATGTGCCTGTAATTTCACTGGCTCTCAAGGACTGCTGCCGGAACACACCGTTAGGTGCTTGGCGACAGATTTTCTACTTGAGGGTGGTCGCTAGCCAGGCGGGCATTCGCAAAATGCCCTTCCAATATGCGGCGAAGCTCAAGCCCGCGGCGGGATTCGAACCATGGTCCTGAAAAATCATGGGTTGAGATTTTTGAGTGAAACCATTTTCATATGGTACTTAAGAGGATCTTCTATTTCAAAAATGTGCAACATTCGATTATCCACAAGATTCAGTAGATCTAAACCTTTCTCTACCGCCAAGCAGTTATATTCGCATTAGGTAGGTATATTGTTCCGGTTTGCAGGATAAGGGTGCCCGTGAAATTACAAGCACATGAGACTTAACAACTTTATGTCTCAGTGTGACCGGAGCAGTGCAGTTCGTCTTGTGACGAAATGCATCTGTTATAAGCAGAGGTTACCGATTAATACCAAGTGGGCGTTGTGTCTGTACCGTCACAATGGAAAAAAACTTTATAATCTGAATACTCCGTTACAGGGAAACAAACCTCAGGTATTGGCGTTTCTGCTTCCTCCTCTTCGACGGCTTCAGGACAGATGACGTCCATGTTCTCATCCAGGAACGCTTCGAAGAGTTCCCTGATCATCGCCACTTCTTCTGGCTTTGCCTGTGAAATATATAGGATGGGCTATTTAGACGGGTTAGTATGGGCAAGTCTGAAATGATAAGACATACCAGGCATCTTGGACCACGGTTAGAAAGTCGTTGATATGTGGAATGGCCTTGCCTTCGGTGCATTGTGCGCGTGCAATGTGTGCATCCCTGAAAGGGGCGCAAGTAGTTCGAGCTGGCGTCTCTGGCCCTGTGGATTTAATTCTCAGGCACAAAGTAACCTATTTCATTGGGCGGGGGTGTGTCTTTACATTAAAGATGATGTGTGTGTTCTTCGCCTCAGCAGCCTTGAAGGACGGCGCCTATCTAACATCTGCGCGTAGACTGCGATGACCATCCATATAGTTATACCATAATAATTTTAACTTACCTTTTTCTTCTTCAAATCAGGGTCCGGCAAGATGGCAATCTGATCGTCAATGTAAGCCAGGATCTCCTTCTCGATGTGGTGGACTATGAATTCTCCACTTGTCGTGGACATCTGACGGCCGGCCACCATCCCTGAAACAATGGTGGAGATAATAAATAAGACGTGATTAACGGACAAAAATAAAGCGTTCATTTGTGGTAATTCAAAATGATCTGATCCATTTTTTGTTCTTACCAAATTCTTGCAGACTCAGTTTCAATAATATAGAATTTTTTATAGATTATAATATACAAACTGAACTATTTATATGGGTCAGTATGGGTATAATCCTGAAACTATAAGTCATACAAAGATCTATTCTCAGGAACCATGTCAGCATGTCACCCATTTTGGTGACGAGAAAAACTACATTCATAGATTTAAAACCCCCTTACCTTACAGTTTGGTAATCGAACGTCGACGTCTCCACTGACGCCTCTGAGCCAATAATTGCAACTACGAAAATTATGCGAGGGTTGCACCTTCGTGGGTGAAAAGGTTCCCTACCCAACATTCAGATCCTACATTACGATAAGTGTTAAGCTGTTTATATGAGAATCATTATAAACAGGTCTTGGTACTACCACACACGAAATTTCTCGTTCTGCACAAAATTTATCTAGGTTTTTCAATAATAACAATTTTATCTAACCAAGATCATAATGAGCAGTGTTGAATTTATCGACGAGCTCCGCGATTTCATCAAAAGTCCTTTGCAGAGCTTCTTGACGTTCTCGACGACATTGGAACAGCTGGGAAGGAAAAGGAGTGTGAGTGAGGAAAGGAATTGATAGGTAACTCTATAAAATATACAATTAACTGTTGATACTTGACTGGATGGGTAACGATAAAGGATAACAAAAAATTAAATTACAGAAAAAATTTTTTCTTCGAAGTTGTTTTTGACCGATTTCAAAAAAAGGAGGAGATTCTCAATTCGTCTGTATTTTTTGCACGACTGCCCAAAAACAGGAGAGTTATGTTTTCATGGTTCATGTATGTATGAATTTTTGTGAGTTACTTTATTCCACCATAACTTCTAAACGGCCTAACCGATTTTGATGTAAGAGATATCGTTAGATTTGTCTTGATAATCCAAGTGGTACTAGCTACATACCAAAATTGAAAAACAAACTGGCGGATTTTAGACCCCATATTGTGAGTTAAAAAAATATATCTCTTTCAAACCCATCGAGTGGGGTATCAAAATGAAGAGCTGTAAAAACGATTCCATGAAATTAAAACTTGCCGTCTTAATTTTAATGGATCGATAAATCGTTGTACGAAAATAAATAATTTGCAGTTGGGTTTTTTACTTTTTTTATTAAGTTTTTTTTTATGTTTGTTACCTCAGAACTTGATAACTGGGTGAACCAATTTCGATATTTCTTATTTTATTTGAAAGCTGATGCTTGTCGTGTTGCCCCATTTAAATTTCATCACAATCGGTCAAGTCGTTTTTGAGTTACTCTCCAATCACTGAAATGTTTTTTCCTATGATGTAGTCATCGCCAATGAATGACAATCGATCCCGTAAGTAGCAAGTGACTCTAAAATGAGTGATTTTGTTTTGTAATGATTGCTCAGATATTGGCCACCATCACACACACGATCGCTAGTTTGCAGTGCAGTGCAGTGCAGCGCGGCAGCGGCGGCATCATCAGTGTGATTCAAGGATCACTTTGCTCTGTTGAACAATAGTTCAATCACCCAATCAGTTCAATAAGCAATAATCAGTTTTTGAAGCGCTCGTAGCCAAGTTTGCTTAGCCATTCTGAATCGATCAGCAAAGTTAAGCAACGTCCGCCGCGGTCATGACTTGGATGGGTGACCGCTGGTGACATTACTACCGAGCGCTTCCGTGCTTCGGAAGGCACGTTAAGCCGTCGGTCCCGGTTGTTGTCTTAGGATAGCAGTCGTTACAGCATGGTGGAAGGGCACTTTGCAAATGCCCGCCTGGCTAGCTACCACCCTCAAGTTGAAAATCTGTCGCCAAGCACCTAACGGTGTGTTCAACAACAACATCCTCGACCACATCATCACTTACCATCAGGTGAGATAGTGGTCAAAGGCTAACCTATAAGGCATACAAAAAAAATAACAATAAGTTCAATAACCCAATAAGTTCAATGTCCGTGTAGAACAGTGCGGCGCCAGTTTCCGCGCAGATGGGAACGCGCGTCTTTATAAAACAGCTGATTCTTTTAAAGGGTTTTTAATAGGGACAAGGTATCTTTTTCAGCCGATGGCGGCCATCTTAGATTGTCTATTAGCGCCAGTTTTTGACAGATGACTAATTAAATGATTGGCATTTATCAAAATGAGTCGCTTTACAGTTGAACAACGCGTTGAAATCATTTTATGGAAACGTCAGTTCTGTTCGGCAAAGAATGTTCCCAGATGTAAAATTGAAGATCTGATAAATACCGATCATTCTTCCCTCCACCAACCAATCTCCAACGTTTGTTTCCCACTCTATCCACGTGACATTGGCGAAATTGTGGCGACCCCGCAGAAGCCATAAGAAATAAAAAAAAAAAAAAAGTTGAAGTCGTTTTGAGTCTTACGAGAAACTTATCTAATAAACTCATAACATAGTGAAAGAAATAGAAACTACTGGCTCGGTGATGTATTATTCAACCGTAATTGAAATGCTCGGAACACCGAGAATATCGAATACGACGAAATCTATTATCAAGCACCTACCTAACCGTTAGTACCATCAGCTGTCCTTGAGAACCAGTAATTCTATATTAGCTTCTATATTATTTAGAAGCAGTGATAGCTCAGTGGCTTTGGCTATGGACTGCCGCGCAGCAGGTCCATGGTTCGAATCCCGCCGCGGGCTTGAGCTTCACCGCATGGTGGAAGGGCATTTTGCGAATGCCCGCCTGGCTAGCGACCACCCTCAAGTAGATAATCTGTCGCCAAGCACCTAACGGTGTGTTCCGGCAGCTGTCCTTGTGAGCCAGAGTAATTCTAGGTTAAGCCTGTTAACACCTTCGACCACATCATCACTTACCATCACGTGAGATTGTGGTCAAAGGCTTACCTATCAGCAATAATAAAAAAAAAGCTTGAACAACATCTTCAACAGTATCATACCTTTAGATGAGATAGTGGTCAAAAGCTAGTCTATAAGCTAGAAATAAATAAAAATAATATTATCCAATATTACTTAATATTATAGTTTCCTTTACATAAATTTCGGAGGATTTTTTCCAGGATTCTTTTTTTTTATAGTGGTTTATCAAAGTACTTCCATTTCGCCTGGTGGAAAGCGTAGATGGAATCAAGAAACGATGTATAAGTACATAAGCTACGCTAATCGCCATCCCTATGATGACCAGAGAAAAGTACAAATTTAATTACTTCAGTGACAAGAACAGCAGCTCTTTCCGCGTCACTTTCAAGCGTTCCCTGCTCCTCTTTGGCGTCTTCTTCAGATGCCTTCACGGTTATATCTTTCCATTCGTCACTGTAGTCCCAATCTTCTTCAACAAACTCAGGCTCGCCTGTTTTTATTTTGGGAATTGTTTAGTAAATTTTAAATACAGCTTTAAAAACTAGATGATGTCTCAGCAATCCCTAAATAGAGATATTTGTGTCGGAACGACCGCTAAGCATAACAAACAAGTAAGCAGATCGGTGAAGTAGCTGTTTGTCAATCATTTGCAAAGAAAAACGACCAAGCAGGCAATTCACCCATGTATCACAATGTACGCGAATCCTACGACTAAATATCATAGTAAAGTAATAACGACATTCCTGAATAGCCTCAATGAGTCACAAAACGGTGTCTGTATATCAGTCACTCAGGACAAAAAGATACGAGTTTATAGATGAATCCTATCAGTACTTAATATTATAAATGCGAAAGTAACTCTGTCTGTCTGTCTGTCTGTCTGTTACGCTTTCACGCCAAAACTACTGGACCGATTTGAATGAAATTTGGTATGGAAATAGTTTGAGACCCGGGAAAAAACATAGGATACTTTTTATCCAACTGCGCAAAAAGAGGTTAATGTTTTTGCGCGCGATAGCCGACATACGCGCGGGCGGAGCCGCGCCCGGAAAGCTAGTATGTAATAAACAATTAGGATTCTGACATTCTACTATACGTACAGCCTACAACTATAAAGACATCTTACGATATGTCATTCTGCTATTAAGCCTCAGCTATTAATTTATATTTTATTTTATTTTTATTTATTCGGAAAACAAACAGTGATACATTACAGCGTTACTTATATATTTATATAGCTTAGCACCATTTAAAGGTTTTCGCATATAGAAACTCAACGGTTACTTATCTGTTACAATAATAAAATCCTTCAATTATGTAAGTTAAAATATAGCATAGTTTATAAAATAGAGTTAGTCAAAACATTTAATTTAAGACAGCTATATGGCTATACTACGATGCTGAAACCCTGCTAATTTGTCGATTTGCCTACTTAGTCGATTTGCTCAGCAGTCGTTACTAATAGAAAAAGAGCGTTGTGTAACTACCGACTCTTAAAGGTAGGCTCAGTTACAACGTGATAACCCAGCAAGTATAATAAAGAAGTAGAAATGTAAGAGATAATGTTAAGATTTACGAAAGAAATCAGGAAAAAAAGGTCAAGATTTCAAGGATAACAAAGCGAAATTTGAATTTCTCTTCACATGACTACCTTTTTCTATATAGTATTTAAGTGATTGTTTATAGTTTATTCTATGTAATATAATAAGTATTCTTATTCTAGACCGTCTTGTTTTCTATAACAATATGCTTTCTCTATGTTTCTAAATATTCCTAAAAGCTGACCATTTTTCGGGTTTATTCTTAAACGTTACAAGAAGTAAACAAATATAATCAAATATTTTTTTTTATATGGGAGTAATATCTACTCTATGAGTAATATCTATATCTAAGTCTACTATAATACCTAACTATATTGACAATATAACTAGTGTCAGATAAAAATAATTTTAAATACAAAATTGCAGCGCTGTTTTGACAAAGTCAGTGTATTCGGTTACCTGATACAAAATTTTTATTACATTACCGTGGAACTCGTAAGGTATTTCAACATCTTCTTCATTGAAAACGAAAATTTCAACACTCTCTTTTGCTTCCATCATATCTTCATTTGGATCTTTGACAACTAGTGAAATAAATAAAAAAATCATGAGTCTTATCCACATCATCTTAGTTGCCAAAGTGGTTCATTGTTGAACAAATCTTCCCCAAAAATTGATTTATCAATTGTGTATTAAATTTCTTTACTCGGCCAGTAAATACTTCAAAAAATCGGCCAATCATACATTAGATCAGAAGGATTGCAAAGACTTTCCAATAAATTAGCGACTGTAGCTATGAAGCAATAAAGTGCATTTCAGCTCGCAAAGTACGGATTACCTAATATTTATATTCAACTACTAGGCGTCTCTCTTTCTATCACATAGCCACGCATAGCTCTGATCTGTTCTGACGCGGCACACACGTACAATAGTCCCGTCCGGACGGATACGCACATGTACCTGTAACTTTGTACCTAAGTGCGGGGTGAGCCACGCCTGACCTGTTATGAATTCGAATCGCAACAAGACGTGGAGTTTATTTTTTTTTAGGGAGGATTTAGGGGCCGACTACCGCTTTCGGACGTTCAGCTCCACCGGGTTTTGGGCAAGAGTAGGGCCTCTATAGCCGGGGTAGGCCCTCTATAACCCGGGTAGGCCCTCTATAGCTCGGTAGGCCCTCTATAGCCCGAGTAGGCCCTCTATGACCCGTGACGTAGTATATGACGAGTATTTTTTGGTTTGTTTATATACGAACAAGGTATATCTATTATGAATCAACGTTTTCGATATTTGTTCTTCTCTTAGGCTGAGATTCAGAGACATTTGTGTAAGACGGTCAAAGACCAGTCTTAGCCTAGCGTCGGCTAAGCAAATCTTTGAATTTCATATTCAGAGATATAGTCTGAGTCCTACTTACCTTGCTCTTTGTTTAGATCACACTCTATTATCTATGGCACATTTTTCACTTATGGAACGTTTACCGGTTCTTGTTTATCTGTGCATCCTGATATAAAAAGAAAAGGACAAGAACAACAGTATATAAAATGTGATTGGAGTGAGTGAAACAAAATAAGTGCCTTTTTCAATTTACGAAAAAAGTTCCTGAAGAACTTTTTGCACCATTCGTCTCAGTGTCTCACTAGGCGGCGCCACTCCTGCTTTGAGACAGGCTAAAGTTGTCGATTTCCACTACTTGGCTTAGCATAGCACGCGCTAAGTTTAAGCGCTGTACCAGATGTCTCTGAATACAATTATGATGCTAAGCACTACATTTTGACGGATTAAAGCATTAGTTCACGCTTAGACTGGTCTCTGAATCTTAGCCTTAGAGCGTAAGTTTTCCAATATGCTTTTGTATATTATACCCAATTTAATTAAATAAAATAGGTCAAAATACCTAGAAACAAAAATGATCTAAAAGTGCTGTCTTTAACCAATTTTTTTTAACGACGGTAACTATCACGTTACTCTATAAAAAAATATTGACCACGTTTTCATGTATCTAATCTAACTAAATCACCTCTGAAATCATTTCGTATTCAATATTTTAGTTATGTATCAAAATTCCACACATTACATCTAAATTTCAGGTCGGTAACTATAACCTAACATAGGGATTTCATATTTCTATAGCGTATGTCGTAGAAAATATATTTTATGGAGGCATTCTTCACACGATGAGTTGACATTTCAAGTTAGTTAGACAGGAGTTAGTTAGGAGTCTGAACAGTAGTCGGAGTATAAACAGATCAGCTCCATAAACCACTTGCAAGGATAGAGCGTTACTATTTGAATTTGAAGTAGGTATAATATCTTAGTGATTTCTACAGTAACCAGTTTATTTGTCAGATGTTCCTTCGACAAAATTCCTTCCAGTGTTTTATCTTAGTTACAAATATCAACTTACCAACTTTAGCCGACGAAACTTGTTCCGTAGAAGAGATTTTTGCTTCGCTCATTTCCCGGAGTTTTCTCTAGAAACAATTAAAAAGCGATGTGTATTCTTGCAATAAAGAACTAATCGATTTAGGGCCTGTTTCAGAATGTTCGAGTAAATTCCGGTTATACTACCCAGAACATATTTATTAAACAAAACACTGTCTTTGCGTTTCACAGTCATCGATTTAGCCTATCCATCGGTTAAAGCTTGAAACGCGCTGCATGTTAACTGTCATTTATATCATTCAGTTATTTTATGTGTTGGTTAGCAACCCGAAACTTTATTAGGACATTCTGAAACGGACCCTTAGGATAATTGCAAAAATCAGGAGTTTATTTTCGGTTTCATAATAATATATGTAGAAATGATAGAACAGCAGATATAGCATGATTATTTACTACGGCACATTATGGAAGGAAATGATGAAATGAAAAGATGGAGAGGAAGGCCCGGAAGCGCTTCGTCAACCATTTAGCAGAGAAAATTAAAGTATGTCCCGTTCAGACCAAATAATCAAGACGGAACTCTGCCATTATTGTTATTAACATGAATGAACATGAATTTCATTTTGTCATTTGATCTCCATAACGGGTTTGGTTTTCATAGGAACATGTCACAAGGTTAAGACCTTACCTTAGTGTCTAAGTAAAATTAACTTTATCTTGTGACAGTTGAAGCCCATAATGTTTTATGTTTCCGAAGGGAAATGTCAAAATGACGTTTATTACGACGAGATTTTAAACTAGAATGCTAACTAAAATGAATTTTATTATAACATTCGAACATAATGTGTTTCGTTTTCAAAGGATAAATGAAAAAATGACTTAATCAAACTTTTACAGTATATTAGTCAGTTATTCTACTAAGGCCCGGTTTTACATCCATTAGACAGTTCCTATTCATTGAATAAATGTACACAAAAACCAATATCAACAGAACAAATGTTGGTTGTTTAAAAGAAAAGTTAATTTGTTTTCAATTCGGTTAGCAATTATTTATGGACCAGTAAAGATCAGAAATTTCAAATATTATTTTCGATTATGCAATTAAATTATTTGAATTTAAAGTGTGATATGTTTTATCCGATGTTTTATACGATTAAAACCAGGCCTTTTAATAATTTAAAAAAGACTAACATCAACGTCGTCATCTCTTGAAATTCTCCCTGTAAATTTTAAATAACATCAATAATTGATTAGAGTTGCCAAGAACCTGTTTTTTTTATCTTATTGTGACGGAACGTGCTCAAGCCCCACCTGATGCGAAACGGACTAACCTCTGCCTATAACAGATGCATTTCGTCACAAGTTACGAATTGCACTGCGCCCGTCACCTTTAGACATAGTTCTAAGTCTCATGTGCCTGTAATTTCACTGGCTCTTAAAGACTGCTGCTGGAACACACCGTTAGGTGCTGATCGACAGATTTTTGAGGGTGGTCGCTAGCCATGAAGCAACCATGCGATGTAGCTCAAGGCCGCGGCGGGATTCGAACCATGGACCTGTTGCGCGGCAGTCCATAGCCAATGCCACTGAGCCATCACTGCTTCAAAACGCCAACCTTTCTTGGGAATGGTTTCGTTAGCAATACAACCACTGCCATTAGGGTAATCAGAGCGTTAAGATGGTAAGAAAATCTGTAGTGCAGCATCACCTAGTCACATTGATTTTCATGACATCCTAAATGAGGACATAGAAGAGTCCATCTATTCTAAAGCCGGGTACTGTACAACTCAAGACGCTGACAAATGCTGAAATTCTGTCACTATTGGACTGCATAGGAGTGAAAGAGAGACAGCGATGGTGATACTGTGACCAATTTGGGTGAAAAATGAAATGACGCTTATTAACACAAAACTTGTAACTTAAATCGAAAATGTAACCCTAAGCACCTAGCTCAAGGACAGCTGCCACTACACACCGTTAGGTGCTTGGCGACAGATTTTCTACTTGAGGGTGGTCGCTACAGTCGCCAGGCGGACATTCGCAAAATGCCCTTAATGCCCTGAAATTAACTTGGCCCTACAAAATATGATCCAAATTTACATATAATTTTTTTATTGCAGCAAGCTCAATACATTTTGCAAAAAATCTGCACAAGTGAATCTATTAAGCCCTTGTCAGCCCCAGAAGAATTATCTAGTTACTGCCTCATTCTAAAACTTAGGGCCTGTTTCAGAATGTTCGAGTAAGTTCCGGTTTTACTACCCACAACATATTTATTGAGCAAAACTATATTTGCGTTTCACAGTCATCGATTTAGCTTATCCATCGGTTAAAGCTTGAAACGCTGCATGTTTACTGTCATTTTAATCATTAAGTTATTTTATGTACTGGTTAGCAACCCGAAAATTTATTAGGACATTCTGAAACGGGCCCTAACTCTACTCTCGTTATAATTCACAAACTAAATAGGAGATAAAATTATTCCATAATTTCGTAACCTCTTCTCTCCCTCTGATAGTTCTCCCTCTCTATCTGCCCCGCTCTCTCCATAGAGGGAGACCTTTCGATCCTCCCCATAACCTTAGCTAGTGCTTGAGGCGTCATCCTAGTGCTAAGTCTTGTGCTTCTAGCCACGTGGGCGTTGATCAGAGCCAATTTCTGTAGGTCTTCTGAGTCTGACCAGTAATCGTCGGAGATAGACTGGAATGAGGACGACAAGTTTGCGTATACAACTGATATGTGCGTGAACGATAATCTGTGTGCGAGAAAAAATCGACCAATGAGATCACAGCGCTCAGCGAGGCTAGGCAAATGGAGCGATCCTATTGGTGGTTTTCCCTCGCACAAAGCTCATCTTGCTCGCTCATCTCTGGTGGATAAACAGTATTAAAGGTGAATATGAAAATGGATTATGGTGGAATAAGGTATAACATATGAACTATAGATGTCGCTTCATCCCCATACGATAGTTAGGAACGAGAGGAGAGATAAGAGTTATGAGTCATATGTCATATTGGCTTAGCGGTCAGAGAAATAATTTTGTTATGTAATCCGCGGAGCATGCATCATTGCAAAAATAAAAATATTTATATAACATATGAAATTTAAAATGAATAATATTAAGAAGTAGAAGCTGATTCATTTTTTTATTAGGTTAGCCTTTGACCGTAATTACACCTGATGGTAAGTGATGATGTGGTCAATGATCGTACATGAGATCTGGCTTTCAAGGACAGTTTCCGGAAGACGCCGTTGAGAGCTTGGCGACAGTTTTGTATTTGAATGTGGTATATGCGACCACTCGCCATATGCCCTACTTGCCCTACTATCATCATGCAAAATTGCATTGCAGTTTGAAACCTGATGGGCATTTGGGTTCAACTTGAACCTTCTACACTATTTTTGGTTCTTGAATATTTGTTTTTAACCAACTTCCAAAAAAGGAGGAGGTTCTCAATTCGTCTTTTTTTTTTATGTTTGTTACCTCAGAACTCTTGACTGGGTGAACCGATTTTGAAAATTCTTTTTTTGTTTGAAAGATGATGCTTGTCGTTTGGTCCCATTTTAAATTTCATCAAAATCAGTCAATTCGTTTTTGAGTTACGCTCTAATAACTGAAAAATATTTAGCTATCTTGATGATATAGTCGTTGACAATGAGAATCGATACCGTAAGTAGCAAGGGTCACTAAAAATAGAGATTTTTTTTTTTGTCAAAATATGGAACCGACTTCAACACACAAAAGTTTGAAATAACTTGTCGAAGTCGGTACCATGTGCACAATTTTGTGATAATAGTTACTTTTGAACTATCATGGTACCGACTTCAACAAGTTATTTCACAGTTTTGGGTGTTGAAGTCGGTTCCATTTATTGGTAAAAAATTTTTTTTTAGTTAATCTACCTACTACTCCTAATTTTTGGTAGTTAAACTAGGTACTACTACAATACATACAGAGCAAGCCCATTTTCTTTATGTTATGAAATAATGGACCGAAATCACCAACATGTTGGTAACTAACTACGGCTTCACGCCTGTTCATTACATTGCAAGCGTTACCGATTTTGTTCTTTACTCGTCACTCTGAGTGGTTAGTTTTTTTTTTGTCTCGTTAGCCCAGTAATTACATCTGCTACAAGTCTACAGTCTACATCAGAGTCCATTCTATACGTAGTATTATTATATGTTCTATGGTCATGCTTGGCGAGGGTGACGAGCGGAGCCGAATGCACTTCGGTGCAGTTCGGAGACATACGGCCGTCAGAGTATATATGTGTGCGTGCATGCGGAAAGGAGATAGGGGTGGGAAGTAGACTGTTGCAGACCCCCTACTAGAACTCAAAGATCCGGATTTGTGCGTGACACCATATTGGAGTGTATTAATAGGGATGAATAAAAAAAAATAGGATGATGGACGATGGTATCGAAACAAAAGTATCAATGCCCTACTCATGAATAGTAATCGCAACGAAAACATTGACGTCGGTATCGACATCGGAAGAAATGTATCGAGGTAATCCGGTATTGAGAACTTTTAAGACGACTACAAATGAGGGTTTTGATTTTTATCCAGCCTCTCAGACGATATTGGGTAACAGTCAACAGGGCCCCATTTTATTATTAATTCTACTTAATAAGAGCTGAATAAACAATAGGTACTTGGTGTGTTTAATACTAAAATAACTGATTCATAAATAACATGAATGTAATATATTTAGGAATTTCCTTCCTCGGCGATTTCCTTGAAATTAAAAGCAAGATTGCAAGAGTGATATGCAGCTATAGCAGAAGCATCGAATTCTGGTAAAAGTATCGATTCACACTCAGTATCGTATAAAAAGATATCGAGTATCAAAATACTCGGTATCGTTATAAAAGTATCTAGTGCCTAAACGCAACGCTACACGTGCAATATTGACTACGACATTCAGCTCAGAGCTTCTAGTCTAGTTCATCATGAGTAATCATCGAAATAGGAATGAAATTGTGAGAGAAAAGGGAGTTCGAATCAAGATAGTGACTAAGGTAGTTCATAACAAGCTGAGAAGTTTGTTCTGTTGTTCAAAAACTGACAGCTAAGTGACTATTGGCTGCTGAGTTGGCAGATTGTGTTGTTGGGTTTGTTTTAAAATAAGCATTAATCAGGTAGATTGTACCAGAGGAGTGTTGCGAAGGGCAATTTTGAAAACGTACCTCATCTTCGAACACTTGTGGCTCTTTTTCTTCTTCTTGCTCTTCATCTACTTTATCTTCTGGAACAGGCTCCTTTCCTGCGACAGAAAAGAAGTGAAGATTATCTCCCCTGATATTATGGTCCTGTTATAATTTAACTGATCTTTGGTACAAATATTATTTCAGACAAATTAAATATTGCTTCAGAAAAAATAAAAGAGTTTTGGCCTCCGTCTTTGTGAACAGCGAAGTGAGACCGAGTAAAACTATGTGGAGCAAAAACATATGAGAAATATTTACATATAGAAATCTTTCATCTTTACAGAAATCTTTAAAATATTATGAAAACTGTGTGAAACGGGCTGCGACAGCGATCGAACCCCACTCCAGATCCCGAAGATGGCTTCCTTATGAAGCCAAAACAATCGTCGATCCTAATATCAGTAACACGTAAGTGTTAAATATCACGCGAATAACCTGTTTTATACAAGAAATCTTTACATTGGGAATGCCGAATTGCGTTGTGAAAGAGTGTAAGAAACAATTCCCAAAAAATAAAAAGCAGTATGGATTAAGCATCTGGGTCGGTAACGTCGCACTACGTGCTTAGAATACCGGCCTCACTTCGCTGTTTGCAGAGTTGTTTCATTTGTTCCGAGAACCTATATTCACGGAGTCTTTTCGTCCTAAATACCCCAGTGCCTAAAGACGAAAGTCTTCAACCAGTGTGTGTTACCAGTGATGACATATGAAACCTCTAACTGAGGGGCTTATATGTAAGCTCAAAGTCGCACAACGAGCTATGTAGAGGGCTATGCTCGGTGTTTCTCTAAGAGATCGAATCAGAAATGAGGCGATCCGTAGACGAACGAAAGTCGCCGACATAGCCCAGCGGATTAGCGAGTTGAAGTGGCAATGGGCAGGGCACATAGCACGCTGAACGATGGTCGGTGGGGCCGAAAGGTTCTCGAATGGAGGCCACAAACAAGCAAGTTCAGTGTCGGAAGACCACCTACAAGATGGGCGGACGTTATTAAGGCCGCAGGAAGACGCTGGATGCAGGCCGCTTCCAACCGTTCTTTTTGGAAACTGATGGGGGAGGTTTATATCCAGCAGTGGACTTCTTGCGGCTGAAATGATGATGAATGATGACCTATATGCCCTATTTTAATTCATTGTCTGCTTTAATTTTTTTTTTGTTCTGTACACTAATGTGCACTTATAGTAGGTACCAAATTAGCAGCTCTTTGCCTGTCTATACGAAAATGAAAAGGATCGACATTGAATTATTACTAGCACTAACATTAGAACAAGAAATCCCAAACTCCTTGATATACCGATTGCTTAAACTTGTTATAGGCAGAATACGTTTTCGATTGGGGCATGCAGATGGTTTAACAATCAAACAATATTAACAAAATCAGATGAAAAGAATTTGATCTGGATATTCTTCCTACTTTTTACACTGAATTGAAACGTACGCTTACTGATTAGTTTTTCGAAGGCTAACTTCGTCTGATACATTGCTATTAAGTATTTTTATGTAGTACAGTTGTTGTCAGTGTTAGGACATTTCGCAAAATTACCTAAGTACCACCTTGCTATGATGTCATCCTAATACATTCAACCAGGGCCGCTACTAAAATTCACCGAAGTTTAGTTTTTCATGTTTCGAGTAACACTTTAGACAACGAAAATTGAATTAGCGGTGTTCGTTGTTTGATATAATCTATGGTCGGACCGCATCTTTTATCAGTCATAGAAAGTATATATGTGTCTGGCTACAATATAATATACATCGCAATTCTTTTTCTCCATATCAATCCGTATACAATGTACAGGCAATTATGGTATTAATGATGCTATAAGTACTTTTCATCGTGATCCAAGAAATTATATTTGTGCCATGCTCTTCACCTAATCTCCCGATACTATGATTTATTTCATAAAAGCAAACGAATACATTATAATTCCATATTTGAAAAATTTACAAATTCAATAAAAAAAAATGTTGTTCTGAATCGACACATGCTAGTCTATGCTACGATCGAAGTTAAGCAAAAGTAAGCCAAAAAGTGTTTTACGGATACCTTTCTTTCGGACCCGAAGTTCGAAAATCAGACGAATTAGAGTAGGGACCCAGGACCGATAGCTCAACTTGCCCTCCGAAGCATGGAAGCGCTCAATAATAATGCCACTAACGGTCACCCATCCAAGTCATCACCGTAGAGGGCTGCTTCACTTAGTGCACCAGTTAAGAATGACTAAGCAATTTTGCGCTACGAGTGCTTCATTACGAGAGTATTAACTTACCCTCACGATATCCGTTCATGTATTGTGTATCAGTGGAGGCGTCCATCCGTGCCAGGTACTTGTACATGGTAAGGAAGTCCTTGGCAGGGATCGCTGCGGAAGCTCCATCCGGTTCCTTCGTCAAGGACTCACAGAGGAGGATCATCGTGTGAGTTAGACTCTGTAGACAAAGAAATATTATTAATGTGTGAAATAATCGTCTTTACTCACGCGTATTGGTCGAGATTGTCGACCTAGCATTCGGGCAAATCCGATGCTTTAAGTACATCTTTTTTTTATGTTATTGTGACGGAACAAGCTCGAGGCCCACCTGATGTTAAGCGGACTAACCTCTGTCTATAACAGATGCATTTCGTCACAAGTCACGAATTGCACTGCGCCCGTCACCTTGAGACATAGTTCTATAAGTCTCATGTGCCTGTAATTTTACTGGCTCTCAAGGACTGCTGCCGGAATACCGTTATGTGCTTGGCGACAGATTTTCTACTTGAGGGTGGTCGCTAGCCAGGGCATTCGGACGGTCGGGCATTGGCAAAATGCCCTTCCACCATGCCGTGAAGCTCAAGCCCGCGGCAGGATTCGAACCATGGACCTGCTGCGCGGCAGTCCATAGCCAATGCCACTGAGCTTTCACTGCTTCATCAGTTGAGTTCACACGACTAAATCGCGGCGACAACTCTGCGCAACTCAAAAAAAGTTGCGTGATAGATTATTTGAAAATTGACTTGCTATGTAATGAAATATTTGTTCATCTTCACTTGATTAGCTTTAAGCTTAAGATTAAACAACTGGTTTAATGTGACATTCTCATTTTGTTTTAAATATACTCTGTGGTTTTTAAGAGGAAAATAAGTATTGGTTTAATTATCCATGTGTATACTTTATCTGTGGTGTGAATTTAATACTGTACCTAATTGTGTTTGTTAGACTGTGATTAAGAATCCCTGTCAATTTCGGCGCGCTCCTAGATTAGGTATCTATAGGAGCGCGTTGTGTCTGTGAGCGTTCGAACTATCGCTGACAACCGTAGTGTGCGTTGCGGTACGATGCAGCGGAACGGAATAAATAATCTTGGTCCATTACCGCTATTATCAGCACATTATAGTTTTTACTTACTAGGTTCCGTAATATTTGAGGGATTTTATTGTGATTATGAAATGCAAGCCTATCCAAGGTAATAAAATAAAAATATATTATTATAAAAACTAACGTGGTTTTCACTCATTTTAGTAAATAATACGGGATAACTCACGTGAATCCGTCAGATAGCTCCGACTATAGTTTCAACCACATTCGGTGGTCTTTTTCAAGGAGAGCTCGGGACGCCCGCGTTGATGTCTCGCTTAGCCCTACGGGCGGCAGCTCGTACTCCGCGTGACGTCATCGGTTGGTGCGAGGGGAATGTAGTTGAAACTATAGTCGGAGCTATCTGACTGATTCACGTGAGTTATCCCGTATTATTTACTAAAAAAAATAAAAATATATTTGTATAAAAAATATATAATTAAATATCATAACGTTAGCCTCGTTTAAAAGGTCAGAACGAAGTGTTACGAATGTTCATAGAGCGTGCTTTTCTGGAGTCTACAATTTCTGGCAGTATACATGTCATATAAAATTTTTTAGCTTTTGCTCCATTTTATTTGCCCAGAAATCGTCATTTTTTATTATTTTTTCAACTTTCAGAGGCTGATCTGGTCCAGCCCACACTGCAAACAAACATAATTGTTTTTTGTAATATGCAACTGGCCTTGTATTTGAAAGTACCAGTCGTGTTTTGTATTTACAATGGTTTTATTTTTCTGGACACTCCAAAACTTAATTTTTTTAGCTCTTATCATCAGGGGTCATGCCAAACGCTGATAAAGGACATTTTATTTCTATTATACCTTCATCATATAAGGCATCTGCTGTAGCACCCAAGAAGAAATATTTCTCATCAATGTGCAGCCCACATTTTTGAAACACGATATTTTCCTGCTTCGCTAACTGTTCCAAAGCTATAACCTCATTCGTTTTGCCATGCTGGATGGCTGGAACGTGGCTTATTGAATAGCTATAAAGCATGTTCTTCACAAGAGGCGCTGAACTGATATTTTCACGTCTCTTACAAACTTTTGAGAAATTCGATGCTGTCAAAAGACACCTTCTTAATTCCAGCCATAGAGCGCTTTCAGCTTGTAATATTGTATCTCTTCCAATTTCGTGTCGATCTTGTATTTGCTCCTTCAGATTTCCCAAAAACAGTTCCTTGGCGGTTTCATATTCATCCGGTGGCATGTCAGGCTTTTGGCAGGCTTGCCCGTAGTCAGCAGTGTCAGCGTTGAATAAAAGTCGTTTTTTTGCGGTTGTTTTCTTCGTCCTAGTGTTTTGTAAATGTTTTTGCTGTTCGAATTTTTTTACAGTAGCAGATGGGCTTTTATTGAAAATGGTTTTATTTAGTGTATAAATTGGTGTTCCTGTATTATAAGCGACAACCGCTGCATAACTGCAACCCTGGTGCCTTGTTCTCCTTTTCATTCCTGTAGAATAAAAACATACTATTAGTTACACATAATATATATAGAATGTTCACACAGTAATTAATAGTTGAAAAATACCTTGTTTCCCATTTTTCATCATCTGATAATGAATCTGGTGAATCCTGTTTGTTAGTATAACTGAAAACATAACAATGATAAATTTTTCATAAAATCGACATGACGTCTACTTAAATGACTATTCCATTTCTTACAGGCAGTAATTATTGTTAATGATGATAATAACACTTTCATGATTTACCTATGTATATACTATTAGTGGTGAAACGATTACGATCAACAATTGTGATCAACGCTTATTGACATTTTACGATTAAGCCTCGTATTCATGGTAAACATTTGATTAGCAACACTTGATTAACTTTGTTGATGCACGGCGAGAATGCTGCTGAAAACTTTGTTTAAATCAATGTGGGTTGTCTACACACGCCAGTCTGCGTTAAAATGTTGCCCGAGGAAATAGTGTTGTTGTGTTCTCTGTGTTTTATGTATAAGATTTCTAATTATCGAAATTATCTTCTGCAAAGAAAAACATTGATGAGTGACCTCAGAATGACAGATGGATCATTTAGTAACTTTACGAGAATGTCGTAAAGTGATTTCGAACATTTTCTAGAAACAGTCCGTCAATAGCCAAAAGGAATACAAATATTCGTCAGCCAGTTTCACAAACGAATCTTGCAATAACATTACGGTATCTTGCAACTGGAGATTCATACAGTTCTCTTGCATACACATTTTGAGTCTCAAAACAATTGATCAGCAAAATCATACCACATATATGTGAAAAACTAACTAACTCATTATGAGGATATGTGAAGATAGGTACAAAAACAATGTTCATAATTTTATCATTGCTCCACACTACCGACATGTTTATAAGCAGTTGCAAACACGTCCACATTCGTCAAAATTTGTTTATAAACTGATGTTTTCACTCGCCGGGCGTCAACTCTACAACATGGCATTATCCACTCCGCAATACGAGTGCTGCCCGCAATATGTTGACAGAAACTCGACAACATGTTTTATCAACCATGTTGCTCAACAAATGTTTACCATGAAAGGCTTTAATCGTAATCGTCGATTATCCGCATCAGAAATATAATTAATATAACATACAATGTTAATGCACATAATGTAAATATTTTGTTCATGTATTAAGGTACATCTTTCATTAAAATCATCGTCCGTAATATCCGAGAAGTTATTTTCCGTTTATTGACGCCCGAAAAGCTAGAAATGTTACTTTTTCTAACAAAAATAGTTTTTTATTAAACATAGTTTTTTAATATACATTATAATTATATGGTAATAAATATAATGTTTTTTTTTATTGACGATAGTATATTTTACAAAAGACAATTATTTCACAATTATAATGGTTGATTATTAAGCGTAATGATCATTAACGTAATCGTAATCGCTAAATATTAATCGTTTCAACAAAAATAAAATTATTCCTAATGTAAAAGAATTAGGTACCTTGTGTCACTACCCTTTTCGCTCATCGATGATGTTCCAGGTAATATTAGATTTTTGGTACATTTCTGCCTATTTAATTCTCTAAAAATACAATCAAAACATGTTTAGATAATGGTAAAATACACAAACAATTTAACAAAAAAATAAAGATAATAAAATAATATGATATACCTAAGAACTGCTCGCGCTTTTAGTTTTTTTTCATTTTTTCCCTTTATTTTTCCGTGATAGTAGAGTTCACTTTTTCGACCCATTATCTAAAAATTAAACACGTTTTTACTAATAATACAATACATAACATAAATACTCATATGATCACTATATGCATAAATAAATATACTTACAGTATCAAAACCGGTTAGACAAATTGACAACACGCGACTCACGGCGGCGAGAGCGGAGAAAGTCACGAGCGACACGGGTCCGTCGTCGACAAGCCCTTGGGCGCGACTGACTGCAGTAAGCGAGCGCATCGGTTTATAAGGCATTATTTAGATATTTTATTACAATTAAATAAGTAGTTAAAAACCAAAAATAAAAATTGATCTTGGTAGTTAAACATCTCAAATTTACAAATATTTATTTAATATTGTTATTTTCATTATATTTTTATGCGTAGACGTCAGTTTTGCACATGGTTTTATTGGGATTTTTCTGCGCGAATAACTTTTTTTTTTAAATACTTAATCATTCAACTTTAAAAAAATCATTTGTACACTTACTTAAATACTATATACCCAGTATTCATAATTTTTCTCAGTTTGTTATTTGGTACCTGTAAGCTAAAAGAGCAAATAAAAAATATGGTGTTTCGAGCTTATGTAAAAACGTGTGTTAGAGTATGCTTTTTTGTAAATTATATTGAGCAGCTATACAATTTTTAATTAGTCCACTTACTAGATAAATAAGTGATGTCTTACTGTGCATAAAAAACAAACCCATATATCTTAAAGTTATTTAGAAATTCGCGCTGAAAAACCTAGAATTTTCTAGTTTTACGCCGCGAAATTGATAGATAATATATGGATTATCATGATCACTTGAATCATTATTTGATGATAATATTACTGGAAGTATATTTTATAAGTAGCGAAATTGATCACGTGACAGTGTAAAGTACTTATTAAAAATAGTTTATAATATGTTCCTTATTTATGATGTGTAAAAACATTGAAGATTTTATTATACTTATTGCAATATGTATAGATCACTTGAATCATTATTTGATGTTATTAATACTGTAAGTATATTTTATAAGTAGTTTAACTGGTCATGTGACATTTGTTGAGATACTTATATAAAATAGTTTATATTATGTGCTTTATTTATATGTGTAAAAACATTGAAGATTTTATTATACTTATTGCCATACGTGAGCTTGAGATCACACAATTGTCAATTATAAAGAGTAATGTGTTTGTGACGGTAGTCGCTTTGTCACATTGTTTGTTAAACTCAGTGCGAGTAGCTTCAGTGTCTGTCGGACCGCCGTGCGGAGCGGACCTCTAGTGGTTTCGAAATAGTCTTTAATGACGAAGTGCTGCCCGATTCAGTGTCTGTCGGACCGCCGTGCCGAGCAGACCTCCGGTGGTGTGGAAATAGTCTTTAACGACGAAGTGCTGCCCAATCAAGATGTTGTGAAGTTAAGTAATTTATTATACTCTTTTTTGGTATTATATAACGACGAATATGTCAATCAATAATTGATAAGTGTGTAATGTAAGTAAGTATCACATTGTTAAAAGACATTTAAAAGAATGGCCTCGAGTTTCTTGCCCGTTCTTCTCGAAGTGGCTCTATACAACTTTGTTTACTGAACGAGGCAGTAATGTTAAAATATTTCAATGTTAAAATTTCATTAGAGCGTCGTAGACGCCTAAACTGAATAAATGGTTTTGACTTTGACTTTGACTTTAATTATTCCAACTAACATCAGAAGTGGGATAGAACACATGTACTTCATATTATTTCAAATGCTTTCAGAATGTGTGGACGTGGCTTCTGATGGCTGTTTTGGAGGGTCTGCTAAAGGCCATCTGCGACGCAGCAGCTGGCTCACACCATGGCGATGACGTGGTGCTACCACCCTTTGATCCTGACAAGAATGACAACGATGCAGACAGCAGGTATACCGCTATTTGGTGATCATGGCTAGATCACCATCACTACTGTTATCAGGTAAGGCCTTTATGGGCTACGTATTGTTATGGTGAAAACCTAGGATCCTCACATTGAAAAGTGGGACCTGTTCAAAGGAACAAAAAGGATTTGAACCCCACCCCGAAAAATTATACATAACAGACAATAATATATAGTTTAGCAACCGAGTAGGACTCACGTAAATTTTACCGGATATTTCTTCAACCAGTTTCGAACTTATTTGGGGACTTTCGTCTGGGAGTAAACATTTTATCAGATATACATACAAAAGCTGTGCTTCAGAGGGATAGCTTTTCTGTTAATTTTGGAAACTATCTATTCATATGTGAATACACCAGAGTAAAACTCAGATTACTATGAAATAGTTAGATAACCTTACGGAAGCACAGTTGATAAAGCCAGGAAGTAAATGTAAGAATTGCTTCTCTTAACAATTGTGTTAATACTATTGCAGAACTTATTTCACTATTCACAACATCTGGAGAAAATCCCAAAAACAACTGTTTAAATACGATTAAATTATTATTATTTAGCAGACTGTTAGATTACACGACGTGTTAGACGCCACTGCTAAACCACCTAAAATTGACAATGGTCAAGACATACGTTGTTTTCTGTTACAAATTGGCTTATTTTAAATCACAAAGCGTATATGAAACATATACATACAAGACCATAATCCGAAGACTCTGACCATGTCAAACATGAATTAGACCATCACTAAATCACAAACGTACAATGAAATGATCTAAAAAAAATATATATATACAATGATGTCCAATTGTATATTATGTCTAAAACTGTCAAACCTTCTATGGCTAATATTAAAATGCGAAAAGAGAGGCTCCTGGTGGCACATAAATGGATTAAAATACAATAAGCAATACTGTTCAACTGCAATTTTAAACCTTGCTCCGAGAGATAGAACATTTTATTGTAAATCAAATGTACGATAAACGTAGGCTTAAAAGCGTATACCTTTGCTCGAACATTATTAGGGTACTTGGTCCTTGTCAAACAACTATAGGAACTGAAAGGTCATTTAGATATCGATCTACAAAACAAAATTACACGATTTTTGGGAAATTCTCATTAATACTATTGTCGTTCTATGATGACATAGGCAGTGTAAGAACTGGTAAAGTTTTATAACTTTAAACGATGACGACTGTCACGTAAGATATGACAAACACTAAACAAAACTAGAAACTACAGACAGTGAACCAGTCTAATTTACACTTTAACAGAAGATAACTTAATATCTAAGAAAATTCTTTTCAATCATATAGGGAAATTGATTTATTACACTTGGAATACTTTGTGATTTTCAGACAATCTGAGAAAGGGTATGACAATATTCTTCTTATTATAGATGAAAATGATTACATTAATTCGCTAAAGGCTCAAACTTCTCCCGTAAGTTCAGTCGTTGAATTTGATGAGAAATATATTTAACATCACGCTATAATATATTTATTTCTCGTTAGCAATGGTCAAGTTAAACGTTACGTGGCTACGGTTAACAAATACGATAAATAATTCGTCAGAATAGCCAAACGGTCTGTGAGAGATTCAGCAAACACATGACAAAACTCAAAAGAAAATTAAGATTTTTCCTGTAAGAAAAATAATAATCGGTACAACGGGAAATGTTCAAATTAATTTTTCCAGGAATATGGATGGTTTATATACATATATCTTGGACTTGTTTTAGTAAATTGTGTCCGCTATATTCTGCCCTAAAGGCCCTTGGGTACGTCAAATTCGCACTTTCTAAAGCGAACTCCTCCGTAACCGCTGAAGTTGAAGATTTGAAAAAATAGTTATTTGTTATACAAGAGTGCAAAGTTGCTTTTTAACCGCGTGTTCAATTTGATGACCGAGCAAGCGAAGGATTCTAAAATTGAATCACGAGCGTAGCAAGTGGTTCTAAATTAGAATCCTGAGCGTTAGCGAGGGAATCAAAAGAGCACGAGGTGAAAAATCTTTGCACTCGAGTGCAACACGTAACTTTTCATTCCATCTCAGCGAGGAAATTACTAAGAACCGCGTATAAAGCAAATTGAAAAAAGAACACCAAGAAGGTTCCGAATCTGAGTTTTTAACAAATTAAAAAAAAGTTGTGATATATTCGGCACCATAGAGGTAGCAGTAAATAGGTTTAATGTTTTTTTTAATTCACAAACTTAGTGCACACGATGTTCTAAATTCAATTTACTTTATCCTCTAGAGAATAAAAACGGCTTTTCCACTCAGATATTGAAGATTAAAAATACTCTTTCCGAGATGGTGGGATGAAAATATATTTTATAGATGAATTCAAGTACAACATTTGCAACATATGATTTTACGGTATTACTATTACTTTTGCCTTAAAAAAATTCAAACTACATACTATTTCTTGATTTATATTGCGAACTCCTTCTAAACGGCTACGATTTTTGAAAAATAAATTGTACCATAAAATTTCTAGATAGATATACTACAATTACAACATAGCATTTGTAAATCCATTGATGTTTTCCTAAGAAAATGTTGAATTATTCAGAATCAGAACGCTAGCGGTTCCGAGGTGCTTTGCGCGGACGCGGGCGGCAGTGTTGAGCAAGCGTTGGCACGGGGAGGCTGTGGCGCTCATAGCTCCGCTCGCGCTTTCGACTGACAACGATCTTGTCTTTGTATTAGTGCATTGACACGCAAGATTCGCAGCTGTGTGCGTGCCATGATTCGCTCGCTGCAGAGGGCCAACTTGATTGCGACGAGAAGTATGCGCGTTGACGCTTTATTATTGGTACTTTGTAGACAAATTTTATTTGAATTTCACATATGAAAAGAATCAAAACTTGAAATTGACAAAGTTGTAGGTACTTTACAATGAGCGGCCTTATCAATAAGATCAATGAAAGGTTTAGGTGCATAATATATTTACAAAATTAATTAGTGGTGTCTATAATGCTCTCATGTTATAACTGGTAAACTAAAGACAATATTTTTTTTTATATTATGGTAAATAGTTTCCGGCTTTAGTAGTTTGTAGAATTTGTATGGAGCTTCATACATCTTTTGGAGTTCTGAGTTTTACTTGATAATTGTATTAGGTGTTTTGATATAGGTTAATTAATACTGCATAAAGATAACGTCTGCCAAGTGAAGATGGATAACGTATCTCGAAAATAGTAAGAGATAGGTAAGGGAGATTTGCCCCGTGGGGTGCCGCGTTGGAATTGCACCCCCCATATAATCCCGTGGGTGTCGTAAGAGGCGATTAAGGGAAAACAACTGGAAGGTGGGCAGCCCCGTGGGGTGCGGGGTTAGAATTGCACTTCCCCATATCATCCCGTGGGTGTCGTAAGAGGCGACTAAGGGAAGGTGGGCAGCAGCGCCTTCTAAAGAACTGCCAACTTACACTGCGATCCCCATGACGCCTGCCAAGAGTGGGGATTATGGCAAATACCCCCTTAACGGGGGAGGCTGCGGACGATCTGGCTGTTACAGTTACAGTAAGGGAGATTTCAACAATTATCACAGGGAATCGGGAGAGCAGTCAAATGACACTTGTCATAAATCCGAAATGGCAGATTCAAGATTCTAAAAATCAAAACCAGTCTGAATTTGGCTGAAAATCGATTTCTAGGTTTTTCTGGACGTCTTTATTCCGAATTTGGAATGTATTTTTCGATAACGGCTTCCAAGTAAAAAAGTTGCTCCGATTTGGATATTAATCGATATCAAGGTTTTTCTGGACGTCTCTATTCCAAATTTGAAATAAATTTTTCAACGACATCTGCCAAGTGAAGACAGTAACTCCGATTTGGCTGAAATTCAAAATCTAGGCTGTTCTGGAAGTCTTTATTCCGAATTTAGAATTAATTCTTCGATGACGTCTGCCAGGTGAAAAAAGTTACTCCTATTTGGCTGAAAATAGATATCTAGGTTTTTCTGGACGTTTTTGTGCAATAATTGGCATACATTTTTCGACATCTGCCAGGTGAGGAAAGTAACTCCGATTTGGCTAACATTCAAAATCTAGGTGGTTATGAACGTTTTTATTCCGAATTTTGAATTTATTTTTCGATGACGTCTAAAAAACAGTGAAGGAACGCTATACAAATTCCTTATCACTTGAACGCATTTAGCTCCACCTACTATGAGTTAATCTGTGGCGTGTAGTCATTTGTCTATGTAATTGGCAAGGAACACTCGTCTTGTACTATCGATCTTAATTGTTATTTACTTGTTGTGAAGAGCGTGAATCCCTCTAGGGTGAGTTTTTTATTTATTATTGTTATTTCATAGTGCTGACTAAAACCTATGTAACGGAAACAGCTGTGCTGCCTTACCGCGCTAGACTGTGAGTTTTAAAATGTGAGTCGCTGGTAATAGTACCACGATCGTGTCGGCGCGGCTTGGCAACAGTTGGCTGAGGAATATCAGCCACTAAACTGGTGCCTTCCTTCCAGAATTCCACTTCACTGACTTAACCTGAGGACGCTTGTTTCAAGCACTCGCTACCGAGATCCAGAACTATCAGCCGACACCAAGACCGCCACATCTGGGACCTGGATCACGTATACTATCAGGCCAGTGTCGCCCTCCGGTCTATATAACTTCAGGTAGAACTGTGCGGCTGTACAACCTGTTAAGGCCTAATAAACTTTTCAAACCTATTCCCTGAGTTTACCTACCTACCTGCTGGCGGTGGGGTGATAGTAGGAAAATTATGATTACTTATCAATCAATTATTCAAATCTCCAAATAAATGAGAAAGTATCTCGGTTACCTTTTCACTATGGAACCAATCTTACAATATAGCTGTAGATAAATTGCCCATATTATTTCCTAGACCTACAAGAAATTATCATTATCATATCTCGTACTCGGAAAGTAGTGTTTGTTTGATGCGAGTAGCGGCTGGAAGACTGCTTCCCACCTAAGGGCGGGAAAATCTAATAGTAAATGCTTCCTTCTCAATAGGCCTTTTTATGGAAAATTTTACAGGAAAAGGGGTTTGAACAGATGACAAAAATGGCAAAAAACAGCAATTTTTAAATATTTTTTTTATTTTTCTTTTCTGAAACTATTCCACCTATTACTTTACTTTTTCTTTTAATATGAGTATTTACTATAGTTCTTTACCCATGAATTATTACAGATTGTTGGGATAAATATTTAAAAAGTAGTAACGAGATTAAAACAACACCATTTTTTTAAAGAATTTTGGCAGTTAAACTCTTTGTAAGCGTAATTTTTTTTTTTCAAAAACTATACCACCCTAAAAAGAATCAAAAGAATAACCAAAGCCGTAGGCTTTGGTTATTCTTTTGATATGATTATTTACATGTAATCTATACACCTGACTTATTTCAGATGTTTGGGTTTAGTAGTTTAAAAGTACTTACGAGATTATTTATTACGTAAGTTTCCATCGGTGAGTGTTTGCGCGGCAGCCGGTTTGTACTATGCGCACAAATCCGGCAGGCCGGCGGATACATATTAGGGTATAACAATCTACTATTTTTGAGGATCATCTTTATAGGCGACACATAACTGAACTGTATGTGTTATATTATATGTTTTTTAATGTCTTTAAAAGGAAGTAGCTATTTTTAAGGTAGCCTTGATGGTATTTTTGTTGTGTATGTAATGTATGGAAGTTGCATTATTTATATTTAACAGATACGATTGTACTATCTATGCAATTGCATCAAAAACCAGCCCGGATGTCAGAGGGGCTAAAGCAATGTAAGGGGCGTGGGGCGCACAAACGTTCGCCATTTTGTATTTTTGCGTACGACACAGTCGTCCCTATTTTTATTTTTCAATGTATTTTCGCCATTATATAAATCACTTAGAAAACTATCGCGAGTTTTGTCAGTTTTTTTTTTTTTTTGACAGTGACAACGAAGCTAATGACATATCGGACAATTTGACAAGTGCAGCTGAGCCGGGAAAGACAGCGCCATCGTTACGTCAGTTACGTGCTGAGGCCCGCGCTCGCCGCCTCGCGCAACCGTGACTCCCAGACGAAGGGCTACAATATAGCCCGAAACTGGTGGGAATCTATCCGGTAAATATAACGCGAGTCCCAGCCGGGTGCCTATTTAGTCATTATATAAATCTTCCTTTTATATCGTCGTTTTGAATCGAGTAAACCTGCGTCGGCTATAATCTCATTTATAAGGAGATTTGAATAAACGATTGATTATCATAATTTTCTTACTCTTATCCGATATATCTTAGCGTTTTAAAGATACATCATCTTTCTTTACTTAGCAAACGTCATTGAAATATGAAATCCAAATGTAGAATAATGACGTCCAGAAATCATTTTCAGCGAAATCGGAGTAACTAACATCTTTCACTTGGCAGACGTTTTAGAAAAATAAAATCCAAATTCGGAATAAGGACGTCTAGAACAACCTAGATATTGATTTTCAGCCAAATCGGAGTAACTTTTTTACTTGGCAGACGTCATAGCAAAATCAATTTCCTACGTCTACAACCACCTCAAAATCAATTTTCTTCACTCGGCAGATAACATTGAAAAATAAATAAAAGGAATAAAGACGTCCAGAGCAACCTAGGTAGATACACTATACCTTTTCATGTTGATCTCAGTCGCAGTTGCAATTGCGGATACTCACTAGAATCGTACGGTAGGCATATAAAGTGCCATGTCACCGGAGCGCATCGCGCATCTTGATATTCTTTGACCATTATATTTGTGTAGCGAGCGCGGAACGTATGCGGCGATGCGCGAGTAAAGTAAGCTCGATTAGGCCCAGATGCTCAAGGCCATTGGCGACTCCATACGCCATAAGTGTGCAAAATTCGGTTCACATTATATTATTTGGAAACTAAATACAACTGTAGATAAAAAATGGTTCTTATATTAGTTATCATTGTTCAATGTACATAAAATGGTACAATTATACATTTCAATATTGATCACACATTAATTAAATAAATATGTGTAAACACTACAAAAAAAAGACTACACATATTTTAATAACATTGAACATAAGTTATTTAATAACAGTGAACATTGGGCAAAGTTCAAAGTTATTGACCATTACATTTACCTGGGACAGACTGTCCAGTTAGGTAGGTCCAATTTCGGCAAAGAGGTCGCCCAAAGAATCCAACTCGGATAGGCAGCATTCGGGAAGTTACGCGACCTCTTTTCGTCAAAGATCCTGTAGAACCTAAAGACCAGTCTTCAACCAGTGTTTGTTGCCAGTAATGACATATGGCACCGAGACGCGGTTTTTGACTGTGGCCCTTTTGAACAAGCTCAGTCTCCCAACGAGCGATGGTGGAAAGAGCTATGCTCGGAGTTTCTTTGTGCGTTAAAATTCGGAACGTGGATAATGACTATATCGTAAAAGCCGCGGGTAGCCAATGTTTACAAGCGGCTAGTAGCCGTTCTTTGTGGCGTTCCATGGGGGAGGCTTTTGTTCAACAGTGAACGTCTTCCGGATAATCATGATGATGAGGAAACATTAACCGTCAATTAGATGTCATATAGCTATACACTAACGTCAATATTTTTAAAACAGCGGTCAGCTAAAAAATCATCAATTTTAGTAGTATGATTTATACCCTTACCGTTACCATAGGTGAATTTTGTATCCCTCTGGCGTTAAAGTGGCGTACCTTGATATATGATTGGTCAACTGCCTTATTAAAATTTTATCTAAGCGCCTTTCACATGACTCTACCAGACCAAAGTAACTTAGTAAGATGGGGGAAAGCTACCGAAAAGTCTTGCAGTATTTGTCGAGAGGTGATAGGTACAACAAGGCACTTATTGGTAGGATGCAAGGTGCTCCTTGACAGGGGTCATTATTCACGTCGCCATGATAGAGTCCTCGAAATCATGCGTGAGGCAGCGAGTCTCTCGGTGGCTGCAGCAAAAAAAAAAAAAAAAAGGTTTGACCACGAACAAACGACACGTCGATTTTGTAAAAGAAGGGTCATCTTCAAGGTCTAAATCCAAGCTTTACTCCATCTTAGGCGCAGCTCCCGATTGGACTCTTTTGATGGACACGTATATGAAGGGTACTACGAAATTCCTGAGGATGTTGGTGTTTCGTCTTCCAGACCAGACATATTTCTATACTCAAAAGATCTAAAACGCATAGTACTTATAGAACTTACTGTGCCGTGGGAAACAAACATACCTAAGGACCACACATTAAAAACAAACAAATATTATGACCTAACAAATGAATTAACCAAAAACGGTTATGTGCTTAATTTATAGGCTGTAGAAGTTGGAGCAAGAGGTATACCAGCGAAATCCCTATATAACCTACTTAAAGACCTTGGCCTGCCAAGAACAACTGTAACTTCCATCCTAGAACGTCTAAGGCGGCATTAGTAGAATCTTAGCAAATTTGGTTAGATAGGGGAGGAAACTTGAGTGGGAAGGGGAACGTTGATGCATTGTAAAGAGCCCTCTTAACCCTACGCCTGGGTTGCAAGTACCAGGCCCCTCTAGCCTCTTCCTCTGCAACGCTATGGACCCGGCACCCATACGGTGAATCCATGGAATGCTAAGTAATTTGTCTCTCTTAGTGAGTAAAACTTTAAATTTTCTTTTAAAATGGAAAATGAATTGATATCTTTATATACAATTTTATGCCTAAGACAAATACACTTTTTTTTGTATAGGGTGGTGTTATGTTACACCTTATGTTACGTAGTGTGGTTGTGTGTGTACTGCTAAAGAAAGTGTTATAGTTTTGTATATTTGACCTGATTAAAAGCGATGCCTCATAAATATATAGGGAGGGAAATATCAGTATCTTAAGATTTGTGAAATCAGGTTCACATGTGTAAATATGCCATCCGTACGGGCTCTGCTGTCTGATGTAGTAGATAAATCTTAAGAAACTATGATAAATGTACATTCCAATATAGACCTAGCAGAGCAATGTTGTAAAGTGTTGCTGAAAGATGAAAGGAACGTTGCGACTCCAGCGTAAAGACTAAACAGAAGTTGTGAGTGGTGTGGTCTATGTCAGCCAAAATCATAAGTGAGAAAAGATTTCTTACGAAATGATCGACTAAGACACCAAAGCAACACAGCAGTTAAATAAATACTGATGTTGCCAAAAAAAATGCCATTCATTTGTAGTCCGGTGAATGGGTGGATCGAAACGTTTATTTTGAACAAGTTTAAGTAAAGCTGAAGCTTATAAATATAGAAGATTCAACATTAAATCGACAGTTACATATAATTATTTGAATGAACCGTGATAGATTATATTAAATGGTATTATAAAACTTATAAAAATAATTGTTAAATAAATTGATAGTAGAAATATACAATATTGTAATGATAACTCGAAGTGAATAAAGCAAATACATTGAAAAAAAAAAAGTAAAAGAAAAAAAAAATATATATATATATATATGTGGTAGCAAACATTATATGTGATGGAAAGTATTTCAAGATTTTGTGAGTGAACGTCCGTGGTAATTTTAAATAATAATAATAAATATTTTGAGAAAACATTATATTACTAAATGTAATGACTTTATGACGATATGACAATATGACTGACATGCTGGTCAGTCTCTGACCTTCCATTAGTCCCGGTAATACCACTGGCAGCGTCTGGTAGGACTAATATACGTTGAAGGTCAAGGGCTAAAAGGAAGTTAAAGGTCCCGGTAATACCACTGGCAGAGGGTGGTAGGACTAATATACATTGAATATCAGAGGCTAAAAGCACTTTAAAAACATGAACATAAAAAGTACTGCTGGTCGATCACTGTCCTGATACTTTACTGGAAGTCGTGCGCAGCAGGTGATAGGTAGAGTATGACAAGGCCAGAGATCTGTTATATACTGCTGGTCGGTCACTGTCCTGATACTTTACTGGAAGTCATGCGCAGCAGGTGATACGTAGAGTATGTCAAGGCCAGAGATCTGTTATATACTGCTGGTCGATCACTGTCCTGATACTTTACTGGAAGTCATGCGCAGCAGATGATGGGTAGAGTATGTCAAGGCCAGAGACCTCTTATAACAATATAAAATGAAACTTCATGACTTGACATGACATGACTTGAAAAAAAAAAACATGAAATGAAATGAAACATGAAATGAAATGTGTTATGTATACAATATTTTAGGAACTACCTTACAACGTTTATGTATGACTATCTCTTTCTAATAAAGTCAGTCTCAACAAAATGGCGGTTTGATTAGTGCTCCTCATCCTGTTAAATCCAAGATAAAACATTGGCGACGAGAAACGAACCTTTAAAAGTAGTTTACGGTGCGTGATAGTTCTCAGGAAGTGTTTATTTGTGTTGCATGGAGACTCAGAACTACAATGAATTTAAGCCAGCTACAGGAATTTAAAATAAACGCAGATCGATGGTCGACCTACGTCAGCCGGCTGCGAGCATGGTTCGATATACACGACGTGAAACCGACCGAGTACTCAAAATACTTGGTAGCTGTTGTGGGGACGGAACCTTTAGACCTCATGATAGACCTGTGTTTCCCAGATAAGCCAGATAAAGTAGCATTCGACACGCTAGTTAAGCTAGTGGAAGAACACCTTGCACCGAAACGATCTGTCATTGCGGAACGCATGATATTCAGAGCCTGTAAACAAACGGATTCACAATTAGTGTCGGAGTATATTGCACAATTAAAAAAACTCAGTAAAACGTGTGCGTTTTCGAATAACTCAATATTAAAAGAGAACTTAAGGGATCAATTCGTGTTCGGGTTAAAAAGTGACAAAACGAGACAGCTGTTGCTTACCGAAATGGATCTGACGTTTGACAGGGCGAGCGAGTTGGCTCTTTCATTAGAGGCTGCAGTCAGAGATTCACAGGAAGCCACGGCTGGGGCCACTGGCCAAGGAGATCAAATTCACGCAATTGGACACAGCAATAGGGGGCAAAATGGGCCTAGCGGCGCCCGCAGTGACGGTGGCGTTTTTTACCGCGGCTCAAGGCAGTCACAAAGCGGCGGTGGTACCGCAACCCCAACGAGACGCGATGCCGCTGGCACCAGCGCACGGCCGGCATTTATTGATCAGCAATCACGCCCCAAGTGTTTTCGGTGTAGTCAAACACATCGAGCGGATAAATGCCCGTTCATTAAAGTGGAGTGTTTTGTGTGTGGTAAACGCGGTCACATAGCTAAAGTGTGTCGTTCCCGTAGACGTAGTGGTATACACAAGGTGGCCTCAGAGGAGGTCAGTTCCCTCGCATCTAGCGAAGATGACGACGATGAAATATATCAGTTGAGTGATAAGGAAGAGGATGAACGATGGATGCTGCGAGTGAAGATCAACGGCACGCCCATCACCATGGAGGGTGACACTGGAGCGGGCATGAGTATCATAAACAGAAGTATCTACGAGAGGTATTTTAGTCATATGGAGTTAAGTCCACGTAAGTCGAACTTAAGAATGTATAACGGTCAAAAGGTAGTGCCAAAAGGCGAATTTAAATGTAATGTAACATTCGATAACAAGACAGTTAATTGTTTAAGTTTAGTAGTCATCGATAACGACGATAGCAATCCTTTCTTTGGGCGCAAATGGATGCGTGCTTTTGGCATTAAGTTTCCTTCTGCACCGTGTTGTAAATCACTGGCTCACGTAAGCGAAAATAACATTGATGGACAAATCGCTATTACGCAGTTAGAGTGTAAATACCCCGAGGTGTTTTCGTCTGGTATTGGTGCCTTTAATAAAGGAAAGATAGATTTAGAGTTAGTTGCCAACGCCGTGCCGGTGTGGAGGCGCTCGCGGCCGGTACCATACGCGCTGCGGCCGGCGGTGGAAGCTGAGCTAGAGAGACTTGAACGCGAGGGCATCATCTCACCGGTTGAATGGAGCGAGTGGGGCACGCCCGTTGTACCCGTCATTAAAAAGTCAGGTGAGATAAGACTATGTGGTGATTTTAAAACGACTCTTAACCCAGTGCTGGTCGATGATAAGTACCCATTACCTAGAATAGAAGATATATTTGCTTCGCTGCAAGGTGGTAAGATTTTTAATAAAATTGACCTCAGTAGGGCTGATCAACAGCTGATTTTAAGTGACGAGGCAAAAAAGTACTGCACAATCGTAACAAACAAAGGTATGTTTTCCTATAATAGATTACCGTTCGGAATAAAGTGCGCAGCTAGTAAATTTCAGAGCGTGATGGAAAAATTAATTCCGTTTCCAAATGTGGCAGTGTATCAAGACGATTTGTTGACCAGCTCAAAAACAGAAAAAGAAAGTATTGAAATTTTGAATCAGGTATTCAAGGTTTTATCAGAAAGCGGTTTAAAAGTTGAAAAGAAAAAATGCAGCTTCTTTAAAAAGTCAGTTTCATACTTAGGTTATGTAATTGATGAAACCGGGTTAAAAACAGATATTTCAAAAATTGATGCAGTAAATAGGACGCCTGAACCTAAAACAGTAACTGAGCTTAAAGCATTTTTAGGGTTAGTCAACTACTACGGAAAATTTGTTAGTAATTTAAGTGACGTGCCCATACTGGCCCACTGGGAGCCCTCCCGGCCGACCTTCGTGACGTGCGATGCGTCACCGCACGGCGTGAGCGGTGTGCTGGCGCAGCGCGCGCCCGACGGCACCGTGCGGCCGGTGTTGCACGCGTCGCGGACGCTTACATCTGCAGAGCGAAATTATTCCCAAATATGTCGGGAAGGGTTAGCAATTATATTTGCGGTGAACAAATTTCATGATTATTTATATGGCAACAAATTCACTTTGGTTACAGACTGTAAACCATTGGCATCAATATTCAGCGAAAAAAAACAAATACCTTCAATGGCAGGTAATAGACTGCAAAGGTGGGCTGTCATTCTAAGCGCTTACAATTACGAAGTTAAGTGCATTGGGTCTAAACAGAACTGTGTCGCGGATAGCGTATCGAGAATCCCGGTTAAGGACGATACATATGAACACAGGTCTGAGTCATACATTAATTTTATATCCGAACAGGCACCGATAGACTTCAAGACAATCGCAACGCACACTGCTAAAGATGACATTTTACTAAAGTTGATTTACTCGATCCAAAACAACTGGGCATACTGTAAAGATAATGATTTAAAGCCATTTTTTGATATAAAGCAATATCTTAACGTTGAATGCGGTTGTATTTTATTCGGCCATCGCGTAATTATACCCAGGTCGCTACGAAACTCAATCCTCCAAATATTACATTCATGTCATCAAGGCATCGTCAAGTGCAAAAGCATAGCCAGAGGATATGTATACTGGCCGGGCATCGATGCGGATATCGAACGCGAGTGCAGCGCCTGCGAGGTCTGCGCCGCCACGCGTCCGTCGCCTCCTGAGGCTCCCATTCATCCGTGGGCATGGCCGCAAGTGCCTTGGTACAGACTGCACGCGGATTTTTTTTCGCTAGGCAGTTTAACATATCTAGTTATGGTAGATGCTCATTCCAAATGGATTGAAGCTCATAGCGTGGGCAGTACTTCAGCCAGAGTTACTATAGCTAAACTAAGAAAAATATTTAGTCAGTTCGGGCTACCCCTAGAACTAGTATCTGACAACGGTCCGCCATTTGGCAGTAGCGAGTTTAAATTATTTATGGAGAGTTGTGGCACAAAACACGTATTAGTGTCACCATACAAACCAAGTAGTAACGGAGCTGCAGAAATCTCCGTCAAAATAGTAAAAAACTGTTTAAAAAAAGCGTTAATAGAGAAAGTTGACCTAAATATTGCCCTGGATAAGTTTCTATTGTCATATAGAACGACCCCACATAGCTTAACAGGTAAATCACCGGCCGAGTTATTGTTGGGCCGTAAAATTCGCACAACATATGACATGCTACGTCCTGACATCAATACCATTGTTTGCGAGAGACAAAATAAAATGAGAAACTATAAAAAAGGAAAAGAACGTAGTTTCATAAACGGTGAAAAAGTTTTATTCAAAAGCTTCAAAAACAACAAATTTACGTGCGAGAAGGGAATCATTAAAAGAACCATAGGGCCGGTCTCATATCTAATCCTAAACCATAATAATAAAATATTTAAAAAACACGTAGATCATATAATAAAGCGGCATGAAATCAATAATACATACGAAGACGGGAGGAAGAAAATGATAGATAATGTTATGAGAGAGACAGTGGAAGTATCTGATTTTAATACAATGCCATGCGATAAACAGGATCCGCGAGATCCAACTAATAAAGAATGCATTGCTATTCATAGTGGGGCTAAAGATAACAATGAACTCACAGTTCCAGCAGACACGATACAGGTGCAGGAGGAAGCTATAAAGCCAAGACGCGCACGCAAACCGGTTACTAGACTAAACCTTTGATGTGTAGGTAGTATATTCATTGCTGACTGTTGGCTTGTCCTTGAACTACTTAGTTACTATTATTATCATATTAGATTAGTTTGATAGTTATATAAGTTATAAAATAATTATATAAAAAAGGGTTTAGGTCAATTTGCATGTATAGTTAGTACCTACCTACTTGTTCTGTAAGTAATAAGTAATTGTTATTTATAAAATTGCTATTCATTTCTAAAACAGAAGAGGGAAGATGTTATGTATACAATATTTTAGGAACTACCTTACAACGTTTATGTATGACTATCTCTTTCTAATAAAGTCAGTCTCAACAAAATGGCGGTTTGATTAGTGCTCCTCATAAAATAGCATGAAATTAAATAAAACATGAAATGAAATGAAACATGAAATGAAATGAAATGAAACATGAAATGAAATGAAATGAAACATGAAATGAAATAAAACATGAAATGAAATGAAATAAAGTGAAATGAAAATTGAGGTTGTACTTCGAGAGCAAAGTACTGGTCAGTATGGCCGTGATAGATTATTGAAATGAAATTTGAAATTTATTGCAAGAAACATGGTTATAACAAGATGGTCTTCATAAATACAAATAACAGTTCTATACATGTTTCACCATTAACTGGCATACAATTTTTTTATTAAGTAGCACAAATAATTATATGCTACCTTACTTAGCTTACAATATTGCATCATCATAATTATAAACATTAAATATCATGATACCTAATTACATTTTTTTTTGACTGTGGTCAATTTTAAAAACACCAAATAAAAATAAACATTCAGTAATTGTATTAGAAATAAACATGTCAGTAATAATAAAAAATATATTCAATCTAATAAAAATAAAATTTTATGTCAATTAAGCATCATTTAATTACCATGGCTTAAAAATTAAAGAACTCAGTTAAATTATAAAAACACTTTTCCACCAACCATTTGTGCAACCTGACTTTAAAATATTTTAGAGGGAGCTCCCTGAAAGCTCTTGGAATTTTATTAAAAACCTTAATAGCCATTACATTGCAGTTTCGTCTCATTAGAGCTGTCTTACAATACATTGCTCTTAATCTACTTGGGTCTCTACTCTGAGTTCCAGTATATGCACATATGTCAAAATGTTCAAATGTTTCTGGATGCTCCTTAACAAAAATTCCTATTTGCATGATATATAACCCGGTCAAGGTCAAAACATTTAGTTTTTTGAACAGAGGTCTACACGAATCTAGGGGGCCCACGCCACATACAGCTCTTATGCATTTTTTTTGCACTAAAAAAACTTTAATTATGTCTGTGGAATTTCCCCACAGCAAAAGGCCATACCTTAAAACAGAAGCTACATGCCCATGATATGCCGTAAGTGCAGCGCTTATATTTACTGTGCGGCGTAGCTTCTTTAATGCAAACACGAAACGATTCAGTTTAGCACAAACATGTTCTATATGGGACTTCCAATTGCAGTGTTGGTCCGCAATGATACCTAGAAACTTATACTTCTCCGTAGTTTCTACATGTTGTGTTCCAATTTTAGCATTAACGGTATTCTCGGTTGAATTATAATTATGAAAATGAACGCACTTGGTTTTTGTTATGTTCGCTCGTAAATTATTGCGTTCTAACCAGTTCATGACTGTCTCACCAGCAGCAGAAATTAGATATTCGTGATTATGTATTGTCTGTTTTGTTTTGTCAGTTACTACAACCGACACGTCGTCTGCGAAAAGTATACATTTTTTGTCTATAGCTGATGGCAAGTCATTGATGTAAATCAGAAATAGTAAGGGTCCCAAAATACTACCTTGTGGCACGCCACATGTATTCACCTGAAAAGCAGATCTATAGGATATTGAAGCATGTTTCTTATCTAGGGATGTTACTTCTACACACTGCTTTCGATCAGATAGATAACTTTGAAGCCAATCCAAAGCAGGACCTCTAACGCCATAATTTTCACATTTGTGAAGAAGGATTTTGTGGTTGACAAAATCGAAAGCTTTGCTCATGTCAAAAAAAATTACTGATACAGGAATACGTTCATCAATTTGTTTTACTACTTGACTGATAAGATTGTAGGCAGCTAGTGTCGTTGATTTCCCTTTTTGAAATCCATTTTGTCCTTCATTAATAATACTAAATTGTACAAAGAAATCATTGATACGCCGGTGCATAGCCTTTTCAAAAATTTTCGAAAATATGGACACTAATGTTATAGGACGATAATTATTTAAGTTTTGCTTATCGTCTTTTTTATGGAATGGGCGTATAATAGATTTCTTAAGCCGGTCTGGAAACAAACCTTTGACAAAGGATAGGTTAACGAGATGTTGAATAATGGGAGCAATTATTGACATGCTTTCTTTTATAATGCGTGTACATAATCCGTCAAATCCTACAGCTCGTGTGTTATTAAGTGACATAATAATTTTCTTTATTTCATCTAGACTACATGGTTTTAGAAACAAGCTGTGGTTTGAGATTGGTATTCTGTATTCTATCTGATTCTTTTCATGGGTATAACTGTTCGTAATGTTTAAATAATATTCATTAAATGCTTCTGCAATTTTCTTCGGATCACGTAGGACCACGTTGTCTACCGCAACACAATCGATTCCTGAATATGATGCTAGAGAGTCGGTTTTATTTTTTATAATTTGCCATGTTGCTCTACACTTATTCTTTGCATTTTTTATATGAGTTAAATTATTTTTCCATTGTGAAGTTTCTACACATTTTCTTAATAGTGAGCTATATTTTTGCAATTCTACCTTTTTTCCGGGCGAGTTATTTTTATAAACCTGATGACGCAAGTGTCTTTTATGTTTGCTAGATTTTCTTATACCTGCAGTGATCCAAGACGGAGGTGCGTTACGTCTATTAATTTTGCGTTTTTCTATGGGAAAGCACAGGTCATAAAATAAACAAAAAGCATCATGGAAACTGTTAAAAGCTTCATTTAAGTTATCCGTGTTTAATTCCTTAGACCATTTTAGGGAGAAAAGGCATTCTCGAAACTTTCTTATATTATCTGTATTATACTGTCTAGAGAATATATACCAGTGATTAAGCCTTGCAGGTTTTTTCAACAGAGGAATTTTCAATGTCTGTCCGGTGTTATGGTCCGAAAGGTACAATTCATGAATTTCTCCTTTGGCTTCCTGAATATTGCTTATAAAATGATCAATACAAGAATTTCCTCGTGTAGGCTCAGTCATGTGAAAATTTAGATTATTATTTAAAACAATGTCACGTAGGCGATTATACACATTAGTAATTTTTAGAATATTTATATTTAAGTCACCTGCAATTACAATTTTTTTATTAGGATATTTTATTGAAATATTATTTGAAAATTGACTTGCTATGTAATGAAATATTTGTTCATCTTCACTTGTTAAGATTAAACAACTGGTTTAATGTGACATTCTCATTTTGTTTTAAATATAATCTGTGGTTTTTAAGAGGAAAATAAGTATTGGTTTAATTATCCATGTGTATACTTTATCTGTGGTGTGAATTTAATACTGTACCTAATTGTGTTTGTTAGACTGTGATTAAGCATAATATATGGATTATCATGATCACTTGAATCATTATTTGATGATAATATTACTGGAAGTATATTTTATAAGTAGCGAAATTGATCACGTGACAGTGTAAAGTACTTATTAAAAATAGTTTATAATATGTTCCTTATTTATGATGTGTAAAAACATTGAAGATTTTATTATACTTATTGCAATATGTATAGATCACTTGAATCATTATTTGATGTTATTAATACTGTAAGTATATTTTATAAGTAGTTTAACTGGTCATGTGACATTTGTTGAGATACTTATATAAAATAGTTTATATTATGTGCTTTATTTATATGTGTAAAAACATTGAAGATTTTATTATACTTATTGCCATACGTGAGCTTGAGATCACACAATTGTCAATTATAAAGAGTAATGTGTTTGTGACGGTAGTCGCTTTGTCACCTTGTTTGTTAAACTCACTGCGAGTAGCTTCAGTGTCTGTCGGACCGCCGTGCGGAGCGGACCTCTAGTGGTTTCGAAATAGTCTTTAATGACGAAGTGCTGCCCGATTCAGTGTCTGTCGGACCGCCGTGCCGAGCAGACCTCCGGTGGTGTGGAAATAGTCTTTAACGACGAAGTGCTGCCCAATCAAGATGTTGTGAAGTTAAGTAATTTATTATACTCTTTTTTGGTATTATATAACGACGAATATGTCAATCAATAATTGATAAGTGTAAATGAAGTGTGTAATGTAAGTAAGTATCACATTGTTAAAAGACATTTAAAAGAATGGCCTCGAGTTTCTTGCCCGTTCTTCTCGAAGTGGCTCTATACAACTTTGTTTACTGAACGAGGCAGTAATGTTAAAATATTTCAATGTTAAAATTTTATTAGAGCGTCGTAGACGCCTAAATTGAATAAATGGTTTTGACTTTGACTTTGACTTTCATTATTCCAACTAACACGTGCGTTTTGAATTTGAATTTGAATACCACTAAGGTGGCAAACAAGCATACGGCCCGCCTGCCGCCTGATGGTAAGTGATGATTTAGTCGAAGATGTTGTTCAGGCTATCCTAGAATTACTGGTTCTAAAAGACAGCTGCCAGTACGCAGTATTAGGTGCTAGGCGACAGATTTTATTCTTGACGGTGGTAGAAACCAGGCGGACACGACTGTTATTCGGCTTAACTTAGCTGATCGTTTAAGAACGGCTAAGCAAACTTCGCTACGAGTGCTTCTAAGAGAGTAGAACTAGCAGCTTTGGGTAAATTTCCCTTAGTGAGCTGACCGCCAGCTAAAGCAATGAAATGCAAGAAGAGAACAGTCTCTGCTCTCTGATGGTCTTCGCAAAGATACAGGATTTGATTCAGCTCTGTTATATCCAGGCTGAACCCGCCTGGGGCTGCCTTGCCTTCTGGCACTGGTACTTCTCACATCAATTCACGCCACAGCTGGGAATATCATCAGCAAGGAATTCCCAAAAGGTTTCCTGTTTCCCAAGGATTGTATACCCGCAACCAGACAGCTAATACAAGCACAAAAAGTGGTAATAAGCCACATTTTGTACCCAATGCATACTCTCCTCTATTGCATATGCTCCTTGCATCAATCACCAGGAATGGATGCTGTTAATTTGGTGCACTATTTTCCCTTAATCAGCTTTTACGACATTCTATTGAGAGTATTCCTATTGCAAGGTAAGGTCTATACCTTTGTTTTCGGAGATTCAATTTACCTTAGTAAGCAGACCTCCAGCCACAGCAATGAAGTGGAAGAATGGAACAGTCTCCGATCTCTGATAGACTTCGCAAAGACACAGTATTTGGTTCAGCTCTGATATGTCTAGGCAGAATCCGCCCCAGGCTGCTTTGACTGTCGGGATTGGCACTTCTGTCATGCCTCCCAGCTGAAAAAAAAAGACAATAATGCTTTTATCACATCACCTGGAACGTCCAACGTAAACTAAGGTCTTCTTTATTGGGCGGGAAATTGCCATAATCCCCAAGCTTGTCAGGCTTCTTGAGGATCACAGAATAAGAGTGTTAGGGCCTGTTTCAGAATGTTCGAGTAAGTTCCAGTTTTACTGCCCAGAACATATTTATTAAACAAAACACTATATTTGCGTTTCATAGTCATCGATTTAGCCTATCCATCGGTTAAAGCTTGAAACGCGCTGCATGTTAACTGTCATTTCTATCATTCAGTTATTTTATGTGTTGCATTGCATAGTAACCCGAAACTTTATTATAACATTCTGAATTTCCCTTAGAATAACAAAATTAGGTCACAATAAAACTAGGTCATAATAAAACTAGGTCACAATAAAACATGGTCACAAAAATTTTTTTCGAATTCAAAAAACACACGAAACTATATAAAAATAAGACCTCGCAAAACTTATGTCGGTTAACATTGTGTACATTAGTTTAATTCATCCCATTTATATTATGTTTTTTATTATAAATTTCCGCGAATGTTAAACTGAGCGAATACCGTCGCATAATGCTTCACGCGCTGGTTGGATATATATCGTACTAGCTTTCCGGGCGCGGCTCCGCCCGCGCGTATGTCGGTTATCGCGCAAAAACATTAAACTCTTTTTGCGCAGTTGGATAAAAACTATCCTATGTTTTTCCGTGTCTCAAACTATTTCCATACCAAATTTCATTCAAATCGGTCCAGTTGTTTTGGCGTGAAAGCGTAACAGACAGACAGATAGACAGACAGACAGATTGACAGACAGATAGACAGACAGACAGATTGACAGACAGACAGAGTTACTTTCGCATTTATAATATTAGTACTGATGGTTAGAAAAAATGCAATTATAATAAATGCACGCACAGGATATCCTTTTAATTTTATTGATTTCGCAAATAATGGCTTTAAATATGGTGGCCCAAGTTTTGGATGGAAATACACCTGAATGTGAATAAAAAGGTTCGTGTGTTTGATTTTGGTGGATATACCTCTCATACCTAATTAGCGAAATCATAACAGAGTAGGAATAATTAAATTAAAGGGATTGTATTAAATGTTAGATACACCCTGACCTAACCCACAAATTAATAGTATGTAAATGTAATATCCATCTCAGAGAGGATAGTATCTCATTAGCAATACAAACAGCATGCAAAAATAAAATAGAAAATAGTATGTGGAAGTCTCAGAACAGTAAAATGTTCTGACAATTTCTGCTGCATGTATCTGGCTGACGCCTTGCCAGCCTAGAAATAGACTGGCCAAGAACGTTGGCCACGCATGCTAGTTAAGTAGTATAAGTTAGATTTAAGTAAACTGATGATGTAATAGTAAGTCGTGAGACTCGACTAAAGGTAAAATACCGGAATGTGGGCAGCAGCTCATTTTGAGGAAATGATATCTAAAACTGCGATTTCCAAGACGCCTGCCAAGCGTGGGGATTATGGCAAACCCTCCCTAAATGGAGGGAGGCTGTGTTCAGCAGTGGACAATCCGGCTGATACAGTACTAAAAATAAACTGTCTGTCCGTTCTATGTCACCGGTCTGTATAGCTCGAAAATGAAATGAGTTTTGCAAACCTAAAATTTTGTGTGTACGTGTGTAACTTGAAGATGTGTGCAATCATCATCATCAGCCGGAAGACGTCCACTGTTGAACAAATGCCTCTCCAAAAAATAGGCTATCAAAATTTCAACGAACTATTATTGTTCTAATTACTTATTCTTTTATGTGCAATTGTTCTAATTTTTATATAATTCTATGTATTGTAATCTTGATTGGATATGTAATGCTTAATTTGTTTTCTTTTTAATTAACGAATATTATGTTTTTGTACATGGGTCATGATACCTGAATTAAAGTGATTTATTATTATTATTATACAGTTAAAGGACAGCTCATCAATCCTTGGACGTACACACGGAAGGCACCGTGGCTTGAGCTTAATATAGTATTACAAAATTGCAATGAGAGGAAAAACCATAGTCATGTATGGGATTTGAACCTGCGCCATTCACCCCTATAGTCGTGGTATGCTCTAACCGCTAAGCCAACATGATATTATGACAATTGACTCTAATTTTCCCTCTCGTTCTTAACCATCATATGGGGATGGAGCGACACCTACCTATAGTTCAACTTACTTTGTACTACAAACAAGACAAATTTTTCAGTACAAACACTTCAGTGATGGCAATGTCTTTCCTATATTGGACTGCCGCGCAGCAGGTCCATGGTTGGAATCCGCCGCGGGATTGAGCTTCACCGCATGGTGCAAGGGCATTTTGCGAATGCCCACCAGGCTACCAAAGTAGAAGTCAAATAGAAAATCTGTCGCCGAGCACCTAACGGTCTGTTCCAGCAGCTGTGCTTGAGAGCCAGTCATTTTAAGTTAAGCCTGTTAAAACCTCCAACCACATCATCACCATCAGGTGGGATTGTGGTCAAAGGCTTACCTATCAAATATATAAAAAAAATACAGCTTTAAACTTGTTAAAGATAGCACAGAATAAAAAATGCGTGCGTGAAGACAATAGCGAGAAGACGTGCATGCCGGGAGGCGCGCGGCAACCTACTTGTGTTGAGTAAGCAGTCACGTCTAGACGAATACGCTGATATACCTACTTGCAGCTTTGTACCTAAAGGCTCCTCTACACTATCGGCGATGATCGTTCATCGTGTGATCGTCTATAATCGGCACGATCATCGTGCAAACATCCACACAATCGTCTGTAGTAGTTTGTCGACTGGCAAGCGTCAAGAAGGTGTGTTGTTACTGCAACCTTTTATTTAATAGCGGTATACAACCATTATGTCAATGTGGTTCAACGAAAAGTGGTGAATATAAAATGGAAGAAGAGAATATGGTGGTGTTTGAGCATTCATCTTAATAGAACAAAGTAAATATACCTATACAATTTAATTGATTATCCTAGTGCCCACGCCCAGTTACTTAAAAACCAAAAAAACCGCGACAACGACGCGACGTACGCACGGCTCGCCGTCTTCCTGTCGAATGAATGATCGCACGCAACTACACGCGAATTCCCATTTATGCGTGCCCGAAAAACCGACAAGTCACCGATCGCCGTGTTCACGACGACCGACGATTAAGGACGATGATCGGCGACTACATGCGAGTAGCCCTCTACTACACGATCGTGCTCACACGTAATCGTCTATGATCGCCGATTGTGAAGAGGAGCCATATAGTGCGGAGTGCGCCAGGCCTCACGATAGGACGGCAGGTATATTGTACGATGCCCTAAACCGCTGTAGACTGAACGGTATATTGAAACACCATAGTTACCTGATGGGCCAGCACCTTGAGACAGCCCCTGGTCAGTCCTCCCTCTGTGCTGTATACAGGGTACTCCAACCTCAACTTAACAGGTGGATGCCTATGCTGCGACAGCGCCTTGAAGTACTCGTAAGACCAGCGGAGGAGGTCGTACGGTTGGGTCTTTATAGCGGCTGAAATTAAACGCAAAATGTACTCAACACGGGGAATATGATAGGTCAATAGTCGTTGCGAAAATCTTCAAAGCGCTCGTGGCGAAGTTGGTCTGATACAATCAGCAAAGTTAAGCAACGTGTTCCTCTAGCTACCACCCTCAAGTAGAAAATCTGTCGCCTAGCACCTAACGGTGTGTTTCGGCAGCTGTCCTTGAGAGCCAGTAATTCTAGGTTAGACTGAACAACATCTCCGACCACATCATCACTTATCATCAGGTGAGATAGGGGTCAAAGGCTTACCTTTCAGGCATAAAAAAAAACTGGCCGGTCACTCCTCCATACAAACCTCGAATGGTGATCACTCTCTTATTTAGGGATTCAGATCCAAAACAAAGCCTTCATTATTTAAGATTGTATCGCAACATTTTTTTAAAAAGATAATCAGTACAATAATATTATAAATGCGAAAGTAACTCTGTCTGTCTGTCTGTTACGCTTTCACGCCAAGACTACTGGATTGATTTGAATGAAATTTGGTATGGAAATAGTTTGAGACCCGGAAAAAAACATAGGATAGTTGTTATCATAACCGCGAGTGGAGCCGCGCCCGGAAAGCTATTGAATTTGATAATTATGAGCTTCGAAACATTTTCATATACATTTTTGGAGACCCATAACATTCGGCATTTTCAAATTTCGTTGCTATACAAGCCTAGATAATAGAGATCAATCGATATAATGCTTCTGGACCTATAACCACCCTTAAATGTGCTTATTATATTTATTTCCAAAATGTTTGAACGAAAAAATACCTTCATACAATATTATGTACATAGGTGCATCATACGTAGGGGAAGTCCGGGCAAGCCGCATAATATGTTAAGGTAAAGTTTACATAAAATCACAACCAAATAATAAAAGTTTTGATTGCAATGTGTTTTCAACATAATAGTCCTATCCGTAGGATCTATATCAGCCACTAGGATATGCGGTTCCTACAGATTCAGACAGTTATTTAAGGGACTATTATATTTGTACTGATAGTACGCTAAATAGCGAATGTAATACGACATAGAAACTGTATAATTAATTATGTACTTTGAAATCAAGAAGGGCAGTGTCAAGTGAATTATTAACAGAACACTGTAAAGAAGAGAGCTTATCTACGTGAGGAACACTAAACCCGTGTTTTATTTTTTAATATTAAGGTGGTAACTGGCCGGTCAGTTCTCCATACAAACGTAGGGTGATCACTCCCTTATATTTTTAGGTCCAGATTGATCTCGTCAATATCTTATAGATAGATAACGAAATTAAAAAAAAATGGTGAGTTATGATCCTCGAAACAATTTCATTTAAAGTTTTCAGGCTTTACTTACAAATTTTACTTATAATTATTTTACTAATTATCTTTTAGAGGGTAGATATTATGACTATTCTGTTCTTCTTTTGTATACGTATAACGTAAGATAATAATTAAGTTATCAATATTATTTCGTGTACACTGTGCAATCCGGTATTTAAATTTTAATTTGTTTTAAATGTGTTTCTCTGTAAGTGAATATTGTTATTCCTAAGAGAAATAAAACTCTTAACCACAATTGAAAATTAGTCTTGTTTGATTGCAATTCTCTTCGACAATTACGACTAAAAATGTCACCCCGAGCCCATATGGTGAAGTGAATCTCAAACTTTGAACATGTAAGAGTGTACGCCTTACAGATATGAATAAAATATATTATATTTAAGAGGATATGGCAAATAATTCGCTTGATCCGAAACCACCAGTACCTACATAAGATAGAAAACAAAACAGGAATACACCTCTAAAATGTCCCTTAATCAAGTTTTCCGAATTGTAGCCTCTTCGACATAATACCAGGTATTGTTAACCGACTTCAAAAAGGAGGAGGTTCTCAATTCATTTTTTTTGTTTACAACGTGTACCGATTTTAATTATATTTTTATATTCGAAAGCTGTTGCTTGTCATGTCCTATTAAAATTATGTGAGATCTGACAAGTAGTATTTATTTTAACCCTAATTGTCCAAACACAGCGCCCTCTCTATAGCAAACATAATGGTAGTACGGATCTATATTGTTAGATGTCGCTGTCAAACGAGCGGCGTTCGGCTGAACCACGCACACACATTTGAAACACGAGCTTTACCGAACACGCTATGTATGTATGTATCTGCTCACATGATTATACGAGTAGGTATCTTATCTTTGAAGTAGTTTTTTTTGTTAAAACTATATATATATATATATATATATATATATAATACTACCTTTGCAATATCTCTTCAGTACGTATGGGAACTTGGGGGGCACGACGATCTGCTGCGAGCAGAACATCTGTTCCATTAACTCCGGCATCTTGGATGATTTTCAGCACCTGAGGAACAACAATATAGAATGTTACTTATTGCTTGCACCTATGGAAGCGGTCGTAGCGTAACTTGCTTAGTCATTGTAGACCAACCAAGCTAAGCATTGCCCAGGGGGCCTGACTTGGATGGGTGACCGCTAGTGGCATTATTACTAGCGTGCACGTGCTTCGGACGGAGACAACTAAACATGACGTCGGTGTGACGTCATCTCTTTCTTGCATTTTGCGTCAATATCGGATTCTAGCAATCAACTGCAACAATGAAATATGGAAAATAGAAAAAAACAACATATAGGTACCAAAAATAATCATATACCACTTCAATAACTGAGTGACAGCCCTATGAAAAAGGTTAGAATTTTGAAAAATATAAAATTCATTTTTAATAATGGTACAGTAATTATTTATAATGAATTTTTAATATATTCTTAGGGAATATATTATTTAAGGACTTATAATTAATATTCAAATACAATGTACTTTGTTTATGAATAAATAACTGAAGTGAACTATTAAAGTGGCACTAGGCTGCGAGTTGCGGGCATATGAAGTTAATGAAGCGCGTAGGAAGGGGGAGGGAATGCTCGCGCCCTTTACCTCAGATTCCGACTGCATTCAAATCGCACATTAACTTTTTTTTATTCATTATAGGTTCGCGTTTGACTACACTCTGCCTGATTTTAAGCAATGGTGTGGTCTAAGATGGAGCACGCTTACCTAGAAGAAGCCTATTTACTCAAGATTTGAAGGCACCCATGTTGTATTCATCGGGAAAAACTGCAACGGTAAGGAGTCCACTCTTTTGCAATACGCACGAGAAAAGTGGAAGCGAAGCGCTTCGTACGAGTCCTGGGAATATCAACCATGTACGTATGGCGCCTCTCCGTCTGTCTGGACGTCCGATGGACAAAGGGGGAGGGCGGAACTAGTTCGTGTAGTTCTTGAACTAGCACATCTACTGTACTCACAAAAGAAGCGCGAGGAGATAGCTGTTTGATATTAATTTCATCTTAACACTCTCGCTTTTTTGGAAATATTAAATACTTATAATGGGGGTATATCCTAATCCTAATAGACAGACAAAAATAATAAATTGTTTCGATAATGGTCCCGTTCTTTTCATTTTAGTTTTTTATTTTTTTTTAAATTTTTTTTTTTCTAAAATTTATTTATTTCTTTGTTACAAATATGTTTTCCTTAATTATCTTAAAACTATTCTAAAACTAGACAATGTTTGCAATTTTAAGAAAGATAATATCAATAACTCTAGCTCTCACGGTAGGATTCCCTGTGTTTATGAGAGCTAGTTCACTCCATTAGGGTCTAAGTTAACATTACCATTTTTTAGGTGAATATTTTTCTGTGTATGTGTGTGAGTTTGTGAGCTTAGGGTGTGTGTAATTGTGTGAGTGTGTGTATGTATGTGTGTATGAGTGTGAGTGAAAGATTAGATGTTGATTTGTAGCAAATTTTCGGTACCTTTAAGTCCTAATATAAGTAGGTAATCTGTGATTTTCCGTTTACATAATTTCCTAGTATTGTGTATTAAATTTAGTGTTTTCTTCAATTGTTTATAAATATAGTGACCTAGATAGTTATAGCATCTTTTTCCTATTGTTGTCTATAAAATCTAATTGAATGCGCTAATCCTTGCTTCATATAACTCATCCACAAATAACTCTAAATCCGAAATTGTTATTAGTTTAATAAGCTTCTAATTTATAAAAGTAGAGAATGAATTAATTTTAAAAACTTTTCATTCGCACTAACGAACTGCGCCCAAGCGTTGGTAATACTTAAGCCTGCACCGAGGCAGCGTACGTAATTGGGGATCGATTGATCCCTAGCTGTTTTCAGTTGGTTCTTAATTTTGAGTTATGTAATTAATATATTGTTAGGAGAAGACCTTCCCTGAGGCAGCCCCCACTCCACTCGCCTATATAAGCAGCGCACGGTCGCCGCGCCGGTCACTCACTGACACCTGTCTACAGCTCCGCCAGTATCTCCCAGTGAGACCGCAATAGTCCCCGCACTATTGCCGTCTCACTCGGGTCATCGTTCCGACGCTAGTTGCAGACCAGTGCCTTGGAATACGCAGTCCTGACGAAGTTTTGTTTTCTGTGCAGAAGCTGAGCAGCCACCGACCGCCGTGCAACGTGAGCTACGAGCTCGCCGTGCCGGCGCGCAGAGGCGCTCTAAGACGTCAGGCATTACCACCTACCCAAGTCCCTTGTTTCGGACGAACAACATCATATCGGGCTGGTGGTCTTGTTTTGACCGCACTTTTCGGTGCGCATTTCACCACTTTACTACCCGACACAACATAGTAACAGTCGCGTAACAACACACTTTGTGCTGTTAAGCGACGTCGTTCAGGCGTGGGGTAGCGTCAGCCAAACCCGTCTGAACGATCAAATCCGCCATTTGCTGCGGTCGCAGTGTGACACCCTACGGTGACAACGGCCACTGTTGTTGTTTTGGTTTAACCTTGCACCGTGGCCTTTCCCGCTTCACGGGTCAGCCGAAGCAAGCTGGGCTCCGGGATTACTGGCCTTGGGGTCGCCCCTAGTCAACCCCGGAGTAGCGCTTAGGAGCACCCCTCTCCGCCGAGAAAAAAGCTCGGAGAGGGTACACAACTAGGGCACACCCTAGGTACACACTCCCTCTCACACAGTGAGCTCACAAGGTGTGTGAGGGAATTCAAACCCTTGATAGGGCGTCCTGAGTATTCCCCTCAGGATGCAGTCCCGTCCCTCTAACGGTGAGGTGCAGGTCCTTCAGACCTTCGCCCTCCGCCACCCCGATCTATACGTTGCACATATGCAACTGCTTGAAGAGGAAGAGAATGCCCGCCTCACGGACACTCTCATCGCTCCCTCCGGGACTTCAAACCCGGAGGCCAGCGTTCCTCCCTTGACCCGATCCTATTCAGAGGATAGCCCTACTTCGCCCGCTCCCGGGCCCGACAATAGACGCACGGTGGCAGCCCCTCCCCGTGAACGGTCTCGCTCTCGCTCACCGATCGGGAGGTCAGCGAGTACCCGTCCCTCCTTCGCCATTGTCGAGACCGTTTCGGAATCCGAAACGGACATGGAGGTAGATCAGGCCGGCGCCTCACGCACGGACTCTGATTCCGATAACGACGGTTACACCGTCGTAGATCGCAAACGCAAGCGCGCGCCCAAAGCCGCTAGTTGCGCCACTTCCGCCCCTCCCGCCAAGGCACCCGCAAAGGCCCCCGCCTCCGGCAAAAAACCGACCCCCGCCCCGCGCCCCGCGTCTCCTCCCTCCGCTCCGGTTTCAACCGCCGCGTCCCCTCAGGACGCGAGCGCACGTCGCGAAAAACCGCCTCCGCCTTTGTTCATTCAGGACAAAAGCAAATGGGACATGCTGTCCCGCTTAGTTTCGGATCGTGGGATCCATTATACTAATGCCCGCTCCACGCAGCAGGGCATTAAAGTCCAAGTGCCCACTAGTAGCGACCACAGAGCGCTAACAAAGCTCCTCCGTAAAGAGAGCATAAGTTTTCACACTTATGCGCTCGAAGAGGAGAAAGTCCTTCGCGTTGTGATTCGCGGTGTGCCTAAGGAGATACATACCGATGCGGTATGTGACGACCTTAAAGCACAAGACTTCCCAGTGCATGCGGTTCACCGCATGTACAGCGGGAAGGACCGCAGTCCATATGACCTAGTACTCGTAGTACTAGACCGTACACCAGAGGGCAAGGCCATTTTTAATTTAAAAAAGGTCTGCGGCCTCTCTGGGTTAGACGTACAAGCCCCATTTAAAAATGGAAGTCCCTCGCAGTGTCACAACTGCCAATTATACGGTCACGCCTCCCGCTTCTGTTTCGCTCGCGCTAGGTGCGTCAAGTGCCTAGGCGATCACGCGACAGCGGCGTGCACTCGCACTCGGGACTCGCCGGACCCACCCAGCTGCGTTCTATGCGGTGCTCAAGGACATACCGCGAATTACCGCGGCTGCCCAAAAGCACCACGCATAAACCACAGGGTGGCAAGGCATAGGCCGACCCGTCCCTCACATGACCGTTACCAACGGGTCAGCCCTAAGCTGTCGGTAATACCTGCTTCACAGGTAATACCCGCGCCGCTCCCCGCCCGTAACGCATGGTCTAAACCACCCAGTATGGTAAAGACCATCACTCCCGCCCGCGCCCCGGCCCGCGCGCCCGCACCCGCTCCCGCCCGCGCCCCGGCCCCTGCCCGCGCACCGGCCCCGGCTCGCCCCGCGCTCCCGGCACCCGTTGCCAACTCCGTTCGCGCCCCTCCTCCCCGCGCCATTCCTCGGCCACAAGCCCCACCCATGCCGCTGATGGATGCCTCTCTTCAAGAGGACATCAAACTAGTCAGCGACCTGGCGATGTCTATTGACATCAACGAAGTCCGCGAGCTAGCGCACAAGATGCACTTCGCTCAATCCCCAGCGGACGTGATCCAATATACATTGGAACACGCGAATTTACTTAGCGCCCTTAAGCGCTTCGTTCCCCAGGCCCCTCCCCAGTACAACCACTATTTATGTACACAACCGAACGCACGAAACCGTACTCAGTTTCGTTAGCGTCATTTAACGCTGACGGCCTCTTCAGACAACGTGACCTCGTCCACGACTTTTGTTGTACCCACCTTATCGATATCATATGCGTGCAGGAAACCTTTCTAAAACCGGGGAAGGCGAACCCTAGGTTTGCCAATTACAGAACGGTACGTGATGATAGAGTGAACTCCCGTGGGGGAGGCACTCTTATCTATTACAAAAGGTCCCTGCACTGCATTCCCCTACCTACCCCGACTCTTGTTAATATGGAAGCATCTTGTTGCCTCCTAGCTATGACTGGTCATCAACCTATAGTCATAGCATCCTGTTACCAAGCTTGCAAAAAGCCGATCGTCCGAGCTGACTTAGAAGCCCTATTCTCATTAGGAAGCGCCGTCATTCTGATTGGCGACTTCAACAGTAAGCACATCCTATGGAATTGTAACGTCAACAATCCCAGAGGTATTGCACTTGAAAACCTAATCGCAGAACTTAACTTTGACATAATTGCGCCCACTGAGCCCACTCACTACCCTTATATGGAAGACCACCGATCTGACTTGCTTGACATGGCACTATTCAGAGGCGTAACACTCCGGTTACGCTCCATAGAAGTGGTTCACGAGCTTCACTCTGACCACCGACCCATTATACTGCGACTAGGTCCCGACCCAACGACTGACCTCCCCCGCCCCACTAAGACGATAGTGAACTGGAAGCAAGTAGGCGATGCCCTAAAGGCTATCAGTTCACCGGACCTAGACAAGATCCCTGACGACATCCTGACAAAAGATGACGTAACCCTTGCGATCGATTCGTTCACCAATCACCTCTCCACCGTAGTAGGTGCATCCGCAAAGGAGGTCATAGTGCCGGACGACCGGCGCCTTGTCATTCCAGCGGATGTGAGACGATTGGTGACGGAGAGTAAAGCAGTGACCCGACATTACGACTCTTACCCCAGTAAAGAGAACAAAACTAAGAAACGCCACTTTGAACGCATGGTTCAAAGTCGCATGTCTGAGTTGCGTGATCAACAATGGGGCGATAAACTTTCAAAACTCGTGCCAAGCCACCATGCTTACTGGGACTTGGCGCGAGGTTTGAAAGGAAGTAACCACAACGACATGCCTCCCTTATACAGACCAGTCCCACTAGTCCCAGCGTTCTTTGACGAAGACAAAGCTGAGTGCCTAGCTGATAGCCTAGAGGCTCAGTGTTCCCCTAACGTAGATCACGTTGACCAAGCTCACCTCGATTCGGTGGATGCGGAAGTCGAACGTAAAAGCTCTGTGGTCACCTCTGAACTCCCACCAATCACCTTAGCGACTTACGCTGAGGTGGAGAGACTGATCAAGGCCCTCCGACCGCGCAAGTCCCCCGGTGCCGATGGCATCTCCAACAGGGTTCTTAAAACCCTCTCTCCTCCTCTCATCCATCTCTTAGTCAGCATCTTCAATGCTGCTATAAGCCACTGCTTATTCCCAGACACCTGGAAATGTGCAAATGTCATTGGCATTCACAAACCAGGCAAAAGCTCATCTGACCCCACCAGCTACCGCCCCATCAGCCTCCTCAGTGCCTTAGGCAAACTTTACGAGCGGTTACTTGCAAACCGTCTCCAGTCCCATGCTAAGGAACACCACCTTATCCCAGATGAGCAGTTTGGCTTCAGACCCGGACACTCATGCGTCCAACAGGTGCACCGCCTCACGGAGCACATCATTGAGGGCTTCAATAAGTACCCCAAACCCCAGACTACGCTAGCAGTCTTCCTCGACGTAGCGAAAGCTTTTGACAAAGTCTGGCACAATGGCTTGATCTACAAGCTATACCAATTTGGCGTGCCAGAACGGCTTGTGCTCATCCTACAAGACTTCCTTAAAGCCAGAAGCTTTCGCTATCGCGTGGAAGGCACCCTCTCCTCCCCCCACCCAGTCAGAGCCGGAGTCCCTCAGGGCTCCGTGCTATCACCTATTCTCTTTGCACTGTATACCAGTGACATCCCACGCTCTCAGCCCAAAGTATTCCTAGCCCAATATGCGGACGATACCGCCATTTACACCACTGGGTGGCATATCAACAGACAGTCCTATTTCGTCATTCAACGGGCCGTCACCGAGATCGGTGACTGGTTCCGAAAATGGCGCATCGCGGTCAACCCAGCCAAAAGCACAGCTATGTGCTTTACTGAGAAGACACGCTCCCCTTACCCGAAACCGCTTATTTTATTCGACGAACCCATTCCCTGGGTTCCTAGAACAAAATACCTCGGAATCACCCTTGATCGTCATCTCACCTTTAACGATCACATAACAACCGTCCGTAACAGAGCGGCCTTCGTAATGGGTCGCCTTGGTCCCCTAATTCGCAAAGAGAGTAAAATGTCTCTTAGTAATAAGAAGACACTTTACACTGCCTGCATCCGCCCCATCATGACTTACGCATCAGTAGTGTTTAGTCATGCTAGTGAGGCCCACCTTCATAAACTTCAAGTCATCCAAAACCGTTTTCTTCGTAATGCAACCGGCGCCCCGTGGTATATCCGGAACACCGAGTTGCATTGCGACTTAAACCTTCCCTCTTTAGCGCAGTTCAATAAGGACTGCGCCCGCCGATACTTTGATCGAGCGCCCCACCACCCGAACCCATTGGTTGTCCAGGCATCGAACTACTCGACTGCCTCTTCTATCCCATTCTTCAAACCCCCCCGTCGCCGACCACGGCAGGTATTAGACGACCCGGATGACCCCATCGCAGCCATTACATTGGCAGCTTTAGCGTTATCCGCAAGTCGTCGAGGTAAAATCCCCAGGTGTGAGGTAATTAGAGGTCACACAATCAAACACCGAGCCCGCCGGCGAGCTCGAGGCAAAAACAAGGTCACGATAAATTGCTCTCCAAATAGTCAAAGAGTATTATTCAGTAGGGCCCAATTGTGCAACACTGCAGTTGCACAGAGGCATTTTGCTCCGATCCCCCCCATGTCTCTCGACAGCGAGACAAGCCGAGGTCCGAACCACAGTGGTGCCCTTGAGCTCGCTGTCAACCCCTCCTATAGTAGCGGCACGTTTTCGGCGTCCGCAGGAGACGGAGGTAGAAAGCGCTTTTCGCCTTCTACGCCCGTCTCGGGAGAAGTGCCTTCGGCACTTCTCCCTCCCGGGCTATTGTAGGGCCAGGCCCTCGCCCAAAACCCGGTGGAGCTGGACGACCGCACAGGCGGTAGCCAGCATCTCTGTCCTCCCTAAACAAACCGCGCCGGTCTCTTAGCTGGCGTGCGCTCGAACAATACAGACGTGTCTCTGATTTATATTCGTATTTCATATTTTGTTAAATAATTAAATAGTTCGTTTTGTGTTATATTTTCTTTTTTTTAATAAGTTTTATTAAAGTTTTCCAAAATCAGAAGTGGGATCAGGAGACGTTGCCAGTTCGCCGGTGATATTTTCTGATCCTTTTTCTGCCTTTTGTAATGTCATCCGCGGGAAACAAGAGTAAACGCTCTAGAAAGCGCACGCCACCACCGCCCGACATAGGGCAGCAGCTTGGCTTTATTGTTGACAGGTTGATCGCGCTCGAGGAACGCTCTGGATCCGGCGTCAACAACGGCGCGGTTGCGATAGCAGCACCAAGTCCGCGAGCCCCACAGGCCTGCAGCGAGGCGGGCGTGTCAACGCCCCTCAGCGTGCCTTGTGGCTCGCTCGAGGCCTTAGCATCTGCTGCGGCTGCACCCCTGAGTGCGCCACCCAATCCGCCTGCTTTGGGCCTCGCCGCCGCCTCGGATTCAGCAGACCACGTGACGGAAAGGCTTATCAACGCCATTAGCGCGTTAAATCCGGTGAGACCGAACCATTATTACGTATCTGATTTCGACCCTGCTATTCACGACGTCAAAGTGTGGTGCGATGAAGTAGATCGTGCAGTAATTCGTAACCGCTGGGATGATCACGAGTGTCTTGCCCGAATCGGTAATTGTTTGAAGGGAGAAGCGCGTTCATGGCTTAGTCAGTGGGTGCACACCGAACGTACGTGGTCTAACTTCCGGCTTGAACTTAATTCATTGTGCCCTCGACACGTTGACGTCGCGAATATTCTATTCGATGTGATGTGTACAGATTCGGATAAATATAACACCTATGCTGAATATGCACGTAGGTCTTTGCTCAGATTACGCGTAGTTAGAGGTCTCAGTAACGAACTCATAACGGCAATTATTATCCGTGGAATAACCGACCCTCATATACGTGCGGCGGCTACAAATGCCAAACTTATGCCCGATAGCATTGTGGAGTTTTTATCTATCTATGTGAAACCTAAGTCCATACGCGATTTGCATAGTTCGAACAGTGGTAGTCGATAAAGGGATTATTCTTGCCTACCCTCGACTAGTAAACAAGCCGATATGATTCCACATAAACGCCGTGCTAAAGAGAGCTCCGTACGTTGTTATTCTTGTAATCGTTGGGGTCATAGTTATAATGTTTGCCCTACAAAATTTAAAGCGCCACAGCATGCCCATCATAACAAAACTACGACTGGATGGAAGCCTGTGTTAGAAAAGTGTTCGTTTTGCAAAAAGAGTGGACATAGTGAAAGTACATGCTTCGCAAAAGAACGATCCGAGTCGCGTAACAAAGGGAATGTCAACTTTTGCCGAGATATTGACGGTAATTTTAAAAACCGTGATGTTATTACCGCGGTTCTGTGTGGCATTCCTGTTGACGTACTAGTAGATAGTGGATCTTACATATCGTTGATTTCTGCAGATTTGTTGAAACACTTTCCTTGCAAAACGAATCCGTGTTTCCAGTTACTACGTGGCATAGGCGGTAACGAAATACAGTCCACATCGTTTGTCACGTTGCCGATTGAGTTAAGTGAGATTTCCTTGGAGGTTGACTTCTATATCGTCCCACGCGGTTGTCTTAGTACCCCCGTTATTATCGGTACAGACGTACTGAATAGGGAGGGCGTCGCGTATATTCGGACGGCCGATTCTCAACGTATTATTCGAAAAGACTCGGTTGTAAACAACGTGTCGCCAGTGAAGTCAAATGTGAATATTGAACATGTCTCCACCACTCTGGTCGGAAACGATAAAGACCACCTTGTTCAGATACTCGACAAATACTCGGATCATTTCCTGACCGGTACAGCTACCACCACGGTTAAAACTGGTCAAATGCACATTCGACTTACGAGCGATACTCCTGTTCGTTATCGACCTTACAAGTTGTCATACGACGAAAAGTTGAGGGTTCGCGCGATCGTTCGTGATTTGTTGTCTAAAGGAATCATACGAGAATCGGAATCCGAGTACGCAAGCCCTATCCTACTAGTGAAAAAGAAGGATGGTACCGACAGAATGGTAGTAGACTACAGGGCTCTAAATCAAATCACTGTCAAAGACCGCTACCCCCTTCCTTTGATCGACGATCATGTAGATAGGTTAGGAGACTGTAAATATTACAGTGCATTAGACATGGTAACAGGCTTTCACCAAATTGGTCTGGACGAGGCCTCAATACCCCTAACCGGGTTCGTGACCCCTGAATCCCATTATGAATATATAAAAATGCCATATGGTCTTGCCAACGCGCCAGTTGTCTATCAACGAATCATAGCTGAGACGCTCAAATCCTTTATTGAATCCGGTCGCGCCCTGGTATATATAGATGACGTACTTCTCCTGAGTTATAGCATCCAGGAGGGCCTGGAACTCCTCGATTCAGTTCTAAAAACACTAACGGAAGCCGGTTTCTCGATAAATTTACGCAAATGCACGTTCCTGGCCGACGAAGTGGAGTATCTTGGAAGGGTGATTAGTAACGGTCAGGTACGGCCGAGTCCTCGAAAAGTAGAAGCCCTGGTAAAATCACCTGTACCAGGCAACGTTAAGCAAGTTCGGCAATTTTTGGGCCTGGCCGGATACTTTCGGCGATACATTCCAAGATACGCTACTAAGACGGCTTGCATAGCGGCCTTGACTCGTAAGGATGTTACTTTTAACTGGAGTGAGGGCCAAGAAAAGGCGCGACAGGAAATAATAAAGGATTTGACAAGCGAGCCCGTACTCAAAATATTCGATCCAAAACTACCAACCGAAATCCACACGGACGCAAGTTCAGTGGGCTACGGTGCGGTGCTTTTACAGGTCCATAGCGATGGACGCAAACACGTGGTTGCCTACTTCAGCAAAGTCACCGTGGGCGCAGAGCCAAAATACCATTCCTACGAACTGGAGACCCTTGCCGTTGTGAAGTCATTACAGCACTTTCGTCATTATTTAATCGGTAAACATTTTAAAGTCGTAACAGACTGTAATGCACTAAAAATGACACAACGGAAAAAGGATCTCCTGCCAAGGGTAGCGAGATGGTGGATGTACCTCCAAGATTTCGATTTTACGTTGGAGTATCGTAAAGGTACGCTGATGCCCCACGCTGACTACCTAAGTAGAAATCCCGTCAACGTGTGCGCCGCAAGAAAACCGTTAAACTGGGCTCAGGTGGCGCAAGCGGCTGATGATGAGACTACTACTTTGATGGAGAGGTTAAATGATGGTCAACTTGATAGCACTCGATATGTCAAAAAGAACGATATCTTGTACTACAAGTATGACGTAGCTGGTGAAGACACACGCTTGCTCTGTTATGTCCCTAAAGCATACAGACTAAGCCTGTGTCGTGCTTTTCATGACGAACACGATCACATTGGTCCTGACAAGACCTTTGATTTGATCGTGAAACATTTTTGGTTTCCTGGCATACGTCATTTCGTTAAGAAATACACATCCCACTGTGTCGTGTGCATTGCACACAAAAGAGTCCCAAGGGCTCCCCTTCAACCCATAACTTCATGGCAAAAGCCATCGGATCCGTTCAATACTGTACATGTTGATGTGTTGGGCGTGCTGCCAGAGTCAAACGGCTACAAATTCATCCTCATTCTTGTAGACTCCTTTACGAAATATTGCCTTCTATACCCGATGTTCCGGCAAGATAGTGCAGAACTTAAACGAGTTATAACTAATGCTATTTCTCTCTTTGGTACCCCCCAAACCCTAGTCTGCGACAGGGGTAGGATGTTTGAATCTGTAGAATTCAAAAACCTTATGACCGAACTCGGTATTCAGATGCATCTTATAACGCCCGGTATGCACCAATCTAACGGGCAGGTAGAAAGATTTTGTCGCACGGTACTAAATATGATTAGAATCGAAGTTAACCATAAAACAGAATCGTGGTCTAATGTCCTATGGAAACTGCAATTAGTGCTAAACGTCACCAAACATAAAACCACGCAGTACTCCGCACCTAACTTGCTTATTGGCACCGAAAACACTACGCCTGTAATAAGCTCGCTGATCCGCGATATTGCAATTGAAGGCTCCAATCCAAACCGCGAGGCATGGCGTGAACTCCGTCGCCAACGCGCCGAGAGCTTACTAGCTAATAATCAGAGGAAACAGGACGAATACGTCAACAAAAACAGGACTACCCCTAGAAAGTTTGCTTTAAATGACCAAGTCTATGTTATCAAACAGACTCAAAGCACAGGTAAATTGGACAGCGGAATGCGCGGTCCCTACTGCGTCACTAAGATCCTGCCTAACGGTCGGTACGAGCTCCGCTTGCTCGCTGGTTCTTTTGGAAAGACCACGCAGGCCGGTGCCGAATATATGGTGCCATGGTGCGGTGAGTGGACCCCCGACACGTGCTCTGCATTTTTTGATAGTAAGTGTGCTTAACTATTAACGCAATTATGTCTCTTTGTTTCTAGTGAATTTTATTTTTCTAACCATCTACATAGCCGCTTATATTTTCATTACTTATAACGAGATTGCATATTAGCTTTTCGTGTATCCTATACCTATGTATGTAGGTTTCGGGGTACTTCAGTAAATACCTGTGTTAGTCTCTGGATAGTTATCCATTGAGCATCGGGGTGAATGAAGTCCCTATAGGTATCTAGGATGACCTAGACGGGCCATGTTAGTCTCTGGTATGATCCCATTGAGCATTGGTGTATTTCTGGGAAGAGTCCTGTATAAATCCTATACTGCAGGTGCAAGTTGACTCAGTAAATGTCTGTTTTAGTCTCCGGAATCCTTCCGTTGAGCATCAGAATGAATGAGAAGAGACTTCATAAGTCCTGTGTTATTTTAGGTAACGCAATTATATTGCAGGTGTAAGTTGACTCAGTAAATGTCTGTTTTAGTCTCCGGATTACATCCGTTGAGCATCAGAATGATTGAGAAGAGACTTCGTAAGCCCTGCCTAGCGCGGTAAATATGTAAGCGTCAGTTGAAGTTGTAGTTTTCATAAAACTATGAAAAGTAACACGTATTCTATTTATTTAATGTAATAAAACTTGTTAACATGTTGTTATTCATTGTTCTAGCACATGATGACGAGGATGAACCTATTTTGCGTCCAGATGACGCGATGATGTCCACTGAGGGTCGTGAAGGCACCTCACCATCAATGACTCCGTGTCACAGCCACGACACGGTGACGTTGCAAGAGGGTCCTGCCGCCTGCGGATCTCTGGCGGCTTCCAACATGAGCTGCGAGGACGCTGCTTTGTCAGGAGAGGCCGTGTTAGGAGATGACCTTCCCTGAGGCAGCCCCCACTCCACTCGCCTATATAAGCAGCGCACGGTCGCCGCGCCGGTCTGTCCTGAGTATTCCCCTCAGGATGCAGTCCCGTCCCTCTAACGGTGAGGTGCAGGTCCTTCAGACCTTCGCCCTCCGCCACCCCGATCTGTATGTTGCTCATATGCAACTCCTCGAAGAGGAAGCGAGTGCCCGCCTCACGGACACTCTTATTGCTCCCTCCGGGACTTCAATCCCGGAGGCCAACGTCCCTCCTCTGACCCGGTCCTTCTCAGAGGACAGTCCGCTTTCGCCCGCTCCGGGCCCAGACAACAGACGCACGGTGGCAGCCCCTCCCCGTGAGAGGTCTCGCTCGCGCTCACCGATCGGGAGGCCAGCGAGCACCCGTCCCTCCATCGCCGTTGTCGAGCCCACTTCGGACTCCGAAGCGGAGATGGAGGTAGATCCGAGTCGCGCCTTACGCACCGACTCGGACTCAGATAACGACGGCTATACCGTCGTAGATAGAAAACGCAAGCGTGCTCCTAAAGCCGCTAGTTGCGCAACTTCCGCCCCTCCCGCCAAGGCACCCGCTAAGGCCCCCGCCTCCGGCAAGAAGCCGACCCCCGCCCCGCGCCCCGCGTCTCCTCCCTCCGCTCCGGCCACCACTGCCGCGTCCCCTCAGGACGCGAGCGCGCGCCGCGAAAAACCGCCTCCGCCCCTGTTCATTCAGGACAAAACCAAATGGGACATGCTGTCCCGTTTAGTTTCGGATCGTGGGATCCATTATACTAATGCCCGCTCCACGCAGCAGGGCATTAAAGTCCAAGTGTCCACCATTAGCGACCACAGAGCGCTAACAAAGCTCCTCCGTAAAGAGAGCATAAGTTTTCACACTTATGCGCTCGAAGAGGAGAAAGTCCTCCGAGTTGTCATCCGCGGTGTGCCCAAGGAGGTACATACCGACTCGGTATGTGCCGACCTGAAAGCACAAGACTTCCCCGTACATGCAGTTCACCGCATGTACAGCGGGAAGGACCGCAGTCCCTACGATCTAGTACTCGTAGTACTAGATCGTACACCTGAAGGCAAGGCCATTTTTAATTTAAAAAAGGTCTGTGGCCTCTCAGGACTCGATGTCCAAGCCCCATACAAGAATGGGAGTCCCTCGCAGTGCCATAACTGCCAACTATACGGGCACGCCTCCCGTTTCTGCTTCGCTCGCGCTAGGTGCGTTAAGTGCCTAGGCGATCACGCGACAGCAGCGTGCACTCGCACCCGGGATTCGCCGGACCCACCCAGTTGTGTTCTATGCGGTGCTCAAGGGCATACCGCGAATTACCGTGGTTGCCCTAAAGCACCACGAGTGAACCACAGGGTGGCAAGGCATAGGGCCGACCCGTCCCTCTTATGACCGTTACCAACGGGTAAGCCCTAAACTAACGGTAGTACCTGCCTCACAGGTAATACCCGCGCCGCTCCCAGCCCGTAACGCATGGTCTAAACCACCCAGTATGGTTAAGACCGTCGCTACCGCCCGCGCCCCGGCCCGCGCGCCCGCGCCCGCTCCCGCACCCGCCCGTGCCGCGGCCCCTGCCCGCGCACCGGCCCCGGCTCGCCCCGCGCTCCCGGCACCCGCTGCCAACACCGTTCGCGCCCCTCCCCGCGCCGCTTCCCGGCCACAAGCTCCCCCTATGCCATTGATGGCTGCCCCTCTTCAAGAGGCAATCAACCTAGTCAGCGATCTGGCTATGTCGGTTGACATCAATGAGGTACAAGAGCTATTCCACAAGATGCAATACGCTCAATCCCCAGCGGACGTGATCCAATACACATTGGAACACGCAAACTTACTAAGCGCCCTTAAGCGCTTCGTCCCCCAGGCCCCTCCCCAGTACAACCACTATGGGTAGTACAACCGAACGCACGAAACCGTACTCAGTTTCGTTAGCGTCATTTAACGCTGACGGCCTCTTCAGACAACGTGACCTCGTCCACGACTTTTGTTGTACCCACCTTATCGATATCTTATGCGTGCAGGAAACCTTTCTAAAACCGGGGAAGGCGAACCCTAGGTTTGCCAATTACAGAACGGTACGTGATGATAGAGTGAACTCCCGTGGGGGAGGCACTCTTATCTATTACAAAAGGTCCCTGCACTGCATTCCCCTACCTACCCCGACTCTTGTTAATATGGAAGCATCTTGTTGCCTCCTAGCTATGACTGGTCATCAACCTATAGTCATAGCGTCCTGTTACCAAGCTTGCTCCAAGCCGATCGTCCGAGCTGACTTAGAAGCCTTATTCTCATTAGGAAGCGCCGTCATTCTGATTGGCGACTTCAACAGTAAGCACATCCTATGGAATTGTAACGTCAACAATCCCAAAGGTATTGCACTTGAAAACCTAATCGCAGAACTTAACTTTGACATAATTGCGCCCACTGAGCCCACTCACTACCCTTATATGGAAGACCACCGATCTGACTTGCTTGACATGGCACTACTCAGAGGCGTAACACTCCGGTTACGCTCCATAGAAGTGGTTCACGAGCTTCACTCTGACCACCGACCCATTATACTGCGACTAGGTCCCGACCCAACGACTGACCTCCCCCGCCCCACTAAGACGATAGTGAACTGGAAGCAAGTAGGCGATGCTCTAAAGGCTATCAGTTCACCGGACCTTGACAAGATCCCTGACGACATCCTGACAAAAGATGACGTAACCCTTGCGATCGATTCGTTCACCAATCACCTCTCCACCGTAGTAGGTGCATCCGCAAAGGAGGTCATAGTGCCGGACGACCGGCGCCTTGTCATTCCAGCGGATGTGAGACGATTGGTGACGGAGAGTAAAGCAGTGACCCGACATTACGACTCTTACCCCAGTAAAGAGAACAAAACTAAGAAACGCCACTTTGAACGCATGGTTCAAAGTCGCATGTCTGAGTTGCGTGATCAACAATGGGGCGATAAACTTTCAAACCTCGTGCCAAGCCACCATGCTTACTGGGACTTGGCGCGAGGCTTGAAAGGAAGTAACCATAACGACATGCCTCCCTTATACAGACCAGTCCCACTAGTCCCAGCGTTCTTTGACGAAGACAAAGCTGAGTGCCTAGCTGATAGCCTAGAGGCTCAGTGTTCCCCTAACGTAGATCACGTTGACCAAGCTCACCTCGATTCGGTGGATGCTGAAGTCGAACGTAAAAGCTCTGTGGTCACCTCTGAACTCCCACCAATCACTTTAGCGACTTACGCTGAGGTGGAGAGACTGATCAAGGCCCTCCGACCGCGCAAATCCCCCGGTGCCGATGGCATCTCCAACAGGGTTCTTAAAACCCTCTCTCCTCCTCTCATCCATCTCTTAGTCAGCATCTTCAATGCTGCTATGAGCCACTGCTTATTCCCAGACACCTGGAAATGTGCAAATGTCATTGGCATTCACAAACCAGGCAAAAGCTCATCTGACCCCACCAGCTACCGCCCCATCAGCCTCCTCAGTGCCTTAGGCAAACTTTACGAGCGGTTACTTGCAAACCGTCTCCAGTCCCATGCTAAGGAACACCACCTTATCCCAGATGAGCAGTTTGGCTTCAGACCCGGACACTCATGCGTCCAACAGGTGCACCGCCTCACGGAGCACATCATTGAGGGCTTCAATAAGTACCCCAAACCCCAGACTACGCTAGCAGTCTTCCTTGACGTAGCGAAAGCTTTTGACAAAGTCTGGCACAATGGCTTGATATACAAGCTACACCAATTTGGCGTGCCAGAACGTCTTGTGCTCATCCTACAAGACTTCCTTAAAGCCAGAAGCTTTCGCTATCGCGTGGAAGGCACCCTCTCCTCCCCCCACCCAGTCAGAGCCGGAGTCCCTCAGGGCTCCGTGCTATCACCTATTCTCTTTGCACTGTATACCAGTGACATCCCACGCTCTCAGCCCAAAGTATTCCTAGCCCAATATGCGGACGATACCGCCATTTACACCACTGGGTGGCATATCAACAGACAGTCCTATTTCGTCATTCAACGGGCCGTCACCGAGATCGGTGACTGGTTCCGAAAATGGCGCATCGCGGTCAACCCAGCTAAAAGCACAGCTATGTGCTTTACTGAGAAGACACGCTCCCCTTACCCGAAACCGCTTATTTTGTTCGACGAACCCATTCCCTGGGTTCCTAGAACAAAATACCTCGGAATCACCCTTGATCGTCATCTCACCTTTAACGATCACATAACAACCGTCCGTAACAGAGCGGCCTTCGTAATGGGTCGCCTTGGTCCCCTACTTCGCAAAGAGAGTAAAATGTCTCTTAGTAATAAGAAGACACTTTACACTGCCTGCATCCGCCCCATCATGACTTACGCATCAGTAGTGTTTAGTCATGCTAGTGAGGCCCACCTTCATAAACTTCAAGTCATCCAAAACCGTTTTCTTCGTAATGCAACCGGCGCCCCGTGGTATATCCGGAACACCGAGTTGCATTGCGACTTAAACCTTCCCTCTTTAGCGCATTTCAATAAGGACTGCGCCCGCCGATACTTTGATCGAGCGCCCCACCACCCGAACCCATTAGTTGTCCAGGCATCGAACTACTCGACTGCCTCTTCTATCCCATTTTTCAAACCCCCCCGTCGCCGACCACGGCAGGTATTAGACGACCCGGATGACCCCATCGCAGCCATTACATTGGCAGCTTTAGCTTTATCCGTAAGTCGTCGAGGTAAAATCCCCAGGTGTGAGGTAATTAGAGGTCACACAATCAAACACCGAGCCCGCCGGCGAGCTCGAGGCAAAAACAAGGTCACGATAAATTGCTCTCCAAATAGTCAAAGAGTATTATTCAGTAGGGCCCAATTGTGCAACACTGCAGTTGCACAGAGGCATTTTGCTCCGATCCCCCCCATGTCTCTCGACAGCGAGACAAGCCGAGGTCCGAACCACAGTGGTGCCCTTGAGCTCGCTGTCAACCCCTCCTATAGTAGCGGCACGTTTTCGGCGTCCGCAGGAGACGGAGGTAGAAAGCGCTTTTCGCCTTCTACGCCCGTCTCGGGAGAAGTGCCTTCGGCACTTCTCCCTCCCGGGCTATTGTAGGGCCAGGCCCTCGCCCAAAACCCGGTGGAGCTGGACGACCGCACAGGCGGTAGCCAGCATCTCTGTCCTCCCTAAACAAACCGCGCCGGTCTCTTAGCTGGCGTGCGCTCGAACAATACAGACGTGTCTCTGATTTATATTCGTATTTCATATTTTGTTAAATAATTAAATAGTTCGTTTTGTGTTATATTTTCTTTTTTTTAATAAGTTTTATTAAAGTTTTCCAAAAATATATTATATTTAAGCATTCATTCTATAAATCATACACTTTGGAAACACGATTACTTAAAATTTTCTCTATATAAAATAAATCCTAAGGTACATCTAAAAACGAAATAAACCCTTAGTACGGCGTAAATACTTAACGGAGAGTTATCCGTATTGGAATAATAATAAAAACAACATTTTTCTATAACCTATACACATTACATTTTTCAAATAAGTATTTTTTTTACTATACGAAGGAAATACTCAAATTCACGCATGTTCCGCCCATTTTAGTCAGAGCCGCGATGCATTGTCCCTGTCCGCTTTAGTAATTCTTCGGCCGTCGGACGGGGACGGATGCTATTGGCGTGCCTTACTTACGCACACATACGCGGCGCGCCTAAAAAGCTCGGGCATTGGTCCCCGTGGAGCGGATGACCATAGACTATTTATTTATTAATGATTAAACTTTATCGTTATTAATTTGACGGTTTTCATTTTCTATTGCCAGTGAGGATTCTAAAGTTTTCGTCGTATTCAATCTCTAGTTTCATAGGTCTACCGGTAAATTAAATTACCCATACTCTTTAATGGGTCAAACACCCAGGACTACGAGTAATAGGTCGATAAAGAGCATGACATTATCAAATTCTAATACAGTGTTTGGTGTTGTATGACCCTACACCTGTTGTAGAGAACCTTGAACCCATAATCGATATGTAATTGACCCTTCTCTTACATTAGCTGGCCGGCTATGAGTTTTTTCACGTGATATTTCAGTTCACTCGACGAAACATTCATGTTATTTAACTAGCACGAGATTCTGCTTACACATTCGCGTGTGTTCATTTAAACTTCAACTTGCAACGTTGGGTGATATCTACATATCAGCGGCATTCGCGTTGCATATAAGTTTTAAGATCTTTATTTTATTTGTCTCAAAATTTTAAATCACTTGCGATGCAACGAATACTCAGTACTGTATTACGATTATTACACTACTGCCCAAAAAAAAGGAGTGTTCTGTTTTCAGGTTTATGTTTGTGAGTTTCTTTGTTCCACCATAACTTCTAAACAGCTTAAGACGAGGCTGCGGAAAAAATACTGTCATTCGAGTGGATTTTTTAAGCAACTTAAATATGCAATCGACACGATAACTCAAATATTTGATTTTTCAAACCTTTTTCTATCCGTTGTCCAGACAGGAACACATTTGAAAGAAATTTACTCGATAGTTTTAATTTTTTAAAATGAAGCCTTTTCTTTAAATTATTGGATTTTTCTGGGAAACTACATCAGTTACATATCAATAATAAATACACATAGAAAGGAAATGTAGTTTATTATCCGCTGTATAAGTAAAATTTACCTAGAGTAATTAGTATTCTCATAAAAAATTAAACTGTGTTTTAGACTTACGACCTTTAGTTCTGTGCAGGATTACGGTCAATCGGAAGATTCGATATTCAACCTTATTAACTTACGATTACGAAATAAAATCAATGCGTAAGAGCTGTCCTTCAGTGCCGCGCTGTGCGCCGTTGGACGTGGACCTATCGCTCGCGCGCTATCACCTCTGCATTATAAATACGTATCTTGGTAGGTACGAGTATATCAATATGGGAAATAAAGATAACCAACAAAATAAAAAAGGATGCAGAAGAGTCGATACAAAGACTTTGCAAGAATTATGAGAGAGGCAAAAGCGTAAGTATTTTTCGTTATTAATATTTCAGTTTTTTTTTACCTATTGTACCTATGCAAATTTAATAATCATTTGTGTTTTGGTGTTTATTCTATTCATGAAACATAGGTACTATCTCTACCGAACTAAGAGATTCTATACCAACTAGGTTCCTTTAGTACTGTAATGGAGCTATAAAATAACTATATGTCGTACTAATCTAAGTATAATTAGTAGGGTACTATAATAATATCTGGTATATGTATAATTATGGTCTCACCTGATGGTAAGTGATGTGGTTGAAGGTGCCGAACAGGTATAAAGTAAAATTATCTGGCTCTAAAGTACAGCTGCCGTTCAACCGTAAATGGAGTTGAGTGTTGCTAAATAATAATAACACAAGCGTAGCAAATCAAAGCATTTAGTTTGGTGGGTAGGTACCTATATCGCAATAAAACATCGAACATTGTTTATGTCCCTCAAAACTAGATGTAGATTTATATCAATGAAAGAATATTCAGAATCAGGCAAGTAGGTATATATTCAAGATATTATATACAAAGTCACCTGCATAGGTACTTATAAATATACATTTTATCACTTAGACATGTACATATAAGTATCGATTTATACATAAATAGAGTTGAATAATTGACTGTGCTCATAAAATGCACCTTCTTTCTCATGAAAAAAATAACAAATCAGTCGAAGTCTAAGATCACTCGGACAGGGAAAACTGTCGGAGTCGCCATCTCATATAATAAGTTTAGACTGTGTTCTTCCACTACATGAAAATAAGTGAGTAATTCTTTGAATAAAGTATTGCTAAATTTGCACATTTTATTCACAGGAAATTTCGTAAAGGAAATATTTTGTATACTACCTATATTAGGCAAAAAATTATTTTGACCTATCCATAGCAGAGCAACAGGTAAAATTAAATAAAATAAAAGTTATAAATACATTTAAATTTTCTTTTTACACTGAAAAATAACACTTTACATTATTATCGCCCTGCACTTGTCACACCTCTGTAGGGTCGGTATAAACAATATATTTTTTCTGAGTACCTACACAAAAGACAACGCATTGACATAATTGTGCGGAGCAAGACTTAAATTTTATGCCCGACCTCCTATCTGAAGCAATACCCTTTTGGGAATGCCATCGCTGATATGTATTATACTCGCCTTCGCCCCCTTTTCGGTTATTAGGGTATTAGATAGATGGTAAAGAGCGATGTTGTACTCTTGACGTGCAAAAAATCTGACGTGCAAATTATCTGAATATATGTATTTAAATTCATTTATTCATATTCCCAACACCCCCTTTCTGAAGGCCGAACTTCAGCACGGCGGAGCAGTTTGTATGGTGGCCGTCTTGAAATCGCCATTTTGGATTTTTGACAGGTGTCATTCGACTGCTCTCTCGACATTTATCCTTACTTGGCACTCGTATACGAACTAACAAATTCTATCTACACATTCTAACAAATTGTGCGAAATTGATTGTCGGACAAACAGATATGTACAGTTGCTTTTCTGAAGGCTTCAGGTAACTGAATGTCTGTAAAATGTATAATTATATTTTTTGCAGGTATATATATATATATATCAATCAAAAATCTGATTGGTATCATCAAACTCGGCTAAATGCACATTTGTAATATAACTAATGCTTATTTGCCGTGTAGTATGGAGACAACAAATCAAAAATAGAAATTCTACAAAAAGAAGAAAAAATTTGGAGGGAAAAAATTGAGACAAAACTAGTCACATTCTATATGGACTGCCTTCTGCCCGAGCTGGTCGATCCCCGCCACTCAAAGAAAAGAATGATCCGGGATCAAGAATATGTGGAAACTTCTATAAAAAGAAAAAATCAAGAGGAGGCTGTCGAGGGAGACTTGCAACATCAAAGTGCAAATGCTTCAGTACCTCCTCCCACCGTAAAAAGAAGACTTAACTTAATATTGTCTTAGGTTTAAGTGTTTGTTACGCATAGTAATTAAACAACATTAAACGGTTTAAATCGCGTATATTTATCATTATTTTTGTCATGACGTTTCAAACACTTTGCAGTGATCTTGGTCACGGGGTGACGACCGGGGGGACTGCAAACTTGACTTTCCGTTTCCGATACTCGTTATTTCTCACGCACACTTTTGCATTTCATTAAAATTGTATAAATGGAAAACTATATATTTTTTATTTCATAAATCATTTTTGTTAATTCATATACATATTAACTTAATGTGTCTATAACCTCTGTAGACTATCCACGAATATCTGTATTATGATAGTCCACTTACTAACAATCTAAGAATCCACTGTTTTTATTTTAATGTCTAATTTAGTCACCTGTTCCAGTGCCACTCACTGTCTCACTTGTCTGTTATGTTGCATTAAAAGAAGCCTGTATAACATGTTCTCTACAATGTTTCTGCAGTCGTGTGTTTTTTATTAAATATCCCAATAATTAAACCCCTTACAATTGCATATATACATTCTTCTGCAAGTTTGGTAAAAAAAATCTTATCCTGCTGTTTAGAAGTGGCTAGATCTACTTATATCTGGTTGGTCTAATTTTTACCATAGTTGGTATCTAAAAGCAGAGTGGTAGTAAAATAACACCATTCTGTTTACCACTGTAACTGAAAAATAAAACGTACTAGGATGTATACGAACATATTTTCAACATTAGTAATTAATAGTTAAAAATTATATGATAGCAATAAAGAAAAACAACCTACTTTATTTTATTATGGGAACGTGTACAGTTGCACAGTTATGAAAAACTATAATTCATATTTGTATGACGAGTCATGGTATTATGAATGGTCATATTTAATCAAATCAAATCCATTTATTTCAGGTCAATTGTACCCATATTCACCGAATATAATATAATATTATGCTCATTCAATTTGATGATATTTTACTTTATTCTAATGATGTGTAATCTGATTAATCGTATTCCAAGATACTGAGAACAATGTTGATTCATTCATAAATTATCGTCCACGCGGATGCCAAGGGGTAATGAAATTTTTATAGGTAGTTTAATCAGTAGAAATCACTTTCGTTACTACGGAGAATTTAATAACACCCCATTTATCAATATATATCGTGCCGTTTGGGCTGTTATGTACCATCATCATATTCCGACCCACGTCTCACTTTATGTTGGTTTGGTGCAATACGTTTTCTCTATAAACACAGAAACTGCGACACAACAACATAGCAAAGAAAATTAAAAATAAACAACTTGAAAACATTTTTTAAATTAAAAAGACTGGAATAACTCGTTGATATCGCTTCAATATGATCTCAATTTTGTGCTTATGACGTCGACAGGTTATTTGATATACTGATGACTACAGACTTTTCAAGAGAGATTATTATTCACATATTATTTATAGATTTTATCACTGGTTAACAATAACTTTCGTCTATATTCACAGTTGCCACTTACATTAGTTGCTAGAAGCACTGCGATCGTCAAGGCATTTTGGCAAATTACTTTTAGTAAGTTGACTGTAACTGGCAAACCGTTTGACCGATGTTGATGGAATTAAAATGAAACCAATTAAAAGTTAAACTGTACTAGCAAAAAAATAATCTTCAAGATTGTAAGGTTCAGTAAAAAAGTTATGTGTGGTCAAACATAAAATAAATAATAGACAAGTCAATTTAGGAACCATCATTCTTTATTCAAATTCAAATTCAAATTCAAAATCATTTATTCAATTTAGGCGTCTACGACGCTCTTATGAAGGTCAATTACAAACTTTAATATTGAAATATTCTACATTGTACTGCCACGTTCAGCAAAAAAAATTTATAGAGCCACTGCGAGAAGAACGGGCAAGAAACTCGGGGCCATTCTTTTAAACGTCTGTTTACAATTTGTTATAAACAATATAATACAATTATTACAATATTTGTTTAAATTACGTAGGAGACAGGTGATGGCTTGGCAGAGGTGGAATTTTCCAAGCATTTTTGTCGTTTAAGTAATCACAAACTGTGTAGTAGGATTTCTTAATCAAAATGTTTTTCACATGTAATTTGAATTTTCCTTCTGTGAGCATTGTAATATGTTCGGGAATTTTATTATAAAACCGCACACAATTACCTAAAAAGGACCTTTTATTTGTCTTTGCTAATCTAAAACACGGTACTATTAATTTATATTTGTTCCTAGTGTTGTAATCGTGGTTGTCACTGTTTAATTTAAATTTACTCAAATTTTTCCAAACATACATAATATTTTCAAATATATACAGACTCGGTAAAGTTAATATATCAATTTCTTTAAAAAGATCCCTTAGAGATTCCATAGGATCCATTTCATATATGGCTCGAATTGCACGCTTTTGTAAGATAAAGATTGTTTCCATCTCAGCAGCAGCTCCCCACAGCAATACACCATACGACATAATACTGTGGAAGTACGCGAAATAAACTAGCCGTGCAGTAGCTACGTCTGTTAACTGTCTTATCTTACAAACTGCATATGCAGCAGAACTAAGTCTTCCGGCTAGATCATGTATATGTGGATCCCACTGTAAAGTTGAGTCCACTTTGATTCCCAGAAAGACTGTCGCTTTGTCAATAGAGAGTTTATCTAAGCCAAGCTTAATGTTTGGTTCAACATAAGGAACATTTGGTAAAGAAAACTTTAAACATTTGGTCTTTTTTGAATTTAAGAGAAGATTATTAGCGGCGAACCATTCAGAGATCATAGATAACACATTATTTACATGAATGAGTTCACTATCTTTCCTATCTACTTTAAAAATCAGAGAGGTATCATCGGCTAATAAAACAATATTGCAGAAATCTTTGACCATGCAAGGCAGATCATTAATTTACGCTAGGAACAGAAAAGGTCCCAAAATTGATCCCTGCGGAACACCTATTTTTACCAAAGACCCGGAAGAAGTATTGCCATTTATTCCAAATATCTTTAGGGAAGTCAGTTAAATATGTATAATATATATACCAATACATACATAATAATATATGCCAATAAAGTCGAGCAGACATTATCATATTGTAAAAAGTAAAACTTTTGGCTTTAGTTTTATGAGCTACTGTCGACCGTAAGGATAATTTTGAAAAGTAAATCAAATAATCAATTTCTTAGTAAGAAATATTAGTAATCTTGATAAAAATAAAAACGTGACATCAATTGCAGTATATACAAAGTTACTTTATATAGCGAAATTCATCACGTGAATAAGATTATAAAAAAAGTTGAAATCGTCTCAATGGTATCTGTGTTCGCGAATCTAATATGAAGTACACAAAATGTTTTTTTAAGCGAGACGCGTGCGCCGCTGCACATCGAGTCGTTCGGTGCAGCGGGGATCGTTGCGCCGGGTGGGCGGAGCTATTGTGGCAATTATTTTTGACTGCCTCGACTTAACCGATTTTAACGTATCAGATACCATTACATTTGTCATGATAGCCCAAGTGACACTAGGTAGGTACATAAAAATAATAATACTAAAAAACTGTTGGATTTTAGAAGCCATATTGTGAGAAATATGTTTTTTTTCTTCGAAATACATCGAGAGGCATATCAGAATGAAGGGCTTTAAAAAACAATTCCAGAAATATATAATAACTTCTCTTAAAAAACACAGATTTGCATTTTACAGGAAGCCTAGATCGATTTGAGCCTCGTAAATATCTTAATAAAGAGTCGTAACGCACACTTCAATGTGGTAATTTGATTTTTGAAAATTTGCTTAAGTTTTTATTTTAAACTATAATTACTATTTAGGCGTATACGGCCTTTTAGCACAAGCTATTTCACGTGCGAATTACTACGTGATCTTTCCTCCCACGCGGAGTGAATAGTATGGGGGCGGTACCCGATTTGAGATTAATTACGCAGTGGTAAACACCACTGCGTCGTCTTAATAATATACACGTAAATTTTGGTGACCAATAACACCTACCTCACATAGGTGAAATATCGGTAAAGAGATGATCAGTAAACAGGGAACTTATTTGTTCCATACATAATACATCCGCTTAAAAATCATAAGAATTTTAACGAAGCTTTTGTTGTATTCCTATACTAATATAGGTAAAGAGGAAAGATTTGTATTTTGTATGCAACGAATAAAATGAAATACTACTGGACTGGTTTGGATGAAATTTAGTATGGAAATAGTTTGAGACCCGGAAAAGTACATAGGGTAGTTTTTACCCAACTGCGCAAAAAGAGGTTAACGGTTTAGCAAGATTACCGAAAAACGCGCGGCCGCAACCGCCGCCCCCGCCTGAAATTTAGTCGGTAATAATTTTGGTCATAACAGCAATAAGTCGGTAGATAAACCTAAGCAAAATTAATTACGCTTCACCTCCCTTACATTTCAATATATCAAGGTAAAAGGTAAAGTAGAAAGGTCTTCAACTTCAGGGTATAATGACCTTGAGAAATACCTTTTCACACGCGACACGGTAGACGGTACTGACGGTAGGCTCCTACGGAATCGTTAATTTCTGGAAGTAGGTGTAGAAATAACATATACCTACCTATGTTATTTTTACACTTCCAGAAATTACATGTAAATCACATTTAGGTCGAGCTGCCGGCACAGCTGCCGTTCACCGCTACATGCAAACGTCGAAGGAAGGAAAACTTCCTTTTATTTGTGACACTATGTTATGTAGCAAAAAATAATCCTTATGATGAAATTTTTCGATCGGCACGATAAAACTACAGGGTAATTTATTTTCTCGTGTAACGGGTTTAATTCTCGGTTCAACCATGTAATGATTTAAATATCTATGAATGCAGTATAAATTGTTTTTTATATTCAAATAATGTCATCTTTCAGTAAAATGTTCCATCTACAAAATTCAAAGACGTCCCACTTCGATGCCATGTGGCATCGAAGTGGGACGTCCTGTATACTTATACTTAGAGAATTGAGGTCTTATTTAGACAATTCAGCCAAATTATGCAATACCTGGGCTTGATCTGACAGAGGGCAGGCTAAAATACAATTAATAAATCCGATATCAAATAGAGACCTTCTATAACGCGCACTCATTACAATTAGGGGATGTTATTTTTTGTATCAAAAATACAAACTTATTTGATGGTATATGAGCGGAGCAAATCCTAAGAGCGGTCACTAATTTCTTGCGACTGAGAAAGTTGTTAACTATCCGTGGGTATTTTGTGATCTGTAGTTGAATAGTACCGTACGAAATATCTTTCTCTTTAGATCTCTCATCAAAATATTCTTACCACAATATTCTACATTTATACAACTAATTTAAACTGATCAGAAAATATTGGAAGTACCTCAAATGGAATGCCATCTACAGTGGCTTGTTTAGCCAACGAATCAACAATATCATTTCCGTTATCTGTATATGAGATGGAATCGATTGTAGATACTATAGTTTGTCGCTTGATATTAAACTTATTAAGATTGACTTCAATATTCGGTAGGAAATTGGTGCGCCTCGCGTTGTCTGAGAAGTACATCGAGCCAAATGCTACAGAGAACTTTGGAATCCGTCATCACAACAAAAACGCCAAAATTTAATAATTCGATGTAAGAGAGCGCATCTGCCATCGCAATCATCTCAATATGCATTATCGATAAAACGGAATCAATCCTATAAGCGTAACGCGACAACCTTGTATTACAATCTTACAAGTGTCATACTCCATTCATCATTTAATTTGCTCTTAACACTTAGAGAGATTTTATATTTCGTATATACTACTGACCAGTAAGTATGTAAATTACTTACTGAAAAAAAAACATAGTACTAGACACATTAGAGTTTAGCCATTATAACATGGTTATAGAAGGGAGGCTCCAAATATATATCTATCTCTTTTTTTGGTATGACATTTTATGAGATAAGACATAATATAGACATTATTATATATTTTTAGAGCCTTGAACAGTCATTTTACAGTCTGCAATGCGACGCAGAAAAGCCCTAATATGAATGTAACCTTTAATATTAATTTAACGAATTTGTTATTAAACTTTCTTTCATTTTTGAGAGAAGCATTATACAAGCCTCAAACCAGTAAGAAAACCATCCTGGCCTCGTATATAACCGGACCTCACCTGCAGTTCGCTCCGGTTAACTCATGCTTAGCCAGGAAGGCTTACAAACTGGATTCTGCAGTAAATGAAAGTAAAGAATGATGAATGAGATCCAATCAATAGTATAATTGATTGGATCTCATTCATCATTCTTGGCATACCAAAGTCTCTTTGCTTAGTATAAATTGCGTTCAGAAGCTATAAGCTATATAAACGCGTTTGCCTTTCGGCACAGATGATAAAAACAAAATTGGCGGCAAAGCTGAACATTGGTGTTGGTTTGTTGTTTACACACTTAATAAGTAAATAAAAATGTAATAATTAAAATGAGTTCCAACGGCTCAGAGAGTGAAATGGTGATTGATTGTACTGCACCAGATTTAAAGTCAGAAGCCAAATTGACAATGGAAAACCTGCTTCCAGCGAAGTAAATAGAAAAATACATAATATGAAAATTTTATGATTTGGAAAACCGAGAAATAGGTATGTATTATTTACCTGCATCCTTTTGAGAAAAGCACTCAGTATAAGCTTATGCCTCGGTGAAAATGGCCATTGCCTCTCTCGTATTAGTGAAGCCCTCGCCTACGGCTCGGTCTTTGAACACATTCTCGACCTGTTATGCCTATTTCACGGCCTTTGCAATAATGTACTATTATTATAAAAACTAACGTGGTTTTCACTCATTTTTAGTAAATAATACGGGATAACTCACGTGAATCAGTCAGATAGCTCCGACTATAGTTTCAACCACATTCGGTGGTCTTTTTCAAGGAGAGCTCGGGACGCCCGCGTTGACGTCTCGCTTAGCACTGCGGGCGGCAGCTCATAGCCCGCGTGACGTCATCGGTTGGTGCGAGGGGTGGGTCGCAGTTGGTTGTGTCGTCGAGTTCTGATGCGAGTCCTCTTGGTCGTTGGTGAAATCCCGGCTAGCATGGGGAACGTCCCAGCAAAAAGAGCTCACTATATCTCCACTAGACCCGTCCTTATCATACAAATCAGTTCCATGAAGACACGGCTTCCAGGTAGGTGACAAAAACCATCCTCCGTCTCTATTGAAGTTTGGACGTCTACTAATTTCAATAGATTCTCGGATCTTGCGAGGCACGAAGAACTTTTCTCTCGACAAGACCCGAGTTTTGTCGAAGCGGATGTAGTGTCCTGCACCAGATAGCAGAGAATGTTCTGTCACGGCTGAGCTGTTGATATCCTGATTCTTCATGGAGCGTATGTGCTCCGTAAGTCTAGTGGAAACGTTCCTGCATGTTTCTCCAACGTAACATTTACCACAGTCACAAGGAATTAGGTAGACACCGGGGACTCCCAATGGGTCCCTATCTTTGGGAGAGCGAAGCAGCTGTCTGAGTTGTCTTAGAGGGCGGAATACTGTCTTGATGCTGTACCTTCGGCGTAACAAGTTTCCAATTTTATCCGTGATTCCCTTTATATATGGCAGGTATGCTGCCGCTCTTTCCACTGATGCTGGGCGTGTCTTGGACGACGCGTTCGCAATACGCCAACTGTGCCTCCACTTGTAACCATTGCTTTGCAGAACACCTTTAAGATGGTTTAGCTCAGTATCCAGGTATTCAGGACCGCATATTTTTAATGCTCTGTTTGTAAGCGTCCGTGGTACTGAGGCTAGATGCGCTGGGTGGTGGTGAGAATCCGCTCTGAGATACCTATTTGTGTGTGTTGGCTTGCGATATATTGAGTGCGATATATGGCCGACTGAGTCGCGTTTAACCAACACATCCAGAAAAGGCATTGCGATATATTGAGTGCGATATATGGCCGACTGAGTCGCGTTTAACCAACACATCCAGAAAAGGCAGTGCTCCTTCTTTTTCCCGCTCCACCGTAAAAGCAATTTTTGGGTGAACGCTGTTAAGGTGTTCACCGAATGTGGTTGAAACTATAGTCGGAGCTATCTGACTGATTCACGTGAGTTATCCCGTATTATTTACTAAAAATGTACTATTAATTATGTGACATTCAACTTTACTTACATCTATTTATACGAACTTTTCTTTAAACTTTCGTGAATTAAACTCATGTTCCTAAATCACTAACGGGTCTACCCACGCACGAATTGACATCAAGATGGTATTTTGACTGAACTTGACGTTTCGATCAAGTTGCATTGACCGTGGTCAAGAGTAGACTGAAGGAGCGGCTATGTCATCGTCTTGAGGAGCGGTGAGAGCGATTTAAATCTACCCCCGTTAGGTTGTAATGTCTTTATCAGTGTCACCTCGACACACTACACTACAGTGTCGGAACTCGCACGCGGCGGCAAATTACAACTCGAGCACTTTCTAATTACAGGATTCTACGATGTAGACTATTTAAATCCATCCTCTCGTTTGAAATTTTTGTACGTCCAATTCTAGAGTAATAATGGCGTACAGTGGAGAGAATTATTGGGTCATGTAGCTGGATCCAATGGTTAGGTACTGTGGGATTTTTCATAAATAATAATAGTAATAATTCAATCAAATTTAATGACCGAGCTCGAAGCGTATGCGAAGCGTCTCCGATTCAGATACGGCAAAGAAGCTTTTGTATTTGCAGCGAATGTCCACACAAGTCGCATTTTCAGTCTTCAATCCAATCATACTTCGCGAGGTCTCCACCTCAGAGCCACTAGTATATACATGTGGCGAACGCCACAAATTTTTCGTAGGGCAAACGTAATGCAATGACCACAAAGGACAAAAACCTTAATAAGAGTTCCGATTCTTTAACGCCATTTCACTTTCATTTTCCTACTTTTATTCCGAGGTTGCTGATAGGCCAGCTTTGGACCACTATCTCACTCGATGGTAAGTGATTATGTGGTCGAAGACATTGTTCAGACTAACCTAGAATTACTGGCTCTCAAGGACAGCTGCCGGAACACACGGTTAGGTGCTTGGCGACAGATTTTCTACTTGAGGGTGGTAACTAGCCAGGCGGGCATTCGCAAAATACCTTACCACCATACTTTAACGTCCTAAGACAACAACCGGGACCGATGGCGGAGCGCTTCAAAATTGTTTGTCCTTTACGGTAAATAGACGAGAAAGAACTAGCTTATAGTCCTCGGATTCTTGAGATACGAAGTCTACGGCGTTTATGTACATGGTTTGCAGCAAAGCTTGGGATAGATTTGTTCAAATAAATATGAAAATTGAAAAAATTGGCATGACAATTAGTGTATTTCATTAATGTAACACCAATTAGTACGAAATATTACAACACATTTTCATGGGGCTCAAAAGGAATTAAAATTACTTTTGGCCCCTATGGGGCTCAAAAGGAAAAAATATTCCTCTTGTCCCCCACTGGGGGCGAAAAGTGGGGGACAACAGGAATAACCCGTTTTTGAGCCATAACCACGGTAATGTTATCTATGCACGTGCACGCTCAGTAGTAATATCACTAGCGGTCACCCATCCAACTCCTGACTGCAGCGGACGTTACTTAGCTTAGTTGATCGATTAAGAACGGCTAAGCCACGGTAATGATCATTAGGTACCGTGTTTTTTTTTTTTCGCTGGGAATAATGCATTACGCATACCCCCCCATTGGGGGATGGGGGGGTTATGTGGGACTCCCCGGTAGAAGACCGGTATACCCACTAAACGACCCAGCGGCATTCCAGCATCGTCTGTATGGAGGAGGACTGGGAGACTGGCAGAGCCTTTACGTCCAGTCCTCCGCCGACGACCTCCCGCTTAACAGCGGGGCCTACACGCCCCTCCCCGGGACACGGGAGGGGCTCGGAAATTACCAGGAATGCGTGGCCATTCCCGCTCCACGGAGGTGGTGAGTATGTGCAATGCGAGAGAAGACGCCCCCGCGCCTTTCTCTCGCTACTCACCACCGGGATGGGGAAGGTGATTATTCAATCGCCTTCTCCCACCCCTTCTTCGCCTACGCAGAGGCGCAGCAATTACTGGCTGATGGCGATACTGAATGGGTGACCGCTGGTGACATTAGGTACTACTGAGCGCTTCCGTGCTTCGGAGGGCACGTTAAGCCGTCGGTCCCGGTTGTTGTCTTAGGATGGCAGTCGTTATAGCATGGTGGTAGGGCACTTTGCAAATGCCCGCCTGGCTAGCTACCACCCTCAAGTTGAAAATCTGTCGCCAAGCACCTAACGGTGTGTTCCGGCAGCCATCCTTGAGAGCCAGTAATTCTAGGTTAGCCTGAACAACATCTTCGACCACATCATCACTTACCATCAGGTGAGATAGTGGTCAAAGGCCAAACTATAAGGCATAAAAAAAAATTAAAAAAAAATCAAGGGGGTCGTCCTCCCTTGCGCGCTCTGCCGCCTCCTTTTGAGAAATAACCTCTTCGCAAAAGGAGGCGACCGCTGCCCAGGCCCCCTCGCTCCTCAACATGGCATTGACCACACTGGGAAGCGGAGATCCGGCCCGACTACTGCGACCAAGCCGAGGCGCAGGTTGGACCATGATGGGCACACCTCTAGGGTGTGCTGCGCCGTGTCTTCCGCCGCGGGATCATTAGGTACCGTGCCATAACCTTTGATACCACACGACAAATTATTGTCACTCATCAACAAGTAAGACAGATCTAGGACTACTGTGTACGCCGGATAATCCAATTTTTTAAATATTTTTATGTTTGCAATAATGAAAGCTCTGCGGATTACATAACAAAATTACAAATTTACCAGAGGAAAAATTTATAGAAGTCATGTGCGGGATTCCAACCCGCGTCCATCCGGGTATGCTCTAATCCACTTGAGCTAATATGACAATGAGTCGTACTTCAAATTTTTCCTATCGTTCTTTAACCATCGTATTGGGATGGAGCGACATAATATATAGTTAAACTTACGTTGTACTAAAAACAAGACAAATTTTTAAATTCAACTTTAAACTTGTTAATGATGACGCAACCCAATAATTTTAAGATTTTTATATTTAAAAAAAATTTTAATAACGTAAATTTGTAATTTTGTAACGGATAATCGACTGTTGAACATAGCCTCCCCTGATATGGGGGTTTGCCATAATCCCCACGCATGGCAGGCGGCTTGGGGATCGCAGTGTGAGATATCAATTCCTCAGAAAGCGCTGCTGCCCATCTTTAGTCCTCTTACGACACCCACAGGCAGAAATAGGGGAGGTGACATTCTAGCGGACAATTTGATCCTGGATTAAGTAGGTACCACTCTAAAATATGTGTTAGCATCAATGATATTATATATAAAAGGAGGTTAGCATCGAGAAAGTAACTCCGGGGTTTAAAGCCAGAGAATTGTAAAAAAATCTTAGTTTAAAGCTCGTTTTTTTTGTGTTAGCTACCAAACTAATTGTAGTAGGTATACATATAGCTCTATAACGGAGAATGCTCTCAGGAGCTGTTTGATCTTATACCGGCTTCGCGATTCTATCATCGTACCTCGCGTCGCCGTTTGAAAGCTCATCCACACATAATCGAGTCCTGGAAGTCTCACACTGCTCGATTTATACGTTCCTTCTTACCGCATACTTGCAAAATGTGGAATGATCTTCCAGCTAGCGTTTTCCCGCAGAGCTACAATATGGATTCCTTCAAAAAGGGTGTTAAAAGAGTCTTACAGGGTCTGCAACGCATTGGTAACGCCCCTGGTGGTGGTAAAACATATATAGTATAAGCTTATAGCAATGTTATCTACCTATATATGTAAGTAATATTGATACATTGTGGGAATATTAAAATAAAAGCTACTTTAAAAGCATACTGAATCGTACTTACAAGCTTACAACCTCAACAGCTATATTAATTACACGTATTTTCAAAAATCCTTGCACCAAAGTCACCTGTTGTTTTACTATCTTCTCAACAGAAGTAGGTAATTCACAACACAACAACACACACGTTTAGCACAGATTTGTTTTTAGCTGAAACTAGTCGTTTAAGAATAACATGAAAATACATTTGTTGACATAATTTCGTTGCCAAGGGCAACGCTTGCAAATGTCAAAGGTAGAGAGCTAAGGTATATTGGGGTAAGTAAGAACACAACATTTCTGACTTCATAATATACATACGTTCTTTCAAATAAACGTTACAAAAAAAACCGTAGTTGTTTATTTTTTTTTCAAGTATTAGTACTTCAGTACTAATATTATAAATGCGAAAGTAACTCTGTCTGTCTGTTACGCTTTCACGCCAAAACTACCGGACCGATTTGAACGAAATTTGGTATGGAAATAGTTTGAGACCCGGGAAAAAACATAGGATAGTTTTTATCCAACTGCGCAAAGAGAGGTTAATGTTTTTGCGCGATAACCGACATACGCGCGGGCGGAGCCGCGCCCGGAAAGCTAGTAGGTATTATTTATATCTCATACCTACTGATAACAGGCACACATTTTGTTAGATAAACTTACTATAAAATACCTACAAAAAAATTTGACAACCCCTAAATTTTTACTTAATATTAACTTTACAGTAATTACTGTAAAGTTAATAAAATAATTATTTTATACATAAGTAAAGTACCTACATAAAATGTTTATATGTAATTTTCGATCTGAATTAATCTATGTATCTAATATTAATAATATGTCAAGATTATTATCAGCAGGTTATATAGCTATTGGATATTATTTTTATAGATTTGGTAGGATTCTTTCAATAATATTTTTGAATACACTTCATCTGATCGAAAGAAGTGTTTTTCAATCACTTACTCACCAATAACGTAAAACGCTTCTTTCGATCAGATGAATTCTACTCCCTAGTCTGGTTGATGATAATGACCACAATCCGTTTTTTTATGAATTCTGTGTGAAAACACATTTGTAATAATTTTAACTGAATTGTAGAAAAACGTGATTCAGCTATGAATATCTACCAGCAGTACCTGAATGATGATTTCAATAGAAATAAAGTTATAAATTGAACTTTACACCAATAATGAAATAGCTATTGTAAATCCATTTGACAAAGCAGCATTAAATAAACAAGAGAAATGTAACCCAGATTTCATGGGAAACGTGAGCCCGAAGCTATCGGTTGCTTCTTATCAACATAAAATTCAATCTATACAAAAATTCACAATGCTAATAAAATTCTACACGGTTAGTTTCACGCGAAAAATAATCAGGCACACGAATTTAATTACGTTTTCATGAAAATTCCTCAATTTGCTGTCATCTAGCGGCAAAGCTGCGAACTACATACTCTAAATCGATAGAACGACCTGTCGCAAGTGGTGAGAGAAAAAAAACAAAACCTGTTTAGTTCAGTGACGTCTGTCACTGTTTTTGTGTCGTGTTTCGTACGAAGCCAAAGGTGCTTTTAATTTTCGTGTTTCAATACGAAAATATACAAAAACTTTTGTATTTGATACAATATTAACATCCATAAGTTTACAGTTTGCAAGTTACAAGTGTAGATTGTTTGATATAACGTAGTGTTTGGTTTATTGTCATTTGAGACCCGACGGGTGAATGAAACGAAACCCTGATAGTGCTTATAAATACGGAAAAAAATGTGCAATCAGTGACACTCATTTGTGATCAAGTGTAATAATGTATCTAAACGTTTTTAGCGTGGATTGTGACACAGTAAAATAATTAAGAAATGGGTTACAGTTGGAAGCATCACAAAGTGAAAATAAAAACGTTTTCTTTAGTGATTGTAAGACTATGGATGTGATTACGGATTTGTCTCCTCTAAGTAAGTAGAATTTACTTAATGCTTTCTATCATCTATGCAGGCTCAAAAGAGTAGGGAGGGCAAGCAAGGCCCTTCGGGTGAGTGACGAAAACTTTGATCAACATGAAAGTATTTACCTAGTCATAACTCAATTTCTGAACTTAACCTACTTGTAGTAGTTTTACTATGTGACCTTTTAGTTATCTAAATATCTCTTAGTTCTAAAAGAAGTTGATTAATCTTATCATTGCAAAGTATTTAACTACATACTTAGAGAAAAAACACAAATTATCAATAATATTTTTTATATCAGCTAATATTCTTTTATTATGATGTAGGTATTTTCTGTTATTTTATTCGGTTTGTTTGGATATACAAAATTCAAAATGTAGGTACTTACCTAGGTAGGTATAGTTGGTCTTAAAATATCATTAGTGCAGAATCATAGTTTTGCTTCAGTATTATTTCACAGACTTCATAAAGCATGTGTTGATGTTTCCTCACAATACTTCAACTGTAGGTAGGTACCTACCGAGGTAGGTACACTGGATATAATTTACAATTCCTGATTTTGTTTCTCTGTTTCATTTTTTATAACCATATTCCATTCAGGTAGGTATGTATAGGTATATTACAGGTATTTTCATACCTACCTACCTACCTATAGTTTTATTCTATCAAATCATATTAGGTATATCAAAATTCTATCATCAACCTATATTTTCGGTGTATTTAGCATGATTTTGCATTCTCTTTTAAATGATCCAGCTACTGTAACCGACGATACGAAACTAGAAATCACTGGATCTTTAACGGACCCTCTAGGCCACTATTAACTAGGTAGGTACCTACTTAAGCAATTTTTTCGTAGAATTGAATCTTAAAAGGGGAATCGAAACAGACCTTTATTGGTCAAAAAGCTTTGGAAATTCCATCTGGTTGTGATTGAGGAAGGCGTGGAAAAAATATGTCAAGATGACCAGCGTCATTAGGAGAGAGATTCTATCCGAAGTCTCATGACGCCGGCACGTCAGCAAATTTATAAACTTGTGGACGACATAACTAACTAAGTGCATTTTTAATATTCGCTAAATTGGTAAACGCAACGCACCTCACTAAACAAGCACTATAAAGAGACATGAGGCAAAACACGTGTCATCGAGTGATTATTTCGTTTTCCGACATGAATTTTGATGTAGACATAACAACCGTGTCTTTGCAAATAGGTATGATCCATGTAACCGTGAAATTTGGTTTCAGTAGTGTTCTATCGAAAAATTTTTTTTAGCAAAAAATGGAATCGTCTTCAACACCCAAAAGTGTGAGATAACTTGTTGGCGGTACCATGATGGTTCAAAAGTACCTATTATCACAATATTGTGCGCATGGTACCGACTTCGACAAGTTATTTCACACTTTTGGGTGTTGAAGTCGGTTCCATTTTTTGTTAAGAAAAAAATTTTCAATCTTTTTAGTGACCCTTGCTGCTTACGGGGTCGATTGTCATTCATTCTCAACGACTATATCATCAAGATAGGTACATATTTCTCAGTTATTGGAGTGTAACTCAAAAAGGGCTTGACCGATTTTGATGAAATTTAAAATGGGACCAAACGACAAGCATCAGCTTTCAAACAAAAAAGAATTTTCAAAATCGGTTCACCCAGTCAAGAGATCTGAGGTAACAAACATAAAAAAACACGAATTGAGAACCTCCCCCTTTTTTGGAAGTCGGCTAAAATATTATAGGTAACCAGCAATGGCTATAAGTTACATATTTATCTTGTATATTATCGAAATAGCAAACATTTTTGAATAGTTTTTAGTATGCATTTGGAATATAACAAAATCACATTTTACTTTGATTGGTTTTAAACTACGTCTTCTAGGTAACAATCAGGTAAATATGACTGCTATGACTTGTAGGTTGACTAAGTGCCTTTATTGTAGTAGCTGTAGTATTGTATATAGTTCATAGTATTTTGTTTAAATAAAGGCATACCGCCGTTTAAAAAGAATCAGGTAAAACAAGTCTAAATTCTGTTTTGTTTTTACTTTACTCGTATAATGATAAGAACAAACGTAAGAACGAACAATACCTACCATGTTACGGCAACACAAAGATGTCTCCAACCAAAATAAACTGGCAAGTGATCCAAGTTTCTATCGAATTAAATAACAAGCTAAACCTACTAGTTGTTTTGCTAAGCCAGTTCGAATCGTGACCGAAGCCGGTTCGTGACGGGGCCTGCAGTTATTTGCGAAATCTGCCGTTTGTGGCGAATAGCATAATATAATAATCAAGCGAGAAGTCAAACTAACAATGGACTTACTACATTTTGGATATGACGTTTATGTAGTAAAGTTTTACGTGTGTTAGAATTATAAATTTATAATACACTAGCTTTCCGGGCGCGGCTCCGCCCGCGCGTATGTCGGATATCGCGCAAAATCATTAACCTCTTTATGCGCAGTTGGATAAAAACTATCCTATGTTTTTTCCCGGGTCTGAAACTATTTCCATACCAAATTTCATTCAAATCGGTCCAGTAGTTTTGGCGTGAAAGTGTAACAGAGAGACAGAGTTACTTTCGCATTTATAATATTAGTACTGATAAACAAATGCGACGTTATGTGTCGTTGGAACCTTCAAGGTCTTAAAATATTTTATCAGATGTTAAGAAAAATCTTATTCCCAAAGGAAGGTAATTTAGAACTCTTTGAAATTAAAAAAAACTCTTTGTGCTGTTTGTACAGGTGAACCAATTGTGAATATTATGCTATACTCTTTAACATATGAAATGACTTATAAGTAGTTTTATCGAGAAAGTTCAAGAAGACGTAAGTTGTGTAAAACATGCGGAAACTTGCTTTATACCAAATTATCATAAGTGACCTGCTATGGTGCCCAGAATTACTAGACTAGTATCTAATTATTAGCCAGTGTGGTAAGAACTTAATAAAAAGCAGTAAAATCTTTTATGCTAAATAAATAACTTTTATTACACATATTTTCAATAAAATGATTTATTTTCGTTAAACTCATCACAAAATGAATCCATAGCTTATACAGCTTGTCTTTTGTTCGGTATTTATTGTGGAAACTGAATGAAGGATGATTTATAATAACGTAGTAAGTGTGATAACGTAGGCCTCTTGAGCAATTAGGCATTACAGTGAGCACCAGATCTGCAGTGTCATCTGACACTGCATTCGAAACTAGAACGCAGCTTTAAGTCTATAACTGCATGCAAACTGATTAGAGGTAGAATATCTAGTCTATCTCTAATCAGTTTGAAATAATATCATAAATAAGGGTCGAGAACTTATGAAGAATACTTCTCAGTGTCATGCAGAACTATGACACTGAAATAACTGTCATAGGCAAGCCTGGTTGTCATCAAACCGATTTGTATATTTTCTCTCTTAACATCACAAGAACAAGGAATTCTGACAATCGTTTTGAAGCAGTGATAGCTCAGTGGCTTTGGCTATGGACTGCCGCGGAGCAGGTCCATGGTTCGAATCCCGCCGCGAGCTTGAGCTTCACCGCAATGTGAAAGGGCTTTTTACGAATGCCCGCCTGGCTAGCGACCACCCTCAAGTAGAAAATCTGTCGCCAAGCACCTAACGGTGTGATCCGACAGCTGTCCTTGAGAGCCAGTGATATTACAGGCACATGAGACTTAACAACTATGTCTGAAAGTGACGGGCGCAGTGCAATTCGTGACTTGTGCCGAAATGCATCTGTTATAGGCAGAGGTTAGTCCGCTTAACATTAGGTGGGCCTCGTGCTTGTTCCGTCATAGTAACATAAAAAAAATCGACAAGTCGGTACTTAAACTCACATAATTTAAAGAATGTAATTCCTAATCAGTAATCACGGACCCATTTCTAGCAAATAAATGTTTAATTTCATGTTAAATCGCGCTTTCTACTACATAATCTTCTAGTCATCTAGTGCAACCAGACTATATTATATCTATGTATCCTGTTTACGATAGCTTATTGCATGCTGTATCCAGATTTAGATAGTAGTTCAAAAACCAGTTTTTACGTGAGTCATATGCGATTTTGAACGTCTTGATGAAAAGGTCACAAATAATCTTCTTGTTTGTAATCTTCGAGATGCTTGAATAGGTGCTATTATGATGGGCGATATATGCAATAACAATAATAAAGAAAGTAACGATATGAATAATGAAAACTGATTGCGAACAGCAACGTCCTAGGACTATTTAGTCAGTAAATATTATTTTAACTATCTCATAATTTTAGACATAGCTTCCTGTTACATATATTTTAGGAGTCAAATGTCAAAGTACTACAGCAGTTATATATTTTATAATTAAAACTATAATATTTGTAGTTTGGCCAAATATTATGCAATATTTAGCTACGAATAAGTGTCTCCAACATAAATATCATCATTTTTGTTAGTATGTGTCCGCCCACTTCAGTGCATAGGTAGGTTTTCGTCACGGTTGTAATATTGATCATATTATCTTGAAGATCTGAACCAATCCCAATATCAACGTCCATATCAGACAAAAAGATTGAGGCCCGATCCTTGATCGTGCGAACACGCCAATTGAATAATGATATGTGAACGATGTCAAGGAGCTAAGGTCCGTAGCCCTAGATGAAGGCACAAAGCCGGACCCGTTTCTGGGACCAGCCGTCCCATTATCTACTTGCTGTCACCATTGTGCTCGACAGGTCACTGTGTAAGTCATGAGGGGTAGGCGACTTTAAAAGTGATGAATACTTTAGATTTTCGTAAGTATTGATATTCCTTCAATTCCACAAAAAAGGCACAATATCTTACTTCTTGCTAGAATAACGTAAAAGTATTTCATGTTAAAGAGAGGGACAACCAGTGTAGAACATGTTCATGGTCAAAGAGTTAAAATTAATATATTTATATTCTATTTTTTCGCGATTTGAAAACTTACCTTCTAAGTTATTTAAGAAACTATTTGGGACTAACATTGAGGTAATCCATGTGTTTTTTACTCGTCAAAATAATCATATCGCAAATTTGCCAATAGAATGTCAATTGATCACAAGACAAAAATCACTTAATTCTAAATTTGAAATCTAGTGGTACGTGTAGAAAAAGCTAAGATATTTGTAATTAGACAATTTAATGCCTTTTTAAATGTTTAGGGGAGCAACCACCTGGAGTGTTTAAATTTAAATTTTAAAACGTAAAAAATAGTCATTGTACACATTGTTGATTCTATACATTTACAAGCACTTTGATATGGTTTCATGGCTTAAAACTGTGTATCGTTCTATTCATTTAAAACCGACGTTTTATGAAAACGGATTAATCTTATGGCTCAGTCCAAAACCAGGCAGAGTATTGGATGGTATTGGCTTATCTGTCTGCCTGTTGTGCGTACTCCATCTACCTAGTGTGATGCCGAGCGACGGGGCGAAGGTCAAGAGGTAATGTGTTCAGCTATTGGGTATTGTGATGAATTCGTTTCACCATCAATTTACATAGGCGATGGCAATTAAATAAACTATTTACAGCCACACTAACTGCTATGCATCAGTACCTAAATATTTTTTATTAAAATGTGCCCCTACAAGCTAAAGTGTTTTATTTATTTATTTAAAGCTGAAATGGTAGCCTCTGACCACTATCTCACCTGACTGTGAGTGATGAGGTCGAAGATGTTGTTCAGGCTAACCTAGATTCATATGTTTTTCGGTATTTAAGGACGCGCCATACCAGCGCGGAAAGATGGATTTCGCCAATGCGACCGAATTTACAAGTAAGGTCCCGCTTCGCAAGCAACGCGCTTCAGTCGGATTATAGTAAACGCAGCTGTATTGTACGTTTTATATTTCCACGCAGGGCGCTAGCAATCAGTAGGTAGGTATATAAACTGTGATTGCAGGTAAGTGAAATACAGAATTTGTGATTTTCTCTTTATTTTATTCTATTGCCCTAGTAAGTTATAAATATATACTTACATAATGTTTACGGTCATTGGTTGTTCATATATATTGTGTAATGTATGTAGGTAGGTATTATTGTATTGTAATAAAAGTACTTTCATTCAATTATAATATCTTTATTGGACAGTCGTTCGTTCATCACACTCTTTCGGTGTGTCACATTCCGACCTGTGCCGCCACGCCGTGCACACCTGTCTACAGCTCCGCCAGTATCTCCCAGTGAGACCGCAATAGTCCCCGCACTATTGCCGTCTCACTCGGGTCATCGTTCCGACGCTAGTTGCAGACCAGTGCCTTGGAATACGCAGTCCTGACGAAGTTTTTGTTTTGTGTGCAGAAGCTGAGCAGCCGCCGAACGCCGAGCAACGCGAGCTACGAGCTCGCCGTGCCGTCGCGCAGAGGCGCTCTAAGACGTCAGGCATTACCACCTACCCAAGTCCCTTGTTTCGGACGAACAACATCATATCGGGCTGGTGGTCTTGTTTTGACCGCACTTTTCGGTGCGCATTTCACCATTTCACCACTTTACTACCCGACACAACATAGTAACAGTCGCGTAACAACACACTTTGTGCTGTTAAGCGACGTCGTTCAGGCGTGGGGTAGCGTCAGCCAAACCCGTCTGAACGATCAAATCCGCCATTTGCTGCGGTCGCAGTGTGACACCCTACGGTGACAACGGCCACTGTTGTTGTTTTGGTTTAACCTTGCACCGTGGCCTTTCCCGCTTCACGGGTCAGCCGAAGCAAGCTGGGCTCCGGGATTACTGGCCTTGGGGTCGCCCCTAGTCAACCCCGGAGTAGCGCTTAGGAGCACCCCTCTCCGCCGAGAAAAAAGCTCGGAGAGGGTACACAACTAGGGCACACCTTAGGTACACACTCCCTCTCACACAGTGAGCTCACAAGGTGTGTGAGGGAATTCAAACCCTTGATAGGGCGTCCTGAGTATTCCCCTCAGGATGCAGTCCCGTCCCTCTAACGGTGAGGTGCAGGTCCTTCAGACCTTCGCCCTCCGCCACCCCGATCTGTATGTTGCTCATATGCAACTCCTAGAAGAGGAAGCGAGTGCCCGCCTCACGGACACTCTTATTGCTCCCTCCGGGACTTCAATCCCGGAGGCCAACGTCCCTCCTCTGACCCGGTCCTTCTCAGAGGACAGCCCGCTTTCGCCCGCCCCGGGCCCGGACAATAGACGCACGGTGGCAGCCCCTCCCCGTGAGAGGTCTCGCTCGCGCTCACCGATCGGGAGGCCAGCGAGCACCCGTCCCTCCATCGCCGTTGTCGAGCCCACTTCGGACTCCGAAACGGAGATGGAAGTAGATCCGAGTCGCGCCTTACGCACTGACTCGGACTCCGATAACGACGGCTATACCGTCGTTGACCGCAAACGCAAGCGTGCTCCTAAAGCCGCTAGTTGCGCAACTTCCGCCCCTCCCGCCAAGGCACCCGCTAAGGCCCCCGCCTCCGGCAAGAAGCCGACCCCCGCCCCGCGCCCCTCGTCTCCTCCCTCCGCTCCGGCCACTACTGCCGCGTCCCCTCAGGACGCGAGCGCGCGCCGCGAAAAACCGCCTCCTTCTTGGTTTTCTCATCGTCACCGGCACAAAAATATAATACCAGTATCATGTTAGTTAATAAACACAGACAAAACTACGTAAATTATTTGGAACGCGGTGGCAGGAAGCCGAACAATACGTCCGCCTCGCAGGAATGCCGGGGCATACTGACTAAAGATAGAAAGAAAAAGCATGCAATGGATAACGAACGCTTACGAAAGGGACAGATTGCCAATGCGATTAGCAACTACAGCATTTTAAAAAAGGTCAAAAGCGCCATATCAAATAATTGTTAATTATGAGAAAAGTACACATTTAATAATATAATTGGTTTAAGGAACTAAGGGAATAGTTATTCTCTATTTATCAAAGCAAAAATCATCTTGTATTATCAACGAGTGTGTGATATAAATAACAAAACGTGTGTAAAACACACATTTTTCATAATTTTTTTCTATCGAGGTTTTTTTTTCCAATCGTGTTTTCAGGTTTAAGGAACCAAAGAAAAAAGCACAAAATTTCAATATAAAATAGCATTTTACCCGTAGGTCTCGACAATACCAAGCTTTATGGGGTTTTTGGTGAGCAAATTATGTACGGCACAACCTTAAACATACGTATATTGCTAACAATATAAGTATGTACTAAATAAACAATCTCAATTTTAAATTTACGAGTTACTATAACGAGGTATTAGTATTGTAAGCAGATATACAAAATATGTTTTTCAATATACTCTTAATATCAGATTAAAATATGAGAATTTAGTGTAGTTCAAATCAAATGCATGGAGCATAGAACAGTTGCTCACCAGACGTCTCCTATAATACCACGATCACTTGGTATGCTCAATGACCTCCTTGATGCCAAACCAGACTGTGATTTGTTAGCAGACGAATGGAGGGATATCATGGCGGAATGCTTGAGTTATCGTGAGAGGGTCAAGCCCCATTACCAAAATCAAAATATCAAATAATGACATTCGCTTTCATCATATTTCAATAGTATTTTATTCATTAATTTGTAGTTATATTTATTATTGTTTTGACATTATTTTATTCATATTTCAATAGTATTTTATTCATTAATTTGTAATTATATTTATTATTGTTTTGACATTATTCTATATTGACATTATTTGTATGTGACATTTAAAGTAAATCATTAAGCATAGTACTTGATAATTGTTTTTATAAATTATATTGTTTATTTTAATAATTCATAATCACAATGTGGTATATTCTTATATTTTAATGTAATTTTTGTAAATGGTTATATTTTTATTATGTAATGTATCATTAGTGTAATTCGTCTATAAGCGGTACTAATTGAATTAAATAAATAAATAAATATTGAAGTGCTACAGATTGGCATCAAACTATTCGCAGACAAAAATACTGTAATACTCAGTTCAATGAAGAGAACAGACCCTTGAGATAACCCAGCAAGCATTGAGTGCCAATGGATCGGATGAAAAGCCATTGAGGATAACTCGCAACTCACTCAATTTTAATTTAGGAGCACGAGCCAACTGGTAAATCATATAAAGGATGTTAATTAATAAGAAAGTCGTTGATAAAGACCGTTGCAAAACATTAAATGATAATTACAAAATTACAAATTTACGAGAGAAGAAATTATAGTCATGTGCGGGATTCGAATCCGCGTCCATCCACCCCTTTAGCCGGTGTATGCTCTAACCAATTGAGCTAACATGACACAATGACTCATAACTTTAATTCTTGCTCTCGTTCTTCAACCATCGTATCTGGATGGAGCGACACCTATAGTTCAACTTGCGTTGTACTACAAACAAGACCAATTTTGCAATTGGTTTTAACATATATGGAACTACCAAAAGATCCCCTTCAAACTAGCTAACCTTTAAAATAGATATCAAGAGAGACCACGAGCGGCGCTCATCTGTGCTTATCAATGGCCTCGCTCCATAAATGAGTGGAATGTACAAGAAGTTCTCCAGTTGGCCGGTACAGTAGCAACAATATTTTTTTTAAGAATATCTAGTCTGTGATCTATCATACAGAGTACAGAGAATACATAACATTACTCAAAAGTAAATTAAGTATCAAAAAAACAGTATATTTGTACTAAAATTACTGCTTAGGTGGAAATAAGTTCTTAATTGTATGTTCTAAACTCATGAATTAAAAAAAAATACATTAGATAACAAACAAACCATAGATTAAAAGAGAAAATAGTTACAGTCTTTGAAAAAAAATGTACCGTTGAAAGTTTGTTGTTTTGCATGATTTGTTAAAAGATATAATATAGCATTTTCAATGCTATATTTGCTGCACTAAAACTTGACCCAAAAACAAAACTGATGCGTAAATAGCGAAATCACTATCAGTCAGTAATTAGTTAATCTAATTAAAATATAAACAACGATAAAATTACATTGAACAATATCAATGTTTTGAACAAAATAGACAGTTTGCTTATGCGGTTATTTATAAATAATTTACATTTATACATTTGAATATCGTTTCTAAAAATATTTATGGCACATATTTTATAAGTGAAATTATAACATTCGATAAAAATATTCTTTGTTAGTAGCCATACACAGAATATTTAGGATCATGAACTTATAAACAATATACATATAGGTATCTTTATTATTGAATATTGTATCACGAAACAACATCACTTTTAGCCTTGATATGCTACATACTTCTTCAGTAAGCTTTTATTATTAATAAAATAAAAACAACTTGTATCACCCGCCTAAATTATATAATATACCTATTACCCTAATATCCCTTTCTTAAAAAATCTTTAACATAACGTGGGTTGTTAATTGAAGTTAAAATAATTGTGAAAAATATAAATAGCGTCTTTATTCAATGTGACGTAAATAATAATAGAATAGTGGTTATAATAACAATTACTTAAAACAAATATCCTATTCAAAACATTGGCGACATCCAACTTTCCCGATTATCCTCGTATTATGATTTGCTAGGTTGCTATGGTGACCTGCTAAGTAAGCTTTCAATGCGCTTAGTGCAAATAGTTTTTAAAATATGGCGTTAGTAGTATTGAAGAAGGTGGTACTAAGATACGAAGCAGTCTTTATGGTAAATTGGGAGGGTAATCTGTGATTGGGAGCCTATACGGATGCACATTATACCTATTTGTGTATGAACTATGTTATTCCGATAACTTATTAGCATGGCATTTGGTACCTAAGAAGTTCACATTCAAATATTTATTTAGGTTCGTCTTATTAGGCCAGGCGACAGAATATGAGTGAAATTTACAAAGTGACCTAAGTTTATATGTTTTTGCTTAGCATGCTTCAATGGTATTTAAAATAGTACCTACTAGTCATATAAGTACTACTTGGTTAGGAATCTAGAAGTTTGGTATAGTGCTTTCCATACAAACCTGTCATACGACCTGCTGCGTGGCAGTCCATAGCCAAAGCCACTGAGCTATCACTGCTTCATAATTGTATGATGTATATTCACCTCACAAGTTGTCATTCAAAATCTGCGTGGAAAACTGCTTGCTATCCCATAGCGTGGAAAAGAATTTTAAAGTAGGTAGGTAGGTACGAGTTTTTCTAAAATATCTATAATAATAAATAAATCTTCTACAGCTACTACAATAAAAGCATTTTGACAACCTATAAGTCATTGGCAGTCCAAATGCTCCAGCCCACTACCAGTTGGCAGCGTGCCCAGCATGATTGAATTGCAATGCTTATTCGTTGAGCCAAATAGGTGCCAGCATGATCATGCGTCGCATCAAACAAGAGCTCAGATAAGTTTGCAAGATAGGACGAGCCCACGGATCCAACTCCTCTACACCAAATGGCTTATACAATGTAGGCACTACCGAGGTTCTCATACTTATTACGCAGACATTGTTAGTAAGTCATTCTACTTTTAAAATCTTTATATATAAAAATTACGTGTCGCGTTGTTTGTCCGCGATGGACTCCTAAACTACTGAACGATTTTTAAATTTGATTTACACACCGTGCGCAATTTGATCCAAATTGAAAGATAGGATAGTTTACATCTCAATTTAAAATCGCAATTACTCGTGCGAAGCCGGGGCGGGCCGCTAGTATTATATAAATTGACACTAATTTACTTTATTATGTAGGTAAGCAGTTTTTCATGCACCTAGTATTTTCCTTGCTGGTAGGAGGAGGTGAAAAATGTTTGAAGCAGTGATGGCTCAGTGGCATTGGCTATGGACTGCCGCGCAGCAGGTCCATGGTTCGAAGCCCGCCGTGGGCTTGAGCTTTACCGCATGGTGGAAGGGCATTTTGACAATGCCCGCCTGGCTAGCGACCACCCTCAAGTAGAAAATCCGTCGCCAAGCACATAACGGCGAGTTCCGGCAGCAGTCTTTGGTGGTGAAGCATCTGTGCTTGACTGCCAGTAATTTATGCTAGGCCTGATAACACCTTCGACCTTTGTCACTCGACATCAGGTGAGATTGTGGTCAGCTATATAAAAAAGTTATTGTATCAGCCGGATACTCCACTCCTAATTACAGCCTCCCCCGATATAGGGGAGTCTGTAATTAGGATCATAACCCCCAAGCTTAGCAGGCGTCTTGGGGATCGCAGTGTGAGATATCAGTTCCTCAGAAAGTGCAGCTGCCCACCTTCTAGTATTACACTTAGACGTCTCTTCCGACACCCACGGGTAGAGATGGGGGGGGTGACATTCTAGATTGGCACCCCACGGGCTTATATATTTTAACTATAGCACGGCAACAACTTAAATTGCCTCAAACTGAAAAGTATGCAACGTTGCTGCGCAGCGCAGTTCACCGTTTGTGACGAACTGAATCTGTTACAGACAGAGGTTACCGCCTAACACCAGTCGGGCCACGTGCTTGTTCCATCACGATATCATAAAAAAAAATACAAAAAAAAGGGAAGCGACTTCAACACCCAAAAGTGTGGAATGACTCGTTGAAGTTGTTACCATGATAGTTCAAAAGTATCTATTCTCACAATATTGTGCGCATGGTACCAACTTCGACAAGTTATTTCACACTTTTGGGTGTTGAAGTCGGTTCCATTTTTTTGTAAAAAAAATTTTTTTAAACACTTTTTAGTATTCCTTGATACTTACGGGATCGAATATCATTCATTGTTAACGACAATATCATCAAGATAGGAAAATATTTTTCAGTTATTATAGTGTAACTCAAAAACGGCTTGATCGATTTTGATGAAACTTAAATGGGACCAAACGACAAGACATCACCTTTCAAACAAAAAACAATAATTTTCAAAATCGGTTGACCCATTCAAGAGTTCTGAGGTAACAAACATTAAAAAAACAGACGAATTGAGAACCTTCTCCTTTTTTGGAAGTCGGTTAAAAATGCGAATGTGCATCCCGACTAATAAACCACAGGGAAAAAATATAGGCAGTGACTTAACTCAACACAACCTACTCAATTCAGTATTGATTATGCTATCAGATCACGTAGAGCTATCAACCACTGATTACAGTTAGGTACAAAGTCATTGAATATCAATTTAGTAGAAAACTGGTAGAGTACTGACCTTCTGTAGATACTATTCTGTTGTATTGCTGTCAAACTGCCTGATTAAACCTCCTAGGAAATTATCGTCGGCAGTTAGCATGCCCCGTGGGGTGCCGGGTTAGAATTGCACCTCTCTATATCATTCCGTGGGTGTCGTAAGAGGCGACTAAGAGAAAAATACTGGAAGGTGGGCAGCAGCGCCTTTTAAAGAACTGCCAACTTACACTGCGGTCCGCAAGACGCCTGCCAAGCCTGGGGATTATGGCAAATACCCCCTTAATAGAGCAGGCTGTGTTCAGCAGTGGACGATCCGGCTGTTACAGTACAGTTAGAACCATTTTGACAATATCAAAAATAAGAAGTCCATAAGTATAGAACTACAGTAACTTAGACTGCAGTCGAATTCTTTTCTAAAATAAACTACCATAATACTTAAGACTTTCTATTACCACTTCAATAACATCACAATTAAACCCACACACCTACCCTAACACACGCACACTCACCCTAATCCTAACACACATGAACATACACACCCTGTTACACAAAAACACATCATAAGTGTTTAGTTACATTTTTCAATAGTTTAATAAGAAAATTCTTACACTTATTCTCTAATAACATTGCCATGTATAACTACATAAAATTTTTCTAGAGTTATAATGATAATAAAGAATACTTTGATGAAGTCTCGAATTTATTAGTTTGCATCGACTCCGACGAAAGAGTCCTTTTTCTCATAATACAGGCCTTGAGCCCTAAGATTTTTTTACCTGTAGATGAGTTGTGTGCCCTCCATATTTACTAGACGAATTCGAGGTAATTACCAGTGTCACTACCAGTCTTGCACTACTGAGCGTCCGGTGAATACATCGCCGCTAATCGTGTTTATTGGGAATAATCTGTGGACAATATGCCTTGCCTTAGTCTTTAGACTCTGCACCAATTATACAAGCACTGTGAGAGATAACAAAACTGTTTCATTTCACGCGTAATTATTGCTTTTATTGATGAAATAGAAAAAAAATCGTCATTTTGTTTTATCTTAGGAACTAATGTCAATGAAATGGATGAGCGAGATATGTGTATCGTTTGGTGTGCGAGAGTGAAAGAGATCGCAGTGTAATGGTGATCGGAACGTCTCGTGGCGGTTCGGTGGTAACATGAATTGCTTATTTATCTCTTTCTTACAACAGATATGACGCATACTATTTGAACGTTCTTTCCTTATCATTCCAAACTGCATATACATGTGCGTAGGTATGTAGATAGATAAATTCTAGTAAGCTTTTAGAGCAGTGCTGTTCGGATATAACTACTCTAGTATTTCAACTCTCTGCTTGAGCCTAGTGTCGGAAACAGGTGCTCAACCATTCCATTGAAACAGCTGTACAATGCCTTATCAGAATAAACTTTATAATTTTTTATTTTATTTGACGGTAGATGTCAATAGGCACCCTAGGGCGGCAAGAGATCAAAATAAGTCTGCTGAGACGAGGGCTTTTAGACTACTCTGTATACCTATGCGTAGAAGGAATACAAGCCTATGAATATGATGCTTGTGATAGGCTAGAATTTATTAGTTTTTTTTTACTTAAAAATGGAATCGACTTCAACACTCAAAAGTGTGAAATAACTTGTTGAAATGTAATGTAAAAGAAATTTAATTTAAATCTGAATCATAATTTTATTGTATGTATAATAATGTAACATAACTCCAATGTTTTTATAACTTTTGCATACCAAAAAGGTGGAATATGCAGATTTTTTATACTATCCAGGTCATACAATAAATAGAAATACATTTCAAAATAAATAAATTAATAAATACATTTCAATTTGAAAATCCTTAACAAATCCGTTTTGAAAACTTTTAAATCGGACAACTCCATCTATGTGAAAAGAATTATTTTCTGTAATTTTCGCACTTTTTAACAAACAAAAGGTCGTAACCGACACGTGCAGCGCGCATTGACATTGAGCTTTGTTTAATTCACATTTTCTTTTACTTTCCGTTATAAACTCCTTAGGCTCGATCGCCACCGTAGTGGCGACGGCTGTTTTACTGTTAAACCATTTCCGACTTTGTCTCTATTATTACAACGCATAGTATCTATCACTTGAACAAATTTCACAATTCTTTCAACTATACATTATAATGATAGAAATTAAGTCGAAAATCGTTTGACTGTAAAACTAGCCGCTGCTACTTCCTTTTAAGCCGGGAGATGTACAGCTAGGTAAATCTTGCTAATAGGTCATTTTTAGGGTTCCGTACCCAAAGGGTAAAAACGGGACCCTATTACTGAGACTTCGCTGTCCGTCCGTCTGTCACTAGGCTGTATCTCAATAACGGTGCTAGACAGTTGAAATTTTCACAGATGTATTTCTTTTGCCGCTATAACAACAAATACAAAAAGTTGGCAAGTGCGAGTCGGACTCGCACACGTTAAAACAAAAAAAGGTTAAAATATGAAATCTAATGTTGTATAGCTAATGGTACGGAACCATACGTGCGCGAGTCCGACTCGCACTTGGCCGATTTTAATTATGTGCTAATAGTTGTTTAAAACGAAGCTAATGTATTCTTGAAGTCTGCGTATGCGCAGGTGTTATTTCTATTACAATAGCAAAGGCAGGTTTATTTCGTTTTGTGCCATTGTCTTGAGTTTTCCTAAGAATTCGTGGGAATGCACTACTTAATTGTTCGTTAGCTATGACATTACCGAACACGCTGTCTCATTCTTTTTGATTGAGGTGGATAAGGATAGCAACAGGTGGAGATAACTACATATTCATTTCGAACAAGCTGTCTCATTCTTTTTGATTGAGGTGGATAAGGATAGCAACAGTGGGGATAACTACATAGGTCATTTAACAGTGCTTAGTGCTTGCGTATTAGATTGAAAATTGACATTTTGGACTATCGTCTTGGGATTGCCCGGTGTGACAGTTATTTAACAGACTTCCAAAAAAGGAGGAGGTTCGCAATTCATCGGTTTTTTTTTTGTTTGATTGTTTTTTTTTACTTTATTTAGCTCAGAACTTTTAACTGTGTACCTTATCTTTAACCTTTTAAACTTCTTGTATTGTTTGAAAGCTGATGCTCGTCGTTTGGTCCAATTAAAATTGTATTAAAATCGGTCAAGCCGTTTTTGAGTTACACTCCAATACCTGAAAAATGTAACTGACTTCAACAACCAGAAGTGTGAAATTACTTGTTGAAGTCGGTACAATGATAGTTCAAAAGTACTATTATCACAATATTCTTTTTTTTGTAGCACACCGTTACACGATTGGCGACAGATTTTCTGCTTGAGAGTGGTAGGTAGCCTGGCGGGAAAAATGCACTACCACCATTCGATAACGACTGCCATCCTAAAACAACAGCCAGATGGCTAAGAAGAATGGTAAGAAGTTGTGAGGGTGACCAGTTGGGATGTCAATTGGGTTTGTATTTGTTCCCGTCACAAATGGTACAGTAGGTCTCGTACTCCTACTTTACTATACGTAGGAATTTAGGTTTTGAAGCAGTGATAGCTCAGTGGCTTTGGCTATGGACTGCCGCGGAGCAGGTCCATGGTTCGAATCCCGCCGCGGGCTTGAGCTTCACCTCATGGTGGAAGGGCATTTTTGCGAATGCCCGCCTGGCTAGCGACCACCCTCAAGTTGAAAATCTGTCGCCAAGCATCTAACGGTGTATTCCGGCAGCTGTCCTTGAGAGCCAGTCATTCTAGGTTAAGCCTGCTTACACCTTCGACCAAATCACAGCAATTAAAAAAAAAAAAACTTAACTAGTTACTACTATACCATACCTGTTACAAAAAGAAATAGTGTATGTAAGTAGGTACAAACATTTTTCCTTGTACCTATCAGGTTTTCCCTGAGCATCAAAATAACATTTCTGAGAATAATTTACAAGCATAACATTTCGCTACAAGGTAAGATAAGAATATAAACTTATTTTAATATAAGCGCGGAGTTTGCATGTTCCATTGAGGATGGGCCACGCAGGCAGCTAGCCTTCAAGCTAAAACCTCTAAAATCATGCTGTTGGATCCTAGCCTAAAAACGAGGTGTTCCACGGGCAAGTACCGAAAAATAAAAACTACTGTATGAGGTAAAAAATCTTCGTTGACTGAACAGCACTCCACAACTCAAATCGTCGTGTGTAGGGTCTTGCTGAATACGCAGCACAACGGGGCTCTTTACTATCTTAACGCCCTAATTTACCAAAAGGTTGCGGGTATACAACCATCAAATGCATACTCAAGGAGAGTTGCTAGGTAGACTTTTGGACATAAAACTGATGCCAACCCTACCCTAAACAGCCCTCTCGGCTCGGCTCTCCGCTACCCTTTCGGTAATATATGAGTTCGGTAATAGAATGAAATGAATAAATACATCTGCGAGTCTTTAAATCCTAGATATCATAATTATCCTAAGGGGAGCCTAGCCGAGAGGGCTGTTATAGGGTAGGGCTGGGTAAAGTCTTATGTCCAGCCTTCCTAACGTCAACTCTCCTCGGAAATGCATTTGATGATGGTAAACCCGCTACCTTGGTAAATTAAGGCGTTAAGTTAGTGAAGAGCTCTGGGGGCTAACTTCTACCTTTTACGAAACCATCATAAAAAAGTGGCGTTTTGTTTTATGCTTAAAATAATCATTCGCAGACACGAACTATCACCGACCAACAATCGCATCAAGCAATATTGGTTTGATCCTACTTAAGAACGAAAATCCGCTGCTAGAAAGTAACTTTTTTAAGATGGATTAACATGACGGATTTGTCGTTGGAACTTAGTACTAAATGTCATAATTCGTATTAAATGTCATAATTCGTATTAAATGTCATAATTCGTATTAAATGTCATAATTCGTATTAAATGTCACGTCAGAGTTGAACGAGAAGAGTGAACTAATTGTTGTGACGTCATCAAAGCGCCGAGCGATTCCTTTACCGCTTGTAAGCCTGCTTAATTGACGTGGAGGTATAAAATTATGCAGTAAGATTTGTATAGGTGAGAGTTGGCCCCCTGTGTTGCTCGGTATGCAGCAAGACCCTACACATGACGATTAGTAGAGTGCTGTTTATTCAACGATGTTTTTTATCGCATGACTGTGTCCATGGTTATCCCAAAGAGGATGGAACAGCCCTTTTTATTTTTAGACCCGGATCCGACGGCGTAATTTAAGGAGGCGATATACTAAATCACCTGGGGTAATTCACTCGGGTAGACTTGATTCACTCTGGTCATTACCGGGTGCATTAAGTACAATAATTAGTACATATAAATCACCTTCATAAATCAATTAATTATCTTTACCAAATCAGAGTGTACATTATGATACAAAACCTCTCTGAAAGAGAAAATAATTATAGAGTGGCATAATGTCGACTTCCATAAATAGGAGCTATTCCTGTTTGGTCCAACAAGCTTCTGGCACATTTAACCTTACAAAAATCGCAATTTTTATAATATTTTCATCCCTCTCGTCCTAAATTTATTTTCATGTAGAAAGGTTTTGGCTTAAAGCTGTCTCCCTGCTTGGCCTATCGTCAATGTAACATATAACCTCCGCGTATATATTAAAATAAGTTTACATTCCACATTTTGTGTAATAATAGAATACACAATTTTCGAACGTAAAGCGCGTGTAATCTCTACGAGTGCCCAACTGCGTGTGGGGGAGAGTATGCCGGCCAGCATACTTGCACCTGTCGACTATCCTCGTTTGAGATGTCAGGTCTAGTATAAATAGGTCAACGGCCGCGATCCCCGATCATTTCCCGTTTGTTTGAGCGCGAACAGTGTAAAACTTTTTGAAACATTAGTAAAATACTAGAATGATCATGCACTAAACTTCACCTTAAGTATACCACTCTCCATACATTCGGAAATTAACACAGGTAAAACGTTTATTTAATATACTGCCTGTAACAGATGCATTTCGTCACAATTGACGAACTGCACTTCTCATTGTTACGTTGTCTCATGTACCTGCAATTTAACTGATATTCTTCAAACTAAAACACAGTGAAAACATTACTGCTTGGTGGTATAAATAGTTGTAGGTGGTATAGATGTATCACTCGTACCGAAGTTTGCTTAACCGTTCTTAAACGGTCAATTAAGCAACGTCCGCCGCGGTTATGACTTGGATGGGTGACCGCTACATTACTACTGGGCGAGCAGGTGCTTCGGAGAGCTCATGTGCTCATAGCTCATAGCTCAGTGGCTTTGGCTATGGACTGCCGCGGAGCAGGTCCATGGTTCGAATCCCGCCGCGGGCTTGAGCTTCACCTCATGGTGGAAGGGCATTTTTGCGAATGCCCGCCTGGCTAGCGACCACCCTCAAGTTGAAAATCTGTCGCCAAGCATCTAACGGTGTATTCCGGCAGCTGTCCTTGAGAGCCAGTCATTCTAGGTTAAGCCTGCTTACACCTTCGACCAAATCACAGCAATTAAAAAAAAAAAAAACTTAACTAGTTACTACTATACCATACCTGTTACAAAAAGAAATAGTGTATGTAAGTAGGTACAAACATTTTTCCTTGTACCTATCAGGTTTTCCCTGAGCATCAAAATAACATTTCTGAGAATAATTTACAAGCATAACATTTCGCTACAAGGTAAGATAAGAATATAAACTTATTTTAATATAAGCGCGGAGTTTGCATGTTCCATTGAGGATGGGCCACGCAGGCAGCTAGCCTTCAAGCTAAAACCTCTAAAATCATGCTGTTGGATCCTAGCCTAAAAACGAGGTGTTCCACGGGCAAGTACCGAAAAATAAAAACTACTGTATGAGGTAAAAAATCTTCGTTGACTGAACAGCACTCCACAACTCAAATCGTCGTGTGTAGGGTCTTGCTGAATACGCAGCACAACGGGGCTCTTTACTATCTTAACGCCCTAATTTACCAAAAGGTTGCGGGTATACAACCATCAAATGCATACTCAAGGAGAGTTGCTAGGTAGACTTTTGGACATAAAACTGATGCCAACCCTACCCTAAACAGCCCTCTCGGCTCGGCTCTCCGCTACCCTTTCGGTAATATATGAGTTCGGTAATAGAATGAAATGAATAAATACATCTGCGAGTCTTTAAATCCTAGATATCATAATTATCCTAAGGGGAGCCTAGCCGAGAGGGCTGTTATAGGGTAGGGCTGGGTAAAGTCTTATGTCCAGCCTTCCTAACGTCAACTCTCCTCGGAAATGCATTTGATGATGGTAAACCCGCTACCTTGGTAAATTAAGGCGTTAAGTTAGTGAAGAGCTCTGGGGGCTAACTTCTACCTTTTACGAAACCATCATAAAAAAGTGGCGTTTTGTTTTATGCTTAAAATAATCATTCGCAGACACGAACTATCACCGACCAACAATCGCATCAAGCAATATTGGTTTGATCCTACTTAAGAACGAAAATCCGCTGCTAGAAAGTAACTTTTTTAAGATGGATTAACATGACGGATTTGTCGTTGGAACTTAGTACTAAATGTCATAATTCGTATTAAATGTCATAATTCGTATTAAATGTCATAATTCGTATTAAATGTCATAATTCGTATTAAATGTCACGTCAGAGTTGAACGAGAAGAGTGAACTAATTGTTGTGACGTCATCAAAGCGCCGAGCGATTCCTTTACCGCTTGTAAGCCTGCTTAATTGACGTGGAGGTATAAAATTATGCAGTAAGATTTGTATAGGTGAGAGTTGGCCCCCTGTGTTGCTCGGTATGCAGCAAGACCCTACACATGACGATTAGTAGAGTGCTGTTTATTCAACGATGTTTTTTATCGCATGACTGTGTCCATGGTTATCCCAAAGAGGATGGAACAGCCCTTTTTATTTTTAGACCCGGATCCGACGGCGTAATTTAAGGAGGCGATATACTAAATCACCTGGGGTAATTCACTCGGGTAGACTTGATTCACTCTGGTCATTACCGGGTGCATTAAGTACAATAATTAGTACATATAAATCACCTTCATAAATCAATTAATTATCTTTACCAAATCAGAGTGTACATTATGATACAAAACCTCTCTGAAAGAGAAAATAATTATAGAGTGGCATAATGTCGACTTCCATAAATAGGAGCTATTCCTGTTTGGTCCAACAAGCTTCTGGCACATTTAACCTTACAAAAATCGCAATTTTTATAATATTTTCATCCCTCTCGTCCTAAATTTATTTTCATGTAGAAAGGTTTTGGCTTAAAGCTGTCTCCCTGCTTGGCCTATCGTCAATGTAACATATAACCTCCGCGTATATATTAAAATAAGTTTACATTCCACATTTTGTGTAATAATAGAATACACAATTTTCGAACGTAAAGCGCGTGTAATCTCTACGAGTGCCCAACTGCGTGTGGGGGAGAGTATGCCGGCCAGCATACTTGCACCTGTCGACTATCCTCGTTTGAGATGTCAGGTCTAGTATAAATAGGTCAACGGCCGCGATCCCCGATCATTTCCCGTTTGTTTGAGCGCGAACAGTGTAAAACTTTTTGAAACATTAGTAAAATACTAGAATGATCATGCACTAAACTTCACCTTAAGTATACCACTCTCCATACATTCGGAAATTAACACAGGTAAAACGTTTATTTAATATACTGCCTGTAACAGATGCATTTCGTCACAATTGACGAACTGCACTTCTCATTGTTACGTTGTCTCATGTACCTGCAATTTAACTGATATTCTTCAAACTAAAACACAGTGAAAACATTACTGCTTGGTGGTATAAATAGTTGTAGGTGGTATAGATGTATCACTCGTACCGAAGTTTGCTTAACCGTTCTTAAACGGTCAATTAAGCAACGTCCGCCGCGGTTATGACTTGGATGGGTGACCGCTACATTACTACTGGGCGAGCAGGTGCTTCGGAGAGCATTTTAAGCCGTTGGTCTCGGTTGTTGTCTTTGGATGGCAGTCGTTACAGCATGGTGGTAGGGCATTTTGCGAGTGCCCGCCTGGCTAGCTACCACCCTCAAGTAGAAAATTTGTAGCCGAACACCTAACGGTGTGTTCGGGCAGCTGTCCTTGAGAGGCAGTAATTCTAGGTTAGTCTGAAAATGTCTTCGACCACATCATTACTTACCATCAGGTGAGATATCGGTCAAAGGCTAGCCTATCAGCCATAAAAAAATATTTATAGTCGCGGATTGAAACCCTGCTCGTAGTACAAGTTTTTCTTGTCGTTGAAATTTTATAAGCTTTGCAATGTAATTAAGTATTCTGCGCGAACTAATTCGCGGGTGGGTCAACTAGCCACGTATAACTTGAGTTATAGAAGTGAAGTCGTTCCACAGATAATGATCAGATGTGTACAGTTTGACACACAATAGCCATGGGAATATGCCCTTTAAACGCCATAGAGATGTCGCATGTCGTGGTGAATTGTGTTATGAACGGTGAGATCACTGAAACTTACGACTTCGCACATTCTCAACTAATCTTAGTTTGTTTCATGTTAATGTTCCTCCGCCAAAAATGATTATTTCAATATTTTGTAAGATCTAATACATAATTATACCATTTCTGACACATTATTGGTGTAGATACGATAACTGTATGACAGTACTACCCTGACTTACGCAGCTTACGTTACCACGTTTTACGCGAACTCGGAGATAGGTACGCGGTTTTTCTTATTGATAGCCACGCGCATCAGCTCCCCCACTCTGCTCTGTTACGGCAGATTTGAACGTGTTCAGCGTGGAATTGTTTTACATATGCAGTGCGTTTTATCGTTAATGTCTAAAATGACGTCATCCAAAAGAACAAAAAGTTAGTAATTTAAACCTAACAGGAAAAGAAAAACACTGTCGTTGTTTATGCAAAATTGAACCCTGACTTACGCGAATTCGACGTACACGGTTATCGCTCGGTATATTGCTTAAGGATGGAGTATTACTTTACTGTACTGTATACTGGTTACATTGACGCTCCAATAAGGAAAGTGAAGGTCAAATAATCCTGGAACTGTCGTTGTATGGCAGCGAACACGCGCTTTCTATGCAAGAGCACGACCGCTCTGTCGTGCGCTGCGTCACTATATAAACTAGTTGGCCAACAGATTTGACCAAGAAGGCACGGAAATTAAAACAAATAGTGACTGATTGACCATGAAGGTAATCAATATTTAGTAACTTTACATGAAAGTGTAAACACAGCGATCGGGCGCGCAATTTTGGTAACATTTTTTCGTTCTCGATAAGCAGTTTAATAGTCTAGTTTTCTATAAGTTGTAACGTGATTATTGAGTCACCAAGCACCAAGCATTACTGTGTTTTGGATTAAAAGACAGCGTTGCTAGTATAATTACAAGAAAAATGAATCTTAAGGCTGGATTATTTCTGTACTATATTTAACTAAAATCGCTTAGTAGCCTAGAAAAACCAAATTATCCGTATCGGCTTGTAAATTAAGAACACTGCTTATGTTTATTTTCAGATACAGATTATCATCCAAATACTCTTTCTATTAGATTTTTACCGCCTGAAAGATGAATTGACAGAGGTACTAAGTCTTAAGTTAAAATAGTTTTATTGTTTTCTTTTAACGTGACTTCACCACAGAATTGTGAAACCATTACTAACAAATAAATAAACTTCTCCTGTATACAAGATACTTCTGTAGCCATTTATTTATTATTATTTCAAGAAGTTTTATTTAATACGTGATTCAAAAAGATAGAGATTTCAAGTGTATTTTTGCATTTCAATTAATGCAATAGATTGTTTGCTTCAGCTTTGCGTAGTTGTTCGAGTCAGATATACTGAATAGTGAGAAAATATTTAAGAAAAGGTTTCTAGATAGTACACTAGTTCTTCACTTATTTCCTGATTAGGCGTCGTGACATCGGAAAAGCTACGTATTTTAACTGATATCATTTCGATCCTACTCGAAGCATTTTTCAAGCGAATGACTAATAAATCTGGATTTCCACAAAGTAATGCCTGAATCAAAACGAAACTAATGCCTTTATTCTTGTTTCGGATACAGTTTTACAAATAAGTAAGAGTGACGAGGTATTGCTAATTAACTTCTAAGTACAGGAAGGTTATCAAGACATCGCCGTTTTTTTAATTAAACAATAAATTACGTTTTACAGCGTAACAGAGACGGAACTTGTGAAAATCGAAAGAATTTTCTAAAAAACGTAGCAAAAAATCAGTCATCGTTAATTGTTAAAGATATTTTTGCTCAGTCTGCTGGACTTCATTTATCGCATATTAGGTCAGGTTTGTTGCTGTGCGGTTTACTGCGCAGTGGCAAGCCTAACCTAATCCTCGATATAGTTTTTTTTTATTTTGATTGTTTTTTTTATCATCAAGATGGAACAAACGCGAGCCCTACCTGGTGTTAAATGGTTACCTCTGCCTATAACAGATGCAATTCTTCACAAGCGAGGAACTGCACTACATCCATCACCAGAGACATAAACTTGTTAAGTCTCATGTGCCTGTAATTTCAGCGGCACCCATACCCTATAAACTGAAATACAGTAAAATTAACATGACTGCTTGGCGGTAGAAATAGATATGTTGGCAGTACTTCCCCAGATGAATAATACGGTATACGAACAATAAAAACGGATAATACGAACTATGATTGTATGCTCTTAAATATGAAACTTTTCAAAATTTTATATGCTTTGTTTTAACATATAACTGAACGGCAAAACTGATTTAGATTATAATATTAGTATGTATACAATTCTGAACTTTTTATATTTTATTTTATTGAATTTAGGTTAAACAAGCCATAACTTACTTCACTACATAACAAAACAAAAACACATTAAACACAATTAAAAGTGATATAGAAAATAACTTGGTTATTACTCATGTTTTAAGGCAAATACAGGATCACTCACGTAAATACGCCAAAGAAATAAACTCTAGCTGGAACTCGGAATATTCTAGCTTATAATAATTAAAAACGGACTAGCAATATATAATTTAAAAAAATATATGATTAGGGAAATCACAATACAAGTGCCTCTAATAATTTTACATTCTTCGGGCTATTCTATAGATCAACCAAATTGTCTGCAGATTATTTTGGACTAATTGTTTATTCTATTAATGTAAATTCTTTCCTTTGGGAAATCTTATAGCGGTCACAAAACTTAACGACGTGATGGTGGAATATAATTGTGCTGCACGAATTATTACAAAGATCAATGATAAAAAAGATCAGAGAAAAAAAACTCCATCTCTTCTTTCATGGCTTCCAAACTGCCTTGAAGATACAACAAGTACCTTGTTCTATAACAAGTGGCTCTAATCACAAAGCACGACTTAAAACGGTCCAGCAAATTCTAAAAAAAACATGAAAAAAAATTGACCTCTGTCACAGATTAAGTAAGTAGTTACTACACAACCTTCCTCAATACAAAAAAGTATTTAATTTGCTGCACTACTGCGTTTATTTTATTGAACTGATAAACAGGCAGAATTGTGCAAGTTCGCAGTCGAAGTGGTTACACCTATAATTGAAGGGTATTGCCAAGACCTTGTATTCGTGAATTATAGTAAGCAAGTACCTACTATAATATTAAATGTGCGTACATAATACTGTGCTGTGAGAATTATATAAAACTAGCTTTCCGGGCGCGGCTCCGCCCGCGCGTTTGTCGGTTTTTGCGCAAAAACATTAACATCTCTTTTTGCACAGTTGGATAAAAACTATCCTATGTTTTTTCCCGGGTCTCAAACTATTTCCATACCAAATTTCATTCAAATCGGTCCAGTAGTTTTGGCGTGAAAGCGTAACAGACAGACATAGTTACTTTCGCATTTATAATATTAGTACTGAAGTACTGATAACAGCTAAGCGCGAGTCTAGTTTAATTTAGGCGTCGCTCTATTTGGTGGGTTCATCGCAAACACCCGTCTTATAAAAGCGTTTGTAACCGACTTTCAAAAAAGGAAAGCTTCTCAATTCGGCACGTATATATTTTTTATGTATTACCAAGCACAACTTTTCACAGAGTAGTCCGGTTTTGATAATTTTTGTTTTATTTCAAAGGGTGAAACCTCTAATGTGGTCCCATATAAATTTCATCAAAATCGGTGAAGTAGTTATTAAGTCACACTCAACTAACTGAAAAATGCTTGAAATAGGTACTTGGGTAATTTGGTAGTCGCAAGTTTTGTAGATGGTGACACTAGGTACATAAGAGACAAATTAGTGGATTTTAGACCCTATATTTTGAGAAAAAACTTGTGACGTGGAAAAAACTATTTTTAATATACTGTGCTGTAATTGTATCAGCCAGATTCCAGCTCACTGCAGAACACAGCCTCACCCATCAGGGTGGGTAATGCCATAATTTCCACGCTTGGCAGGCGTCTTGGGGAACGCAATGTGAGATATCAATTCATTAAAAGCGCTGCTGCCCACTTTCTGGTTTGTTAGCCTTAGGCGCCTCATATGACACTCATATGCAGAGAGGGGGGGGGGGGGGGGATATTCTAGCCCGGTACCCCTCGGGCAGTTTCTAATATAATCCTGCACAATATCATGATAAGCATCAACCTTCAGTAAAACATTGTTATTGTTGTTTAACAAAACGACAAGTCCAAAAATTAGTCGTTAAACTACCAATTAAAAATTATGATGCACTAATAAACGATCAAATCGTATTTTAACAGTTTAATTTATACGCGTTCGTGACTACGCTGCCTTGTGACGTGACAGTTTGGAGGAATGACTAAATGTCATGATTTTGTACTACAGGGTGTTTACAGTGGTGTGTGCTTTAAAAAGCACCATAAAATAATCATAATTATTTTATGGCATTTAAAACCTTGTCACAAAAATATTTTTATCCTCTCACAAGCTCGGAAAGGCGTTGTTTATGATTCGTTTTCGTGGAAATATGTTTTTTATAGGCTAGCGTGGAAAAGATTTTTGAAATTCGAACCTTTATAAAATTCATTTTTCTGGAACAAAAATGAATTTACTTTAAATATAACCAATATTAGTAATTTTACTTTAATATTTGCTATTACTGGAAACTACTCTTTATAATATATCTTTTGGAAAAGAATGATTATGATATTAAAGAAATTTTTACATAATTTTAGGAGCCTACCAGTACTAGTGGCAATATGTATATGTAATTATAATATATTTTTATCCAAACTTAATTCAAATTTTGTTATCAATTCAATGTAATCTTAGGGTATATATTATTTAAGGACTTATAATAACGTACTTTGTTTATGAATAAATAACTGTACTGTACTGCATTACACATACAGCGCATTGTCCACTGCTTAACACAGCCTCCCCCATTCAAGGGGGTTTGCCATAATCCTCACGCTTGGCAGGCGTCTTGGGGATCGCAGTTTAAGATATCAGCTCCTCAGAAGGCGCTACTGCCCATCTTCCGGTGTTTTACCTTTAGTCGCCTCTTACGGCACCAACAGGTAGCAATGCGGGGTGACATTCAAGCCTGGAACGCCAAGGGTGCATTTACTATAAATTTACGCAAATTTACTACATTATATGAGCTGTTTTTCTTGGATGTAGCATTTTCCTCGCTGTAGTGGGGTGAAATATTATGTGTTGCGCTCGGCGCATAGTTATTTTGCATCTAGTACTTTTGAAACATTCGATACGCTTTGGGTTCTTATTCTTTTTTTCTCTCATATTTATTTATTGGTTGTTCTTATTCATATTTGAACACTTAGCTCATGGTTCAATATTAGAATCCTTTGCTTCCTCAGGTTTCAACAAAAGTACCTGCGCTAAATAACCACTTTGCAAAATTTATATACGTACAGACAAGTTTTATAGGTAGCATCAAGATTCCATTGCTTAAGCACAGGCCTCTTTCTCAAAGAAAGAGAGAGAAAGAGATGTATTCTGACCAAAATTTTGATGGGCTCCAAATTTAGTCTATTAGTTTTCATATCACCCGAAAGCCCCTGGACATAGCCTGTATAACTGCCATCTATAGACAACAGCTGGTACTACGTGTAATCGAAGCAAGAAAGCGCTCAGTGTCACAGTTTACAAAATCTAATACTGTGGTTGTACGATTGTGCCACTAGTGATCGTCTGTCGAGTCCGCTAACAGAAGGTACAGATAAGATAATTTTCCTATGATTTGATTTTCTGTATTGTAAAATACACGACAATTCAATTTATATTCCCTGTAATGAGACTGGATAGCGCAAAGCAACGTCAGCGGTAAATTTGCTGGTGGGAGTCCTTTGAAATAGTCTTTTGCCATTTGAAGCGCTCGTAGCGTTACTTGCTTAGTCGTTTTTATGTGATCTACTAAATTAAGCAACGTCCGCCGCAGTCACGACTGGGATGGGTGACCGTTATAGGCATTACTACTGAGGGCTTCCGTGCTTCATAATGCACGTTAAGCTTTCGGTCCCCGTAACTGGCTAGCTACCACCCACAAATAGAAAATCTGTCGTCAGGCATCTAACGGTGTGTTCCGACAGTTGTCTTTGAGAGACAATAATTCTAGGTTAACGTTATCTCCAACCACATCATCACTTGCCATCAGATGACATGGTGGTGGCGACTAGTATATCCGTTATAAATAAAAAATCTAACGGAATCCCAAAGAACACCTCTGGGCCAAGTTTGGTGCTGTGAAATTCACCAAGTGCTAACCAAAGAAGAAGAGACAGTCTGAGAACTTACTTCAGACGGGGGAGCTCTCATTAGATTAATTAATATTTCTTGTTTTTCTGAAAAACTACCAGATGAATGGAAAAAAAATAGTTTTAGCGTAGCGAGGGATTGTTGAGAAGGTCTCGATCGTGCGCTCGTAGAGTCAAGACCTCCTGAAGATACTTGGTTTAGAAGCGAAACTAGTCGAATATTCTTCCGGTTAGGTTGCGTGGCGTTTGTGACGTCACGTAGGCTTAACGGGAAAATTAGGCGGAATTGTCACTAGATATATATTTTATACTTTTTAAAGTGTTTTATTAAAGTATCATATAATGTTTACTTAAAATACTTTTAAAAGTATTTGTTGTTATTAGCGAGGGATTCTTTAGAAGAATCCTGAACGTAGCGTATTCAAAGTACATAACTCGAGCCAAAAATATATTTTGCGCTTGAGTGCTACACCCTATATTTCATCACCCACTGTGAGAAAATAAAAAGCGCCTCATATTTTATTGTAATATTACTATTTATTAACTCATAAAGTAATCACTAAATTGAAATTAAATAATAATAAAACAACTAAAAACTATACCTATTTAATAAAAAGAAAAGCAACACAAAATAAATAAATAATCTAACTAAGCATACCTATGACCTAAAAATGTTACACATAAAAATGTGAGCTCTGTTTTCTAGCAGGAGGCAATCATAAGTAGAAAACAGAGCTCAGGTCACTGTCCACGGGAAGAGTACCTAAAAGGCTGGCAGCATTACCCCGTTGTATGGCAAGACTAATTCTGTGGCCGAGGTAAGCGCCAGACCTTTGGTCGTTTGTCTTTTCTATCAGCCGCTTTGACAAATCTTTATAAAATCCATGTGCTTGGACCTCACGGACCTGCAGTTTCTAAAAACTTATATTTACATTAGAGCGCTGAAAAAGAATAACCTCAGCCGAGGGAACTATATCCTGGTCAAAGTCCTTAGCAAAGTTAGCCTGACTTCACAATATATAAAATAAAAAAAATCTGTATTAGATATTAAATAAGGTTATTAATACACCCTGTACATTAATGTTTTGCTTTGACAATACGTCAAATTTTGACGGTATACGACGAAGCGACGCGTCAGCACGCGTTCCTAATTTAAATCTTACCTCTCTGATTGGTCGACAGCTTTCAAGGAGAGGGGGCCAGCAGTGACTCCTCCCACTTACTTTGCGGGCACAAAATACGCATCAACAAAAGTACAAATACATAATAGAACCTTGTCATTCCTAATTTTTGCTATATACGAGTATTTGATATGTACGTTTGAAAAATATCTTACTGCGGTATAGTCCTTCAGGTTTTTGCATTGTGTGTTGTCAAGACAAATGTTGAATCGATGTTTCTAAGGGCTCAGAAAGTGAAATTCGTTTCTCTTTTTATTTGTATAGCGGAAGTAACTTATATTTTTATTTATTTTTGTACGGTTTGAGTAGGCACGTGGTGGATATTTTCAGCTTGATAGTTTTAAGCCGTACATTTCATATAAGATTAAATAAAGCAGGCAGTATTTTTTTATGGGATTGTACGGAACTAGCCCCAGGCCCACCTGGTGTTAAGCGGTAACTTCTGACTATAACAGATGCATGTCGTAACAAGTGACGAAATGCACAGCGCCTGTCACCCACATACAGTTCTTAAATCTCATATTATCTGGCTGACTGATTACTGATTGCCATCGTAAGATAACAACCGCAGCGACGTGCACGTGTTTCGGAGTGCACGTTAACCTGTTCAGTTTTACACTAGCGATCACCCATCCAAGTCATGACCGCAGCGGACGTTGTTTTACTTAGCTGATCGGTTAAGAACGGCTAAGCAAACTGCCCTACGAGCGCTTCACTAATAGTACAGGCAATATGGCGAGTAATTACTACGTTTTCGTACTATCGCAGCTAGCATTATTAGAAACATAATTCGGTGTGAACCAAGCCTTCTACGAAATTACTAACAGTAATATATTTTATGTCAGATAGACCCTTGACCATAGTTTACATAGTGTATTTAACGGCTTAATCGCGATAAAATATGTATATATTTATTTATTTACATCGAAAAATCGCCAGGTGGAGAAATTTGCTATTCAGATACATGATCCATTGTACAAAAAATAATGATATTCATAATAATAATAAAATAAAATAAAATGAAAAAAAAATACAAATATCAGGTGGCAATGGCTAACCAACGTCGGTACGTTGCAGTCTGATGCAGGCGATCTGCCAAACTCCTTACAATGGCGTTTCTACACCTGTCAACTCTGAACATGAATGACGCTACCCTTTTACGCTGGATTGTGTTGAAAGTATCGATGCGCGCCTCGAAAAACATTCCAGACAACCCTATCAGCTGCCTGTAGATATTATTATAGGCTACTCTGATGGAGCTTTATCTGAGCATCTGCTAGAGTCAGGACCTGACCACTGGGTTGAGCTCCACGACCCGAAAGTCCTGTCAATGGAACGTCACTACCATTCTAGACTAGTACGAGAAGTTTCCCGTGGGGTGCCGGGCTAGAATGTCACCCCCCCATCTCTTCCCGTGGGTGTCGTAAAAGGCGACTAAGGGAAAAATACCGGAAGGTGGGCAGCAGCGCCTTCTGAGAAATAAACACCATTAACTGCGATCCCCAAGACGCCTGCCAAGCGTGGGGATTATGGCAAAACCCCCCCTATGATTAGCACAAAAACAATTCGGCCCCCAGTCCCCGGCAGCTCTATTATTCCTGGCCCTGGTAGCGGGCCAGGTAACGGTGGAGCAGGGGGTGCGAAGAATCTCCGGAAGATGCCCGGCTACCGCACTCAAACACGACAACCCTTGGCCCTGGCAACACACAACATACGTACGCTCAGGGAGGACTACAAGATTGTCGAGCTGGAGGAAGAATTAAAGAAGTTACGCTGGGATGTCATGGGGTTATCGGAAGTCCGAAGACAGGGACAGGACACCGTTATCCTTGACTCAGGTAACTTGTTATTCTACCGGGAAGGTCACCAAAAGTCTCAGGGTGGTGTTGGGTTTCTCGTCCGGAAGTCCCTTGTTAACAATGTTGTCAAAGTCGAAAGTGTGTCGAGCAGGGTAGCGTACCTTATACTCAGAATCACCAAACGGTATTCGCTGAAGGTCATACAGGTTTACGCACCGACCTCGACCCGCTCAGATGATGAAGTAGAGGCTATGTATGAGGAGATATCTGAAGCCATACATGCCTCCGAAACATACTTCACCGTTGTTATGGGGGACTTCAACGCTAAGTTGGGCACACGGAATGGCGATGAGTTGAGAGTGGGGCCATTTGGATATGGGCAGCGGAACCAGAGGGGCCAGCGGCTGGTCGACTTCATGGAGAAGGAGGGACTCTTTGCGATGAACTCCTTCTTCGAGAAGCGACCATCCAGGAAGTGGACGTGGATAAGCCCCGATGGTTCAACAAAAAATGAGATCGAGTTTATCATGACGACCAGGAAGCAAATATTCAATGATGTCTCTGTGATCCATAAGGTGAAAACCGGTAGCGATCACCGTATCGTTAGAGGCACATTGAATATCAATGTAAAGCTTGAGAGGTCCCGTCTGATAAACTCCACGCTCCGTCCTGGCGTTGCCCAAATTCAAAACCCCGAGAGCTTTCAACTTGAACTACATAACCGCTTCCAGTGCCTAGCTGAATGCGAAACAGTGGACGAGATAAACAACGGGTTGGTGGAAGCTGTCCAAGCGGTGGGGTCTAAGTTCTTTAAGACCCCCCGCCGAAACAAACCGAAGAAACTCTCAGAAGAAACCATCAAGTTGATGGAAGACCGGAGTGAGATGAGACTGCAATCTTCAGCTGATATGTCGAACTACGGCAAGCTCAATAGACGAATTTCGAAGGCACTGCGACATGACTTGCGCGCCTTTAATACAAATCGTATTAAGGTCGCAATCGAGCGTAACCAAGGTTCCAAAGTGTTCGCAAAAAATTCGTCTATAGGGCAAAGCCAAATGACCAAGCTGAAGATCGACGATGGCAGAATCATCTCATGAAAACCGGAGATTCTGAGAGAGCTTGAGAGGTTTTATGGACAGTTATACACCTCGACACAAGAACCCGTTGTCAGTACAGCTCAGGACAAGAGAGCTAAACTGACCCGACACTATACCGAAGACATCCCGGACATCAGCCTATACGAGATTAGAATGGCTCTCAAGCAGCTTAAGAACAACAAGGCGCCAGGTGATGACGGAATCACGACAGAACTTCTGAGAGCGGGTGGAAAACCGGTACTCTTAGTCCTCCAGAAGTTATTTAATTCCGTCATCCTTGAAGGTAAAACGCCAGAAGCATGGAACAGAAGTGTAGTGGTACTGTTCTTCAAAAAAGGTGACAAGACCTTGTTGAAGAACTACAGGCCCATTTCACTTCTAAGCCATGTTTATAAGCTGTTTTCGAGAGTCATTACGAATCGTCTTGCTCGTAGGTTTGATGACTTCCAGCCTCCCGAACAAGCCGGGTTCCGAAAAGGCTTTAGTGCCATAGACCACATACATACGCTCCGCCAGATTATACAGAAGACTGAGGAGTATAATCGGCCATTATGTTTAGCGTTTGTGGACTATGAAAAAGCCTTCGATTCAATCGAAACCTGGGCCGTACTGCAGTCTCTTCAGCGATGCCAAATTGACTATAGGTACATCGAAGCGCTGAAGTGTTTGTATAGAAACGCCACCATGTCGATTCGACTACAGGACAAGAGCACGGAACCAATCCAACTGCAGCGAGGCGTGAGACAGGGAGACGTTATTTCTCCGAAACTGTTCACGAATGCGTTGGAGGACGTTTTTAAGCTCTTGAACTGGAAAGAATTCGGCATCAACATCTATGGCGAATACATCACTCACCTTCGTTTCGCCGATGACATAGTCATAATGGCAGAGTCGCTTGAAGAACTCAGTACAATGCTCAGCGACCTCAGTAGAGTTTCCCAGCAGGTGGGTCTTAAAATGAACATGGACAAGACGAAAATTATGTTTAATGTCCATGTTGCACCCATACCAGTAGTTGTTGGGAACCATACGCTCGAAGTTGTTGACCATTACATATACCTCGGACAGACTGTCCAGTTAGGTAGGTCCAACTTTGACAAAGAGGTCGCCCGAAGAATCCAACTCGGATGGGCAGCGTTCGGGAAGTTACGCGACATCTTCTCGTCGAAGATCCCGCAAAGCCTGAAGACCAAAGTCTTCAACCAGTGTGTGTTGCCAGTGATGACTTATGGCACTGAGACGTGGTCCTTAACTGTGGCCCTTATGGACAAGCTCAGAGTCGCTCAACGAGCTATGGAGAGAGCTATGCTCGGAGTTTCTTTGCGCGATAAAATCCGGAACGTGGATATTCGCCAAAGAACCAAAGTCACGGACATAGCTCTCAGAATCTGCAAGTTGAAGTGGCAATGGGCGGGCCACATTGCTCGTAGAACTGACAACCGTTGGGGAAGAAAGGTTCTCGAGTGGTTACCACACTACACCGGAAGACGTAGAGCTGGTAGGCCCCCCACTAGGTGGACTGACGACATCGTGAAAGTCGCTGGTAGCCAATGGTTACAAGCGGCTAATAGCCGTTCTTTGTGGCGCTCTATGGGGGAGGCCTTTGTTCAACAGTGGACGTCTTCCGGCTGATGATGATGATGATGATGATGACGAGAAGCTATTGAAATAAGGAAATATCATAATTTCAATAGAGAGGATGGTTTTAAGTTAGCTTCATCCTGCACCAAACGCGTTTTACCTTCATTAAGACCTTTGGATGTTGTCAGTGTTGTGTCGAGACGATACATTTTCAAATCAAATGCGGGTAGTTGGAGAAAATTCCCGCCCTTCAAAACGTTGACACCCGCCTCTTCAGTCCGCTCGTGACCACGACCAATGCCACTTGGCCGAAACGTCGACGTAAATAAATAAATATATACATGTTTTATCGCGATTAGGTCCCGTTATATACTTATAAGTATGTGTTCAAATCGCGAAAGTCTAAAGTTACTATAGTCTTGACTACTATCTCAACTGATGGTAAGTGATGATAAAGTCGAAGATGTTGTTCAGGCTAAGCTAGTATTACTGGCTCCCAAGAACGAATCAAATCAAATTATTTATTTGCAGAGTACAGGTAATACAAATGTGGTCATAGTAATATTATTGTTCGCCATACTCAACCCTGGTAGGATATGCAAATTAAAAGTACACAAATTTATCCATCAAATAATTGCATGTCAATATTTGTTTATACAATCACAATTAACAAAAAAATATACATTATATTGCCCAAATGTCATTTAAACCACACTTCATACAAGGAATGAAAATATTAGAAACAGGCGCCGGAACACACGGTTAGGTTTTTGGCGACAGATTTTCTACTTGAGGGTGGTAGCTAGCCAGGCGGGCATTCGCAAATTGCTGTACCAACAAGATATAACGACTGCCATCCAACCGGTACCCTCCGAAGTACGGCGCTTGCCGTGCTACGTTCCGTGTTACGTGCTATACATGCTATGTTCGTGCTCAATACTAAATGCCACCAGCAGCGGTTACCCATCCAAGTAATTATCTATATACAGGGTTATTGGTAAAATTTTAACAACCTCTTAGGGTTGACTTCTGCTAGACCTAACAAACATTTTGCGATCTTTTTTTGTTTTGATTTTTTTATATTTTGTTTTGTGTTTTAATGCCTACACTGAGCCAAGAGCGCCCGCCGCGGCAACACTGGACCGCACCGTGCTCCCTTTGAATGGCGTTTTGAATATTTACATCGAACAAAGGAATAAAAAATATGAAATAATACATTACAGGCACAAGAGACTTATAACATCAGGAGGCCCTCGTACTTATTCCGTCAAAACCAAATAAAAAAAATACATTTCAAAATGTTTGTTATGACTAGCCTAAGAGGTTGTTAGCATTTTACCAATAACCCTGTATATTAAGAAATAATAATAATAATAATAATCTTTATTTGTCTCCAAAACATGAGCTAATGTATACAATTATTTGTTTGCAGGTATAAGCTTATTTGTTTATGTTATAAGAAAGGAGTAAAACTAGGCCAGCGACGAGTGCTTCAATGTTTTGCGTTAGAATCAAATTGAATATTGAGTTGTAGGCTTGTAAAGTGTAGTAGGCCGAGACCACAGATTTCCAATTGCTATAATCTTGACATACATCTCTTACTTCCTTCACTCGCTTAAAATTCTTAAGAGGGAAGTCGTCCTGCGGTTCTCCATGCAAATATGTGCCCTTATTTTCTTTCCGGAACAATTTTTTTTAACAATAAATCTAAGCCTATTTCTAATTACACAAACATTTAGTACCCCGTGGGGTACCGGGTTAGAATTGCACCTCCCCATAACATCCCGTGGGTGTCGTAAGAGCGACTAAGCGAAAAATACAGGAAGGTGGGCAGCAGCGCCTTCTAAAGAACTGCCAACTTACACTGCGATCCCAAAGCCGCCTGCCAACCGTGGGAATTATGGCAAATACCTCCTTAATAGGGGAGGCTGTGTTCAGCAGTGGATGATCCGGCTGTTACAGTTACAGTACAGTAATACTTACCTCTTAATATCATCGATGCACTTCACCCATCACCCTGATAAATGCAGTTGTTAAGTCTGATATGCCTGTTCGTTTACCTTAGTTTACGTATTTAATTATGTTAATTCAAGCTACTAATGATTTTAAATAAAACAAACTCGCTTAGTACGCGGTTGTGCCTGTAATCATAATATTTAGAAATATAGAAGGGTAGCGACATCATTCCGAGAGTTAAGTTTTAGAAAAAACACTTTTTTCGATCCGATGAAGTCTAGTAGTCTGGTTGATGGCGGCGCACCGTCCCCTATGACGGTTTAAGAAATACGATTGGACCACGAAATTTCGGCGACACAGCCAATCCCCCGGTAGCTGAGTGGATAAAGCATCCGGCGCGAAATCGGAAGGTCGTGGGTTCAATTCCCGCCCGGGGCAAAACATTTTGTACTCCAATAATTTGTAAATTTATGATTTTCGCTTAGTACGCGGTAGTGCTTGTAATCATAATATTTAGAAATAAACTCCCTAATATTGTCCAATCACTGCACAAATAACACAATTACTAATATTGAGTACACTTTCAATATTAAACCTAGCAATTAAGGTAAACGCTTATTTGCCATGGTAAAGGTCGTCGCCGATGACTGCACACCCCTTGGTACGTGCAAGCGCAATGGTAATTGCTACCGTGGGAGCTGGCATGCGACTAAAAATAAACGGTTTTAGGGATCCTCTGTACCCCAATTGCTGAAAAGGGGCTTTTAAGCTCAGTACACGACAGCAAAAGAAGCAGAGATAGCTCAGTGGCTTTGGCTATGGACTGCCGCGCAGCAGGTGCATGGTTCGAATCTCGCCGCGGGCTTGAGCTTCACCGCATGGCGGAAGGGCATTTTGTGAATGACTGCCTGGCTAGCGACCACCCTCAAGTAGAAAATCTGACGCCAAGCACCTAACGTTGTGTTCCGGCAGCTGAGAGCCAGAGTGATTCTAGGTTAAGCCTGTTAACACCTTCAACGAAATCATCACTAACCATCAGGTGAGATTTTGGTCAAAGGCTTAGCTATAAGAAATAAAAAAAAGTTAACCTAAGAAAAAAATCATATTACTTATGTTTTTTTTGTTTTAGCCGATATGCGCTAGCCTTTGACTACTATCAAACTTGATGGTACGTGATGATGTGGCCAAAGATCTTGTTCAGGTTAACCTAGAATTACTGCTCCTCAAGGACAGCTGCCGGAACACACCGTTAGGTGCATGGCGACAGATTTCTACTTGAGGGTCGTGGCTAGTCAGGCGGGCATTCGCAAAATGCCCTTGCACCATGTGGTGAAGCTCAAGCTCGCGGCAGGATTCGAACCACGGACCTCCTGCGCGGCAGTCCATAGAGAATGCCACTGAGCCATCACTGCTTCAAATAAAAAGGATATACAATCATATTAAAAGTATCTAAGATAGATGTCCTTTCTGCCTTCTCAAAAATAAAACCTTAAATTGTTTAAATAGAAGTTTATTTTTTTGTTAGTGTTGCTTCTATGGGAAAACCCCAAAAACAAGTTGCCGTCGAGCCATCGTCGGTGTTAATTATAAAACTGCATTAATAGGTCATTCTCATGACCTCTTTGAGTTGCATAGATCCGTGAATAATTTGATAAAAAAAGAGAACACTTTATAATATTTTAGCTTCCGCATGCGGCTTCGTTCGCATGGAAAGCAGTTAGTATAAGCTGTAATGTATCGGATAGCCCGATCGTACACTGAACACCGTTTCTTCCATTATGAGGGATTTGCCATAATCTCAACTCTTGGCAAGGCGTCTTGGGGATCGCATTGTGAGAGATCAGTTCCTCGGAAGGCGCTGCTGCCCGATTTCCGGTATTTTTCCCCTTAATCGTCTCTTACGACGCCCACGGATAGAGATGGGGGGACATTCTTAGCCTGGCACCCCACGGGCAATATAATAGTAAATATATATAATAGTATAATCTGCCATATATATTTTGAATGACCGTAGCGGAGTTTGTCTGTCATTCAAACAGCTAGGTTAGGTGCTTGACAGCTGCTAAAATTGCAAACTTTCTGTATACTGGTGGCTGGCTTTATTCATTTTTTTTGCTGAACGTGGCAATACAATGTAGAATATTTCAATATTAAAATTTGTAATTGACTTTCATAAGAGCGACGTATACGCCTAAATTGGATAAATGATTTTGACCGTTGAAATAAAGATCTTTTTCTTTGTATAGCGTCCGAAATGTGCGAATATCTCAAAACGTTAAGCACAAAAACTACGGGATTAAAAAGATGTTTTTATTTTGCTTATACGACAATTTTCAAATAAAGACTTTGTTTTTAAGGGTTCATAATGAATCAAATTGAAATTTGTAATGGATTTTATTGATGAATCCACGGGCTTCTAAGAGATGATAAAAAAAATACAATATGTACACCTATCTCCGACGCAAACTAATTGCATTTGTATTTTTTAATTTTTGTATTCATTCCCAAGTTTTTTCATGCCATCTTAAAATAAACCTTGTTCATAAATTGAAAATTGTCTATGATATAAACTACTGAATAAAAACAATTGAAACCTTACAAGATATTATCGTGACTTTTTTTTGTTTTTATTATGCCTTATAGTTTAGCCTTTGACCACTATCTCACCTGATGGTAAGTGATGATATGGTCGAGGATGTTATTCAGACTTACCTAGAGTTACTGGCTCTCAAGGACAGCTGCCGGAACACACCGTTAGGTTCTTGGCGACAGATTTTCAACTTGAGGGTGGTAGCTAGCCAGGTGGCCATTTGCAAAGTGCCCTACCACCATGCTGTAACGACTGCTATCCTAAGACAACAACCGGGACCGACGGCTTAACGTGCCCTCCGAAGCACAGAAGCGCTCAGTAGTAATGCCCAACCAGCGGTCACCCATCCAAGTCGTGACCGCGGCGGACGTTGCTTAACTTTGCTGATCGATTCAGAATGGCTTGGCTACGAGCGCTTCAAAATATATTGTGATATAATAGGTATATGTTTAAAACTAACATCACTTTAAAAGTGTCTCTGTTGACTGTTTTGAAAAACACGACGCAATATACTTACTCGGCTTTCCCCTTATAGCCAGTGGCTTCACTCTTATTGTGAGTCATAGATACCTAACTTATAAACCTCTACAATGTTGTTGTTCAATGCTTATTCATTATAAATAATACCAATTAACATGCATTATGGACCCAACTATGTAATAGTTTGTGTACAATATACCTTCTAATAAAGCCAATAAACATAATAGCTACATATAAATCTTCGAAATTCCGACCCTCGTATATGAGGTCACGTGAACAAAAGACCGTTGTCAAGAAATCGTTGGATCGATTCATATAACAGATATAGCTATATAATATAGTTATATTCGTTAGTAACGACTCACTAACTTATCTTTGCATGTTGTAGAAAACTGAAAACAGAAATTTGAAGCGCTTGTAGCTTAGTCGTTCGTATTCGAGCGTTCTTCATAGTTCATTTTAGTTCTCTGCGGTTGTTAATTGGTTTTTAATTATGTTATTGTGACGGAACAAGCTTGAGGCCCATCTGATGTTAAGCGGAGTAACCTCTGCCTATAAGAGATGCAATTCACAAGTCACTAATTGCACGCTCGTTACCTTGAGACATTATTGTTAAGTCTTATGTGCCTGTAATTTCACTGGAGCTTAAGGACAGCTGCCGGTACACACCGTTAGGTGATTGGCGACATATTTTCTACTTGATGGTAGTCGCTAGGTTTTTGAAGCAGTGATAGCTCAGTGGCTTTGGCTATGGACTGCCGCGCAGCAGGTCCATGGTTCGAATCCCGCCGCTGGCTTGAGCTTCTCCGCATGGTGGAAGGGCATTTTTGCGAATGCCCGCCTGACTAGCGACCACCCTCAAGTGGAAAATCTGTCGCCAAGCACCTAACGGTGTGTTCCGCCAGCTGTCCTTGAGAGCCAGTAATTCTAGGTTAAGCCTGTTAACACCTTCGACCGCTTCGTCACTTACCATCAGGTGAGATTGTGGTCAAAGGCTTACCTTTCAGCAATAAAAAAAAATGGTAGTCGCTAGCCAGGCGGGTATTTGCAAAATGCCCTTCCACGATGCGGTGAAGCTCAAGCCCGCGGCGGGATTCGAACCATGGACTTGCTGCGCGGCAGTCTATATTGCTTCAAAGATGATGGGTAAATTCTAGTGGTATTTAGTACCTACTGACCATTTTTGTGGTTCAGAAGACACGTTATGCCGTTTATCCCGGTACTTATCTTAGGATGGTACGTTAGGCTAAGTCGGAGGCTTTTGCCTGAAAGATCCGATGGCTTACCAACAAAGGGCCACGCAAGAACAAATAAAAAATATGCAGTAGCAATGATGGCCGAGCTTTTATAGCTATGGACTGTGGCATTTATGCTAGGCTAGCTAGCACCCTCAAGTAGAAAATTTGTCGACAAGCACCTCACAGTGTGTTCCGGCAGCAGTCCTTGGGAGCCAGTTAAATTACAGGCACATGAGACTTAACAACTGTATGTATCAGGGTGACAGGCGCAGTGCAATTCGTCACTTGTGACGAAATGCGTCTGTTATAGGCAGTGGTTAATCCGCTTATCATCAGGTGAGCCTCGTGATTGTTCCGTCACAATCGTATAAAAAATTTAGTAGGTAGTTAGGTAAGTCATACGACTATGAATACAGACTGGACATCATTTTCTCTTGCCTGACGCCAATCTCATTAGATTTCTCAGTTAATCTGGGGACACTCACATTGACGTGAGTAGTGGCATACTGCTCACTTGGCGTCGTTTTTCTTTTTGTTTCCTTTCACGGCATATACCTACTCGTAACTAGAAGATAATGGAGCAGTCCCTAGGTATATTCTTTAGCGGAGAGCAACAAGCAGCTTTTTTCCTTTATGTCATAACAATCTTTACAGAAAAGAAGTTATTTTGGCTGAAAATTGTGTTTGCACTGAAAGAATATGTTCTTTCCGTGCAAAGTATTACCCGGCTGATACAGTAAGCTGATTTATCAAAATATTATTCCTTATATTATCTAAGCGTGATACCTATAAAATTTTTATTTTTCACGTCTGCTTGCGGGTAGAATAAATAATACACTTGTATGATAACATACAATTTATTGTATGAGTAACAACATTTTCACTTCAATTATTTGTTTAGCTTTGATATCGTATTTTCTTTTTATATCAGCGCCATCTACAAGCGTAGAGTTAAGTTTGCGGATATCAATGCATCATCGATACTAGGAAGGCCTTGGAGTAAAGTTCTAGGCTCAGTTTATTTCCTCTTTCCGTGTTGGTTTCTTTTTAAATTCGAGCAATGTGAGATTTAATCTGGAGTAGGGGTCTATGGGACCTGGGGCCCAACTCCAATCTCTTAAAAACTATTAAAACAAACGTCATTATCTCAAGCCTAAAATATGAATACTGAGATTCGTACCATGGCAGTCATGAAACAATAATGCTTAGAGAGCGCCATCTCTATTGCACAAAGACTTGATTCAATGCGTTCAGCTCGCTCTCACATTAAGTTCTAAGTAAGTTTAATGTTATTTTGAAGTGCGGAATAAAATTGTAAATGTAAGGTTAAAATATGACTGAATTAAGAAGCAGTATTGTCTCCAGAGTAGGTATTTATACAGGGTTATTGGTAAAATTCTAACGACCTCTTAGGGTTGACTTCTGCTAGTCCTAACAAGCATTTAGGGAGGATTTTTGTTGGTTTAAAAAAAAAGGTATTTTAATGCCTACTCCGATCCAAGAGTGCCCGCCGCGGCAACACTGGACCGCGCCGTGCTCCATTTGAATTGAGTTTTAAATATTTACATCAAGCAAAGTATTAAAAAATATGAAATAATAATTACATGCACAAGAGACTTTTAACATCAGGTGGCCCACGTGCTTATTCAGTCAAAAACACATTAAAAAATAAAATTAAATATTAAAAAAAAATATTTAATTTTTTTTCTTTTCTAAACAAAAAAATCATCTCAAAATATTTGTTAGGACTAGCAGAAGTCAACTCTGAATGAGAGGTTGTTAGCATTTTAGCAATAACCCTGTATTTATTATTCATGTATCTTTTCAAACTTGCTAGCTGATAGTCTAGCCATCAAGCCATGATGCTGTCGATGATATTCTTCAGTCTTAACTATGAATGTGAACTGGCTAACATCATTTTGTTTATATTTTTTGAAATTTATTGATTTGCTTTCTTAACCATAGATACTGTATTGATATCTAATTTTTGTGGGTTTTTATATTTTTGATTATTTTCCTTATGTATCTAAGTACTATATTATGATGTCAATATACATAGGTATACATTTATTTAACAAAATACTATGAACTATATAAGTACAACACTACAGCTATACAATAAATCGCCATCCCCATTCTGTAACCGGACATCCAGGGATACTCCGAAGCGGCACCGCTATATGGTAGATATTCCATTTACCCGCAAAAAGCCATTTGCGTCTTCGTTCATCATGCGAACCCCCAAGGAATGGAACACCCTGCCTGAGTCTGTGTATATGGGGGTCTTCAAAACGCGAGTGAGTAGGTATCTTCTGGGTAACCGCGCTCCATCATCGATCGCATCATCACTTAACATCAGGTGAGATAGTGGTCAAGTACTACCCAGTTCAGTGTAGAAAAACACAACTTCTGTTTTTTAAATTCTAAGTCATAGCAGACTCACAGGCAGTCCAAATGCTTTTTTTTCAGCCTTTTTTCAGCCCACTACCAGATGGCAGCGTGCCTATAGCATGCTGGCAGCATTGCCCCGATGAATTGCAATGTTTAATATATATACATGGATGGATGTACTTCGTTCATATCTATCATTTGCCCAGTCATTTCTCTTGCTACAGTATTTCCCGTTCGTAATATTTGACAGTAACGCTTCAAGACAATATCCGACACTGTGGGGGTATACACTAAGACAGACTTTAAAGTAACCCAGCGCCCTTCACGCCTGGGAGGGTATATCACTTAAATTTTTGGTAGGGCTGTAATATGTTGTTAGCTTGGCACTTACCATCACGCTGTGACCCGGAAAGGCAGCTGCATGTCCCTGTCATGGTCCATTGACACCACCTGACCGATTCCCGATCAACCCCTGACATGCTTCATTGCGTTAAACGGTAAAACACGGGTTATTTAACTTTCGTCACTAGTGACCAACTGCTAGCACCTTGAGACATACAGTTTTTTTTTTTTTTTAATGCTTGATAGTTTAGCCTTTGACCACTATATCACCTGATGGTAAGTGATGATGTGGTCGAAGATGTTGTTCAGGCTAACCTAGAATTATACAGATGTTAAGTCTCATGTCATTTCCGTTTTCCGTTTGTCTCTAGTCCCGGTTGTTGTCTTAGGATGGCTGTCGTCATAGCATGGTGGTAGGGCATTTTGTGATTGCCGGTCTAGCTAGTTTCCACCCTTAAGTAGAAAACTCGTCGCAGCGGCCTTTGGGAACCAGTAATTCTAGGTTAGCCTTAACAACATCTTCGACCACATCATCACTTACCATCAGGATCTGACCTAATTTTACTCAAACGAGCCTATGGTAAAATTTCTAAGAGCATTTTTAATATATATCCTTCATTTAAATATATAACATACTAGCTTCGCGTTCGCGGCTCCGCCCGCGCGTATGTCGGTTATCGCACAAAAACATTAACATATTTTTGCGCAGTTGAATAAAAATCTATCAAATGACTGTACCCGCGTCTCAAACTATTGCCATATCAAATTTCAAGACAAAGTACTTTCGTATTTATAATATTAGTATGGATGTAATTGATACATAGGAATATGAAATATTATTTTTTGTTTCATTCCTACCGTTTTCTCTAAAATCTCTATTACATTTATTTGTATTCTATTTTTCAATCCCATAGAATCCACAAAAAAACGTTTATAAAACCTAGCTGCATTCAATATGTAAGTGTAATTTATTACAATATTATCACAATATATTTCTAACTCAGAATCTATTCGAATTATTCATCACTGAAATATTTTCACTGCCCTTTTGTACCTACCCCTTACATTTAAAATACGAACTCAGCCCTAACGGAAAACTTTACATACGCCCTGATTGGTTCGAATTTTCCTTTTACCCTCGAACGCGTGTCGTGAAAACTGAAAAACGTGATGTATACCTGTCTCGCTCTATCGCGTGATAGACTGCGTTTATAATCTCGCTCACACGCAAGGGTTGAAACAACACGACCATTCTATGCCAGTGTCTTCCAAGTTTAAACTATTGACGGACGTTTATTGAACAAATAGAGGTTTTTATTTTAAATAAAGAACGCGCTGTCCCCCCATTGTTTGCGGCCAGTGTTTTACAAACAATTGCATAATCGATTTCAAAACATTAAGTGATTTTACAATTTACAAGTGTGTTTAAAAAAAACGTGTCGGAAAAAGAGACATTGGAAATCGAAAGGTGTTTTATAAATTTACATTTAGAACAGTTGCTTCTTCGTGAGGCATACTAATACAGTGAAAAGCTGATAAAGTGGATTGTTTTCTTAATTTGAAAATAGATTAAGAACTCTTTTTTTCTTCTTTTAATATTAGTCCGTGCCAGTGTCTTATAACTTTTTAAAAAACAGTTCATAAGTCGAATGAGGTTCTATTATTCGTAATTTAAAACGCTTTGCCGCGAAATGTGTCACCTTAGTTCTCAAGATGTGACATAAGATTGTGCACCGATTAAACATGACAACTGTTTGAGTGAAGATGGAATACTCATGGCATATGGAGGAGGGGCACGACACTAACATCAGGACAGCCAGGATCCAGAGGAGTCAAGGTAAAATGCACTTAATTGTAGCGTAGTAAGCTGTATTTTAATTTGTTTAGGTTTCAGTCCAACAACCAAGTTTTCTGAATCTTTACAATAATATAGCTTACACATCAGAATAGCACATAGGCTATTATTTATAAGGAGATTGTGTGAATTTTTCAAAGTGTCAAGTAAGTAATAGTAGAAAATTCTGAGAGACCCATTCTGGCGTGTGCTGCAAAAACCTTTAGTATCACACGTAGATATAGTGTACTAGCTTTCCGGCGTATGTCGGTTATCGCGCAAAAGCATTAACCTCTTTTCGCGCAGTTGGATAAAAACTATCTTATGTTTTTTCCAGGATCTCAAACTATTTCCATACCAAATTTCATTCAAATCGGTCCAGTAGCTTTGGCGTGAAAGCGTAACAGACAGACAGACAGACAGAGTTACTTTCGCATTTATAATATTAGTACTGATAACGGAAATGTTTATCTTAAAATGTCCTAAAAAAAGGCCGTGATAGCATATATCAATATTTTATGTGTAAGCCATTATAGCCAAAATAGTAAACTATAACTTATACTATAACAATTGTAAATATATTATTAATGCATATTTGTTAGGAACAAAAATCAAACTAATAAAAAATATATAAAAAATTCTTTATTTGGAACCATAACAATACTGTACTACTAAGATATGAGAATCGATGTCAGCTGCAGAAGTCTAATAACTGTGTCGCAGATAAAATATTATAAAGGCGAACATTCGTGTGTTTGTTTGTTACTTCTTCACGCTCGAACGGCAGGACCAATTTTGATGAAATTTATTGTGGAGATAGATGAGGCGCTAGATTTTAACATAGGAGACTTTATACTATAATTTTCCATCACTCGGGTGTAACCGCGGGGCACAGCTAATACATAATAAAACTTAAAATTGGCAAACCAGAAGCATACATATTAGGTCAAAGAACATGCATGAAAAATTTTACAGTGTATGAACACTTGGTATTTAAAATATGAAGTAAATACGTTTTTATGGAATGAGCCACGAATACACAAACCTTTAGAAATGTCGAGACGTATCAATCGAATTCATTCATTCAATTCATTCTTCACATGTGTCCATTAAGTAGTATTAACAGTTGCAGTGACACAATTCTCAATCTGTTTGACACTGTACTGCGCTTGTCAGTCTGAATTCTAAGTTCTTGTGTCTTTAATTTTTTGCAGAATTTTAGGCGTGAAGGGCACTGTGCCCTTCTTTCAAATTCTGCCTTGCACTACTGCTTTAAGGCAGAATATTAATCAATGCTGTTGTATCCGCTAAGACAGACTCTTGTTGAAGTGACCCACCTGGAAAGGACTAGGGGATATATTTATATAAATCTGTGTTATTTAAATGTGTATATAGATATATATCACTACATTGTATAAAACAAAGTCACTTCCCTCTGTCTGTCTGTCCCTATGTATGATTAGATCTTTAAAACTATCAAACGGATTTTGATGCTGTTTTTTTAAATAGATAGAGTGATTCAAGAGGAAGGTGTATATGTATGTATATAACATGCTTAATATACAAGAGAAACACTGATAATTTTAGAGGTTTCTAATGTGATGTCGTAAATAAACACATATGTTTGCGCTTACATTGCAAACGCTGGCTGAACCCTACGAGATAGATCAAAATAATGTACTACAGTATTGTACACCTTAAAAAAGGCTACAAAAATGTCCTCAGTGGTATATGTCTATCTCTTAGAGATAACCCACAATAACCATTTTTTATCCTGTTCTTTTTACGAGAAATAATGGCTTATGTACGAAGCAATATAGCATTAATCCTTATCCAATTAAGTGCCTTAAATACATTGTGCATTTAATAAAGATCAATATAGCCCTTGACAACATTTTTTTTTTGCTCGATAGGTTAGCCTTTGATCACTATCTCACCTGATGTTAAGTGATGATGTGGTCGAAGATGTTGTTCAGGCTAACCTAGAATTATTGGCTCTCAAGGACAGCTGCCGGAACACACCGTAAGGTGCTTGGCGACAGATTTTCTACTTGAGGGTGTTAGCTAGCCAGGCGGGCATTCGCAAAACGCCCTACTAACATACTATAACGACTGCTATCCAAAGACAACAACCGGGACCGATCTCACCTGATGTTAAGTGATGATGTGGTCGAAGATGTTGTTCAGGCTAACCTAGAATTATTGGCTCTCAAGGACAGCTGCCGGAACACACCGTTAGGTGCTTGGCGACAGATTTACACTTGAGGGTGGTAGCTAGCCAGGCGGGCATTCGCAAAACGCCCTACTAACATACTATAACGACTGCTATCCAAAGACAACAACCGGGACCGACGGCTTAACGTCCCTAAGCGCTCAGTAGTAATGTCACCAGCGGTCACCCATCCAAGTCATGACCGTGGCATACATTGCTTAACTTTGCTGATAGATTCAGAACGGCTAAGCAAACTTCGCTACGAGCGCTTCATAACATGTTATATAAATGAATATTTTCGAAGATATTACAGATTATTTAGTACCAGCATTGCACCCGTGCGAAACCGGGGCGGTTCATAAATGTCAACAACGTTTAAACAATTATCAACAATATTTAGATCGAAATTGAAACTGGTATTGAAGACTCAACGTTAACATTTTGCTTGCGTAAAATATTAAAAAGTGTACCTCAAGGTATATTTCTTGGACCTTGATAATAATGTTTGTATATGCAATGCAGATGCAATATAGCTTAAAATATACTTCGAAAGGTTTCGTCGATTATACCCAAATTGGACAACATCTTGCAGTCTGATTGGTGTAGGTATTTTTAGGCAGTGATTTTGGTTATGGCAAATGTGATATTATACAAGCGGCTGGCAAGCATTGGATGGAGACAGCGAAGAACAGGGATATTTGGAAATCTCTAGAGGAGGCCTTCACCTTCGAGAATGAGGGGTTCTTACATAAAAAGTAAATTATATATATATATATCTAGAAATATATGAGGCATAAGTTTATATATGTATACTATCAGATAATCAGTACTAATATTATAAATGCGAAAGTAACTCTGTCTGTCTGTCTGTCTGTTACGCTTTCACGCCAAAACTACTGGACCGATTTGAATGAAATTTGGTATGGAGATAGTTTGAGACCCGGGAAAAAACATAGGATAGTTTTTATCCGACTGCGCAAAAAGAGGTTAATGTTTTCGCGCGATAACCGACATACGCGCGGGCGGAGCCGCGCCCGGAAAGCTAGTTAGAAATAAGTTAATTTTTGTACCCTTTAGTAAGAAATATAAGGCTTTTTTATTTTTTATTTTATTTATTTTATTGATTAAATGTCCACCTGGATAGCTACCACCCTCAAGTAGTAAATCTGTCGCAAAGCACCTAATGGTGTGTTCTGGCAGCTGTTCTTTAGAGCCAGAAACTCTAGGTTAGCCTCAACAACATCTTCAGCCACACTTAGAATCAGGTGAAATAGAGGTCAAAGACTAGCCTATCAGGAATAAAAAAAGGGATATCAGAGCGGTAACTATGGACTGGCATGTCGCATCGCAGGTTCATTGTTCGATCCCCACCGATGGTTTGAACTTCAACGCATGGTAGAAAGGCATTATGTGAATGCTCGCCTGGCCAGCAACCACCCTTAAGAAGACAGTCTGTCGCCAAGCACCTAACAGTGTGTTCTGGTAGCAGTCTGTGAAAGCCAATAAAATTACATGCACATGAAACTTAACAACTGTGCATCTCAGAGTGATGAGTGGAGTGCATTTCGTCACTTGTGATGAAATGCATCTGGTATAGGCAGAGTAACCGCTTAAGGTGAATTAACTCTCCAAAGAAAGATGAATGTTACCTTTAAAGATCTGAAAAAATCTCTATATATATATAAAAAAAACAATTGCGTATTTATGTATGAAAGGATTGATGAGTATTGATGAAGCGAAAGAGATATGTGAGGATCGTAGCAAGAAAATCAAGAAGCAAGGAAATCTGTGGTCTCTGCCTACCCCTACGGGAAAGAGGCGTGATTTTTATGTATATATGTATAATATATCAATTGCGGTTGTTTTTCTCGCTAAAACTCGAGAACGGCCGATTTAGGTGATTTTGGCTTTGAAATGTTTGTTGTAGTCCAGGGAAGGTTTAAACGCTGAGAATATATGGAAAAATTGTGAGGAACATAGTAAAAACAACAATTTCATTTTCCCATACAAACTGATCTTATACTTTCCTGTCAAACATTTGACGTTCGTCCGTTAGGATAGGTGATACGAAGTACACCGGGTCATCTAGTATATAATATTTTTACATTACCCGTTATGGTTATTTTTATATTTTTACATTACCCGTTATGGTTAACAAGTATTACTCTCATTGGCTAGAAAAAACAAGAAAGAGCGCTTCTTCAGCGGGCTTTGCTTCCACATATATGTGGTCGAAGAAGTTATTGGGTTTTTGCAATTTTCCGTAACTTTCAATGCGGAATCGCTTCGCCAATTCAGAGATCAAAGAAGTGGAAGGTTAAGATATATTTTGCTTAACGTTTCGGGGAATATTGTCGTGAAGTTTTTCAAGCCCAGTTCAGTTCAATGATAGAAAGTGGTCACCCGTGGTCATAGCGTTACGATGTTTCAGCAGAACCAGTCAGTTGGTTGACAAATGGAGCGTGCATGCAACGCACTTTCGTTCGAAATATGAATTCAAATATAGAAGGTAAAGTGTGAATGTCAGATGACACGTAACGGGTTCCGTTGTTGACCGAATGAACGCAAAATGTCTCCGATTCAGTTTGAGCTAAAATGCCTTTGTGTATATACGGGGTTATTGGTAAAATGCTGTCAACCTCTTAGGGTTGACTTCTGCTAGTCCTATCAAACATTTTGAGATATTATTTCTTGATTAAAAAAAAATTTTTTTTTTGTTTTTTAATGCCTACTACGAGCCAAGAGCGTCTACCGTGGCAATACTGAACCGCGCCTTGCTCCCTTTGAATAGAGTTTTGAATATTTACATCGAGAAAAGTAATAAAAATATGAAATAATAGAGTAAAGGCATAAGAGACTTGCAACTTCTTGTGGGCCTTGTACTTTTTCCGTCAAACACACATAAAAAACACAGAATTTTTTTTTCGATACAATAAAAATCATCAATAGGTAAATGTTTGTTAGGAGTAGGTTAAAAGGTTGTTAGCATTTTACCAATAACCCCGTATATGCTCGTTGGATGTGCGACTGTTCTCTTCTGTAGGTATTTTTTTATTCGATTCACGTATAATTTTGTAAGTAGGTTCGATAATAAAATAATAATCTGTTGTTTTTGAAGATTCATTTGTTCAACATATTTCAGAATGACGTAAATATGGGAGTAGAAGACGTAAAAAAACATATTTCAATCGCGATGTCTTCAGCTTCCAGAGCTACTAGTTTTATTTTATCATCGGAACTGTTTTCCCGATTTGAAAGGGATTTTATGCAATAAACTGATGTACCTTTTAATTCCTGATATTTCTGAACGTTGCAGGCGCTATGTGTATATTCTTAATATATTTAGGTGGCTAGCTACCACCCTCAAGTTGAAAATCTGACGCCAAGCACCTAACGGTGTGTTCCGGCAGCTGTCCTTGAGAGCCAGTAATTCTAGGTTAGCCTGAACAACATCTTCGACCACATCATCACTTACCATCAGGTGAGATAGTGGTCAAAGGCTAACCTATCAAGCATAAAAAAAAAAAAAAAAAAAAAAAAAAAAAAAAAAAAAAAAAAAAAAAATAGGAGCCGTCATAGTTCTAATTTTAAACCATTTATGTTACGTGTTCGATTCCAAAATCCATACAAGTAATGTGTAATTTCGATATACTGAGTACCTTAACCTCTTTTTAACGAACACAAATTAAAATTTATTCACCATCTTTTGGTATGCGGAACCTTAAAAGGACGAGGCTTGACTTAAACTTGCTTAATATTTTTAAAGCAATCCAGGAGTAGGCTGTCGGGCGGAGAGTGAAGACCTCCTGATGATGCTTCGTGTAGAAGCGACACTCCTCGAAAATGCTACCGATTAGGCTACTTGGTGCTTGTAACATCGCAATGGCTTAGCAGAAAAATTAGGTGGAATTGTAACATGATATTTTTATACGTATTTAATGTTGTCTTAGGTTTTCGCGATTGTTACACATAGTAATTAAACAACTTTAAACGGTTTAAATCGCGAGTGGTCGGGTGACTGGTCCGCCTGTCACCCCAGTCACCACGGACCACGATCACTGCAAAGTGTTTGAAACGTCGGGATAAAATAATGAAAAATATAGGCGATTTAAACCGTTTAAAGTTGTTTAATTACTAGGTATTTAATTCATTAGATATTTAAATTACAGTTAAAAACCAAAACAAAGAACTACTATATATCTTTAAACTATACAAATAACCCTTCCCTGACCCTTTCTTTTTGAAATATGAATGTAAGTAACGTTTTTTTATATGATTTATAGATCTGGTGTAATTAGAAGGTAGGTACAGTTTAGTGATCTTAACATTTTTCTTAGATACCTTTAAAATTTAATGTTTTTCCGGTTTCAATGTTATTATTGGTCTTTCGTTCCATTTTGTGCGCACGGTACCCTAACAATTATCAGGTTTCTTTGCCGCGGTATAAATGTCCAATGTTGCGTGCAGAGTCGAGCCGCCTCATGTCAACGTCGAATGTGATTGCTTGTTTTTTTTAATAAATAGTTTACACTCGCTATCAGGAAGTAGTAAATTAATTATACATGTGTCAGGATTTTTAAAGTTTTATTATTGCATATATATGTTACCGGTAATCTGTATGTAAATACCTAGGTAATGTATAGAAAACCTAAAACATGTATAATGAATAGATTCAGGCGTTACTTTGCGGAATTCCATATTTAATAATAACAAATACTTTTAAAAGTATCTTAAAAAACATTAAATAATATTTAAATAAAACACTTAAAAAAGCATAAAATTATTTATCTAGTGACAATTCCGCCTAATTTTCCTGTTATCTACGTGACGTCACAAACATCACGCAGCCTAACCAGAAGAATACCCGACTAGTTTCGCTTCTAAACGAAGCATCTTCAGGAGGTCTTGACTCACCGAGCGCACGATCGAGACATTGTGCATGAGCGTCTCGATAATGTATGATATATGATTTATTTTATACTTTGCTCAGGGAGTCTATACAATACCGAATGTGCAGCCGGGATTGTATGTAAAAGACGAGAGCAAGGAAGGAGGGGACGTGCGGGCGGCAGGCAACAATGGTTAGATTTTTTAGAGGTTAGAAGTTTCACGATAATCCTATTGTGATTTTACTGTAGAAATAGAAAGGTACTTTTAGGTATCCTATTCATAAAGATTATTTTTAAGGAGCATCCTAATTGTTAATATGAATAAAGTAATATGGCAATGCTGCCAGCATGCTGGGCACGCTGCCAACTGGGAGTGGGCTGGAGCATTTGGACTGCCTATGAGTCTGCTGTGACTTATAGGTGTCTAAATGCTTTTATTGTAGTAGCTGTAGTGTTGTATATAGTTCATAGTATTTTGTTTAATAAAGGCATACCGCCAGGATTTAAAAAAAAAAAAAAAAAAAAAAAAAAGGATAAAGTTGATTTTATGTACATGTTTCATTTGCCCGTCATTTTGTGGGCTGGTCGACATGGATAAATACCAAGATATATTTATTTTACATATAGCCGGTGCAACAGCAGGTACTCTACACAATCCCAGGAACTTTATACATTACCTAGGATAAGTATGTAATGAACAGTAATTTTCATAATATTTCATAATTGCCTGGACGCCTTGCCGGTAACATATATACATAAACAAGTTATAATTAAAGAACTTTAAATAAAAATAATTTATTTGTAAAAGATAACTAAAGTGTAACAACAGATATTTCTGACTAAAATTAACATATTTAACTAAAAAAATAAAATTAAAATAAAAACTTAAAATTACTACAAACTAATCCAATATTCCGCTACCATTAGGCAGTGTTCCCAAAATGCTGGCCGCATTGCCACGTTGTATGGCAATGCTTATCCTCTGTCCAAAGTATATGCCAGCATTTTGGTCACAAGTAGCGTCGGCCAGACGTTTTGAGAGGTCTTTGAATAATAGTTTTAAGAACTTTAAACGGTTTATATCGCATATATTTGTCATTATTTTTGTCCCGACGTTTCAAACACTTTGCAGTGATCGTAGTCACGGGGTGACTATCTTCTTTCTTTCTTTAATTAATTCTTTAATTACTATGTGTAACAATCGCGAAAACCTAAGACAACATCATAAACAAGTTATTGTAACACCAACCTTATTTTAAAAATCTTACAACTAATAAGTGAAACAATGGGCGGTCTCATCGCTCGAAACAATCTCTTCCAGACAACTCGACAATATTGGCTATTTTATAAGAACATATGTTATTATACTTACAGAGAATATTAAGCAGTGATTACGAATAAAAAAAACATTATTAAACATAATTAAAAATAACAAAATATTATAGACATACAGCATATATAAAACATACAATATTTTTATATACATGCTTATTTATATTCAAATTCAAATTCAATTCAAATTCAAAATCATTTTTTCAATTTAGGCGTCTACGACGCTCTTATGAAGGTCAATTACAAATTTTAATATTGAAATATTCTACATTGTACTGCCACGTTCAGCAAAAAAAATTTATAGAGCCACTGCGGGAAGAACGGGCAAGAAACTCGGGGCCATTCTTTTAAACATCTTTTAACAATGTGTTATATACAATATAATATGACTATTACAATATTTGTTCAAATTACGTAGGTGACAGGTGATAGCTTGGCAGAGGCGGAACGTGCATATAAATATATGCACACATAAATATAAATAAGGATGAAAATATACCGAAATAGACGTACAAAACATTTTAAACAGTTGTTGGACATGTAGCTAAATGTTACAGAAATCACTAGAAGATAGTAAGACTTAGACCTGATTTTAAAAAAATATTCCAATGAAGGAGCACTTTTTATTCAGCGATAACGAATACCACTAACTAACACCTATATATAAGTAAATGAACAATGATAGAATGAGGTTATATTTACGAGTTTCTAAATATGATTACAAGCACTATCGCGTGCTAAGCGAAAATCATATCAAACAAATTATTGGAGCACAAAATTTCGGCAGAAATGTCAATGTCGGAGGACGCGGGTTCGATTCCCGCCTTGAGCATAAAATTTTGTACTCCAATAATTTGTTTGATATATTTACGAGTGCCTGGAGCTATAAATTATCTTAAATAGGTTTATAAATTATCTAATACTAGCTTTCCGGACGCGCCCCGCCGGCGCGTATGTCGGTTATCGTGCAAAAACATTAACCTCTTTTTGCGCAGTTGGATAAAAACTAACCTATGTTTTTTCCCGGGTCTCAAACTATATACATACAAAAATTCATTCAAATCGGTTCAACAGACAGACAGACAGACCGACAGACAGACAGAGTTACTTTCGCATTTATAATATTAGTACTGATAACATAACTCAAAATTAAGAAGTAAAGATACAGCAAGGGATCAAACGAACCACAATTACGTATCGCTGCCGCGGTGCAGACTTAGTAATCAAAAACTGTGTAGTAAGATTTCTTAATCAAAATGTTTTTCACGTGAAACTTGAATTTTCCTTCTGGGAGCATTGTAATATGTTTGGGAACTTTATTATAAAACCGCACACAATTGCCTAAGAAGTACCTTTTATTTGTCTTTGCTAATCTAAAACCTGGCTCCGCTATTTTATTCCTAGTGTTATAATCGTGATTGTCACTTTTTAGGGTTCCGTACCCAAAAGGCAAAAACGGGACCTTATTACTGAGACTTCGCTGTCCGTCCGTCTGTCACCAGGCTGTATCACAAGAACGGTGATAGCTAGACAGTTGAAATTTTCACAGATGATGTATCTCTGTCGCCGCTATAACAACAAATACAAAAAGTTGGCCAAGTGCGAGTCGGACTCGCGCACGTTAAAACAAAATAAGGTTAAAATATGAAGTCTAGTGGTACAGAACCCTTCGTGCGCGAGTCCGACTCGTACTTGGCCAATTTTTTTATATAAATTTACTAATTTTTTTGCGAACATACATAATATTTTCAACTCTTCACTTTCTTAACCATCGTTTGGAGATGGGGTAATCCCCGAAACATGAAAGATAACATATTAGAAATATATATTCCCTTCAGTACTGACAGCTCAATTCAATACACCAATGTTATTCGTCACCGACAACAAATTCCACAAATGTTGAACGTAAGTCAAAATACCAATTATTATATTCTAATCAGTGTGTTATCAGACAGACGTGTTGAATTACAAAATGATGCGACATTGACGTCGCTCCACGCAGCGGCACGATCCGAATTCATATAATTATGCATATAACGTATAAATTCCATATAAAACGCGTAAACTTTTATTTTTTTTTGGGAAATTTGTGTAGTTTACATACATAAAATCACGCCTCTTTCCCGTAGGCGTAGGCAGAGACCACAGATTTCCACTTGCTACGATCCTTACAAATCTCTTTCGCTTCATCTACACTCATCAATCCTTTCATACATAAGCGTCGGTTTAGGGTACTCCTGACCTGGCCTTTTTTCAGAATATCTTCAATCTGATTTCGGAACGTTCGCCGAGGTTTTTTTTTTTTTTTTTTTATGCCTGATAGTTTAGCCTTTGACCACTATCTCACCTGATGGTAAGTGATGATGTAGTCGAGGATGTTGTTCAGACTAACCTAGAGTTACTGGCTCTCAAGGACAGCTGCCGGAACACACCGTTAGGTGCTTGGCGACAGATTTTCAACTTGAGGGTGGTAGCTAGCCAGGCGGGCATTTGCAAAGTGCCCTACCACCATGCTGTAACGACTGCTATCCTAAGAGAACAACCGGGACCGACGGCTTAATGTGCCCTCCGAAGCACGGAAGCGCTCAGTAGTAATGCCCAACCAGCGGTCAACCATCCAAGTCATGACCGCGGCGGACGTTGCTTAACTTTGCTTATCGATTCAGAATGACTAAGCAAACATGGCTACGAGCGCTTCAAAAGGTCTTCCCCTTCCAACACTTCCGTTCACTTGTCCCACGTATACATTGCATGTTTAGTCAATTTCAGTTCATTCATTCAATCTATATGTCTAAATGATCTGAACATACCTTCCTCGATTTTTGTCACTACATCCTCATTCACACCACATCGTTCTCTTATCACCTTTGTGTTGTTTAATAATATATCGATGATAAAAATATTTTATTGTAAATCCCACCAAAACACATTAATCAACAATGATCATCATTCCTTTTTCCGTATTATATCGGTTTTTTTACTTTCTGTTTTATTCATAAAATTAGGTATACGTTGAAAGTCCACATAACGCGCGTCAATCGTTTGTTTTGGGAAATTTCACAAATTTATTGTAAATCCCACCAAAACACATTTATCAACAATTATCATCCATCCCTTCTCCAAATTATACTCGTATCGGCTCGATTTATTTTTGTTTTACCTAACAAAACAAAGGAACAACAATATATATTTTGTGAATAATATATTATTTTCTAACTACATATAATATAATGAACTCGAAACACATATATTGTTATAGCGTTCCCCATTCACGCAGAATTCACTCACATCGCAGCACAGCGTCTAGAGATCTTGCAGATTTATATCGGCCATGGGATTTAAGAGCCTTTATCCCAGCAAAACCATTATACACGCCTTTTCCCAAGGCTGTTACGACTAAAGTATAAAAGTTTTTTCATCCCACCATCTCGGAAAGAGTATTTTTAATCTTCAATATCTGAGTGGAAAAGCCGTTTTTATTCTCTAGAGGATAAAGTAAATTGAATTTAGAACATCGTGTGCACTAAGTTTCTGAATTAAAAAAAAACATTAAACCTATTTACTGCTACCTCTATGGTGCCGAATATATCATACAACTTTTTTTTTAATTTGTTAAAAACTCAGACTCGGAACCTTCTTGGTGTTCTTTTTTCAATTTGCGTTGTACGGCATTTATTCACGTCATTGTTAAACCTTATATTAAAAACAAGAAACTTGAAAACAAGTGAAAAAACAAAAATGAGTGATTCTAGCGACGAGGAAGTTTGTTTGACGCCAACAGAATTGACTGAAACTGTTAATAATGCGCAAATGAGCTTTCTCCCTCAATTTGCATTTAGTCATTTCCTCGCTGAGGTGGAATGAAAAGTTACGTGTTGCACTCGAGTGCAAAGATTTTTCACCTCGTGCTCTTTTGATTCCCTCGCTAACGCTCAGGATTCTAATTTAGAATCCTTCGCTTGCTCGTTCATCAAAATTGAACACGCGGTTAAAAAGCAACTTTGCACTCTTGTATAACAAATAACTATTGTTTACAAATGATGTGGCAAGAAAGTTTATTGTTTTTTTAATAGATTATATTAGCCAAAACTATATAAAAACAATTGACATCCGCCTACATGTTTTTAGCAAGTCATGTTGTCATAAATTTCTCCTATCAGTGTGATTTCAAGCGTATTCGTATTCCCAACAGTTGAGTGGTTTAATTACAATTTAGCAAGTATACATTATAACTGAGTAAATAAGGGAAAGAAAGGGCGCTTTTGGCATGAAATTACCATTAAAACTTGTTGTTACTAAAAAATCTATTTTTTTTTATCAAAAATCTAAACTGAACCGAGCGCGCAAAGCGTAAAGGCTCTGAATGAATTTGATAAAAGGTTCCAAAGAAGGTGTTACTTACCAACCGTCATCTCTATTGAAATTTGGGTATATAAATGACTAGCTTTCCGGGCGCGGCTCCGCCCGCGCGTATGTGATCGCGCAAAAACATTAACCTCTTTTTGCGCAGTTGGATAAAAACTTCGACCACATCATCACCTACCATCAGGTGAGATTGTGGTCAAAGCCTTAGCTATCAGCAATAAAAAAATAAAAAATCTATTGAATGCGACAGTAGCTACCCAGACGATTATACAAAATGCTCTATCACCTCGCCATACCACCCTAGTCCAATAAACGTTTTCCACCTGCAACCACCACCCCTTTATATATGATTTACCCCTATTAATGACAAATCACAAAGTTGATTGAACACCCTATCTGTAAATATAATTTTGGGTAACAGTAAACTTTCAACACGAGTGCTTAGGTTGTTGTTTAAACCATGATACTTTTTAGGGTTCCGTACCCAAAGGGTAAAAACGGGACCCTATTAATGAGACTACGCTGTCCGTCCGTCCGTCTGTCACCAGGCTGTATCTCAATAACGGTGATGGCTAGACAGTTAAAATTTTCACAGGATTATTAGTATTATGTATATATATATATATATATAGTATTTATGTTGCCGCTATAACAACAAATGCAAAAAGTTGGCCAAGTGCGAGTTGGACTCGCGTACATTAAAACAAAAAAAAGTTTAAAATATGAAGTCTAATGTTGTGTTAATGGTACGGAACCCTTCGTGTGCGAGTCCAACTCGCACTGGGCCGTTTTTTATTGTTTTATTGCCTATATGCTAATCTTTCACGACAATCTCACCTGATGAATGACAATTCTGTTGATAAATGGATAATATTTCTTAGTAATTTAATTCTATTTCTTAGAAAATGTACAATAATAAGTATAATTTTATATTAATAGTAAATATGCATCATAGATTATAATTATGTAATGTTTATTTTAATTTATTCTCAGATTGTCAAATTTTTATGTTACTTGATAATTTAGTTCGAATTCTAATTTGTCATATTGATTTTTTTGTTAGTGAATAGATTCAGGCGTTACGTTGCGAAAATTCTTACCATAAAACTTTTTTTTTAATTTTAAGGAAACTTTATATGAATATTAAAGAAAAACACTCAAAATATATATCTAGTGACAATTCCGCCTAATTTTCCTGCTAAACCGACGTGACGTCACAAATGCCACGCAGCCAAACCGGAAGTATTTTCGACGTTTTCGCTTCTAGTTATTCATGTGGTAGTAATCACATGAATAGTTATTTATTAATGTAGTAATGCCACTAGCGGTCACCCATCCACGTAATGACTGCAGCGAACCTTGCTTAAAACCTGCAAAATATCGATTAGTAGCCAGAGAGTTCAAATATTAGAGTAGTTATATCCGAACACCACTGCTCTAAACGCTTACTAGAATTTACCTATGTACATACCTACGCATATGTATATGCAGTTTGTAATGACAAGGAAAGAACGTTCAAATATTATGCGTCATATCTGTTGTAAGAAAGAGATAAATAAGCAATTCGTGTTACCACCGAACCGCCACGAGACGTTCCGATCACCATTACACTGCGATCTCTTTCACTCTCTCACACCAAACGATACACATATTTCGCTCATCCATTTCATTGAGATTAGTTCCTTAGATAAAACAAAATGTCGATATTTTCTATTTCATCAATAAAAGCAATAATTACGCGAGAAATTAAACAGTTTTCTTATCTCTCACAGTGCTTGTATAATTGGTGCAGAGTCTAAAGACACAAGGAAGGCATATTGTCCACAGATTACTCCTAAAAAACACGATTAGTGGCGATTTATTCACCGGACGCTCCGAAGTGCCAAACTGGTAGTGAGTCTGGAAATTACCCTGAATTCGTCTAGTAAATATGGAGGGCATACAACTCATCTACAGGTAAAAAAATCATAGTTGATAGCGCTGTTTTCATATTATTGTGACGGAACAGCACAAGGCACACCATTTCGTTACAAGTGACGAACTGCACTGCGCCCGTCACACTGAGACATACAGTTAAGTCTCATCATGAGCGTGTAATTTTACTTGTTCTCAAAGACTGCTGCCAGGACACTCTGTTAGGTTCTTGGCGACAGATTTTCTACTTGAGGTTGGTAACTAGCCAGGAGAGCATTCGCAAAATGCCCTTCCACCATGCGGTGAAGCTCAAGCAAGCTGGGTCAAAATCCACAGATCTTAATTTAAAATTAACATAATCATATAGTGATATTTCTTACATCCAATGACGGATTTATTTTATATTAACAAGCTTAATTCATAGAGAGCAAAAAAAAAGGTATATATATATATATATATATATAATAAGGTAGGTAGGTATTGTTGAAAATGAATCAACATATGTTAGAAATAATTGAATTATTTGAAAATGAAAACAAGTTTCTTATATACATAATGTAAATTTTAAAAATAATAAAGAAACAAGCTTTTATTATAAGCTAGTTTAGATATTTAAAAATTATTTGTTTTCAATAGAGGTTTCTTTTTTCTTATAGCTATTAATACGGAAGCATTTTGCGAAAAATACGTCTCTCACTAGAATTACTTGCTCTCAAGGAGAGATTTTCTACTTGAGGGTGGTAGCTAGCCAGGCGGGCACTGTGGGAATTCCCGGAACACACTGTTAATTGCTTGGCGACATATTTTCTACTTGAGAGTGGTAGCTAGCGCAAGCCGGCTGCGGGGATCGAACTATGGACTGCGGCACCGCAGTCCATAGCTAAAACTACTTGGTTATCAATGCTTCAAAAACATTCAGAACATGCACTTCATAACCTGAAGTTAACACACACATCTCTATATATATAAAAATCAATTGCGGTTGTTTGTCTCGCTAAAACTCGAGAACGGCTGAGCCGATTTAGGTGATTTTGGTTTTGAAATGTTTGTCGTAGTCCAGGGAAGGTTTCAACGATAAGAATATATGGAAAAATTGGGAGGAAGATAGTAAAAACAACAATTTAATTTTCCCATAACAAACTGTTCTACCTATACTTTCCTGTCACACATTTGACGTTCGTCCGTTAGGTGATACGAAGTACACCGGGTCATCTAGTCCTCAATAAAAATGTTACCACCTGGTTTGTTGTTTTTCACCTGTTTCATTTGTGGGGTACCTACCTGAGGTACCCACCCCTATTAGCTAATAACTCGGTTGACTGAGCAGTGCCCTACCGATACAGTTAATTGTAATAATTGTGTGAAAAGTGGCCCGGTGGTAGGTTGTTCAGTGAACCGTGAAATGTATGGTGTCGATCGAAGGTTTTTGGCCTCCGAAATCCTCCAGCTAATCGTATTTGTAGTGGAAATGAAAAAAAATAGAATGAGTTTACTAATTTTATTTTTGATAGGTAAAAGCCTTTGACCACATTCTCACCTGATGGTAATTGAGAAAGATTGAGAAAGGTATTAACAGGCTTAACCTAGAATTACAGGCTCTCAAGGACAGCTGCCGGAACACACCGTTAGGTGCTTGGCTCCAGATTTTCTACTCAAAGTGGTCGCTAGCCAGGCGGGCAATCGCAAAATGCCCTACCACCATGCGGTAAAGACCAAGCCCGCGGCGGGATTCGAACCATGGACCTGCTGCGCGGCAGTCCACAGCCAATGCCACTGAGCTATCACTGCTTCAAAAAACATGTGGTAATTGTCGACCTAGGTTTAGGCAAATCCTATGCCCTTCATCAGGTGAGTTCACGCGTCTAAATCGCGGCGCCGACTCCTTTTTTTAATTAGGGTTAGGTTAGGTTTTGTTTAGTGGTAATACCCGGCTAGCTACCACCTTCAAGTGGAAAAATCTGTCGCTAAGCACTTAACAGTATGTTCTGGCAGCTGTCGATGAGGACCGGTAATTCTAGCTTAAGCTTGTGAATACCTGCATCCACATCATCACTTACCATCAGGCGGAGTTGCGACCAAAGGCTAACTAGCAGAAAAACATGGCAAATTGAACGTACAGAAACAAATCGTAAAATCAATATCTGAAAAAGTTGGTTTTCTGTTTATAATTTGAATAAACATTTTGTAACGTTGGTTTAACAAGAAATTTAGGCAGGATTGTCACTAGAACTATTTTTTAAATGTTTTTCTATTCAATGTACATTATGTATTTCCATGTAATGTTTCCGCGATTCTATTTTTTTTTACCGGTGGTGTGCAATTAACAAAATATTACGAACTGAAAACAAAACAGCTTCAGCAATAAAAGCTTTTAGACAACCTACAAGTCATTGCAGACTCACAGGCAGTCTAAATGCTATTCCAAGAAATAAGCAACTCTAACTGCAAAGCATTAAGTGCACATCAGCTCGCAAAGCATGGAGTGTCTCATATTTATACTCACCTACAAGGCGTTTCTCTTTCTATCGCATAGCCACGTATAGCTCTGTACTCTTCTGACGCGGCACGCACGTACAATAGTCCCGTCCGGACGGATACGTCAATGTACTTGTAGCTTTGTTCTTAAAGTGCGGAGTGAGCCACGCCTGGCCAAGGGTTGTAATAGGGCCAATTCTAGTAAACAACCCTTAAGGGCGCACCGAGCTTGCTAGGCGCGCCGCGTATGTGTGCGTAAGTAAGGCACGCCAACAGCATCCGTCCCCGTCCGACGGCCGAAGAATTACTAAAGCGGATAGGGACAGAGCATCGCGGCTCTGACTAAATGGGCGGAACATGCGTGAATTTGAGTATTTCCTTCGTATAATAAAATCAAATACCTATTTGAAAAATGTAATGTGTATACGTTATAGAAAACATATTGTTTTTTTTTATTATTCAAATACGGATGACTCTCCATTAAGTATTTACGCCGTACTAAGGGTTTATTTTGTTTTTTAGATGTAACTTTGGATTTATTTCCTATCGAGAAAATTCTAAGTAATCGTGTTTCCAAAGTGTATGATTTATTGAATGAATCCTTAAATATAATATTCATTAATTACATAACTCAAAATTAAGAAATAAAGAAACAGCAAGGGATCAAACGAACCAATTACGTATCGCTGCCTCGGTGCAGTAGCCCAAGCACGAATAACTTGCGAGAACGTAAACGTTACGTTAACGTATCGAAATGTCACCATTTTGTATAGGATTTGATCAGCGCCCCTACAGTGCGTAAAAGGAACTAAATTTTGGCAGATTGAAAGGTTTTGACATTTAACGCGTCGAGATATTAACGTGAACGTTTCGTCACGTAAAAAGTTTTGTATGAAATCGTGAGCACGAACCTAATTTTAACGTAAACTCGAAGGCTGGCTATCGAGAGTCAGTCAAAAATCTACGAATGTTGGTCATTGAGAAGTTTCATTGAGATGGTTGACGTAACGTTTTGAATTTGTAATAAAAACATTGAAATTTCATGTTTTTAATGTGTTTTTTCATTCATATTTCAACGATGAAAAGAGTTACAAACGTGGCAGCATGATTACAAGTTGAAATGTACCATTTCATTTATCAGAAACAAAGTAAGTGTTAATTAATTTATGGCACTGGCGGGGAGTGATGCTAATGTACGATGGACCCAAATCAGGACATTTTCTAAAACTCTGCATCAAACAGCCTCTAAATTCCACCGTTCCAGCCCACATTTACACCAACTTCGCTCTTTGGATATGTCTCGCGGCGTTGCAATGTTGTTATGAAAGTCTTCATTGTGCATGGTCAAATCGAAAACAATTAAGCTCTCAGCAGATCGCCCATCATTTAGATCAACTAAGGCTGTCAACAAATACACCAGAAGAAGGCAGCGATACTAAAGGAATACCAACGGCTCGTCAGACTAACTACCTATACGAACTCTGAGGTGATGACCATGCTCAAGCCAACAGTCAAACCACTACGAAGAGAAGATTTTAATATGAAATGTAGAAGCTGATATTGGACTTTAGGTTCTTAATAAAAGTAAACGAAGTGCATTTGTGCGTTTTATTTATTAGTAAGTATATCGAAAAGTTCTTGGCTTATGGATTTAAGGATTATTCAATATCCTCTTGTTCGATGACGTGAAAGGCGACTAAGATAAGGATACATGACGGCTCGCCACTACTCAGGTCGGTGTGAATGGGGTGTTGCTACGCATTGGGCGTACAACAGTGCTGATGAAATGGATCAGTGTGCGCTCTAATGGTTGGCGCACACTGTTCCATCCGACGCCATTCGCTTTAACCTTCAGTATTTTTCGTATGGTGGGTACTCCAAACTGCAACTCGCATATAACCCGTCCACCCACCAGTGGGAAAGTCCAGTGGGTGGACGGGGCATCGCCCAACTATTCAACGCTTCGACTAGGAAGACCGTCGCCATATACAGCTATCTTAACACTAGCATCCGTGAGTAGGTCAATATAGGTACCAAAACCTCGTCTACAAATTGCAACCTAGCAATGTTTATCTACAGTGCTGTGTGATTAAAGATTAGACAGTGAAATTACCTACAGACACGTATAAAAGACTATTGGGTGGCGAACTCATAGTAGAAGCATTTTTCTTCCCCCTCTGATCGTGCTATGGGCCTGGGTTTACTTGATATCACGCTCTTTTTGCCACACTATTACTTAATAATACAGAAAAGGAGATGGATAATAAACAAAGCTACACCAACAGTAGTAATTACTTTATTTTTGGCAAAGTAATAACACACACAAAGTTATAAACCAACCATAAGCTGACTCATACAAAATAAACACGTATAGGTCCTAAAATTATTATAATTTCAAAACAACACTATCAATCCTGTAGCAAGTCACAGCACTCCCGATTTTTTGTAACGGTGCATACATGGAATGCCAAGTGGTTTTGCGAAACTATTAGGTATATACTATATACTCGCTCCAGTTTGTCACAGTATTCTTATTTCCCAGAACAGACGGTAAAAATACCGCCGGGGATCAAAATTCTATCGGAAATCTCCTTCAGTGAACATTTAGAACCAAGAGAGTACACTGCTTGAACTCAATAGCCTTTTTCTGCTAAAACACCATCAAATTTAGCGCAAGCTACTCTTCACGACGGCTGACGACCCTTCAGGGTTTCATGAGACTCCTCCCTCTGATTAAAGGTGTAGATTCTGATAGTAGTTGTTTGTAATTAATATATAGTAGGTAAATTATCAGTGGCACAGATTCTAGGCTTGAGAATTCCTGGCTCATAACTATTTATATATCAAATTTTATATTAAATACCTATCTATGAAGATGTTTTATTACAGTTTAGTTTTCACCAAATAAACGCCAAAATTGACAAATAGCAATCATAGAGGACTTTGTATAGGCTGAAAAAGAATTCAAACCTCTTTTGGAATGAATCATTAGCTCTTAAAAATAAGGTACAATTAATTTGCTTTACGCCGGATGACGTCACTTTTGTAATCCTATCGAGTTCACGTTAGGCAAGAAACGATGCGTTGTGCTGTCAACCATCGCCTCCTGCGTAAACGTACTGTAAACTCGATACGTTTACGTTACTGACTATCGAAATGTTCGTGCTTGGGCTACAGGCTTAAAATATATCTGATGTTTAACACATCTCATCAAGTTACATTGTGTTTGTGAGTTTATTCGCTAGTCTCGCGTCAATGGACGAAGGAGAAAACTCACTAAAAAACGTGCGGTTTCTTCTCTGATCGAAATAAAGTATAAATTTGTGGACCTGATTTGCTTTGACTTTTCCAAATTCCTGCTGGAAAAGAAATATTACTTTGACAAAAGTTTGAACATCTGAAAAATACCGAAATAAGTAAAAAGATTTTAATATTTTTATGTTTGCAATAACGCATGCTTTGCGGATTACATTCCAAAATTACAAAAATACAAGAGGAAAAATTATAGTCATGTGCGGGAGTTGAACCCGCGTCATCCACCCTTTTAGCCGGGGTATGCTCTAACCGACTAAGCTAACATAAAAAAAAAAATTGTGACAATTGTCATGTTAGCTCAGTCGGTCAGATCAGAGCATACCCCGGCTAAAGGAACCGCACACGACTTTAATTTTTCCTCTCATTTGTAATTTTGTAAAGTAAAAAGATCTTGAGCTCGTAAAAATTTAAACTTGTTACTTACTTTTAATTTACATAAAAACGTTTTACCGTTTTGGGTACTTAATCTACGTAAACAAACAAGATGACTTAAAGATATTTTGATACTATTGTAGTTTGTAGTTTCTAAGTAGGTACTAATAGTTATTTGATTAGTTATTAAACCCAAAATTATAATTTATTTCTAATTTGATGCCAAATAACACTTCTCCTCACTATTTTTAACATCAGATTGTCTCAGAATGAGAATAGTGAATAATTATGTTTGTAGCACTGTAGTTTTCGCAAATAAGCTGTATAAATGAAAAAAAAGGCATGAACTTTGTTTTCATGAGTGTCCGGGGAAAAACACAATTTCACCCAAATGTCCGGGTTTTTCATGATCTTGTCCGGCATCGGTGGTTTGGGTGATGGCAGTCCTACTTTGACCACTATCTCACCTGATGGTAAGTGATGATGTGGTCGAAGATGTTGTACAGGCTAACCTAGAATTCATACATAGAGGCGACTCACACAAAAAATGTAGTCGAAATGAGACTCTCCTCCTATGTTTTAAATCGTTTAATAATTGTTAAAATTACGTGCTCGTGCAAAATCAAGTGGTTCTATTTGGTGAATTCCTAGGGTCTAATAGACTAGTATTAATAGTAACACGAGAATGAGTTCGATCGTAAAATGCTGTTTTGAATAGATGCTCCATACATTAAAAGGGTTACAACGTCCATTTTCAGGGTTCCTTACCCAAAGGGTAAAAACGGGACCCTATTACTGAGACTTCGCTGTCCGTCCGTACGTCCGTCTGTCACCAAGCTGTATCTCAAGAACGGTGATAGCTAGACAGTTGAAATTTTCACAGATGATGTAAGGTAAATGCACCAGCTATGGTCACTTTAAGATTTTTAAATTATATTTACTGTTATTTTATTATCCGATTAAAACCAAATCGGTTTCAAAACTATTGATATTGATACAAGTAGGAATGCTTCCCTCACTAAAGCTTATAAATAGGTCTTGTCTTTGATCGCAAAGTCGAAAAAATAATTTGAAAAGTAAGTGTAGCCAGAGCCAATAATGGTCAGTCCAAAACCCAATGTTGACCCACCATTCATGGTCTTCTCCTATTATGGTCAGCACTAATTATGGTCACTAAGGTTGTTAATACAATATCATTCGTGCCAAAAGAAGCAAAAGATTTGTTTTTAACATACAATCCTGAACTTAGAATCATTCAAACATAAGCAATGAAACTGAGATCAATGTCGATAAAAATAACTAAATGGGTCATTTTTCACCTTTCTCTTCCTTCATTAGCCGATAATCTACTTTAAATTTAGGTGTCTAAAGTAAGAGCAAAAAGCAAGCACTTAATCTTAATAGAATGCAAATATTATGGTTTGTGATTCAGCATCCAGTCATGGTCACCCCAATAATGGTAACTATGACCATTACTAGACCATAATGCACGAACAAGCCACCAATAATATGTAATTTTATAACTATGGACAAATATTCTAAATTTGATCAAAAAAACAAAATCGCTATTAACACCAATCATGGTCAATTTGACCATCATTGGAAATATCATAATTGGGCGTTCCAGTAAAGGTCAGCGTCGTTCATGCAGTCTTCAAGACTGAAATATGTGCATTTTATGGTATCATTCTCTCACAGGTATTGTTACTCTAAGTATCGAAACAGAGGTATAACGCAAAACCCCTTACTTAACAACTAAAAAAAAATAACAGAAATACTCAACTCCTTATCTAAAATATCACTTATTTCTATTACCGCTATAACAACAAATACCAAAAATAAAATAAATATTTAAGAGGGGCTCCCATACAACAAACTTGATTTTTTTACCGTTTCTTGCTCTATACTAATAACGGTGACAGCTAGACGCTTTAACTATTCAGTATTCACAGAAGATTTAGTTTTATGTCCTTTTTAAATATAATTAATTAAAATAAAATAAATAATTAAGGGGCCTCCCATACAATAAGCCAGCTCTTTATGGATACAATTCCGAATTGAGTAAGTATAGGGTATTTTGCATCCTAACGTACCTACCCAGCACAATCGGACATTGCGAAAAGTGTCTGTAACTTGCAAGATTAGGTTACAGATAATGGTACGGAACCCTTCGTGCGCGAGTCCCACTCGCACTTGGCCAGTTTTTTTTTATATTATTGTGTCGGAACAAACTCGAGGCCCACCTGATGTCAACCTCTACCTGTAACATTTGCATTTCTATTCCCTTTCGGTGACGTGTACAACTGTACAGTGCTGTGCCACGTAGAACTTTCAAGTTAAAAGCTCTCGGTGCGGGGCGGTTGACATCAGGTACACGACTTGTTCTTTTCGTCACTTATAAGCATTCAAAATGCTTTTTACCTCAAATTGAACCGACTTAAACACTCAAAAATGTGAAATAACTTGTTGAAGTCGTTAACATGATAGTTCAAAAGTACCCATTATTACAATATTGTGCGCATTTTACAGACTTCGACGCGTTATTTCACACTTTTGAGTGTTGAAGTCGGTTCCAGTTTGATGTACACATGTTTCTTCCCCCGTTTTGGTGACCCTTGCTACTTACGGATCGATAGTTTATAGTTCTTTATTCATATAAGTCATATACGTCACTAAATATAGATTGTCATTCACTTTCAATTACTTTATCATCAAGAAGTGAATCTCTAAAACGGCTTGACCGATTTTGATGACATTTAAATAGGATCACACGGGAAGCACCAGCTTTCAAATAAAACATAACCATCAAAATCAGTTCACCCAGTCGAAAGTTCTGAGGTAACAAACACAACAAATATAGTCTCATATAGAACCTCCTTCTTTATTGAAGTCTGTTAAAAAAGGGAACTGTCAAATGTGTAAATACCGCCTTCTAGGCGAATTACATTACAAAATTACAAATTTACATTATTAAAATTACAAGGCCAATTGCAAAATTGGTCTTGTTTGTAGTACAACGCAAGTTGAACTATAGGTGTCGCTACATCCCGATACGATGGTTGAAGAACGAGAGCAAGAATTAAAGTTATGAGTTATTGTGTCATGTTAGCTCAATTGTTTAGAGCATACACCGGCTAAACGGGTGGATGGACGCGGGTTCGAATCCAGCATATAATTTTTTCTCTCGTAAATTTGTAATTTTGTAATGTAATATTACTGTCAATATTTATGGCGGAAGTAAATACCTCATGCTTACCACACGAATTTATTCATGTGCGCTTACTGTCATCTATTATGTTTTTTTCCTTCGCACGCACAGGTTTGGGCAAGGCATTTATTCAACCAGGTGTTCAGCCACTATTTGCATTACAATATTTGTGTAAACACATTAATATGTGACTAAATAGGCACCCGGCTGGGACGTAAGTTACGTGCTGAGGCCCGCGCTCGCCGCCTCGCGCAACCGTGACTCCCAGACGAAGGGCTACAATATAGCCCGAAACTGGTCGGAATCTCTCCGGTAAACATAACGTGAGTCCCAGCCGGGTGCCTATTTAGTCACATTAATATGTGTTTACACAAGCTGTTGCTGTTATGCGTATTGGCTTCCAAAGACATAACGCCGCTTTAAATTAGGTTTAATCAACTTCTACACTAATATTGTAAAGAGGAAAGATTTGTATTTTTGTAGGCGACGAATAAACTTAAAAACTACTGGACCAGTTTGGATGAAAATTGGTGTAGAAATAATTTGTGACCCGGCGAGGGACATAGGATATATATATGTTGTTGCGCCGCTCAGTACACTTTTTAAACCACGCTCGCCGCCGCGCCGCACACTGGAGTAGGTATTGCACCTAAAAAGTTGATCAAAAGTATTCTATATTTTTTTAATTGTTCAAAATGTAATAAAAAGCAGTTTTTAGCTGTTATGGATATATTTGAAACAATCAATCACACGGAAATTAAAGAGAAATTATTCTGATTCGTCTTCACTGGAGGCATCTTCGACTTCATCGTCCGTATTTATTTCGTCAAGACTATCTTGTAAAAACACAAATTTATCATCAATCTTTTTATCTCTTTCTTAGAGCACTCTCTCATGATATCATAAAGTGATTTTCTAATCATTTCTACTTCGCTGATATCAAAATCTGAAAAAAAAAAAACATAAATTACTATCTCCAAAAAATACTACATTTGCCGTGTTACCTAATAAATTCAAAAGCGTGTACATGCGGGAGTTTTTAGTTTAAAAACATAAGTAAAAATAACTATATCATTAGTTACACACAAAACTATACCTTAACAAAGCTTAACTCATACACAAAAAGACTTTTGAAAATAGAATTTAAGAAAAAATCCGTTAAATTATTATTCTTGAAAGTAAATAATCAAAAGTTACACTTTTTCAAGTGTAACTTTTGTAAACACAAATACAAGACAGGAAAAAAGTATTTCATATATATGTACATACCTTCTTTATCAACATCCATTACGATTTTTGTATGATTTCACAGCATGAGAACTCAAAAAATGGTTTAAAATATGCAGTTTTTATCGAAGCAAAAAAAACAAAGACAAGCGATTCACAGGATGCGATGGCTGGGCTTCGACTGCGGTCACGATTGGTGGGTGATAGTGACGTCTCCAAAATAGCCGCCTACTCATGTGACCGTTACTAAGCTTTAACTATATACACATATAACAGTAGGCACGGACAAAATTTTTAAAATCGACTTTTAATCGAGTTTATCTTACGAATAATCCTGTGTGCGCCGCGAAAAGGATTTGCAGTCTGCTGTAATTGAGCTTCGTATACATTTCTTTACATATTTATGAAGCAAAATTATTAAAAATAACAAGATCAACTACAGTTGCAGTGTTGTAACACCTGAAGCAATTAGACGATTCTGTGTCAGTCATTTAAAACACGTGACCACGTGGACGACATAAGTGTTTTAAATGCAATGCTCTTAGGTTCGTATTAATAAATAATGACAGATGTTTCATACATGAAACGTCATAACTGCATCTTAAGACCGATCTCAACTTTGAGATACATGTAAATAGCAAATTGGTCATTTTGTTTTATGTCTGATAGGTTAGCCTTTGACCACTATCTCACCTGATGGTAAGTGATTCCACTTCAGACGCTGTGCGTGTTGTAATGCGTTTATCATTCTGGTATTTTGTCTGATTTTTTTTATTATTGACTTTGTCGATGGTCTTGTTGCCAAGGATGCTCCTCTCCATAGCCCGTTGGCAGCTACGTATTTTTGACAAGGTGTTTTTGTTAAAGATCCAGGTTTGGGCACCGTACGATAAACAGGGCAATAGACTCGAATCTATCACTTTTTTCTTTAATTTCATTGAAAGTTTTGATATTAATATTTCTTTGTAGATCCAGTATTTTTTCCAGATCATGTTGATTCTCCTGTCTATTTCATCTAGGTGTCTTGGTTTTCCGAGGTAGATATAGCTCTGTACATACTCTATAGGTGTTTGATTCATTAGGTATGGGATTCTTCATACCGTTGATTTTAGATTTTGTATGAATTTTAGTATATTATGTTGGTAAAATGTAGGATATGGTACTATAGTACCTGTTCAATTCATTCAGTAAAAAATGTGTCGGGAACGGATGATTTGTTTATGCCGTAAATTTCGCATCGCCAATGACAATTCGTGTTCGGACTGGAGACACTGAAACTGTTATAGTCAAAAGTCAAGTTAAAGTCAAAATCATTTATTTAATTTAGGCGTCTACGACGCTCTTATGAACACGTGCTTGTCAGTGGTACAAAACGGTCGAGATATGCTCTGGTAGGCGATCAACTTCCGCAAGTAAATTTAACATCGTAAAAGTGAAGGAAATAGTGACTAGTAATCGTCATTCAAGTTTCAAATTCAATTCAATTTAGGCGTCTACGACGCTCTTATTAAGGTCAATTACAAATTTTAATATTGAAATATTCTACATTGTACTGCCACGTTCAGCAAAAAAAATTATAGAGCCACTGCGAGAAGAACGGGCAAGAAACTCGGGGCCATTCTTTTAAACGTCTTTTAACAATGTGCTACATACAATATAATACAATCATACAATATTTGTTCAAATTGCGTAGGTGACAGGCGATAGCTTGGCAGAGGCGGAACTTTCCAAGCATTTTTGTCGTTTAAGCTCAATCACAAACTGTATAGTAGGATTTCTTAATCAAAATGTTTTCACGTGCAACTTGAATTTTCCTTCTGTGAGCATTGTAATGTTTGGGAACTTTCTTGTAAAACCGCACACAATTACCTAAAAAAAGACCTTTTATTTGTCTTTGTTAGTCTAAAACCTGGTACCGATATTTTATATTTAGTACTAGTGCTGTAAGCGCTGTTGTCACTGTTTAATTTAAATAAACTCAATTTTTTTCCGAAAAATTGTTAGAAATAGCCGCGGAACTTTCGGAAATTTCGGAAAAATAATCACTTGGGTATGAAACATCTTCCCGCTTAGCTAATCCCACAAGGTAAATAAAGAATATTATTCGAGTGTTATGCGGCGTTTAAGAGAGCAAATTCGACGAAAATGGGCAAATTTGTGGAAAGAAAATTCTTGGGTTCTGAATCACGATAACGCACCTTCGCACAAGGCCATCATAGTGAACGATTTTATGACCCAAAACTAAACAAATACCATTGAACAACCACCTTATTGACCAGATTTGGCTCCAGCTTCTTTTTCCTAAACTCAAATCACCACTTCTTGGCAACCGTTTTCATTCGGCAGAAGATGTAAAGGAGAATTCGCGACGAGAACTATATATTGTTAGTAATAGAACTATATATAGTTATAATTTATATACATATAAATATATATATCTAATTTTTTTTTCTGAACACGGCAATAGAAACTTTTTAAGAGATATTTTGTAAAAGCGCCGTAGTCGTAGTATCGAATAAATAATTTCAACTTAAGACTTCATTTTTAGAAATATATCTAAGTACGAGTACATAAAAATACATAGCTTAGTGCTTATCGTTCTAGACCTTTTTTTTCTTATGTTTGTTATCTCATAACTTTTTACTGTGTGAACCGATTTTGATGTTTCTTTTTTTATTTGAAATCTGATACTTGTCGTGTAGTTCCATTTAAATTTCATCAAAAACGGCTCGAACGATTCAGTTACACTCCGATAACTGAATTTATTTTCCCTATATTGATGATATAGTCATTGCCATTGAATGACAATCGATCCCGTAGCATTAGCAAGGGACACTATTCTTATTCTACTTGGGGGCGATATGTCCTGCACTGACGTCCCGCTTGAGGTGTTTTGTGCATTTCCCCCGCCAGCTTCTACCCAAGCCATCCCAACTCCATAGTGTAGCGGAGAAGGAATCTGGGTCGCTGGCATAGCTGCTCCAGTGGCGTATGTGGTGATGGTAAGGATTAGCAAGAGACACTAAAAGAGTGATTTTTTTTACCTAATAATAGAACCGACTTCAACACTCAAGAGTGTGAAATAACTTGCCGACATAATACATGAACACAATATTGTCATAATAGGTACTTTTGAACTAAGTACCATGGTACCGACTTCAACAAGTTATTATTTAAATCGATGATTTATAATAAACGATTTCATTTGCCATACTTAACCATGTTTTATAATTGTAGGTTGTACTGTTCACGCAGCTAATTCTACATTACTTCAATTGAGGCGGTTACGTCAATTATATCATCCATACAATGTCGCTTCAGGCGTTCACCTCTCCTTTCACTGTAATGTATAAGAGAATCATAATAAAAAAATAATTGCTGTGCATTTGGCTCATTGTACAGTGTTATGAATAATGATTTAAAGACAGAAGTACGTAGATCACACTTATATTACAAATGCGAAAGTTTGTGTGTTTGTGAGTTAGGAATTGGGGATGTTTTTTTTAAAGCTGATAGGCTAGCCTAGAATTACTGGCTCTCAAGGACAGCTGCCGGAACACACCGTTAGGTGCTTGGCGACAGATTTTCTACTTGAAGATGGTAGCTAGCCAGGCGGGCATTCGCAAAATGCCCGCCAAAATGTTGCAGGTTAATGGGTGCAGTGCAATTGGTCATGTGACGAAATTCATTTGTTATAGGCACAGGTTATCGCTAACATTATTAAAGCATATTTAGTCACAATCCCAAGAAAAATTGGAGACGGTGTGTAAGTCGAAAGATATTATAATTATCCTTACTTCCTCACTAATATTATAAACGACAAAGTTTGTAAGTATATGTGTATGTATGGATGTTTGTTAGTCTTTCACGCAAAAACTACTAAATGTATTTTAATGAAACTTTACAATAATATAGCTTACACATCAGAATACACATGGGCTGTAATTTATAAAGATATTGTATAAATTGTCCAAAATAAGTGTCAAGTAAGTAGGAAAAACAATCTTTTATGTGTAAGCCATTATAGCCAAAATAGTGAACCACAAATACTATAAAAATTAATAATATACTAGCGGCCCGCCCCGGCTTTGCACGGGTAATTGCGAATATAAATTGAGATGTTAGCTATCCTATCTCTCAATGGATCAAATTGCACACGGTGTGCAAATCGGTACAGTGGTTTAGGAGTCCATCGCGAACAAACAACGTGACACGTAATTTATATATATACGGATTTCTAACACTAATAAACTAATATTTGGTAGTAACAAATTGATCCGTATGAAACTAATATTATAAAGGCAAACGTTTGTGAGTGTGTTTCTATGTTTATAACTTCCTCACGCTCAAACGGCTGGACCGATTTGGAGGAAATTTATTATGAAAGTAGATAAGGCGCTGGATTAACACATAATTTTATCATCATCATCCATCACCACGCGGGTGTAGTAACCGCAAGGCGTATCTAGTTGCTTTATAAATCACGCCATCTATCGAAATTCTGTTTCTTTAACCTTAGAAAAAAGGAAAAAAGCATTTCTTACCTTGTTGTTAAATTAATAATTTACTTAAGTTTCCAAACGAGGCGACACGATCAGAATTCTTTTGTGTTACATATTATAATGGTCTTTATTATAGTATCAGCTACGCTTTTTGTTAGACGCCTGGCCGGTGTCAAAATGGTCGCTCTATGCACAAATTATCTTCTACCGTAGTAATTGACTAGGTGATTATTTAGTGGATGCTTGCTTGGTATATTCTAACATTCTAAGTAGTGCTTGTTCCGTAAAAACAACATAAAAAAATACTGTGCGGATTACATTACAAAACAACAAATGTTCCTCTAGTAAATTTGTTATTTTGTAATTAAACATGAAAGTTTGCAGAATATATGTTATATATTTGTATGTACAAATATTTACTTAAGTTTATTATTTACAAGTACTGATTGAGTAGACTTATTTATCTTAATTTCCGAAAATTATCAGAGCTCTTGGTCGATGACGCATGATCTAAATGCTGGCCCCTGTTTTCCTCAACGTTTGAACTGTAGAACGAAAATCCAACGGGGCAATGCTACCAGCATGCAGGGCGTGCTGTTGACTGGTAGTGGGCTGGAGCGCTTGGACTATCTGTAAGCCTGCAATGAAGCGCTCGTAGTGAAGTTTGCTTAGCCGTTCTGAACCGATCAGCAAAGTTAAGCAACGTCTGCCTCGGTCATGACTTGGATGGGTGACCGCTGGTGACATTGCTACTGAGCGTACACGTGCTTCGGAGGGCACGTTAAGCCGTCGGTCCCGGTTGTTGTCTTAGGATGGCAGTCTTTATAGCATGGTGATAGGGCATTTTCCGAATGCCCGCCTGGCTAGCTACTACCCTCAAGTAGAAAATCTGTTGCCAAGCAACTAACGGTGTGTTCTGGCAGCTGTCCTTGAGAGCCAGTAATTCTAGGTTAGCCTGAACAACATCTTCGACCACATCATCACTTACCATCAAGTGAGACAGTGGTCAAAGGCTAACCTATAAGGAATAAAAAAAAAGAGAGAGTAGAGTTTAAGGGTTTCACAATTCATGTGCTTAAAAGGCGTTTTTTTGGTATGGTAGAATCTTAACTCATGACCTTCTCAGATATAACGACACGACAAAGCAACGACAAAGTTATCGAACGTTAAAACATATGTCACACGGACATTTTACAACACTACTAGTTAATACCACTTATAGCTTAGCCATCACTAATTTCTCTGTCGAAACCCCTCTGCGCAGCTCACGCTTCATTGGCTACAAGCTATGACGTAACAGACTTCATTGAGTCATAGAACATAATACATTGAGTCCAATGTATGCAATTACTGCGCACGCGCATCTTAGAAAACGAAAACATATGGAATGAAAGAGGTTTTTTTTACCGGCGATGTGCCTCTATTGAACAAAATACTACGAACTATATACAACACTACAGCTACTACAATAAAAGCATATAGACAACCTATAAGTCATAGAAGACTCACGGGCAGTCTAAATGCTCCAGTCTACTCCCAGTTGGCAGCGTGCCGAGCATGCTGGCAGCATTGCCCCGTTGAATTGTAATGCTTATACGTTGAGTCCCATATGTGCCAGCATTTTGATCACGCGTCGCATCGACCAAGCTCTCAGATATATTTTGGAAAATACGATGAGCTAAATAAATATTTAAATAGATCTTGCGCCCGAAGAAATTAATCTTCCGATTGACTACGTAGCATTTATGGGGTCACGTTGGCTTAGCAGGAAAATTAAGCGGAACTGTGACTAAACCTATATATTTTAGATATTTTACTAAGATAAACATATAATCTTTCATTAAAATATTATTAACATAATAATATTACTATAATGTACTAGATGATTTTTCGCTTGGTTCGGTATGTATTAGTAATTATAAAAAATATTATTTAAATAAAATTGATTAAAAAATTTTTTTTTTTTTTTTCATTTTTTCTACACATTTTTTCAATATCCATTTCGTTTCGTGAAATTGTTTTGAATGGGTGAGTATTTTTATAAAGTTGAACGCAGGCTTGCTATGAATAGCGCCGCTTCAAGAAGGCCAAGTCCGAGTAACATTCCTGTAGAACTGATGATTTATTACTACCATCAGGCGAGATTGTGGTCAAAGGCTTACCTATCAAAAGCAATAACAAAAGGGGTAGAGATTTGACAGGTTGCCGTTGTGAGTCGTTAAGGGTCGGCAACGCATTGACAGTACTAATTGTATTGCAAATGTTTATAGGCAACGGTATTACCATCAGGCGGGCAGGATCCTTGTTTGCCACACATCATAAAAAAAAGTTTTATTTATTTTGTACTGATACATTCTTATTCTATTCTTTCCAGGTCCAGGGTTCATCGAGGAGCTGGACTTCGAGGCGTACATGGGTCCCGTGGCGGAGGGTTGCTACACAGCACAGTCTGTCGATGCCCGCAGGACTGGGTAAGTTGAAATCCGACGATATGTTGATGTGTAGTCAAAGTGTAGCAACTTCGGCATGTGGATAGTAAATGGGGTGATACGAAACGTAGTCAGAAAAATGTCTCGACCCTTTCATATCAGATGATTACAATACAATACAATACAAAAATTATTTACTGTACACCACAAATGTTACAAAACACATATAGCTAATGTACAATGGGCGGACCTATCACTTAAAGCGATCTCTTCCAGTCAACCTTACAATGGAAATTATAGGTAGTGAGGAATAAAACCAGATAGGTGGTGTAAATTTGTAGAGATTAATAATAATATTTAGATAGAAAGAAAATATTATAAATGCAACAAATATCTTTATATATTATAATTACGTGTCACGTTGTTTGTCCGCGATGGACTCCTAAACTACTGAACCGATTTAAAGTTGCTTTGCACACCGTATGCAATTTGATCCAAATTGATAGATAGGATAGCTTACATTTCAATTTATTGTCGCAATTACCCGTGCTAAGCCGGGGCGGGCCGCTAGTATATGTATGTATAATACTTAAATATATATCCATATATATAATATATAAAATAACTCAATATATACAGTAAGGAAATAATGTACGATAATATGTGACAGCCATTAAAAAAACTGATTACGTAATCTCTAAATCGTGCAAGATAAAAAGATCTGATTTAATGTTTGGGCTTTACTTTAGGTTTGCCAAATGAATGAACTACCAATATTTTTAAGTTTAGCACGACTCATTGGTATGTGGTCCTGTTAGAATTATGGCCTATAAATGGCCCTAATACTTATACATTCTGCATGCCACCGCCTTGTCATTTGTGTGTGTTATTATGTGTATACATAAGTGAGTAATATTTTTTGTAATTTACATCAAAACTTTGAGCCCCTGATTACCACGACATAATATATTAAATTTCAAAAAAAAAATACAGAAAAGTCATCAAAAAATATATAGATAATTACAAACTAAATACAGGGTACACTGATACCAATAATAGTATTTAAATCGATTCCATAAATATTACTTTTCATCCCACCATCTCGGAAAGAGTATTTTTAATCTTCAATATCTGAGTGGAAAAGCCGTTTTTATTCTCTAGAGGATAAAGTAAATTGAATTTAGAACATCGTGTGCACCAAGTTTGTGAATTAAAAAAAAACATTAAACCTATTTACTGCTACCTCTGTGGATTATATCATACAACTTTTTTTTAATTTGTTAAAAACTCAGACTCGGAACCTTCTTGGTGTTCTTTTTTCAATTTGCTTTGTACGCGGTTCTTTACGCGGCATTTTTTCACGTCATTGTTATTAAACCTTATATTTAGTCATTTCCTCGCTGAGGTGGAATGAAAAGTTACGTGTTGCACTCGAGTGCAAAGATTTTTCACCTCGTGCTCTTTTGATTCCCTCGCTAACGCTCAGGATTCTAATTTTAAATCACTCGCTGCGCTCGTGATTCAATTTTAGAATCCTTCGCTTGCTCGGTCATCAAAATTGAACACGCGGTTAAAAAGCAACTTTGCACTCTTGTATAACAAATAACTATTTCTTTTAAATCGTTACTGTAAATAAATACTAGTAACTTCCCTGTTAGATTTTATAGTTCGCATGGTAACTTAATACAATCATTAACTTGCAGTTACACTCTTCTTCCCATATAAAAATTTTGTTTAGTAAATTTGGTCATTCGACAGTTATTATCGATATCTCGTTCCGTTAATTTTATTAATTGGATAATTTAACTTGTTGAATATTTTAATATGAGTTGTTTACTAAACAATCCGTATTTCACAATTTAATATACTTGCTTTTGAATGTATAAATGTCTATAGCTAAATCTCTTGAAAGTACAGCATACTTTTGTAAAAAAACGATTCTCGTATTGATTATTGATCTTCTTTAGCTTGGTGCAACACGATACCACATAACTATTTGGCTTGAGGAATTTGCTTATTCTTGAGATCGCCGGTTTGCTACACTACAGCTACCAGTCATTCCAAGTTAGCCTGAAAAACATCTTCGAACACATCATCACTTTCGACCAGATAGTGCTCAAAGGCTAGCCTATCAGCTGGCAGATTACAGTGGGCTTACCATGATGGTGGAAATAAAAAGGAATAAAAATTATAAGTTTTTGACAGCCAGTAATTAACAACGTAGTAAATAAAGTAACATAACCAACTTATACCCACAAACTTACCATAGGGTGTTATAACTCCCAAAGGCTGTCGGTTAGCTATATAAATAAAAAAATAATATCGGTCGTGTTAAAACTACATTGGGATAAAACTATATTAGTTTTTAAGGTAGGATGCAAGGTCACAGACATATAGATTATGTTATTTATTATGGTATTGTAACGGGAAACGCACGGCCCACTTACTTACTCCCTCTCAAGGATTGCTACCGGAACACACTGTTAGGTGCTTGGCTTCAGATTTTCTACTTAAGGTTGGTAGCTAGCCAGGCGACCATTCGCAAAATGCCTTCGAAGGCGAAGTTACCAGGTTTTACCCACTGAATTCCTAACTTTTATCTTAATGTTTTTGCTGATATTCGAGCCTCATTTCTCCCTCTTCAGGGTTTAATTTTACACACACAAAAACTAATTTCTAAGAAAGCACATTACACCTAAACGCGTGTAGAAGCATCGATGTTTTGGAAGTTGCTTAAATATGACTCCAAAATTTTAATCAAATATCACTGAATAATATAACTAAAATATGACTTTCAGAGGCCACCAGCTCCCTGAAAGCCCGCCGGACTCCGGCTCCGAGAATCCATACAGTCCGTCAGAGACCCAAATGTCTCAGGCCATATCCGTGCCCCAGACGGTCCTCAGCTCGGACTACATGCTCGTCCATGACCACTTGCCCACACACGAGATCCTGACCCAAAACGGGGACTATATCTACGAGGAGTTGAAGTCCGATGACGTGCTAAGGAATAACCTTAATGATGTAGTGGTTTTACCTCAGGTGAGATTTTTAGCATTTTTTTTATTTTATTGTATCAGCCGGATCGTCCACTGCTGAACACAGCCTCTTCTATGTAGGGGGTATTTGCCATAATCCGCACGCTTGGCAGGCGGCTTGGGGATCGCAGTGCATGATGACATAGATCTCAAGAAGGCGCTGCTGCCCACCTTCTAGTACTTTTTTCCCTTAGTCGACTTTTACGACACCCACACGGGAAGAAATGGGGAAGTGCAATTCTAACCCATTTCTTCCATCTAACACATTATACATTAAAGCATTATAGACTAATAATAATAAGTCTTTAATAATGAAACCCTAATAAAATAACAACAAAAGTAAAAATAAGAAACACGAATGGAATAAAATCCCGCGATCATCCATCCCTGGGGCCAGGACATGGACTTTCAATCTGAGCTACCGTGGTGTAGTAAGTCATAGTTCGAATTTATTTTCGTTCTTATTTTCTAATAATTTTCTATTTTTTCTTATTTTTTAACAGAACGCTTTCCATACACACATAGTTTCGTCATTTTCATTGCGATCCCCAAGCCGCCTTGATCCTCAAGCCGCCTGCCAAGCGTGGGGATTATAGCAAACCTCACCATATAGGGGAAGGCTGTGTTCAGCAGTGGACTATCCGGCTGATACAGTACTGCTGACCCTAATATCTATGCTTCTGGACTTCGCCACGCGCACTCTAGCCTAAAGGAGACGAAACATTCGTGGTTTGGGAAAAAAACCTTTTCGTTGTGATTTAGTAAGCTTGCCTGTACTGTATCAGCCGCATTGTCCATTGCTGAACACACCTTTCCCATTAAGGGGTGATTTGCTAATCCCCACGCTTGGCATGCGTCTTGGGGATTGCAGTGTAAGATTACAGTTAGAAGACGTTGCTGCCCGCCTTCTGTTTTTTTTTACCCTTAGTCGCCTTTTACGACACCGAAGGGATGGGGGAGTGACATTCTAGCCCTGCACCCGACGAGATATTATTCCCTTAACAGCAATAAATGCAATAATTAATCATCATCATCATCAACAGACGGAAGACATCCATTGTTAAATAAAGGCCTCTCCATTGTAAGCCACATGACGTCTATGAACCATCATCCATCAGCTCCCCACGATTTTATCTATGTCGTATTAAATGACAAACTAAACTGAAGAATCTGTTGCAAATCAAAGTTCTAAGTAGACGTTTTTTTCAACAGGATCCAAACATTGTGGAACTGGGTATCAGATCAGTTCGGCATGATCTTGATTTGGAAGGCATGTACCAGAACAGGTACCCTCAGCTCGGCTTGGAGCAGGGTATGATCAGTCCACAGCTGGTCACGTTAGGACACGAGGGCCTGACGCCTGTGTATACAAGTCTCCAGGAACCAGCGCCCAAGAGGCGGAAACATGAAGAAAACGTTAAATGTGAACCAGGTATTTTACATTATTTATTGTCGCTTACTGCTTATTTGGTACGGTATTTATTTTGCCCATTAGTTCCTCTCAGATAAACTTACCATATAAAAAAACTTACCTTACCTTACGTATTGAAATACTTAACTGTTATTCAATTATTGATATGAGAAAATTAAATCTCATATCAATAATTGGTAAGTTTTTTATGTTATTGAGACGGAACAAGCCCGAGACCCACCTGGTGTTAAGCGGACTAACCTCTGCCTATAACAGGTGCATTTCGTCACAAGCCACGAATTGCACTGCGCCCGTCACCTTGAGACATAGTTGTTAAGTCTCATATGTCTGTAAATCACTGGCTCTCAGGGACTGCTGCTGGAACACACCGTTAGGTGCATGGCGACAGATTTTCTACTTGAGAGTAGTCGCTAGCCAGGCGGGCATTAGCAAAATACCCTACCACCATGCGGTAAAGCTGAAGCCCGCGCGGCCGCGGCGGGATTCGAACCATAGATCTGCTGCGCGGCAGTCCATAGCCAATACCACTGAGCCATCACTGCTTCAAAAGATTTAAAATAAGCATGACTCAGAGTCGTCCAATTCATCCAATAAGCATAATTTTGACCATTTGTCCTCAGCGGCTTTGTCACCAGAATCGGTGAGCCACCCCGCCCCTCGCCCCGCCCCGCCCTCGGTAGACGGTTCAGAGGCGGGAGACGATGCACCTCTGCAATGCATCAGGTTCGCAGCGTTCCAGCAACCCGCCTGGCACGCGCTCTTCGACTGCAACTTGAAGCCATTGTAAGTATAACACCGTGGTATAGTTTCGTCATATTTTAAATACTAAGGGCCTGTTTCAGACATACATCATCAGTGAAAATGTATGTCTAGCTATCAGGGTTCATGAGAAACATCCTGATGACAGACAGACAGTGGAGTCGTAGTAATGGGGTCCCGTTTTTACCCTCTGGGTATGGAACCCTATCAAAATCTAATTGTAATTCAATTATTAAACAGATATGTATGGTAAATTTTATAAAAAGGTAATTTCCTTAAAAAAAACTGGCTGGGGTACGTTTTAATGCAAGTCGGCCTGCGATGAAGTCGGCAGGATTTTTTATAGAATAGTCGCTAGTTACTTAAATACTTATATATATTTTTCAAATATTTTATAACTATATTATGTGTAAATTCTATATTGTTAATTTTATTCAAAGATTTCCACGATGCCACGCCTGAATATATTTAGGGCCTGTTTCAAAATGTTCGAGTAAGTTCCGGTTTTACTACCCAGAACATATTTATTAAACAAAACACTATCTTTGCGTTTCACAGTCATCGATTTAGCCTATCCACCGGTTATAGCTTGAAACGCGCTGCATGTTAACTGTCATTTTTATCGTTCAGTTATTTTATGTGCTGCATAGCAACCCGAAACTTTATTAGGACATTCTGAAACGGGGCCTAAGTGTTTAAATTTTAAAAAGTAATGCTGCATGTACATCTCTAATCTATGTTTCTGGTTTGCAAGTTTTTCGATTTCTTTATCGTTTATTGACCCCTAAATGTGAATATAAGAATCCCCATACAAAACGATTTTTTCGAAGATTTTTAATAAGTTCATTTGCCAAAACTTTTAGTTACAATCTACTTATAAGTACTTATAAACATATATACATATATATATACCTATGTTTATAAGTACTTATACTTATAGGTAGATAATTAATATAAATATTAATTAATCGTAATATTAAACTACAACTATGAAAACTACCTCCCACTATGATTCCCTGTGTTATGGGAGTCTAGTGTCTTCCTATGGTACTACTAATACTAATATTAAATTGACAGAACAGAAGCATAGATTATGCTCAAGGACATGTATGCAAAATTTCACCGAGTTTATACTCTTCGTATAAATGTTTTAAGGAAAGCGGTTCGAAGACAATAGCCCTAATAGGAACCTGGAATTTCAGTTAATCGTATCATTATCCCAATCAGCATCACAAGAAATGTCATCTTAACCATAAGCTTTAACCATCTTAGCTATAAGTGACACACATTTTAGACCTTATTTATTGAACATTAATATACCATTAATTTCGACATGACAACAATTCCTATATCGAACAGCTTAATACAGCAGATTAATAATTTATAATTGTTTTAGGCTGAGATTTGAAATATAGATATCTAGAATGATTAATTAATTTAGTACGGTATCCATCATTGTAAATAAAATAGTAAGCTTTTAAGCGCTTTACAGGCAAACTCCCTCCTATATTGTGGGCGCTGATAAAGGCTTCAACTTCTCCCAGATAGACGAAGCTTTTGTGTGCCAGAAGAAGAACCACTTTCAGGTAAGACAATCATAAGATTATTCTAAAAACTATACGGTACATATGGTATTTACAATAAATATTTTTAATTTAAACAATGTTAGTAATAAATGTTAACAATATTAACATTTTTATTTATAATATGTATATTATTTTACAATATTTACAAATAATTGACCGAGCGAGAAAGAAGTTTAAGCTTTAGCTTACACAAAAATGCTTTCGTATCTCCGGTTGTTCTCGTCTACAGGTCGGTTTGATAATCTATAGATTTTTTTTATAGATTCAGTTTTTGGAAATGTTTCAAAATAACGCAGATATGATATATTTTCTCAGATGATGTATCTCTATTACTACTACTGCAACAATAAATAGGTACTAAAACTTAACTAAGTGTGAGACGGATTCTCATACTCGCGCACGAAGATTTCAGTAAATACTCTTCATGAAAACAAAAACTGCTATAATATAGTGTCTAATGTTGTACTACTGTTGTTGTATTATTGAATAAACGCAAATTACTGGAAGACTTAATGGATTACTAACAGGTACACATTAACCATAGGTACATTTCAACTATCTCCGACTTTCCGAAATGTAACAATACCGGTGGCAAATCGGTTAGAGCTTCTTGGCGTGTCCTTAACTTCAAATATAAACTTCGGTTCTTACATCGAAGCCAGAGCACAAATGGCCGCTAAGAAGCTGGGTATCCTCGCAAAGGTGAGGCAGTACTTCACACCGGGGCAGCTTCTTAATTTATACCAAGCTCAAGTCCGATCGTGTATGGAGTACTGCTGCCACCTTTGGGATGGGTCCGCAAAATACCAACTGGAGGCTCTCGACTCCATTGACCGAAGAGCCAAAAGACTTATAGGCGATGATAAGCTGGTTGAGTCCAAATTGCAGAGTCTCGGTCATCGTCGCAGGGTCGTTAGCCTATTGGTTTTCTATCGTTTACATTTCGGAGAGTGTGCGCAGGAATTACACGCGTTGATTCCACCATGCCCCTTTTACCAGCGGACTACAAGGCGCTCTGATGGCCGTCATCCTTTCTTAGTTGACATTCCTCCAGTTCGTTCGAAGCGTTTTGCATCAACATTTATCTTCCGTACAGCAAAGGAGTGGAACTCATTGCCCGCGTCTTTGTTTCCTGAACAATATAATTTGGGAGCCTTCAAGTCTAGAGTGAATAGGTATCTTCTAGGCAAGCATGCTACATCTTCGGCCACATCATCACTTTCCATCAGGTGAGATAGCGGCCAAATGCTTGCCTATAGCGCATAAAAAAAAAAAAAAACAGTGTAATAATATTTTTCAATCATTTAAATAAAAGGATGTAACATGAGTTAATGAAACACATGTGCAGCCAACCACATTATCCACGGATTACTTAAACTTTAAAATATCGGATTACCTACTATTTAAAATTATAAAATAAAGGTACCCCACCACTTTTATAACAAGGTAATGCATAGCATTTTAGTTAAACATATTTCTGTAAAGTCATAACCTCACTTTTTTTAACACTTCACTGATCAAATTAGTGTAGTACAGGCTTAGTAATTAAATTATTATATTTTCCAATTCTACTCAGGTGACCTGTCAGATTCAAATGCAGGGGGATCCACATTATGTGAAGACCAGTGACGGCTTCAAGAAGATCAGCAGTTTCTGCTTGCATTTCTATGGAGTCAAGGTAAACAAGAGACCTCCAGGTCTTTACAACATTTATAATCTGTAAGTTCCGTATTATGACTTTAAATTGTTTAATGATTTTATAATTACATTAACGCATGCTCTGCGGATTACGTTACAAATTTATGAGAAGAAAAATTAAAGGCATGTGCGGGATTCGAACCGGCGTCATCCACCCCATTAGCCGGGGTATGCTCTCACTGACTGAGCTAACATGACAATGAGTCACTGACCATCAGGTGAGATAGTAGTCAAAAGCTATATAAAAAAACTGATAATCAACTTACTGTAAGTTCATGTAACATGACTGTGGTCTTTTAATTTCAGGCTGAAGATCCAAGTCAAGAAGTAAGAGTAGAACAAAGTCAATCTGACAGAACAAAGAAACCTTTTCATCCTGTACCGTAAGTACATTGTAATATTTTTTGCCGACTTTTTTTTACTTACCGTATTTTTAACCGACTTCCAAAAAAGGAGGAGGTTCTCAATTCGTCTGTTTTTTTATGTTTGTTACCTCAGAACTCTGGACTGGGTGAACCGATATTGAAAATTATTTTTTTGTTTGAAAGGTGATGCTTGAAGTTTGGTCCCATTTTAAATTTCATCAAAATCGGTCAAGCCGTTTTTGAGTTTCACTAAAATACCTGAAAAATATTTACCTATCTTGATGGTATAGTCGTTAACAATGAATCATAATCGATCCCGAAAGCAGCAAGGGTCACTAAAAAATGTGAAAAATAAATTTTTAGCAAAATATGGAACCGACTTCAACACCAAAAATTGTGAAATAACTTGTCGGTACCATGCGCACAGTGCTGTGATAATTGGAACTTTCGAACTGTCTTCAACAAGTACCGACTTCAATAAGTTATTCCACACTTTTATGGTGAAGTCGGTTCCATTTTTTGCTAAAAAATTTTTTTTGTGTGTGTTACCTCATGTTGTTGATGTGTGAGGTTGATTTAAATTAATTTCCGGATTTAAAAAATTTTTTTTTCTAGTACATCGTGCTCCCTGCTGACAAAAAAGTAACAAAAATGGTCCATGGTCAATAAAACCACTGCTTTACTGTGTGTACCGATTTTGATCATTTTTTTATATTCGAAAGCTGTTGTTTCTCATGTTGTCCCATTTAAATTTGAGTGAGATCTGACGAGTAGTATTTGAGTTATACCTAATAATGCGTATTTTATGTTTAAAGTCGGTTTTTTTTGCAAAAAATTTAATTATTTTGAATACCATACCAAAATATGATTTAAGAATTTCTTCAAGTTTCAATAAGATCATGAAAAATTCAATTTAATACGGATTAAATGCTCTGTTGCAAAAACGGAAAGGCAGAACTATCGTTATCTACAGGGTTATATGTAAAATGTTAAGAACCTCTAAGGGTTGATGACTTCTGCTAGTCCTAACAAACATTTTGTGTTTTTTTTGTTAGGTTTTTTTTTAACGCCTACTCCGAGCCAACATAACACTGGACCGCGCCGCGCTCCCTTTGAATAGCGTTTTGAATATTTACATCGAGCACAGTAATAGAAAATATGAAATAATACATTACAGGCAAAAGAGACTTAACATCAGGTGGTTCTCGTACTTATTCCCTCAAAAACACATAAAAATACACACAAATAAGTAATCATCTTAAAATGTTTGTTAGGACTACCAGAAGTCAACCCTAAGAGGTTGTTAGCATTTTACCAATAACCCTGTATATAGATTCTAATATTCCTACTGCTACGAATGTAGGTAGGTATATAATAATAACTATTAATAGAAGTGTAACTCTCATACAGTTAGCGCTTTGAATTCGGACTCATCAAGTTCACAAACAAAACACGCACAGAATTCCAAATTCAACTATTTTGGCGCTTAAAAGGCGCTACTTGATCGCAACCGATTGGACATGGAAAATGCTATAAAACGAACCCTTATTTATTCTCAACTCTGGCGGCGCGGGTAGCTACTTGAGCGATATCATTTTCTCAACTTGATGAAATAAATTCTAACGAATTAAAAAAGCAAAGTACACAAGAAGAACCAAAGTTTTTCTTAAAAAAATACAGCAAAAGAACACCTGACAAATTTCGAACTTCAGAACTGAAATATTTGTTATGCCAAGGCCCTGCAGGATTTGAGCTTTCATTAAATTTAATTATTTATTTGCTTATAGCGTGGAACTCCGCCGCGAAGGAACAAAGATCACGGTCGGCCGTTTGCACTTCGCCGAAACGACCAACAACAACATGCGCAAGAAAGGACGACCGAACCCCGACCAAAGGCATTTCCAGTTAGTGGTCGCTTTGAGAGCGCACACAGCACACGCTGACTTGATAGTCGCGGCGCATGCCAGCGACAGGATCATAGTCAGAGTAAGTATACTATCTGTAGCATTGACTCACAGTGAGAGTAAGCGATTGTGTCAAACAAGATAGCCAGGAATACAACATAGTCAAATCTACGTCCCAATATAGAGTGTAGCATACCAAAATCTGCGTCTCTGGTAGCGCAGACTAACTAAACAGTTTAAATAGTATCGTCCCATAACAAAATCTTACATTAGACAGCTAAAACCTGTTATTGCAAATATTTTTGCAAGAAATTTCATATATTTGTGTTGTCTTTGTTCGTTTCCTACTTGTGTGGTGTTTTAGTGTTTTGTAATTTGCAACCGCTGGTGGCGGACCGTCCTGCGTTGTTTTTAGGTAATTAGGTTCAATAGCGAAAAAGTTATTAACTTTTTACGGTCATAAATTTCAAAAATTAGTGTATTTTCAAAATTAAAAATCAGACTTCGGCCTCTTTAAATAGCTCCACGCATCAAGACACGCGGGCCGCGGTCCCCGATCGTGTCCCGTTGGATTGAGCGCGATCGGAGCTATACTTTTTTAAATATAACAAAATTAAAATAAAATACCTAACTTAAAGATTTACAGTTAATTTTAAAACAACCACCCACCCTAAGGAGGAAAATAGAACTTTAGTAGACCGCGGATCAACGAAAAATAGGTTTTACGCGTAGATAACGCTACTGGCTGTGCCGCAAAAGCAATATTGAGCAACTTTATTTAAAAAAATATATATTTAAATTTTAATTTGACTTAATATACTTACTTTTAGTAAGTTACTTTGACAATCACTTAAGTGATATATACCTCTTATTTTATAATTCTTATTGACGCCTTTTACACGTCAGTTTTATAAAAATATTTGACACATCTTAAATGTTCGGACATCGTACTCCGACCAAAAAGGCTGACACAATGGACTCCAAAACAGGCTCCCCAAATAAGAATGACAGAAGAAACAATGACACCTTTTCAAAGGATTCTGCATTGTGCTTGACGGAGATGGCAGGACCATCTCAGGACGATTTTGGAGGATTAGAAAACTCGGTTAGACGCAGCATTGGAGAGTGGGAGCTAACAAAAGGAAAGTCAGTGCCAAAGAGCCAAACCACGTCCACAAAATTAATCACCCCTAAGGAACCTCCTTCCTCACAGGTAACGGGGAGTCCTTCCAAGACTGCGAGCAGCGCCAAAAGAACTGATAGGGTGGCTGAAGCAAGGGCCTGTATGGTTAAGGCGAAACTAAACATCAACAATGCCCGCAATCTGAAAACAGACATAAAAAACGTCGTGGTTGAAGCTTTGGACCGCCTGTTCCAGCTTGTTAAGGAAGTGGATTCTACAAAAGGCAAAAGCAACAAACACCCACTTAGCCAACAAGATAAAGAGGTGTCAATAGTAGGGACAAATATTGATACAAGAAATTTAGAAAGACTCATAACGACGCACGTTGAACTTCTAAAAGAAAATAACCAGAAAATGGATACACTGAGAGAAAGTCTGGAGAGAAAAACCTACGCAAGTGCTACATCATTGAACACGAAAGTGCAGATGCCGCAACAAACCGCGCTACACTCCGTGGTCGTTACGGCCAAGGACGAGACAGAAACGGGAGAGGAAGTATTAGATAGGATAAGAAAGGCAGTAAACGCAAAGGAAGGTTGGGTAAAAGTAGAAAGGATTAGAAAGGCAAAAGATAGGAAAGTGATTGTGGCATGTAAGACAGAAGAAGAAAGGAAAAAACTTAAAGAGAAGTTGAATAGTGCGACAGAGCTAAACGTGGAGGATATTAAAAATAAAGATCCCTTAGTGATCCTCAGGGACCTTTTACAATACAATAGTGATGAGGACATCTTGGGGGCACTAAGGAATCAGAATAAGAAACTCTTTGAAGACCTAAACAAGGCACAAGATAGATGCGAAATAGCATATAAAAAACGCACCAGAAATCCACACACAGCCCACGTAGTGCTGAGGGTCTCTCCTTTACTGTGGCAGCGCATGGTGGAAGTTGAGGCAGTACATATAGACCTGCAACGAGTGAGGGTGGCGGATCAATCGCCACTAGTACAATGCTCACTTTGCCTCGGCTATGGACACGGCCGTCGTTTCTGTAAGGAAACGGTGGAAAAGTGTAGCCATTGTGGAGGTCCGCATATGAAGGCACAGTGTTCAGACTGGCTTGCGAACGCACCCCCAACGTGCTGTAATTGCCTCCACGCAAAACTAGACAAAACTGATCACAATGCTTTCAGCAACGAATGCTCTATAAGACGTAAGTGGGAAGCATTGGCGAGAACAGCAGTAGCATATTGCTAAGGTGATCCCCGGCCACACACAAGATCAAACATATAAGCCATACCTCGTAGCCCAAGCCAATCTCCAAAGGAAGAAACTGGCCACGGATGAGCTGATGCTTGAGGCATACCATAGGAAGATGACTCTTGCTCTGCTCCAAGAGCCCTATGTTGGGGGTATAGGTAGAATGAAAAGCTATAGAGGGGTAAGAATTTTCCAGAACTCGGCACAGGGTGACGGAACTATAAAAGCAGCAATAGCTGTTTTCGATAATAGCTTAGATGTTACCCCGTGTCCAGACTTTACCACCAACAACATCGTCGTGGTAAAGATTAGGACAAGCTCCTGGGAAATTGTAGTAGTTTCGTTCTACCTTGAACCCAAACCAACACCATTAGAGCCATACCTGGAGCAGCTTAGCAAAATAAATCAACATTTTGGTCGGCGGTTAATTATGGGAGGTGATTCCAACTCAAAAAGCACTTGGTGGTGTAGTCCAACGATTGATAGCAGAGGAAAGGATTTGGCAGGAGCGATTGAGGACATGAAAATGAACGTGCTAAACACAGGTAACACTCCCTCATTCGACACAATAAGAGGAGATAAACAATACATCAGCTTCGTAGACATTACGATCTGCACCACGGAAATGCTTGATTATGTAGATGACTGGAGCATCGATGTAGGCATGACGAGTTCTGATCATAACACCATCATCTTCAAAGTAAATCTGGAAAAAGCAAAAGGTATTAATATTTCTACAACAACTAGGGTTTACAACACGAAAAAAGCTAACTGGGGCTAATTTCATACAAATTTGACCCAGTCAATGTTAGATAATAATATTAATGAATTAGAAATAGAGAAGATAGAGAATAAAAATGAATTGAATCAAATTGTTAATCAGTACATAAATAATATAATAGAATCTTGTAATAAAAGCATACCAAAATTTAATAATAACCCTAAAGTAAACTTACCGTGGTGGACCGAAGAACTCGCCAAGCTGAAGCATGAAGTTGTCACTAAAAAACGACGTATCCGATGTGCAGCGCCAATCCGAAGGAATAAAGTAATTGATGAGTACCTGGAAATAAAATTAATTTATGAAGAACAAGCCGAAATAGCACAAGTGACAAGCTGGAAAGGGTTTTGTGGGAAACAAGATAGGGAAGGAGTATGGGAGGGAATTTACAGGGTAATAGGTAGGACAACCAAGAGACAAGAAGATCTGCCTCTGATGAAGGACGGTGCTACGCTGAGCTTAAGAGAATCTGCTGAACTGCTAGCTGCAACATTCTACCCGGAGGACGAAGTGAGGAATGAAAGCGTGGAACACAAGCAAGTCAGAGAACTAGCCGATCTAGTAAACAGTTGTGGTCATGATGAACTCCATGACCCCCTGTTTACTCTAGAGGAATTAAAGACAGCTGTGGAAAGCTTCAATCCTAAAAAAGCCCCGGGTGCAGATGGTTTGTCGATAGATATCTGCAGGAACGCTATTGATCATAACCCCAAACTCTTCCTTTCACTGGTAAACAAATGTCTAAAATTGAGTCATTTCCCGGAAGCTTGGAAAGAAGCCACAGTAGTCGTCCTTAAAAAGCCCGGGAAAACTGATTACACAAGCCCGAAATCCTATAGACCAATCGGGCTTTTACCAGTGATGGGAAAAGTTTTCGAAAAAATGCTTGTCTGCAGATTAAAATGGCACTTGGTCCCCAGATTAAGCAACCACCAGTATGGTTTCATGCCCCAAAGAAGCACGGAGGACGCCCTCTATGTCCTGCTAAAGCACATACGCGATAAAATATCACAGAAAAAGCTTATAACGATGATATCGCTGGACATAGAGGGAGCCTTTGATAGCGCCTGGTGGCCAGCCATCAGAGTCAGACTGGCTCATGAACACTGCCCTGTAAATATAAGAAGACTAATGGACAGTTACTTGCAAAATAGAATTGTGAAAATAAGGTACGCGGGTGAGGAGGTGACCAAGGCAACCAATAAAGGCTGTGTACAGGGTTCTATTGGGGGCCCGATCCTTTGGAACCTCCTCATCGATCCCTTACTTCAGGGGTTAGACCAGCGTGGTGACTACTGTCAGGCCTTCGCGGATGACGTAGTACTTGTTTTTGATGGGGACACAGCACTGGAAGTACAACGACGAGCGAACGAAGCTCTCGAATATGTTCGGCATTGGGGAGTCATCAATAAGCTGAAATTCGCACCCCATAAAACGAATGCCATGGTTCTTACGCGAAAACTTAAGTATGACACCCCAATGCTAAACATGGGCGGGATAAACATCGAAATGTCGCAGGAAATTAAAATTCTGGGGCTGACGATTGATAACAAGCTGACATTCAACAGCCATGTAGCAAACACATGTAAAAAAGCGTTGAATGTGTATAAGCAGTTATCAAGAGCAGCCAGGATCAGCTGGGGTCTTCATCCCGAAGTCATCCGTATCATATACACAGCCGTAGTAGAGCCAATAATGACTTACGCTGCCAGTGCATGGGCTCCTGCAACCAAAAAACTGGGCGTACAAAAACAGTTGAATGCAGTCCAAAGAGGATTTGCACAGAAACTGTGCAAAGCCTACCGGACAGTCTCCCTTAACTCTGCCCTGGTGCTGGCTGGGTTGCTCCCCCTCGACCTCAGAATACAAGAGGCAGCAGCCCTGTATGAGGCGAGGAGGGGCAAACCAGTCGAGCTATTGGCGGACAGAGAGGTCGAACGGATGACTGCATTCAACAAATCGCCCCATCCGGCAGAACAAATAGGCCTGCAATTCTTATGCCTGGAAGACCAGGAACAAGTGGATATGCATCGGAACCAAGAGGTACATATATTCACAGATGGCAGCAAGATCGAGGAGAAGGTAGGAGCGGCAATTTCCCTCTGGAAGAACGACTCCGAAAACAGAAGCCTCAGACTGAAACTGCCATCCTATTGCTCGGTGTACCAGGCTGAATTGTTGGCGATTTGCAAGGCCACATGGGAGATAACGAAGCGCCCAGAAACAAGTTTTGGAGTTTACAGTGATTCAAGATCTGCCTTGGAAACCATTGTAAACAACCAATCCCTCCACCCACTAGCAGTTGAGACTCGTGGTAATCTAAAACAATGTGCAAACCAGAACAAACAGGTGTCATTGTTTTGGATTAAGGCCCATGCTGGGCTGGAGGGCAATGAAAGAGCAGACGTTTTAGCAAAGGCTGCAGCTTTAAAGACCAAAACTAAACCCCATTACGACCAATGCCCGATTTCATTTGTTAAGCGACAAATCCGCAAAGGAACTCTTGACGAATGGAATCGGAGGTACAAATCGGAAGACAAAGCGGCCACAACAAAACTTTTTCTGCCTGACGCAATTTTGGCGCATAAAATCATTAGAAAGTTAAAGCCTTCTGGACAAATGACCCAACTGCTGACGGGGCACGGTGGGTTCTCCGAGTACTTGTACCGTTTCAAGTGCAAGGAGAGCCCATCGTGCATCTGTGAGCCGGAAAAGGAGGAAACGGTTGAACATATCATAACCGAATGTCCAGTTTATGAATGGGATCGACTCGCGACTGAAATAAAAATAGGAACTAAAATTAATTTAGAAAATTTTAATAATATAATGATAAATGATCTGATAAGAGAAAGTTTTTTAGAATACTGCATAGAAATAATAAATAAAGTAATAACAAGAAATAAATAGGCTTATAATAAATGTTGAATTGTATATTATTACAGAATATACTTATATCAACATAGTAGAGGTAACAGATGTACAAACAAATAAAGATGATACAATTTTATGATTTAGAACAAATGTAATAGACCAAAACGATATAATAAATGAGATAACAAGAATATGAATAGAGAAAGGACGCAGAGAGTGTAGTTCTTAAGAATTATCATTTCTCTGCAGGAGGATTAAAAGAAAAATGACAAAAATACTTCCTTAAAAAATCTATAATGTCCGTTGACCAACGTCTCTGATTCATGTCAGAGGACATCAGCATAGGGAGGATGGTTTTAGTCCGTAGGTCACCGAGTCCGGTGGAGTCGGACATCACCCCTCTCGGGGTATCCATGAGGATTTCCTCCTTCCTACAAATAAAAAAAAAAAAAAAAAAAAAAAAAAACAAGATAGCCAATGACTCGACTGACTCATCTAAAGTCACAGTGTCAGTAAGTGATTGTGTCAAACAAGATAGCCAATGACTCGACTGACTCATCTAAAGTCACAGTTTCAGTAAGTGATTGTGTCAAACAAGATAGCCAATGACTCGACTGACTCATCTAAAGTCAAAGTATCAGTAAGTGATTGTGTCAAACAAGATAGCCAATGACTCGACTGACTCATCTAAAGTCACAGTGTCAGTAAGTGATTGTGTCAAACAAGATAGCCAATGACTCGACTGACTCATCTAAAGTCACAGTGTCAGTAAGTGATTGTGTCAAATAAGATAGCCAATGACTCGACTGACTCATTTAAAGTCACAGTGTCAGTAAGTGATTGTGGCAAAAAATATAGCCAATGACACGACTGACTCATCTTAAGTCACAGCGGCAGTAAGTGATTGTGGCAAATAAGACAGCCAATGACTCGACTGACTCATGTAAAGTCACAGTGAATTTTATCGATATAAAATTATTATTGAAGTGTTATAGTAATAAAAAAATATTGTATATATGTACCTAATTGACAGCTCTTTCAGGGTTTTAAAATTACACTGCGTACCTTCACTTTAATAGTGGTAGTTAAAAAACCACAGCCAATAGTATTTTTGTGTATGATTGAGTAAAAGTGTGTTCAGAGAGTGTTGAATCAGTTGTTAGCATGGGCGAGAGTAGTATTGAGTAACGTATCATAACTGAAACATGTAAGATCGAAGGACCAAACTCAGGCTTGAGGCAATTCTAATTGGTGTTCGCCCTTGGAACATATAATACAGCCGATGACAACTTAGTCACTGTGACCGGTAAGTAGAGTTCTTAAACTGGTGTTTGTTTTCAGGCATCAAATCCAGGACAGTTTGAGTCAGATTGTCCCGAAAACTGGTGGCAACGTGGGGTCTCGGAAAACAGTGTCCATTTCAACGGTCGTGTTGGTATCAATACAGATCGGCCGGACGAGTCCTGCGTTGTTAACGGTGAGTTGACTCGTTTTTGTACTATATACCGGTACTGCATATGTTGTTTGTCGGTGAGATTCTCATCAAAAGCTTATTTATGAATTAAAAAAAGAAATCCCTAGCTAATACTATGGACATATCGTGCGTTAAGAGTGTATGCACCGTTCTTACAATAGTTTTTTTAGATGGTGTTACTGCGAGTCTACGAATACATATGTGTAAGTGAAGCTCTCGTACAGTTACCGCTTTGATTTCGAACTCACCAAGTTCACAATTAATAACCCGCACAATCTTCTAAATTCAATTGGATTGGTTAATTGTTTTAGAGCTTTGAAATGATCGCATCCGATTGGTCGCGTCAAGGTAATGTAGTTGAGCCGCACGGTACACTTTTTAAACCACGCCCGCCGCGGTATGGTTTTTGTTCTGCTGTATTTGGATTTCAGTGGCAATTTAGAAAGCTGTATCAGCAACAAACTGACCAGCAGGATACGCCAACTGTCGATATAGGCTTAAAGTGTCGTTGACTACAGTTAAAAGGTGCTTACTTAAATTATTTTGTTAACAGGCAATCTCAAAGTGATGGGTCAAATCCTACATCCCTCCGATGCAAGAGCAAAACACAACATAGAAGAGTTGGACACTGCTCAGCAGCTCAAAAACGTCCAGAGTATCAGAGTTGTCAAGTAAGACATTTGTTTTGTATATATACCAGGAAGAAATTTCGTTCATTGAACCCTTTCTTCTTTCACTGTTTTGCACTTCAGCGTGTTTTTTTTACGTATACGTGAATAGGACAGCTACATATTTCTTTGTAAATGACAGAGATGAACCCCGTTAGGCCTAATGGACGAAATTGTTGCACTTCGGGGATCAACTTTCTTTTTTATTTGTCACATAGCCTTATTCTCATAGCTATTTGTAAGTAATTATGTAGTAAACAATTTCAAAGAGACTCTCAATCTAGAGAAGGGTCTAGGGCTCTCAAGTCCAGCTGGTAACAGATTTTTGACTTAGGGAGTGCATTTTACAGATGCTTGCATGCGTAAAATTTCCCCACATTGATTCGCGAAGCGAAATCGTCGTACTGTCTCCAGATTCGCCAGAAGTCTCGGCGAGACTTCTAATGCCCTAGCTTTCTCAGGTGTCTCCGGCCTTCACTGATTTTTTCGTTTTATTGTACTTAATAAGCTTATTCAAAATGTGTACATAAATGATAAGCGTAACTAACTTTAAATTCACTTGGAATTTAATGTTAGTTTATCATGCGAGGATGTTCCAATCGTACTCTCCTCAATGATTATGACTGTTAAAAGTAAGCACTATACAGCACTTTTCTACTCGTATCGTATTATCATCCTACTTATATTATATACGCAAATTTACGAACGTCTCCTTGCGTTTCTTACTACTCACCTCCGTAACGGCTGAATGGATTTTGAAGAATTTGATATTAAATTGAGTTCTATGAAATGTATACTCCAAAAGACTACATAGTCACTTATGAGAACAAGAACAGCATAAACGTAAAATATATCTTAACACTGCTTGTTTATAATACAAGTAGCAACGTATAAAAATGTACGTATGCATTACATCAACGTATTGTTTATCAGGGGTCATTGTTAACGATGACATGTTGCGCTAGTTGCGATTTGAATACGTTAAATGAGCTTACATTTTTTTATTTGACGGTAGTTTATTTTAAAGTTTTTTTTTTTTTTTTATACCACTAAGGTGGCAAACAAGCATACGGCCCGCCTGATGGTAAGCAGTTACCGTAGCCTATGGACGTTATGTTAAAGTTATGCACCTTCGTACGTAATCATTTTCTCCCGTAGTTACTTCTTATCTTGTTAGCACTGGAACACTAACGCGACGAACTTCGTTGATTCGTTTTGTGCTTCAACGTTGTTTATTTATTTTATTTTATTTTATAAGGAATAGCAAACAGCTACATTATAAAGCATATACAATATAAAGTTAACATAATTAACATTTTGATTATAATGTAGCCCACAACGCTATTCACAGATTAACAAAAAATATATAAGTATCAATTAACTACCGCCAGAAGTACCACATAATATTGAAAATAACAAAATATATTATAATAGTTGTGGACTGAGCGAGAGAGTTATAAAAAACAAAGAGAAATAATTAAAAAAAATTATTAAACATTGTAAAGTAAATGTAGTTCCATGAGTATGAGATTAATTAAGTTATAATTTTTTAATAACTAAGTATAAAATTTTAACAAATTGAATGATTATATAACACAAAGAAATAATAAATAAATGACAAATAAGGAATGTTATTGTTGTGTAAGTATCGTATGAGCTTTTTTTTTAAATTGACTTAAACTAAGTGCAAATATAGCAATACTAACAAACATGCTATTGTATATCTCTACCATACGGACAAGAGGAGCACGACGCCCGCTGTTTGTTCGGCACAGACTAACAGCAAACAAGAAATATTCGCGAACCTCTCTCATATGGGTAGATCGAGGAACAATATAATATATAGAGTTAACTAAATTGTTGCAATTAAAATAATTGTTAATAATTTTATAAAGACTGGTTACTTCTAGATATTGTCGTCTGGACTCAAGACTTATCATGTTGTACATAATAGTTGGGGATAAGACAAATACTTTCTATGGAATCTATAATGCATAGCTTGTAGATACTTGCGTTGCACTCGCTCAATGGTATCGACATATTTACTGTAATAGGGGTTCCAAATGGGTACCGCATACTCAACCTGCGAGCGTACAAGCGATTTATATAAATACAGATATGTTGAGGTACGTTTAAATTCAGAAGAAGACCTCATTATAAAACCATACATTTTAAAAGCTTTATTTACTACTGTTTCAACATGTGTATTTAAAGACAGTTTTGAATCTATTTGGACTCCTAAATCACGTAAGACATTAACTTTAGCTAGAGGAACATTACATAATGTGTATATATGATTAAAAATATTTATGTTTCTAGTGAAATTAATAAAATTACATTTAGGGACACTTAGATGTAATTTGTTGGTTTTACAGTAAGCTGTTAACCTATCAAGATCATCTTGTAATAATAAACAATCATTTTAACTAGTGATGGTTTTATAAACTTTAAGGTCGTCTGCATATAATAAGAATTTAGAATGAACAAAACATTTTTTTATGTCATTAATAAATAAATTAAAAAGAAGCGGTCCAATGATAGAGCCTTGCGGCACACCAGATGTGACCCTGACTGAACCCGATTGATACCCATTGACAACAACTTTTTGAGATCTATTTTGGATATAAGATGCAAACCAACGTAATAAATTGCCACGAATACCATTATATGCAATTTTATTAAGTAGCAGTTCATGGTCCACTTTGTCAAACGCTTTTTTGAAATCAGTATACACTGCATCTACCTGTACTCGATTATCAGCATTCTCAATTAAAAAATTTGTAAATACCATTAAATTTGATGTAGTTGATCTCCGTTTGACGAAACCATGTTGCTGGTCAATGATAACATTGTGTAAAAACGGATATATTTTGTTATGCACTAGTCGCTCAAAAAGCTTCGACAAAGTAGACAGAATTGAAATCGGTCTATATTGCTCTATATCGTGCCTAGAACCTCCCTTATGTACAGGAGTTATGTTTGCTTTTTTCCATAACTCTGGGAAGATACCCTCAGTTAAACATTTATTGTAAATAATGAATAAGGGATCGCAGATGCTCACAGCTGTTTGTTTAAAAAAAAAAAGGAGAAAGACCATCAGGACCAGCACCCTTGAAAGAGTCAAGTAGCTTTAGTTCTTTCATGATGGTAGCTTTATCAAAGTAGAGATCGGATATTAAAACGTCATTTTCGGATTGCAGAAGTGTAGGCTGCCATTGGCATATATTAACAGATACCGGCTCAAAAACTGATTTATAGAAATCAGAAAACATGGAGCAAATTATTTCAGGATCATTTGATTTCATGTTTTTATGAAACATAGAACACGGAATATCAGATTGACTCCTACGATTATTTATATATGTCCAAAACTGCTTAATATTAATAGAAATACCATTTTCAACCGATTGCAAATATTTTTTATAGCATAAGACATTTTTCTTTGAATAATGCTCTATATTTAGAAAAATCTTCGTAGTCAACTTCATTTTTTGTTTTTTCCATTTTATCCATGCTTTCTGTTTCTTTTTGAATATTTTTATTAGAGAATGTGAGAACCAGACTGGATATTCAGAACTCTTGGTGCTCGTCATTGGTGCATGGTGCTTAATAATATTATCGATGACATTGTAGAAAGTATGAAGAGCAGCCTCAGAGCTAAGATTTTGAAGCAATTCGGGCCAGTTAACTTCCCCGATTTTTGTGTTTATGCCATCATAGTCTGCTCTAAAAAAGTTATATTTAATAACGGATCGCCTTTTCATAGATTTAATAAGGTAATTGACTGAAGTATGTGCAACAAATGTCGGATGGCAAGGATCCAGCTTTGATAGTATGGTAGTTTGAGCGCTGACTAACGTTAGTGCGTTAGATATAATTAAGTCCAGCACGTTACCATACGGATTGGCTATATCGTTAAGTTGTAGAGCATCTAATATAGACATCAAGTTATTTATAAGAGAACAAATTTTAGTAGAGCCATTGGCAACGAGTCCTAAAGATCCTTGGCAACGTAATAGAGGAATTTGGGGCCTAGTCCATTCAATCTCCGGGGCATTGTAATCACCAATTATATAAAAGTTTTCAATATTGGCGATATTAAGTGCTTCTTGTAAAAAATCAAAATGTGTCTCGTACACCTCCACGGATGTCTTAGGTAGAATATAAGCTACACTTATAACATGCTTTTTTGAGCGGTTAACGCTCGGAATTTCTATTAATACACTGTTGTAAGCAGTGTTTTTGCTGAGAATAGGAGACATGCGACGTATCAAAAAGAATTGGCCTTAAACCACGTAACGCTGCCACAAAAACACCTCCACCATCCATTTTTTTTGTGGCAGCGCGGTTGCGATCAGCCCTGTAGACTACATATCGCTGGTCTATGAATTCATTGTTGTCAATTTCGGAGATCAACCAGGTTTCAGTAAGAACGATTATATCATAATTATGACACAATATATTCATATAGAGTGTATTGAGTTTAGTACGCAAGCCTCTACAATTTTGATAATAGATTGATAGGTTTTTCGATTGCTGGTTTTTATCCATAATCAAGTTGACAAACTATGAATATGTATACATAACTTAGTGTTCTTATAGAGGATTCCAAAGGTAACATAGTTAGCACTATATATAAGATATAAACTCATACCAACGAACAAAGGAAACGTTTATATACAAGTTATAATATGATACAACATATAAGTTTATTATTTGCAGAGATTTGAATGAAATAGTGTTTTTGCTCAGAAGAAGTAGTGAGATTGCGTTAAAATATTTTATAAAGTTGAATAATCTTATCGTTACGCCCTCAAGAGTATAGAATAAAAACAAAAAATATAGAGGCAACTCATCAGACAACAAATTAGAATAATAACTATAGTACAATTCAGAGTGCCTTGTAATTAGAGACAAAAGAATACATAAGCCTACACAAATAACCAAAGCAATTGCCACAAAGCGAATTATTCGCTTTAGATTTAAGTCGTTCAAGGTCGTTATCACTACGTATGGCAATGGCAGAGGTTTCATCGTTTTCTCGGACAAGTATTGTAGAATTTCTGACCCAAACGTATTTGAAATGTAGTTCCTTAGCAACCTCTCGACATCTCCGAAATAACTGCTTTCTTTTGAGGGTAAGGTGTTCATTCAGAAATATTTTTGTTGAGGTTCCAGGTATACCCAGCTTGTCTGTACTAAGGGATTTAGCTTTACGGTAGGCACTTAGTAAGTTATCTCTCTGAATCCTTGTAGTAAGCTTAACAATTATATTATTTGGTCTATTATTGCCCTGCTGAGCGTGCGGTACTCTATGAACAGAGACTATGTCCCTCGTCGAAAACTGGAAATTCAATGCGGATCCAATACTTTCAATAATGCCTGTAAGATGTTCATTTCGCCGCTCCGGCACGTTGCAGATTTCAATATTACAGTGCATTGCCTGCTGCTCTAGTGCATCCAATCTAAGTTCTAAGTTATTGTGGAATATAGCAGTTTGCTCATAGGTTCCGCGGTCTAGATCATCAATACGTTTTTTTATGCAAGTAATATCATGCGACTGATATTGAACAGACTCTTTAAGCGTCTTGATTTCGGTGTCATTATTAGCAATGCTCTGCTTCATATATAATTGTTCGTTTCTTAAGGACTTAATTTCGGACTGAATTTCATTTAATGTACCTTTAATATCATCCCTAATGTGTGTCATATTGACATTCATTTCATTACGCCAAACGTTAAGGGTAGAAAATAACTCATTAAATTTATCTAGAGAGATGCATCCAGATGTTGATGGCATACAAATGCTGAGCTCACTTTTCTCCAAAATAGTGGAGTTATTATAAGACATATCCATAGACTCCTCCGCAGTTGGTATCTGATTTTGTCGAACAGGCGTGTTCAAGTTAGATCTATTTCGTCGAGTTACATTTGAACATTGTGGGCAGAGCCAGGTTGCACGATAATCAATGGAGAGATGCGCAAACTGTTCAAAAGTAATGTTAAGGCATTCATGATGATACCTATGTGTACATATATGACAAATAAGACTATTGTCCGTATTAATTATGCCCTTACAACCTTCACAGTCCTTTATTACTGTGATTATATTATAGTTTTACAGCTATTATGCGTATTCAAATTGTTCAAGGCCGTCGAAAGCCGTTGTTAAAGATCAATTAGTACGGATTGTGCTTTTTAATATTTTTTTGACAAGGATGCATGTGTTAAAGATAAATAGCTGTTTAATAATAATTTTTTCAACAGATTCAACTACGATCCATCATTTGCGGAACACTCTGGTTTAGTGGGTTATGACCCGTTGGGGCCTCAGCCAGCCCTCGATACAGGAGTTATAGCGCAGGAAGTGCGTCAAGTCCTACCGGAAGCAGTCAGGGAAGCAGGAGACGTTGCTTTACCGAACGGTGACACCATACACAAGTTCCTTGTAGTTAACAAGGTAAGAGTTCTTACAACAAATATTTCAACAAAACATTAAATTAATATTTTAGAAAAACCTGAAATATATAAAAATAACATTACATTCCGCCTAATTTTCCTGTTAAGATCTCCTTACTCGGCGCGAAGGACCAATATGATCTGAAAAATTTCGTTGCGATATGAGACCATTAAATGTTGAATATTGGAAGAGTTTATTTACACACATGTTTTTATTTTGTATCTTATAAACTAGCTATTCAATGTATAGAGAAAATAAGGAAAAATACTTTTATAATAATTTGAATGAAATTAACGGCGGCGCACGTACAATTATTGCCATTTGGGGATTCAACTCGCGCCATCTACCTATAAAATATGAAAATGATCGGGATGCGTCATCGTTAACCAGTTTAAAGCTAACTGTAAACATTTGTCTTCTTTGTAGTAAAATGTAAGTTGAACTATAGGTGGCGCTCCCCATACAATGTTTAAAAATGAAAAGACAAATTAGAGTCACGCGTCATATGTCATGTTGGCTTAGCTGTCAGAGAATACCCTGTTATAAGGGTGGATGGCGCGAGTTTGAATCCATGACGATAATTTTTGCGCTTGTTGTAATTTTTTTAATGTTATCAGCGGAGCATGCGTTATTGCAAAAATAAAAATATTAAAAGTATTAAATTCGACAGAAACAATAACTGCCATTGTAACATAGTTAGCGCAGTGTTTTGTTTGGAAGTCCAAGAAAGAATGACTAAACCGCTGAGATGGTGCTTGACAGCAGCGTAAGCTCACTTTGTTCTCACGCGCTATTGGCCCCTGCAGCGATGGCGTGATTTAGAAGCTCGTTTATTGGTGGATTAGTACATCACGTCAGTCATACTGGAAGGACAAGCACTGATTTGTTCAGCCTTTCCTCCCCTATTCTGTTGGTAAGCACTGATGTGGTCGAAGATAATACAGACTGGACTAATAGGAACTGACTCTGAAGGATAGCTGCCGGAACACTCATTACCTATGTGCTTGGCGTTACCTCTACTACTACTCCCATTAATTACTAAAGGGTGGTTCGCTACGAACTGTTGTGGGGACCTATTCAGTTGTTTTAAAAAAACAACCTATGGACACACATTTATTTAATTTGAAAATATAAAATTATTAATTTACACGTTGACTTACAAGTTCCCGCAACTCACTTTTGTTACTAATTATGGCTTGGCGTTACCTCTACTACTACTCCCATTAATTACTAAAGGGTGGTTCGCTACGAACTGTTGTGGGGACCTATTCAGTTGTTTTAAAAAAACAACCTATGGACACACATTTATTTAATTTGAAAATATAAAATTATTAATTTACACGTTGACTTACAAGTTCCCGCAACTTACTTTTGTTACTAATTATGGCAGAGGTTCCACCTGAAGGGTATACTGGTACTGAGTCTGGTGGCTCCTGGAGTTATCACAATAAATCTGAGCACTTAATTTTGGAAGCCACCGTTTATATAGATAAAAATACTGCTGACAACTCGTAAATAGGTTTGTGGGCGATTAGGGTCTAGGTCAGCAATATATTAGGTGTAACTGAACCTCAACTTCCAATTTTCTTGAATCAACAGTAATTTTTATCTTTACTTTAGTATGTAATTTCTGGATTTAACACTATCTATCTTATAACCTCCGACTGCAAAAGCGGGTTTTATAACTTTGAAGCCTTTTTTACGAATACCTGAACTGAATGAACTCTTTCTCTGATTTTTAATGAAATTTTTATGAGATATTTCCAAGATGTACAGGTTTCCAAATAATCAACACACCGCACGAAGTTTCATATTAATTATTAATTCACATTTTAGGATCGAATATTCATGGAGAACCTTGGTGCAGTGAAAGAGCTGTGCAAGGTGACCGGCCACCTGGAGTGCAGGATCGACCAGCTGGAGAGGATCAACAAGAAACTCTGCAGCATCGGCCTGCAGCGACGAGACAGTTCCAGGTCTAGCGTCAGTAATGGTAAGCAACTTGAATGTTTCCACTCATAACACAACCATAGCACTTATTTTCGTGACACGAAGTGGCGAGATGGTAAATTAGCTGATAAGCATCACGTCACGATTGTTCTTGTGACTAAGATATTGTCTTTTGAAGTAGATTTATAGATAATGTTGTCTTAGGTTTTCGCGATTGTTACACATAGTAATTAAACAACTTTAATTACTATGTGTAGCAATCACTGCAAAGTGTTTGAAACGTCGGGTCGGGACAAAAAAAATTATAAATATACGCGATTTAAACCGTTTAAAGTTATTTAATTACCATAGATTCATAGATATTCTATTATTACTAGAACTCTAGAGGGAGAATTGATAATGTATAATGTTGAATATATAGATAGCTGTTCAACCGATTTCCAGAAACGGAGGAGGTTCTTCTCTCGACTCCATGCTTATTTTGTATTTATTACGCGATTACTATATGATTACTATTTAAATTATGTTTTTTTTACCGGCGGTATGCCTTTATGAACTAAACACTATATACTAACACTACAATGACAGCATTGAGACAAATTTTGAATTGATTTTAATTGTTATTTTTCTTGGGTAGAGTAACCTCTAAGCTTTCCCCATTTAAGTTTCATCAACATCGGTCGAGTAATTTTTAATTTACAGCCAATTAACTAAATATTCTAATTGTACACCTGAATGATTTAATGGTAATTGAGTCTCGTGTCGATAGTGAACTGTATTATAATATATAAAAAAATAGGAAATAAAAAAATATAAAAAATAGGAAATGACTACAAAAACCGAAAATACAAAAAAAAACTGAAGTCGAACAACGATAATCAGTATGATAATGTTTTGAATCAGTATGGTATGGTACCGACTTCAACAGGTATTGAGTTTAAAAATACTATTTATGAAGGTTCCTGCCCAGGCAGGCAGGAAATCGATCTTCTCGTGTTTTAAGTGAAATACCTACAAGTTACCTACTTTCCCACAGTGTAATAAGGAGTTTTCCATCATAAAAGTGCGCATGCTTACCTACGTATCCCTTGTAAGATATGTATGTACATGCTCAATGTAAATTAAATACCTAAATCACAGAATAAACTGTATATCGAAATGGTGTAGTAATTCTAAAGTATTGCAAAATACATTTCGTTTTCAGATTCCCGCTACTCTGCTTCTTCAAATTCATCAAAATCTCTGTACCATGATGGCAACATTTCCATAGACCAAATCCGCGACATAGCCCGCAACATCCGCAAGCACGAGTGCTGCCATAAACTCAGTCATCACTCCCCAAAATACACCCGAAAACAATGCAAAAATTGTCACACTTACTCCAAATACGGAAAATATTATAATTACAACAAAACTTGTGTACGCTATCATAGCAAGGATAAGACACAAGAAAATCCTACTTATGTTGACACTGAAAGTCCTTCCACAAAAACTGAGGAGACCATAAAGAAGAAAGATTCAACTGACACTTGTCTATGGATGAGGAGTGATGATTTTTCGTATGGCAACAATAAACTTGGGTTTTGCTGTAGAAGGAAGGAATATTCGGATGCCAGTAGTGAATTAATTTCGAATAAATTCCTCCAAGTTGTCATAACAATATTGATTTTCATTATGGCTGTTTGGTGAGTACCACTATTTACTTATTCTAATTCTTTAATAAACGAAACAAAAAGCATTTTTTAATTTTTTTATAAGGTTTTAAATGGACGAGTTTGTAAATCACGCCTAACTAAAGTTACCAGCTCTGTAGATCAGCTGTCTGAACGAAACTTGGTGACATTTTTTTTACAATTGTTAGCCTTTGACCACTATTTCACCTGATGGTACCTAAGTCATGATGTGGTCGATGGTGTTGTTCAGGCTAACCTATAATTACTGGCTCTCAAGGACAGCTGCCGGAACGCACCTTTAGGGGCTTTGCGACTTTATACTTGACGGTGGTAGCTAGCCAGGTTGTTATTCGCAAAATGCTCTACCACCGTGCTATAACGACTGCCATCCTTAGATAGCAACCGCCACCGACGGCTTAACGTGCCCTCAAAAAAAAGCGCTGAGTAGCAATGCCATTAGCGGTCCATCCAACTCATGACCGTGGCGGACGTTCCTTAACTTAGCTGATCGGTTAAGTAATACTAAGCGGACTATGCTATGAGCGCTTAATGTTCTGTTTAAAGGTGGGAGCTAGTCTAGTATTCTTAAAATACCACAATACTTATGCGTTGAAGCTCCAGCCTACACCAGGTTTTTTTATGCCTGATAGGTTATCCTTTGACCACTATCTCACCTGATGGTAAGTGATGATTTGGTCGAAGATGTTGTTCAGGCTAACCTAGAATTATTGACTGTACCATTGATCACTATTGGCCCATAATTTCTTCAGATATTAAGTATTTCTAATTCCCATTGTAATATTTTATAACGTAAATTAAATAGCTGAACCCGCTAATTCTTTTAATAAGAGTTTGATCTCTCTTGGATGTTTTATTATACTGTAACAGCCGGATCGTCCACTGCTGAACACAGCCTCCCCTATTAAGGACGTATTTGCCATAATCCCCACGCTTGGCAGGCGTCTTGGATATCGCAGTGTAAGTTGGCAGTTCTTTAGAAGGCGCTGCTGCCCACCTTCCAGTATTTTTCCCTTAGTCGCCTCTTACGACACCCATGAGATGATATGGGGAGGTGCAATTCTAACCTGGCACCCACGGGGCATTGTGTTTTATTATATATTTGAAATAATTTAATTATTTACAGCTTAGTGGTGATGTCAGCGTTGTACTTCAGAGAGCACCAGGAGCTGATAAATATGAAAGAGATACGTATGCATGAGAAATTTTCAAACTACCCATATCATGGGAAAATTAATGGAGGAACCGTACATCGGACACCGCCGGACCAGAATCAAATACAGGTCAGACATCCTTAGTCATTTATCTTTCTCATTCTATCTCTGTTATTATATTTGAAATCGTATAGATAGATAGCCTTTATTCACTGACCAAAGTATTTATTTTTCTTAAACTAAACACAATTTGGGGTAAAAGTGTATATGTAGATGAACTCTGTGTCGCACAGAAAAAAATAACCCGCGTTCTCGCAAATATCAAAGCTCCAGATATCACAAAAATAGAGTTCCATAAACCATACTTCATAAAATATAAAATCCTAACTGTAGCATCCATCTATGTCTTAGAAACTTGTAATTTCGTTAAAAAATACCCAGAATATTTCAAAAAACTTTCAGACAAACCACGCAATTACCCGCTCAAGTTTAAACATAAACTAGAAATACCTAAGTGAAGATTATTAATGCAAAGTAGTGGTCATTAAAATATTTAACTAACTACCGGACGAATTAAATAATAATGAAGATGAACATGACCTTACTAAAAAAAAAATTGATAGAAAAATTATATTACACCATAGAACAATATAACTTATGTGACAAGTACCACCTGCTTGGGATCCTGTTATTAAATTAATTAAATCTCATGGCCGACACAAATCTGCAAGACCTATGGACACTGTGAGCGAATACTGCGTGAATAGGGAACGTTATGATTAATATAAAATTTCTGATGAGACCAAATAATTTCTCAATAACCCATGTGATAAATAAAACCAATTAGTCACCGTAACCACGATCACCGCAAAGTGTTTGAATCGTCGGGACAAAAATGACGAAAATTATACGTTTAATTACTACGTGTAACAATCGCGAAAACCTAAGACAACATTACGGTAATATAAATTTTAAATAACGCGTGTTTTATAACATACACCATGAAGCAAACGAAACAATGAAAGTCAAAAGACAAGCAAATGCGCTAAAGATAACTTAAATGCAGTTCTTCTATATAAATTTGACAAAACTTTGTTCAAGCATGCTGATATATCATAATTTTGTTCACAGAACTCAAAACCATCACAACATGCAACAGCAAAGAAAACGGCAAAAGGTATGTACCTAATGTGCTTTCTTAGTATATAGGGTTATTGGTAAAATGCTAACAACCTCTTAGGGTTGACTTCTGCTAGTCCTAACAAACGTTAAGGTTATTTTTTTTTAATTATTTTGTTTTTATTTTATTTGTTTTTTTACATGTTTTTGTCTAAATAAGTACGAGGATCACGTGATGTTAAAAGTCTCTTGACTCTCTTGTGCGTGTAACGTATTGTTTCATATTTTCTATTACTCTGCTCGAAGTAAATATTCAAAACTGTATTCAAAGGGAAGCACGACGCGGTCCAGTGTTGCAACGGCAAGCGCTCTTGGCTCGGAGTAGGCATTAAAACAAAAAAATATAAATAAAAAAAAAAAGGTCCTACACAGAAAAAAATAATGTCTTAGGCCAAGAGAGTTTATTTGGTTCAAGATCTTTTAGGTTTTCGATATAAGGAAAGTCGAAAATGTCTTCACCTAAGAAATAAAATGTTTTGTATTATAGTTCTTGGGCTAACAAATATATTCTTATACCAATATTGAAAAGTTTCTTTTTTAATTTTTTAAATATATCACTTCAAGACGGAAACTATTTCAAAACAAGAAACATTTTTACATTACAATATGGAAGAGCTCTTTTTTTAAAAGGTAAAAAGTTGAACCCAAAAGCCAACCTATTTCATTTTAAATGTTTATTTCATGTCTCAAAACCGAATAAGTATTTTTTTGAAAAGCTTTATGTTTTGACCCAAGAGCGAGTATGTCTTACTTGAAATATTCTATTATATCTCTCAAAACTGAAAAGCTCTTTTTTTCAAAACTAAATGTATTGACCTAAGAGCGAATTTGTCTTACTTGAAATATTTTATTTCATCCTTCAAAACAGAAAAGTTCCTATCTTAAAAGCTAAATGTGTTAAACCAAGATCGAGTATATTTCTACTGAAATATTTTATTTCATCATGTAAAAGTGGAAAGTTATTAACCTAAGAACTCAAGTATTTTAATGAAAGTATCAGAATTCTCGATGTAAAATTGATCAGTTTTGTAGGAAGGATATTATATATTTTGACAAAATGTATTAATTTTTAAAATAAGAAGTTAGAAAATCTTCTATGTAACTTTAATTTTTACGTTAAGAATCCAAATTCTTTGTACTTAGCCATGGAATGATTTGACTTGAGATTTATGTTACTTTTATCGAGATAGTTATATCTCTAAACCGAAACTTAATGTTTTAATTCAACAATTGGAATGTATTGATTAGATATTAATGTTACTTGTATCAAAATATTTACTTATTTGATAGATTTAGTTTACCTATATATATATATATCGAAAGTAAGTACATAGAATTTTAAATAGTTAACATAGATTAATTTGTCAAAAATTATTCTCATTTGTATACAACTATAATTTATTATTCGGCCATGATGGACAGTGATTTCTCTTTCGTTGTATATTCGTAGGTTTTTTTTTTCCAAAAAATAGAACTGAGTTCTACACTGAAAAGTGTAAAATAACTTGTCGATGTCGGTTACCATGCGCACAATATAGTAATAATAGGTATTTTTGAACAAGCATAATGTTCCGAATTCAACAAGTTATTTTACACTTATCAGTGTTGAATAGCGTTACATTTTTTGGTAAAAGAACACACAAATACACAACGAAGGAGTAATTACAAGCCCATCATGTAGTCATGACCGAAGAAATAATAAGAACTGCATACAAATGATAATAGTTTTTTACAAATTATTCTATGTTAACTATTTAAAATTCTATGTACTTACTTTCGATATACACAGGTAAACTAATTCTATCAAATAAGTAAATATTTTGATACAAGTAACATTAATATCGGTTTAACTATTCTAAATTTTATCTGCCGTAATGTTACACACTACACGGAATACAGATATAAGACTTATTATTACCTTCGATATACACATAGGTCATTGGATTACAACTAATTGAATTAAAGAAGTGACAAGTTTTGATATCAGTAACTTATGTCTAGTTAAACCATTCCAACAGTTGAATTAAAACATGGGTAGAAGATAAAAATATCTTGATAATAATATAACATAAATCTCAAATACAAATTTACCAAACCTATTTGATAGGGAACGAAGCATAGGCTAGCAATAGAAACTAAATTAAGATTCATATAATTTATTTAATTGAACCACTTTTTTAAAAAACATAAAAATAAACCACTTCTTTATAAAAACTTAATACTAAGTGCTGCACCCGCTGAGTAGGGAGTAGGTTCACACGCACGACATGGGCAAATATTGTTAAGTATATGTATTCAATTGACTGTCAATGTTAAATTATATTCTTCTGTTATTTACTTCCGAAGTTCTCCAGGACGTCTGGCGATACATTTCAGACTGATAACAAACGACGCATATGTTTTCTTCCATCGCAACGCAACGGGATGACAATTTTCAGTAGAAACCTTTGTGTATTTATAAACCACTGCAAGAAACTTAATCCAAACACTTCGGTGGGCACTGCTTTTCTTTACACAAGTCAAATCTCTCACAATACTACGTTGTTGTAAATTAACTTATTTCAGTATAACTGCCACGCTGCGCGCCGCCGCCACTGGACTCGATTATATACAGTGTTGCCATATGAACTCCAGATCTAGTTGCCAAATATTGAAGCTATAATATACGAGTCCGTGTTCAAGTAATTCAAAGCCAATATCTACGAGTTTTGGCTTAGGGTTATTTGGCTGTACAATGTATACATAACTTTATTGTTACACCCACAGTATATTTTATCGAAAGTTACACCACAAGAAGTGCAATATTACGTATGCATGAAATTACTGAACTAAAATTTCTAGCGTAGGAAATTAAACCTTTCTTAATAAGGAGCATTATTGCGTATGAAAATATAATACTTAAAAGGCTTTTGCCTTGTAAGTAGTGTAATTGAATATTGTGAGTGTTTCTTATTGTTATGGGAATAGTTTGATTTCCTGTGGAGTTCAATTGAGCTGGTAAGACCCCCACAATACTTGCAAGTTGGTAGTCGCCATGAGTATTTTCTATGGCGTTGTATCGTAGCGTATACGTACAGGAAGGGCGCGGGCACCGATCTCTCGAATCAAGCTGTCGTTAATATACTTTTAAAGACTTGCAAATATTTGGGGTCGGCACCTGATTGGCGTACATGCAAGAAAAAACCAGCTTTTAAACCTGTTCGCGTAAATACCCATTTCCCTAGCTAACGTCACGTTAGTACCTGCTATCAATTATTCTGTGCTAACGTTCCGCAATCAAATTTTGGACGTTCTGGAAAAGGGTCAGATCAAGAGTACCCAAAACCGAAGCGCATGTATGAAAGGATTGGATTGTGAATGGAGTGAAAGAGGGGTGTCTGGATCGCAGAAAGTGAAAATCTATAGTCATTGCCTACCCCTTTGGGAAAGAGGCGTGATTATATGTATGCCTATGTATGTATATAACAACATTATTTGGTTGTGAAATATCAACACGAGCTGATAGGTATTATACGGGTTAATAATACGCAGTGAATAAAACGAATCCAATTCATACTATAGGTACTATATTAATTTATGTCCTGTTCGTGCGTTTTCGGCTTTGATGTATGAATTAGAAAACATTTGCACAGGGCTATAATGTACAACCTTTATGTACCACAGCATATTAAAAATGTCAAAAGTTACAAAAAGAATAAATACATCTTTCCTAAATATTTTCACAGAATCTTACTTTCTATTGAAAATTAAAATAAGTTAACCGCAATGCACTTGTAATTTTTCCCACGAATCTCGCGGAATCTCAAATTTTATAGCAACACTGACCACTACTGGAATTATCGAGCCAACCAATCATCACTGTTCTCATTAGGCAAGATTCATGTTTCTTCCATCAAGAATCAAAAATCTTGATTTGATTAATTCGATAAATCTGATTCTTGAATGAAATTACTTTCTTATCGACTTTTGACCGGTATTTACCTACTTCTTAATGTTTCTTCCATCAAGAATCAAAAATATTGACTTGAAAAATTCGATAAATCTGATTCTTGAATGAAACAACTTTCTAGCTGGCTTGTGACCGGTACCTACCTACTTCTAAAATCATCGCCTAAAAACCTAGATAGCAAATTAGATAATTAATAGTTCAAATAAGTAAATAAGAGCAAATATATTTATGCTTAGTAGTAGCAGTAGGTACACGTTTCTAGGTTAGTACAGAATCCAAGTAATATTATAAACGCAAAAGTTTGTATGCATGGATGTTTGTTACTTTTTCATGCCTAAACGGCTGAATGGATTTGGATGAATTTTGGTTGGAAGATAGCTTATACCATGGATTAAAGCATAGGCTACTTCTTTATTATCACCATTTTCATAGTTTTTATCACCACGCGGATAAAACCGTGGGGCGCAGCTAGTACAAAATAATATAAAAAAAAGACAAAATAAATACTGTCTAGGACTGATATTGTTAACATTTTATATTTAGCAATTATATATGTATTATGTGTTGGTATTGTAATGTATGTATACTTATCTATTAATAGTACCTAAGTACTTAAATATCTAATATATTTATACAGTTACTACTTTTTATGGATTTTAATCCAACGTATCTATATTGTACTTAAGGTGGTACTATTATGTATACTGTGATTTATTAAGATACGTACTATTTTCAGATATGCTCCCCAACGACACTTGAAGATTTCTCAAAATAAAACGGAACTGATTTCATTTTTCAGTTATTTGAGTGTAACTTAAAAACTACTAAACCAATTTTGATAAAATTTTAATGGCACCTCTTCGAAAGTATACCCTATTAAACAAAAAAGAATTTTGCAAATCCTTTACAAATGGATTTTATAAATGACGGAGTTATGCCCGAACATACATAAAAATTAAAAATAAATACAGTAAAGTAGTTTTAGTAGTGATTTATCGGTTTGTTACAGCCTGAAAGTTTGACATATATAGACTAACTTGATATTGTCAAACTTTGAGGCTGTAACAAACCGATAAATCACTACTTACATAGTATAAAACAAAGTCACTTCCCGCTGTCTTTCTGTCCCTATGTATGCTTAGATCTTTAAAACTACGCAAGGGATTATGATGCGGTAATTTTACAAACAGGGAGTTTTAGATGTATACATTCATAATATAATAAACACTGAAATTTTAGATATTTTTAATTGTGATGACGTAAATCAACTCATTTTTTGCGCTTATATTGCAAACGCTGGCTGAACCCTACGAGATAGATCAAAATAATGTACTACAGTAACACCTTAAAAAGGGCTACAAAAAAATTCGCAATGGTATATGTCTATCTCTTAAGAATAACCCACAATTACCATTTTTTTATCCTTTACTTTTTAAAATAAATAATGGCTAATTTCGAAGCGATTTTAAGCAATACAGCATATTTATCCTTATCCAATTAATACCTTAAATACATTAAAGTGAATTTAATATACTAAGATCAATATGGCCATATACTGCATGTTATTTAAATGAATATTTTCGAAGATGTTACAGATTATATAGCCCCAGGTAACGGCCTGCTTTACCCAAATTAACGCAGTTTGGTTCTTTTTACCAAAGTGACTTGGTCCGGTTTTGTCTGTACTATTCATTTTTATTTTGGGAGGGTATTTTTTATTGCAATTGCAGTATTTACAACTTTTTAGCAGTTGGGTACAACTGCAAGTACCTAAGAGTTTCTATATTATTTCAAAATTCTTTTCCCATAAGTACCTAAGCCATACCATACCAAATCATTTTTTTTATGTTTATCAGTCTTGGTCTGATCCTGCCTGTAGGTGCTATTTTGTTACATTGCGCCCATTTATTATTTGTAACTTTTTAGCAGAGTTTCTTTTTTTTATAAAAATACAAATTTTAACATGCCTCATGCATCAATATTCTTAGACATTATTCTAAGAATATTGGAAAAACGCTGACAACCTCTTAAAGGAAAAAAAACTTTTGTTCTGCAGACGCCAAGCATCATAGCAAACAACTTTAGTCTATGACTTTTCTCGCCTGCTTGCCGCCGCTGCCGCCAGGTGAAACGCGACGGAGTCGCGTAGATACTTACGTTGTAATACTGTGCCAGTCGGAAACTACCTAGCTATTCACTCTGATATTAAAGAATTGACTGGAACGACCGAGAATGGAATGATGGATTCCAATCTGGGCCACTGCCATGACTGTAGTTCACTATAGTTCTGATTCTTGGTCGAAACAATCAGCATTTTGTATCAAGTAATAAATGTTATGCTTTAGTAAATCCTTAATTCTTCACACTATGTTTCACTGACTGTTGATCGAAAAATATACGAATTAATACCAAGGTATTTAAAGTTTAGCCATAATAAACTTTATTCTTTACTGCATGTTTATCTGATTCTTGGTCGAAATAAATACCATTTTATACCAATTACTTAGATTTTGCCGTAAAAAATCCTCATACCTCACTGGAGTCTGATTCTTTTCCGAAGTAATAATTATTTTATGACAAGTAACATATGTTTTGCATTAATAAATTATTAATTATTTAATTATATTTACTGCACGTATAATTGAGTCTTGAACGAACTATTTTAGTATTTAGTATCAAGTAACATATTTCTTGCCGCAATAAAATCTTAATTCTTCACTAAACTGATTCTTGGTCGAAACAATGGCTATTTTATACCAAGTAACGTTTATTTTGCCATAAAATTGTCCTAGGCCTTTAGTGTATGATTCACAGAATCTTGTGCCAAAATATTTATGTTTTATATCAAGTGGCATGTCTTTTGCTACAATATTTATTAATTCTTCATTGGAAATAAAAACTAAGTATCTAGCCAAATATGTATCTTTTTCGACACAAGAGTTAATTCTCAAGTCAAAACTTCGAAGCTAAGAAAGTGTCGTTTTTAATATAAGAAACCAGTATGTTTTTATTCAAGATATACATTTTGAAATAAGTAATAAAATTCTTATGTCAAGACATAAAATCTTGAAATTGTAGAATGTTTAATATTTGAAACGTTATTTAGCGTTCTTACACCAATATATATACATCTGTGATTAAGAAATATCAGTTGAAACATATTTGATTCTTGGCTCAAAAAAGTCTTTTTTTCTGTGTAACTTTACGCCAGCACCTAACGATTAGATTAGGCAATTATACAAGGGGTATAATTGCATAATCTAATCGTTAGGTGCTGGCGGCAGAGTATGTACTTACTGTAAAGTAGTAGTTAATAGTAGTTAGTCTGCGAGCTTGGTAACAAGTGACGAACTGCGCTGCCATAGTTGTCAAGTCTCATGTGCCTGTGATCATATACAAGGGGTATAATTGCATAATCTAATCGTTAGGTGCTGGCGGCAGAGTATGTACTTACTGTAAAGTAGTAGTTAATAGTAGTTAGTCTGGGAGCTTGGTAACAAGTGACGAACTGCGCTGCCATAGTTGTCAAGTCTCATGTGCATGTGATCATATACAAGGGGTATAATTGCATAATCTAATCGTTAGGTGCTGGCGGCAGAGTATGTACTTACTGTAAAGTATTAGTTAATAGTAGTTAGTCTGCGAGCTTGGTAACAAGTGACGAACTGCGCTGCCATAGTTGTCAAGTCTCATGTGCCTGTGATTTCTTCTCATGGACTGCTGCTGGAACACACTTGTTTCTACTTGGGTTAGCTAGCGAAATGCCTTTCCATCATGGGGTACATCTTAAGCTGCCGCAGCGGTGGGGGTCGTACCAAAGACCAGCGGCACGGGAATCATTACCGCTGTCATTGCTTCAAAAATGATATTATGATCATATCATATCATGAAGCAGTGATAGCTCAGTGGCTTTGGCTATGGACTGCCGCGCAGCAGGTCACCGCATGGTGGAAGGGCATTTTTGCGAATACCCGCCTGGCTAGCGACCACCCTCAAGTAGAAAAGCTGTCGCCAAGCACCTAACGGTGTGTTCCGGCAGCTGTCCTTGAGAGCCAGTATTTTTAGGTTAAGCCTGTTAGCACCTTCGACCACATCATCACTTACCATCAGTTGATATGGCGGTCAAAGGCTTACCGATCAGCAATAAAAAAAATAAAAAAAAATACTACAGTGTCAGTTTTCAAATTAGTGTATCCCAGTTTTCACGGTAATTACTGATTAAAACACTTAATAAAAATAAATGTATTTGATATTTTCTCATTATAATTTGTACCTCAACAGAGAAAGGACTGCCCAAAACGACGCAGGAATACACAAACACTATGCCAACGGAGCCTCCACATGTCGTATCAACCACTCTCCACACTAACAAGAACTACGTCAGCAATCTGGTTATCAGTAAGTTATCCACGCTCTTCTTAAATTTACTAACAGTCTTTAGTATGCCTTTGCGCCGTCTTGAAATCTCTAGATTCTGTGTTCCATCTCCATAACCAGACATTAGGTTCTTCTGACATAAAAAATTCAGTGTCTGTCTGAAGTGTAGAAATGTGGCCAATAGATGGCATTACAATCGCTCCTATTATATGAAACCAAAACATTTCTGACAAAACGTATGCGTTTGAATCTCTCTACCCATTCAGGTAATAGATATGTACATAGAAATTAATTTTGATGGAACAAATTTAGAACTTCCAGGGGAATTGAATCGTAGCGTAGCGTCGAGCACCTGCGTATCATTCTTTTTAGAAAATAAGACTGCAGCTCTGAGCAATTCCCAGTAAATATCACGTAAAGCCTAATAGGGTCCTAAATAGTCGTTTTTCTACAGACACGGTGCAAACTCCGCCACCGCCGCCGTCACCGCGCGAGCGCGTGATGGCTCTCTCGCGGGTAGCCGAGGTGCTCGGTAATGGATGCAACTTCGCGCTCAACTCCAACAATGAACTAGATCCGGAATGCCAGGTAAACACCCTCTCCCTACAGACCACCTCTGTAATAGATAACTATAGTCATTGAAAAATCGCAGTATAAGGTTGCTATCCTATATTTATATATAGGATAGCCACCTTATACTGCTTTTGAATGTCTCAATGACTAAATATCAGCAAAATGGCCGATAGTCACCGATTTACAATAAATGGTATTTTTGAAACTTACTGGTAACTAAAATTGTCATACCCATGATATCGATATCGTAATAATCACTGGTGAGTATTTTGACACGTAAGCTTCAACAGTACCTAAGTACCGTTTACGATAAGCTCTCATTTGAATGCGAGGTTCACTTACAAATTATTGAAAATTAGTTATGTTCTTTATTCTTTTTTGAAATTTTGTGAAAGTCAACGTTGGAAATTGAAACGTTGCTGGCATAGAATTCATAGTAAGGTTTGAAGTTTAAGAAGTATAAAGTGGTGAAACTAAAAAGCTATTTCCGCCCAAGATGCCGGGATAGAATCGCACCGCCCATATATTCCTTTGAGAGTCGTAAGAGAGGCGATGAAGAGAAAAATATCAGTCGGGCAGTAGTGCCTTCTTAAGAACTGTTTTTCTAGCACTGCGATCAAGACGCCTGCAAATGTGTGGAGATTATTGCAACCAAATGGAGAGGCATTTAAAAGAGCTATGAAAAGTTCTGTAAGATTAAAAAGACAATGGACCTAGGAGGCGACCTTGTGCAACACCTTTCCTAACCAGATTTTCTGTGTACAAAATGGACTCTAGAAAATATGTGTGTGTAAAAAGTAATATTCTTGTGTTCTCTTAATTTATTGTCATTGGTTCTTTTTGTTCAGTGTTTATTACAAAATAAATAAAATAATGTAAATAAAATTAGTACCATAAGCCTTTATATATTTTAAAATTTAAATTTTTTGTACGCTGCTAATAAAAGGATTTTGAACGCATTTCTCTATGGATCCATTCATTATTGGTAAGAAATACAAAACTATACTACAGGATTTTGTATTAAGCACTCAGTTTTTTGATCATCGTGATGTTTCTTGGAGTTTCCTTATACCTGTACAACACGGTCATATGAAATCTGCACCTCCCTAAAACATGACTGGCCCTCTCGCTCTCCCTTTACCTCCCCGCATTCACCCAATTTCATACGAACCGTACCAGAGTGCCGATATATCAAGCTAAAGTGCAGAGTTTATGTGACCGTGTTGTAAGTATGAATGTAGTCATTCTCAAGTTGCATAATACATATATTCCTCTAATACTACCTCTTTATTGACTACTTTAAGTATAAGGTACATACTTATATTAGATATACAGGGTTATTGGAAAAATGCTAGCTATCCTAACTTCTTACTTCTGACTTCTGCTAGTCCTAACAAACATTATGGGTGCCTGTAATGTAATTATTTCATATTGTTTATTACTTAGCTCGATGTAAATATTCAAAAAGAGCACTCTATTCAAGATCCAGTGTTGCCGCGGCAGGCGCTCATGGCTCGGAGTAGGCTTTAAAACACAAAAAAATACTAAAAAATAAAAATGTATAGTTTTTTATCAATACAAAATAAAATATCTCAAAATTGGTAGGACTAGCATAAGTCAACCTTAAGAGGTTGTTAGCATTTTACCTATAACAATAACTCATTACGTATAGAAATTAGACAATTTTAATTAATCGTTTGTTAACTGTACCAGTTAGTATTCGAATACATGTGTATCAGTACCCAGTTTATGCAGTCACAATACAAAAAATGATATAAAATAAAATTATATTTAATCAACATATTATTTTGTAACAAAAATTAACATTGCAAATTCAAAAATGTTGTGTTCATAATATTGCCCATGTATTAGCGTGAGAAGAGATGAGTGGACTTAAGAGAGATAATATAATTTACTTTTTCCACAGTCATCCTGCGGCCTCGACCCGCCCCAAACCTACGATAACCAAGAGCCCCTAGAAAGGACAAAACCGGATAAAGAACTCAACGACACATTCACCCGTCCACTAGAGCCGGTACAGAAGGATAAACTACCTATAATACCAGTGATACCAGAGAAAAATAACTCTGAATCTCTACAAAAGGTAAAGTGTTATAACTCTAATTATATATTTATACTACAACTGCTCGGAAAGTACCTTGATACTTTATCAAATTTACGGTAGAAAGTACGTCATTGCATATAGAACAAATATGCGGGGAGAAAACGCATCTGAGCGGGAGAGAAAAGTGTATGAAAATCCATTTCTTACGTGGTTTTTCTTTTTTAATTTTGGGTAAGACTATGCGCTGGTAACCTAAATATCAAAAGCCAAAAAGTTTTTACAGTGAGTTTTTATCTCCAAGTTCGCAAAATGACACTGGCCACTAGCTGTGTGTTGGATGGTGTCAAACAATTTGAAAAAAGAACATGTGAAAATTGCAGACGCCATTGGCGCCATTTTCAATTTGTGTGTTGTTTGAGGATTCAGTTTTCGTAGAAAAGTAAAATAAAAGGTAGGTGTAGTATAAAGCACTATGTATCACTCGAGAGAAAGTGCGATTCCCGATCTCGGGTGTTTTAAAGCCCTCGCCTACGGCTCGGGCTTCAAACGACACCCTCGACTGTAATCGGTCACTTTCTCCTCTCAGTGAACAATGTACTATTCCGTTACTGATATTTAATGCAATGTGAAACCACTGTGTAAATCTTTATATATGCATAGGCTGTAGTGTAACTATCTATAATTATTATTCTATATTAATTTAGGCCCAAACCTATTGATGAACATGAATCCTAACCTAAACAACCTTGGATAAGCTAGCGATAACATGTTTAAGTATATCTTTTATTCACTGATATTGAAAAGAGAGTTTATTTTTCATTACCCCTATCATAAACAAGGCAATAAAAAAAGATTTTGTTCTTAACTGAGAGCAATTAATCATCACATCAGATAATAAGACTGAAATGGGTAATAGGTACTACAATATACACGCAAAAAAAGCAGACAAGATTTTATTAGTGCTAAAAATTATTACGCAGAATTTTAACGAATTAGATGTTCTTATTTTCAGGATAATGATTCCTACAAAATAAACGAAGAGATAATAATAGGAGAATCAAACTATTTAGAATCTAAGCAGAATATGACAGAGAATGTCAGTGGAAGAATGAAAAGAGAAATGCGGACAAAGAGAGAAACAGATGAAATAAGCTCGGAAGAAATGTTACTTGGAGACCAGTCAAGGGAGCTGACAGGGAGTCATGGTGAGTCTATCAAGATAAAAATTGTTACCAGCTATTTAATAAAAATATTTTATATAAACCAAGAATCCTTAAGGAAAATAATTTAAAACCAAATATATAAAAATACTAGCGGGCCGCCCCGGCTTCGCACGGGTAATTACGACTATAAATTGCTATGCAAGCTATTCTATCTTTCAGTTTGGATCAAATTGCACACGGTGTGCAAATCAAATTTAAAATCTGTTCAGTAGTTTATGCGTCCATCGCGGACAAACAAAGTGACACGTAATTTTTATATATAAAGAAGATAATGCTCATAATAAGGTTACATAATCTGAATCGAAATGAATTAAGAATGATTTGGTTATTATTATGTTTTAAACCGTAGTCGTGTACGGGGAAAGAGAAAAACTTGGCTCAGTAGTAGGTTACGCCACGTCTACATGTAAATTGCAATCCAGAACTTGAATTTTTTTAATAATATACAGGGTTATTGGTAAATGGCTAAAAACCTCTTAGGGTTGACTTCTGCTAGTCCTAACAAACATTATGAGATTATTTTTTTTCAAGTTTGACGGCCCCAGATTTATTTATTTCTAAACTATAAATATAAACAATACACTTGTACTATATTCAACTAGTTCTATCCGTAGACCAGAACACACCACATGATATAGTACAAAAAGCATTGTTTTGGTTACTCAGGAGCCGTCCTTGTAAATATAGGAATTCAATTATATGAATTTCAAGTCCAAAAGTCGTTTTTGGGTCGTCGTTTTACATAAAATGTAAAATTTCGTGGTTTGTATCTTATGGATAGACAGAAAGCAGAGTCTCATTAATAGGGCTCCGTTTTACTCTTTGGGTTAGGAACCCTAAAAACCATTTGCCAATGTTTAGCAGGCATTCGGGTTGGTACAGAAAATATTTATGTAAGACATCACATGTTGGCACGGCTTTGTATAATAAACAGATAGGCAAAGGTGTCTAAAACACTCAAGTTTTGTCAGATTTAAGATATTATGATAGATATTTTGAAGCAATGATAGCCATGGTTCGATTCCCACCGCGCGCCGGCTTGAGTTTCACTGCAAAGTGGGAGGGTATGGTTATTGCGAACGCTCGCCTGGCTAGATACCACTATCAAGTAGTGTTGCCAAGCTAGCAGTGTGTTCCGGCAGCAGTCCTCGAGAGCCAGTTATATTACAGGTACATGAGACACAATAACTGTGTCCCAGGGCGACGGGTGCAGTGTGGTTCGTCACTTACGATGAAAATCTATTATAGGTAGAGGTTACCGTTTACATCAGGTGAGCCTCGTGCTTCCTCGGCCACAATCTCATAAACGTATTTGTACCATGTAATAAGGGCATATTGTTATTCAATGGTTAGAGTTCTTGACTCCGGCCTACAACGTACTAAAAATGTTTCATCACGAAAATTTAATAACTGCCCGAAGCAACGAAGAAAATATAGACCCAAGGTATACAGTGGTGGTCATATAATTAAGAACCCTGATATAAAGGGAAGATTTTTTCAAACTAAGACGCAAAACTAATTGTATGCAATTTTCTTTTATTTCTCTCGGTATCGTAAAACTTTTCCATAATACCACTGTATTCATTGATACACATGATTAGCTAAAAATAAATAGACAAACTTTTTACACTACTTCGAAACATAGTATTCCTGTTTACTGGCTGGTCACGTAATTAAGAACGCTAAATAGTTTATGCCTTTATTCAAATTTAAATAGAGAACACTCGGTCGATTTGTTACTGTTTGTATAATGTTGGCGCCATTTGGTGCTGTAAAAGATTAAAAGTGATTGCTTCTTATAAAAAAAACAATGGGAAAAAATAAAAGTTGTGATAAATCTACAAGGGAAGTAATAATAAAACTTCGCCGGAAGAATTGGTCTTATAAAAAGATAGCCGACGACCATCTGCAATGTTCAAAAACGATGGTTTTCCACGCTGTAAAGCATTTCGCTACGTATCAAACTACTTCGAATGTTCCACGTGTACCTAAACAGAGAAAAACAACTCCTAGAGATGACCGAAACATCGTTCGTATGGCAAAACAAAATCCTTTTAAAGGGTCCAATGAGCTGAGAAAAGAATATTTTGGTGAAAACAACCCTTCAGCAATCTCAGCACGCACTATTCGAAGACGTTTGGTAGAAGAAAAATTGCACGGTAGGATAGCAAGGAAGGTACCCATGTTGAAACTTTGCCACAGGCAAACCCGCCTTGCATTTGCGAGAAAGTATGAAAACTGGACTGTGCGACAGTGGAAAAATGTACTTTTTTCTGACGAGACGAAAATAAACAGAGTATGTTCTGATGGAAAACGATATGTACGACGTCCCCCGAATACAGCATTCGACCCTAAGTACACGAAAGTTACATTAAAGCACGGTGGTGGAAATGTGAAAATTTGGGGGTGCTTTTCTGGACATGGTGTTGGACCTGTAAAGTTGATAGAAGGTAACATGGATCAGTTCCAATACAAAAATATACTGGAAGAAACAATGTTACCATATGCTGAAGACGTTCTACCGGTAATTTGGACATTCCAGCATGACAATGATCCAAAGCACACTGCACGCACCGTAAAGGATTTTTTTACAGCGTATTCAGTTTCTGTCTTAGACTGGCCAGCTAACAGCCCAGATCTAAACCCAATAGAGAATCTGTGGTTCGAAGTAAAGAAAAAGGTTTCAAATACACAGTGTGGGAATTTAAGAGAGCTATACGACGTTTTTTTAGAAGAATGGAACTCTATTTCTCTTGCGAAATGTCAAAAATTAATAGAGTCAATGCCTCGCCGGTGTAAAGCAGTAATTAAAAGCCGTGGATATGCTATTAACTATTAATTTTAGTTAAAAATATATTAAATGGCTTTTAAATTTTCTGCGCTACATATTATTGTGATTTTTTAAATGTAAGTGTCATACAAAATAATTCCCGCGCAGTTTAATAAATCGTTCTTAATTATTTGTCCAGCTTCAGTACTATTTGAATGTGTTACTTTGGTAAAAAAAATAAATTGTGAAAAAAATAGTTAGCGATTTTATTGTTCATTCCTAAGCCACGTTGCTCTATTAATGTGGCTATTTTACAACATGAGTAGTTGCTTCTCAAAAGGTACACATCATTGTGTATGACACGATTCAAATAAAAAACTTCTATAACTTCAAATCGTTCTTAATTATATGACCACAACTGAATAAATATGAATATATATAAAAAGTTACATTTTATTGATTAATGTAAAGTTAATAACGTTTTCACATCCCCAGAATGCGACACGGTCCGTTTTGGCATCGCTAGCAAGTATACTGACAACGCAACAGTATTCACTGACACAGTCTGCGCCAACACTGTATACAACTTCACTTATACGGTGCCACTGTCGCATTGTTTGAACCATAAGAACATTGATATTACTTTCAAGTAAGTATTCAATTGATTTATATTATTGCTTTATTGGTTAATATTAATACGATTTTGGTATTTATGGTATCATTTAAATGACAATGTTGTCAAAACCAGCTTTCATTGAGTCTTGCGTGCTCATTAACATGAAGCATTTGTTATTTTTGTCGATCAAAACGTTGTCTTTTTGTGGTTTCTTGTTTATATAGCTCTAATTTATTTTCATCACGCTCACGTCTTCGCCACATAGATATGTAAGAAATAGTAATTATGTAAGATATCAACTCCTCTTGGTGCTTACGAATACGAAAGCATGCTTTTTGGTCTTAGAAATAATATGGGAAATGTTCAACTAGCAATACTGTAGTAAACAGATGAAACTTTCAACCATCTACTACGCTAAGTACCAGTACAAATGAAAAATATTAAGTTCAATGGATTATGTATTCCTCTTGGTGCTTCCGAATATGAAAGCATGCATTTTGGTCTTAGTATTAATATGGCTAAAACAGTACCAATACTGTATTTACTGAGACAGTCTGTACTAAGACACACACAATTCCACAGTGCCACCAATGCGTTAATTATATTAATACTAAGCATAACTATCATTTGATGGATATCACCAGTTGTTCTAAATTTAAGGACTTGTAGGCATCTCAAGGTTTATAAAGTAAAAATTGTATAAATCGATCCTAAAGAAGTTTCCGCTGATCAAGTTTGTCAATCACAAATAATAGCAACTATCTTCTTTTTAGAACATCAAAACTGAAAGATTTCCGCCTATGCGACCTGCACTGCACACACGACGATCCTTCCAAAAGCTGTCAACGAACTGAAATGTCAAAACCCATACCAGCCGTTGACACTTACACATTCAAGATGGCGCTGGATTGCAATATTGACAGAATGATGAAAATTCGAGCTGTTTTCACCACAGCAAAGATGCACCATTTGGGCAGAGTAAGTAATTCTCTTAACTTTAGGTTGTACCAACATTAACAGCATTTACTTTCCACTACACATAATTTCATATCTGCGGTAACTGTAGTAGAAACCACAACACCTTAACAACTGTGTAACTGTATGTTTCGGCACCAGTCCTTGAGGGCCAGTAAAATTACAGACCTAACAACTCAACAACAACTGTCTCAGGGTGACGAGCGCAGTGCAGTTTGTCACTTGTGACGAAATGCTTCTGTTATAGGCTGATTATTATTATTATTATGTTATTACCGCTTAACATCAGGTGTTTGTTCCATCGCAATCCCATAAGAAAATGTTTGTAACGGTGATCCGTAAGATTAGGGATCACATAAAATTTCTGTAGAATTTAATACTACTAGCAAAAAGCTGAGCTTTGTGAGGGTTCGCGTATTTTAGAACCTGATCCTAGTGGTCTACACCACTAGGTTCTAAAATAGCTGGGTAGATTACAATTAGGTAAGTAGATTAACTACGCAGTATTGATTATTGAGTTTAGTTCTAGCAGCGATGTTAACTCATTGGTTTTCAAACAGATGGCGTTATTAGTACAATAATATTCTATCCAATGAATACAAAATTGTTAATGTAAATTTTTTAATGGTTATAAAATTAGGTTTTTTTTGAAAGATAACAGATCTAGATATGAAGTGAAATTACAATGTTAAAGCACAAATCTAATAGGTGTGATAGTTAATCAGTGAAAGGGGTCACAAAATGTTCAAGTTGTGAGATAGTAATAGGGCTCGCTTCACTCGACTTAATAATAATTTACGCTAATTAAAATCTTTTACTTTTTTCAGGATCTATGCTACAACATTCCTGAACAGAAAATACCTTTTGTGGAATACAATATACGTATATACAGACATTGTCATAACTGAAACTTAATTATTTATAACCAATTATACGTATAGTCTTATTTATTGAACAGATTTTGAACCCATATTTTTCAGTGAGAGATGAAACTTATTTTGTTTACATGTAAAATTTTGGCAATTTTCTTTTTAAATTATTACCTTACAATTTTTATCGTGAAGTATTTATTGCAAGATATAATACAACGTGTCTAGCAAAATGTTAGTGTACACGGAGTACAAGCAAGGTGTTATATTTTTGGATTTCTAGATATTTTTTTAATAAATGATGGGTTTGTATGGCAGTTGCTATCCTTTATGTACCCAATAATAAGAATTCCAGTTTTAATTATATATTCGAAATGGTCACAGATTTGTATATCCCATTGTTATTGTTTCATGTCGGTCTTAGCAAATAATGAAGTAATTTAACGATAACTATTTCGGAACATATACTAAGGATTATGTCGTCAGATTTCTTAGATATATACAAAATATACTTTAGTACATACAATCTTATTAAGGGTCCCGTTTCTCACTAAAGAACATATATCTAATGTAACTATTGACCTATTTAATATGTGTCCCCTTTTTCATAACCGTTATTTATTATAATGAATTTGAGATCAAAATTATTGATTCTGTCGATCGTAGCATTTCTATTGAATACTTGAATCACAATTTTGAAATCACAATATAATGTAGTATTTTATATTACTTGCTTTGTTTTCAATGTATTTAGATAATGTAGTACGCAGTAATTAGAATTAAAAATGATGATACGTTTCAACAACACTCGAAGAAATTACAACAATTATTGTATAATAATAATAATACATTCCAAGTGCAATTATAAATTTCCGTCCCAAATTATAAAAAAAAACATTAGAAATTATCATAATTGAATCTAGTTAATTATTAGAAATAGCCTAAATCGAAAAGTAAGGACTACATTATTATATGTTATTTATCTTTCATGCAATAAACCGAATCTCAGTAAATTTTAATACCAGTTTTAAATATTAATAATAATAATTTAACATAAAACGCTTTATTTCAAATCATCACAATTATAGAAAAAAGTTGCTGTATGTAATAAGTTCTCACAAAAAGTTATTTGACCAAATAACTTTATAGAAGTAATAATGTTTTTATCTTGTAAATAAAAGAATTAATCCTTGTTTTTTTTTGAATATTTTAATGGAATTGGTTTTATGTAATTATACTTTTTTGTTTGTTTTTCCAAGATGAAGGTGAAGGTGGTAGCTATTATTTTTGAAAATATTTAAAAGTATTTTGCAGCTTTATTTAAGAGTAATATTAGCTATTTTTAAGACTAATACTCAGTAAGGAATTCGTTATATTTTATTTTTATATGTTCTAATTGAGCCATATCACATTACAGTGCTATTTTTATTATTTTATACAATATAATAATTTTAACTTTAATTTTCAATAAGTCAAGGTAAGTTTTGAATTTTGTTTTTTATATATTTCATAATTTGTATAATTAAAGGAATTCGAACTTTAAGGTTATATATAATTTAGGAGTTGTAAATTATACACATGTATTTAGTTTATCTACAATATTTACTATTTGACATTCCATGCCAGTACTTAATTAGATATAAGGAAATCAAATGCTACTTTTTGCCTTCCCACGTGGTTCTTCCTATATAAAAAAATATCATATCTTAAAATTTTATCAACAGTCCGATAAATATACATAAAAATTCCTGTTCGCAGCTAGAGTTGAGAAGTATTTTTTTAATGTTTAGTGTGACAAATTTTCTAAATTTACGTGCGTTCCTACAGCTTGCCTAATAAAGGAATTGATGGCTTACTTTGTTACCCTTGCAAGGAATTGATGATTTTCTGATAGCAGCTTTTGTAACCCTTTAATAATTCCTTCAACTTAAGGAGAACGAAGAAAATCAATTAGTATAATTGCAAACTTATTAAACAACTTTTCTGCAAATAAACTAATCCCTGTAATTGAAACATATAATTTTAAGACAAATCCATGTTAAAAGTAACAATGAAATAGTGCCTATATTTTTATAAAAACTTGTAGTTTTTTGCAATTTCGTTCTACCAAGCAATTTTTTAAGCTTTACGTAGATAATGTAGTATCCTTTCAATCTTTTAATTATACATTAATTGATGTAACGTACCGTTTTTAAACTTAGGACAATCTCAATTATTTAGATATTAAGTAGAAAATTAACTTAATAGTTGAGCCTTTTAAAATAAGGAATTGTATAAAATATTACTCAAACATCTAGCAAAATGTCTGTAAAAAAAAATTCTTTGCGTTAATATAATACATATACTTAATTCGTTATTTTTTCTTATAGCATGATAATATATATATATCCATAAGCCAAAATAGTGAAAAAACAGGTAGTTATCTAATTCTGGTGAGTATAAGAACATACTCGTACATCTACAATACAAAACACAATCAAAACTTTTTTTAATAAAATAGGTTTTACAAACTATGTTTCAACCACAAAAGCATATCAGCAATGCTTAAAACCTCAGACAAATCTAAAAAATACTCGAAATAATTAACAAATTATTGAAACACAGTTTTTTTTTCTTGCCAGTAATCACAACACTTGGAGATCATACATTTTTGTTCCGGATGGAAATAGAAACCGCGTCCTGTCAAAGTCTATTCCTCTCGGCCACTGAACCCTACTCTTTCGAGCCGAAACTTTGTGCTACAATTGTATTACTTTAACCGTCATAGGGGACGGTGCAATATAATTTATATTGAACGGAGCTAACTAAGCGTTGTTTTAATTTTTTCGTCATCACGGCGTTGCTTGTACTTTACAGACATTTTGGTAGATCTAGAAGTTGTGTAGCTCTTGGTATGAGGTAGGTATTTATCATTATATACTATTAATAATTAAATAATATTGTAATTCGATGTAAGAGTCCACAAATGTGTAATTTGTAAGGATTAATGAATAAAGAATGTAGTTGTTAGCATGTAGTTTTTATTCCATATAATTTGTCTTTAATCTTTAATGACTACAGGGTACAATTCCGAACGACGCTTTTGAAGCCCTCTTAGCGAAGTTTGCTTAGCCGTTCTTAACGTCCGCCGCGGTCATGAGTTGGATGGGTGACCGCTAGTGACATTACTACTGAGTGCTTCCGTGCTTCGGAGGGCATGAGTTTCTATAATAAATGTAGTGACTGTAGGTGGCAGAATCAATCTACTGATCGTACTTTGCATATATTAGAAACCTTACGAGAGGTGCAATAAATTTTACCATTGTATATAGCTAATTAAAAAACAAAATAAATAATGAGCCAAAATTTACATATATATATATATATATATATTTATGATGATGTGGATATGAAGATGATGTGGTCGAAGGTGTAAACAGGCTTAACCTAGAATTACTGGCTCTCAAGGACAGCTGTCGGAACACATCGTTAGAAGCTTGAATATATTACGCACCTAAGATTATTTTTATTTTGAACTAAAATACTCATTCAATCGGGATACGGGACACAATTAGGCAACTAGGAGGGCAAGCAACAGAAGGTAATTTTAGGGGTATAGTATAGCTCGTTATAGAATGTAATCTAGACCACAAAAAATCAATCTTTCAAAATTGGTGGACAAAAAATTAGACCACCTACCAAACCAGTTGTCGAGTCTGTGTTGCAAATTGAAAACTTTATTGATGTTTTTATTGAAATAGATGTAATTAATTCTTATATATAAATAATTCATAAATGTAATAGTACATTTTGAATTAACCTACTTAGCAGGTTTTGTAGCAGTACACAAGAAATGTAAAAAATTAAGAAACAATCACAATGAATCCACACAAATAAAAAGAATTAGATAAATGGTTTCGCTGAAGTCATTCTTTAAAAGGTAATGTCTCCTCTTTGATTACACATTCAATCCTTTTGTTCATGGATTATATCAAGTTTTTAATGGTAGATTGGGGTGTTTTCTTGTACCTCCAATAAACCCGCATTCAGCTGTTGCATGTTCTCTGGAGCAGATTCTAACTGTCTTACTCGCCGTTTTAGCTCGTCCCATAAATGTTCTCATGGATTTAGGTCTGGACTTCGTGCTGAACAGTCCATAACCTATCCCCACTTCTCGCAACTCTAACGCACATCGCAGTGAGGGGTCGCGTATTATCGTGCACTAAAAAGTATTGACAAATAAATCCTAAGTATGGCACAACATGCTCTTCAAGAACCTCAATGCTGTACGATTCAGTAGCCACAGTTCTTTCTGCAATATCCAGCTCTGTATGGGCCTCCGAACTTATACCTCTTCAGCACAACACTGAACCACTCCAAAACTTACCCTTTCAGATATGGCACATGCATATCATTCTCCTGGTCTACGATATATTCTTTTCGACCATCAGCACCATATATACACATACGGGACCCATCAGAAAGAGTACTTGCCCCCATTGTGCCACAGTACAGCCACGGTATTCACAAGCAAAATTAAAGCTTGCTGCCTTATGAGCTGCGGTATGTTTTGGAAATATTGCGAGCCTCTAGGGTTTTAAATCACGTTCTTTAAGTCTTAAATTTTTCTTATTGTTCTTCAGCGACACCTCGGATATCTCTGAGCAGGTGCAGTAATACTACTCCAGGATGATGACAATTTCTTGCTGGCACTACAAATCGATTACGCCGTTCAGATTTCATTCTTCTTCGGCCTGATCCACGTCTTATGTATCCACTGGTCTCCAGATACCCTTTGTTGACATGTTGAACCGTATATCGACTAACTTCACTTTTTGGAGGGATATTTTGCTGGCTGATTTCAGTTAGTAATAACGTTCAGATTCGGACAACTTCTGCTTCGTTTAGATCCATATTTATCAGTAAAAAGGCGTCCTAGCGACAGGAAATTAAACACAAAAAAATAAAAGTGTTTACTTAATCAAACAATTACATTACAATCACGCGAAGCCGATATCGTCCAACTTCAATAGTTATCAATATCTATGATGCGCATGGATACATTTTTTTTACCGACTTCCAAAAAAGTTGTTGGTTCTCAATTCGTCTGTATTTTTTTTTATGTTTGTTACCTCAGGACGCTGGACTGGGTAAACCGATTTTGAAAATTCGTTTTTGTTTGAAAGGTGATGCTTGTCGTTTGGTCCCATTTTAAATTTTATCAAAATCGGTCAAGCCGTTTTTGAGTTACACAAAAATACCTGAAAAATATTTACCTGTCTTGACGATATAGTTATTAAAAATGAATGATAATCGATCCTGTAGCGGACACTAAAAAGTGTAAAATGTTTGTTGGTACCGACTTCAACAAGTTATTTCACACTTTTGGGTGTTGAAGTCGGTTCCATTTATGCAAAAAAAAAATTATTCAAATTATTTTCGTGTTCTACCACACCTTGCCTGATGTTAAGCATTGATGTGGTCGAAGATGGAGCACGCTTACCTAGAAGAAACCTATTTACTCTCGATTTGAAGACACCCATGTTGTATTCATCGGGAAAAACAGACCATGGTAAGTAGTTCCACCCTTTCCTTTCGCAGTATGCTCGAGAAAAGTGGAAGCAATTAATAACTTTGATACATTTACAGTTGATAATTTTATCAATAAACCCACTACAAAGATTGCAAATGAACGTTCATAGACGAATTATTTATTAAAATTTTTAAAAAGACCGTTATTAATGAATAAATATGTGGCCTAATTTTTTTGTCCATCAGTTTAAATTTATCCACAAAGAATTTATAGAGGGTCGAAAGTGGCTTAGGGAAAATTATGTTTTGGAAGAACACTTCGTTGCGAGCGTGTTCCAAAATTTTCTTTTTGTGGAGATTATGTATCTATAACCATCGTTTTTTTGATAGAATTTTGGTCCCCAGCGGTATTTTTACCGTCTGTTCTGGGAAAGAAGAATACTGTGACAAACTGGTGCGAGTATATAGTATATACCTAATAGTTTCGCAAAACCACTTGGCATTCCATGAATGCACCGTTACAAAAAATCGGGAGTGCTGTGACTTGCAACAGGATTGATAGTGTTGTTTTGAAATTATAATAATTTTAGGACCTATACGTGTTTATTGTGTATGAGTCAGCTTATGGTTGGATTATAATTTTGTGTGTGTTATTACTTTGCCAAAAATAAAGTAATTACTACTGTTGGTGTAGCTTTGTTTTTTATCCATCTCCTTTTCTGTATTTTTAAGTAATAGTGTGGCAAAAAGAGCGTGATATCAAGTAAATCCAGGCCCATAGCACGATCAGAGGGGGAAGAAAAATGCTTCTACTATGAGTTCGCCACCCAATAGTCTTTTATACATGTGTCTGTAGGTAATTTCACTGGCTAATCTTTAATCACACAACACTGTAGGTAAACATTGCATGGTTGCAATTTGTAGACGAGGTTGTGGTACCTATATTGACCTACTCACGGATGCTAGTGTTAAGATAGCTGTATATAGCGACCGTCTTCCTAGTCGAAGCGTTGAATAGTTATATGCGCGTTGCAGTTTGGACCATACGAAAAATGGCGTCGGATGGAACAGTGTGCGCCAACCATTAGGAGCGCACACTGATCCATTTCATCAGCACTGTTGTACGCCCAATGCGTAGCAACACCCCATTCACACCGACCTGAGTAGTGGCGATCCGTCAGGTATCCTTATCTTAGTCGCCTTTTACGTCATCCAACAAGAGGATATTGAATAATCCTTTTAAATTCATAAGCCAAGAACTTTTCGATATACCAATAAATAAAACGCACAAATGCACTTCTTTTACTTTATTAAGAACCTAAAGTCCAATATCACAGCTTCTACATTTCATATTAAAATCTTCTCTTCGTAGTGGTTAGACTGTTGCCTTGAGCATGGTCATCACCTCAGAGTTCGTATAGGTAGTTAGTCTGACGAGCCGTTGGTATTCCTTTAGTATCGCTGCCTTCTTCTGGTGCGTTTGTTGACAGCCTTAGTTGATCTAAATGATGGGCGATCTGCTGAGAGCTTTATTGTTTTCGATTTGACCATGCACAATGAAGACTTTCATAACATTGCAGCGCCGCGAGACATATCCAAAGAGCGAAGTTGGTGTAAATGTGGGCTGGAACGGTGGAATTTAGAGGCTGTTTGATGCAGAGTTTTAGAAAATGTCATGATTTGCGTCCATCGTACATTAGCATCACTTCCCTCCAGTGCCATAAATTAATTAACACTTACCTACTTTGTTTCTGATAAACGAAATGGTACATTTCAACTTGTAATCATGCTGCCACGTTTGTAACTCTTTTCATAGTTGAAATATGAATGAAACAACACATTAAAAACATGAAATTTCGATCTTTTTATTATGAATTCAAGCTATCGGTTGGTAGCGTGCCCAGTATTTCCCCATTGCATTGCAATGTATATTCGTTCAGCCAAATAAGTACCTGCATTGAGGTTAAGTTAGCTTTTCCACTTATCCCACCCAGCCTACATATTGCGAGCGCAAGTCATTTTTCCTAATAAAAAACATCTACGCGCTCTCATAATCAGGTGTTTCAAGCAATTTCAAAATATTGTTATGACTATGTAATATCTATTATCTGTTTAGTTCAGTCTAATAAATAAGAATTGCAATTCAACGGGGCAATGCTGCCAGCATGCTGGGCACGCTGCTAACTGAGAGTGGACTGGAGCATTTGGACTGCCTATGAGTCCGCTATGACTTATAGGTTGTCTAAATGCTTTTATTGTAGTAGCTGTAGTGTTGTATATAGTTCATAGTATTTTGTTTAATAAAGGCATACAAAAAAAAATAAAAAAAAGGTCAGTCTGATGTGAATGTCATTGAATACTGGAGAAATTAGTTAAGTGAAGAAGAGTCTTGGTGAAACTTCCGATTTAGTTATCCAGTATCCACTGTAACCGACTGGGTTCTCTTTAGCCACACCTGCACATACAGCATCTGTTCCGGCCAACTCCATATAGCGCTGTAGGTAAAGGGACTTCCTCACTGGCCGCTGCTGGTCTCCCGGTGGGAGCTTTTCCTGAGTAGAGTGAGGATACAAGCCGGCTGGTGGACCTCATATTTCCACCAGATTGTGTCTTAATTGCTACATAATCATCTAAGGCTTTGCATGGTGGAAGGGCATTTTGCGAATGCCCGCCTAGCTAGCGAACACCCTCAAGTAGAAAATCTGTCGCCAAGCACCAACACCGTTAGGTGTTCCGGCAATGGTCCTTGAGGGCAGTTATTCTAGGTTAATCATTCTTATTCATCGTATGGGGAGCGTAATCTATAGTTCAACTTACGTTGTACTAAAAACAAGTCTAATTATTCTAATTAGCGTTAAATTTGTTAACGATGCGCAACCCATTTGTTTTTATGTGATTGTTCCGGAACTACCACGGACCGCGCCTGATGTTAAGCGGTAACATTTGCCTATAACAGTTGCAGTTCATAAGGGTATCTGAGACATACAGTTGTTGATTCTCATGTGTCTAATTTTACTGGCTCTCAATGACTGCTGCCGGAACTGTTAGCTGTTGGCGACAGATTTTCTACTTTATTATTGTAGCTAGTTCTCCCATCATGCGATGAAGCTCAAGCCTGCGTTGGATATCGAACCACGGACCTGTAGCACCGCCATCCATAGCTATAACCGCGCAGCTATCATTGCTTGAGCAAAAAATATTTTTACACGACTGCCCAAAAAAAGGAGAGTTATGTATTCAGGCTTCATGTATGTATGTATGTTGGTGAGTTTCTTTATTCCACCATAACTTCTAAACGGCCAAACTGATTTTGATGTATGATATATCATTAGATTCGTCTTGATGACCCAAGTGACACTAGGTACATAAAAATACTAAAAAACACACTGGCGGATTTAAGACGCCATATTGCCCATCGAATGGCGTATCAATATGAAGGGCTTTAAAAAGCGATTTCATAAATATATAAAACTAGCTGTTTTAAGTGGAACCATAATAAATATATTGCGATCGCGTTATTTACTTTTTTAATTAATATATACTTGTTATATTAGCAATGCGACGCATGCTCCGTGGATTATGATTTATCCTCTCGTTGTGATTTTGTAATGAATCCACGAAGCATGCGTCATTGAGAAATAAAAATATTAAAATAATAAATACTTTTAAAAGTATCCTAAAAAACATTAAATAATATTTAAATAAAACACTTAAAAAAACATAAAATTATATATCTAGTGGCAATTCCGCCTAATTTTCCTGTCATCTACGTGACGTCACAAACATCACGCAGCCTAACCGGAAGAATACCCGACTGGTTTCGCTTCTAAACGAAGCATCTTCAGGAGGTCTTGACTCACCGAGCGCAAAAATATGGATTTCCGCAAAGTAACGCCTGAATCTATTCATTAAATATTAAAATCTAAAGCTTGTTTGCGACGGTGAAAGCTTTCTCTGCTTCTGCGCCTAATTGTGTTAACTACCTATCGATTTAGGCTATCATACAGTACTATAAACTATCATAGCGCATACATGAGACAATAACTCGTTTAATAAAAAACCGTTTTTATATTAATTCATTCAAATGTATGTTCAATTAAAACAAATGTTATAAAAAATGTCGCAATCTACTAAAATAAACAGGATTTTTATCCTAGATTTAAGTATTACGTTTGGTTCTGTTAAGATGTTTTTGTTTCTTATTAAATTAAGAGTAAATATCGTCTTTTTTGCCTGAAAATAATGCTCATTTTGAGTTGAGGTTCAGGAGTTTCATATTTTAAATAGTACATAATATTATGTACAGTTCAACCAACTTATCTATCAAGTGGCAGAAAAAGGAACTACGAAATTGCTTACGAAAATTAGAAAAAGAATTTGGTGTTCTCAACCGACAGCGCCCTCTTAGAGTTCACACATAAGTTGGTCAAACTGTAGCTAGGTGGAAGTCATAGATACCTCCTCCTAGATATTTAGCATTTTTTGTCTGTGGTATTAGAGTTTAGCTTGTTTATAATTTGAGGTATTTTTTTTAATTTTACTAGCAACTGTATGGGAAATAAAATATTTGTTGTATTGCCATAGAACATATAATAAGTATTGCATACCTTTGTATTTTTGGTGTTATTTTAAGTGTTTTAAGTTCCTATTTAAATTCCGGCTATCCGCCCAAACCCAATCACAAAGATTTGTTGTCGCATATAGTTTCATATATATTAAAGTTTTTTCTTTCGGGGGTAGTTGTTAGTTAAACATCAAATAATTTGTGCAATATTTTAATTTCAATTTAAAAATAGTAATTTACATTTATTTTTTATAATCTATATGTATAATTAAAGTTTATACTACAGTACCTGCCAGGTTGTGTTATCTGAACAAATAAACATCAATTAACTTACATAAATCACAAATTTGATTTGGGCACTACAACACTGCACAAAATGGAGGCCATCAAGGAAACAATTTCCCAAATGAACAAGACTTTTCACTTGAAGCTGGCAGAATTTGAGGAAAGACAGGTCAAACTCTCTTCGCCTTCATCTGTTGATGCTGCTAGTCTTTCTGCAGACTTCTCAAACTTCAAGAATTTTGTCATCAGTGCTCTCCGTACACTCCAGACACAGGTTGAGATAAATGCTAGGACGATTGACACCTTAGAGATGCACAACCGCAGAAAGGTGCTTCTTTTGCATGGTGTATCTGAGGAAAAGGCTGACATCTCAGCTGTCATCATTGAGACAGTAGTACATAAGTTAAAACTGGCTGGTTTTAAGGCAGAAGATGTGTCCCGTTGCCACAGAATGGGTCGGTTGTCAGATACTGGCAGGCCTCGGCCTATATTATTCCAACTGACAAACTACTCAATGCGCATGAAGGTCTGGGCTGCCAAGAAGAATCTCAAGAGTTCGGGTATTACGTTGTCCGAATTCCTTACGAAGCAAAGACACGACACATTCAAGCTGGCACGGCTGCAGTTTGGTGTTTCCAAGTGCTGGACGCATGAAGGCTCTGTCTTCGTGCTGGATGGCGACGGTGTGCGGCATCGAGTATCATGTACAGCAGATCTTGAGCAAATCAGCGTGCAGGCCGCCACTAGCTCCGTGGCAGGCTCAAGGGAACCGACTGTGGCAGTAGTTAAGGAACCTTCGGCATCCGCAAGAACAAGACGTGTGGCCAAAAAGTAACGGTATATTGTAACATAATTACTATGACGAACTGAATCTTGGTATTTAACAAAGATTATTTCTACTGTGGGTATTTATGACTTTAGTGATTGTATAAACATCCAAATCAAAGTTTGAAGAAGGTACCTTCAATAGTTCCCAAAGTTACCATTGTCCACAGACTAAGTAGTAGAACAAGATTCATTGTCGAATCGAATCATTATTTTAGTCACTGACATTCGCTACGCCATGTCATAAGTCATTATCGTCAAATGTCAATTGTCATTGTCAACATGTGACCATAAATGTATTTTAGACTCGAACAATTTGTACATTTTCTGTTCATCATGTATTCGGAAGCCTTTATAATTTTTAGCGTAGGATGTTATTTGTTGTTATATATTTTTTATTGAAAAACTGGCAGGTACGTTGTATGAGTAAGTAGGTACCGCCTACTTGCATATCTATATATATTTATATTTTTTATTATATAATTTTATTTTATTCATATATATTTGTATTAGTAATATATTTTATTTAAATCGTTAAATGTTAAACATATTTAGTGATAAAGCTGATAATGATAATTATTTATCTCTATCATCGTCTAGCAGTAATGACAGTTTTTTAAGTATCCCTTCTCTTTCTGAAACTTTAGAATCACACTTTTCTGATGTGCCTAAAAACTTTAACGTTATTCATATTAATGCGCAGAGCATTCCGGCTCATTTCCCTGATATGCTGACGTCATTTCATAATAAGAATGTTCACGCTATATTAGTCTCCGAATCTTGGTTAAAGCCATCTCTTCCTTCAGTTTCGTACACTTTACCAGGGTTTAATCTCATTCGCAATGATCGGACATTTGGCCGCGGTGGTGGTGTAGCTATTTATATCCGTGCCCATATTCCCTTCACTGTAATAAGCACATCAACTCAACCACCTCCCCCAAATGCTGGCGAACATCTTTTCATTGAAGTTCTTCTTTCCCATTCTAAAGTACTTCTCGGAGTCTACTATAGCAATTCAGACAGCAACAATTACTTCTCGTCCTTTGAAAAGCTCATAACAGATATTTCTCCATCCTATAGTCATACAATAGTTATGGGTGATTTCAACACTTGCCTCTTAAAGCATAACAGTCGCACTACTACATTAGAGACACTAATCAAAGCCAGCAACATGCATATCCTCCCTCTCGGTGCGACTCATCACTTTCCAAATTCAGTCCCTTCACTTTTGGACCTTATTATGGTATCATCTTTAGAGCTAGTTGCTAAGTATGGTCAGTGTTCGGCTGATGATTTTTCCTATCATGATTTGATTTTCTTATCTTACAAGATTCGTCCTCCTAAATCTAGACCTACAATTATTCTGCAACGTAATTTTAGTGGTATAAATCAAGATGCATTTTTAGACGACGCTAAAAAGATAGATTGGTCTCCAGTTATAGAGACTGATTCAATTGACGACAAAATTGCAATATTCAATTCTATTATCACCCAACTCTATGACGTACATGCCCCATTCAGATCTATCAAAATAAAACATACACCTGCTCCCTGGCTTACTGGGGATATAAAAATATTAAGACATAAAAAAGCAGTTGCGAAAACTAAATATAAGTGTAATCCAACAGATATGAATAAAACCCGATACACCAGGGTACGGAATCACTGCAATTTGGTGTGTAGAGAAGCACAAAGGCGCCACATTCATGAGTCTGTTCAAGAAAAGGATCCAGCGAAAGTATGGAAGTTTCTTAGGTCTTTAGGGGTTGGTAAATCTCGCGAAGAATCTATTCCCAAAAATTTAGATATTAATTCATTGAACCACTACTTTGTCTCATCGTCTTATATAGACGATTCGTCAAAAGATGATACTTTAAAATTTCTTTCTAACGTTACAATCCCTGACCTTTCTTCATTCGTCTTCAGCCAATTCACCGCTTGTGATGTTAAGAAAAGCATACTTTCTATACCTTCAAATGCTGTTGGAATTGATGGAATAAGCCGAAATATGCTGGTTCCTATTTTAGACGTTATTCTTCCAACAGTGTGTTATATTTTAAACTTTTCCATATTAAATAGTAAGTTTCCTTCATTATGGAAGGAAGCACAAATAATCCCTTTGCCGAAAAAAACTAATCCTAAATCTCATTCAGAATATCGTCCAATTTCAATACTTCCATTTCTTTCGAAAGTGCTTGAACGTTTAGTTTATAACCAACTTAACAGTTTTCTCACCCACAATGATCTTTTAAACCCCCTTCAGTCTGGCTTTCGTCCAGGACATAGCACAGTTACTGCACTCCTCAAAATTACTGATGATATCCGTCTAGGGATGGATAACGGCCAGTTAACTATGTTGACACTTTTAGATTTTAGCAGTGCGTTTAACACTGTTGACTTTGACATCCTTCTTGCTATTCTTCGCTCAAACAACATATCTCCAACGGTGATTGACTGGTTTCATTCTTACCTGTACGGTCGCCGACAACGAGTTCGCATCGAAGATCGTTTTTCTTCATGGTGTGACACTTCTGCCGGTGTACCGCAGGGTGGCGTATTATCTCCTCTTCTTTTTTCTATCTTTATAAATTCAATATCTCAAAATATTTCTTCATTCTACCACCTCTATGCAGATGATCTACAATTATACCGCCAAGCTACATTGCTTAACCTGCATGAAACAGTGAAAGCAACTAATGAAGATCTGTCTCTAATAATGGAATGGAGCAAAGCTTACGGGCTGAAAGTTAACCCACTTAAAACTCAAGCCATTATAGTAGGAAGTTCTCGCTTGATTTCGAAGGTAGACTGGGACTCACTACCGCGACTGGTGTTTGATGGAGTGATCGTCCCTTTTAGTAAAACTGTCAAAAACCTGGGTATTACTATAGACCAAAACCTAACATGGGATCCTCAAATAGCTATCACTAGCCGTAAGTTGTTTGCATCCGCAGGATCCTTACGGAGACTTCGAAACTTTCTACCTACTACCACTAAAATTGCGCTTGCACAATCTCTTTTACTTCCTATTCTTGATTATGCTGACGTCTGCTATCTTGACCTAACCGAAGAGCAACTGAATAAACTTGAGCGTCTCCAAAATTTTTGTATAAGATTTATATATGGCTTACGCAAATATGATCACGTCTCCGATTTTCGTAATAAGCTCAAGTGGCTCCCTATTCGTCGTCGCCGGAATGCTCATATACTATGTCTCCTTTACAGTATTCTGTTCCATCCTTTATCCCCGCGCTACCTCAAAGAACAATTTAAATTTCTTCATAATACACATTCTCTGTCATTACGGTCATCAGAAAACTTAACGCTACAACAACCTGCAACTAAATCTACTTTCTATCACTATTCATTTGCCGCTGAAGCTGTCAGACTGTGGAATCCGCTACCGTTAGAAATAAAACGTGCTCCTTCATTGATATCTTTCAAGGATCAAGTCAAGAACTATTATCTCTTACTCTAACTTTTATTTTTAATAATATACACAATGGTACAAATATTATTTTAAATTTAATTATGTGTTTAACATATAGCAATTTGTATATATTTATATATATATGTGTATATATAATATATATGTATATTCTATTATGTATTTTAACTCATATATGTATGTTTATGTCGTATTTATGTATTTATTTTATTTATTATAATAGTATAAGCATTTATCCTTATATCATATTTTATGTACATATACTTATGAGTATTAATTTAGTTTTGTAGTTTTGGTTAATTACTTAGTTAATAATTTGCTAACATGAACTATTTATGCGGAGAATTATTTAGACCATAAGACACCCGACCAATATATGGACCATATCCCTTATTGATGGGTTGTCTGGAAGAGATCGCTCTGAGCGATAAGACCGCCCATTGATACACTTGGCTTTATGTTTTAGTAATAAGTTTATTGTTGTTATTACGGTGTTGTCAATAAAGAGTTATCTATCTATCTATCTATCTATCTATCTATCTATCTATCTATCTATCTATCTATCTATCTATCTATCTATCTATCTATCTATCTAAATAAACATTCTTATTTTCTCATTTTTAGGGTTCCGCACCCAAAGGGTAAAAACTGGACCCTATTACTGACTTCGTTGTCCGTCCGTCCGTCACCAGTAAGGCACCAGGCTGTATCTCAAGAATGGTGATAGCTAGACAGTTGTAATTTTCACCGATGATATATTTCTGTTGCCGCTATAACAAAAAATACAAAAAGTTGGCTAAGTGCGTGTCAGACTCGCGCACGTTAAAACAAAAAAGGGTCTAATGTTGTATAGATAATGGTACGGAACCCTTCGTGCGTGAGTCCGACTGGCACGTTACTTACTTAACATAAAATAAATCCTTTATTATTCATTCCGTACGGGATCTATCGTCCGAGTCCAAATCACACATGACCGTTTTTTTTATTGTTGTTTTACTTTAGAATTTGTAGGTACTTTAATCACATCAAGCGCTTTGATAAGTTTAGGAAAATACGATGAGCTCCCGGTACCCACGGTGTTTTTTTTTACGACGTGTGATCAAAATGCTGTCACCTATTTGGCTCAACAAATAAGAATTGCGATTCAACGGGGCAATGCTGCTAGCATACTGGGCACGCTGTCTACTGGTAGGGGGCTGGGCATTTGGACTGCCTGTGAGTCTGCAATGACTTGTAGGTTGTCTAAATGCTTTTATTGTAGTAGCTGTAGTGTTGTATATAGTTCGTAGTATTATGTTAATAAAGGGGTACCCCGTACGATGGTTAACAAAAACACACACACGCCATGTTTGACGTTTGTATGAATATTACTTATACGTTTGAATTACTAACATAAAATTACCAAAAAAAAATAGAAAATCTGCCACCAAGCACCTAACGGTGTGTTCCGGCAGCAGTCCTTGAGAGCCAGTGAAATTACAGGGCACATGTAACCATGTCTCAAGGTGACGGGCGCAGTGCAATTCGTGACTTGTGACGAAATGCATCTGTTATAGGCAGAGGTTAGCCCACTTAACATCAGGTGGGCCTCGAGCTTGTTCCGGCAAAATGACAACAAGAGGAAATAGTCATGTGCGTACATAATTTTTTTTCTGGTAATTTTGTAATGTAGTCCACAGATACAGGACACAGTCCACAGGACACAGTCCACAGATTTCTTATGCGTCATTGAATATATAAAAATATTAAAGCCCTCATAGTTGTTTATAACTCAAATGAAACAAGGTCATGGTGTAAAAATACCATAATTATAAAACTGGCTATGTTTAGGTACCCTAATACATTCATATGTTTTTGCCATAAGTATTTTTATCATATGATAGGCACACAATTTAAAATAGATTTTATTTAAGTAGACAGTTTTTTAGGGTTCCGTACCTAAAGGGTAAAAACGGGACCCTATTACTGAGACTTCGCTGTCCGTCCGTCTGTCACCAGGCTGTATCTCAAGAACGGTGATATATAGACAGTTGAAATTTTCACAGATGATGTATTTATATTGCCGCTATAACAACAAATACTAAAAATTAAATAAAATAAATATTTAAGGGGGGCTCTCATACAACAAACTTGATTTTTTTACCGTTTCTTGCTCGATACAACGGTGACAGGTAGACGCTTTAACTATTCACAGAATATTTAGTTGTATGTTCTCTTTAATTGTAATTAATAAAAATACATAATAAAGGGGACTCCCATACAATAAAAGAGGTTTTCGTCGTTTATTAGGTTACAGATAATGGTACGGAACCATAGTACCATAGTACTCTTTCGAACTTATAAAGAAACCGTTCAAAACAAAGTAAGGTAGGTACATATATTACAAAATAACAAATTTACGAGAGAAAAAATTATAGTCATGCGCGGGATTCGAACCCGCGTCCATCCACCCCTATAGCCGGGGCTCTGACCGACTGAAACCATATTTTTTTCTCTTGTAAAATTGTAATTTTGTAATGTAATCCGCAGAGCAGGCGTTATTGCAAACATAACAATATAAAAAAGTAAGGCATAGTTATGTGATATATTTTGAAGCAGTGATGGTACAGGCTGTAAAAACTGTCGCCAAGCACTTAGGTGTGTTCTGGTAGCTGTATTTGATAGCCAGTAATTCTAGGTTAAGCCAGTCAACCATCCTCGACCACATCATCACTTACCAACGCGCGTGTAGTGGTCAAAGATTAACTTCCGGTATAAAATAAAAGTGACAAATAGTGCTTCGACTTGCTCATTAGGTAAGAAATCCTAGCAACAAAGTTATTAATATTAAATTAAAGCGCGGTCTCGGTACCTCCTCCTTGCGTCGTATACCTCAATGCTGAGGGTCGTGACCACCCTTCTGTACCACTTTCTCTCGCACGATCTTTCTCCATCTGTTTCTATCTCTGGCGGTGTGAAGGGCGTTGTGGACTGAGGAATCAAGAGCGGTGCGGATCTGGTCGGACCATCGCAATGGGCTGCGTCCACGCGGTCTTTTCCCATCCACTTTACCGGTCACGATAAGCCTCTCCAGGTTGTTTCCATCTTTCCTTGCAATGTGTCCGAATTAGGTCTCGGTACATTAATACCCAATTGTGAAATACAGACTATTATAAAATGATGGTACCATAATATCATATTTACTTACAACTCCTCAAAGGTCACAGAAACTGCACGCGGTATGACCAAATTTTTAAAAGTGTTTGCGGCCATGAAATAATTATTTCTGGCTTCCGTTTAAAAACAAAAAACTTGCCAATTGTGATTTGGAAAGCACATTTTCATATTAACACACAAAACTTCCAGGCATTTAATATTCTTTTATAAATTATATTACAATCTTCATGTTCAATGAAAAGGAACAAAATTAATGCAAGACATGCAAACTAAAACTTCAGTTCAAGGTTCCCAGAATTAATAAGATAATTTTATTGTAATTCTACTAAAAAATCCTATGACAAGAACTAAAAAGGCTGTTCTATGAGTTCTATCTCCGTATTAATAAATCGATCTTAATTTTGAGTCTGCTCCTCTCAAGAGGCAACTTAAGACCCTTTTTTTGGGTATTACTTACTTCGAAGTTTGAAAAAATCGGGAGAGTAGTGTTTACGTTATACACTACGGTTTAAATCACGCAAACGCTGCTGTCACTGCATACATTACAAAAGCTTGGTTCATAACTGAAATACGAGAATATGCACTGTTTGCGCGCAAACGATGTGAACCGATATGTAGCCGCGCTTATAACATCTGCTAACTGTCAATTTGCTTTTTGCCAATTGAGCCAAAATAACCTTTACGTCGATTATTGATAATAGAAGTATTGCATTTCGAGGCACTCTTTTGTGAACAGATGTTTGTACGATCAACATTCTAACCACAACAATAAAAATCTCCTCATCTATCTGTCAAGATTTGAGTTTGACGTTTGTGCATACATTGCACTACCACTTTTCTGTGAGCGTTGTTTGCGGCCGGAGATGACGTCAAAGATGACGCCATTATGCTATCGCGGTGTCCGTTTAGCAAGTTATGAACCGACCGTTTGCGTGCACACAGTGCAAATAGCGCATATTTGCGTGACTTGAACCACAGGGATAGTCAACTCAATTATGTATTTGCGTACCTGGATGATATAATCATAATAGCAATTCTTGTCAATGATAATATGATAATATTTATTGGTAATAATTCAATTACAAGTCAATCACAATATAATTATATGTAGTGGTAAAAAGCATAAAAATATAACTGGCATATCTGTTACTAACTGTAATTATGCATACTAATGTGTTAAGTATGTAGTTTCCTCATAAATAAGTACAATCGATTATTGTACAAGCCATTATAAAAATATAGAAACAATTATAAGAATTCTAACATCATAATATTAGGTATCCTTACACCAAAAAACATCAATTTAAATCGAATTTTCGACGCATTTTGCTTCTACACGAAGCATCCTCAGGAGGTATTTACTGCTCGTAGAGTCAATACCAAGTATTAAAATAATAATGTAATGTTTTCTTAAGATATTTTTATTTAAAATATTTGTTATTATTGTCAAATTTTTGTCGACAATTGACAAAAACATATGTTTATCTCCATTAACATTCTCCTTAGATAATAAGGTATGTGAGCAGTGCGTTAAAAGAAAATAAACACTATATCCCAGTATGTTAAACCTTAAAATTGACTTGATCTCGAAGAATTGGCCGCCAAGCTTCTATATGTACATTAGAATCTTTCCACTTGCGTTGCGGGCGTGTCACTTCCAGCACAACTTGAATACTTCATGGCCCACAATCATCGAGATTTAAATCTCGTTGCCCACAATATACCTATAGTATGTATTACCTTGTTCTTACGCAAACATGTCCAAAGTAGTTGAGCTCTGATAGTATCAACACAGATTAAAATATAGTTACTATGTAAACACTGACCACTCTGACGAAGTGCTTAGAATAAGTTGATTCAACACAACAAACCGGTTTTTATGTAGCAGGGGTGTAGTAAGGGCACGCAGAGGGCTCATTGCCCCTTACGAGGTTTGGTCCTGATGATAGATGATTACTTTTTTCGTACTGTTGGTAAAGATAAATTTTCTTATATTTCTCAACTTCGGGGGTAAGTCAAGGATCGGTTCTGGGACCATAATGTTTCTTATAAATCAATTTGGTACTGCGAAATGCTTATTACAGTGTTGAGTATTATAAACTCACTTAGAGAACATTTTCACATGGTAAGAGTCTGAGAGTTCTATGTATTTATGAATCAGCGAGAGGTGCCGCTACTGTTCTAGAAAATTCAGGTTAAATATATATAAATTTACGTTCTCAACAGGTATTTACATCCTCATTAGTATTTATGTTCTTTCTGCATATTTAGAACTGGACTTTGACTACTTATAAGTAAACGAATAAATTACAATTTCATATTTGGAAAATGTACAATCCATACGAATCTGATTTAAAAAATATGTTATTCTTCTACGCAGGCTAAAGCTTGCAAGTCTAAACAAAAGTAAGCCAATACGTGTTTTGCGGATACCTTTCTTTCGAACCCGAAGTTCGAAACTTCGACGAATTAGAGTAGGGCCTGTCAGTTATAAGGAAATATTTTGCCCCCATTCTATTCGCCCTGAGTCCGCCCTCTGTACGCCGGCATCTCACGCACTAGCGGAAAAGCGGTAAGTAGATACTTGCACATTGGACGTCGCGTCTTGCGAGCCGGCGACAGAAGTGGGCCAAACTGCGGAATTTACGAATACGAAAACTCAGTTGTTTTCTCGCCGCGGAACCGTTGACGCGTCGCAGTGAAATTGAAGTGTTTGAGTGAATTTCTGTGATTTCTTGGTAAGTTTATCATATTTATATTTTTTTTGGGTTCTGTAATAGAATGCGCGACCCTTTTAATAAACTTCGGCTGTCCGGCAATCCCTGTAACAATGAATCCTCATATTATTCACACAATTAATTGATAATCAAAATAAATTTGTTGAGAAAATTTACAATAATTTAAATGTAATTTTTGTGATTGTGACGGAACAAGCACGTTGCCCACCTAATGTTAAGCGGGATAACCTTTGCCTATAACAGAAGCATTTTTTCATGAATGGAAAGAAATTAGAGACGTCATCGTCACTCTGAGACATACTTAACAAATACCTATGTATTTGTTAAGTCTCATGTGCCTGTAAGGTAATTGATTTGTTATTGTCAATTTTTTTGTATTTTATTTTGATTTGTTATTGTCAATTTTTTAGTGTTTTATTATTGCCGTTGTGTTGGTACATTTTAACAATGTGTTTTGGTGGTTTGCCTAAATATAAATATCAAAAAGTAAAAAATAAAAGGCCTCCATACTGGAAACGTTTTCAGCATTTAGTTAATGTGTTTTGCTTCATCGTATAACGGTACTTTATACAATAATCTAAATTGGTTAGTATGTTAACTAGTCCAATATCACGAGGAATAATAAAATCCGAACCGAAATCCGCCGAGGATTTTGAACTAACCTATATACCTAATACATATATATGAAAAAGTACGTCGAAAAGTTACTAAGTATACCTATGTATATGATAAAACCTAAAAAAATATTAACCAAAAAATGGAGCCGACTTCAACACAAAAGTGTGAAATAACTTGTTGGGTACTATGATTGTTCAGAAGTAAATATTATCACAATATGTATGTGCGCATGGTACCGACTACGACAAATTATTTCACACATTTGAGTGATAAAGTTGGTTCCATTTTTTGTTAAAAAAAAATGTTCGCTCATTTTAGTGACCCTTGCCACTCACAGGATCGAATGTCATTCACTGTCAACGACTATATCATCAAAATAGGAAAATAGTTTTCTGTTATTGGAGTGTAATTCAAAAACGGCTTGACCGATTTTGACGACAAGCGAGAAACAGGACCAAACGACAAGCGAGATATACGTTAGAGGTCAATGTTTTTTGGGGAGTCTGTTAAAAACCCGGCCTATGTTGCAGAGTTATTAGTGCAATAACAAATTTTTATGTTCACGTAAAATACGTTAGTGCTCGAATTACAGTTATGAATACATATTAAGCAAAAACTTAATAAAACAATAATATATATGTTAACTGAAGCGCTCGTAGCGAAGTTTGCTTAACCATTCTGAATCGATCAGCAAAGTTAAGCAACGTCCGCCGCGGTCATGAGTTGGATGGGTGACCGCTGGTGACATTACTACTGAGCGCTTCCGTGCTTCGGAGGGCACGTTAAGCCGTCGGTCCCGGTTGTTGTTTTAGGATGGCAGTCGTTACAGCATGGTGGTAGGACACTTTGCGAATGCCCGCCTGGCTAGCTACCACCCTCAAGTTGAAAATCTGTCGCCAAGCACCTAACGGTGTGTTCCGGCAGCTGTCCTTGAGAGCCAGTAATTCTAGGTTAGCCTGAACAACATCTTCGACCACATCATCACTTACCATCAGGTGAGATAGTGGTCAAAGGCTAACCTATCAAGCATAAAAAAAAAACAAAAAAATCAAGTCGTCATTCATAAAATACGCATTATTAAAGATAAGTAGGTAACTCAAATTCTACTCGTTAGATCTCCCTCAAATATAAATGGGACCACAGGAAAAGCACCAGCTATCGAATATAACAATAAAATCGGCCAAGTGCGAGTCGGACTCGTGCACTAAGGGTTCCGTACCATTAGCTATACAACATTAGACTTCATATTTTAACCTTTTTTGTTTTTACCGTGCGTGAGTCCAACTCGCACTTGGCCAACTTTTGTTTTTGTTGTTATAGCGGTAACAGAAATACATCTTCTGTGAAAATTTCAACTGTCTAGGTATCACCGGTCTTGAGATACAGCCTGGTGACAGACGGACGGACGGACAGACATTGAAGTCTCAGTAATAGGGTCCTGTTTTTACCCTTTGGGTGCGAAACCCTAAAAAGCATCAAATTCAAATTCAAAATTCAAATTCAAATTCAAAATCATTTATTCAATTTAGGCGTCTACGACGCTCTTATGAAGGTCAATTACAAATTTTAATATTGAAATATTCTACATTGTACTGCCACGTTCAGCAAAAAAAAGTTTATAGAGCCACTGCGAGAAGAACGGGCAAGAAACTCGGGGCCATTCTTTTAAACGTCTTTTTACAATGTGTTATAATATTTGTAATAATTGTATTATATAAACAATATAATACAATTATTACAATATTTGTTTAAATTACGTAGGAGACATGTGATGGCTTGGCAGAGGTGGAATTTTCCAAGCATTTTTGTCGTTTAAGTAATCACAAACTGTGTAGTAGGATTTCTTCATCAAAATATTTTTCACGTGCAATTTGAATTTTCCTTCTGTGAGCATTGTAATATGTTCGGGAATTTTATTATAAAACCGCACACAATTACCTAAAAAGGACCTTTTATTTGTCTTTGCTAATCTAAAACATGGTACCGTTAATTTATATTTGTTCCTAGTGTTGTAATGATGGTTGTCACTGTTTAATTTAAATTTACTCAAATTTTTCCGAACATACATAATATTTTCAAATATATACAGACTCGGTAAAGTTAATATATCAATTTCTTTAAAAAGATCCCTTAGAGATTCCCTAGGATCCATTTCATATATGGCTCGAATTGCACGCTTTTGTAAGATAAAGATTGTCTCTATCTCAGCAGCAGCTCCCCACAGCAATACACCATACGACATAATACTGTGGAAGTATGCGAAATAAACTAGCCGTGCAGTAGCTACATCTGTTAACTGTCTTATCTTACAAACTGCATATGCAGCAGAACTAAGTCTTCCGGCTAGATCATGTATATGTGGATCCCACTGTAAAGTTGAATCCATTTTGATTCCCAGAAAGACTGTCGCTTTGTCAATAGAGAGTTTATCTAGGCCAAGCTTAATGTTTGGTTCAACATAAGGAACATTTGGTAATGAAAACTTTAAACATTTGGTCTTTTTTGAATTTAACAGAAGATTATTAGCGGCGAACCATCCAGAGATCATAGATAACACATTATTTACATGAATGAGTTCACTATCTTTCCTATCTACTTTAAAAATCAGAGAGGTATCATCCGCGAATAAAACAATATCACAGAAATCTTTGACCATGCAAGGCAGATCATTAATATACGCTAGGAACAGAAAAGGTCCCAAAATTGATCCCTGCGGTACACCTATTTTTACGAAAGACCCGGAAGAAGTATTGCCATTTATTCCAACCATCTGTAGCCTGTCAGACAGATATGACTCTATTAGATTCAAAGCTTTTCCACGAAATCAAAATCGGTATACCCTACAAAGAGTTAGGTATGTTATGTTATGACACAAAAAAAACTCTAATCTATCTAATTCCGAACCTCCTCCTTTTTTTTTAAGTTAGTGCAAAAGCAAACCAAATCTTTATGACTATTCCTATGAAAAACCGTATAATGACTTCCTTGTTTATTGAACATAGGTATAGCTATATTCAGAATGTTTTTTCCTCGCAGTTAATATACCTACCTACAAATAAACATAGCCTTCACCGCATAGAATAATTGCTTTGACGTCGATCGATTCCGGAACTTTAGACAATCTATAATATAAGAAGTCTTTAGGTATCATCATGATAATTCTGCCGTTATCCTACTCATGTACGGCCGGTGCAATATCTTTATATATAAAAATTACGTGTCACGTTGTTTGTCCGCGATGGACTCCTAAACTACTGAACCAATTTTTAATTTGATTTGCACACCGTGTGCAATTTGATCCAAATTGAGAGATAGAATAGCTTACATCTCAATTTATAGTCGTAATTACCCGTGCGTAAGCCGTGTATGCCAAATTGTTGGAACTAGCGTTCTTAATATATAACATAATATGTAATATCTTTTCTACCTAGATTCACAGACGAATAAATCATTGTATCTTTATATCATTAAATAGCTGGGACGGGCCGCTAGTTTTCAAAACAAAATGTAAATTATAGTCATTGATCTATCTATCTACTCTATCGATGATTATAGTTTGGCGAGGCGAAGAAAAAAGTGCAGGAGTTCGTGCGTTGACGGCACTGACAGAGCGCAGCAGCCGATTCTCACAAAATTCAAACTCAAGCGCGCTGCACGTGGCGGCTATCTTTTGTTTTTTTAAAAACAATGCCTGAAACGATCGATTTTAAAATTTTCATCACGGATTTGTTCGGACATAAATGGTTACATTTTACCGCGAGTTAGATGTGAAAGTTCATTATCGTTGCCAAGGAGTTAGATTTAAAGGAGTTCCAAAAAAATATACGGCTGCATTTCAACATTTTTGTTATGAAAACCTAAAGCATAGATTTATTTCCAAAATGTCCGTACATAGTATATATAGTTTTTAATATAAAAATTGGTCCTCTGAAGGGTCATTGAACTTCAGTGACCAAAATCAGGGAGTCTCCACCTTATGGCAGATTAGCACGTGGGCGGCTTTTGTCATCCCTTTTCATAGGTTTTTTCTAATATATATTATACCAAACCATAGAGAAATGATAACTTAATTTATCTATGACCAAACCCGACTGAACTGTATTTATAGAAAGGAATTAAAACATGTTTTTTAATCTTTGAAATAGAAATTAAAAAGCATTTTAGTACACAATTTTGTTGAATATGTAAAGCAGGCAGAGGTATGCTAAAAAATACTACATAGGTAGTTGTCTAAAATAGTAATTTTAACCGACTTAAAAAAGGAGGTGGTTCTTAATTCGTCTGTATTTATTTTTTATGTTTGATACCTCAGATATTTTGACCGAATGAACCGATTTTGATAATTCTATTTTTATTTGAAAGATGATGCTTATCGTGTGGTCCCATTTAAATTTAACCAAAATCGGTCAAGCCGTTTCTGAGTTACAGTCCAATAACTGTAAAGTATTTTCCTATCTTGATGATATAGTCGTTGACTGTGAATGACGATCGATCCCGTAAATAGCAAGGGTCACTAAAAAGTGTGATTTATTTTACCTAAATATGGAAACGACTTCAACACTCAAAAGTGTGAAATAACTTTCGAAGTCGGTACCATGAGCACAATATTCTGATAATAGGTACTTTTGAACTATTATGGTACCGACTTCAACAAGTTATTTCTGTTATTTTCTATTAATACAATGCAGTCGGGTTATATATTTATTTATGGTATTCATTTATTATATAATTTATGAAATCTGTTGATTGAAATATTTTTATATAGGTAATATGTTGTTCTATTAACAATGGATTATTTTCAAAATTTTTCCTGCATTTATATTGCGGACGTCTTATTGTTTATATTCAATTTATTTAACTTACGTTATTTTCATATTATTAGAATTATAATTCATTCTCAATTTATAAATGTTGGCGCTTATTTGACTGAAATAATAAGCTATGCAATTCAACAGGACAATGCTGCCAGCATGCTAGTGACGCTGCTGACTGGTTATTAGTGTGCTAGAACATTTAGACTACCTAGGAGACGGCAATGGCGTTTAAGTTGCCTAAATGATTTCAAAGTCGAAGCTGTAGTACTTACCTAATCTATGTAGTTTTCATTGGCTGTAAGGCCAAAGAATCCATACATATACATACTCTTGAAAAACATAACCGTCTTTGTGCAGTCGAGTAAAAGACAAGTCTCTTACATGCTGGTAAGTAGTTGACTGTCTATGAATTAGTATTATGCCGGTAGTTTTGATTTTTAAATAATGATTTTCCAAGGTTCAAAGTTCGATCTCCGCCGCTGGCTTTGAGCTTCAAAGCATGGTGGAAGGGTAATTTGCGAGTGCTCACCTGTCTAGCTAACACCCTCAAGTAGAAAACCTATCGCCAAGCACCTAAGTATATACCGCCAGCAGTCCTTGAGTGCCAGTAAAATTATAGGCACATGAGACTTAATAATCGTATTACTTCAGCTTATATAGTATTATGTACTGTCTCAAATTCAAATTCAAATTTAAAATCATTTATTCAATTTAGGCGTCTACGACGCTCTTATGAAGGTCAATTACAAATTTTAATATTGAAATGTTTATGTTTTGGTCTGTTTTTTAGACCAAATTTAACCATGGCTAATATCATTTTGGTATCATTTCTCATTGAAAACGATAAATATCTATTATATAATCCAATAGAACTGTCCTGAAATAACAACTTTCTCGGTTCCTGATTTCGGACGCATTCCATCCAAGGATATGTAGATATCCTTTTTCCTCCTCTATATTGCACGCACTGCATAGAGACGAATTTGGAATGGAACCGACTTCAACACCCAAAACTGTGAAATAACTTGTTGAAGTCGTTACCTTCCGACTTCGTTACCGACTTCGACGAGTTATTTCACACTATTGGGTGTTGAAGTCGGTTCTATTTTTTGGTAAAAACATTTTTTCACTATTTTTAGTGACCCTTGCTACTTATGGGTTCGATCGTCATTCATTGTCAACGAGTATATCATCTAAATAGGTGAATATTTTTCAGTTATTGTAGTGTAACTCAAAAACGGCTTGACCGATTTTGATGAAATTTAAAATGGGACAGATGACAAACATCAGCTTACAAACAAAAAAGTATTTTCAAAATTTGTGTACACAGTTAAAAGAGTCCCGAGGTAACAAACAAAAAAAGAACAAAATTAAATAACAAAATACAGACGAATTGGGAACGTCCTCCTTTTTTGGAAGTCGGTTAAAATCTAAATCTTGCCTTCATAATATACTATTATCGATCCATGGCGAGTTGAAAGGCTGAGGCACAATAGTTTTAAACCATATTCCCTTTTCTCGGGACCGTACATCATAGTACCCCTTCCAATGCTCACGACAGTTTCTTTTAATTAAATATAAGCAGAGTTAAGCAGACATTATAAGGAGGGTACATTGGTAATTGACTGGTGACGAAATGCATCTGTTATAGGCAGAGATTATAGCTTAACGTCAGGTGGGCCTCGTGCTTTTTCCGTTACAATCATATATTAAAAAAAATCTTACTGCTTCGTAGAAAGTTAGACCATAGATGAAAGCAAAGCGCTAACTCTCGGCTCAGCGCAGCGGCCGAAAATTAAATTACCGTAATAATTGCACACTGTAACTTGTCTGTAGAACATCTAGCACTGCAGTGCTGTATAATTATGCTGGTAAATGCACGTCTAGTCGAATAATGAACCGTAAAACTTTCAACCGTGAGTCACGGTTCTGTGGTTTCGCTCCAATTTGCCATAGCCACAGAATTTAAATAATATACTGCACAAACAACAAATTTATTACAGTAAGGGCCTGTTTCAGAATGTTCGAGTAGGTTCTGGCTTTACTACCCAGAACATATTTAATAAATAAAACACTATCTTTGCGTTTCACTGTCATCGATTTAGCCTATCCATCGGTTAAAGCTTGAAACGCGCTGCATGTTAACTGTCATTTTAATCATTCAGTTATTTTATGTGTTGCATAGCAACCCGAAACTTTATTAGGACATTCTGGAACGGACCCTAAATATATTTAGGCGTTGTCAAAAATCTTTGACTAAAATTAACAATATAGGATATACACATATACCTAGTTAAATTATTTAAAATATATATATTTAAGTAACTAGCGACTATTCTATAAAAAAATCCTGCCGACTTCATCGCAGGCCGACTTGCAATAACACGTACCCCAGCCAGTTTTTTTTAAGGAAATGACCTTTTTATAAAATTGACCATACATATCTGTTCAATAATTGATTTAAACAGATTAGGGTTCGTTTCAGAATGTTCTAATAAAGTTTCGGGTTGCTAGCTAACACATAAAATAACTAAATGGCAAAAAATACAGTTAACATGCAGCGCGTTTCAAGCTTTAACTCGTGCTAGAACAATTAGACTACCTAGGAAACGGCAATGGCGTTTAAGTTGCCTAAATGATTTCAGAGTCGAAGCTGTAGTACTTACCTAATCTATGTAGTTTTCATTGTTTTGTTAATATCAGCATTCTAAGATACCTCACTTGTCAAAATCCACCAAGCCATTTGGGCTGTAAGGCCAAAGAATCCATACATATACATACTCTTGAAAAACATAATCGTCTTTGTGCAGTCGAGTAAAACACAAGTCTCTTACATGCTGGTAAGTAGTTAACTGTCTATGAATTAGTATTATGCCGGTAGTTTTGATTTTTAAATAATGATTTTCCAAGGTTCAAAGTTCGATCTCCGCCGCTGGCTTTGAGCTTCAAAGCATGGTGGAAGGGTAATTTGCGAGTGCTCACCTGTCTAGCTAACACCCTCAAGTAGAAAACCTATCGCCAAGCACCTAAGTATATACCGCCAGCAGTCCTTGAGTGCCAGTAAAATTATAGGCACATGAGACTTAATAATCGTATTACTTCAGCTTATATAGTATTATGTACTGTCTCAAATTCAAATTCAAATTTAAAATCATTTATTCAATTTAGGCGTCTACGACGCTCTTATGAAGGTCAATTACAAATTTTAATATTGAAATATTCTACATTGTACTGCCACGTTCAGCAAAAAAATTTATAGAGTCAATGCGAGAAGAACGGGCATGAAACTCAGGGCCATTCTTTATGTTTGTAATGTTTATGTTTTGGTCTGTTTTTTAGACCAAATTTAACCATGGCTAATATCATTTTGGTATCATTTCTCATTGAAAACGATAAATATCTATTATATAATCCAATAGAACTGTCCTGAAATAACAACTTTCTCGGTTCCTGATTTCGGACGCATTCCATCCAAGGATATGTAGATATCCTTTTTCCTCCTCTATATTGCACGCACTGCATAGAGACGAATTTGGAATGGAACCGACTTCAACACCCAAAAGTGTGAAATAACTTGTTGAAGTCGTTACCTTCCGACTTCGTTACCGACTTTGACGAGTTATTTCACACTATTGGGTGTTGAAGTCAGTTCTATTTTTTGGTAAAAACCTTTTTTTTACTCTTTTTAGTGACCCTTGCTACTTATGGGATCGTTCGTCATTCATTGTCAACGAGTATATCATCTAAATAGGTGAATATTTCTCAGTTATTGTAGTGTAACTCAAAAACGGCTGGACCGATTTTGATGAAATTTAAATGGGACAAATGACGAACATCAGCTTACAAACAAAAAAGTATTTTCAAAATTTGTGTACACAGTCAAAAGAGTCCCGAGGTAACAAACATAAAAAAGAACAAAAATAAATAACAAAATACAGACGAATTGGGAACGTCCTCCTTTTTTGGAAGTCGGTTAAAAACTAAATCTTGCCTACATAATGTACTATTATCGATCCATGGCGAGTTGAAAGGCTGAGGCGCAATAGTTTTAAACCATTTTCCCTTTTCTCGGGACCGTACATTATAATACTCCTTCCACTGCTCACGACAGTTCTTTTAGTTAAATATAAGTAGACATTATAAGGAGGGTACATTAGTAATTGACTGGTGACGAAATGCATCTGTTATAGGCAGAGATTATAGCTTAACATCAGGTGGGCCTCGTGCTTATTCCGTTATAATTATATATAAAAAATCTTACTGCTTCGTAGAAAGTTAGACCATAGATGAAATCAAAGCGCCATCTCGGCGCAGCGGCCGAAAATTAAATTACCGTAATAATTGCACACTGTAACTTGTCTGTAGAACATCTAGCACTGCAGTACTGTATAATTATGCTGGTAAATGCACGTCTAGTCGAATAATGAACCGTAAAACTTTCAACCGTAAGTCACGGTTCTGTGGTTTCGCTCCAATTTACCATAGCCACAGAATTTAAATAATATACTGCACAAACAACAAATTTATTACAGTAAGGGCCTGTTTCAGAATGTTCGAGTAAGTTCTGGCTTTACTACCCAGAACATATTTAATAAATAAAACACTATCTTTGCGTTTCACTGTCATCGATTTAGCCTATCCATCGGTTAAAGCTTGAAACGCGCTGCATGTTAACTGTCATTTTAATCATTCAGTTATTTTATGTGTTGCATAGCAACCCGAAACTTTATTAGGACATTCTGGAACGGACCCTAAATGTATTTAGGCGTTGTCAAAAATCTTTGAATAAAATTAACAATATAGGATATACACATATACCTAGTTAAATTATTTAAAATATATATATTTAAGTAACTAGCGACTATTCTATAAAAAAATCCTGCCGACTTCATCGCAGGCCGACTTGCAATAACACGTACCCCAGCCAGTTTTTGTTAAGGAAATTACCTTTTTATAAAATTGACCATACATATCTGTTCAATAATTGATTTAAACAGATTTAGGGTCCGTTTCAGAATGTTCTAATAAAGTTTCGGGTTGCTAGCTAACACATAAAATAACTAAATGGCAAAAAATACAGTTAACATGCAGCGCGTTTCAAGCTTTAACCAATGGATAGGCTAAATCAATGACTGTGAAACGCAAAGATAGTGTTTTATTTATTAAATATGTTCTGGGTAGTATAACCGGAACTTACTCGAACATTTTGAAACAGGCCCTAAATATATTCAGGCGTGGCATCGTGGAAATCTTTGAATAAAATTAACAATATAGAATTTACACATAATATAGTTATAAAATATTTGAAAAATATATATAAGTATTTAAGAAACTAGCGACTATTCTATAAAAAATCCTGCCGACTTCATCGCAGGCCGACTTGCATTAAAACGTACCCCAGCCAGTTTTTTTTAAGGAAATTACCTTTTTATAAAATTTACCATACATATCTGTTTAATAATTGAATTACAATTAGATTTTGATAGGGTTCCATACCCAGAGGGTAAAAACGGGACCCCATTACTACGACTCCACTGTCTGTCTGTCATCAGGATGTTTCTCATGAACCCTGATAGCTAGACATACATTTTCACTGATGATGTATGTCTGCCCCGTGGATTGCCTGGTTAGAATGCAAACCCTCATCTCTTCCCGTGGGTGTCGTAAGAGGCGACTAAGGGAAAAAAATATAAGGAAGGTGGGCAGCAGCGCCATCTTTTACTGCGACTCCAAGACGCCTGCCAAGCGTGAGGATTATGGCAAATCCCCCTCTATGGAGGAGGCTGTGTTCAGCAGGGGATAATACGGCTGATATAGTACAGTATTTCTGTTGCCGCTTTAACAACAAAATATACTACAAATCGGCCTAAAGCGAGTCGGACTCGCGCACTAAAAAAAGGTTACAATACAGAGTCTATTTTTGTATAGAGAATAATACGGAACCATTCTTACGCGACTCGCGCTTTGCCAATTTTTTTATAGGTTCAATTTTATATTCTATATTCTTATGAACATTCTCGTAGGTTATAGCTTAAACTGTATGTATTCAAAATAAATCAATCTGAAATTTTTCCATGTGAAGATTTGTTTTGAAACCATGTGGTCATTCGAGTAATAAAATTTACATATCCATCAATATTTATAAAGACACAGAAAGCCTTCTTTACGCAAAAGCTTATACATATATTGCTTATATTGTTCTTATACCTTTTTTTATGCCTGATAGGTTAGCCTTTGACCACTATCTCACCTGATGATGTGTAAGTGATGATGTGGTCGGAGATGTTGGTCAGGCTAACCTAGAATTACTGGCTCTCAAGGACAGCTGCCGGAATACACCGTTAGGTGCATGGCGACAGATTTTCTACTTGAGGGTGGTAGCTAGCCAGGCAGGCATTTGCAAAATGCTACCACCATGCTATAACACTACCATCCTAAGACAACAACCGGGACCGACGGCTTAACGTGCCCTCCGAAGCACGGAAGCGCTCAGTAGTAATGTCATCAGCGGTCACCCATCCAACTCATTACCGCGGCGGACGTTGCTTAGCTTTGCTGATCGGTTCAGAATGGCTAAGCAAACTTCGCTACAGCGCTTTAAGATACATAGTTTAAAAATAATATAATTCTGATAGCCTTGTGAAAGTAATAGAAAACGTGTTTGAATAATCGTAAGACTGCTGGAACGGCGGAAGATAATAAAAATCAATTTTCTTAGAATCCAATTATGTTTAATGTATTTGATAGCATAGTCTAGATTTATAAACCATTTAAGAAATGCAAAATTAAAGTCTTTCATGTATGCCGGTAAGTACAGGTAATAAAAACCAATACCAGCATACATGAAACACTTTCATTTACCTATTCTATTATAACAGAACTAATTTAATATATTATAGTACTACCTACCTATATATTAAACTAGCTTTCCGGACGCGGCTCCGCCCGCGCGTATGTCGGTTATCGCGCGAAAACATTAACCTCTTTTTGCGCAGTCGGATAAAAACTATCCTATGTTTTTTCCCGGGTCTCAAACTATCTCCATACCAAATTTCATTCAAATCGGTCCAGTAGTTTTGGCGTGAAAGCGTAACAGACAGACAGACAGACAGAGTTACTTTCGCATTTATAATATTAGTACTGAATACTGAATAGTACTGATTAGTTCTGGTATAATTAGTAAGCAATAGCAGCTGTTGAACCACAAATTACCCGCTAAAGTAAAACCTTTTTTCGTCTCGTCACACATTATTTTTATGATTGTATTAGAAGAATTCCCATCCCATTGAAACTATATTGTCGAATATTTTTGATAATACGTAAATTTACGGAAAACCAGCAAACCAGAACCATATTATATTAAACTCAAGGACATGTATGAAAAATTATACCGATTTTATACCTTAAAGTACTCCAAATATGGCGCCTACTCCAAATATGGCGACTACATTTGTGTGGAATGCGCTTATTGTATAATATCTTAGCGTAGTATATATGTAGCGTAACAATAAGGAGTCAATCTACAATTTAACCATCTATTTAATAATAAACTAGCCACCCACCCCGACTTCGCACGGGTGCAATACGTGGGTAATATTTCAGAATAACTATTAAAAGAAGAGAAGGAGAAATAACTATTATTTCTCGTAATAAGTAAAGGATATAGGTATAATGTTTATTGTGGGTTATCCCTAAGAGATATACATATACCATCTGGATTTTTTTGTATACCTTTTTAAGGTGTACAATACTGTAGCACATTATTTTGATCTATCTCGTAGGATTCAGCCAGCGTTTGCAATGTAAGTAAGCGCAAAAATATTTGTTTATATACAACATCACATTAAGAACCCCTGAAATTATCATTGTTTCTCTACGATATTATGCCTGTATTATACATATAAACCTTTCTCTTGAATCACTCTATATATTAAAAAAACTTTATCAATATCTATTGCGTAGTTTTAAAGATCTAAGCATACATAGAGACAGACAGACAGCGGGAAGTGACTTTGTTTTAAACAATGAAGTATAATAAATAACACGACGTATTTAACTAATTATGAACATGATGCAGGTGTATAAGTAGTACCTACCTACTTATTTATAAAAGCTAGTTAACCTCAACCTACTTCATTAAGGCCTTTTTTGTTTACAATAACGACTCGAGCGGACAACAAATAACAGAATAATATCTATTTGCTATGAGCATTTTCTACGCTTTATGGTAAGTAATATACTTATATAATAATATTAAGTCTTTATTTCTGATTTTTAACCGACTTCCAAAAAAGGAGGAGTTTTTTTTATGTTTGTTACCTCAGATCTCTTGACTGGGTGAACCGATTTTGAAAATTATTTTTTTTTGTTTGAAAGCTGATGCTTGTCGTTTGGTCCCATTTAAAATTTCATAAAAATCGGTCAAGCCGTTATTGAGTTACACTAAAAAAGAAAGAAATTTTTTTTTAACAAAAAATGGAACCGACTTCAACACCCAAAAGTGTGAAATAACTTGTCGAAATTGGTACCATGCGCACAATATTGTGATAATAGGTACTTTTGAACCATCATGGTACCGACTTCAACAAGTTATTTCACACTTTTGGGTGTTGAAGTCAGTTCCATTTTTTGATATTTTTTTTTTATAAAACATTTACTACTTCATATCCCTCAATTCAGAGTGCCTTTCAGCAAAGGCCTCCTCTAGCTCTCTCCAATGGATTCTGTCCATAGCTGCTCTCTTCCTGTATGGACCAGCTGTCATCCTGAGTCCGTCCTCCCACCTATTGACCTGCCTCCCTTGCTTCTTTTCCCGTCTCTTGGATACCAATTAGTTATTATTTTGCTCCATTTTCCGTACTTGCTACGAATCGTATGACCCGTCCAACGCCATTTTTGTTGGTCTACCTTAGTTAGTATGTCAGTTAGCTTAGTTTTATTCCTGATAGTTTCGCAATTTATTTTGTCACTTCGCCTGATATCAGGTAATATACCTACTTATCGCATCATTAATCAGATACATATAACCCATTTTGCAGAATAAAGATAAAAGTATTCGGTAAAACCTTACGACTTTACCCGAATTTCTTGCATTTTGTTTTTTGAAATATTATATTATATTTGAAGCGCTCGTAGCGAAATTTGCCGTTCTTAACCAATCAGCTAAGTTACGTTACTTAACTTAGCTGATTGGTCGAGACTTGGATAGGTGACCGTTAATGACATTACTGCTGAGCGCTTCCGTGCTTCGGAGGGCACGTTAAATCGTCGGTCCCGGTTATTGTCTTATGACGGCAGTTGATATAGCGTGGTGGTAGGGCACGAATGCCCGCCTAGGTAGCTACCACAAGTAGAAGCATTTCAAGTTGACTACTATCTCACCTGATGTTCAGTGATGATGCGGTCAATGATGGAGCGCGCTTACCCAGAAGGTCTTCGCGTTTGAAGTTCAAAACGCGAAATTCACTCGCGTTTTGAAGACCCCCAAATTGTAACAGGAAACACAGACTCAGGCAGGGTGTTCCATTCGATATTGGATATCTTTATAATTGCTAAGTGTTTGAGTCATCAACCAAAACTATTCAGAGGTGTGTTCTGTGAACAAAAGAGTGACACTGTACAGTGTCGACTCTGTGTTAAAGGTGGAAACGCATCAGTGCCCGTGTCGCAACGCAACTGTGTCACCGCCCGAAGTGCCCGAACACGATTGCTACCACAGAAAAGAGAAAGCTTTATATCTCTATGATTGCTACAACTAGTCCATATTGAAAAGTTACGTTTGAGGTTGCGTTTCTTAGAGGACGCAATTTTATTTTTTTGATGTGTAGGGGGGGTAAGTGTAAAGCTAAAATCAAGTTTGTGGGGTCGCCATCCTTGTCCCACGGCCGCCATCTTGAAAATAGGGGTTGAAACGGTTGTTACGATATATCTCTAAACTATTTATCTGATAAAAAAAATTGTTAACATATTTTGTTGCAAATTAAATTCTCTATAATCTAGTAACTTTTTGTCGTAGAACTATAAATAAAAAAGTTATAAGTGAAAATGTTTAGAAATTCGAGAAAAAAGTTTATATTTTTCGATATAACTTGTTTTTATCATTTTACAAAAAAATTATATCAGACCAGAGAGTTGAAATATTAGAGAAGTTATATCCGAACACCGCTGCTCTAAAAGCTTACTAGAATTTACCTATATACATACCTACGCACATGTATATGCAGTTTGTAATGACAAGGAAAGAACGTCAAAATATGTGTTTAGTGATAGGCTTCTTGTGACGGAGCGACGAGCGGGTCCTCTGAAAGTAGGTCCTTTCCGCCCATTTTTCCCACGTGCCTAAGGGCATATATATCGGCTTGTGTCTTCCTGTTACATTCCAGGAGCCCAGTCGAATATGCCACGACATCGAGGTATAGTTTGGGACTACGGGGAACATAAGGGGCCCCATTCCCAAACAAGTGTCCTAAAACAAAGCTTTAAGAAGCAAAGGTTTTAGCAAAGCAAAGGTAAGTATAGTTAGGCAGAGATTTGAAATACTTACATAGATTAGTTATATCCGAACACCACTGCTCTAAAAGCTTACTAGAATTTACCTATATACATACCTATATACGCCCATGTATATGCAGTTTGTAATGACAAGGAAAGAACGTTCAAATATGATGCGTCATATCTGTTGTTAGAAAGAGATGAATAAACAATTCGTGTCACCACCGAACCGACACGAGACGTTCCGATCACCATTATGCTGCGATCTCATTCACTCTCTCACACCAAACAATACATATATCTCGCTCATCCATTTCATTGAGTTTAGTTCCTAAGATAAAACAAAATGACGTTATTTTCTATTTCAACAATAAAAGTAAATGATTACGCGTGAAATTAAACGGTTTTCTTATCTCTCACAGTGCCTGTATAATTGCTGCAGAGTCTAAAGACACAACGAAGGCATATTGTCCACAGATTATCTCTAAAAATACGATTAGCAGCGATGTATTCACCGGACGCTCGGAAGTGTTAGACTGGTAGTGACTCAGGTAATTACCCTGAATTCGTCTAGTAAATATGGAGGGCATACAACACATCTACAGGTAAAAAAATCTTAGTATCAGACCATTTTTGTAGATCGTTTTGTAAGGAACAACTTTTATAGGCAACATTTTTTCATTAAGTCAATAGCTAAGGTTTTACAGCACTCTGAAGTGAGTACTATTTTTCAGTACTACTAACTATACATAATATATTATACGTGGGTACTAAAGTACTAATAATGTGTCATCAGTAAATTTTTTTATTTTTTATTTTGTTATTATATTTCTTTTAATTAGTTATTTTGCAATATTATTAATAAATAATTATTGACTCTTTTCTCCACAAAATAAAATTGCGTCCTCTAAAAAACGCAAGGTAAGGCCTAAAATATGTAACATTTCAATGGACTAAACTACTATTGCATATTTTACGGCGTTCGCACATTGTAGACGCAGACACGGTAACGTTATCTATACAGTATCTTAACTCGGCTCTGTCGTTGAAATAACTACCTACAGCCGCGCTGTACGTAAACATGAGATAGGGCTACCCGCCGCGCGTAATTACATTTGCCTACTTTGTGCCATTTAGATTTGTGATTGTAAATATACTTTTTTGTATACACAAATAAAATGCTTTGTAAAATGAACAAGAAGTGTTCACTTAAAATGCGTGTTGTTTTTGACTAGTAAGTATGTAGATTTAATTAAAAAAACATGTTTATATTTGAATAAAAAATCAGTATTAAAAAATTGCAACCGAAAATTATTTGAGTGAGATGTACTGTTGTGTGGACCTATTCAGTTGTCTTAAAAAAAAACAACTTATGGACACACACACACATTTATTTTATCTGAAAAATAAAATTATTAATTTACACTTGACTTAAAAGTTCCCGGAACTCACTTTTGGTACCTACTAATTTTGGGCAGAGGTTCCACCTGAAGGGTATACTGGTACTGAGACTGGTGACTCCTGGAGTTATCACAATAAATTTGAGCACTTAATTTTGGAAGCACCCGTTTATATAGAGAAATATACTGCTGACAATGCGTAAATAGGTTTGTGAGGGATTCGGGCCTAGGTCAGCAATATATTAGGTGTAACAGTACTAACGAAGTAAAGTAGAAGGTAAATATATGTAAAATATGAGATATTTTTGTTATTTTATTCATCAAACAAAATTGAACAATTCTAAAAACTGAGAATGGATATATTCCATGATGAGTTAGGAGGATAACCAGCCAAGTGCGCGTCGGACTCGCGCACCGAGGGTTACGTACCATAAACAATTAGATATACAACATTGGGCTACATATTTTAACTTTATTTTGTTTTAACGTGCGCGAGTCCAACTCGCACTTGGCCAACTTTTTGTATTAGTTGTTATAGCGGCAACAGAAATACATCATCTGTGAAAATTTCAACTGTCTAGGTATCACTGTTCTTGAGATTCAGCCTGGTGATAGATGGACCGACGGACGGACAGCTAAGTCTCAGTAATAGGTTTTACCCTTTGGGTAACCCTATGAATGGGGTATGAAGTATGAATTAAAGGGGAATTAATGGGGTACACCCATAAACACCTGATACTGATTTTATCCGACCCGGTGTTTCTACACATATGGCAATCAATAAATATGCAAAATAATTCAACTAATTATGTAAGTAGGAATTACTTAGCTTATGTCATTTGCATGTCAACCTAGCAATGATTATGTAAAGTTACTTGAATTTTAATATCGACGGGGCCAAAATTAATGGCGTGCTATATACCTACCATTATCGGTGTCTACCATATACCTAACCAGCTGACGAAGTGGACTTCAAGAAATATCTGGGTTCGAGAAATGAAGGCGTAGGATGGAGATACCTCGTTTCGCATACGAGGGAGTGAAATAGAACTACGCAATATATAAATAGCGAGAGCGTTTTTTCCATATAAAAGCGAGCTTTGTAAAAATGGAAAATTGTTTTAGGTCCTGTATCACACGGTTGCTACAAATGATAATTAGAAATAAATATGTATTGATACGATTTACTATATAGATGGTCACAAAACTTGATTAAGCGAAACTTAAGAGGTGTATTCGTTATTTTTAACCAACTTAAAAAAAGAGGAGGTTCTCAATTAGACTGTTTTTTTATATGTTACCTCAGAACTTTTGACTGGGTGAACCTATTTCGATAATTCTTTTTTTATATGTAGGCAGGTGCTTGTCGTTTAATCCCATTAAAATTTAATCAAATCGGTCAAGCTGTTTTTGAGTTACACTTCAATAACTGAAAAATATTTTCCTATCTTGATATGATCCTTGACAGTGAATGACAACCGATCCCGTAAGAAGCAAGGGTCACTAAAAAGAGTGAAAAAAAATGTTATCCCAAAAAGATATTATTTTACATGGAGGATGGATCATAATAATTTATCAATTTCTGCGACCAATGGTTGTGTTTAAATCATCTTCTCTCTAACTTGACATATTAGCTAAACCTGGACAGTTATAATTTTTAGAATGAAGCCGGGCGGAGCGGCGCTTTAAATCCCCCCCTCCGCCGCCAGAGGGGGGGTACCGGAGGGCTACCGATCTTAATTGGCTTATTTTGAGTCAAGGATCGAATGTGCCAAGTTTCATACTTATGTCAAAAAATGTAAGGTTGAGGCATTTTATGCGGCTAACAGACATGTACTAATATTATATTTATTCAAATGAAACCCTCTTACTTAAACTATTTCTAAAAATTTTTTTTTTGCCATATTATGCAAACGGGCCGCCTGATGGAAAGCTATATGTATAATATCTGTAGGTAATACCCGCGGCGCATCACAAATGCGTTGCCGACATCTTAAGGGTATATTTTAGACGAACGCCCCCATACAAAACGCAGCTCCAATCAAATTTTAATAATAGCGAATAAAACTCAATGATTTTTTACCTACGTAATCACTACCCTAATATCTAGGTTTGTGGTGCATCAGATTTTCATTAAATTATACAGTTTTAATATTACACTAGCTCAAACACTCGTAATTTTAGATAAAAGAAAGACCCATCTTTAAGCATCTCTTTCAAGAAAAATAAGCATGTTTTTAATATTTCTATTGCACCACAAACATGGGGAATATAATGATCTTTCTATAATAGGAAGTTATTTATACATGTGTACTATACTTTTTAAATAAATCTGGAGCTACGAATAACTGACTCAAACTCCTAAAAACGAGTGCTATATACTAAACGCTATATAATAAAAAATTTAATTATTAGTCCAAAAGAAAAAGGATTTAAGCCAGAAACGATAGGTCTAATAATACACTATATGTACATGCGAGTTTTTTTTTAATAACAAGTTGAGTTTATACAAAAGTTCACGCTTTGGCTGGCGGGTATATGTCCTTAAAGACTCTGTTGGCTCGTCTTTTGCAGAACCCCATGTACCTAGCGGTGTCTGTAGCTGCTGCGTGGAAGAGAGAGCATTCAACAGTCTGCAGGTGTAAGGTAGAAATATCGCGTGAACTGCATTGTATAAGATCTCCACGCGTCTATAATATGTGGATGAGCTCTCTGGCGATGGTGGCTAGTGCGATGATAAAATAGTGACGCCGGCATGCGCTTGAATAATTCTTCAGAACACTCCCCGTTATAAATGCTATAAAAGATACAAAGAGATATGTCCCTGCGCATATTGAGTGGCAATTCGAGCCATATATGAAATGGATCCTAGGGAATCCTTGAGGGATCTTTAAATAAAAGAAATTGATATTTTAACTTTACCACGTCTAAAAAATGAGTAAATTGAAATTAAACAGTGACAACCACGATTATAACACTAGGAATAAAGCACAAACTACCTACAGATGCTAACGCATGAATTAAGATAAAATAACAGTGCCGTAGTATATTATTGTACCATGAACAGTGCCAGATTTTAGATAAGCAAAGACAAATAAAAGGTCCTTCTTACTAGGAAGTAAGACCATGAATTTTAACATTTGATCTGGTCCTTCTTACTAAGAAAGACCTTTTATTTGCCTTTGCTAATCTAAAACCTGGCACTGTTATTTTATCTTTATTCCTAGTGTTATAATCGTGGTTGTCACTGTATAACCGCACAAAATTACCTAAGAAGTTCTTAGGCAATTGTGTGCGGTTATATAATAAAGTTCCCAAACATATTACAACGTTCACAGAAGGAAAATTCAAGTTGCACGTGAAGAACATTCCGATTAAGAAATCTTACTACACAGTTTGTGATTACTTAAACGACAAAAATGCTTGGACTGGATCGCTTCTGCCAAGCTTGCGCCTGTCACCTACGTAATGTAAACAAATATTGTAATAATTTTACTATGTAGTATGTAACACATTGTTAAAAAACGTTTAAAATATTTTTTTGCGGAACGTGGCAGCACCATGTTGAATATTTCAATATTAAAATTTGTAAATTGACCTTCATAAAAGCGTCGTAGACGCCTAAATTGAATAAATAATTTTGTTTTTGACTTTGGCTCTAGGTGTTCGGAAAGCTTGGGGTCATTGACATTGTGATAGCTCTACGCTGTAACGCATCAATTGACTCATGCCGATGCTTGGGTGCTCCTTTCCAAAGGTGAGACCAATACTCCACGTGAGGGCAGACATGTGCTTCATAAAGCAGAAGACTTGTGTGTAAGAGTTGCCTGTTCCTGTTACACGAAAAAAAATCAACCTGTATTATCATACCAATCGAAAGATTTTGTCATAAGGATTATTTTTTGCTACATAACATAGTGTCAGATATATGGAAGACCATGAATTTTAACATTTGATCTGCCCATTGGCAGACCACATTGCTCTACGAACCGATGGGGAAGAAAGGTTCTTGAGTGGTCACCAGAGTACACCGGAAGACGTAGAGTTGGGCTCGTCACTAGGTGGACTGACGACATCGTTAATGTGGCGGGGAGCTAATGGTTTCAAGTGTCTAACAATAGCCGTTCATTGTGGCATTTTTGGGGGCAGGGGGAGACATTTGTTCAACAGTGTCTCCTGGGTAATGAAACAACGATGAATTCTTATATTTTTTTTTATAAACACTCTTGTTAGTGATATTTGCTACTTACGGCACAAAATGTCATTCACTGTCCACGACTATAATTATCATCAAGATAGGTAAGTTTCAGTTATTGGATTGTAACTCAAAAACGGCTTAACCGATTATAATGAAATTTAAATGAGACTAAACGTCAAGCATCAGCTTTCAAATTAAAAAAGAATTATCAAAATCGGTTCAGCCAGTCAAAAGTTCTGAGGTAACATAATAAAAAATAAAAAAATACCGATGAATTGAGAACCTCCTCCGTTTTTTGAAGTTGGTTAAAAGGCGCATAAAATAATATTCCTTTGTCGTGTCTAACCGCAGCCGTCCGATTTGTGCCGGTAATAAAAAAACATGCATAAAGATTTTCACAATTTTATTGTTTTATGTCGTTGAGAACTTTTCAAGACAATCTACGGTTATATTGTGTGCAGTCACGCTATCGTATAAACCTTGGTTTATTTACTACCTTCTAATTGATTTAAGGTGAATGGTCTTTGGTCAACTGTATACTGTATATGTACTTATTAATATTATAAATGCGAAAGTAACTCTGTCTGTCTGTTACGCTTTCACGCCAAAACTGAACCGATTTGAATGAAATTTGGTATGGAAATAGTTTGAGACCCGGGAAAAAACATAAGATAGTTTTTATCCAACTGCGCAAAAAGAGGTTAATGTTTTTGCGCGATAACCGAGACACGCGCGGGCGGAGCCGCGCCCGGAAAGCTAGTATTAAATAACCAGCTTGATGCGCGAGTCGGACTTTGCTCTATCCGGTTCCGCTTCGCAAACACTCGTAAATAAACAATTTGATGGTGTTGTTGATCGATGCTTAAAAACTGTATAAGTTGGTGCGTTCAGTATTTTATAATTGTTGGTTTAAAAGAGAATATTGTATTACAAACACCGCCGTTTGAGATTCTGTATCAGTTATGTTTTTTATGATGCCTAATAAAACCCGGAATAAAAATTGTTAGTTTTTAATTTTGCAATAACAAATTACATAACAAAATTTACGTAACATATTAGTCTTGTTTGTAGTATAACGTAAGTTGAACTATGGGTGTAGCTCCATCCCCATTCGATGGTTAAAGAACGAGAGGAAAGATTAGAGTTATTGCCATGTTAGCTCAGTCGGTCAGAGCATACCCCGGCTAAAGAGGTGGATGACGCGGATTCGAATCCCGCACATGACTTAAATTTTTCGTCACATAAATTTGAAATTTTGTAATATAATTAACAAACCTTAGTTTCAAAGTTTAAATAGGTACAACAATTTTGCGATCAATTGTAGCTTTTTCAGGTTCCAAATTTGTTGCTTCTTTTGTTCAGTATACAATTGTTGCTCTGCTCCAAAGCTTTGATTTGTACCTGTAAAATAGAAAAAAATATAGTTAAGAGGAAAAGCAGTGATAGCCGAGCAGTATATAGCTTTAGATTGCAGTGACGTAGGTCCATGGTTCGATGCCCACCACCGCGGGCTTGAACTTTATCGCACGGTGTAAGGGCATTATTTTGAATGCTCGCCTGGCTAGCTACCACTCTCAATTACAAAATCTGTCACCAAGCACCTGACATTGTGTTCCGGCAGTAGTCCTAAAGGACTACTGTAAATCATTACGAAGTAACAGGCACATGAAACTTATTAACTGTATATCACAGGGTGATGGGTGAAGTTCAGTTCGTCACATGTGTCGAAATGCATTTGGTAAAATCATAGGCTTAGGACCTCCTATTTACCTACGTACGGTCGCGGTCTGAAAATGTTTACCAGTTTTGAAATTAGATTCTATGTCACACTTTTCGCTCTAAAGTCTAAGATGCCATATCAAGTTACTTATTACCTTTCAAAAGTTATTATGCAAAATGACGCATAACAAAGACAATAATTATTAATCACTTTTTGATGATGAAACCCATTTCTTTATTTGTTGAAATGGCATTTATCAGAAATTATTGTTTGAACGTCGTCGTCGTTTGGACAAGAGAAAATTTTTACAAAAGATTTTTTCATAACGATATAAAATGGCAAGTTTAACCTTGGAGCAAAGGGCTGAAATAATATTTCTCTTTGAAGATGGACATAGCATAAGTGCTATATCACGAGAACTCAACATTTCGCGATTCACTTATTATTTTTTTTGATCGAAATATTGCATGGTGGTCGGAGAACGGAAACTTTTGTTTGAGAGTGAGACTCGGCCTGTTTTTTCAAAGAAGGTTTTCTATACCTATATCAAACCTTGATAGTAGTCAGTCCATCTATAGAGCGATTGATTGTCATGTCATTAGAAAAAACATAATATATGAAATAGACTTTTTCAAACATAATTTAGAACTTGTGACCTAAATGTGTGCATGCAATTGTAATCCTTATGTGGTAAACATTTTCTGACCGCGACTGTACATACGTAGCGTAAAAATCCTAAGTCTATAGTTAAAATTGCAGAGATTACCGCTGAATAGGATAATATAATAATCAGATGGGCCTCATGCGTGTTCCGTCATAATGCCATAATAACCTAGCAGGTACAATTTGTTCTCTTTATTTATGATATGATACGGAACCATATGAAAATTTAGAAGTGCCGAGACTTCATTTTTTTTTTAGAAATTTGTTTGATACCATTCTTGGGTTAGTTATTGTTTACGTCCATTTCTTCGAACAGTAATATAAAATAGGGATTATAAGACTAAAAGCTATTTGCGCCAACTAAAACACATCTACTAGTTGAGTCGCAAAATATATTTCGTTGGGCCGCAAATGTACGATCACCCAATAATAGTAAGGCAGGGTGCCATCTATTGATTTGAACTCATGCTAAATAGCGCGCGAGTGACCGCTTAATACATAAAATCAATTGGCCTTACCTTTCACCTTATAGGTCTGCGAATATATACTCATATTAATCACTCCACAGTACTTCAGAGTAGATGAGCTTAAGTTTATGGCCTAACAGTAAAATAAAACATAAAAAGCAGCTGGCAAAAGAACAATATTCGACGCGTTTCTCTTATCTACGACTCATTACTTACCAGGCAGACAACACTTTTACATATTATTGGAGCACAAAGTGTTTTTACCGGGCGGTAATCGAACCCGTATCGACTGGAAATGCGGCTTTAGTATTATATCTTCACTTAAGGCAGAGTAAATGTGGGTGAAGGATGTTGTACTTATAGCCAAAGATATCAGTAGGGGCGCAAAAACAAAACTCATTGATAACGCTACGTCTGAGCTCAAGTTGGCAGGGATTTCAAGTTTTTTGCCTAATAGCCTTTTACCACTATCTCACTTGGTGGTAAGTGATGATGTGGTCGAAGAAGTTGTTCAGGCTAGCCTAGAATTACTGGCACTCAAGGACAGCTGCCGGAACACTGTTAGGTGCTTGGCAATAGATTTTCTATTTGAGGGTGGTAGCTAGCCAGGCGGGCATTCGCAAAATACCCTACCACCGTGCTATAACGACTGCCATCATAAGACAACAACCGGAACCGACGGCTTTACGTGCCCAAGCGCTCAGTAGTAATGACCAGCGGTCACCCATCCAACTCATGATCGCGGCGAACGGTGCTTAACTTTGCTGTTCGGTTCAGAATAGCTAAGCAAACTTCGCTACGAGCGCTTCAAAAAAGAAGTGCCACTTGTGGTGCGCGTATAACCTATCTACCTCTTCTAATATCATTGGTTCCTCGTATAGTACTTATATACCAACATAATAATAATATATTACCTATGTATATTTACCACCTGTGTGAAATGTTTAAGTTGTAGGTCACACATCACTAACATACTTATATCTAAATTACGGGTAAATAATTAATTATGTATACCTATATGACCTACGAGTATATAGGTACCAACTTCCGTGAATTACGTAGATTTCACTTACATAAACAAAAAATACACAATAGAGTTTAAAGTTAAATTAATGTATTTATTTTGGTGTCTTTGACGATTATAATTATGACTGTCAATCACAAAAACTGACCAATGGCAAGTAGGTCCACAGAATATATTTTTTGAAGATTAGAATATATTGTTGAGTTTCGTTATTCGCAGGCTTGCTTTATAATGTCTATTTGAGCCCTCTTAAATTTAATTATATTTTTAGTCCAATATTCATATATGTGTTACCCTTGTTGGTAACGCTAGAGACCCATGACACACCGTTGGACGGACAGACAGACAAACAGACGGACAATTTGCTTTAGTCCCCTCTCACGATACTGACGGGAAGAGATGGAGCGGTGACATTCCATCCCGGCACTCTAGCGGCACCTAATTATTCATGCTGTACTATTTTATGAAAATTATGTATATTTTGGCTTATAAATATAACACAAAACTAAGTATGTAGGTAGGTATGATATTAAAAAATAAGTACATAGACTAAATTATTTTTTAAAACTAACAAATGCAGTGCTCGCTGGCTCTTTCATATATTTTACCTACCTCCTTAGTACCAAATAAGTCCATTATTTGACTTCTATTCGTTCTATTATGTCTTTGATGTACACGTATTATTGTCTCTATACATTATCACCATAAATGTGTAAAGTGTTCAGCCCGTATTATTATACGGCCAATATTGGAAACCCACTAATCCATTCTGATAGATTTCATAGATCCATGGTTCTACAAACATTACAAACGAAAATATCGTAGCAAACACAACAATAATGACATTTGTGAGTGTTGTACTACTCCTACTTTAAAATCGATTCAAATAAAATCGATTCCATTATAATCGATTTTTCAAAAGAAGTTTTTCTAGTTCTCTTAATATAGGCTAGGTCAACGCGACGTATGACAAATATTTATGGTATATGTGTTTCTAAATTCAGCAACATTCACAATTTTATTTAAACTAAATCATTAAAATATATTCGTTATATCGTAAACCATAAATATTAAGGTCTGTATCTATAGTTCCAAAGTGTTATATTGTATTAAGCACAACTGTAATCTTTACGATTTTTTTATATATTATTTTTCATAGTACATGTTAACGTTTTCTATTTTATATAAAATACTAATTTCGATATTCGTAAATATAGACAGCAAACATTACTGCTGTTCACAATTAAAATATTATTTTGATCAATTGAAATCATAAATTCTAGAGTTATTTATGACGCACTGATGTATTTTCTTAAACATACTTATTTAAATTTATTTAGTCTTCTGACATGAAGGGTTTTAGTAGAGGTAATTGAATGAATATGATATAATTATACGCTTATCTTGCAACCGAGCTAATTCATTTGTTTTGTAAGAAGCTTCTTGTGTACTATTATTTTTTATTTATTTTTCAATTATTATTTTCTGCCTGGTGACATAATATCCGTAAATGGCAATAAAATATTATTAAACTGCTCTTAAAAATGATTTATTTTAAAAGCTGATTTATGATATTATAATGTATATATATTAATAGAGATTGGATATGTATATACTAAACATGTAGATTTTAATATAATATTGAGGTGACATAGTACCTAAATTGCCGCCGTAGCTGTATCAATTCAGCATTTTCTTTGAAAGTAACTTTGGAGTTTTGTTCCAGTTAACTGAAAAAAAAGCAACTGTCAGATTATTAAGACAAACATTGATAAATTGTAATTTATGATATTTATTATATATTGTATGATATTTGGGACAATTTCCACATTAAATGGCCTGCAAACTGTTCAGAACATTAAATTGGATAGTATTAAATATTGTTTTAGAACACATTCAAACATTCTTGTAACATCGATGGCATGCTGCGATATATGTTGTTATAAGGGAACATTTTAAAACACATATTTAGATTTCCAATACTTTCTGACATTTTATTTATGTGACATCGATGTTACGATATTAGGTAAATGTGTTATATATTATATGGGAAAACGTTAAAACACAACGTTCAATACTTTTATATAGAAAAAAATCATAGGCCATCGATGTCATGCCGTGATGTTGGGTGCTGTTATATATTATATGGGAAAATGTTAAAATACAACGTTCAATACTTTTTTTTAGAAAAAATTCCTAGGCCGTCGATGTCATGCCGTGATATTGATGTTATATTATTAGTTATGTTAATATAAAAGAACATTTTATTTTCAATAATCTCTTTAAAAAAAAAACTGCCATCGATCCTGCTGTCACATCGATGTTACAGTGTGAGGTATGTTGTAATATCGATTTCGTGGTTGTACCTCATAACATCGATTATCATCGATTTTCGAGCATCCTTACGCGGGACTGATAGGGAAAGACTCGATTCTCGAAATTCGAATTTTGCAATTTTTGTTTGTTGATTTTTCTTTCACAAAATGAGTTATAATTTTGCTTACTAACTGGAACTGCTTAGCTCAGCACAAACATTTTACTCTTTTCAGAAATAATAAAACCAGCGGCCTGCAACACCAAAGATGACGGAGGATTCTAATGTACGTGCGTTTTACGCTGGCAAAAATTTCTTCATCACCGGCGGCACAGGATTCGTCGGAATATGCTTGATTGAAAAGATATTGAGATCAATTCCCGATGTAGGAAAACTCTACTTACTAATGAGACCCAAAAAAGGCAAAGAGATCATTGAAAGGCTCGAAGAATTTCCAAAGAACCCGGTAAGTAACCTACCTGCGTTTTGTTAAGTTTTTAGCCATAATATTTATTTCTTGAGCAAAACATGCAGGAAAAACCGTGTGCTGTGTGTTATAAGGTAGGAGCAGTAAGCAGATAAAACAACAATAATAATAGTATTATTTTATTATTCTGATATAAATTTACTGAGCTATTGGATGCAACCAAGCCAGCCCCAATCAATCAGCAATTTTTGTTTTTTAAAATCAAGAGAGGGAGCTTGAATGCCATCACAATCATTCTTCTGCTTTGGCTTGTCATAAAGACCATGGCAATTGAGTAGGTTTACTTTGCAGAGTGCAATACCTAATACCTTTACCTTGGACATCAGTACTAATATTATAAATGTGAAAGTAACTCTGTCTGTTACACTTTCACGCCAAAACCACTTGACCAATTTGAATGAAATTTGGCATGGAAATAGTTTGAGACCCGGGAAAAAAACATAGGATAGTTTTTATCCAACTGTGCAAGAAAAGGTTAATGTTTTTGAAATCTAGTATAACATAAAAATAATTTATTTTTTATGGATTGATTTGTATATTGTACTTAGGGAGCATTCTGTATACTCCAGATTAGGAATACTTCAGACTTACTGCCTAGCCAACTTATTCACCTCCTCATTACCATGGATACCAACATGAGAGGGAATCTATTGCAATCTCAGAGATCTGTAATTAACATTTAGGTTGACAATTTTTTCTATCATGGCATAACCTATTAATGCACATCTGATTCAAGAGGGCACCAAGCAAATGTTGTGAGGTATTTTTAAATATCTGTGAAAATTACAATATTATTGAATGGCGTGGCTTCAATATAACACATGGCTTCTGAGATCGCAATTAGTTTAATTGAGGGATCATTTGAAGTAATTCTAAAGCATCTTTTTACATTTTCCAATGTCCTGACTACTTTGCAGCTATCTGTATACACTTTGTAAAAACCTTCATGCTTATTGTGTAACATAAATGTGTAATGTACTCAAGCATCATAATGACTTTTAGGATTCACAATTTCATCTATCTCAGTTACAATGAAGTCAATGTTTATGTTAGGTACCCAGATAATGTAAACTAAAAAAAAAACTGCCCTTAGTAAATATTCTGACTAAACATGCATACAGATAGGTAGATAAAACTTATTTAGACACCATTAAGAAACTTATAAAGTTTACTATAAAACTAATAGCGAAGTGTAACTATAGGCGGTCTTATTGCTTTGAGCGATCTCATCTAGACGACCTCATACTCAAATACCAATAGCGGCTTCCTTTTCATGTTTCAGTAGTTCAGCTAAGATTGATTTGTCAGTTCTCTATGGAACTTCGAAGTCAATAGGTCTGATGACCTAGCTGTAAGAGAATATTTAGTAGTGATGTCTAAAGTGCAGAGGTGGAATAAATAATTTGCTGTGCATAACTTGAATTTGTGTAGTTTTTATAATTGTCTTATAACTTTCATAGACATTCTGTATTCAATGAAATTCTTAAGTACCCACGCTGCATTGTCTCATATAAAAAAGGAACATAACCTATTTTAATGTGAATTTGTGAAATATACCATTAGTACTTTCAAAATATTCACACTTCATGTATCTCATAAATATGTTGATTCTAGTAAACAAAGATTTATCTAGCCAGGTTCCTAAATATCTGATTGAATTAACTGACATTATGTCATTGCCCGTGGGGTGCCAGGCTAGAATGTCGCCCTCCCATCTCTACCTTTGGGTGTCATAGGAGGCGACTAAAGGTAATACATCAGAAGGTGGGCAGCAGCTCTTTCTGAGAAACTGATATCTTACATGCCCCAATCTGCGATCCCCAAGCCGCCTCCCAAGCGTGGGAATTATGGCATCCCCGCCCATATTAGGGGATGCTGTATTCAGCAGTGGACTATCTGGCTGATACAGTATGTCATTGCCATTTAAATTCAAACTCATTTATTCAATTTAGGCGTCTACGACGCTCTTATGAAGGTCAATTACAAATTTTAATATTGAAATATTATTGTAGTACTGTGATGCCTAAACACATTCAGCAAGAAATATTATAGAGCCACTGCGAGAAGAATGGGAGAGAAACTCGGGGCCATTCTTTTAAATGTCTTTTAAAAATGACAGTAAGTGTGGCTTGATGTGTTTTTTTAACTGCTGAATGTACACAATTTTGTCTTCTCTGCTTCAATGTCTTGTCCCTATTTCCCAGAGCATATCACCAAGCATTTAAATGCATTTTGTATATAACATGTAATTTTATTTATGTGTTGTGAATACGAGACGACATCATTAGCATAGTGTAGGATTTCTTAATTTTCAAAAGCAGTACATATTTTAGAAGATAAAACATTAAATAGAAACTAGGAGTGTTTATATACTTAGTTGGACATTATTTGAGCTCTTGGAATAATTATTTATTACATTAATCATGCAAATAGATAGGATCCCCTCGGACCAAATGTTTATTAGTCCATCTCTCATAATAATTTTCGTTGTTTTCTTTCTCTATTTTTAAGCATACCCACAAGTATTTTTACATCCATTTGTACATTTAACTTATCAAGTATTAAAATGAATTGTTCTATAGCCACATTATCATAAACACTTTCAATATCATGGAAACAGAGCTAAAGTAAGGTTTCCATTTCTATTAAAATTCTATTTGAATCTGAGCCATCAATCTGACTAAGCTATCTTAACATGCTTGACTTCATGTTTTGACGCGTTTTGTCCATTAGTCATAATGGACAAAACTCGCAATAGTTTTCTAAGTGATGTTTGACTTTGTCAAACCCAGACTGTTTGGTGCAAGAACATTTTTTCAACAAACCATACCAATCAATTAGCATTCATTGAGTGAAAAGTTTTGCTTTGATATGGTTTAAATTTTGGCTAACAATTAGTATTGTATTGTGTTTATATTATTAGTATAGTTCAACTACTAGTACTAATTGGTTTTAATTGTCACATGAGTTATTAAGAAGAGACCAGATAATTCCTTAATAACTCATGTGACAAATAAAACTAATTAGTCACCCCGGGACCATGATCACTGCAAAGTTTTTGAAACGTCGGGTCAAAAATAATCAGTACTAATATTATAAAATGCGAAAGTAACTCTGTCTGTCTGTTACGCTTTCACGCCAAAACTACTGGACCGATTTGAATGAAATTTGGTATGGAAATAGTTTGAGACCTGGGAAAAAAACATAGGACAGTTTTTATCCAACTGCGCAAAAAGAGGTTAATGTTTTTGCGCGATAACCGACATACGCGCGGGCGGAGCCGCGCCCGGAAAGCTAGTGATAAATATACATGATTTAAACAGTTTAAAGTAGTTTGATTACTATGATTTTAGTTAAGCATGCGATAGTTGCTTGAAAACATTTAAAAAAAAAATAGAAATTAATTCATATAATTAACAATCCTTCTGAGGTTATGAATGTTGAGGAGAAGAATATATTATATGAATAAATACAATATCATTTTCCAGGTTTTTGAAAAACTTCTAGAAACCACCAGCACAGACATCTTCAAGAAGTTGGTGCCAGTAGCGGGAGATGTGGGTGAAGAAGACTTGGGGCTCAGTCCTCAAGATCGGCAGACTCTGCAAGACAATGTCAATGTTGTCATACACTGCGCAGCTACCTTGGACTTTCAGGTAAATTTTTAATATTTTTGTTTTAATTTTTACCTTTGACCACTATCTCACCTGATGGTAAGTGATGATGTGGCCGAAGATGTTGTTCAGGCTATACTAAAATTGCTGGCTTCCAAGTACTGCTGCCGGAACACTCTGTTAGCTGCTTGACGATAAGGCGATTGGCGATTTTTGAAGCAGTGATAGCTCAGTGGCTTTGGGTATGGACTGCCGCGCAGCAGGTCCATGGTTCGAATCCCGCCGCGGGCTTGAGCTTCACCGCATGGTGGAAGGGCATTTTTGCGAATGTCCGCCTGGCTAGCGACCACCCTCAAGTTGAAAATCTGTCGCCAAGCACCTAACGGTGTGTTCCGGCAGCTGTCCTTGAGAGCCAGTCATTCAAGGTTAAGCCTGTTAACATCTTCGACCACATCATCACTTACGATCACGTGAGATTGTGGTCAAAGGCTTACCTATCAGCAATAAAAAAAAAAAAAGAATAAATTTTCTACTTGAGGTTGGTAACTAGCCAGGCAGGCATTCGCAAAATGCCTTACCACCATGCTATAACGACTGTCATCCTAAGACAACAACCGGGACCGTCGGCTTAACCTACCCTACAATAAAGCTAGTAATGTCACTATCGGTCATATTACTAGCTGACACATTAAATATCTGTTTGCTTTCTTGCCTTCATGTGACATTATTAAATGCCCCATTAATTGCCCAGTGCACAGTTTTGCTTCTACAAGAATCATTGTCTTATGGTGACCATTTAATAGTTGCCGGTATATGAGTACAAAAAACAATAAATCATGTACAAGAACCATTAGGCAAATAATCAATTTACCCCCAGTTCTCAAAAATATTTCCCTTAGACCTGAAGTATGATATCATAATTTTTATGCATAAGATTTTTTTTACGTTGTAACCTATTTTTTTGGGCATCAGATTAAGGGACTTTCTGATAGGTACCATACACCACAGTGAAATTGAATACTATAAAAAAATCAGTTCAAAACTGTTCAGGTTGTCGTCCACCACACACTACAACAGATTGGGAATGATCTTCATATGTCGCATGATGGCTTTGATGAACATTGCATGAGCTGTTGTCGGCTCAGCGCTTGCAATAAGGAAAAATAATAATAACAAGTACTTATAAAATATTTAAAAAAGCATAAAACCCAACTGCAAATTATCTATTATTGTTAAACGTTTTATCATTCCATTGAAATTAAAACTGCAATTTATATATATTTATGGAATTGTTTTTTTAAAGCCCTTCATTTTGATACTCCCCTCGATGGGTTTAGAAGAAAAAAGTTATTTTTACTCACAATATGGTGCTTAAAATCCAATAAAATAAATGTAATTTGCGCTATCAAGGCGAATCTAACGTTATCTCATACATTATAATCGGTTAAGCCGTTTAGAAGTTATGGCGGAGTAAAAAAAACTCACAAACATACATACATGAACTCTAAAAACATAACACTCCTTTCTTTGGGCAGTGGTGTAAGTGACTATTATCATATTTAAAATTTGGTACACAAAATAACACAAATAAGTGTGTTTAAAATAATCACTTGTACAACTTCACTCATGCCTTCTAATCTATGTTTAAATTACCGTAGCCCTTACTTATATCAAAGGGCATGCTTATATTTAAGGGCTTGCTTATATAAATCTTGTAAACCCGCGCCTGCGGCTTTGGCTCTCAACATAATGTCCTAAATTGGAATAATTGACATTCCGCATTCGTAACAATGTACTAATGTAACATCATGTCATTGTGTTGAACTTAATAAGGAATATGCTTTTAGGATAACCTGAGGTCTACTGTAAACATCAATTTGCTGGGTACTCGCAGAATTATGGAGCTCTGCAAACAAACGAAGAATCTAAAGGTAAGTTTATGTTTATATATATATTTTTTTCATGCATAAATTATATAAGTACCTTATACAAATAATGTGCGACGTTCCTAGTTGCTAACCAGGGGCCCAACTCCCACCTTTTATAAACTATTATGGAAAGCAAACGTCATTGTTTCAAGTTTAAATTATTGATACAAGGTTGGAACCGTGGCCGTCACGAAATAATAATGTTCATATAGTGCTACCTCTGTCGCACAAATGACTTGATTCAATGCATGCATCCCGCTCTCACGTTGAAGTTCTAATGTAAGTATACTATAGTGATATGTGGTGGTGCGAATTAAAATTGTATATGTAATGTTAAAATAAGACTGAATTAAGAGATGGGAGTTGGCCCCCAGGCCTAGGTAGATATTAGTTTCTAAGGACTGATCAAATTATACAACTAGTATGTTCACATATATATATTAATAGCTAATTAGTAGTTTTATACGAGGGTCGGGCCCGACCAACGATCGAAGGCATTGCCCAGCCAAAATAACAACCACTGGCCTTCGGAAGCGGTAGACGACACGTCGCTGAGTGGTAGTAGCTGGCACGAGTCGTAGGTAGTACTAGGTACGGTTGTTCCACCGCTGCTGGTTGTAGAGGTAGACGCAAAAGACGTGGCCGTAAGGGTGAACCATGGAACCCAGTGATATGGGACGCTTAATATATGCCCCGATCCAAGTCTGTATGACTGCTACATCACCACATTCAAGATGAGAAGGCAAAATGGTTGCTATGATTTAATAGTAGTCAATGATGAGGCAGTCATACAAGCACTTACATGTAAGCATACAATAATAAAATATGAAAGAACCAAGTATAAGAAACAAAGTGTGAGTTAAATATCAATTATAGCTATTTTACGCAAGTAAAACGGCAGAATGCACCACAAAAGTGTACCCTCATATTAAATATAATAGAAATGAGGATTGTGTTTTTGTAAAAATACCGGTATGATACCGGTATGAACGTGAAATGCCATCCCTGCTTCCAAGTGATAACAAAGTAGTTCTGGCATTCAATAATAACGCTAGACACATAATAAGTACATTCAAAAATACTACACAATAGTTATTTGTTATACAAGAGTGCAAAGTTGCTTTTTAACCGCGTGTTCAATTTTGATGACCGAGCAAGCGAAGGATTCTAAAATTGAATCACGAGCGCAGCGAGTGATTCAAAATTAGAATCCTGAGCGTTAGCGAGGGAATCAAAAGATCACGAGGTGAAAAATCTTTGCACTCGAGTGCAACACGTAACTTTTCATTCCACCTCAGCGAGGAAATGACAATGCCGCGTAAAGAACCGCGTACAAAGCAAATTGAAAAAAGAACACCAAGAAGGTTCCGAGTCTGAGTTTTTAACAAATTAAAAAAAAGTTGTATGATATATTCGGCACCATAGAGGTAGCAGTAAATAGGTTTAATGTTTTTTTTAATTCACAAACTTAGTGCACACGATGTTCTAAATTCAATTTACTTTATCCTGTAGAGAATAAAAACGGCTTTTCCACTCAGATATTGAAGATTAAAAATACTCTTTCCGAGATGGTGGGATGAAAATTAATTGTTAGTGGTTAAGGCAATTCATTTCGTATTTAATAACTGCATGTCTTTGTAGTTTTAAATGTACTTACCGTAATACAATACATTAGCCTCACAATAAAGAAACAACACAACAACTCACCCAATTTGGGGTAACACAATCACAACACTAGTATAAGTAATATTAACTATATTTAATTGATTTCACTATTAGCATAAAAGCAGATTTAAAATAGTAGATTTGTACGTAGGTACGTCCTCGCTCAAAAGTCTATTCGCTCGGAGTGGCGCGACGGACGGCTGTCGCCAGCCGTTGCTCCTCGCGCTGCCGGTCTCTCAGGGGTGCGTTCCTCCTACCCGTCGGCCAAGACATATTTTGGTCTAAACGCAGATATACGCCGTTCCAGCACTCTAATCGAACTTAATTTGATCCTGTCAAGATTTGATCATACCCGTTCCGGGCGATCTGTCAGAGCAAATTTTGCTATGCCTGGCCAAATTTTTACTACCTTTTGAATCGGCCAAATCTTGGCCAGCTGTCAAATGTGACAGATTCTACAATAAATAATAGATTTTGTACAAGCTAAGCCAAGGATCAGTGACATACTGTGTTAACATTGCTTAATTACGTATTATGCCCCATTTATTAAAAATGTAGACTGTATTTTATCACCTAAAAACATCGCTGTCAATTCCATATTTTGAAAGGAGCTGTATAGGTCGTTCCAGGTGCCTTGGAGCAAATATTGGTCGACCAATATTTACTGGAACGCGCCCCTGATAACGGTTATTGCGAACGGAGCTAGTTTCATTCATTTCTGTCTTTCATTCCATTATGTTAATTTTGTAGTAGGTTTTAGATATTTGTAACGTATGTAAGTAGATTATAATAGTAATAGTTTGTAAGTATGATTCATAATTAAATTTCGGTAGGTAAAAATATATAATATTAAAATCTTTCGGCATATTTGTGTAACGTTCCGTTACAAATATTAATAAATCACAAATTTACGAGAGGAAAAATTAAAGTCATGTTCGGGATTCGAACCCGAAACATCCACCCCTTTAGCCGGCCGAAACAAAAAAAAAACTCTGACCGACTGAGATAACATGACAATGTTTCATAACATTTTTATTTCGTTGCATTTCTTTAATATAATTAATGAATCATTCATCGGGAAAAAACCTGATAACTAGTGTCCAACTTGGGTTACAAACCGGGAACCTTAAGTGTTAGATTTGACACTGAGTGCCAACGAAGTTTAGGGGTGAATGGCGCCGGTTCGAAGCCGCACATGAATATAATTTTTCCTATCGTAAATTTTTAATGTAATCCGCAGAGCATGCGTTATTGCAAACATAAAAATATTAAAATTATCGGGTTGCGTCATCATTTACAAGTTTAAAGCTAATTGCAAAATTAGTCTTGTTTGTAGTACAACGTAAGTTGAACTATTGATGTCGCTCCATCCCAATATGATGGTTAAAGAACGATAGGCAAAATAGAGTTATGAGTCATATGTTAAAAATAAGGCTCTTGAAATACAGGCCATCAGCCTATTTTAAGAGTCAGAGACTCATGATAAATGTGAAATGTATCATGTAAGCTTAAATAGTTAAAGCATGCCCCGGCTTTAAGGGTGGATGGCACGGGTTTGAATCCCGTACATGACTATAATAATTTTTGCTCTCGTAAATTTGTAATTATTCTATTTTTTCAGGTAATGGTGCAGGTATCGTCAGCGTATGTAAACTCATTCCTTCTGGAAGCACACGAGAAGGTTTACGAGGCGCCCGAAGATGCGGAGAAGGTGATATCTCTTGTCGGAACTCTCACTGACGATGCTTTGGTGGAGATGGAACCGAAGTAAGTGTTGTTTTGAACCGATGGTGGCTCCCCCAGGTGATGAGTGTTGGTGCTTGAATAGGAGGGTACGAGTTGAAAATGTGAAAAATAAAAATAGCTTAAAGCCTAACCTTTGATCACAATCTCACCTGATAGTAAGTGATGATGTGATTGAAGATGTTGTTCAGGCTAGCCTTCCTTATTATCAAATGGAGATGAAGTTAAATCAGTAAAAAAAATTTTAAACTGTTATGACCGAGCGGTAATACTTATGGACTGCCGTGCCGTAGGTGCATGGTCCAAACCCCACCTATATATCATGTGCCTTTAATTTCATAATGACTTACTGACTCTGAAAGACTGACACAAACCCGATATAGTATTTAACACAATGTTAAAAGACGTTTAAACGAACGGCTCCGAGTTTCTTGCCCGTTCTTCTCGCAGTGGCTCTATAAATTTTTTTTGCTGAACATTGCAATACAAAGTAGAATATTTCAGTATTTTGACTTTCATAGGAGCATCGTAGACGCTTTAATTTAATAAATGATTTTGACTTTGTACTTTGACTAAGTAAGATGCTTGGCGATAGATTTTCTACTGGACGATGGTAGCTAGCCAGGTGAGCATACGCAAAATGTGTTTCCACTATGCGGTGAAGCTCAAGTCCGCGGTGGGGATCGAACTATGTACCTGCAGCACCACAGTCCATAACTATTATCGCTCGGCTATAACTGCTTCCAAAACGTATATAGCACCTTTTTTTTATTTCAGGTTACTGAAAGACCACCCGAACAATTACACCTTCACAAAACACTTAGCGGAACATGAAGTAGTAAAATGCGCAGATCTATTTCCATGCACAATAGTACGGCCCACTATGAGTAAGTACTGTAATGAAATAATACACTAAGGGATCCCCCTGACCCTACGAATAAATATGTAAAGATATGTAAGTAAACCTCGTGGGGTGCCGGGTAAGAATTGCACCTCCCCATATCATCCCGTGGGTGTCGTAAGAGGCTACTACGGGAAAAATACTGGAAGGTGGGCAGCAGCGCCTTCTAAAGAACTGCCAACTTACACTGCGATCCTCAAGACGCCTGCCAAGCGTGGGGATTATGGCAAATGCCCTCTTAATAGGGGAGGCTGTGTTCAGCAGTGGACGATCCGGCTGTTAATCAAGCTCAGAAACGGCAGAACGCAAACCTTACCGCGGTGGGCGTGGTTTAAACTATACTGTGCGGTGTAACAATATAACTTTGACGCGACCAATCGGATGCGATCATTTCTAGCGGCAAAACAATTAACCAATCCAATTGAATTTGGAAGATGGTGCTTGTTTTCTTAATTGTGAACTTAATGAGTGCGAAATCGAAGCGGTAATAGTATGGGTGTTACAATTATTTACGTAATGAATAGATTCAGGTGTTACTTTGCGGTAATGCATATATAAAAATAACAAACATTTTAAAAATATTATATTTAAATAAAACACTTAAAAAAATATAATTATATATCTAGTGATAATTCCGCCTAACTTTCCTGATAAACCGACGTGACGTCACAAACGCAGCCACACCGGAAGAATTTTCGACGCATTCGATTATACACGAAGCATCCTCAGGAGGTCTTGACTCTACGAGCGCACGATCGAGGAAAGAGATCTCGATCGTGTGCTCGACGAAGATTCTTCCGGCTGCGTGGCGTTTGTGACGTCACGACCGTTTAACAGAAAAATTCATTCACTAATCAGACACTAGATATATTTTTATATAATTCATTCGATAGATATATTTTTATATTTTTTAAGTGTTTGTAATTATTAAGTAGGGTATCCTTTGCGATTCTGCCACCTCGGTAGCGAAGCGGTTAAGGCGCACAGTGTTTATAACGTGGGTTCGAATCCCAACAGAGGTGAACATATTGTGTGCTTAAAATTTTAAAATGATTCTGTTTGCTATAGGATAGCGGTTTAAATCATATTTAGAATAAATAAGAAATTTTTATAGTAAAATGTGTACATAAATTGTTGTTGAACAGTTGTGGCGTCGTGGAAGGAGCCTGTGCCAGGTTGGACCTGCTCGAAGGTCGGACCCCAAGGTTTTCTTATGGGCGCTGCTAAAGGTAAAACTTGATTCACATATTTTGGTTTTATATGATAACACACCAGAAGGTGGGCAGCAGTGCTTTCAGAGGAATTGATATCTAACACTGCGATTCCCAAGACGCCTGCCAAGCGTGGGTATTATAATGAAATGACTGACGACTCAGTGAGTCGTTTCTCTAAAGCGATGCATTGATTCGAATCTTTAACACTGCTTCAAATGTATCATTCGCTCAATTGCATCTCGGTTTCAATCGGCACGCGGCACTTGCTGACACGATTGAGTGAGATAGGGAGACTGTTCGGAGCTCGTCGGGTCGCGTCGGAGATCGCCGACCGCCGTCTCTCTCTCTCACTCATTCACTACTAGTGGGTGACTGAGAAAGACGGCAACACTAGCTCATCTACGCACGCATTACGCGTGAGGAAAGATGACCTGTTGTTATTGTTTGTTTAGTTGACCTTTGTTTGTGAAAAATATTAAAAAGTCGGTAAATATTGTATAATGTAAATAGCAAAATAAAAGTACGATAAAGTTTTAAATAATAAAAAAAAATCACTGTATATAAAATCGATTTTTAAATACGCCAGTTAGAACTTTAAAATACTAACTGTCAGTCCTAAGCCTGAAAAAAATATGAAAGGAAATGGATTTGTGTGGAACATAATCAGATAAAAGTTCAAATTCAAAATAATAATTACAATAAATGACATACAAAAATTAGATGTTACACAATAATAACAATTAAATACTATTCCCAAAATAAATACTATGTTATTAATGTTTGTATATAATTTATATTACAATTTAAATTATATATAATAATTAGAAGTCACCAATGTCATAATACAATATTAGGTAATCATTAAAATTATTCAAAATTAAAGTCAAAATCGGTCGGGCTATCTCGCCTTTCAAGGAATCCATAAATTTAATTCTATTAATAAATTATTGTATAATAATAATTTATTAATAGAAAAAACTGTATAAACAGTATTTTACTATATTATGTGTTAATAGTTTAACTTAATATTGTGCATTTAAATAGATTGTTTACACCAAAAAACCTTTCTTGGGAATATGTTATTTTCTATCCTGAAATTTATTTCGTACTAGCGCGGTGACATCTACCCTATTATACAGGGTTATTGGTAAATGACTAACAACCTCTTAGGGTTGACTTCTGCTAGTCCTAACAAACATTATGAGATGTTTTTTTTGTGTGTTTTTTATGTGTGTAATACCTACTCCGATCCAAGAGCGCTCGCCGCTTTAACACTGGACCGCGCCGTGCTCCCATTGAATAGAGTTTTGAATATTTACATCGAGCAAAGTAATAAAAAATATGAAATAATACATTACAGGCACAAGATACTTTTAACATCAGGTGGTCCTCGCGCTTATTCCGTCACAAACCTATAAAAAAAATCGCCTCAAAATGTTTGTTAGGACTAGAAGAAGTCAACCCTAAGAGGTTGTCAGCATTTTACCAATAACCCTGTATACATAGATTATGACCCATAGCTCGAGATCGTACAAAATATGACTATAATATTATTTTCCCTGAATTTTTTATTATGTTGTATGTTGCTAAATGTATGTCATGTAATTTTTTGTTATGTTGCATGTTGCTAAATGTATGTCATGTAATTTTCAGGTGTGGTGCGCAGGTTGCCGCTGGCCGTTAACAACATTGCTGATTATATACCCGTTGATGTTGTCGTCAATGAAATTTTGGTGGCGGGCTGGAATGCGGGACAAACCAAGTGAGTACTTGTACACTAAAATTTGTATTTGTATTTGTACACTAAAAAAAACGTCCAAGTGTTCGAGTCTTTAATTCTCTGTAATTCATTATTGAATTAAAATACGGGTATATATGCGTCATAGATCCGATTTTATTTAGAGCGGATAAGCTAGCTTTTGACCACAAACTCACCTTAACGTAAACGATGATGTGGTCGAGGATGTTGTTCAGGCTAAACTAGAGTTATTGGCTCTACAAGAACAGTTGGCAGAACACACCGTTAGGTACTTGGCGACAGATTTTCTACTTGAGGGCGGTAGCTTGTGGGAAACAGAAAAAAATCCCTGCCACCATACTATAACGACTGTCATTCTAATTCAACAACCGGGACTGACGGCTTAACGTGCGCTACGAAGCAAATGCACGCTCAGTAGTAATGTCACTAGCGGTCACCCATCCAAGTCATGACCGCGGCGGACGTTGCTTAACTTAGCTGATCGGTCACGAACGGCTAAGTAAACTTTGCTACGAGGCGTTTCACAATTATTCACTGTGCAAGCAAAGAATTTGAACCGATTACGACATAGTGCCGTGCTTACGACATCTGACAACTGTCAATTTGTTTCTTAGTAATTATACTAAAATTACCTTCAATTATTGACATTATTATATTTCAAGGCACATATAAAATTCTATAGACAACAACAAAAATCTTATTTGTAAAAATTTTGAGTTGAGACTTTAGTGCACACGCTGCACTAGCTGTACATATTCTGTGAGCGTTATATGCAGCCAGAGGTGACTTCTATAGATGACATATTGCTATCTTGGTATATGTTTAGCATATAATAATAATAATAATAATTAATGTTGGCTCGACGATCATTGTCCTGATAGTCGTTTAAGCGAACGGCCTAATAGCGAAGAGCCTCGACCAACACCTCAAGAGGCTCTCACTAGACGGTTGGATCAAGGGTCAGATACAGAAGGCAGTGATACTCAACACGACACGCATTGTCCGAAGGTTCCTCTCTCTCTCGCAGCCCTAACCGCTGGTAGCTTGGGCATTGCCCTGCTGCCGGTGGCGTCCTAATTTTTTTTTTTTATAATATTTGTTTTTTTTATATGTATGTTGTAAAAAATTAAAAATTATGTTTTAAAATAAATGACGTGAATAATAATATTAATATTGATAACAATATTATGAACCATCCGTTTGGGTGAATACACTGCAAATAGCGCATGTTTGCATGATTTGCACCGTATGTTTGGATAATCGTAGTACAGGGCCAGCTTGAGCTTAAAAGTATTAGGGTCCCGTTTTCTCACAAGATACCCTAAAACCCAGTATGTTCAATATTCTTATTGACTGCCTCGTTGATGTGTGTGTCAAAGCGCCGTTTTGGAGTCTCAAGGTCTTAGATTCGATACCCGGCTCGGAAATAATATTGTTTTTTTCTAACAAAGGCATTTTAAGCACTGGTTCAGAGTTTGCAACTGTGCCCGGTAGATGGCAATAGGCTCGTCCCCTATTACTCGTGACAAAAAAAGGCTACCGAAATATTTTTAGACAGCGGTGTTTTTACCATTATGTTATCTATGTATTTTTATTTTCTAGGTCTGGATTGACCGTATATCATTGCTCTTCGTCCACTCAGAAACCGTTCATGTGGTCGTTATTAGACAATACGGTCAACGGAATGCTGCACAAGTATCCTCTCAAGAGTGCTGTTTGGTGAGTTTGTTTTTTGACCCCTGTTTTTTTTTACATAAACCTTTGACAACTGTCTCAACTGATTGGTCGAGTATAGTAAACTGCCTAAATATAAAGTGCTTGGCGACAGGTTATCTACGGGCGATAGCTTGCCAGGCGAGAATTCGCTAAATGCCCTTCCACTATGCGGTGAGGATGGAACCAAGGACCTGCTGCATAACAATCCATAAGATACTACCGCTCGGCCATCACAGCTTCGAAACTAAAATTGTATATTTGTCGCATAAAAAGTATATGTGAATATAACAGTTGGGACATTACCAGTCGAACTGGCAGTTTCATTGTCAAACAATTTTCGACATTGTTTTCAGAACTACAATGGATAGTATCGCTTGAAACACTTGTATAAGTCGCGCGGCCGCCCGCTGTCCATCACCGTCAAGTCTTTCATCCAATACTATATATACGAGGGGTGATCCAAAAGTAATGATTATCAAAATAATACACGGTGGTTAATGTTACAAAAATAATTTATTTTTCTACATAGTCTCCTAATGAGGCAATACATTTAGTTAAACGTTTTTCGAAACCTTCATCCCTTAGAAAAAAAATCTTTATCTTGACTCTCCCAAAATGCCTCAACAGCTGCCATCACTGCGCTATCATCTTCAAATTTCTGGCCTCGGAGATGTTCTTTGAGCCGAGGAAAGAGATAGAAGTCACTGGGAGCTAGATCTGGCGAATAGGGAGGGTGTTCGAGCAGTTCGAACCCTGTTTCTTGAATGGCAGCCATCGCAACTGCGGCTTTGTGAGCCGGTGCGTTGTCTTGGTGAAACAGCACCCCAGCTCGCAGTTTGCCGCGCCTTTTTTCTTTAATGGCCTCCCGTAATCTTCTTATTTGGTCTGCGTAGTAAGAGCCCGTAATAGTAGCTCCCTTTTCCAAGTATTCGACCATAATAATTCCTTTAGCGTCCCAAAAAACGGACGCCATAACCTTTCCCGCCGAACTTGAGACTGAATTTTTTCGGCGTCGGTGAGGAGGCTCGTTTCCAAGACGTCGACTGCTTTTTGGTTTCCGGGTCGAAATGGTGGACCCAGGTCTCATCCATGGTCACGAAACGTGACAAAAAATTTTCTTTATCGGCTTGGAACTTCTCGAGATTAACCTTTGAAATGTCAACTCGTTTTTTCTTTTGCTCGTCTGTTAACATTCTCGGTACCCAACGCGCAGAGACCTTCTTCATGTGCAATTCGTTGGTTAAAATTCTTTGAACGCTACCATAAGAGATCCCTGTCATCTCAGCTACGTGCCTGACGGTCACTCTTCGATCTGCCATCACGATATCCTCTATCTTTTTGGCATTGTCTTCAGTAGTGGACGTGGATGGGCGTCCTTCACGATGTTCATCTTCCGTGGATGTTCTACCCAGCTTAAACTCCTTGGCCCAGCGTGCAACCGTGGAATATGGAGGGGCAGAGTGCCCCAATGTTTCCACCAAGTCGTTGTATATGTCTTTGGTAGACATTTTTTTTCAGAGAGATATATTTAATGACAGCTCTGATTTAGTTTTTCTCCATTTTGATGTTATCACTCCGGTTGTCAGTATTCAAATGAATGTATCTCCCTGGAATCATGGTGTATTTATACGATTTTTTCTCGCGCACCTTGTGGATGTATGAGCAACAAAAAAAATTTTTTTTAGATTTTAATATGGTCTAGAAATACCTGATTATCATTACTTTTGGATCACCCCTCGTAATAGTGATGGAGATAAAGTAGAAATTGGTTTGACAGTAAAAGTGCCCGCCGCTGCCACTTCGGCCTTATGGTTGGCTCACACTGATCCACTCAGTCCTGTTTTTACATCGCCTCAACTGATTCATTTCATGCCATTTAAATCCATAGCCGAAGGTGGGCTTATCACCAAGTGCGTCGCAAGTCCTTTGCCCTCCTATACCTTAAAAAAGTTATTTTATTGATAATGTCAACAAAAATAATTTATAAAAAAAACTAGTGTTAATTAAATTAAATAACAGTATCTAGGAAAATTAGGCGGGATCGTCACTAGATAATGATAATTTTATATGTTTGCATTTTTTATTTGTGTTTTTCTATATATAAATCCATAATTAATAATAACACATTTAAAAATAATATTATAAATATATAAAAATTTGTCAATATCAACGAATATTTTTATATGGTATAGATAGGTAGGTACTAATTGATTTGCTATAGTACACCTATACCTATTACATAGATACCTATAAGACTTAGAAATGGACAACCTGCGTATCCACACTAGAGAAGGCATTCAAATATCCCATGGGCCTCCAGTCAGTCTATTTTTTGTCACTTTAACTATTTATTGGAGAACACATTTATTTTCATAAAAACTAACGTGAGTTGACATACTTATTAACTACGTATACCGGCTAGAACTCACGGTGTTTAGTCGTTATCTCCGACCGGTGTTCGAGCGGTAAAGACGCTCATTCTCAAGGAATGCGGGCAGCTTCGAGGGCCGTCTAGTCTTCAGTGCGCGTCTAGACGGCCCTCGAAGCTGCCCGCATTCCTTGAGAATGAGCGTCTTTACCGCTCGAACACCGGTCGGAGATAACGACTAAACACCGTGAGTTCTAGCCGGTATACGTAGTTAATAAACACATTTATTTGTTCCGGACGGGAATCGAACCAATACGGAACAAAAATTCAAAAACCACTTCTTTTGAAAAATAATTTCGAAAAAAAACTTCTTTTCATCAGATGAAGTCTGGTAGTCTGGTTGATGGCCGCGCACCGTCCCCTTATGACGTTTAAAGTAATGCAATTGGAGCACAAAGTTTCGGCTCGAAAGAGTAAGTTCCGGTGGCCGAGAGGAATAGGCATTCGGCGTGAAATTGGAGGACGCTGGTTGGATTCCCGTCGCGAAGAAAAAAAATTGTGTTTCAATAAATTGTAAATGCTATTTTCGTTCAGTACGCGATAGTGCTTGTAATCATTGTTTAGAAGTATAAGTATGCATGTATTTTACAGGTACCCACATTTGAAATTCGTGTCGTCGCTACTTATGTTCAGAATATCAGCTATATTTGTGCATTTCTTCCCCGCATTCCTTTTGGATATGATGCTCAGAGCCACCGGTGGGAAACCTATGTAAGTATGGCACCATTTATACAGGGTTATTGGTAAATGGCTAACAACCTCTTAGGATTGACTTCTGCTAGTCCTAACAAACAATTTGAGTTTTTTTTTGTTTTTAATATACTTTTTTTTCTGTTTTTTTTTAATGTGTTTTTGACGGAATAAGCACGAGGACCACCTGATGTCAAAAGTCTCTTGTGCCTGTAATGTATTATTTCATATTTTTCATTACTTTGCTCGATGTAAATATTCAAAACTCTATTCAAAGGGAGCACGGCGCGGTCCAGTGTTGTCGCGGCGGGCGCTCTTGGCTCAGAGTAGGCATTAAAACACAAAAAAAAATATAAAATAAAAAAAAAACATCTCAAAATGTTTGTTACAACTAGCAGAAGTCAACCCTAAGAGGTTGTTAGCCATTTACCAATAATCCTGTACATTTTGTTTACCAATAATCCTGTACATTTTGTTTACCAATAATCCTGTATATTTTGATTACCAATGATCCTGTGTATTTTGTTTATATAGAAGCTTCTCTTTGAACAAACTTTCAACAAAGTCTTTATAGGGACTTTTGCACTTGATCACGTAAATCGAAAAATTCGATAGAGTTATAATATCTCCTATGTAATTTTTTTAATATTACAATTGTCAGGGGTAAACATAATTTTTAATTTGTGAGACTGTTTTAAGAGTAGTTTATGGTATAATGCGCATTAGTATCCAATTACAATTCTAGATAATACGAGAAATAATATTTAATAATTGTGAATTATCTTTTAGAATTGATACGAAACCTAGCTACAACTTCACATATATCAAAAATATTCATAACACACTGTTTGAAGAGTATAGAGGCGCCGGTGAAATTACAGGCACATGAGACTTGAGACTTAACAACGTATGTTCAGAGTGATGGGCGCAGTGCAGTTTGCCAATAGTGACGTACTGCTTATGTTATAGGCAGACGTTTCCGCTTAACTGTTCTGGGTCTGGTAGTTAGTCCATCCCGATCGCATAAAAAAAAATACATATAAATGATAAATATCCTGTATCTTATGGTAAATATTTAAATATAATGCTAATTTTAGACTCATTTATCTTAGGATAAGTGCAAATGTGATAACTGCAAATTGTATTTAACTGTGTAAAATATTATGATTATTAAAATTTAATCAATTCTTTACTGTAACAGCCGGATCGTTCACTGCTGAACACAGCCTCCCCTATATAGGGGGTATTTGCCATAATCCCCACTCTTGGCAGGCGTCTTGGGGAGCGCAGTGTAAGTTGGCAGTTCTTTAGAAGTCCAGTGTAGAAGTTTAGAATTCCCTTAGTCGCCTCTTACGACACCCAAGGGATGATATGGGGAGGTGCAATTCTGACCCGGCACCCTACGGGGCAATTATTTACATAGACGGAATTAGAATGTTATATTTAAGAAGTATAAATATGTATAGATGTACCTTGGACTTGCCTGTAAAAAAATGTACAAATAGGCTTTTAAAAATAAAACTTATTTATATCTTTAATAAATCTCCTCCAGATTGGTCCGTCTCCACAAAAACGTATGGAACTCCCTGAACCTGTTGGAGAGGTTCATATTCACGGAATGGCTGTTCCACAATCCCAACACTATAGAACTGAACAAGAAGCTCAACGAGGCGGACAAGGAACACTTCTTTATTGATATCACTGGATTATATGTAAGTACTTGATGACCCGGTGTACTTCGTATCACTTATGCTAACGGACCTACGTCAAATGTTTGACAGGAAAGTGTAGGTAGAACAGTTTATACTTATGGGAAAGTGAAATTGTTGTTTTTACTATCTTCTTCGCAATTTTTCCGTATATATTCTTATCGTTTAAACCTTCCCTGGACTACGACAAACATTTCAAAACCAAAATCAGCTAAATCGGCTCAGCCGTTCTCGAGTTTTAGCGAGACAAACAACCGCAATTGATTTTTATACAGGGTTATTGGTAAAATGCTAACAAACTCTTAGGGTTGACTTCTGCTAGTCCTAACAAAAATTTTAAGATGCTTATTTTTGGTTTTGAAATAAATTATTTGTGTTTTTGACGGAATAAGCACGAGGACCACCTGATGTTAATAGTATCTTGTGCCTGTAATGTATTATTTCATGTTTTTTATTACCTTGCTCGATGTAAATATTCAAAACTCTATTCAAAGGGAGCGCGGCGCGGTCCAGTGTGGTCGCGGCGGGCGCTCTTGGCTCGGAGTATGCATTAAAAAATTAAAAAAATATTAATATACATTAAAAAAAAAAAATGTTTTCACAACAAAAACTAAATATCTCAAAATGTTTGTTAGGACTAGCAGAAGTCAACCCTAAGAGGTTGTTAGCATTTTACCAGTAACCCTGTATATAAAGAAATAGAGATTGTGCAACGGATAAGAGTATCTATACTTAGTCCATTTTATTGAAAGGTTTTTGTGACAGCTCACGCCCATGAAGTTCCGTATTGTTTAATTTAAAATTTCATAACAAATAATATTTTGAAATAAATTTTTATTTTGAAGCAGTGATAGCTCAGTGGCTTTGGGTATGGACTGCCGCGCAGCAGGTCCATGGTTCGAATCCCGCCGCAAGCTTGAGCTTCACCGCATGGTGGAAGGCCATTTTTGCGAATGCCCGCCTGGCTAGCGACCACCCTCAAGTTGAAAATCTGTCGCCAAGCACCTAACGGTGTGTTCCGGCAGCTATCCTTGAGAGCCAGTCATTCTAGGTTAAGCCTGTTAACACCTTCGACCTCATCATCACTTACCATCACGTGAGATTGTGGTCAAAGGCTTACATATCAGCAATAAAAAAAATAAAAATAAAATATTATTATTGTACTTCATGGACGGGGTACCCTTAGTGAAGTGATAACAGAACGATTACTAAGAAAGGCTTCCGATATTTACCCCAGAAATCGTATCGGTTCTCGTGAGTTCAATAAATGAACTAGTTTAAAAAGTAGTAATGAAAATGATGTAATATGAATTATATTTCTGATTTCAGTGGGAGGAATACTTCCGGAAGCTACATCTGGGCGTCAGGAGGTACCTCAATAAGGAGTCAGAGAAAACATTACCAGCCGCAAGGAATAAGGACTCTATGTAAGTGTATATAAAGTTGAAAATTAATCATTCACGTGGGCAAGTTCTGTCTTGCGCTTTGAGCATTTTATGCAGCGTAAGCTTGCTCAAAATCGTTATGGGATGCATTGACTGCTACTTATAAAATGGTTGAATCCCGCCGCGGGCTTGAGCATCACCGCATGGTGGAAGGGCATTTTGCGCATACCCGCCTGGCTAGCGACCACCGTCATGTAGAAAATCTATCAACTATCGGTGTGTTCCGGCAACAGTCCTTGAGAGCCAGTGAAATTACAGGCACATGAGTCTTGACAACTATGTTTCAAAGTGACCGGCGCAGTGCAATTCGTGACTTGTTACGAAATGCATCTGTTATAGGCAGAGGTTAGTCCGCTTAACATCAGGTGGGCCTCGAGCTTGTTCCGTCACAATAACTTAAAAAAAATTATCTATATTGTGAATAAAACTCAATCTTGAGTTTTACTTAATCATGTACAAAGTTAGCCACCGATCTGTCAAAAAAAACATTGACATATCCTTAAACAATTTTTATTAGTCTGTATGTGTAATGTTGTCAATGTCAGTTTGACGATTACAAAATAACGTTTGTTCGGTAGACTCCATCTATTATATAGAAGTCTTTGGTATCCATACAATAGGGTTGTTGACTTTTTTTTAAATGTGTATTATATCATTCAGGACACCGAAATACACACCTGATTTTTTTTTGTACTCTAACCAAAATAAACTAGGTTTTTATTTAACATTTTAAAATTGGCGCTAAAACATTATTTAATGGTGGCCTTTATCCTTATGACGTCACAAGGGCAAAAACAAATAGTGGTGGTATATAATATGTTTTGCTTGCTTGTTATAGTGTTGTGCGTGATCGTACTTATCCAGAATCGATTATGCTTTTTTGGTTGTTCGGCAGAACGTGTGCCACAGGTTGAGGGGCTATGTCTAGGGGTCTACGGGCCAAATTATGGTGGTCCTGATCAATGAGTCATGTACAATGCGATTAAAATAAGAATAGGATCGGCCTAGCGCCATGTTGTGACGTCAAAAGTAGAATTTGGTACAGTGTGCAAAAAACCAACGATAAAACAAGTATAAATTTATTTAAAAATACCTGACTGTAAATTATTTTATACTACACCTGCTCGGAAAGTACCTTGATACTTTATAAAATTTACGGTAGAAAGTACGTCATTGCATATCGAACAAATATGCGGGGAGAAAACGCATCTGAGCGGGAGAGAAAAGTGTATGAAAATCCATTTCTTACGTGGTTTTTCTTTTTTAATTTTGGGTAAGACTATGCGCTGGTAACCTTAATATCAAAAGCCAAAAAGTTTTTACAGTGAGTTTTTATCTCCAAGTTCGCAAAATGACACTGGCCACTAGCTGTGTGTTGGATGGTGTCAAACAATTTGAAAAAAGAACATGTGAAAATTGCAGACGCCGTTGGCGCCATTTTCAATTTGTGTGTTGTTTGAGGATTCAGTTTTCGTAGAAAAGTAAAATAAAAGGTAGGTGTAGTATAAAGCACTATGTATCACTCGAGAGAAAGTGCGATTCCCGATCTCGGGTGTTTAAAAGTTGACCACATCTTCACTTACTATCAGGTGAGAGAGTGGTCAAAGGCTAGCCTATCAGCTATAAATAAAAAAAAAATTTAGTACAGCAGATATTTTTTTTATATTTCGACCACAATTTGTCATGAAATTGTGGTCGTAATATAAACTTAAAACTATCTGCATAAGTAACAGAAAATTAACTATTATGCTTTTCCATTGTTTCAGCCTGCTAGCCCTCCACGTGATCTGGCAGCTCTTTATTCTCTGGGTGATATGGTTCCTTTTCGCGTGTCTCACAGGACTCACTATGACGCAGTCGGCTTGGATTGCGCCCGTTGTTTATATAATATTTACTTACCTGTAAAAAACTATACTCATATACGCATAAACTTTACTTTAATACCAATGGTTAAATTTATTAGCGCAGAAAATGAACTCAACTATATGGTTCATTTAAATTTAGATAAATAAAAAAAAAAATATATATATATATATATATATATATAAAATATATATATATATATATATGCTGCGCTAATAAATTTAACCATTACTAGGTATATATATAAAATATATATATACCTAGGCACATTAAAATAATATTGTTTAACTTATGATTTACTACGAATCTTGTGCCTCTACGTAGGCGTAAAAACGTAGCGTATTTACTAATAGTAATTAAACAACTTTAAACGGCATCCCGATACGATGGTTGAAGAACGAGAGCAAGAATGAAAGTTATGAGTCATTGTGTCATGTTAGCTCAATTGGTTAGAGCCCCGGCTAAAGGGGTGGATGGACGCGGGTTCGAATCCCGCACATGACTATAATTTTTTCTCTCGTCAATTTGTAATGTAACTTTGAACGGTTTAAATCGTGTATATTTATTATTATTATTTCGTGGTCATTCCGTGACCACCATCACTGTAAAGTTTTTGAAAAGTCGGGACAAAAATAATGATAAATATACGCGATTTAAACCGTTTAAAGTTGTTTAATTACTATGTGTAATAATCGCGAAAACTACTAATGGTCACTTTCGCTGCGTATCCTGATGGAAATATGTATAATATGTATATATATATATATATATATATATATACATAATATAGATTATACAAGACGCATAATAAAGTCATCCTAGAAATGGTACAGATTAACTAGGAATCCCAAGAAAAAAATGAAACCATTGCAAAATGGTTATATTAAGCGTCTTATCCTTATAAAGCGATTTCTCCAAGACAATTGCAAGACAAAGATATACTTACACAGGTATAAAAGGGTGTAAAAACAAAGATTTCCCACTAATGGTACACGTGTCTACTAATGGTTCCCTTTCGCTGCGTATCCTGATGTCTATAACGAGGCGCATAATACAGTTTTCCTAGGAATGGTTCAAATTAACCAGGAATCTCTAAAACAAATTAAATAAAACCCTTGCAAAATGGTTATATTAAATGTCTTATCGTTATAAAAGCGATTTCTCCAAGACAATTGCAAGACAAAGATATACTTACAAAGGTATAAAAGGGTTTAAAAACAAAGTTTTTCCCACTAATGGTACATGTGTCTACTAATGGTTCACTTTCGCTGCGTATCCTGATAAATATAATGAGGCGCATAATAAAGTTTTCCTAGGAATGGTTCTTAACTAGGAATCTCTAAAATCAATTAAAACCTTTGCAAAATGGTGTTATATTAAGCGTCTTATCGCTGTAGAAGCGATTTCTTCCAGACAATTGCAAGACAAAGATATACTTACAAAGGTATAAAAGGGTTTAAAAACAAAGTTTTTCCCACTAATGGTACACGTGTCTACTAATGGTTCCCTTTCGCTGCGTATCCTGATGTCTATAACGAGGCGCATAATAAAGTTTTCCTAGGAATGGTTCAAATTAACCAGGAATCTCTAAAACAAATTAAATAAAACCCTTGCAAAATGGTTATATTAAACGTCTTATCGTTATAAAAGCGATTTCTCCAAGACAATTGCAAGACAAAGATATACTTACAAAGGTATAAAAGGGTTTAAAAACAAAGTTTTTCCCACTAATGGTACATGTGTCTACTAATGGTTCACTTTCGCTGCGTATCCTGATAAATATAACGAGGCGCATAATAAAGTTTTCCTAGGAATGGTTCTTAACCAGGAATCTCTAAAACCAATTAAAACCTTTGCAAAATGGTGTTATATTAAGCGTCTTATCGCTATAGAAGCGATTTCTTCCAGACAAAGACATACACAGGTGTAAAAACAAAGTTTTCCTGCTAATGGTTCAGATTAATTAAGAATCTCTTGTTTCTACTAACTACGAATCTCATGCCTATTAGGCGCAAAAACGTAGTAGCGTAGGGGCGCCCGCTCGGGTACAAATGCGTATATATATATACTAATATAATTTGTTCAATAAGTGTCAGTTTACACTAATTAAACAAGTTATATTAGGCTTCTTGTATCCAAACTATATTTTTACCTGTTGGTATTATTTGTGAGGCGCAGGGCCGCGTTCCGAGGATCAGAGTGTAGTTTGGTTGCTTTTACTTACTCGAAGGTTCCGAACGACTCGGTTGTTTTATAACCTCAAATATCGTTTTTGGCGGGAAATTTTGCAAAATTATTTTATTATAGATTTTTTATGATGTTTGAAAATCAATAACTACCGTTACCTGCAAAATATAAAAGAGTGCCTATAATTCTCTCATCAAGAAATGTCAAGGTCATGTCAGTTAAAGATTCAACATATTAACGACCTCCTTTGATAGTTAAAAAGTTGCGCTCTACCCGAAGGTTGTGAACGACGTTACAGTGAAAAGTTGCACTCCGAGTGCACTCTAACCGAGGTTCGGAACGCGCTCCTGTTTAATTACTGACTGTTTTTTTATTGACTAAAAACACGACGAAAGAATAACACTTGTTTATGGTCACGACAAAGTAAAATTTATACAAATTTGGACACTATGCGGGTAGAGAGGGGTGAGGTGCTGGCATTTGAACCAATCACAGAGCATGTACAGTGCGTGTTTCTGCAACAAACTTTTGTGTATGAGGCCCGTCTATTGCGTGGACGACACGGTGCAAAGATTTGTGTATGAATTTTTGTTGAATATCTCGAAAAACAGTCGCAGGGGACGCGCCTTATCATGTCAGTTTACCTTCCGCATATAATTGTATTAAAAATTATTAATGCTAAGTGTAAGATAAAAATAAGTGTTTCGTTGTATTTTGTAGTGCATTCCAAAGGTTTGGTTTGAATAAATGTTATTTTCATAGTAGTTTTGGATTTTTTTTATTTACCTACCCACAAATGTGATATGGATGCCGCGGAGGGGATAAGGCGTGCGGTGAAAAAGCAAAAGTATATGTCATTTTTAACGTTATAGTTTTAAAGAAATAATTGCAAAGTTTAAAATACCTACAAATGAAGTTCCTTTGGCATCCTAGATAACGAGAATAATAAAATATCATTCATATATTGACGATACCGTCCACGCAGATGCCAATGGGTTGGTTTTTACTATACAGGCGTCCCACGGCGATGCCACATGGAGGGAAAGTACCTTGAATATTCTAGATGGAACATTTTACTGAAAGAAGACATTATTTGAATATAGAAAAAATTTAAACTGCATTCATAAATATTTAAATAATTATATGGTTGAACCGGGAATCGAACCCGTTACACGAGAAAAAAACACCCTGTAGTTTTATTATTCTGATCGAAAGATTTCATCATACCTAAGGATTATTTTTTGCTACATAACATAGTGTCAGAAATAAAAGGAAGAGCATGAATTTTAACTTCTATGAATGCAGTTTAAATTGTTTTTTTATATTCAAATAATTTTTTCTTTCAGTAAAATGTTCCATTTACAATATTCAAGGTAATTTCCCTACTTGTGGCATCGCCTTGGGACGCCCAGTATAAATGTCGTGCGTAGCCCACCAAGAATGAATCTTGTATCGTGAGTGTCGGCTTCCTTCGAGAACACCATTATTAATTTACAGCGAGGACATACATTTAATAGGTAAATATTTTTATTGTAACTAAAAGAAGTCTTTCCAGCTCAGGTTTATTTACTAAATGAACAATGTGTGTATCACGTGAGACTCGCCTTTTAGGGCAATAAGTCTTGTATTCATTTTTCGTATTTTTTTTTGTGACACTAGTGATTTTGCATATCAGAATTCAGTAATTTATTTGTAATTAATTTACGAGAGGAAAAATTTAAGTCATGTGCGGGATTCGAACCCGCGTCCATCCACCCCTTTAGCCGGGGTATGCTCTAATCCAATTGAGCTAACATTACAATGAGTCCATAACTAAATTTTTCCCTATCGTTGTTTTAACCATCGTATTGGGCTGGAGCGACGTCTACAGTTCAACTTGAGTTGTGCTACAAACTTTGTAATTGTGCAATGTAATCCGCAGAGCATGCGTTATTGCAAACAAAAATATTAAAATTCAGTAATTTAGTTATCACTTCTTACTACTCCGTGTTTATGCACTCTTTTTTTAAAATAGAAGTGAAGGCATTCGATGCAACAATAACTAAGGGAAAAAATACAATACCGAAAAGTATTGCCGGTTTATTTTTCAACGATTTATTTCATATTTTAACAAATTAAAAGAATAGGAGTGCATAAACTCGAAGTAGTGAAAAGTGACAACAACCTGCGTAGCGGCCATCTTACGGATCGTGGGAATCGATGACTTCCGCCCACTCGGTGCCTGCGCACACAAGGAAATATAATAAGATAGCCAATCCAAGGTGGGTTACGTCTACCTATTGAATCTGCCATTTTGGAATTGATAAGCTCCATCCACTAACCGCCTCCTGCGCACACATAGATACCCATTAAGGTAGCCAATCACAGATGCGCTATACTAACTGGTCAGTATTGCCAACCACTTAGAATTTATGAGCTCCTGGTACCTTGTAGGCCTTTACTATATTTTTTCGACACCAAAATTTTACTTCATCTTTGCTAAACTGCCAAGTTTGTTGATTTAACTGACTTGCCAATGATCACCTCTCAGCGGTCCTATTCTCCCGGTACTTTGGATCATCATAATCATGCAACGAACACCACCTACACAATCACCAGTACAAGGTGCTTCTAACGTTACACCCACACCACGCACTAAAAGGCAGCGACCTAATAACTCGCCCACATCACCCCTAGTCACATATGAAAATAAGCAAGAAGAAATGATGGCGATGTTGACAAGAGTACTAAAGGAAGTAACAGAAGTTCGTAATAGTAATTCTGAAATTCAGAAGGTGAACACAGATATGCAAAAATCTCTTGAGTTTCATATTAAACATTACGAGGAAATTAACGCAAGAGTTGTTGCCCTAGAAAGTGCAAAAGTATCACAAGATGAGTGCATTTTAAAGTTGGAGAGCAGAATTGACGAGCTGGAAAGACACGCCAGAAGCACTTGCCTGGAAATAAGAGGAATCCCAGCAAAACCCAATGAGACAAAGCAGGGTTTGACAAATTTAATTAAGAAATTGCATCCTAGGACGAAAATTGAGATAACACCCTATGCCATTAGAGACATATACCGCACTAAAGGAAAACAGAACGGTCAACCACCAATAGTGGTAGACTTTGCCACCAACCTGGAAAAAGTGGTGACTCTTCAGGCAGTTAGAAAATATAATTCATCTAACACCAATGACAGACTCAATACAAGCACTTTAGGTATCGAAGGTAAAAAGACTCCTGTATACATATCTGAATTTCTCACACTGAAAACCAAGAGGCTATATTTTTTAGCTCGAGATCTTGCAAAGACCTACAACTTTTGTTGGACCGCAAATGGAAGGATCTTCCTTCGGAAAACTGAAGGCCTACCCCCAATAGTGGTCATCAATGAACAGCAGCTTGAAGGTCTAAAGCAAAAAAACTAGGAAATTTTAATAGTGACTTTATCATGTATGATCTAACCGTAGTAAAGTTTATAGAACTAGGCAAATATAATAGGTTACATATATTTATAAATAGCTTATCATATAATATATTATACGTGAGAGCGCACTTTCTCTTTTATACACACAACAAAGAAAAAATACACAAAACAACCAATTTCGATAATCTAACACTCCACACAGAATTACATGTTAAAAAAAGAAAAAATATATTATTAACATAGTTAACGTATTTTCAGCTGATCTTTTTCGAGTCCAATGTTCTTGTAATGTAGATAATGGATAATGTCCAACAAAACTGCTTGTGCAATTTCATAGATGATTTGGCAGTCACTGAAGTCAAGCTGTGCCTCCCAGAATCATGTAGATCGTTCATATATACTAATAACCAGGCTATCAACATTCTACATATGAATATTAGAAGTGTTAACAAGAATTTTGACGGTCTGGAATTACTGCTACTAAGGCTTGGATTTCAATGTGACGTAATAGTGTTGACTGAATGCTGGATTGAAAACGGCAAACCTTTTCCAGATCTTCAGAACTATAACTCAGCATATACTAAATGTTGTATTAACCAAAACGGTTGTATTATTGTGTATTCCAAAATTAACTTCGAGCTTAAGATAGAAGAACCGAATTTCCAAGATAGTAATTGTCTTCTGCAAAAAAGCTGAATATTGCTGTGATTGAAATTAAAGACTCAAGTTGAGTTAATCATTACTTTTTATTCAATAATCCACATAGTCATTACACTTACGTACTAAATCACACCAAAATGGTACAATTACTTTATAATACATTACATTTTGGCAAAGTGATGTAAAATGCATTGTTGTAAGTAGATACGGTTGCATAGGACTAACTATTGCGTTCTAACTAGAACCTTGGCGCAATAACAATCTTAGAAATTTATCACAAATATTATTTGTAAGTACCCACGAAACTATTATATGAAAATATTGAAACATTCTTAATCATTATTTAAGCGTACCTATATAAACGAAAATACTCAATAATTATAATTTGACATTTTAACAACAAACATTAAGCACTTGGGTAGTGAATAAAGGGACTAATTAAAAAACAAATGTGTGTTTTTATGTAAGTCATTAAATAGTGTGGATTTACATTAAATGATGTAGGGATGTAACTTTATTGTAATATATTGTTAGATTATATTACACTACTAATCAAAAGGAAAACATTATTAAAGTACACAAATTTTACACAGTTTACAATAATATTATTACATCTCTGAAACACTGCATATCAGGTTATTTTATTATAGTTAACTTAATGATTGATTATAAGGTCTAACAAAACATAATCGTTCTTTATGATGTGGTTTCCGTATAATTGGTAATAAAAAAAAAATCTAGCGCAGTTTATCTCCCATTTTTCATCTGCGCGTAGAAGTGTATCAGAATTACTATTTACTTTTCAAGTGTATGTCAGTTATTTTCTGTCAAAAAATCGTTTTTGACACTAATATATAGTCCAGTTAAATATTCAATCCCACATAGGTTCTTTTAATGCCTACCTTTTTTTATACTGTTAATTTTGTATTGAACCTAAAATGTTCATGAAATATAAACAGATACTAAATTCTGTTCTTTTGTTGTCTTTTCTCATTTCGCGTCTAACAAGAAAACATCTCGCACCCACATGCTAAGACTAAGTTATTGAATATGGCAAAGAAAATCTTATTGCGTCACTCGTTTGTCATTAGGTACATTAAACATACAATCCGAAAATACTTAAAACAATTACTATATACTGTATTGTTTTACGAAAGCTAGTACAAATAATTTAATGTTCTTAAAAGCATTGTCAGTATACATTACGTTTATGCACAAAAAAAAATCCTTTTGGAAAAAAATTACATATAACTACAGTTGAAGCTGGCTGGGACTCGCCTTAAGTTCTCTTTCGTTCAGTTGAGTATTCACTGGAAAGTACATACTACACAGTCGACTCCCATTCGGACTTAAATATTGTCCAAAAGTGGTTGTGGGCAACTTTCAGATATTACGGGAATCCCAATCGGCTACCTGAGTAGTAACAATAGACAAAACTAGTTTGTTTTGTAGACAGCGAAAAGAAGGCGTCGCGGAATCTTTCACACCGTTACACTAGAAATTCGATAGTAGACAGGTGCGCTCTGGCATTTCTGTGTAAATAATCAAGAGACTCCATATATTACAAAACAAAAAAGCTTTCGGTTCGCTGTCAGTTTGTAAGTCTTCGAAGATTTACAAGTAATTATTTCGATTGACCTTCTATCAAAAAGTTATTAATTAGCTCCTTTTGGCTACAACTTTCTCAACAAAAACAGTAAGAAGATACATTACAAACGTATACTGACAAATAATAAAGTTTACAAATGCTTAGTTGTAATATTGCACCTTACAAAACTGAAGAAAAAATTGTATTGATTGTAGTAACCGCGATTAGATAGAGCTTTGCAAGACCCAAGGCGAGGGATAGCTGATGTCGTGATTTCAAGTTCCCCTAGCAAGTACCAATTTTCATTGTAATTTTGAAAGATTTTTCCTAAACTTTTTACTGAATATTTTACTAATTCCAAACAAAAAGTACACAAGTTTTAAACTAAGCAAATGTATGCATTGCTAATAACTTAAATTTAATTGTAAAATTAGTTTAAATCAAAGTGATGCTACGAAAAAATCACACCTTACTGGCAAAAATATTCTCTAACATTAAATTCTATTCTTATAGAAAATTGTGACATTATATTTAATGACTTTAAAATGGAAGCATTTCTAACTTATATCTAGGACACACATTTCTTTCTATACAGCTGAGGTGTTTTTTCTTTCACAAAAATATTTTAAATTTCGTTCAATGTAAAATGGACGGCAGAACGTATAATATGCAAATAAAATGTGGTATCATAGTTTCTTTTTAATTGTTTTGTTGCCTTCCAAACTAAATACTAAAAATATTTTTCCATAACATAACTAATGAAATGCTTTTAAATCAAGCTGTACTATCATACAAAATTACAAATTTACGGGAGGAAAAATTTAAGTCATGTGCGGGATTCGAACCCGCGTCCATCCACCACTTTAGCCGGGGTATGCTCTAATCCAATTGAGCTAACATGACAATGAGTCCTAACTTAAATTTTTCCTATCGTTCTTTACTAATCGTATTGGGATGTGTACTTATCTACTGTATCAATATGACCTATATAATTACCATTTTCAAAATAATATATGTATTACATTTTCAAACTAGTGTGAACTATTCAACTAAACTATTAAACTATTCGGTTGTAAAAATTAAGACTCAAGATCAACATCTTCTCGAGGCGTAATTTTAGCACATTACATATTAACAGCTAGCATATCCAGTTATATAAACCATATATTTATAATTACAAATTATTGGAGCACAAAATATTTTGCTCCGGACGGGAATCGAACCCGCGTCCTCTGATTTCGGTTAGGCTAGTTATTATTCGGTGGCCGAATGGAATAGGCATCCGGGATAAAATATTTTGTGCTCCAATAATATGTAAATATTATTTTCACTTAGCACGCCATAGTGCTTGTAATCATATAAAAAAAACCATATTTATACCATAAATGAGCGCAAAGCTACCTAAGTACTAAAATATAACCTGTGACATATAAAATTATTACTTAACTGAAAAACTATAAACAACAATTTGAATCCAAAAAAAAATATACTTAAATACTAATTTGTGACAGCACTTATACCTATATTGAATTATAATAAAAAAATTGACTTTATTACACAATACATTTACGAACTGGGATATTTTCAGCGCGTACTGTTACACCTAATATATTGCTGACCTAGGCCCGAATCCCTCACAAACCTATTTACGCGTTGTCAGCAGTATTTTTCTCTATATAAACGGTGGCTTCCAAAATTAAGTGCTCAGATTTATTGTGATAGCTCCAGGAGCCACCAGACTCAGTACCAGTATACCCTTCAGGTGGAACCTCTGCCCAAATTAGTAGTTAAAAGTGAGTTGCGGGAACTTCAAAAGTCAAGTGTATATTAATATTTTTTTTTTTTTAATAAAATAAATGTGTGTGTGTCCATAAGTTGTTTTTTTTTAGACAACTGAATAGGTCCACACAACAGTACGATACAGACACAGAAGCAACTGTTTTTTTTCTTCAGTATAGATACATGCAGAAGCGAGTTTATCTGGAATCTGGTCGAGGAGAAAAGTAGACTACACGATGACAGTGCTTGCTGGTAACGAGAACAGTCAACGAACAACTCTAAGGCTAAGATTCAGAGACAAGTCTAAGCGTGAACTAATGCTTTAATCCGTCAAAATGTAGTGCTTAGTCTCATAATTGTATTCAGAGATGTCTGGTACAGCGCTTAAACTTAGCGCGTGCTATGCTAGCATGCACATTCTTTTATTTTAAATATTTCGAAAAATACATTCGTTTACATATATTATTATATGAATATTTTTTTATAATATATTTTATTTATCATCGACATATATAATTTACTATACTAATATATAACTACAAGCAAACAATTTTTCATTAATATTTTACCAATTTCGTTACAATAAAATAGCCAGTAATGCCCCATGTCAAAGATATTAGGATGTAATGTACTTTACGTTTGCTTACTGCAGTATATTTTCTCAATATAAAAGCTGTGATTTAACTTGTATAATATACCGTTAATAGACCTTTCAGTTAATATTTTCTCAATATTGTGTGATTTAACTTGTATAATATACCGATAATAGACCTTTCAGTTAATATTTTCTCAATATTGTGTGATTTAACTTGTATAATATACCGTTAATAGACCTTTCAGTTAATATTTTCTCAATATGGCTGGTGCAGTCGGCTGGTGCGGGAGCAGAAGCAGCCGCCCGACGCAAACGCCTAAAATATGCCAGTTTGGAACCACTGTATGAGTTCGTTCCTTTTGCCGTGGAGACGTCGGGCCCCTGGGGCTCTGAAGCCAAAAAATTAGTCCGAAACCTCGGCCGCCGTTTAAGAGAGAGAGGGCGGGACCCCCGATCTGGTTGGTTCTTGACCCAACAGATCTCCTTGGCGATACAACGGGGTAATGCGGCGAGTGTGCTGGGTACATTGGGACCAGGTGCCAAGTGCGGGACTTATTTAGAAGTAGAATAGAAGTAGAAATTTGACTCACGGTGTTATATCCGAATGTATATCAATTTGTTGTAATATTATATCTATAAGTATATTTAATTATTCTCAATATTGTGTGATTTAACTTGTATAATATACCGTTAATAGATCTTTCAGTTAATATTTTCTCAATAAAAAAGCTGTGATTTAACTTGTATAATATACCGTTTATAGACCTTTCGGTTATATAGGAATCCCTAATATGTTGGTTCATTATAAGAACAAAAAAAAACAAGGGTACACAATTACTTCAATATTACATTGTTTAATCAAATATCTCCAACTGAATTACTTATCATTTTCAGAAATCACAACTACAAAATAGTAAATAACAATAAAATTTTCTGTTAAATAATATTTTATTGTAATTTAATATTTCAACTACTATTACAAAACTATCAGAATTTCAGATTTATTTAACGTCTATGAACTCTCTTCTAGCCCAAATCTAGATTTTTATTTATTTAATAATTTTTAGTAATATTTCTTTTTACATATTTTTTGATTTTTCGATGTTTTTACTACAACTCTATCTTATTGCAATTTTGACTGAATACGTTGCATTGTTTGTGATGTACGTACTGTTACACTAATATATTGCTGACCTAGGCCCGAATCCGTCACAAACCTATTTACGCGTTGTCAGCAGTATTTTTCTCTATATAAACGGTGGCTTCCAAAATTAAGTGCTCAAATTTATTGTGATAACTCCAGGAGTCACCAGACTCAGTACCAGTATACCCTTCAGGTGAAACCTCTGCCCAAATGAGTACCAAAAGTGAGTTGCGGGAACTTTTAAGTCAAGTGTAAATTAATAATTTTATTTTTCAAATAAAATAAACGTGTCTGTGTCCATAAGTTGTTTTTTTAAGACAACTGAATAGGTCCACACAACAGTACGTATCAGATTTTACAAACGCTCACTTAATTTTACATTAAACTTATAGATGCTTACTTAGCGACTGCTTTAAGTACAAATGCTCAAAAATAACTTACTCTCAATGCACCTGACAACTCTAAAACTGACCTGTTATTAGGAACAAAGTTATAAAGGAAAATGAGACATAATTATCATGTTATGTGCACCCGGCTAGAGTATAAGGGGTACAGTATGTCAGCATATTCAGAAATAAGAGAGTTGATCATGCTTATTCACTTTTTTTTTTTATGCCTGATAGGTTAGCCTTTGACCACTATCTCACCTGATGGTAAGTGATGATGTGGTCGAAGATGTTGTACAGGCTAACCTAGAATTACTGGCTCTCAAGGACAGCTGCCGGAACACACCGTTAGGTGCTTGGCGACAGATTTTCAACTTGATTCTTGCGAATGGCCGATTTGTCAACTTATCGCATTGACTGTCATTCTTAAAGGATAACACGCCCGCGCAATTTGATTTGATTTATAAAAATAATACTGCATTCTTCGGTGCAAAGAAAGCGAATATAAATAATATGCAACACGCAAAACTAGGCTTTCAAGACATATTTATCTGCAGAAAACATACAGTGATAAAATGATTATGAAGTTCGACTCTTCCAACTCGCAGTTGTGAAAAAAAAAGCATTAAAGACTTGTCTTAGGGCATGGGTCAAAAACAGCATTTCAAGATGACATTCGTAGCTGTTTACAAAATCTTTCCTAACGGTGTAAGGAAACTTTCAAAACGCTGTTTTTGCCTAGAACGTTCCCAAACGAAGGAAGAATGTGATTTCCTTTTTATCATTTATGGGAGGAGGGGGGTGGGGGGGGGGGGGGTTTGCTAAATATATAATCGAGCACAAAACTGAGGATTTTATTGTTTTTTCGCTTTTCATAACGTCAAGAAGAAAATAATAATTTCGAATTATGACTCACTGATCACGGTAGCTTGTTTGGTAAACGTGGTTAAAGTTTTCCATGTGCTTACTGTCACACTCCGTATTTGAACCCGATGCGGATATAGTAGGTATAACATTCATATAATTTACTTCTAACATAGAGAAAGGACTAATGCTAGAAGCAATTAGTCCTTTCTCTATGTTTAGTAGAGTTGAGGACAATCATACACAATTGCAGCAAGCTTCAATAGTACATAGTTTCTAACCATGCCATATTTACAATTAATGAACATAATTCATCGTAAGTCAGTTTTTATTACGTTAAATTTGGTTCTAAAACCCCTTATACGACGACTTGTAAACCTTCTCACATAATTGATTGTCCTCTCTTACCAATGTGATTTATAAGACAAGGACAGATGATATAAAAAAGTTCACAAGTCGTTTTTTTTTCTTTAAACTTAGAGGTAATTATTAACTATAAGAAAGAATTAAGTAACAATTGTAAATAAGCTACCAAAATGGTAGAAATGTTAAAGTTACAACATTTAATATGACAAGAGTGCACTTAAATTTAGAATTTACCTATACCTGAACAAAAGAAAAAAAAATTAAACTGCACGCATCAAGTATGGCTATCGTTAAATCCGTGAAAATCTTTCAAAAATCAACTTTATTCCAAGGGAATAATTGACTTGATCAACGATATGACGCTAACATAATGCAAGTATAGTTTAGTGATAGTTCTGCCATAACTTCTAACTCAGAGACACCGTTGTGACGTCAGAATCGAGGAAGATGAACAGTGTGCGAGGAAAAAATCTACCAATGAAATCGCACGATCTATAATTCTAAAAAAATATTTAAAAAAAAATGGACCCGTCTACGACACCCAAAAGTGTGAAATAACTTGTTCAAGTCGGTACCATGATATTTCAAAAGTACCTATTATCACAATATTGTGTGCATCGTACCGACTTCGACAAGTTATTTCACACTTTTGGGTGTTGAAGTCGGTTCCATTTTTTGTTAAATTTTTTTTTTTCAATCTTTTTAGTGTAACTCAAAAACAACTTGACCGATTTGATGAAATTTAAATAGGGCCTAACGACAAGCATTAGCTTAAAAAAAACAAGAATTTTCAAAAGCGGTTCATCCAGTCAAAAGTAATGATGTAACAAAATTGAGAACCTCCCCTTTTTTGGAAGTCGGTTAATGAAGCGATCTTTTCGGTAGATTTTTTTCATTGCACAACGCATCTCTGATGAATACGCAGACTCGTCAACTATTATGCTTATAAGATAGAAGTTTGGACGGAATTATCACTGAATGAATTTTCTTTAAGTTAATTTTAATGTGGATTTCATTAACGTCTGCCTCTAAAATTAATGAACATCTATTAAGACTACGACAGCAACTGGAATTTATTAAGTTGAATATTCTTCAATGTATCTGAAATTAAAGACTAACAAACAAAATGCATTGACTTCCAAATTATTAGAACGAAATATATGCGTAGATTAAGTCTGAACAACGAAAAATCTGGGTAATGTCTAAGATATATATAAAACATTGTTTTTTATTTAAGCAGTCTTATAATAATAGAAACCGCTTTTTAGTTCTTTTTTATTTATAGCTGTTAGGATAGCCTTTGACCACTATCTCAACTGATGGTATGTGTTGATGTGGTCGAAGATTTTGTTCAGGCTAACCTAAAAACTGCAGCTATTGATTCGATAACGCGTCCATTTCAGAATTAACTACAGCATCATAGATTTTAATAATAGCTACAACAAGTTTATATTAATTCTGCACCTGGCTGGAATGCGATAAGAGCGCCTATATGACGTCATCAACGCCACGTGCTTGACCTTGGGTGTACGTGGATATGACGTCACGGACGCGAGCTCTAAATTACGTACATCACATTATCTTTCACAAACGCGGTTCAAAAGACTACTGAAAAAAAATGCCTAAAAATCTGTTTCAAAAACAACGTACCTTTTTTCTAAGCCATAGAAAATATGCTCATATAGACCTGTTTTTTTTTATGTAGGTATGTCCTATATTATTGATTTATTATCGTGCCATTCCTTAGTGATGTTTACAAATAAAAATAATATTAATATGAAAAAAAAATCTACAAAATAAAGTATGCGAATACAATGACATTAATCTTTGTGACGCAGACGTCAAACTTTCGATTAAATTATCCAAACGTCATTTCATATAATATAGAAAAAAATCTTCAAACAACATATAAATTGAAAAAAATAGCAAATGTGTAAACTGTCCGAGTCCAATTACAAACTAAAAAAAAAACACACCAAGTACAATGCAGGTGCTACTCGAATAACAAACCTTAGTTTTAATTACAACAATTTTGCGATCAATTGTAGTTATTTTCAGGCTCCAACTTTGTTGCGTCTTTTATTCAATAAAGAGTTGTTGCTCTGCTCCAAAGCTTTGATTTGTACCTGTAAAATAGTAAAAAAAATATTATTACGAGGAAAAGCAGTGATAGCCGAGCGGTATTAGCTATGGACTGCAGACACTGCAGTGCTCCAGGTCCATGGTTCGAGCCTCACCACCGGTTTTTTTTTAGGCTAGATAGGTTATCCTTTGACAACTATCTCACCTGATGGTAGGTGATGATGTGGTCGAAGATGTTGTTCAGGCGAAACCTAGAATTACTGGCTCTCAAGGACAGCTGCCGGAACACACCGTTAGGTGCTTGGCGACAGATTTTCTACTTGAGGGTGGTAGCTAGCCAGGCGGGCATTCGCAAAATGCCCTACCACTATGCTATAACGACTGCCATCCTAGGACAACAACCGGGACTGAGAGCTTAACGTGCCCTCCGAAGCACGTGCACGCTCAGTAGGAATGTCACCAGCGGTCACCCATCCCAGTCATGACCGCGGCGGACGTGGCTTAACTTTGCTGATCGGTTCAGAACGGCTAAGCTAACTTCGCTACGAGCGCTTTAAAAGGCTTAGCTTCGCCACACAGGAAGGACCACTTTGCGAATGTTCTTGAGAATTAGTAAAATTACAGGCACATGAGACTTAACGACTTTATGTGTCTCTGGGTGACGGGCGCAGTGCAATTCGTCACTTGTTGACGAAATGGATCTGTTACAGGCTTAACGTCGCACAACAATTTAAAACTTTTCAAATTTGTCTTGTGGTTCTCTGATCGTGGCGATAAAACGGGGTATTTTTAGTACTAACTTACAAGGACTTAGGCTTTTGGGGTCATATTTTCTTAAGTAATATTTAGTTTCTGAAAGCTTGTCCACCATTTGCCACCAACGCATACTTGCATATTTTGGTCACGTAATACGAAAGGGTGATGGGAACCTTGAGAAGCTTATTGTGGTTGGGAACACGGACGGAAAACGCTCACGAGGACGATCCCCAACCAGATGGACGGATCAGATTAAGGACTCATAAGTTCCACAACGTCATGCAAGATGCGATGAACAGAAGCTGATGGAGCCAGATCATCCGATCTAAGTGCAGACCATCTAACGATGACCACGATCCTCAGTCATGAGGGGACGACTACACAGAGAGTTTCTGAAAAACCTTTTATAATTCTCTAGAGGCATAATCCAGTAAACATTTTTATGAATAATATCACACCAACTAACCCGTTAGCATCAACAACCGTTAGCAACATCAACACACTACCAAATTGCTAAACCACAGTTTTCCAAATAGCAATGATGGTTTTAAAAAACCGAGTGTTGAAGTCGGTTCCATTTTTTGATAAAAAAATCTTTTATTTGTTTCAGCGATGCAAGATTTGGAGCTGGATTAGAAGCTCGTATCCAGGATACGCATGAAGCAGACAAACTGGCATTGAATTAATTTTCTTCTCGCAGGTTCTAATTCTGTACGTGACTATAATTTTTCCGCTCGTAATTTTTTAATTTAATCCGCGGTGCATGCGTTCTTGCAAATATAAAATTTGAAAATAATATAGTTGCGTTGTCATTTAAAAAATTTAAACCTAATTGCAAAAATTAGTCTTTTTTGTAGTACAACGTAAGTTGCACTATAGATGTCGTTTCATCCCCATACGATGGTAATGAACGAGAGGACAAATTAGAGCCATGCGTCATATCTCATGTTGGCTTAGCGGTTAGAGCATACCTCGGCATTAGGGGTGGATGGCGCGGGTCCGAATCCTGCCCATGACTATAATTTTTCCTTTCGTTGTAATTTTCTAACACAATGTACATGGTAAGTTTACAAAGGGGACAAAATAAATACACAGAAGATATAACGGCAATTTAAATACACAAAGTACGAAGTTTAGATACACAAAGAATACAGTTTAAATGCACGAAGGACATAGTTTAAATGCACGAAGGTTATAGTGTAGATGCACTAAGGACATAGTTTATATACATAAAGGATATAGTTTAGGTGGGAAGGAAATAGTTTAGATGCACAAAGGATATAGTTTATATGCACGAAGGATAAAGTTTATACGCACGAAGGACATGGTTTATATGCACGAAGGACATAGTTTAGATACACAAAGGACATAGTTTATATACATAAAGAAAACAGTTGAGATGCACGAAGGACATAGTTTAAATGCACGAATGACAGTCAATACATACAATAGAATACTAGGTGAGTGAAAGGGTGGTTATAACGCACGCGTGTGATCACCTGATCGTAGTCGACGCGCATCGTGGCGAGGGAGCGCGTCATCTCGTCCTGCACGTCGGCCCACGTCTCGCCGCTCTCTCGGAGCATTGTGTCCGTGTATAGTGGGGTCTGTGGGACCCGCGTGAACTGACGGATCCAGGGGGACGCCATTACCTGAGGGTTAAGAGATTTTTTTTTTATTTTTTTTTATTGCTGATAGGTAAGCCTTTGATCACAATCTCACATGATGGTAAGTGATGATGTGGTCGAAGGTGTTAACAGGCTTAACCTAGAATTACTCTGGCTCTCAAGGACAGCTGCCGGAACACACCGTTAGGTGCTTGGCGACAGATTTTCTACTTGAGGGTGGTCGCTAGCCAGGCGGGCATTCACAAAATGCCCTTCCACCATGCGGTGAAGCTCAAGCCAGCGGCGGGATTCGAACCATGGACCTGCTGCGCGGCAGTCCAGAGCCAAAGCCACTGAGCTATCACTGCTTCAAAAGAGATTTGTTCAGTTTGTGAGTAAGACATTTTAGGAAATCTACTCAGCCATATTTCCTGTAAGAAAGTATATGTCGAAGTTTAGAGACTGGATCAAGCTGAAAAAGATATAACTTCTTTCCTGAATCGGATATTTTTTTATCACCGATCTCATCCTTATGAAGTTAAGTTAAAATAAAACGTTATTAAAATTGTAAATACATTTTAAATCAATATAATTAAAGATATTAAAAAGACTATATTTCACTGTCGCGTACAGCAAATCTAATAGAACAACTGCTAGACGAAAATTCGGAAGAATATGTATATATTTTTCCACACTTGGAACTTTTATTTGCCCACGCTGATTATATAAACGGATCTTGATTTATGGGCGAAGTCGTACTGAACTAGTCTGTAGTCTACAAATGAAATCACTTGATGTATGATACGAGTATGTTTTGGCAGGATCTACAGAGAGCAAGCCGCAGATAAGATTATTCGCGTCGGACGATACATTCGACTACTCCGGCTCATCAAAGATTTATTAACCCAGTCTGATTTCTAAGTAATCCATTGATATACGAGCCAGTCTTAATTCTACAAATAAGCCACTAGGATCTACAAAGAGCATGCCGCGGGTGAGATTCTTCGCATCGGACGAAATATTCGACCAAATAAAGATTTACTGATCCAGTCTGATTGTCTAAGTAATCAATATACGAGCCAGTCTTGATTCTAATGATAGAATCAGACTCCAAAGTCATACTGGGATGGTCTCATTATACAAACGAACTCACTTGATGGATGGTAAGCCGCTTCGCAGGGTCTACAGAGAGCATGCCACGGATGAGATTCTTCGCGTCAGACGATACATTCGACCAAATAAAGAATTACTGATCCAGTCCTAATCTCTATGTAATCCATTGATATACGGGCTAGTCTTGATTCTAATGATAGAAAATCAGACTCCAAAGTCGTACTGGCCTAGTCTAATGAGATTCTTCGCAATGGAGGAAACATTCGACCAACTAAAGATTTACTGATCCAGTCTGATTCTCTAAGTAAACTCCCTTGATACACGGTCCAGTCTTGATTCTAATGATAGAATCAAACTCCAAAGTCATACTGGGCTAGTCTAATTCTACAAATGAACTCACTTGATGGATGGTAAGCCGCTTCGCAGGGTCTACAGAGAGCATGCCGCGGATGAGATTCTTCGCGTCGGACGATACATTCGACCACTCTGGCTCAGGAAAGTCGTACTGTCCAAGTCTGATTCGCTGAAATCATAAATAAATAAATAAAAAATCAATTTATTGCCTTTACCAAATTTACAAGGAATTATAATTGAAAAACTATCTTATTTTATTTTAAGGGCAACAGGATTATGCTCAGCTTGTGCAGCGTTAGTCCCTTTTCACAGGAAAAAAAAGCTGCGCTGTTTTTCAGCATATCCCTACTCGGGCAGATGTTATTAGATTATAAAAGGTTTTCTTTGGATATGACTTTAGGCTCACAGTTGGGGGCGTACTGTCTGCAGGCTGACTCAGAGCCGTTCTTCTTTTTAATTATCAACATCAGCCAGAATACGTTGACTGTTTTTTTTATTTATAGATTATAGGCTAGCCTATGACTGCTATCTCACCTGATAATAACTGATGATGTGGTCGAAGATATTGTTCAGGCTCTCCTAGAATCATTGGATCTCAAGGACAGCTCTCAAGGATCAATGGCTCTCAAGGACAGCTCCCGGAACACACCGTTAGGTGCTTGGCGACAGATATTCTAATTTAGCGCGGTAGCTAGGTAGCCGGGCATTCGCAAAATGCCCTACCACTATGCTATAACGACTGCCATCCTAAGACAACAGCCGGGACTGAAAGCTTAACGTGCCCTACGAAGCACGTTTACGCCCAGTAGTAATGTCACCAGCGGTCACCCATCCCAGTCATGACCGCGGCGGACGTGGCTTAGCTGATCGGTTGAGAACGGCTAAGCAAACAAAGGTCGTCGAACAGAGTTTCCTTTTATGGAACACAATGAACGGCTATTAGCCAATTGTTACCATTGATTACCCGCAACTTTAAGATCTCTTCAGACCACCTATTGGGGTACCAGCTCTACGTCTTCCGGTGTCTTTTCTTCCCCATCGGTTATCAGTGTGGGCCGCCCATTGCCACTTCAAATCGAAAATTCGGAAAGCTATGTCGAGGACTTCGGTTCATTCTTTACCGTTCAGGATTTCATCGCGCAAAGAAACTGAGCATAGCTCTCTCAAGCCGGGAGGCCGGTTTGTACATATTAGGGTTTCAGCAAATAAATGTATAGTTTTCTTACCTTCTTCATACCCGGCGATATAGCGAGGCCGTGGTTCGAATAAAACGGCGGGAAACCACACAGCAAGATGTACATCACTACGCCGAGGGACCAGATGTCGCATGATTTGTCGTATTTCTCTGGACCTAGCACCTGAAAAACGACAATATGAGTTTTTTAACTATGAGTTTATTACGAGTACTAATAAATTTTACAAGGACGCATATGGCACGCTCTACGGTGTAAAAGTAGCGGTATCCGTACTAATATAAAAAATGCGAAAGTAGCTCTGTCTGTCTGTCTATCTGTCTCGCTTTAACGCCAAAACTTTACCGATTTAGATTAAATTTGGTATGGAAATAGTTTGAGACCCAGGAAAGGACATGGGATAGTTTTTATCCATTTACTTAAAAAGAGGTTAATGTTTTTGCTCGATAACTGACATACGCGCGGTCGCGGCCGCGGTTGGAAAGCTAGTGTAAATATATTTATATAAGTAGCGTATACATGATAATCAACGCATCATTTTTTGTGTACTACAATTATTTTACAATTATATGAATCCATTGTTATATCCGAAGACCGCTATATCCTCCTCAGGCACTCCGGCACTGCATATTATTCGGATGCAGGAATCGTACTGTTATACGGAGTCCGTGAAATAGGTTTTTAAAAAAAGATATTTAAATACACAAAAAATATTATAAAAGTTTATTTTATAGAAAATAGTAAAATCGACATAGAAAATCTAGATTGACCGACGCGGATGGGAGACGGGTAAAGACTGAGGTGAGTAAGTGAGGGGTATGGGAAGGTATAAATGCTTGATTAGCTGAAAGGGGTTGATTTAGGATGGGTCAGCAGAACAGTATAGGGAAGTGGGGTATAACATCTCCCCCGACAAGAGTAAACTTACCATATGAAGGAAGTTTACAAGGGTAAGGCAAAATAAGGTGAGTACAAGGATAATGCAGATTTCAAGAGTAAGGTAAGTTTAAGGTAAGGATGCGTCTTACAAAGTTAACATTAGCTTATTCTATAACTAAATACAGTTGATTATATGTAGGTACTTATTATACTCTTAATCTAGGCATAGAAATTTCTTCTTCTGTGGATATCTCCTCTTCTACTTGAGTAGGAGTCTTTTTACATAGAAGCGGTAATCTAAAGTTATTGGATTTGCAATAATATATTATGAATATAAAAAAGGAAGTCGTGAAAATTATATTAAGAATAGGGAAGCTAATGTGATTTTTGAAAATATTACCATTGTTGTTAATAAAACTGTCAAGTTCTGTAGATATCAGATCTGTCTGACCCTTAAGGTTTTTGAGTTGATCAAGGTTCATGTTTGAAATAGTCACAGTAGATGTGTTTACGTTAAATTTTTTGAATGTGTTTATATTACAACACCTGTCATCAATGAGGTTAAAGTCTGATTGTATATGTGGAATGTTGACTTCCAAGTTGAGCATTGCCAATAGCTTTATATTTCTGCAAAACGCCACACACTGTGGTTCAAGTGACAAAATACCTGTTCCACTTATAGTTATTTCTTTATTTTGAGAATTACATTCTAATGTTAATTTAGTAGGTCGTGATTGTACAAAAATCCAGTTATTATGTCCAAGATTTTGCCAGATATCAATATTGCCGTGAATAAATTTTGTTTCGCATTGTGGAGGTAATGATTTTATGATTTTTGTCATAATTTCTACTTCGCAAATAGGATTCGAGTTCACTGATAAAATATTGGAAATATCACACGCAAGATTACCATTAGATAATGATTTACAAGAGTTTAGATCGTTTAGTGTACAGTACGTAGATTTATCTCTACTTAGCGCTACATAGTTAACAGTAGGAACAATCAACGCATACGATTTTGGCATGCTTATATTATGTGGTATCGGAACTGGTATTATCTTATAGAGATCATATTCGATATGGTAAACTAATGGGATTCTTAACACAAATACAATATTATTTACACTATAGTAGGCAGCAAGTTCAGAGATTTTTAAAAGTACATTAATATTTTTTACACTTATACTTACAGGGAATTCTTTATACTTAGGGAGATATCTTAAACTACCTTCAATATCAACACATAGTTGAGTCGGAGTAGCAACTGAAGGGTGTAATGCGTTGCTATTTGCAAACATTATAGAATTTACAATATCTTCCAACTTAAAGGATATAGTAAGTAAACTAGCGTGAAGAACGTTTAGGACTTCACTTAACTTATTTCTAAATAGTAATTCGTTAGTAACTAAAGATACATTTTTAAGCAGATTATTAGTGACTTCATTCAGACGAACTTCATTGCTTAAAATAATTTGTAGAGTTTTATTAAAGTTTAGAATCGCAGATTCAGATATAAAAATGTTTCGTTTTATTAGGTGAGCTAACTTTTTATCGTTTGCGTGGAGTGACTGAATGGCGTCATTATATTTTTCAGAATCATCATCATCCATGGTACCAAACAACTTTTTCATTACTGTACCTATACCAGCAAACCAAGTAGATCTTTTATTTCTAGTAGATAACATATGAGATATCGAATCGTAATCTCGAAGAATGTCATCATAGAGGGAGGTAAGTGGTTGAAGTGTGTTTAAACATCGAAAATCGTCAATAGCTTTATTTTTTTCGCATAAGGTTCTAAAAGTATCAAGAATATTATTAATATTTGCTAAGTGTGGTTTAATAAACTTTAAATCTACGGGGATAATGAAATGAACATGATCATTCACTAGTTTTAAAGTGCTGACAGGGTCGAAATAAATACCAGGACTTTTATCCAGTGGTGTAACGAGTTCCTGAGCCAAGGATGTCGCAAGAAGAAATAGTAGTATGGTTCTGAAAATTTAAAATATAGTATTAGATATTTATACAGAGTTAGATGTCGCTAATTTAATCTCGTCAATGTGATGTCGTACATGTCGTCTGTCTATTTGTAGTGTCACAGTATTGTTATCATGAACCTGAATAACTTTATATGGACCTTTCCATATAGGAGACAGTGCTTTTCTAAGACGTAGGTGATTTTTCAGATAGACAAGGTCTCCGACTTTATATATCCGCGGTTTAGTATGGGTATCATAGTATTTCTTTGAGTTCTCCTTTGATTGATGAATGTTTTCTATAGCCTTTTCTCTGGAATACTTAAGTCTGTGACCAAGCATTTTGAGGTATTCCGGATATGTGGGGTCAGAAACAGAGTCATAGATGGAGTCAGGCAGGAAAGGTTTTTGGCCGAATAAAAGTTCATGAGGTGTATAGTTTGTCGTACAGTGGATGTTAGTGTTGTAAGTCATTATAGCAGTGTAGACGTAACGGGGCCAGTTGTCTTGGTTATCATTAACGAATGATTTGAGGTATTCCTTGAGTGTGGAATGACTACGTTCTAACGCGCCTTGCGTCTGTGGATGGTAAGGAGTTGACCATAATTGTTTTATCTTTAGGAATTCGCATGTTTTCTTAAAAAGCTCTGCTGTGAAGTTAGTCCCCTGGTCTGTTAGAATGGTCTTAGGTATTCCAAAGAGGGATATAAAATGTAACAGGCATTCACTGGTTTCTTCAGCAGTTGTTGAACGAATTGGATATGCTAGAGAGAATTTAGTGAGATCGTCTTGTAGGGTGAGAATGTACTTTAATTTAGCAGGTCCGGCTTCTGGTAATGGACCGACGATATCCATTGCAACACGTTGAAAGGGTGATGTGGACGTAGTGGTAATTTGCATAGGAGCGCGATTGACTTTCCTAAGTGCTTTATTTTCTTGGCAGAGTTTACACGATTTGACATAGTTTTCTATGTCACTGCGCATTGCTCTCCAATGATACTTCTCTTGGATTCGCTTCAGCATTCTCACACTGCCCAAGTGTCCAGCGATGGGTATGTCGTGATTTTCACGAAGAATTTTCTTTACTTCACTCAATGTTGGGAATATTATTGAGTTACGATAAATAGTAACGAATATATTAGTGTTGTGAAAGAGGAATAGGATGATGTTGTACAGTTTTGTATACGAATGTGCTTCAAAAGGATTTTTGAAATCTGTGATACTGAATCGACTTACAGTTTTATTGATAAGATCGTTTCGTAAGTTCTTTAAACAGGTGTATAAATCTTCATAAGATGCATTGTCGAAATGATTGACTTTAGTAAAAAGGAAATAGATAGACTGGCCTTTGTAATTAAAATTTATGAATGAATACAGAGTCCTTTCTTTGTTAAGAATTTCTTCTTTGTTTTCTAATTCACTTAGTATATTATCTACATGAAGATTGCTTTCATCGAGGTCTATAGAAGTAGGGATGACGATTATGTTGTCAGAACTCTTAAGTACATTAGTTTTCGACTCCAGAATTTTCGCGTTAGATGTAAACGATTTACTGCTCATTGTTTTTAGGAATTTGGAATAGTTTTCATTTATGGTGCTTAAATTTTCTGTATTTAAGGGTGTTTGAGAGTTTTGTTCAATTACAGGTTCATCAAGATCGCCGGGAGAATTGCTGTCAGGATCGAGTCGTGATGTAGAAGGTAAGTTAAGATCTGTTGCAGGTTCAAGTTGGGATGTCGTAGGTATGTTTATATTTGTTTCAGTGTCCAGTCGCGATGTCGAAGGTAAGTCAGTGTTATTATCTATGTTTTTATCAGTTTCAGGAATCATAGAGTTTGGCGGTTGCTGTTCGAGCAAAGGATCTTGTTGCGGATTAGGTAGGTCAAGAGGGATGAAGTCAATTTCAGGATCACCGCTAAACGGGCTGATGGTTTCGTCAAGGTCAAAGGGATCGCCATTGTGTATTGGATTTACAGGGTACCTAGAAAGGGCGTCAGCAGCAGCATTAAGCTTTCCTTTCTGGTAACCGATTTCGTATTCGTATTCTTCAAGCTTGAGACGCCACCTTTGTAATTTACTACTAGGATCTTTGTGATTAAAGAGCCATTTTAGGGGACGATGGTCTGTTATGATTTGGAATTTACGTCCATACAGGTATGGGCGGAAAGTTTTGCAACCGAAGATTATAGCGAGGAGCTCTTTTTCAGTTGTGCTATAGTTGGATTCACTTTTGTTTAGTGTTCGAGAGGCATATGCGATTGGTCTGTCTTGACCATTTGGACCTTGTGACAAAACGGCACCGATTGCGTGATTAGATGCATCGCATGTCAGGATAAATGGTTTGGAGAAATCTGGGTAGATAAGGACAGGAGCAGTGGTAAGTTTATGTTTAAGTTCGTCAAATGCAAGTTGTTGTTTGTGTTCCCATAAAAAGGGAGAGTCCTTTTTCAAAAGTAGAGTCAGTGGTTTAGCTATCTTAGAAAAATCAGGGATGAATCTCCTGTAGTAAGAAACAAGCCCTAAGAACGATTTTATGTCCTTTGGGGACTTAGGAATTGGAAATTCGGTTACTGCTTTTGTCTTTTCTGGGTTAGGTTTAACGCCATTTTCAGTTATTACATGGCCTAGGTATGCAACTTCACGTCGTAGAAACTCACATTTATCAGGTTGAAGCTTCAGATTAAAATCTCGCAATCTTCGGAACACTGACGATAGGTTTTCGATGTGGGAATTAAGATCGTGACTGTAGATAACGATATCATCCAAATATACAAAGCAGCGCACGCCCTGGAGGCCTGATAGAGCAGTATTCATCAGACGCTGAAAGGTGGCGGGCGCATTTTTTAATCCAAATGGCATACGATTGAATTGATAGTGACCTTGAGGGACACTGAAGGCCGTTTTGGGTGCGTCATCATCATTGATGAGGATCTGATGAAATCCTGAAGCAAGGTCAAGGGTAGAAAAATATTTGCATTGGCCAAGTTGATCTAGAATCTCTGATATTTGAGGAATTGGATAGCTATCACCTACGGTGATATCATTAAGTTTTCGATAGTCGATAACGATGCGCCATTTCCGTTCACCAGAAGCATCAAGTTTTTTTGGGACGACCCAAATTGGGGAAGACCACGGAGACATAGACGGTTCGATGATACCTTGATTTAGCATATGGTCAATTTGTTTTTTAACTTCATCTTTGTGCACTTCAGGGAAGCGGTAAGATTTCACATGAATGGGATTTTGAGATGTTGTCGCAATTTCATGCTTAAGCGCATTTGTATGAGATAATTTATCTCCTGGGACATAGAAAATATCTGAATATTCAGAGCAGACATCATGAAGTGCATTAGCTTCTTCAGAGTTAAGATGTGATCCTCTTAATAAATTTAGTACTTCTTGTGTACGAAGATATGAGTCAGTTTCTGTAGTTTCACGTGATACAGTGGCATTGATAAACTCTAAAGGTTCATCAGAATTTACTGGGATAAGAGTTATGCTCAGGTCAGATCTCAGGGTCACTGGGGTTTCAGATACATTAACGACGGATAAGTTGACTCTTTTGTTATGTTTTACCGTTACAATGCAATTAGCAATTAGAATATCTTCGTGACATAGGTAATCAAGAACAAGTCCTTCTCTCAATTCCGGATTGGATACAGAACATTCAATGATAGTCTCCGTACGAGGTTGAATAACATAGACCGGATCGCAAAATAAGAGCGGTATTGATCTATTTTTTATCAACAATAAGCTTTGATTATAGTCAATTGTACATTCTAGGTCGTTAAGTAAGTCACTACCTATTATTCCATCATATGATAGATTAATTTCGTTTACAATATGAAAATCATGACTGATCTCGGAATTCGGAAACAGTTTCATTGAGAAGTGGCCTAGAGTGCGTGTAAGTTCACTGTTTATGTCAATACCTTTCAGAAGTATTTGTTTCATTCTCACTAGAGGCTTATTTTTTGAAATGGAAGAGGATTTTACTAAACAAACTGTGGAACCTGAGTCGACTAAGAACGTTAAAGGAGAATCTGCGAGTTCAGTTTGTATGAGCACATAAGGTAAGAGTCGCTTAGATGTATTAGACGTCACTTCAAAGATAGTTTTGTCAACATCATCGTCAGATTCGTTGTCTTGGTTAATGGCTTTAGAAGTTTGGGCATCGGCTTTGAAGACTTCATTTCCCGTGCGACACCTTGTATCGAGAAATTCTACTCGTTTAAATGATTGGTCCTGTCGTAATCATTCTGATCATGTGTTGGATGAAACAGGGCATTGTCAGCGGCATAGTAATTTTCATCATAATGTGGTGCTGAAGCATCATGATGATGGACGTTGTGTACAGCACGATTGTTATTATTGCTGTTATTATTAAAGTTTGGGTTCCCCGCACTTCGAGAGTTGAAATTAAAGTTTTGGTTACGACAATTATTGTTAAATTGACGCTTACGACAATTTTCGATGCTGTGGCCTATATTTTTGCAGTAGCGACACACTAAAACATTTGAACTGGAAGCCCCGGGATGATTCCAGGGTTGGCCTTGAGGTCTGGAGTTTGAATTGGACGGTCCTGGTTGATTCCAGGGCTGGCTCGTAGGTCTAAAATTAAAGGAGTTCTGACGGTGTTGTGTTTGTAGGTTGCTGTTGGATGAAGATAACTGATGTTTTCTGTTAGAGATTCCTAAAATGTTTTCTTCGGCAGAAGCAAAATTTATTGCTTCGTTCAAGGTATTAGGATCCTTGCATCTCACAACTGTAGATAACTGTGGGTTTAAGCCTATTGTAAACGTATTCAACGCTAAGTCCTGCATCGCGGCTACGCGGCCTGCAAGTTCGTCTTTTTTCTTGGTAGGTATAGAAATATTAATTTCAGTTAGAAGTTTTGCTAGGCAGGATTCAATTCGCAGAGAATATTGGCTTACAGATTCGTTTCGACCCTGCTTACATTCTTGAAGGTCTGAGAGTAGGTAGGAATAATGTTTGACATCACCGAATTGCGTCTTTAAAAATTCTTCAAGTTGTGACCACTTCGCAAACTCTTTGACGGCACATGCTGTTTCAGCTTTACCTTGAAGTCGGCTTAGTATGTATTTTAGTAGAATGTCAGTTTGTGAACTTGACGCTAAGTTTATTGCATTGCGACAGTTATTTAAGAAAGGGCTAAGAGCATCCCTTGAACCATCAAAAGTTCCAATAAATTTAATTAAAATATTAAGGTCAATTTCCGACATTTTTACTTGGGATTCTTCGTCTTTGACGTCCTTAGATTTAGTCATTAATTAGTACAATTAACACTTATAATGTTACCAATGACTTTGTGACCTATTTGATTATTATATTAAATGTTAAACATACAACAATGCAGGGCAGGTACAAACAATTAATTAATCTGTAACTGGCTTAAAACGGTGCAGAGACTCAGTGATCGTGCAGTCTTATCAGTTCGTAGAAATGCAACGCGGTTATGCGTGGGCGAAAGGCGACTGGGACTTACTGTTGCTTATTCTAAGCTATGCTATGAATTAGATACTTAATGCTTAATCTAAAAATAGAAACTTGTAGAATATTTACGTTAGATAATGAAATGTCTTTTACTATAATACACGAAAACACACAGTCACAGGAACAATAGTTTTGACTCACTGAGTTAGCAGGAACATATTGGAGCTGGAAACTCTTCGAAGTGGTACAAGGGACCTGGGTCGAGCAGATGCAGTGTCACAGGATGCAGCGGGTATACTTTTGTTTTTCAGGTTTTAGAGCGTTTCAGGATTCAGCGGGAACAGCGAACTCTCGAACGGGAAACAGTGGATACAGTGCGATGTTTCAGGATACAGTGATTTTATTTTGAGGATGCGGTGATCTTCTTCTGGATACAGCGGATACAGCGATTTTTCTTTCAGGATACAGTGGATACAGCGATATTCTCGGGGATATTGTAGATGATTTGTCTTCAGGATGCAGTGGATTCGGAGATTGTAGAGTTCAAGTAAGTTATTATCACTATTTTCACAGATTTTCACTTTTATTTTCAAAGTTTTTTCACAATTTCACAGTAGTTCACAGAATTGAGGCGTTCCGAGGGATTTCGATATCCCATTTACGCTGCCACCAATGTTATACGGAGTCCGTGAAATAGGTTTTTAAAAAAAGATATTTAAATACACAAAAAATATTATAAAAGTTTATTTTATAGAAAATAGTAAAATCGACATAGAAAATCTAGATTGACCGACGCGGATGGGAGACGGGTAAAGACTGAGGTGAGTAAGTGAGGGGTATGGGAAGGTATAAATGCTTGATTAGCTGAAAGGGGTTGATTTAGGATGGGTCAGCAGAACAGTATAGGGAAGTGGGGTATAACAGTACCCTACTTAGTACATATTATGTTCAGAAAGTATATTTTTAAGACCACTAAATATCCACCTGGCTTAAACTTGATATCCGATTTTACATGCTGTATTTAAAAAAAAAATGTGTGCACATCTTTTTTTTATTGCTGATAGGTAAGCATTTGGCCACAATCTCACTTGATGGTAAGTGATGATTTGGTCGAATGTGTTAACAGGCTTAACCTAGAATTACTGGCTCTCAAGCACAGCTGCCAAAACACACCGTTAGGTACTTGGCGATAGATTTTCTACTTGAGGGTGGTCGCTAGCCAGGCGGTCATCCGCAAAATGCCCTTTCACCATGCGGTGAAGCTCAAGCCCGCGGCGGCATTCGAATCATGGGCCTGCTTCGCGGCAGTCCATAGCCTATGCCACAGAGCCATGACTGCTTCAAATCTCGAGCAGAAATCGAACACACGTCGCCCAGTTTTTTTACGTATAAACTAGTAATATGCCGGTGGATAAATTTGATACCACTAGTTCTGCAAACAATCAACCGACACCCGCACATCAACGAAAGTCCTTGTGAGTGTTTAAGAGAATTCAAGGAAGTCAATTTCGCGTTGCTCACAAGAGCTCGGCCTTTCTCAGTCCACAACTTGGCGAATTTTGCATTGTGACTAGGGCTTGTCCCGTACAAAATTCAACTGACGCAGGAGCTGAAGGTAAAAGAAAAGAAAGTTTAGGACAGATGGCAACGGACCCTTATTTTCATCAAAAAATCATCTTAAACAATGGGGCCCATTTCTGTATTTCTGGACCATTGGGTCAACAAACAAGATTGTCGAATTTGGGACGATAACAATCCACATGTGATCCAAGAGCGTCCAATGTATCCCGATAAGTCACTGTTTTGAGTTAATGAGAGTCAATTTTTTCTACATTTGGGAAGGCGGCGTCATCTGTCTCATATTTCTTTGAAAACGACGGTTGCAAGGCCATAACCGTCAACGGCGAGCGCTATAGATCAATGAATACCCTTATTTTGGCATAAATTTGATGATATGAACACTAACGGATGTAGTTTAAACAGAACTGCGCTACGAGCCACACAGCTCATACTACATTGGGCATTCTGCACGAGCAAGTCGAGGGCATGGTCACCTCAAGTGGAGGTGAAGTGAACTGGCCACCGAGATCGTGCGATTTGACTCCGATAGACTTTTTCTTTTCTTTTTGGTTTTTTAAAGGTCCGTAGTTCTATGCGAATAAGCCACAAACCACAGCGGCCCTCAAAGCCAACATAACAAACGCCATCGGTCCAAATTCAGCCTGATTTAAGCTCCAGGAAAGTTGGACAATTCGGATGCGCGTCACCCAGATAATGGCACCGATAGGCCATTCAAACGAATAATAAATTTCGATGATATCTCACACACACTTGGTTTTATTTAAATTTAAAGATAGGAAGCGCTTAGTGAAAGATCTTTTATTTAGAAATATTGCCTATTATGTTTCCTTCTTTAATAAAATTTATTTGCGTATTATGAAACCCCTTAAGGCTCGGAAATTACGAAATAGTGCCAACATGATATGGAAAATCTCATAAACCAGGTACCGGATGGTACTGCAATTTAAATACACGATACTCAAGGATATAAGTAATACTTTCATCGATTTCAAAACATGTTTCCTAATAATTGGCTCGATAGAAAAAAATCTCAAAAACACCTCTGAAAATAGAGGATTCCTACTTTTTCCGCCAGATTTTAGTGTATTAAAAATTGGATTTTTTTTCTAAAATATTGATTTTTTAAGTACAATAAATTTCATTGATTATTTTAATCCAAAAAAAGCACAGTTAATGCGTACTGAGCCTGTTTACAAAATGTCACATACGCCCTTTCATTCCGAGAAGCGTTAACATCATGTCGCACTATTTACTCCAGCGATCTACGTATATTGCTATCATCCTCGCTCATATCGCGGTCAGCCGCGTCATGCGTCGGACCTGTGTCACTTTTCTCGGCGATCTCAATTAAAATAAAACATGGGTAAAATTATAAATAAACGCTTTGGGAATGCAAAAAATCGTCAAAAACGCATGATGGACATAATAAGGTAAGCATCTATGGCTTCCTTTCTCCATGTACCTATGTATATATCTCTTATATTAATGAAATTATGATATGATTGTGAACCCTAACGCAATATAAAAAACACTTCAAACATTTTACAAGACATAGGTACAACTTTAGCTACCTAAAATAATTATTATAAGCAATATTCAGAATTTTTCGTAATGAATGTGTTGTAATTATTTTAGATGGATCATGATTAATTTATACAGTTTCTGACAATAAGGCACACAGGTTATGTACATAATTTTCGACAAATCAATCGTCGTTCAAATAGCGCATAGTAAGTGACATCGCTTCGCAATTGAGAGGCACGTGGATCGAATCCAGCGTAAAGAGATTCTTTTTGGTCTAATTTTAATTTTACGACATAATTCTTAATAATACAATAATAATTTTACGTATGTACGTGGACCAATATAATGTGTCTGACAGTAAGGCATAAACGATATGTGTGTAATTTTCGACACCTTGGTCAATGATTGTATAGTGTGTAACTACTGAAGTCGAATCAGAAGATCGAGTACCGTGGATCGAATCTCACATACCTACATTCTTTTTGGTGACTTTTTTATTTGTATTACTTTTTATTTGATACGTATTATATTTACGTATAATTAAGTTTTCTGACGCGTATTCAATTTACGATTACAATGCTTGCAAATTTATTAGGTATCTCGAGTTTCCATGTTTTCATATAATTAGAGAGTTTAGTATATCTAATGAACGTGAACATTAAATAGGTACTACCTAATCTAGCTACCTGAACACGTTTTTTCATAGATCTCGAAAAAGTATGTCTTGGATGGACACGAGTTGCCACAGCGTAATAGTTACAGTAGAACAACATTTTCAATTTACTACAAAGCTATGTTGAGTAAACACCGTCCTTCTGTCCACTACTATAGAAAACACAAACTTTCATACATGGAAAGTTATTGAAATATTCATGGTATTATCGAGTACGTAATATATTAGTACATATAAATTAGTAGTAAAAAGATGGCCGTAAACGTTTGATGCGATAGAGATAATGAAATTCTGAAATGAAAACTTAATACAAAAAGATGAAGCCTAAGCTTCTGCTTTAGAATGAGACTTTCCATGGTTTTCTTGAATAGCATAAGAATTAAGAACTGACTAAAAGAAAATGAAATAATTAGCACCATACCAATACTTACGTAAGAACATCGAGTAAGGTGCATTATAGAGGACTTAACTATAACGCCCTTAATAACCAAAGTGTAGCGGATATACTACCAAAGAGAGTATTCCCCAGGACGTTTTGGTGTTAAGGGGCGGCCGGTAATTCAACAAAAGTTAAAATTATACACATTATAGCCATTATGTTTTTAAATGTTACATCTTCTGTGTTGTATAAACAACATATGGTAGCCATATAAACAACCCCATATATTGGATAGGAGGATGCTTCTTGGTTATTGATACTATCCCATAACTTACTTACCAATAAAATTCTTACCCCCGGTTTCTGAAACGCAAATCAGCGACAAATTATTTTAAATACTTGTTAATCCATTGTCATACGCAGATTGGGTTTCTAAAAACTTCATGTGACTGTTTGTCAACACTAATGTCAAATCTCCAATTAATCGACAATTATTTCAATTTTGGGTTTCTGAAAAGCTTTTCGGTACGTTAACGGTTTGTTAAACTGACTAATTCTAATTGCCCAAAATCGACCAATTATTCTAAGATTAACGTGTTGATATCGTAAAAATATATAAAAATAGTTTTAAGCATTCCTACCTACAACGTTTACTCTAATAACTGATAAGATAGAACAAGAACAGAATTATATCAAGTATGATTACTCTAAAAACACATATTGCTATTTTTCATACCGAAGGTACTGGGTAGCACTTCACCACTATCTCGCCTGATGTTAAGTGACGATGCCATCGATGATGCAGCTCGCTTACCCTGAAGATACCTATTCACTCCGGTTTAGAAAACCCCCCCGTAATTAACCAGAAACACAGACTCAGGCAGAGTGTTCCATTCCCTAGCGGTGTGTATGATGAGCGAGTATAGAACAAGAGTCCGATTATAGAACTACGTAAATATATTACTAAAGACTACGTGATTATAGTGTTGCTGCTCATTTGTTACTCAATAGGGTGCTATAACATAACCATAGCAGCCATTAAACAAACCGCAGCTGGGTAGATTGTAATACCAACAAAAGCATTTCCAAGATAAGTAGGTTATGGACCTTCCAAACCCCAACCCTCTTTGAGAAAACACCTTTCGGCTGAGGGCGTTAAGATATGGTTTAAAGCTCTGTTTAGCGCCTGATGTGCGGCTACAACATATTCACGTTGATGTTAGAAGTGGTATTATTTTGTATTGATGCGCAGGAGGTCCATAGTTAGAATCTCGCCGCGGTCTTCCACTTCACCGCATGATGCGAGGGCGGGAGTTTTTAGAATCATTGATAGGCTTGATAGTTGTTGGCCTTCAAGTAGAAAATATATTACCAAGGATCTAATGGTATGTTACGACGGCTGTTCTTGCCTATTCTTCTCTACTGACTTCATCATCATCAGACGTCAATCACTTACCATCAGGTGAGATTATAGTCAAAGCGTAGCCTAGCAGCAATAAAAAATGCCACTCATGATTTTTTTATTTTAATCGATTTTTACGATATAAAGCAACAAGTAAGGGAAGACAAACACGCACATTTTCACGTACGCTAGTGACTTTCACTATCAATAAACTATTACTGACATAATAACTATAAAATTAAAGAGTATTTATAATCATCATGATGGTATTGAGGATAAAGGGATTTTTTTTAATTTAATTTTTTATAGCTGATAGGTAAGCCTTTGACCACAATCTCACGTGATGGTAAGTGATGATGTGGTCGAAGGTGTTAACAGGCTTAACCTAGAATTACTCTGGCTATCAAGGACAGCTGCCGGAACACACCGTTAGGTGCTTGGCGACAGATTTTCTACTTGAGGGTGGTCGCTAGCCAGGCGGGCATTCACAAAATGCCCTTCCACCATGCGGTGAAGCTCAAGCCCGCGGCGGGATTCGAACCATGGACCTGCTGCGCGGCAGTCCATAGCCAAAGCCACTGAGCTATCACTGCTGGATTCATAAAAATTAATGAAATTTGATAATTCCACTAGCGATAACCCATCAATGTTGACATTTTAGGTATTAGAGCGTACACTCGCACGACTGGACTCTGTCAGTTAGAAATCCGAGCGCAAATAGTATTGTTGGATGTGAATGCCCAAATCTGCTTGTATTTTGACAAATAGGAACGCTTCGAACTCCTCTCTCTTGTTGTTTTACGTTTACGATCATCCGTCATATTTAATTGGTAACCATAGTAACGGTGGTGATGCCAAAAATGATTTGGGATTAATTTCATGTCAAAACAGAAGAGACAACGCTATGTGTTAAAAAAAGACAGAACACTAGAGAATGAATGAATTTGAACGACATTTTCAAATTTCATGTTATCATAGATAAACAAGCATTTTAATCAAGTGTTCTGTAATTTTTCATTAATATGCGTTCCAGAAACCCGTTGAAAGTTAGCGGATTGTTAATTGTGATGGCTTGTTAGATGAATTGAATTTTGACACGCGTACCGAAAACCGGCGATTAATATCGGACACCAAAAATATTATTTGAAAATCAATAAAAGTTTGTTATTTTTCTAGTATAGAAAATGGAGGAGAAGAACGACGCATTGTTGATATACACTATTACACAAAGAGTATATTAAGACAAATCTCGAAACATTCACCTTTCGATTATTTTTTTATTAATAAGCAGGGTTATTGGTAAAATGCTAAATCCAGGGAAACCCGGACGGATGGCAGCCCTACTCTCATAGAATGTCCGATTTTATGTCGCACTCCGGTGCATCTTCGCAACATAATCTACCTATACAAGTACATACATCAAGTGACGGCACGGGTGTCGTTTACAAACATAAACGTATCTTTCGTAATCTTTGACAAATACAGTTAATAACAGTAATACCACGGTTTTATAATCGATATGTAATATTGTGGTATTACGTATGAATAGTAATACAAAGTAATACATTTTCAAACAAAATACTTATCTTTCTCCTTGGGTGATTTCAATAATGGTATTATTTTGTTAGAAGTTTTGTTGTTCCACTCATCTACACAATAGCATCCACGAGATGTATTTATTATTATTAACAAATTGAAACAATAACTGTACCTACCTACTACATTCTCCATGTGATTTTTTGTTAGTGAAATCTTAATATGACTTGTAGTAATGACACGAGTAGGTACCCTTGATTGTTAGCGGAAACAAAGCCAGGATCTGAATGAACTACGCTACTTGATAAAAAAAAAAACAAAAATTGGAACCGACTCCAACACCCAAAAGTGTGAAATAACTTGTTCAAGTCGGTACCAGTATAGTTCAAAAGTACCTATTATCACAATATTGTGCACGTGGTACTAGTGTTGGACTTCGACAAGTTAATTCACACTTTTTGGTGATGAAGTCATTTCCATTTTTATTTAAAAAAAAACACTTCTTTTTATGACCCTTGCTACTTACGGGATCGATCTTCATTCATTGTCAACGACTATATCATCAAGATAAGTAAATATTTTTCAGTTATTGGAGTGTATGTCAAAAACGGCTTGACCGATTTTGATGAAATTTAACTGGAACCAAACAACAAGTATCAGCTTTCAAACAATAAAAGATTTTTTTAAATCGATTCACCCAGTCAAATGTTCTGAGGTAACAAACATATAAGAAAAAACAGACGAATTAAGAACCTCCTCCTTTTTTTGAAGTCAGTTAAAAATACCCAATAGTATAACCCGCTATTTGTATTTTGATCAGGGGTAAAAAAGTTTTTTTATGATTTTCTGTGTAAATTTTACACAATATACTTGTTTTTGTAATAAATAAACCATCTATTGTGTAACAGCTTACGCCTTGCATCAAAGTAGATACATAGTTCATGTTCATCAAAACCATAGTTCATGTTCATTAAAAATGAACATACACAAAAACTGCAAAATCAAACAAGTTGGTAATAATCAAGACTAAACTTGTTCTACTGTAGGTATGGTAAATTTAGGCTCGCGGGAACTATGATCGCAAAGGGTTAACTGTGTCACACTATGATATTTACAGCATACAATCAACTAATGGTTGGTATCATGTATGCATACTAGATGGCGCTTCAGCACACATCACATTCGTGTGTGACAAGATAGTTTCTACTAGTTCTACTAGAGAGCGCTCTAAATTTTTAACCAAATAAAATATTACCGTTGACTTGCGGACGTGGCGCCATGTACACCGCGAAGTAAACACGCGAGGAGAAGTGGGGACAAAATCTAACATCTGGTTTTAGAATTCTGTCCCTTAAAAGCGAAAAATATCACTACACAGAAATTTTCTGAGTAATTGATTCTTATGTTTATTTAACTAGCTGAATATTTATAAACAATATCTTATTATTAAGACTGCTGACAATCTGTGGATGTTCACAAAACAGAAGGAAGTTTTAGGAGATAACCTTTGTCCAACTCGGGTTTTCGATCGTATAGACTCGATCGAAATAGCTGCAAGGGCAATTTCTAGGCACTTGTTACAAACGGTTCATTAAACTGGCTATATATACCCGAAATCAGCGTCACATCCAATGGCGCTATGGGAAAATTATTATCCTCTAAAATAAATTAAATATTAGGGACTTCAGTGTGACATTCCTTTTTTTATGCTTTATAGGTTAACCTTTGACCACTATCTCGTAAGTGATGATGTTGTACAGGCTAACCTAGAATTACTGGCTCTCAAGGACAGCTGCCGGAACGCACCGTTAGGTGCTTGGCGACAGATTTTCAACTTGAGGGTGGTAGCTAGACAGGCGGGCATTCGCAAAATGCCCTACTTCCATGCTATAACGACTGCCATCCTAAGACAACAACCGGGACCGACGGCTTAACGTGCCCTCTGAAGCACGGAAGTGCTCAGTAGTAATGTCACCAGCGGTCACCCATCCAACTCATGACCGAGGCGGACGTTGCTTAAATTTGCTGATCGGTACAGAATGGCTCATCGAACTTCGCTACGAGCGCTTCAAAATCCCTATAAGCATAAGTGACTATAAATGAATATGGTTTCCAAACAGCTTAAAACATTGGAATTATACGTTTAGTGCAAGGGTATTAAGACCCACATTTTGAATGCCGCTGATATATGTGCATTATTTAAATTTGTGACGGCCCAATTTTGAAGCAGTAATGATGGCTCAGTGGCGTTGGCTATGGACTGCTGCGCAGCAGGTTCATGGTTCGAATGCAGCTGCGGGCTTGAGCTTCACCGCATTTTGCGAAAGCCCGCCTGGCTAGCGACCTTCCTCAAGTAGATTTTTTTTTGCCAAGCACTTACATCCATAAAATTCATCTTATTTTTAAAATATTTTTATGAATTTGTGCTTTTTTCACTGTCAATTGTTGACTACACCCGCCCCAACTGTTTTGTTTATTCAACTCCATCCTAAGGTTGCCTGGTAGAGATCACTTTTAGTGATAAGGCCGCCCATTGTAACACTATGTTATTATTATTTAATTAAATGTTATGATGTAAACTTTAATATTTTATATGTGGTGTAACAATAAAGAGTTTTTCTATCTTCTATCTATCTATTACTTATGTGTTCCGGCAGCTGTCCTTGATAGCCAGAAATTCTAGGTTAAGCCTGTTAACACCTTTGACCACATCATCACTTACCATCAGGTGAGATTGTGGTCAAAGGCTTACCTATCAGCAATAAAAACAATGATCTGAAGTTCTGGAGTATGTGTGAAAGACTGACACATGAAAGAATTTCTTGATGAATTCTAAATTTATCAGTTTTAGCATATGCTTCAACTAACAAATGTGGAGAAGATTTTGAGGTTCTGTGTTTTTTTTTTATTGAGTTTTATAATGCAAAAATTGTAATAAGTATGTCTTACCTCGGGTGCAATATAGTATGGAGTAGCAAAGCCTCTGCAGCGAGTCAGTGGGCGTAAGAGTTTCTTTGACTAATCTAAAGTAGGTCAGTTTTAGCGCAGCATTCGCTTCTACATTAGCGTGGAACAGGTTTTCGGGCCCTATGCCGTGATAAGCAATAATTCGTGACAACTGATGTTAAATTGTATATATTTTTGCGGTTGCTGCGTGTCAACGTGTTTCCATGTTAGGACAATCTTATTACAAACTAAGATCTTTATTGTACTTACCATATTTCTTGCAAATAAATTATCATTCCTCGGGGCACCAAAGTCCGTACGTTTTAAGCTTTACGTTTGCTTTTATACTAGTGAGAATACGGTGTTATTTTATTATTTTTATTTTATTTCTGATAGGTTAGCCTTTGACCACCATCTCACCTGATAGTAAGTGATGATGTGGTCGAAGATGTTGTTCAGGCTAACCTAGATTTAGATTGTTAGGGATATATAGTGCGATTAGCTACGCATACATATATATTACCTCAGGAGCGACATAATACGGAGTGTAGCATGGCGTCTGCAGCGTGTCAGCGGGCGAGAGAGTTTCCTTGGCAAATCCAAAGTCTGTCAGTTTGAGCGCGGCGTTCGCTTCTGCGCTAGTGTAGAGAAGGTTTTCCGGCTTGATGTCGCGGTGAGCGATGTTTGTGTCGTGGAGGTGACGTACTGCGACGCAGATTGAGTGCATTATCTGGAAAATTCATTCTTCGAATAAATAAAATTAATAACACATTCAAGCCAAAAATAGCATGAAGTATGGAACCCGCGGGTGATAAACGGACTATAATAAGTGGTATAAGTTAATCATGTCGCCATCTTGTGACTGATAGCTGATAAGCAGATAAAATGATTATCATGATCTATTTTGCTTTTACTTCCATCATACGTATCGCTTCGCTAGAGATGTTTAAAATTGCAAGCCAGTACATTACAACATCGAGATAGTTCTACACTAATGTGCGTGTACATAAGAGAGGTATACGTGAGACTCAGAAAGTATTACAAAACAATTTTTTTGCAATCATCATCATGAGCCGGAAAACGTCCACTGTTTTATTTATATTTTATTTTTATTTGGGGGGCTTACAGCTATCCTTACGAAACAGGTATAGTAACTTTATTAAGAAAAGCCATTAACAAGCCTACAGAAATAAAGAAAAGTAATTTAAACACACTTAATAAAATTATACTAAGAAGTAGGTTGTAAAAACTCGTACGTAGCCACAAAGGCCTCCCCTATAGAGCGCCACAAATCAACGGCTATTAGCCGCTTGTAACCATTGGCTACCAGCGACTTTCACGATGTCGTCAGTCCACCTAGTGGGGGGCCTGCCAACTCTACGTCTTCCGGTGTAGTGTGGTAACCACTCGAGAACCTTTCTTCCCCAACTGTTGTCAGTTCGTCGAGCAATGTGGCTCGCCCATTGCCACTTCAACTTGCAAATTCTGAGAGCTATGTCGGTGACTTTGGTTCTTTGGCGAATATCCACGTTCCGGATTTTATCGCGCAAAGAAACTCCGAGCATAGCTCTCTCCATAGCTCGTTGAGCGACTCTGAGCTTGTTCAAAAGGGCCACAGTTAAGGACCACGTCTCAGTGCCATAAGTTATCACTGGCAACACACACTGGTTGAAGATTTTCTGAGAATCTATGGTCGGTTTCTTTGATCAGTATGGTGTTTCTAAATGAAATCTTTCAAATTTATTGAAAGATTCATGCCTTCTTAACAAACTTTCGAAACACCTTTCATCCGCCTCTTTTAATGCTTGCTTTAACGCTGTTATCGCATCTTCAGGAATGAAAAATATATCATCATAAGCAGGACGATGTCCACTTTAGGACAGCCTCCTCAAGGCACGCACAATGAACGTCTATTAGCCATTTGTAACCATTGGCTTTTCTAAAGACACTTAGGATTCCGTCAGTCCACCTAGTGGGGAGCCTGACAAATCTACGTCTTGGAACACATGGAACAGCTCGAGAACCTGTCTTCCTCATCGGATAGCGGTTCATCGAGCAATGTAGCCTGGCTATTGCCACTTTAATTTTAAAATTCTGAAAGCTATCTCGGTGTGTTAGGTTTGTGGTGAAATATCTCGTTCCGTATTTTAATTCCCACCTGGCTAGCTGCAACCCTCACATAGAAAATCTGTTATCAAGCACCTAACGCTGTGTCCTCGAAAGTCAATTCCCATTCCAGTTTACTTTACATTTTGAAGCTTGCTTAATCATTCTCAACCGATCAGCTACATTAACCAAAACACACTGTATATTTTTTTAGTGCTGGTAGGTACGCCTTTGACCACAATCTCACCTGATGGTAAGTGATGATGTGTGGTCGAAGGTGGTAACAGGCTTAACAGTCCTTGAGACCCAGTAATTCTAGATTATACTGAACAACATCTTTGACCACATCATCATTTACCATCAGGTGAGACCACGGTCAATGGCTAGACTATCGGGTAAATTTTGAAGTAGTGATGGCTCAGTGGCATTGGCTATGTACTGCCGCGCAGCAGTTCAATGGTTAGAATCCCGCCGCGGGCTGGAGCTTCACCGAATGGTGGAAGGCCATTTTGCGAATGCCCGCCTGGCTAACGACCACCCTCAAGTAGAAAATCTGTCGCCAAGCACCTAACGGTGCGTTCCGGCAGCAGTCCTTGAGAGCCAGTGAAATTACAGGCACAGGAGACTTAATAAATATGTCTCCAGGAGGCGGGCGCAGTGCAATTCGTGACTTGTGAAGTAATGCATTTGTTATAGGCAGAGGTTAGTCCGCTTAACATCAGGTGGGCCTTGAGCTTGTTACGTCACAATAACATATAAAAAAATTATACCTATACCTACCCCGCTGGGAATATAAAGTAATGATGATGTACAATATACAAGTACATGGGATATAATGGGATATAATATATAATGGTAGTGGGCTGGAGCATTTGGACTACCTATGAGCCTGCTATGACTTATAGGTTGTCTAAATGCTTTTATTGTAGTAGCTGTAGTGTTGTATATAGTTCGTAGTATTTTGTTTAATATAGGCATACAGCCAATTAAAAAAAAAAAAGTACATGGTAAAAGTGCCAACCGTGCACATCGCAGGTAACTTACCCGTCAATCGGTCACATAGTGATAAGCGGAACTGATTTGTTTATCATGAACTTGCACCGTGGCCTCTTATCATCGCGTAATTAGGATAAGTGATAAGAGAAAACGTGATTATCATGATTGGTTATATGAATCACAGGCGACTTCCGTATTGCATAGTTATTGTATTGATTGTAAGTCATACTTGTATGTATAAACATACAAGTATAAATTAATTTAAAAAAATCGGCCAAGTGCGAGTCGGAATCGCGCACGAAGGGTTCCGCGTACCATTAGCTATACAACATTAGACTTCATATTTTAACGTTTTTTTGTTTTAACGTGCGCGAGTCCGACAACTAACAGTTAACAGTTTGCATCTTCAGGTTTTCCTGTATCTCAGAATTAGTTATGTACCAGGGTCCATTATTATTTTTTCTTAAAAAAACAAAAGTTGCCAACATTCCTGTTTAAAACAAGTGTAAAAAATATGGTAACTTTCGTTTGGTAGAGACCCGGCTTGAAACATGAGTGTAGGCAATAGGTAAATGTTATCCTAGCTATAAGCTGAGCTTTCTGAGGGCTCTCTTTTATTTTACAACCTGATTCTAATGGTGTCATCTAGTATTAAGTAGATTAACTACGATGTTTTTGAGTATTGAATATAATTCTGTTGTAGTGATGTTACCTTCAGTTTTCTAACAGATGGAGTAGTACAATAACATTCTATCCAATGAATACAAAATTGTTAATGTTATTTTTTTTTTGATGGTCATAAAGTATATTTTTTTGAAAGATAACACAATTAGATATGAAGTTAAAATACTATGTTAAAGCACAAATCTATAGGTGTGATAGTTTTTCAGTAAAAGGGGCCACAAAATGTTCAAGTTGTGGAATAGTAATAGGGCTCGCCCAAATTAATATGCTGTTCGAATCAGCATCATTGAAAGGACTGCGTAGGTCATTTCCTTCTGAATCCTCTTCTGATTACATCCTAACAGATAGAAAACAATGAGCCACAAGGTTCTCATCTTATTCTGTCATTCCGTGTCCTGTTCTCTGTGTCAAAATTCTGTAGACCTCCTCAAACCTTGAATACAGTTAACCAGAAGAGCTCACAGCCAATTATCGCTCAGTAAAATCGCGGGAAGTAGATATGTGCTTTAACCATGTCTATATTAAGAAGACCTCTTCAAACCTTGAATACAGTTTGCCACAAGAGCTCTCACCTCAGCTGCCTATCGTTCAGTAAAATCGCGGCGTAGGTTTGTTCAGTAACCATGTCTAGAATAAGAAGACCTCTTCAAACATAGGACACAGTAAACAATAAGAGCTCTCACCTCAGCAGCCTGACGCTCAGTAAAAGCACCCTCCCTGTTGTCCTGTATCCGCTGGAACAGCTCCCCGCCGTCCATACACTCCATGACAACCAGCAAGCAACCTCGACCTCCATATGTGTTCTCATAAACGTCTATGACCTGGAGTAAGAAAAATATTAAACGTGTAGTATCTGGTAGTGGTAGGTCACTTGATTGTGGGTAAAGTACAGAAAAAGTTGGTGATGAAACAAGGACAAGGTGCAACTGGTGTTAAGTGGTAACCTCGATCTGCTTATAACAGATGCATTTCGTCACAACTCGAACTACGCTGCGCCATCACCCTCAGACAATGTTGTCTCAAGTGCCTGTAATTTCACCAGCACATAATATACCATTCAAACCGGACCAAAGTAATGCAACTATTACCGCTTGGCGGTAGAAATAGTGATAGTGGCAGTTTCTCTCCGTACCACCTCTTACTACTGCTACTAAAAGTAATGACATTGATGCCTTTTGAGAAGAATGGATGGACATCACAACTGATCGTGAGGTCTGAAAACATTTAGGATATTTTCCCAGAAGTTAGATGGAGTAAGTAAGTATACGATGGGTGTATCAGGCTCAAGGTATCCTAGCATAGATGACTCTTATTCGCACGGTAACGAATTTTCAATCGGATTCAGAATCGCGTTCATAGAAAACCTTCGAGACCTTTCTAACTCATTTTTTTATCAAAACACGTTCACACGTTATGGAAAGTGAGATGGATTATGATTATCTAAGAGGTATCCGTTCACTCTAGACTTGAAGACTTCCAGGTTTTAACCATCAGAATATAAGAACATTAACTCGTCGCATTCAATTGCTGTTCGCATTATAAAAGAGGATGTGAAATGCAATGATGATGATGCCCAATAAACAATATATGTTGACAGGAGGAATGTCCATACGCCCTGTCCGATAATGGAAAGCAAATTAGATTGTATAATCCGAGTAAAAACTCATTTTCATGAACATTAATGCTACGCTGGACGACGAATTTGTCCAGGAAAGCACATCCACGATGTGTTCACGGGATTACATCAATGAAGCCGCCAGTTTAAGAAGGTTACATCTAATTATTGGATAATTACGGGTACTAAAGGTGACTTCCATTTGGACGTTTGGACGTATCGTGAGTCGCCACAGACTAAACAAATAATGGGAATTCGTACTCAAAGACAGCTGCGTTGTCACTTTGTCTTTAATTGATAAGTGCCTTCTCGTCAGTTTTGCTATTTAAGCAATATTTTTACTAGATCTGGTTACTTTCGACCCTTTATCATGGTGATCTACTTCAGTCGTTTAGCGACTTCTATTTTTTACGATTTCTAGTCATTTTTGAATACAACCACATTCCTAGCACATATTCAGCCACGAAACAGTACTGTGAACTACTATGTCTATTTAGTTACCGTTTGTAGCATTTATTTATATCGATGATTGTGGTCATACATAATGTGGTTAAAAATATATATTTTATATATAATGTACTAAAAATTAGAAAAATAAAGGTTGTTACATATATATAGTTGTTTACCTTTTTTTACCTGCCTTTTTTATGCCATTATTATCAAAATACTATGAGCTATATACAACATTACAGCTACTATATTGAAAGTACTAGGTCAACCTACCACATGTACTAGGCCACTCCCAGTTGGCAGCGTGCCCAGCATGCTGGCAGCATTGCCCCATTGAATTGCAATGCTTATTCGTTGAGCTAAATAGGTGCCAGCATTTTGCGGCCACAGACCAAGCGCTCTGATAAGTTTTGGAAAATAAGATGAGCTCCCGGTCCCCACGGACCCAACGTCTCTACACCAAACAGCTCAATGGAACCACTACCGAGGTTACCTAGTTAGGTTAGTAGTTTACATATGTATACCGACTTCTGGTAACATTTTTCTGACACGAATTTAGTTCAATCTGGTACATTTGGGAGTTGATCAAGTCAATATTATTTTTAGCACAAATAATTTCTATTATTGTATACGATGCATATATGTAAACTAGATACTACGGCCCAGTGGGGTGCCGGGCTAGAATCTCACCCCCTCCCGCTCTGCTACTTCTGGGTGTCGTAAGAGGTGACTAAAGGTACAATACCAGGCTGCACGGCTTTCTGAGAAACTGATTAGTAAACTGCGATCTGCAATCCCCAAGATGCCTGATAAGTGTGGATTCTAATCTAGTCTAATAGTTCTAATATAGTCTTAATATTTTTTTTATGTATTTATAATTAATTATTAATGAGACATGCTTTTTGTTTTAGGCAAGTTCAAGCCCAGGGTTGTGAAAAAAGTAATTTCATATTATTACAATTTATCACCCATATTAAAATTAAAATTTTAACGAAGTTATTTTTGGAATATATTTTTTACAAAATAAAGCATTTGCTTAATGTATGACTTAATAAAATTTGAACAAATAAAGTTACCAAAAGAATATTTGACCAAGTGATTAAAATACAAAATATAAATTTGCTAATAAATATTTTGGGAAATGAAACTAGCGCGATAAGATTTTTGGGAAGTAAAATTTGACGAAAAATATTTTGCCAAACGGAAGGACCCCCAATAAGCTTCATGAGTATCAGTACTAATATTATAAATGCGAAAGTAACTCTGTCTGTTACGCTTTCCCGCCAAAACTACTGGACCGATTTGAATGAAATTTGGTATGGAAATAGTTTGAGACCCGGGAAAAAACATAGGATAGTTTTTATCCAACTGCGCAAAAAGAGGTTAATGTTTTTGCGCGATAACCGACAAACGCGCGGGAAGTTAGTATTTTTATAAATATCACAATAGCAATATCTGACAGCATATACAATCTCAGCCGTTCATTGTCACAGCGATTTAATGCCCCATTGTGTTTACACGAATTACGTTATTTCCTATTGTCTTAGCAAGATTAAACGGCTGTTTTTGATTGATATTATTTGCGTATTATAACCATTGTGTTGTAATATTTTCATGTATTTTTAGAATACCCTACTAGAAAACAGAATCCTTTTTTAAATTGTTTTACTATTACAGCATTGTCCACTGCTGAACATAGCCTCCCCTATTAAGGGGGTATTTGCCATAATCCCCACGCTTGGCAGTAGTCTTGGGGATCGCGGTGTAAGTTGGCAGTTCTTTAGAAGGCGCTGCTGCCCACCTTCCAGTATTTTTTCATAGTCGCCTCTTACACCCACGGGATGATATGCAATGGAGATGCAATTCTAACCCGGCACCCCACGGGGCATGCTTTAGTAGACAATTAAAAGAAGGATTTTGAAGGAATGATGGCCGAGTGGTAATAGCTAGGCTGCCGTGCCGCAGGTACCTGGCTCGATCCCTACCGCCGCCGGCTTGAGCTTGACCGCATGATGGAAAGGCATTTTGCGACTGCTCGCCTGGCTAGCTGCGACCCTCATGTAGAAATTCTGTCGCCAAGCACCTAACGGTGTGTTCCAGCAGCAGTCCTTGAGAGCTAGTGACGGGCGCAGTGCAATTCGTGACTTGTGACGAAATACATCTGTTATAGCCAGAGGTAAGTCCGCTTAACATCAGGTGGGCCTCAAGCTTGTTCCGTCACAATAACATAAAAAAAAAGACACAGCAGTTAACGTAAGGTGTAACAGGCTTTGAAACCGTAATAGGTTGCTGTTAGAAATTTTCATAGAAAATGTGTTAGTATGGCAGATTGCCTCATAAAATAATAATAATCACAAAAAAAAATTATAATAAAAGGTCAATACTATAAACGTGTTTTTTTAACGTATTTTTGCTCTGGTAGATTGCATTGTTATCGGGCATTTTGCGAATGCCCGCCTGGCTAGCTACCACCCTCAAGTTGAAAATCTGTCGCCAAGCACCTAACGGTGGTTTCCGGTAGCTGTCCTTGAGAGCCAGTAACTTTAGGTTAGCCTGAACATCATCCTCGACCACATCATCACTTACCATCAGGTGAGATAGTGGTCAAAGGCTAACCTATCAGGCATAAAAAAAAATCTAACTTGAACTACGTCTTCGACTACGTTATTACTCACCATCAGGTAAGATAGTGGCTAGACCATATTTTTTTTTAATCATTTATATGGTTTAGTGTTAGAAAATCTAGCATATGAAGATAGGGTTACCTCAACAATATGAATACATCCGCGGGCACGCCAATGTAACTCGACCTCTCGTCTCGCCTTCATACTGTCGTGGAGCACCTTCAATGCGCGCTTGGTTCCAGTCTCTTTGTTTTTACATTCTACCACCTGTAAAGGAAAAAAGAATACATGTTAAGAAAGCAAGTAATATGCGGCATAGTAAAGGGGGAGCCCTGAGAATTCGCACGCTTGGCACGCTTTTAGCAGACCTCTTAGGGATCGTAGTAAAAAGTTGATAGTTCTATAGTAGGCACCGTACAGTAGGTACGTCGTTTGTTTTTTTTTCCTTCGCATAGTTTACAACCTTCTTGGAGGTAGGACATAACTAAAGGAGGACGGTGGTCATGACTCTTGAGTTTGTATTCGAATACCAAACGTGGTACAAGGTGGTCATGACTCTTGAGTTTGTATTCGAATACCAAACGTGGGGGAGAATTTCAATAAGACGTGTAAAAGTCATCTTTTCTTATGCTAGTAACAAGATGTCTCTGTCGTGAACCGATTTAGTTGAGTATTTCTTTGTTCATTAGTGTTTATCCAATTTATGACGTCATAAACGTCACGTAAGCCAACCGGAAGATTTTTTGCCGCGTTTCGCTCGTACACAAAGCATCTTCAGGAGGTCTTGACTGAGCGCACGAACGAGTTTTTTTATATTGCGAATTTTTTAATATCTAGATGGTGAAAACTCGAACAAAAAATTATTGGGCGGAATTGTCACAAATTATGTTTTTAATATTATTCTAAACTATTAATTTTATGTTTTATTGAAATATTTGTTATTATTAATCATAGATTTCCGCACAGTAACGCATGAATATTTTCATTTTTTTTTGGAAATTCTTCGTTTGAATTGTTTCAATTGGGATTCATGGCAGATATAGGAAAATATGCCAATGAAAATTGTTATCAAAAAGCATGGTACCTATTCAATTTAAAATAAACAACTTCTAAATGAATGGTCAAAAGTTGTGTCTTCAGCATAGCTTGTAACCAAGTTACCATAAAACCGCAATTACATAGTCGACCGAATAAGAAGTTTCTTTCTTCATTAAAAAGTTGAAAAAATAGTGTACTTAAAATTAATAAAAAAAAATAGTATTTTCGTCCCATAAAAACATGAAAGTAGATGCAAGTGATCGGAAAACATTATGTACAAAGATTATTCCAATATTATTTATTATAATTTAATACTCTTGTCGGTGCAGCTGATGCAATGATCTCCATTTTGTTCTGTCTAAGGCCACCTGTTTTACTTCTATGTACGACATGACATAGACTTTATGTTTTATTTGGCTCATGTAGCTTAGCCGTGGCCTAATCCTTCCTCGCTTTCTTTCTTTTTTCTTACCAATATCTGTTCACCAATTTTAGTCAAATATATTTTTACACAAGAGTGCTCAAAAGGTGTTGATGTTTTACATACATGAACGCTTATGTATTTTTTATGCAAGTTTCTTTATTCCACACTAACTTGTATATAAAGCCTGAATAACAGATTTGGATGTATCGGGTAGTTTAAGGTATTCGAAAATGCATACTACCACTATTAAGGGCATATACCCGCCAGCCAAAGCGTGAACTTTTATATAAACTCAACTTGTTATTAAAAAAAAAACTCACATGTAAATATAGTGTATTATTAGACCTATCGTTTCTGGCTTAAGGACATATACCCGCCAGCCAAAGCGTGAACTTTCATATAAACTCAACTTGTTATTAAAAAAAACTCGCATGTAAATATAGTGTATTATTATATCTATCGTTTCTAGCTTAAATCCTTTTTCTTTTGAACAAATTTTTTTTTTTTTATTATATAGCGTTTCGTATATAGCACTCGTTTTTAGGAGTTTGAGCCAGTTATTCGTAGCTCCAGATTTATTTGAAAAGTATAGTGCACATGTATAAATAACTTCCCATTATAGAAAGTTCATTATATTCCCCATGTTTGTGGTGCAATAGAAATATTAAAAACATGCTTATTTTTCTTGAAAGAGACGCTTAAAGTTGGGTCTTTCTTTTATCTAAAATTACGAGTTTTTGAGCTAGTGTAATTTCAAAACTGTATAATTTAATGAAAATCTGATGCACCACAAACCTAGATATTAGGATAGTGATTACGTAGGTAAAAAATCATTGACTTTTATTCGCTATTATTAAAATGAGATTGGAGCTGCGTTTTGTATGGGGGCGTTCGTCTAAAATATACCCTTAAAAACACAGCTTCCTACTCTTTAAAGTATAAATAATAAGCAATTGGAGCTGTAACGGTTTGGACATGGTACAATCTTCAGATACGAAATAGTTTAATTTTCTTCATAATCATTTTATTTTTGTAGCTGTGGTTTGCTTTGGTTACTCGGCATCATTGTTCCCTTGAGATTAATCGTGCTTGACGACAGATTTTCTACTTGAGGGTGGTCACTAGCCAGGCGGGCATTCACAAAATGCCCTTTCACCATGCGGTGAAGCTCAAGCCCGCGGCGGTATTCGAACCATGGACCTACTACGCGGCAGATAGCCAATGCCACTGAGCCATCACTGCTACAGATCGATCGATTCGATTCTGTTATCTCATCGGAACGCCAGCCTCGGGGTCCAGCGTCGCTTCAGCTCCTCCCATCTGCTCGCTCCTCGCCGCGAGGCAACTGGCGCCGCTCCCCATCACCGGTTCTCAATTCAGTCAATAACAGTTTGCATACAATACAAATAATACGTCACAACAACATTACTCATGCGGAGAAAGTGACTGATTTAAGGTCAGAGTGCATGAAGCGCTTTCCAATACAAACTTAGTATCGTCATATTTTAAATACCAAGTGCTCAAACTCGGTAAAATTTTGCATGGATATTCTTGAGCCTAATATCTATGCTTCTGTTTTGCCAGTTTTTCGATATATCATTTACTAGCTTTCCGGGCGCGCCTACGCCCGCGCGTATGTCGGTCATCGCGCAAAAACATTAACCTCTTTTTGCGCAGTTGGATAAAAACTATCCTATGTTTTTTCCCGGGTCTCAAACTATTTCCATACCAAATTTCATTCAAATCGGTCCAGTAGTTTTGGCGTGAAAGCGTAACAGACAGACAGACAGAGTTACTTCCGCATTTATAATATTATATACTACTGATAGTACTGATGTGAATATTAGAAATCCCATGCAAAACGATATCTACACTAATATTTTAAAGAGAAAAGATTTGTATTTTTTAATTTTTATATATTTTTGTATCTAACAAATAAACATTCGATTAGCGAACAAATTTCTGGATTGATTAGGAAAATTCTTTCACCATTAGAGTCCTACATTATCCCCGATGAACATAGACTATAGAATATTTTCAAAAAAGTCTCCGTATGAAAACTTAGGTAATGGAATTACGAATATTTTTGAAAATACTTATATATACGGATAACTGGCAAACTAGAAACATAGATATTAGGCTCAAGGACATACATGCAAATTTTTACTGAGTTTGAACCTTAGTATTCAAAATATGGTAGAACTACGTTTGTATGTTGTAAACTCTTCGAAGACACTAACCTTAAGAGATGATTCTTTATTTATAGAGTAAATCTTTGCACTTTCTCTCACATACCTCTCCACTCAATGCTTTCCTTATTTCTAGAGAATCGTGTTTCATACAAACTTAATTTAATCCTTTTCACTTCATTATAGCACCTAATGTTTCAATTTCTTTGTTTTTGTTCTTTTAATTATTGTATTTTATTATTGACATTAATGTGTTAGTTAAAATATGACTACCTATAGATAATAATTAAAATATTATGACATTGTATGTAAAATTTCATTTGCTAATTCTAATTTAACGTGTATTACTACAATATGGATTAATATCTCAAATAAATGCATTTTAATTTAATTTAATAGCGACAAGAGCAGATAACCCACATACCGCCCTCCTTCCTAACGCCATCCCTGCCAAGAAGTACCATGGTTAGTCATACACTCGGTACCTTTTAATATTTTTTTATCCTTGTTGTAAGTCGCTGTCAAATGCTGAAATTGTGTCCCTACGCAACGATGGTGGAATCACTATCAGTTTAGGTAAAATCCGAAAGTAAGCTTAACACAAAACTAGTAACGTAACTCGAAAATATAAAATGTTCTTGTCGCTTTTAGATAAGGTTTTGCTGTTTTATTAATATATAGATATTCATATATATGCATATGTAAATCAGTACCAATATTATAAATGCGAAAGTAACTCTGTCTGTCTGTCTGTCTGTTACGCTTTCACGCCAAAACTACTGGACAGATTTGAATGAAATTTGGTATGGAAATAGTTTGAGACCCGGGAAAAAACATAGGATAGTTTTTATCCAACTGCGCAAAAAGAGGTTTATGTTTTTGCGCGGCTCCGCCCGCGCGTATGACGGTTATCGCACATACAAGCGTAATTTAGAGTCAAATTTGCAATTTTATTTAGAGAAAAATTTAAGGAAACGTGTTTCGTACTTTTTTTGGCCTTAAATAGATTAACATATAATTTTCTTACTGCTACAAACTTAATATATTTTGCAAAAAATCTGTTCAAGTAAAGCTATTTAGCACTTGTCAGCGCCTTAAGAGGATTATATAGCGCGTACTTCACCATACGAAAAGAAAAAGCTCTTTTCTACCTCTTGATATTGCCCGATTTCGGTGATTTTGTGTTCATGTATTGAACATATTTATCATTGGCTAGGCTTGTACGTTTTATTTATTCCAGTTTTGTAAATAACTTTAAACATTTTTCGACGCACTCGGTCAACAGGAAGGAAGGTAAGATTTTAACTACAACATTTTATCAACTAAAGACACAAATAGCCATGCTAAATAAAACCGTTTCAAATAATGTCAAATCCACATTATTTATGTGTAAGGAATAATTAATATTAGCAGCTCGCCCCAGCTTTGCACAGTATGTAACAATAGTTATTTGTTATACAAGAGTGCAAAGTTGCTTTTTAACCGCGTGTTCAATTTTGATGACCGAGCAAGCGAAGGAGTCTAAAATTGAATCACGAGCGCAGCGAGTGATTCAAAATTAGAATCCTGAGCGTTAGCGAGGGAATCAAAAGAGCTCGAGGTGAAAAATCTTTGCACTCGAGTGCAACACGTAACTTTTCATTCCACCTCAGCGAGGAAACCGCGTAAAGAACCGCGTACAAAGCAAATTGAAAAAAGAACACCAAGAAGGTTCCGACTCTGAGTTTTTAACAAATTAAAAAAAAGTTGTATGATATATTCGGCACCATAGAGGTAGCAGTAAATAGGTTTAATGTTTTTTTTAATTCACAAACTTAGTGCACACGATGTTCTAAATTCAATTTACTTTATCCTCTAGAGAATAAAAACGGCTTTTCCACTCACATATTGAAGATTAAAAATACTCTTTCCGAGATGGTGGGATGAAAAAATTTAAACTGTTTTGAAAATATTCTATCCCCTAAGTTCATCAGGGATAATGTAGGATTTTAATGGTGAAAGAATTTTTCAAATCGGTCCAGTACTTTTTAAGTTTATTCGTTACTAGCGGTCCGCCCCGGCTTTGTGTTGTGAAGCCGAGGCGAAGGATTTAAAAAATGTCCATTTATACACATAAAAAAGTAGTTATTGTGACATGACTGTAATAGTTAGACTTATAGTATTGCGGACATTTTTATAGATATTGATGTCTTCTATAAAATTGTAGTACATCACTTTGCTCTATTTTCAATTATTTCCGCAGCGTACACGATATAACTATTTTTTATGGTATTTTTTCGCACTTTGGGTTACATTATCGAAGTTTTAATACGGATCCCTAACTTTTTTGAAAATCTTCTATAGCCTATGGTCATCAGGGATAATGTAGCATTCTGATGGTGAAAGAATTTTTCAAATCGGTTCAGTAGTTTCAGAGCCTATTCAATGCAAACAAACAATCAAATCGTTCCTCTTTATAGTTATAGACTTTAGACATACAAATCTTTCCTCATAATAATATTAGTGTAGCTGTACTGTATACAGCCGCATCATCCACTGCTGAACACAGCCTCCCCTATTAAGAGGGTATTTGCCATAATCCCCACGATTGGCAGGCGTCTTGGGGAGCGGTGTTATTAGTGTAGATGTTGATAGAATCCATCTCATTAAACAACTATGCCTAGGTACATAGTACATACCAACCAGTACGTGGGAACGGCGATGACTGTGCACCTACCAGAATCGTACATTCTTTAATTACAAAACGTCGTATATCATCCAGCCGGGTGTATACCAACATTATTCTTTATAACTGTTACAGTAAGGCCGGGAGATATATTACAGTTAATAAATGTCATCACAGTGGTCTACATACGTATACGTTGTAAGAATTATTTAGGAACCTATTGTTGAGCGTTGGTAAATCTATTCTTACGATACAAGAATTATTCTTAGTGTGGGCTATGCATGACATTATATTATATAGTAAAAACCATTAAAACATAATTCTATGTACAAGGGGTGATCCAAAAGTAATGATAATCAGGTATTTCTAGACCGTATTAAAATCTAAAAAATGTTTTTGCTTGCTCATACATCCACAAGGAGCGTGAGAAAAAATCGTATAAATAGACCATGATTCCAGGGAGATACATTCATTTGAATACTGACAACTGGAGTGATAACATCAAAATGGAGAAAAACGAAATCAGAGCTGTCATCAAATATCTGTCTGAAAAAAATGTCTACCAAAGACATAACGACTTGGTGGAAACATTGGAGCTCTCTGCCCCTCCATATTCCACGGTTGCACGCTGGGCCAAGGAGTTTAAGCTGGGTAGAACATCCACGAAAGATGAACATCGCGAAGGACGCCCATTCACGTCCACAACTGAAGACAATGTCAAAAAGATAGAGGATATCGTGATGGCAGATCGAAGAGTGACCATCAGGCACTTAGCTGAGATGACAGGGATCTCTTATGCTAGCGTTCAAAGAATTTTAAACTACAAATTGCACATGAAGAAGGTCTCTGCGCGTTGGGTACCGAGAATGTTAACAGACGAGCAAAAGAAAAAACCAGTTGACATTTCAAGGGTTAATCTCGAGAAGTTCCAAGCCTATAAAGAAATTTTTTTGTCACGTTTCGTGATCATGGATGAGACCTGGGTCCACCATTTTAACCCGGAAACCAAAAAGCAATCGATGTCTTGGAAACGAGCCTCCTCACCGACGCCGAAAAAATTCAGTCTCAACTTCGGCGTGAAAGTTTATGGCGTCCGTTTTTTGGGACGCTGAAGGAATTATTATGGACGGATACTTGGAAAAGGGAGCTACTATTACGGGCTCTTACTACGTAGACCAAATAAGAAGTTTACGGGAGGCCATTAAAGAAAAAAGGCGCGGAAAACTGCGAGCTGGGGTGCTGTTTCACCAAGACAACGCACCGACTCACAAAGCCGCAGTTACGATGGCTGCCATTCAAGAAACAGGGTTCGAACTGCTCAAACACCCTCCCTATTCGCCAGATCTAGCTCCCAGTGACTTCTATCTCTTTCCTTGGCTCAAAGAACATCTCCGAGGCCAGAAATTTGAAGATGATAGCGAAGTGATGGCAGCTATTGAGGGATTTTGGGAGAGTCAAGATAAAGATTTTTTCTCTAAGGGAATCCTAGGTTTAGAAAAACGTTTAACTAAATGTATTGCCTTATTAGGAGACTATGTAGAAAAATAAATTATTTTTGTAAACTTAACCACCGTGTATGATTTTGATTATCATTACTTTTGGATCACCCCTCGTAAGTATCGTTTTTTTTAAAATTTGTAAATTTCTTTTATTCAAGTTTGACACAATGTGAGATTACATTTCATAGATAAATAACACTTTATTGTACTTTCTTATTACAATTAATATATCTAACAATATATTCCATCTTAAGATAAAAAAACAAAAAAAGATAAAAAAATTAATAATAAAACCCGACTTCAAAAATAGAATACGCATTATTAGGGATAACTCAAATACTACTCGTCAGATCGCACTCAAATTTAAATGGGAACACCCAACAAGCACCAGCTTTTGAAAATAACAAAAAAAATCAACAAAACCAGTACACTGTGACGAGTTAAAAGGTAACACTCATAAAAAAAAGTTCAATCGTCAAAGCACACATTCAATTGTGCCGCCTGTGGTAGGTACGGCTTTCTGTCAAATGACTCGACGGTTCTTCTTCTTCTTCTTTAGATAGCTTTTAAACACCAAGCAGCGCGCTGCTTGGTGTTTTTCTGTCAGTGTCAGAGTGTGGCCAATGCTCGGTAGGTACTAATAAAGGTTAGTGAAAATAAAGCAAAAAGATAGGTTTAGAAGTATTTAAAAACTAATAATTACATCTATAATCGAATATTATTAGACTTAGGGCCTGTTTCAGAATGTTCGAGTAAGTTCCGGTTTTACTGCCCAGAACATATTTATTAAACAAAACACTATCTTTGCGTTTCACAGTCATCGATTTAGCCTATCCATCGGTGAAAGCTTGAAACGCGCTGCATGTTAACTGTAATTTTTATCATTCATTTATTTTATGTGTTGCATAGCAACCCGAAACTTTATTAGGACATTCTGAAACGGGCCCTTAATAAAATTATATAAAATAAATATAAATGGTGTAAAGACATATGAGAGAAGACATTTGAAGCTAACAGGTCTAGGGATATCAGGACTTAAAACATAATTTTTTTTTTGCTAATAGGCTAGCCTTTGACCACTCTCTCACCTGATGGTAAGTGATGATGTGATCGAAGATGTTGTTCAGGCTAGCCTAGAATTACTGGCTCTCAAGGACAACTGCCGGAACACACCGTTAGGTGTTAGGCGACAGATTTTCTGCTTGAGGGTGCACTGAGAAAACTGCATTTGGACCTTAAATCGAATTTGACCTTTTACCGTTGAAATGTAACTACGTAAGATGAATTCACAACACTTACGATGATTTTCACCACGCAAAGCGAATTCAATAAAAATATACCATGTATTATCATAAAAACCACCGTCAAAAAATGCCTTCGGTAAAGTATTTTCAGAATTGAACGTAATATGATAATAATTGCAGTATTGACTATAAAGTATGCGTTATGTTTACGGCGGTTTATATACGGTGATTATCACTATAACGTACGGCTTAATCGGCCTCATCGAAAAGTCAATATTAAAGAAAGACCACAAAATACACCTTAAATTAAGACGAAATGAAACAAACACGAAAGTTTACAATCAACGCACTTACGCGATTATTTCCGAAACATACGGAATTATTCGCCTTACTATAAAGTCAATATTTAAGTAATTCCACAAAATTCGCATTAAATTAAAACGAAAAGAAACCAACACGAATGTTTTCAAACGACACACGTTCGCGAATATCACTGAAACGTGCGGCATAATTCGCCTTACCATAAAGTCAATAGTTAAATATTACCACAACGTACACCCTAAATTACGACGAAAATATACAAATACGAAAGTTATTGAACGACGCACGTACGCGAATATCACCGAAACTTTCTGATAAATCGGCCTCGTCGTAAATTCTATATTTAAGTAATACTACCAAATTCGCCTGAAATTACAACGAAAAGAAACCAACACGAAAGTTTTCAAACGACACACGTACGCTAATATCACTGAAACGTGCGGCATCATTCGCCTTACCATAAAGTCAATAGTTAAATATTACCACAATGTACACCCTAAATTACTACGAAAATATACAAATATGAAAGTTATTGAACGACACACGTAGGCGAATATCACCGAAACGTACTGATAAATCGGTCTCATCGTAAAGTCTATATTTTAGTAATACCACAAAATACGCCTTAATTTAAAACGAAAAGAAACAAACACGAAAGTTTTAAATCGTCGCACGTACACGAATTTTGCCAAAATATACGGATTTATTCGCCTGAATATAATGTCAATAAATAAGTAATACCACAAAATACACCTTAAATGAAGACGAAAATATACAAATACGAAAGTCTACAATTGACGCACGTACACGAATTTCGCAGAAACATACGCAATTATCCACCTTATCATAAAGTCTATAGATATATAATACTACAAAACACACCTTTATTAAAACAAAAAAAATACAATCAAGAAAACTTTCTAACAAGGCAGATACGCGAATATAATCAAAACGTACGGCATTATTCACCTTATTATAAAGTCAATAGTAAAATATTACCACAATATACACCCCCAGGTTATAATGAAAACAAACAAATACGAAAGTTTGTAGACGACGCAAGTACGCAAGTATCATTGAAACATACGGATTAATCGCCCTCATTGAAAAGTCAATATTTAAGTAATACCACAAAATACGCCTTCAATTAAAACGAAAAGAAACAAACACAAAAGTTTTCAATCGACCCTCGTACACGAATATTACCGATAAGTTTGGCTTTATTCGCCTTATCATTAAGTCAATAGTTAAATACTACGACAAAACACACCTTAAATTAAAACCAAAAAAAAACAAACACGAAAATTTTCTAACGACAACGTAGGCGAATGTCACCGAAACGTTCGGGAATCGTTGAATATTGTCCCAACATACACCAAAAATTACAAGAAAATAATGCAAATATGAAAGTTTTTAAACGCCGCATATCCGCAAAAATCTTCGAAAAGTTCGACATTACTCGCCTTTTCATAAAGTCAATATAACTTAAATACAAATTGATCAAAAACTACAACGTAAACAAGAAAAAAATCATTTTAATTATCTTTGCGAGCAAATTAATTCATTATTTTAAAGATTATGATTGTACTAGTTATTAATTATATTACAAAATTAGGTGTAGTGGTAGGGATACTATTTAAAAATTCTTTGCGTATATTTTGTATAGTTAGGTATGGCTTGTATCTTCTCCTAAGTATGATAGGAACGGTTCTTCCTTAATGGTATATCTATGGACGGAGGGACTTTGTGACGACAGACAGTCGGTTAATGAACCTACGTTGTATGACAACCAGTTTAAGAATATTAAGATCATTGGTGACAGCCCTGAACGTTTGTCTAGATAATATATACCTACTCTGACGTGAACGTGAAGGGAGTTCACTCTAGTGTACGTGGCAGTTGTGCTTAGAATGAATGCATTGATTGTACCTACAATGTTAAAATTACATTTATCAGAACACAACCTACGTTTCTCCTAAATCTTAGAAACCACCTCTGATAGATTTCCATTGTCTACACTTATCTGCAGCAATCATTTTCAATTAAGTATACATTTTTATGTTAAGCTTAGTTGTGTGGCATAGGCTCTTAATTAGCCATTCCCTTTCCGGATTAATATACAAAAACGGTAGCCGAGTCTTCCAGAGGTTCCGTATGCATAGCATAAGCACAGATTAGATAAGTACATCACTTCTTTTATCTTGAGGGAATGTCGCCATTTTTATACCTGGTAGTTTATAGATATTACGGAAAAGGAGCGGTTTATAACATCTCGGCAGTGTCCATGAAATAATTATCTACGCCCGCTCTGTAGACAAACGCGCGATAGGGCTGCCTACTAATTGTCACTCTTTAGATAGGTAGGCCCTATTTGGTATAATTTTGCTTAATGCATTGTGTACAATTACACCAAGTCGCTAAACCAATAAATAAGTAACATTACAAATAAAAAATGTTTTGTCCAGTTGCAGAGTGCTCTAGGTGCTTACATATCGTGTTAGGTATAGGCGAGCTAACATAATTCGGCCAAATCACTATCGTATTCTCTAAACAACCCCTTGCAATTAAAAATTGTTCAGCCAGACGTTTAGATACAGGTCATACAATCGATCAGTGATCACTGATCACGTAGAAATACGAAAACTATTGTAGGTAGGCACTAGAAAAACATTTCACTTGCTCTTGTGCAATCAGGAGTACTGTAGGTAAAGTTAACTATAAACTTTCTGTAGGTACCTACAGAATATTATAGGAACCTACACTACTTACACCTAAATTTGCCGTTGAAAGCATTATCTACTTACCTACTTTTATCATGAGAATTTAAAGACGAAATAATTCGTAATGAAGATGTGATGATCACAATGGGCGGTTTTCTATAACGATAAAAATGCCTTCAGTAAGGCGAAATTAGTGGTAGTAGCACGGGTAAAACCGTCATAGAATTTCGTTGGATAAAACAATGTTGCCCGCTGATAACAATCTTACCCATTGACCCAAATAATTTAATTTAATAAATTTTATCGCCGGAAATTTGTCTATTATTAGTTATAAATTTAAATTAAATTAAACCATTGTAAACATATTGTAGACACTTAGACCACTCACAGCGGACGCGAACTGATTTCAAATAGAATTTCTCTTTCTTCGGCTTATATTTTGAATTTCTATGGGGGTTTATCAAAAATCACGCAATATCACAAGGGGGAGGGGGGTGTAGTTAGATATCACGTGTATTTATTTTTTCATTCGTTCATGTACTTGTACAATATATGTTTTTGGCATAATTACACCATTCCTTTAATATTATTTTTAAGCCTGTCAAAATTAACCTGCAACCTTCCAATCTAGACATTTTAGTCAAGGTCCTTAATTTCAGAATAAAATAAAAATATACTTTATTAAAGTATTTAAAGATAATATTCTAAAAATCAAGCGAAGTCACGTGTGATTAAAAGTTAGTATAATTATCTATTTTTGAATACCGATTTTAATAATTAATATTTATATCCTTTTTTACAATTTTTTTTTTTTTCAATAATTATTTAAATTGCTTTGTCAACCATCGCTTGTAATATTGTTAATTTGAAATCGACAGAATTTTTGGCGACCTATGTGACTCGGATTTTTGGGAGTTCGCATTGGCAACACTGCTATCTAGTTTATCTTTTCTCGTCGTTTCGTGTCCGTGCGTGCACGCAGCCACGCATAGCACAGTTCGAGTGCATGTTTCGTGTATTAATAAAGTAAGATATGGACTAATACGCGCTGGATTTGTTATCAAAATGGGGCTACGCCCAATATATACGTTCCGGGGTAAGTAATCGTATGTTACTGCAAAGGTTATGTTTGTGCTTGCTTGTGTTGGCGTTTGCAAAATTGCTCATGCAAATGAGGTTAGTTTTGATAAAACCACATTATTACACTGACGGACAATATACTGCATCAATGTTCAGGATTATTGTCCGTCGACATGGTGCATCAAAATGGTAACAGCGGGGGTTTGACGGCACATCACAACTTTATCAGATATTTTATAAGCCCATGTGGGATTTACATGGGATTCATGGACGAAAATTTTACTCAAATGCAAGATAGTGCTCAAACACACGTCACTGCACAATGGGTGCCGGTGAAATTACAGGCACATGAGACTTAACAACTTTATGTCTCTGGGTGATGGGCGCAGTGCAGTTTGTCACTTGTGATGAAATGCATCTGTTATAGGCAGAGGTACTTCTTAACACTAGGTGGGCCTCGTGCTTGTTCCATCACAAAAAATACTATCAAGTCCGTAAAGTCTGCATCATATAAGAAAATTTAACTCTACCTACATGCAATGTTTATTTAAATGTGGTCTATTCTTTGTATTGAAAATTGAATTTTCCAACAGGCAGGACCATTTCAATCCAAAGGAATGCTTCGGGAATTTTATATATAATACGATAAAAAGTTACAAAAGCTTTTAGAAAGAGGCAAGCTACGAGCGATTCCAGTGACTTTTCATATCTGGACCCCCAAACGCCGTGTCTACTTATCAATAATTGATGAATGTAAGTATCTCACGTATGATATGTTTCGTATTGTTAATGAATCTGTAGATTACGCTTAAAATATACATACAGTTGAACATTTAACCTCCTCCTTTTTTAAGTCACTTTATAAAATGTATTTTTTAAGATCAGTCCATTAATTCAAATTTTTAATCAACTTACAAAAAAGAGGAGGTTTTCAATTCGTCGATTTTTTTTTGTTTTCAAAGTCATAACTTCATCATGTATAAAGTGATTTGGAAAATTATTTTCTTATTTGAAAAGGTCTCATTCAAATTCATGAAAATCGGTTTGGTTTCAATTGGTTGTTCTTATTTTTTTTTAATTATAATATTTTGACAAAATTGAATCAACCCATTTTTTTAAGATTGTCATTGATACCATAAAGCTACTGAACCATTTTTGATAGGGTCTTAATAAAAGCAATAGTATATTTAAAATCAGTAAATAAATGACAGAGACATAATGTAACAAAGATTACAAAACTACAACAATATTACAAAATTGAGATCGATTGAGATCATCCACCTTTCGGAAGAAGTTGGTTTAAAATAACTTGTATTCGAATAGTATTAACAGTACATATATATGACATTTGTTATGTAGGTGTCTCAATTTTATTTTTTGGCCATGCTACCTCATTTACTAATCAAGATAAACCCGTCAAGCTTGGCCTCAATTCATTTGTGTTGGCAAAAAAAACCAACAGAGTAAGGTTCAACCTAAAATATATGGTAAAAGCTGGTTTTAGAAGAACTTTTTTTAATATTTTACTTATTTATGTTTGATTTATAATTTTTTCCTGTAAAATTTTACTACAAATAACTTTTTAATTTCAGTTGAGGCAGACATTGTAGAAGAAAACTTGCAATAACTATTGCCGTACAGGGTGCAACACCATGGACCGAACTAATTACATTGGGCTAATACATCAAAAATCCAGCTTCAAATACTGTATGATGAAAAAGGAACTATAGGACTACCTCAATGAGTATCGTAATATTTTTTATGTATGTGTGCATGACTTTTTCCCAATCATTGACATAGATACAATTAATCGACCTAAATGTCATGTTGATACTGATTTCCATATTAATAATTGATCCTAATAATGTTCAACCACTATAAGATTATACATACTACCAATACCGCTAATAATATCAGCGATAATATCTCGATTGAGTTACGTAATATTAGAATTTCTTACACCTCCGGTTATCATATTCGTGAAATTATAATTTGTATTTATTACTCATTGACCATATTTTATTACTTTAAGACTTTAGAAACTGTTACAATATAAGTGTTAATTAAAATCTGACAATTTTTTTAAAATTTGTAATAATACTGAAAAGGATCATTATAGAAATGAACAACCTTTGCTATGGATATTGTGCTATCCTGAAATCGCAAAAAATTATCAGATATTCATACAATATCTTGATTTACCCTCGCCCAAACTTATGGAACAGCTAATATTTTGCAATTTCAAGGTTGGTGTCGTAGCAAAACTTATTCATACAGATAAATACAATTAGTAATACTCGATACCCAAAAGACCATAATAAAACAATATAATGCGTAAAATTTGTTTTATTCTATCTTATATCAACAGATCTATTCTAAAGAGAGTTAAGAAGATAGGCAGGTAGGACACGTAGGTTGGTACGGTTTATTTTTCTGTATTTATTTGATGTAACAAACAACTTAATTAATTTCCTTTTACAGCATCATGCGAGTCTGGGCAACAACATTTTAAAGTCAGGCAACATAATTCTCTAAAGGCGTGATTAGCTGCTTTGATTTGACATCATCAAGTTCATGTAAGGGACGTTGAGCCGCTACGCTATTGATGCAATTTTCGTGTGACTACTCATGCAAGTTATGAAATATATCAATAATTACAAATTACTGCAGTTCCTTTCAAACTTTCGTAGCGGCCAATTGCTCTATTATGTGAACTTTATGATGGTAAAGCAAGTTAATCACACCTTTTATGATCTTCGTTACCTGCCGTCCCATAGATTGGTTATCGTTATTAACAAAACGTTATAATTAGTAAAGAAAACTCAATATACCTTACAAAACTTTTAATAGAGCCTATCTGTACCGTTACTTTCGACTTACTTTAAGATAAAAGATCGCTTTTGTATATAATAATATACTGTATTTACAAAACGTTATGGTTAGTAAATAAGGCTAGAAGTACCTTACAAAACCTTTAATAGAGCCAATCCGTACCGTTCCTTTCACCTTACTAAAAGGTAAGGATCGCTTCAGTATAGAATAATATACCGTATTTAAAAAACGTTATGGTTAGTAAATAAAGCTAGAAGTACCTTACAAAACGTTTAACAGAGCCAATCTGTACCGTTCCTGTCGCCTTACTAAAAGGTAAAGATCGCTTTAGTATAGAATAATATGCCGTATTTACAAAACGTTATGGTTAGTAAAAAAAGCTTGAAGTACCTTACAAAACCTTTAATAGAGCCAATCCGTACCGTTCCTTTCGCCTTACTAAAAGGTAAAGATCGTTTTAGTATAGAATAATATGCCGTATGGACAAAACCTTATTGTTCGTAAAGAAAACGCAAAATGTATTTCATAACCTTTAAAAGACCCGCCATACCGTTTCGTTTACCTTACTAAAAGGTGAATATTACTTTAGTGAATAGCATATAAAACGGTAAATAAGGACAAAGCAGCCCTAAATGAAGGTAAAACTATTAAAATGAACAGGTATTTTTGTTTATACTAAGACAGAAAACGTGTTACGAGTAGATTTTAATCGCTTAGTGGACAGGTTTAAACACAGTTACTAGAGATGCAAATTTCCTCAAGACAAAGTGGATTAAGCCTTATTCGAGCCAAATATTGCTGCAAAACGTTTGACAGGTATGCTCTTGTTTACCATTATAATCGCCTTACGGAAATCGAATCTCACGTTCATACACCTACATTATTTTATTACTTACCATGTTTAGTACTATACATTTAAGCTCATCTGTACATTTCGTAAGATTGAAAATGTCATACTAGAGCTGTAATCGTGGTATCGCAGCTTGTTGAATTCGCCTTCACTGTACCTCGTTTAACGCCTTCTACGTTGGAAGGCGTTTTTGTCCGTATTTACGTTTGGTCGGTTTTTCGCCTTCATACCATACAATATGGCCGTTATTAGGGCGCTTTTGACTTAAGATTTTTCTCAGTGTGGGAGCTAGCCAGGCGGACATTCGCAAAGTGCCCTACCACCATGCTGTAACGATTGCCATCGTAAGACAACAACCGGGACCGACGGCTTAACGTGCCCTCCGAAGCACGGAAGCGCTCAGTAGTAATGTCACCAGCAGCGGTCACCCATCCAACTCCTGACCGCGGTGGACGTTGATTAACTTAGCTGGTCGATTAAGAACGGCCAAGCTAACTTCGCTACGAGCGCTTCTACATACAGAGAATAAGACAATTTAGGACAATAGAAGAAAATATGATCTAAGATTCCATCTTCAAGGCTACATTCACAAAGAGAATGGTCGCTGACCCTAATTTTGGCAAGTAAAACTGGAGAGCAAACATGTCCCAGGCGTGATCTTTTTTTTTTATTGCTTATAGGTAAGCCTTTGACCACAATCTCACCTGATGGTAAGTGATCTGATTATGACTCGACGGTTATGTAGTGACAAAAACGAAAACTGAATCTAGTTCAAGTTTCGAATTAAACCTTGACATGGTGGCATTAAATCCGCTCTAGAACCTCTTTCGACATTACGAAACAGTTTTTATTACTTTTTCCTTACACTAAAGAGTTTATATAAAAAAAAAAACCTCAAATTCAAATTCAAATTCAAAATCATTTATTCAATTTAGGCGTCTACGACGCTCTTATGAAGGTCAATTACAAATTTTAATATTGAAATATTCTACATTGTACTGCCACGTTGAGCAAAAAAAGTTTATAGAGCCACTGCGAGAAGAACGGGCAAGAAACTCGGGGCCATTCTTTTAAACGTCTTTTTACAATGTGTTATAAACAATATTATACAATTATTACAATATTTGTTTAAATTACGTAGGAGACATGTGATGGCTTGGCAGAGGTGGAATTTTCCAAGCATTTTTGTCGTTTAAGTAATCACAAACTGTGTAGTAGGATTTCTTCATCAAAATATTTTTCACGTGCAATTTGAATTTTCCTTCTGTGAGCATTGTAATATGTTCGGGAATTTTATTATAAAACCGCACACAATTACCTAAAAAGGACCTTTTATTTGTCTTTGCTAATCTAAAACATGGTACCGTTAATTTATATTTGTTCCTAGTGTTGTAATGATGGTTGTCACTGTTTAATTTAAATTTACTCAAATTTTTCCGAACATACATAATATTTTCAAATATATACAGACTCGGTAAAGTTAATATATCAATTTCTTTAAAAAGATCCCTTAGAGATTCCCTAGGATCCATTTCATATATGGCTCGAATTGCACGCTTTTGTAAGATAAAGATTGTCTCTATCTCAGCAGCAGCTCCCCACAGCAATACACCATACGACATAATACTGTGGAAGTATGCGAAATAAACTAGCCGTGCAGTAGCTACATCTGTTAACTGTCTTATCTTACAAACTGCATATGCAGTAGAACTAAGTCTTCCGGCTAGATCATGTATATGTGGATCCCACTGTAAAGTTGAATCCATTTTGATTCCCAGAAAGACTGTCGCTTTGTCAATAGAGAGTTTATCTAGGCCAAGCTTAATGTTTGGTTCAACATAAGGAACATTTGATAATGAAAACTTTAAACATTTGGTCTTTTTTGAATTTAACAGAAGATTATTAGCGGCGAACCATCCAGAGATCATAGATAACACATTATTTACATGAATGAGTTCACTATCTTTCCTATCTACTTTAAAAATCACCGGGTAAATCGGTTCACCCAGTCAAGAGTTCTGAGGTAAAATAAAAAAAAAATACAGACGAATTGAGAACCTCCTCCTTTTTTGGAAGACGGTTAAAAATCAATGCACCGAAAGCATCGCGTCGAGCTCTTTATAATGCTGGCATCACACATGGGTATTTGTATTTGTGTATTTGCTGTATTTGACAAATAACTTCCATGTGTGTCCATATTTGCCAAAGTATTTGGGTTTGGTTTTGCTATTTGGCAAATATAGCAAATAACAAATACTCCTTAACCCACGTCTGTCGGTTTTTCAAGGCACATCAAAGAAGACTAAGCAAACACGTCACATAGTCGGCTAAACACAAGTCAAACAGTACGGACCAGACTTGGGTTCAGATTATAAAGTCGAGCTACAACAAAATTACAAAGAGGAAAAAATATAGCAATGAGCGGAATACGAACTCGCGCCATCATATTCATATTCATTTATACAATTCATAAGTTCTAGGTACAATGTTAGAATATAATAATAATAAGAATATCATTCCGCTAAAACTAGTCTTTACAGGCGTATGAATGCAATTTCATATTAATTCATTTTAAAGACAATAAAATGCAAAGTATATACGCATAAATGTCTAGAAAATTTAAAATTATATATATATACATAAATGTAATTTTAAAGCTACTTATTTAAAATTTCATAATTTATAATAAAAAAAAATTATTTCAACTATAGAAACATTTCACAGCAAGCCACCCCTATAGCCGGGGAATGCTCTGACCGCTAAGACAACATGTTATATAACTCTAATTTGTCCTCTTATTTAAACCGCGTAACATGCGTCATTGCAAAAATAAAAATCTTAAAGAAATAGATGTTCAATGTCCATATTTTGACATTCTGCTAGCTAACATGTTTATTCTGTATTAGTCTCCATGTGTAGACGACTGTATCGCCTATCGTACGTCAAATATTTGCCAAATACAGCCAACATGCAATCACAAATACAAATAGGCATGTGTGGTGCCAGCATAATGTGTATCGTGTCGTGAGTCGTGAGCGTGACCTTCCAAAACAAAACAAGGAAGGTACTAATGTCGTTTTTACATTTCCACGCACAGTTTTACGGGTTTATCCAATCTTGAAGGTGACAACAATTCTGAAATCTTCCAAGACACCTACCAAGCGTGGAGATTACGGCAACCCTCCAACCCGCCCCCCTTATGGGGGAGGCATTTGTTTAACGATGGACGTTGGCTGCTGATGTATATAACGCCTGTCCTATTATTTACGTAACAAAAGAAATCGACTCGCTTATTCAACCGTCATGAAAAGAAAGCTTCTATTGTGAAGCATTTTTGAAATAGCATCAAATTACTGAGTACCTAACTGCTAGTTCTATAGACTAGACAACATTGAGAGATCTATCTCTGTCTATAGATAAGCCCTAGTACATACTGTAACATTCTTTCTCGTCCGACAGTGATTAATTATAGTTTCATGTATAGATTTATAGAGAAATTAGCTTTCCGGCCGCGGCTCTGCGCCCGAGCTTATTTCGGTTATTGCACAAAAACATTGATCTCTTTGTTTATTGCTCAAAACCTGTAATATCTTTTTGCGCAGTTGGATAAAAACTATCCTATGTCCTTTTCCGGGTCTCAAACTGTTTCCATACTAAATTTTATCCAAATCGGTCCATTAGTTTTGGCGTGAAAACGAGACATACATACAGACAGAGTTACTTTCGCATTTATAGTATGGCAAAAAATCAAATGTTACATTATTTATATAATGATACGATACTTTATACTGCGGTAAGCACACTAGTTACTTCAAGGCAGAATATTTGACACTGGTGGTACCCACCAAGGAATCTCGCTGAAGAAACCTACCACCTGGTAAGCTATGTATATTGTTTGTAACGTTTTTATTTTGTTTAGAAGCGCTCGTAGCGTAAATTGCTTAGCCGTTCTTAACTGATCAGCTAAGTTAAGCTACGTCCGCTGCGGTCATGAGTTGGATGGGTGACCGCTAGTGACATTACTACTGAGCGCTTCCGTGCTTCGGAGGGCAAGCTAAGCAGTCTGTCCCGGTTCTTGTTTTAAGATGGCAGCAGTCGTTATAGCATGGAGGTAGGGCATTTTGCGAATGCCCATCTGGCTAGCTACCACCCTCAAATAGAAAATCTGTCCCCAAGCACCTAACGGTGTATTCCGGCAGCTGTCCTTGAGAGCCAGTAATTTTAGGTTAGCCTGAACAACATCTTCGACTACATCATTATTTACCAACAGATGTGATAGTGGTCAAAGGCCAGCTAATCAGGCATAAAAAAGAAACTTGGTGACGGAAGGACAAAGCGCACTCATAATTTACTTATCTAGTGTGCTAAAAAACCTAAAAAGGGCTATAACACAATTATATTTCTAAAATAAGACCTCAAAGGGAAGAATTATTTAAATTTTAATTGGGTCTCGAGAGTGCCTTCAAGCCATTCATGCCACTTTCCGTTATGGCTTGCTGCTTATATCTTCAAAATCGTATCTTGAGTCAGTAAATGAGATATAAGCAATATCCTGATAAAGATTTTTATACACACTAATCAGTACTTCAGTACTAATATTATAAATGCGAAAGTAACTCTGTCTGTCTGTCTGTTACGCTTTCACGCCAAAACTACTGGACCGATTTGAATGAAATTTGGTATGGAGATAGTTTGAGACCCGGGAAAAAACATAGGATAGTTTTTGTCCGACTGCGCAAAAAGAGGTTAATGTTTTTGCGCCATAACCGACATACGCGTGGGCGGAGCCGCGCCCGGAAAGCTAGTACAAATATAAAGGCGAAAGTTTGTGATTGTGTCTGTCTGTATATTTGTTACTTATTCGCGTTCAAACGGCTGGTATAAAGATCAATCTAAACTAATATAATAAAGAGGAAAGATTTGATTGTTTGTTTGCATTGAATAGGCTCTGAAACTACTGAACCGATTTGGAAAATTCTTTCACCATGAGAATCATACGTTATCCCTGATGAACATAGGCTATAGAAGATTTTCAAAAAAGTTAGGGATCCGTATGAAAACTCTCGATAATGAAAAAAAAATACCAAAAAAATCGTATTATCGCCTACGCTGCGTAAATTATTGCAAATACAGTGATGTACTAACTACAACTTTATAGAAGACATCAATACCTTTAAAAATCGGCCAAGTGCGAGTCTGACTCACGCACGAAGGGTTCCGTACCATTAGCTATACAACATTAGACTTCATATTTTAACCTTTTTTGTTGTGCGCGAGTCTGACTCGCACTTGGCCAATTTTTTGTATTTGTTGTTATAGCGGCAACAGAAATTCATCATCTGTGAAAATTTCAACTGTCTAGCTATCACCGTTCTTGAGATACAGGCTGGTGACAGACGGACGGGCGGACGGACAGCGAAGTCTCAGTAATAGGGTCCCGTTTTTACCCTTTGGGTACGGAACCCTAAAAAGTCCGCGATACTATAAGTCTAATTATTACAGTTATGCCACAATAACCCCATTTTTATGTGACAAAATTATAATTTTTAAATTTTTTGTTAAATAACCGTGTAAACAACACAGGCGGATATTCAATAAATTTATTGTAAAAAAATTACTTATTATTACTTTACATCCCAGTCTGACATTTTAAAAGACCACTTCGACTTAAAATAAAAAAAACAGTCACAAAAGCAGACAAACTAAAATTAAAATAACAGTACGTACGATCGACGTTTACGTTAGGTATCTTATTTTTTTTATTGAAACAATAACTCTAAGGCGTTATTACTGTGTATATAGCTACGAAGTCTTGAAATAACACACAAAAAATACACATGATCTACGCTCTCAAAGTAAAGTACGACCGTGTAATCATATAAATTGGCAAAAAAAATTTAATGACTTAAAATTTAGCATCGCAATTCCCCAATTTTTAACCGACTTCCTAAAAAGGAGGAGGTACTTAATTCATCTGTATTATTTTTATTTCTTTTTTTTATTTTTGTTACCTCTGAACTTTTTACTGGGTTAACCGATTTTGAAAAATTATTTTTTTGTTTGAAAGGTGATACACTCCAATAACTGAAAAATATTTACCTATGTTGATGATATAGTCGTTGACAATGAATGACAATCGATCCCGTAAGTAGCAAGGGTCACTAAAATGAATGAAAAAAATTTTTTTACCAAAAAATGGAACCGACTTCAACACCCAAGTGTGAAATAACTTGTCGAAGTCGGTTTAAAAGAATACCGATAGGCAAGCGACGCAGCGACGACGACCGAGGCTGTACTTTGGACTCATCCAGCTTATCAACGCCTATAAGTCTTTGGCTCGATATAGAACTACGATATATAGCACTGAATCACGTCTTCTTTGAACTGTAAACAAATTTGACCTTCGTGCTAATGTAAATAAGCATGTTCCTTGAATACATACCATTAAACGTGTGAATACTAGTTTTCCTGCTAGAGTGACGTAGGTAATCATTCTTAACTATCAAACTAATATACTTTATTTGGAACTAGCTTTCCGGGCGCGGCTCCGCCCGCGCGTATGTCGGTTATCGCGCAAAAACATTAACCTCTTTTTGCGCAGTTGGATAAAATCTATCCTATGTTTTTTCCCGGGTCTCAAACTATTTCCATACCAAATTTCATTCAAATCGGTCCAGTGGTTTTGGTGTGAAAGCGTAACAGACAGACAGTCAGAGTTACTTTCGCATTTATAATATTAGTACTGATTAGTACTGACTACGAACTGCTGCTTTTGAGCTTGACTTAGGGCCTGTTTCAGAAGGTTCGAGTAAGTTCCGGTTTTACTACCCAGAACATATTTAATAAATAAAACACTATCTTTGCGTTTCACAGTCATCGATTTATCCTATCCACCGGTTAAAGCTTGAAACGCGCTGCATGTTAACTGTAATTTTTATCATTCAATTATTTTATGTGGTACATAGCAACCCGAAACTTTTTAAGACATTCTGAAACGGACCCTTATTTTTTTTTATTGCTGATACGTAAGCCTTTGACTACAATCTACCCAGATGGTAAGTGATTATGTGGTCGAAGGTGTTAACAGGCTTAACCTAGAATTATTTATGCCAAATAATCAACGAATAAATATATTATTATATATTTATTCGTTGATACTTGAACGAATATACCGTTGAACGAATAAATATATTATATACTTATATTTATTCGTTGATTAGGAAGATATAAATAATATGACTTAAATATAATATTAAAAATAAAATAGATTTCATTTGATAATAGCCGACCGGATAATTGGCAACCAAGTTGATGGAGCGATAGCCGAGCGGTTATAGCTATGGACTGCCATGCAGCAGTTTCCTGGTTCAATCCCCACCGCAGGCTTGAGCTTCACCGCATGGTGGAAGAGCATTTTGCGAATACTAGCCTGGCTAGCTACTACCCTCAAGTTATGAATCTGTCGCCAAGAACTTAACACTATGTTCCGGCAGCAGTTAAGAGCCATTAAAAAAACTTCGAGGCATTCGAGACTTAAGGGCACACCGAGCTTTTTAGGCGCGCCGCGTATGTGTGCGTAAGTAAGGCACGCTTACAGCATCCGTCCCCGTCGGACGCGACGGCCGAAGAATTACTAAAGCTGATAAGGACAAAGCATCCCGGCTCTCACAAAAATGGCAAGAACATGCGTGAATTTGAGTATTTCCTTCGTATAGTAAAACCAAATACCTATTTGAAAAATGTAATGTGTATACGTTATAGAAAACATGTTTTATTTTTTTATTTTTCAAATACGGATGACTCTCCGTTAAGTATTTATGCCGTACTAAGGGTTTCTTTCGTTTTTTAGATGTAACATTGGATTTTTTTTCCATCGAGAAAATTTTAAGTAATCGTGTTTCCAAAGTGTATGATTTATAGAATGAATCCTTAAATATAATATATATTAATTACATAACTCAAAATTAAGAAATAAAGATACAGCAAGGGATCAAACGAACTACAATTACGTATCGCTGCCTCGGTTCAGGCTTAATAAATGTACGTCGCAAGGTAATGCAGTTCGTCACTCAACACGCAATATATCTGTAATAGGCAACGGTTACCACTTAACATCCTAGCGCCTAAGCCTAGTGCATTGTGCACAATCCATACAAAAGTATCTATTCCACGTGTATGTTCTCACGTTATCAGGCCGAGTATTACTGGGGCGGCAATTCCTTCGAAGAATAAAATCATACCGAGCGATAATACCCAAGAGTCGCCGACCCGTAATTTACTGCACCGATAATTGGAAATGCAGGCGTCCAGTAATGTAGGTACATGGATTATCGGTCCTGTCCGTAACCCTGATTCGTAATGCTAATGCGTAATCCATATGTATATTATAAATGCGCAAGTCTGTCTGTCTGTGTGTATGTTTCGCTTTCGCGCCAAAACTACAGGACCGATTTGGATAAAATTTGGTATGGAAATAGTTTGAGACCCGGGGAAGGATATAGGATAGTTTTTATCCAACTGCGAAACAGAGGTTAATGTTTTTTCGCGATAACCGACATACACGCGGTCGGAGCCGCGGCCGGAAAGCTAGTGAACGATATATTGCAAAAGAACGATAGTTCTACACACAACCGATTGACAGAGTCGTGTTATGACTAATGTTACTGCGAACTACTATATAGTTTGAGCAGTCATAAGTGCGATGACGAGCGAAGCGAGAAGAACCGTTAGGTTAGGGACCACCGCAGCGAACCGTGCGAGCGAAGCGAGCGTACCGCGGCAACTTCCGGCGAAGCGCCAGAAATATCATCGCTTTCTCAACTAAAGTCCGTCACAATAGGAATTACCGATCAGATAAATGATGTACATTGATGATGTACTGAGTTATTGGGTATTATCAGGTCGGGAATTACGCACCGTACGCTATTGGGATGGTAAAACCTAGCCCGACAAATACCAGCTTGATAATTTACGAACATGTGCAAGAAGTATCTGATCTTAAATAAATAAGTCGCCAATTCCGTAGGTATTTTATGCTTACGCATTATTAGGGTTAACTCAAGTACCCCTCATCAGATATCTGAATAAGTTTACTTGTATCGTACGTAGTCTTAGTTCTGTCCGCTGCAAATCTTGTGATACCTCGTTGGTTGAGCTTATTGCAACATAATTCGAAGACAAAAACCACGCTTACAATTACATACAATACAACAAATTCTGAGAATCTCTATCATAACATTCACAGTACATATTTTATGCTGATACTAATTAGAATCACACAATATATACCCTACGTCATTCATACTACGCCTCGCGCCGGCCCGGTGCGGTGGCGCCCGCCCCCTCAACGACGACTAAAGTGCTAATACGTAAGTGTCAAGTCAACTACTGATATGAAATATAACACTGTTATCAATACCTATCATACGTTATCAGTTTGCACAATGATTTGTAAACGAAGTTCGTTACGCGGTCGCTTGAATTTGTTTCAGATTTACTACAAATTCATTCATGTTTTGGTATGTATTCTATTTTTCTGTCTTTGTCCCAATAGGTACACAGAGCGTAGAAACTTAAAAAGTTGTGTTTTAGATTTTTCCAATTTAAAAAATAGACACTCAATTAGTGTCTAGTTCTAGGCCTAATAATGTTTCCGCGTCAATGCATTGTAGTTTATTATTATGAAGGAAAAAAAAATATCTCTAGAGCGCATTTTTGGTGGGGACCATATTGTAAAGTTTAGTTTATTCGAAATTTAGGTCTAGATTGTAGTCAGTTATCTAATTAATTACATTATTAAGAATAGTAATAATTTATTTAGTATATTATGTAATATTATAATGTATTGTATCTATACATAATATTATATGTAGTTATTGTATTTATGTTTTAATTATATAAGTATAGTTTATGCACAATTCAAAACAATTATATATTGTGTGCTGTGCATATTATAATACATATATTTTATCATTATTTTTTATTATTATTATTTTCTCTTTTTGGACTCCCTAAACCGCAATATTGTAAGTCCTCTCCATGCAAGGTTGCCTGTAAGAAATTGATTAAGCGATAAGGCCGCCCTTTGTCCAATCTAATATATTAATTTGTTTGTAATAGTTTTATTGTTTTCCTTAAGATTGTGGATGAATAAAGAATTTTGTATTGTATTGTATTAACATTTCAGTGAGATTAAGAGTCAGGTTATAATTATTTTTGCAATATGTCAAAAGAGATATACCTCCCTTGCGCATCATTGCACACACGGAATGGAAACGCATCCGTCACGTAAAGGCAGAAGACTTGGGTTTGATCCCCGACAAAGGTGAACATTATGCTCTTTATAAATTGTGAATGTACCAAACAATACATACCTACTAAGTAGATAAAGTAATCCTATGACTCATATTAATACAAGAATTAACAGCATTACATTAACAGCCTGAAGACGTCCCCTATTGAACAAAAGCCACCAGTAATCCTCCCGGATTTTGTTATCTAAAAATGTTTGTTGTCCGTTACGTATCTTCTAGAAAAAACATTAAAACCGACTTCGACAAGCTATTTGACACTTTTGAGTGTTGAAGTCGGTTCCATTTTTTGGTAAAAATATTTTTTTCACTCTATTTTAGTTACCCATGCTACTTACGGGATCGATAGTCATTCACTGTCAACTAATATTTTATCAAGATATGAAAATATTTTTCAGTTATTGGAGTGTAACGGTGATAACACGAATTGCTCATTTATCTCTTTCTAACAACAGATATGACGCATAATATTTGAACGTTCTTTCCTTGTCATTACAAACTGCATATACATGGGCGTAGGTATGTATATAGGTAAATTCTAGTAAGCTTTTAGAGCAGTGGTGTTCGGATATAACCAATCTATGTAAGTATTTCAAATCTCTGCCTAACTATACTTACCTTTGCTTTGCTAAAACCTTTGCTTCTTAAAGCTTTGTTTTAGGACACTTGTTTGGGAATGGGGCCCCTTATGATCCCCGTAGTCCCAAACTATACCTCGATGTCGTGGCATATTCGACTGGGCTCCTGGAATGTAACAGGAAGACACCAGCCGATATATATGCCCTTAGGCACGTGGGAAAAATGGGCGGAAAGGACCTACTTTCAGAGGACCCGCTCGTCGCTCCGTCACAAGAAGCCTATCACTAAACACACCCTACAAATGATTAAATGATCAATTAACAAATGCTATGGATTTTTTGTAAGGGATACGCTCCTTTGTCCTCGATGTTGTCCGCCCGCCAACAGCTTGCTCATCCTTCCACCAAAAGGAACGCACGGCGTCCAAAATAACGGTCACTCACACTAATAAACCACATGTTTATATTCACTAATATCTATAGCAATCCTTGCTAGCACATCCGATCGCCGCGACCGGAAACCTGTCTAACTCCGTTTGTTTGGAATAAACGTACGTCCGCGTACGAGAAAACCTTAGAGCGCACTGACTGCCCTTCAAAATCAGAGGTGAACGCAATTATAGACTTTATAAAGTTAAAAAAATCAATTTCTTATTATTTTTTTTTTAAATTTTATTTTAAAAAGAAGATCAATTTATTTAACTGTCGGCGTCGGTATCAGAAAGGGCGTCGGCGTTGGTGTCAGTAAAAAAATAAGTGTCAGTGTCGGAATAGGCGTCGAACTCGGTGTCAGTGTCGGAAAAGGTGTCGGTATTAAAATTGGTGACAGCATCGGCGTCGGTGTCCGAATAGGTGTCAGTTTCGGCGTCGCATCGGCGTCGGCGTCGGTGTCATTGTTGGAATAGGTGTCGGCGTCGGCGTCGGTGTCATTTTTGGAATAGGCGTCGGTGTCGGAATAGGTGTCAGTTTCGGCGTCGCATCGGCGTCGGCGTCGGCGTCGGTGTCATTGTTGGAATAGGTGTCGGCGTCGGCGTCGGTGTCATTGTTGGAATAGGCGTCGGTGTCGGAATAGGTGTCAGTTTCGGCGTCGCATCGGCGTCGGTGTCATTGTTGGAATAGGTGTCGGCGTCGGCGTCGGTGTCATTGTTGGAATAGGCGTCGGTGTCGGAATAGGTGTCAGTTTCGGCGTCGCATCGGCGTCGGCGTCGGTGTCATTGTAGGAATAGGTGTCAGCGTCGGCGTCGGTGTCATTGTTGGAATAGGCGTCGGTGTCGGAATAGGTGTCAGTTTCGGCGTCGCATCGGCGTCGGCGTCATTGTTGGAATAGGTGTCTGCGTCGGCGTCGGTGTCGTTGTTGGAATAGGCGTCGGTGTCGGCGTCTGTGTCAGTTTCGGCGGCGCATCGGCGTCGGCGTCTGTGTCATTGTTGGAATAGGTGTCTACGTCGGCGTCGGTGTCGTTGTTGGAATAGGCGTCGGTGTCGGAATTGGTGTCAGTTTCGGCGTCGCATCGGCGTCGGCGTCGGTGTCATTGTTGGAATAGGTGACGGCGTCGGCATCGGTGTCATTGTTGGAATAGGCGTCGATGTCGGAATAGGTGTCAGTTTCGGCGTCGCATCGGCGTCGGTGTCATTGTTGGAATAGGTGTCTGCGTCGGCGTCGGTGTCGTTGTTGGAATAGGCGTCGGTGTCGGAATAGGTGTCAGTTTCGGCGGCGCATCGGCGTCGGCGTCGGTGTCATTGTTGGAATAGGTGTCGGTGTCGGCGTCGGCGTCGCCGTCGGTGTCATTGTTGGAATAGGTGTCGGCGTCGGCGTCAGTGTCATTGTTAGAATAGGCGTCGGTGTCGGAATAGGTGTCAGTTTCGGCGTCGCATCGGAGTCGGCGTCGGCGTCGGTGTCATTGTTGGAATAGGTGTCGGCGTCTGCGTCGGTGTCGGCATAGGTGTCAGTTTCGGCGTCGGCGTCGCCGTCGGTGTCATTGTTGGAATAGGTGTCGGCGTCAGTGTCATTGTTAGAATAGGTGTCGGTGTCGGAATAGGTGTCAGTTTCGGCGTCGCATCGGAGTCGGCGTCGGTGTCATTGTTGGAATAGGTGTCGGCGTCTGCGTCGGTGTCATTGTTGGGATAGGCGTCGGTGTCGAAATAGGTGTCAGTTTCGGCGTCGCATCGGCGTCGGCGTCGGTGTCATTGTTGGAATAGGTGTCGGCGTCAGCGTCGGTGTCATTGTTGGAATAAGCGTCGGTGTCGGAATTGGTGTCAGTTTCGGCGTCGCATCGGCGTCGGCGTCGGTGTCATTGTTGGAATAGGTGTCGGCGTCAGCGTCGGTGTCATTGTTGGAATAGGCGTCGGTGTCGGAATTGGTGTCAGTTTCGGCGTCGCATCGGCGTCGGTGTCATTGTTGGAATAGGTGTCGGCGTCTGCGTCGGTGTCATTGTTGGAATAGGTGTCGGTGTCGGAATAGGTGTCAGTTTCGGCGTCGCAAAGGCGTCTGCGTCGGTGTCATTGTTGGAATAGGCGTCGGTGTCGGAATAGGTGTCAGTTTCGGCGTCGCATCGGCGTCGGCGTCGGTGTCATTGTTGGAATAGGTGTCGGCGTCGGTGTCATTGTTGGAATAGGTGTCGGCGTCGGTGTCATTGTTGGAATAGGCGTCGGTGTCAGAATTGGTGTCAGTTACGGCGTCGCATCGGCGTCGGCGTCGGTGTCATTGTTGGAATAGGTGTCGGTGTCGGAATAGGTGTCAGTTTCGTTGTCGCAAAGGCGTCGGCGTCGGTGTCATTGTTGGAATAGGTGTCGGCGTCTGCGTCGGTGTCATTGTCGGAATAGGTGTCAGTTTCGGCGTCGCATCGGCGTCGGCAGCGGCGTCGGTGTCATTGTTGAAATAGGTGTCTGCGTCGGCGTCGGTGTCGGAATAGGTGTCAGTTTCGGCGTCGCATCGGCGTCGGCGCGTTAAGCGGCAAGGGGCGCCCCTTTTTGATACAATTAATATTATTCAAATTATAACTAACGAACAATCGTCGCTCGTGGCGCGTCTCATCGTACTCCCGCTGCGGATTGGGATAAAAACAAAACACACTTTTTGTGTTCTTTTACAATAATGTAAATGTTTTAACTTTTTACTACATGTTAAAGTCAGGTGTTCGTAAGTAGGTAAGTACGTACGTAATGTGTGTAAGTGTATTTTCCAGAGTACCTATCCAGGTACAGTTTTCTCTCGGATTCGGCTTTTCGAATGGTATTGTACCTTGTACTTGTATGAATGTTATTTAGAATACGAATGAAAACGTTTCCTTGCAAATATGAATTAAGTACCTACTAGGTATGCAGATCATCACATTATGTGCACCTTCAAAGGTCGACACCCTTTGTTTACCGACCTCCAAAAAAGGTGGTAGTTTTCAATAGGACGCGTACCTAACTATCTAAGATTTTTTTACCTGTAGATGATTTGTATGCCTTCCATATTTACTAGACGAATTCAGGGTAATTACCTGAGTACCAGTCTTGCACTTCCGAGCATCCGGTGAATACCTACATCGCCGCTAATCGTGTTTTTTAGGAATAATCTGTGGACAATATGCCTTCCTTGTGTCTTAGACTCGGCACCAATTATACAGGCACTGTGAGAGATAAGAAAACTGTTTAATTTCACGCGTAATTATAGCTTTTATTGTTAAAACAGAAAATATCGTCATTTTGTTTTATCTTAGAACGAATCTCAATGAAATGGATGAGCGAGATATGTGTATCGTTTGGTGTGAGAGAGTGAAAGAGATCGCAGCATGATCGGAACGTCTCGTGGCGGTTCGGTGGTAGAGGTCCGCGCCGCGGTCATGAAAGTCGGCAGCGGCGCGCTGGTAAACGTACCCGGCGCGGCGCGGCGTAGCCGGCGTGTTATTGATTTTTTTACCTATATGGTGGAATAGAAAAATTAAATCTGCTGTATATGTACTAAAAGGGTAAATGTTTATTTTCTTGCATACAAGTAAGTTCCTACTCAAATTATTTAGTCAAAATATTGAAGAAACAGGATCTTGCCACCAACCGATACACAAACTTCCACAAAAGCCCAAAATCGACTGGCCTAAGTTTATGAAAACCGCATGAGATACCTCAACTTCAAGGCATGTCACAACCCCATCAGAAGTGGACAATCTTGCAGAAGAGATCACTCAATGCACGCAGAAGGCACTTCATACCTCCACAATTAAAGAAAACCCCTAAAGAGAATCGAGATTGCCCATCCTGACCCGCTGTATAAGAGAGCTCATAAAAGAAGAACGCCTGCTCAGAAAAACCTGGCAACATTAATGAGACCCCATCCACAGAACTGGGCCTCACTCCACAAACTCTGCAGGCAACTTAGGAAACACTCAGAACCAATTCGTTGTCTTTTCCACGAAAATTGCAACTTGAGATACAGAGCAGAGGACATGGCAGAAATATTTGCCCAATCCCTTGAGAACTTATTCAAGCCTAATCCCACAGTGAACAGAGAACACTCAGACTCTGTGGAACAGTTCCTCGATGAATACTTCAGTGTCCCATAAAACACAGAAGAAGATATTGGACAGTGATCCGTCACCTGTCCTCTAAAACCACGGCAGCTATCACGCGCCTGTTTAACGGGATCCTGCGCACGGAGCACTTACCCTCTCAATGAAAAATGAGCCACGTGGATATGTTCCCGAAACCCGGCAAAGACGTTTGGAGACCCGAGAATTACAGGCCTATCACTCTACTTACATGCATTTCGAAAGTCTTTGAACGCCTCTTCTTAAGTCGGATAGCCCCTCACATGAAGGCCAGACCGGAGCAGTTCGGATTCCGGTCGGAGCACTCCCCCACACCTCAGCTATCCAGGGTAATGCATCACGGCAGAAAACTCTAAATTGATTTTCGACGTCGGCGCGAATTTGTTCATGACCCGGCGGCGCGGCACGCCGGCGTGGCGCGGATCTCTAAGTGTAACTCAAAAACGGCTTGACCGATTTTGATGAAATTTAAATTGGACCAAACGACAAGCATCAGATTTGAAATAAAAACAGAATTATCAAAATCGTTTCAAAAAGTCAAAAGTTCAGAGGTAACAAACATAAAAAAAATACAGACGAATCGAGAACCTCTTACATTTTTAAGTCGGTTAAAAAGCGGGAAACCCAAAAACAAGTCCCATCCGTTCAACGTCATTGCCGTTCCGCCCTTATGTTTGATTTGCGATAAGCGGCCTTATCTTATCACTGTTATCAGCGAACGGTGTTGACTTTACGATTGGCGTGTAAAAGCTGCAATAACTACGTGATTACTGATTACACCCATATACTATATCTATACATATTACTAATGGTTTTCACGAGATGAGAGCTCACATGTATGATAGCAGCATGGATAGCCGAGCGGTTGGACTATGGACAGCAGTGCCGCGGGACCATTGTTAAGTCTACCGTCAGCTTGAGCTTCACCACATGGTGGAAGGGCATTAAGTGAATGCTCGACTGGTTAGCTACCACCCTCAAGTAAAAATCTAGGTAGCGCAAAGCATCTAACAGTATTTTCCGACAGCAGTCCTCGAAAGCCAGTAAGATTCCGTGAGACTTAACAACAGTAAGTAAAATGTATCAGAGTGATGGGCGCAGTGCAGTTCGCCACTTTTGATGAACTATATCTGTTATAGGCAGGTAACAGATAAAACCGTGTGGCACTCGCGCTTGTTCCATCACGATCGTCAAAATCGGTACACCCTCTAAAGAGTGAATAGTAACAAGATAACTGAGATTTTAATATTTTTATTTCTTACAAATTATAACAAAATCAAACATATTGAAATTATAGGGTTGCGTCATCAGAAAGTATAAAACCAGAGAGTTGAAAATGTTGAAATACTAGAGTAGTTATATCCGAACACCACTGCTCTAAAAGCTTACTAGACTTATACCTATCTACATACCTACGCACATGTATATGCAATTTGTAATGACAAGGAAAGAACGTTCAAATATTATGCGTCATAATATCTGTTGTAAGAAAGAGATAAATGAGCAATTCGTGTAACCACCGAACCGCCACGAGACGTTCCGATCACCATAAGTTTAAAACCAGAGAGTTGAAAATGTTGAAATACTAGAGTAGTTATATCCGAACACCACTGCTCTAAAAGCTTACTAGACTTATACCTATCTACATACCTACGCACATGTATATGCAATTTGTAATGACAAGGAAAGAACGTTCAAATATTATGCGTCATAATATCTGTTGTAAGAAAGAGATAAATGAGCAATTCGTGTAACCACCGAACCGCCACGAGACGTTCCGATCACCATTAAACTGCGATCTCTTTCACTCTCTCCAAACGATACACATATCTCGCTCATCCATTTCATTGTTATTAGTTCCTAAGATAAAACGAAATAACGATATTTTCTAATCATCAATAAATAATTACGCGTGAAATGAAACAGTGTTCTTATCTCTCACAGTGCTTGTATAATTGGTGCGGAGTCTAAAGACCCAAGGAAGGCATATTGTCCACAGATTATCCTAAAAAACACGATTAGCGGCGATGTAATTATAATATATTCACCGGAAGCTCGGAAGTGCAAGACTGGTAGTGACTCTGGTAATTACCCTGAACTCGTCTAGTAAATATGGAGGGCACACAACTCATCTACAGGTAAAAAAATCTTAGTTTAAAACTAATTGCAAAATTGGATTTGTTTGTAGTACATAGTAAGTTGAACTATAGGTTTCGCTCCATCCCCATACAATGATTAAAAAACAAGAGGAAAAAATTAGAGTTACGAGTCAGTGCCATGTTAGTTCACTCGGTCAGCATCCACCCCGATAGCATACCCCTGCTATAGGGGTGGATGACGTGGGTTCGAATCCTGCACAGGACTATAATTTTTACTCTTATAAATTTGTAATTTTGTATGAAAACTGAAAACCTCCTCTCTTTTTGAAGTTAGAAGAAAGTGAAGGTTCAAAATCATTGAATGTACCTATACCGTTACGATACGTACGTACGTCTGATCAATCGAAGGTATTGTAGTATATTATGATTTATTATACAAGTGAGCTAAGTTGCTCATTACACACGAGGCTGTGGGTTGCAGCCCGAGCCGTAAATCAGCCGAGTGTATAATGAGCAAGTTGCTCTCGAGTTTCATACGCACGTTTTCAACACCCTTGCGAGGAAAAAGAAATATATTGCACAAATGCGATACAAACAACATACAAAAATTATGGAAAATAGCGCGCAAGTTTTATTATTTGGGCGCGGCAAATGTGTGGTGGTTAATTACATATAAACATTACAAATCTGTATTACCCGGTTAAATTGAAAATGCTCTGTTTACTCGCATATAATTTGCAGTTACATACTAACTTAACTTTGTAGGCATGATTCTATAACGCACTAGTGTATAATATTATTATACACGAGGGTGATATAGTTCGGTTTATGGCCGATATTATAAAGCTCACTTTACGAGCAAGAGTGTTGAAAATATGTTTATTTCAACCATTAAACAACATCTAACAGATCCTCAGATCACAGGATGTGTACACGTGCGCATCTCAATCGAATCAAATCATTAAAAAAATATACGACACACTGCTTACCTACATTAAAGGCCTTTTTAAAAAGGTCACGGTGTATTTTCGGTGCGAATTCGGCGTAGGACGAAATTTTAATGTGTTTCAGATGAAGTGGAAGGGAGGACATTTTCTGACCCAATATTATAATTAAACGAAGCCAAGGTTATTCGGTTATTGGGTGCTTTTCAAATATATTTTTTAATGTTTTTTTTATTATCGGCCATATGCGTTTATTAACAAAATACTACGAACTATGTATATACAATACTACAGCTACTATAATGAAAGCATTTAGACAACCTATAAGTCATAGCAGACTCACAGGCAGTCCAAATGCTCCAGCCCACTACCAGTTGGCAGCGTACCCAGCTTGCTGGCCGCATTGCCCCATTGATTGCAATGCTTATTCGTTGAGCCAAATAGGTACCAGCATTTTTATCAAGTCAAGCGTCACATCGATCAAGCATACTGATAAGATTTTTTTTTATTAATATATACGAATATCTGTATAAGTAAAGAAGTAATTCTCATACAGTTATCGTCTCAAACCGGTTTCCTAGTCATAAAGTTCACAATTAACAAAACACACAATCTTCCAAATTCAACTGAATTGGCACTGAGAAATGATCGCATCCAATTGGTCGCTTCGAGGTAATGTTGCGCTGCGCGGTACACTTTTTAAACCACGCCCGCAGCGGTAAGATTTTGGCTCTGCTGTTTTTTAGCTTGGCTTACATTTCTTTAGATACAAATATACTTTAATTATTGGGAGATATAGTATGGTTTTTGTTAAATTTTTAATCCGCGTATTTTTAACCAACTTCCAAAAAGGAAGAGGTTCTCAATTCATATGTATTTATTTTTTAGAGGTTTTATTTTACATCAGATTCGGTACCGAAATTTTCAAAATATCGTAAGCGTAACCTTATTGGTTAAAATCGTTAAAATTTACACCTATCGAATTGGCATTGAAAGGCTTGATTTAAAAAAAAAACATTTCAAGTTCACCGTTCAAATTTGCGGATCTATCTTTTTTTATGCTTGATAGGTTATCTTTTGATCACTATCTCACCTGATGGTAACTGATGATGTGGTCGATGATGTTGTTCAGGCTAACCTACTAAGCTGGGTATATATAAGCCCTCCTGTCTTAATTATATACCCAGCTACCCACGCGTTCAAGCCGCATCCATTACGCCCCTACCAACCTTAAAAAGATTAAAAATAAACTAAGGTAAGACCTTCACGGTGTAAAGGAGTCCTTGTGCTTTCGCCAACCCTTTTATCTTTCTGCCCCGTCATCCTTGCGGTGTACAAAGCTGCTAAGTACTGTCAGGCACAAAAGATACTGATAACAAAAGATTCTGAGCGGTTTTTGCCACAACACTTCATTTATTTGGTCTAGGTATATTTGTTATGAGCAAGATATACTAGACGGGGCACCTATATTTTTTTTTACTGAAAAGCTGCACGCGAGCAGCCCACCTGCTGTTAAGCGGTAACTTCTTATGCACGATCGTCACAAGCACTGCACCAATCACTCTGAGACATACAGTTGTTAAGTCTCATGTGTCTGTAATTGAACTGCTGCCGCAACACTATTAGGTAGTTGGCGACAGATTTTCTAGTTGAGGGTGGTAGATAGCCAGGCGAGTATTCGCAAAAGACCTTTCCACCATGAGGTGAAGCTCAACCCGGGGGGCGGGGAGACCAAATCACCGATCCGCAGCGCGGGGCGGTCCATAGCTTTTTATCTATTTATATATAGCATAATATTCCTGCTTCATATTATTAATAATAGCCAAGTGCGATTCGCTGCTTCCTCTACACTATAAGGTTACTAATTGCAACAACCCGTTACTTATAAGTAAAACAAGCTGTGTTTTGGATCAAATTTCTATGTGGATAGATATTATGACTATTCTGTTCTTCTTTTATATACATATAACGTAAGTAATTAACTGTTTTAAGTTGATATACAAATTTACGAGAGAAAAAAACGAGAGTAATTTTGTAATGTAATTCGCTTAGCAGGCGTTATTGCAAACTTAACAATATTAAAATTATAAGGTTGCGTCATCATTTACAAGTTTAAAACCAATTGAAAAATTGGTCTTGTTTGTAGTACAACGCAAGTTGAACTATAGGTGTCGCTCCATCCCGATACGATGGTTGAAGAACGAGAGCAAGAATTACAGTTATGAGTCATTGTGTCATGTTAGCTCAATTGGTTAGAGCATACCCCAGCTAAAGGGGTGGATGGACGCGGGTTCGAATCCCGCACATGACTATAATTTTTTCTCTAGTAAATTTGTAATTTTGTAATGTAATTCGCTTAGCAGGCGTTATTGCAAACTTAACAATATTAAAATTATAAGGTTGCGTCATCATTTACAAGTTTAAAACCAATTGAAAAATTGGTCTTGTTTGTAGTACAACGCAAGTTGAACTATAGGTGTCGCTCCATCCCGATACGATGGTTGAAGAACGAGAGCAAGAATTACAGTTATGAGTCATTGTGTCATGTTAGCTCAATTGGTTAGAGCATACCCCAGCTAAAGGGGTGGATGGACGCGGGTTCGAATCCCGCACATGACTATAATTTTTTCTCTCGTAAATTTGTAATTTTGTAATATAATTAAGTAATCAATATTATTTCGTGTACACTGTGCAATCCGGTATTTAAATTTTACTTTCTTTTAAATGTGTTTCTCTGTAAGTGAATATTGTTATTCTTATGAGAAATAAAATTCTTAAACCACATAAAACAACAAAAAAAAAACAGTTGAAATCGTTCAGAATGTTTCACAGGAGAGAAGTAACAACATTAATTAACACACATACACACACAACACACTGCATTACTGCTATATTTTAAAATTATGTGCAAGCAAAATCATGTTGCGGTATTTAACTCATTACAATCAAATGAAGCAATGAACAATTAAAAGATTAAAATTAGTTATATGTATATTTGTTATACAAAATTGTATACAATATTGCATAGATTACTGTATCAGCCTGATTGTACACTCCTGAACACAGCCTCCATCATTAAAGGGTTTAAAATAATCTCCACGCTTGGCAGGCGTCTTTAGGGATCGCAGTGTAAGATATCAGTTCCTCAGAAGGCACTGCTGCCTGGTATTCTATCCTTATTTCTGGTACTTTACCATTAGTCGCCTCCTACGCCTGGGTAGCCAGGCACCTCAAGGGGATGGTAAATTCGCCGTTCGGTCAAAAAAATTTATGCTTGTATGAGTAATTTTATTTAAATAGATAAGACACGGAACTGTTACACATACATAGGTACTTCCGCAAAGATATTAAAACGCGATGAGCTCAAATGACGCCAACAGATATACGAGAATATTACTTTAAAGTCATTAAACCAATCGGTGTCGTCATAGTTTCTGTACGATTATAATTTTTATATCCTTCCTTATGCCATTAGTATAAAGGTCTTAATGGCTTGGCGTGATTTTATTGTTCTTATGACGTGAAGGAAAGTACAGTAAGACTTGTTATTAAAAGATCAGACACAAATATACTTTCATTATAATAAATGTCATGTCACTAAAATGTATTTTTATTGAATTACGTTTTTTTATTGAATTTTATACTCTTTGCCCACTACCTCACCTGATGGTAAGTGATAATGGGGTCGCAAATGTTAACCCGCGTCTTTAAAGTCTTCAAGTCTAGAGTGACTAGGTCTTCATCATGGTACATCTTAGGCCGCATCATCACTTTCAATCAGATGAGATAGCGGCCAAAAGCTAGCCTATCATGCATAAAAAAATGTAATACTGTATGTGTACAGTGTAAAAGCTGGCTCTGAAGTTCAGCTACCGGAACACACCTTTACATACTTGGCGACAGATTTTCTACTTTAGGGTGGTAGGTAGCGTGGTAGGCGTTTGAAAGATGATAAAACATCCATGCTGAAACAGCTGCCATCCTAAGATAACAAACAGCCGGGACCGATGGCTTAATGTGCCCTCTGAAGCACAATTTCCATAGGCGGATAACCATCTAAGTAATGACCGCAATGTAGGTTGCTTAAGTTGAAGAGAGTCGTCAAAAGGCAATATTGAATTTTTAGAAAGAGTGTACTCTTTTTACATATATATGAATAAAGTATAATATTATATTCTAAAGCAGTACTTCCCAACCAGGGGGGCCAGCTCCGTAGGGGGGCATAGAGGGATCATAAGGGGACACAATGTTTTTACATTAAGAAAGAATAACCAGCTTTTAATACTAACATTCTACCGCAATTCCGGTGTCTGAATCAAGCTTTGCACAGAATATGATCCCTGCAATGGGTTCATGATGAGGGTTAGCCCAAGAGCTCAAAGGAAATAACTGTACCCTCAAAAAATATACCATGAATCAACATATTTTAGACTCAAACTCAGTCGTGAACTAAAACTTAAAGATGATTCCCACTATAGATAGGCTTGACTAATACATGACCTAGAACCTTATATTAAAAAATATGTGTCACTAAAAATTACTTGTATTTTTGTTTTTATCGATATTGGAAAATAATGAAAGGGGGCATGAAAGTATTATGTAAAGACCTGAGAGGGTGCGCCCAAAATAAGGTTGCGAAACCCTGGTCTATAGGGTTTTTATGACAAATACTATGTATGATCTGAAAACACAATTCCATACATTACTCTGGATAGAAAATGATAATGAATCCAGGGTTAAAATTTCCATAATAGTAAGTAGTATGCATATATGTTTCTCATTTATGCAAACTTTTATCTAATAAATAAAAGTCATGGATCCTGGAGTCTGCGGAATGTAGTTTCCCTTTAATGTAATAAAATAGCAATAGGCTCGCTTCTTATAACATGCGATCTAAAAACCATAACTCGCTAAATGCAGGTGTTAACTGCATACTCATTTGGGAACAGGTGTCACAATATACTGCAGTTGTAAACCTATTTTCAGGTCATGGGATATGCTGGTACATTCACCGGGTGGTAGTTCCTCTAGTTAAAGAGACCTACCACCTGACACAGAGGTGGGTACTCAGTGTCAGATATTCTGCATCGAAGCAGTACGACTGAGTTTATGTATATGAGTGAAGAGTACTGTAGGAAGTGAAATTACTGGGCAAAGGAGACATGAACAAACATCTCAGTTACAAGCAGGTGCTTTTGTTCCATTTTTGACTATTGCAGCAACTGCAGTAACCCCATTCTAGTCCAGCAGGGCTAGAATGTGGTTACTGCAGTTACTGCAATAGTCAAAAATAACTGCGGCTAACCCATAGTATACTTATGGAATTAATGTTATTTTAGTAAACTTACTAATGTCTTATTGAATGGATGAGTCACCATACATGACACACACACAACAGTCAAAGATGATAAGTGACTGAGGTCATTCACTTTACATTGAATGCATTATCTTACCCATATCCTTAGTATGTAAGTTGGGTTAGCTATTATGTTTACATATTCCCAGCATGAGAACAGCAATTTAGCAGTTCAAAAACAATTAATTCCCTAATGGAAAAATCCTAAATACCAAAATCCCCATGCTGCCCACCGTCTTGGGATTGTATTGTAAGGTGGCAGTTTTTCAGAAGCTGCTCCCCACCATTGGTATTTTTTGCATTTGATGCCTCTTAGAATGGGTATATTTATTTATAGCTAGGTAAATGGATAGCCCTTGACGACCATTTCACATACTTAAACTAGGTATTATAATAATTTATTGTAGAAATAAGTAATTTTATAACATTGTTAAAATATCAGATTTAATTCACCAGATAATACCTCAAAAGATTAGTTTTTTCATTTCCTCGCTATTGAAGTGAAAAGCTAAACCCTGAATAGCATATTTAATTGAATATTATCGCAAATATGAACGTAAAATAAAGCCCCAAAGATAGCAAATACCAATATTTAGTCTACATTAGGCACATCTCTACTTTTCATCTTTTTGCACCACAGTGTGACTGCCGAGCGCAGCTAGTTCATTATAATTTTGATAGTAGTAGTTGGAAGTCCCAAGTATCTGGTATATGTCTACTTCTGAAGGATAACTGAAGAAAGGAGACATTGTATATAGAGAACTGTTATATAATTTCCAATTATTTTAATAATAAAATATGTTTTTTCCAAAACGCTGTAAATACTATAAGCTATAACAAAAAATTTAATAAAATTTGTTGTTGCGTTGCCCTAAATTTTATGTTTCTTTGAAACCCATAACAATTTGGATGTTTTCTGGTCTATCTTGGTGAAATTTTTATTTTAGTCCACTATGGCATAATTGACAAGGGTGCATTTGGTTTACATTTCAAACACTTTGCAGTGTCAGTGGTTACCAGTAGACTAGGTATATTTTTGATTGCAGATAAATTAGCCTGCTTATATTAAAGTACAACCTTTGGTAGCAAAACAGACATAAACTATGTGAAAGGCCTTAAATATTTATGAGCAAAACAATAATGCAAGGACATCTTAATCTCATATGTATTTTGCCTATGTTTCTCAGAGAACATCTCATAAAATAGTTATGCTTATAGAAAACATCAAGAGAAATCCAGTATTATACAAAATAACTTGCTCTGTATTGATTCAAGTGTAAACAACATATCAGTATTACAAGGTATGCAAGATAACCTGTAAAAATTTAAGCTTTATATATATAAATATATATATATCCAATATCCATCAAGCACGAAATGTATCTCTTACATAATTGGTAAACAAACAAATATGTTGCATAACATTCAACTACTATTTTATAAAAACAAAAATTTAAGTAATTGCCTTTCTTCAACATTATTTGTAGCATTACAAGCTTAATTGAAAATTCCTGCGATAAGATTATAAATATGTATGAGGCATATATTTAACTACCTACCTTTAAACATTTCAAACTTTTAGAGAATTTCACCTACAATATTGTGAAACTATACAATATGTATTCATTTATTGAATAGTTTCATAATAATTGATGACTCAGACTAAATTCCCTACGTTTCATCTTATTCAGACCTTGATAATGATAAAACAGTGAAACGGTTTGGGTCTAATTTTATAACTTTACGTCATTTGTAAACAACAGACCACTACGACACAAAACATTGCTTATTACACAAAAAACAATTTTCAGCCAAAAAACTTACCTTTCCATTTATCCCAAGGCCGAGGACTGTGTTTGAGATATCGTAGTCATCGGTAATTGGCGTAGTTTTGATAAATTTCGTGAAATTACTCATCTTGATATCACTTCACACAATATACCATTCGTTGTTTTAACTTGTTTATGACACAAATTCACTTGTTAAGTTCACTGAAAAGGTATCTACGGTTGCCTCAGTTTATTCTGTGCATTAAGTATAAGATTCGATTTTGATAACTAATTTGTTTTATTTTAATGAAACGAAACACGAGTACAGCGCGGCTAGCAGATGCTCCCAAAACAGTTATGCCATAGAGAAATTAGAGAAATAGAGTTGACCAATCACGCAGTACTGCCAACATACAGATTATCGTAACGTCAGATACAGATTGGAGCATGCTATAGACAACCCAAGAAGGTTTTAGGTACGATATAAGTACAGTCATACAAAATAATATAATATTATTACGTACAGTGGCGAATTCAGGATTGAGCGCTCTGGGCCTTGGCCAGCTTGCCACCCCATAAATTTATGGAAAAAAGCAAAACAGTCCATTGTTTCTGCTATTAGTGAAGTAATAATACGAAAAATATTCTTAAAAAATTTCTATATCCTTTTTAATGAGCATAATACTTTACACGAGATTTAGTTTGGTTTCATGAAGAGCAGATTCACAACAAATGCATAATATATTGAATTTAATGTCACAAATTTTTGACAACCAACATCTTGTAAGTTTTCAAAATAAAGTATTCGTGGTAAAGTTCTGAACCTTGTAAACTCATAGCTATCAGACAAGGCTGTATGTTTCAAATTATAATTTTCTATTTTCCCAGATACAGAATGTGTATTGGCATTTATTCCATCTTTTGTGCCTACAAAGGATGGAATAAATGGCAATACATACTTAAGGCTCGGAAATTACGAAATAGTGCCAACATGATATGGAAAATCTCATAAACCAGGTACCGGATGGTACTGCAATTTAAATACACGATACTCAAGGATATAAGTAATACTTTCATCGATTTCAAAACATGTTTCCTAATAATTGGCTCGATAGAAAAAAATCTCAAAAACACCTCTGAAAATAGAGGATTCCTTTACAAAATTACATTACAAAATTACAAATTTACGAGAGAAAAAATTATAGTCATGTGCGGGATTCGAACCCGCGTCCATCCACCCCTTTAGCCGGGAGCCTTTAGAGGATTCCTACTTTTTCCGCCAGATTTTAGTGTATTAAAAATTGGATTTTTTTTCTAAAATATTGATTTTTTAAGTACAATAAATTTCATTGATTATTTTAATCCAAAAAAAGCACAGTTAATGCGTACTGAGCCTGTTTACAAAATGTCACATACGCCCTTTCATTCCGAGAAGCGTTAACATCATGTCGCACTATTTACTCCAGCGATCTACGTATATTGCTATCATCCTCGCTCATATCGCGGTCAGCCGCGTCATGCGTCGGACCTGTGTCACTTTTCACGGCGATCTCAATTAAAATAAAACATGGGTAAAATTATAAATAAACGCTTTGGGAATGCAAAAAATCGTCAAAAACGCATGATGGACATAATAAGGTAAGCATCTATGGCTTCCTTTCTCCATGTACCTATGTATATATCTCTTATATTAATGAAATTATGATATGATTGTGAACCCTAACGCAATATAAAAAACACTTCAAACATTTTACAAGACATAGGTACAACTTTAGCTACCTAAAATAATTATTATAAGCAATATTCAGAATTTTTCGTAATGAATGTGTTGTAATTATTTTAGATGGATCATGATTAATTTATACAGTTTCTGACAATAAGGCACACAGGTTATGTACATAATTTTCGACAAATCAATCGTCGTTCAAATAGCGCATAGTAAGTGACATCGCTTCGCAATTGAGAGGCACGTGGATCGAATCCAGCGTAAAGAGATTCTTTTTGGTCTTATTTTAATTTTACGACATAATTCTTAATAATACAATAATAATTTTACGTATGTACGTGGACCAATATAATGTGTCTGACAGTAAGGCATAAACGATATGTGTGTAATTTTCGACACCTTGGTCAATGATTGTATAGTGTGTAACTACTGAAGTCGAATCAGAAGATCGAGTACCGTGGATCGAATCTCACATACCTAGATTCTTTTTGGTGACTTTTTTATTTGTATTACTTTTTATTTGATACGTATTATATTTACGTATAATTAAGTTTTCTGACGCGTATTCAATTTACGATTACAATGCTTGCAAATTTATTAGGTATCTCGAGTTTCCATGTTTTCATATAATTAGAGAGTTTAGTATATCTAATGAACGTGAACATTAAATAGGTACTACCTAATCTAGCTACCTGAACACGTTTTTTCATAGATCTCGAAAAAGTATGTCTTGGATGGACACGAGTTGCCACAGCGTAATAGTTACAGTAGAACAACATTTTCAATTTACTACAAAGCTATGTTGAGTAAACACCGTCCTTCTGTCCACTACTATAGAAAACACAAACTTTCATACATGGAAAGTTATTGAAATATTCATGGTATTATCGAGTACGTAATATATTAGTACATATAAATTAGTAGTAAAAAGATGGCCGTAAACGTTTGATGCGATAGAGATAATGAAATTCTGAAATGAAAACTTAATACAAAAAGATGAAGCCTAAGCTTCTGCTTTAGAATGAGACTTTCCATGGTTTTCTTGAATAGCATAAGAATTAAGAACTGACTAAAAGAAAATGAAATAATTAGCACCATACCAATACTTACGTAAGAACATCGAGTAAGGTGCATTATAGAGGACTTAACTATAACGCCCTTAATAACCAAAGTGTAGCGGATATACTACCAAAGAGAGTATTCCCCAGGACGTTTTGGTGTTAAGGGGCGGCCGGTAATTCAACAAAAGTTAAAATTATACACATTATAGCCATTATGTTTTTAAATGTTACATCTTCTGTGTTGTATAAACAACATATGGTAGCCATATAAACAACCCCATATATTGGATAGGAGGATGCTTCTTGGTTATTGATACTATCCCATAACTTACTTACCAATAAAATTCTTACCCCCGGTTTCTGAAACGCAAATCAGCGACAAATTATTTTAAATACTTGTTAATCCATTGTCATACGCAGATTGGGTTTCTAAAAACTTCATGTGACTGTTTGTCAACACTAATGTCAAATCTCCAATTAATCGACAATTATTTCAATTTTGGGTTTCTGAAAAGCTTTTCGGTACGTTAACGGTTTGTTAAACTGACTAATTCTAATTGCCCAAAATCGACCAATTATTCTAAGATTAACGTGTTGATATCGTAAAAATATATAAAAATAGTTTTAAGCATTCCTACCTACAACGTTTACTCTAATAACTGATAAGATAGAACAAGAACAGAATTATATCAAGTATGATTACTCTAAAAACACATATTGCTATTTTTCATACCGAAGGTACTGGGTAGCACTTCACCACTATCTCGCCTGATGTTAAGTGACGATGCCATCGATGATGCAGCTCGCTTACCCTGAAGATACCTATTCACTCCGGTTTAGAAAACCTCCCCGTAATTAACCAGAAACACAGACTCAGGCAGAGTGTTCCATTCCCTAGCGGTGTGTATGATGAGCGAGTATAGAACAAGAGTCCGATTATAGAACTACGTAAATATATTACTAAAGACTACGTGATTATAGTGTTGCTGCTCATTTGTTACTCAATAGGGTGCTATAACATAACCATAGCAGCCATTAAACAAACCGCAGCTGGGTAGATTGTAATACCAACAAAAGCATTTCCAAGATAAGTAGGTTATGGACCTTCCAAACCCCAACCCTCTTTGAGAAAACACCTTTCGGCTGAGGGCGTTAAGATATGGTTTAAAGCTCTGTTTAGCGCCTGATGTGCGGCTACAACATATTCACGTTGATGTTAGAAGTGGTATTATTTTGTATTGATGCGCAGGAGGTCCATAGTTAGAATCTCGCCGCGGTCTTCCACTTCACCGCATGATGCGAGGGCGGGAGTTTTTAGAATCATTGATAGGCTTGATAGTTGTTGGCCTTCAAGTAGAAAATATATTACCAAGGATCTAATGGTATGTTACGACGGCTGTTCTTGCCTATTCTTCTCTACTGACTTCATCATCATCAGACGTCAATCACTTACCATCAGGTGAGATTATAGTCAAAGCGTAGCCTAGCAGCAATAAAAAATGCCACTCATGATTTTTTTATTTTAATCGATTTTTACGATATAAAGCAACAAGTAAGGGAAGACAAACACGCACATTTTCACGTACGCTAGTGACTTTCACTATCAATAAACTATTACTGACATAATAACTATAAAATTAAAGAGTATTTATAATCATCATGATGGTATTGAGGATAAAGGGATTTTTTTTAATTTAATTTTTTATAGCTGATAGGTAAGCCTTTGACCACAATCTCACGTGATGGTAAGTGATGATGTTGTCGAAGGTGTTAACAGGCTTAACCTAGAATTACTCTGGCTATCAAGGACAGCTGCCGGAACACACCGTTAGGTGCTTGGCGACAGATTTTCTACTTGAGGGTGGTCGCTAGCCAGGCGGGCATTCACAAAATGCCCTTCCACCATGCGGTGAAGCTCAAGCCCGTGGCGGGATTCGAACCATGGACCTGCTGCGCGGCAGTCCATAGCTCAAAGCCACTGAGCTATCACTGCTGGATTCATAAAAATTAATGAAATTTGATAATTCCACTAGCGATAACCCATCAATGTTGACATTTTAGGTATTAGAGCGTACACTCGCACGACTGGACTCTGTCAGTTAGAAATCCGAGCGCAAATAGTATTGTTGGATGTGAATGCCCAAATCTGCTTGTATTTTGACAAATAGGAACGCTTCGAACTCCTCTCTCTTGTTGTTTTACGTTTACGATCATCCGTCATATTTAATTGGTAACCATAGTAACGGTGGTGATGCCAAAAATGATTTGGGATTAATTTCATGTCAAAACAGAAGAGACAACGCTATGTGTTAAAAAAAGACAGAACACTAGAGAATGAATGAATTTGAACGACATTTTCAAATTTCATGTTATCATAGATAAACAAGCATTTTAATCAGGTGTTCTGTAATTTTTCATTAATATGCGTTCCAGAAACCCGTTGAAAGTTAGCGGATTGTTAATTGTGATGGCTTGTTAGATGAATTGAATTTTGACACGCGTACCGAAAACCGGCGATTAATATCGGACACCAAAAATATTATTTGAAAATCAATAAAAGTTTGTTATTTTTCTAGTATAGAAAATGGAGGAGAAGAACGACGCATTGTTGATATACACTATTACACAAAGAGTATATTAAGACAAATCTCGAAACATTCACCTTTCGATTATTTTTTTATTAATATGCAGGGTTATTGGTAAAATGCTAAATCCAGGGAAACCCGGACGGATGGCAGCCCTACTCTCATAGAATGTCCGATTTTATGTCGCACTCCGGTGCATCTTCGCAACATAATCTACCTATACAAGTACATACATCAAGTGACGGCACGGGTGTCGTTTACAAACATAAACGTATCTTTCGTAATCTTTGACAAATACAGTTAATAACAGTAATACCACGGTTTTATAATCGATATGTAATATTGTGGTATTACGTATGAATAGTAATACAAAGTAATACATTTTCAAACAAAATACTTATCTTTCTCCTTGGGTGATTTCAATAATGGTATTATTTTGTTAGAAGTTTTGTTGTTCCACTCATCTACACAATAGCATCCACGAGATGTATTTATTATTATTAACAAATTGAAACAATAACTGTACCTACCTACTACATTCTCCATGTGATTTTTTGTTAGTGAAATCTTAATATGACTTGTAGTAATGACACGAGCAGGTACCCTTGATTGTTAGCGGAAACAAAGCCAGGATCTGAATGAACTACGCTACTTGATAAAAAAAAAACAAAAATTGGAACCGACTCCAACACCCAAAAGTGTGAAATAACTTGTTCAAGTCGGTACCAGTATAGTTCAAAAGTACCTATTATCACAATATTGTGCACGTGGTACTAGTGTTGGACTTCGACAAGTTAATTCACACTTTTTGGTGATGAAGTCATTTCCATTTTTATTTAAAAAAAAAACACTTCTTTTTATGACCCTTGCTACTTACGGGATCGATCTTCATTCATTGTCAACGACTATATCATCAAGATAAGTAAATATTTTTCAGTTATTGGAGTGTATGTCAAAAACGGCTTGACCGATTTTGATGAAATTTAACTGGAACCAAACAACAAGTATCAGCTTTCAAACAATAAAAGATTTTTTTAAATCGATTCACCCAGTCAAATGTTCTGAGGTAACAAACATATAAGAAAAAACAGACGAATTAAGAACCTCCTCCTTTTTTTGAAGTCAGTTAAAAATACCCAATAGTATAACCCGCTATTTGTATTTTGATCAGGGGTAAAAAAGTTTTTTTATGATTTTCTGTGTAAATTTTACACAATATACTTGTTTTTGTAATAAATAAACCATCTATTGTGTAACAGCTTACGCCTTGCATCAAAGTAGATACATAGTTCATGTTCATCAAAACCATAGTTCATGTTCATTAAAAATGAACATACACAAAAACTGCAAAATCAAACAAGTTGGTAATAATCAAGACTAAACTTGTTCTACTGTAGGTATGGTAAATTTAGGCTCGCGGGAACTATGATCGCAAAGGGTTAACTGTGTCACACTATGATATTTACAGCATACAATCAACTAATGGTTGGTATCATGTATGCATACTAGATGGCGCTTCAGCACACATCACATTCGTGTGTGACAAGATAGTTTCTACTAGTTCTACTAGAGAGCGCTCTAAATTTTTAACCAAATAAAATATTACCATTGACTTGCGGACGTGGCGCCATGTACACCGCGAAGTAAACACGCGAGGAGAAGTGGGGACAAAATCTAACATCTGGTTTTAGAATTCTGTCCCTTAAACTAGATCACACTTGTTTTCCTTGTTTTCTTTAGAAAAAAAATACTTTGCAATGATTTACTTAAAACTTAAATAATCCTTAATATCGTAAAAACAATTACTTAATAACCTATCAGTCAAAACCTTAAATCTATTGGCATTAACGTCATATATTATTTAAAATAATCATATTATATATATTTTTCTAATAAATGTCCTTCCTACATGGGGTTTGATATAGTAGGATTTTGAAAAACAATGCCTTGCAGCTGTCCAAGAACCCCCACACAACGCTTATGTACCCTGAAAACTCTATTAATGTACACGGAGTTGCCCCATAGTATCTAATACTCCATAGCTAAGAAGAGACGCTATATGGACGTAGTATGGTGTTAATGCTGCTTCCTTGGACACGGTCTATCTGAGTTTAACCGACTTAAAAAAAAGTAGGAGGTTCTCAATTTGTCTGTATTTTATAATATATTTTTTATGTTTGTTATCTCAGAACTTTTGACTGGATGAACCGGTTTTGATAATTCTAGTTTAATTTGAAAGCTAATGCTTGTCGTTTGGTCCCATTTAAATATAATCCAAATCGGATTAGCCATTTTTGAATTACACTCCAATAACTGAGAAATATTTTGCTACCTTGATAATATGACCCCTGAGAGCCAGTAATTCTAGGCTAACCTGAACAACATCTTCGACCACATCATCACTTACCATCAGGTGAGATAGTGGTCGAAGGCTAGCCTATTAGCTATAAAAAATTAACTATAGTCGTTAACTGTGAATGACAATCGATCCCGTAAGTGGCAAGGGTCACAAAAAGAGCGAATTTTCTTTTTTTACCTATAAATGGAACCGACTTCAACACTCAAAAGTGTACAAAAACTTGCCGAAGTCGGTACCATGCGCACAATATTGTGATAATAGGTACTTTTGAACTATCATGGTACCGACTAACATGGTACTAACCTATTGCAAACACATAAAGCTCTAGTATTTCACACAAATGACTTATTTGCATATTCCAACCTAGCTGTTCGTCTATATACATTTTAAAATATTAAAATCTTCAACCTGATTTGGGTGGATCTAAATACCTATACCATAATTACCAATCGCATTATGGTGCTGCTCGCTACACAGAAAAGGTAATTTACACATATACTCAAATTCCAAGTGTACTCTATTGCTGAACAGACTAAGAATATGTCACATATTTTGTAGTTGCCAAGTGATTAAATATGTGATCAACCATGGACCCCTTTTGTGGCAGTCCATAGTTATTGCCACTCGGCCATCACAACTGCATGTGGTTGTAAACGTGAATTCATTTAAACGTGAATTCATTTAAGCATTATAACAAAAAAATACACATTTTTGATAATGTTCAATACCGTTAATCCTACAGTTGAAGTAGTTACTCGTCCTTTAATATTTGACTATAACAAATGCATGTCGTCAAAACTGATGAACTGCACTGTATCAACTACCCTGAGATTTACAGTAGTTGAGTCTGTATGTGCATGTCATTTCGTATTTATTTTTTGATTCTCAAGGACTGTGGCTGGAACACACTGGTACTAAGCAACAGATTTTCTACTTTAAGGTGGTCAATCAGGCAAGCATTCGCAAAATGCCTTACCACCATTTTGTGAAGTTCAAGCAGTATGTATTTTTATCAGTTCCAAATCTTACTTAAACATATCATGGCCAATACTGACTTTTCTACACATTACTGAGATTTGTCTGTGATTACTTTAAGCAAACTATGTATATTTGCTACTTACTAATTTTATACGGCAGGAATGTATCTAAACTAAATAAAGATAAAAGTGTGTTTGTTTGTTTGCATTGAATAGGCTATAAACTACTGCACCAATCTGAATAATTCTTTCACCATTCGAATTATCTCTGATTAATATAGGCGATAGAATATTTTCAAACAGCGAAGCCATTAATTAGGTCTGAGGTGAATGTACAATTAATGCGATTCCAAACACAAAATGAAGCAATAAAACACAATAATATTCTTGAACGAAACCATAGAGGACGAGGACGAATGTAGAACAAAACTTTATTTCATTATATTGGTAGCAGTGGATGTTACGCCATGTTATTTTGATAATTTAGTGATGTAAGTTTGAGCAACAGTCACTAGAGGGCAATATTATACAAAGGAACAAATATACGTGTTATAATTTGCGAAACATACAAATAAGTTTCAATGTACGTACATCACATGAAGGGTTGGGGTATGTTCCTATCCAATGATTTCGAAAGTAGTATATGAGTCATTGGTTTGTTTATTTCTTATTTTTTTTTATAATTTATTATATTGTGAGGGAATGAGCACGAAGCTCACCTGGTACCTAACGGTAACCTCTGGCTCTGCCCATAAGTTTCGAGACGCTGTCTTACACACAATTGACGAACTGCTCTGCTCTGCGCCATATAATTACTAAATTTTAGCGTCAATACCAGAAAATCTTAGGTCAATACACATCGAAGTGGAAGCGGCTGGCAACGCAGCAGCCGGAAGATTTTCTATCATACCATTTTCGACTTAGTTTTTATTACACGACTGCCCAAAAAAGGTATAGTAGGTACCTATACTTGTATCAAAGCCCTTTTTCTTATTATTATGTAGCAACCATGGAATATAATCTCCGAATATTATTTGCGTTGTGAAACAGCTCAAAATAATATAAATTTATTACCAAAAAATTGCTAATGCTATTTGATTTATTCTGTGACATTTCGTTGTTCTGTTTCGCTCCCTCGCATGCGTAACTAGGTCTTTCTGTCCTACGCCCTCACTTTGTCATTTTTCAAAGAACAAAGCTATCAATATTATGATAATTAACAATGAAAGTATAGCTTATAGGATCAGTAAACCGCAACTATAATTGAAATTTAGTTGTCTACAAACAAGCAATGTAATCACCCTGATGGTGGGTCTAAATTTATCTAAATCAACTAACTGTGGGTACTGTACATATACCTACCCCTGCGTAGGTGCGTGGAGAGAGATTCCAAGTACCTAGGTAAATTAACTATCATTTTGTGATTAAACTCCTTCCACGTGTAATATGCCACATTGAAAATAAGTACGTTAGAAGAGTACACACAAAAAATAATAATTTAGGAGTAATCTTTACTCACGCCCCTAATAAAGTAGGTACGTGATACAAATAAGGCGTAGGGCATAATAAGGCCTCTAGCAAAAATTATGGACTTACCATAGTGTCACTGCATTGGGTATACAGGGTATTATAGAAGACAAAGAATGAACATTCACAGCTAGGAGCAATTCACTTCAAATTGTATCTTTGTTATTTATAACAATATTAAACATGTTAAAAAGTGATGTTTTAAGGCTTATTTGCTTTGCATAATAAAGCCTGTTCTTTCTTAAAAGTCAATTTTGTTGCAGCAGTAAATTATTTCAGATAAGATATAAGATCTTTTATATACCTCACTATGTATTAATTCTTGAGTAATAACGGTAAATTCCTTTAGAAGAGAATATTATTTACAATATTATCATAGTTTTCCGAAAAGCTGAACAAGGCTTAAGGCCTTAATAAACAATCCATGCCTGTCATTATTAGACTATGTATGGCCATTTATTTGTTTAAATAATAATAAGATATACGGTGCAAAATATACATATAGGTTATTTAAAGTTTCTTTAAAATTGTAAGACACAACACTTGCAGTCGTAATGGTATATCAAGATTGATATACTTTGAAATAAGGCAGGCTTTATTTGTATCACATAAAATTTTTAAAAATTAACTTAAAATGGAACTGACAAAAGATTGAGTGTTGAAGTCGGTTCCATTTTTGGTAAAAAAAAATTTCACTCTTTTCAGTGACCCTTGCTACTTACGGTATCGATTGTCGTTCATTGTCAACGACTATATCATAAAGATAGGGTAAACATTTTTCAGTTATTGGTGTAGCTCAAAAACGGCTCTGGGGTAAACATTTTTCAGTTATTGGAGTGTAGCTCAAAAACGGCTCAACAGATTTTGATGAAATTTAAAAGGAACCAAACGACAAGCAGCAGCTTTCAAATAAATAATAATTTTGAAAATCGGTTCACCCAGTCAAAAGTTCTGAGGTAACAAACATTAAAAATAAAACGTATGAGAACCTCCTACTTTTTTTTGGAAATCGGCAAACAAATTAGGTAAGTAATATTGGTTGAGTTGACCACGGACCAAATCTGGTTAATTCTAGTTAAGACCTATCTACCACCACCAGTCCTCCACACACCCATATCTGTCATACGGTGCTTTCACTAAGGGGAGAAAGTTACCGATTACCGGGAATATAGCTATATTTGATTGTCCAGCAATCCGAGTGATTCGATAAATGGTGTTATATAGGGCTTACAAGGCTACAAGGAAAATATATATGTTGTTATTTATTTTATTGAAGTTTCAGTTTTAAATATTATAACTCAATGTCACACTTGCCAGAGTGAATTTGAGACGTGAAACAACGCAGGTATTTGTATGGGTCGCCATCTTAGATTCGCAGTTTTGAATTTTTGACTGAAGTATTTTTATGACAAACTTACCGTTTGAGTGAAAATCGCGAAAATCTCGATTTGTTGACGTTTGACCTTGAATTGTTTTTTTCCATACAGTGGAATGATGGGGAATGGTGTCTTAGGTTTTCGCGATTGTTACACATAGTAATTAAACAACTTTAAACGGTTTAAATAAGTGAAAGTGTTTGAATCGTCGCGCGTCGCGTCGGGACAAACATAATGAGAAATATACGCGATTTAAACTGTTTTAAGTTGTTTAATTACTGTGAATGATGGGGAACTATCAAATTTTATTTTTAATCATATTTTAAACAATCTTACTGATATTCGGCAAAAACACTCACGTTGGGGATAGAAACCCGGGTCGACGTATTCGATCCCCAACGTGAGTGTTTTTGCCGATTGAATTTATAATATTTAAATATGTGTGAAACTCACGAGAAATTCATTTCAATCTTACTGATTTTTAGCTTGGTGGGAATTAAAGTAGCTTTACTCTTATTTTTTGGTCAAATTTGACCGGACTAGCTTGTCTTCCTGTCCTGTTTGTCTGTTTGTCATTCATTAAAACGTGTCCGATACAATGGAAGTGTAGGTGTATGCAATATGCGTGTGTAAAATTTTCTCCACATTTTATTCTGTGTCCTTATTACATTGTTGTGATATTAGCTGCCATTTTTTATTTAAATCGATGAGTTAACATTTAACAAAAATTATATATACCTATAATTCCTTTTTCTAACCCATCATTGGATTGTTCTCGTATAAAGAGTTAACCTAGTCCTCACTTGACCGGACTTTGCTTTAACATGTACCTACATAACCAGATAGTAATTTACAAAAGCTGTATTTATTATCTTTATTTGGCGCGTACAAACCAGAAGCAAGTTAATCCAGTAAGCTTTTAATTACTTCAACTTATGTTTACTCACAAAACTTGCATTTACTTCCGTAAGCACGTTTGCAGAAATTGACTTATTGAGAATAAATTATTAATATACATTTGTAGATGGCCTCGTTTGTACACTAGTCTTACTGTGTAGAATGAAGATAAAATAATGCTGCCAAGTTTTAGCAAAGATAAATAAAAGGTTCTTCTTAGATAACTGTGTACGGTTTTATAATAAAGTTCCCAAACATATAAAGCAACGCTCACAGAAGGGAAACTCAAGCTGCACGTGAAAAACATATTGATTCAGAAATCCTACTACACAGTTTGTGATTACTTAAACGACAAAAATGCTTGGATAATTCCGCCTCTGCCAAGCTATCGCCTGTCACCTACGTAATTGAAACAAATATTGAAATAGTTTTATTATACAGTAAATATTGTAATGTAACACGTTGTTAAAAGACGTTTAAAAGAATGGCCCCGATTTTCTTGCCCGTTCTTCTCGCAGTGGCTCTATTCAATTTTTGTTTGTTGAACGTGGCAGTACAATGTAGAATATTTCAATGTTAAAATTTGCAATGGACCATCATAAAAGCGTCGTATGCGCCGAAATTGAATAAATCATTTTGACTTTGACAACGTCGTCGAGTGTTCCGCCCTAAACCCTTATTGTTCATCTCTGGGTGTAATGAAACCAGTTGCGTCAGTAGTAATCTTTCAACGAGTTGAGATGGTGCTGAGCAGCATTATTGGCCGGTAACTTGCAGGATTCTTTGGGTCTTTTCCGGGCTTATGGAGAACGATCACTTTTCCTGTGTTCCACGACGTTGGAAAATGACCACAGCGCATTATTCCGTTGTATAAATGGGTGAGCGCGGCTATGGTTCTAATTATAGGAGATATTTGATTCTTCTCTTGTTGATTTTTGGGGTGTAAATGCTAATGGTACATAGGTCTCTACAGTAAACCATTAAAGGTTGAATATGATCGCTTGAGTAGGCAAATAGTAGCTGCAACTCTCAAGAAATATAATAATAATATCTCTTTATTTCATAGGTAACAGGATCGAATAAACACTGACCCATAGAAATATATACCTTTCATACTAAAATAAATATTATATTATAATAAAAACCACTTTTAAACAGTCTTGGGATTCATTGCCGAAAATACTAGCGCCTGTATACTACGCCTTCCGGCCAGAAGTCATCCTTATTCTTCGCCGGAACCCGAAGCACGTATGATTTAAAAGTTTTCACCCGGCTGGATTCCAGCCACTGTAATTTGTATTGTAATAATTGACATGACACTGAATGTTGTTTTAAATCGGTGTTTTAATGAAAATAAAACTTGTTATGAGTCACTATGACATGACGCCTACGCGCTGGGTTTTGCCTGAGTTGCAATCTCTGACCATACAACTAGCATGTTCAACTCAAGTTGTTACCAGAACGAAAGAGGCTAATATTGCTCTGTATTTGGTTATTGAGAACTTGTTATATAGATATATATTTTATAGAACCTTAAGTACCTACTTTATAAATAAATTTCAATTAGGTAAGTTTATTATATGACAGTAAGTACCCTATATTATAAATATTTCTAGGCACAGACTAAAAAAGGTCAGAAGGAACACTGCGCAAAGCCATTCCAATAAATAAGATGCTCTATCTACGAAGCAATAAAGTGCAGTTCAGCTCGCACAGCACCGTGTAGCTTTATTATGTTCACCAACAAGGCATCTCTCTTTCTATCACATAGCCACGCATAGCTCTGATCTCTTCTGACGCGGCACGCACGTATACAATAATCTCGTCCGGACGGATTCGTCAATGTACATGTAACTTTGTACCTAAAGTGCGGAGTGAGCCAGCCCTGGGGGCCAACTCCCACCTTTTATGAAACCATGATAAAAAGGTAGCGCTTTTTTTCATGCTTAAAATAATTATTCGCAGACACGAACTATCACCGACCTACAATCGCATAGAGCAATATTAGTTTGATCCTATTAAAGAACGAATGAAATATGTATCACGGATGTGCAAGCGAGATACAAGATGTTTATAATATAGCGTTATCCCGGTCGCATTGTTCCGAACTACGATGTTATGGAACGGTTTTACCATAGTTTTAAGAAATTTGTATGCTTCACAAAAACTGTCCGTAACTTTTTATAGTTTAACTCATCAAATAATTTTGCTGCGTTTATTTTAAATAATAATAGAAATAAAAACATTGTACGTAATTTACACATTAATTAAACCCATTTTTGTCGTACAATAATCAAAATCAAGTTTAAATCTGCTGCTAGAAAGTAACTGTTTTAAAATGCATAAACATGACGGATTTGTTTTGGAACAGTAATACTTCGTATTAAATGTCACGTCAGAGTTCGCGAAAAGAGTGAATTATTTGTTGTGACGTCATCAAAGCGCCGAGCGATTCCTTTACCGCTTGTAAGCCTGCGTATAACGTTTGTGAGGTTTAACTTTTAGCAGTAAGATCTAGTTATTATTACTATAAGAGGTGAGAGTTGGCCCCTGGTTGTAGTTATGACTGTCATGTATAAATGGCAAAAAATGCAGATACATTTCAATTAACAGGAAATAGTAGATTATACAACGAGTACATAAAATAAGTCAATTTAGCCGAGACGTTTAACATCGACATCAAAGGCGAGGGATGATATTTATGTAGAAATTGGTCATAACATTTAAAGTTGTTCCCCTTCAATTAAAATTTAAATCGATATTTGAACCATGTTCTCTATTTTGTGTCATTGTCATTGTTTCGGCAAAATGGGTCTGCCTTCAGAATACCCATTTCTTCGGGTTATTTTTAATAACTTCTCATAGGTATCCGAATAAATACTCATAGGTATATTTTGGTCTGGGTGCTTAATAATAACCCTGATATGTGGGTATTATGAAAGACCCATGCAAACTTCCAACATTAGATATAATATATATCTAATTATGATCGGTATAAATAAAAAAAAACACGTATGTATTGAAAAGCAGGCTTTTATACACTACAGAGTAGTCGCTTACACCGGGCATAAAAAAGCACTTTACGAGCATGAAAAGTGAATATTAAATTATTCTCTTTCTACGCTATAATATTTCTAAAAGCAGATTCGAAATTTCTGAGCTATGCCCACTTCCAACGAGATGTAACCACATTTTGTTTGTACACATTTTTGTAAATCAGCATTATCCTACTTATGACTATTTAAATGTAAACACTATTCTCTCGTGACAGACGCTCAGACATTGTTTAACTATGGACATAATATTACGAACTTCGCATACAATAGGTTAATAAAATCTGTTCTATGTATGATCCAAAATTGACGCTTTATTGACAAAGACTTTACAATTATTTTTCTAAATTAACGTGGGCAAAGCCGCGGGTAAAACCTAGTTTGTTATATTAGTGTGACTTGTTAGCCAGTTAATTTTGGATCAGCCGTTCGAAACAAGCTTAAACAATCGTTCAGGCCTTGAAAGTTTACTCTTGTCTCAATCGATAACAAAGTCGGGATGATAGACGTAATAAGAGCTTTAATATTTCGTGAAAAAAATACAATAAAACATCGCCCACGTTCGATGGAAGCCAATCTTGCGAAATATAGGACAGACGAGATGTCTGCCGCTGAACAAGGGTGTACTGTAGAGCTACGAAACCAGCGATTTACGACGTGGGGATATTATATTATTTAAACGCTATAGCTAGCTCAAGTTAGCGTTAAAATGAGAGGAACTCTAGGCAATTAGGGACTATCGAGGCAATCTAGGCTTCAACAATATGTTCCACTGGCTATTGTTGACGTACGGTCTATAACTTTTCACTTGCAGCTAACTCTGCGTTGACAGAGCCCACGTTTTTTTTTATGCCTGATAGATTAGCCTTTGACCACTATCTCACCTGATGGTAAGTGATGATGTGGTCGAGGATGTTGTTCAGACTAACCTAGAGTTACTGGCTCTCAAGGACAGCTGCCGGAACACACCGTTAGGTGCTTGGCGACAGATTTTCAACTTGAGGGTGGTAGCTAGCCAGGCGGGCATTTGCAAAGTGCCCTACCACCATGCTGTAACGACTGCTATCCTAATACAACAATCGGGACCGACGGCTTAACGTGCCCTCCGAAGGACGGAAGCGCTCAGAAGTAATGTCACCAGCGGTCACCCATCCAATCATGACCGCGGCGGACGTTGCTTAACTTTGCTGATCGATTCAGAATGGCTAAGCAAACTTGGCTACGAGCGCTTCGAAACCTGTAGAAGACGTACACTTAGCGTTTCCGGCAAGACCTTAAAAGACATTATTGCCCAGGTAGTAATCGGTTACGCACACTCTTGAATTTTGATGACATATATCAAATTATAATTCAATTATAGTTATATTATGAATAACTCACGAGGTGTCTACAAGATGTGATAAATATTACGCTTTATCAAACCGGATATACCTATCGTTATACGCGGTGAAATTCGGGTGCTAGTGAAACGATCGTAAAGGTAGAATCCAAAACATTATCTAAAACTTTTCTACTTACTGGTATCTCTGGTTTTGTATTGTCATTCATTCCTTATGGCTTACATTTGTAAGATGAGGAAGTCGGTGACGCATCCTTGAGACCCCTGATATTGCGGATGTTCGTGGGCGACAGTGATCACTTACCACTAGGTGAGCCGCCAGTTTATTTACCCTCCTATTCATTAAAAAAACTATGTAATGACAGGATGGGTAGGTATCGATGGTTCTGTAGCCCAACACTTGAAGTCACGATTGCTTTAAGACAATCGTAGAAACTTGGTGATGTCATGAATTGTACGAATTGAATCCAGAAAGTTGCAGCTATTCTGTGCCGTAAGACATGTCTTAGTGACGGAACGAATATCGCTGATTCTATAGCCGCAAACTCAAAGTCGAGATCGCTGACAAGAACAGAAAGTTGATGATGTCATCAACTGAACCCAGTCTATTGTAGATTTGCCATCGAACAGGACACGTGTCTTGCGCTTGTGACAGGACGCCTATCGCCGGTTTTGTAGCCCTACACTTGAAGTCACGATTGCCTTTCGACAAGAGGAGAAAGTTCGTGACGTCATCGATTCAACCCAGTCAGTATTAACACTAGCTATTCAGTGCCGTCGGATAGGACACGTACTCGTATCTTGCGATAGTGACGTTCTGTAGTTGGATGGTTATCGCTTGTTCAATAGCCCTACACTGAAGTCATGATAGCCTTAAGTCAAGTTTTCACTAGGAATAAAGTAAAAGTTGGGTCTGACAAGTCATGTGTACTTTTCAAGTAGTTTCTTTTCGCTTCTGCAAATCGGACTAAGCAGGCTTTAGCGGATTAGCGCTAGGAAGCGGATAGGAAGCGAATCGAGACCTGCGGGTTACTGAAAGAACCTTCGAGATCGACGTTTCATACTTACTTTGATTTTATGATTGGCTCAGGTTTGGAAAAAAAACCGTGTTCCAATAGCAGTCCTTGAGAGCCAGTAAAATTACAAGCACATGAGACTTAATTGTATGGGTGACGGATGCAGTGCAATTCGTCATTTGTGATGAAATGCCTCTGTTATAGTCAGTAGTTAGTCCGCTTAACATCAGATGGGCCTCGTCCTTGTTCCGTCACAACTGCATAAAAAAACAGGATATCAGCTAAAAAGTGGACATGCATAGGGCATGTTACTTAAAATGATTTCGATGTAAGGAAGGATGTGCCGCCATTGTGGTTATAACTTAAAAATATTTGGGTTAAGATTTTTTTTACTCACAATATGGCGCCCAAAATCAGCAAGTTTGAGTTTTTTTATGTAACTAGTATCACTTGCAGTCTCAAGACTAATCTAACGATATCTCATACACCGTTTAGGAGCTATCGTGGAATAAAGAAGCTCACATAAATATACACATGAAGCCCTAAAACATTACACTCCTTTTTTGGGCAGTCGCGTAAAATATACAGATTTTTTGGTACAAATTCTGTGTTGTTACGAAACCGGTGTGCAGGTCCAATTCGCCCTTGGCCAATGTTTTTTCAGCCCTAATATCCAAATAGGGTTGCTTCCTAAAAATAAAACCATAATAATCATCACTTTTCACACTAATAATATAAAGGGGAAAGTTTGTGAGTGTGTTTGTGCATGGTGATAGCATTTTTATAATCCTACTAGCCTACCGGGCGCGGCTCCGCCCGCGCGTATGTCGGTTATCGCGCGAAAACATGAACCTCTTTTTGCGCAGTCGGATAAAAACTATCCTATGTTTTTTCCTGGGTCTCAAACTATCTCCATACCAAATTTCATTCAAATCGGTCCAGTAGTTTTGGCGTGAAAGCGTAACAGACAGACAGACAGAGTTACTTTCGCATTTATAATATTATATAGTACTGATTCCTATTATTTGCTAATCCATTATGTAATGAAATACTATTCTATTCCATTCATGATTTTATAAATGAAATTATGACTACTAATCATATTCTCTAATTAATTTTACATAATTTATTTTTTGACATAATTTTATTTATTGGGTCCTTAATAACGTAAAACCACAAGATAAATTATTAGATCTATATTAATTTTTGGTACATTATTGTATAAAATATGTTTGCCATTTGCACCTCCCCATTTCTTCCCGTGTGGGTGTCGTAAAAGTCGACTAAGGGAAAAATACTAGAGGATGGCAGCAGCGCCTTCTTAAGAACTATGACATCTTGCACTGCGATCCCCAAGCCGCCTGCCAAGCGTGGGGATTATGGCAAATACCCCCTACATAGGGGAGGCTGTGTTCAGCAGTGGACGATCCGCGGCTGATACAGTACAGTATGTATATGTTTAACTGACATTTAATTTTCTTGTGTTTGCAATGTAAACTTTATACTCGTATTTATTTAAAACAACTATAACTAACACAAAAAAATATTCATAGTTTCGTGGTTTAGCGTTATAGTTATTAGGTAAAGCGTTCTTTAGGGATAGCGTGAATTGGAATTTCGTGTTTAGGCGGTAAGTATCGCAGTCGTAACAGAACGACAAGGGTTCTGTTTTGCTACGTAACCTTATAAATATACAATGCTGGAAAAAACATCAAACTTCGACGTCTTATGTAGACCAAATCAGACATGCGCTATGGCTCTATGACTCATTGTCGAACACAGATTACATAACAGAATCGGCATAGCGCGAGTCTGACTCACACATTGAGGGTTCCGTGTTGATATTTAGCTTATAGTATCCGTAGCATAGGCTAGCCTTCGACCCCTATCTCACCTGATGGTAAGTGATCGAAGACTCTTCAGGCTAACCTATAATTACTTTTGTAAGCATGAAGAGAAAACTTTTATTTGTTTAGTTCGTGCTCCTTAGTACCAACAAATTACCTTAGAGCTAGTTTCAAGTCTAAAATATTTATACTGAGATTCGTATCATGTGCGTCATGAAACAATAGTGTTCATATAGCGCCATCTCATACGCACAATTAAAACTTTTCAATGCGTTTAACTCTCTTTCACGTGGAAGTTGTAATGTAAGTTAATGATATCAGCCCGTGCGAAATAAAAAAAGTTAAAGGTTAAAATAGGACTGAAATAAGAGATGGGAGTTGGCTACCAGGGGCCCAACTCTTTTAAAAACTATTATAGAAAAGCAACGTCATTATTTCAAGCTTAAAATATTAATACTGAGATTCGTACCTTATCCGTCATTCATTAAAGAATAATATCCATATAGTGTTATATCTATCCCAAAAATGACTTAATTCAATGCAAAGCTTACTCTCACGTTGAAGTTCTCATTTAATTTTTCTTTAATGATACTAGATGGTGTGAAAGCAAATTGTAAAGAGAGGTTTAAAAGCGAGCTCCACAACTTGAACATTTTGTGGTACACTTTTCTGTAAAACTATCACGCCTATAGATTTGTGCTTTAACATAGTTAATTAACTTCATATCTAGATGTGTTATATAATACGAAAAAAATAATAATTTTACAACCATTACAAGATTTACATTAACAAACAGAAATAAACTCAACACTAAAATATATCGTAGTTAATCTACTTAATAATAGATGACAGCACTAGAATCAGGTTATAAAATAAACGCGAGCCCTCACAAAGCTCAGCTTTTTGTTAGTAAATATTATAACACATATTATAATGATAATAGTACAGAATAGTTTCTCATTCTCTCGAACGATACCCTTAAAAGTGTTTACTCAGATAGAACAAAAGTCTAGTTTTGTTATGCAAAAACTTGTCTCGCGTCAATTTTTTCCATTCTAAAACTATTAATGAATTATTCATGTTGGCAGTTGTGTACAGTCGGAGCAAGAATTATGTTACTTATGGTACCTGAACGCTCTAAATTTGGATGAGTGAAAAGTCACGGTCAAAATCTAGAGTAATCAGAAATAATGTAATGCTAGAAGCCGCCAAACAAGGTTGACGAGAAATCATGCATCCCACAAAAAGGATCTATTAAAATATACACGTAAAAAAATACAATGCAGTCGTAGTAATTATAAAATGTATTTTTATAATACAAAAAAATATCAGTACTATAACCCGGTGTCATGGAAGTTGGGTCAAATTGACCCAGCCGAATCGCCATTTGCTTTTTGCATTATTATATTATTATATGCGAGACGTTTCAGTTCTTCTCAATATATTGAGATTATTTACCGTTCTTAGCGTTATGCGCAAACCTAGAAAAGGGTAAATTTGAACCGTCTCAATATTATGTGTAACAATTTCATACACAATTAGATATTTGTTCTGTTATATTTATGTAACATACCTATCTTGAAATTAAACAGTTTTCACTATGCTCATTGTAATTGTTTTTGTCATTTTATTGGCAGTTAAGAAGGTATAGGGTCAGTATGATATCATTATATCAACATCATTATTTTTTGAAGATTATGTGTCATCGTTTTGTATTATAATAAATATACATATATTATTTGTTTTTAGATTACACGATAGTTACCTTCATCAAAGCGCATAAAAATAATAGACCAGCAGTTAATACTATTTCCTAAGAAATTATTCTTAGAGATATTATTATTCTTCTTAGTATTGCCAACTTTTTGCCCAGTTAGTAACCATTTTACTACAAAACAAACCTGTTTAAATTTAATTTACCTAATTAACTTTTCTTAGCATTTAAATAATTAATCAAACAGTAAAATAATAAATAGAACAGTAAATAAGTTATTTTCTTTCATATTATCTAATGTCGAAGTATGGGTCATAATGACACACCTCCAACGTACCTGTCACATTTTTCCAGTTCTGTGACGCCGGGTTGCCAGCAATTAAGGTAATTAAAAAGATGGCAAACTCATTAAAGTGTCTATCTACTTATTGTTACTTAGATATTTAGTACTCCGACAGTACAAGCCAACGAGTCGTCATGCAAAAACCATTGAATATTCATTAGTTATTATGTCACGAATAGCAGAATCCAACATCGTTCTGAATGCAGGCTAACTTTCCAGACCTAAAATACTTAAACAAGTACAAATTAAATAAAAATAATTCAAAAACCCGACTGCAAATTATTTATTTTCGTTTTATCGTTCCATTGAAGTTAAAACTGCAAGTTATTATATTTATGGAATCGTTATTTTCCTTACATTTTGATACCCAACTCGATGGATTTGGAAGATTTTTTATTTATTTAAGGACATATACCCGCCAGCCATAGCGTGAACTTTTATATAAACTCAACTTGTTATTAAAAAAAAACTCGCGTGTAAATATAGTGTATTATAAGACCTATTGTTTCTGGCTTAAATCCTTTTTCTTTTGGACTAATAATTTTTTTTTTATATAGCGTTTAGTATATAGCACTCGTTTTTAGGAGTTTGAGCCAGTTATTCGTAGCTCCAGATTTATTTAAAAAGTATAGTACACATGTATAAATAACTTCCCATATACATATATAAAATTCCCATATAAATATATACATATAGAAAGTTCATTATATTCCCCATGTTTGTGGTGCAATAGAAATATTAAAAACATGCTTATTTTTCTTGAAGGAGATGCTTAAAGTTGGGTCTTTCTTTTATCTAAAATTACGGGTTTTTGAGCTAGTGTAATTTCAAAACTGTATAATTTAATGAAAATCTGATGCACCACAAACCTAGATATTAGGGTAGTGATTACGTAGGTAAAAAATAATTGAGTTTTATTCGCTATTATTAAAATGAGATTGGAGCTGCGTTTTGTATGGGGCCGTTCGTCTAAAATATACCCTTAACAGTATGGCGTCTCCAATCCGCCACTTTATTTTGAATATTTTTATATGTAAGTATCCAGTGTCACTTGCGCTATCAAGACGAATCTAACGATATGTCATACATTGAAATCGGTGTAGCCGTTTAGAAGTTTAGGACTAAAGAAACTCACAAACATACATACATAAATACATAAAACATAACACTCCTAACTATCTCAATAACTATTTACATACATAACATAATGACCTAGGTTATGGTATGGCAACTTTGTGAGGAGCGGCCCGATTTTTTTCATAATTAGTATTTGTCACATAGGTATATATATAATAACATTAAGTGTATATTAAATAATATACTCGTATTATAACTATAGCAATATAACATTTTTCGATCAAAAAGTTTTTTAGTTTTGTAGTAAGGTTATGTTTATTTTCATCATTATTTAATTCGTCCGGTAATTTATTAAATATTTTTATGGTCATTGCATGAGGACCACTACCTTTTATCAATAATATGCGGTTAAGTACCTATTTCTAACTTATGTTTAAACCTGAGCGGGTAGTTGCGTTGTTTATCTGAAAGCTTTTTAAAATATTCAGGGTATTTTTTAACGAAATTACAAGTTTGTAAGATATATATGGACGCAAATGGTCCGTCACAATCGCAATAAAAAAAATTACATGGGTACATCGCTAAACTAAAACAGCAGAACAATTGGTATCCATGAAATGGATGTAGCCGTAGAGGCAAACCGCCAGTTTGATCGTCAGAAGACATGTCAAGTGTGCCATAAAGCATTGGATGCGGCTCGCACAGGACCAGAAAAAAGTGCTGAAAAAGAGCGCCCAGCTATGGGTTACATGCTGATTAGATAGATATATACTTATCCACCCAGTTCTATCGAAATCGCCTCAACTGCTGAATTAACCGTTATCTAATAATAATTATGTAATTATTATATTAATTATACCGTTTTATGACTTTGTGCCGAACTCCATAATGCAACGCTTACTAATCAACGCCGTATCCACAAAGCCTTGACTTGGGACTTTGGGACACACATTCCAGCACGTTTACAGGCGTATTAATAATAATAATATGAATTATATGTATTTTTATATGCTTTTATTAATACAACGCTACGGTTACTACAATGAAAACATTTAGGCAACCTAAAGGCGATTGTAGGCTCACAGGCAGTCCAAATCTTCCAGTCCACTGCCAGTTGGCACTGTTCCCAGCATGCAGGGCGCATTGCCGCCTTGGTAAACCCTAAAATAAAATTAACAGGTACAGGTCTATTCGAAAACAAATTGTATTTTTGACTAACCTCAGAGGTTCAACACTCGAATTACTAATCCACCAGAAGTGATTAATTTTATTATTCATTAGATTACAGCCTACATTATGTATAACCTAAGTTGATCGCTTAAGAACCACAGACCAGCACAAGAAGTTCTACCGAGAGGGCAACCAACAAAAAATAGGTTTTCGCTTCATAACACATTATTCAGCACTTCCTGTAATTATCCCACGCTGAGTAACCCACAAAAGACAAATACGATTGTGAAATACAAAATGACCTACGAATTCTCACAAGTTAACACAATCAGTGTTTTTTCATTTGAGAATTATGATTAAAAAAATTCAATAAAAGAGAACGTTTCTTGGTACAGTTATATAGAAAAGTATTTTGCAAATGAAATTTTCTTGTATTTCTTAAATCACTCACTATAACTAAATAGGCACCCGACTGGGACTGATGTTATATTTACCGGATAGATTCCGACCAGTTTCGGGCTATATTGTGGCCCTTCGTCTGGGAGTCACGGTTGCGCGAAGCAGCGAGCGCGGGCCTCAGCACGTAACTGACGTAACGATGTCGCTGTCACTTGTCAAGTTGTCCGATATGTCACTAGCTTCACTGTCACTGTCACTTTCTCCATTACGTGTCGTATAGGGCTGTAGACATACCACACTACTCGTGTCAATTTTTTTGTCCTCGGCTACAATATAGCCCGAAACTGGTCGGAATCTATCCGGTAAATATTACGTGAGTCCCAGCCGGGTGCCTATTTAGTTATAATGGACAAAACTTCTGATAGTTTTCTAAGTGAAGTAAATCACTCACGTTCTTATCCTCATAAAACGTTTCAGTTTGTGTACCTACTGATAATATAGTTCTTATAATGTAATATATTGAAGCGAAATTTGTGTGGATTTTATTATTTTTGTCCGGTTGCAAATAACTCTAACCCACGTTAGTAATGATAATATTAGGTACTTTCATAATAATGTTTTTTATTTTTTCCCCTTGGGGTGACGGGGTTAGAAATGCACTTTCCTATCTTCTTGTAGTTCTAATATGACGAAATAAAATTACCAAAAGGTTAGTAGCACTATCCCCACGGCATCTGCACCGCGTGGGAATTATAGCTAACTCCACCTTAAGGGGAAAGTATTTATTCGACAGAGATGTGTGTGATATGAAGTATGATTTTATCGGCAGAAAGGTAAAAAGTTTCATCTGAAGAGTTTATGCCAGCGGGCGGCCATTATTTGTCCCCGAATAAGATAAAATGGACATATTACTTATAATATGTCTATTTTTATTACGGAAGCTTTATACACCAGTTCTATATATCCATACACCAACGAATCCCACTGCTTAGGGACTGCTTTTTTTTTTTTTTTTTTTTTTATTGCTCATAGGTAAGCCTTTGACCACAATCTCACCTGATGGTAAGTGATGATGTGGTCGAAGGTGTTAACAGGCTTAACCTAGAATTACTGGCTCTCAAGGACAGCTGCCGGAACACACCGTTAGATGCTTGGCGACAGATTTTCTACTTGAGGGTGGTAGCTAGCCAGGCGGGCATTCGCAAAATTGCCCTTCCACCATGCAGTGAAGCTCAAGCCCGCGGCGGGAGTCGAACCATGGACCTGCTGCGCGGCAGTCCATAGCCAAAGCCACTGAGCTATCATTGCTTCATTATTTTGCATTAATAAGAGTAACAATAACATATGTATTTTAATATAATATGGTTTGGTCATAATTGTCAATTGTCAGTGATCTATGAGTTATGGCCGAGGCAGGATTGGCATTTCATTCATCATCACCATTATCAATCATGTATATATCATATTAAATTACGACGGAAAAAAATCTCGTATTGTAATTTCATCAGCTTTTATAAATGTGCGATAGCTTATTTTAGTGTACTATTTGATATCTTATGTCTATTTTTCCAGTAAAGCACTTATATCCGCAACTGTACCGACACACAGCATGCAATATTTTGCGGTTATTAAAAAGTACAATGAGTGCTTTGTGCAATTACTTGCGTTAGGAAATCGTATTAATTACTTCTGGTCTAGGTTCAAATGCTAAAGTGTTAAAGTCACGTAATCATCACTAGCGGATAAACTAATTTAAAAGTACGAGGATTTAATTAAAAGTTCTTGACCTGATAAGTTAATTCTCCTAGTTAACTAGTCCCTAATTGATTAGCTAAGTTAAGCAACGTCTGCCGCGATCAGGAGTTGGATGGGTGATCACTAGTAATATTATACTACTGAGCGCTTCTGTGCTTCGGAGGGCACGTTAAGCCGCCGGTCCCGGTTGTTGTTTTGGATGGCAGTCGTTATAGCAATAGTGGTAAGCATTTTGTTTACAGCCAGTGAAATTACAGGCACATGAGATCTACAACTGTATGACACAGGGTGACGGGCGCAGTGCGTTACTTGTGACGAAGTGTATGTGTTATATGACTACCAACCCTTGGAATTCAGTAAGTGGAACAAGTAGGTACTACAGGCCATAAACATTTATCAAACCAACAAGTTTTATAAATATTTTAGCGAAGTAAAGCTCAAATTTAAGTTATTCCACATCACGTAAATATATTTCTTGTCTTGACAATAAAAAAATCAAACCGACTTCCGACACGACTCTCAAAAGTGTGAAATTAACAGTAAGTCCGTGCTACGCTGACTATAGTATACACAATATTCTGGTTTTGCAAGCAAATATTTTTACTCTATTTAGTGTCAGAATTCTCATGAACTTTAAATCATTTGGTGCTCCGTACGTATACTATACTGTATCAGCCGGATTGTTCACTGCTGAACTTAGGTCGCCCATTAAGAGATGTTGCAGAGATATTGATTGGTAGAGATAACCATCAAAAAGAGGAAATAAAAATAGAATAAAAAAGGATACTTAGAATGATTAGCTTCTTGGTCACCAGGAACTTTGGCCGATACGACATAATATGGATATTAAATAAAACCTCATTTAGTGTAATAGAGACGTTAATAGATCCAAATCAATCTAGGAGGAAGAATTATATTCTTCCTCCTAGAAATCAATAGATCCAAAATGTCATTTTACCGTTTGTACGTTTTGCCGTCTTATCATTCTAACAAATACTTCGTTGTTCTAAGCAGTGCAGTGCTAAATAACTTTTTGACAAAACTATGAGTAAGTATATTGCTATGTAAACTTTTTTGGTTCGGACTAAAGTTGCCCGTAGTAATTGTATAGGGTCCCGCTTTCTCGTAAACGCCAGTAACGTTTTTTTACATAACTGATGGCCTATCAGTTTTGGTAAATTACTTGACTTTTGTGAATAATTAATTTGATGATTACTACCTTTTATTTTTTAACATATTGTTTTGTTGTGAGTCAACAACATAATTGTGATTATGAACATTGATAACAATGGAGTAATCTGCATCTAATTTGCTGTTTTAATTAACTTGCGTTTAATTGCGGAAATTACTCACCTAATCATTTTGCCATCAAAAATGATTTATCCACATTTCTGGTTGTGATATCATTAATAAATGGATTTAAGAGAAGCTACAATCTAAGTAATTATATACATTATCATCATAACCTAATAAAAACTTAATAATAATGGTACACAATAGGTCTAAATGTTCAAGACCTCTAAATCGAAGTTTGCTTAGCCGTTCTTAATCGATCATCTAAGTTAAGCAACGTCCGCCGCGGTCATGAGTTGGATGGGTAACCATTAGTGGCATTACTACTGAGCGTGCACGTGCTTCGGAGCCGGCTGTTGTCTTAGGATGGCAGTCGTTATAGCATGGTGGTAGGGCAGTTTGCGAATGCCCGCCTGGCTAGCTATCACGCTCAAGTAGAGTAGTGCCAGTAGTACCTTTCAGTAAGTCTGAACAACATCTTCGACCACATCATTTACCATCAGGTGATATAGTGGTCAAAGGCTAACCTATCAAAAAACTCTTTATTTTACTCTTCCAGTCTCTACGCGATTAGTATACAGAATGAAAAGGCCTAATTATAACTTTTTTAGTATGTCTACTCTGAATAAAATATCATAAGTACCTCCTTTTCACGCCTGCATGGCCACGGCACTACTACGCTGTGACCCTAGGCGTAAGGTCAGTTTATTGTTACGTTTTTTGGAAGTTCCGCAAAACTTGTTATTCTTTGTTATTGAAAATGGGGTAGCGCAGATTTGAAGCAACTTCAGAGTAGGTGAAGTTCGTATGTAAATTTTCGCATCAGCTCCTGATAGATTTACGCCGACCGAAGACATTATCAACGTTTTCCTGGTCGGTAAAGTAGACTTAACAACTCGCAAGTATGGTGGGCGTTGCGTTGTCAGTCAGGCTAGCTCTTTGAGGGCCTGTTTTAGAATGTTCGAGTAAGTTTCATGTTAAACAAAACACTATCTTTGCGTTTCACAGTAGTCGATTTAGCCTATCCATCGGTTAAAGCTTGAAACGCGCTGCATGTCAACTGTCATTTTTGTCATTCATTTATTTTATGTGTTGGTTAGCAACCCGAAACTTTGTTAGGACATTCTGAAACGGGGCCTAAACATAATAAAATTGTGACAGTGATATCTTTGTTTATATAAATTACCTGTTAGAATCGTATGACCGTTACGTAATAATAAATGCTTTGAGAAACAGAGAAAATCTATTTAAGACTAGAGCTAGTTCAGTTCTAGTAAGAAATCAGGTATTAATTAGATTTGCATGTTCAACAAGTTGCCAACTGCCAAGAGCGCAAATCATTTCTTAAGTAATAAATTAACCAAATCTGTTTATATAGTTTCAAAAGCAATATTTTATTAAAAAAATACTACGAACTATATACAACACTACAGCTATTACAATGAAAGTGTTTAGACAACTTACAAGCCATTGCAGACTCACAGGCAGTCCAAATGCTCCAGCCCACCACCAGTTGGCAGCAGCATGCTGGCAGAATTTGAATGCTTATTTTGTGGAGCCAAATAGGTGCCAGCATTTGAGGTGATGATGACCTCCCGGTCCACGCGGACCCATCATCTACGGTTCAAATCAATGGATAATACCTACATTACAGGTCAATGGTTCAAATATGTAAACGAGGTTAGCATACTTGATCTGTTGTTTAAATTAATTAATGAAAATCCATCTTGTAGAATCTTGATTTTCATAGCAAATAGGTGATGGCAACACATAAAATCATCATAATCACATCACACTATCACACTTATATTATAAATGCGAAAGTAACTCTGTCTATGTCTGTCTGTCTGTCTGTTACGCTTTCACGCCAAAACTACTGGACCGATTTGAATGAAATTTGGTATGGAAATAGTTTGAGACTCGGGAAAAAACATAGGATAGTTTTTACCCAACTGCGCAAAAAGAGGTTAATGTATAACCGACATACACGCGGGCGGAGCCGCGCGGAAAGCTAGTTAAAAATAATACTAAAATACTAATTATACGTATGCATATTCAAGTATGATGTTAACATCCTTCCTAACAAATATAATATATCAGACATTATAAAAAATACAAAAATACTTTATTACTGACCGAGTGAGCGTGAAGCGAAAGCCAAGCGTCTTGGCTTGGTCAAAATTGATTTTGTATGTCTGTCCAGATTTACGGCTATTTTCCCCTACAGGGGAAAATACGTACTAGCTTCCAGGCGCGGCTCCGCCCGCGCTTATGTCGGTTATCGCGCAAAAACATTAATTTCTCTTTGCGCAGTTGGATAAAAACTATCCTATGTTTTTTCCCGGGTCTCAAACTATTACCATACCAAATTTCATTCAAATCGGTCCAGTAGTTTTGGCGTGAAAGCGTAACAGACAGACAGAGTTACTTTCGCATTTATAATACACTCGAGAGCAATGAATCCGGGTCACTTAAAGAATGTTAAAAATCTCGGAAACTAAAAATGATAGGTTAATGCAATAAATTGTATTTAATAGACAATGTAATACTCCTTAAATGAAAGTAAAAAAAATATGAGTCACCATACATTTTATTAACACAAAATTACATAAAGAAAAAAACTGCTGATCTCTCCTTAAAACAAAAATAGGAAACATGAAATTTTTGAACTTTATTACGATTTTCTTGAATTTTAATACTTCGTATTGCCTCCTCGTGCTTCCATTACTGCGTTTACGCGGTTTGGCATGCTGTACACCAAGTTCCTTATACGATTTTGGGGAATATTCTCCCATTCCTCTGTGAGAGCAATTTTGAGCTCACGAAGCGTGATTGGGGGAGGGTTTCGTTGTTTTACGCATCTGCCTAGCTCGTCCCAAGCATGCTCGATCAGGTTGATATCCGGGCTGCGCGCTGGCCACTCCATACGAGTAATGTTCATCTCTTGAAGGTAGTCATTCACAATCCTACCTGTATGAGGTTGGGCATTGTCATGCATAAATATAGCATCCTCACCTAAATTGACCATAAATGGACCAACGTGATCATTGAGGATTTCTTCCACATATCTTACGCTAGTTAAAGAGCCGTTTTCTATGATCACCAGCTCTGTGCGACTTTCAGAAGAAATTCCGGCCCACACAAGTACAGACCCACCACCGTAGGCAACTTTTTCTTCGATGCATGCTTGCTTGAATCTTTCCCCTGGTCTTCGATACACTCTGTGTCTTCCATCGTGCTTGTAGAGCATACATTTTGATTCGTCGGAGAACATAACTTTTGACCAATCTTCAATACTCCAATTTACGTGGCTCTGGGCATATCTTAGTCTCGAAATACGATGCCCACGCTCCAGTTTAGGGCCGTTTGCAGGTCTAAGGGGTTTTAAGTTAGATTCAGCAAGCCGACGTCTTACTGTCCATGCACTTGGGTTACTTCCTCCGAGGCGTCGAAACTGATTGGTGAGTTCAGTTCCTGTGAGAAAGCGATTTCGAAGCATGGTGTTCACCAAGTATCGGTCTTCTCGTGCTGTGGTACACCTGGTTCTGCCCGTTCCTGGTCTGCGTAGGTTAGAACCAGTTTCTTCGTAACGTCGGAGAACTCTTTGTACTGTTGACAGCGACACACCGACAGTCCTGGCTGTATCGCGCTGACTCCGGCCGGTTTCCAGCATTGTAAGTATTCTGGTGCATTCTTCAGGCGTAAGCGACATAATTTCAGCTTGAATAATGAATATAGAGCACTATCAACATGGTTTATGTACCCACATAAATGACAGATTACAAACAAAAGCAAAACCAAATGCTGTAATTTCGTAGTTCCATCTTCGAAAGTGGCCCTTTTTCAAATTTGTTTTTTTTATGATATAACTTTACAATAACTAAGAAGTTTTAATACCTTCATTTAAGGAGTATTACATTGTCTATTAAATACAATTTATTGCATTAACCTAGCATTTTTAGTTTCCGAGATTTTTAGGATTCTTTAAGTGACCCGGATTCATTGCTCTCGAGTGTATTAGTACTGATTTCTCAAACAATTCTCGCGTAATTTTGTGAGCATGTTTGATAAATATAGTATGATATTTTATGTCGATTTAGTTTTTGGATAATTTTCAAAATGGTGTAGATATGAGGGCTGAAAACTGAGGTAAAAAATCATCATCTTCAGTTGCACAGAATTTTGACTACTTAATATATTTTTTTTTGCTTTTTGATATTCATTTTAAATCAGTATTGCCCACCTAATTTTATTTTGTTATTATATGCCATTATTATATTTTTAAGTTTACTTACTGTAAATTGACTCAACAATGCCAGAAGGCTCATAAACAATTCTCTTCTTATAGCACAGACTATATATACAAGATATAATTCTACTGCCAAGCATTATTTCATTTTGCATTACTGTGTTTCGGTTTGAAGAGGCGACTTATTTAATAATAACTTACATCAATTTAAAAATCTTGTGTCAAATAAATTAAATGTAGATAAATAAGTTACACACACGCACGCACCCACCCTCCCAACACGCACACCCTCTTACACGCAATCACACACACATATAAACATATATCTCTGCTCTCTGTAAGTATTTATTGTAAATAAAGTAAATCCGTCATTAGATGTAAGAAATAGTTAATAAATAAACCTATGTTTTTTTTTAAGATCTGTGGATTTTGTAATAAAGGAAAATAAAATAAAATGCTGGTGAAATAACAGGTAGGTACATGAGACTTAACAACTTTATATGTCTCATGGTGACGGGCGGTTTGTCACTGACGAAATGCATCTGTTATGGACAGAGGTTACCGCTGAACCTCGTGATTATTTTGTCACAATTTGACAAATTACAGGCACATGAGACTTAACAACTATGTCTCAAGGTGAGCGCAGTGCAATTCGTGACTTGTGACGAAATGCATCTGTTATAGGCAGAGGACACCGCTTAACATCACGTGGGCCTAAAGCTTGTTCCACCAAAATAACATAAAAAAAATGTATTAACAAAAATACGCGTAATGAGCATGCCATTACTAGGGATGTCGTTAATGTGAGAGAAGTTTTGCTGGCTGCATATTGGGCGCGTCAAAGACTCCTTACCATCCAATCCTTGATCTCTCTATACACCTATCCTTGATCAATTAAATGGTAACTGGTACACTGACAACTATAACATAATCAAGAGGAGCCAGCCAGCCAAAACTAATAATAATAATAATTTATTGTATTTCCACAAACATCTTGAATTTCATTGACAATCATATAATTACATGACATAATACTTTCTCATTTATAAGAAAACATTGGAACCCAAACTAAGAGACCTGTGTTTTGGCATACCAATGCCCTCCGCCGGACATATGTATAAAAATCTAACGATGTACAGTTCAATTTGATGACATAATAACTTAATATAATGATTTTATGGTATATTTGAGGGTGTGTATCTGTGTGTGCGTGTGTACAAATGAGTGACAGTGTGGGAATGAGCCAGTGAAAAATATACTTTTTTTAAATAATGTTAGTTGTATTTTAAGTTGTTGGAAAAGGTATACTGTGTCGTCCCCACATGAGAACGATAAGAGAAGGAATGTGCCTTTTTTGATCGGACCTATTCACTTATGAATGCGCGTCCCCCCACTTCTTTTGAGTGTAGCTACAACTACTAACCAAAGCATACGCACGTCGCACACATTTAAAAAATTGGTAGTGTTCAAAATTTATCACCTCTAAGTAAAAAATAAATAGGGGGAGGTGTACGGTCATCAACAAGTTGCGTTAACCTCTGGGATAGCGAGGACTGATCGAATGATCCGATTTAGCTCTAGTTGTATTACTTCAGCTACATAGGGGACGGTGCGGGGTGGTAAGGTCTTACTCTACATTTTTGCGCACAACTCACCCGTGTCGATTACCATTTGCGACACTCTCCAAACCAGTAAAAAAACGTTGTAACACGTAATTATAAACTGTTAAGACACGGTACGTGGTTCTTCCTATACCTAATGCTTTATGAAGTAGAATGTTGACCAGTTAATTTTTAAGCCGTTATAGTATAGTCGCAGATAGTGTCGACTGGTTAGCGAGAGGAACAAGGTTCAAGTATTGGCACAGTAAAAAAACTGTTATAAGTACTTGCACACGTATGTTACTTAAAATATATAGTTTTTTTTATTCGGATGTTATTTATTTTCCATGTACTTACTTTTATAAGACTTTCAAAAAACAGAGGGAAGGTTCTCCAGTCAACGCGTAACTTGTTACTGGATCATCCAATCTTGATATTTTAGTAAATATAGGTAGTAGCAGTTTTGTAGTACATATATGTATACTTAACTATATTATATCAAATTGGTCCCGTTTATTATATCAATAACATGAATCGGTTTAAAATAATGCTCAATTAAATGAAAAAGTATTTATACCACACCCACTCAGAAAGTGTCTCATTCCTCGTTCAAAAACGTGTTATAAAGTTCGTCATTATTCCCTTGTGCGGCGGGAAAAGTTATATGGAATTTCATACCTTGCGTCCGTAGCAGTGAAGGAATGTTGTATGAAAAACCATGCCTGCCCTGCTGGCGCTCTTTTGTTTTTTTAGCTACTAACAAACAAAATACAATCTCAAGAAGGTTTTATATCAAATAATTAGAAAAAGAGGTGGGATTTTTATCGTACTTAATTTTAAATGAAAAGAGGTTGACAACCTTTCTCTTAAAAAGGGCGGCAATTTATTTGTTTTGTTAAATTTTGTTTTTTACTAAATAAATAATTTAACAAAAGGTACATACGCTTTTTATTATTCCAAATAATTTTCCATAAAGTCATCTGATACTTATAGAAGTGACGATTTTATAGAGATGGATATAAAAAATACAGCACCAGAACTTACTTCAAAAAAGGTTTGATATCAAATAATTAGAAGAAAGAGGTGAGATTTTTCTCATACTGGATTTTCAATGAAAGGAGGTTTGCAATCTGTTTCTGCAATTTATTTGTTTTGTAAATTTTGTTTTTTACTAAATTGATAATAATATAACAGCTTTAAATTATTCAAAATAATTAATTTTCTGTTATATTTATGTTCTCGAGCGGAGGGCTTAAACATAATCTCGAAGAAATAGATCGTTTTCTTCCCTTTATGTACTATTTACTATTGTTAATATGCCTATATCTGAATGATTTAATTGTAATTTGTAATTCTTGGTTTTTTGTTGGGTTTTTTTCTCTACGCTACACTGACCTACTTTGGGTTTTGTAGATTTTACTCCATATTTAATGGACAACCGTTAAACATGTCAGACCCAATCTCTAGGTGTATAAGTCTATGTTTTTATCAGTTCAAATAATTAAGCAATCTTATACAAAACAAACACACTTTGTCCTTCACACTCAGCAAATTTTTTCACATATTTAATATACCCGAAACGACAAAAGGCCGTTAACGTTTTAATTGTAGTATTGAACAATGTGTTTCCACGATAAACAATCGGTCATATTACAATAAGCTTTGTGGTTTTTGAACTGGTAAGCACAATGGTTTATGGTTCAACCACGTTTAACGGTGGGACGATGACACAGTGCAGATATATCCAGTTAGGAAACTTTTGATGATGACATACTAATGTTTTTTTTGTGATGCTCGGACGTTATTGGTTTGAACTCACATCCTCCTATAACTTCCCGTGGGGATAAAAAGTGACATAGTTATAAAATGAGCGCATGATACTACTCACATTGTCACTTGGATGTGAATGGAGCGTTACTGCACAAAAAATTGCTTCTCACCTTACAAACGAAAGGTTCGAAAGGTAGTGGCCATATTAACAACGAGTTTGAAGCGCTCTTAGCGTAGTTTGCTTAGCTGTTCTTAACCGATCACCTAAGTTATTCAACATCCGCTGCGGTCATGACTTGGATGGGTGACCGCTAGTGGTCTTACTACTGAGGGCAGGATAAGCTAGCGATGGCATAGGATGGCAGTCTTTATAGCGTGGTGATAGGGCCTTTTGTGAATGCCTGGCTAGCCCTTAAATAAAAAAAATGTTGCCATGCACCTGTGAGTGTGTTCGTGTCCTTGAGAGTCAGTAATTCTAGGTTAGCCTGAACTACATGTTCAACCACATCATCATGTAACATCAGGTGAGATAGCGGTCAAAGGCTAGCCCATCAGCTATATATAAGAGTTTTCTCAAAGAAGTTTACAGTAAGGACTCAGTTAACTTCTTGAGTTTTTAGCGAAGTCATGTATCGGCGCTACTGTACTTCTCAAATGGATGAGGGTAGTTAGATGGTGATTTCATAAGAACTTCCAAGTAAAGCTAAGTGAAGTGTGCCAAATTGTGTGTTTGTGATAAGCATACTGATCTGAGGGGATACTCACATACAAACTTGCGGACGTAACCCACACGGTAGATACAGTAATAGAACTGTGTAGCTGTTACTAACCATTACGCATCGCCGCATCGTCGTTGGGATTATTTCCAGGAGATTTTTGACATTAGCTGTTGACAAACAATACACTGATCTCGGAAATATAATATTTCCGATTTCATTTTATGGGTGGAATTACCAGTTTATGACGTGGGATTAGCGAAAAAATTGTTCGCTAGATATTATTGTAGAGAATCAACTTTTCATTACACATCACAATTCTTACCAAAATCTTTCAATTTTTGTACCTCTTCATCAAAATAAAGCAAGTTTTGACTGCTCCTCTATAAAGATCATACCAGCCATCAATTTTTACAAATTTTCTTTTACCAGTTCAGTGAAAGTTAGTCATTATTGTGGTACTGACATCAAATCGAAACGTTGACTCTTTCGTTGTTTATTATGTGGATCAGTTTAGTCCATATCTTATAATTCGTTATCACCTAAGTGTCTCTGTGTCTTTCCCGCGGTTCCCTCTGCAAGTAGAAGTTTCTCCAACGAAAGCGATTTTAAAACAAAAAGTATAAAGGATTTTGTTAGTCGTACTATGTCCAAACGCAACATTGTTATTGCGAGCATAGTTAGAACTACGTTAAAACTCATATATAAAAGTAAGGAAAGCACTCTAAATATGAAAGTTTACTTGTTTAACTCAAACACTGAACGTAAAACAATAGAATGTCAGAATGTTACATGAAATCCTACCTTTAGCGTTTGTGTATCACAAATCTTAGACAATGCATGATTAGTAATAATTCAAAGTACGGTTAGTTTACAAAATTTTACTTACTAATTAAAGTTGTGGTAACGATGCCCTTCTTTTAACTAGACCTACTGCCTGATTAATATTCACATTTTCTGTGACACAAAATCAGTACAGCCAGTACGTTTCCACTGTTACGTCACTAAACTAGGTCTAGACTTGAAAGGCAGCTTTGGACTGGTTCGGCCAGTTTTAGATCAATGTTACTACATAATTTAACGCCCTTTACGAGTAGAAGTATTGACTAGATAAAAGTTACTTTGATAGACAAATTTATCGTGGATAAAAACTGCGTAAAAACCTTAGTAATAGACTTTTTTCCAAGTACAAATAAAGGAAAAAACAAATGTCGTTTAAAAATTAAAATTTCAAGGTTATTCGAATCAAATCATTTTAGGTAGTAAACCGTGCATTTATATTTTGGAAGTTTGCAAGTTTGTTCGGACCAATTTTTATTTATAAAAATAAACCTCCGCCACGGTGATCGGCTAATGATTCATAAATGCTGTTTGGAAATGTACTGTTAGAGCACTCTACCTATGTCCATAGTAAAAGTAAAAAAGCCTTTTATTCAACTACACATTTACAATCTATTTTACAAAAATCTCCTGTTCATTAGCATTGCATTAATTATTTTCTTGATATTCATGATTCAAATTATTAATTTATATGATAATACTATATGTCCAGTTTCCTATTTCTTATTTATTGTAATTAATGTAATGGGTAACATATCTAACCAATTATATTAAATAGTGTGTATATTATAATTATAGCATGCTAAGTTTATTATATTTTATGTGTAGATGTCGCCTCATTGGCGTAGGCCTCCCCCAGTTGTGACCATAATTTTCTGTCTCTTGCTATCCTCATCCACTCCACTCCGTGTCGTTGTGTGAAAACATCTTCCCATCGTCTGTTTGGTCTTCCTCTTTTCCTTTTATCTTCCCTCGGTATCCACTCCATGATTTTTTTCGTCCATCTCTGGTTATCCATTCTACTTATATGTCAATAGTAATCTACAATAAATTACCAACAGAATTAAAGTGTGAAAGTGACATCTTGGCCTCCGATATGAGAGCACGCCACTGGTTCCAGTCTCACTGTTGATACGAAACCGATAAGAGAATAACAGGACACAATGCCTGCAATATTCTGTCTTCAGAAAGACTAGAAGTCACAAATATATACAGATTTATAAATTATTCAAATATAAGTAAGTAACTTTTTAATTATTAAAACTGACGTGGTTTTCACTCATTTTAGTAAATAATGCGGTATAACTCACGTGAAACAGATAGCTCCGACTATAGTTTCAACCACATTCGGTGGTCTTTTTCAAGGAGAGCTCGTGTCCCGCGTTGACGTCTCGCGTATATTTCATTTAATTATCGGACCTGATCACCAAATTTCACGACATCAGTTGAGGAATACGACCAGTCGGGGAGAACGACCGGATATCTGGAAATTCGAACAGACATACGAAAGCCTTTCTACCCAAGCTGAAATGAATGCTTCGCTCGCCTTTCAGGCTTACTCAGTCAATAAGACAACTTTCCTGAAATGTTAGAAACTGTTAAACAATTAATAAGAACTCGTTTTTTTTAATGGATTTAAATGTAATCTGTTAAACAATTTATTTATATGTACTTACATAGTTATAATTTTTTTTTTTTTTTTTTTTTTACTGGCGGTCTACCTTTATTAAACAAAATACTATGAACTATATACAACACTACAGCTACTACAATAAAAGCATTTAGACACCTATAAGTCATAGCAGACTCATAGGCAGTCCAAATGCTCCAGCCCACTCCCAGTTGGCAGCGTGCCCAGCATGCTGGCAGCATTGCCCCGTTGAATTGCAATGCTTAATTGCATAGTTATAATTGTAAAGAGTCGTGCACATATTGTGTGCATTATTTTTGTATAAATCGAGGAATTTACAGTGTCTACAAAAATGCAGGCTGTGTCGTTTGACCAAAACAGAAACATAATAGGCATTTTTGGGATAAAATTTGAAGGTACTAAAATTTACATGTTTTAGGAATAACTCTTGATGATACATTTGCGTCTCTATCATAGGACAAAGTTTTCACTGATCTTGAATCGAGACTCTACAGAAACAATTTTTTTGGGCCAGAGTCAATCAGGGTTGCATTGGGGTCAAGAAAAAATGACTGACTTATAAATTCATTCCAGTGTACTCAAATTTCTGCTAGATTGACATGCCTACCGGGTTCTTCCCTTAAAGTAGTTATGGTCTTTGTGTGCTGGCAGCTCTGACAAAATAGAAGAAAAGACGGAGGCTCGTAAAATATCAAACTGAAGCCACACTTTTATACATGTGGGCGATAAAAGTGCTGCCATATGAAAGCAAAAATAACTAAATTGTAGGATTTATGGGACAAAAATTTTAGAAGATATAAATATACAGCAAAATCTGTTCGTGAGAATACTTCGCAATAACATAATATTATTTATATTCGTGAATTCGTTTTTTGTGTGTTTTTTTTATATCTTTTTGACGGAATAAGCAGAAAGTACATTAAATTCAATACTTACGTGTGAAAAGTAATTCCAGATTATTTTTTCTTCAGTGAATATGTTCTGTTTTCGCTTTGTTTTAACACGCAAGTGGGCATTTTTAGTTTATTTATTCCGTTGTGTAATGTGCGACGGTCTATCGTAAATCAGAGTAGGACTGCACGATATATATCGATATTACAAAAAATATCGAAATATGAACACGATATGTATATCGTAATGTATATCGATATTATTCAACCGATACAACACCGTAGCTCACTTCACATGTTTGACCAAAACCTTTGCATTTTCAAAATGGATTTTGGCAAAGTTGTTTTTTATGGCAAATTGATCGTAAACGTTGCTAACACCACTTTAATTTTATCATTTTCTATTAACTTTTAACAGTATAATATAAATGCATACTGCTAATTATGCTGATCATAATGTGTACACATATTAAGGAATATAGTCCGGCTCGTAAATGTTAACCTATATCATATGTGTTCTTTTAGTGATTGTATTCTGTTTTGTGCATCAATATAAATAAATAAATAATTGGGTACTGGTTAATGGTTGGCAACGTATTTAAAAAGTAAACCACGAATTGTGAATAATTAGCCTTCACAGTTACGAAGGTATTGTTGTAAACAAAACCTTCGTAACGGCATTTTTTTATGCAAGCCTATATTTTTAATCCAAAGTGTAGAGAAAAAAATATTGCGAATTAAAAAAATAAAGTTGATTTGTTTCTTTACCCTAGCTGTTTTTACTTATATACCTGTCAAATATTTAATATTATAGACTAGCTAAATTAATTAAACAAGAAAAACATTTTCTACGATATATCGAAAATATCGATATGTTTCTCGAAATATCGCAAAATATCGATACTTTTTTTGTTTAGACATCCCTAACTCAGAGCAATAAGTAAGAAAGAGGGAGTCTGAAGAAAAGCATAAGTTACAATAGACTCGTAAGATTTCACAAATAAGCATGAGCTTGTTTATTTAAAGTATATAACCTTAGTAAGTAGTGATACGTACACCGACTTTTGACTGCACACTTTTGGAAACAATCTAAAATGTATGTCTGGCAACACTTTTATTTACATTTTTATTCGAAATTATAACCTAAATTGCGTTGTTTCATATCAAAGAAAGTACATTGTATTCAATACTTACGTGTGTAATACTCAAGATGGTTTTTATTTTATTTACTCTGTTATGTGTGACCTGCATAGCGTGTGATGGTCTATCTGAATGAGGACAAAATTGGCCGAATTTGGATACGTTTGTGTGAGTGAGTTGTGTCTTACATAAAATTGGCCGAATTTGATGCTTCATTTTTGATTTTCATTAGACTCCCTCTTTCTTATTAATTTCTCTGAGGCTGGCAGTATAGGTGAAAAACAAACTCGTGCCGTACCTGACGTTAAGCGGTAACCCCTGACTATAACAGATGCACAATTGACGAACTTCACTGTGCCTGTCACCCCATACATTTGTTAAGTCTCATACTACTGGCTCTCAAGGACTGCTGCCGGTGCCCACTGTTAGGTGCTTGACGACAGATTTGAGTTTGAGAGATGCAGGAGAGTATTCCCATAAGACCCTTCTACCCGGTGAAGCTCAAGCTGACGGTGGGACTCGAACCATGGGCCTGCAGCACCGCAGTCCGTAGCTATTACCGCTCGGCAATCATCGCTTCAGTAACTTTAGTGACATTTGCGCACGATATTTTGCTAACCACCAAATTCTTCTAAAAACCAAATTCTAAAACAATTTAAGTATATAATTATATCGTTGAGTTGATCTATCGAACTGAAGAAGAAAGGACTTCATTTTCATTACTATTGTAACATTCTTCATGCTATAAAGCAAATGGGGATTTTTTTCGACAATGTCCATAATAATACATGTTGGATTTTAACTTTAGCTACAACATATAATTGTATAAACAACATCGACTTAAATAAAAAAAGAAGGTAGGATACATTCTAATATCACGACAGTATAATGAAGAAAAATTTAACACAAGCATATAATGCACACATCTACACTTCTATTGTATATAATACGTTTTGATGAATGACAAAGATACGTATCAAGTACAAGTATGCAGTAGATGCACCTACGCACACTTCTGAGACTCAATCAGGAAACGTCACCTGATTTGACATTACCATGTTTGAGGTACGGGTGCCGTTACCCGCGTTTTATATAAGTTCAATATTAAAAAAGTAATATTCAAGATGGCCGCCATACAATGTCTTCGAGGGCACTGAACGAGGCCGGGTATTTATGAAGGAGGCTGTATATCGTGCCAATAAAATACTTTTTTATATCACCTAAGTGCCCTTTTTATGAATCATCGACATTAAATTCTTTGTTACTTATTCATCAGTTTCCACAATCTAACTTAGAAGAAAGGTTTCTTTTCATAACTGCTGGCAATCACAGCTTTAGGTTTAAGAATATAGGATGGGACTGTCAAATCTTCTTGGATTACTTAAAAGAATAAGGGAAATTAGGCTCCAAATGAGAACCTAGCGAGTCACTACTTATCACGACGCGAGTAGGTTGTTGCTGCTCTTCATATGCGCATGACTGTCATTCTATGACAACAACAGGAACAGACAGACTTCCAAAGCACGTGTACGCTCAGTCGTCATGCCGCGGTCACCCAAAGCTCTTTCTAAAAAACTTTATATAAACTTTTTGAATCATTAATTCATAAACAATAGTTTTACATGTACAATATTTGAGCAGTAATCTGCGTTTTTATTTATTTTTAAACCCGTGGTTTTATAATTTGAATTAAAAATAATATAGCTTCTACATCATCATAGAGAACAATAAAAAAAAAGTGCATGGTTTTAAAAATAAGAACAAAATGTTGTATTATGTTAAAATTTGCCTCATACGTTTCAAGTATCTAATCTTTCTTACAAGTTGATAAAACAGGCTAACAATGTTCTAAGTCATGTACATATACAATCAGAATTTTTTATTCTAATTTTATATTCACCATCATAGTTACGAGTACGTATATTTAAAAAAAAAATAACCAAAAAAATGGAATCGACTTCAACACCCAAAAGTGTGAAATAACTTGTTAAAGTCGTACCATGATAGTTTAAAGTTATAAATACTTACGCTCATATTTATATCAAATATATGAAGAACACGGGTGTTTGAGCGTGAACTTACTATGAGTCGATATCGCTATCGACAATGTTTCGGCTTCTACCGGAAGCCTTCCTCAGGATTTTCAGTGTGGTACGTCCTCCGCAGTCGCGTCACGCTTCACACCACGGACGTACCACACTCAAAATCCTGAGGAAGGCTTCCGGTAGAAGCCGAAACATTGTCGATAGCGATATCGACTCATAGTAAGTTCACGCTCAAACACCCGTGTTCTTCATACATTAGTTTAAAAGTTCCTATCATAACAATATTGTGCGCATGGTACCGACTACGACACGTTATTTTACACTTTTGGGTGTTGAAGTCGTTCCATTTTCTAGTTAACATTTTTTGTTCACTCTTTTTAGTGACCCTTGTTACTTACAGGATCGATTATCATTCATTGTCAACGACAATATCATCAAGATAGGTAAATATTTTTCAGTTATTGGAGTGTAACTCAAAAACGGTTTGACCGATTTGTTGAAATTTAAATGGGACCAAACGAAAAGCATCAGATTTCAAACAAAAAAAAAAATATAAATCGTTTCACCCATTCAAGAGTTCTGAGGTAACAAACATAAAAAAAAATTACAGACAAATTGAGAATCTTTGGAAGTCGGTTCATAACACCTAAAAAATGGGTAGGTCTAAATTTCTTCATAAACTTATCATCTGTGCAAAATCGTTTGAATCTTATATTTCCAAAAAAAATTACATTCAAATACGTACTGCTACTGGACTATTTACAGAGGTGAAATCTTTTTAGGGCTGTTCATACACTTAACAAAATGTTGACTGAGCTTAAAGAGTAGCCACTCTAATAAGCCTTTTAAAACTTTAGCACCAATTGAAATGTTGCATAAATGAATTTGCTTAAAAATACCCGCAATTGCAAAGAATACGTGTTATTTTTAAGATCATCATTCAAGCGTTACGTCATATATGAGGCCTTGTATTTAGCTTCATATTAGTTTATTTTGTGGAGAATAAATCAAAATTATGTCCAACTTAACTAAATCAATCTGCACCCGGTCATACATAGTTAAAAAAAAGAGCGAAAATGAGTACAAAGAATGCACAACCTTAAGCCAAAAATTATAAATAAACATAGAATATTATTTTAGTAAATTCTATAATTAATGGATAAAATAGGGGGCAACGTTTTGGGTGCAAACAGATCTGACCGCGGGGATTAATGCACCTTCATTTAATCCCCGCGGTCAAGTCTCTTTGCATCCTTAAGTTCAAATAAATAAAAGCTGCCTAGCTCTCAATACGGCATTATTTTTTGTATAAATTAAGTCGCATTCCTTGCGACGTGTTTTTTGAAACATTCAACAAAAACTCTTACACAAAAATTGTTTCGGAAACACGCACTGGTTTCATCGGTTAACTTAGAACTTGCTCAGTTGGTCAGCGATTTTCAACCGGCGCGGCTGGGCGTAATTATTTAGTTAATTTTGCACCAGCCATGGTAGTTCTTAATTCGTAAATATTTTTATCACTTACGGGATTTGTCCGACACGGTACAAACCGCGGCAATTTTTATTTTTATTTTTGAGCTCCCGGTGTTTCGACGCAGTTACATGCGTCATGATCGCGGGGTGACTGGAGAGACGAGCGGTTGACACAAATCACGAGCAGGCGAAACGGTCTACCCTCTTTCTTAGTCTTTTGCTACGCGTACCACTGGAACTTGAAATCGACTGAAAGTTTCGACAAAATACACTCACAGTATTTTGTGGTACATATGTTATTAGAGTCACTTTTATGCAAATGTGTAACTATTTGCGCAACCGTGCGAACAATATTGTGATAATAGGTGCTTATGTACTATCGACTTCAACAAGTTATTTCACACCTTTGAGTGTTGAAGTCGGTTCCATTTTTTTGTGTTTAGTATTTAAGTGTTTCGGGTGTACTTGACGAAATGCATACTTGATGGATTTAAATTACAACTTGGACGAGTTGTTTATTGGACAAACTGCTAAAGCCATTTTAAATACCAAGGTGTTTAAACTTTAAACTCGGTAAATTGTGCTTAAAAAATTAACTTTTAGAGTTAAGACTGGTTTTAACAAGGTTTGTGCTCGTATTTTCAAATAAGATGGTTTTATTTTTGGCGCGCTCGTTACGAAGTATGCTGAGCCATTCTGAACCGATTAGCAAAGTTAAGCAACATCCGCCGCGGTCAGGAACTGGATAGGTGACCACCAGTGACATTACTACTGAGCGCTTCCGTGCTTCGGAGGGCATGTTAAGCCGTCGGTCACAGTAGTTGTCTTAGGATGGCAGTCGTTATACCATGGTGGTAGAGCATTTAGCGAATGCCCGCCTGGCTAGCTACCACCCTCAAGTAGAAAATCTGTCGCCAAGCACCTAACGGTGGTGTGTTCCGGCAGTTGTCCTTGAGAGCCTGTAATTCTAGGTTAGCTTGAACATCATCTTTGACAACATTATCACTTACCATCAGGTGACATAGTGGTCAAAGGCTAACCCATCACCTGAGAGTCCGAACCATTAGCTATACAACATTAGACTTCATATTTTAACCTTTTTTTTGTTTAAGCGTGCGCGAATCCGACTCGCACTTGGCCAACTTTTTGTATTTGTTGTTATAGCGGCAACAGAAATACATCATCTGTGAAAATTTCAACTGTCTTGCTATCACCGATCTTGAGATACAGTCAGACAGACGGACGGACAGCGAAGTCTCAGTAATATGGTCCCGTTTTTACCCTTTGGGTACGGAACCCTTAAAAGGTGTTTGTACTCGTATTTTCAAGCAAGGTGGTTTTATTTAGCAGATACACTTTGAGGTAGCACCGCACCTGTACAATAAGCTAAAAAAACTAAATCGCGAATGTAACATAAAAAAAAACTCTAATAATAATATTAAAAAAATTATACTCACATGGCTTAATCAACTAGACTATGATGATGTTGAAAGCATACTCGAAAACCTTTAAACGATAACAATTCGCCACACTCACATAACACACCTCACACCCCCTCATATCTATTCACATCCACTCACATACAAAACAACGAAAACTCTATTTAGATAAAAAAAAAATGTATTATGGCATAATTTCTGTTTTTATTGACACACATTGGAAAAGGATCTAGTCTTCGAAACACAATGTAAAGCTTCATCGAAGACCAGAGGCTTCAAAATTAACTTTGTTCACGATTATGTCAATAAATGATTTTTATGTTTTTTTTTTTATAAGAAACTAGGATATTGACTTTACCGCGTTGGTTCTCATTTGCGACACATTTTACTTAAAGCACGAGGTCGTACAGACTTGACATTTGCTGTTCTACTTACAAAGGTTATACGCAAGATGAATCATTCCGATGCATTAAAATATGGAGTTATAATCAACTTTATTAAGAACTTGAAACATGCCTGCGAGGATTTTGGAGAAGTTTATTCGACATCGACGCTTAATTTTGTCTGTTTTCTCCTTCAAAAATTAAGAATAAGAGAATAAGATCATTCTAGGTTAAGCCTGTTAACACCCTCGACCACATCATCCCTTACCATCACGTGATACTGTGGTCAAAGGTTTACCTATCAGAAAAAAAAATAAGAATAAGTATAATTTATTATCAAAAACACAAGTAACGACAGTTACACCAAATTACGAAATGCTTACAATTAAAAGTTAATCATGTAGGTATGTCTAGCGTTGGCAGTGGGTCCCAAACTAGGCAAAGCCAGTAATTAAACTGTTCAATTATTTTTTGGCATTACGATTTTAAAAGGTTTTTTATGTTATTGTGACGGAATAAGCTGGAGGCCCACCTGCTGTTAAGCGGACTAACCTCTGCCTATAAAAGATGCATTTCGTCACAAGTCACGAGTTGCACTGCGCCCGTCACACTGAGACATAGTTGTTAAGTCTCATGTGCCTGTAATTTCACTGGCTCTCAAGGACTGCTGCCGGAACACACCGATATGTGCTTGGTGACAGATTTTCTTCTCGAGGCTAGCCAGGCGAGCAATTGTAAAATGCCCTTTCACCATGCGGTGAAGCTCAAGCCCGAAGTGGGGATCGAACTAGGGACCTGCAGCATGGCAGTCTATAGTTAATATCGCTATTCCTTCAAAAGTATATAATATTTTGGCTCCTATTTTTTTCTTATATATACAACTAAACAACTTTGTCTGGTAGTCATATGATCATAATCTGATAACAACGGGACATTTTTAAAATTTTCAGGATCATATTTTCTTTTGTAATAATAAAAATATGTTGTTAAAAAAGGGAAATTACAGGAGCGTGTCTATAGCAATCTCTTATTTTCAATAAAATCCTTATAAAATAATTGTTTTAGAGGAATTATCTAGGAAGAAAATAGGGGTATATATTTGTATGTAAAAATTGAAGGGAAAGTAGAAGGAAAGCGAGGAAGGGGTGGCCACAGACAAGCTGCAAGGGTCAAATAAAATAATTAAATAAAATAAAAAGTATAATTTTGCAGGTGAATTCTGTGAATTCTGACATCATAATAAAAAGAAGAGACAACGTTTTAAAGTTCATAAAATAAGCTAGATGGACTAAATTAAACGATTTCCATTATAGGGTTAGTAGGATTTACCTGAATTTGTAAAATGTTTTTTTATTTATTTCTGCTATATATTGCATTGCAAATAAATTGACGATAACTTCTGTGTTCTTAGAAGTTATCGTCAAAATTACTCTGAAATTTCATTTTGTATAGGACTCTTCTTCCCCGTGGGGTGCCGGGTTAGTATTGCACCTCCCCATATCATCCCATGGGTGTCGTAAAAGGCGACTAAGGGAAAAATACTGGAGGGTGGGCAGCAGCGCCTTCTAAAGAACTGCCAACTTACACTGCGATCCCCAAGACGCCTGCCAAGCGTGGGGATTATGGCAAATTCCCCCTTAATAGTGGAGGCTGTGTTCAGCAGAGGACGATCCGACTGTTACAGTACAGTACAGTATAGGACTCTTATCAGTACAGTTAGAGATAAAACAAATAGTAAAACGAAAAGCTGGCAAACCAGAAGCATAGATATTAAGCTCATGGACATGCACGCAAAATTTCACAGAGTTTGAACAATTGGTTTTTAAAATATGATGAAATTAAGTTTATTTAAGTAGAAAGCGTTATGAAAACATTCGTCTTAAGTCACTTACCTGAAAATGTAGATAAATCGATTTAATTTAAATAATAAAAAAAACAGAGTCAACTTCCAATGAAGGTGTGCACTTCGCCGTACCATCGGCGGCGTACCTGCCACACCGGTATATTTTCCCCGCCACCGCCACCGATTGAAAGATCGGTGTGAAATCGGCACAAGTGCTAATATAACATTCACATCTTTAATAATAAATAATAATAATAAATCACTTTATTTCAGGTATGATGACCCATGTACGAAAACATATTCCTTAATTTAAAACAAAAACAAATTAAGCATTAAATATCCAATAGATTACAATCCAGAGAATTAAATAAAAATTAGAACAATTACATATATTAGAATAATTAGAACAATGTAGTATTAAAATAAAGAAAAATAATAAATTGGTTTTGAACAGACTCAAATGTAAAATATATAACTAGCTTTCCGGGCATGGCTCCGCCCGCGGGTATGTCGTTTATCGCGCAAAACATTAACCTCTTTTTGCGCAGTTGGACAAAAACTATCCTAGGTTTTTTCCCGGGTCTCAAACTATGTCCATACCAAATTTCATTCAAATCGGTCCAGTAGTTCGGCGTGAAAGCGTAACAGACAGACAGACAGAGTTACTTTCGCATTTATAATATTAGTACTGATAATTTATAGCTGAGTGTTTACTACATATTTAAAAATATCTTTTCACCTAAATCTAAGATACGTAACCAAAAATAAACAATTTCTCAAAGTACAGGATGCTCCACATTGTTAATTAGACAGATGTAGATAATTTATAATGAAGGTTTTACACTTATTGTGTAATTCTCTCACTAATTTGACCCAGTTCTGACGTTGTTATTACGCTGTGGTGATGGTCACTAGCCATAAAAAAAGGCTTAGTATATGGTATAATTAGCTATAAGTAGTTTGTACATATTAATCTTGAAAAGTTTTTGGTACTACGTATTTATCCGAGCTTCAATGTAAGTGTTGTTTGAATTTCAATATAATGCATAGTGATGTGAGAATAGATAAATGAATACATAAATAGTGAGGTAAAAATTACCGACTTACGCGAAGTAGTTTTATGCGCGACGGATTCCATAAGTAGTGATAGCTCAGTGGCTTTGGCTATGGACTGCCGCGCAGCAGGTCCATGATTCGAATCCCGCCGCGGGCTTGAGCTTCACCGCATGGTGGAAGGGAATTTTTGCGAATGCCCGCCTGGCTAGCGACCACCCTCAAGTGGAAAATCTGTCGCCAAGCACCTAACGGTGTGTTCCGGCAGCTGTCCTTGAGAGCCAGTAATTCTAGGTTAAGTCTGTTAACACCTTCGACCACATCGTCACTTACCATCAGGTGAGATTGTGGTCAAAGGCTTACCTATCAGCAATAAAAAAAAATCCTTAGAGACGTTGTTTTCTCTTTTTAATATTGTTTTGGCTCCAGGTTAGCCTTATTCCCGCAAAATTATGTATGATAACTAAATAATACTGTTTTGTTTTTCGTATAAGTATTTAAATTCTACTTAGATATACTCCCCATACATTGGGAAATAGACAAAGTTAAATCCACATCGTACTGTAATATATCAAAAGTTGCATCTCAGATCGAACATCACTACTAAGCAATAAAACTACTCACGTTTAGTACTAAATATTGACAGCTGATAGAAAAAAACAGTTTTTGCTTCAATATCATATATAACGGAGAACTGAGGAAACCAGGAATATGAAAATTTGGCTCAAAAACATGCATCACAGAGCTGTTCTTTGTATGCCCCATAATTTCGCCGTACAATGCCAAACAATCCTTTTTCGTCCGTATATCTTTTTCTGGTTTCGTGCCATAATAGATATATCTTTTAAAGTCCAGTTAGCAAGATAATAATTTAGAATATTTAAAGTAATTCTACTTTAGATTACTACGCTTCCAATGCGAAAATCTGACTAAAAGAAGATAAAAACGTGCTTTATAAAATTACTTCGTGAGGAAAAATTTTAGTCACATGCGGGATTTGAACCCGCGAATAATAAAATATTAAAAAGAATACCATACTATAGGTACCTACAGTCGCCTGCAATAAGAAGTATACACATTTTAATTTTCCAAATTGTGGCAAAGATTTCAGTTTTTTTCCATGTTTTTTTTATATTTTTTTTATTGCTGATAGGTAAGCCTTTGACCACAATCTCACGTGATGGTAAGTGATGATGTGGTCGAAGGTGATAACAGGCTTAACCTAGAATGACTGGCTCTCAAGGACAGCTGCCGGAACACACTGTTAGGTGCGCTTGGCGACAGATTTTCAATGTTCACAGAAGTATCATAAAATCAAAGAATAATTTGGCGTTTTTTATTCATGTTTATGTAAGCTACGATTATTAAGATTATAGGTAGTAACATAACATTATTTTGAAAATGACGAAGTCTCTCATCTTATCGCAGGCGATTGTACATTTGCAATTAAAATTTGGATGAAACTTTTGATGAAATGTTTGGTACCGTTTTTGTTGAAGGAGATATTGACTCATTTATTTATTTTTGAGAAAAAAACATAGTTGCTGGTGCATGTTTGGAAGGCAGGGAAGTATGCAGGCGTCCATGACTTTCTTCGGTTTTTCTAGTTTTATCGCTATATTGATTTTAATGACTCCCCTATACCGCCAAACTTTGCTCAGTTATACCTACCAATCTACCCAGTCTTGGTTTTTTTAAGATTGATAGAACATCGTATGCCCAGATGTAACTGTTCTAGTATTCCATCACACTTTCATCACGATTCGATATTTTTCGGTATTTGTCCCTCCTATTACATGGGACCATAATATAATAAGCATTTATAAGCATATATTTATATTTTTTTATAATATGACTGGACAACGAGATGTTAAGACACTTCTTCCTATGATATGTTGCGTGGAGACACTACAACCATATGTCACCTAAGTTCTATAATATATTGAATAGAAAAACTAAAATATAGAATCTCCCCTTTCATAAACTCAAACCAATATTATTAGAATGGCTAAAACAGAAAAATTACGATGAAACAGAAATACTTATGGAGAAAGTTTTTTAGAGCTTTAACTTAATACCTTCTTTTTACACCGCAGTAAACACAATACTTATTATACATATTTTTATTCATACACTTTTATCAAAAATATATTTAGAATGTCCTTACATATAGTTACCTACTTGCATACATATTTATTATTGTAAAAATGTTTTTTTTACCAAATTTTTTAAAGACACTGCCTTTTGCAACACAGTGTAAACTAAAGCAATAGGCAGGGCTTCACCAAAGAATATTGTTTCATATTTTATTATGCAATAAGTATATGGCAGCGGAAAATTCATACAAAATTAATGGATGAACAATAATTTCCCAATGGTGACTCAATTCTGACCCAAAAATTAATCCTACCATAACGCTCATTCATCCATCGTTCAATGGACCCAACGATGACGTCACAGTCCGTTCAACCGTGAACACAGCGACCTTTTGTAAACAAAACATTTTTTTGCTGTTTTTTGAGGCTAAAGTTAACAATATCTTGGTGGAGAACGCATTCACATTTTCTTGAAGGCCCTATATATGAAAGCGCTCGTAGCAGACATTGCCTAGTCATTCTCAACGTCCGCTGCGGTCACAACTTTGATGGGTTACCTCTAGTGGCATTTATACTGAGCGTGCCCATGCACGTTGCACATAATTAATAGTTTTCTATTTATAGTTTTCACCCCGTGGGGTGCCGGGTCATAATTGCACCTCCCTATACCATCCGTGGGTGTCGTAAAAGGCGACTAAGGGAAAAATACTGGAAGGTGGGCAGCAGCACCATCCAAAGAACTGCCAACTTACACTGCGATCCCCAAGACGTCTGCCAAGCGTGGGGATTATGGCAAATACCCCCTTAATAGGGGAGGCTGTGTTCAGCAGTGGACGATCCCGCTGTTACAGTACAGTACAAGTTTTCTATGAATTAAGATTTTATTTATTTATTTATTTATTGAAACAATACATTAATTCTGACAGGTTATTTCCTAATACAATAGAGTAGTCATCAATATATAATTAGTTAGGGGCCTTATACAAACAACAATAATATATTGTAGTCCTTACTAACTCGCTCTGTAAACAGTAGAATATGTCAACATTTTCCGCTAAAGAGCTCGTATAGTGGTAGTCAGTGGTGCTTTGTCGAGCATTGGTTTTTTTTTTTATGTCTGATAGGTTAGCGGTGTGGTAAGTGATGATGTGGTCGAAGATGTTGTTCAGGCTAACCTTGAAATACTGCCTCTCAAGGACAGCTGTCGGAACACACCATTAGGTGCTTGGAGCCATATTTTCTACTTGAGTGTGGTAACTAGCCAGGGAGCATTCCCAAAATGCCATACCACCGTGCTGTTACGACTGCCATCGTCAGACAACAACCGAGACGACTTGACGTGCCCTCCAAAGCACGAAGCACTCAGTAGTAATGTCACTAGCGGTCACTCTTCCAAGTCATGACCGCGGCGGACGTTGCTTAACGAAGCCTATCGGTTAAGAACGGCTAAGCAAACTTCACTACGAACTGTTGTGTGGACCTATTCAGTTGTCTTAAAAAATAAAACAATTTATGGACACACACACATTTATTTTATTTCAAACAATAAAATTATTAATTTACACTTGACTTTAAAAGTTCCCGCAACTCACTTTTACTACTAATTTGGGCAGAGGTTCCACCTGAAGGGTATACTGGTACTGAGTCTGGTGACTCCTGGAGTTATCACAATAAATCTGAGCACTTAATTCTGGAAGCCACCGTTTATATAGAGAAATATACTGCTGACAACGCGTAAATAGGTTTGTGAGGGATTCGGGCCTAGGTCAGCAATATATTAGGTGTAACAGAACGCTTCCATCCCTGGATCATAATATATACCTAATAATATATATGTATATAATCATAATATATGTACCTACCTAGGTACCTTGCGTTCCTACCCACTTAAAATCAGTAAGGGAAGGCGGATGTAATTTTCTGTCGCCGGTAGGCTAACCACTGAACTTTTGAAGAGATTTGTCACAGACGTAGACTAAAGGTACCTATATCACAAAAATCATATATATCATACTGAATAGGTAGTAACAGCGGTTTCCTCATCGTTCTACTAATTGGCCCTAATAGAACAACGACGGAGGCCTATTTATATTCGTCCTACTAAAGTATAACTCCGAAAAAGTTGCTCCTGTTTAAGAAGTCTATATAGGGTACTAAACACAGTGAAAAGTAGGTCCTTGTGCCAAGGTGTTCTTGGAGTGTGTTTCTTTGGTCTATTCTAATGGTAACTAATGTCATCTTTCTCACTGTTAAAATACTCTAAAGGCCTGTTTCAGTATGTTTTACTACCCAGAACATATTTATTAAACAAAACACTATCTTTGCGTTTCACAGTCATCGATTAGCCTATCCATCGGTTAAGTGGGGGCAGTCAAAAATAATTCCCACGCTAGCTCCGCCCATGCGGCGCAACGATCCCCGCTGCACCGAACGAGGCGATGTGCAGCAGCGGCGCACGCGTCTCGCTTATAAACATATTTGTATACTTGATATTAGATTCGCGAACACAGATACCATTGAGACGATTTCAACTTTTTTTATAATCTTATTCACGTGACGAATTTCGATATATAAAGTAGTCGCTAAGCGACCAAAAGTCGAAAAAAAAAAAATTTAGAATAAAAAAAAAAAAAAAAAAAAGATATATAAAGTAACTTTGTATATACTGCAATTGATGTCACGTTTTTATTTTTTTCAACATTACTAATATTTCTTAGTAAGAAATTGATTATTTGATTTACTTTTCAAAATTATTCTTACGGTCGACAGACTTATTACTTATTACCATATGTTCATGTCTGCTCGACCTTATTGGTATATATTATTGGTATATCATATTATACATATTTAACTGACTTCCCAATAGAAAGAGGGTTCTTAAATTGACTTGTCTATTATTTATTTTATGTTTGACCACACATAACTTTTTTACTGAACCTTACAATATAGAAGATTATTTGTTTGCTAGTACAGTTTAACTCTTTATTGGTTTCATTTTAATTTCATCAACACCGGCGAACGGTTTGCCAGTTACAGTCAACTTACTAAAAGTAATTTGCCAAAATGCCTTGACGATCGCAGTGCTTCTAGCAACTAATGTAAGTGGCAACTATGAATATAGATGAAAGTTATTGTTCAATATTGATAAAAACACAAATTTGAGATCATATTGAACCGATATCAACCAGTTATTTCAGACTGTTTAATTTAAAAAATTGTTTTCATGTCTTTTTTTTTTAAAGTTTCTTTGCTATGTTGTTGCGTCGCAGTCTCCGTGTTTATAAAAAAAAACATACTGCACTAAACCAACATAAGTGAGACAAGGGTCGGAATATGATGGTGGTACATAACAGCCCAAACGGCACGATATATATTGATAAATGGGGTGTTTTTAAATTCTCCGTAGTAACGAAAGTAATGTTACTTGGCATCCGCGTGGACGATAATTTATGAATGAATCAACATTGTTCTCAGTATCTTGGAATGTGATTAATCAGATTACATGTTACACATCATTAGAATAAAGTAAAATACCATCAAATTGAATGAGCAAAATATTATATTATATTCGGTGAATATGGGTACAATTGACCTGAAATAAATGGATTTGATTTCATTAAATGTTAGTTGTGGGCAATATATTTTACCACGACTCGTCATACAAATATGAATTATAGTTTTTCATAACTGTGCTACTGTACACGTTCCCATAATAATATAATGCAGGTTGTTTTTTTTATTGCTATCATATAATTTTTGACTATTAATTACTTATGTTGAAAATATGTTCGTAATTCGTATACATCCTATTTCGTTTAATTTTTCAGTTACAGTGGTTAACAGAAAGGTGTTATTTTACTACCACTCTGCTTTCATATACCAACTATGGTAAAAATTAGACCAACCAGATATATATCTAGCCACTTCTAAACAGCAGGATAAGATTTTTTTTTACCAAACTTGCAGAAGAGTCTACATACGCAATTGTAAGGGCCTTAAACTTTGGGATATTTTATGAAAAAAACACACAGCTGCAGAAACATTGTAGGGAACATGTTATACAGGCTTTTTTAATGAAACATGGCAGACAAGTGAGAGGTACTGGAACAGGTGACTAAATTAGACTTTAAAATAAAAATAGTGGATTCTTAGATTGTTAGTAAGTGGTATAGTCTACAGAGGTTATCGACAAATTAAGTTAAGATGTATATAAATTAACAAAAAATCATTTATAAAATAAAAAATATATTGTTTTCAATTTATACAGTTTTAATGATATGCAAAAGTGTGCGTGAGAAATAACGAGTATCGGAAACGGAAAGTCAAGTTTTTTTTCAAGTTTGCAGTCCCCGTGACCACGATCACTGCAAAGTGTTTGAAACGTCAGGACAAAAATAATGATAAATATACGAGATTTAAACCGTTTAATGTTGTTTAATTACTATGTGTAACAATCGCGAAAACCTAAGACAACATTAAATTAAGAGCCCTTATTCCAGCAAAGCCATTTTACAGCCCTTTTCTCAAGGCTGGTGCGGCTAAAGTATAAAAGTTTTTGTTTTTTAAATGATGCAGGAAGAAAGTTTATTGTTTTTGTAATTGAGTGCATTAGCCAAAACAATCTCTCGGTATGATATCGCTACCCTTCTATATTTCTAAATATGATTACAAGCACTATCGCGTGCTAAGCGAAATCATATCAAACAAATTATTGGAGTACAAAATTATATGCCCAAGGCGGGAATCGAACCCGCGTCCTCCGATATCGCGTTCGATTTCCGCCTTGGACATAAAATTTTGTACTCCAATAATTTGTTTGATATGATTTCGCTTAGCACGCGATAGTGCTTGTAATCATATTTAGAAATATAGAAGGGTAGCAACATCATACCGAGAGTTAAGTGTTTGAAAAAACACTTCTTTCGATCAGATGAAGTCTTGTAGTCTGGTTGATGGCCGCGCACCGTCCCCTATGATGGTTAAAGTAATACAATTGGAGCACAAAGTTTCGGCAGAAATGCCAATGTCCAGGTGGCTGAGATGGTGTTAAGCATCCGACGCGATATCGGAGGACGCGGGTTCGATTCCCGCCTTGGGCATAAAATTTTGTACTCCAATAATTTGTTTGATATGTATCTATCTATCTAAAGCCGTTCCGCCAACAGGGCAGTTATACAAATATAATGAACCAAGGTATGCATGCACAAAGCAGGTATACAAACTACAAAACTAAGTTATTTGCCTATATGTATACAATTATGGTTAGAAGGACATAATCAAATATAGATACCTACATAGTAGTCCATTTAAATGTTACAATTTAAGGACCGAATATTGCAATTCCTAGAGGGCGCAATTTTACTTTTGAGACAAATCTAAGTTTGTGGGGTCGCCACCCTTGTGCCCCGGCCACCATCTTGATAAAAAGGGTGAAAACACTTATTTCGCGATATCTCGGAAACGATGTGTCCTACAAAAAATTCCACTGCACATAATTTTTAGCAAATTATTTTTCCTACAAATATGTTATTATAACTTTTTGCCCTAAATTAAAAATTTCAGAAGTTATAAGCAAAAAAGTGAGAAAATTTTCATATTTTTTTCTTGCTCTATAACTTTTTTTTCTTACTTTACAAAATAATACCTCAGACCAACATTTTTGATTATCTTTTGACGATTTTTTTATTTTATTTTAATTCATTTAACACACTGTTACAGCGCTCCAAAGTTGACCAGGTTCGTCAATGCTCATGAGAATCCGGTCAAAAAGAAATGTTTAACTTATTATATTTTTTATTGTAAATATATTCTTAAAAAAAATTGTTGAATTCGTACAACTTTACTTCTTCATTCCTGTTTTCCTTACCATAGAACTTACTAAATTTAACTTACGGAAGGATAAGCAGGTAGAAAAGGTCTGAGTAACCGTTTGGGTTCAAAGGAACATCTGCCTGCTACGACTATTATTATTATACGTAGGCTTAGCTGTTTCTTCTATCTCATTTTATTCTCTTAGTTGTGCTACATTTTTTGCAACGTGTAAACGTATTGAAAATTGTGGATATTATTTTCAGTTTTATCAATTAACCTGCGAGTTTGATAAAAAAATCCTGAGCAGATCATCTACGACATTGTTCTAGGGTATTTTTTTTTGTAAAATGTATAAAAAAGTTAGAGCAAAAAAATTTATTATTGCTTATAACTTCTTTAATATTTAATTTAGGGCAAAAAGTTATATAAATATGTTTGTGGGCAACACAATTTGCTACAAATTATGTTCTTACAATTTTTTTATAAAACGCACAGTTTCTGAGATATTGCAAAATACGTGTTTTTGTGCCGCATTGCCACGTTGTATGGCAATGCTTATCCTTTGTCCAAAGTATATGCCAGCATTTTGGTCACAAGTAGCGTCGACCAGACGTTTTGAGACGTCTTTGAATAATAGTTTGGCGCTCGGTCCCCACGGTCCCAGCGTTTCGACCCTAAAAGGCACAAACATGTAACAACTACTGAGATTACTATATTTGCGCCTTTCGAGGCCTTCTGCTAGTTCAGCCGCCGCACCGGCCACTTTTTGGGTAGCAGGAATATGAGAAGGTGCTAAGGTATCGACACAGGTAGCGTCCCATACCAGAGGCCTTCCCATCCTCCACGGAACCAAAGTCATGCCGTCCGGCCTTTTACCATCGCCACGTACAAGGCCTAAGCATTTAGTTATATTACAAATGTGCATTTAGCCTTCAGTTTGATAATATCAATCAAATTTTTTATTGATATATATACCTGCAAAATACATTTTACAGACAATCCGTTACCTGAAGCCTTCAGAAAAGCAACTGTACATTTCTGTTTGTCCGACAATCAATTTCGCACAATTTGTTAGAATGTGTAGATAGAATTTGTTAAAAGGTAGAAGTAAGGATAAATGTCGGGAGAGCAGTCGAATGACACCTGTCAAAAATCCAAAATGGCGATTTCAAGACGGCCACCATACAAACTGCTCCGCCCCTGCTGAAGCTCGGCCTTCAGAAAGGGGGTGTAGTGAATATGAATAAATGAATTTAAATACATAAATTCAGATAATTTCACGTCAGATTTTTTGCACGTCAAGAGTAAAACATCGCTCTTTACCATCTATCTAATACCCTAACTAATAACCGAAAAGGGGGCAAAGGCGAGTATAATACATATCAACGATGGCATACGCAAAGGCATATTGCTTCAGATAGGAGGCCGGCCATAAAATTTAAGTCTTACTCCGCACAACTATGTCAATGCGTTGTCTTTTGTGAAGGTACTCAGAAAAAATATATTGTTTATACCGACCCTACAGAGGTGTGACAAGTGCAGGGCGATAATAATGTAAAGTTTTTTTTTTCAGTGTAAAAAGCATGATGCTCGGTGGCTTTGGCTATGGACTGCCGCGCAGCAGGTCCATGGTTCGAATCCCGCCGCTGGCTTGAGCTTCACCGCATGGTGGAAGGGCATTTTAGCGAATGCCCGCCTGGCTAGCGACCACCCTCAAGTGGAAAATCTGTCGCCAAGCACCTAACGGTGTGTTCCGGCAGCTGTCCTTGAGAGCCAGTAATTCTAGGTTAAGCCTGTTAACACCTTCGACCATATCATCACTTACCATCAGGTGAGATTGTGGTTAAAGGCTTACCTATCAGCAATAAAAAAAAAATGTATATACACATTTATACGTTTTTGTTATTTAAGTTTACCTGCTGCTCTGCTATGGATAGGTCAAAATATTTTTTTGCCTAATATAGGTATTATAATATTTAAATAATATATTTAATATTATTTCGTAAACGAAATAATATTTAATATATTTCGTTTACGAAATTTCCTGTGAATAAAATGTGCAAATTTAATAATACTTTATTCAAAGATTACTCACTTATTTTCATATAGTGGAAGAACACAGTCTAAATTTATTATATGAGATGGCGACTCCGACAGTTCTCCCTGTTCCGAGTGATCTCGGACTTTGACTGATTTATTATTTTTTTTCCTGAGAAAGAAGGTGCATTTTATGAGCACAGTCTATTTTATTATATATATGTACAGAATCTATTTATTCCACTCTATTATATTTGTATAAATCGTTACTTATATGTACATGTCTAAGTGATAAAATGTATATTTAAAAGTACCTATGCAGGTGACTTTGTAGATAATCTCTTGAATATATACCTACTTGCCTGATTCTGAATATTCTTTCATTTATATAAATCTACATTTAGTCTTGAGGGACATGAACAATGTTCGATGTTTTATTGCGATATACCCACCAAACCAAATGCTTTGATTTGCTACGCTTGTGTTATTATTATTTAGCAACACTCAACTCCATTTACGGTTGAACGTCAGCTGTACTTTAGAGCCAGATAATTTTAGTTATCACCTGTTTGGTACCTTCTACCACATCACTTACCATCAGGTGAGACCATAACTATACATTACCAGATATTATTATAGTATCCAACTAATCGTACTTAGATTAGTACGACATTTAGTTATTTTATAGCTCCATTACAGTACTATAGGAACCTAGTAACCTAGTAGGTATAGAATCTCTTAGTTCGATAGAGATAATATGTTTCATGAATAGAATAAACACCGAAACACAAACGAATATTAAATTTGCATAGGTAAAAATAAACTGAAATATTATACGCTCTCTCATAATTCTTGCAAAGTCTTTGTATCGACTCTTCTGCTTCGTTTTTTATTTTTTAGTTATTTTTATTTCCCATATTGATTGATATACCTACCAAGATACGTATTTATACTGCAGAGCACAGGTGATAGCGCGCGAGCGATAGGTCCACGTCCAACGGCGCACAGCGCGGCACTGAAGGACAGCTCTTACGCATTGATTTTATTTCGTAATCCTAAGCTAATAAGGTTGAATATCGAATCTTCCGATTGACCGTAATCCTGCACAGAACTAAAGGTCGTAAGTCTAAAACACCATTTAATTTATTATGACAATACTAATTACTCTAGGTAAATTTTACTTATACAGCGGATAATAAACTACATTTCCTTTCTATGTGTGTTTATTATTAATATGTAACTGATGTAGTTTCCAAGAAAACTCCAATAATTTAAAGAAAAGGCTTCATTTTGAAAAATTAAAACTATCGAGTAAATTTCTTTCAAATGTGTTTCTGACTGTACAACTGATAGAAAAAGGTTTGAAATATCAAATATTTAAGTTTTCGTGTTGATTGCATATTTCAGTTGCTTAAAAAAACTAGTCGAATGAGAGTATTTTTTCCGCAGCCTCGTCTTAAAGCTTGAAACGCGCTGCATATTAACTGTCATTTTAATCAATTAGTTATTTTATGTGTTGCATAGCAACCCGAAACTTTATTAGGACATTCTGAAACGGGCCCTAAAGCTATTAATAAGTAATATGGGTTTAAATCTGACACTCCTCAAACTAAAGATGGTGATGTCATGTGCTCTCTTTTCAAACCAAAAGACAACAAACACTTTTGAACTGTGATTTAAACTAAACCCAAGTACGAGTATATACCAGGTGTAACAAAACTGTACAGTAATTGTAAAACATCAGCCATATTGTATATTATAAAAGCGAAAGTCTCTCTCTGCCCTTGTTTCTCTGTGTTCGTGGCCTAAATGGTTGAACAAGTCATATGTGATAAATTAATATAACAAAAGGAATTATTTTATAAGTGATAATGATGATAAATAAAAATATCTGACATGAGTCTGTCACCTGTATATCCGTATATTTTATTTTGTAATATCTTTTGAGCAATAAACAATTTATTTATATTTATAAATTAAAAATTCAATCAAAAAGTACCAGGCAATCATAAGCACATAGGATACTGACCAGACCACAAAAAAGAGAAAATTGGGGTATACTGACTCATGCGTAGGACTCCGCTGGTCGTCTTGCCGTTATGAAAGTTTATCTCGTATTTGTACTAGCTACTACGAATAAATATTCATATTTAGCAATAAACATTTTTACTCTGTGGTTTTCAAGATGAAAATAAGTATTGGTTTAATTATCCATGTGTATATTTTATCTGTGGTGTAGGTACCTAATTGTGTTTGTTGTTAGACTGTGATTAAGCATCATATATGGATTATCATGATCACTTGAATCATTATTTGATTATAATATTACTGGAAGTATATTTTATAAGTATTGAAATGGATCACGTGACAGTGTAAAGTACTTATTTAAAATAGTTTATATTATGTTCTTTATTTATGATGTGTGAAAACATTGAAGATTTTATTATGCTTATTGCCATATATAAACGTCACTTGAATCATTATTTTATGGTATTAATATTGTACGTATATTTTATAAGTAGTTTAACTGGTCATGTGACAGTTGTTAAAATACTTATTTAATAATAGTATATATTATGTGCCTTATTTATATGTGTAAAAACATTGAAGATTTTATTATACTTATTGCCATACGTGAGCTTGGGATCACACAATTGTCAAATATAAAGAGTACTGTGTTTGTGACGGTAGTCGCTTTGTCACCTTGTTTGTTCACTCACTGCGAGTAGCTTCAGTGTCTGTCGGACCGCCGCGCATTGCGGAGCGGACCTCTAGTGGTATCGAAATAGTCTTTAATGACGAAGTGCTGCCCGATTCACTTTCCGTCCGACCGCCGTGCCAAGCAGACCTCCAGTGGTGTGGAAATAGTCTTTAACGACGAAGTGCTGCCCAATCAAGATGTTGTGAAGTTAAGTCATTTATTATACTCTTTTTTTGGTATTATATAACGACAAATATGTTAATCAATAGTTGATAAGTGAAAAGGAAGTGTATATAGTAAGTAAGTAACACATTGTTAAAAGACGTTTAAAAGAATGGCCCCGAGTTTCTTGCCCGTTCTTCTTGAAGTGGCTTTATACAACTTTGTTTACTAAACGAGGCAGTAGAATATTTTATTGTTAAAATTTCATTAGAGCGTCGTAGACGCCTAAATTGAATAAATGTTTTTGACTTTGACTTTCATTATTCCAACTAACACGTTCGTACGTGTGAAAATGGAGTAAACCGCGTAAATTAAACATGAGTGGAACACTTTCCGTTATCGATTCTATACACCATCCCCCGCAGTATTGTTGATGAATTAATATCCACCTTATATATAATATATAGATATGCCGTCATAAACTTTAGTGTACGGGGTGAGGTTCAAAAATTAATTGAATTGTATCTACTTTAGGTAATTATTAGTGAATATTGGTGCCAACCTTTATATTAGTTGGAATACTAACCACATTAGTCATCGAAAACCTTACGTAGTATTTTTTAAAAATAATTAACGTATTTGTAGAATGTGTTTATTTTGTAGAAGTGTGACTGAAAGAAATAATATCACTCTGCCTTCTGTCCCTATGACGCAATCTTTAGGTCATAAACAGAAAGAGTTACAAAAAAAGATATCAAAAATTCAAATTAATTTTTTTTTCACGTACCGGATCAATCCGGTATAAATGGAGGCCGGTAAAACTTTTTCTGGAGTAGTTAACATATGTATATTTTATCATTTTTTATCAATAAAAATAAATATGATTTTATATTATTTGAAATTTTTTAAGAATAATTAGTTATTTCAGTTATTAATATAGGTAATAATTATTTAAGTTTTATGACTTTTATGTTAGATGTATGTACGATATACATACTTGTGTACCTTCTATATAAACGACAATACTTAATTTAATATTTTTATGTTTGCAATAACACATGCTCTGCGGATTACATTAACCATCTTATTGGGATGGAGCATACCCCGGCTAAAGGGATGGATGGACGCGGGTTCGAATCCCGCACATGACTTAAATTTTTCCTCTAGTAAATTTGTGATTTTGTAATACATTTACTTAAACAAAAATAATGATGACTATATGGATAAATGTAGGTATGTTTTTAAGTTGCTATAGCCGACAATCCGGATGCGGAACTCCATGATAGCGTGAAGTTCTACTACGCACGTGGCAGTTTTTTTTTCACATGCATGAGTGGCGCAGTGGCATATCATAAAGACTGACATAGACCGAATGAAGGGCCTATATTTACTCGTAATTTAATTATTAATTAATTAAATTCTCTGACAGATTTTTGCAGAGCGACATAGCAATGATGTTATAGCTATAGACTGCGGTGTCGCAGTTCATTGTTCGATCCCCGGCTTGAGCTTCATCGCAGGAAGGCATTTTGCAAATGCTGGCCTGGTTAGCTACCACCCTCAAGTAGAAAGTCAGTCGCCAAGCAACAAACAGTGTGTTCCGGCAGCAGTTCTTGAGAGCCAATAAAATTACAGGCACATGAGACTCAACAACTGTATGTCTCAGAGTGCCGGGCGCAGACTTGTGACGAAACACGACTGTTATAGGCAGAGGTTACCGCTTAACATCAAGTAATCCTCTTGCTTGTTCCGTCAAAACAATATAAAAAAATTTGAAGAACTGGTACCGAAGTTTGCTTAGCCGTTCTTAATCGATCAGCTAAGTTAAGCAACGTCCGCCGCAGTCAGTAATTGGATGGGTGACCGCTAGTCACATTACTACTGAGCGCTACCTTGCTTTTTTTTCTTTCCGTGCGAACCGAGGGCACGTTAAGCCGTCGGTCCCGGTTGTTGTTTTACGATGGCCGTCGTAACAGCATGGTGGTAGGGCATTTTGCGAATGCTCGCCTGGCTAGCTACCACCCTCAAGTAGAAAATCTGTCGCCAAGTGTCTAACGGTGTGTTCCGGCAGCTGTCTTTGAGAGCCAGTAAATTCTAGGCTAGCCTGAACAACATCTTCGACCACATCATCATTTACCATCAGGTGAGATAGTGGTCAAAGGTTAACCTAATAAATAAAGAAAAAAAAGACAGTCAATTTTAATAAATTTGATTAAATAACCGACCATTCGGTTATGTTCGACTTTATTAGGCATTGTGTAACGGAGAGATTCGAAAGTTTCATCTAGACTTTAAGGCAGAGAAAGTAAAACAATGACTTCATCGGTGTTGCCTGTTTTTAGTGAATAGTAAAAACAAACACCTTTTATTTATTTAAAACGACCGATCGCATTGATGCGAATGAATAAAAAAAATATCGGTCTAGAAAAAGATTGTATCAGTGCGAGGCGAAAGGCGATCGCAAACTTCGATAAAATTACTTGAAAATTTGGTTGCAATTATCCAGTCTATACATGGTTATATCACGGGCTATATATTGAGCTAACATGACAATGAGTCATAACTCAAATTATTCCTATCGTTCTTTAACCACCTTATTGGGATGGAGCATACCCCGGCTAATGGGGTGGATGGACGCGGGTTCGAATCCCGACTTATCCCGGAAGGCTTGTGATCACTGGGTACTTTTTGATTAAAAACATTAAAATAAATATTAATAAACTATTTATTACTAGTACTTATACCAGATAAACTTTCATGAAGGCAAGACAACCAGCGAAGTCCTACGCATGAGTCAGCATACCACAGTTTTCTCTTTTTGTGGTCTAGTGAGTATCCTATGCGCTTATGGTTGCCTGGTACTTTTTGATTAAAAACAATAAAATAAATATGAATAAATTGTGTACATATTGCTCAGAAAATATTACAAAATATACAGATGTGACAGACACACAATTCAGTTTTTATTTATTATATCACGGGTTAGAATTGCACCTCCCCATATCATCCCGTGGGTGTCGTCAGAGGCGACTAAGGGAAAATACTGGAAGGTGGGCAGCAGCGCCTTCTAAAAAACTGCAAACTTACACTGCAATCCTCAAGACGCCTGCCAAGCGTGGGGATTATGGCAAATACCCCCTTAATAGGGGGGCTGTGTTCAGCAGTGAACGGCTGTTTGTTACAGTACATGGTTATTGGTAAAATGCTAACAACCTCTTAGGGTTGACTTCTGCTGGTCCTAACAAACATTTTGCGATGTATGAGTAGCCCCCATTAACATTTTAAAATAAAACCTTTTGAATCAATTTATTTCTGAATATTTTCGGACAACCTTTGTCCACATCGCTTTCGTAGAAGTCCAGTGAGTAGGCTACACTTTTTGGAAATCGACTTAGTTACTTTAATAAAACCCACGGTGCGTCTTTTAGTCTTTTTAAATCACGCTGGGAAGAAAGAAGTTTCTTCGCAGATTTACAATACAATTTCAAATAAAAGACTTAAAATTTAGACAGGAAAACGAGCGCCTTAAAATTGCACATAAAAACAAGCCAAAAGTTTTCTTAAAGAGATGGCATAAAGCTTGTGTAATAAACTACCCACCCAAATACTGTATACAAATTTGCTACACAATATTTTATAGCTAATCGTATTTTAACCGACTTCCAAAAAAGGAGGAGGTTCTCAATTCTTCTGCTTTTTTTATGTTTCTGAACTATTGACTGAGTGAACCAATTTTGAAAATTGATTTTTTGTTTGAAAGCTGGTGCTTGACGTTTGGTCCCATTTTAAATTTTATCAAAATCGGTTCAGCCGTTTTTGAGTTACACTCCAATAACTGAAAAATATTCACCTATCTTGATGATATAGTCGTTGACAATGAATGAAAATCGAACCTGTAGGTAAAAAGGTTCGTAGAATGAAAAAAAAATACCAAAAAAATGGAACCGACTTCAACACCCAAAAGTGTGAAATAACTTGTCGAAGTCGGTACCATGCGCACAATATTGTGATAATAGGTACATTTGAACTATCATGGTACCGACTTCTACAAGTTATTTCACACTTTTGGGTGTTGAAGTCGGTTCCATTTTTTGGTATTTTTTTTTAAACGTATCAGTGCTTGATCGATGCAACACGTGATCGCAATGATGGCACCAATTCGCTCAACTAATAAGCAATGCAATTCAACGGGGCAATACTGCCAACATGCTGGGCACGCTGCCAACTGGTAGTGGGCTAGAGCATTTGGACTTCCTGTGAGTCTGCAATGACTTGTAGGTTGTGCAATGCTTACATTGTAGTAGCTGTAGTGTTGTATATAGTTCGTAATATTTTGTTTTAGAAGTTATAGCCACAGAAAGTTAGGTTATCATTTTTGATAATCTATGCATCTAAGGGTTAAAAAGGCATACTTATCACCGTAAAATAATCTTTATGATTTTATCATCTTTCTTCCATAGGACAACTAGATGAACAGGGACGCAGCATCATAGATGATGATATACGTACCAAAAATACGCAATAAGCGTTTTCAGTCAACATTCGAATGGCTGGCAAATACCTTTATTTTTTTTCTTTTTATATTATTGTGACGGATCAAGCCCGAGGTCCACCTGATTAAGCGGACTAACCTCTGCCTATAACAGATGTATTTCGTCACAAGTCACGAATTGCACTGCGCCCGTCACCTCGAGACTTAGTTGTTAAGTCTCATGTGCCGTAATTTCACTGGCTCTTAAGGACTGCTACCGGAACACACCGTTAGGTGCTTGGCGACAGATTCTCTACTTGAGGGTGGTCGCTAGCCAGGCGGACATCCGTAAAATACCCTTCCACCATGCGGTGAAACTCAAGCCCGCGGCGGCATTCGAACCACTGCTGCGGGCAGTCCATAGCCAATGCCACTGCTGCTAAGAGCCAGCACTGCTTCCAAGTACGACCTGAACGGTTGACTTCGAACAATCGATAATATTTGGTATTACCATAAACATTTGTTGGTGATAAACCGCCGTGGTAAGCTTCTCGCCTGTCCATTTCAGTTGCATCACCTTTACATTGTTCTGACTCAATTTTGACCATAAATCGATTTACTTGTTTTGGTTTTGTTCGGCGATATGTACCCCATGTAGGTACTATGTATATCAATAATAAGACATAATTTCTTACTCAGATAAAAATGGTTTAATCCACGTTCGAAAGCAACCATCGATGTGACCAATTCCACCAAAATCGGTCAAACCATTACGGAGCTGAATTATAAACACACAGGATTTGTTAGGAAAAATAGGTAAGCATTAAGACCTCTTGCCGAACGGCTAGCTTTGTCTATGCTATCTGATGGTAAGTAATATTGTGATCGAATATATTAACAGACTTATAGAATCAGGATATCTCTATAATTCTAGGCTAATCTAGGCTCTATAATTTTTTTTTCTGAACGTGGCAGTACAATGTAGAATATTTAAATAAGTATTAAAATTTGTAATTGACCTTCATAAGAGCGTCGTAGACGCCTAAATTGAATAAATGATTTAGAAAAAGAATTTGAATTTGAATTTGAAACGGAAAGCAGTCGAATGACACCTGTCGAAAATTCAAAATGGTGGATTCAAATTAGCCTTTCTAATTTTGTTGCTAGGTAGTATTTTTTGATTTGTTCAAGAACAATATGAAATTTATATTAATAGACAAATGTAATTACAATATACTTAGGTGAGTTCCTGACTGACAAATTGTAACTGTTGTAAATGTTTTTTAAATTTTATGAGTGGAACATTTTTATTTACTTTTAATTTGATGTTTTTTATCTTAAATAATTTATCTAACGTGTAAAATTGACATCATTATATTTTAATTATCTTTAAATGGAATCTATGTAATTTTAAATTCTAGATTTGTATGCCTCTAAGGGTGAAACATGTATGTGCTGACTACTTTATAATAAGACCTTGCATGCTCGTTTAGTATGTATACACATGTTAACAAATAAATGATTTGATTTGATTTAGCTGAAATTTTTAATATAATCAAAAAGGGTGAAAAGCTTTTGGTAATAGACATGATTTTAATATAATTTGTAATAATAATGTAATATAATAATATGTAATGTGTACCTTGACTGTAATACTGACGATGTGCATAGAAATGTGTTTATGGTATAAATGTTTTGTGTATATTTGTTTATATAATTTATTCACATAAATTGTACTTATTTGGAATGAAAACATCTTAAATATTAATCAAAATTAAGCAAATAATCTATTCATGTATATGTTAGTGCATGTATTTTTATAAAATAATGTTGCATACCTCAAACAGGTTGGAACATGGCGAACGAAACATTGTTAACAATAACATCTGTAATTTAATTTTACCCATGTTTAAGCAAATGAAGAATTTGAATTTGAATTTAAACTGATTCTCAAACATCACTCCCGGTACACACCGTTAGGTGTTTGGCGACATATTTTCCATTTGATAGTGGTAACTAGCAAAGCAGACATTTGCGAAATTATCAACCATCATGTTCTGGGCAGCTCAAGGCCGCGGGAGATTTCAAATCATGGAGCCAATGCGCAGCAATCCAAACTAACATGTTGGTAACATACTCTTATATGTATAAGTACATAAACTTTCGTATTTTTTAAATAAAGTTATTGGCTAATTTATATAGACTCATAGATATATTTTATAATTAGCTTTCCGGGCGCGGCTCCGCCCGCGCGTATGTCGGTTATCGCGCAAAATATTATCCTCTTTTTGCGCAGTTGGATAAAAACTATCCTATGTTTTTTCCCGGGTCTCAAACTATTTCCATACCAAATTTGATTCAAATCGGTTCATAAGTTTTGGCGTGAAAGCGTAACAGACAGACAGACAGAGTTACTTTCGCATTTATAATATTATATAGTACTGAGTACTGATTTTACTTGCGGCCCTCGCCCGCTTTGCACGGGTAATTGCGACTATAAATTGAGATATAAGCTATCCTATCTTTCAATTTGGAAATTGCACACGGTGTGCAAATCAAATTTAAAATCGGTTCTGTAGTTTCGGAGTACATCGCGGACAAAAAACGTGAGGCGTAATTTTTATATATTTTTATAAGGATATTATTTTATAAGTAGAACAAAAACAAAGAAGGCAATCATTTTCCATTTCAAATCAAAAATATCAATTATGCTATCATGGGTAAATGCAAATGATATGTTTAAAGTAATAAATCTGTCTAGATTGCCTTGCTTTGACGGGTTTGGCATGCAAAGTATTCAATTTATTTGTATCATTTCTTTTATCATTCTGTATTTCAAGATTTTGAATTACAAATAAGTTGTCTTAGGTTTTCGCGATTATTACATACAGTAATTAAAAAATAAGAAAGTAATTCAAATCCTTTGTAATGTATAGTATATAAATTCAAAGTGTTTGAAACGTCGGGACAAAAATAATTACGAATATACGTGATTGAAATTGTTTAAAGTTGTTTAATTACTGTGTACAAATAAGTTGTTCGGGCTTTCCTACTGACATCAGTCAGTACTAATATTATAAATGCGAAAGTAACTCTGTCTGTCTGTCTGTCTGTTACGCTTTCACGCCAAAACTACTGGACCGATTTGAATGAAATTTGGTATGGAAATAGTTTGAGACCCGCGTCATTGCAAACTTAACAATATTAAAATACATAATCTTCAGTTTATTTTGAAACTAGCTTTCCGGGCGCGGCTCCGCCCGCGCGTATGTCGGTTATCGGGCAAAAACTTTAACCTCTTTTTGCGCAGTTGGATAAAACTATCCTATGTTTTTTCCCGGGTCTCAAACTATTTCCATACCAAATTTCATTAAAATCGGTCCAGTAGTTTTGGCGTGAAAGCGTAACAGACAGACAGAGTTACTTTCGCATTTATAATATTAGTACTGATTCTACTGCCACGTACCAATCTTTTTGATTTTAGACCAATATTTTTGAGCGTCATTTATCAATGTGTTACAAACATATTCGTTTCAATTATGTTCCTAACATGTAGTAGCTTGGCAGACGCGGAATTGTAATCAGTGTTATAATCGTGATTGTTATTGTTTAATTTGAATTTTCAAGTTTTTACGGGCATACATAATATTTTCTAATACAGTCTCGTTAAGTTCCGTTCAAAGAAAATCTGTCGCCAAGCACCTAACAGTGTGTTCCGGCAGCAGTCCTTGAGAGCCAGTAAAATTACAGGAGACTTAGCATGTGTTTTTCTCAGGGTGAAGGGCGCAGTGCAATACGTTACTTGGGACGAAATGCATCTATTATAGGCAAAGGTTTGTCCTCGGGCCTCGGGCTTGTTCCGTCAAAATCACATATATTTTTTTATGATTTCTTTAAAACAGTCCGATCCAAACAGAAGATTTGCTTGGATCCATTTCATTTATAACACGAATTGCATGTTTTTTGTGAGATAAGGTCTCTATCTCAGAGTTATATTTATTCTTAGTGCAGTGCTGCGTATTACTAATTGTACCTTTTTTAGGGTTCTCTCAAAAATTGCGAACCATTTGATATATTCAAACACTCGATAATTGGTAACATTTTAAGAGTCCCTCGAGTTTAAAATTAACGAGAGTCGACTGTAATATGATAGAACTGGCTGCGCCCCGCGGTTTCACCCGCGTAGACAATGACGAAAAATGATGATCATGATGAAAAGTATCCTATATATAAATCAAGGAACTAAACTATCTATATTCCAAGTTTCAACCAAATCGGCGCAACCGTTTCGGCGTGAGTAGTAACCATCATATTATACACTCATATCCTGACTCACAAACTTTCGCATTTTAAATATTGGAGTGATATTTAAATCCAGTTTTATATTCAGCTTTACTAATAAGCCAATTGAGTATGGTGGGCCATTTACTCGTAGATGGGTCAGTATGGGCAAGTTCGAAATTATAAGACATACATCTCTGTTTAGGAACCATTTCATACATATAGCGACAAACAAACTTACATTATTTCTATGTCTATATCGGTTGGTTTTAAGCAATAAATGGTTCTATGAAATATGATATCTAAAATGAATAAAATGAAATGTATTTCGAGTCCCATAAATTAAACCTCCCCCAAAACTGGATTGGTACCTATCAAATGGCCTGCGAAGTCGCCTGATTTCACACCAATAGACTAAGGACCCATTTCAGAATGTCCTAATAAAGTTTCGGGTTGCTATGCAACATATAAAATAACTGAATGATAAAAATGACAGTTAACATGCAGCGCGTTTCAAGCTTTAACCCATGGTTGATGACTGTAAAACGCAAAGATAGTGTTTTAGTTATTAAATATGTTCTGGGTAGTAAAACCGGAACTTACACGAACATTCTGAAACAGGCCCTAAGTATTTCTTGTGAGGATACCTTAAGGATGAAGTTTACAAAACAAGTTAAGAAACCATTGAAAACATAAAAAAATATTACCAAAAAATGGAACCGACTTCAACACACAAAAGTATGAAATAACTTGGTGGTACCATGAGCACAACATTGTGATAATAGGTATATATACTTTTGAACTATCATGGTACCCACTTCGACAAGTTATTTCACACTTTTGGGCGGTGAAGTCAGTTTTATTTTTTGATCAATTTATTTTTAATTAAAGGATATGAAATACAATGAATTTTATTAATTTTAGGTAAAGTGTCTCATTAACTTTTTTTTTAAATGTATAGCTATTGTCTAGTATTTGACCACTAACTTACCTGACAGTAGGTGATGATGTGGTCGAAGATGTTATTCAGGCTAACCTAGAATTACTAGCTAATCTTTCATATATTTACTGCTTATAGATCTACACAACCGATAACATAAGAAAAATGGTGTTTAAGTTTTTTCTTCAATACAACCGGGTTCGATTCCAGAGCTGAGTACAAGGTTTTTTTTAAACTTTCAATGCAGTTTTTTTTGTCACAACACGCACATGGTTCCTAAGAATAGTCTTTTTATCTTTGTATGTCTTTTAGTTTCAGACTTGCCCATACTGACCCATTTAATTGGCTATTATTGTCAATAGACTAAATGTCACCATGACGGATTGTCCACAAAATGTTAATTAAAATGTCACTGGCTTTGTGCAAATGTCAATGTCAAATAGATAATAAATTGGAACTTTCGATGAGTAGGATTAAATTTATGGATCTAGTTCGTAATATATTTTATAAAAAATAAATTTATGTACGTAGTTTGGCTAGGTTGGTCTATTTATAGGAATTCTTATTAATATTGATCATCTTTCGATCGTTAACCAAATTATGTTGTTCATATACCTAAAAAAATTTGATATTTATTATAAAACATGGAAGGGTAGCGACACCATGCCATTTGTATCCCACCAGCTTTTTGTTGGGTTGCTTGGGAACTCTGTCGAAGTCCGCCGAAAAGAAAAACAAATTTCTTTTGTACTTTACTTACCACGCTAAATAAAATTTTGTTCTGCTAACCTAGAATTACTGGCTCTCAAGGGCAGCTGCCGGAACACACCGTTAGGTGCTTGGTAAGATATTTTCTACTTGAGGGTGGTAGTTAGCTAGGTGGACATTTGCAAAATGCCCTACCATCATGCTATAATGACTGCCATTCTACGAAAACCACCGGGACCGACGGCTTAACGTGTCCTCTGAAGCTCGTGCACGCTCAGTAGTAATGTCACTAGCGGTCACCCATCCAAGTCTTGACCACGGCGGACGTTGCTTAACTTAGCTGATCGGTTACGCAGACTACGCTCCGAGCGCATCAAATTTCATCCTACAAAAGAACATATTTTTCCATAACGGCAATTTAAAACAATAACAAGTAGAAATTCTGTCACCAAGCACCCAGTGTCCTAGCAGCTGTGCTTGAGAGGTACTAAATCACATCATCACTTACCATCGGAAGAGATAGAGGTCAAAGCTAGCCTAACAGTTACAAAAAAACCTCTAAATTTGGTTTGTTGCTTAAAGTTTGATTTCCTACTTTAACAGTTTCAAAATCGCTATTCTGGCCGAGACTAATTCACACGTATGCATGAGAGCTACCTACATTGAGCTGTGTCTAAATACCTAGGTCAGACTATTATTCTACTATTGCCATTGTTGTCATTGTTTCTTTAATGCTAGACTATCTCTTAGACTACCACATATAGACTAATGCCTCAGGTAGATATACAGCTTCGTTGCTGTGTGTGATAAAGCGCTGTTTTGGGGTAAATAGCTCGATGCCTCAAATGTGTATGGATGGTATAAAAGATAATAATTATAATAATAATATATTTATTATCCAAAAAACCAAAACTTAAATTAGAAACTTATGAATAATTAAGACTTATTGAGTTACCAGTTTAAGCTATTTCTTAAGATACAATGGTGGCTCCGCACTAGGCTCAAGGCCGGTGTCGTGGAGTCCTATATTTATTTGATTTACAAATTCGTACTGAAACGTTTCAAGGAGGTTTTGCAAAAGTTATATAGATATAGTTATATAGATATATAGATAGATAGATGACACTATTGAGGCACCATAAAAAAGCTTATAAAGATAACCTACATATACAACAGTTGTGTAAATGTGCGTATCGCCATACGGAAGCGTGTGCAAATGGCTGCACAAAAAATACTAAAATGAGACATGCAAGCAAAATAAAGCAATGATTCATAAGAAGGTGTAAAGCATGGCCCAAGGTCCCCAAGAACACCTTTTGTAAAAATGTATATGTTTTAATGGATATTTTTTTCTCGTTTTCTTTCATTATTAAATACCACAGTTATGAAATCAATATTTTTAAGTTAATTTCAAGTAATGAAGTAAAATTTAGCTCTTTTGTAATTAAGAAAGCTCGTGACTCATTGTTAAAGGAATATATTTTGTAAATACAGTGAGGATTTCGGAACACAGTGACCATTTCGGAATCATGGAAACGGCATGTTTTTTAAAAACTTATGCATGCACCCCAATACCCATAGTTTACATTCGATAGCGCATCTATCCTATTCAAAAAACAGATTGATAAAATTCCCCTTGCCATCAAAAAGAGTGACCAACATAGTATTTTTTTTAAATTTTCGTGAACGTGAATTATTTTGAAAACCGAGGGACTTCTTTTGAACATAAAACATATTTTTCTCTACCGCCAGAACGTTTTCTACCCGCAGGTACCATATTATACATTTATTACGCCACACCCTGTATGTTTGGTCATATCCGGCGATACGTCCATGAAATAGAGGATGAACATATTGCCATCTAATGCCAGTTATAGACTCAGGAAATTATTCACTGAAAATTACTTTGTCAGGATATCCGGAAATTGACCCCCGATTCTAGAGATCCAAGCAGCAATTAACGCCACTAGACCGGCGAGGCTGACTCAGTTTATATTGCAACTATGAGTTTATACTGTGGCACGGTCAGCTCGTTAGCCTTGAAGACTAATACAATGCCTAATTCACTCCACTGTACATTAAGGTTTAGCATGACTTATTTTGTAACATGAACTTTGTAATAACATTACTTTTTAACCGCTTATAAGTTGAATAGGTCACGTTAAAAACTTTTACCTATTGTAATCTCCTTAATTTTTATTTTTATTTTATTACTAGCTTTCCGGGCGCGGCTCCGCCCGCGCGTATGTCAGTTATCGCGCAAAAACATTAACCTCTTTTTGCGCAGTTGAATAAAAACTATCCTATGTTTTTTCCCGGGTCTCAAACTATTTCCATACCAAATTTCATTCAAATCGGTCCAGTAGTTTTGGCCTGAAAGCGTAACAGACAGACAGAGTTACTTTCGCATTTATAATATTAAGTACTGATATATTTTTCCATATTGATATAATCGATTTGAATTGAACTGAATTCAATGTGTTTTTAACCGACTTGAATAAAGAGGTGGTTCTCAATTCGACTGTACTTGTATTTTTTGTGTGTTACCTCGTCGTAACTTTTACAGAACGTACAGATTTTCAAGATTTTTTTATATTCGAAATCTAGTGCTTGTCATATGGTCCCATTTAAGTTTGAGTGAGATTTAACGATATTTGAGTCATCCCTAAATGCGTATTTAATTGGCTTTGACTATGTTGATGATGTTCTCATTTTCACTTGTCGATGTAATAAACAAAACGCTGTAAACGGTGATTCGGTTTAGTTTTGTACATTTATTAATTTTGAATATTTTCAAGTCAATCAAGTGAGTGATTATTTTTATTATTTTTTTTACTAGGTAATATATTTTTTGATATTTGCTTTCTTTTTTCTTACAAAATGTAAATTGACAGATTGAGTCAAGTTAGAATTAGAGAGAGTATTCTTAAAAGTCCGGCAAATTATTAAGCAAGTTAAATATTTAATAACGTAACTAGCGGAGAATTTACACAAGAACTAATACTGTTTTAACTAAGCCCCGTGGGGTTCCGGGTTAGGATTGCACCTCCCCATATCATATCCCATAGGTGTCGTAAAAGGCGACTAAGTGAAAAATACTGGAAGGTGGGCATCAGCGCCTTCTAAAGAACTGGCAACTTACACTGCGATCCCCAAGACGCCTGGCAAGCGTGGGGATTATGGCAAATACCCCCTTAATGGGGGAGGCTGTGTTTAGCAGTGGACTTTCCGGCTGTTACAGTAACACTGTTTTACTCGTAATACTGATTTAATTATATCTAACTATGTTTTTTTTTATTTTGAATGTTTCAGGCATAGCTTAGGGGGCGTCCATAAATTACGTGAGGTGTTTTTTTTAAATTTCTGTCCCTCCCTCCCCCATTGGTGAGATGTTGTGAGATTTTGTTCAACCCCCTCCCCCATCCCCCAATCTTACGTGAGATTTTTCAGAATGTGGGTTTCTTATGTAAACGCGTTGGGTTGTTATTGTAGAAAGAAAAAAACAATTTGCGTCGTGCTTTTATTTACGACTAGTTAAGAATATCAATATTGCTGAGAGTTATAAATGTTATAAAAATTTAACAATATAATACTTAAATCATGACTACTGTGATAAAAAGAAAAGAATATCTACTCTAATTCAGTCCATAGAGAATTATGCGTAATATAGTATATATTTTTTTGTTTCAATCATACAAAAATTGCGTGATATTTGTCGAGACCCTCCCTCTCCCTAACGTGAGATTATATGAGATTTGACTCGACCCCCTCCCCCCCTAAATCATCTCACGTAATTTATGGACGTCCCCTTATGGGATCATATTGTGTATTGGTAATTAAATATTCAATAACATTTCAATATAACATGACAAATATATTATAAAAAACAAATAAAAGTTATGTAATAAAATTCTCGCGATTCTCATGATCATATAAACTGTACCAAACCTAGATAGCGTGATAAAACATTTTTTAATTTTGTGTATCACTGCCACAGACGTGAATAACCTCCTTAAATATGATCTTTAATGAACTTTAAGTCGATTTCGTATGTTTTATTTACTGTATTTAACTTGTGAATTAATTATTTGCGTTCTGAAAGACGGTGATAAAGTCGCCATATCACATGGAACTAAATAAAATGAGATGAAATGAGCTTTATTTGCGTAAAATATGGTGTTACAAGTTGTTGTACAGTCATAATAATAAATAGTATCAAATATTTAGTCAGAAACATAACTGACATGCAAATTAAAATGCCCAAATTAATTACAATTCGGCATATAAAATATAATAATAAAAATACACATTTTTTAAGATACAATGACAAAGAAAATTTAATTACAATAAAAATAAGCATTATTTCATTACGTTATATAATTAGATATTTTAAGATGTCCATTGTTTGTTTAATAATTTGGTTACATTGTAGAAATTTTTGTCATGAAGCCATTGGAAAAGTTTATGTTTAAATTTTCTTAGTGTCATTTGTCGTATGTATCTGGGTTTTTTATTAAATATTCTCATTGACATGATATGACTATTTTTTGAAAATAACGCCCCACAAAATGAGACCATATCTCAATACTGATGCAACAAACCCGTGATAGGTAGTAAGAGCAGTTCTGATTTGATAATCTCCTAAGCCTTCTAAGGGGGCGTCCATAAATTACGTGAGATGATTTAGGGGGGGAGGGGGTCGAGTAAAATCTCATATAATCTCACGTTAGGGAGAGGGAGGGTCTCGACAAATATCACGCAATTTTTGTTCTTATTGAAACAAAAAAAAAATACAACATTACGCATAATTCTCACCTAAATTCACTGAATTAGAGTAGATATTCGATTCTTTTTATCACAGTTGCCATGATTTAAGTATTCTATTGTTAAATTTTTATTACATTTATAACTCTCAGCAATATTGATTACTAGTTTTCACTAGTCGTAAATAAAAGAACGAAGCAAATTGTTTTTCTTCTTTCTACAATAACAACCCAACGCGTTTAAGTAAGAAACCCACATTCTGAAAAATCTCACGTGAGATTGGGGGATGGGGGAGGGGGTTGAAAAAAATCTCACGACATCTCACCAACGGGGGAGGGAGGGACAGAAAATTTAAAAAAACACCTCACGGAATTTATGGACGCCCCCTAAGTGCAAAAAAAAACGGTTTATTTTATTACATACATAATCTATATGTGCCTTCCAGTTACACTGGTTACACACTAAAACATATTTATGGTGAAACATGTTTTATCATTTTAGATTTAGAAGATGAACATAATCCGAACGACTATAATAAAACAGTATGAACTGTAGCTACACAAAATAATGGTCTCATCGCTCAAATTCAAATTCAAATTCAAAATCATTTATTCAATTTAGGCGTCTACGACGCTCTTATGAAGGTCAATTACAAACTTTAATATTGAAATATTCTACATTGTACTGCCACGTTCAGCAAAAAAATTTATAGAGCCACTGCGAGAAGAACGGGCAAGAAACTCGGGGCCATTCTTTTAAACGTCTGTTTACAATTTGTTATAAACAATATAATACAATTATTACAATATTTGTTTAAATTACGTAGGAGACAGGTGATGGCTTGGCAGAGGTGGAATTTTCCAAGCATTTTTGTCGTTTAAGTAATCACAAACTGTGTAGTAGGATTTCTTAATCAAAATGTTTTTCACGTGTAATTTGAATTTTCCTTCTGTGAGCATTGTAATATGTTCGGGAATTTTATTATAAAACCGCACACAATTACCTAAAAAGGACCTTTTATTTGTCTTTGCTAATCTAAAACACGGTACCGTTAATTTATATTTGTTCCTAGTGTTGTAATCGTGGTTGTCACCGTTTAATTTAAATTTACTCAAATTTTTCCGAACATACATAATATTTTCAAATATATACACACTCGGTAAAGTTAATATATCAATTTCTTTAAAAAGATCCCTTAGAGATTCCAATAAGATCTCCAGACGTAATCGCTATGTAAAAGGTGGACCTATCGCCACCTATCGGCCATTCTTCTGTTCTTTAGAAAACTAATGTGTAGAATACTTATATTGGAAATTCCTTGCATTTTGCATTTTATCTATCACTCTTACCTATATGCAAATACCCAAATCTAAATAAGTAAACATGTGTTTATTCCGTGTTTATTCCTAAGATACGATTGAAATCGATATTTTTTAATCGATTTTACTAGTAGCGGTAAAGTTAGAGATACATTTCGTCACAAGACGAACTGCACTGCGCTCGTCACCCTGAGACAAACAGCTGTTGACTCTCTTGTGCATATAATTTTAGTCGCTCTCAAGGACTGTTGCCAGAACACACTGTTAGGTACTTGGCAACAGATTTTCTACTTGAAGGTGGTAGCCAGACAATCATTTGCTAAATGTTCTTCCACCATTCGGTGAAGCTTAAGCCCTTGGCGGTGATCGAACCAGGGACCTGCGGCACCGCAGTCCCTAGCTATAACCGCTCGGCCATCATTGCTTCAAAATTATCTGTTCGAAATAAAAAAAAAATTGCAAAAAATGGAACCGACTTCAACAGCCAAAAGTGTAAAATAACTTGTTGAAGTCGGTACCATGATATTTCAAAAGTACCTATTATCACAATACTGTTCGCATGGTACCGACTTCGTCAAGCTATTTTACGCTTTTGGGTATTGAAGTCGGTTCCATTTTTCGCCAAAAAAAATTTTTTTCACAATTTTTAGTGACTCTTGCTACTACTATACTACGCTACGGGATGGATTATGATTCATTGTTAACGACTATATCATCAAGATAGGTAAATATTTTTCAGGTATTTTAGTGTAACTCAAAAACGGCTAAACCGATTTTGATAAAACTTAAAATGGGACCAAACGACAAGTATCAACTTTCAAACAAAAAAATAATTTTCAATCAAATCGGTTCACCCAGTCCAGAGTTCTGAGGTAACAAACATAAAAAAAAAATACAGACTAATTGAGAACCTCCTCCTTTTTTGGAAGTCAGTTAAAAATAAATGTTTCGGAGTGGTAAGAACAGTGCAATGTCACGCACAGCGGTGACACTGTATCTGGAATGGACAGGTGCATGCTTCAGTTGGGCGGGTGATTTGGAGCGCCTTATGTCTTCATTTTATAAAATGTACACGATAATCTTTTTTCTATTGCCAGATAAATATGTACCAGTTCTGGATGAATACATGTTGGATGTCCAAAGTTTATTTTTACCGGCGGTCAGCCTTTATTAACAAAATACTAAACTATATACCTACACAACTACAGCTACTACAATAAAAGCATTTAGGCAACTTACAAGTCATTGCAGACTGACAGGCAGTTCAAATGCTCCAGTCCAACACCAGTTCGCAGTGCCCAGCATGCTGGCAGCATTGCCCCGTTGAATGGCCATGCTTATTCGTTGAGCCAAATAGGTGCCAGCATTTTGATCACGCGTCGCATCGACCAAGCGCTCAGATAGGTTTTGGAATTATATTCACTTAAAAGTATACAATGACGTTTCAATACGGTCTCACCTTAAGCTATTATTAAGCTAAAAGCTCAGTAAAAGTACATCACATCATTGCGATAACAATCGCAAATAAGGCATTGCAACATTTGCAATGTTCAACCCTGAGACATCCCAGTGGAAAAAGTATCCCGCTCAGTGTTGCCACTGACGGTTTTCCAAAAGCGCTTAAACATTGTGAAGCACTATAATTTATAATTTAATAAGAAGTACTTATATCAATAGGTAAGTATTTATTTTTGATGTTCGAAAGGTATGGTGGTGAGGTATTATGGTACATACCTACATTTCGCTAGATATGTTTAGTACCATGTAATATGGGCCGAGCTTATATCTAATATAAATAATGTAGTAAAAAAAAACACCCAATATTTTTTATCCCAGGATTGAAATAAAGACTTTCAAAGAGGCGCTTTACGTAACTCTTCCAACAACGCAGCCTATTTATTACATATTGGAAATTATATATATTATACCTATATAAGGTGAATAAGGGTTATAATAACGCTCCAAATGAGCAGCATGCCAATAGGTGCCTACTCTTATGTCGAGGTGAGTGGGGTTTTGCGGCTTATTGGGCGCACAATAGGACTCCTTACAATCTTTTTACTGCCTAATTACCAGAAGGGCAGCGAGTATACCTACTACCAATGAGAGCTTAAGGAGAGTTGGCATCGTGAAGGTCATAAAAGCGAAGCCAAATTTTCATACAATATATTCTTTTGTATTGTTACAGAAAACATATTGTACCAATCTCAAATGATATGGGATAAGGGTCATAATAATGATATACATAGGTACAAGAAGATACTTTTACATGTGTATACAACTTTCAATATATCTTACTCAAGAATCCAAGCAACTATGCACAAAAGAAACCCTCTTCTCAAGCCTTGATGTTTATGGTAGGTACCTAAGTATTAAAAATATTTCTATTTATGTACGTTTTTCTCCTATTTTTATTGTCTTGGTTTTCCTTCTGTTATTGAAGATTCTAATAGGTATTTTTCCATTTCAAAGGGGAAACTTTGGCTTATATTACCTATATAATTAACGGAAAAGTTCCCCATAGTTGTGTTATATGCGTAATTAAATTAGACGTAGTCGATTCCCATCTGGAATAAACAAGCGTTGCTGAAAAGTCCCAAGTCGCTACAAAATTCCACTAATGGCATCACTGGTGCCTCGCACGTATCGGCCATCTTGCGTCCGCTCACTCCCCGCCTGTCAAACTAGATATAACCGCGCGAAAATCGAATTTAGAACTCAGTCGTGCCGCGCAAACAGACTCGTTGGGGAAGAAAACCGCGCGTCGTTTTTATTTTTTTTATTTTTAGTTAGCAAAGCTTAGAGGTGCAAAATGAAATACCTGGTTGTTTTCGCCGTTTTTGCTTTGGCTCTTGCCGCGGAGGAAGTCAAGGAAGAAGACAGGCCCAAGACTTTCAGGAGGCTCATCCCAGCTGACGTGCTAAGAGGTCAGTGTTTACACCAAATACGTGATTTTTTTAATGTTGGGGTGGACGATCACATTGTATTAAATATTTAAAAGTTATATGATGTAAAAATATACAGATTAACATTATAATAACTTCGTATTAAACATTTTTATTTGGGGCAGTTAGATATTTATGAATTGTATTTATGAATTGTGGCAGTACAATGTAGAATATTTCAATATTAAAGTTTGTAATTGACCTCCATAAGAGCGTCGTAGACGCCTAAATTGAATAAATGATTTTGAATTTGAATTTGAATTTGAATTGGTATTTGTACATAATATGCGTCAATAATAAGTATTGTTATTTAAACCCAGCCTTAAATTAATTACTAAATGGAAAAAAAAATATTAAATTTTACGTAAAATAATTGCTCTTGTTTTGAAAATGTGAATTGAAATTTTAATTATATACACACGTAAAAGTACTTATGTTGCTTCCTAAATGAAAGCCACTTATTTGAAGCAGAGTTATGATAATTAATAGATACCTACACATTATAATTTAGGAAAAGTTCATATCCTGCTACATACCTATTAAATAAACTACTTCTCAATATATTTTCTGTGGTTTATTTCATTTTTATTCATATAGTTTCTAAGTTATTACTTAAAAAATCCAAAATAGTAAACATGTGAAATAGTAGTTAAATATTGGTAAATAAGGAAAACTACTGTTTTCAAGGCTAGAAATTGGCGCAGATAAGACTAAATAGGTATATAAGAAAATAATGTTTGAAATATCAATTATCTTACACCAGATGCTAAATTTAATTACAGGTATTTATATATTTAATCAATATATAATCATTTCTTAAAAAAAACTTTTTCCCAAACCAAAACTGCAATATTGTAGATTTAAATATATAAAATAAAAATGTTAAGTACTTTTCTTTTTTTTAATTGTAAATCTCGAAATTACTAAACTAACTTAAAATCTAGAGTACTAAAATTGTTGGTGAAAAATCTGTAAATATGTATCTATCGTTCCTTGGTTGGACATACCTACTCGTAGGTCTATATAGATATGGTTTATTATGCTGTAAAAGCTTACATGAAAAAAAAATTGTTGGTAGATATTTTATTTTACATACTTAAAGGGAAAAAAAACGTAAATCCTGTAAGCTTGCAATGGCTTTTAGGTTGCCTAAATACTGTCAGTGAAGTAGCTGTAGTGTTTTATAAAGTTTGTAGAGTTTTGTCAATAAATGCATATGGACGGTAAATGAAAAAAAACTTAAAGCAACAACGTTCCCGTTGAATATTAATTAAATTAAATGGTTGCGACTGTATATGTGAATCGAATTTCGGTTAAAAAAAGGTAAATAATTATCCCAAACTAGTTAACTTGCACGCTATTTAGTTATGCATGTTTGGTAGAAAACTAGATGCCAAATGTGTTTCCGTGTTTTAACGCAAAATTTCACGGTTTAGTTAGCAATGGAGTGGCACTAATGTTTTGAAATACATTTTCGTAGACAAAATTGTGTACGCTTATTGACCAACCTGATAGATATGTGACGAAGCGGTCGGGTCTAGACATTGTTATCCTTCATGAAAGGATTTATAGCCACAAATGTCAAACAACAGTTTGACATTTGTGGTTTTATGTGCCACATCAAATAAGTAATGTGTGAATTATCCTAATTCACACATTATCATATATATAGATAAACAATGTCCGAGGACAAAAATATAATGAAGGTTTTGTTTTATTGATATTAAAAAAAACTCACGCTGGTTTTAAAAGGATTTATAAATATAAGTAATTTTTTTTAACTACCCTCCAAAAATAAATAAAAATTCGTAAGCTAAGTTTTTTTTCTTTATGTATGGCTGTACGCAATACTTTATACTGGATTATATGAATTTGTTTGGCAGAGTACTTGCAAATTAGTTCTATTTAAATTTTATCCACATCAAATAAGTAATGTGTGAATTAGGATAATTCACACATTACTTATTTTTCTAATTTTTTTTTATTTTTGAACATGCAATATCAGTCTTAACTTTTCAAAATACTTTCGATGGTAACGTTTGTTGGATCGTCGATAACTGCTTTTATACGAAGCACACACTCGTTAATTTCTTAGAAAACAACATAAAAAATTACTTATACCGCTATTCAATAGTCTAGTGACAGATTCTTCGTCACTTAATTTTGTCGATAAAATTTATCGAAAAATATTTTGAAATCAATAATTCAGTGTAAATTTGAAGCGCTCGTAGCGAAGTTTGCGTAGCCGTTCTGAACCAATCAGCAAAGTTAAGCAACGTCCACCTCGATCCAAGTCATGACTTGGATGGGTGACAGTCGTGACATACTACTGAGCGCTTCCGTGCTTCGGAGGGCACGTTAAGCCGTCGGTTCCGGTTGTTGTCTTAGGATGGCAGTCGCTATAGCATGGTTGTAGGGCATTTTGCGAATGCCTGCCTGGCTAGCTACCACCCTCAAGTTAAAATTCTGTCGCCAATAACGGTGTGTTCCGGCAGCTGTCCTTGAGAGCCAGTCATCCTAGGCTAGCCTGAACAACATCTTCGAACACATCATCACTTACCATCAGGTGAGACAGTGGTCAAAGGCTAGCCTACCTGCTATAAAAAAAAAAAAACAAATATACCTCCCTCCATATTAAGCATTCTAAGGATGTAAAAGTACACATTATTATACTGTACATCGACATTACCAAATTGGCCACTTATTAAAACCCGTTAGGTTGATTGCAGATCTATATTTTTTGCAATTGTACATTTATAGCATCAGTGCTATCCAGTATAATTATTTTAAACTACGATTATGTAGGTCAATGATCCCATTAAATTTATGGAAAAGTATATTTTTTTGTGACCAAATATACATCACAGTGCTATTAGATATAGCATGCTACTTTTTTCTGACATACCCAATTATAAAGGAGGGAACTAATATAACATTAATAATTTATAATTAACTAAATAATTCGTAATTAGATTTTTTCTAGATAAAAAGCAGGTAAACTGAGATGAATATGGATGCATTATTACTGTCATACATATTGTGTATTCAAAAGCCTTCTGATTTGGTTTGATTTAAATTTTATTTTATTTATATTAGGCGGCCCCATTTTATACATATAACAATGTCTACCATATAATATAGTATGATATAAAATTTTATTTTTATTTATGTTTAATAAATAAATAAAAATAAAATAAATAAAAATAAAAATAGAAAATATATTCAATTAGAATGTTGCCATGAAATTATACCCAATAATAATCTACCATATTTTTTCTTCCATACATTAAAACTTTAAAAGTATTAAAATAGTTCACAAGGATATAAAATCGTACATAAAATTAACGGTTTACTCGGTAGGTACTTACTATGAAACCTTGTGCCAATTTTAAACTATATCATGACATAACTATCTAGATTAATACAAATTCATATTCATTTAACACGCAAAGCAATGGATTAATCTATAATTTGATCTAGTTTGTAAATCACGACTCTAGGCTACGAGTAGAATACATTGACATACAAAATGTCAATAATAAATAATTGTCAATCCACTTTGGTTTGGTTTTATTTATGACATGGTTAGTACATCTAACGTAATTGACTAATTATTTATAGTACATAAAATATATCTGTCTTCTTTTTATGTTAACTTACAAAATATAAATTAGTAAAATATACAAAGTTTTGAACTATAAGTTAAATATAAACAGTGTAAACTACAAGTAAAATAGAAAGCATCTTACTTTTTTCTAATTTTAAGTTTTTTTGTTAGGTCTATGTCAAAAACAACACAATCAAAGATGAAAATAATAAATTTAACAGGGACTAGACACAGTTATCTAATGTACGAACAATTATAAATTAATTATTGTTGTCTAAAAGTAATCCTTATACCATTTTTATACCATTCAAAATTATATTTTAAAACGTTGACACAAAAAGGTTTAATCTCAATCAAACTTTTAAATGTAAATGCACGCTTGTATAAACAAAACACTCATGGATATCCGAAATCTTGTGAATTGAAAATCATCCTATAATAAAAAATATTATTGGTTATAAATAAGTTTTAGTACTTAAGTATATGGATATCATGTTTAAATTTAAATTCCAAGTTATATTTAGGTAATCATTTTGGCCAATTTACAAAAATAGAACATTCCACTGTCACGCAAGTTCAGTTACGGCGAGAAGACTGAAAAGAACGGGCCGATAACGAAGACAAAAATCATAACAGAAAGTTAACGTAATAGGAAGTAATAAATCTGTAAATTGAAGACAAAAGAGCTTGTTACGAAATTGCAAACATTAAAAGCACTACGAATTGCTTTTTCGTGAAAGTGCAATAAATTGCCGACAGTTCGTGAAAGGTTGCAATAAATTCGTAACGGAGACGAATGCTTCATCTGACGTGTACACTTACGTACGTCTTGTATTTTAGCATAAGAAATTAAATACAATATCATGGATAATACGCTCTAGTTCAAAACAACCATTATTACGTAAATACATCTTGTACTAAGTAAAAATCTATTCACAATGAATACGTATAACAGTCGATGAAATCCTGCCCATAGCCCATGCTGATTAAGATTGAAGAAATATGTATTATTCTTGCAATCTTCTCTATACTTAAGTCTTCATTATTCTTCAAACAAACCTATCCTTATACTTGTCATCTTTCTTCAACCCGATATCTTATATCTTGCAATCTTCTCTGTACTGAAACCTTCATTGTTCTTCAAACAAACATATCCTTATATTTTACTGCCTTCTTCAACCCGATATCATAAATCTTGCAATCTTCTGTATACTGAAACCTTCTTTATTCTTCAAACAAACTCATCCTTATATTTTACAGCCTTCTTCAACCCGATATCATAAATCTCGCAATCTTCTCTATACTTAAACCTTCATTATTCTTCAAACAAACCTATCTTTATCTTTTAGAGCTTTCTTTAACCCGATATCTCGAATTCCATATGTATATTCAACAGTCTTTTAGTAAGTTGTTCATCCCTTTTCATGATATGTCAATCCTCGCTTGTCAATAACCTAGTCTCCAACTGTTTCATCGCTAGAGGTGTTCCAAGGAACCCCAGATATTCCTCATTCCTCTCCATCTTATCTTATACATAAGATTGATGTGTGGGGACATATCCATTCATATTGCAGCACCATAAACGGGCCAATTTACCAATAAAAATAACTACGTATCAGATTTTTATGATACTGCGTGGGTGATATGTCACCATCAGTGCAGTGGAATACACCATTTAGCGATGGATAACAACATTCTTGAGATCAGAAAGAGAAATCAATAAAAAATTTGTAATAATTATGAAGCTAATTTGAGATTATGACGCAATGATAGCTGAGCGGTTATTATGGACTGCCGTGCCGCAGGATTGATCGCCACCGGCTACTTGAGCTTCACCAGGTGAAAGAGCACTTTACGAATGCTCGCCTGGATAGACGAAATTCATCTGTTATAGGCAGTTTACCGCGTCTCATCAAGTGGGCTTCGTGCATATCAAAATCACAAAAAAAGACTACTTACATTTGAAAAAAATCTGTCATTGACGTAAAATCAATAAGGAAGATTTCGACACCGTCAGTAACTTGTAGTCAAGTCGTTATTAGGTACTATAGGTATAATGGGACCGCCATTGTCGCAATAGCAAGGAAATGTCGACATAACGGCAAACAGCTCATTAGCCTACGGAGCTAATTCGCAATCCGTATTCGATTACGTTGAATAATCGGATGTGTGCACAGTAATCGATGTCGCTAGCCATAATGATGCATTACCATTTGCCTCATGTATTGCGAAAGTGTGAAAAAGTTTAGTGACAGCTTCGATAAAATATACCCTAGATTCTGCGCGAACGCTCCAAAGTTAACCAAACAAAACTGTGCTCAAAATGATCTGAAGCACAGTTTTGCCGTCAGTGACGCTCTGATCGTCGAGTGAAACAATGCCGAAGTGCTCTGTGAATAGTTGCAAAAATAATACACTTACAAAGCGAAAAATACATGGGATTTCGTATTTTCGGTAAGTTTTATACATATTTATAGTATTTTAAGTGATAAACATTCATAATTATTTAATTATCACCTCCAAATTAATACATCACCAAATTAAATTCCGTTACTACTGTCACGCAGTTGTCTCTTTCGCACGCATAATAACATCCCATGCAAGACAAGAATAAGTGAGCCCTAATTCAGAACAAGTCTATTGGAGTCGCCATAATAATCTTTTATTTTCTCAGACTGTACACAGGCATTTATTTAAATTTTCCAACTTCAAAAAAGGAGGTTATCAATTTGACATGTATGTATGACATATTATTAGAACTGCAATATATTCACATATAATATGGATTAGTGCTTACAAACTATATACAATATTTTTATGTGTGTGTGTCATATGTATGTATGTTTAATGTACTAATACGTGTAAGAGTGACTTGGTTTACTGATTGGAAAAACACCACAAAACCTTTTTCAAGTTCTAGTGTTCCGGTTTTTAATCGATGTTGTATGTTAATAATTTAATATCGAAATGTCCAAGCCACCTGCACAATCCTGAATGCACGAGGTTTAGCGTGCACTCTTATTATTACAGATGATTTTCAGAATGTATGATATGAATACGGTATGTAAAGGTGGTTTATAAATATGAAATATTGTATTACATATATAATGTATAACATTAACATTGTATTAACATTTATAATTAGTCAAACACGTTTACTTTATACATTTTGCTGTAACACGCAGGTATCTGAACTGCAATTCAGGTCTGATACATTATATTGTTATATTATTTGTTTTTAATTGCTTTTTGTTCTGTGTGGAATAAATAAATAAATGTTAATGAAAATTAAAGCCGAATAATTAATATTCTGATTTCATTATAACAGATCCCTTTTCTATCTCCCAACATCCGCATATAATCTACTACACACCTTTTCAACCCGGGCAAAACCAGGGTATATAAGCTAGTTGACTAATACGGATAGTTAAAATTCTAATTAAAAAAAAAGTCACCACAATAACTAATTACTAAATAATATTTTTAGTACGAGATTAGGAGTAAGCGACTTCATTGTATTTTATGTTCTATCACAGCAAAGGGTAATAAAATTTTACGAGCTCTCTTCAATGGCGCAGAGTAAAAGTGCTGTAAGTTTATTACGAAGTAATTGAAAATTAAACCTTATGCAACTGAACCAAGGTTGAATATTGTTAAATAACTTAAATAGATTTACTACTTTTTTGTGTAATTTTAAGGTTTTTATGTGTATCTCAATAGACAGAAAGGTATAGGATAACTCGAGTCGTTTATATGCGTTCTGTCAATACGAAAAGTTGCATCTAGGGTATATTTTATCGAAGAGTGACAGATTCATTATTATGCTTTTACAAGTAGGTATTCTGTCATCAGTGGATTAACTTTCAACTGTTTATAACATAGTTTTATAAATTGCAGCACTTTAAGGTAGGAACAGAAGTTTTTGGCGTGAAACTCAAATTACAGTAGAACGCCGATTATCCGAATTAATTGGGACCAGGGTCGATTAATAGATTCAATTATTCTTTTCATGATGTTGTTGACACTGCCAACCATCCTTCTAATCAATAAAGCAGTCCTTTTTTGAAGATGATGGCATTCCCAAGTTCAATATAATATTTATCGTATTAAACACCAATACGCAGGATTTCATAAATGTAACTAATAAAATATCAGTACTAATATTATAAATGCGAAAGTAACTCTATCTGTCTGTCTGTCTGTTACGCTTTCACGCTAAAACTACTAGACCGATTTGAATGAAATTTGGTATGGAAATAGTTTGAGACCCGGGAAAAAACATAGGATAGTTTTTATCCAACTGCGCAAAAAGAGGTTAATGTTTTTACGCGATAACCGAAATACGCGCGGGCGGAGCCGCGCCCGTAAAGCTAGTATTTTAATAAAAATTAGGTACATCAGTATTTCAGTACTAATATTATAAATGCGAAAGTAACTCTGTCTGCCTGTCTGTTACGCTTTCACGCCAAAACTACTGGACCGATTTGAATGAAATTTGGCATGGAAATAGTTTGAGACCCGGGAAAAAACATAGGATAGTTTTAATCCAACTGCGCAAAATGAGGTTAATGTTTTTACGCGATAACCGTAATAAATATACTCTGAATCTGGCGTATTACGTGATTACGTAAAATAATAAAACGACCTACATAGATACAAAACATAATAAAAGAAAAACCTCCATGGATATAAAAAAAGCGCTCACCTTGTTAAAACCTTGATAAGCTTTTAAGAAATAGTATTGAAAACCTAATAAAAATATAAATATGAATGGTGTAGAATCAAAAGTAAAAAAATAGTAACATGGGTTTTTATTTTAGGAAAAAACAAACACACTTAAATATGTATATATAAACGTCTGTTGTATAATGCCCAAAATCATCATATTATTTAAATGATCATAATTTATACGCTAATGATCTATAACGAATTGAAATTTATTATGATATTACAAAATGAGATCTCAATGATGACAACCCAATATTATTAATAGAAAAAAGATGACATAAGTCTCAATTTATTTTTCATCCCACCATCTCGGAAAGAGTATTTTTAATCTTCAATATCTGAGTGGAAAAGCCGTTTTTATTCTCTAGAGGATAAAGTAAATTGAATTTAGAACATCGTGTGCACTAAGTTTGTGAATAAAAAGAAATTTGAAGCGCTCGTAGCGAAGTTTGCTTAGCCATTCTGAATCGATCAGCAAAGTTAAGCAACGTCCGCCGCGGTCAGGAGTTGGATGGGTGACCGGTGGTGACATTACTACTGAGCGCTTTCGTGCTTCGGAGGGCACGTTAAGCCGTCGGTCCCGGTTGTTGTCTTAGGATGGCAGTCGTTACAGCATGGTGGTAGGGCACATTGCGAATGCCCGCCTGGCTAGCTACCACCCTCAAGTTGAAAATCTGTCGCCAAGCATCTAACGGTGTGTTCCGGCAGCTGTCCTTGAGAGCCAGTAATTCTAGGTTAGCCTGTACAACATCTTCGACCACATCATCACTTAACATCAGGTGAGATAGTGGTCAAAGGCTAACCTATCATGCATAAAAAAAAAAAAAAAAAAAAAAAAAAAAAAAAAAAAAAAAAAAAAAACATTAAACCTATTTACTGCTACCTCTATGGTGCCGAATATATCATACAACTTTTTTTTAATTTGTTAAAAACTCAGACTCGGAACCTTCTTGGTGTTCTTTTTTCAATTTGCTTTGTACGTGGTTCTTCATTTCCTCGCTAAGGTGGAATGAAAAGTTAGGTGTTGCACTCGAGTGCAAAGAATTTTCACCTCGTGCTCTTTTGATTCCCTCGCTAACGCTCAGGATTCTAATTTTAATTCAATTTTAGAATCCTTCGCTTGCTTGGTCATCAAAATTGAACACGCGGTTAAAAAGCAACTTTGCACTCTTGTATAACAAATAACTATTAATAGCGATGGAGGTTCTTAACTTTTTGGAATGAATTAAAATTTATTTATGTATATTATTAATAATATTATCAGCTGCACTGCGGTATTTTTTTTTCGAGCTGTGTTTTTTACTATTTATGCAATGATTACCCTTTTAACCGACGTTAAAAAAGGATCAGGTTCTCCATTCGACTGGTTTTTTGCCTCATGATTTTTTACAGAGTTTGGCCTTTTATTAAACTTTATGTTGATGTTTTTTTTTATATTTGAAAGCTGGTGCTTGTCTTGTCCCTTGAGTGAGATCGAGACGAGTAGTATTTGAGTTATATCTAATCATTCGTATTTAGTTGGCGTCGACTACATTGATGATGTTCCCATTTTTACTTTTTGGTATAAAATGAACAAAAAAAGACTGTTTACGATGGTTTGGTTTCAAACAGAAAATATTATATATATGCATATGAAGTAAATTAGTGCAGTTTTGTTTCATAGTATCTTCTGTTTGCAGTAGTTTTTTTATTATAATTATTATTTATTACCTGTTTAAAACGCTTTGACGCATTCTCCACGTGAACGGAATGCGTCAAAGAGGTGGCCCGGGACAGGTATCCTGGATATGTCAGGCTTGACACCAACTGCTTCTACAGCAGTACCATATACCAGTTTCCCAGTACCTACCGACTCAAAACGACACGGTGTTCCTACGAGATGCTTTAGCTTATCTAATTTCACGAACTTTACGACAGGAAAATTGCAATAAGGTAAAAACTTAAAAATAAATTGAAAAAGGTATATATGCTGTTGGTACTTAATTGCCAGACCTTGTATGGCATATAATAACTTCCTAAAATCATAAAGCTTGTCAAGACAAACCACTTAACTTAAAAACATAGCATGTTTCCTCCAATTTGGTATAATAACTTACCTTACCTTGTCCTCGACTTAAAGATGGATGCATTCAAAAACTCGTTTGTATTTGGTGTTCAGTGACCAAAAAGGGCAGTGATGCCTACGTTTATGCTCTAAAACCGCTTGGCAATGGTAGCAAGGCTAGAAAAAAAGGTGTTAGTTATGCCTGCTAGATTAGCCTTTGATGACTATCTCATCTGATGGTAAGTGATGATGTGGTTGAAGATGTTGTTCAGATGTTGTTCCTTTTTAGGTAATTGTGTGCGGTTTTATAATAAAATTCCCAAACATATTACAATGCTCACAGAAGGAAAATTCAAGTTGCATGTGAAAAATATTTTGATTAAGAAATCATACTACAAAGTTTGTGATTACTTAAACGACAAAGATGCTTGGAAAGTTCCGCCTCTGCCAAGCTATCATCTGTCACCTACGTAATTTGAACAAATATTGTAATAGTCATATTATATTGTATATAACACATTGTTAAAATATGTTTAAAAGAATGGCCCCGAGTTTCTTGCCCGTTCTTCTCGCAGTGGCTCTATAATTTTTTTTGCTGAACGTGGCAGTACAATGTAGAATATTTCAATATTAAAATTTGTAATTAACCTTCATAAGAGCGTCGTAGACGCCTAAATTGAATAAATGATTTTGAATTTGAATTCAGGCTAACCTAGAATTACTGGCTCTCAAGACAGCTGCCGAAACACACCATGAGGTGTTTGAATTTATATATATTATGTTAATACTGCTACAATAGTTATATGTGGTTATCAATATTTTAATGAAAGCTGTCTATGACTATAAACGGTGTGCATATCAGACCGATATAATAATGACTTAACTCATTGTTATAATTTATTATTGAAAGTTTTTTTTTTTAATTTTTTATTATATGCATTATGTACATTGTTTACTGTTGGCGTATCTGAGTAAATAAACAAATAAATCATTATTGATTATAAACTAAATAAAGTTCAATGTCATTGAATTGATACCGTTTATCCGAATATATATATAAGTTACGTGTCACGTTGTTTGTCCGCGATGGACTACTAAACTAATGAACCGATTTTAAATTTGATTTGCACACCGTGTGCAATTTGATCCAAATTGAAAGATAGGATAGCTTACAATTACCCGTGCGAAGCTGGGATGTATCGCTAGTTACATATAAAATATGGAAGGAAAATCAATATGCTGAAGGAAAGTTTCGTATTTATTTATGTAGGAAGGTAAATATAATTTAATGCCAATAGACAACGTAATTCAAATTTTAGGTTCTGATCATTGAATTTAATCCATATTAATATTATAAATGCGAAAGTAACTATGTGTCTGTCCCGCTTTCACGCCTAAACTACTAGACCGATTTGGATCAAATAGTTTGAGACCAGGGTAAGGACATATGATAGTTCTTATCTAACTGCGTAAAATGAAGTCAATGTTTTTAAACAATAATCGAAAAAACGCGGGCGGAGCCGCGGCCGTCTGCGTGAAAAGAGGTTAATGTTTTTGGGCTATAATCGAAAAAACGCGGGCGGAAAGCTAGTAGGTACCAAATAACTATTATTTACTCTGTGAATGAACTCAAATTGAACCCGAATTGATCCGATCAACGAACTTTCGATGGCGTGACTAATTTTGATCCTTAATCCGGTTTCAATTCAATAAAGATTTCGCCTGGCATGAGTCAGGACAGGTTCAAACAAAGTCGCAATTACTGAGACTTGCATAACCTTACTTACTTTACCTGTTGCTTACAATGTAAATTAATTACAGTCTTGGTTTGCATTTTAATATTAAATTGTTCAAATAAACTGTTTATAATGCACATCAGGTGCATAAGGCTTTTTATAAAACATTTTTTAACGTTGCATGGTGGTAGGGCATTTAGCGAATGCCCGCCTGGCTAGCTACCACCCTCAAGTAGAAAATCTGTCGTTAAGCACCTAACGGTATGTTCCGGCAGCTGCCAGTAGTTCTAGGTTAGCCTGAACAACATCTTCGACCACATCATCACTTATATAAATAAATGAAGAGCAGGAATCCGATATTCATTAAAAATATTTACTACCCTGACTTTACAATTTTTTTTAGACTATTTTTATAAAACCGCAATGATATGTCCTATAATGCCATGATAAATAATAAGGAAGAAATACAACTAAAGTAAAGGACATACTCATAGCAAGATGTAAGCTTCAAGTTACTCGCATATAAATATTAAATAAATACGTAGGAAAATGCACAGATAAATTACATTTAGTTATTATTGTAGGAAACAAATTCTTAGAATGAACCTGTTACATTTTTAATTTCCTGGTGTCCTTTAGAGTAAAAGGTACGGTGACTCGGTGCAAAAGTGAATGGTCACCTTGGAATGTTCTCGAAGCCACGTGGGTCGAAACCGAAAGTGATTTGCCGGTGTTACGCTGGCTTAATGTGATCGTCTTACGCAATCTTGTACCGTCATAAAGAACATATTCAGGCACTCAATGACAATTAAGATGTACAGCATGCACGGATTTAATGTGTCCGAAACGAAGGAATACGACAGGTCTACTAATAGATGCCAATCTTGGTTCTTCTGGCTTACCCCTTTTCAGATGAAGTCGTGATAATACTTATGATTATGATAATACTTACTTGTTTTTTTTACAGAAGAACAAGCTTTAAATAATTAAATTATAATTAGGTATTACAACTTGGTTATTTGCCAAATATTCACCAAATCTACAAGATTTTTTTATTTATTTTAGTCGATGTATTTGAAATGTAGAAATATATTATAACTGTTAGAAATATATTGCTAGACATGTCAAAAGCTGAGAGAGAAAAAATATATTTTTTATAAGATGAATTTTATATGCTTTAACTTCTGAGATTTGTGAGGTTAAGCAAGAAAGCTTGAAGTAAAAAATAATAACAGATAATCAGTTGTACTTCACATAAGTAAATAACTTTAATAAGAAGAGTAGTATTGGCCATTTTATTTAAAACTGTCGATGTTTAATATATATATATATATTTTTTATCACATTCTTGACAGCAAAAAAATATATCTCAATGTCTTGAATCGAAAAAAGAGAATCTGAGTTTTTTCTATATATCCCCTAAATACGTATACAAAGATGTGGTACCACAGAGTAAATAATCTAGATATGTACATTTTACTTACATAATTCTCTATCTTTACCTACCCAGTTACCTTTTACTGTGTCAATATAACTCCGTCCTTGGCCTTTGTGCAACTAAACATTTGACAAGCGTCAACAGCCAACCAGTTATGTAACCTGTCACTTACAAAATTCTGACTATTTTTTTTATTGCTGATAGGTAAGCCTTTGACCACAATCTCACCTGATGGTAAGTGACGATGTGGTCGAAGGTGTTAACAGGCTAAACCTAGAATTACTGGCTCTCAAGGACAGCTGCCGGAACACACTGTTAGGTGCTTGGCGACAGATTTTCCACTTGAGGGTGGTCGATAGCCAGGCGGGCATTCGCAAAAATGCCCTTCCACCATGCAAATATGTATAATTATAAATTCGCTGTTTCAATCACGTATTCGCATCTATTATGCACCAAAGCTCTAATTAGCTGATGGACTACAGACCATTTTGAATAGAAAAAGTTCAAATATCAAAATGAAGTTTATCTCTATTACAGTACATAGAGCCACGGCATGTGTCAGATCTCAACTGATAATTTTATAACAGAATTATTTTGTAACCAATAAGAATACGCAATCGCCAGTTTTGTATGATTTCAATCCAATTTTAATTAGCATATTACGTAATAGGGCCACAGATGTCTAATATTTAATTTAACACGGTACCATTTGCACTTACTTCTGACAGGTTATCCTTTGGCCACCTTAACTGTTGGTATTAGTTGATGTGGTTGAAGATGTTGATCAGATTATTCTAGAATGGAAACTGGCTCTGCAGATAACTTCCAGAATACACTGTTACGTGTATGGCGACAGATTTTCTTCTTGAAGGTATAGGCAGGTGGGTATTTGTGAAATGTCCTACCACCTTGCCGGTAAAGATCAATTTCGGGGCGGGATTCAAACTATTGACCATATGCGTGGAAGTCCATAGTCATTGCCATAGGCCATAACTACTACAAATGATTGCTTTTCTTTAGATTGATATTGGTAATGCTGTATCATTTTGATACATTTTCTCATCATCCGTTAATGCATTATTGCAAAATGAATTTCGAATAAATACTAACGTACACATCTATCTCTATGGTTAATATCGCGTTCCCTCAGGAGGTACTTGTAACTCTCTCGGAAACTACTGACCTCTTGCAGAAACTACTCCAAACTACATGGAACTCTTTCGGGAACTACTGTATTCCCTAAGGAACCACGAGAAGTTCCAAGGAACAGCTTGGCAGCTAATCGGGATGAAATGTCTCCCATACCCATCTCAAGCAATTAAAGAAGGTTATATAAAATATCATCAGAATCCGTTCGGTCGTTATTCTGGAGGAGAGTGGTTACAAAAAAGACACGTTTTCGCATTTATATGATTACACTATGATTGCAAAGTGTAACATTGATTTTATGATAATATTTAATGTCCTAAAACTCCATCAAAATTAATGAAACATTGACTAAAAAAACTAAATTTATCGATCTTTATTCGATTTTATTTAAAGAAATCCCCGTATAGCAACGTGACGCCATTTGCGAGATAAACTAGATTCTGACCCAGATAGATATAATTTAAAATTCAAATCAGAGCTGACCTTCCCAAAGTTATTCAATTTTCTTAAGATGGTAACTAGGCAAAGATTACGTATTATTATAATTATGTAAAATATCTTCAATTATAAATATTCATATATTAATAGCACGTTTAAATTCATATATGTATTCGTATTGATATTAATAAATTAGTAGCACCTTTCGGTTTCGCCCGTGTATATGTAAAGTATCCTATTTGCTCAGGAGCTAAACTCCTAGTTATCCATATATTTAGTTCCAACAAAATCGACTCAGCTGTTTCAGCGTAAATGAGTAACAAACTCACAAACTTTCACATGTATAATAATAGTGTATAATGCTCTTGTTAGTATATAATAGTATTCCCAACGGGGGTTGACGTCAGCCAGGCGGCTGGCCATGATAACGAATCCCAAACTTTTTATATTCATGTCCTTGCGTTGTCATTTTGTAGTTTCTTTTTTGGTTATTGTTTTGTCGTTTAGGTTGTAAAAGGAGATATATTATACCAACCCCAAATGAGTGGGATAAGAGGAAGTACATGATACATAGATAGACATCTAGATCGAACCAGACACTTTCACTCGAGCCGGATCAAAGTGCAACGACTTCACGATGTGTATTGAGAAAGATCTAGATTTGCGAGAATGCTTTAAAAGGTCTTACGTAACATAACCATAAAATATAACTTACTGGCTTTGACCTGCGGCTTCACCCGCGTGGGTATGACACTAATCAGTACTAATATTATAAATGCGAAAGTAACTCTGTCTGTCTGTCTGTTACGCTTTCACGCCAGAACTACTGGACCGATTTGAAAGAAATTTGGTATGGAAATAGTTTGAGCCCCCAAAAAAAACAAAGAATAGTTTATATTCAACTGCGCAAAAAGAGGTTAATGTTTTTGCTCGATAACCGACATACGCGTGGGCGGAGCCGCGCCCGGAAAGCTAGTATTATATATGTGAATGTTTGTGAGAGAGCATGTGAGTATGTGTGTTCATTAATCTTATCCTTCGCACTGAATCAGTTGTATTTATTTGGAATATAAATAATTTAAGTCCTGGATTAGCCTAAAACATTTGCCATGATCATCGTCATCACTTTTCATCAATGGTACGTAAAACTGAGGGGCGCAGCTAGCTTATGAATATAATTATGAATATGAATTATAAATTATAATAAGTAGTTTAAATATTACTACGATATAACACTTATTAACGAAATTCTTGGCTGTGGTAAGTCGACCGGTGATAGTGGTGCTTTTAATATTAAATTTTCAAATCAAATCAAAATCATTTAAAGCAACAATTTTTCTCAAGTCATATATGTTCAAATTTCCTTATCAAAATTATCATTGGTTACACATCAATTATTATTATAAAATCATTTCATTTTCATTTAAAAAATTAACTTATGTAAATACATTATTATTAAAACATTTTACAATACATATATATACAATAAATACAATAATACAATACAATACATATCATTGACCATTACATGAATTCTGTGACAATGATTCATGTACTGGCAGTCAAATCTGTCGGAGAATAACAAAGGTAGTTTTGTACCAAACTTCATATTTCGCCATATTATTTTCTACTAGTTTTCCGGGCGCGGCTCCACCCGCGCGTGTGTCGGTTATCACGCAAAAACATTAACCTCTTTTTGCGCAGTTGGATAAAAACTATCCTATGTTTTTTTCCGGGTCTCAAACTATTTCCATACCAAATTTCATTCAAATCGGTCCTGTAGTTTTGGCGTGAAAACGTAACAGACAGATAGACAGACAAGAGTTACTTTCGCATTTATAATATTAGTAGGTACTGATGGGAAAGCAACGATCATGCACGTATTTTATTTAATAAAACCAATGACAAGAACAAAAGGGATGCCAAGTGCCAACACATTAAAAAAATTAAAACTTGAAGTATGATTAAAGTGCTGTTACTTCTATACCCTAAATATCATACATTTCAAATATTTTTTTAATCTAACTGCTAATCTAGATCAGGGTTGACACATCGCACCGCTATTTTAAACAATGCGTGCTCTGTGTTGCCCAACCACATTGCGAAAATGCGGCATCATATGGCAACACAAAGGATTGCCATGCATTGTTTGGATAACGGTCAAGTTCCCTCGCAATTTTAGCTATTGTACCCAAATTATGAATCATGAGATTAGCTTTGTTGATGGATAATGGATATCGTGCTTGACATACTTACGACAATTACCAACATTTTTTAACTGTCATTATATAGGTACGTGTGGTATTTAGCTCATAATATTGACTTTCAATTGAATCGAAACTTTTACATATTTATGTACAGGTTAGAAAAAAATAATTATCTCTAAAGGATTTCCCTTTAAACTCTAAAGAACTTAAAAAAAATAACTTTAAATCCTAAAGATAGATTATAATACTTAAAGGAAACATTCCTTTATATATAAAAAATGAAATTATAAAATGAAATAAAACTTCTTTCACATATTGCTAGAAAAGCTTATCTGGTCCGTGAATTGAACCAGCTAAAAAGTCAAAATTCAATACTCCCTATTTTATTCCACTAGTTTATTCCACAGACAATGTTAAAGATAGGTTTCTCCTAGAAACATTAGGTTCCAGACTTAAAATGATCATGAAATCTAGCATTAATTTTATTATATTTTCAATTCTAATACGAAGGACATGTTAAACAAGGTAATAATGACAAAACCATAACAAATGATGAAAATTAAGATAGCGTCATACACAGTTGCCAACTCAATTCAAACAACTGAAGTAGACTTGTATATTTTCAAAGAAATAAAACTACCCAATGATGAAGCAAAGATCGTAGACGTATCAACATTCCGCAGATAATATCAATGCCATTTCCAAACGGTTGTTTGCAAGAAAACGTGAAATTTCGCTTCCTACAGTTTCACTTTCGTATTCAGTGATGCGTACGATATTACGTGATGTAACAGAAAGACAACTAACTGGTTGGACTGGTAGATTGATTAATTCAGTAAATCAATCAGTGTATTGATTACTGGATTGATCAATTAATTAGTGTCAACTTAGCGTAACTTGCTTAGGGTGATGTAATATAACCCTCTTTTGTTTATTGAAATTTAATTGGTATCATTGTGCAAATGCCACCGGCTTTTGTTTTGTTTTTATCTGGAACATTTCGTCAGTCTCTCATCACGTCACTACACTAGGACTTCAGCTCATCGTAGAGATCTTTAATTCTTAAAGTGTCAAGAACTTAACTTGATTAATTAAATGTTTGTGCGTGTAGTTATTTTACTGTGAACTAGGATACGTCCGGCACACACACCACGATGACCGAAAGTGGCAACCCGATACAGTTATTAGGCTCGGGAATATGCATGCAAAATGTCACAGAATTTGAATACTAGTCATTTAAAATAATTCGAAAATACGTTTTTATGATTAGCGCCAAGTACAGAGTGTACTCTGAAGAGCTAATACGTACTTACGTATTTATAATTTACATAATTATTTACACTATAATTAATGTAATTAAGGTGTCTGCGTCTATACATTGTTTTGCATGAAGGGGTAAAGACATTGGAGAGGCATGCATGCATGTTTACACTGAAATATCAATACTAGTAATTGAAATTAATGATTGATTAATGTTTTTTTGGAGGGAAAGAAACTCTACTATCTCTACATTCAGTCAACATGTATATTCAATATCTATTTTTCCTTGTGTATCTATACAATCTACACACATCTTTAAATTCAGGACTACGTCCAAGATCGAGTATCTGAAGATTTTGGCAGAATAATAGATATCTAATGTTGGAATGTGCAGGTGTGAATTTGACAACTTATCCAAGATGACCGTCATTTAAAGTATATACGTACTTCAGACTTAAAAATAGAATATACAATTAAAATTAACTTATGTTGGATGGTAAACGATAATGAAACAATTTGACATACAACAGTAATTACTTCCAATGATGCAAATAATTGAAATGATCTGTTGCTAATTTTCAAATAAACTAGCAGATTTTTTATCTCTGATTCACAGGACATGATTCCAATTCAACCTGAGTGTAATCTAAATCACTATGCTATTCAAGAATCGTTTTATTCATATGACCTTGTGTTAATCATACCTTCCTCCCTTTTTGTGTGGGCTAGTATATAAGCCCTATTGACGGAATCCGACTATTTAAATGATAAAAGTATCAAGATTTTAGTTAACAATACGGGATAACTCACGTGATACAGTCAGATAGTTTCGACTATAGTTTCAACCACATTCGGTGATCTTTTTCAAGGAGAGCTCGGGACGCCCGCGTTGACGTCTCGCTTAGCACTCCGCTTAGTCTCACGATTTGATCTGAAAATAGATTCATGGAAAATAGATTATTAAGTTGGTAGTAAAATTATAGACAAGATCTACTAATAAATAAAAGTTTTAGTAAATCTCACAGAAAGTTATGCATTGAGTGTTTTTAAAGAACTGAGATAAGAAATAGAAATTTAGAAGATAGAGAGATAACATTTTACCATGCACTAACATTACGTAAACACATTCAAAAGTATTTTAAAAGTATTTTTGACTAATTGCTAAAAGCAATCCCAACAATCTATAGACGGAGAAGAATTAATATACTAAATTAAAGGGTAATATTCAAGACCATACAATAAATTCTGTGAGTTTAAAAGTTTACAGGGCATTGATTCATGCTAGCAAGCGAAAACATAGCAATTATTTTGTATAGAAGAAATCCCACTAGAAGTTATTTTTTCCATCTGAAATATTTTTATAGAAATATACTTGCTAAATACTCTGAGTAAATACATAAATAAACTAGTACTTATAATACAGTTGTAGTAACAAGCATTCTCAGACACCTCCTGAGACTTGAGAATGATATTTACATGATATTCAGAAATCATTACCATCTATATGAGTCAACGTCATCAAATGATATATATTATTGTATATATGGGAGTAGTGTAGATTAAATATGACGATGGTAGTAATGTACTTCTTATGTTCTCGTCGTGAACATATTCATCTAGGATTTCTTGCGTAATATAATTTTGTGCGGAGTTGCAAAGATATAGGGCAATGTCATTTGCCAAATTTAACTTTTAAGAACCCCCACGCACATCCTCATTAATTTGAACTAGTTTAAGTGCATCTGTGTTTTCCCAGGAGACGCAAAATTGCATATACCTACCATAGAGATAATACGTTACACATACCTACTATCTTTTTATTTTAACTGCGAAACTTTTGTGTGTTACAATTACTTACCCTCGTAATCAACGAACAGTTTATGAGAAAATTTAGTTCATTATAATTATAAAGGTACAGATGTACAATAATGTTGTAACAGATATCTTAAATAAGAACTACTATATTTTAAAACAAATTCAGAGAAATAAAAAGAATAAGAAAAAAGTGTTGATCAATTTATAATATTGATCAACACATGTTAGTACAAAATTCTTTGTTTACCTTCAGCATAATAACTAATAATGTAAAAGATATGCTCATCTTCCAAAAATATAACCCAATAAAAATATTGATATAAAACCCAATATTTTTATTGGGTGGCAAACACATTTGCTCGATGGTTAAATATAATGGAGAATTAGACGGTATCCGTTCAAACGTTTTTCTGAGTACCAATCAAATTTCAATGATTATACTGACTACATACAGTGATGTAATTATGTTTGTCTTTCTCAAGGAAAACTGTCGAATCGAAAGTTTAAGCAAACAATGCTCTCTATTCTATTCACTTTATGTAATCAGCAATTTAGTAATGTTTGAACATGGTTATAATACTTCCTTGGTAGGTAGATAAATTCACTCAAGGTCAGCTGCCAGAACATATCGTGTGGTGCTTGGCGACATATTTTCTACTTGAAAGTGATAGCTAGAAGGCATTTGAATGCCCATTCACAAATTGTTTTATCAACATGCACAATGTAAATGCATGAAATGTTTTTTGGAAGATTGGTGTACTAGTAATATTGTGACCTGTAGATGGCAATAAGCTTCCCTTCTCACATGGGACCTAACATATGACATAATGCACGTTCTTAGTAAGATCTTTATTGTAAATATGTATGAATGGGCACGCCTTCGTGATTGGAACGGTCTGTTACTATTTGTATACTTTCTTTAAGCCATTATAAGTACATTATATTTTTGTTCGTATCATACATTAGTGAAACTAAGAAAAAATAGATGCTTTCTTTTGAAGTAACCAGCTTAAAATAGGTCTTTATAATTTCACAAACTTAAGTAGCTCTCTCTCACTGAATAAGATTCATTGTTACTTGGTAATATATCTAGTTCACAGCACGCCTTTAATAAAGTGCTGTAATTACTTCACTGCTCTGCAATTAATTGTATCTAGGTTGACTCTCATGATCTGCCCTCAAATTAAGTGAAATTGTGTATACATTAGAGAATAATTTAAATAAGAAATTAGAACTCTATAGGAAAGAAAGCTTTGACTTCTTGTCTTCAAAAAGTGAATCCAGATTAACTACTGGACTATTTCATCATTCATTGCCTTTTTTTTTTTAATTCTTAATTTTTTATACAGGGTTTTTTCTTAGAGAATATGCCACCCTTATCGCTAAACAGAATACATACGTATTATATATATTTTAAACCTACTATTGCCTACTATTTAAGACTACCTGGTACAGGTCATAAAGCTTTCCGGCTTCTTCGGAGTCAGGCTGCGACAGAACTCCGTTGCATCCTCCTATCTGCCAGAAAGCATGGCCATAATCAAATAATCGACGACGCAGATCAATGTTACGGGAACACTTCATTAAAACATGGTATACGTCTTCAATTTTGTCACATTCGTCACAATTTGGACTGTCCGTTTTCTTCATTGTGTACCCAAATTTTTACTTTTTTTAATCCCTTAAATTCAAAATAAGAATTAAATACTACTATGTTAACCCAGCAAAGTTTATTAGCACATCGACAATGTACTCGAAATCATGAGAAATACCGACCTCTGAGGAAACGATAGCTTTGACATTTCCACTGGGTGAAAGGTGCTAAGTTTAATCATCATATGCGTATGTAGGTAGGTATAAAAGTCACCTTTCCCTTTCGCAGTAATAAGCAATTGAGAATTAAGGAAATGTGAATCATAAACATGGGCATGATGTTAACCATGCAGAGCAGTTCTTCATTCACTATACAACCTATGTCAAAAGATAACTAATTTTATTCATTGTCGATGAGGGGTGCTTAGCTACAAAGTATGTGTTATAACTGGTACGTTAGTCTTTGAACAACTTAGTGAGTATCTGGTAAGTGATGGTGGTCCAGGTTCGTAAGCAGGCTTACCCTAGAAATTATAGACTGCTTCCAGAACTCACAACTTCAGATGCTTCGCGATAGGGAAGGGCCTCTATCAAAGTATAGAAAGTCTATATAGCAAAACCTAGCTAGCAAGCCCAACATCACCACAGGATAAGAACATTGGACGCTACTTCCAGGGGGATAATGTCTTGCACAGCTACAACCCCTCTGCCATCAATGCTTCTAGTAAAATTTAGGCATCTATATATAACATAACTTTAATCGTGCGTGACTTAACAAAACCATTCATTAACCACCATGCTCTTCTTTACAGACTTCCCCGGCATGTGCTTCGCATCCACCCGTTGTGCGACTGTAGAACCCGGCAACACCTGGGACCTGGCTCCCTTCTGCGGCCGCAGCACCTGCGTCGTCAGCGAAGACACACCACCCAGGCTTCTGGAGCTGGTCGAGGACTGCGGACCTCTGCCCCTGGCCAACCCCAAGTGCAAGCTCGACGCTGGTACGTATTACCTCAAACTTCTGGTTTTTATTATAGTGTGTTGGTAATAGTTTCGGCTTCAGAATAGACTGTTTCATATCCTCTCAGAAATATTGCGACCAATTAGCAGTATGCCACCACTTACGTCGATTTGAGTGGGGTATTGCTGTACGTTAGGTGCACATCAGGCATCCTACTTAACCATATAACAGTACCTGATTACCCGAGGGTTAGTGGATAAACTACTACCAACGAGAGCATTCACAATGAGAGTTGGGGTCGGGTAGATGACTTACACTTGATGTTTTAATAGTTTTACCATTTTGCCTCTGTGTTACCCTATGAGTTGTAGCGGAATAAAAAGTATTTTTGTCCATCGTGGTCACAGATCTTCCCAACATTTCATGTCCTTATTCTTTAGCTTATATTTAACGACGAGAAAACTATCAGTTTTTAAGATCTGGTTGTTCTCTTTTCAGATAAGACCAACAAGACTGCTCCTTTCCCCGGATGCTGTCCCATCTTCACCTGCGAAGAGGGAGTGAAATTGGAGTACCCTGAACTCCCCACTCCTGCTGCTGAAGGCGAGAAGAAGGAAGAAGAGAAGCCCAAGGCTTAAAAACAAATAAAATAAAAATAACAAAAAAATATATACCCGTTGACAGCGCGCCATGACAGTTCTTTTGGCGCGCTTTTTTGTACGGGAGTGATTGGTCTCAAAACCATACCAAATTTTACTTATAACCATGTGATTTTTTTTCTTTCCAAACTTTCTTTTCGTGCAGTGACTAACAATATGGTTTCAATGACCGAGTTCAGACCTATTTTCTATTTCCTGTTCTATTCAGTGGATAACAATGCGAATTGTATTGTCTAAAATCTGTTACGCAGTTACAAAAGAATGCGCCGACAAATTTTGTGATGTTATTTTATTTTTTAGAAGTTTATCAGCTTTTTTACTTGAATACCTGCCTAATTATAATGTTTTGTGATAATTACCTAAATATGTAGAAAAGCTATTCAATAAAAATTATAAAATTTCTATTTGGTTGTTTTTTCTTACTTAATATATATTCGTAAATTTTATACTTAATTTGATTAATACAAATTCTGTAAACTTTTTTTTATACCTAATAGGTTAGCCTATGACCACTATCTCACCTGATGGTAAGTGATGATGTGGTCGAAGATGTTGTTCAGGCTAACCTAGAATTACTGGGTCTCAAAGACAGCTGCCGGAACACACAGTTAGGTGCTTGGCGACAGATTTTCTACTTGAGGGTGGTAGCTAGCCAGGCAGGCATTCACAAAATGCCCTACCATGCTATAACAACTGCCATCCTAAGACAACCGGGAACGACGGCTAAATGTGCCCTCAAGCACGGAAGCGCTCTAGTAGGTAATGTCACCAGCGGTCGCCCATCCAAGTCATGACCGAGCCGGACGTTGCTTAACTTTGCTGATCGGTTCAGAACGGCTAAGCAAACTTCGCTACGAGCGCTTCAAAATTATATAAAATTTTCAATATTATGGTAGTTCTAGCTTATTTTGTTCATGCTAAAATCCAAATAAGTATAACGCTTGCGAATGACACTGGTTAAGGTATAATTTTGTGTTCAATTGTGGTATGTTTTACGCAAATTTAGGCGCCATCATTTCTATTTTCACAATTATCATTTTTAGGGTCCGTTTCGGTATGTCCTCATACAGTTTCAGGTTGCTATGCAACACATAAAATAACTGAATGATAAAAATGACAGTGAACATGCACCGCGTTTCAATCTTTAATCGATGGATACGCTGAATTGATGACTGAAACGCAAAGATAGTTATTTATTAAATAAGTTCTGGGTAGTATAACCGGAACTTATAATATAACTTAACTACTCGAATATTCTGATACAGGCCCTAAGTGTTACACTAATTTGGACATCAGTGTGAGTATATAGAAAACTAAATAACGTTGTATAGTTTTTAAATTTAGACAATTTGTGTGGAATTAACTATATTTAAAGATCACTTACAACACATAAATATTACACATTCAGACAATATGTTACATCTAACTCGCGTGTTGGTAGATGATGTTGTAGAAATGTAGACGAAGCTACTAATCTAGATAAACTTACAAAGCTTTCTCATTGCAGATCAAACGTTGTATGATCTATTTTGACACGTTTCATATAAAGTGTATTCGGTCAAAACCACCTATCGACAACATTTTAGTTCCCATGTTATAGAATGTAATAGAATTCAGTAAATAATATAATGGAAATTGGCTTTTATCGATAGATGTTTGTCGACAGAGTCTAAGTAAAGTATCTAGTAGCAGCTGAAATAATGGTAAGCATTATAAAGTCTAGAATAAAGGTTGATAAAAAAACACCGGGAAGCCTGTATTCCCCGAAGGACATTAAATTTAAACTCGTACAAACCACTGAACAAATAATATTTCGGTATAAACCTATATAGTCATTTCTGGTCCCAAGTTGAGAACCATGCCATCTACCGGACTGTTACCTAACTTATTTAAATAAACGGAATAAAAGTTGATCAAAACAAAATGTTGTGTTACTTCAGTGGCATATCCAATATTTCCCGTATTATAGAATTAAGACCACATTTGTCTATTCCACTTTTTGGCTTCGATTATCCAAAGCAAAGACGTGATGGCGACATTGGACGAGGATGTGAGGAACAGGCACAAATGACGGGATTGTGGAGAGGATGGCAACTAGAAACAGGATACAACCAGAACCTTGTTCCGTCAGTGCTGATCAAAATGCGATCAAGTGCAGTTCGCCACTTGCAACAGACTGCATCTGTTACAGACAGAGGTACGGTTTAACCAGTGCATGTTCCACCACGATAGCATAAACAAAGTCGAGGTTGAAGATAGGGCAAAATATAGGTAGGTACATGAAATGTAAACTTCACTATTCAATTTTATTTTTAAATTAAGAAGTGATGATAGCTTGTCTATTACAGTTGCAGTTACTGTTATCATCCTGCTTGACGCTGCACTGTGATCCTATAACTCCGACACGTTAGTTCTTATCTCGTTCGCTCAGTAAGCCGTCAGCAGAGCCAGTTTTCATTTTAGGCTAAGCCTGCTCTGAATAATATCTTCGACCACACTCTTACTTATCAACAGGTTTTGAAAGTGGAAAAAGGATAGCCTATCAGGTATGTACATATATACTGATTTATAAGTTCGACTACATTTTTTAATTTACTTAGCAGGATTTATTTAGGAAATAAATCCTAAAATTAAAAACAATTTTAACTCAATATTTATTTGGGAATAATGAATCTCACAATAATTATAATTTATAAATACACAATACAAGTGATGATTGTCAACACTCTGATAATGACGTGTAAAATATTTAATTAATTAATATAATAATTAACGTGTAACTAAGTGTATTATAAATTAATTCTAAAACTCGTGAAAGTAATTCACAAAAAGACAAAAAATAAAATAGCAATAAAATATTGAATACATTTCAAGCAATATTATATGTATAACTTAACAGTCTATTAATACATTTTTAACTTCTAATTCTAACACAGATCTTAATATTACAATGATATTACACATTTTAAAACATTATTATTAGACTATACGATAAAATATAACCAACTATACTGTTAAAATCACAATTTGCCTAGTATAATAACATTTAGTATAATAATATTGCCAAAATAGACACAGATCGCTTTAACGTTACACACTTTGAGCTTTTGATTATTTCAAAGCTTTTTTAAAACAAGAAATGTCAACAACATTTGCGATTACGTCGATTACCTAGGGGGAGAAATTTATTATACATTTTGTTGTTATACATTAAAAATTGTTCATATTTCTCACAAGAACAAATTAATATGAAACAGGCAAATTATGATAGAGAAATCTTAATAATTTGCTAATAATAGGAGATGTTATATATTCAAGTAATTTAATTAAGAATATTTCAAAGTATAGAAAATATTTACTATTATTAAATATATTATACCGATTATTATGTATAACCAAAATTCTATTCATGGTAATAAAAATAGAGAAAATATGTACAGATTAGTAAAATAAATACCGTATGCAGCTGCAAAAATATATTATTTTCTTCATTATTTTTATTTTAAAATATATTCTTCCTTTTAGGCTTTTGAAATAAAATTTTGATTTGATATGTCAAAATGTTACATCACAATCGGAGAAGCTTATTAAAATATTATAAAAAAATTATAAGAGACTCGTCTTTTATAAAGTCAATTATTTGAAACAGAGAAATTATTACCCGAAAAAAACCACATAGTTTGATACAAGCAGAGGTAAAATACTTCCAAACAAATAAAATTGCCAAACGCTCACTAAACATCGCATGTTTTTTTTTATTATAATATATTATTATGTACATATTAATATATAATTCCTCTCATGTTGACCTTTCTTTTTCCCTTATATTAACAATATTAACACATCTATCAATAACGGGATATGCTTCAATTGTTTAAAAACTGTAGCTAAATAAAAGATTTGGATGAAAGTAGGCCAGAAAATGAGTCACCATTGAAAAATATAATCAAATAAAGCTAGTATAGAATATATTATCTATATATATAAAAACAGCTAAGTATCAAATAAATACATAGTATATTTATATACATATCTTTAAACAATTTTTCAACAAATCTTGTCTTTATATAAGTTTACTACGAGCACATGATGTTTGACTCCATTTTGTTTTTTTTTACTTTCCAAAACAAGGAGGTTTCTTCCTTCGTCCTAAAACGTTACTTTTCATCAATCCAATGAGAGAAATGTCAAAAAATTTGTAACAAAAAGTATATTATTAGATCGGTATTTAATCATTGCTAATTTTCTTTGGCTTGTCATATTTTGACCTACTTTATAATCTATCGCAAAGATATGAAGATTTACTTCAATTATAATGCTTAAATTATATCAACAAATATCTTGAAGGTTACTCAAATCAGCAGCCTTATCTAACTAGAATGGTAATGGGCAACTTCATTTTGACATTTAAATTCCAGAATGGACATTGTTTTTGGAGTAACTGTGTAAGAATTTGATTGTAAGTACAATTGCGTAGATGCTTAGAGAACGAACGAATGTTATTTTATATAAAAAAATAATATCAATTTAAATAAACTCTGTGAATAAGTTATTTAAAAAGGTTTAAGTGTTAAATGAATATAATATCCTTTACCATTCTAGTTATACATTGAGACGCCAGGTAGCTCATTGTAGGAATTACGCAAATCAAATTAAGGAAAAAAAACTGAATTCAGAAAGTAGTTGAAAGTATGAAAAAGAAATTGTGAAGCGGTATAGAAGAATTCTCCCGATTTACTTTTTACTTTGGTACAAGAAACTTCTCATATTTCAAAGAGTATAAAATCAATTTTGTACCTACACAAAACTCCTGATATTTCAAAGAGTATAAAATCAATTTTGTACCTACACAAAACTTCTTGTTGTGATCCTGTCTATGAACAAATTGTTTCATCCCAATTGAAATTTATGAAGCTTCTTGTTACATTCTAACATCGCTTTAGCCTAAAGAAGTTTTAAAATGCATAGCAAAAATAATTAAAAAGCATATTTTAGGAGGGTTTTTTGTCATACCAAACCCTTATTCAAATACGAGAGTAAAAAATATAGAACTCGTTATTTTATCCCTATGTTTACTTTAACATTCTTACGTGAAAGTTCTGAGTTTCATTCCAAAGCAAAACAAAAAACGAAAACTAATTAACGTTAATTCGTACTAAAAAAAAATTATAATGATCAATATATATGCGAGCAGATGTCACGACAATCTGGTATTCATCGAACTTACTGCTATTCTTTTTCTCTCATTTGCAAACAAAGACAAGAAAAGGAAAAAAAATATGATTACAAATTTGTCATTCATATATTATACCTCACAAAAAAGGATCAATTCCACATATCCAGATTTGTTTTTTATGTAAATCAAACGAGTGTAGAATTCGACATGATAAAGCTAAAAAATCATCATTGCATCAGAGTTGAAGGCGTGTGCGGCTTATAAATGCTTGTTTTAACAATCTGCCCATAAGTTACACGTATTTGGTTCGGCTAACGCAACTCTGCTCGTGCCCACTTTCGCAATGGTCCTTCGCAATCGCTTCACTTGTACGGGTTTGCTGATTCACTATGTGTTCATTATGTATCTGTTTGAAGTGAAATTACAGATCCCTGCCTATAGCATCTAATTGCGAAGCCTAACAGTGCAGTGTTTCAACGTACTAATGTATATGTACTATATTTATACATATTTGTATGATGTGAATTGATTTGACATTAATTTGTTGATTCCAATTATGTATTTAGTTTTGTTGTAATTTCAATTTGATTGTAATATTATTTTTATTGTAAAACGTATGGGGGTAACTATGGGGGTAAAACGTATGGTTTCAATAAATAAATTATGAATTTTGTACTAGTGTTTTTTTTTATACATACGTGTTTTTAACCAATATTTGACGCGTGAACTAATTCACTTTTTAATATCTTTGGTTTTGCTACGCCTAAGTCATTTAGGAACATAGTCGCTTTTGTCATCAGTGGACAAAGAACTATGTTCGGTTTCTATTCTATTGTATTTTATTCGTGTATTATCTCAAACTTTCACTGAACAATCGCTTTTTAGTCAAAAGTAGGTCTTACTCATTTATTGTAGATCTCTTTCCACGACCACGGGTTTTATATTCACTATAACGAATTCAAGATTCAAGATTCTTTATTGCTTCCATACTGTACAAGATGTTAATAAAATTTATTAATTAAATGTATAGGTACATAGTCCAATGGACCCTGTGAGGCACAGCAACATTAAAAGAGAGGAGGACGCAATATTAAATAACAATTTACCAAATCATTTTAAATTAAATCTACTATTTTCATTAAGATATTCATCTACTGAGTAATATGCCTTAGATATAAGATGTTTTTTTAATATTTTATTGAATTTTATGTCGTCACTTTCACACTTTAGTTTTGTATGTAAATTATTGTAGACTACTATTGACACAGGTAGAGTGCTGGAAGAGTGCATTTTCAAACAGCATTTATGAATCATTAGCCGATCCCCGTGGTTCATTTTAAGTTCATCGCGAGTTTTTTATAAATAAAAAATTGTCCGAACAAACTTGCAAATTTCCAGAATATAAATGCTTGGCATAGTCAATATTTTAAATTGAATAAAATACAGTTTACAACTGTCGGTTTACGACTCCATATATCATGGGCCAAGGACAAGGAGTAAAAGAAAAGTCACCCTTTACAATTCTGGTATCTATCAATCTCAGTTATTTCATTGTTTGTTATACGACTGCCCAAAGGAGTGTTTTGTTTTCAGGGTTCATGATGTATGTATGTTTGTGAGTTTTTTTATTCCACCATAACTCCTATACTGCTTAACCGATTTTAATGTATGATATATTGTTAGATTCGTCTTGATAGTGCAAGTGACATAAGGTACATAAAAAAACATACTGGTAGATTTTAGACGCCTAATATAAATATATATTTTTAATATATATATATATTAGGTGTATATATTATATACATGTGAGATCAGTATGTATTGTGAGATAATACATATTTTTTTAAAACCATCGGGTGGGGTATCAAAATGAAAGGATTTAAAAAACGATCACAAAATATAATTAACTTATAGTTTTAACTTCAATGGAACGATAAAACGTTTTACGAAAATAAATATTTTGCAGTTGAGTTTTTTATGTTTTAATTAATTTATACTTGTTTAAAATAATATAATTACACGAACAAAAGAACTACGTGACTCAGAACTTTGCACATACTAGTTTTTCAAACTTACATTTAGAGTCCAGCTAATTTTCTTGGCATTTTCTCTAAAATCGGTTTTATAAAGCTCAGAGGATTACAGAAAATCAAGGACAATATTTTTGTACAGATACGTTTCCATTACATCATGTTGATATATTATTGGAATTGTTGTGTTAAAATTACACAGCTTATGAAGCTAGGTAAATATTTAAATTTAAATTAAAGTTACTAGTAAAATGTAAAAATATTTATCCAATACATTTATGAAGTTCTTCAAATCAGATAAATAAATTTTATAAGAGAAAATGAACAGAAATGACATAAGGTAATCATAATATCACTACTGATGGGTAATATTATCATTACCTTTAGTAGTATCAACAATGACATGTACAATTTAAAGAATACTGTTAAAAAAAATCTATTAAGACGCTGCCAAATGATGAAATTTTGTCACTGTCGGACTGCGTAGGAGTGAAAGAGAGGCTAAACTTAATAACACAATGAATCGAAAATAAACGTAGTAACGAAAATCGAAAATGTAACTTTTATTGTCCCTCTTGATAAAGTTTTCCTATTTTATCAATATATTTTCATACACATTCATACGTAAATGATTACGATATTTACGTAACAAGCTTAATTTAGAGAAGACTTTGCAACATTGTTCTATAGAGAAATTTTAAGGAAACGTGTTTCGGACTTTAGTTGGACTTAGATTGTGATCAAGATTACATATAATATATATATAATATATATTTTTAGGTCATAAGTAGATATAGTTAAATTATTTATTTATTTTTGTATTCGTATATGTACTGTTAATTTTTTCATTTAATGTAACATATAATTATCTTATTTACAAACTGAATACATTTTGCTAAATATCTGTTTAAGTAAATCACTTGGCAGCGTACGCTTATGAAAACTTTAAACTATTTATTGCCAAACTATATTGTTTGCAATAATGAAAATATGTCGATGACTGCATTACGCCGGTGATATTTTTACCCAACAATTCCAATTATTTTTGCAACTAATATCGATATACAACAAACTCTAACACCTATAACAACGAACTACACTGTATTAAGGTACACCTATTAAATACAGCTACATAACTATAAAACTTTTTATAAATGTATACAATATTCTGATGATTTTTCAATAACACCGACTTTACTACGGAATGTAAGCATCTTAACATGTAACAACAAGCATTTTTCATACTATTTTTTATATAATTTTAAACATTTGATAATTAAAAAAAATGATTTTAATTTTACCCAAAAAGAAAAACTATTCAGTTTCCTTCTAAAATTGACAGGGCCATAACAATTCGAATACTTATTGTAAAATTTTAATAATTAATTTAGAATGTTCGACACTTATCGTGTAAGCCCTTTTGAAGCAAACAAATAATAAATGATTTTTGACACATTATAAATTGCCTATAATGATGACTTTTTTAGTTATTTTGGCAGTTATTATTTAATTATTATGTGTTTACCCCATTATAACCCACCTAAGTTAAATTTAAAAATATTCATGACCAAAAAGATAAGGGGAAATTAAATTATAGATATTAAATTCTTAAAAAGAATTTACTATCTATATAATATATAATAATGAAATATATTTTAATATTTTATTATATAAATGAAAAATAATATTTATAAAATAAAATTTTCGATAGAAATAAAAAAACCTAATTTTATTTATATATATTTTTGAAAATGTTACAATGTTAAAATATGAGTTTCATTTTCAAATAAATGTTTGAGCAAACGGACAAAGTAATTGTGTGAATTAATGAAGTAAATAAGGGTATATTTTTTAAATTAAGTTTAAAATAGTTTCTTTATAGAAACTTTAAAAATAATATATCTACTCATCTTTGTGCGACGCGAACTCGACTTTTTCATATATTCACTACGTTTAACAATTAATTTTACATTTCTAACAATTGTTTTTTTTTATAATTATTAAAATCCTTAACAATAAAAACGTCAATTGTGACAGCTCAAGGAAATTAGAATTAGGGAGTGTATATTAGATTAAAATTGTTAAAACATTATCAATTTTAATTTAATCACTGAAGTAAGTTTGTCCATATTTTTTTCCATCGAAGATTCGAGAAAATGTATTTAGGTAAAGTTTTGAATTAGATCTTAAGTTAAGTCACGTCAAGTTAAAAGGTTAGCGCTGTGCTTTTAAAAACTTAATCGATTATATGATATACCTAAAACCATAAAAAAAATCCAAATTGCATCAAAATATTAAAAGAAACGTAATATAATCCACACGCACTCAAAAAAAAATACATTATTCATAATCGTTGCATAAATTTAATATGTCACTGCGCACAACAACAGCTTTTTAAATTTTTTTGGTTCTAATAGGTAAGCCTATGACCAGAATCACACCTGATGGTAAATGACGATGTGGTCGAAGGTGTTAACAGGCTTAACCTAGAATTACTGGCTCTCAAGGACAGCTGTCGGAACACACCTTTAGGTGCTTGGCGACAGATTTTCTACGTGCTAGCCAGGCGGGCATTGAATGCCCTTCCACCAAGCAGTGAAGCTCAAGCCCGCGGCTGGATTCGAACCATGGACCTGCTGCGCGGCAGTCCATATCCAATGCCACTGAGCCATCACTGCTTCAAAATTGTGCGCAGTTAATTCTTTTTAGGGTGATTATGAACAAAGCTCACTGTGTTTAGTATTTACAAAAATTTAACAGAATAAGAAAAAAATAATTATGTTAATTTTTTTTAAGGAAACAAATATTTTTTTTGCACATCGCCGTAGAATGACAGTTCCAGATTAGAATCATTTTTTTTTCAGTGGCATTTTACTTTTTTTGTTAACCGCTCAGTCTTATGACGTTTTTTGTAATTTCATTTTTATTTTTAACAACGTTTTTTTATTTATTCCGGCTTCAGGCGATGCCACTGCACGATGGTCTGCCGGGGTTTCGTGATCATGTCCTGCCAGTGTTTCGTTTCGGTTGCACCTGAGCCGTTCTTTCCTGAAAGAAAATTAAATAAACACTTTTAAAATAAATAAAAATAAGCAGATGCCGCTTCGTCCTCTTAAGACTTTTTTTGTTATTGTGGCAGAACAAACTCTTTGCCCATCTGATGTTAAGCGGACTATCCTCTGCCTATAACAGATGCATTTCGTCACAAGTCACGAATTGCACTGCGCCCGTCACCTTCAGACATAGTTAAGTCTCATGTGCCTGTAATTTCACTGACTGTCAAGGACTGCTGCCGGAACATACCGTTAGGTGCTTGGCGACAGATTTTGTACTTGAGGGTGGTCGCTAGCCAGGCGGTGCGGTTAAACGATAGGAGTAAAGGGATACATTTGAGCTCATTAAGATACTCAGTTTGATGACTATGCCTTGGCCATAGAGATGAATGTTCGCGGGTTCGAATCCCACTCGTAGTTTAGAAGAAAGTTATTATTATTATCAAGTTACATCATCACTACCATCAGGTTAATTTTGAAGCAATGATAGCTCAGTGGCTTTGGCTATGGACTGCCGCGCAGCAGGTCCATGGTTCGAATCCCACCGCTGGCTTGAGCTTCACCGCATGGTGGAAGGGCATTTTTGCGAATGCCCGCCTGGCTAGAGACCACCCTCAAGTGGAAAATATGTCGCCAAGCACTTAACGGTGTGTTCCGGCAGCTGTCCTTGAGAGCCAGTAATTCTAGGTTAAGCCTGTTAACACCTTCGACCACATCGTCACTTACCATCAGGTGAGATTGTGGTCAAAGGCTTAGCCTATCAGCAATAAAAAAAAAATAAAAGGTGAGTAAATGTTGTGATCTATCTGCTATATATAATGATACATCTAAATATACATATATATATGGGTTATTGGTAAAATGCTAACAACCTCTTAGGGTTGACTTCTGCTAATCCTAACAAACATTTTTGTATTTATTTTTTGTTTTTCTTTATGTATTTTGACGGATTAAGCAAGAGGACCACCTGATGTTGAAAAGTATCTTGTGCCTGTAATGTATTATTTCATATTTTTTATTACTTTGCTCGATGTAAATATTCAAAACTCTATTCGGCGGGAGCGCGGCGCTATCCAGTGTAGCCGCGGCGGGCGCTCTCGGCTCGGAGTAAGCAATTCAGCGAACTCCTCCCTAAATTGAGGAAGCTGTGTTTAGTAGTAAACGATCCGACTGGTACAGGAACTTGTAATGAACATTTTCATAAAACAAAGTCCCATTTTTTTTAAGTAACCAAGGTTAAGCTCTGAGCTAATGTTGTCTAAGTAAACACCCTGATGAACTTTTTTCACAATTGAAGTCTACTTGACAAGCATTTCGAGGTTATAATGATAAGATAAGATAAGATATTTATTGCTAAAAAGATTTATAAGTAAATACAATCGTTAACTTAGATTCTACAATAACTAAAATTCTTAGTGACTAATAGATTGACAGCGAGTCCCAAACTAAGCACTAAGCCTGTATCTTGGGGATCGAGTGCGTATTTCAAAGTTCATCGTGTTGTTCACGACAGAATTAAAATTGATACAGTGGCAATGTAAAATTAAGTTTAAATTTAAGTACAATGCGTTGCAATACCAAAGTAAAAGTTTAAATATATATATATATTTTATTTTATATATATTTTTTAAAATGAGACTGCATAATATGTGCCCGTTATCTTCAATTAGGTGTATAGGAATTTCCTTGAAGCAGTTTACAAGTAATAATTTTAATTTAACTTAGTACTTATAATATAGATGTAAAGTGTATATGTGTGTCGTAGGATGTGTGTATGATGGAACAATGATATTCGATTAAAGCTCTTTAAATCCATGACTAAACTTACACACATCTATAGAGTCATCTTGTATCATCTCCCAGGGTAATTTGAATGAGATGCTATCGTTAAGATTCAAGGAGCATTTTGAACTGTCCGCGTTGAAAACGTCAGTTTTAAATATTGCAAAAACTTCACTTAGAAAACTATCTCGAGTTTTGTCCATTACAACTAAATAGGCAATCGTCTGGGACTCTATTCCGGTAAATACAACGTGAGTCTCAGCCTGGTACCTATTATGTTATATTGCAAAGACTGACCAGCAAGTAATATCCGGCCAATGAGCTCGTTCCGGCCGATGTTGTCGAAGTCCATGACCTGCACGTCCAGAGAGCACTCGCGGATCTTCTCCCACGGCACGTTGAACGAGAAGCTGTCGTTGAACACTGGGTTGAGGGTGCATTTGAAGATGGCCGTCTTGCGCTTCTCGATGCGTTTGTCTCCGAACTGCAGCCACACTTTTACATAGGGATCTGGAATTTAGAAAATACGTATCGTTAGTTTATTGATCGGAGGTGGAGAGACGTTTATTTATGGTGATAATAAACGTCTAAAATAGTAAACAACACAGAGAATCCTAGCGTGGGAGCTAGTGATCATAGTTGTAGTTTAATTTTATGATTAATTAATTTTATATATGTTTCTTGGTAATTATAAGTAGATTGTTACCAAAGTTCTGGTAAATAAACAATATATTATTATTATTATTATAAGGCATTTTGCGAATCGTACTTTTATAATTTTTTTATTTTTTTATGCCTAATACGTTAGCCTTTGACCACTATCTCACCTGATGGTATGTGATGATGGGGTCGAAGATGTTGTTCAGGCTAACCTAGAATTACTAGCTCTCAAAGACAGCTGGCGGAACACACCGTTAAGTGCTTGGCGACAGATTTTCAACTTGAGGGTGGTCGGCAGGCACCCTCAAGTTGAAAATGGCAGGCATTCGCAAAGTGCCCTACCACCATGCTATGACGACTGCCATCCTAAGATAACAACCGGGACCGACGGCTTAACGTGCCCTCCGAAGCACGGAAGCGCTCAGTAGTAATGTCACCAGCGGTCACCCATCCAAATAATGACCGCGGCGGACGTTGCTTAACTTTGCTGATCGATTCAGAATGGCTAAGCAATCTTCGCTACGAGCGCTTCGAAATAAAAAGACTATATACATATGTCAGCCTTAACTTTCCCTATTCAGCAGTTTCCATTTAGAAGCACTAATAGTTATACAGGAGTAGTTTAGTTCAGCGCCATCTTCCGTCACGATCACATCTCACGTTTACCGACTTTCCATTTTCATGTAGATTTCTGAACTAAGTATTTTCCTAAATTAATCACGTCTCGTCAAAGCTTAGTATCTGTTAAAGGTAATTCCAATTTCCCGTATAACAGTACGCTATTTTAAAGTAGAAAATCTGTCGCCATGCACACAACTGTGGGTTCAACCTAACTAGAACCAGTTAGTTCCCATTCTAAATACATATTTTTTGACATAATTTTATTTATTAGGTCCATTTACATTTTTAGTGCATATGAATATTTAACTGAAATTTAATTTTCTTGTGTTTGCAATGAGAATTTTGTACATACGCAACACAAAAACATATTCATATATGCTACAATTTATTTTGCATACTCTAATTAGGTTGTATGTAGTGAAGCAAACAAGGTTTATTTACATCTCAACCGTTTTACAGAGGTACCTATGTTCATGCATAAAATGATTACGAATTAAAAAAAAATAGAAAAATCTATTTCCATCAGCATTGTGAAAGTTTGTGTGTGAATATAATCTTCTAAATGACTGAAGGAAATTTGAGTTTTTTTTTAATAGATGGATTCTTAGGGCTTATGCCCTGCATAGATTCCAATGGATACTTTTTACCCTGTTTTACAGAGAAGTTTCCAAAGGTGAAATCAAATTAGTCATAATAGGTTAATAATAAGCAGATGAAATTAGTTATAAGGTTTTCTGTGTGGAGCCGTCTGTATCTGTTTTTTTTTTTAATTTATAGCTGATAAGGTAGCTTTTTAACACTAGCTCATCTGATGCTAGTTTGACGATGTGGTCGAAGGTACTGTGTCGGCTAACCTAGAACCTGGCTCTCAAGGAAAGCTGGGGGAACACACCGTTGGGACCATGAGGGTGGTAGGGCATTTTGCACTATCCACCTGGCTAGCAGGTGGATATTCGCAAAATACCCTACCACAAGACAATAACTGGAACGGACGTCTTAACGTGCCCTCCGAAGCGCGGAAGCTCGCAGTAGTAATGTCACTAGGTGTCAACCATCCAACTCATGACCGCGGTGGACGTTGCTTTACCTAGTTGATTGGTTAACGACTGAGTAAACTATGCTTCGAGCGCTTCAAAAATCTTTCTGTGAGAGGCAATAAAAAGAAAAATACCAGGAGGTTGCATTGTACATTGTGATCCACAAGATGCATGCCAAGTGTTGCCATTATGGCTAACCTCCCCGCCCCTCCTTTTCTCTCTCCCTTATAGACGTTATATCTATTGAAGTTGTTGTGAAGCAAAAGACAAGAAAAAGACGATACATCAATTATTTTAATAATGAACTATCTTACATGCCCGTAATTCATTTTTTGATCTCTTCCATGCTGACCACAAAAATGCTAGCTACTGTTTTTACTAGCCGTGTTTTTCGATACGCCTTTCTCAAAACAACCCTACCTGATGCCTCAATAGTATATCAACCTGCCTACGTTGCAACGTATCAAGGTCAAAATGACGATGTTATACTTAGGACAAAATCAAAAAAGCACCGACGCTGGCAATTTCAGGTTAACTAAATTGATGCCAAAGCTTAGCTAAGTATGAGAAAATCCCAGACAAAAACTGTCAGTGATAAATTACCTAAATGGCCAACATTAATCCGCAAGAGAATACGGAATATCGCCAGCAGGAATGTGAAATACTTTATAAAAATTTATTATGTGCAATGGAGATTGTTTTCCGCTATGAATTTCCCTAATGATCATTAAGCGCCTTGTAAAAGACTATAGCAATATATTTACGTCGCATTGCTATGGTGATTCGTTAAGGAGCTAGGGTTGGGAATAAGAATTAATAAATATTTTCACCAGTGGAGTGCCGGGTCAGAATTGCACCTCCCCATATGATCCCGTGGGTGTCGTAAGAGGCGACTTAGGGAAAAATACTGGAAGGTGGGCAGTAGCGCCTTCTAAAGAACTGCCAACTTACACTGCGATCTCGAAGACGCCTGCCAAGCGTGGAGATTTTGGCAAATACCCTCTTAATAGGGGAGGCTGTGTTCAGCAGTGGACGATCCGGCTGATACAGTACAAATTTTACGTGAGGACCACAGAAAATATAAAGCAATTTATATATCTATGGTGAGGACGATAACAAAAACGTAACGAATTATTCGTGTCAGTGAAAAGTTCCAAAGTCTGAGTTATCCACATTATATACTTTCCAATTTATGTTTAACCTTAAACAATTACGAAATTACAGGGACATGAGACTTAACAACTACTCAAGGGGACGGGCGCAGTACAATTCGTGACTTGTGACGAAATGCATCTGTTGTAGGCAGAGGCTAGACCGCTTAACATTAGGTGGGCCTCGAGCTTGTTCCGTCACAATAACATAAAAAAAAAACAACCTGTAATAGATTTGTCTAAATTTAATTTGACAATTTCGCAACTTTTGAAACTATTTATATATCCAAATTTAAAAAAAAATACATTTCCGAGCAAGTACAACAAGATACAAATAAGTTTTAGAATTCAACGAGGCAATGCTATCAGCATGCTGGACACGCTGCCAACTGGTAGTGTGCTGGAGCTTTTGGACTGCCTGTGAGTCTGCTATGACTTGTAGGTTGTCTAAATGCTTTTATTGTAGTAGCTGTAGTGTTGTATATAATTCGTTGTATTTTGTTATAAAAGGGATACCGACGGTAAAAAAAATTAGATACATAAAATCAAAAATAAAATCCAGATGTCAACGGAATTGAAGTATTGGGGCAATGGGGGATACAGGGATTTGGAAGCCCCCGCCTGGATTTTATATCCCATTACCTATAGTGTTCTGATATTTTTAATTTTGTTGGTATTATTATTATTTTTTTCTTCTTTTATCCCCCGAAGAAGACAATGACGTTTTTAGGGTTCCGTACCCAAAGAGTAAAAAACAGGACCCTATTACTGAGACTCGCTGTCCGTCCGTCTGTCACCGTATCTCAAGAACGGTGATAGCTAGACAGTTGAAATTTTCACAGATGATGTATTTCTGTTGCCGCTACAACAAATACAAAAAGTTGGCCAAGTGCTAGTCGGACTCGCGCACGTTAAAACAAATATGAGGTTAAATATGACGTCTAATGTTGTATAGCTAATGGTACGGAACCCTTGGTGCGCGAGTCCGACTCGCAATTGGCCGTTTTTATATAATGTCTCAACTATGAATACAACGCAATTTCCTAACACTATAAAACCTCAGCTCGCTGTAAGGAGATACGATCCTATAAGTACTAGCTGTACCTAATCACGAGTTAGGAACTTATTTCTGTAGTCTAGCGCCTGCGAGGAAGATAATTGATAGATTTATTAAATGCCTTGGGCGTGTCTTTACCTTGCCTTATGTTTTTCACTGCTAAAGAATGTTCAGCCAAGTGTGAATAAGACTTGCCATGTTCCAGAAAAAAAAAAGACACAGCGTAACTTATAAATCATATTGTGATAGTACATTCAGTGCGTGAGTACGATTTGCACTTGGTTTTTCGAAGCAAGACTGACCTCTTGGCGATCTGTTAAGCGATGATGTAGTTATAGATTTTAAACAAGGCTTGGGGTACCGGGTTAGAATGTAACCTCCCCATTTCTTCCCGTGGGTATCGTAGGAGCCGACTAAGGGAAAAGTGCGTTCATTGAGCAGCGTGCCACTTCTCACGAATGTGAGTAGGGTATTTAGACGCACAACAGGGCTGTATACCATCTTAGTGCCCTGCCAGGGTTTCATACAATATGTTCTTGTGTTACTGTCATATGCACATATGTTGTTAGATTAAATATATTTATCGTAATTTGTTTGCCCGAGAAAATTATTATGCGGTTCACGTAAAGATATCTTGTATAACGCAGAACGTTCTGAGAACCGTTACTTTTGAATTTTTTTATTCGACTAGATGACCCGGTGTACTTCGTGCGACCTATTCCAACATTTCCAACGGACGAACGTCAAATGTTCGACAGGAAAGTATTGGTAGAACAGTTTGTATGGGAAAATTAAATTGTTGTTTTTACTATCTCTGTCGCAATTTTCCCATATTTTATCACCGTTCAAACCTTCCCTGGACTACGATGAACATTTTGAAACCAAAATCAGCTAAATCGACCCAGCCGTTCTCAAGTTTTAACGAGACAAACGAACAGCAACTGATTTTTTTTTATATAGAGATAGAGAGATAAGTATATTATAGAGATTAGGCTGCCTTGATTGAAAAATATATTACTGCGTTATTATTACATAATTAATAGAAGGTATTCAAGAAAAACATTTAACGGACTTATTAGTTTTTCCAGGCCTATTTATCCTTCTATATATACTTTCGGGTAGCCAATGGTCACAGGTGGGTAATAGCTGTTCTTTGTAGCGTTCTATGGGGGAGACTTTTGTTCAACAGTGGACGTCTTCCAGCTGATGATGATGGCATATAATTCCAAACCTACGAATAAATATGTTAAAAAGTGTAGGTAACTGTCGGTAAGGGTTATGTAACCTATTACATACCTATGAATTTATACCGCCAAGCAGTAATGTTTGCATTACTGTGTTCCAGTTGGAAGTGTTGTATGGGTGCCGGTGTGATTACAGGAACATAAGACTTAACAACTTAATTTTGTGTTTTGTGTGTTGGGTGATGTTTTTTTTTATAACTGATACGTTAACTTTTGACCACTATCTCTCCTGATGGTAAGTGATGTTGTGGTCGAAGATGTTGTTCAGGCTAACCTAAAATTACTGGCTCTCAAGGACACCTGCCGAAACACACTGTTAAGTGCTTGGCGACAGATTGTCTGCTTGAGGGTGGTAGCTAGCCAGACGGGCATTCGCAAAACCACTGCAATTTATAAAATTATTAGTGTAATAATCAACATACTAAAAATTTTATTTTCAAATCTTTATGTTTTTTAATACGACTACCACGTATTTGAAATTGCAGTATAATATTGCAGTTCTTCATAAAGCACTGCTGCGCGCCTTCTGCTATTTTGCCTTTGTATTGATAAGCATGATATAAGAAAACGAATTTTCAAATAAAATAAAAACTATATTGTTGGTAGGCGAAAAGACATCAATAGTAAAACTAGGGTAGGGGTAAAAGTATTGCTGTAGGGGATTTTATCCATCATAAATAAAATTTTAACACAGAAAAACCGACTTCTAACAGAACATATTCTAATACAAAAATGCACTAAAAACTAAATAAATGATTGCTAAAACTTTGCCACGACATATTTGCTGTTGATTATTGAAGAGTTCCATTGAATGTCTCTGAAGAACATCATCAGAACATCACTTAGTAGAAAGTGACCAATTCGAAATACTACGATGATCTTCCTAATAAATAATCAATGTGTGCCCCGTGGGGTGGCGGGTTAGAATTCCACCTCCCCATATCACCCCGTGGGTGTCGTAAGAGGCGACTAAGGGAAAAATACTGGAAGGTGGGCAGCAGCGCCTTCTAAAGAACTGCAAACTTACACAGCGACCCCCAAGACGCCTGCCAAGCGTGGGGATTATGGCAAATACCCTCTTAATAGAGGAGGCTGTGTTCAGCAGTGGACGATCCGGTTGTTACAGTACAGTCGTAGCCAATTAAAAACGCATTATTAGGGATTACTCAAATAATATAATCAGATTGAAGCGCTCGTAGCGAAGTTTGCTTCGATGTTCTGTACCGATCAGCAAAGTTAGCAACATCCGCCTCGGTCATGAGTTGGATGGGTGAATGCTGGTGACATTACTACTGAGCGCTTCCGTGCTTCGGAGGGCACGTTAAGCCAGTCCCGGTTGTTGTCTTAGGATGGCAGTCGTTATAGCATGGTAATAGGGCATTTTGCGAATGCCCGCCTGGCTAACTACCACCCTCAAGTAGAAAATCTGTCGCCAAGTACCTAACGGTGTGTTCCGGTAGCTATCCTGGAGAGCCAGTTATTCTAGGTTAGCCTGAACAAAATCCTCGACCACATCATCATTTACCATCATGTGAGATAGTGGTCAAAGGCATAAAAAAAAAGATCTCACTCAAATTTAAATGGGACCTCATGACAAACACCAGCTTTAAAATATAAATAAAAACATCAAAATCGGTACACCCTTAAAAAGTTATAAGGACACAGAAAACTATATACAGTCGAATTGAGAACATCCTCCTTTTTTGGCGCTTAAAAACCGTATACTTCAAAGTAATTTATCAAGAGTACGCCATCAAGTTCGGTTTCCTTCATCCCTCTATGTCGTGATCGATTTTCAACCCTTCGCAAACATTTTCCCTTAACTTGGGTGCTTTAGAATTACGTAATCTATCAGACTTTTGCCCCTTGCTGATGGAAAAGCTGTTATATATAATTTATTGGGATATACAGGGTTATTGGTAAAATGCTAACAACCTCTTAGGGTTGCCTTCTGCTAGTCCTAACAAACATTTAGAGACATATTTTTTATGTTTTGAAAAAAAAAATTGTTTTAATGCCTTCTCTGAGCCAAGAGCGCCCGCCGCGACTACACTGGACGCACCGAGCTCCCTTTAAATAGAGTTTTGAATATTTACATCGAGAAAAGTAACAAAATCTATGAAATAATACATTATAGGCACAAGAGCCTTTTAACATTAGGTGGCCCTCGTACTTAGTCAGACAAAAAAACCATAAAAAACACTCGATCGTGCGCTCGGTGAGTCAAGACCTCCTGAAGATGCTTCGTTTAGAAGCGAAACTAGTCGGGTATTCTTCCGGTTAGGCTGCGTGATGTTTGTGACGTCACGTAGATAACAGGAAAATTTTATTTAAATATTATTTAATGTTTTTTTAAGATACTTTTCAAAGTATTTGTTATTATTAAATATGGATTTCCGCAAAGTAACGCCTGAATCTATTCATTACATAAAAAAACACCAAAAAAATATTAAATAAAAATATTTAAAAAAAGAATCATTTCAAAATGTTAAAGAATCATTTAAAAATGTTTGTTTGGACTAGCAGAAGTCAACCCCAAGATGTTGTTAGCATTTTTCCAATAACCCTGTATAACGCGCCAATATTTTAAAGAGAATTTTATTCGGATGTACGTTAGTTATCTAGGGGCGCGTTCCTGTAAGTCTTCGACCAAGACAAATTTTGGTCTAAACGCGGATATACGCCGTTCCAGCACTCCAACCGAGCTTAATTTGATCCAGAGAAGATTTGATCATACCCGTTCAGGGCGACCTGTCAAAGCAAATTTTGCTCTGCTGGCCAAATTTTTACTACCTTTTGAATCGGCCAAATCTTGGCTAGCTGTCAAATGTGTCAGATTCTACAATAAATAATAGATTTTGTACAAGCTAAGCCAAGGATTAGTGACATACTGTGTTAATATCGCTTAATTACGTAATAAGCCCCATTTAATAAAAATGTATACAATATTTTATAACCTAAAACATCGCTGTCAATTCCATAATTTTGCTTTATAAGTCGTTCCAGGTGCCTTGGAGCAAATCTAGCTCGACCAATATTTGCAGGAACGCGCCCTAGGGCTGGCTCACTCCACACTTTAGGTACAAAGCTATAGGTACATCGGCGTATCAGTCCGGACGGGTCTATTCTACGGGGTGTGCTGTAGAGATCAGAGCTATGCGTGGCTATGTCATAGAAAGAGACGCCTTGAAGGTGCATATAAATAGGTAGTAGTAGATTGGGTAGTCTGTGCTTTGCGAGATGAAGTGCACTTTATTGCTTGGATTTTAGAGTCGCTTATTTATTGGAATAGTTTGGCGGAGTCGTCCTTCTGGTACATTTTATTCTGGTTAAAGTCAAAGTCCTTTTATTGTTAAATGCACATTACAAGTCATTTTGGATACTAAATTATAAATTAACAAAATAAATATTTCTGAATCAATATTCTGTCCTAATATTCCTGAACACTAAATAGGGTTAATTTATATCTACTTAAAATCATACGCAGGTAACAAAGTATAAACAGTAAAGTTACTAACTTTCTCATCATTATTTACATTATTAAATACGTTAAGTACTATCAAAGTTTTAAAACTCTTCAAAACTATAAAACGTCTGCTCGATGAGCCAGCACTTCAACTGTTTTTAAAGCTACCGTTACTTGGAGCGTCTTTTACAATATCCGGCAAGCGATTGAAGACATCTGGACCTGCATAATGTGTCGATTTACTTGTTTTGACTAGGGAGTGGGGAATCTGCGCTAGCCTACTTTCGGTTAGGTTATGCTTTGAATAAGTAAAAATATGAGTATTTTTATTGCCATAGTCAAGCCTTTGACTAATATCTCACCTGATGGCAAATGTTGATGCGTGCGAAATGTTTTTCGGGCTACCCTATTACTGGCTCTCAAGGATAGCTGTCGCATCACACGGTAGGTGCTTGGCGAAAGATTTTTGACTTCAGGGTGGTAGCTAACGAAAAACACCCTATCAATATGTTCTAACGATAAATAATGATTCGCTAATTAGAATGACTATAATATTTGAATGAAACCCGGATAACAAATTTTGAAACATTGACCATAGATGACACAGATTTCTCATAAGTTTGATGTTATCAAGGGAATAGAAACTTTGTGGAATATCGACCCTCGGCCATTTTGAGTTTTTTCAAAGATTCCACGCATGATGAAAGTGTTATATATATGGGTAGAGGTAGAGGACACAATATATGCGAACAAATTTTCTAAAATAATATGGTACCATAAAGTGTCAAGTGTCCGAAATATTTGGATGTAAAGATCCCCATACGATAACAATAAAAATCATTAAAATTAAGTATTGGTAAGTTCCGGCAGCAGTCCTGGAGAGCCAATGAAATTACAGACATGAGATAACAACTATGTCTCAAGGTGACGGGCGCAGTGCTAATCGTGACTTGTGACGAAATGCATCGTTTATAGGCAGAGGTTAGTCAGCTTAGGTTGGCAAATTCGAGTCAAATGGTAATTTTTCAATACTATAAAAATAGATCGATAAACTTCTCTGACAAGTCAACACATTATTTATGAGGTCTCCAATGAAACTTAGGAGATCTCCACATATGTCCTTAGCTGATAACTTGAACGCCTTCCAGAATAATCATTTTTAGCTTTTACATTTTCAACAATGAAATAGCTTTTTTAGTGGACCTGAAAAATGTTTTGTGATATCAGATAGGGTTGAGGTTCGTAGCTTTCAGCAGTTTGCGGGTCGGTTCATTTCTGTCAAAGCAGTGGTAGGTGAGGTCTTCACACGTTTGCGGGTTGTGTAAGCGCCTACCAGAATGATCGCTACACGCTCAGTTGTGAACATAAACATTATTAAGTGTCTAAATATATTTTTTCCATTCATATTATTTTTTTAGGGGTGTACTAGGAATAGATTTTTTTTAAATCAACCCCTAAGGGGTAAAAATGTGTGAAAACGTTTGTATGAACGTCCTTTGTTTTTTAACTTACAGTTCTGAAAATTAGTAAATATTCGGATAGATCATTTAAAAAAAATGACGTTTATAATTTTTTTTTATAGGGACGACTTAAAGGGATGAAATTGGGCAGGGTGGCATTTATAAAGGATTTTCACGGGTCAAAAAAAAAAGAATTACTGGCAAGGACAGCTGCCGGAACACACCGTAAGGTTCTTGGCGACAGATTTTCTACTTGAGGGTGATCACTAGCCAGGCTGGCATTCGCAGAAAGCCCTTCCACCTTGCGGTGAAGCCGGCGGGCTGTCTATATATATTTTTCTATTAATATCATTGACTTTGAGATTCACAGCCTCCAGCAGAGTGAGTGTGAACGTGCTGATGCTAGGATGACATCAAAGGGAAGTGAGAAATATCCACTTACATCCTTAGCCTGTACTTTGAGCGCTTTCCGGAATGATTAAGGAAATATGAGGAAAGCGCTCAAGTTCCTAAGATCTCTGTGATATTGTTTATTTTGCAGATGATACCTCTCTGATTTGAAAGTAGATAGGAAAGACATTGAATTTATTGAAGTAAATGAATTGTTTCAACTCTAAACGGTTCCCCGCTTTTAATTTACTACTAAATTCGAAACAGACGAAACGTTTTCTTTACCCTATAATAGTTATGAAGAGACCAATATTGAACTTGATCATATGAAACTTGCAATTGGTAAAACAACAGTATTTTTGGGAATTAAAATGGATTGAAATCTACAGTACGGCCCTCATACAAATGATCTCTCCGGAAGAGTAGTTAGTAGTCTAGTTTTGCTACATGCCGTTCGTAAGATAACGACTGGGTTATTTTTCATATTTCTACAGTATAATGTCGTATTGTGTATTGTTGTGGAGAGCAGTAGCATATATAGAGATCATCTTTACCTTGCAAAAGCGGGCCATTCGTACCATATATGGAATGGATTCAAACGAATCACTAATGAAAAAAAAAATAACATTACAACTTTAGCAAGTTTTTATACTCTTGAAAATATATTGCAAAGTCGAAAAAGCTTAGGTAAATTTAAATTATACGGCAATCATCACAATTATTACAATACTAAGAATAACATCACGTCGCGCGTCGTAGACACCTAAATTGAATTAATGATCTTGACTTAAACTTGAATAAATATAAATATATATAAAAAAAATGGAACCGATTTCAACACCTTTTTTGGGTGTTGAAGTCGGTTCAATTTTTTTGTTAAAAATTTTTTTCAATCTTTTAATGACCCTTGCTAATTACAGGATCGATTGTCATTCATTGTCAACGACTATATCATCAAGATAGGTAAATATTTTTTAGTTATTTGAGTGTAACTAAAAATCAGCCTAACCGATTTTGATGAAATTTAAACAGGACCAAACGAGAAGCATCAGCTTGCAAACAAAAAAAGATTTTTTTTAATTAGTTCATCCAGTCAAGAGGTCTGAGGTAACAAACATTTTAAAAAAATCGATTGAATTGAGAACTTCCTCCTTTTTTGAAAGTCGGTTAAAAATAGCCGTATCTAAGTATCTTTACCTGATTTCCCATTAATGTCCTTGGCTTTGAGGTTCCTCGCCTTCAGCAAGGTGAGCGTCAGCACGCTGTTGCTGGGGTGGTAGCACAGCGAGGTGAGCAATTCTCCACATTTGTCTTTTGCTGGTGGTTTCAGCGCCTTCCAGAACGATGGTTTCTCGCTTAAGTCCACCTGAAATCAAATGATCGTGATTTAACATTTTAGAAATTACCGTGAGCTCATCACCATTAGCCTTAGCACGTATAACTTGCGAAAACGTAAAACCATTTCGTTAACGTATCGAAATGTTACCATATTGTATAGGATTTGATCAGCGCCCCTACAGTGCGGAAAAGGAACTAAATTTTGGCAGATTAAAAGGTTTTAACATCTAACTTGTCGAGATTTTAACGCGAACGTTTCGTTACGTAACAAGTTTTGTATGAAATCGCGAGCACGAACCTAATTTTAAAGTAAGCTCGAAACGCCAAAATTGAGATATATCAATCATCGAGGACTTTGTATGGGCTGAAAAAGAATTCAAACCTTTTTTGAAATAAATCATTAGCTCTTAGAAATAAGGTACAATTAATTTGCTTTACGCCGTATGACGTCACTTTTGTAATCCTATCGAGTTCACGTTAGCCAACAAACGATGCGTTGTGCTGTCAACCATCGCCTCCTGCGTAAACTTACTGTAAACTCGATATGTTTACGTTACGGACTATCGAAATGTTCGTGCTTGGGCTACAAGTCTTTAAGCACTTAGGATACCTACCTTATTTTAAATATATATAGTTCAGTAGAACTAAGTAATATAATATGACTTGTAGGTTGTCTAAATGCTTTTAGTGTAGTAGCTGTCGTGCTGTATACATTTCGTAGTATTCTATTATCTAATAAAAGCATACCGCCGGTACAAAAAAGTATACCAGTACGTGTAGTATATGTTTAATTCAGTAGTACTCAGCGATAAGTTTATGTAAATTTTGTTTTGTATTAAATTAGTTATTTTGAAATATATTAGGGGCTCATCCGCATAATTATTTGAATTATTTTTAGAGTCCAGTCACCTTGGTCGTACTGTCCTCTCTCCAGCAGCTGCTGCCGAGGACACGGCTATTAAAAAGCGTCACAAGTATGCCTTATAGCCCTAGAGACACAATACTTGTTTGCGCCGTTTGCAGTGGAAACGATGGGCAACTGGGGCGCAGACGCAAGAAGCTCGTACCTGGCGCAAAGGTTGGCCATCGCTGTCCAACGAGGCAATGCAGCCAGCGTTGTGGGCACCTTTGCACTGGGTACAGTGAGGGGCGGGTTATTTGATTAATTATATTTGACCATATTTTATATGTATGTTATTGGTTTAGAACATTTTCATGTTAATTTATTATATTATTATTGAATTCTTTGACATTAAATGCAATCTTTTTAGAGTAGATTTTTTTTTAATAATAATTTTGAATGCCTGAAAAGGTAAAACTTGGAGAACTAACAATATTTTTTTTATTAACTCTTATTGTACATTAGTTATGGATTTGAATTTAAATTTGAACTCTTTGTGAACGAGATCGTCCCATGAAGTAATGCCACTATACCCATATCTACCGCCAAGCAGCCATGTTGACATTGCTATGTTCCGCTTTGAAGGGCTATGATAGGTACAGGTGAAATTTAAGACACACGAGACTTAAGAGTAGAGTGCACGGAGCGCTAGATTATATCTATATAGATAACTCAAATACTATCGTCAGATTTCAATCATATTTAAATGGGAATACGAGACAAGCACCGGCTTCCGAATGTAAAAAAAATCAAATCAGTACACTCTGTAGAGAGTTATGCGGTAACACACACACAAAAAAACATTCGAATTGAGAACCTCCTCCTTTTTCAAAGTCGGTGAAGTACTTGGATTTGTATAATATTTCAATATTAAAACTTGTAATTGACCTTCACGATAGCGTCGCCGTCGTAGACGCCTAATTTGAATAAATGATTTTGATTTTGAATTTGACTTTGGAATTTTCACAAGTATGTTAAAATGGCGGGATTTTAACAATTTTCTTTTTGCCATACCGGAAATACGGTAACTTAAAAATGCGTCGAACTTGGTATGATTGTAGTCCAATATCTAACACAGCAATAAATAATAAAAACCTACCAAATGTATCGGACTCTTTTTTGTGCTCATCGGCTTTGACCACTATCTCACCTGATGGTAAGTGACGATGTAATCGAAGACGGTTTTCAGGCTAACCTATAATTATTGGCCCTAAAGGACAGCTACCGGAACACACCGTTAAGTGCATGGCGACAGTTTTGCATTTGCAAAATGTCCTACCCTGATTCAATAACGATTACCATCCTAGAGAACAACCTGGACCGACGGCCGCGCCTTCCGGAGCACGTGCACGCTCAGTAGTAATGTCACTAGCGTTCACCCATCCAAGTCATGACCGCGGCGGACGTTGCTTAAGTTAGCTGATTGGTTAAGAACGGCTAAGCAAACTTCGCTACGAGCGCTTCAAATTCGGATCAGACTTCCGCTATGAATCTCGAAATTTATGAAAATAATAACGATTATTTGAAACATTTTGTTTTGGTACGAAACCCACGGCGAATCACAAGCCTGATATATTTTATAAAACGACTATGATATTATACGTAAGTCCATTGGTAATGGAAGTATACTTAGCGAAATGGCATTTTAAGCTCTTTGTCTATAACGATGACCCCAATTGTTCTAACTTACATTTTATATCCATGGGATGGAATGGTCTCCATCGCCAGAGTTTTATGGTTTAAGTTTAATGACTGAGAAGGATATTTTTTACGATATTGTGTGTTATCAGAAATTGTTATACCTATAAGTAATACTTGTAATGTACTCTGTTTCGCACGTAAAACTGATATTAAAATTACCTTACGTAAAATCTATTCGAAAGTGATTTGAAAAAAAATAATTGGTTTATTATAAAATACAACAACAATTTATTGCACATAAGAAAAGAAAAAACTACATTTCAGGTAAGATAATATATTATTACAATACAATGGGCGGTGTTATCGCTAAGCAGCAATTTCTCCCGCATCCTTTGGAAGGAGAGGATATTAATGTTACTAATGTAACACCTATATGAAAAGCATAATTATTTTTATTACTTTTAATGTTTTCCTTCGCCACCTATTACGAATAAATAATGGAACTAGAGTCACTGAACAACTATCACTTACAGACAACTGAGGTGCGTATCAGGGACATTGCCACTAAGTAAAGCGCAGGTGCAATATAAAAAAACCCAACTGCGAAATATATATTTTCATATCGTACAAACGTTTTATCTTTCCATTGAAATTAAAAATGAATGTTATTATTATTCATGGAATCGTATTTTGATACCCCTAACCCCACTCAATGGATATGGGAGAAAAAAAAACTCAAAATAGCGTCGCCTAAAATTGATATTTTTTACTTTTTCTATGTACCTAGAGTCACATGGGCTATCAAGATAAATACAATATATATAAATAGATTTATTATACATAAAAATCGATTGATCCGTTTAGAAGCTATGGTGGAATAAAGAAACTCACAAACATAATGAACCGTGAAAACTTAACACTCCTTTTTGGGCAGTCGTGTAAAAACAATAATAAAACAACAAAAAATTAAAAATAAATGGTAGGTCCTATCCCAATACAAGAATCGTATATGGTAGGAAATGTAGGGAACGTTTCCTAAGTGTTTTTTTTTTAATCGTGATATGCTATCTATATGACTACTATATCAACTAAATAAACAATTTCCAATCTATATGTATGAGTGCGTGTGAGTTTTTTTTATGTTATTGTGACGGAACAAGCTATAGCTTGTTGTAGGTCCACTTGATGATTAGCGGACTAACCTCTGCCTATAACAGATGCATTTCGTCACAAGTCACGAACTGCACTGCGCCCGTCACTTTAAGACAGTTGTTAAGTTTCATGTGCCTGTAATTTCACTGGCTCTCAAGGACTGCTGCCAGAACACACCGTTAGGTGCTTGGCGACAGATTTTCTACTTGAGGGTGGTAGCTAGCCAGGCAGGCATACGAAAAATGCCCTACCAACATGCAAAATATGTGTCCTTGAGAGCCAGTAATTCTAGGTTAGCCTGAACAACATCTTCGACCACATTATCACTTACCATCAGGTAAGGCATAAAAAAAAATTTAATACGGCAAAATTTGAACAGTGTGTGTAAGTAAGACTGTACGCATTACACATAATATTTTTAATAAAATATACCAGAGAATATGGTAAATACAGTACTGGATCTGAAAACACGATTTGATTTATTTCTTTCGATAGAAAAAAATCATGAATATAACTCATTTTATATTCAACTTGGCATTTTAAAGTTTTGTGGCTATATAGTAAACCGTATCAATACAAGTTTGAATTCCAATTATTATGTTGCAAGAATTTGTCCGTTTGTATGCAAATTTTTTCATAAAAGTTTTCTCACTGTTTTTTAACATTGGATAGTTCTGTTTCGCACACTCGCATGCGAAAAGAGATCATCCGTCCTACGCCCTCAGTCTGACATTTTTCAAAGAACGAAGCGCTCGTAGCGAATTTTTTTTAGCCATTCTGAACCAATCAGCAAAGCTAAGCAATCTTCCGCCGCGGTCATGAGTTGGATGGTTGACCGCTGCGCTGGTGGCATTACTACTGGACGTGCACGTGCTTCGGAGGGCACGTTAAGCAGTCGGTCCCGGTTGTTAACTTCGGATGTCAATAGATTAGGCAGTCGTTATAGCATGTTGGTAGGGCATTTTGCGAATGCCCGCCTGGCTAGTTACCACCCTCAAGTAGAAAAATCTGTCGCCAAGCACCTAACGGTGTGTTCCGGCAGCTGTCCTTGTGAGCCAGTAATTCTCTAGGTTAGCCTGAACAACACCTTCGACCACATCATCCCTTACCATCAGGTGAGATAGTGATCGAAGGCTAAGCTATCATGCATAAAAAAAGACGAATTCACCTTTTAAGCATAGAACATATAAACCAACCTTAAGGCCAGGTCTTGAATTTAGTCAGACATGACTTTAAATGTATTTAAAATGAGATAGCAATATACCTACCTACTTACAATCGTTAGAACCTAAATGTAATCAACATTTCATCAGTACTATGTCAGTAGCGCTAAAACTTTTCAAGTTAAACCTATTGTTCGTGAAATGAAGTATGTTTATGTTACGGAACAAAATTCGTGTCTTCAAATCAAACCAAATATCTTTATTGCACTCACTCACAAACAATTACGGTCTTAAACATAAAATTGTAGTTCCTGTGATACCCCGTAGGGGCATTGCAACTTACGAGAGGGTTTATTATTCTTTAAAACTATAATCTTAAACATATTAAACTATAGCTTTAATATACAATTTAAAAATAATATTTATAATCAAGGTTATATATTTATAATCAACTAGCTTTCCGGGCGCGGCTCCACCCGCGCGTATGTCGGTTATCGCGCGAAAACATTAACCTCTTTTTGCGCAGTCGGATAAAAACTATCCTATGTTTTTTCCCGGGTCTCAAACTATCTCCATACTAAATTTCATTCAAATCGGTCCCGTTGTTTTGGCGTGAAAGCGCAACAGACAGACAGAGTTACTTTCGCATTTATAATATTAGTACTGATCTTTTCCTCAACGACATTGATGCTTTCATTCATAATCATTTCAATCGATGAATAAACTTGAAATCTTAATATAAGTATATGGGTATATATCTACTTTAGAAGCTCGAAAAGAAATTATTTTTTTTCAGTGTCTTTAATTGCGTACGGAGTGATTATTACCGTAAATGACAACTTGTCACATGCTCCAGCTGCTAATTTCGGGACTGTAAAGACGGTGGCTATTCTATAAAATATTGTAACTCAATTGGAATTCTCAGAAACAAGCTGCCGTATTTTATTGTTATCTTACCTTACTTTAACTACTTTTGTGGACACAGTAAATAAAACAGCGCGGCAGGTTAAGTCACGCTACTAACGTTCTAATTTGAATTTACATCAACATATCTTGTAGTTGGTTAGTTTATGTGTATTCAAATTGTCCACATTCTGATGGAAAAATATTATAAAAATTTCTATTATTACTATTTTATTCTATATAATTATTTTAGCATACTTTATCTATATAACAACAAAAAACATATACTTTTGATCTACGCTATTTACAGAAAAGTTGAATGACACTGTTCTAGCCCGCGTCAATTCCTGAGCAAAAGTTTGGCTGCGGTACTATAAAATAATTATAAACTATTCTGTAATTCATAATATGTACATATATATAAGTACATAATTTATTTTTATTTTATAAAGCTTATGATGTTTTTTGAACATATATATACACCCTTGGGGTGCCGGGTAAGAATTGCACCTCCCCATATCATCCCGTGGGTGTCGTAAGAGGCGACTATGGGAAAAATACTGGGATGCGGGCAGCAGCGCCTTCTAAAGAACTGCTAAATTACACTGCGATCTCCAAGACACCTGCCGAGCGTGGGAATTATGGCAAATACCCCCTTAATAGGGAGGCTGTGTTCAGCAGTGGACGATCCGGCTGTTACAGTTACAGTTATATGGTTACATTTAACACATTCTCATGGTTCATTAACACATTCTTTGTTAGCCTGGACCCTTCAATCAATACATAAAAGCATCAAACTGTGTTTAATTAATTTATTGTCCAAAATCCATGTCGAAAGAATATACAGTTGCATTTAGAACCTCTTCCGTTTTAGGAAGTTAATTAATAAATTCAAACTGCGCTAAACGAGATATTTGAACGAATACTGATTATAACCTCTTCCTTTTTTGGAAGTACTACTAAAATAAAACTCCGCTAAAGAAAATAAATTACTTGTGCGATATTGTTTACATTTAAAGTATATCCATGAAAACACATAAATATTAATTTCGAAAATCAAAGCTTGTTCTGGTTTCTTAGTTAAGGTTATTATATTATGTTTAGCATGATGTTTTTAAAATAAATTAAAATTTCAAACGTAAATTAAATCCTTAAAGGGATTGATAAGCTAAGCATGTTGGTGAGTTATGTATGTTATTCATGAAGATGTCATGCTAGCTAAGGTTTAAATAGGATACATATACTCAAGAACAGCTGCCGTAATACGCATCACTATATGATAAGCAACAGATTTTCAACTTATTTTAAACTGGCATCATTTAAGCTATATTTATTATTAGAAACGGTATATTTACCGTGTTTTATAAATATTGAGAGCTCAAGAGCAATCAAAAACACGGTGAATACCCCGTTTCTAGTAATAACTATAGTTTTCTACAAGAAATTAAACATTGAGTTTTTTTTGTGCTTTAATGCCTACTTGAGCCTAGAACAACCGCCGCGCGGCGGCAACTCTAAACCGCGGCGTGCTCCCTTTGAATAGAGTTTTGAATATTTTCATCGAGCAAAGTAATATAAAATATTATTTTTTTATTACTTTGCTCGATGAAAATCACATTACAGGCACAAGAGACTTTAAACGTCAGGTGGTCCTCGTACTTATTTCGTAAAAAACATTAAAAATAAATAAAAAACATTTAAATGTTTGTTAGGACTAGCAGAAGTCAACCCTAAGAGGTCGTTAGTCATTTACCAATAACCCTGTATATAACAGATAATGCTACTAGTTATACAGTGGTCATTATATTTCCCCAGCTTTTCTCTTGTAGTTTTCATGAATGATGTCTTTCTGACAACACTGTGAGAAACCGATTAGGTAAGTACTAAGGTACGTTTATTCTCTTCTGGGCATGATTAACATTCATCCCTCGTATTTATAATGGATGAAGTATAAACCGCAAAACCTATTATATCGAGGAATAATGTACTTAGGTAACTTTTAGTTTGTCGCAAAAAAGAAAAGACTCGATGAAATAAGATTTTGTACCAACGTTAGTTAAGTAATGAATGGGCTTCAGTTTTATGACTAGCCGTTCCACAGACCTTCGCCCAACGCAACCCGCAAGCCTTGGTACGCTGCTCATTACGCCCAGTTTAGGGTTTTGTACCCAACAGTGAAGTCTCAATAATAAAGGAGCCTCACTAATGAAATTTAAAGCACTATAACTCGAAATTTTCTGCACAAAACTGGAGTACCTACAGTCCTCTATGTAGGCTGTATGCAAAAATATGAGATCGTGGAGCATGGTACTGTGAAGCCAAGGAACAAATAAGAATTTACGGTGTCACTCACAAACCAGCGAAAACCTTCACCACACACGCCACTGGAGCAGATATGCCAGCGACTCATTCTGCCGGTATTTTATGGATTTGGGATGGCTTAAGTAGAAGCTGGCAGGGGAAATACATAATACACCTCAACGGGAACGTTAGTGGAGGACATCATTTTTAATTTTTTTATGCGTTAATAGTCGCCTTAATAGTCCAAGTAGCTTTTTTGTTGTTATTGTGACTGAAAAAGCTCGAGGCCCACCTGATGTTAAGCGGGCTAACCTCTGCTTATAACAGATGCATTTCGTGACAAGTCACGAGTTGCACTGCGCCCGTTACCTTGAGACATAGTTTTTAAGTCTCATGTGCCTGTAATTTCACTGGCTCTCAAGGACTGCTGTCGGAACACACTGTTAGGTGCTTGGCGACAGATTTCCTACTTGAGGGTGGTAGCTAGCCAGGCGGGCATTCGCAAAATCCCCTTCCACCATGCGGTGAAGCTCAAGCCGGCGATGGGGATGGAACCAGGGACCTGCGGCATGGCAGTCCATAGCTATAACCACTCCGCCATCATTGTAAAAAAAATTATAGGTTTTTGTTATGTTGGTATACAGTTGCGTTATAACTACGTTCTCAAATGGTTACCTTTATTCAGATATTATGCTAAGCACGACGTTTTGCTATAGCGATCCTCATAAAAATACTTTATATTGTCATATTTTTTAACGTTATGGGTGAAGTTAAAATCATTTGACATTTTGCACCTCATATTCATAACAGGTCTTTAAAACCACATGTGACCCGCGTATACATATTGAGAGAAATATGTTTAAGAACTTCATAAGGAATATTAATAAATATTTTTAAAACTATCGTAAGAAAACATTACATAATATTTTAATAAAACACTTAAAAAATTATAAAATATATATCTAGTGACAATCCCGCCTAATTTCCTGTTAAGCCTACGTGACGTCGCAAACGCCACGCACAAATATTTTTAAAAGTATCTTGAGAAAACATTAAATAATATTTTAATAAAACACGATCGTGATCCACTTAGTCTCGATCGTGCGCTCGGTGTGTCAAGACCTCCTGAAGATGCTTCGTTTAGAAGCGAAACTAGTCGGGTATTCCTCCGATTAGGCTGCGTGATGTTTGTGACGTCACGCAGTCAAGTGTTTTATTTAAATATTATTTAATATTTTTTAGAATACTTTTAAATGTATTTGTTATTATTAAATATGGATTTCCACAAAGTAACGCCTGAATCTATCCATTAATATTAGTTAGTATAAAACATTTTTATCAAAAAATGAAGCCGACTTCTGACACTGAAAAATATGTAATAACTTGTTAAAGCTCTATTAATGTCCGTAGAACGTTATTTTACTAAAATGGAATTTGGAAATACAAATATAGCACGATTGGGGGGCGATAGGTGAAATACTGTGACTGTAATACACCAAGCGGAGCGCAAGTTAAATGAGCTCAGTCGTTGAAGCAAAACTTTATGATCACATTTCTAACGCGTTAATGAGAAAGCTACTCTATTGCTTTGTTCCTTAGAAAACAGTTAATCATACATGTTCAATAAACGGAGTGGATCTTTATCGAAAAATATATCGTATTACAAGGTAGCAGAGTATATTTTATATCGAGGGTGCTGTTTTGATTGCAGAGTAGAACAAAGAGTTCTCAGGAAAAATCCAGAGCGTGAACCAGTGAGCAATTTTGTATGTCACCCGAGCACAAATAATTTCGCGGTTAAGTGATAATCACTCCACTTTTATACCCTCTAAGATAAAAAGACGAGTACGTAATTTCCGCGTATTTCAGTTGATTTTTATAACAACCGGCATGCTGCACCTCTGACCTTCTTATTATACGGCCAGCAACATTTTAATTCAATATTTTTGTTTGATCTCTTTTGTCGAGGAACATAGGAACATTAATATTGTGAGCAATTCTCAAATTCATTGTAGATATACCACTCTTACAAATTTAGTCATCAACCCGTAAGTTTGAAGCTATGATGGCCGAGCGGTAATAGCTATAGAGTGCCGTGGCGCAGGTCCCTGGTTCGATTCGCACCACCTGAGGTTCACCGCATGGTGAAAGGGCATTTTGCGATTGCTCGCCTAGCTAGTGACCATCCTCAAGTAGAAAATCTGTCACCAAGCTCCTAACAGTGTGTTCCAGCAGCAGTCCTTGAGAGCCAGTAATATTACAGGCACAACTATGTCTCAAGCCGACGGGTGGAGTACAAATCGTGACTTAATGAATTTGTTATAGGCAGAGGTTAGTCCGCTTAACATCAGGTGGGCCTCGGGCTTGTTCTGTCACAATAACATATAAAGAAGTATCACACCCACACAAATTCGGGCGTTTATGAATGGAATTCATTTATTTTAATAAATCTACTATACGCATGAATTATAAAAAGGTTAGGTAGTTTTAGTCTGTATTCTTGTAAGCAGTCGGTCACTGATGCCCAACGCAGGCTAATTGGGTGATCATCTAATTTTAAACCCAAATATATCGCAATATATTCTGCAGTTCTAAAGATTAATTTTAACCTATCAGTAAAAAAACACATCATCACTTACTAATGAACACCACAGAGTCATACGAGTTACTCTTCTGTGCGATGTCTCAACTGTAGCTTATTTGCTCCCTAATTTAAGTAACTTCCTTGCAAAACTTTCCTATGACAGTTATTATGTTATTTCAGTTGTTCTTTCTTGGAAATTTGGATACAATAATCACTAAGCGTGGAATAACGCCTTAATAATCCAAGTAGCTTTTTTTTGTTATTGTGACTGAACAAGCTCGAGGCCCACCTTATGTTAAGCGGACTAACATAACTAACATAACTCACGAATTGCACTGCGGCAGTCACCTTGAGACATAGTTTTCAAGTCTCATGTGCCTGTAATTTCACTGGCTTTCAAGGACTGCTGTCGGAACACACTGTTAGGTGCTTGGCGACAGATTTTCTACTTGAGGGTGGTCGCTAGCCAGGGCATTCTCAAAATGCCCTTCCACCATGCGGTGAAACTCAAGTCCGCTGCGGGATTCAAACCATGGACCTGCTGCGCGGCACTCCATAGCCAATGCCACTGAGCCATCACTGCTTCAGTGGATACTTGGAGTGTTAATGCTGTTTCTCACTACCCGTGTTATTACGGATTATCACTACTAAGAAATTAATCACACTAATATGCCAAAGTTTGTCAAAACATAAACTTATCAATTATTTAATAAATCATACGAGTTACTCTTCTGTGCGCTGTTTCAACTGTGGCTTATCTACTCCTTTAAGTAACTTCCTTACAAAACTTTCCTATGACAGTTATTACGTTATTTCACTTGTTCTTTCTTGGAAACTTGGACGCAATAATTACAGAGCGTGGAATAACGCCTTAACATTCCAAGTAGCTTCAGTGGATACTTGGAGTGTTAGTGTTATTCTCACTATCCGTGGTATTACGGATTATCACTACTAAGAAATTAATCACACTAATTATTATAAATGCGAAGTTTTAGGGTGGATGTGAGTGTGTGTATGTTTGTTATTCGTTTACGGTGAAATAGCTGAACCGATTTTGACGAAATTTAAAATATCCTAGATTAACACAGGCTACTTTTTTTAGTTATATGCGATTGACAATACGAAGTGTTATAATGGCGGCAGTCTCAAATTATAAAGGTATTGGTTACCCGCGGATCAAAGATTGAACCGACAAATATTTTAAGAAAACTTTAAATGATAATTTAATAAAACACTTAAATAATATAAAAAATATAGCTAGTGACAATTCCGCCTAATTTTTCTGCTGCTGCGTGGCGTTTGTGACATCACGTCGGCTTAACAGGAAAATTAGGCGGAATCGTCACTAGATATATTCATGAAGTGTTATATTAAAACATTAATTTAATGTTTTCTTCAAATATTTGTTATTATTAAATATGGATTTTCACAAAGTAGCGCTTGAATCTTTTCATACTGTGTTCAATATATTTTTTGTGATGTCGTGTTGGAACAAGCAGTGCTCACTTGGTGTTAGGCGATAACCTCTGCCTTTAAGAGATGCAGTTCGTCATTAGTGGCGAACTGCTCAGAGAATGTCGTAACTCATAATTTATTAAGTATCCAACACGACCACAGTATTGTATTTTTTATATTAAGCCATTTAATAACACCATTCAAATTAAATCTCATAGGCAGTTTAAAAATTTTTTGACACAAATGAGTATTTTTTTATTTTAAAATGTGTCAACCCAAAGGCCGAAAACTAAATTTGGGTTTGTGGGTATTTTTTTCACATTTTACCTATCATTATATAACAAAACTTATTCTTGTTTTATGTGGAATAATATTTTTGATTCTTGCATGTTTTATCTAACAATTATCACTAAAATGAAAATAAACAGTGAAATACGCCGAACACGACACCCAGGGATTCTCACCACTAAGAAAATAATATAAAACTCGCAAAGTTTTATTACTAATCAACACTTGAACACAAAGTTTTGATAAGTCACAAAATCAAAGATGTCACATTTCAACCGAAACACGGAAGTCATATTCAAAGGTCAACCACTGTGACAGAGTGACAGCTAAATGTCATGATATTGTGAAGACAAAATGTCAGCGAAATGTCAAGTAATTTTTAAGCTTTGATTACTTTTATGCTTTTGATGATTAATTAAACTGAACAATAATGGAGTTCAGCCATAAGTGCAAAACATCTATATATATTTTTTTTAATATTGTTATGTGTGCTATAATGCCTGCTCTGCGGATTACATTAATTTTATTTATTTATTTACAACGAAACACCAACAGTATATATATATTACAAAATTCTAAAATACATAATAACCAATATTGATTCTGATATATATACCCCTTATGGGTGTTTACAACATTCTTAAAAAACGTAGAACATTATTCTTGTTGAACAACAAATTTTGTCAACTAGAACATTGTTTTTTTTTAATGAGAAATTACTAATAATTATACGTTAAAATATACGTACAATACGTATAAGACCGAAAATGGCAGAACATCATCTATCTAAATACTTTACTAGTTTGTTCTTAAAGATGTTTAAAGAGTCGTGAAAGATATCAAGATCTTCCACGGAGGCATTTATTTGGGGAGTTACGAGCTAAGTTCGTTTTGGCATGAGGAATATGAAAGATTTTAGAGTTTTCACCACGTGGGTAATTGTCAGGAACTTTCAATGAAATGTCTTTCAACATTACAAAATTAAAATTGCACGAGGAAAAAAATTATAGTCATGAGCGGGATTCAAACCCGCGTCCATCCACCCCTATAGCCGGGGTATGCTCTGACCGACTGAGCTAACATGATATTATAACTCATAACTCTAATTTTTGCACTCGTTCTTCAACCATCTCATGGGGATGGAGCGACACCTATAGTTCATCTGTACAACATTAGACTCTATATTATAACCTTTTTTAAGTTTTCACGTGCGCGGATTTGCGCTTGGAATTTTTAGCATTTGTTGTTATAGCGGCAACATAAATACATCATCAGTGCTTCATGAGATACAGCCTGATGACAGACAGACGGACAGTGAAGTCTTAGTAATAAAATAAAAACTACTTTTACACAACTCAATAGCCATAGACAATAATGTATCACTTACCTGACATAGCGGCAGGAACACTTCACCGATGGAGTCATCTCTAGAGAAACGGTCGTAGTCGAACACGTGGAGATGGAGTACCTGAACAGAGAACCAGTGGTTATAATATAAAATGGCAGTAAACTATCGGTACCTTAGAGTATTCCTTTATCTTTAACTGACTTCATAAAAAAAAAAATTTTACAAAATATGGAACCGACTTCAACAACCAAGTGTGAAATAACTTGTTGAAGTCGGTACCATGACGGTTCAAAAGTAGCTATTATCACAATATTGCGCATGGTACCGACTTCGACAAGTTATTTCACACTTTTGGGTGTTGAAGTCGGTTCCATTTTTTGTTAAATTTTTTTTTTCAATCTTTTTAGTGTAACTCAAAAACGGCTTGACCGATTTTTATGAAATTTAAAATGGGACCAAACGACAAGCATCAGCTTTCAAACAAAAAAAGAATTTTCAAAATCGGTTCACCCAGTCAAGAGATCTGAGGTAACAAACATAAAAAAAATAAAAAAAAATACAGACGAATTGAGAACCTCCTCCTTTTTTGGAAGTCGGTTAAAAAGGAGGAGGTTCTCAATTCATCTGTATTTTTTTATTATTGTTTCCTAAGAACTTTTTACTTGGTGAACAGATTTTGATGTTTCTTTTTTATTTAAAAGCTGATGCTTGTCGTGTGATCCCATTTAAATTTCATCAAAATCGATCAAGCTATTTTTGAGTTACACAATGAAAATTTTTTTCTTATCTTGATGATAGACTTAGTCATTGCCAGTGAATGCCGATCCATCCCGTAAGTAGGAAAAGAAAATTAAAAAGAGCGAAAAAAATTTTTACTTCAATATGGAACCCACTTCAACATTCCAAACTGTGAAATAACTTGTCGAAGTCGGTACCATGCGCACAATATTGAGATAATACGTACTTTTGAACCATCAATGTATATACCGACTTCAACAAGTTATTTCACACTTTTGAATGTTAAAGTCGGTTAAATTTTAAAGTAATTTATTTTTTCATAATTACAACTATAACAAAAAATATAGTCTTGCGAGGGATTCGAACCCGCGCCTTCCACTCTTATAGATAGGGTATGCTCTATCAGCTAAGTCAAAATGACATATGACTCATTACTCTAATTTGTCCTATCGGTTTTTTTTATGCTTGATAGGTTAGCTTTTGACCACTATCTCATATGATGGTAAATGATGAAGTGGTCGAAGATGTTGTTCAGGCTAACCTAGAATTACTGGCTCTCAAGGACAGCTGCCGGAACACACCGTTAGGTGCTTGGCGACATATTTTCCACTTGATGGTGGTAGCTAGCCATAGCTAGTTATAAACATCGTATGGGGATGGAGCAACATCTATCGTTCAAGTTACGTTTTACTTGTACTACAAACAAGACAATTTTTTCCAATAAGCTTTAAGGTGTTTAACGATACCGCAACCTTATAATTTTAATATTTTTCATCGCACTTGAACGTAAACAGTATCTAAACATACAGGTTCACTTGCCCGTAATGCCCCATATAAAACCCTCAAGCTTTCTTTTTGTCATGAAACTCAATATCGGTAAGTTTTTTATTTTTTTATTTATACAACTTTTCGTCTAGTTGTAACTTTGTAATGTAAACGGCAGAGCATATGTCATTGCAAAAATATTAGAAATTCCTTTATATATTTTGTTCTTTGTTCAAACAGCAATTTATCATTCAAATCGAGAAACTTTGGACTGAAAACGTACTATTTTAAAATTCCAGTCACTGGCACATAAAAGCAACGCCAACACTGCAGTAAAAACCTTTGAGTCTAGTTGCAAGCTTGAAGGCAGTCCTTTGGGGATGCTCAGTTTTAAAATTGTATAGCATGCCGAGTGAGAACATGTCTGTGTTGACTTGAGGACTGAATAATGTAGATTCGACATAACAGCGGGTTTTACATGCCCTAGGGATGTAAATTGTAGATTTAGCAATTTAAATATAGCCTAGCAGGAGCGATTTTTTCCTACACCGAGGAATTTTGTGTACCAACACATTTATGCAACAACATTTTTTTTTATTGCTGTTAGGTAAGCCTTTGACCACAATCTCACCTGATGGTAAGTGATGATGTGGTCGAAGGTGTTAACAGGCTTAACCTAGAAATACTGGGTCTCAAGGATAGCTGCCGGAACGCACCGTTAGGTGCTTGGCGACAGATTTTCTACTTGAGGGTGGTTGCTAGCTAGGCGGGTATTCGCAAAAATGCCCTTCCACGGATGAAAATGGAAATGGATTCGAACCATGGACCTGCGCGGCAGTCCGTAGCCAAAGCCACTGAGCTATCACTGCTGCAAAAATGTATTGTAATGTGTACAAAAATATACTAAAAAGTTTTCATAAGTTGGGAGAACTTGAAGTTACAGCTCTTGTCACAACTAGAATTAAATGGCGCTGTTTGATTTACATCCAGACAAACGTATGACCATGAAAGTTCTTTGAAATGAGATGGTCACTTAGTCACCTTCGTAGCAACAGCCAAGGAAAGATAGGTCCTCAAAAAATGGCCCGATCTCAAAAGAAAATAACCTCGAGACTTTAGGGTGAAACATTTGTATGTGCACAAGAGAAGCTTTCATTGCTTTTTGTTTATGACTCACCCGACTCTGCAGCTTCTGGATAGGGAAGCCCTCGAAATAGAATGTCTCGTTCCACCTGGGGTTCAGGGTACGCCGTTTGATCTTCGTCTCCAGCCGATGCTTCTTGTCCGGCAGCAGCGTTACGCGAACGTAGGGATCTGACGTTCCACTCAAGTCCTTGGCGGGAAGCTCTTTGCCCTGCAAGTGAGTAAATAACACTTTTAGTCATGTATGTAAATCTTGATGTGCTTGTTAACATTATAGATATAGGAATGTTTTTGTGGCCTGGTACAAATTGGCCGCAATTTTTGACATTGTGGCCTTATTGGAAAATTTTGTGATTCTGTGGCCTGAACGTCTTTATAACTACAAATAGGCAAAGTTAAAAGTCAAAGTCATAATCACTAATTAAAAAATAATTAATCATTTAATATTGGCGTCAACGACACTCTTCAAATGTTTTCTGCAATTACATAATATAGCCGCGTTCAGCAAAAATTATATAGAGACATTTCAAGAAGAACGGACTAGAAACTCGGGGCCAAGCTTTTCATATGTCTTAACTCTTTTAAAATTTGTAAAATTTGACATTGTTTAAAATTTTACTATAATTTGTATTTAAGACTGTGACTATATATAACATTTGTTTTTTAAATTTGACTATTATAAAATCATTTCAATGTAGTGGTAAAGTGTATGGCAGAGGTGGATAACCCAAGCATTTTTATCTTCTAATCTATCTATCACCAATTTTAAAAAAAGCTTTAGGAATTTAAATCTTTTTAAATATGGTTAGAATTTTCGTTCTGTGAGAACTGTAATATATTTAGGAATGTTATTATAAAATCGCACACAATTACCTATAAAAATACTTTTTATTTGTTTTGCTAATCTAAAACCTAGCACGCTAGTTTATTTTTATTCCTAGTGTTGTAATTGTGGCGCTGACCGTTTATCTAAACTTATCTGTGTTCTTTCGCGTACACAATATATTTTCAAGAATGCATATGTAATAGGCGTGAGAGACATTCAAGATACAAAACGGTTTAAAGCATGTTAGAGATATAAACTATAAAGAAAATCGGACCGAGAAAGAGTGAACAAGAAAGTCGGACCTCGCTTTTCTGGTTCCGCATTGTAATGGCTCGTAAAAGGATAATATTTTTATTAGTTGTTATCATACAATTTTTTTTTAATTGGCTATAAAATACTAATACTCTCAAATGAAGAAAAGTTATATTTGAGAGTATTGTTAATTTATATATAACTATTATATTCACTTTGAAATCTCTAGATCGTTCTTGGTACAATTCATGGGTCCATCAGCTCTCTTGATATACGCCAGTTTTTTTTAAATCCCAATTTGGCAAGCATTTGACCTTAGTCTCACCTGATGGAAAGTGTCGACGCGGTACATGGAACATGCTTGCCTAGCAGTTACCTATTTACTCTGTACTTGGCATCGAGGCAGAGCAGTAATTGACCCTTCTGTTCCTTTTTAATCTGTGTTACTACTTATTGTATGTACCTACATACAATCAGTACACCAATATTTATATAACATTAACATGTCTGTATAAGTATATATTAAATATAATATCATATTTCATTAAGGTATATTTGTACGATACCTATAACAAAAATAATGAGATACATTATCCAGTTTGTTTGTAATAAACAAAACGAATATCTACAAAGATATTTTTTACCAAATCGTGTAAAGGTAATGATCTCGTATTATTTTTACGTTTGTTCGTTAAAGAGAAATGTAAATAATATTATTTCCTTTGAATTACGTGATCACGAGAACGTTGCGATAATATGTTGGGTAAATAACGTTATTGTTTTTTTTTGCTTTAGATTGGATAGGGCCTTGTTTGAGGATTCTATAGGAATATGTATCTTCTAGGTAGAATAGTTAAGTATAGCATACACAATTGTTATCAGTCCTAGAATACCTAACTTTCCTTCCAGGCCTATTTTTCTGTCCAACCTTTTGCAATAATGCGTTCTGCATGGGGGTAGGGCATTTTCGAGGGCACGTGTGGCTAGCGACCACCCTCAAGTAGAAAATCTGTAGCCAAGCACCTAACGCAGCAGTCCTTGAGTGCACATGAAATTACAGGCGCATGAGACCTAACAACTATGTCTCAAAAAGACAGGCGCAGTGCAATTTGCGACTTGTGACGAAATGCATCTGTTATAGGCAGAGGTTAGTCCGCTTAACATCAGGTGGGCCTCAAGATTGTTCCGTCAAAATATTATTAAAAAAAACAAAATGCTAGTAAAATAGAGAAAGAAATAAGTATAGTAGGTATAAAACAAAAAATATTGGAATACTCACTTTTAGATGTACTGCAATATATTATATGCATAGCGTTGTATCTATATTGTATTGTATCAGCCGGATTGTCCACTGTTGAACACAGCCTCCCACATTACGGGTTTGCCACAATCCAAACGCTTGGCAGGCGTCTTGGAGATCGCTGTGTAAAATAACAACTCCTCAGAAGACGCTGTTGCCCGTCTTTCGGTATTTTGCCCTTAGTCGCATCTTACGACACACATGGGAAGGGATGGGGGGTGACATCCTAGCCCGGCACCCCACGGGCATCTATACAGATGAGAATAGCAAAAGCAATGACAGCATGGTGGCAATAGAATTAGCACACAGATGTCCACAGTTTAAATCCTGCCACCCGTTTGAGCCTTTCCACATGGTAGTAGGGCATTTTTCGATACCTCACCTGGTTAGCTACCACGTAAAAGCAGAAAGTCTCCCGCTAAGCTCTTAACGGGTTGTCTTTAAAGATGGGTCGGACATTCGGGCAGCGGGGCCTTATTAAAAGGTTCCATTTCCCAAGACGGAATCCTAAAAAAAGCAGGAAGATGTAGGTTGTTCTCTGTAATTTTTCATTTTGTTTCAATTTTACCTGTATGATCCTCAGTATAAGGGTGGTGTTCTGGAAGTCGTACTCCAAGCTGAAATGTATCTGGCCGACGTTCTCCGAAGGCTCGGAGTTGTCGATGTACATGTCCACCAGCGAGATGGACCGGTTCTGGAGGAACGCCATCTGTTAGCCGAGACCGGGAAACACTTTAAAGTGATGCCTCGATTCGCGGCCATCTTGTTTTTGCCGTGCCTAACTTTTGGGAATTTTCTGTACTCAAATTGAATTTTGGTCATACTCGTAAACAAACTATATTTCATTGCACTAAAATGTATTTATATAATGGCAAAACTTATCAATTTCATCTGAAAATTAAAAATTTTTCCTTTCTTCAATTCTTGGTAAATCAGTACTAATATTATAAATGCGAAAGTAACTCTGTCTGTCTGTCTGTCTGTCTGTCTGTCTGTCTGTCTGTCTGTTACGCTTTCACGCCAAAACTACTGGATCGATTTGAATGAAATTTGGTATGGAGATAGTTTGAGACCCGGGAAAAAACATAGGATAGTTTTTATCCGACTGCGCAAAAAGAGGTTAATGTTTTCGCGCGATAACCGACATACGCGCGGGCGGAGCCGCGCCCGGAAAGCTAGTTATTAATAAAATCATTCAGAATGAATATAACATTATGTGAAAATCGATAAATGTTATGTCGCAACCATATCAGAAAATATTCCCAAAAGTTACGCAGGTTCGGGTAATTACCCAATAAATAGGGAGATGGGTAGCATGTCCATATTTACATAGTTGAAGTAGTTTATTAAGATAGAGGAAGACTAATGTGATGATATATTATTAAGTATATCCGATTATATGTTTAAAAGGTCAAATAAATTTCTTATTCATTGTATTTCTTTGTAAAATACAATTGTGTTAAAACTTTACGTGGATATAACAATTTTGAAAAGGAATTATGGGGTAAAATACGTAATAATGTACATGCAAGTGTTGGGCGTGAAATGTATCTATAGACATGCAAAATTTACAGTGAATCAAATTGCTTGTAGTAAATAAAAATGAGCTTAATACAATGCTCCCTTAGTGTTTGTAAATTTTATATCTTGTGAGTAATAGTGTTATTGAAATTGAGTAATTTAATAAATGTGACTATTGAATAGTGATATATTATGTGCTATAACGTTGACTTTCACACACAATGATACTTTGAAAGTTGTTTGATACATACATATCAATCAAGATCGTCAATTTCTATCATAATTGTACCATTAATTTAAGAAAATTTAAATATTCTTTTATACTAAAGAAAAATATTTACGTTTTAAAATAAAAATGTTTGAATGATATCATGACGATATTGATCATTGCTATTGTTATTGTCAATAATTTTGCTTTGTAATTAACGTATTATAAACAAAGAGAAATGTAAGTATATTTGCAAATACTTTTACATAGGTTAACAGCAAAATTATTAACAATTAAAACATATTCATTTTGTACTGAGATTTATATAAGAAGAATACTTCTAAAGTTAACACAGAGCGCGACAAAAACACACAACTTTCTCTCTCCATATTTTCATAACAAATATTAAAAGCCACGAAATCCTTTAGATTAGGTATGAAGCATTTATTTTGCCTCGCACTATGTTTAGAAAAGTATTAAATATTCATTAATTAGTAGGTACTTAAATTAATTTCACGTGATTTATGTGCGAACTCTACGATCCTATTGACTAATCTATGCATTTCTATTAAAAGTTATTTTAAAAATTATTTCTTTGTTGTTTGCATTTTAATCTAGAAAGAAAACAATCACTCCAGCTGCAGTTGGCGATTTAAATTATGGCAAAATCGAAAGAAAATATAATAATACTTTTAAAAGCTATGTTTGGTGCAACTATGTACAAAATTCTAAAATTGTCTGCAGTTCGTTTCTCGAAGCGGGCTCACTCAAGTCCCAAGCATTTTATTTTGTAAAAAGCATATTCTGAAAAGCAAAAATTCTATTAGTTATTTTGATCTATTTTTTCGTATACAACCTCTTCTACCTACCATTTTTGAAGGAGAAAGCATGGAAAGAGAATCCATAGTTTAGATATACACAGAACAAAAAGAAAACACAGTGAACACAAAGATAGGGGAAATGTTCTAGCACTACACTACTTATTAATATATAACACTCAAATCTCTACACGATAACACAAATGCTTATGTACTATGATCATGACGGATTCAGTGTTACTAGTTAAATATCTTTAAACTTCTTTGTAACAAAGATTTTCTTCTTTTTTGACAAAACTCCGAAGATGGCGTTATTACTACGAATCATTGTTATAAAATTTATTTAAATACATTATTTTCTCAGCATGTAATTGATGCATATCTGTATTATTATTTCGCTCTACTATATCAATAGATGAAATGTCGTTTATGAAGTTAAACATCTACAATATGGCGTCAAACTTCCTCAATATTTTTTTCATTTAAGGGCAACGTCGTCAGTTTGTTTTTTTCCAACATTTTTATGATATGAAATGAGAGAAGTAAATTTGAATGTAAATAATTTTTATAACAATCTTGATGAACGCTGTCAATATACGTAATGTAAAATATATAATTTCAGATCTTTGGTACATTAATAAAATCTTTATCTTCATATTATCATATAATTAAATCATAGCTTTACTAAAAAAACGATAGGAATAAAGAAGAAATTTCCTTTTGGTAAATTATTACAAAATTATTTTTTATTCGTTATTAAAATGTTAAATTCCGCTTGAGAAATCTATGGAATAATATTGTATTAGAATATGAGTATTTTATCATTTTTTTTATATATTTCGTTTCATTTAATTTCTTATCCCATTTACGCCCAGTTTTTCATTCATCAATTAATAGTTATAAGAATGTATGAACACAACCAATTTAAAAAGAGCGACTGTTAGTTCTTTAAAGGAAAAAATCATTTGCTTTACGTAGCAAAGTAACATTTTATTGGTTTTATAAGTTGGTTTTATTAAGTAGGTTGGTTAACATTTTATTGGTCTGATATTTTTTGTCAATCAAAAATCAAGATCTTAAAAGATAACATAGTTTTGTGGTCAATGTAAATAGTGGTAACACTTTGTATTTCTGCAGACCAAGATTACAAAATCGTGATATATTCATCACACGAGTATTATTCTTGTTTGATATAAGATTAACGTCACTGAAATTTGCCTAGCGTGATTTAGCAATAAGCTGCCAGATCTTAAAACACATGTACTTATCCTAAACTTGTTTGTTTTGAAATCATTGTTTGCTTTCATTGATGTCTTCAGTAAAAACTTAAATGAAATAAAACGTCCTGTACCTTATGATAACTCAATTCTTAGTCAATATATATTTAATTCCCGTATTCAGCTTCCATTGTTGCGAGTGTCAAAAGCGGTGGTTTAGAATCTGGAGGTCTGGAGTTCAATCCCTAGGTCAGACATTTATTGAGTTTCTTCATATAGAAATTTTCAGAAGCAGTCCAAACACGGAATCGTTCCGGGTAGATGGTAATAAGCTCAATCCACATAACACGGAACTTAAACATGTCTGACAAATCATGGTTAGTTACTTTTTGGACACATCTACCTACTTAATCAGGGAATAAGGGCATGACAATTTCAACGTATTTTCAAATTAAAATTAGTCTAAATCATATTTTAACTGTTGGGCAAATCATGTAAAATCACTATATTCAAGATATTTAATTATTAGATGCTAGCAAATCGTATTTAAGATTCACCAGACATACCTCTAAAAACCTTTCTTCACAGCCCCATTGATTCCTTCGTATTCCATCCGCGGCGAAGGCATAAATAATTCAGATTGCTCCCCGTCAGTAAAAGGTTAAACGGATCGTGATTGAAACTCTTTGAGGACCTTAGAGATTTTGTTCAGTGATGGATGTCTTGATTTATTTTGTTGGTATTCATTTTTAGTTCTTAGAAACATCCTATTTTTATTGCTATAGCCTACGATATTTTCGACTGCCATCGTACCTGACTGTGTTAGGCCACGCAACGTCCCTAGTAATACAATTGGAGCACCAAATTTCGGCTAGCAATAGTGTGCCAAGTAGGGATTGCAATCCGGTATCATTTTCAATCCGGCCGGATTTTACCGGATTGACGCAAATCCGGCCGGATCCGGCCGGACACGGCCGGATTGTTTATGTTATTGTGACGGAACAAGCCCGAGGCCCACCTGATGTTAAGTGGACTAGCCTCTGCCTATAACAGACGCATTTCGTAAGCGACGAATTGCACTGTGCCCGTCACACTGAGACGTCCAGTTGTTAGGTCTATAATCCGTAGGTAAATATTCTGATTGAACAATTTATATACCTATCTAGATTATTCAATGTTTTTCCGTCACATATTCACTTACAAAACATTTTAATAATAAGTGGTTAATAATAGGTAATTAGGGAAACAAACAATACAACTAGCTAACCTAACCCATTTAACGATTTAAATACCTATCAAAATTTTTAATGCTTTTCCGTCACATAATCACTAACAAAACATTTTAATAATAAGGGGTTAATATAAGGTAAACAAACAATACAACTAGCTAGCCTAGCCCATTTAACAATTCAAATACCTATCTAGATTATTCCATGTTTTTCCGTTACGTAATCACAAAAAAAGACATTTTAATAGTAAGAGGTATTGTAGGTAATTAGGTAGACAAACAATACAACTAGCTAACTTAGCCCATTTAACAATTCAAATACCGTTTTAATTTTCCGTCACAAAATCACGATTTGATAGAAGGTAATTAGGTAAATAAAGTGTTTGTCAACTTACGCTTAATCTCGACACAAATCAAATCAATCACAAACACACACACACTTTTGTGTCAAAGGTCTAGTGACGACTGACAAGCGCAGAGCGGGCCGGGGGTGACGGGGGCACGTCAAGCGATCTGGCAACATCGCGCGCGTCGTTGCAGTATGGCGCGTAATTCGATTTTTGATTTTCATTTCGCGGTTTTTATGCTTTACCGGATCCGGTGCCGGATCCGGCCCTGACCCACCGGATCCGGTAGGCTCAAAAACCCGCCGGATCCGGCGGATTACCGGATCCGCCGGATCGGATTGCAATCCCTAGTGCCAAGGTGGCCGAGCGGTTTAGGCATCCGGCGCGAAACCGGAGGACGCGGGTTCCTTAAAATATGACTTTCGCTTAGCACGCTATAGTGCTTGAAATCATATTAGATTAGAAACAGTTAGGGTCTTTTTAAATATAATAGTAGGATAGGCCTAGTAAGGGAACTGTCTCTTAATATCAGGTGTCAGAACGTATAGTATTTTCCATAAACAGTGATGAAACGAGCAGGTGGCCCGTGCAATAGCAAGCTATTCCCTTTGAGTATAACAAGTGTAGGCTGCTATGAATACATAAGTGGTCTGGGGGCACCAAAGCGTTTGCCAACCGAGATATGAGGCATATTTTACGTGCTTGTCATTTCATTGATTACCCGGTCCTTATCTACTGAATAAGAATTATAAACAGTTACAAGCCAGCAAAATTAAAGTTAGTGTATGCGCAACATTTTCCATACAAAGGTAGTTTTCTCCTATTCGATATTTAAAATAGGACAAACTACTTTTGTATGGAAAATGACCAGATTAGAACCGCGATTTTTAGCATAGTTTATTACCTTTAGGGCCTGTTTCAGAATGTTCGAGTAAGTTATGGTTTTACTATCCTAAACATATTTAATAAATAAAACACTATCTTTGTGTTTCACAGTCATCAGTTTAGCCTATCCATCGGATAAAGCTTGAAACGCGCTGCATGTCAACTGTCATTTTTATGATTCAGTTATTTTATGTGTTGCATAGCAACCCGAAACTTTATTAGGACATTCTGAAACGGGCCCATTCATTCAGAGATAAGAAGAAAAAATGGTCACTGACATATAATTTTGTTTCGTATAAACCATTCGATATGGGACTGGGGCCCAACTCCCACCTTTTAAAAACTATTATGGAAAACCAACGTCATATTTTATGATTGAAATATTGATATTGACATTCGTACCTTGGCCATCACGAAGCAATAATGTTCATATAGCGCTATTTCTATCGCACAAATGACTTGATGCAATGCGTGCAGCCCGCTCTTACATTGAAGTTCTTAAGTAAGTTTAATATAGTGATACTTGGTAGTGCGAATTAAAACTGTAAGGTTAAAATAAGACTGAATCAAGAGATAGAAGTTTGCCCCATGGTCGGGACCCATGTTTCTATATAAAATAAACTTTTTTTTTATGCCTGATAGGTTAGCCTTTGACTACTATCTCACCTGATGGTAAGTGATGATGTGGTCGAAGATTTTGTTCAGACTAACCTAGAAGTACTGGCTCTCAAGGACAGCTGTCGGAACACACCGTTAGGTGTTTGGCGACAGCTTTTCTAATTGAGGGTGGTAGCTAGCCACGCGGGCATTCGCAAAATGCCCTACTACCATGCTATAACGACTGCCATCCTAAGACAACAACCGGGACCGACGGCTTAACGTGCCCTCCGAAGCACGGAAGCGCTCAGAAGTAAGGTCACTAGAGCGGTCACCCATCCAACTCCTGACCGACGCGGACGTTGCTTAACTTTGCTGATCGTTTCAGAATGGCTAAGCAAACTTCGCTACGAGGGCTTCACAAAATGGAGCAAATATAGTGACATCTTTCAGTTTCTTTTAGCATTATGTTCAATCACTTTCTCATTGCAAGCAATGTAATGAACAAATAGAAAGACATCTTATAGTTGCATGTTTTATAATGTTCAAACATTTTCTCATTGTAAGTAATGTACACAAATTTCGATAATAAGCGGCTTGGTACTCATAATATGGCCTACCTCCTTAACATAGCAAACGGCAAGGTCGACTGTCCGGAGTTGCTCGGTCAACTGGGGTTACGTACCCCAGCGGTCACCCTTAGATATTCGGAACTCTTACACATTCCTAGTGCATCGTGCAAATACAGGAAAAATACTCACCTCATCAGGGCATGCAGGTGTTATAACATTACATCTAAAGATATAGATCTGGATCTATTTAATACATCAGCATTGCAATTGAAACGGCTGCTGAATGACAGATATTTCTCTTAGTGTGGTGATTATTCATTACTTACAGTGTTGCACTGTATTCTTATCTGTGTCTACTGACTACATATATTATTTAAGGCCGGTATTACATTTTCATACATACCTATATATTTCAATAGAAAATATATTTTTTGTTTATAGTATGATCATGTATATATGACAGTCAAACTCAGTCAAATAATTATTTCTATAACTCATTATATTGAATCGCTTATATATATATTGGTATGATTGTGTATTGCGGGCCTAACGTCATTTTATATATCTGTGAAAACTTATAATTGGCTTTCTGTTTTATGTTTTATTAATATTTTTGTAACTAGCTGTTAGTTTTCCTAATATTTCACAAAAATATTGCCCCGGCTGCGATACCGGGTTCCACATCTGCAGCGCTTGCGCCACCAATACCACTCACACCGCGGACAACTCTTTCAAGGGATTCGCCTTCATACTGTTTGGAGGACTTGCCCGCTTTACGGGCAAGGGTACGAGTACTGAGGCACATTCCTAAGGGTGCGAGATGCTTGGCAGCTAACGCGTTGGCTACCTTAATCCATAAGGCCTTAGAGTCTAACAGCGCCGGTGACTGGTGGGAGGTTCTGACTTTCGCGTTTACAGCGCTGAAAGTGCCAGAACAAGGGGACAAAAAGAATCTGACCACAAAAGTAAAGGAAAATGTTGGGAAGGGTCATTTTGAATTGCCGGTTGAATTTCTTTCCAGTAGGTCAAGCTCTCTTTATAAATCGGTTCAGGGCAAGGTCTTTGAGGGGGACCTGAGGGGTGCGGCGCGCTTGCTCACGTCGGATTGCACTTTTGCTCCTTATGGAGAAGAGACGTTATCTTCTCTCAAAGAAAAGCACTCCGCCCCCTTGGATGCCCCGCGTATTCCTCCACTCCCCAATAGCACGGTATCGTGTCTCTTCGTTGAGGCGGAAAACGTGTCAGCTGCACTTCAAACATTCCATCGTGGCTCTGCCGCGGGGATGGATGGGTTGCGCCCCGACCATCTAAAGGAGCTGACTTCGCCTTCAGCCGGTGATGGTGGACAAAGGTTGCTCGAGGCGACTACGAGACTTTGTAACTTTTTGCTGGAGGGAAATCTCTGCTCAGAAGTTTGCCCCTACCTCTACGGTGGTTCTCTGTGCGCACTCCAGAAGAAGGACGGTGGCATAAGACCGATTGCTGTAGGCAATGCATTCCGGCGGTTGGTAGCTAAACTGTGTTGTCAGGCCGTGAGGAGCGAAATGACTCCATACCTCCAGCCCCATCAGGTGGGATTCGGTACACCGCTGGGATGCGAGGCAGCCATACACGCTGCTCGGTCTTTTGTGCTGCGGGAGGGAAGTGACGACGTGCTTATTAAGCTTGACATCCGAAATGCTTTTAACAGCTTGGACCGAGGGCCGATGCTGGAGGAAGTCAGGGAATTGACGCCATCCATCTTTCGCTTCCTTCGGCAATGTTACTCAGAGCCAAGTTACCTGTTCTATGAAGGAAATCGTATATTGTCTCAGGTCGGGGCGCAGCAGGGGGACCCCCTGGGTCCCCCCCCTCATCTTCAGCATGGCAATCCACAAGGCCATAAAAGCTATGGAAGCCCCTCTTAATATTTGGTACCTTGACGATGGAACCATAGGTGGAGACCCGGATGTGGTAGCAAGGGATATTAGTGTACTCTTCCCAGCGCTGCGGAAATTGGGTCTGGAGGTCAACACCGAAAAGTGTGAATTCTTCGCCTGCAGCCCAGTAGCCGCGGAGTCAAGCACCACGTTAAAGTCCCTCATCCCCGGCCTCAAAATAATGGATAGAGGATCCCTCTGTTTGCTGGGTGCTCCTATCTTCCCCGATGGCGTGCCTGACAGCCTTAAGTCGAAGATGGCTACCTTGACATCATTGTCGACTCATTTCCAGCACCTCCCGGCACATGTTGCGTTGACGCTTCTGGGGACCTGCTTCGCGATGCCTAAGATGACCTATGTTATTCGGACGGCCCCGAGTTGGAGGTTCCCAGAAGAGGTGTCATGCTTTGACAGCGCTCTGAAGCAAATTGTTGAAGAGACGCTGAATGTGTGCCTCAGTGAGTCACAGTGGTGTCAGGCTAGCCTGCCGATACGGTTCGGTGGTTTGGGCGTGCGACGGCTACATGAAACTGGACCTATTGCCTTCCTCGCCTCATCACATGGAGTCGTGAGCCTTGTCACTCGTATACTAAGTAAAGGTGACACGGTTCGCATCCCATTCGCTGAGAAGGCTTTTACGAGGTGGTCAGTAATGTGCCCAGGCATCGACCCACCAGCAAAACCTGAATGGCAAAGAAGCTGGGACGACCTACTGGGTAAACGGCTCGTTGCGCAGTGGCGTGCGGAAAACATGGGTGTTGAACTCGCCCGAATAAACGCCGTGACCACACCGGAGTCTGGCGCGTGGCTCTACGCTCTTCCTTCTCCGCACATGGGCACGCTTTTGGATGATGACTCGTTGAGGGTGGCTGCCGCTCTTTGGCTTGGATGTCCTGTCTGCGAGCCTCACACCTGTATCTGCGGGGCGAGGGTTGAGGCGGACGGGCATCATGGCCTTAGCTGCACCCGGTGTACGGGCAGAAGACCGCGGCACCACGTTATCAATGACATCCTTAAGCGGGCCTTTGTGTCGGCTGAGGTTCCTTGTGTCCTTGAACCCCCGGGACTCTTGCGTTCCGACGGTAAGCGGCCGGACGGCCTGACATTGGTTCCATGGCAGAAAGGGCGCAGCCTCGTGTGGGACGCAACATGCGTGAGCACGTTTGCATCCTGTCACATCTCCGTTACTCAGCAGTCGGCTGGTGCGGGAGCAGAAGCAGCCGCCCGACGCAAACGCCTAAAATATGCCAGTTTGGAACCACTGTATGAGTTCGTTCCTTTTGCCGTGGAGACGTCGGGCCCCTGGGGCTCTGAAGCCAAAAAATTAGTCCGAAACCTCGGCCGCCGTTTAAGAGAGAGAGGGCGGGACCCCCGATCTGGTTGGTTCTTGACCCAACAGATCTCCTTGGCGATACAACGGGGTAATGCGGCGAGTGTGCTGGGTACATTGGGACCAGGTGCCAAGTGCGGGACTTATTTAGAAGTAGAATAGAAGTAGAAATTTGACTCACGGTGTTATATCCGAATGTATATCAATTTGTTTTCCTAATATAATAAAAAAAAAATAATAATAATAATAAATCATATCTTGAGACTAATATTTAGGCTTGTGGTTTACCAGACTACCATTCTATACTGTTAATTGAAAACTATTCAAAATAAATGTGAGGTATGGGAGCAGCTTGTGTGTGGTTTTAATTATTAAATAATCAGTACTAATATTATAAATGCGAAAGTAACTCTGTCTGTCTGTTACGCTTTCACGCCAAAACTACTGGACCCATTTGAATGAAATTTGGCATAGAAATAGTTTGAGACCCGGGAAAAAACGTAGAATAGTTTTTATCTAACTGCGCAAAAGGATGTTAATGTTTTTGCGCGATAACCGAAATACGGGTGGGCGGAGCCGCGCCCGGAAAGCTAGTAAATTATATATCGGAAAACTGGCATTCTAAAGTAGATTAAGCTCAAGATCAAGAACATGCGAGCAATATTTCACTGACTTTAAATGCTTTTTTAAGTACCTGTTGGTCTTATGAGGTAGTATATGAACACCTTTTGTTCTATCAAGGATATTTCAACATGTTTATGGACTTTATATTCTACACCGGTCTTACTTTATGACAAGCAACTACTGTTACTAGCCGACTTGTATTTTATAAGCTTATATTACTTTCGTTTCAGGAATTCTTAATATGATTTTCTTGGTAAAATTTGTTAATGTATTAATAGCAAGCACCTAACGGTGTGTTCTGGCAGCTTTCCTTGAGAGCCAGTAATTCTAGGGCCTCTGGGTACACACAATGATAACCATGCAATGTTTAAATGGTACAGACATGTCTTTTTGTTGTTTTATTTAAGCTTGATAGACTAAACTCAGGTTTTTAACCGACTTCCAAAAAAGGAGGAGGTTCTCAGTTCGTCTATATTTTTTTTTTATGTTTGTTACCTCAGATCTCTTGACTGGGTGAACCGATTTTGAAAATTCTTTTTTTGTTTGAAAGCTGATGCTTGTCGTTTGGTCCCATTTTAAATTTCATCAAAATCGGTCAAGCCGTTTTTGAGTTACACTAAAGAGAAGAAAAAAAAATTTTAACAAAAAATGGAACTACTTCAACACCCAAAAGTGTGAAATAACTTGTCGAAGTCGGTACCATGCCCACAATATTGTGATAATAAGTACTTTTGAACCTTCATGGTACCGACTTCAACAAGTTATTTCACACTTTTGGGTGTTGAAGTCGGTTCCATTTTTTGTTAATTTTTTTTTATATATATAACAGATTCAATGAACAGAAACTATATTTTAAATTTATGGTTTAGTCGGCTATCATTTTAATCTCACCCCTTTACATAAAAGCTCGGCCTTAATATTAATAATTTCACCAACAAAAATGGGTACCCGATTCATAAATTGAACACAGAAACTTCAACCATTCCATTCTTTGAAAAGCTGGAAGTGAGTTTAAATAGATTGTGACGGAACAAGCTCGAGGCCCACCTGATGTTAAGCGGACTAACCTCTGCTCATAACAGATGCATTTACCTAGAAACTATACTGTAATAGAACAAAATTTAGAACCTACTAAACAAGTATATAAATGGTTATTGGTAAAATGCTATCTACCTCTTAGGGTTGACTTCCGCTTGTCCTAACAATTATTTTATAAAGTTTTTTTTTAAATTAATAAAAAAAAATTGAGTAATTTTTATGTGTTATTGGCTGAATAAGTACAAGGACCACCTTTTACAAATGTATTTGTATTTGTAACTACTTACCATCAGGCGGGCCGTACGCTTGTTTGCCACATTAGTGGTATAAAAAAAAAATAAGTATTGAAAACTCTATTCAAAGGGAGCACGGTGCGGTCCAGTGTGGCCACGGCGGGCGCTCTTGGCTCAGAGCAGGCATTAAACAAAATACACAAAAAATATTAAATTATAGTTTTTTAAAATTTATCAAAAAAAACATACCTTCTCAAAATGTTTGTTAGGACTAGCAGATGTCAGCCCTAAGAGGTTGTTAGCATTTTACCAATGACCCTGTATACATCCCCAAGAGTAAGCAGAGTCGATATGCATACAATGTAACTTCCTTAAAGTACGAAATATTAATTAAGGAAGAATAAGAAGGATTCTCATAATTATGGTAGGAGATTGGGCCATATTTTTCCTGCAGGTTAATTAAAAAATGCTACGTGGACCTACACCTAAAAAACTCTTTTAAAAACAAGCCCAAGAATTTACTTTTTGTAATTTGTGTTGACAATGGTAATGCTAGTATGTACTTAACACATTGTTAAAAAACGTTTAAAAGAATGGCCCCGAGTTTCTTGCCCGTTCTTCTCGCATTGGCTCTATAATTTTTGTTTGCTGAACGTGGCAGTACAATTTAGTATATTTCAATATTAAAATTTGTAATTGACCTTCATAAGAGCGTCGTAGACGCCTAAATTGAATAAATGATTTTGACTTATGAAACGTTACACTCTACATCTACTATATATCTTTTTTATGATTTTTAAACTACGTGAATCTTATTCATAACAATCACATCTATAGCTGATTATGCCAGAAAATGTTCAGACACGCGTTTTATGCGCTGTAAGCGTTCATATCTGCCACTGAAATTAGTAGCAGAGGCGTGAATTTAACGCTCTAATTAGTTTTTTTTTTTTATAATAGGAGACGATGACATCAGAAGTTATTTTACGTACTCATATCTTGAACTTGTTCATTCATTCTCTCTGAAATCTGATTCTATTAAACAAACGCTTGGCTATCCGGCGTTGATATGAATAAATCAAGTGGTGGAACCCACCGCTCACCAATTTATGAATTGTACGTGAATTCTCGACTCAAAGCTCAATCCTCTAACGAATCCTAAAAGTTAAACATAGCCCGGGTTATAATTTCACAAAGCTGATGGGAATATTCCTAATTTTGCATATTTGTCGGGAAAATTCCCGACTTGCAGGATTGTTGCGGATTTCAAATTGAAACAACAGAATTTCCGTTCGTTAAAATTTCGAACACGTAAAGTTTCGATATTTGATAATTGAAATAACACATGTTGCTTTATTAAAATATTTTTTTTTCAATATTAGCTATGATAAATCATTATCTGAATTATACTTAGTACGTGGCAAAAGGCTCACCCCTATTATTTGAACCAAAAGTGAAACGGTTGATTTAACTGTTGTAACTAAATGTAACTGTGTAACATTAGACCTCAAAACTGCATTTTAGATAGATGTCAATTTCGAGATGCATATACAAATACGAGCTTTAGCTTTAGGTCGCTTTTTATCAGAGTGTAGTAAGATTTTACAAAGTTTTGACTTACGAAACAACTGAAGTACTTAATACATGAGAGAAATCAGAGTCTATAGTCTGTTTTTTTTAACAAACTAGTACTGAGTATGTCTCTCGCTCATTTCCGATATTGACAGAGTGAGATGGGTAATTGCCGTCATTGGTCAATGTCTTTATTCTTGTTTTGAAATTGTTAAGGCCCGTGCATATTGCATACTTTTAAAATTTACTGTAGAAAAAATTACTTTATTATTTTATGATTTAAACTTGCATACACAATATATTCGTAACAAAATTTTCTGTTCTCGTTAATGTTATAAAACAATATTGTAATATTATATAATTATATTATGTATATTTAATGATACGTCGGCAAACGTATGACGAGACGCTTTATTAACTTAGCTACAACATTTTTTTTCAAAACGATATTTGTTTTGCTTACCCTAATTCAATAGTAGCAAATTTAGTATTGATTCGTTACAAGCAATATTTATATACGCGCAGGCAGTCGAAGACAACTGAATGCACCTACATGTAACTACAGAGTTCGTGTGGAACTGACTTTATGTTGATAACGTTGGCCAATAGCAACGCAGTAAAATTTTCAGTCCTCGTTTGTTAAAAAAATAGACTTCTAGTATGGATTTTATTCTTGAAAAGGATCTCATATACATTCAATTGAATAGTTATTCCCCAAAAGAAGGCACTAAAAACATCACATCAATAAACCGTTAGGGCCTACGAAATAGCCTAAATATTCCTAGAATATCGTAAAATCTTATGGAATCGTACAGCCCATTTTTTCACTCAAACCACATTATTGATTTTAGTATCTATCGGTCCCGAAACCTTGTTATCTTTATCTGTGCGTTAAGAACATCTGTGGTTGGTGAACTATATAAGCAGTATGAGATCTAGGAAAGCTGAATAGATCTTGCACTGCATTCGGTAAAGATACTATTGCCGGCATCTGCAAAAAGCAATATTATATTCCTTGTCCTCTCTTTATAAACAAAATAATAATTAAACTGAAAAATACAGGCATTTTTCCTCTGAATGAATTAGATTGATTTGCCGTACATGTCCCAGCATGAATATCTAGAACTGTTCTATACAGTTTTAATGATCTTATGATCCTGATTATGATAAGGGAAGTTTTACTACTAACTGACAAGCCCAAAATAGTGCCAGGTATGGCAATAATATGCGTGTTAGTGTGCTATATTTTTTTTATTTGACGGCCTTACCTCAAGGACTGTAAGATAAAGACAATGATTGTTATATATATATCATCGTCACTAGCAACATCTGTGAGGGCTTAGCTGCAGCTTAAATTTTTGTTTTAAGTGGAAGCAAAGCATAACTGCGTTAAGGAATATTCCGACTGAGTTGCATTGTAAATTGTAATTAGGTACTATAAGTTTTTATTAATTAATACTACATTCATTTAACAATAACAAATACGTCAGATACGCTGGGTATATTCTCGAAGATGTACTATAAACAAAAGAATATAAAATCATATTACATCAGATTTGTATGTTAAGTAAAGTTATCGTTATAGCGGCATCTACAAGGAACAGTTTGATTTTCCGTGCGGCTCCTAAGATTTTCTGTCTGAAAAACCGGCAAAGTGCGATCTAGTATTCACTCGAGCGATATAGTAGAGTTCCTCATCGCAAGTACCCGTAAAATACCCCAAACACAATTGTATCTAAATTTGAAGAATAGTCATATTTTTATCTCATATTATCTTATATTTTAATAATTATTCATATAACAATTACACATCTAAGAAAAATTATACATTTCAACTTTTTTATAAAATAATACGGGTTAAAAATAAGTCAGATAGCTCCGACTAACCGAATTTACCTTATAAACAAAAGCTATTGACATTAAATTTCTGTTATTTATTGCAAAATTCGAATACATCAATTATGAATAAAACTATTTTTAAAAATTTTCAATAACATTTACACACCATTGTTATGGTAGAATGTTTAAACCTATTTTTTAATATACTATCAGCTGTGATTTCTACAACATTCTAGTAAAATAATGTTTTGATTTGATTTAGTTTCTCTCTGACTTATGTGTGAGTTCCTAATGCGTGAGATTAGAGTGCTTGGATAGTTGACTGGTGTAGCATACTAGAATGAAGAAAAAATATAAGGAATTAGTATATCTGATGAAGATTAACGTTAATACCGATGACAGGAAAAGTGAAGAGTAGTAGACCAAGTAGGTACCTTATAACTTATAAAGATTAACGAAAAGCATATAACAACAAATGTGCATGAATTTGGACTGATATAGAAGAGGAAGACCAAAATAGGCATGAATGGAATGAATACGTAAATAAGGATTTGGTGCGAACTTAGTGAGTTCTGAGATTACGAGAAACAGAAAAGATAAAAGACAGGAAGAAGAGTCCCAAATGTGTCATAAAGATAAACGACTTCATTTTCGTTATAACAAATAATAAACGAGGTAAGTTGAGTTACTGGCAGCAATTTGTATTGCCACATTAGTATTCCTTTCTTGTACCAACAAAGATAATTACATGAGGGTAGAAAAATGTTCGTATTTCAGCTTTTTAGCCGGAAAATCGGAATAGCTGAGAAATGTGGATCTTTTGGAAACCAATTCGATGAAGGTATTCAATATCAGTAAATACAGATTTAAGAAGCAGTGCTAGCCGAGCGGTAATAGCTAAGGACTGCCGTGCCGCAGATCCATGATTAGTTCAATAGTGTTAAGTCAAGAGTCAATAGTGTTAAAGACCTTGGAGTAACCTTTGACCGCGGTCTCACCTTCCATGACCACATATCTGACCTCGCTAAAACGTCTTATGGCTAGGATATTCGAAATCAACCTATTTTTGATTCACCCGTAAACAATGAAATATTCATTATTTTGATCTGAAAAAAATATATGTTGTAGTTCAATATGCTTGCTAAATTATTTTCTCGTTCAAAACACGATAATTACAACTTCACTCGATCATAAAAAATCACGAAAAGAGAGAAATTTTGATCGTTTTTTAGGTCATACGTATAATATATTAATCTTTTACTATAAAAAAATATGTCAAAAAACAGGCAATGATGTTTAGAAGAACATTTTGTGGTTACTTTTTCTCAAAACGGTTTATTTATTTTTAAATACAATATTATATAACAGAGCGCCCCGTCTGGCTTGGACAATCTCCTCCTTGATTCCGACCTGTGCCGCCACGCCGTGCACACCTGTCTACAGCTCCGCCAGTATCTCCCAGTGAGACCGCAATAGTCCCCGCACTATTGCCGTCTCACTCGGGTCATCGTTCCGACGCTAGTTGCAGACCAGTGCCTTGGAATACGCAGTCCTGACGAAGTTTTTGTTTTGTGTGCAGAAGCTGAGCAGCCGCCGAACGCCGAGCAACGCGAGCTACGAGCTCGCCGTGCCGTCGCGCAGAGGCGCTCTAAGACGTCTGGCATTACCACCTACCCAGTCCCTTGTTTCGGACGAACAACATCATATCGGGCTGGTGGTCTTGCTTCGACCGCACTTTTCGGTGCGCATTTCACCACTTTACTATCCGACACAACATAGTAACAGTCGCGTAACAACACACTTTGTGCTGTTAAGCGACGTCGTTCAGGCGTGGGGTAGCGTCAGCCAAACCCGTCTGAACGATCAAATCCGCCATTTGCTGCGGTCGCAGTGTGACACCCTACGGTGACAACGGCCACTGTTGTTGTTTTGGTTTAACCTTGCACCGTGGCCTTTCCCGCTTCACGGGTCAGCCGAAGCAAGCTGGGCTCCGAGATTCTGGCCTTGGGGTCACCCCTAGTCAAACCCGGAGTAGCGCTTAGGAGCACCCCTCTCCGCCGAGAAAAAAGCTCGGAGAGGGTACACAACTAGGGCACACCATAGGTACTCACTCCCTCTCACACAAGTGAGCTCACGAGTTGCGAGAGGGAGACAGAACCCGTTAGGCCATCCTGAGTATTCCCCTCAGGATGCAACGTCCCTCTAACGGTGAGGTGGAGGTCCTTCAGACCTTCGCCCTCCGCTACCCCGAACTCTACGCTGATCATCAGCAATCGCTTAACGATGCAGAGAGTGCCCGCCTCACGGACACTCTCATCGCTCCCTCCGGAATTCCAATTCCGGAGGCCATCGTCCCTCCTCTGACCCGGTCCTTCTCAGAGGACAGCCCGACTTCGCCCGCTCCGGGCCCTGACAACAGACGCACGGTGGCAGCCCCTCCCCGTGAGAGGTCTCGCTCGCGCTCACCGATCGGGAGGCCAGCGAGCACCCGTCCCTCCATCGCCGTTGTCGAGCCCACTTCGGACTCCGAAGCGGAGATGGAGGTAGATCCGAGTCGCGCCTTACGCACTGACTCGGACTCAGATAACGACGGCTATACCGTCGTAGATAGAAAGCGCAAGCGTGCTCCTAAAGCCGCTAGTTGCGCAACTTCCGCCCCTCCCGCCAAGGCACCCGCTAAGGCCCCCGCCTCCGGCAAGAAGCCGACCCCCGCCCCGCGCCCCGCGTCTCCTCCCTCCGCTCCGGCCACCACTGCCGCGTCCCCTCAGGACGCGAGCGCGCGCCGCGAAAAACCGCCTCCGCCCCTGTTCATTCAGGACAAAACCAAATGGGACATGCTGTCCCGTTTAGTTTCGGATCGTGGGATCCACTATACTAATGCCCGCTCCACGCAGCAGGGCATTAAAGTCCAAGTTTCCACCATTAGCGACCACAGAGCGCTAACTAAACTCCTCCGCCACGAGAGCATAAGTTTTCACACTTATGCGCTCGAAGAGGAGAAAGTCCTCCGAGTGGTCATCCGCGGTGTGCCCAAGGAGGTACATACCGATTCGGTATGTGCCGACCTGAAGGCACAAGACTTCCCCGTACATGCAGTTCACCGCATGTACAGCGGGAAGGACCGCAGCCCCTACGATCTAGTACTCGTAGTACTAGATCGTACTCCTGAAGGCAAGGCCATTTTTAATTTAAAAAAGGTCTGTGGCCTCTCAGGACTCGATGTCCAAGCCCCATACAAGAATGGGAGTCCCTCGCAGTGCCATAACTGCCAACTATACGGGCACGCCTCCCGTTTCTGCTTCGCTCGCGCTAGGTGCGTTAAGTGCCTAGGCGATCACGCGACAGCAGCGTGCACTCGCACCCGTGATTCGCCGGACCCACCCAGCTGTGTTTTATGCGGTGCTCAAGGGCATACCGCGAATTACCGTGGCTGCCCTAAAGCACCACGAGTGAACCACAGGGTGGCAAGGCATAGGCCGACCCGTCCCTCTTACGACCGTTACCAACGGGTAAGCCCTAAATTAACGGTAGTACCTGCCTCACAGGTAATACCCGCGCCGCTCCCAGCCCGTAACGCATGGTCTAAACCACCCAGTATGGTTAAGACCGTCGCTACCGCCCGCGCCCCGGCCCGCGCGCCCGCACCCGCGCCCGCACCTGCACCCGCCCGCGCCGCGGCCCCTGCCCGCGCACCGGCCCCGGCTCGCCCCGCGCTCCCGGCACCCGTCGCCAACCCCATTCGCGCGCCTCCCCGCGCCGCTTCCCGGCCACAAGCTCCACCTATGCCATTGATGGCTGCCCCTCTTCAAGAGGCAATCAACCTAGTCAGCGATCTGGCTATGTCGGTTGACATCAATGAGGTACAAGAGCTATTCCACAAGATGCAATACGCTCAATCCCCAGCGGACGTGATCCAATACACATTGGAACACGCGAATTTACTTAGCGCCCTTAAGCGCTTCGTTCCCCAGGCCCCTCCCCAGTACAACCACTATGGGTAGTACAACCGAACGCACGAAACCGTACTCAGTTTCGTTAGCGTCATTTAACGCTGACGGCCTCTTCAGACAACGTGACCTCGTCCACGACTTTTGTTGTACCCACCTTATCGATATCATATGCGTGCAGGAAACCTTTCTAAAACCGGGGAAGGCGAACCCTAGGTTTGCCAATTACAGAACGGTACGTGATGATAGAGTGAACTCCCGTGGGGGAGGCACTCTTATCTATTACAAAAGGTCCCTGCACTGCATTCCCCTACCTACCCCAACTCTTGTTAATATGGAAGCATCTTGTTGCCTCCTAGCTATGACTGGTCATCAACCTATAGTCATAGCATCCTGTTACCAAGCTTGCAAAAAGCCGATCGTCCGAGCTGACTTAGAAGCCCTATTCTCATTAGGAAGCGCCGTCATTCTGATTGGCGACTTCAACAGTAAGCACATCCTATGGAATTGTAACGTCAACAATCCCAGAGGTATTGCACTTGAAAACCTAATCGCAGAACTTAACTTTGACATAATTGCGCCCACTGAGCCCACTCACTACCCTTATATGGAAGACCACCGATCTGACTTGCTTGACATGGCACTATTCAGAGGCGTAACACTCCGGTTACGCTCCATAGAAGTGGTTCACGAGCTTCACTCTGACCACCGACCCATTATACTGCGACTAGGTCCCGACCCAACGACTGACCTCCCCCGCCCCACTAAGACGATAGTGAACTGGAAGCAAGTAGGCGATGCCCTAAAGGCTATCAGTTCACCGGACCTAGACAAGATCCCTGACGACATCCTGACAAAAGATGACGTAACCCTTGCGATCGATTCGTTCACCAATCACCTCTCCACCGTAGTAGGTGCATCCGCAAAGGAGGTCATAGTGCCGGACGACCGGCGCCTTGTCATTCCAGCGGATGTGAGACGATTGGTGACGGAGAGTAAAGCAGTGACCCGACATTACGACTCTTACCCCAGTAAAGAGAACAAAACTAGGAAACGCCACTTTGAACGCATGGTTCAAGGTCGCATGTCTGAGTTGCGTGATCAACAATGGGGCGATAAACTTTCAAACCTCGTGCCAAGCCACCATGCTTATTGGAACTTGGCGCGAAGTATGAAAGGTAGTAACCATAACGACATGCCTCCCTTATACAGACCAGTCCCACTAGTCCCAGCGTTCTTTGACGAAGACAAAGCTGAGTGCCTAGCTGATAGCCTAGAGGCTCAGTGTTCCCCTAACGTAGATCACGTTGACCAAGCTCACCTCGATTCGGTGGATGCTGAAGTCGAACGTAAAAGCTCTGTGGTCACCTCTGAACTCCCACCTGCCACCTTAGCGACTTACGCTGAGGTGGCGAGACTGATCAAGGCCCTCCGACCGCGCAAATCCCCCGGTGCCGATGGCATCTCCAACAGGGTTCTTAAAACCCTCTCTCCTCCTCTCATCCATCTCCTAGTCAGCATCTTCAATGCTGCTATGAGCCACTGCTTATTCCCAGACACCTGGAAATGTGCAACTGTCATTGGCATTCACAAACCAGGCAAAAGCTCATCTGACCCCACCAGTTACCGCCCAATCAGCCTCCTCAGTGCCTTAGGCAAACTTTACGAGCGGTTACTTGCAAACCGCCTCCAGTCCCATGCTAAGGAACACCACCTTATCCCAGATGAGCAGTTTGGCTTCAGACCCGGACACTCATGCGTCCAACAGGTGCACCGCCTCACGGAGCACATCATTGAGGGCTTTAACAAGTACCCCAAACCCCAGACCACGCTAGCAGTCTTCCTCGACGTGGCGAAAGCTTTTGACAAAGTCTGGCACAATGGCTTGATTTACAAGCTATACCAACTTGGCGTGCCAGAACGTCTTGTGCTCATCCTACAAGACTTCCTTAAAGCCAGAAGCTTTCGCTATCGCGTGGAAGGCACCCTCTCCTCCCCCCACCCAGTCAGAGCCGGAGTCCCGCAGGGCTCCGTGCTATCACCCATTCTCTTCGCGCTGTATACCAGCGACATCCCACGCTCTCAGCCAGACGTCCTATTGGCCCAATACGCGGATGATACCGCTATTTATACCACTGGGTGGCGTATCAGCAGAAAGTCCATTTTCGCCCTCCAACGGGCCATCACCGAGATCGGTGACTGGTTCCGTAAATGGCGCATCGCGGTCAACCCAGTTAAAAGTGCAGCTATGTACTTTACTGAGAAGACTCGCCCCCGTTACCCGCAACCTTTAACTTTGTTTGACCAACCCATCCCCTGGGTTAGTAAAACAAAATATCTCGGAGTCACCCTTGATCGGAATCTCACCTTTAGCGATCATATAACAACCGTCCGAAACAGAGCGGCCTTTGTAATGGGTCGCCTTGGTCCCCTGATTCGCAAAGAGAGTAAAATGTCTCTTAGTAATAAGAAGACACTTTACACTGCCTGCATCCGCCCCATCATGACTTACGCATCAGTAGTGTTTAGTCATGCTAGTGAGGCCCATCTCCATAAGCTTCAAGTCATTCAAAATCGTTTTCTTCGTAGTGCAACCGGCGCTCCGTGGTATGTCCGGAACACCGAGTTGCACTGCGACCTAAACCTTCCCTCTTTAGCGCAGTTCAATAAGGACTGCGCTCGCCGATACTTTGATCGAGCGCCCCACCACTCGAACCCATTGGTTGTCCAGGCATCGAACTACTCGACCGCCTCTTCTATCCCATTTTTCAAACCCCCCCGTCGCCGACCACGGCAGGTATTAGACGACCCGGATGACCCCATCGCAGTCATTACATTGGCAGCTTTAGCGTTATCCGCAAGTCGTCGAGGTAAAATCCCCAGGTGTGAGGTAATTAGAGGTCACACAATCAAACACCGAGCTCGCCGGCGAGCTCGAGGCAAAAACAAGGTCACGATAAATTGCTCTCCAAATAGTCAAAGAGTTTTATTCAGTAGGGCCCAATTGTGCAACACTGCAGTTGCACAGAGGCATTTTGCTCCGATCCCCCCCATGTCTCTCGACAGTGAGACAAGCCGAGGTCCGAACCACAGTGGTGCCCTTGAGCTCGCTGTCAACCCCTCCTATAATAGCGGTACGTTTTCGGCGTCCGCAGGAGACGGAGGTAGAAGGCGCTTTTCGCCTTCTACGCCCGTCTCGGGAGAAGTGCCTTCGGCACTTCTCCCTCCCGGGCTATTGTAGGGCCAGGCCCTCGCCCAAAACCCGGTGGAGCTGGACGACCGCACAGGCGGTAGCCAGCATCTATGTCCTCCCTAAACAAACAAACTCTGGCTTGATTCAGTCGTCTGTGAGACGTGTCTGAGGTAGCACCTGTGTCGCTTTTGCCGACTCGCTGCATTCCGTCACTAATCGATCGCTTTCCTGTTAGAGTTATTCGTTGTACTTGCAGTTTTAAAAATGTAGCTCATTTTTACGTTTTTAATATCACAGTATACACGTAACAGAAGTGTAACTAATAAACATAGGTAGATTTTTTGCTGTTTCTTTTACTTTGGTTTCCGTTTAAAGATACTTAGATCTAAAGGAGTATTTACTACAAAAAAAAACACACATGAAGAATAAGTACTTACATACCTAACTTTAAACTCGGTATTTTTAACCGAACGAGAACTTAGTTCGAGCGAGTTGCTTCAATTTTGAAAAAAATGCTTTCGTATGTCCGGTTGTTCTCTACAGGTCGCATTTCTTAACCGATTTCGACGAAATTTTGGGAACAGGTTTGATAGTTCAATATTTTTTTTTAATCAATTGAGTTTTTGTTTTTTTTTTCAAAATGACGGAGATATACATTATAAGGTGTTGAAAGTATGCACGCCTGCGCTAACTAAGTACTAAGTACAAAATCTGTCGCCAAGCACTTACCTATCGATGTGTTCAGCAATGTGTCCTTGAGAACCAGTAATTTTGCGTGGTGGTAGAGGATTATGCGAATGCGCACCTGGTAGCTACTACCCTCAAGTAGAAAATCTGTCGCCAAGCACTTACCTATCGATGTGTTCAGCAATGTGTCCTTGAGAACAAGTAATTTTGCGTGGTGGTAGAGGATTATGTGAATGCGCACCTGGCTAGCTACTACCCTCAAGTAGAAAATCTGTCGCCAAGCACTTACCTATCGATGTGTTCAGCAATGTGTCCTTGAGAACCAGTAATTTTGCGTGGTGGTAGAGGATTATGTGAATGCGCACCTGGCTAGCTACTACCCTCAAGTAGAAAATTTGTCGCCAAGCACTTACCGGTCTGTTCCGCTATGTGATCATCTTGAAAACCAGTAATTTTGCATGGTGGTAGAGGATTATGCGAATGCGCGCCTGGCTAGCTACTACCCTCAAGTAGAAAATATGTCGCCAAGCACTTACCTATCGATGTGTTCAGCTATGTGTCCTTGAGAACCAGTAATTTTGCGTGGTGGTAGAGGATTATGCGAATGCGCGCCTGGCTAGCTACTACCCTCAAGTAGAAAATATGTCGCCAAGCACCGACTACTTACCTATCGATGTGTTCAGCTATGTGTCCTTGAACAGACAGACATCGGGCACTAATAAATACGGCTCCATTTTGCGTTTTGAGTTCGGAACCCTAAAAACAATGTATCCGAACCAAAACTAATAAAAATAGGTACTTATTGTGAAACGCATATTATTATTCTATAAGGGTATAAAAATGTTCACAAGGACAAAACAATTATTTAGATGCAGTTAGCTGCTGGATTTAGTAGCAGATACCTAAAGTTGATCAATTAATACACTATGACGCTAATAGCGTGCGGCTGGGGACATCGAGCGAGCGACCTGTCGCGCGCTGTGCGACTAGAGCGCAGCGCTGCGTAGTGTTAATAGCCCGCAACTCTCGGACGCTAAATTTGCCTACTGATTGAGAATAAACTAGCCTTATCAGCGGTTAGGCTTTGTGCTGCGAAATGCGCAAGATTTTGTGAACCCGCAAGTGCTTAGAACGCTATATAACTCTCTCATTCGCAGCAAACTCGAGTCAAGCGCTTGCGTTTGGAGCCCACATCACGTCACCTACACGCGAATGCTGGAAAAGGTCCAAAAGCCTTTTCTGAGGTCATTGTACAAGGAACTGTACGGCTATTACCCTTTCATGTACCCGACAAAGTTCTTGCTGGGCCAGCTCGGCTACAACTCACTTGAGTTGAGAAGGACGCTAGGTCAGCTCATTGTTGGTTACAAGGTGCTGAGAGGGTTACTAGATTCCGTGCAGCTTCATGACCTTATGTGCACGCTATTTGTGCCGCACGACCTATGGACTCCGGCAAATAGGCGCGGTAAGGCACATGACCTTTTCCATGTGGACGCTGGTCGTACTGTTGCGCGCTGTATGTCCTCGTTAGTTAGGATTCACCGCCATCTCAATGCAGTTCTCGCGACCAACACTGAATGTGACATCATGATTGACTCATTGAAAAATGTCTGTGAAATATTTGCCAAATATTGTGAGAATTTACCCGACCAATGGAACCGATGTACAAATGGAGATAGCTCACTGGAGCTGGACAATTTTAATAATTTTGACTAAGTAATGATTTTTCTGTGTTTTTGTTCTGTATTTGTTATTATGTCGTGCTTTGTGACGTAACGTTTAAATTGACCATATATGAATTCTAATTAATTTTTGTGAGGTAAATGTAACTGATTGATTTCGTTTTTATCTCAATAAATAATAATTTAATTTAATCAAATGATTCGAACCCCACCGCCGGCTTGAGCTTCACCGCACGGTAGATGGGCATTTTGCGAATACTCGCCTGGCTAGCTACCAGCATCCATAAGAATATCTGTCGCCAAACACCTAAAGTGTGTGCCGGCAGCAGTTCTTGAGAGCCAGTGATAGTTTACTTATCAATTGTATGTCTCAAGGTGACCGCGCAGTGCAGTTTGTCACGAGTCTCGTAAGATATGAAGTATATCTTATTTGTGTGTGATTTTTAAGACTCCCTTCCCTGTACAGATTTGAAATTTGGGGTACTATCTAGGTTCTTCACTTGGGTGGGGAACGGGCATTTCCTATGGCCCCGCCCTTCACCTTTTAATAGATTTACATATTTTTTTTGGTCCAACATAAAGCATCCTTTAAACGTAATGTATTGAACAGTTTCCGAGGTAAAACGATATCTATTCAATTTTATTTCTTTGGGCATGGTAATAATACCATGGGAAACCTTTTCAACAGCAGAATACAATTATCATAGAGCTCGTATTCGTCTAAAGTGTTGCTATGTATGCAGATGGTGCCTACCACCACCTATTTTAGACAGAGTTGATAATTCATGTGTCGCTGGAAGTCATCTTCTAGAAGTTATCAAAATTGAACACAAAAGTCAATTATAATGACTATCATTAAAATTTAATCAATAATTATTCATTTTTGGGAGCTGAAGTCGGTTCCATTTTTTGTAAAAAAAAAATGTTCAATGTTTTTTGTAAAATTTTTTTTTTCAATCTTTTTAGTGTAACTCAAAAACGGCTTGACCGATTTTGATGAAATTTAAAATGAGACCAAACGACAACCATCATCTTTCAAACAAAAAAATAATTTTCAAAATCGGTTCACCCAGTCAAGAGATCTGAGGTAACAAACATAAAAAAAAAAATACAGACAAATTGAGAACCTCCTCCTTTCTTGGAAGTCGGTTAAAAAGAAAAAAAAAAACCACCAAAATTTCATTCGCAAGCGTTATACGAATTTAAATTTGAACCGAATAAGAACTACCATAATTGTCTGCTTCAAATTGCTTAAGTTTTTTCTTTTCTGTGAACGTATATATTTTCTCAAATTGCTACACACGCCACAACTACATATTTCATTCACATTCACATATTCATTCAAATCAATCCTTCCTATGAGTAGTAGTAGTAAGTTCTGCTCCTTTATCGCAAATACATTCGAATATATATTTTAAGTTATACAGGATAAGAACTGCTATTTTTACATTCTCAAATGTTGCACGAATTTGGTTTTTATCGTTAAAAATAAGAAATACTATTAGTTCATTCGCAAGCGTTATACGAATTTGAATTTAAACCGAATAAGAACTACTACAATACAGACTATTTTAGTGTAGATAATTTGTATAGAAACGGCACCATAATCATAGCTGGTAACTTGCAGATCTACTTGCTCCTCGACTACAATACTCAATTATACCGGAATCCTCAAAAACCTTAAATTGAGGGTAAGGCTCTAATCTACAGCTTTTGTTACAAAGTGATTTCTTGTTCCGGCCCTTCACCACAAAACATTCAATTTGTGTTTCACCAACAATTTATCATTCCTTTTGTTCATTTCCGGTAGCAGAAGTGCTCGAAGTGGAGTTAGCCTGGTCGTAGTCGATCACCAGCTTTAGCAAGGTTTATTTTTGTATTCTTGTGCCGGAACAAGCAGGATCCCACCCACAGTTGTTCAGTCTCATGTGCCCGTATTTTTATTGTTTCTCCATGACTGCTGCCGGGACACACTGTTAGGTGCTTCTACTTGAGGGTGGTAGCTAGTCAGGCGAGCATTCGCAAAATGCTATGCGGTGAAGTTCAAGCCGTCGGGGGGCATTCCATAGCTATTACCGCTCGGCCATCATTGCTTCAAAAATTGCGTTTTTACTCACTACTTGGGTAGGTGACTCTTTGTGGATTTACCACCGAGCGCTTCCGTGCTTCGAATGGCACGTTAAGCCAGCGTCGGTCATAGTTTTTTTATTTTTTTTTTATTGCTGATAGGTATGCCTTTGTGACCACAATCTCACCTGATGGTAAGTGATGATGTGGTCGAAGGTGATAGCAGGCTTAACCTAGAATTACTGGCTCTCAAGGACAGCTACCGGAACACACCGTTAGGTGCTTGGCGACAGATTTTCAACTTGAGGGTGGTCGCTAGCCAGGCGGGCATTCGCAAAAATGCCCTTCCACCATGCGGTGAAGCTCTAGCCCGCGGCGGGATTCAAACCATGGACCTGCTGCGTGGCAGTCCATAGCCAAAGCTACTGAGCTATCATTGCTTATATAGTTGTAGTAGTAAGGCATTTGAGGGGCAAGAAAACTTGACACTTTGCATAGTAAGTAGTAGATCATTTTGCGAATGCACACCTGGCCACCACCCTTAAGTAGATAATCTGTCACCAGGCACCTAACAGTGTGTTCCAGTAAGTCATAGAGAGTCACCTTCTCACATCCCGTGCCGTTGAACAAGTGCCTCACCAGTACGAGGTCTTTCCCATAATCACTTCTTGGGGATCGCAGAGTAAGATACTTGTTCGTCTGAAGGCGCTGCTGCCAATTATCTGATATTTTTCCTTGCGTCGCCTCTTAAAAATTTTTTTAACGTTTGATAAGCTAGCCTTTGACCACTATCTCAACTGACGGTAACTGATGATGTGGTCGAAGATGCAGGGTAACCTAGAATTACTGGCTCTCAAGGACAGCCGCAGGAACATACCGTTAGGTGCTTGGCGATTTTCTACATGAGGGTGTTAGCTAGCCAGGCGGGCATTTGCAAAATGCACTACCACCATGATATAACGATTGCCATCCTAAGAAAGAGGGAGGGGAGGGGTGCAATTATCGCCCACGGGGAACCTTACCTTCTAGTATCACTTATATCAATATTTGAGATGAAAGGCTAACATAAAGATAAGATTTATGTCATTGCGTGACATTACTTCTTAGTTGAGACAAACACAGATACGGTATCCGTTAGAAAATTAGTCCACCGTACATAATAATTCAGCGAAAAGCATTCAAGACTCATCTAAGATTTCATACGATTTTCCTCCATATATCTTTGGGTTACAGTCTACATTCCCATGATTCCATTTCCATCAGAAGGTGAAATTCTAATTTAAGTTTAAGTTCCAAACAGTTTACGAGTTATGGTTAGGTTAGTCTGTCTCAAATAAGAAACGTAATGAAAGGTTTTTTTTTATTTATTTTTTTTTTTAACAAAATTGGCTCCCTGTTTCTAAATTTATATTTGACGTATGTCAACGGTTCAAATCACGCAAATATGCGCTATTTGCACAACGAAAACTGTCGATTCATAAAGTAGAAATTAGAAAATCTGTCGCTAAGCACCTAACGGTGTGTTCCGGCAGCAGTCTTTGAGAGCTAGTGAAATTACGAGCACATGAGACTTAACAATTATGTCTCAAAGTGACGGGCGCAGTGCAATTTGTGACTTGTGACGAAATGCATCTGGTATAGGCAGAGGTTAGTCCACTTAACATCAGGTGAGCCTCGAGCTTGTTACGTCAAAATAACATAAAAAAAACTACTTGCGCCCAATAAATTACTGACGAAAGGTAATGAATAGATTCTTATTCTTTACTTTGCGGAAATCCTTATTTAATAATAACAAATATATTTTTAAAAGTATCTGAAGAAAACATTAAATAATAGATCGGGATTAGTCCTGTTGTTATTATTAAACATCTCGTGTCGACCGTGCGCTCGGTGAGTCAAGACCTCCTGAAGATGCTTCGTTTAGAAGCGAGACTAGTCGAATATTCTTCCGGTTAGGCTGCGTGGCGTTTGTGACGTCACGTAGGCTTAACAGGAAAATTAGGCGGGATTGTCACTAGATATATATGTTTTATACTTTTTTTAGGGTTTCATTAAAATATTATTTAATGTTTTCTTAAGATAATTTTAAAAATATTATTGACGAATTGCGGCCATTCTATGCTCAAATATCGCGTCAGGTAAGATTTAAAAAGGATTGTCAGTAAGAAACGTCAGTAGTTAATTGCGACAAGATCTGAAAATTACGAGATAAAACCTTCATGCGCATATATAATACGAAAGGAAGGTGTTATTATTCTACGTAAATTTTACGAGTTAAGAAGCATCAGGTTTTAATTTGAGTTTTTAAACTGTTTAAGCAAATTTTGCTCCACGTTAAGAAAACAATTCAACAATTTTTAGGTTAGCCTGAAAAACATCTTCGATCATCATCACTTACCATCAGGTGAGATAGTGGTCAAAGGCTAACCTATCAGGCATAAAAAAAGTTCGATATTGCAGTAAAAATTATTTTTATGATGAGAGTTAATTAAAAATTATTACAACCTCTACCAAAAAACAAAAGAAGTTTCTCGTAGCGTCGTCGTAGTACTAAGACGCCTATAGTAATTTAGATTGAAGTTGCTTCTTAACCGACTTCCAAAAATGGAGGAGGTTCTAAATTTATCTGTTTTTTTATGTTTGTTACCTCAGAACTCTTGACTGGGTGAACCGATTTTGAAAATTCTTTATTTGTTTGGTCCCATTTTAAATTTTATCAAAATCGGTCCAGCCGTTATTGAGTTATACTCCAATAACTGAAAAATATTCACCTATCTTGATGATATAGTCGTTGACAATGAATCACAATCGATCCTGTAAGTAGAAAGGGTCACTAAAAGGGGTGAAACATTTTTTTTACCAAAAAATTGAACCGACTTCAACACTCAAAAGTTTGAAATAACTTGTTGAAGTCGGTACTATGATAATTCAAATGTACCGATTATCACAATATTGTGCGCATGGTACCGACTTCGAAAAGTTATTTCAAACTTTTGGGTGTTGAAGTCGGTTCCATTTTTAGGTCATTTTTTTTTTAATAAACTTTTATGGGACGGTTCCTAGTTCTTAGCTATGTATATATAAGTATTACGAAGAGATGATGAGCCGTTTCGAATATAATTAGATTGAAACATAGCCTAATACTCTATATTAACAATATTAAACAACACATTCCCATACCTATAAAAATGATAAATTTTACCACGAGCCAAAGTTAAGTAAAAAAAATCTATCGTCGAATTTTGTATGAAGATTAAAAAAAAAATTGAAATATTCTACATCCGGATACGAACATGTGACAGTCCGTCTCTCGAGACGGTGTAGTGTATGACTCAAATATGGTCAACATGTTAGTATTAAGATATTGCTGCCTACTCAAGTTAGTATTAAGATATTGCTGCCTACTCTGTTGCACTTCTATTTAAACTAACTATAGCAACAACTCATCTTTGCACAAAGTAGGCAACAGGGTGAACGTGTTATATAAGGAGTATGAGTCTTTAGATATTATATATATATATATATATATTTACACAAGCGTATACTCAGTAAGGCAGCTGCTGAGCAGCAAGTCTTTGATCAGCAACTGGATTAGTAATATTTATCGTACTTAATTTATATTTTTCAAGCCGGTATTTGTATGAAGTGACGCGACGTCTTACGTAGGCGATTCAAAGCGAACGCGATTGCGAAGCGATTCGATGCGGTGAGACGCGAATTCAATGCGATGCGGTGCGACGCGGCGGCTTTGTCCTACATGCTCGCGAATCGTACCGCACCACCGCTCACCGTTCAGTGAACACTGTATAATGTTATGGACGGACGCAAGCAAATGTTATTGGAAAATTAATTTCTTAAATAACATATATTGAAGAAGTGTGTACGGCAGGAAAGTTAAACTAACATTTTGTTCTTAGAAAGGCATACTTATGGGGAATTTCACACAATTTGTATGAAGAATTACGGACCCAACCCTCATATTCAAGAAATATTGTTGAATATTGCCTTCAACGTTTACCCTTTCCTTTAATCCCATAATATAGGAGATGTTTTTGGATAGAATTAATTAAAATGTCTACTTTCGAAATTTTTTCAACGGTGGCACCGCAACCAAAACGCCCAAATATCAAACCAACTGATCGCGTTTGCTTCGTTTCGCGCCGCGCCGTACCGCACCATACTTGCGTTCGGTCAAGTAGGCCACTTATATAGGTAATTGACTGTTTGTTGTTTTTTCGCCGCGCCGCGCCGCTTCGCGTTCGCATCGAGATCGCTCACGCAAGACGCCGCGTAAGCAAAGAAGGTGTTAGTTCTTATTGTTTCTTTTGTCCGTATTGTTTGATTTGCACCGGAAAGAATGCTCACGTTATGTTTATATAAACTGTTACATAGACGCGAGGACCTTCAATTGGCTGAATGGTGCTTATTTTTTAGATACTATAGTGTAAACGAAAGCTGTAGGTCTTCCTATAAATAGATTAATAAAAAATAAATAAAAATAAAATTAGAGACTTTCATCATGTAGCCACCAAGAGCAATACACGTTCTACTAAAACATAGTATTAAATTATACTCCATAATCAACAACTTTCATCATCTACCCAAGGCAAACCTAAGTTACAACAAGCCCCAAATTACTACATATAAACGATATATTCTCTTCCCCGTGGGGTGCCAGCTTGGAATTCCTCCCCATGTCATCCCGTGGGTGTCGTAAAAGGCGACTAAGGGAATATACTAGAAGGTGGGCAGCAGCGCCTACAAAAGTACTGTCATCTTACACTGCGATCCCCAAGACGCCAGCCAAGCGTGGGGATTATGGCAAATACCCCCTTAATAGGGGAGGCTGTATTCAGCAGTGGACGATCCGGCTGATACAGTACAGTATATTCTATATCATTCAGAGCTACCGTCAAGTACAGTCATAGTTATTTTTTTAATTTTCATATTCTGATAGTCCAGCCTCTGACCACTGTCTCATCTTATGCTGAAATGATGCAGTCCAAGATCTTGTTGAGGCTAACTTGAAGTTACTGGCTCTTGAATATTCCGTTGAGTGCTTGGCAACACATTTTCTGCTTGAAGGTGGTAGCTAACCAGAGATCACCCCTAAACTGCCACCTTGCTATAACAACTGCTATTCTAGACAACAACTGGGACCGACGGCTTAACATGCCCTCCGAAGCACGTGCACGCTCAGTAGGAACTACTAATAGCGATTAACCACCCAAGTCATGACCGCAGCGGACGTTGCATTGATTAAGAACGGCCAGGGAAGCATCTCCGGTATTAGCGCTTTAAAACAGGCGTCAATATTAATATGTAAACAGGTCTTACTGACTAGTAACTCAATAGCAGTCTGGAGATCGAAATTATGCCCTTTAGACACCATTTAGCTTGCTCCTATTACACGAAACCACAAACCAGGTACCATAAAGTGGGCGCTTTGAAACCTCTGTCAACTTTTGCGCTGGGAACCTTTTGGCGTTGCTAGCGCAGCTTGCATAGTTGCTCTAAAGCGATCAACTAAGCAATGTTACGACTTGGAAGGGTGCCTTCTTTTTTTGTCTGTCCTTCTCGCGGTGCCTCTATAATACTTTTTTGCTGAAGGTTGCAGCAGAATGTACAATATTTCAGTATTCAAATTTGTGATAAGCCTTCATAAGAGTGTCGTAGACGCCTAAATTGTATTACCGACTTTGGCCGACAATGTTGTAGTACTGAGCGCTTACGTAATTTGGGTCTCGATCATTGTCTTTTAATATGGCAGTCGTTATAGTAAGGTGGGGCATTGTACACGCATTCGCAGTAACACCCTCAAATAGAAAAACTGTCGCCAAGCACCTAACGGTTAGTTTCTTTGACAGCTATCTCACCTGATGGTAAGAGTGTTCTGGCAGCTGTCGAAAGCCAGTAATTATAGGTTTGTCTGTACAAAATTTTTAGTAAGATATTAGTAGATCAGGGGCTAGCTTTGAGCCCAACTATAAACATAACATAACCTCTTCGGAGAATACGTGACACTATATTATGTTTTACGATCCATAAGTTCCCAAAAAGGTTTTATCCTACTTATGAGTTTTCCCTAAATACTTTGGTGTTGCCTCATATTAGTAACAACTTTACCGACAACCTAATAAAAGTTTGTAATGCGGCAAGTCTTCACCCTTCCGAAGTGGGGTCATGCGTGAGGGCTTAAGGTGACCCTTAAACAAGGGTTACTTTGACATCAGACGGGCTTAAAAATAATTTAATTTCTGCTCTCGAATTGTCGTAAAAGGTTTTTGTAGGCTAACACCATCTTCTCGCCCTTATTCCAATTAGGTAGGGTCAGTACAAAACGCCACGTGTAAAAAAGTGGCTTCGGTTGTATGACTTTTTTATTTATGTAAAGAAAATAATGTACATAGGTACGTTATTTCTTTATTTGTCATTTAAATTTGGCGCGCTTCACGCCGTCGGTAAATCAATCGCGCCATCATCGCTTTATAAAAACAATCACGCGGGCGGTAAAGTGCACTTTAAACTGTGTCGGTAAAACAAGGTAGTTCATTATATTATTATGATGAAAAACAATATGGAGTTGAGTGCGCAAAGTACTGTGTGACTTATAAACTTACAAGTTAATGAGTGGTAAAAGGAATCGACTAAGGAATAAACTTTAAATGTCGTTTCTTTGTTTACAGGTAGGTTTGTAGGTTGATTGTGCAACACCTATTTGTAATGTTTTATGTGTTAGAACTAATTAAATAAAAACTTTGTTTACAGAGTAACACATGTTTATTTGATCTGTCGATCCATAAGAATAAGATAAATAACATATTACATTTATTTATGTGATTGTGACGTATCAAGCATGAGGCCTACCTGATGTTAAGCGAACTAAACCTCTTCCTATAACAGATGTATTTCGTCCGTACCAATTGCATTGCGCCCGTCACACTGAGAAATACAGTTGTTAAGTCTCATGTGCCTGTAATTTTCTGGCACTCAAGGACCGGCCAGAAGGACTTAGCGACATATTTTCCACTTGAGGGTGGTAGCTAGCCAGGCGAGCATTCGTAAAATATCCTTCCACCATGCGGTGAAGCTCACACGGCAGTGGGGATCAAACGCGCAGCATATTTTTTTGCTTATCACTATAATGTATAATATAGTGGTGAGGGGTGTAAATAGCCTACACCTGATTTGTACTTGCGTACAGTATAATAAGTTGGGGTCAATGGCGCCTAAAATTTATGGCTGACCTTTAGAGAAAATTGATGAACCTCCCTGAAAACACCAATACATACACAATGCAGTAGTAAATAGCCCACGTACCTTAAGCAATCCTCGTTTATGCCTACAAACCCTTCAAGTTGGGATTTACAGCAGACGTCGTTCTTGGCGTTCTTATATGGCGACCGGCCAGCGACACACAAATTCCAAATAATCGGGAGAAAGTCTTGCCCAAAATATATTTCACTCACTTCACTGTGATGTCCATACAATAATAAGTTTATACATTAGAGGTTATTTTATGCGTCTTCAAGTGTTCAATCAGATAAATAAAATTAATACAGAGCGGCGATGTGCGTTTTTAGCGAAGGAAACACGAATGTAAAGTTTACATTTTACCTCCTATACAAAAATATTCGTTGCGAGCGCCTTGTATGGCTTTTTGTAGGTAGATTATAACATCAAATATCTACCGAAATGACACTGCTAACGCCATCTCTGGGATCCGGTGAGCTAAAACTCAGAAAGCAGATGATACGATGGGCTCTGCAGCATATTGGCGCTATCCTGAAGGTTCATCAATTTAGAACTAACATATAGGAGTATTATATATGAGAAAGAAAATTATTACATAAATAAGGCATTGACGCTTCACCAATATATGTTGAAAGAGTTGAAGGTGAAATGCCGCGCGACTTATGCAATTTTTGCAAGTGATGGTACTATGCGTTGTATTAAAAATGTCCAATATCTCGCACCAATGTTATACATCGCCACAAAAATAACAGAAAAAATAAGGTATACCTAAATAGGTTATTGATGAGCCGCTGCAGACGGCTTGGGTGCGGAAAACAGCCCGCCTAACAAGTATCAAGTGCCTATATAGATTTTAATAAGCATTTCAAAAATGCAGCAGCTTGAAACAGGAATCGTAGAAGTATCAATTTGCAATTTAAGGAAAAACTTTCTTTGAGAAATTTATTTATTTTTTATATTTGGAAAACCAACAGCTATACTACTATCTATAACAATGAGTGAATACAACAGAAAGCCAATTACAGGTTTTCACTGATAGAAACTTAATGGAATTGGTATATGCGAACAAGTCACCATGTTCACCTAAAACCTGCACATTAACAATATTACAAAAAAAACGAGTAAACACTAATCTAAGAGAAATACAAGTACAAAACCTACCTAAATATTAAAGAAGCTAAAGGTTATGCACCTCCTTGCCTTTGGAATACTAGTATTGAATGGATCGATATCCAATAATTGAGTGTATCGATTAAAAGTTCTACTCGCTCGCACAATGAATGAATTCTGTCTATACTTAGTGGTGGCAACAGGAACCTGAAGTGTTTGATTAAACCTAAGAATTTTACATGGAGTAATGAAGGATAATTTGCTAAGTAGGTAAGGCAATCGGTGTCATTAGATATAATTTTTAAAATATATAAATAATCGGCAATAGCACGTCTGTTTTCAAGTGGCAAGAAGTAAATTTTTTTACAGAGGTCAGTGTGATTATGAGAATTATAAGGTATCCTTAGTTTAAAACATAAGAATCTCAAGAACCGTTTTTGTATACTTTCAATACGGTCTATATATTTGATATAGCACGGGTTCCATATTTGGGAGGCGTACTCAAGATGACTCCTAACAAACGTACTATAAAGAATTTTGATGGTCTTTATATTCGTAAAGCTCTTAGCTTACGCATGATGAATCCAAGTGATTTCGAAGCCCTGCTAACCATTTTATCAACATGGATGTCGAAGAGTAGTTTGGAGTCATGGTACACTCCAAAGTCCCGCATACTATCACTTTTAATAAAGTTTGTCCTTGTAAAGTATATCTTGTGGAAATGACAGTATGTTTCCGAGTGAAGGTTATAACTGAGCACTTAGTTGGATTAAGTTCAAGCTTATGGAGGTGTAGGGTAGTACCATTGTCACGGTGGCCATGAAGGGATGGCGGCTCTTGGAGCCACCAAATGAAAGAGGTGTATGTTCTTTAACGTCCCATCGTATAATTAAGACTGTATTAAGACCTCTCTAACTTACATTATTCATACCTTATATACTACAACAATTATTGGTTCTTATCTTAGTTAGTACGTGCTTAATATATGTAATCGAGGTTACCAGTAGAGACGTGCTGTTCTATATCTAAATCATCGTTTCTCATAACTATCTACGATCGCATAATCTCACGTGGGTACGTATCACCTACTTCCTACTTCATGTATCTACTACATCATCAACCTTTTTTTTTTTTTTTTTTAATATTTTGAACAATATTATACAAATTGAATCTAAACTTAGGTATCGCAGTTTAGTAATAAATAAACAAAAAATACATAAGGCATATACATATTACCTTATACCATACATTTATAATAAGTTCCTATTTTATACTAGATATGTCTTACTTGAGAAACGTTACATTACAATCAATCAATTACCTTAACATATTTTCAATTATTTATAGGTCTTGTCGAAATTACATTGAGTACAAGTGTCAACAAGAATAGCTTTAAAATAAATTTCGTCAGCTTATCACCATTTTATATATCCATCATTATTTTGTTTGGTGCTGACTTGCATTTTATTAATGCGCTGTTGACCAGTTCTTTGATTATAAAGGCATATGTGAAGCTCTTCCTTCCAAAAAATTAAATCAAATGCACCAAATGTGCGGAAGGCTTCTTTCTGAGAATTCCCTAATTCTCTTACAGAATGAAACTATTACTTGCAGCAACTCGGATTGCGAATATTGCTGATCAAGAATATTATTAGCTCATATTATTATATTTGCCATTCAAGGCAACAACCCTTGCCGTGAAATCAAAATGTCAACATTATTTTTTCATATTTAATTAGCTTTCTTTTTAAATTGACTTGCTCAGTGAATCATTAGAGTAATAAACACTCATGATTTTTACAGTATGTTGACCTTCTTCAGCTATTTGCTGATACTGCAAGATATGGACATTACATAATTGTTTCTAATGCTGACCTTCAGCTATTTGCTTTTATTGCAAAATACAAATTTTAAAATCAATCTCACCTAATAACTTAGCTGACTTTCAGAATTTGCTTATGGTGCAAAAGTGCATTACTCGGTCGTGACCATGACATTGGTATCACGACGTAAACATTGATACGATTACGTTTTAATTGCATATTAAATGCACATTGTATGGCTACAGTAGGTCAATATGACTTCAACTTTTTACTTGAATTGATTCTAAGTATCTAATTAGCCATTGGCAAACATTTTAGCCATTTTCTAATCCATCGGTATAATCTCTTAAATTCGCGACTTTAATAAACTTTGAAAGATTTATTGCCCTGCTTACACTATAATAATAATTTGGTTTTGTAAAGCAAATGGGCATTTTTTTTTTAAAGTACACTATATACTTCTAAGTTATACCTACTAAACGTTCGTCAAACCTTTCTTTACTTACAAAACTAACAAAATTGCTTTGCTTACTACTCAACCGTCCCTTTTTGACGCATATTTCGTCACACTTATTCATTAATTTGACGTCTTTTAATAATTCGTTATCATAACTCATTTTTAATCTTTTTTTCATACTAAAATCGTGTAACTTTATCTGTAATTCTTTTCTATTACTGAAAAACTCCATATTAAACTTGTCATAATTCATATTACATTTTTCTTCGTCTTTATTTACACATTGTAAGTCATCAGCATTACATGATTCATATTCCTTACACTGTTCGTGATAGCTTATTACTGAAGATTGATTAGGTCCTTCAGTAGTAGAACTCAACATTGACAAGTCCGTACATTTGTTTCCATATTCTTCAGAAATGTTTTCAGGAAACAAAATTGAAATATCGCATATTATATCATTTTCATATCTTTCCTTATTCGATTGTGAAACAACACTCTTCAAATGTAAACTTTGGCATGGTTCATTAGGCATGGTATCAGAATTCGTAACATTGTGTTTGTAACTGTCTTTAAAAGTGCACACATTATTAGAGGGCTGCTCAATACGCTGATCGCGAAAAACATGATTGCAGTCCAATGTGCTTGAATACAACACGGGTTGGCATCTGGGCCTACGTGATGTCACTGCGTTACATGATGTCTGTTCTGAATTCCTCATGTTTGTTGAATTATATTTTTTACATGGGAATGGTTTTACACAAGGATTAACATGATTATAATTATAGTGACTGTAATATCGCCGTTGAGAATTATTTTGCCGTGTCAAATTTAACATTGTATTTTCATCGATGGCTGTTTGTATGGCATCTTTTAAATATTGAAATTGTCTAGATTTTATTATAATTTGTATGTAGCCACTGTTAAGACCGTCGGCAAAGCTTCGTATCGTCATTTTTTCATTAATAGGGCGCAATATATTGAACTTATTCCTGTCACCATCTGATTGAGCCAAAGTTAATTCGTAAAATAATTGCTCAATTTCATTGCCAAACATTTCAATTGATTTGTTACCTTGTCTACAATATAAAAGTTGTGTTTGCAAGGCTATGGGACATTTTTTCGGTAATAGATGTGCTCTCATATCGCTGAGTAAGCATTCAACATTCTCGTAACACGATTTTAAATAAAATTTTGCAATTCGAGTTAATCTAGTTTTTAACACAAATGCAATTAAAATTTTATGACAATTTTCGCTTATCATACTGCTATAAAATTCAATATTGTCTATTAAAAATCTCGTAATATCCTCTTGTCCAGTCATTTCTGGCAACAGATCAATAGCAGTTTCTAAATCAAATTTCTCCATTTTATAAAATGAAAATAACCACCAAAAATTCTATAAAAAATACTGTACGTCGAAGTGTTCTAATAAAAATGTACCTGCTGAACTATCGAAGTTTTTGCCAAAACTATTAAGTGTACTTTACAAAAAAATATGACTTAATGTCTACACTTAAAAAATCTCTCCTACAACAATACTCACGCCTTTACCTTGTTTTCTAGCACACGTAAATACACTGACGTAGTCAATTTCATTTTCTTCAAATCGATAATCACACTGCTGCATACGTCTTGCGTTTTGGGCCGGGTTATACCCTGGACTCCGATCCCTTGATCCCGATTTCGACTTGTTCGTATTTCTTCGTACACAATAACTATATTCCCCGTGCATAAAATTGTCTTCAAATAATATTTAAATATTTTTTCCTTTCTTCTCATGTAATCGCCTCAAAATTATTTTTCATTCTTCATAATAAATCTTCTTTGATTGTGTATATTTCGCTTTTTCACTCTTCATAATAAATCTTCATTGAGGAAAAAAAAATCTTCTCGTTGCTAATTAAAGTATTTTCCATAGGGCTCTCCATGTAGTCCTCTGGTAGGGGTGCCATGTATAGATGGTGTCCCGGAGTACAGCTGAAGTCTTCTAATAGATTCGCCTTGAAGGGCGAGGTGGCCTCTGGTCACCATGTTGGGTTCTCTGGCAGGGTCCATATGTAGGGCTCTCAGTCACGGTCGCCATGTAGGGTAGTACCATTGTCACGGTGGCCATGAAGGGATGGCGGCTCTTGGAGCCACCAAATGAAAGAGGTGTATGTTCTTTAACGTCCCATCGTATAATTAAGACTGTATTAAGACCTCTCTAACTTACATTATTCATACCTTATATACTACAACAATTATTGGTTCTTATCTTAGTTAGTACGTGCTTAATATATGTAATCGAGGTTACCAGTAGAGACGTGCTGTTCTATATCTAAATCATCGTTTCTCATAACTATCTACGATCGCATAATCTCACGTGGGTACGTATCACCTACTTCCTACTTCATGTATCTACTACAGAGGTGACAATAGTCTTCCAAACGAATAAGATCAGCTTGAAGCGCATGCATATCATGTTTTGATGAAAAAGTAGAAAATATTTTCATATCATCTGCAAAACACAGTAGGTTAGAAGATTTAAAACACGAATCAATATCACCCACATAAATGATAAAAAGCAATGGACCAAGCAGTGATCCCTGAGGAACCCCGCTGGGAACAGGCACCCAGCTAGAAATATAATAATTGATAACTACAGCCTGAGTTCTATTCTCAATATAGGATGAAAACCACCGTAACAAGTCACCACGTATTCCCGATTGAGTAAGCTTAAGTAATAAGGTATGATGGTCAATTTTATCAAAGGCTTTACTGTAATCCGTATAGACATATACATCTATTTGTTGCCCATTCTCCATAGCTATAGTTATGTAATCATTAAGAATAATGAGATTAGAAACTGTAGATTTACCCTTCAAGAACCCATGTTGAAAAGGACTAAATTTATATATTCTTTAAGTTTGAATAAATTTGGTTATATATAATCCTTTCAAAAATTTTGGCAATGATACATAGTTTCGATATGGGTCTATAATTAGTAACTTCAGTTTTTGAACCTTTCTTATGCACTGGGGTAATAAAAGCAGATTTCCATAATTTGGGAACGGTCTTAGTGGAAAGCGATTTAACAAATAAGGTTGCAATAGGATAGGCAATAGATGAGGTACATTGAATAAGAAATTTTGATGAAATATTGTCGGGACCGGGCGCTTTAGATGCATCTAATTTTTTTAACATTATTTTAACTTCATCTGGATGAATTTCAATATTACTAATATCTGAAGTTGTGTTAGAATTAGACGAAATATGATCCAGCAAATCCGTGTTATTGGTAGACATATTAGGTATTGCAGAGTTCTGAAAAGTAGACTGAAAGTAGGATGAAAATGAGTTACAAATGGACTCACCACAAGAAGCAGTAATATTATTATAATTTTAGGAGCTAGGCATAGAATTTGATTGAGATCTGTTCTTAACAAAAGTCCAAAAACTTTTTGGATTTTTTTTAATTGAGTCCTCAGTCATAGTAATATAATTTACATAACACAAAGATTCTAAATTATTAACTCTGTCACGCAAAATCTTATAAGTTAATTCATCTGATTTATTTTTATATATTTTATATTTGTTCAAGAATTTGTGCTTCTCCTTAATAGATTTTTTCAATGGCGGGTTATACCACACAGGATAGGAATGGTTGTAGAGTTTGTTAACAGGAATGAATTCCTTATGGAGCTTGCATATAGTTTGATTGAAAAAACTAACACATTCATCCACTGAGCGAGACGCGAATTCACTTGTCCAATCAATATTATTAATTGTGTTATTGATTGAATCAAAGTCACCCCTCTCAAATAAATTACGTGTTCGCGGTGCAACGTCTAATAAAGAGATACCAAATGATTTCACATTGATCAACAAGACTGGGTGGTGTTCGTCGACTTTTGGTGTTAGAGAATCGACAGAATTAGATATTTTGACAGATTGATTTGGGAATACCAGATCCAATATTCTACCATGCTTATTAACTACACCATTAAACTGTCCCAAATTTAAAGAACTCATTTCATTAATCGCTTTATAATTTCTTGCTCAAACTAGGTTTTTGTTTTAAGCGATTTTAAAATGTACACAGGGCAGATCGGGAATCTTACCGATGACCTGTATTTTTTTACCACATCCCCATACATTAATCCCTTGTAGATTAAGGTGAGGAGAAATGGACGACATTTACGAGACGAGCACTTATGTGCTCGTCTCAACACATTTTCCAACGCCAGGTTTGCATCAAAGTTAGAAACTGGATTCATACATATTGTCTCACAGACAATGGTTATATTTCTACTAGACGGACTTACCTCAAACTGCACGGGAACGCCGAGTTTTAAAAAAATGCTATAAATCTAAAGATAATTGCAATTCATCTATGAATACATTATCCATCTTTTCCGACTACACAAGTTACGTGAAGGTGAACCTCGATTCATTACGTTAAATGAAACTAAAATTTAAGAAAAGTATGCCAGACTTCCCTACATTGAATAAAAGCTTTTAACACAATACATCAGTTGTTATTTCTCTTCCGCCATAGTTGAGGCTAACTGAGCGCTCGGTAGTTAATGTCAGTAGCGGTCACCCATCCAAGAAGAAACCGCTGGGAACATTAATTCTCATTTTAGTTACTCCGTTTTAAAAGACTAGCTTTGCCGCTATTAGCGCATCGTTTATAACTATATTATAAAATATGTGCAAGTAGGAAGAGATTAAAGTGACGTCCAATTCTAAGTTACTTTTGCAGGGCACGCTCTTAATCCACACCAATATTATAAAGAGGAATGATTTGTATTTATTTATTTTTGTTGTTATAAATAAACTTAAAAACTACTGGACAGATTTGTAAAATTCTTTGACGCTATAGTCTATTTTTTCAACAGACGAGTACTGAAAAATTTGCCGCGTTGCTATTGGCCCAAGTAATCAACATAAAGTCCGTTCCACACGAACTCTGTAGTTACATGTAGGCACATTCAGTTGAATCTTTGACAGCCTGCGCAGCGAAAAATATTGCTTGTAACGAATCAATACTAAAGTTGTAACTTTTGAATTAGGGAACACAAAACAAAGATCGTTTTGAAAAAAATGTTGTAGCTTAGTCAGCAAATGGTCTCGTCATACGTTTGCCGACGTTTCACAGTGAGCTCAACCCAATTGAACTCGATTGGTTTCAAGTGAAGGGCTATGACAGGAAATAACAAAAGTTATAAATTTTATGAAGTCTGAACTCTTTTGTTACAAGGAGTAGCTAGAGTGGAGTGATAAAAATGGTGATCTTGTCTCAATCATGTGATAACCAAGATAGGAATAAAAATTTACGGAGTCGACATTCATGTACAAAATATTTTTGCAATTTATTATTGACGTATTTGCAGAAAGCTCATCAGAAGGGTGACGATATTTTTTAAAATTACCAGAATCGTAGTAGAATTATTTGATTTATATGTTCTAGTGCATTATATATATATATATAAATACTATTACAATATAGTTTTATATCTACTATTATAAAAGCGAACAGAAAATTTTGTAAAGTACACTATGTATGAAAATTTAAATCATAAAATAATAACGTAATTGTTTCTACAGCAAATTTTAGAATAAGAACGGGCCTTTACAATTTCAAAACAAGAACAAAGGTATTGAGCAATGACGGCAATAACCCATCTCACTCTGTCAATTATGGAAACGTGCGAAAGACATACTCAGTACTCGTATGTTAAAAAAACAGAGTATAGTTGTATATAAATTTCCTTAACAAACAATTGAACCGTAGATTCTCTTACGAAATTGTAAAACAAACGAAAAGCAAATTTTCAACTGTTGCATTGTTACTACGCTAGTTAAATTGGATTAGATAAAGCAAGTCCCAGGCAGGGGGATCAATTGGTCGTGGGTGAAAACCCCATCTGAAGTTCTATAGCTTTTTAACTAGTTTTTCCTTCCGCTGAAACTTTAAAGGAGACGTTGGTTTTTACAGAATGGCATAACGAGTATTATAAGAACATTTTCATTGTTAATAGCCATTTCATGGTTAATCTCATGCACATTCCCTTTCGGAAACTCAACTAGCACTTTTATCCATACCATATATTTTATGCCGTGTAGAATTTAAAATATATTGCTAGAATCCTGTCCAGCAGTACCTATAAGTTGTTAAATTTACATTTTCGTTTAAAATCATGTTATTTATAACTTAAAAAAATATTTATATATCGTATCTACGTCGGGTGTTACTTTTTTCACGCGTTTATACTACGTGTGTTTATTTGTTTGTATGGTAACTACGCAAATCGCTCCTCATGGCACGATAGTGAATTATGCAGTCAACATACACGCTGCGTAGGTGTCGCGCAGTAATTCATACTTAGCGTAAGCGCATACCACAGTCTTTACCTATCACCCTCACTCTAAGAGCTTTTTACATGCCTATACCATGGTCTGTACCAATCACTCCCGCTCTTCGATTTTCTAACATGCCTATACCATGGTCTGTACCAATCACTCCAGCTCTTCGAGCTTCTAGGCTCCCGCTCAATAAGAGTTAAATAAATACGGAACATCTGCTGCACCTCTGGGGCTTGTGGCAACGTGGTATATAAATTTTTATAATTATTCATAATAGTAAAAACAAATTTAAAATAAATTAGTTGTACTGTAATTATTGAGAAAGCTTTGAATATTTATTATAGATTATAAAAGCAAACAAACTGACGAACGTTGCCTGTATTGATAGTATTTGAATTAGGTTTGAAATTAATGGTTATGCTTAAAAAAATAACCGTTTTAAATGATTCAGTACTAGATAGATGGAGTACCACCATTCCTAAATTCATTTGAATCTTCATATCTAATATTGTCGATGAACGGTGATAAAAACGACATCAATACATCGATAAAATACCTAAGCAAAGTCGTAACAAGATAATGGTCTGGCAAATTCGTTAGCAATGTTAGAAATAGCAGGGTAGTTGCGCACTTTTAGCCTAATTTTAAGATCACTGGCGCATGGTCCAAATGGTACGATAAATCATGTGCAATTCAAGTCGCCAATCACATTGATATTTTTATTCAGTTATGTCAAATCTACTCGAAACAACTAATGGAAAAGGGTTAAGTATATATCTTCTTTCATGATTATAAATCAATCAGCGAGTGCCATTTCGCATTTTTAGCAGAATTAAATTTGTTAATGCCAACTTTTGCTGTTTTACGTTATCACTTAATGCTGGCACCAAGTTCACTGAAGACGTTTTTAGGACCAATCTGCCTTTTTTTTACATGTAAACCATGCGAGCAAGTGTCTATTAAAGTGCACAACTAGCCTAAAATATTTAAAGTAAACAAAAGTAAAGAAAATATTGCGTGTCAAAATTATTTCCAAGCAATTCATTTGCAACAATGTTTTAGTGGGTAACTGTCTTTATTAAATATTAGAATATTGTTAACGAATTTGACTGACTTTATTAACTACTGTCAACAAACCAGCATACGTCTTCAAAATGGGCCATTCACATGTAACATAGAGCTACAACACCACAGATAACACATATAAAAAAGTATTTTATTATTAGCCTTAGGCTTTTGGTCTTTGAATATTTTTCTCTGTTACATCTTCTACCTAAATATTTTGCAATGCTTAAAAGTAAGTTAAAAATTAGAGTTTGTTTTTAAGCATTTTCAATTCAATCTTAGGACCAGAAAAATGAGTTTCCTGAGAGTACCTATTTGTGAAAAAGAAATTATAATCGTCGGGATTTACTTCACAAAAATTAACTATAGGTAACTATATCCGTATAATTTTATTCTTATAACCACCAAATGCTTTAGGTGTTCCTTTGTATGCCTTATTTATTTCAAAATTAAATAATTTTCCCGCGAAAATCAATGTTCGTAAGTTCTTACTCGTGAATAACTTTGCTACAGCTGTATGTTAGTTGCCACGTTTCATATGCAACCAACCAAGAAAATATCATGACAAATTTAAGAAACCTGCAACATCTTTGAACATGCATATTAACTTAGGCATCACACATATACAAATTATTGGAATACAAAACTTTTTGTTCCGGATGGGAATGGAACTCATGTGCTCCGATTTCACGCCGGATGCCTATTCCTCTCGGCCACCGGAACTTTACTCTTTCGAGCTGAAACTTTGTGCTACAATTGTTGTACTTTAACCGTCATAGGGGACGGTGCGCACGAAAAAGGTTTCGGTGGTCGAGCGGAATAGGAAATACGGCGCGAAATCGGTGGACATGGATTCGATTCCCGTCCGGAACAAAAACAAATAGACTCCAATAATTTATAAATGTGATTTGTGCTTAGCACGCGATAATAATCATATTTGGAATTAAGGCATCTCAGTCAGGTAGTTAAAGAATATAATTACACGAATATATAAAAACTCGACTTTGATGAACCCCTTGAGTCACTTATATTCATTTTCTAGTAATCAATAACCTAGTAGTTTAGCAATGTTGTCCCAGTAACCTTTACCCACACCATAGCTTAAGATTTTATATCCCATTATTGGATATTAAAAAAGTCAGAACACTCTTAAAAACTTAGAAAACTCTTTCTTCTCATTTTAGCAGTTTAATTATAATAATCATCCCAATAATTATTACTTCACATCTTGCATGGGAATTATTATTAGATATACCACCTATAGAAGGTGGCACGTCTTATTTCATTTCATGCTTTAGGTTATTTCTTTTTAGTTATCCATTTGCAACCTCTTCTACTACATGACTCTTTTTTCTAGAACTGACCCTATGATGTTCTAAAGATTCTAAAGATCTATAACAATATTCTTATCTTTCTAGTCTCTTCTCTACTTTTAGTCGTACTTACAGATGGATGCGGCGGATGCCCTTCCTGCCCCTTGACATTTTGGAGCTGCTTGTTGTGCGCTGTCGGTGTTCGTTCTCCAGGGTTGGCTGTGGAGGCGCTGGCGACTGCACCGGCGCTGCTGCCTGCTGGGGACTTGGCTTGCGGGGAGCTCGTTGAAGTAGTCCTGCAGAAGAAACAGACGTATATTTGTGAAAATGTTAGTATCACATAATATATATACCTAATAAATCGATCTTTTTTTATGCGTGATAGGTTTGCCTTTGACCACTATCTCACCTGATGGTAAGTGATGATGTGGTCGAAGAGATTGCTCAGGCTAACCTAGAATTACTGGCTCTCTAGAACAGCTGCCAGAACACACCGTTAGGTGCTTGGCGACAGATTTTCTACTTGAGGGTTGTAGGTAGCCAGACGGGCATTCGCAAAATGCCCTACCACCATGCTATAACGACTGCCATCGTAAGACAACAATCGGGACCGACGGCTTAACGTGCTCTTCGAAGCACGGAAGCGCTCAGTAGTATTGTCACCAGCGGTTACCCATACAATTCCTGACGGACGTACTGTTAGGATAACGCGCTGTGGGTCCTATTTAAAAAAACACTTTTAATTTGCTGAAAACTAATTTAATTACACTGCATTACTTGTATGAAAAGTTAGGAAATTACATTAAATAAGTATAGGTGTTGACCGGACAAAAGTTAAGGTTCGACTGCTTTAATAATTCTGGAAAACAGTTTTATATAAGTTATATAATGCTTACATTGCATTTACTTGGAACTAAGTCCGTTCATAACATCTCCCCCTTTAAGACGGAGATTTATCTCATTAAGATAAACGTAGTACATAAAAAGTTGCAGCAAAAATATAACTCTAAAATTAAAAGAAAGTATTTTATAACTAAAATGCAACTTATATGTTTATCTTTATTACTATTCTTATTAATTATATATAAGCCCAGAAATAGAAATAAGTTTTTATTTTAACCTTTAATATTTAATAATTACGAATATTACGAGACGTTGAGTCTTTAACAAAATGTCTAAATAGAACTTTATTTTTACTTTTATTTATTTCTATTTCAGGCAAACTTTTTATAGACTTCCTGTCGCATTCAGTAGATTTACTCGATATTTCAGATAATTCAATAGATGAAGTTATTTTATTTTCATGTTGTTTTGACTTCTTATTATAACACTGATTAAAGATTTGGATGCAACAGGATGTTTTACAATTATTAGAAAAACATCGTTTACAAATTTTATACACAATATAAAAGAAAATTATCGTAATAATAATATATGTCATTGCCGAATAGTAATGTCCATATTTGACAATGTGAGATTGACTTTCTACTTGATTAATTTGATGTTTCAAATTATCTAATTTATGATAAGCTAATTTTAAGGATTCTAAATCAATATCTGACAATGTAATAGGAGTTATAGAATGGTAAGAATTATTTATTAAATTATATTTGCAACAGTCATCATCTAAAATATTAAAATCTATGTTTAATTGACTCGGCAAAATAGTTTTATAATTGTGCATCGAATAAAATTGCAAGGTTTGAAAATATGCTACACAGTCATTTCTCAAAGATAATATACCAGCACCTTGTAAGGTGTAATCTTTAATTTCATTATTATTGGTACATTTCATTGTTAACTTATTGGCTTTTGATTGTACATAGATGTATCTACCATCATAAAGTTTTTGCCAAATATTAATGTTTCCGTAAATTACCTTAAAATCACAAATTTCAGGAAGTGACAATGTTACTTCTGTTAATAGCTTAGACTCACAGCTAGGGTTGTTAATTGTTGACAAAATAGAAGGCAACGGGCAGATAACATAATCATAGTTTACATTTTGACACTCGCTTAAGTCATTTAACAATGCGTAATTTAATCTATCGTCCGTTATACCTATGTATAGCTTAGACGGATGGATAAGAACATATGTTTTTAAATTATATTCATCCTTTGAAGTAGGTAAAGGTAAGCTTTTATAAATGCTAAACTTAATGGGATTAATTAAAGGTATTCTTATAACAAATATAATCTTATTATTATAATAGTATGACGTTAATTTAGCTAAATCAATAATTGTATGAATGTTATCCAAAGATAACGAAATTGGAAACTCTACGTGTTTTTTGCTAAGTTTGCTAGTTGAAAGTTCATTGTACAACTTAGTAGGAGTTAAGACGTAAGGATGCAAAATATTCGCTTTTGCAAACAAAATAGAGTTCAAAATTGTGTCTAGTATATTGGACACTGATAAGAGAGAGCCTTCAATTATATTAAAAATAGAGTTTATTTTAGCTACATTGATAAGGTTAGAATTAATCTTAGAGTTTTCGGTAAAAATATAGTTTAGCTTATCTATTTGTTTATTTAATCTAATTTCATTATTACTTAATTGACGAATTGAAGTATTAAAATTATTTATAGTTGATTGAACAACGTGAATGTTGTCTTTCATTAATAAAAATATTTGATTTTCATTTTGCTGACAAGTGTTAATGGCTTCATCATATTTTCTTGCATCGTCAGCGTCTAAAGTACCAAAGAAAAACTTAAGGATCTCGCCACCAAATTCTAGTGACCTTTTAAATCGATTTGGATTTTCTACAGAAATAAGATGAGATAATGAGTCATACTTAAGATTATTAGCATTAATTAAAATTTCTAAGGGATTAATAATGTCTTTACAGTCAATATTTAAACCAGCTACGTTTTGAGCTTTTTCACAAAAATGAGACATACTTTGAATAGAATGATCTATTTTAGTTAAGTAAGGCTTTATGGGAATCATTTCGATATGAGTTACAACATGCCAATAGTCATTATAAAAATATGCAATAGAAGTAGGGTCGAAGAATAATCCAGGACTATGCAAAATAGGTTCAATCGGTTCGGAATAAGTCGATTGAAGTATATACCTGAAACAATTATAATAATTTTATGCAGGTTTAATTTCGTTAATGTGATATTTTACATGTTTTCTGTTTATGCATAACGTTACATTATTTTTTCCATTAACTTTAATTATTTTATATGGTCCCTTCCAAATTGGGGACAAGGCTTTGCGTAGCCTATGGTGTTGTTTAACATAAACCATATCTCCGGTTTTATAATTTTTCTCACGGGAAGAGGCATCATAATAACGTTTTGAAGACTCCTTACTTTTATTAATATTTTCTAAAGCTTTTTCGCGAGAGTACCGCATTCTGTATTGCAACGCGCGGATATACTCTTGATAAGTAGTATCATTATTTGAATTATAAACACTACTAGGGATAGTTGGCTTATGGCCATATAACAATTCAAATGGTGTAAACTCCGTAGTACAGTGAGGAGTTGTATTGTATGATAAAATTGCAGTTGCAAGGTAGCAATGCCAATCATCTTGATTATCATTTACGAAGGATTTTAAATATTCCTTAAGGGTAGCATGGCTACGTTCTAATGCACCATTTGTTTGGGGATGATAAGGAGTAGAAAATAAGTTTTTAATTTTAAGAATTTCAGTTAATTGTCTAAATAGTTCGGATGTAAAACAAGATCCTTGATCAGTTAGGATCATTTTTGGAAAACCGAACAAAAAAAAGAAGTGTATGAGATTTCGTGCAACCTCGTCAGTAGTTACCGTAATCATAGGATAAGCACTTGAAAATTTTGTTAAGTCATCCTGTAAGGTAAGTATATATTTAAACTTCTGAAGGCCTGCTTCAGGCAAAACACCCACAATATCTAATGCCAATCTTTCGAAGGGCTTGGTGCTAGATGACGTAATTACCATTGGTGCTTTATTTGAGCTTCTTAAGGGCTTATTGACTTTACATTGATTACAATCCTTTATAAAACGTTCAACGTCAGCACGCATGTTTTTCCAAAAATAGGATTCCTTAATACGACTTAGCATGCGTTTTATACCCGGGTGACCAGCTATGGTTGTCCCGTGGTTTTCCTTCAAAATATTTGGAATTTCAGTAGGTGAAGGATATTGGATTTGATTTTTGTAGATATGCACCTTAATATTAGTGCCATGAAACATGTACGATATCATGTTGTAAACTTTAACATAGACGAGTTTAGTAAAAGGTTCGGAAAAGTCGGAAATTGCTAATTCTTTTTCGTAGTCTTTTTTCGACATAATTTTATCACATAGTTTTCGTAATAAATTATAGATAATTTTATAAGACGTTTCATCAAAATGGTGAACCTTAGTGTAAAGGAAATAGAGTTGTTTATCGTTAAATTCAACCGATCCTACGGTCTCAGGTTCCCTTTCTTGTGATAAGAAGTCAGCCGAATTATTTAATGCTGACAAAAATTGTTCGCAATGCGGCATAGAATCGTCGAAGTCCAGAGATGCTGGACACGCAATTAATTTTTGTTTAGCAGAATATAAGCTTTCATTGTGCTCTTCAATTTGAGTGTCATTAGAGACTTTATTAGTAAATTGCCTTTTGAAAAATTGTTCATAAGTAGTTTTATTAATTTTCGTATGAGTGATGGCATTAACTGGGTTACGAGACAGAGCGTCTGCGTTAGAATTTATTTTACCAGGTTTATAAACAATTTCGTAATCGTACTCTTCGAGTTTTAATCGCCATCTTAATAAACGTCCACCAGGATCTTTGGCGCTGAATAACCACGTAAGAGGCCGATGATCCGTGACGATTTTAAATTTGTACCCATAAATATAGGGACGGAAGGTATTCACACCGAATAAAATAGCTAGTAATTCCTTCTCTGTCGTAGAGTAATTGCCTTCTGCCTTATTTAAAGTACGCGACGCATAAGCTATTGGCTTGTCCTTACCAATTTCGCCTTGAGATAAAACTGCGCCGACAGCGTAGTTAGAAGCGTCCGTAGTAATTATGAAAGGTTGAGTAAAATCAGGGTACTGAAGCAGAGGGGCAGAGATTAACTTCTGTTTAAGAAGATTAAATGCTAGTTATTGCTCATGGGACCAATGAAAAACTGTGTCTTTCTTTAATAACGAAGTAAGTGGCTTTGTCATATGAGAAAAGTTCTCAATGAAACGGCGATAATAGCCTGTTAAGCCAAGGAAGGACTTTACGTCTTTTTGATTTTTAGGTGCTGGAAATTTGGAAATAGCCTTGACCTTATCAGGGTTAGGCGAAACACCTTTATCTGTAATAACATGCCCTAGATAAGCGACTTCACGTCGAAGAAATTCGCATTTGTCGGGCTGTAACTTTAAATTTGCTTCTCTAAATTTGTTAAATATGAGTTCTAGCCTTTTTATATGTGTATCAAGGTCATGTGAGTATACTATGCAGTCATCTAGGTATATATAACAGTGTAGACCTTGTAGGCCAGTAAGGACAGTATTCATAAGCCTTTGAAAAGTGGCTGGGGCATTTTTTAATCCAAACGGCATCCTTGTATATTCAAAATGACCGGAAATACCGTTGGTACTGACACTGAAGCTAGTTTTGGCAGTGTCCTTGGGATTTAAACATAGTTGATGAAAACCAGAAGCAAGGTCAAGGGTTGAGAAGTACTTAGAATGACCAAGTTGGTCTAAGATGTCTGTTATAAGAGGAAGAGGATAAGTTTCTGACACAGTGACATCATTTAATTGACGATAGTCGATGACAATACGCCATTTCTGCTTACCAGAGGCGTAAAGCTTTTTCGGAACTACCCATACAGGAGCATTCCAAGGAGAAGTCGAAGGACGGATAATATTTTGGTCAAGCATTTTCTTTATTTGCTTTTCGACCTCGTCTTTATGAACTTCCGGAAAACGGTACGATTTTACATTAATAGGGGGTGCATCCCCAGTATTAATAGGAATGCTGAATTGCATTTGTATGCGTCAAATATTCGCCTTCGAGATGAAAAATATTAGTATATTTAGAAAGACATTCCATTAAAACCTTCTTTTCTTGTGAATTTAAATGAAAACTACGAATTTGTTCAAGTACCTTTTGTGTGCGATCAATATTCAAAGAACTCAACTGATGAATGAGTTCATGTCGCGAGGTATCTATTTCTGATGATGGAAGTTCGAATGACGTTAAATAAACTTGAAAATCATTTAATTCAATTTCGGAGTTAGTTGTATTTAAAACAGAAACATTGACTCTGTTATTAGGCTTTATAGAAACAATACAATTAGCCAAAAATACACCGTCACTAATTTTCTGATCCAGTACTAAAGCTTCGCTTCTATTTTCAACATCCTCTATGTTGCTGACTGGACATTCGATGACCATTTCTGACCTCGGAGGTATAATATATGATGGCTTGCTAAAGCAAATAGGTATCAAATTACCTTCTAAATTTGGGGAATTGGTAGAATATTGTATGTCAATTTTAAAATGTTGAATAAAATCACTACCAATTATACAATCATAATTTAAGTGAATGGCATCGTCAATTGCGTGAAACATAAAATTAAACACAATATTTTGTGTAGGAGAAATTCGATATTCAAAATCGAGTTCAATAGAACCTAGCGATTCACAGGTTGAGTCGTTGTCACTTAACCCTTTTAGTGTGACGATAGTTTTTTCAAGAACTGGGCTTTTCAATAAACTTGAGAGTTTCACAATCGAAACTGAGGAGCCAGTATCAATTAATAAGCATAAAGGCTTATCGTTCATATTTGATTTCAAATAAACGTGAGGGAGAGAAACATTGTTATTTACATTATTTATCGTATAAGTTCCCTTACGTGAGCAATCCTTAGAAAAAGAACTCGGTTTTTCACGAGATGAAGGGTTGCATTGAGAAAGGTTCGCTGACCTTAATGACTCGTTACATTTAGAGTCATAGACATCATTTTTATTTTTAATCGAAGAATTTTCTGTATTTTCATTACACTGTGTTGAAAATAATTTATGAACACAATTTTCGAAAGTCTTTAAATTTTTATTACTCTGTGTTGGTAATAATTTAGGAACACAGGAATTGAGCCTTTTATTAACAGAATGGGAGCCTATAAAATTTTCTGAAGGTACATTCTGTGCAACAGTGAATTGACCACAAGAACGACCTTTAGACCCCGTTGAGGACTCGGTACATAAAGACTTTTTATTATAAATTTGAGATGTCTTAAAAGTTTTCGTGTCATTTAAAGTAGGAAGTGGTTCCGGCAGACACGGCACCGAAACCGAATTCAGTTTAAATTATCTTCAGAAGATATAACGTGCATATTCGAATTGTTATTGTTACGATTATCAGTAGATGAGCTACTCGTCGGTGACCGTGAACTTGAAGGTATCACGTTACGCGGCTGATTGCGGTGCATAGAATTATTGTTTTTATATTTAAGCTTCCGACAATCGCCTATTAAATGACCACGCTTTTTACAATATGCACACATTAAATTTGAATCATAAATAGAATTGCTTTTATTTGAGAAAGTATTAGAATAATTGTTTTGTTGACCCGTATTTAAATGGTAAGAATTTGGGAAAGAACTTTTAGGTTTATTTTTATTTTTGTAACAATCAGAAGACGTGTGGCCAAATTTTTGACATATCGTGCACTGTTTAGAAGAAGAAGAAGAGCGTTGAGATAATTTGGATAGCTTAAATAGCTTCTCTTCTTCGATGGCATGAGTGATTGCGTCAGATAATCCCTTAGGATTGCGGCAGCGCACAATGTGTGAAAAGTTTGAGTCCATACCTAATAAAAATGTATTTAAAGCCAAGTCTTCCATAGCGGCTAACCTGCCGATAAGTTCTTTATCATTCTCACAGCTATAATGTATATCGGACTGAAGCCGTGTGAGACAGGATTCAATACGTAATGAATATTGCGTCACATCTTCATTGGGCAGTTGCTTACAATTTTGTAAATCTACTAATAAATGCGTAGAATGCTTTTTCTCCCCGAAAGTTGATTTGAGGAACTGTTTAATTTCAGGCCAACTATCAAGCTTTTTTAAGCAACAGGCCAATTGAGCCTTTCCTTCAAGTTGTGACACGATATATTTGATTAAAACATTCTGTTGGTCTGTACTTGCCAATGAAATAGCATTTTCGCAATTTGTTAAAAATGCAGGAAGTGATTCCCGATCCCCACTGTATGGTTTAATGAATTTAGTTAAAACAGAGAGTGTGATTTTCTCACTCATTTTAGTTTTTGGTTTTTGGGGTGTCGGTTCCGAGTAAGAACTGTCTGAGTCGGTTGACTCGACTTCTACAGACTGTTCTGGTTTAATTGCTTTAAGCATTATTAATAATAGGAAATTATAAGGTTGTACAGATCATCAGAATACACAGACACAAAACACAATGAACATGTAAATAAAATGTAAAAATAAAAATATTAGTTGTATAAGTAGATAGAAAATTGTATAAAACTTTATAAGTTGTAAATAGTTTGTAAAAATTAATTAAAATTCTCTAATAATGTTCTGAATAAGGTTCTGAATCTTGAAAATAAAATCTTGAGAATAAAATTAAAAATTCACTTTCACTTTGATTTTCACTCGGAAAATATGCACTTTAGCACTTTAGATTTGAGTGAAAAATATAAGAAACTCGCAGTAAGAAGACCGTAGACTTCAGGAACATGTTGACCTTGGCGTTGTTACCAAGTGCAGGAAAAGTGCAGCGCGCGGCGCTTGCACGTGACGACGGCTTCGGGTATCCGGCGCGGCGACTCACGGAGTCGTATTGCGGCTTCCTCGAAGTCACGTTGAATGTTCCCACAGAATTTAGGTAAATGTGAGCTGATGATGAAGATTGAGCCAAACTTGTCCGTCGAAAGTGATGATAAAGTTATGCAGGAATTAATATGTAGCGGTGCGGGCTCATGCTGATGAGCGGAGACTTACACGTCGACCACGAAGTTGACAGCACGAAGGTTTTGGTGGTGATGATGCGGTGCGGGCTCACGCTGAAGAGCGGAGACTTACTCGTTGACCACGTGTAGTGCGGGCTCGAGCTGATGATGCTCAAGGCTTATCGTCGACCACGGGTGCAGCAGCGCGGGCTTGAGCTTATGGGGCCCAAGACTTACCGTCGACCAACTAGCACGTCACCAAGGACCACAGACACAGGGCCACAAAATTTGGATGTCAGGCGAGAATTCGAAAATCGCGACGCCTAACACCTAAAATATCGCAGAATTTCGGAAAACTAGGATATACCACTTCTGACACCAATTTGTTAGGATGGCGCGCTGTGGGTCCTTTTTAAAAAAACACATTTTTACATTAAATAAGTATACGTGTTGACCGGACAAAAGTTAAGGTTCGACTGCTTTAATAATTCTGGAAAACAGTTTTATATAAGTTATATAATGCTTACATTGCATTTACTTGGAACTAAGTCCGTTCATAACAGTACGTTGGTTAAATTTGCTGATCGTTTCAGAAGGCTACACGCTAACTTCGCTAAGAGCGCTTCAATCTTTGCACACGAAATAACTGGTATGAGCTTATAGTTCATTATGGTACATAGGTGTATAATATTGGTGATTACCGCTGAGGCACCATTGAGTTGTGAAACATTTTTCGCAATAGCGGGAAATATTAATCAGTTTTCAAATGCGCGCGCATGGCGATCGGCCATAGACTAAAGAATGAGGTTTCTTTTTTTTGGCTTTTCACGATAGCGTTTTAGCCACGTACACAATGGGGATTTAAAGTTTATAACAGGATATAAAAGTTATATTTGAGTAAAGTTATATTTATTAAACACGTACAAGTTGAAATTATCTTTTTAAATACGAAGTTGTATGAAATGAGTAAACCAAAGGTACATTAATTTATTTGAACTATTGAACACGATCTTTTTCATATCGAAACTTTTTAAGAGCAGAGGAACTCATCCAATAATATTAAAAAAAAACTCTATAACTGACTTGTGGATAGTAGCAATGAAAAAGTTAGTGTTCTTACAGGTGTCATTATATGCCTAATTGCGGTGAAATTAGAGCCATTTTATGAGCAAGTGTGTTCATATAGTTTTTTTTACACAATAATGCAAAGTTGCTTTTTATTAGGGTGTTAATTTAATATTCGTAACCGCGTGTTGATCTTTTATGACCGAGCTAGCGAAGATTTCTAAAATAAGAATCCTGAGCATAAGCGAGGGAATCAAAAGAGCACGATGTGAAAAATCTTTGCACTCGAGTGCAACACGTAACTTTTTATCCCACCTCAGCGTGGAAATGACTTAATGCAGTAAAGTTCTAATTTATTTTTTCAGACTTATAGTTTTAACAATATAATGTGATAAGCAAATGACGCGCGCCAAGCCAATTAAAAAAAAGTACATCAAGAAGGTTCCGAGTTTGAGTTTTTAACAAATAATAAAAGGTATGATAAATTCGACATAGCTCTCAGTATTTGCAAGTTGAAGTGACAATGGGCGGGTCACATTGCTCGAACGAACTGATAACCGTTGGGGAAGAAAGGTTCTCGAGTGGTTACCACACAACACCGGAAGACGTAGAGGTGACACTAATATATACTAATAACCGTTCTTTGTGGTGATCTATGGGGGAGGCCTTTGTTCAGCAGTGAACATCTTCCGGCTGATGATGATGATGATGATAAATTCGGTACCATGGAGGTTGAAGTAAATAGGATTAATGTTTTGAATTCATAAACTTAGTACACGCGATGTTTCAACTTCAAGTAACCTCTAGCGGATCAAAAAGGATTTTGCACTCAGATATCGAAGAGCGAAAATACTCTTTCCGAGATGGGGGGATGAAAAATAACTTTTTCCGCCCAGTACAATCGGAAAAACCAGGTTATGACATGCGAGTTTTTTTTTTTTTTTTCACCCTGGAAAATCCTTTATGGATACCACCCGCCCCGGGGGGAGCGGAGTAGTTATGTGGGAGTCCTCGCCTGAAGGGCCTTACTACCCCCACGGGGGGGTAGTAAGTGAGGTTACCCACTAAAAACCCGGGATGAGCAGTCTGCCGCCTAGTAGGGCGAAATGGGGTAGCGTTAGCAGTCACCATCTCGCCCCGGCGGCCGGCCCGTCACCGATGACGGGCCCCGGCCAATGGAGGGATGACCCGGCTCATTGAGGCCATCCCCCAGACGTGTGGGATCGTGCAAGCCAGTGGAGAATCCCCCGACTCTCCACCGATGATCCGCACAGCACTAGGAAAGAGCGAGAAGGCGCCCGAATCGCCTTCTCCTCCCCCCAGTTCGTCTACGCCGGAGCGGGTCCGCGAGGACGTCGTCCTCCCTCGCCCGCTCCGCGGCCTCTTTCTGCGCCATCACCGCTTCGCAGAAAGAGACCACCGCCTGCCACGATCCGTCGCTGCCGAGCACAGCGTTAACCACGCTCGGCAGCGACAGATCTGCGCCTATGACCGCTGTGAGGGTGTGCCGCATGGGACTCCACGCGGCGCACTCCTCCAGCGTGTGGAGCGCCGTGTCTTCTGGCGCCCCACACTCGTGACAGGCGAGGGTCGCCTCCCGTCTCGCGATGTGATGCAGGTACTTTCCGAAACATCCGTGTCCGGAAAGCACCTGCACCAATCGGAAGGTCAGCGACCCGAATCGCCGCCCTACCCACCTCCGGAGGACCGGGCGAATGGCATCCACCGTCCTCTGTCCAGGGACCGGTGGAGCCAGGTCCTCCGTCCACCGCCTCAACAGGGCGGCCCGAGCCCGCCGTCGCATGCGCGTGACCTCCTCCCACGCTGGAGGTTCCCCGCGGGATCTCCTCGCCGCCACGAAGTGGTAAACTTCGGCGAGGATCTCCGCTTGGAGCTCCCAGGGGGGATCACCGGCCAGCACGCATCCCGCCGTCCAGGACACCGTCCGGTACCCGCGTATCGCCCTCGTCGCGATGACCCGCTGCGGACGTCGCAGCAGGGCCTTATTGGCGCGACCGAGGGCGTCCACCCAGACAGGTGCCCCGTACAAGGCCATACTCCGGATCACTCCGGAGTACAGGCGACGACATGTGGCGTTCGGGCCGCCCACGTTGGGCAGCAGCCTCCCAAGGGCGGCTGCGGCGCCTATGACTTTTGGGGCCAGTTGTGTGAAGTGGGCCCCAAAAGTCCACCGCCCGTCCAGGATGAGACCCAGGTACCTCATCTGGGTCCCAACCCGGACCAGGACCCCGTCCAGGTCTATCCTCGTTCCTGGAGGGGGTCCCCCCCGAGGCCCATGGAACATTAGGGCCTCGGTCTTGGAGAGGGCGACCTCCAGCCCCAGGGCACGTATGCGGCCGACCACGAGTGTCGTGGCCACCGTGGCCCGCCGCACCGTCTCCCCGAGGTCCCTCCCCTTGACCACGACTAGGGTGTCATCCGCGTAGCACGCAACCCGCATACTTGCGGGAAACGTGCCGCGGAGCACCCAGTCGTAGCCAATGTTCCACAGGAGCGGTCCCAACACCGACCCCTGCGGAACCCCGCAGGACACGCGAATGACATGCGAGTTCCTTTAACATTAATCAGCCAAGTGAAATGATGAAATGAATCAACAGCTATATATAATTTTATTTTTTTTATTTAATGTTATTGTGACGGAACAAGCACGAGGCCCACCTGATGTTAAGCGATGTTAACAAGTCACGAATTGCAGTGCGTCCGTCACCTTGTGACATAGTCATTAAGTCTCATGTGCCTGTAAATTCACTGGGTCTCAAGGACTGCTGCCGCAACACACCGTTAGGTGCTTGGCGACAGATTTTCTACTTGAGGGTGGTCGCTAGCCAGGCGGGCATTCCCGAAATGCCCTTCCACCATGCTCCCACCATGTGAAGATCAAGCCCGCGGCGGGATTCGAACCATGGACCTGCTGCGCGGCAGTCCATAGCCAATGCCACAGAGCCATCACTTTTCAAGACACGTATAATGATTCTCACACCTTTACTTCTATGTCTTTATATGAGTAATATTTAGGTAGACACGTGGAAATACGTATGACCGACATATAACCCTTCAACATACTAAATATCGGCCGCATCTATATTATTTGCCATAATTTCAAAATAATGTCACATGAAGCGGTAGAAATCTCATTAATAACTACAACAATTTCTATAAGGAACTATCTGGAAATTACGAGAACTATTGTTACTAGCGTTATATTATTCTGAGAGGTTAATAGCTCGGGTGCGTGTGAACAAGTTATGATGAGATAGGGTACGAGCCCACCACGCTGAATAATGGAGTCCTTTACAAAATTACATATTTACGAGATAAAAATTATAGTCATGTGCGGGATTCGAACCCGCGTCCATCCACCCCTTTAGCTGGGGTAAGCTCTGACCGACTGAGCTAACATGACATTATGACTCCAAACTCTAATACCGTTACTACTATAATTTTTCTCCAATAAAATTTGTAATTTTGTAATTTTAGACCATATTATCATCACTTACCTGCTAGCTGATAAACTAAGGGTCCGTTTCAGAATGTCCTAATAAAGTTTCGGGTTGCTATGCAACACATAAAATAACTGAATGATAAAAATGACAGTTAGCATGCAGCGCGTTTCAAGCTTTAACCGATATTTAGTCTATCCATCGGTTAAAGCTCATCGTTATATCGTTATAGGACTGTGAAACGCAAAGATAGTGTTTTGTTTAATAAATATGTTCTGGGTAGTATAACCGGAACTTACTCGAATATTCTGAAACAGGCCCTAAGTATAAAAAAAGCTGATAGTACTGACTATTTTTATGTTGACGCTGCTGTATTTTGTCTTTTGTGCGTTATAAATGTCAGTTTTATCCACGACAGATAGCTAACGAATTCAAAACCTGCCTCTCGGTTTGACTTTCGATGGTAAGTAGCTTAAGCCTATCACAAGTGGATGGATTATAGTATAAATTATCTGCAAATTAATTAAATCCTAGTTTGGTGAAATTGGGCCTCATATATGCTAATAAGGCTTGCCTTGTCCCATACTTAGGGACACGGTATCGAATTGAAAGTATCGACACTGTACTCATGAGTAGTATCGAAAAAAATATCGTACTCATAAAAGTATCGAAACAAATTTGCATGGTGGAAGGACATTTTGCGCATGCCCGCCTGGCTAGCGACCACCCTCAAGTAGAAAATCTGTGTCAAGCACCTAGCGTTGTGTTCCGGCAGCAGTCCTTGAGAGCCAGTGCAACTACAGGCACATGATACTTAACAGCTATGTGTCAAGGTAACGGGCGCAGTGCAAGTCGTGACTTGTGACGAAATGCATCTGTTAATATCAGGTGGGCCACGAGCTTGTTCCGTCACAATAAGGCAAAAAAAAGTATCGATACTTCAAGGTATCGAGTACTTTTCAGGGTTTGTATGAATATGGTTAAATCCATTCTACGGTCTAAGTCATGACGCAGTAACTGTTGTGAATTTCACACATTTTGGAATGCAGCTTTGGTGGGTACAATAATAAAAACATGAAATCACTTTACATTATGTACATTTACAAAAGAGCATAAAATTATTAACAAATACCTGGACGCATTAGTGGTACAGTGTTTCTTAACATGTTTATTCATGTTGGACGTACGAGTATTTCCTGATGATTTTATGGTTTCGAAGCACATTTTGCATTTCACTACGTCCTTGTTAATCTTGACAAAATACTGCCAAAGTTCACTTTAAGTAGGCGGCATTCTTCTAATAACTCAAATATCGATAGGCAACGCAGTTATATAGCAGAAAATAAGAGCGAGAACTTTAAGAATACACTTGAAAAAATCAAATAATAATCAACAGTATTAACAAAGCAGAAAAACAAAGCGCGAAACGAACGAATACAATAAAATTAAATGACAATGACCATGAACGAGTGAGTTAATGAATAATTATTGATTAATGTCGATAGTAAATGAATGAAAGAATGGTTAGGAATTACGGTGAATGAAATGAACGGTTTCGAGCGAAGAATGATTTGTTAATAAAGTGCTTCGGAGGGCACGTTAAGCTATCGGTCTCGGTTGTTGTCTTAGGATGGCAGTCGTTACAGCATGGCGGTAGGGCATCTGGTTCGCTACCACTCTCAGGTAGAAAATCTGTCACTAAGCACCGAACGGTGTGTTCAGGCAGGTGTCCTTGAGAGCCAGTTAGAATTACTGGCTCTCAAGGACAGCTGCCTGAACAAGATCTTCGAGCACATCATGAGTAACCATCAGGTGAGATAGTTGTAAAAGACTAGCTTAACGGCTACAAAAAAATTAACCCTTTAACATCAAATTAGACTTAACTTTCCTCTAAGATGAATTTTCACATGTAACAGTCGCGAAAATGTGATCAATTGTATTCTGAACAAATTATCTAAATTTTAAAATCGTAATATCGCATTATATAATATGTGAAGACTATAATTTTCTCTTCGGGTATTTCAAACTGTAATGACAAACGGGTCGTAGCCATCTCGTGTGCAGCACTCATTGAGACTTATCTTTATTTTAAACTGGCACCTATTTGGCTCAACGAATAAGCAATACAATTCAACGAGGCAATGCCTAGTAAAAAATTTAATGTGTATACTTTATAGAAAACACGTTGTTTTTTTTTTACTATTCAAATATTGATGACTTACCGTGAAGTATTTTAGATATAATTTTTGTTTTTTTTTTCTATTGAGGAAACTTTAAATAATCGAGTTTCCACAGTGTATGATTTATAGAATGAATCATGTATCAATAATAATACAAAATAGAAAATGTTTTATTCAGTAATAAAGGTTACAAATAGGTTCATCCATAGTTAAAACACCTTTTAAGTATTTTGACAATACTTGTGTTAAGGTGTTTTCGCTCTTCCACATCATTAGGTTTACAATTTAGGCGTTGAGTATATTTATATAAAACATTGTAAAATAAATAAACACAATTTAAAAAAAAATAATTAAGTAAGTACCACGAGTACACATTGCGTGAATATTAAAAGTGTGAGTATAAATGCCAGCCGGTTGCCGACCGCGCGAATACACTTGTGTGGGTCCATGCAGTACGTGTGATGTTACGAGTGGTCCAAGTATAAAAACTATTCTTAATTACATAACTCAAAATTAAGAAATAAAGATACAGCAAGGGATCAAACGAAACACAATTAGTTATAAGTATTTAACGGGACTTAATCGCGATTAAAAACCTGTATATTTTTATTTAATTACCTCGACGTTTCGACCAAGTTGCATTGGTCGTGGTCACGAGTGGACTCAAAAATATACATGTTTTTATCGCGATTAAGTCCCGTTAAATACTTATAACTATGTGTTCAAGTCGCGAAAGTCTTAAAATGACACACAATTACGTATCGCTGCCTCGGTCACGGTAATGTTATCCCTCGGTGCAGGCTTTAGATCAGCCTATTTACTTATACCATCTTCAATTACTTACTACCAGGTAAAAACCAAACGTTCAGGAGTAACAACAGATAAACATGGCTGGTTTCAACCCTGCAGATCCCAATTTACGAGCTATAAGTACTTACTCAAGCTGTGCTCTGCATGTTGAAGGTACGGCGATAACACCACATGAAACAAAGAGAAAACAATAATTTAGTTACGTTTTAGAGCTCATAAAGCAGCTTAAAGAATAGTCTTATACACAGTTACAGATTAAAGTTTTTGAATTGATGGTAAGGACCTAGTGGAAATACCTAAGTAAATATTTTTTGTTGAATTAATGAAACATTTTACATTTCATTACATAATTACAATCCCTTTTATATACTTTACAAAATACAAATTTACGAGAGAAAAAAATATAGTCATGTGCGGGATTCGAACCTGCGTCCATCCACCCCTTTAGCCGGGGCATGCTCTAACCAATTGAGCTAACATGACACAATGACTCATAACTTTAATTCTTGCTCTCGTTCTTCAACCATCGTATCGCGGGGACCCTTTTATATACGTTAATTAAATTATATTAACGTAAACACTGACGTATATCCTGGAAGATACAAAATTTTATTCTTAATTTTGCTTATGTACCTGGATCGCCTGAATGTTGTTTGATCAGGTACTACGCGCGTTCCCAAAGAGATTTCTATGTTATTTAATACTTGCGAACCGCCCCGGCTTCGCACGGGTGCAACGCTTATACTAAATTTACTACAGAATGTCTTTTTCTACAACAATCACAGCTTTTTGTCATTAGACAATACAAACATGTTTTGTTTAGAGTTTACTCTTGAAAGAGTGACATAAAATTGGCCATATGAAAAACACTCAACGCTCAAATAATACTTATCGTGGGTTATCCCTCAGAGATAGACATATACCATCCCGGACTTTTTTGGATACCTTTTTAAGGTGTACAATACTGTAGTACATTATTTTGATCTATCTCGTAGGATTCAGATTTTGCAATATAAGCGCAAAAAAGTGTGTTTATTTACGACAGTACATTAGAAAGCTCTAATATTGTCAGTGTTTCTCTAATATATATTGCATGTTATTGTTCATATAAACCTTCCTCTTGAGCTACTCTATCTATTAAAAAAAACGCATCAAAATTAATTTCGTAGTTTTAAGGATTAAAGCATATATAGGTACAGATAGACAGCGCGAAGCGACTTTCGTTTTATACTATGTCGTAATTTTATATATGTATATATAATATCTATTGAACTGATTAGCTACATACTGTGTTACTAGTAAACTTAATACCCCGTGGTACCGGGTTAAAATTGCTGCTCCACCGTGTCTTCGTTTGAGATTCATACGAGGCGACTGAAGAAAAATACCAGGACGTGGGCAGCAGTGCCCTCTGAAACACTGCTGTCTTGTACTGCGATCCCCAAGACGCCAGCCAACCATGTGGTTAATGGAGAATCCCGCCCAATGGGATCTTTGTTAAAAAGAGGACGTTCCGATTGTGATGAAACGTAATTTTAAATATTTTTGAGTCATAGACATAAATCACGTTTATTGGCAATTCAAAAACATGCACGGACATCCCTCTATCTGTCAACTGTATAAAAAAATTTAATTATTTAATGTTATAATAACATTTTTACCATATTTTTAAGCAAATAAAAATTATTATAATTATTGTTCAATAACATTTGATCATATTCTTATAAATTTGCGAATACCATAATCACATAGGATATATATCAAACTTTGTGATAATACTGTTTAAATTCTCACCAACAATTAAGTATTCACCTTAACCAAATAATTTATTCACGACACATAAACATAATTATGAATTTATGTACACGTATAATGTACATACATCACATGTGTACCTACGTAGATAATGGTAAATTATTCGGATGCAAACATTTCAATATGGTTACATAACAATGACAATTAAAAGCCCTCGCTTCCGTGGTGGAATTCTCTATGCCTGCGGTTAGTACATACTCATGTTAATTATTACGAGGTGAATCAATGATATTATGTATAAAAGGAGGTGAATATTATACTTACAGGTATGAGATCTATTAGTACACTGTGATTTAATGTATTGTTATATCAATCTTAAGTTAGAAGTTTTGGAATGTGAAAATCAGTGCCAAGAAAATTTTCTAAATGCCGCCATTTTGTATGGTTTTCGCGCTCATGTATTGCGCATGGGCGCCTCAAACCAAAGAATATCAGACAAAGAGTCTAGTCATAAATTATTACCTTCATTATGTCAAAAAAATATTGGATAATGTTAATTAATATTTCTGTTACTGGTATAATAACAAAATATGATAAACAACGATTTATCTGTAATTTTTATATACCTACTATACTATATAACAAGTCGTAACCATAAAGTATCATCGCATCGACCTCCTTGCGCGTACTTTTTCTAGCAGTGTTAAAAAAAAGTACGCATAAGGAGGCAAGGAGGTTTTTTTTAGTTAGACTGAAGTAGTTAAAAAAATTAAATGATTATTTTATTTTATTAACACACGGTTTCATGTAGCGTGGCAATAATTTTACTTTTACAGTATTTACACAGAAGACAATTTTCGAGCAATAGGTAAATAGTGTAAAATAAAAAGCGATTCATATTGGTGATAGGTATATTTGGTCTGTGACATTAGACGTATGGTGTAACATATCGTATAATATTATATAGCTAGGCTGGATATTTTTTTATATATAATGTGACTATTAATTCATCAACAATACTGCGGGGGATGGTGTGGAATCGATAACTGAATGTGATCCACTCATAATTAATTTTCACATAAACAAAATTAATACTAACTATTGCCTAAGCTGTGGCGCGTTGACTTTGAGAATGATAGCGACGACAACACTCGCGACCGCCGTGGACTAGACTCACACTTATACACACGTTCTAAGTATTCTAACGCATTGCGAGGGCAATGAACTCGGTAGGTATACCTACGCATTGCGAGGGCAATGAACTCGGTAGGTATACCTACGCATTGCGAGGGCAATGAACTCGGTGGGTATACCTACGCATTGCGAGGGCAATGAACTCGGTAGGTATACCTACGCATTGCGAGGGCAATGAAATCGGTAGGTATACCTACGCATTGCGAGGGCAAGGAACTCGGTAGGTATATACCTACCGAGTTCATTGTCTTCGCAATGCGTTAGAATACCTAGAACGCGTGTGTATGTGTGAGTCTTGTCCACGGCGGCCGCGAGTGTTGTCGTCGCTATCATTCTCAAAGTCAACGCGCCACAGCTTAGGCAATAGTTAGTATTAATTTTGTTTATGTGAAAATTAATTATGAGTGGATCACATTCAGTTATCGATTCTACACCATCCCCCGCAGTATTGTTGATGAATTAATAGTCACCTTATATATCCTAGCGTACATAAGATAAAAATTTGTAATAGGAAGCATGAGGTTGGGTTTTTTGGATCCAAAGCAACTGATGGATTTTTATACAGATAACCTTTACAAACAATACATAATCTTTTCTATTCCGAAATAAAATGTTATGTATTAATTGAGATTTAAAGGCTATAAACCTCTTAATTCTGATAAAACTTCTGGCTATGCGCCCGGGGTAGGTAATTTCATTTGGGACACAATGGAGTTGTTAATTCTAGGTTAAGCCTGCTAACACCTTCGACCACATCATCACTTACCATCACGTGAGATTGTAGTCAAAGGCTTACCTATCAGCAATAAAAAAATAAAATAAAAAAAGAGTTGCCAGGTGCAATAAGTAACTTAGATTGATTGATGGTATTTTAATTTATTTTTTTTCTAGGTGCTGTATTGGCCTTTGTCACCATAGATCATGAACATCGTTTATTTTGAAGTTTATAAAATGTGGCATCAGACAGATAAACTGTAGAAATTGAAAAAAAAAAGCCTAACGCTTCAATATCTACATAGTGGAATTTGAATGGAAAGTTACGTAATCTCGAAATAAATATGGCCATTTAGCTACAGCTAAAAGACTGTTTCTGTAGCTTCAGCTATTGTCACAATATGTCATATTGGCAGAGGTTAATACCAGGTAGACCTTATGCTTGTTCCATCATGCCATAAATAGCAAAAAAAAAAAATTTTTTCGACTGTCACAAACAAGATTTTTTGTAACTTATTTATCTCTGAAGTACAGACATGACCATGCTTACAGTTTTATTGTGTTTAGATAATTTGACTTTTTGTAATAGCAAAGGCATATTATATGAATTATATCAAGATATTTTAAGTTATTTTAATTGTCTGTCACTAAAGCGACCACATGGCCTTGTGAAGACAAAACACAGACATACCAACTATATTAATGGTTTGTAATTTAAAGTCATTGGCTTAAATTTAAAGTTTATACACTTCTTTATCGATAAAATTGTAAAGGCACAGATAAGATTGCAGTTACTATGGATAACTATTTGTATGAAAACGGAAAGTTTTTGGTATAGTAATAAAGCATTTATTCATTTTTTTATGAATGATATGAAACTGGAAATTATTTGATAGAAATTAAAAAGTAGTAGGATAACGGAACAGAGAGTTGAAATACATAGAGTAGTTATATCCGAACACGAATGGTCTAAAAGCTTACTAAAATTTACTTATATACATACCTATGCACACGTATATGCAGTTTGTAATGACAGAAAAGAACGTTCAAATATTATGCGTCATATCTGTTGTTAGAAAGAGATTAATAAGCAATTCGTGTTACCACCGAACAGCCACGAGACGTTCCGATCACCATTATGCTGCGATCTCTTTCACTCTCTCATACCAAACGATACACATATACGCTCATCCATTTCATTGAGTTTAGTTCCTAAGATAAAACAAAATGACGATATTTTCTATTTCAACAATAGAAGCAATAATTATGCGTGAAATGAAACAGTTTTCTTATCTCTCACAGGGCTTGTATAATTGGTGCAGAGTCTAAAAACACAAGGAAGGCATATTGTCCACAGATTATTCCTAAAAAACACGATTAGCGGCGATGTATTCACGGGACGCTCGGAAGTGCAAGACTGGTAGTGACTCAGGTAATTACCCTGAATTCGTCTAGTAAATATGGAGGGCATACAACTCATCTACAGGTAAAAAAATCTTAGTAACGGAAGCACTAAAATTAACCAATGATCCTTTTGCCACTTTTACGCACATTATATTGGAGTATATATGAAAATCCGTTTTCACTCGTAATGCATCTATTGATTGGATAAAACTCAATAGCTAATATAGGGAATATCTAGTTTCCCCTGCTCACATATCAGAAAACACTCCGTCACGAATTGAAAAGGGCTTTGAGGCGTGAAATCGGTTCCTCTTTCATAGTGATGTACTCCTTCCGGACTGTAAAAAAGGTCGATTAGTTTTGGCTCTATTTTGTTTGGTGATACAATCTAGCTTTTGACCATTGGCTCAGCTGTGGGCGTGTGATGGTGTGTCCGAGGCTGTAGACAGACTAGATTGAGAAGAGTACATACAGGCTTTTGTTTTCATTCAATTAATTATACCGCGAATGTACTCTAAGTGTCACTGGTCAATTATTTTGTGGATGCTACGTAACTTTTTTATTGCTGATGGACTAGCCATTTACACTCACCTGATGGTAGGTGACGATGCGGTCACAGATGTTGTTCCGTTTAACCTTGAATTACTATTCCTTCAAGGACAGCTGGCCGAACACACCGTTATATGCTTGGCAACAGATTTTCAACTTCAGGTAGCCAGGCAGGCATTCATAAAATGTCTTAGCACCATACTATAACGAGTGCTGAAGACAGCAGCTGAAACCGACGACTTAGCGTGACCCGTAAAGCAAGGAAGCATTCAGCTGTCACCTATCACAGTAATGAACGTTTTACTTAGTTGATCGATTTAGAATGACTTAGCAAGGTGTGCTACGAGCGCTTTAATATGAACATAGCCTAGTTTACGTATTATTGTATGTGGCTCTAATATAACAATATCAAGGCTACTTGGTTCGAAACTCGCCCCGCGTGCTGGATGTAATGCGACCCGTCTGCACACTTTCTAACTTCTCCACTATAATGATTTTCTAGGGCTGTAACAATGATTTTGTTTCGGGGGATTTTTGTGCGTGAGGATCGCGGTTGATTGTCAAAACGTCGAGCTTTACGATATTGTACGAGGAGTTATACGGAGTTCGACTCGTTGTTATGATCAGACGTGAGCAGAGAGGTTTTGTCTACCCCTCTAGCTGTAGAAATATAAAGGATGCATTTTTTTTGAGCTATTGCATAGCTTCTATCGCGGGCCTTGAGCGAGGAGACCAAATCCAGAAATTCCGTAACGGAAATAACCTAACACCCCCCACTCCGACCGGCACAGCGGTAATACTATATTTGATCAGCGCCTCTACAGTGCGTAAAAGGAACTAAATTTTGGCAGAAAAAAAGGTTTTGACAACTAACGTGTCGAGATTTATAATTGCATAAATTGATAAAAATGCTATGTAATAGCTTTACCGCGGCAGTCTCCGAGTGTCACACGTCTTTTTTTATGCCTGATAGGTTAGGCTTTGACCACTATGTCACCTGATGGTAAGTGATGATGTGGTCGTAGATGTTGTTCAGGCTAACCTAGAATTACTGGCTCTCAAGGACAGCTGTCGAAACTCACCGTTAAGTGCTTGGCGGCAGATTTTCAACTTGAGGGTGGTAGCTAGTCAGGTGGGCATTTGCAAAATGCCCTACCAACGCTTCAAAAAAATGAAGGGGACGTAAGTATTGTGATGAAAAGTTCATAAAATTTGATAATATTACATATATACATAAAATCACGCCTCTTTCCCATAGGGGTAGGCAGAGACCACAGATTTCCACTTGCTACGATCCTTATATATCTCTTTCGCTTCATCTACAATCATCAATCCTTTCAAACATAAGCGTCGGTTTAGGGTACTCCTGAACTGGCCTTTTTTCAGAACATCTTCAATCTGATTTCGGAACGTTCGCCTAGGTCTTCCCCTTCCAACACTTCCGTTCACTTGTCCCACGTATAGCTGTTTAGTCAATCTCATTTCATTCATTCTCTATACATGTCCAAACCATCTTAACATACCTTTCTCGATTTTTGTCACTACATCCTCATTCACACCACATCGTTCCCTTATCACACTATTCCTTATCCTGTCACTCCGTTTGACTCCAATCATGCTTTTCAATGCTCTCATCTCCACTGCATTTATTCTACTTTCATGCTTTTTCTGCCATACCCAACTTTCACTCCCATACATTAGTGTCGGAACCAACACTCCCCCAAGAACAGCCAGACGAGCCTTCTTAGACACCTTCTGACTGTTCATAAACGCGTGCAATGCTCCGTTAACCATGTTTCCAGCATTCACTCTCCTTTCTATATCACTTTCACACTCTCCATCTTTTGTAAACATGGATCCCAAGTATACAAACTCTTTCACTTGTTCCACTTTTTCACCTCCAATCACAATATTGCAATCGGTCACTCTATCATCTCGTTCAAACACCATAACTTTCGTCTTATTTACGTTTACTTTCATTCCCTTTCTTTCTAAAGCCTCATGCATAACATTTACCATCTCCTGCAACTCTTTTACTGACGACGCAAGTATCACTTGGTCATCAGCGTAGAGAAGACATTTGATGAGTAACTCGTCCATTCCTAATCCACTTTCACTGTCTTTTAGGTTTGTCAAGCAATTATCCATGAATAAGTTGAACAGCCACGGTGACGCTACACATCCTTGTCTAACACCTTTTTCGATGCTAAACCAATCAGTGTATGTCCCGTTTATCCTAACACAAGCACTGGAATCCTCATATAGGGATTTCAGCGCTTGGATCAGGTTACCATTCAGCCCATGCATAGACAACGCTGACCACAGTTCATGCCTACTCACCCTATCATAAGCCTTTTCTAAATCTACGAAAGCGCAATAGACCATTTGGCTTTTCGCCAAAAAAATTTCGGCTATGCATCGTAAAGAAAAGACCTGATCCGTACATCCCATTCCCTTTCTAAACCCTGCTTGTGCATCCCATACTTTCTCATCTGTCTCTTTTATCACCCGTTCAATCAATACTTTCGCATATAGTTTACCGACGACGCTGAGGAGGCTGATTCCTGAGGAAATAGGTATTTAGGGATACTACTGCCTTGGAAGGGTACGGTAGAGGTAGTAGCAGCTAGGACGTCGGGGTCGCATACTCGCATACCACCACAATCACCGGACAGGCAATTGTGGATGTGTATGTCCCTGACGAATATTAATATAAAAAAAATGAAATATATAAAGTTTTAATAATAAATAAATATATTTATTTTTAATGTATTTTTTTGCCAGTGCTAATAGAGTAATAAAATGGCTTCAGTGATGTCTTTTGTTCGCAAGAAGATACTATTAGTGATACTTAGCGGTATATTTTATACTTGTAGGTATAATCTACGACTTACTCTCGTTTCTAATATTGTGTCCATTGTTGCACTAAGCATGTACAAATGAAATGCGTCAAGATCTGATTTTGAATCAGCATAAGTTTAATAGTATTCTTATTTGTTCTATGCCAATAGTTTAACATAACAATTTGTGCCGAACATTTCAACTATTTTATCCGGCCATCCGACAAATCACAGATCATACCATTTCTAAAATCGTAGATACTTCGGAAGTAATCCGAGTTTAAGTTGGTCGATTTTTTACTTCTCTCCTGAAAAGTTTGGCGATTTGCTTCTTTCAATATGTGTTTTTGAAAGTTTGAACGTCTATGAAGGTAAATTGTGTTATTAAACTGGGCAGTTTTAGACGAAATCTTTATATATAGCGTTTCTATAGAGGTCTGTTCTATATATTACTGTAAGGTGTCGTTAAAGTTAAAAAAAACTGAGCAGCATCACATTTTTTTTATGTTATTGTTACGGGACAAGCTCGAGGTTCACCTAATGTTAAGCGGACTAACCTGTGCCTATAACAGATTCGTCACAAGTCACGAATTGCACTGCGCCCGTCACCTTGAGACAAACAGTTGTTAAGTCTCATTGTGCCAGATTTTCTCCTTGAGGGTGGTAGCTAGCCAGGCGGGCATTCGCAAAATGCACTTCCACCATGCGGTTACGCTCAAGCCGGGCGGTGGGAATCGAAATAGAGATCTGTGGCACGGCAGTCCATAGCTATATAACCGCTCGCCCATCATTGGTTCAAAAAATTAAACAACTTTATTCTTAGGCTGTATATCTCTATATGTTCAGACATAACGCTGCAAATCCAGTAGTATATCTCGACTAAATTACAAATTACGTCCACTGGGTCGCGAGCTCGAAATAAAACCCGTATTTTTGTCTAATAATGCCTAAACAAGGAGCGAGGAGACCTTAAGAAGATGTAATGATAAGTAGTCTGCGGGTTCTACAAATTGTTACATATGGGGTGCCTGTCGCAAATGTGAATCGGCACAAAAAATTACCATCACGTATTCTCATAGAGCAACTCGGACCTCGGTCTCCGGGACGAAGGTTCAAATTGCTCTATGCGTCATCTATCTTAATCACATTAGGGGAAGGCAAGGGTAACTTGACGCATGATCCTGAGTTGTTTTACTGATTTTGAGAACATGTTTTTATTATCAGTACTTAGTATGGCCAGATATTGTTGGAATAATACCAAGAGTGAGTTGGATTCCCATGAACCAACGACAAATTAGCCAACAAAATCAGTTTCGTAGATTTCGGGAACCATAGCAAGAATCTTGCAATTGACTGGTTTTTTATTGTTATTTGAGGTTTTTGTATCACATTATAAATCAAAGCAAGTTTGAAGTTTATAAGTATGTTTAATCTTTTTACGTTAAGAGTAAAAACTAAATAATAATAATAATTTATTTATTTGGTATAAAAATGTTACAGAATATATCAGTTATTTAATCCATTGACTCCCGAACTAGTAAAAAATAATTTATTGAATTGAGACCGCATTTCATTTCTGTTTATTTTTAGTTATTACGCAATCCGCTATAATATGATGCTTACAATATTAACTAAAAAAATGTTTGCTGTATAAATCGAATGGTATATTAGAATACTACTCAAAAAACATTTTTTTTTCGCGCTCTGTGGAGTTGAGGCTACAATGTACGTAGAGCTTCCATAAAAACGTATTTTCAGCATATTTTGAATGCAAAGCATTCAAACTTGGTAAAATTTTGCATGCATATTCCTGAGCCTAATATTAAATAACTATTCTTATGGGTTGTCAGTTTTTCGGTTTCAACTCATCAACATCAGCTGGAAGACGTCCACTGTTGAACAAATGCATCCCCCATAGAACGCCCCAAAGAACGGCTACTAGCCACTTGTAACCATTGGCTACTATAATGTACGAAGGATGCGTAGAATAAATAAAACGATGACCGCTATGGAGCAGAGGTGTAATCACAAAACAACCTCAATTGACAAGTTTCTTATTACTATCCTACCTACACAATTAGGTAGCCTACCCACATATACTACAGCTACCCGAGACTTTTACGATGTCGTCAGTCAATCTAGTGGGGTGCCTACCAACTCTACATCATCCGGTGTAACGTGGTACCCACTCGAAAACCTTAACCGAAGGTATCATTTATTTTATTCCGAAAGTGAAAGTAGGGATTCCCATACAAAACGATTTTCAGAATATTTTTGAATATACTTAATTTTAAACGAAACTGGCGAACCAAAAACTAAATTGGTTAAAAGCGAAGAGAAATTTCAGACCGATTTAGAACACTTGGTATTTCAAATAAGATAAAACATTGGTATGAAAAGCGTTTCTTGCGCAATTCTTTAATAGGTAACTAATATAAGTAGGTATCGCATCATCATAATCAACAGCCGAAAGATTTCCTCTGTTGAACAAATAACTCCCCCATAAGAGAGGTTTGCCATAATACCCACACTTGGAAGGCGTCTTGGTATCGCATCATGAAGACATTTCTTCAGAAGGCACTGTTTCTCACCTACTGGTATTTGACGCCTCTTCCGTTTCCCACAGATTTTTTTTTTTTTTTTATGCCTGATAGGTTAGCCTTTGACCACTATCTCACCTGATGGTAAGTGATGATGTGGATGAAGATGTTGTACAGGCTAACCTAGAATTATATGGGGTTCAATTCTAACCCAGCGTCCCACGGGTATAATGTAAGACCATATCTGTCTCTATCTGTGGAGACTTGTAAATTACTCTTTTCATTATATATGTTTGTTATCTTGGTTAAGTAATCAGTCGATAGACTTCCTCATATGCAATAAATAAACATAATACGAGTAGCTGTGAAAATTTCAACTTATTACCTACAGACTTAGTGTGGGCTAGAATGTCACCCCCCTATCTCTACCCGCGATGTAGGGGTAAAAGGCGACTAAGAGAAGACACCAGAAGGTAGACAGCTTTTTGAGGAACTGATCTCTCAGACTCCGATCCCTATGAGAATGAGGCTGTAGTGTATAGACATTTATAGTTATCTGTAACTCTGTCGTCTCGAGCAGTGTGACGCGCGGGCCGCGGGGCGGTGGAGGGACTAGCGAACCGACCGCCGCGGAGTAAAGACGCGGACACTAGCTGCGAGCCGATATCATTGTAGTTTGTTACTTGATCTTCCCTAATATCAATTTCAGTCATACAGTGTACATTACATGTGGCGACGAGACAAACTGTGAGTATTTTAAGAATTTTTACATTTAATAACAAAAGAAAAGAGAGGAAATCACACTTTGACTAAAAGTGGTTTCTTCACACTGTGGTTGTTGCACTAGATAGTGGGTGACCTACAAGTTACCTATCTACTTGAGTTTGTGCCTCAATATTTACCTTTAAAGTTAAAAAAAAAACAAATAAAAATAAAAAATATACATGTAACTACCCACATTTTTGTTTAGTTAGCTGTTGATCCCATACGTTGTTATTCAAATATTACTTTTTCGACATCCGCATGTTACGTCATTAGACGACTATTATTTATGTCAAAATTTAAATCTCATGTAAGTGAACTGCATCATGTTCTTGTGAAGGATAAAGATTCATTAAACCTAAACTTATCTATTAAATAAAGGGTGTATTTTACTAAATCATGTGGACAGTTTAAGACATTTTTGGAAAAAAAAGTGATATATAAAGTAACTAGTAATTAGGTACTGACTTGGCCGTGAGTTGCGTAGGTATTCTTTTGTTCGCGTTTTACGTATCTAGATTTCTATGGGTGTATAACACCAGGGGAGTGACATATTTATATATTTGTCAACCATACCTACCTACTTATTAAAATTTATTTTTAAGAGTGTAATGTTCTTCGAACATCACCGAAAGTATCATGTGGTTAAAGGTTTTAACTACCTAGCATTAAATTGCGACTGGGCATTAAATTGCGACTGGGCATTAAATTGCGACTAAGCATTTAATTGCGACTGGGCATTAAATTGCGACTGGGCATTCAATTGCGACTGAGCATTTAATTGCGGTATGAGACTCGAGAAAGACTTAGGATAGCAAAAGCATTAAATTGCGGATATCGATTGATACTTAGTATAGAACTTGCATTAAATTGCGGAGGTTAAATAGCATTAAATTGCGGACATGGCATTAAATTGCGGACATGGCATTAAATTGCGGACATGGCATTAAATTGCGGACATGGCATTAAATTGCGGACATGGCATTAAATTGCGGACATGGCATTAAATTGCGAAGTTTTCACGGTTTAAAGTTTTCCCATTCGCCGCTCGGCGACCGCGCGCTGGTTAATACGCACCAGCGCCACAGTACTGCACAGTATGACAACGATGCGTCGTCATGGGCACACAGGGTGTCTTTGCCATGACGACTACGTGTCGTCATGGGCGCCGAATATGTACCACGGGTGGAGATACCTACGTAGCGTACTAATTATAGTATTATGTAGATTATAGGTACAGTCACGTACAGTAGATGCTTTTTACTAGCATTAAATTGCGATAGCGTGTTAAAAATCTATAAAAATGCAACATAGTATTTACGTTGTCAACAGATAGCCCCAAATGGCACAGTACACTTTAGAGAAGTTCGAATGTGAAGGGGAAGTTGGTTCAGTCTCGGTCCGTTGGGAAAGATGGAAAAGAAGTCTAAACATTTACCTCGAGGCGGCAGGCATAGACACCGAGGTAAAGAAAAGAGCTAGTCTTTTACATTTCGGTGGTCCCGAGTTACAAGAAGTGTTCTACAACATCCCGGGAGCTAATGCAACTGAAGGCGAACTTTTTAACATCGCTATTGGAAAATTAGACAACTATTTTGCACCTAAACAGAGCAAAGTGTATGAGCGACATCTGTTTCGTCTTCTAAAACAGGAGCAAGATGAGAAATTCGAAAAATTTCTTATCAGACTTCGACTGCAGGCCAAGAAATGTCAGTTTGGTGAAAAAGAAGATGAGCATATCATAGACCAAATAACTGAAAAGGGTAAGACAGAAGAACTCCGAAAGAAAATATTGAAAACAGGGGACAAGATCACTTTGGATGAAATAGTTGCAGAAGCGAATGCACTGGAAGCCATAGATCGTCAATTAGGAAACTTTGGTATGAAACCTGTGGAAAGTCAGGCAATCAACAGAGTAAGTACAGAAACATGGAAGGAGAAGCAAAAAAATAAAAGATTGGAATGTAGCAGATGTGGGAGCTCCAGGCATCTGGCCCGTGACAAAAACTGCCCTGCAAATGGAAAGGCTTGCCTTAAATGTGGCATTTTAGGTCACTTCAGGAATCAATGTCGGACAAAACAATCTCAGAAGAGGAAATTGGAAGGAGAAGAATCATCGAACAGCCAGGGAATACAGAAAAAAAATAGGACAACAAATAATATCGAAGAAACTGCAAACATAATCACGGATGAAAGAAAAGTCGACTACATTTTCAATATCGAGAACGACGCAAGGGTCACATGTAACATAGGTGGAACCAACGTAGAGATGTTGATAGATTCGGGCTGCAAGCACAATCTTATAACGGACCAAACCTGGGAAAGAATGAAGAGAGATAACGCCCAAGTTACCAATCAAGATCCGAATCCTGAAAAAACGTTCGTAGCTTACGGGAGTCAAACACCGCTGAAGGTGTTAGGATCATTCAAAGCTGCGATAAAACTTGCCGGTACATCACAGGAAAGCACAATATTCTATGTGATCCAAAACGGTACGCGTGACCTATTGGGACGGGTGACGGCAACCTCATTGGGAGTACTTCGAATAAATTTGGATATCAACCAGGTTGAAACTGAGGCGTTTCCAAAATTTAAAGACGTTTTAGTTAGCATTCCAATTGATGATTCAGTGAAGCCCGTTGCTCAGCCGTATCGGAGGATTCCCATCCCTCTCGAAGAAAAAGTAGAGAGGAAACTGGAAGAATTACTGAAAAGAGACATTATAGAAATCGTGAAAGGTCCTTCTAACTGGATCTCGCCTATAGTTCCTGTGCTAAAAGACGGAGGGGACATCCGATTGTGTGTTGATATGCGCCGAGCAAATGCAGCTATACAACGTGAAAACCACCCACTGCCAATGATGGAAGAACTGTTGCCAAAAGTTCGAGAAGCAAAAATCTTTAGTAAGCTAGACATTCGAGATGCATTCCATCATATCGAACTTCATCCAGACTCAAGACATATCACGACCTTCATTACCAGCAAAGGATTGTATCAATATAAAAGGATGATGTTTGGTATATCGTGTGCGCCTGAGATTTTCCAAAAAACACTCGAACGAATCCTTTTAGGTTGCGAAGGAGTCATTAATTTCATAGATGACATTTTGACGTTTGGGAAAGACAAAGAAGAACATGACTTAAGACTTAAAAAAGTTATGGCAGTGTTAGAGGAAAATAACGTGATGTTGAGGGAAGAAAAATGTATTTTTGGAATAAAGAAGGTCCAATTCCTAGGGCATGAACTGTCAGAACAGGGAGTTAAACCACTAGACAAGTATATCTTGGCTATAAAGGGATTCAGAGCCCCGACAAATATCGCTGAACTACAGAGTTTTATGGGCTTAGTTAATTACGTGGGAAAATGGATCCCACACTTAGCAACGGTAACAGAACCCCTGAAGCAACTGCTACGTAAAAGAACGGGAAGAAATACAGACATTCAAGATGACTGGAGAGATGCCCAAAAGAATGCATTTAATGATCTCAAGGCGGCACTTATGAAGATACCAAATTTAGGTTACTACAATCCTCATGATAAGACTGTGGTGATTGCAGATGCAAGCCCAGTGGGTCTGGGTGCAGTGCTGGTGCAAATCAACAAGAATGGGCCGAGAATAATTGCATTTGGTAATAAGACCCTCAGCGGCTGTGAGCGGCGTTACTGCCAAACAGAAAAAGAGGCCTTAGCGCTAGTTTGGGCAGTCGAACATTTTCACATGTTCCTGTATGGCAAGGTTTTCGATCTAGTAACGGATCATAAGCCCTTAGAGGTGATATTTGGCCCGAAAGCAAAACCATGCGCTCGCATTGAAAGGTGGGTATTAAGGTTGCAATCCTACAATTTTAAGGTGAAATATAGCCCGGGGAAGACCAACATAGCCGATCCACTATCGAGACTCTGTGAAGTAGCAACAAACCCGACGGCTTTATTTAAAGACCATGTTCAAGCGGTTACTGAATCTGCACGACCCGTAGCCATCCCATTACAAGAAATCACTGAGAGTTCCTTGGAAGATGAAGAGATACAGAAGGTAAGAGAAGGCCTTTACAATGGAAACTGGGATGAAACAGTTAAAGCCTATAAACTTTTCCAGAATGAATTATGCTTTCATGGCGATATTCTCCTTAGGGGGACGAAAATTGTAATCCCAACAAAATTACGCAGCAGAGTTCTGGAAGCTGCGCACGAAGGCCACCCGGGGATAGTCGCGATGAAAGGCAGATTGAGGACCAAGGTATGGTGGCCTAAGTGCGACAAAGATGCTGAGAGCATATGCAAAGCCTGTAAAGGATGCATCCTGGTCTCTGCTCCCAGCGCCCCAAACCCATTAAAAAGAAGAGATTTACCTTCTGAACCATGGGTCGACATAGCGATTGACCTCATGGGCCCCTTACCTAGTGGAGATTACATCCTAGTAGTTGTCGATTATTACACCAGATATAAAGAGGTGAAAACATGCAGAACCATAACAAGCTCCGAAATAATTGGAATGCTTAAAGACATTTTTAGCAGACTTGGCAATCCGGTCTCGCTTACATCAGATAACGGGAGACAATTTTCCAGCGAAGACTTTAAGAGTTTCTGTGCAGAGAGAAACATACGACTCTATAATACTATTCCCTATTGGCCGCAACAAAACGGTGAAGTAGAGCGCCAGAATAGGGACATCTTAAAACGCCTCAAGATTTCTCAGGTAGAGAAAAAGAACTGGAAGGAGGCTCTTCGTGAGTATATGGTGATGTACAATAGTACACCTCACACAGTTACAGGAAAAACACCTGCAGAACTATTCTTTAGACGACAATTTCGAGACAAGCTGCCTATGATTCAGGACATGACCCATCTCTCACAGGATCTTGAAATGAGGGATAGAGATAAGGAACTAAAAGAAAAAGGGAAAGAATATGCGGATAGGAAGAGGAAAGCTACTAGTTGTGAATTGGAAATCGGAGATAAAGTATACGTCAAAAACATGACCAAACAAAACAAGCTGAGCCTAAACTATGAACCCGAAACACATACCGTCGAAGCGAACAAAGAAGGGGACGTAAGTCTTCGAAACGATGAAACTGGTCAGCGAATCAGACGGAACATCGTTCACCTAAAACGAGTGGAAGGACAATGGAAGGTGCTAGGTGATGAGAATAATGCTAATGATGCTCAAACAAACGATAATAGTGATGAAAATCAATCACAACTCGAGTGAATAGAATTATGGTCAATAATGACAAAATAATTGATGATTGGTGATTAAACATAAATTGTATTAAGACTTGCTGATTGTACTTGATATACTTATGAAAGATTAAATTACTATATTTAGTTTGGTGATTATGAATGTATTTAATTTGTACGTTAACCTGATCACAGTCCTTTCACTGCATATTTTTACTAAGTGTATTTATAAATTACAAACATTGATAAGGGAGGGATGTAGTGTATAGACATTTATAGTTATCTGTAACTCTGTCGTCTCGAGCAGTGTGACGCGCGGGCCGCGGGGCGGTGGAGGGACTAGCGAACCGACCGCCGCGGAGTAAAGACGCGGACACTAGCTGCGAGCCGATATCATTGTAGTTTGTTACTTGATCTTCCCTAATATCAATTTCAGTCATACAGTGTACATTACAGAGGCTCTGGCAAAAAAATCGATAACTCGTTGTATCTAGTTGACCGCGTATTTCATTACTAACAACGACTGTTTTCCTTCATCACTTAGTTAAATTATTCATGAAAACTTTTACCGAATCAATACTGAACACGTTATTCGAATACGTAATTACGTACTCTGTTATTTCCTGCTTAAATGATATAAAATTATAGACGAACTTCGAGCGTTTAATTCGCAACTTTCTCGATTACTAAATTACGAATGTCGTTTAGAGATTTTGCCGCGTTCGAGTTTCTGTAAGAGTAGATTGTTGCTTAGTTAATGATGTTATGTTGTAATTATTCTAATGCACATAAGTTTTTTAGTGTTCGTTTGCTTTTCAGACCTCAGTAACATTTAGTAGGTAAATCGTCTGGTTAAGGGTGCGACTTCCAGGTTTCGGTGACTTTGAAGGTGAATTCCTCTTCAGAGAATCATTGTTTGTATTGAGAAAAAATATATATTATGTACGAACATTTTTCCAACAAAGCTTTTAGATACCTGCTTTATTAAAAAGTAATAAAAATATCTCAAGTACATCTGTTTTAAAGTTTGGTTCATATTACATTTACCCGAGCGAAGCGATTCGCGCCTTCGATTATCATACGAACCGCCAGAACAGACAAGACAAATTGTCAGGCCACCATCAGCCGTCACGGTGCGCAAGCCAATCGCACTAGCGTTTTCGTGAGTGGAGCCCACGTATGTTTTTGAGAAATATTGATCTACGACCTGGGGCCCTACTCTAATTCGTCGAAGTTTCGAACTTCGGCTCCGAAAGAAAGGTATCCGCAAAACACGTATTGGCTTACTTTTGTTTAACTTCGTTCGTAGCATAGACTTTCAATCATTTGCCTGTGTAGATTCTGAATTACATATTTTCTAAATCGGATTCGTACATGGAAAATGTACAAACCATGAATCCAACCAATTTTCGTTGTCTAAAGTGTCGCTCGAAACACGAAAAACTAAACTTCGTTGAATTGAAGTAGCGGCCCTAGTGTTCATAAAGCAGATATTAGTGTATTGTTATATTTACCCCCTTTTGGATTCTTTTTGCAATGAGTTGTGACTTGTCTACTACCTGCCACACTGGTATAATTCCAGCTACCAACATAATTATACACAAAAAAATTATAGTGATACTACGAGTATTACTATACCTATCTAAAGTCATACAATAAAGTAGCAGCTATACAGGGTTATCGGGAAAATGCAAACAACCTCTTAGGGTTGACTTCTGCTAGTCCTAACAAACATTTAGAGTTTTTTTTTGACGGAATAAGCACGTTGACCTCCTAATGTTAAAATTCTCTAATGCCTGTTATGTTTTATTTTATATTTTTTATTACTTTGCTCGATGTAAATATTCAAAACTCTATTCAAAGGGAGCACAGCTGCAGCGCGGTCCAGTGTTGCCGCGGTGGGCGCTCTTAGCTCGGAGTAGACATTGTGTCTTACTACGAGACGTTTTGAACTTAGAAGTTTCAGACAGTACTAGAATAAATTTGAAGTCAACAGATGAAAAACGGAGGAAAAACAGCCCAAGAAACAGGAAATATTGCTGTAAAGTGGACGGTGTTACGACATTCTGACAAAGAAAATGTTAAATAAAATTATTTTGCCCGATATTTATAAACTGTTTGATAAGATTTAATATGGTGAAGAATATTCTTTTAAACAGGCAAAAGATTGCATTGTAAAAATAATTTCTTACGATAAAGACATGTATTAAAACTGTGATTGTTGAAAAAAGTCTTAGAATACGTTAGTTTATTGATGTAAAATGTTGCTCCTTGTAGTATATAACCAGCCCCTAGCGCAGGGTTAAAAGTTACGCTTCTCTTTTCCCTAAATTCATTAATTTATGCCATTTATAATTGACCTGAATCGCCCCCTTATGGCAACGTTCCCTGTGGTCATTACTTGGGTGGGTGACTGCTAGTGGCATTTCATACTGAACGCTTCCGTGCTTGTTGGACACGCTAAGACGTCGGTTGTTTTCGGATAGCATGCGTTATAGCATAATAGTAGGGTATTTTGTTTAACAAGGTTTCAGCGCAAGGAGAAAAACACTTGGTAAGCAACGATGTGTTCCGGCAGCTGCCTTTGTCCAAAACAACATCTTCAAACAGATTATTACTTACAATCAGGTGAGATGGTGGTCAAAGGCTAGAAGAAACTATAAATAGCTTATCTACCTAGAGCTTTAAATAACTGAACTTTAGCTACTGAAGTAACTGTATTTTTAAATAAAATACTGTATACTTGTTGGTACCATGGTAGCTCAAAAGCTCACAATTTGATGGTTCTGACATCCACAATTTTTTTCACATTTTATTTAGCTTACCGTGCTTCTGCGTTTTGCGTACAGGATAAATTGTGCCATTTGCCCATAATAATCGAACATAATAGCCGCCATTACAATCGCTAATAATTATTATCAAAAAAGTTATCAATTAAATTATCAAATAATGGAGCAGCAGGCTTTGTCAAGTACTTTATTTTAAAGCGATGTTTTCTCATGAAAATGATGTCTTCTTCATGAAGATGGCTTCGACGATCTTCAGGGCAACTTAAATCCTTGACACAGCAGCTTTGAATAGAGAACGGATGACTTTGCTATACCACTGGCGTAGGTTCTTCAGCCAGGATATTCTACTTCTACTCTTCTAATACAGCGATTACTTTGTATCTTTCCTTGAATTATTAGCTGTTAAAATGTGTACTCAAGATTTATCAAATTTCTAACATTTACTGTCTGTAAGTATATCTACTTTTTCCGCATCCTTCCCAGCACCACTTCGGTTCTTATTTGTATTTTACTTTTGTATTGTATTAATACTTATTTGTGTGACTTTGCAAATTGACAGTAGTTAATGAAATTAAAATTGGATTCATTTTGGAGTTTATTGAGGCTCGTTATATTAAGGTTACACCATATTAAAATGTTTACGACAGAGCAAACACAAAAACGTTACAAAACGCTTTTTCATGGCCACAAACAAAAAAGCGTTTTTATTTTTGATATTATTATTTGTCAATCAACCATAATATAATAGCACATATGTGTTTCCTAGAAAATACAGCAAGCAACCTCTTTCGGCTCCAAGGGCAGGCCCGATTTCTAGTAAAGAACTTTAAAAAGCCTTGTGACACATAGAGATTGACGTAGGTTCTCTTTTGCGAAAGCCATCTGACACGCAACAGATCCCATTAAACCTTGCTGGTGCGATTGCTAATGTTATCGCGCCGCTATGTGTCGCCTTCTTAGATGATTAGTTTTCTGAGAAGGGTTTGGCCGGTGTCCAAAATCCACAGGTTGGTGTAGTCAAAACATAGGTAACTGAAATGTTGATATACTGTGACATCAGTGCCATGCTGGCATTTTATAACCTTCTATTCCTTATTCCATAATTGAGGGGGGTCACAATAAGGACACTTCTGCTCGTCCGTTTTGAATTAATAGATTTGCTACCAGTTCTAACAATTCTGTTAATGCAAAACGAATTAAAGTAAACTGAAACTTATATTTAATGTTAAGCTTGTAACCTATTCAGACAAAAACGCATTAAAATAGATTACAGTTTGACACAACTAAAGTTATTCTAATAATTCAATGGATTTTTAAGGAGAAATTAAACTTAAATTTAGAGATTACATTAAAATGGTCGTCTTTCATCTACATTAAAATTAGCTTCATATTTTTTTTCATAACTTGTGTACTACTGAAATGAACTAAGAAGTCACTGAAGTTACACAATAAGTTAAGCCTGCACCGAGGCAGCGATACGTAATTGTGGTTCGTTTGATCCCTTGCTGTATCTTTATTTCTTGATTTTGAGTTATGTAATTAATATTCTATAAATCATACACTTTGGAAACACGATTACTTAAAATTTGCTCGATAGAATAAAAAAACCAAAGTTACATCTAAACAACGAAATAAACCCTTAACGGAAGGTCATCAGTATTTGAAAAATTAAAAAACAACATGTTTTCTTTAACGTATACACATTAAACTTTTCAAATAGGTATTTGTTTTTATTATACAAAGGAAATACTCAAATTCACGCATGTTCCGCCCATTTCAGTCAGGGCCGCGATGCTTTGTCCCTATCCGCTTTAGTAATTCTTCGGCCGTTGGACGGGGACGGATGCTGTTAGCGTGCCTTACTTACGCTCACATACGCGGCGTGCCTAAAAAGCTCGGTGCGCCCACGCATTTCAAAATAAGAGAATAATACGTTGACGTTGTATCGTTTACCAAGGATCCGTTGAAAATACTCCATAAACAAAATACTCCACGTCTGAAAAAAAGTTATCTCTCCATACTTAAACCACTTCGCTGGACTGGGTTTGGTAATTTTGATATGTAGACACTAATCAAACATGCAAATTATTAAATGTGTAGTTTTTTTGTTGTGTCTTGTTGTATTTCTTCAATTAATGTGATCAATATTTAAATGTATAATTTATTAAATAATTATTTGTACCATTATAATATGTAAATTGAATAATGAGAACTAATATACCACTTATTTTTAGTTTCTTGACTTCAGTTGTATTTAGTTTCCAATGCATTTAAATCGTATGTACCTACCTATTTTTCAGTGTCATGCAAACTGAATTTTGCACACCCATTAAGGGTAGAATATAGTGGACATAATTTACTCAAATAATTCTAAGATCTATGTATCTAAACTACCTATATTCCTGAAAATAAATGAATTTGAATTTGAAATGTTGTTTCGCTTCTGTTTAATTCCCACCAGCCTAGAAATTTACTATCTTGGTAGCCTGGTAAGGCTACGCTACTTTTGTGTTGATGATGGAATTAAAATAGTAAAGAGTAGTAAATTGAGCATCTAGAATGTATGTAGTGTCATCCTACTCAGGTTAATGCGAATAATAAAAAAATTACAGGCCATGAGACTTAATGTATGTCTCGGTGTGACAGGCGCAGTGCAATTCGTCACATTTTTTATTCATTATTATTAATCATCAGTAGGATATGGTACAAACCACAAATTTCTTAAGCCAGAATATATACAATCTCATGCTCCTCTATAAGGCCCAAATAATCATTTTTGTTATATTTTTTTTTGATTTCCAAGCAAGTTGAATAGTAAGCTTAGTTGTGAGATTTAATAATAAATAATAATGACATATCAAAATATACACCAAACACATATATCGGCACAATCGCCAATATCATACAACAAATCATAACTCCAAATTCAACTTTTATCGTCAAAAAAATATTGTACAGGTTTATTAGTAAAATGCTAACAATATCTTAGGGCTGACTTCTGCTAGTCCTAACAAACATTTTAAGATGTTTTTTTTTGTTTTGGAAAAAAATGTTTTTCTTTAATCCCTACTCCGAGCCAAGAGCGCCACGGCAACACTGGACCGCGCCGTGCTCCCATTGAATAGAGCTTTGAATATTTACATCGAGCAAAGTAATAAAAAATATGAAATAATACATTACAGGCACAAGATACTTTTAATATCAGGTGGTCCTCGTAGTTATTCCCTCATATACTTACACATAAGAAACACAAAAAAAACATCTCGAAATGTTTGTTAGGACTAGCAGAAGTCAACTCTAAGAGGTTGTTAGCATTTTACCAATAACCCTGTGTAGATGAATAAGTGGCTCAGTTTCTCTTAAACTTGGTTTTAAAAACACTGAAACTGTTTATTTATTTCAACCATCCTGGAACTTTGTTATATATTTTAGGTGCTATATACAACAAGTTTTTTCCAAACAATACAGTCTTATGATGGGCAGATTTATTATTTGGTAGCGTGTCCGACAGTTCATATTTTTTTCTAGTTGGTAGTGCCATTTCTAATAAATACAGAGAAGAAAAAGTTAGAAATTTAAGTTTTTTAAAATTCAGCTTTCATACAAAAAAACTGTCTACATTTCTTTTCTACAAAATGCTGGCACATATTTGGCTCAACGAATAAGCATTGCAATTCAACGGGGCAATGCTGCCAGCAAGCTGGGCACGCTGCCAACTGGTACTGGGCTGGAGCATTCGGACTGCCTATGAGTCTGCTATGACTTATAGGTTGTCTAAATGCTTTTATTGTAGTAGCTGTAGTGTTGTATATAGTTCGTAGTGTTTTGTTTAAAAAAGGCACACCGCCAGTAAAAAAAAATATAGCGTTATTATTAATTTCTAATCGAAAATTCGATTTTAGTGATTAAAAGAGCTAGTTTAGTGATAACAACAATAGATTCGCCACCAATATGTAAAAAAATACCATATCGATAATTATATCATCCAGAATTTCTTCGTTCCAACTCAGATTGGTTATTGAATTATAAGTTCTGGGCTAGAACTTACAACTTAGGCAGAAAAATAACCTATTCCCTTTCAGTTATCAAACTTATTATGTACAACGTGTTCAAGGAGAAAGCATAACGTGGACGTTCATAGCTGCTACACGCACACAATACAACACAAAAGCTATTGTTTGCGAGACGTGACAGGAGCCGGATATTACACGAGTCAATATTTGCGGAGCTTTCTATTGTTTTTGAGGTAAATAGCATTCTTTGTGGACATTAAGGTCACACAGGGTATTGTTTAGCATGTGTAGGTCAAAGGGTACAGTCATCTGAATCGGGTAACGCTTAATGGAGTATACCTAGGTACTACTATACCTACTACTGAACTGGACATATATGTAGTATGAAAACGTGGTCACTGCACGATCGGCGGTTGCAGAACACCTTTTAATCCCCATTCCCTGCCATTTAGTGCGTTTCGATAAAGCATTAGTTTTTGCGCGGAAAAGTTCTTCGTTTCGCGTAAAGTACGAGAAGCTAAAGAAATATGTCGTCATCCCAGCTTCAACTGGGACTTTGGGTGGAACATAACGCCAGCAATGAAAACGGTTTAAAACAACTGTGACACCAATATTGTGCGCCTATTTATTTAATTTAATCACACAAATATTATCTGACTTGTTTTGAAATGAAAGCATCTTAAACACAAATCAAAATTTAGCAAATAGTCTATGTATGGCTGATAATAGGTATTAATTGTTGAATTAATTAGGTGCATGTGTTTTTATTACATAATCTTAAATCTTAAACAGGTTAGAACATGGGGAACGAAACAATGTTAACAATAGATCTGTAATTTAATTTTACCCATGTTTAAGCAAACAAAGAATTTGGATCTGGACCGTAATACTGATACAGTTAGTGTAGTGTGTCATTAACCCATTTTTAATATTAACAGTGACATTGACATATGTGACAGTTCTGACAGTGACTTAGGAAATGCAACTGAGCCGGGACAGAGAGTGCCGACGCAACGTCAGTTAACATAAATTGGTAGGAATCTTTCCGGTAAATATAACGCGGATCCTGACGGATTCCTTTTAAGTTAAATATCTAATGAGCCTACCCGCATTTTTCATTGCTGATATTCTATTGACCTTTATTTTACCTGGTGGTAAGTGATGATGTGATCTAAGATGTTGTTCAGGCTAAATTAAAATTACTGGCTCTCAAGGACAGATAGCGGAACACGCGGTTATAGAGTATAGACTTGAGAATGGTATTATAGCTAGCCAAGCCGGCATTATAATTTTTTTTGTTTTTGTACGTGTGGAAAATGCTTTTACGCATTTTCGCCCACCAAAGGGGTGTTAGACGGGGTATATCTGGCTCGGCACCAACTCCTTCCACATCAGCAAGTGCCCCTACCAACTACCACACGATGTTCCTACGGGACGCCTTAATGCTTGGGCTACGGGAACGAAGCAGGCATTCTCCTAGCCTAACCTTACGCCTTTTTGGAGAAAAATGTCTTCGCACTGCTTGTTCACAACACCTCAGGGGTAGCGGATCGTCCTCCCTGACCCACTCCGTGGCCTCCTTTTGCGTCATTATCGCTTCACAAAAGCGTGGGGCAGGTAGATATTCACCAAATAGCCTACCATTATACCATAACGACCTGTTTTTTGAAGTTAAGAACTGTTTAAGAAGAAGATGAAATCATGAAGAAGAAGAAGAACTCGGATGCAATTTAAAGAAGAAGAAGAAGAAGAATTGGGATGCAATTTAAAGAAGAAGTAAAACGTTTTTGCACCTAATTCGCATTCTGAGATTAAAGCACACTAAATTGTGCAACACATACTTCACATAGAGCGGATCATTTCAGAGTAGCCTATGTGAATCAAGAGTTCCGAGGAGTAGTGCCCCCTCGAGCTGAAGCAGGGGTAATGGCCCGATACCCTCTGAGTTCTGACCCATAACAAATTGGTTGATGTCGTAATATCACCGGCAGCACGGCAGTCCACAGTCACTATCGCTTGGTCATCATTGCTACAAAATTTATGTGATATGTATATAACAATCTTAAGAAATAAATATTTATATTTCCCGTGGGGTGCCGAGCTAGAATGTCACCCCCCCCCCCATATATACCCGTGGGTGTCTTAAGAGGCGACTAAGGGTAACATGCCAGAAGGTGGGCAGCAGTACTTTCTGAGGAACTGATATCTCATATTGCGATCCCCAAGCCGCCTGCCAAGCGTGGGGATTGTGGCAAACCACCCCATATTGGTGGAGGCTGTGTTCAGCAGTGGACCATCCGGGTGATACAGTAAATATTTATGTAATAAAATATATATAAATAATTAAATATTTATAAAATGGAGCAGCTACACAAAAGAAAAACGCGTTATCACTATGAAAATCTATTACGAAAATAGGGAAAGTTACGCCGAGACTGCTCGCAAACTTCGTCCAATTTTCAGTCGAGACACCGCACATGGAATTTGTTACAGAAGCATGCTTACGGAGATCTTGTGGCCTAACTCGATGGTGTGGATCTTTACGGCATGGTTCTGGATGACATCCCGTATTGACCAATGGCTCTATTCCAGCATCGACTTCCAGACCAAAACATCTGACGATATTCTGATGTCCACTTGCCACCAGTATCATGCAATTAACCACCTTGCGATTTTTTTTCTTCGGGTTTTTATCTTCTTCAGTAACAATTACTGAGTGCAAGGCCGAGATCCAACGCGTCATCGGTGAGATACAGCCGCATCGTTGTCCATATGTCATCGAACATTTAATTAAAAGAGCCTTTTATCAATATGTATATTATATGTATTCTATACTCAATCGGAACATGATTTATTTTCATATGAGAGTTGTAGACGCCTTATGAATAAATGATTTCGAGTTTGACTTTAGTTGTTATTGCAAGTAAGCAGTCGACTCCAACAGCTCCGACAAAACGTGCGTTCTCCTTGTCCGCGCGGGTCTGAACGCTGTTGTGAGTGCATTTATCCAAGTGATTTCATGCTTTACAGTGACCGCAGACTAGGGCTCTGGAGCGCTGGCTAAGAGCCTAGCATGCTGCAGTCACTAATTCCAGTATAACAGCAGATTATTGAATAGCCTAGTCAATACAGATGACAGAATACTACAAGCTCCTCTACGAGCGCTTTTTCGAATAGAGATCGGCTGACTATGAATTGCGCCGACTACCCAACTGACTGGTTTATCATTCATCATTTCAGCCGCAAAAAGACCAAACGGCTTGCATGGTCGTTTTTGTGCCACCTTAATAATGTCATCTGTCCACCTTGATATTTTACCGACGCTGCGCTTGCTGGTTTGTGGCTTCCATTTGAAAAGTTTTCGGCCCTATCGATTGTCAGTTCTGCGTGCTATATGTCCTACCCACTGCGACTTCTGCTCGTTCATCCGCTGGGTTAAATGGCTTTCATTCATCTACGGATCTCCTCAGTCCCAATTCGATCTCGTACAGAAACACCAAGCATGGACATCTCCATAGATCGTTTTGGGTCTTTCAGCTCACTTATAAGGCTCAAAGTTAACGGCCACTGACCAATTAGTTGGTTCCGACCAAAGAAAAACCAAAAAAAAAAGAGTGACGAGTTTAAGTGGCATCGGCAATATCCGTAGCGCTTCGTTTACAGCTGATTCGGGAGCACCCGCCGTACTATCATGAACCATGATTTGGTTTATTTTAGTATATTTTTCTTGCGTTAGTTACGCACGGGCCTGAGTGACTGTATTTTAGGAAAATAAAACAAAGGTTATGGCAGTACAGCAATTACATAACTTATAGATTATGATAGACAGTTCATATATTGTTAAGGCTTTCTATTAGTCTTCATAGCGCTTTCCATACAAACGTAGTTTCATCATATTTTAAATTTCAATTGTTCAAACTCGTTGAAATTTTGCATGCAGGTCCTCGAGTTTAAAATCTCTTCTGCTTAATTTGTTTTAACGCAAAATTTTTTTTTTTTTAAAAGATTCTTATTTACAACATTTTTTTTGTATGGGAATGCTTATTTCAATATTTAGAGATAAAATTAATAAAAATAAGAGGATAAACTGACAAAGCAGAAGCATTGATTTCAGGCTCTAGGACAAGAATAAACATAAAAATCATTTATTGACATAATCGTGAACAATGTTAATTTTGAAGCCTCTATACTGCATATGTATATTTATGTCTGTTTTTCTTGTTGCACACCACCGTCTACACTCTTTCAAGTTTGTTCTGTCCATCCAAAGGTTGTCTGTAAGAGATTGCATTAGCCATAAGACCGCCGATTGTGTTGTCATTGTATAACTATTATTATTTAGCGCACTTTTGTGCTTTTATTTGTAATTTTATTGATATGCAATGGAAAAAATATTCATGGTATGTATAAAGAGTTATCGTATCGTATCGTACTCTATCTGGATATACGTGCAAAACAAAAAATCAACGAGTAATACTTGGTATTTAATATTGACGGAACTTCTTTTGTATGGAAAAAGCTATTAAGAAAGCCTTAACCTTATTATTAGCATATTAAGACGTTACGGGTAATGTGAAGAGCCAACTATATTGCCTTTCGAAATTCCCAAGCTTACTAGCAAACAGTCGGTACATCTCTTTAGAATAATAGAAGAATAGGATAACATTGATTGCCAGTAACACAATCTAATTGAACTGTCAATAGGGGTAGGCTCAGCACACGCAGGGCTGGTTTCTAGCGTACCCCTTTGCTCGCACATAGGTGTTAATCGAGTTAAAGTGAGTGAATACACCCGTATTTACATAATAATACTTTAAAAAAATAAAGTTATCCAAGTAAACACACACAACTACTGATAAAAAAAAATATTTCATACTAGCTGCGGACAAACTTCATTCTGTTAAAAGTTCTTTTTTATTATTATTAAAACCTTCCGTGTGCCTTACGGAACATACATAAAAATAAATTAGCCAAATTAGTCCAGCCATTCTTCAGTTATGCGCTTAGCAACATTCATTTTTATTTATATTTCATTTTTGCGAATGCCCGCCTGGCTAGCAACCACCCTCAAGTTGAAAATCTGTCGCCAAGCACCTAACGGTGTGTTCCGGCAGCTGTCCTTGAGAGCCAGTCATTCTAGGTTAAGCCTGTTAACACCTTCGACTACATCAGCACGTGAGATAGTGGTCAAAGGCTTACCTATCAGCAATAAAAAAAACCTATTTTAAATATTTATGTAAAAAATCTTTAATCTTTAAGTAATGGTTCTACTATGTCTATGTTATCCTCTATATAAAAAAATACCATTGAAGGATAAAATCTTTCAAAGAAAGCGAGGAATATTGCCTGTTTTTTTATACTTTCCTGTAGCAACGCCTACCACACATCACCGTAACAATGAGCCATTGTATACGACTCCAGGCATGGACGTCTTCATAATGGCCGCTTTGTGTGCACGGGCGTACGGCAAGACTATACAGGGTGCTAAATATGAATAGAAATGGATGTACAAGCGAATACTTAAGAAGTACTTGGTAATAATAACAAATATTAAGGAAACATTACAGTAATATTTTACAAAATTAAAAAGTTTTTGTAGCGCTTATACACCACTATATTGAAACTACCAAAAAAAAAAAAACTGGTCTATCTGCTGCTGGTACTAAAAACATACAGACAGAAAAAAACATGAGTTACGTAAAAAAAAAAATATCCTACATATAAATAAATTTTTGGTCAAACCTCTTCATTGATTAACACACCCAAGCATTTAATTCTCGCCGTTTCCTTTACTTCATTAAGAAATACTACATGCACGCAGTTTATGCATAAAACTTAACACCCCTACATAGAAATGTGTCATTCATAACAATAACATTCGGCAAACTCGCGTCCAAGCTCGTTAGTACATACTATTATTCATTCTGTGCGCTCGGGCATTCTCGGGAGAGCTGGCCACCGGACCAATCCCGCACCCTCCGCCCTGCCACCGCGCGGCCTTTGTTTCTTCCGAAAGCGCACGAACGAAAGCCGAAAGGCGAAACGTAATTAACGAAGGTCAGCTCAGTTACATCGCTCGTGTCGCACGCGTCACATGCGCATAAACTTGATTAGCGAAGTGATTAGTTTCTCTTCAAACACGCCGTGATTTTATAACCGTCGTGATGGCTTATCAATTTTCATCTCGCGAATATACTCTTATGTTACGTGTTTACTTTCTTTCTGGAGAAAACACAAGCGAAGCTTTGAGGATGTACCGGGAACTGTACCCTAACTCTCGTCAACCAAACCACGCTACAATGTCAAGTGTCTACCAACGTTTGCTGGACCATGGATCTGTTTACACTCCGTCACACGCACAAGGGCGAGGGAGATCTGGGCTCTCACAAAACGTATACGACGATGTCCTGAGCTACTTCGAGGAAGACCCTCGGAGAAGTACCAACGATGCCGCTCGCCATTTTGGAATTAGCCAGTACTGCGCGTGGAGAATAGTGCGTTCAGCAGGCATGCATCCGTATCATTACCGGAAAACGCAGGAACTAACCACAATAGACCGAAGTCCAAGAATAGCGTTTTGCAACTGGATTCTGAGCAATCGGGATGCCAATGTATTATTTACGGATGAGTGTTTATTCACAAGGATTGGCCTGTTTAATCAGCACAATGAACATTGGTGGTCGATTCGGAATCCAAAACTGACGCGGGAACATTCGTTCCAACACCGGTTTAGTGCAAATGTGTGGGCGGGAATTCTTAACGACAGACTCATCGGCCCGTATTTCATTGAAGGTCGTCTTACAGGAGAAAGTTATTTGAACCTTCTTCAGACCATGGTATCTTCTATGTTAGACGACGTACCACTAGCATACCTGCAAGGATTGTGGTTTCAACAGGACGGTGCTCCACCACACTATCACCGAGCGGTTCGAGAATACCTAAGTGACCAGTTCGGAAGCCGTTGGATTGGTCGTGGTGGACCAGTAGCGTGGCCACCACGCTCGCCAGATTTAACGCCTATGGACTTCTTTCTATGGAGTGAAATAAAACGTCGTGTTTATGTCAGTGAACCTGACACAGTGGAAGTGTTAAAACAGCGAATTATTGACGCTTTTGATGAAGTGAAAAGTTTAAACGTATTAATGTCATTACGAAACAATCTTTTAAAACGTGCGCGAGTGTGTATTGACAATGAAGGTGGACACTTTGAACAGTTGTTGAAATATTTGTAAGCATCGATGTAATACCTAGGTATTACATCGATGCTTATACGTTAATTTGTAAAGTGAGTATTGTTTCGTGGGATCCACGCGCTCTCTCAGACCCATTTGTTTACAACACAAAAGGGTCAAAATATTACTATTAAATACACTTAATATCGGAGCGTAGATCATGTACATAACATTACTTTTTATTTCACTTCAATACATGCACTATTTCCGAAGTTATAACGACGTGAAGTTGAAGCTCTTTTTTGAATTTCTGAGATTACGCGGGCTCATGCTATGACGTCACAACCACCCGTTCGGTCCGCGACCTCGAGTCCGCGACACGGCGTGTGCGCTCGGTCAGAGCGCAACACAGCGCAGCGGCGGCGTGAGAACGAGAGCGCGACTGTTGAATGACTATGGTTGTGACGTAATCAGCTAGTGAGTGCCCGCCCGCGTTTTTTAAAACCTTCGGCTGGAAATACGCACTTTGATCGTTAATATCTCAGCCATTTTTTAAGATATGAAAATAGTAAAAACACCGTTTTTCTCGTAATTTTTTGTAGATTTATTTGGCATGTAAAGTAAAAAACGTTTGTCAGACCCTAGACCTCGACCGCCTTAAGCTCATCGCTCGCGTCGGTTTACCGGTAGTGTCCTATTTTGTATGTTTTCTTTAGTTAGGGCTCCTCATTAAAGTTTGTTGTCTGGGCTCGACTGCGCGCGGATTCCTATCGTTATTACAGCGCGCGTGATCACAACAGTGCTCAGGCGCGCTGTAATAATGATTGTTGTGAATTATTACTAACTTTTTAAATACGCCATAATTACTTTATTTAGTTTTAACTCAGAATTACAAACTTACCTATCGTTCTTTATATCAATAATAATTCAATATCTACATAAACTACCTAACCAATAAAGTAATTTTGTCAGTCCTAAGCCCGCCAAAGTATGAAGGAAAAGTTAGTATTTATCAATTATAAGGTTTCAATGTCAAATATTTTCTTTTATTTACCTACAAATACCTACGCCCCTACAAACATTATTCTGAAACTCGTACGTCTCTATCGAACCGAACGCTCGGGTGCGGGATGTTAGAAAGAGTAAGAGAGATATTTTTTCACTGTCGCGCATCATGTGTTTTCATTAATAAATTGTACATAGGCACATAGTATTTTTGTTTACGTGGTGTCCATACTTTTAGGTGGAATTTTCGAAAACTTTAACAATTCATAATTATTTCACTGTGAAGTAATCTCAAATTTTGACTACATATCTACATTGTATTAACACTTCTGTACCACCCATTTTTTTTTTTTGGTAGTTTCAATATAGTGGTGTATATATGCAAGGGAATACTTAAGGAGTAATTGGTAATAATAACAAATATTAAGGAAACATTACATTAATATTTACAAAAATTAAAAGGTTTTTGAAGCGCATATATATATATGCAAGGGAATACTTAAGGAGTACTTGGTAGTAATAACAAATATTAAGAAAACATTACATTAATATTTTACAAAAAATAAAAGGTTTTTGAAGCGCATATATATATGCAAGGGAATACTTAAGGAGTACTTGGTAGTAATAACAAATATTAAGAAAACATTACATTAATATTTTACAAAAAATAAAAGGTTTTTGAAGCGAATATATATATGCAAGGGAATACTTAAGGGATACTTGGTAATAATAACAAATATTAAGGTAACAATATTTTAGAAAAATCGATCGCATATGGCAGAATTTTTCCCGACTTACTTTTACATTTAACTCATCCACTTCTCATAAAAATTCCTGACATTGTTTTGGGTTATGTGTGAGTATTGCAAGGTCATCAGCAAAAGCTAAGCTAAGATGTGTGTATGTTATTGATCTTAAACCTATAGCCCACTTTTTTTAACTAATTAGCTTGTTAATTAAAATATTAAATTAAATATATATAGGTATATAACCTATATATATTTAATTTAATAAACCTAGCAAGACCTGGGAACAAACCCACCTCATATTGCAATTGTTAGTATGTCTTACTGTCACTTATCCTTATATTATGAACAATTCACACAACATATTTATAAATATTAGCCTACCTGTTATTCTGATGTGTAAGCTATATTATTGAAAAGTTTCATTAAAATCAATTCAGTAGATTTTGCGTGAAAGAGTGACAAACATCCATACTCACAAACTTGCGCGTTTATAATGTACACACTATGTGCACACTATGTACTTATTTTCTATTCTACCCATAGTAAACGGTTATAATACTTATAATATATATTATCTCATTCGGTAATATTCTAATTATGAAATGAAATACAAACTTTTATTGGCATATTTTATTTACATTAAGAAAATAAAATAAAAAAATTAAAGCATTATTATCCTAACAAAACAGTGCTTTAACACGATTTTTTAATTATTAAAGAACAATGTGTCCCGACCAAGGAGATTTCAATTAAATTTAAGTAGGTACACATTATGTATTAAATCGTGTAATTTATGATATAAAGTAGGTAATAGTTATAGTGTCTTTATATTCAACATTTGTACCTTATGGAAGAGACTGCCTTTTGTAACACAGTTTTTAATAAAACAAAAGCAGAGTTAATACAAATTTTGTACTTTATATTTTTAATAGAGATAATATTATTATTATTATATTCGAGGTATTTAATTCAATTATTATTATTTCCAACCCTGTATAAGGGATGACAATAGCTAAGATGTTCAATACGATAACTTTATTGAATAGGGCGGCGCTTGATATCTTTCCTCTGAGAAAAATGTGGTCAAAGGTGGAACGCATTTTATTTCACCCTGAGAGGTATTTTTGAGAGATGATATTAAGGGGAGACTCACAAAGCTTCTGTGACAAAGAGTGTCTGGGAAGGGGAGGGTTAAATTCGCAAAGTATTTGTCAAGCAGTGTTAGCCAAGAGGAAAAATCTATTGACCTAGAGATAGCAAAGCTACTCTTAGCACCACATAAGCAACGAGCCAAAAAATAAACAAAGAAAAATGTATGAAGAAACAAGCAAAGTGATGATTTTAGACGGGCTCTTCAGAAAGATGCCATCTTGATGGGTTTATTTATTTTATTTATTTATAAATTACTAGCGACTTCGCAAGGGTATTTAACAAAAATTTCAAACATTCTAAATATATACATATAAAAAAGAAAAGTAGTTATTGTGACATAGCTGTAATAGTTAGACTTATACATAGTTATTGGGACATTTTTGTAGATATTGATGTCTTCACTTAGTCATGATATTGATGTCTGCTAAAAAAAATTTGTACATTACTTTGCTCTATTTTCAATAATTTCCGCAGCGTATAACGAATTTTTCATCACACTCGCTCGTAACGGGCTTAAATGCAATGGTTTTAGTTTCATAAAATAGTCTTTAACGCACTCGTGCTTTTTGTTTACTTTACAGCACTACTGATTTAAATAGAAAAAACAACGTTTCCACACTTCTCACCACGGAGATTGTAGTTTGTTTCGTTCGTTTTTCATATAAAAACAAACCAAAGTTTTTTTTTTACCTACTGAAGTAGAACTTTAGAAGATTTAATTATAAACCTTCTTAATCAGATTATTATTGTTATCAAAATGATCAAGAAAATATTTTCGTATCGAAATTTTCGTATTCGTTCCTCGCAAGTGTGTTGAAAAACGTCGTAAGAAACTCGTGCGCATTGTTTATTACAATCTCTACTCCATTTAGGCCTCCGATCTTCGATCTCAGGCCTAAAACCCGTCTCGGTGGTAATAAACAACTTCGCGCACTTGTTGATAATGTACTATTTTCGCACTTTGGGGTTCATTATTGAAGTTTTCATACGGACTGACTTTGAAAATATTCTATAGCATATGTTTATCAGGGATAAAGTGGAATTCTCATGGTGAAAGTATTTTTCAAATCGGTCCAGTAGTTTCAGCTATTCAATGCAAACAAACAAACAATCAAATCTTTCCTCATTATATTATAATAAGAGAAAGTAAAAGCCTTTTATCTTGTAATCATTAACTCCCTATAAATATTTATTCAATCGTTGTTCCGTTGTTAATATGAGTTTTTATACTAGTAAACATAATGCATCAGTATACTAATAATATTATAAATGCGAAAGTAACTCTGTCTGTCTGTTACGCTTTCACGCCAAAACTAATAGACCGATTTGAATGAAATTTGGTATGGAAATAGTTTGAGACCCGGGAAAAAACATAGGATAGTTTTTATCCAACTGCGCAAAAAGGTTAATGTTTTTGCGCGATAACCGACATACGCGCAGCCGGAGCCGCGCCTAGAAAGCTAGTTATTTATATTTATTGTATGTTTTATGTAATTATGTATGTTTATTTGATAATTAAGAAATGTATTTTTATTATTAAAATTTCGAAATATATTTGTAGGTATATATTATGTTGTACGCGTTTATATATTATACTAGTTTCCCGGGCGCGGCTCCGCCCGCGCGTATGTCGGTTATCGCGCAAAAACATTAACCTCTCTTTGCGCAGTGTAAAAACTATCCTATGTTTTTTCCCGGGTCTCAAACTATATCCATACCAAATTTCTTTCAAATCAGTCTAGTAGTTTTGGCGTGAAAGCGTAACAGACAGACAGAGTTACTTTCGCATTTATAATATTAGTACTGATTATTTCATTATTTATATTTTTATTTATTTTTTCTTATTATTGTTTTCTTTTTAATGTTAGTAATATTTTGGATAGAATTGACTCCTTATCATGACCTAATTAAGTTTACCGCCATTCAGTGGATCTCTCCAGTAATTTCTCTCCTGGCAACGGTTATCTGGAAGAGATCGCTTTCAGCGATAAGACCGCCTATTGTTACATTGTTTTAAATTGTATTTCTGTTTAAATTATGTTATTTTAGGTGTTTCAATAAAGTGTATATCTATCTAGCTATCTATTTATTATAGTTTAGATAACGGGCATACCATTTACAATCATCAATCATAATCAAACTTTCATGGCCATGGTAACACCGCAATGTCACATATTCTAACTCGAATTCGTAGTTTGTGCGCACTACTGTAGTTCGGAGGGCACTATAGCAATTGAAATAACTGGAAAATCGAGGCATAGTAACTACCGTCTCAGAGTGACAAACGCACTGCAGTGTCAAGCAAATCGAGGATGCTGACGCCTGACTCTGTAACTGTAGTGGACAGGCGTCATGTATAACCATCACACTGGCAACTTCTCCGTTTCATAAGTTCATAAAATAGAATAAACAAGAATAAAACAAATAAGAATTCCTTTGTATATAAATAAATTGGACTTCAAAAACTTTTTAATAAATGGCAACTTTTTCCTGATAATATAAAAGTAAATATAAAAGGATACGAAAAACTTGAGGCGTGAAACACTGTCCGCCCGTGTTCAATATCGTAAAATCACAAATAAAAAGTCTGTACAAAACAAAATGGGCTGTAAACCTTTACTACCAACGCATAAAGTTGTATGAAGAGGGAATTTTAATGAAAAGCCTTCGTCTGGGAAGCCCGGTTATTTTTAATTAATTGTTAGTTACGTGCTTTATTACGTGATTTATAGGAAAAAGATTGTCACGAGTAAGAAAATTTTACACGTGACAATCTTTTTTATATTTTTAAATTTTAGTAGCTTACATTATCGTATTGTGATATTGCAAACTAAAATAATTGGCTTAATGAGCGGCATGCCACTACTATCATACATGACTAGCCTTATCATAAAGCTTCACCCGCAAATAAAGTGCCTGAATAACTCTATCCAATATTTTTATTATATATTGTTGATAGGCTTATGTTGTTCAGGCTAACCTCATATTACTAGCTCTTAAGAACAGCTGTCGGCCACAGCGTTAGATGCATGGCGACAGATTTTCTACTTGAGGGTGGTAGCTACTCAGATGGGCAAATTGCCCTACCACCACGCTATAACGATTGCCACCCTAAGACAACAACCGGGACCGACGGCTTAACATGCCCTCCGAAGCACGTGTACGCTCAGTAGTTATGTTTTGTGAATAAACCTTCTGGATTCTTATGTTTTATAATAAATAAATATTTTATTTCCAAAAGAAAACTTAATCTAGATATAGTAGATATATGAAAGAAAAACGACAGACGTCTTTTTAATTAAATCTTGATGCTTGTTTTAAAAATGTTACGTTTTTTTTTATTCCTTATAGGTTAGTCTTTGCCCACTATCTAAACTGATGGTAAGTGATGATGTGGTTGATGATGTTGTTCAGGCTTACCTAGAATTACTGGCTCTCAAGGAGCCTCAAGTAGAATGTTGCCAAATGCTAGCCAGGCGGGCATTCGCAAAATGCCCTACCAACATGCAAGAATTGAAAGTTGTAACGAAGGTATCCCCGTGTCATGAATATCAGCCATTGCTTTCCCTACATGATTAAAAAACTGGCTCTCAAAAGACAGCTTCCGGAACACACCATTAGGTGCTTGGCGACAGATTTTCTACTTGAGGGTGGTCGCTAGCCAGGCGGGCATTCGCAAAAATGCCCTTCCACCATGCGGTGAAGCTCAAGCCCGCGGCGGGGTTCGAACCATGGACCTGCTGCGCGGCAGTCCATACCCAAAGCCACTGAGCTATCACTGCTTCACAAATGATGTATGACCTCAACTGAGGATATCTGATGATGTAGTTAATGGTGGTAAACAGGTTTAATAGGGCTAGATCTTAAGGACACACCAACTGCTAGAACACGCTTTAAAGTAGGTATATGATGATAGATTTATACTTGAGGGTGGTAGCTAGCCAGGCGGGCATTCGCAAATGCCCTACCATCATGCTTATAACGACTGCCATCCTTAGACAACAACCGGGACCGATGACTTAACGTGCCCTCCGAAGCACGGAAGCGCACAGTAGTAATGTCACCAGCGGTCCCCCATCCAAGTCCTGACCGAGACGGACGTTAACTTTGCTGATCGGTTCAGAACGGCTAAGCAAATTTCGCTACGAGTGCTTCGAAATTAAATTTGAAAATTAAATATGTTAGTAAGAATGGGACTGAATCACACGACACAGGGCCACTCTAGTGTGGGCTTCAGGGATAATCGTTAACAAAATACATGTTATCTTTATTTAAATTAGTTATACTCATAAATTACATGTAAGTGTAGCCCAAGTTCCAGTTTGAATAAACGCGTGCAGAGCCGCCGGCCGCTCATTCTCGATCGTGCGCTCGTAGAATCAAGACCTCCTGATGATGCTTCGTGTAGAAGCGAACGCGTCGAAAATTCTTCCGGTTTGGCTGCGTGGCGTTTGTGACGTGACGTCGGCTTAACAGGAAAATTACTTAGGCGGAATTGTCACAAAATATATTTTTGTATTTTTAAGTGTTTTATTAAAATATTATTTTGATGTTTTCTTAAAATATTTTAAAAATATTTGTTATTATTATTTATTATTCTTAGCATTTGTTTGGTTATTTAAATGATGAAATATTTAAAATGTAGATTATTTTGATAATAATAATTTAATTTTCTAAATTTTTATTACTAAACGCGAGCCACGATCTCGAATCGTTTATCGTTTGTTTGAGCGCGAACCGTACCATACTTTTTAAAATACTAGCAAATTACTTGGTTTTTATATACGAAAATTCACCTTAGAGCTGTTAATACCACTCCCCATTCATTCGGAAAATAAAAGTACAGTCCACACCGTTCTATAGTATATTATATCAAAAGTTACATCTCCAGTAGCGCACCACTACTAAACAAGAAAAATACACTCGCTTTGTACAAAATTTTTATACTTGACTGAAAAAAAACTGTTTTTGTTTCAAAATTACAGTCTCGATCGTGCGCTCGGTGAGCCAAGACCTCCTGAGGATGCTTCGTTTAGAAGCGACACTAGTCGAATATTCTTCCGGTTAGGCTGCCTGGCGTTTGTGACGTCACGAAGACTTACAGGAAAATTAGGCGGAATTGTCACTAGATATATATTTTTATACATTTTAAAGTGTTTTATTAAAAATTATTTTATGTTTTCTTAAGATACTTTTAAAAATATTTGTTATTATTAAAATTACATTAGGAAAAGGCGTAACCTTATGTAAATTCTTTTGTACTAAAATTCAGACACCCAGATCCCAAATGGACAATCTCCCAAAACGAAGTCAAAACTAGTCTAGTTGAGCAGTTGTCTAACGACTTCAGTTTCGTCCCGAGTTTGACTAAGTTCCACTAAATTAGTTGGATAGATAAACAGTGGGGAAAGTTTTGACTAAGTTTTGGGGTTATAAATTTAGCTGTCAGTGTTGAAACGACATACAGGACAATGAAAATTTATTGTATATATTTTTTTAGGTTTCAATAGGTTGATTAAGGGAGATAAATATAAAGAAGAATTTTGAAGCGCTCGTAGTGAAGTTTGCTTAGCCATTCTGAATCGATCAACAAAGTTAAGCAACGTCCGCCTCGGTCATGACTTGGATGGGTGCCCGCTGGTAGGACATTAGTACTGAGCGCTTCCGTGCTTCGGAGGGCTCGTTAAGCCGTCGGTCCCGGTTGTTGTCTTAAGATGGCAGTCGTTACAGCATGGTGGTAGGGCATTTTGCGAATGCCCGCCTGGCTAGCTACCACCCTCAAGTAGAAAATCTATCGCCATGCACCTAACGGTGTGTTCCGGCAGCTGTCCTTGAGAGCCAGTAATTTTAGGTTAGCCTGAACAACATCTTCGACCACATCATCACTTACCATCAGGTGAGATAGTGGTCAAAGGCTAACCTATCAGGCATAAAATATATATATATAAAGAGGGGATAAAATACAGAACCTGGATATTCGCCAAAAAACCATAGTCACCGACATTGCTTTCAGAATTTGCAAGTTGAAGTGGCAATTTGCGGGCCACATTGCTCGGCGAGCTGGTAATCGATGAGGAAGAAATGCTCCCGACTGGTTACCACATTACACCTGAAGACGTAGAGTTGGAGCCTCCCCACTAAGTGACTGACCACATCGTGAAAGCCGCGAGTAACATCTTCAAAAGCAGCTAATTGCCTTTCTTTGTGGCGCTATGGAGGGAGTATTTCTTCAGCAGTAGACGTCTTCCAGCTGATGACAATGATGAATTAAGGGAGGCTTACTTCCCTCTTCCCCGCTTAAATGACAAATGATTGCATTATACTCTTCTTACCTGATGGTCCCGATTGTTATCTTAGGATGGAAGAGCATAGTGGTAGGGCAATTTGTGGATGGCTACCTAATACCCTTGAGTAGATGTGTTGCCAAGCATCTAACTGTGTGTTCCGGAAGTTCTCCTTGAGAACCAGTATAATTCTAGGGTAGCTTGAACAATATCTTCGACTGCATCCTCACTTACCATTAGATGAGACAGTGGTTAATGGCTAAGATATAAGGGAGTATAAGACCAAGAAACCCTTTCTTGAGTCTACTCCTGACCGTGGACAATTCAACTTGATCGATAGTCGAGGAAAGTCAAAATTATATTGTGATATTAACAGGGCCTTCACCTTATTTAGACCGTGTTAGTAAAGATTTGCATGTCAGTTTTCATTTGCGACAGTTTTTAACATCACCCCGTTTTCTGTAGATAGAAAACTAAGTTTTCCCGCAACCCCTCTGATTTAAACCAAAAGCAGTTCGAATCGGTAAATTTACTTATTCATTCGGCTATCTGACTATTTCCCTTTCTCCCCTTCACTAATCGAACTATACTAACTGAAGCGAATAGTCGGGAAGCTACAGTGCAATTTCGTACAGTTACAACTTCCAATTCATACATCGAAATATGTGTATGAATTGAAAGTAAGATTTTCTAAGGCTTCAGGAAGTCGTACAAATACTATAATAAACTAATAAATGTATTTGTTCTATTACTAGTTAACATTACATTCTATAATTTTCATTGATTTATGAATTCTGTGCACATAAACTTATAGAATTATTGAGAACTAATGAATTAATTTACTTCGTAGAATATATCCACAACCCATTCCCTAAATTTCAAGTAAATATGTTTTTTTGACACTTTCCGAAAACAGAAGTTCCGTATAAGCAGTACAATATGTTGCTTTTTCATTTATATCCTTCAAATGGTTGTGCTTACCCGGAAATCTCAACGCTGTTCAGTCACAAACAAAAAAAACGATCTGCAATGGTACACGATTGCCTTGAAGATATAGGTATTGAAGATATTATATGTACCTACCAGAAATTGAGAAGGGCAGACCCAGAAAATAAATCTCATTCTTTGGCCGTTTATGTGATAAAAACTATTTGCGAAACCTTTCGTGGTATGTTGCTGAACATTGTATATACAGCAGCCCTTATTGGCCTTCTGAAACGGGGTGATTTCTCTACTAGAATTCACAAAAAGTTAGTGTATTTTAAAACTACAGCCAGAATATTAATCGTTTTTATGGACAAAGACATTATACTAACAGCAGTAAAAAAATAACTGATTTTATATCAAGTTTTATTACACACTAGATGGCGCTCGCGCCTGCACCTGAGTGAAATGTGGTTATTTTTCACTCGATTTTGAACCACTCAGAAAACTATAAACACAGTACTAACAATCGTCCTCTTAGCTTAACTAAAAATCGGCTCTCCGAAAGTATACGCTTATATAGTCATGAAAACACTCGTTAGGGTAATGAATCGCGACCAACTGAAAATAGTCCGTAGAATGTTTGTGATGGGCTGTACATTGATTAAAATTTTTTGAATTTAAATTTAAAGCGCGAGTTACATAGCTATTTCCCCTGCCCCACCTTGCCTTATCATGCCACTATTATCTCGAACTCGTGAATTTTGCGGCAAACTTCACGCTTGCCTATATAAGTTGACGGACCAGAATCCGAAGTTTTTATTGATAGTGCTGAATCGATGTCAGGGTGTTCTTTTTGTTATGAAATTGTGAAAGGAATAAGTCGGTCGCCTGTTGTAACCATGTCGCCTGTCCCATGTATTATTTTTTTATGGCCATCAGATTCAACAAATTGTGTACGAAATATTTACGGAATTATTGTTCCATGAAAAAGTCCAAATCGCGGAAGATTGAATCCAAGACACAATGAACCAATGTTTCAATTTAAAGATTCATCATCATCAGCTGGAAGACGTCCACTGTTGAACAAAGGCCTCCCCCATAGAACGCCACAAAGAACGGCTATTAGCCGCTTGTAGCCATTGGCTACCCACGACTTTAACGATGTCGTCAGTCCACCTGGTGGGGGGCCTACCAACTCTACGTCTTCCGGTGTAGTGTGGTAACCACTCAAAAACCTTTCTTCCCTATCGGTTATCAGTTCGTCGAGCAATGTGGCCCGCCCATTGCCACTTCAACCTGCAAATTCTGAGAGCAATGTCGGTGACTTTGGTTCTTTGGCGAATATCCACGTTCCGGATTTTATCGCGCAAAGAAACTCCGAGCATAGTTCTCTCCATAGCTCGTCGAGTGACTCTGAGTTTGTCCATAATAATTGAAGATTAGTTGATACTAATACACACACATTTTCACATTTATATTATCTGTAGAATTTTGCCAAACACTTTTGTACTACATAAATCGTTTTTAAATTCAAGGCCTCTAATTTAGCTTTTACATGAGACTTAATTAAATCGAGTAAAATTTACACACCAGGCGTGCGCAACCTACCGTGAAATGATAATTTTACTTTTAATTATACAACCTTCTTCGTCTTGCGCTAAATAAAGAATAATTAACTTTGCAGCTTATTAGTAAACACGACAAGAGCTCCCGACCTAACCCGTCAGTATTTACTAGCTAAACAATGAAATTTAGTTATCCAGTATTTGTTTCTATTATTTACGAAAGGTCTGCCAGAAAATACGGCCGATGCAGTCTGTTGATATTGTCAGAATAATTAATTGGAACCTAGACCGTAGTTCAATTGAGTTAAAGCTCTTTATTGTCTACTGTGTCCTTGGAGCAATATGTACTTACGCCCCATTCCAATATTAGTTAGTTAACTAGAGGAAACATTTGTAAAAAATAGAGACTCAATGTCATATTAGCTCAGTCGGTCAGAGCTTACCCCTGAAGGGATGATAAAGGGATGGATGGACGCGGGTTCGAATCCCACACATGACTTTAATTTTTCCTCTCGTAAATATGTAATTTTTTAATGTACTTACGCCGTTCCAGGATATTTTAGGACTGTACCTGTTTTTTAAATGAATCGGGATGGTTGATGTTCTACCAATTTCCCCGCGATTAGGCCTTTTTTCACGGAAAAATATTTTAGTTTATTATTTCGTACACAGTTGGTTGAATCTAATGGCCGTAACGAAATTACAATGGAGATAAACTTAATTTTAATATTTTCCTTTGAAACCGTAGCCTATTATGGAGAATTTCCATTACCACTTGAATTAGACGATATGGCCCAAGTCCATGAAGTTTTATCGAAAACGTTTAAATTATCTCTCTATTGGATGGCAGAATAGAACATATACCGCGAGAGCTGCGAGCTGAGAGATATTTTGGTCAAGTTGAGATTTCAGGTCCATGGTTTCAAATCCCGCCGCGGGCTTGAGCTTCACCACATGGTGGAAGGGCATTTTGCGAATGCCCGCCTGGCTAGCTACCACCCTCAAGTAGAAAATCTCTCGCCAAGCACCTAACGGTGTTTTCCGGCAGCAGTCTTTGAGAGCCAGTGAAATTACAGGCACATGAGACGTCTCAAGGTGACGGGCGCCGTTCAATTCGTGACTTGTGACGAAATGCATCTGTTATAGGCAGAGGTTATCCGCTTAACATCAGGTGGGCCTCGAGCTTGTTCCGTCACAATAACATAAAAAAACGGCCAAGTGCGAGTCGGACTCGCGCATGAATGGTTCCGTACCATTAGCTATACAACATTAGACTTCATATTTTAAGCTTTTTTTGTTTTGCGAGAGTCCGACTCGCACTTGCCAACTTCTTGTATTTGTTGTTATAGCGGCAACAGAAATACATCTGTGAAAATTTCAACTGTCTAGCTATCACTGTTCTTGAGATACAGCCTGGTGACAGACGGACGGACAGACAGCGAAGTCTCAGTAATAGGATCCCGTTTTTACACTTTGGGTACGGAACCCTAAGAAAGTAATTGTATTTCATTCCATAACAAACAATATTCTTATATAAACATAGTTTTTAACCAGGAAAACCAAATATATTTACAACCTCGAACCTAGGGCTGCTAGATTTCAAAGTTGCGCACTATTACATCCTGTTTTTGTTACGGGGTGACCTAGGGTCTATGGGGTTACATTTCTGTTTGTGTGGGGCTTTCACACATCAAAACCCCTTCGATAACCTTCCTCTGTAACTAGCATTTGGAGCCCCGGGATCTCCCGAGGAACGTACCTGAACTATCCTGTCACATCGCCCATAGGCTCATCTCTCAAAGAAATTCACCTGGTTTTGGTTAGCGCCTGCGTTAACCTATAAGTGACTGGTTCTTTTCTCTTCAGCTCAGGCACAAAACTTGGTAATATTGCACCAACAGCACGTTGTCACATATTTCGTGGTTCTTGGACTCGCTCGCGCCATCTCTCAAGTGCAAATGGATGTTCCTGCTTTCTCACTTCAGCTCCACTAAGGTGCTCGTCTCTCCCATGAAAATGGACATATACCCGCACATCCATATCCGTCCCCTGCTTACACCTATACTAACGAGCACATATACATGTACACTACTACCCAGCTTCACAATTTGACCTTGCTCGGTCAATTAACAATTCCGTCAATAACAACTACCCTGATTCGGCCTTGTTAAACTTTTTGGTGATACCTAATTAAATCGATTCATAGGCCTGAAAAACAACCCACGCTGGGTTGGATATTTTGTCTTTCCTATTTGAGCCTTTTTATTTAAGAACGCGATAACAATTAATAGTAATTTTATAACAATGAATGTATGATAATATTTTTACAGATAAAGCGGTATTTTGAACAGAATACCGGTAGATAGGCAGCAGCGTTCTATAACCGGACATCCAGGGATAGTTACTCAGAAGCGCCATCGCTATATGGTGGATATTCCATTTACCCGAACGAAGCGATTTGCACCTTCTTTCATCATGCGGGGCATGGAATACTCTGCCTGAGGCTGTGTTTCCGGTTAAGTACAATATGGGGATCTAAAAGAAGCGAGTGAATAAGTATCTTCTGGGTAAGCGCGCTCCATCATCGATCGCATCATCACTTAACATCAGGTGAGACAGTGGTCAAGTGCTATCCAGTTCGGCGTAAAAAAATAAAATAAACAAAAGCGCTTTCTGAGGAACAGATATCTAAAGATGCGATCCCCAAGACGCAAGCTTTTTTTTTGGATTGGCTTTGTAGAGTGATCCTGCTGGTCATTGTTATTCTGTGACAGTATCAGTTGTTGAAGTAGATCAACCTAGCAGTATCAGTTGTTGAAGTATATCAACCTAGCAATATCAGTTGTTGAAGTAGATCAACCTAGCAGTATCAGTTGTTGAAGTAGATCAACCTAGCAGTATCAGTTGTTGAAGTAGATCAACCTAGCAGTATCAGTTGTTGAAGTAGATCAACCTAGAAGATATCATTAGATTTAGACATAACCTCATACTACTAAGCTCAAAACTAGCAATGCACAGTTCCTGTCCGAATGTAATGGAAATAAAAATATTTAACACGTTAATTAAATGATTAGTAGTAACTATTAATTACTTAAATGTTATCAGTACTAATATTATAAATGCGAAAGTAACTCTGTCTGTTTGTCTGTTACGCTTTCACGCCAAAACTACTGGACCGATTTGAATGAAATTTGGTATGGGAATTTGTCACCAAGGAATTCGTTTATGGTATAACTAGCTTTCCGGGCGCGGCTCCGTCGGTATAGGTCGGGTATCAAACTACCCGGGAAAAAACATAGGATAGTTTTTGTCCAACTGCGCAAAAAGAGGTTAATATTTTTGCACGATAACCGACATACCCGACCTATACCGACGGAGCCGCGCCCGGAAAGCTAGTTATACCATAAACAAATTCCTTGGTGACAAATTTAAGTGATAATGAAAACGATCGCTCGCTCTACTACTATATCTGTTGCTATTATAATAATATTAGGATTATAGACCGAAATAATAATGTCTTGTTTAAGGATTTCAAAATATAAACTATAATATCCTTTTAATGTCACTAGGAAGGTTATACGTCTGACTCCTACCACAGGTACAAAAAAGAAGAACGAAACTGTAGATGGCGCTTCAAAACAGCTAGTCAATCAAATGACATACGATTAATTTTTGCATGTAGTATAAAATAAATCAACACGCCCCCTCAAAAATTAATCACTAATTACAAAAATAACATATTTAGCTAACTAACCAGAACATATACAACTTCCTAGTGCTTGCTGGGAAAATACAATATGGTCCAACATTTGTTGCGTGGATTAGGGAAACCCAGGAAAACCTAATCAGACCATTCCATTATAAAAATGTAACTATTATTTACTTGATCACAGAATTTACTTAATTACAGAATTTTGACAATCATTATCTTATTCTATACCCATTTTTCTTCTCATGTCCTGAAAAGTTATTGAAGGCAATGGTTTTGTTAAAACATCCGCCAGCTGCTGATCTGTAGGTATGTAATTTAATTTAATCACATTTTTCTCAATCTGCTCCCTGGAAAAATGATATTTTATGTCAATATGTTTTGACCGTTTATGATTAGTTGGGTTGTTTGCAATACTTATACAGCCATTATTGTCTTCATAGATAAGAATAGGGTCGACAATATTAAAGTGTATGCTATTTGCCAGTGATTTAAGCCACAATGCTTCTTTTACAGCTTCATACAACGCCATGTATTCAGCCTCACGACAGAAATCTGCTTCTTTGTATTCCACGTAATGGAACAACGGTCAAATAATTTAAATAAATATCCGGTTGTACTTTTTCTGTCTTTTGTATCATTACCACCCCAGTTAGAATCTACATATCCTGATAAAATGTGGATATAGTCACACCTTTTGTAACACAATTTTAGATTACTTGAGCCTTTTAAGTACCTTAGCACCCTTTTCAGACATTGCCACAATTCTTTATTATTATTATTTGTATACCGACTTAGTATATTAACACTTGTGCTTAAGTCTGGACGAGTGCATAACATAATATACATCAAACAACCTATAACGTTACGACATGGTGCGTTATATTTTTCTTCGGAGTTTAATTGTTCATAGTTTATTTTAGTTTCCAAGGGTGTATTTACAGGTTTGCAATCCTGCATATTAAATTTATCTAAGACAGTTTTTATGTATGCGCTTTGATCTAACGTTATTACATCATTTAATCTCGTTATTTTTATTCCAAGAAATAAATTTATTTCTTTTAAATCGGTCTTCTTAAATTTACTCATTAAATAGTTTTTAAATTTATTCATTATTTCTGTTTCCGCACAAGCGATGACCAAGTCATCAACATATAGTACCACGTATATGTTCTTTTTCACATCGCCATTATTTAAGATATAAATGCACCTATCAACTGATGAATTTTGAAAGCCTTTTTCTTTCAGTGATTGCTCAAACACCTCAAACCAGCACCTAGCTGCTTGTTTGAGCCCATACAGTGCCTTATTCAACTTGCAAACATAATTATTGTTGCATGTAACGCCTTTAGGCACAATCATAAATATCTCTTCTTTTAGTTTGCCATTTAAAAACGCGGTTTTAACGTCCATATGATGCACTAACAAGTTGAATTGATTTGCAAAACAAATAATAAATCTGAAACTAGCAATTCTTGCTACTGGAGCAAACGTTTCATAGTAGTCCGTTAAATATTGTTGGCTAAAACCTCTTGCAACTAGACGCGCTTTATATCTCAAAGGTTTTCCAAATTCATCATTTTTAATAGTAAATATCCATTTACAGTCTACAATATTTTTATTTGCCGGCCTAGGTACTAATGTCCACGTATCATTTGCAGCCAGAGAATTTAATTCATCCCTTACCGCTTTTTCCCACTGAGTTCTGTCATCCCTAGTTTTAATCTCCTCGAACGAATTTGGTATTTTGCATAAAATTGACTGTGCACACATTAAATAATCGTCGTCATTTTCATTATAAGACACAGGGGGACGACCTTTCAGCCTATCACTCCTTCTCAAGCCTAGAGATTGATCAACTTTCACAGTATCATTCAAGAAATGATCAGTACGTGGATTACCTAAATGCTCCGAATCGGTTATATTATCATGGTTCATTTTGCGAATTTTGTTAGGACTCTAGCCCATCAGACTTAGACGTGTCTGATTTAGAACTGTCAGTGATTCGAGACTTTATTGACACTGATTTCGACGTATCAGTTTTGTCACGAGAATTTACCATATTATTCTCTTCAGGCTTTAATGCAGACCTGGGTCGAAGAAGATTAGTCTCGTCAACAATAACATCTCTGACAGTAATAAACTTTTCGCAATCTTGGTTCCAAACTTTGTAACTTTTTGCCTTACTAGTCTTGTCGTGTACATAAACTGTTGAGCCAAAAACCTTTAAGTATTTAATTTGAGGTTTTTTATTATGCCACATCTCAAATGGTGTTTGTGAAAGTTTCAATGCTTTAGTAGGGGTTAAATTAATAAGATAAACAGCAGCCCAGAAAACTTTTTCTAACCCAGCACCGTTTATCATAGAACGAGCTTTCTCTGTAATAGTCCTAACCATACGTTCTGAAACACCATTTAATTGTGGAGTTCTTGGAACTGTCAAATGATAAGTGATTCCTTTTTCAACACAATAGCTTTTCATCTCACTAGACAAGTATTCCCCACCGTTATCGCAATATAAATTAGCTACCTTCAAGTTAAATTTTTTCTCACTTTTTGCAACGAAATCTTTGAAAGCAGAGAATACGTCTGATTTATGTGTTAGTAAATAAGTCACACAGTAATGCGTAAACTCATCGACAAAAAGTAAAAAATAATTCTTGTTGTCAATAGAAGAAGGAGTGATGGGGCCGCACACATCTGTATGGACGACATATAATGGTCGCTTAATATGATTTTTATTTTTAGCTCGATTGAACGGGAGTCTACTCTGCTTCCCATTTATACAAGCTTCACACAACTCATCGTCTGGTGTAATTGTATCTATTTGGTTTATGTCATCAACCATTTTATTATTCTTTAATTCTAAGAATTTACTTTTGCTTATGTGCCCTAAACGTTGATGCCATAATTTGTAACTATTCTTGTCACTATTGCATATATGGGAAACAGATTGAGTGACGTTCACCGACGCTACAAAATCTATAGCAATCAAATTGTTAATTGTCTTACCTCGCATAATGACTTTACCGTCCTTACAGATTTGGGTACCTTGTTGGTCGAAAATAACAGTAAATCCAGATCGCTGCATCTTTGATACTGACAGCAAATTGTATGGAACCTCCCGGCAAAATAACACGTCATCCAAAACTCCTGAAATGCCCATGTCGCTGGTAACCTGCAATGATCCCTTTTTTGTAGCTGAAATAAATTCATTATTTTTAGCAATAGAAATTTTTAATGGTATATGCAAATCAGTATAATTCACAAAAAGGTCTTCTCTGTTTATGATGTGGTCCGATGCTCCAGAATCCAATAAAAATGTTATTTTGTTAGAATTTTCCTCTTGTTGGTAGTCTCCGGTCATAAATGCAAAGCCAGAAATATCGTTTGAAGTAGATGGTGCATTAATTTCAACAGCCTGAACTGTTCGCGTCCGTTCCGTAGTTTTCTGCTTTGTATTCTGATTCATTCTCTTGTAGTAATAGCAGTCATTCTTTTTATGTCCTTTCCGCCCACAGTGATGACATTTTACAAAATGTACCTTCTTTTTCGGTACGTAATCCTTTTGATGGAAATTATTTGATTGTTGTGAACTATCCCATTTTCTTTTCTTCGACGTAAATGTTTTATTTTCAACATGCAGTACCTTTGCACTTGTATCGTTAGATTCATTTTTCAACTTCACTTCATGGTCTAAAAGTCGTGTTTTAACAAATGCTAACGTCAAATTATCCTCCGACAAGGTCTCAATCGCAGTTATAACACCATCGTACGTTGTGGGTAAAGTGAGTAACAAATGGGCTACCTTATCTGTTTCCTCTAATTTCGCTCCCGCTGCAAGCAATTCCGTGATGAGGTCATCGAAAACAGCAAAATGTTTTATGAGAGAAACGTCACCTTGTAATTTTAACGCCAACAACTTTTTACGCAATGCCAATTGTGTTGCAATACTTTTCCGCTCATAAAGGGAATCTAAATTATTGAAAATATCCCTCGCCGAAATATTTTCCTTCGCAAATCCTAAGTAGGAATCAGCTAGATATTCAATAATAAGACTTTTTGCAATACGGTTATTTTTCTCCCATTCTTTGCTTTGTAATATTGGGTCATGGTCGATAACTTTTATAACGTCCATTTCACTTAACAATGCTCGAATACGAAACTTCCACACACTATACTTTTCACCGTCGAATGGCTTAATATTTCGTTTTATTTTAGAATTTTCCATCGTTTATTTTAAGATCACACTTGTTCACACTGGTTTTATAATTTTATTTATTTTTACATGCGGGTACTTAGAAATATTCTCGCAGTGGAAAGTTACAACTAAACGCATAGTGTACTGGTACCATAACCTATAATAATATTAGGATTATAGACCGAAATAATAATGTCTTGTTTAAGGATTTCAAAATATAAACTATAATATCCTTTTAATGTCACTAGGAAGGTTATACGTCTGACTCCTACCACAGGTACAAAAAAGAAGAACGAAACTGTAGATGGCGCTTCAAAACAGCTAGTCAATCAAATGACATACGATTAATTTTTGCATGTAGTATAAAATAAATCAACAGCTATACCCAAAATGGGTCATATGTATAACTTTGTAAAAATGTATGTAAGATCACCATGTACATCACATGCAATCCAATAATTCTATACCTAAATGTGCCAACCCTAAAGTTGCTCTGCAGAGATGTACGGCGACAATGATCGGTGTACGAAGAAAAAACCATCAATAAAATCGCATGCTCAGCAAGGCTAGGAAAATGAATTGATCCCATTGGTGTTTTTTTCTTTGCAAACAGCACAGTTTCCTAGCATATTTGGTGAATACAGCCTAAAAGTAGCCGGCATTTATCTACCTAATTATTTCCCACTTTTCTTACAGAAAGGTGTTATTTACATTATGATAATTTCGTAGTGACCCTAATTTGCCCTTTGAGTAAGTTGTTTTTAAGCGCCTATATAATGTTATTACTGACCTTTTCAATTCGATTATCTACCTTTTTCTTATCCTACTTTTAAGTATGTATGTATATTATATTATTTTTTTTTTTTATGTTTGATAGGTTAGCCTTTGACCACTATCTCACCTGATGATAAGTGATGATGTGGTCGAAGATGTTGTTCAGGCTTACCTGGAATTACTGGCTCTCAAGGACAGCTGCCGGAACACACTGTTAGGTGCTTGGTGACAGTTTTTCCCCTTGAGTGTGGTAGCTAGCCAGGCGGGCATTCGCAAAATGCCCTACCACCATGCTATAACGACTGCCATCCTAAGACAACAACCGGGACCGACGGCTTAACGTGCCCTCCGAAGCACGGAAGCGCTCAGTAGTAATGTCACCAGCGGTCACTCATCCAAGTTATGACCGCGGCGGACGTTGCTTAAGAGCAGGCAGTCAAAAATAATTCCCACGCTAGCTCCGCCCATGCGGCGCAACGATCCCCGCTGCACCGAACGAGGCGATGTGCAGCAGCGGCGCACGCGTCTCGCTTATAAACATATTTGTATACTTGATATTAGATTCGCGAACACAGATACCATTGAGACGATTTCAACTTTTTTTATAATCTTATTCACGTGACGAATTTCGATATATAAAGTAACTTTGTATATACTGCAATTGATGTCACGTTTTTATTTTTATCAACATTACTAATATTTCTTAGTAAGAAATTGATTATTTGATTTACTTTTCAAAATTATTCTTACGGTCGACAGACTTATTACTTATTACCATATGTTCATGTCTGCTCGACTTTATTGGTATATATTATTGGTATATCATATTATACATATTTAACTGACTTCCCAATAGAAAGAGGGTTCTTAAATTGACTTGTCTATTATTTATTTTATGTTTGACCACACATAACTTTTTTACTGAACCTTACAATATAGAAGATTATTTTTTTGCTAGTACAGTTTAACTCTTTATTGGTTTCATTTTAATTTCATCAACACCGGCGAACGGTTTGCCAGTTACAGTCAACTTACTTAAAAGTAATTTGCCAAAATGCCTTGACGATCGCAGTGCTTCTAGCAACTAATGTAAGTGGCAACTATGAATATAGATGAAAGTTATTGTTCAATAGTGATAAAAATACAAATTTGAGATCATATTGAACCGATTTCAACCAGTTATTTCAGACTGTTTAATTTAAAAAATTGTTTTCAAGTCTTTTTTTTTTAAAGTTTCTTTGCTATGTTGTTGCGTCGCAGTCTCCGTGTTTATAGAAAAAAACATACTGCACCAAACCAACATAAGTGAGACAAGGGTCGGAATATGATGGTGGTACATAACAGCCCAAACGGCACGATATATATTGATAAATGGGGTGTTTTTAAATTCTCCGTAGTAACGAAAGTAATGTTACTTGGCATCCGCGTGGACGATAATTTATGAATGAATCAACATTGTTCTCAGTATCTTGGAATGTGATTAATCAGATTACATGTTACACATCATTAGAATAAAGTAAAATACCATCAAATTGAATGAGCAAAATATTATATTATATTCGGTGAATATGGGTACAATTGACCTGAAATAAATGGATTTGATTTGATTTCATTAAATGTTAGTTGTGGGCAATATATTTTACCACGACTCGTCATACAAATACGAATTATAGTTTTTCATAACTGTGCTACTGTACACGTTCCCATAATAATATAATACAGGTTGTTTTTTTTATTGTTATCATATCATTTTTGACTATTAATTACTTATGTTGAAAATATGTTCGTAATTCGTATACATCCTATTTCGTTTAATTTTTCAGTTACAGTGGTTAACAGAAAGGTGTTATTTTACTACCAGTCTGCTTTCATATACCAACTATGGTAAAAATTAGACCAACCAGATATATATCTAGCTACTTCTAAACAGCAGGATAAGATATTTTTTTACCAAACTTGCAGAAGAGTCTACATACGCAATTGTAAGGGCCTTAAACTTTGGGATATTTTATGAAAAAAAACACACAGCTGCAGAAACATTGTAGGGAACATGTTATACAGGCTTTTTTAATGAAACATGGCAGACAAGTGAGAGGTACTGGAACAGGTGACTAAATTAGACTTTAAAATAAAAATAGTGGATTCTTAGATTGTTAGTAAGTGGTATAGTCTACAGAGGTTATCGACAAATTAAGTTAAGATGTATATAAATTAACAAAAAATCATTTATAAAATAAAAAATATATTGTTTTCAATTTATACAGTTTTAATGATATGCAAAAGTGTGCGTGAGAAATAACGAGTATCGGAAACGGAAAGTCAAGTTTTTTTTCAAGTTTGCAGTCCCCGTGACCACGATCACTGCAAAGTGTTTGAAACGTCAGGACAAAAATAATGATAAATATACGAGATTTAAACCGTTTAATGTTGTTTAATTACTATGTGTAACAATCGCGAAAACCTAAGACAACATTAAGTTAAGAGCCCTTATTCCAGCAAAGCCATTTTACAGCCCTTTTCTCAAGGCTGGTGTGGCTGAAGTATAAAAGTTTTTGTTTTTTAAATGATGCAGGAAGAAAGTTTATTGTTTTTGTAATTGAGTGCATTAGCCATTATTGGAGTACAAAATTTTATGCCCAAGGCGGGAATTGAACCCGCGTCCTCCGATATCGCGTTCGATTCCTGCCTTGGACATAAAATTTTGTACTCCAATAATTTGTTTGATATGATTTCGCTTAGCACGCGATAGTGCTTGTAATCATATTTAGAAATATAGAAGGGTAGCAACATCATACCGAGAGTTAAGTGTTTGAAAAAACACTTCTTTCGATCAGATGAAGTCTTGTAGTCTGGTTGATGGCCGCGCACCATCCCCTATGATGGTTAAAGTAATACAATTGGAGCACAAAGTTTCGGCAGAAATGCCAATGTCCAGGTGGCTGAGATGGTGTTAAGCATCCGACGCGATATCGGAGGACGCGGGTTCGATTCCCGCCTTGGGCATAAAATTTTGTACTCCAATAATTTGTTTGATATGTATCTATCTATCTAAAGCCGTTCCGTCAACAGGGCAGTTATACAAATATAATGAACCAAGGTACGCATGCACAAAGCAGGTATACAAACTACAAAACTAAGTTATTTGCCTATATGTATACAATTAGAAGGACATAATCAAATATAGATACCTACATAGTAGTCCATTTAAATGTTACAATTTAAGGACCGAATATTGCAATTCCTAGAGGGCGCAATTTTACTTTTGAGACAAATCTAAGTTTGTGGGGTCGCCACCCTTGTGCCCCGGCCACCATCTTGATAAAAGGGGTGAAAACACTTTTTTCGCGATATCTCGGAAACGATGTGTCCTACAAAAATTCCACTGCATATAATTTGTAGCAAATTATTTTTCCTACAAATATGTTATTATAATTTTTTGCCCTAAATTAAAAATTTAAGAAGTTATAAGCAAAAAAGTGAGGAAATTTTCATATTTTTTTCTTGCTCTATAACTTTTTTTTCTTATTTTTTGAGGATTTTTTTATTTTATTTTAATTCATTTAACACACTGTTACAGCGCTCCAAAGTTGACCAGGTTCGTCAATGCTCATGAGAATCCGGTCAAAAAGAAATGTTTAACTTATTATATTTTTTATTGTAAATATATTCTTAAAAAAAATTGTTGAATTCGTACAACTTTACTTCTTCATTCCTGTTTTCCTTACCATATAACTTACTAAATTTAACTTACGGAAGGTTAAGCAGGTAGAAAAGGTCTGAGTAACCGTTTGGGTTCAAAGGAACATCTGCCTGCTACGACTATTATTATTATACGTAGGCTTAGCTGTTTCTTCTATCTCATTTTATTCTCTTAGTTGTGCTACATTTTTTGCAACGTGTAAACGTATTGAAAATTGTGGATATTATTTTCAGTTTTATCAATTAACCTGCGAGTTTCGTAAAAAAATCCTGAGCAGATCATCTACGAGATTGTTCTAGGGTATTTTTTTTGTAAAATGTATAAAAAAGTTATAGAGCAAAAAAAATTATTATTGCTTATAACTTCTTTAATATTTAATTTAGGGCAAAAAGTTATATAAATATGTTTGTGGGCAACACAATTTGCTACAAATTATGTTCTTACAATTTTTTTATAAAACGCATAGTTTCTGAGATATTGCAGAATACGTGTTTTCACCCCTTTTTCCAAGATGGCGGCCGGGGGACAAGGGTGGCGACCCCACAAACTTGAGGTTAAGCTTCTTCAGACCCCCACATATAAAAAGATGTCCCAAAAATAAATTGCGTGCTCTAAAAATGCAAAGCTCATGTAACTTTTTAATGGACTATAGTTATAGTTAGTCAATGAGTAGATACCTCAAGGTTTATTATTAGGTTCATTTAAGTCTACTTTGTTTGTAAACAGTAAAGATGAGAAATGAATTTACAAAGTTACATAACATTCCTCATTATTTATCAAAAATAAATAACACTGCAAAAAGGATCAAAATGTTTATTCCATGCGACATCGTCGTTGACCGCTCGATCCTTGCTAACGGTGTGCCCGTTTGCGCCGTGCTTCAATAAATGCCTAAACTTGACCGATCGCGCAAAGCGTAAAGGCTCTTAAGTCTTCTTTTTATGGCGGGAGGAAGTACTGAAGGATTTGCACTTTGATGTTGCAAGTCACCCTCGACAGCCTCCTCTTGATTTTTTTTTTCTAGAAGTATCCGCAAATTCTTGATCCCGATCATTCTTTTTTTTGGGTCGCGGGGATCGACCAGCTCAGGAAGAAGGCAGTCCATATAGAATGTGACTAGTTTTGTCTCCATTTTTTTCCCCTCAAAATTCTTCATCTTTTTGTAGAATTTCTATTTTTAATTTTTTGTCTCCATACTACACGGCAAATAAGCATTTAGTTTTGCTCGGTTTTATTTATAATATGTGGTAACAGATATTTATGACTAAAATTAACATATTTAAATAAAAAAAAAAAAAATTACTACAAACTAATCCAATATTCCGCTACCATTAGGCAGTGTTCCCAAAATGCTGGCCGCATTGCCACGTTGTATGGCAATGCTTATCCTTTGTCCAAAGTATATGCCAGCATTTTGGTCACAAGTAGCGTCGACCAGACGTTTTGAGACGTCTTTGAATAATAGTTTGGCGCTCGGTCCCCACGGTCCCAGCGTTTCGACCCCAAAAGGCACAAACATGTAACAACTACTGAGATTACTATATTTGCGCCTTTTGAGGCCTTCTGCTAGTTCAGCCGCCGCACCGGCCACTTTTTGGGTAGCAGGAATATGAGAAGGTGCTAAGGTATCGACACAGGTAGCGTCCCATACCAGAGGCCTTCCCATCCTCCACGGAACCAAAGTCATGCCGTCCGGCCTTTTACCATCGCCACGTGCAAGGCCTAAGCATTTAGTTATATTACAAATGTGCATTTAGCCTTCAGTTTGATAATATCAATCAAATTTTTGATTGATATATATACCTGCAAAATACATTTTACAGACAATCCGTTACCTGAAGCCTTCAGAAAAGCAACTGTACATTTCTGTTTGTCCGACAATCAATTTCGCACAATTTGTTAAAATGTGTAGATAGAATTTGTTAAAAGGTAGAAGTAAGGATAAATGTCGGGAGAGCAGTCGAATGACACCTGTCAAAAATCCAAAATGGCGATTTCAAGACGGCCACCATACAAACTGCTCCGCCCCTGCTGAAGCTCGGCCTTCAGAAAGGGGGTGTAGTGAATATGAATAAATGAATTTAAATACATAAATTCAGATAATTTTCACGTCAGATTTTTTGCACGTCAAGAGTATAACATCGCTCTTTACCATCTATCTAATACCCTAACTAATAACCGAAAAGGGGGCAAAGGCGAGTATAATACATATCAACGATGGCATACGCAAAGGCATATTGCTTCAGATAGGAGGCCGGCCATAAAATTTAAGTCTTACTCCGCACAATTATGTCAATGCGTTGTCTTTTGTGAAGGTACTCAGAAAAAATATATTGTTTATACCGACCCTACAGAGGTGTGACAAGTGCAGGGCGATAATAATGTAAAGTTTTTTTTTTCAGTGTAAAAAGCATGATAGCTCGGTGGCTTTGGCTATGGACTGCCGCGCAGCAGGTCCATGGTTTGAATCCCGCCGCTGGCTTGAGCTTCACCGCATGGTGGAAGGGCATTTTAGCGAATGCCCGCCTGGCTAGCGACCACCCTCAAGTGGAAAATCTGTCGCCAAGCACCTAACGGTGTGTTCCGGCAGCTGTCCTTGAGAGCCAGTAATTCTAGGTTAAACCTGTTAACACCCTCGACCACATCATCACTTACCATCAGGTGAGATTGTGGTTAAAGGCTTACCTATCAGCAATAAAAAAAAAATGTATATATACATTTATACGTTTTTGTTATTTAAGTTTACCTGCTGCTCTGCTATGGATAGGTCAAAATATTTTTTTGCCTAATATAGGTATTATAATATTTAAATAATATATTAAATATTATTTCGTTTACGAAATTTCCTGTGAATAAAATGTGCAAATTTAGTAATACTTTATTCAAAGATTACTCACTTATTTTCATATAGTGGAAGAACACAGTCTAAATTTATTATATGAGATGGCGACTCCGACAGTTCTCCCTGTTCCGAGTGATCTCGGACTTTGACTGATTTATTATTTTTTTTCCTGAGAAAGAAGGTGCATTTTATGAGCACAGTCTATTTTATTATATATATGTACAGAATCTATTTATTCCACTCTATTATATTTGTATAAATCGTTACTTATATGTACATGTCTAAGTGATAAAATGTATATTTAAAAGTACCTATGCAGGTGACTTTGTAGATAATCTCTTGAATATATACCTACTTGCCTGATTCTGAATATTCTTTCATTGATATAAATCTACATTTAGTCTTGAGGGACATGAACAATGTTCGATGTTTTATTGCGATATACCCACCAAACCAAATGCTTTGATTTGCTACGCTTGTGTTATTATTATTTAGCAACACTCAACTCCATTTACGGTTGAACGGCAGCTGTACTTTAGAGCCAGATAATTTTAGTTATCACCTGTTTGGTACCTTCTACCACATCACTTACCAACAGGTGAGACCATAACTATACATTACCAGATATTATTATAGTATCCAACTAATCATACTTAGATTAGTACGACATTTAGTTATTTTATAGCTCCATTACAGTACTATAGGAACCTAGTAGGTATAGAATCTCTTAGTTCGATAGAGATAATATGTTTCATGAATAGAATAAACACCGAAACACAAACGAATATTAAATTTGCATAGGTAAAAATAAACTGAAATATTATACGCTCTCTCATAATTCTTGCAGTCTTTGTATCGACTCTTCTGCTTCGTTTTTTATTTTTTAGTTATCTTTATTTCCCATATTGATTGATATACCTACCAAGATACGTATTTATACTGCACAGCACAGGTGATAGCGCGCGAGCGATAGGTCCACGTCCAACGGCGCACAGCGCGGCACTGAAGGACAGCTCTTACGCATTGATTTTATTTCGTAATCCTAAGCTAATAAGGTTGAATATCGAATCTTCCGATTGACCGTAAACCTGCACAGAACTAAAGGTCGTAAGTCTAAAACACAATTTAATTTATTATGACAATACTAATTACTCTAGGTAAATTTTACTTATACAGCGGATAATAAACTACATTTCCTTTCTATGTGTGTTTATTATTAATATGTAACTGATGTAGTTTCCAAGAAAACTCCAATAATTTAAAGAAAAGGCTTCATTTTGAAAAATTAAAACTATCGAGTAAATTTCTTTCAAATGTGTTTCTGACTGTACAACTGATAGAAAAAGGTTTGAAATATCAAATATTTAAGTTTTCGTGTTGATTGCATATTTCAGTTGCTTAAAAAAACTAGTCGAATGAGAGTATTTTTTCCGCAGCCTCGTCTTAACTTTGCTGATCGGTTCAGAATGGCTAAGCAAACTTCGCTACGAGCGCTTCAAAAAATATAATTGAACATGAGATCCTACTATTCTATCCTACCTCCTATCCTATCCTACTTCCTATCCCACTTCCTACTATATTATATGTGTGAAAGTTTGTGAGTGTTTATATGTTTGTTACTTCATCACGCTCAAACGGCTGAATCGATTTTCGTGAAATTTGGTATGAAAGTAGATAACACCTTGGAATAATACTTACTTGGCTACTTTTTATTCCGAAAAAGTTAAGTGTTCCTATGGGATGGGTAAGGAATTGTAATTTATATGTTTGCTGACTGATCAAGGCAAGGCTTAACTAATAATAATGAAATTTGGTACGACGCTAGCTAAGAATCTGGATTAACACTCAGTTTACTTTTTTAAGCGAAAAATATGGTATTTGCCTGGGTTGAGCGTGAAACCCTACTTATCGTACTATCCTACTAATATTGTAAATGTGAATGTTTTTTTTGATTTACGGGATAGGAGGGCAAACGAGCAGGCGACTCACCTGATGGTAAGTGATCACCGTCGCCCACAAACATCCGCAACACCAGAGGTCTCGAGGATGCGTTGCCGGCCTTTAATGTGTGAGTGTATTTATATGTTTGTTTCTTCACGCTCAAACTGCTGAATTAATTTTCATGAAATTTTGTATGTAAGTAGATAACGCCCTGGAACATAGGCTACTTTTTATTTCGAAAAGTTAAGTGTTCCTATGGGATGGGCAATAACTAATTATCATGAAATTTGGTACGGAGGTAGTTTAGAATATGAAACACTCAGTTTACTTATTTTAGCGAAAAATATGGTATTTTGGTGGGTTGAGCGTGGAACCCTATTTATTGTATATCCTACTAATATTGTATATATATATATATGATTATCTATTTATGTATGTTGATATGTGTATATATTTATGTATATATTTATTTATGCGTATATATATTATGTATTTATTTATTTTAAAAACTTACATCCTATTTTTATACGTTTGTTTAGAAACTATAGCAAAATTAGTTTTATTTTTAAAATATTTTTATGAATTTGTACTTTTTTCATTGTTAATTGTTAGACTACACCCGCCCCAACTGTTTTGTTTATTCAACTCCATCCTAAGGTTGCCTGGTACAATGGGCGGCCTTATCACTTTTAGTGATAAGGCCGCCCATTGTAACACTATGTTATTATTATTTAATTAAATGTTATGATGTAAACTTTAATATTTTATATGTGGTGTAACAATAAAGAGTTTTCTATCTTCTATCTATCTAATATTATAAATGCGAAAGTTTATGAGTGTGTTTATATGTTAGTAACTTCTTCACGCTTAAACGGCTGAATCAATTTTCATGAAATTTGATACGAAAGTAGATAACACACTGATAACACATAGGCTACTTTTTATTCCGAAAATTTTAAGTGTTAATGTCTACATTTCAATGATTCAATATAAAAAAAAAGTAACAAAGATGACGTTGTGGTTGTTGCTGTTTTGGTTATAAAAATGGCTACGAACACAAATGTTCTTATGCCTTTGACATGGTTTATGTTAGACAGCGGGTAATACCGCTGGGCGCAGCTAGTCTTAACATAATTTTGAGGATACTGTACCCAAAGGGCGAAACGGGACCCTATTAACGAGACGGTCTGTCTGTATGAACATACGTCCGAAAAGTGATTATATGTTCATTTGGTGGATTAGAAATTGCACTGCTACGTTCTGCAAAAAAAATTATAGAGCCACTGCGAGAAGAACGGGCAAGAAACTCGGGGCCATTCTTTATCAGTGTGTTATAGACTATACTGATAAAATTATTACAATATTTGTTTAAATTACGTAGGTGACAGGCGATAGCTTGGCAGAGGTGGAATTGTCCAAGCATTTTTGTCGTGTAATCACAAACTGTGTTGCCAAAGGATTTCTTAATCAGAATGTTATTCATGTGCAACTTGAATTTTCCTTCTGTGAGCATTGTAATATGTTTGGAAAGTTTATATAAACGTACACAAGTACCTAAGAAGGTCCTTTTATTTGTCTTTGCTAATCTAAAACCTCGCACCGCTATTTTACCTTTATTCCTAGTGTTATAATCGTAATTGTCAAATATATACAGACTCGGTAAAGTTAAAATATCAAATTCTTTAAAAATATCCCTCAGAGATTCCCTACGTCACATACTAAACTAGTTAGAAATTTGATCTTTTTTTTCGAAAAATATAGGCTGTTTACTAAGTATCGCCTATATTTTTCGTCTCATATTTTTCAGTGTTATCTTCCAACACAGTTTAGTTATTTTTTAACTAATTGAGGGTGCTATCATCCCATCCACCACTTGATCCAAAAATAGTACCTACAGACTCTTAAAACAGTAAAACAAACATAAAAAATATTTAGGTACCTAAGTAAATCTTTATTAACAACACTACAAACAGAATACAACGCTACAGTTACAACAACGAAATAATTTAGGCAACCTTATGCCATTGCAGGCCTATAAAAAGTCCAAATGCTCCTGCCCACTACCAGGCTGCATTGCCCCATTGGATTGCTATGCTTATGCGTTGAGCCAAATAAGTGCCAGGATTTGATCACGCGTCGCATACCAAGCGCTCTGATAAGTTTTGGAAAATAAGATGAGCTTCGGGCTCCCACGAACCGCGGTTATATTATAAATATAATATCACTTTAACCATTCTGAATCGATCAGCAAAGTTAAGCAACGTCCGCCGCGGTCATGAGTTGGATGGGTGACCGCTGGTGACATTACTACTGAGAGCTTCCGTGCTTCGGAGGGCACGTTAAGCCGTCGGTCCCGGTTGTTGTCTTAGGATGGCAGTCGTTGCAGCATGGTGGTAGGGCACTTTGCGAATGCCCGCCCGGCTAGCTACCACCCTCAAGTTGAAAATCTGTCGCCAAGCACCTAACGGTGTGTTCCGGTAGCTGTACTTGAGAGTCAGTAATTCTAGGTTAGCCTGAACAACATCTTCGACCACATCATCACTTACCATCAGGTGAGATAGTGGTCAAAGGCTAACCTATCAAGCATAAAAAAAAACTTTAACCCTCAAAGAAAAGGATCCTTACCTATTCTATACAGAATGCATGTAATTCCAACTGGGCATAGGTAAAAAATCATAAAACATACAGTTTTATTTTCATCCCTATAAATAAGGTAGGTTTTCATCCAGGCGTATATTAAGCGACGCAAAATTTTTCATAACGCTTTGAAATTTGCATAATGCGGGTCCCTGCTTACCCGTGATGGACTTGGGGCAGGTAGGGATTGAAGCAAGCCCCAGGGGAAACATAATCTCTTATTGTTTTTTATTTTTAAGTAGGTTTTTTTTGCACGTTTATTTTTTATTATATTGAGGTATATATATATTTTATGTTATATTGACAAGACGGACCAATCACTTACCTGATGGTAAGCGCCTGTCCATTATAGTTGCAGTGTCGTTATGTTTGACACTGCGCTCTTCATTCCGAAACCTTAGTTCTTTTATCTCGTTCGCCAAGTTGTTACTACGAGTACTTAACATGACGTATTCTTACTTAGTTCGCTTAACTGATGTTAAGCGAACTAACCTCTGCCTATAACAGATGCATTTCGTCACAAGTCACTAATTGCACTGCACTTGAGATATAGTTGAGTCGCATGTGTGTCTATAATTTCACTAGCTCTTAAGGACTGCTGCCGGAACACCGCACAGGTGCTTGGCGACAGATTTCCTACTTGAGGGTGGTCGCTCGCCAGGCGGGCATTCGCAAAATGCCCTTCCACCATGCGGTGAAGCTCAAGCCCACGGCGGGATTCAAACCATGGACCTCCTGCGCAGCTGTCCATAGCCAATGCCACTAAGCCATCACTGCTTCAAAAGGTAATGTAGGTATGGATTTGTACTGATTTTTGGTTGAACGGTAAAATAAGCAACATTACCAGCTCATCAGTATTTTAAAGGTTTCATTTAAGACAAGTTGCAATCTAGCGACACAACTTTATTCTTCCATCTCCATTCTTTAATTGTTCAACAAGACCTACAAGAACGCAAGATCTGCAGGGTGATCACGTATCTCTGTAGCTATCAGACAGTTGATGCTATCAAAGTTTTGTAGCAATCGATATTTTGCAATCACGCATCTTGTAGCATTGAAATATAAATTTGTATCTATCGATAAATTGCAAAGTGAAGTTGATGCGAATCATTGGCTATCTGACCAATTTAAATGGCACCATCTAATATGAATGCCAAAATAACCAAAAATAACCAACCAAAATTTTACGTGATCGCTATTTCATACAAAACAGTTTCTATCGATAGATACAAGATACCTCAAACGTGGTTCTGTAGCCGTCAACGATTTCATTGCTACAAAATCTGTCAAAACTGAAGTTTTTGATTGTTGCAATCATAGTTCATTGCTACAGAACATACGTGATCGCCTGAGGGTACATGGTCGATAGCCGAAAATAAGGTTTTAAGGTGTCGCTTTCCATGCAAATGTAGTTTCGTCGTATTTTAAATAAGATGTATTAAAAAAAATCGAGAAAGGTATGTTAAGATGGTTTGGACATGTAGAGAGAATGAATGAAATGAGATTGACTAAACAGGTATACGTGGGACAAGTGAACGGAAGTGTTGGAAGGGGAAGACCTAGGCGAACGTTCCGAAATCAGATTGAAGATGTTCTGAAAAAATGGACAGGTCAGGAGTACCCTAAACCGACGCTTATGTATGAAAGGATTGATGAGTGTAGATGAAACGAAAGAGATATAGGATCGTAGCAAGTGGAAATCTGTAGTCTCTGCCTACTCCTATGGGATAGAGGCGTGATTTTATGTATGTATGTATTCAAACTCGTTGAAACTTTGCATGCATTGGCTTGAGCATGATATATATGCTTCTGATTTGTCAGTTTTCCGTTTTATTACTTATTTGATATATTAATGCCAAGGTCATGTCACGGTAATGGCAAAATTTTTTTTTTGCCTTATAGGTTAGACTTTGACCACTATCTCACCTGGTGGTAAGTGATGATGTGGTTGAAGATGTTGTTCAGGCTAACCTAGAATTACTGGCTCTTAAAGGCAGCTGCCGGAACACATCGTTAGGTGTTTGGCGACAGGTTTTCTAATTGAGGGTGGTAGCTAGCCAGCCATTCTCAAAATGCCCTACCACCATTTAATAACGACTGCCATCCAAAGACAACAACCAGGACCGACGGTTTAACGTGCCCTCCGAAACACGGAAGCGCTCAGTAATAATGTCACCAGCGGTCACCCATCCAGCTCATGACCGAGGCGGACGTTGCTTAAATTTGCTGATCGGTTCAGAACGGCTAAGTAAACTTCGCTACGAGCGCTTCGGAAATATATTAATAATAACTTATATTATCGCTTTATATTATAAAAACTAACGTGGTTTTCACTCATTTTAGTAAATTATACGGGATAACTCACGTGAATAAGTCAGATAGCTCCGACTATATATTTCAACCACATTCGGTGGTCGTTTTCAAGAAGAGCTCGGGACGCCCGCGTTGACGTCTCGCTTAGCACAGTGTGGTTGAAACTAGTTTGAGCTAGCTGACTGATTCACATGAGTTATCGCGTATTATTTACTAAAATATATTATTCCTATAATAAATATTGCAGTTCGCAGACCATGTGACTATTATAAAACACATAAAAAAGTTAAAAAGTAATGTTAACTTTACTAACGTGATTTTCACTCATTTCAGTAATTTCGGGATAACTCACGTGAATAAGTCAGATGCGAGACGTCATAGAGCATCTTGAGCTCTCCTTAAAAATACCACTGGATATGGTCAGAATTATAGTCTGTGTTATCTGACTTATCTATTATTATATATAGGTTAGCTTTTGACCACTATCTCACCTGATGGTAAGTGATGATGGGGTTGAAGATGCTGTCCAGGCTAACCTAGAATTCCTGGCTCTCAAGAAGCGCTCCGTAGTAATGTCACTAGCGGTTGCCCATCCAAGCCATGACCGCGGCGGACATTGCCTAACTTAGCTGATCGGTTCAGAAAGACTAAAACACACTTCGCTACGAACGCTTCAAAATGCTTCCTTGTATTACTTACTAAAATAAACTTTTCCCTTTTCATATCTTTGCCCCAAATGGCGGCATGAAATAAGAAAATCTAGGTTATATACCGACTTAGAGTCAAAAGCCTAAAAACTGTGATTCGTCGGATTTCTCTCTAGGAATATTTTGATTAAAAAAGATCTCCAGGGTACATTTACATAATAATTAAAAGATAGAAACAACTTTTAAAACCTTATATTTTTATTCAATTAGAGCGGAGTGCCGAGAGAACTAGCTGTCATTTCTCGTTGAATTTCTAAAGACATATTTTTGTGCGAGAAATGTTTCAGCACTCTTGACAATCTTGTTTTTGTCGATGATGAATTGCGAAACCAAAACTATGTGTAACTGCTTTATAATTAATACTTTCATTTTGAAGGCGATTTGAATCATGACAGGCATGTTTTACAAATTAATAAAACATAACTCTCTGAACTTTGAAGCAGTGATAGCTCAGTGGCTTTGGCTATGGACTGCCACGCAGCAGGTCCATGGTTCGAATCCCGCCGCGGGCTTGAGCTCCAACGCATGGTGGAGGGGCATTTTTTGCGAATGCCCTCCTGGCTAACGACCACCCTCAAGTAGAAAATCTGTCGCCAAGCACCTCACGGTGTGTTCCGGCAGCTGTCCTTGAGAGCCAGTCATTCTAGGTTAAGCCTGTTAACACCTTCGACCACATCATCACTTACCATCAGGTGAGATTGTGGTCAAAGGCTTAACTATAAGCAATTAAAAAAAAAACTTAAATATTCCAAGTACAATTTATTTTTTGGCTTCCAATTTGTTGTGGATAAACATGAAAGTAATATTAGGGAGGGCGTCTGATTCTTTCTTAGTATTAAGGTAATCATTTGAGCTGAATAATCTATTAGAGATCATGAGAACAACACTGTATTTTTAAAATGTTTTTATAGCTGATCGGCTAGCTTTTGACCACTATCTCACCTGATGGTTAGTGATGATGTGGTCTAAGATGTTGTTCAGGCTAGCCTAGAATTATTGGCTCTCAAGGACAGCCGCCGTAACATACAGTTAGGTGCTTGGCAGCAGTATTTCTACTTGAGGGTGGTAGCTAGCCAGGCGGGCTTTCGCAAAATGCCCTGCCACCATGCTTTCTATTCATCAGCTGGTTGAGTCCAAATTGCAGAGTCTCGGTCATCGTCGCAGGGTCGCTAGCCTATCGGTTTTCTATCGTTTACATTTCGGAGAGTGTGCGCAGGAATTACACGCGTTGATTCCACCATGCCCCTTTTACCAGCGGACTACAAGGCGCTCTGATGGCCGTCATCCTTTCTTGGTTGACATTCCTCCAGTTCGTTCGAAGCGTTTTGCTTCAACATTTATCTTCCGTACAGCGAAGGAGTGGAACTCATTGCCCGCGTCTTTGTTTCCTGAACAGTATAATTTGGGAGCCTTCAAGTCTAGAGTGAATAGGTATCTTCTAGGCAAGCATGCTACATCTTCGGCCACATCATCACTTTCCATCAGGTGAGATAGCGGCCAAATGCTTGCCTATAGCGCATAAAAAAAAAAAAAAAAAAAAAGCTACTTATCCACATTACTCATCAAGGAATTAGGTCAAGTAAAATAATAATTGAAATAAAACAGTAAATTAGTATATCAATAAAAATATATTGAAGACTGACTTAAATCACAAAATAATATGACACTTAGACCTACTACGTTCTTAAATTACAATACTTTTTTAAAATTCAGTCTCCAATACATCTTTTAACTTTGCCTCTGAAACCTGTCCCTGTCTTACATTAATATATTATTTACCTGTGTTAGTAAATATTAATAATAATAAGTGTATAGAATTGTATAATAACTGATGTATAATGTATTTTTAAGTAATAATGTATTGTGTTTGCAACTTATGTTTTAGACATGTTGGCGTTTTGGACATTATAGTCTGCCAGCTACATTGTTTTTTGAATAAATAAACAAATAAAATTATGTTTAGGAATTTATTAATTAGGTTATTATCATATGAAACTTTAAAACAGTATGATAAAGTGAAAACCATCGTAAGCATTATGAAGCTCTTCAATATTCCCTGGATAATTGGACTGGACATTAAACACAAACAATTATTCAGGAAACTAACAACCCTTCACTGCGTTCCAGTAGTACTAATGAAGTACCCAGTAGTTTATGTCTACTCGTTAGGAAAGCTAATTTTAGTTGATTAGTTTTAGTGTAATTTAGTCATAAACTTTATTGTACCTGTTTCAGAATATAAATGTTGTTAGCTGGAGTTTTAAATTAGGATATATCAATTTGATGTGGTTAGTTTCATTGTTTTAGTGTTACCTTTTTTATAGGGTTTTAGTAACTAAAATCGGAATAAACTTAATTACGTAGCATATTACAGTACTTCTAAATGATGCTCGCTTAATAATAGGTAAGCAGTGATGGCTCAGTGGCATTGGCTATGGACTGCCGCGCAGCATGACCATGGTTCGAATCCCACCGCGGGCTGGAGCTTCACCGCATAGTGGAAGGGCATTTTGCGAATGCCCACCTGGCTAGCGACCACCCTCAAGTAGAAAATCTGTCGCCAAGCATTAGCGGTGTGTTCCGGCAGCAGTCCTTGAGAGCCAGTGAAATTACAAGCACATGAGACTTTACAATTATGTCTCACGGTGACGGGCGCAGTGCAATTCGTGACTTGTGACGAAATGCATCTGTTATAGGCAGAGGATAGTCCGCTTGACAACAGGTGGGCCTCGAGCTTGTTCGCTCAAAATAACATAAAAAAGGTAGGCCTTGTGCTTGATCAATCACAATAGTATAGAAAATATATGATTTCAAGTATCGCTTGCAACTTCATATTTATAAATTTTTGGGCACAAATTTCTCGTCTTTGATGGTTAAGTAATAGGTTGTTTTTGACCACTATCTCACTTGATGGTAAGTGAGCTTACCTAGAATTACTGGCTCTAAAAGAAAGCTGCGGTAACACGCCGTTAGGTACTTCGTGACATATTTTCTTCTTGAGGGTGGTAGGTAGTCAGGCGGTAATCGCAAAATGCCCTACCACCATGCAACTCGCTACTGTCCAGCCAGTCACAATGGCCGAACCTGGTGCGTAAAACCGAGGGCGCGTGTCGAATCCCGTACAAAAATATTGTGGTCTAAAATGTCTGAATGTGATAGGTAGTTAATGACGTCGATGCTAGGGTGCATTTTCTTTCTCATTCCCTCACCCAAAGTTTCTGAAACGTTTTTCAAAGTCTTGATCGGACCGGAAAGACTGAATACTGACAGCTGATTGGCCACTTATAATATCACATGATACCATCGACCAATAAGCGTTCAGTATTTACGTCATATAACTCTATCAGTAGAAAAAGAACAACGATATCTAACAGCATATAAATTTACGTCATCTTTGGAAAAGCAACATAAACAGAAATAGTCCACATTAGTCCTTTTTTGGGACCGACGTGTAACCTCATTACTAAATGTATATTTCATTAAAATATATTAACCCTATTAGACCCACTGTGCCATAAATCTCCCTCCTAAAGGCATTATCCTTATTAAAGCGTCAAAATGCACAGGTAGTGCCTACGACGTTATAACTCTAGATAAGGCATTAAGAACATTGGTCTAATATTCTTGGAAGGAATGATTTTTTACTTGTTTACACAAAAAAATTTGGTCAAGAATAGTATTTTGGTTTAACTTATTCAGTATGCCAGTAAAAAGTTATAGCCAGTTATGTAATTCTGTGGTCTGTGTATTTATGAACTTCTCTGGTCTGTAGTTAAAAAATCTATTATTTGTAACTAATATTATTACTTTGTTTGGTTATACAAAAGAAGAAAAATATGTTTGACACACAAAACAACGGGTTGTGTACGTTCTGACCCAAAATAACAACATGTAGCAAATACTGAATTTCTCGGTACTAAAATAGATCAATATGTAAAATAACGTATATTTATAGTATTAGTTCTATAACTTATTTGCTATTCGTTACAGGTCATAGACAAAAGTTTCAGCAAAGTTGAAAACATTGCGTTATTTTCCTAAAACTATGTTAATTTTTTGACCCAAACACTGTCAAAAAATGATTATTTACTAATTTTATTTGTGAAAATACACTAGTATAATTAATAGATTAAGGCGTTACTTTGTAGAAATCCATACTTAATAAAAACAAATATTTAAAGAAAATATTTAGATAAACATTTAACATATAATATCTAGGGAGAATTCCGGGTAACTTTCCTGGAAAATCGACATTACGTTATAAACGCTACGTAACCAAACCGGAAGAGTTTTCTTTGCATTTTAACTTCTAAGCGTAGCATCTTCAGGAGGTATTAACTTTTCGAGGGCATGATTGATATGTTCAAAAATTCAATACCTACAAAACGGCTTAACAGGAAAATTAGGCGTTACTGTCACTACAAATATATATTTAAAAAAATTGGAAATGTTTATTCCAGAACGTTACTTTTATGTTTTATATTAACAAATAGTATATCAGCATGAAATTTTTCTTTTAGTTGTCGCCCCGAAACCTCATAAAGTTTTATATTTAGTATTCACTAGGTTACTAAAACGTGAGTAAGACTTGCCTACGAAGATATTTACGGAAATCGATCACATATTCGAAGAAATCGATACAAAAATATAAGCCAAATAAAAAACATAAAACACCTTACCACAGAGCACATCAACGGCCGTAACGTCCACAGTTGAACTAATGCCTCATACAAAAGTATAAAACAATTTGAAATGCACACGTTATTAAACGCAAAAAGTATGAAAGCCCCACGTTTATTATCAACATATTACTTATACTCCTAATATATTTGGTGCCAAAGACAAATTCACAGTTTTGATGGACATGTCCTTATAAATTGTAATGTAAAATGGGTACTACAAATTTAACGAAAAGGTACTAACATTTGTCTCCGGAGGGACGGAAATGAGATACCTACATTTAGTACGTTTATAAGATATGGAGGATAATAGTAATGGTTTGTTATAATATTATTGAGACTCATTTGTATGTGTGTTTGTGTGTGTAAAATCGCCGCTATAATATTGAGAACCTGGGGTCGATTTGGGTTGAATAATTTTTTGGATATTTACGACATATAAATATTCAGTAACAGTCCAGAGGCTGGAACTGTGCACGGTAGGTGGCAACTAGCTCGCCACCTTTCTTAGGACATATAATTTTCTGGTGAAGTGTGGTTCTTAAACGCCTCTGCCTATCACGTCGGGGATTATGGGGGGACGACATGGAATAAAATTTGAAATTAGATAGTAAATATGAGCCTATAATCCAGGTTCAGCTTCAAAAACTATCCAAATTTCAGTTTTGTTGCTCATTTCGTATCATACGGACGGAAGGACAGACAGACAGCAGAGTCTCAACAAGGCTCCGTGTTGCCCTTTAAGTACTTAGCCCATTAATTTATGTATTATGTGATGAGTTGGACAAGTCAGCCGCGTGACGCTAAGCGTCGAGACTGACCAATAGAATTGCAGTATCATTGTCTACGATCTGCAGTCTGTTTGATACTGCACTGAATAGTACTTGCAATACACCCATAAGATATGGACAGGCGCGCCTTCGTGAGTTGAAAGGTATGTACCTGCTTCCATCTTCTTTGGTGCAGAATAGTGTTACCTATAGTTATTCTTATCGTGTCATAGACAAACTTCAGTTTGATGGACATGTCTCAACAAAATGTATTGTCAAAAAAAAAAACAACAAAGTAATATCGCTTGCTAGCTTGCTATAGTGCCCTTCACTACTAAAGATGGATTAGTGTTTGACCACTACTGTCTCGAGGCAGAATATCTTAAGTGCAAGAAGATATCTTCCAAGACGAACCTATCTGCTGACTCTTTCTGAAGGAACCTGGAAAAAGTAGTTTAAATGGAAATTACTTTATATCGGAAAAGTCAGCAAACTGAAAAAGTTATCGAAGGGCACGTTGATCGTATACTCTAGAACTTAACGCATTTCATTAGTAAAACACATTTCATCCATCAAGTTAGTACACAGCAACACCATTACTGTTATTAATTTAACGAACGTTAGTCGACAATTTCATGTTTATTGTTTCACAATAGACGCGTCTAGACGATGGCGTGACAAATTAAAATTTGTTGTAATGGACATAAAAACGTTTCGAATTATTTTTTTACTTGACGACCCGTGTTTTTTCGCGTGGAATTCGAACGTACTTCGTTCCATTGGGAAATATGTAGTTACTTGAAACACGGAGAATCTATATGTTCTAATAATACTCATGGAAGTATTCACCCACGTGTTGCTAGAAACATTGGTCTAATGTAATGAAGTTGGGGCGTGTTTAGACACAGAATGTACAACTTTAAATAGGTAACTTTGAGTTTGATGATATTTGTCGTTAACGTACAATGCTATTGAATATACAGGTTAATTGGAAAACTGCTATCAACCTCTTAATCTTCCTAAATGGAGGCAGTTCACAAGCTCCTTCTGATTGGGTTTGAATATTAGATTGGTCTAATGTTATGAAGTTGGGGCGTGTTTAGACACAGAATGTACAACTTTAAATAGGCAACTTTGAGTTTGATGATATTTGTCGTTAACGTACAATGCTATTGAATATACAGGTTAATTGGAAAACTGCTATCAACCTCTTAATCTTCCTAAATGGAGGCAGTTCACAAGCTCCTTCTGATTGGGTTTGAATATTAGATTGGTCTAATGTAATGAAGTTGGGGCGTGTTTAGACACAGAATGTACAACTTTAAATAGGCAACTTTGAGTTTGATGATATTTGTCATTAACGTACAATGCTATTGAATATACAGGTTAATTGGAAAACTGCTATGAACCTCTTAATCTTCCTAAATGGAGGCAGTTCACAAGCTCCTTCTGATTGGGTTTGAATATTAGATTGGTCTAATGTAATGAAGTTGGGGCGTGTTTAGACACAGAATGTACAACTTTAAATAGGCAACTTTAAGTTTGATGATATTTGTCGTTAACGTACAATGCTATTGAATATACAGGTTAATTGGAAAACTGCTATCAACCTCTTAATCTTCCTAAATGGAGGCAGTTCACAAGCTCCTTCTGATTGGGTTTGAATATTAGATTGGTCTAATGTAATGAAGTTGGGGCGTGTTTAGACACAGAATGTACAACTTTAAATAGGCAACTTTAAGTTTGATGATATTTGTCGTTAACGTACAATGCTATTGAATATACAGGTTAATTGGAAAACTGCTATCAACCTCTTAATCTTCCTAAATGGAGGCAGTTCACAAGATCCTTCTGATTGGGTTTGAATATTAGATTGGTCTAATGTAATGAAGTTGGGGCGTGTTTAGACACAGAATGTACAACTTTAAATAGGCAACTTTGAGTTTGATGATATTTGTCGTTAACGTACAATGCTATTGAATATACAGGTTAATTGTAAAAATGCTATCAACCTCTTAACCTTCCTAAATGGAGGTAGTTCACAAGCTCCTTCTGATTGGGTTTGAATATTAGCAAATTAATAAAAAAAATATACAATCACAAAATACAGGCATAAGAGACTTTAATCATCAGGTAAACCTCGTGTTTACTTCGTGACAAGAACAAACAAAAATTCGTCTAAAATTTTTGTAAAAGCTAACAGAAGTCAACTCTAAGAGGTTGACACAACACATACAGCATTAGATTTTTTGAAGCGCTCGTAGCCAAGTTGGCTTAGCCATTCTGAATCGATCAGCAAAGTTAAGCAACGTCCGCCGCGGTCATGACTTGGATGGGTGACCGCTAGTTGGGCATTACTACTGAGCGCTTCCGTGCTTCGGAGGGCACGTTAAGCCGTCGGTCCCGGTTGTTGTCTTATGATAGCAGTCGTTACAGCATGGTGGTAGGGCACTTTGCAAATGCCCGCCTGGCTAGCTACCACCCTCAAGTTGAAAATCTGTCGCCAAGCACCTAACGGTGTGTTCCGGCAGCTGTCCTTGAGAGCCAGTAACTCTAGGTTAGTCTGAACAACATCCTCAACCACATCATCACTTACCATCAGGTGAGATAGTGGTCAAAGGCTAACCTATCAGGCATAAAAAAAAAAGATTTACAAATTTAATCAAAACTTAAACATCTGTCAGAAAAAATATTCAAAACACCTACCTCAAACTAGCGTGGTCCGAATTCTATATTTTATTTCATGCTTTTTAGTGTTGGAAGTCGATCCCATTTTTATCACATTTTTTTCTCTATTATGTTATAAACACTGCTTATAAGATCATTCACTAGTCGAATTGACAACCTCCTCCTTTTTTGTAAATCGGTTAAAAAAATAAGGTTAAAAATACACACTAACGACTCCACATAATAGAGACAAGGGTAGGAAAATGATCACTTGCCTAAAGCTTCATTTTAATATAACAGCAATTAATTACACATTTAAACCTTAGAATTTCTAAATTAAAATAAAGTAAATAATGAATACTGAAATTATCTCGTTAACAATATTAAGTAAATTCTATTACAGCACCTCGTACCGTGGTACGGGAATTAAGCGGATTGCTTTCTTTTAACCGATTTCTAAAACAGAGCAGGTTCTGACTAAATATTTTTTTATGCTATCGTGATAGAACAAGCACGTGGCCCACCTGATGTTAAGCGGTAACCTCTGCATATAACAGATGCAGCTTGTCTCACAAGTGGTAAACTGTACTGTGCCCATCGCTCTGAGACAAAGTTGTTAAGTCATAAATCATAAATCAATTTATTGGTAATTACAAAATTACACGTCAAGGTATACATTGTTCTTTTTTTAAAGAATGCATAATAATTTTAATTAAAATAGACATTGATAAAATATCACATTAAAATAGATAGATAGATAGAAAACTCTTTATTGTTACACCACTTTAGAAATATAAAAGTTTACACATTAAATTATAATAACAGTGTTACAATGGGCGGCCTTATCACTTAAAGTGATCTCTACCAGGCAACCTTAGGATGGAGTTGAACGAATGAGGCGGGTGTAGTCCAAATACATAATCAAATTTCATAAAAACATTTTAAAATGAAACGTATTTTAGTGTAATTTCTAAACAAATATATAAAAAAAAATAGCATACATATAGGTTTTTATAATAATTAAACAGATACAATTATAAACATATATACAATATATATATATATATATAAACATATACATAGCAACATACATAAATAGATAATGATATATACCTATAAATTATATAAAAATACAATTGTCTTTAATAATAAAATATAAAATATGTAATAATTAATTATGATAGAATATTCTAAACACTATGTCATTACTACAAGTAATGTTTAGTCAAATGATATATACAAGTGACAACTTATATTTTACAGTCACAAAATTCTTCAATGCTGTAAAACGTTTGCTCGATAAGCCAGCGTTTTAATCGCAACTTGAAACAGCTCATATTAGGCGATGCTATGATATTTTCAGGTAGTTTGTTATATATTGTGGGTCCCATGACATGCGACATTTTAGTGCACTTCGTCAACGAGAACTTACACCCACGAGTTTGTCCTTACCACGGGTGTTGTAGGTGTGCACGTCACTGTGCTTTGTATAAGAGGCAAGGTTACAAATTCACGTATACAGCAATTTGAAATAAAATTTTTTTTTAACAAAAAATGGAACCGACTTCAACGCCCAAAAGTGTGAAATAACTTGTTGAAGTCGGTACCATGATGGTTCAAAAGTACCTATTATCACAATATTGTGCGCATGGTACCGACTTCGACAAGTTATTTCACACTTCTGGGTGTCGAAGTCGGTTCCATTTCTTGTTAAAAAATTTTTTTCAAACTTTTTAGCGTAACTCATAAATGGCTTGACCGATTTTGATGAAATTTAAAATGGGACCAAACGACTAGCATCAGCTTTCAAACAAAAAAAGAGTTTTCAAAATCGGTTCACCGAGTCAAGAGATCTGAGGTAAGAAATATAAAAAAAAAATAATACAGACGAATTGAGAACCTCCTCCTTTTTTGGAAGTCGGTTAAAAATCAAGTCGATTGCAGATATTTCACAGTACCGTTCCACTGACAATTGTGTTAAGTCAATATTTTCTACACACTTTATGTTAATTGTCGGTTTGTTTTTTTTTATATATATTTTTTGCAGTATTTTAATCTTTTGTTGTCTTTATTTGGAGTCATAATTTGCCTTTTGTTGGACTTAAGTGTCCATAGATCTTAAGCAGTGTTTAGCATAAGCACTTTAAGCATCTGACTGCCTATAAGTCTTCAATTGCTTTTAAGTTGTCTAAATAACATACTAAATAATGTGGATGAAACTAAGTTCCTTGGCATTACATTTGATAAACATTGTAACTGGAAATCACATATTAATGGTTTATGTTCTAAATTAGATAGATTTGTTTATGTAATGTACCGGCTTAGACAAATAACAACCAAGGAAGCAGCTTTGGCTGCCTATCATGGTTATGTATCTTCAAGTTTGAGATATGGCATTATTTTGTGGGGATTTTCTGTTGAGGCTGATAGGGTGTTCATTACACAAAAAAAGTGCGTACGGTCTCTATGTGGGGCGGGATATATGGACAGCTGTGTACCACTCTTTAAACAACTAAAGATCCTTCCTGTGCCCTCACTATACATCTACGAAATATGTGTATTTGTTAAGAAAAATCCCTATCTATTCCAAAAACATTGTGATGTTATAAAAAGATCTTGTCCAAATAGATATCCACATAGGTTATATGTACCACATCAACGACTAGTGCTTACCTCGCAAAATGCTAATTGCATGGCAATTCGAGTCTATAACACTTTACCTGACAAATTCAAAGGAGATGGCTTAAATCTATTTAAAAAAAAGCTGTTCAATTTATTATTGGAAAAATGTTATTACTCTTTAAAAGACTTTATAAACGACAAAAAATTAAAATTATAATGTATTCTGCAGCGAGAACGATTAACTGACATGAAAATAATTAACTGCATAAATGAAATTATCTTATTATAGTATAATTTAATGTATGGCTATGTATAAATTAAAATCTAGTTATGACATTGAACTTTAATAATTATTGACATTTATTTTGTATTATTTAATAATTATTTTATATATGATTTGACAATCGTAAAATTGTATAATTGTAAATTAAGCATGTTAAAAATATTTGCACGCCATTTAGGCAGAGTTTTGTTGGAACTGTATTTTTATGCTATTTTAACTTTGCAATTATGTACCCAAGATTTAAGCAAATAAATATTCATTCATTCATTCAAAAAAAATACTCTCATTTCAGCTAAAGTGTTGTATATTGTTAATCAAGTTCGTAGTATATTGTTAATAAAACCAACTAAAAAAAAGTGTTGAGAGTAAGTTTTTGTTGGATATTCTGTAAGCAAAAACGAGACACAACAGACGACCCATATTGGAACGTAAAACAAACAGGAAATTGAAATCGCGTCCCTCTGAGACCCCGCTTTTTTCACGTAGTGTTTTTCATTAGTGGCCAAAGTGGGAACTACTGTGATAGCAAAACAAAGCCGTGCAATATTTTTCTTTTTATATTATTATGTTTACAGCGTCTTCCTTCCCTTATCCAACTCATATAGGGTCGGAATAGTATGTTCTCTAACAATATAAAAGATGCTATGAAAAAATATGTCGCTTACAACGCAAGGATATGATGGTAATAAGACTAATAAGGTAAGCGTAAGTTTTATGATAGTTAGAATCTTTGCTGTGTCCCCAATGAGCTGCAACACCCAGTCACATCGAATTTAGTGGTGGCATGCTGCTCATTAGATGCATTAATACCTGTTGGATATGGTTAAAGGTAATTACTGTAACAACCGGATCGTCCAACGCTGAACACAGCCTCCCCCATCAAGGGGGTTTTTGCCATAATCCCCACGCTTGGCAGGCGTCTTGGGGATCGCGGTGTAAGTTGGCGGTTCTTTAAAAGGCGCTGCTGCCCACCTTCCAGTATTTCACCCCTAGTCGCCTTTTACGACATCAACGGGATGATATGGTGCAATTCTAACCTGGCACCCCACGGGTAACCCGGCACCCCATGGGTAATTAATTACCTTTAACGATATCCAAGAGGTAGTCATGGAATAAAGCGGCTTTTTAAGCTCTAGAACAAAAAAGCCTACATTTTCAAAACAAGTGCATAACATATATTATTTTATTTAGAAATGTTCTAGTTCTCCTAAAATTCAGTTTTTTCATATACTTCATTGATGATGTTTGCTGGGTCTTCAATAATATCCATATCCACTTTTCGAAGCAATGACACTCACAATATAACACAATACTAGTATCAGATTCTATTTAAATTAATGATATTTCTAACAATATCATTGTTTGATTTCCCAGCAGTTGAAGTTAAAATTCGATAAGTAATTCGTATATTAAACCCATTTTAGCCGTTTTTAATCAACTATTTTGTAAAGAGGAGCATGCTGTCAGCATTGCCCCGTTGAAGCGCAATGCTTTTTCGTTGAGCCAAATAGGTGCCAGCATAATGATCACGCGTCGCTTGGACCAACCGCTCTGATAAGTTTTGGAAAATACGGTGAGCTCCCGGTCCCTAAGGACCCAACGTCTCTACACCAAACGGCTAAAAATAGCTCAAATATGTAGCTTTCATTGCAATTCTATATCATATTTTGGATTAGATAGTTTTATCACCTTATTTAGCACAACGCATCTATCTTTTCTCTATTTCACCTGAACAACTTCTTCGAAAAAAGTGAATAAGTATTTACTGTATAGCTCAAGAGATGTCGCCTTTTTGTACGGTTTATAAGCAAGGAAATAGTCATTGGAAAACTAGTAAAAGGATGGTACTTGAGCCAGTTAGTTTTATTTGAACGACAGTCAATAAAGGGGACAACTTCAACTTTGAAAGAGCTTTCAGAGTTGTTTCTTACAAGTGATACGAATAAACCTACAATCCCATATTTTTCTAATAAGGGAGATCAGTGTGAAATAATTATGTGCACTGTGAAAATCTTCTTCTCGTAACATTATTATGCAGAAATCATTGATGGTATTTTTTTAAATTTTTGGGGTTGCCCATGATCAATTGTTTCACGCCACAGTTTGGTGATAAGTAGTGACATAACTCTGAATTTCTGGCAACTGTATAGATTCCGCTATAGATCAAATTTTACTGTGACTATTTGTGCTGATAACATTTTTTTCTGTAAATTGTTGTTTGTATATTGTTTGTCACTGTTGCGGTTGTAGTTTTTAATTAGCTGTTAGAACTAATTTTCATTTGTGTGGGTTCCACAAAATTTTTAATTTTAGAAATATTGTTTTTATTCGATGGGCATGACTTCTACACTGATGTTACCTTTGTTTGTTTACTTTTTTGTGCTTTTTGGTTAACTATAAGGTTAAAAGCATGTGCTCAGAGATTCAATTTCAAAAGGCAATACTTCTCTACAACCATACACCATCTTCAGGGGTACAAATGCGTGCAAAGGCGTCTGGCCGGCTTTCACAAAAAAGGGGATTTAAGGTTTTTGCGAATGATCGCATAGCTAGGCACAAACAAAAATAGAGAGTTTAAAGCCGCGCACAAGTATGTACTAAAGAACCAAGAAAGGATAAAAATGGATGTACTAGCCAGACATCGGGCTAACTGTAATTTTGTAGAATTTTGGAAAGAAACGAAAAAACTTGATTGTAGAAGCAGTATACCAGTCAATGTAGAAGGTGAAAATGATAAGAAAATAATAGCTAATATATTTCGGAACCATTTCAATGTAAATAATAATAATAAAAGACAAACTAAATTGCATAATCCTATGGCTGATCGTGGCTCGGAGTTTCTAAGCGTTAACATAACGCCAAAAAATGTTGAAGATATTTTGAGGAGTATGAAGCGCGGAAAGTCTCCGGGCCACGACGGCCTTAGTGTAGAACATTTACTATTTGCCGGTCGATACATCTGTCACGTCTTAGCGCGGCTTTTCAATCTCTGTGTGAGGCATTGTTACCTTGCTGAAGATCTTATACGCACTTTAGTGGTACCTATACCAAAGAATAAAACGGGTGACATCTCGAGCGTGTCCAATTATAGACCTATTTCCCTGGCGACGGTTGTGGCCAAGGTTCTTGAACGAATTATACATTCCTACATAACCTCCTTAGATATAGACGATGGTCAGTTTGGTTTCCGTCCGCAACTTTCAACCGACATGGCAGTTTTTTCTTTAAAAGAGGTTGTCAAATACTACACAAAGAACGATACTACTGTATATGCCTGTTTCCTGGACTTGAGTCGTGCATTCGATACATTGAACCACGATCTTCTGTGGACAAAAATGCACGGCTCGGGGGTGCCCTCTGAGGTTGTTGGGCTGTTGTCGTACTGGTACGGCAATCAGACCAACAATGTCCGGTGGGGTTCTGAAGTCTCCGATAGCTTCAGATTGTCTCAAGGAGTAAGGCAAGGTGGAGTGACCTCGCCTGACCTCTTTGATTATTACGTCAACGACTTGATCGTGGAACTGAGCGGCACCCCTGTTGGGCTCAGGTTGGATGGCAGGTATGTCAACAACCTGAGCTACGCTGACGATATGGTGCTGATCAGTCCCACGATTAAGGGATTACGAAAACTTTTGGGGATCTGTGAGCAGTATGCGAGCAAACATGACTTAATGTACAATAGTAAAAAAACCGAAATGGTAGTCTTCAGGTCGGGAAAAGGTCCCCAATTTGTGCCTGAGTTGCGTTTGAATGGACAGTTAGTAAAAATTGTGGAGTGTTTTAAGTACCTTGGCCACGTCGTAACTTCAAACTTAAGCGACAATAATGACATAGAGCGTCAGAGACGCGCTTTGTGTGTGGTGGGCAATATGGTTGCAAGAAAATTCTATAACGCTGCGCCTGACGTAAAGATTACGCTATTTAAATCTTTCTGTCAAACCTTTTATACCTGTCAACTTTGGACCGAATACACACTGAAGTCGCACAACTCCATCAGAGTAGCCTATAATAACATCTACAGGCAGCTGATGGGGTTGTCCCGGAGCTGTAGCGCGTCGGGAATGTTTTTCGAGGCGCGCATCGATACTTTCAACGCAATCCAGCGTAAAAGGGTAGCGTCATTCATGTTCAGAGTTGACAGGTGTAAAAACGCCATTGTAAGGAGTCTGGCAGATCGCCTGCATCAGACTGCAACGTACCGACGTTGGTTGGCCATTGCCACCTGATATACCTACCTAATTGTATATTTTTTTCCATTTTTATTTTATTATTATTATTATTATTTTTTGTACAATGGATCATGTGTCTGAATTAAAGTCTTATTATTATTATTTGAAGTCGGGAGCTGCATCTGACCCTTGCAATTACAGACCTATTTCCATCTTACATTCGAAAAAATTATGCTCAAACAACTTTTATCCCATTTTAATGAGCATAATATATTGAAAAAGAATCAGTTTGGTTTCACAAAGAGCAGATCCACAACAGATGCAGGTGTTCAATTGATGTCATATATACTCGAAGCCTGGGAGAGTTCACATGATGCTATTGGCGTATTTTGTGATCTTTCCAAGGCATTCCACTGTGTAGAGCACCGCACTCTGATTCGTAAGCTTTCACACTATGGTAATCGTGGCAAAGCTTTGAATCTTATAGAGTCATATCTGTCAGACAGGTTACAGAAGCTTGGAATAAATTGCAATACTTCTTCCGGGTCTTAGGTAAAAATAGGTGTACCGCAGGGATCAATTTTGGGACCTTTTCTGTTCCTAGCGTATATTAATGATCTGCCTTGCATGGTCAAAGATTTCTGCGATATTGTTTTATTCGCAGATGATACCTCTCTGATTTTTAAAGTAGATAGGAAAGATAGTGAACTCATTCATCTAAATAATGTGTTAACTCTGAATGGTTCGCAGCTAATAATCTTCTCTTAAATTCAAAAAAGACAAAATGTTTAAAGTTTTCGTTACCAAATGTTCCTTATGTTGTACCAAACATTAAGCTTGGCCCAGATAAACTCTCTATTGACAATGTGACAGTCTTTCTGGGAATCAAAATGGATTCAACTTTACAGTGGGATCCACATATTTATGATCTAGCCGGAAGACTTAGTTCTGCTGCATATGCAGTTTGTAAGATAAGACAGTTAACAGATGTAGCTACTGCACGGCTAGTTTATTTCGCATACTTCCACAGTATTATGTCGTATGGTGTATTGCTGTGGGGAGCTGCTGCTGAGATAGAGACAACCTTTATCTTACAAAAGCGTGCAATCGAGCCATATATGAAATGGATCCTATGGAATCTCTAAGGGATCTTTTTAAAGAAATTGATATATTAACTTTACCGAGTCTGTATATATTTGAAAATATTATGTATGTTCGGAAAAAATTGAGTAAATTTAAATTAAACAGTGACAACCACGATTACAACACTAGGAACAAATATAAAATAACGGTACCATGTTTTAGATTAGCAAAGACAAATAAAAGGTCCTTTTTAGGTAATTGTGTGCGGTTTTATAATAAAATTCCCGAACATATTACAATGCTCACAGAAGGAAAATTCAAATTGCACGTGAAAAACATTTTGATTAAGAAATCCTACTACACAGTTTGTGATTACTTAAACGACAAAAATGCTTGGAAAATTCCGCCTCTGCCAAGCCATCATCTGTCTCCTACGTAATTTAAACAAATATTGTAATAATTGTATTATATTGTTTATAACACATTGTAAAAAGACGTTTAAAAGAATGGCCCCGAGTTTCTTGCCCGTTCTTCTCGCAGTGGCACTACACATTTTTTTTGCTGAACGTGGCAGTACAATGTAGAATATTTCAATGTTAAAATTTGTAATTGACCTTCATAAGAGCGTCGTAGACGCCTAAATTGAATAAATGATTTTGAATTTGAATTTGAATTTGAAGTCAAGATCTCTCGCCTTTAGTCAGGTTTACAACCCCTTTCAAATTTGGAGGGTGTGCTTCAACTTTTCATTGAAGTCAAGTTGATTAACCCTTAATAAAGTTTTCTATTCCTCTCACACATGGAATTGTTTGCATATAATCGTAAAAGCGGTACGTGTATATTTTGCGAATCTATGTAGTTATCGTAAAAACTGAGAAAAAACTTTCAAGGATATTTCTGTACTTAATTTCAAGGTATTGTTTCCAAATTTAAACTCCAATGTATGTGTAGATAGGTACTTATAATCTTCTTGGTGAAATCCAATAAAATACTGTATCCAGAATTGATCCCTACGTTTTGTACTGTTGTTTTTTTTATGGTCAGACCCACAGATAATATAATGTTATATCTCTTTGGTCAGATTCGTATTAGTTACCATTCTAAACCACTTCATACAAAAACCATCAAAACAAAGTAGTAGTCTAATATTGCACCCAAATAATACTCAACCGAATTGCTTTTCACATAAAAAATAATTCCAATGGATACGAGCTTTTCTCAGACCTGAACCTACATGAATATTGTAGTCGATTGACCTAGCTTTTAATATATATTTATTGCTGATAGGCTATCCTTTCTTTACCGTATATATAGGTTACATTTTACGACACGACACCTTATAAATACTATCATAGAGGAAAAGATATAAGGTATAAGAGGAAGATGAAGTGGAAGACCAAGAATAACATACATGGACCAGATAAAAGAAAACCTTAATGTCGTGGCGTACAAGGAAGTTAAAGAAGACAGAGAAAGTTTGAAAAGACTCCGCTAACAAGAGAAGAAGATGTTCCTGATGGTAAGTGATGATGTGGTCGAAAATGTTGTTCAGCCTAACCTAAAATTACTGGATGTCAAGGACAGTTGCCAGAACACACTGCACCGTTTAGTGTTTGGCGTCAGATTTTCTACTGTGGTTGCTAGCCAGGTAGAATAACTTAAAAACTGCTTGAAAGATACTTGTCAAGGTTGAGACAGTCTACGCAAAAATCAAAAAAAGTGATTGAGTGATAAAAAATTATGTGTATTTATGCACACGCCATAGAACATATAATAATACTATCCACCCCTGAAAAAAAAATACGTGTCAACTTCAGTACCTTCCTCTTCCTTACAAAAACATCAAAATCGGTCCACAGCTTACGGAGATACAGGAATCATACATAAAAGAAAAGCTTTTCAATTTTAAAAGTCAGTTAAACAAATACCAGTCTCTTGTTCTTTTTAACAATCAAGATACTATATACACTGAACGTCATACATAACGTTGCTTGCTTAGTCGTTCTTAACCGAACAACTAAATTAAGTAACGTCCGATGCTGTCATGACTTGCATGGGTGAACTACGCTAGTGGTATTACTACTGAGCGCTTCCGTGCTTCGGAAGGCACGTTAAGCCGTCGGTCCCGGTTGTTGTCTTAGGATGGCAGTCGTTACAGCATGGATGTGTGTGTGGACTGAGTGAACACATTTTTTTTAGTTTATTTTTGTTTATTTAAGATTTAGTAAAAGTTATAAAATAATTTTGAAAAATGTGTTTTGTAATTTGTAAAAAAATAATTATGAAATATGATTCCTAAACTGTGGTCTCTCAGTTCTCACACTCAAAATTCGAAATCTGGGTAAATACTTAACTTATAAGCAAATATTGCTAGCAGATATTTAATAAACCATATTTTAAAGTGTATAGAAGAAAAAAACACAACGTGGATACTAAAATTAAAAATTATAAAATTCTTCCTGATGTCACTGAGAGACCACTTATGTAAAACATATAATTTATTAATAATACCACAAAAACTATATATTTTAACTGCTAACCTACGTAAAAGTTACATGTAAATTTGTAAAACTAAAACAAGAAAACCGTTTTTGGCTACTAATGTTAAATTAATATTTAATCAAAAAAATAATATTAAGTGGTCACTCAGTCCACACACACTGGTGGTAGAACTTTTTGCAAATCCCTGCCTGGCTACCTTATGTAGCAAACGTATCGATTAGCACAGTGTGATCTGACAGCTGTTGGCCTGAAAAACATTCTCGACTTCATCATCACTCGCCATCAGGTGAGATAGTGGTCAAAGGCTAATCTAACAGTCAGAATAAAAAAATAACCATGTTGTTACTTATTTGCGACACCTGATCAGGAGAGTGTACTTATCTTGAATTCGATTTAATCTACAAAAAGGTTTTAAAGGTAGATAAAACAGAGTGGCTCTTGAGTTTACTTATTCCGTTTTATTTGATTACCGCAACCAACATTGCCGTATAAATGGTTCGATAAAAAAATTGCCATAAGCGAGTCGAACAGAAACTAAGAGTTCCGTTCCAATACTGAAGATGAAAATTAAAACTAGTGTTATATATTTCAGAGCGTAAGCACAGGCTGCAGCACATGGGGTTCTTCACAGCGTTCATCCATCAAGCATGATGGCGACATAACTTCCTTGATAGCAAATTCAAAAGCGTCATAACGCATCGATAAAAAATTTGCCGAATGTAAATGTAACTCGCTTTCTAAGAGTTCCGTTCTAGTTCTAGCTAGACAATGGAACCTTGCATACTTGAGAGAAAAAACAATTTCGCCTTGCTTGACCTTCTAGTCGCATCTTGTGGTCGTTTTACACAAAATATGAAATTTCAGGTTTGTAACTCATTGTGCTTATGAATTAGAGGAGCGTGACATTCTCGGACGGACCGACAAACAGACACACATACAGTGGAGTCTCCATAAAAAGGAGCCGTTTTGCCCTTTGGGCACCGAACCCTAAATAGACTGCATAGTTTTTTCAAGCAAGCCAGAAAATAGCTAAAATTTTCCAATAATAACCTAAAAAACTTTATATCATCAAGAGAAGGAAAAGCAACTTAATTATTTCAAAAAGTTAAATTCCTATTCTGTATGCATAAAATACATATATCTACCAAATCAAAACATCAAATCATTTGGTCATTATAAAACTCCCAAGTTTCGCGTAACATTTTTAATCCAGCAAAAATGCCAAGGTAAACCAACGCATAATTAAATATTTCATTCTAATCTGCCATTCTTGCATAACATTACCAAAAAATGCGCAGTAAAAAACAGATATTCACAAAAAGGTTTAGTTACCGGAACTTGGTACGAAATTATGAAGGCCTTCCGAAGCGTTCTGAGTATTAAAATCCATTGTGAAGCTACAGCGAGGTGTTTTTTCTATTGGCTTTTTTTACGTTAAGGAAAGAGCTTTTCGCTTTTACTTATCTACCATCTACGTATTTATGATCGCCTAGTACCTTAAGATAAAAGTGTTTTTGTTTTATAATTAATAAAAAAGTATTTTAACAACAATCTATCCTGATGGAAAATTATGTTGTGGTCGAAGATAAGGCATTCTGGTATCTTTCTGGTTTATCAGGAAATAAAAAACAGTCAAATGCGAGTCGGACTCCCACTCCGAGGATTCCGTGCCTTTATAAGTACACTTTTTTTTTTGTAATACGATGTAGAATTAATCCAAGAAATGTGTTTTATTGGGTCCCTCGGCGACAGTCTGACTCACAGTATGGTAAATAATATAAAGAGATCCCAATTTTCAAATATAAAAAAACTATAACAAAAACGAATATACAGGGTTATTGGTAAAATGCTAACAACCTCTTAGGGTTGACTTCTGCTAGTCCTAACAAACATTTTGAGATGAATTGTTTTTTGTTTAGAAAAAAATATATTGTATTTGATATTTTTTATTTCTGTTTTAAAGCCTACTGCTAGTCAAAAGCGCCCGCCGCGGCAACACTGGACCGCGCTGTGCTCTCCTTGAATAGAGTTTTGACTATAATTATTTACATCGAGCAAAGTAATCAAATATGAAATAATACATTACAGGCACAAGAGACTTTTAACATCAGGTGGTTCTCGTGCTTATTCCGTCAAAACATATAAAAAAAAAACACAAATTTTTTTTTTTTTTTAATCAACTCAAAAAAAACATCTCCAAATGCTTGTTAGGACTAGCAGAAGTCAACTCTAAGAGATTGCTAGCATTTTTCCATGTACTTATATTAAAAATATGAAAGTGCTAGTTATTGGTGTTCTAAGATTCCACCCGGAATGACAGACATACAGACAGACTCAGCTGCGTTCAATTGGCGAACAGATCATTTTTTTATAATTTTCATTGAGTTTCATTAAAGAACGCTCAAATAAAAAGTGTATCATTAATATGCGCTCAAAAAATCTATAAAACTTAAACCATGATAATAATGATTAGTTAAGTCACTGTTTTGAATTAACATTGTACCAACTTCCGCAAGATCAGACTCAGGTAAGTACTTTTTAGTGTCGTAGGTCGGTTACATTTTTTTTATATTTTTGTCTGTGGTTTGCCCAGTACATAAATAAAAAGGCTACAATTAAACTATTACCTAATTGTACGCAATGCCCAAATTTTGAAATCAAACCTTATTGGTTTACCAAGAATTCATTCCTTGCCATAATGTTTCATCAAAGTTTTTTTTTTCTAGACCTTAAAGTTTATCTTCGCATTCTAAAGCTGATAAATGCCTAACTGTAAAAACTACGAATAACATACTTCAGGGGCCGCTAGGCATAGCGCCGATATTTCGGACGTCACCACATATACAAACTTAACAACTACAGTATTAGGGAGTTGTATGATAAAATGAAATGCCATGCTACTGGTAGCAACAGTGACTTTGACCTTGCCCAAAGTCCGATGAAGTTGTACAACAGATAGCGTCATCCAAAAAAGCACAGTAAGCAGTAAGTGCGTGGACGCCGTCGGGAGTGCACGTACTCCAACAAGAGACTTTAAACTCGCGAAACCGGTCGAGCTAATCGGCTGATGAACTTAATAGAAATCGGTAAAATTGTTTCAATATGATAAATAAACTTTACAATCGTACAACCATATGATATAATAATAAAATAAGAATACAGTGTATTAATTTTTATATCAAATCAAGAATAAAAACTCAAATATATTATGCAAACGGGTTTTTTTTTAAATAGGCTGCTCATGACCCGACAGTTTGGCTACTGATAAAATAAACGTTATATCTGTCATGCAGACAGTTATTTACAAACTTAGCTAAAAATAGTATACACCTTCGATGATTTTTTGAAGCAATGATGGTCGAGCGGTATTAGCTATGGACTGCCATGCTGCAGGTCTCTGGTTCGATCCCCACAGCCGGCTTGAGCTGCACCGCATGGTGAAAGGACACTTTGCAAAGGCCCGCCTGGCTAGCTCAGCGTGTTCCGGCAGCAGTCCTTGAGAGCCAAAAAAATTACAGGCACATATAACTAACAACTGTATGTATCAGTGTGACGGGCGCAGTACCATTTGCCACATGACGAAATGCATTTGTTATAGGCAGAGGTTAATCCACTTAACATCAGGTTTGCCACGTGCTTGTTCCACAATCAAATAATAAAAAAATGTAGACAAAAACCATACCCGAAACGACACATTTTCTATCAAGAATATGAAATTAACTGGCGTCCGATTTACGCAATGCTGTGATGGGTTGAAAAAGTCCTTGATTTATTGCTTTGGCAATTTTTTATTCGGTTTTCGGGATTTTGCTTTAATTATGGTAACAAATTCCTTGCTTCTCAATCAATCATCTACGATTAAATGAACACTGAGTCCCTTTTTAATGGTAAAATATTTAAATTTAAAGAGAAAGGTTTAAACATTTCTGAAATCCTGTCATTGTCACAGAATAAAAAGCACCAGAAGGGTAACTCCTCAAGCCATTCCAATAAATAAGCGACTCTAGCTACGAAGCAATAAAGTGCACTTCAGCTTGCAACGCACGGAATGCCTAATATTTATATTCATCTCCAAGACGTCTCTCTCTCTATCGCATAGCCACGCATAACTGTAGAACTGCGTGGGGTGGCACCGGAATAACTCATATGCTATTATTGGAAGGGGCACAGAGAGCTGTTCTCAAATTCCTCTCCAAAAAACCTTTAAGATTCCCAACTACTGAACTATACTCGCTGTGCCAAGTACTGTTAGACAACTTTTTATCCTCCATACGGTATCAAGGAAACATTCCCAACTACCATTCGATCGAACACTCCTCTATACCAAACGCAGGTATGATATAGTATGTTATGCTGAAAAGAAACGAACAGCGGTAGCGGGTCGGCATTATCAATATATTAGTTTATTCTTGTACAATAAGGTAAATAGAGAACTAAAAATTTACCCTCTTACCTTACATGAATGCAATACCAAATGTATCAAATGGCTTCAGTCATTCTCCTATCAAGATACTGAACAGCTCTTGATAGTATTGAGATAATCGCTTCACACACACTCCCTCACATACACACACAAGAACACACAAACACCCAACACCCTTACACACACCCTCTCACATACACACACGCACCCTCATTTATTCTCAAGCTCACACTAATACACACTTATTCAAACGTATTTTTTCTGTTTGTACTTTTACCTTTCTATTTCATTATATATTCATTGTCTTCGAATCCTATTTTATCTTCGAATTAAGGTTTAAGTATAATTAATACTTTGTTCATTGTTTATAGTAAGGAACTTTGTCTAAATTTCGGAGGAGGGCGTTGACATCTGCGACACAGTTATTAGACTTCTGCAGGTGTCATCGATTCTCATATGTTAGTAGTACAATATTGTTATGGTTCCAAATAAAGAATTTTTATGATTTTTTATTTTTATTTATTTTATTATTTATAACTCTGATCTCTCTGACGCGGCACGCACCGTAGAACAATCCCGTCTGGAGGGATACGTCAATGTATCAATGTAGCTTTCTACCTCAAGGGGTAAGCCAGGCCTGGCATGTGTGTTTCATAAACCTAATAAGTGTTTCGTTTCTATTGTATACAAAAGAGTGTGAGTCCGTACCCAAAGGGTAAAAACGGGACCCTATTACTAAGACTCTGCTGTCCGTCCGTCCGTCCATCCGTCTGTCACCAGGCTGTATCTCAAGAATAGTTGAAATTTTCACAGATGATGTATTTATTTTGCCGCTATAATAAAAAAATACAAAAAGTTGTCCAAGTGCGAGTCGGACTCGCGCACGTTTAAACAAAAAAAGGTTGATATATGAAGTCTAATGTTGTATAGCTAATGGTACGGAACCCTTCGTGCGCGAGTCCGACTCGCACTTGGCCGATTTTTATTCTGTGTTACTACTTATTGTATGTACATACAATCAGTACAACAATAATTATATAACATTAACATGTCTGTATAAGTATATATTGAAAATAATATCATATATCATTAAGGTACACACATATAAATTTATAGCTGATGAAAGGCTAGCGCCTTTGACCACTGCCTAAGTAAGTAATCATGTGGAGTGTATTTGATCATGTGGTCGAAGATGTTATCCAAGCTGACCCAAAGTTACTATCTCTCAAGCACAGCTGCCGGAACACACCATTAGGTGCCTGGCGACAACATTGATTCCTATTTATTTGTTTTTAAAACCTTGTAGTCAAGGCTGGACGGATATTAATTAATAGATTCAGGTGTTGCTTTGCGGAAATCCATATTAAATACTAGATAACTAATATTATAAGAAACCTACGAACAAATAATGTATTTATTCGTAGTATGAAACAATATTTTTGAAGTGTTTTTCTAATATTTTTATATAAAGTTTCCTTAAAATACTTATTAATATTGACCAGGTATTATTTATCACCAACCATTGCAGTTGCAGTGTCACCTTCCTATTTCTCCGTGATACTTCACTGCGCTTGTCATTCTTCTCTTTAACATATTGTTCACCCTGAAATTTCATTCGCTACAGTGCATTTTACTCCAAAACACAGTAATACTTGCTAACTACAGCTTGAGACAGAATATCCGGTAAAGCCTTGCATTTTTTTTTATTATTGTTGCATGATCTTTATCGTGAATTAGCCCCTTCATCTCATAAAGAGTTCAACACTACCTGCTAACCTCTAATTTCTATTTCATACCCTACTTACGTACCTTGTTTCTCCCAAACGTGTCCTAACCTAATTTATTAACCTCTAACTATACAGATTAAAATATAGTTACCATTCATGACCCATTTCGTGCAAAGTAATAAATAATTGGATGGGCCGCGTCGATAAAAGTTACAGTGAGGCCAATTTATAAGGAGCTGTTGTTATTATTTTGCGCTAACTGGCAACATTAATTCCGTGGAGCGTGTATTTATGGGGGTGAAGTGTTTTATGTGTGTAGTGATGTGTAACGATGAGAGTAATTTGTTTTATGATATGATTGATTTTTTGAACAAGGAAGTATATAAACGTTTGTATGTGTGTGTTTATTATAGCAACATTTGTATAGATTTGAGTAAAAGAATGGGTATTTTACATTTTGTTTGTTCCTGTATAACACATACAACATACTATCTGTTAGTTAAACTATAAAATTAATAAATACACGCTAAAACAAGAGAAAAATACGTTCACACAACGTGAAGTTATATATTTCATTTCAAACATGTATGTTTTCACTTAGCTTGCGTCAAGATATTTAAATACAACTAAATGAATTTGTTGTCTTCCTTCACAACTTCAAAAGTAAGTACAATTAAATTATATTCAATCGATAAGTTACCATATGGGCTAGAAACCCAAGCGCGGCCACGACTAGTTTTAGCCGGTTAGAACTAGCATTTACTCTTGGTTAATCTAGTAAATCTAGTATAAGCTGATTGTTTCCGGGTAGAAATAGGTCTAGCCTAGGGCTGCCATCGTATACACGTCACCACGTACGTACACCGTCGACAATAGCAAATATGCCATATTTGCTATTGTCGACGGTGAACACTATTTTAGGCGAGTGAATGATCTTCATATTTCATAGATCTTGATATTCATAGCAGTCTTGTAACAAACAACTCAAAATGCTCACCTATGTTATGTCTACGCCAAAGTTTTATCCCCACATTGTTAGCTGATGTAATATTTATCCTCCAGAGACGTTGCGAGCGTGTCAGATGTGCCCTAAAGTTAGAAATAATATGCGGAAGGAATAAGATAACATGAATATTGTATTATCATTGTTATCTCAGGATGAGAGAAGTGTTACAATACGTATAGTACACGTATACGTTATTTAAAATCTCCACAAACTACATACAACACTACAGCTATTAAAGGAAATCATTAAGGTAACCTAATTGCCATTCCAGATCCACAGGTAGTGCAAATGCTTTTATATACTTGATAGGCTAGCCTGTGACCACTATCTCACCTGATGGTATGTGATGATGTGGTCGAAGATGTTGTTCAGGCTAGCCTAGAATTACTGGGTCTCAAGGCAGCTGCAGGAACACACCGTAAGGAGCGATAGATTTTCTATGCGTTCAAGGTCGCGCCGGCGCATGCAACGCGAGTCGAGACGCATTCTCGACGTAATACTACCGTAAGTGAAATCGGCTCAAAATAATAATTTAAGAAGTAAGATGGTCTAGGCTTACATGGGTTGTCTGGAAGAGATCGCTCTGAGCGATAAGACCGCCCATTGATACACTTGGTTTTATGTTTTAGTGATAAGTTTATTTTTGTTATTATGGTGTTGTCAATAAAGTGTTATCTATCTATCTACATTGAATTACTGGCTATTAAGGGCAGCTGGTTAAACACACCGTTAGGTGCTTGGCGACAAACTTGAGGGTTTTCTAGATGAAGGTGGTGGCCAGCCAGGGGGGCATGCGCAAATCCCTACCACCATGCAAAATATATACATTATACGATGTTTATACATTGGAAGATAAACACAATCAAATTAAAAAGCTCATAGACTGCGCGAACGATAAAATTTATATCTATAGCAATAAAAAGTCAGATTTATTTTATGATTCCTTCGTGGTCCTATTAATTTTAACCTTATTTCGGCGTCCTTGTCCAGACGGTCAGCCATAAATATCATTAAGTATTTTGTACTGCTTGTTAGAGGTCGCGGTTGTGGCTATTGCATTATAAACGACCAGCAGAGGGATGAGACAAGGTGAGTACATTAGAACAGGAAAACAAAAACCGTTCTTAATCGATCAGCTAAGTTAAGCAACGCCCGCTACGGTCAGGAGTTGGATGGGTGACTGCTAGTGACTTTACTACTGAGCGTGATAGATTATTTGAAAATTGACTTACTATGTAATGAAATATTTGTTCATCTTCACTTGATTAGCTTTAAGCTTAAGATTAAACAACTAGCTTAATTTGACATTCTCATTTCGTTTTAATTATACTCTGTGGTTTTTAAGAGGAAAATAAGTATTGGTTTCATTATCCATGTGTATGCCTACTTTATCTGTGGTGTGAATTTAATACTGTACCTAATTGTGTTTGTTGTTAGACTGTGATTAAGCATAATATATTGATTATCATGATCACTTGAATCATTATTTGATGATAATATTACTTGAAGTATATTTTATAAGTAGCGAAATTAATCACGTGACAGTGTAAAGTACTTATTAAAAATAGTTTATAATATGTTCTTTATTTATGATGTGTAAAACATTGAAGATTTTATTATACTTATTGCCATATGTATAGATCACTTGAATCATTATTTGATGTTATTAATACTGTAAGTATATTTTATAAGTAGTCATGTGACATTTGTTGAGATACTTATATAAAATAGTTTATATTATGCGCTTTATTTATATGTGTAAAAACATTGAAGATTTTATTATACTTATTGCCATACGTGAGCTTGAGATCACACAATTGTCAATTATAAAGAGTAATGTGTTTGTGACGGTAGTCGCTTTGTCACCTTGTTTGTTCACTCACTGCGAGTAGCTTCAGTGTCTGTCGGACCGCCGTGCGGAGTGAACCTCTAGTGGTATCGAAATAGTCTTTAATGACGAAGTGCTGCCCGATTCAGTGTCTGTCGGACCGCCGTGCCGAGCAGACCTCCAGTGGTGTGTAAAAAGTCTTTAACGACGAAGTGCTGCCGAATCAAGATGTTGTGAAGTTAAGTAATTTATTATACTCTTTTTTTGGTATTATATAACGACGAATATGTCAATCAATAGTTGATAAGTGTAAATGAAGTGTATATAGTAAGTAAGTATCACATTGTTAAAAGACATTTAAAAGAATGGCCTCGAGTTTCTTGCCCGTTCTTCTCGAAGTGGCTCTATACAACTTTGTTTACTGAACGAGGCAGTAATGATAGAATATATCAATGTTAAAATTTCATTAGAGCGTCGTAGACGCCTAAATTGAATAAATGGTTTTGACTTTGACTTTGACTTTCATTATTATAACTAACAAGCGCTTCCGTGCTTCGGAGGGTACGTTAAGCCGTCGTTCCCGGTTGTTGTCTTACGATGGCAGTCGTTACAACATGGTGGTCGGGTATTTTGCGAATGCCCAACAGCCAGGCGTCTAGCTACCACCCTCAAGTAGAAAATCTGTCGCCACGCACCTAACGGTGTAATCCAGCAGCTACCCTTGAATTCCAGTAATTCTAGACTAGCCTGAAAAACGGCTGTAATCACATCATCACTTACTATCAGGTGATAGGGTAGAGCAAACTGCTTTTAACCAAATTCGAAAAATAGAATTCTCAATCGACTTTTTTTTAATGTGTTACTTCATATCTTTTTGAAGTATGTACCGATTTTGATGATGTTTTTTACTTTCGAAAGCTGGTGTTTGTCACATGAATAGCCTGTCTCATTTAAATTTGATTGATATCTGACGAGTAGTATTAGAGTTATCCCTAATAATGTGTATTTTTTCGTTTAAGTCGGGTCGTTTTTGGTAAATTTCAATCATGAAAAAAAATCTGATAAAATATAAACCGACCAAATTGAAAACAAATGCACTTTTAGGTTTAGAGATTAGTTCTTTTCAATTTGTTTGTGTATTCTCAGGAATAACAACTATCTGATGATTGATTTTCAATCATCGAATAAAAAATATCATAATTTTTTTTTTTTTTTTTTTTTTTTTTATTGCTAATAGGTTAGCCTTTGACCACAATCTCACGTGATGGTAAGTGATGATGTGGTCGAAGGTGTTAACAGGCTTAACCTAGAATAACTGGCTCTCAAGGACAGCTGCCGGAACACACCGTTAGGTGCTTGGCGACAGATTTTCAACTTGAGGGTGGTCGCTAGCCAGGCGGGCATTCGCAAAAATGCCCTTCCACCATGCGGTGAAGCTCAAGCCCGCGGCGGGATTCGAACCATGGACCTGCTGCGTGGCAGTCCATAGCCAAAGCCACTGAGCTATCACTGCTTCAAAATAATAATAAAATATTAACCGAATTGAAAACAAATGAACTTTGCAAGCAAAAGTGTTTGTTTTAAATTGGATGTGTATACATTTATTTTCAGGAATACTATCTGATGTTTGATTTTCAATCATCAATTAAATAAATATGAGACAGACAAAATATTAACCGACCAAATCGAAACCCAATAAACTATTCATTTAACAACCACCAATCGTTCTTTTTAAATTTATTGTGTATACATTTACTCCGAAGAATAGTTCTATATGATGATTGAAAAATCCATACCATTTGGGGTATTCCTTGAGGAATACCTACCCATTGTACGGATTTATATTTCAAATGGGATGCTAATAGGTTTACATGCAACTCCTCTGCATTGTTAAGTACTAAAAATAAGAAGACGAGATGGTAACGCAAGAAAACACAAATAAGATCACGGCTTAATATTAATAGTACATTCCTTTTCCCCATACATCCTCACTATTTTAAATGCAAGCAAAACTGCCGCCATCCGCCTTTGGTATAGTGCACTAGTGCCACCTGGCGTGAAGAAATGAAACTAGTATTGAACTTACCCGCCGCCATCTTGGCTGACAAATTATATCGCTCCGCAAATAATATTGTAAAACTAAGTATAAATAAACATTAAACCCAGAGCATTGTGCTCTTTGTAAATTACTAGTGATAGCGTGTGATAGCCCATCGGTGATAAAAGGTGAAACGAAGTATTGCAGTGTCTGCTGAAGAAGACCGCGTGGTGGGCCCGCCGGCGTTGGTGATATCGCGCCGTTCTACTACCTGGCTGCTCCTGGATTGTCTGGTAGGCTTGCATTCCCTCGTCTTTCTTTATTCCCGCCCCATTTCTTGCTGTGTGTATATAATGCTATTCTACCTAACATAATACAGTCCGCATCGAAGACATAAAATAATTACTTTTTGGCGCTATCACGAGGCTTCTTGAACACCTCCTTTATAGCAATGGTAATATCCCTTTTCTCGTCTTGTCTTTTGGTATCCATCAATGTCGTAACCTATTGAAGGATGAGCATTTATTTGGTTTGGTTTGTTTTTTATCTTGTCGTTAGGATAACTTACGTTCTCTCCTGATTGCTTCTTAATGTTAAGGTTTTTTTTTCAGTTTATTCTCCTAATTCTATGTCACCTTAATGATATAGATTTTGAAGAATTATTTTTTTTCATCATGTTTACTACTTCTAATGCTGGGGCCACACTATCGCGATAACGCGAAGATTTGTGTTGTCGCGACATGTCTGGCCAAAGAATTCTTCCTATCGCGAATCATCTTCGCGAATACGAAAGCCCTTCGCGCCGCTGTCGGTAAATTGCAGTACATAAAAGGGTGTTATAGCGACAAAGTTTGTGCAGTTGGCTACACTTCGCGCGCTTTAGTTGACTGCAAGACGCCGAGCGGTTTGGACGTGTTTGATTGAACTTGTTAATCATGTATTGGAGTATTGAGAGGATATTAGAATTCATAGAAAATTATAAATCTGAACCAGTTCTATAGAACCCGCAAGACCCACATTTTATTTTTGTTCAAGTAATAAAGATGCAGTAAATAATTATTAGCTGGCATGTGGTACAGCGCAACAGCTGCTTCCATGTTTTCCGTGAAATGCATTATCGCGAAGCTCTAGCTAGATTATCGCGACGTAGTGTGGCCAAGAAAATCGTCATGTATCGAACACGAACTTTTAGACAACGCGAGCACGAATCTTCGCCTTCAAGTCTGGCCGCAGCATTACGGTGTAAGGGCATAATTTCTTTAATTGATTTATAACATTTTGTTTGCTTTCTATCCAGGTATTACAATATTGCTTAAAAATCAATTTTCAATATCCCCAGACAAATCTTTGAAGAATATCCTAATAGTATCTAATATTATAATTTTCTGATGATTTCATATTTTTTTTATAACTTTGATTTATACCAAAGTATCAATAATTCTTCAAAGACTAAACACTAATTGCAAAAAGTAATCACTGCTGGGATAACTCTGTAGGTAATCACTATTTCAGAGGTATGTTATCCTGTGTTACCTTAACGCCGTCTGTACTTTATGTAATGCGTCAAAAATTGACAATGTTCTCGTAGTCAGTTTGGGAGGTTTTTTTTTTTATGCCTAATAGGTTAGCCTTTGACCACTATCTCACCTGATGGTAAGTGATGATATGGTCGAAGATGTTGTCCAGGCTAACCTAGAATTAGAGGTAATGAAATAAAAAAGTAAATGAATAAAATTTAAAAGAAAAAAATGAACAAATAATGTTTGACGTTGCACTCGCGTCAAAACAAACGATAATTTTCGTGCAGATTTTTGCACTTTCCCGGAATAGATTTTAGAAAACAATATCGCACTCTTACAGCTATTATGTTGAAGCACACTTTGATATAACTTTGAAAGTAAACGAAACACTTTTTAACAACTTTTTTGATTTCAAACCAAAGAAAAATTTGTAACACGTCCGTATTTTGACGAAATACATATGTTATTGGCAGACGTTTATTTGTACCAGAATACATCGTTTACATCAACTGAGAGTTTTAGGTTATTTTGATTTATTTAAAGATAAATATTCTTTATTTGCGTAAAACATGGTATAAAGTAGTTATCATAAAAATTTAAAGTGCTCATGTTTTGCTAGTATTGGCGTAGCATGCAAATATACTATTTAAACTAAGTATAATTATTACATTATTTTAGAAAGTCGCTTACATTGTAATTTATTATCCTGCAACCATGCATAAGTTTTCTTTTTAAACTGTTTTCTATTAAGATCTTCAAATTTATTTCTTTAATATTTTGACACACAAAGCTAAGCAGTTTTTAGAATGTTTATTTTCGTTGATGTACACGTTGTATTCTGGTACAAATAAACTAAACTATGGCAAGGCAAAGGTTACCGCCACGCGGAGCTGATATCAATACAATACAATACAAAAATTCTTTATTGTTTACCAAAGTAGAAGTAAAAAACACGTATTAAGACTAGTTTTCTATGGTAGTACAATGGGCAGTCTTATCGCTATGTAGCGATTTCTTCCAGACAACCTTTGGATGGACAGAAATTAGGGAAGAGGTAGACGGCGGTGAACAATCAATTATGTTTAGATAATTAAATTCAGATACATATATCTAATATTTCTCCATTTATTGTTCATTGTCCATTTATGAATGAAATTCAATTGTTATGTATGATGCGCATGGATTTACATCAGGTGAGCCTCGAGTTTGAACTGTCACAATCACATCAAAAAAACTTTGGTGAAACAATAAGAAAACAATCGAAAAGTTAGGTATATAAACGTGAGTGATCGGTTCACTGGCAGGATCGTTTGACACCAGGATCTGATCTCACGATCTGTTGACACAAAGCCGCTAAAATTCAATGATATTATTTTTAACGCTCTGCCAACATTCTGACCTCGCATTTATACACTTTCGTCCAGTTACAATTTTACAACGCAATAAAACAGCTATAAAATGCCGTCTTTCTTCAGAATTAAATAGAAAGTTTGCCTTCTGAACGCGCTCTGCAAATTAAGTAAAGCCCTATTTATTGGAACGCCATTGGGCTTTTGAATCAAGCTTAAGAAGTTGAGTCAATTTGGGCATTTGTTTACCGATTCTGACGCAGAAATTCGTCTGAACTGAGGAAGTTTCTAAATCAAAGAGTTCCCAATTATAGTAGATACGAGATGATCATTCTGTCGTACAATTGCAACGGGCGCGTTGACTTATATTACATATTACCTACTGATATCATTGAACGGGAGATTCGTCAAGGGGCCACCAGCCCACTCAAGGGGACTGCTCGATGTAATTCTATGTAGAAAATGAAGAATGGAGATGTTGACAGGTGAAGCAGGAACGCGTGACATAATGTGCAGTAAACTGTAACGCGTTTGATTATGCACTAATTAGACAAGGAATCTCCAATCGGAATTCTGTATGCCACAATTTGTGCTCTGTGCCATAAGATAAGTTGTCTATGGCTCATTAATTTATTTCAAGTTTTCAAGAGTTACGTTCTAAAACCTATGTCTTTATATCGCTTAATCTATGACCGTGAAAGCCAATACTTGAAAGTTTGCGGGAGTATTCGAACGTGTAAATTTACCTTCATTTCACCACAGAGAAACTTTGTATCTTACTGCTTACTCACAGAGGCGTTATGTTGACAGTTCGAAACACGCAGTTACCGTGCTCGTAACGCGCGTCAAAATTGAAGTGTTATTTTACGATATATCCCGCGTAACGTTATTTGAAGGATTTGTTTTGTTCATAATAAAGATTAAAAAAAGTAATGAATAAGCAGATACCTAGCTCAAGTTAGGTAGTTAATTAGGACCGTTCTGCTCATTACAGTGCGACAAGGTTCTTTAGGCACGTGGTCAAAATTGGAACTAACGCTCTTTGACAGTTCGCTTTGTACAACTTTTGCTGTTTATTCTACAACTAACGCCCTTCCATGGATGACATTCAAGCGCCAATAGATCCTTGTAGCACTGTAGTCAGAGATACGATGAATGCTTGTGTTGAACAGGTAAGAACGAGATGCGACGATGGATTTTAATTTATATAATAACATAATAAACAATTATAAATTTGAGTTCATTTATTGATGTTTTAAATAGATGGATTGGTAGATAACTCAAGTTAGGTAGATAATGAGGACCATTCTGCTCAATACAGTGCGACAAGGTTCTTTTGGCACGTGGACAAAATTGGAACTAAAGCTATTTTGACAGTTCGCTCAGTACAATTTTGGCTATTTATTCGACAACTAACGCCCTCCTCATTCAAGCGCCAATAGAACCTTGTAGCACTAGGGATAGATTGCTATAATACGTGCGACTATGATTTTTCATGAATATAATCCAAATGTCGGTAAATATCATAGCTGGGCGTTCCCAACTTGAAGGTCAAGGTAATAGAGAATGGGAGATTTAAAAAAAAATATATACAAAATTTATTACTTGTCTTTGATGCATTTGTAACAACAAATTGATTTTGAAACGCTCTGAAACCTCAATCATACCTATGAAAATTAAAGGTAAATTGAACCGATTTTGTTTTCCGACGTTGAGACTGCAAAAAAATTTTATCACAACTTACGATTCAGGTTTTCTCGGAAACTTACCTGGAAAGAAATAAAAAACATGTTAGTTTTATAAAGTTTCAAGGTAAAATAGAATGTGATGTTATCATGAGATATAGCTGCGTAATAATAATGCCTACAGGGTGCTTGTGGGGCTGCCCACTCGGTGTAGCGCATCGGGAATGTTTGCAGACGCATATCCAGAAAATGTTACAATTAAATGACGCATGTGCAGAAAATTTTCTGGCTGTAATACGCAAGAGTGTCAGCCCCCTGTCACCTTCCTACCTAGCAGTAGATAGTAGGGGGCATAAAAGAAAACAGAATAAGAGGTTTAGAGATATATTAAGAACGTTTAGAAGGGTAGATATAGCAAGTATGAGAAGGGTCGTGGATTTCAGACAGGTGGCGCGTGGTAGACTTCCTTTTTGAAGGACTTATCTCCGGTAAGTGAAGAGTAGCACGTGCTCAGCAGCAGGTGCTGTGATGCACTCCGCTCGTGGTCAGCCTGAGAGCCGCGCCGGTAGGTCGTCCCAGCCAGATGCTGTAGAGACGGGTCCGTGGAACCGTAGAGTGGCAGCGGTCGATAAGGAAGTTGCTGGCCTTGTAGCTTGCAGAAGCTAGCGGGTTAGAAGTGAAGCCGGAGATCAGCTTCCTACTGGAACCCTGGAATCCACATGGCTCCGGTTAAAATAGGTCCAGTGTGACGTTGAGCTGGTGGGTCCACTGTCCCTGCTGCTGAGCATTTGGGGACGAGCAGAGAGCCTTTGGATGTGGCCCACCAACAAACATGAGGTTGCCTGAAGGGCTAGATATAAAAACACAATGACATTACAAAATTACAAAAGTTGAAGGTAATATGAACAGATAAAAAAGAGAAAAGGTTAGGTACAAAAAGGTTACAATGCATTAGGAGCTTGAAGAGCATTCCTAGCATATAGTTGTCACATGGTTGAGTGCACTGGTTGTTAAAATTAGGTTACATACCAGAAGTATATGCAATCCAGTTTACACATGTTCATACATTGTGGCGGCTTAAGAGCTTACTCACTGATTAAAAGCACATGGTAAATGTAATAAAGTTCAGACACTAAAAGGAACAGATATAGAAGTATTTAGCACTGTTAATTTACACAATGGCGTTGCCAATTTAAGGTTAGAATAACACAGTATTATGGCTAGATCACAGAATACATCTTATAATCTATCACTCACCCTAGAACGGGGTAGAAAGTTTGAAAGCTTTTGTATTAAATTATAGTAAAGAGAATTTAGTAACTATTTCTTTAGTTCTTCACGGTCCGGTTGTCTCGTAACAAGTGACGAAGCACTCTCTCATTGAAGACACCTTGAGTCTACCGGAAGTTTGGTCCTCAAAGCATTACCACATAAGGTAATCTTCGCTGCTAAATCGTTTATGATGATCAGAGCCAATCGGAGGCTTTATTATTTTGAAATTTTTGCTAAACAGCCGGAAGTTTTGAGCTCTGGCTTAAGTCTGAAGTTCGCTCATCTTTGCACCGTCGTGAAGTTTGGACGGTACGTACATATTTATTATTGCGACCTCTATAGGTTTAGTGAAGAACTAAATGATTCTAGCCACGATCGGTACTACAGTGAGGTGTGTAGACAGTGTGATAGCAAACAGTCATTCATACCATTTAGTACGCTGCGGCTTGAGCAGATGGCGCTGCTCTTCAATTCTAAGTAATTTTATTCTAATAATTTTTATAATTTATTGTACCTGGCCTTAGCCAGGTTACACCCCTTCAAAATTCAAAATAATTTATTCAATCCAAAGCTACTTGCAGTACATTTTTTTTTTTTACTCCGAACTGTGTAGCACTTGACCACTATCTCACCTGATGTTAAGTGATGATGCGATCGATGATGGAGCGCGCTTACCCAGAAGATACCTATTCACTCGCTTCTTGAAGACCCCCATATTGTACTTAACCGGAAACAGCCTCAGGCAGAGTATTCCATACCCTGGTGGTTCGCATGATGAAAGAAGAAGCAAATCGCTTCGTTCGGGTAAATGGAATATCCACCATATAGCGGTGGCGCTTCTGAGTATCCCTGGATGTCCAGTTATAGAATGGGGATGGCGGAATCAAATCATGTAGTTCTATGGCACACTCCCCGAAATGTATCCAATAAAAATCTCGATTGATTGTCTCGAGGATGGATCTGGATTTCCCAATGATGCAGAATTGGACCAGGCTGCATATTGAGCATACCGGATCTAAGCCTAAATATAAGTTAAGTTGAGACAGGAGGTACATGTATTGATTTGTTTGTTTTTGTCTTGTTATTATTGACATTGATTTGTAACTAAATTTGACTGACTATAAATTATATAGAATGATAATATGACATTACAACCTAATTATTTATTTTTTAAATTTCAGTAATGTTAATTTACCCTGTGTTACTACAGTATATATAGCCCCGTGGGGTGCAGGGTTAGAATTGCACCACTCCATATCATCATGTGGGTGTCGTAAGAGGCGACTATGGGAAAAATACTGGAAGGTGGGCAGTAGCGCCTTCTAAAGAACTGCCAACTTACACTGCGATCCCCAAGACGCCTGCCAAGCGTGGGGATTATGGCAAATACCCCCATAATAGAGGAGGCTGTGTTCAGCAGTGGACGATCCGGCTGTTACAGTACAGTACTATAGTATAGATCGATTATTTCTGTAATGAATTAATATAATGATTTTTTTTTATAATTTACAATGAAGAAAGATCTCCACCTTCAATCATTACAGAAAAATAAATAGGTTTTCCTATATGCAATATAAATTTATCACTCAAAATGGTCAGGTAACTTATATTTATAAAAAAATAAGGTCTGGTATTGATTCGTGCGTAGTCGATTTAGTGTATGGTCACGTTTAGTGACTTTAACAAAATATTAGAAAAGCATCGTCGATGGACTCAATAATGCTTCTAAAATTTATAACACTTGCCTTTAAGGTAACGTTTCTTTCAAAATATAATAACTAGTAGATACATACAGGGGGCCGACTCCCATCTCTTAATTCAGTCTTAATTCGCACTACCACATATCACTATAGTAATCTTACATTAGAACTTCAACGTGAGAGCGAGCTGCATGCATTGAATCAAGTCATCTGGGCGATAGAGATAGCGCTATATGAACATTATTGTTTCGTGATGGCCACGGTACGAATGTAAATATCAATTTTTTAAGCTTAAAATAATGACGTTGGTGTTCTATAATAGTTTTTAAAAGGTGGGAGTTGGGCCCCAGAGGTATTTAAACGGTAGAAATTGCAAGGTATTAAACTAAGTTTTAATATAAATATATTTTTAACATCAATAAATACATATTATGGCGAGAAAAGTTCTTATGTATCTGTGGTATACTTCATCATGATCTACAAATTTACTATAATCCATTATCCAAGACACTATGCGGTCGAAATAAAAATACACTGCGCTCCGCGGTTCCTTAACCGATCAGCTCCTGTTACACATAATATATTGCTAACCTAGGCCCGAATCCCTCACAAACCTATTTACGCGTTGTCAGCAGTATACTTCTATATATAAACGGTGGCTTCTAAAATTAAGTGCTCAGAATTGTAATAACTCCAGGAGTCACCAAACTCAGGACTAGTATGCCCTTCAGGTGGAACCTCTACCAAATTAGTAGTAAAGGTGTGTTGCGGGAAGTCAACTTGTAAATATAATAATTTTATTTGTAAAAAAATGTGTGTGTGTCGTTAAGATGTTTTTTTTCAGACTAATGAATAGGTCCACACAACAGTCCGCTACGATCATGAGTTGGATGGGTGACCGTTATTGGTATTACTACTAAGTGCTTCCGTGCTTCGGAGGGCACGTTAAGCTGTCGGTCCCGGTTGTTGTCTTAGGATGCCTGTCGTTATAGCATAGTGGTAGGGCATTTTGCGAATGCCCGCCTGGCTAGCTACCACCCTCAAGTACAAAATCTGTTGCCAAGCACCTAACGATGTGCCCGGCAGCTGTCCTTGAGATCCAGTAATTCTCCTCTCTGAACAACATCTTCGACCACATCATCACTTACCATCAGGTGAGATAGTGGTCAAAGGCTAACCTATCAGATATAAAAAAAACATATGCCTTCCGGTATTACTATGTGCTTCGCCAGGGTTGTTAAAACCACCCACGTTTCAACAGACATGTCCCAATCCCTTGTGGCATATATGGCAATAGGCAGCGAACCCATGGCCATCTACTGGGTAAAGTCAACTACCAAAAGTCAAATTACAAAAAGTTCAATGACGGGATCGAATCAAGGACATCCAGATTTCAAAGCGACACAGTTCCAAGGAGAATAAAAAAGGAGTATGTATAAAAATGCCTCAAAAGCACCATATCAGCTTAACGATTTAGGCTCAGCCCTCAGACTTGCGTAACAGCTTAAGTAATAGTTATTACGTAAGTAACGCGCTTAATTTTGCAGTTAGCTGACAGTAAGAGGATTTTAGTAAGCTTTTTGGGCTATCAGACTTTGCACACTCATGGAATAAGCTTGGCTATATATTAGGCCTAAAATCCTGAATATTCGCCGCTAAGAATCTTTGTCTAAAACAGGTCAAGAGCGAGTCAGGCATTGGTCTTTCTGGGTTCCATATCGCAACGACGCGTGAAAGACATTACGTTTGTAGGTTTCTATAGCAGCTGTTTTCTTATTTTTAGCTGATAGGCTAGCCTATGTCAATATCTTACTTGATGGAAAGTGATGATGTGGCCGAAGGTGTAACCCAGAATCACTGGCTCTCAAGGACAAAAGTTTAAAAACTACATTTTGATGGTATTTTTTCTTTATTAACCGACTTAAAAAAAGGAGAAGGTTCTCGATTCGTCTTTTTTATGTTTCTTACCTCAGAACTTTTGACTGGGTGAACCGAATTTGATAAATATTGATTGAAATTTATACAGGGCGTCCCACGGCGATGCCACATGGAGGGAAAGTATCTTGAATATTGTAGATGAAACATTTTACTGAAACATGTAATTATTTAAGGTGTACAAAAGAGGCTTAAGTACGCTGCTATGGAACCGCTTTACTACTTTGTGCCGATTGCAGTGGAGACCCTGGGTTGTTGGGGCATTGAAGCTAAAGAATTTATAAAGGAAGTAGGGCATAGACTAATAGAAAGTACAGGTGACTCCCGCTCCTGTTCGTTCCTGGTGCAGAGGATGGCCACCGGGATTCAGCGTGGGAATGCGGCGAGTGTGATGGGCAGTTTTGCACCGGGAACGGTCAGGGGAGGGTTATTTGATTAGTTTTAGAATATTTTGACATTTATTGAGTTAAGACTGTTTATTGTATTGTGAACTTAATTGGATTAAATAAATTGAATTAATTATTTAAATATCTATGAATGCAGTTTAAATTGTTTTTTTAAATTCAAATAATGTCTTCTTTCAGTAAAATATTCAATCTACAAATATTCAAGTTACTTTCCCTCCATGTGGCATGTCCGTGGGACATCTTTATATAGATAATTATATTCACGGTTTCCAATTCATAGCTATTATGTTAGTATTAATACATTAGACACATTCATCATGTAGCCACCAAGAGAAATACACGTTCCGATAAAAAAAATATTTTTTTGTACTCCATAACCAATAATCGTCATTATCTACCCAAGACAAACCTAAGTTACCACTAGCAACCTCTCACATTACTACAACATACAATTATTACGTCTTTTGTATTTTTGTAACAGGGTTATTTGAACAGGCATCGAACTTGGCATGAACACTTCATAAAAACCGGCTGCGAGTTGGACTATCGCAAAGAACATGCACTGAAATAAAAAACAATCATCATAAATTGTGTTTTCTTCGGAAACCTCAGTTTGCAAGTCCGAATCACACTTGGCGGGCTGGCTGTAGACGATCCTCTTTAGAATATATGCACGCTTCACCACTGCTAGGTAGCAAGGCGCCAGGCGGACATTCACGAGAAACCCTACCACTATGCTATAACGACTGCCATTCCGAGACAAAAACCGGGACAGATGACTGAAGCACTGAAGCGCTCAGTAGTAATGCCACTAGCGATCACCCATCCAACTCAAGACCACATCGGACGTTACTTGACTTAGTTGATCAGTTCAGAACGGCTTAGCAAACTACCCTAAAACTGCGTTTGTACACTCTAAAGCTGGATTCCCACGATCCGTAATTGAACGGATACCTACCACAGATCAAAAAATAGATGCTACTGAAACGAATAATTCCTACATAGACTATTAGCGAATTTTTGGTATCTGGTAGTTTGTAAGTCACGCACCATGGGAAGCCAGCTTTCGACGTGATGTTCTAGTTTAATGAATTCTAGGTTAGTCTGAACAACATCTTCGACCACATCATCACTTACCATCTGGTGAGATAGTGGTAAAAGGCTAAGCTATCAGGCATAAAAAAAAATTCAAACGAGGCCTATCCGTAAAAATGGAGGGCATGGCTTTGTAAGTGAAACAAGTCTGTACGGATGTTAGTGTAGTGTGTCGAGGTGACAGTGATAAAGACATTAACGACAACCTAACGAGGGTAGATTTAAATCGCTCCCGCCGCTCCTCAAGACGATGACACCCGCTTCTTCAGTATACTCGCGACCACGGTCAATGCAACTTGATCGAAACGTCGAGTTCAGTCAAAATATTTTTATTTAGATATTAATTCGTGCGTGAATAGACCGGTAACGATTAAGAAATATGAGTTTAGTTCACGAATGTTTAAAGAAAAGTAAGTCTGTACGGAACCTTAAAATGATATGAATTTCTCATCCATAACCGGCAATGTCTGTTCATTAGAGACTACCCATTCGATTAACAGAATCAATTCGAATGGAATGATTCGATTACACCGGTAAGCCATTAGCACCTTTGACATCGATAGGAATTCCCATTTAGCTTTTAAATATCAACCGTTTTTATGATAGGATGGCTTGGTTAGATATTGGTTTTTGAACGGATGCGATGATGGCCCAAAAATTTTAGTATATTCACTGAATTTGAACCGCTATGCAATTTGAATTTGTGCTTGAATATAATGTTATGAGCTGAAGGTTTGGGATAAATAATACAACACTGCACCAAACTGACCTATATTCATTAGTTCTACAGTCATTTTACACTTCAATTAAAAAAAAATTTTAACAAAAAATGGAACCGACTTCCTCACCCAAAAGTGTTAAATAACTTGTTGAAGTCGGTACCATGGTGGTTCAAAACTACCTATTATCACAATATTGTGCGCATGGTACCGACTTCGACAAGTTATTTCACACTTTTGGGTGTTGAAGTCGGTTCTATTTTTTGTTAATCTTTTTATTGACCCTTGCTGCTTACAGGATCGTTTGTCATTCATTCTTAACGACTGTATCATCAAGATAGGTACATATTTTTCAGTTATTGGAGTGTAACTCAAAAACGGCTTGACCGATTTTGATGAAATTTAAAATGGGACCAAACGACAAGCATCATATTTCAAACAAAAAAAAATTCTCAAAATCGGTTCTCCCAGTCAAGAGATCCGAGGTAACAAACATAAAAAAATACAGACGAATTGAGAACCTCCTCCTTTTTTGAAAGTCGGTTGATAACACTAAAACACTGAACTAACTTCCCTCGCGTTACAAAACACTACCTCCCTTCTCACTTTACAAAACACTAATTTACACTGTATAAAACTTTTCGCGCTTGGAGCACTTGGTCTTAAGATAATCGTATTGTATATCGTTTCGAAATCAAAGTAAAGTTCAACCAATTTATCAGTGAAGTGGCAGAAAAAGGAACTACAAAATTGCTTAAGAAAATTAGAAAAAACATTTAGTGTTTCTCAACCGACAGCGCCCTCTTAGAGTTCACACATAAGTTGGTCGAACGTAAAACTGACTAGTCGGCTTTTTTTAGGGAGGACATAGATGCTGTCTACCGACTGTTCGGTCGTCCAGCTCCACCGGATTTTGACTATGGTCGGCTAGGAATTGACCTTATTTATACACAAAAGTCATAGCTTCCATAATTTCAATAGTATTCTAGATAGAAAAACAATAAGGGCCATAAATCACTCATTTAACGCAAACAACTTTTCATGAAATTCCACGCAATATTAACTACTACTTATACTGTGATGCTTACTAGTTGCTGGAGAACAAAGACGAACATTTTTATAATTTTTGTGTGAAGAGTAGGAATTTGCATGATGGAAGAGCATTTTGTGAATGCCCGTCTGGCACCTTCAAGTAGAAAATCTGTCGCCAAGCACCTAACGGTGTGTTTCGGCAACTGTCATTGAGATCCAATAATTCTAGGTTAAGCCTATTAACACCTTCGACCACATCATCACCTACCATCAGGTGAGATTGTAGTCAAAGGCTTACATATCAACAATAAAAAAAAGCACTCGATCGCTTAGTCTTGTGTATTGGATGATGGGTTGTTCTAGATTGTTCGAGCTCTTGTGCTTTAACAATAATTTATACCATAGTAGCATATTACATGGTACCTAAGTCTCTAAGCTCCTCTATTGTTACTTGTGGGTGTCGTAAGAAGCGACTAAAGGTAAAATACCGGAAGGTGGACAGCAGCGCTTTCTGAGAAACTGCTATCCCCAAGACACCTGCCAAACGTTGTGTTCAGCAGTGGACAATCCGGCTGATACAGTCTCTTTAGCAAGAGTCACTCTTCGTTGGTACCATCGCTGTGTTAGATGTTTTGTCTTGAAGCAGTATTGTGCAAGCATTACTGTGTTTAGGTAGCTAGAGAAATAAATGGGTAAAGACATAAGAACTAATGAGTCAGAGTAACGAGCGCAGTTTAATGTCAAGCAGAACGAAGAGTTTACACTGCATCTGTAATGTACAGGCGTGACAATACCCATCAGGCTTGTCTGTCACATCTTCATAACATAATAATATAATCGTCCTCTCTTTCCTTATCCATCTTAATCGATCGATCGATATATCTATTATGCATTCACTAAAAATATCTGATTGACGTAAGAATATACTGTAAATAAATTATTAAAAATTAAGAAAAATGCTTATTATTTACTGACTTTCGTTAAGTGTTTAATCGTTCCATTAAATTTATATCTATATATATTTATGGAATCGTTTTTAAAAGTCCTTCGTTTTGATACTATTAGATGGGTTTGGGGAGAAAAAAATAATGTGTACCCTCATAATATTGCGACTAAAAGCCAACAGTTTGTTTATTTTAACTTTTTTATGTTACCTATTTGTTACCTGCGCTATCAAGACGAATCTAACGATATATCATATTATATTAAAATCGGTCAGGCCGTTGAGAAGTTATGGTGGAATAAAGAAATTCACAAACGAACATACATACATGAACTCCGTAAACAATAACACTCCTTTTTTGGGCAGTCGTGTAAAAAGTGCTCATATGGATTTTCGGCGGTCGCCTTTCTGAAACTGAGCCAAGCAAAGAGATCTGGAATCATCGAGAAACTAACCCCGAGAGTTGAATTGATAGTCCGGATAATCTGGCAACTAATGTATGATATTGCACTCATTCGAAAAATAAAATATTATTTTTCCTAGTGAGGTGCTTACACTTAAGTATGTTAATGTATTGTTTTTTTTATAACTGATAAGTTGTATAATATACCATATTGGATGTCACAGGTTATTTAGGAAGTCATTGTACCATATTCACTTAATTTTAATTTAAGTCCTTACTTTATTTCTATCCTATATTTAAGTTAAAGCTTATAAAACGATATTTGTTGAGCACTCATTTTTAACTTATAATATTTTATGCTGTTTTAATCTTCTGTATTTGTTTCTTGCATCTATTTAAAAACAGACTCTATCTATGTAAGAACAGAAAAAGCGGTGAATGGCTCATGTGAATTTAATAATGTATATAGAATTACTAAAAATAAGTCTAAAAAAATCAAATCATAAAATTCACAAAGTACTCATTAATGAATCGATAGTATTATATTGAATTTGCAAATCATTCCTACCCTAGCTTGTGATAAGAAACTAATTTTATGTTGTTATTGTGGTGTATGACAGATGCATAATAGATAATAAAGAATACCGGCGGGTAGACGATGTACGCGGTAGGAGGAATTTGAATGTTCATTCGAAATACAAGCCTGTTACCGGATAGTCGCTGTTTTATTTATATCGCTTGCTCACAGATTCTACAGTTATAAACTAGGAATAGGTAATGCTTTTTACATATAATCAATTCTTACAATGGTGAACACATAATGTTACACACAGAAAGTAGTTTCTACTGTCTACATACTTCCTATAGCCAAGCACGTAATAACATAATATTCACACTCAACGTTCAAGATAGAATAGAGACGCTTATATTAATGTATTTAATCAAAATTTAGATTTTATCGATATCGATTAAATTAGTACATTAATTACGTCCCATCACTATAAACCAAGTGGTGGTGGCTTAGCCAATCAGAACGCGTTTTGATAAGAGAAAAATTGTCTGAATTTATTTCGTACAAAGCAACTAGAATGGCTTCTCTTTGGGTTACTTTCTCGAAGCCTGGAGTCAACTAACTTCTCTTAATTCAGTCATATTTAACCTTAGCTTTAAATTTTGATTTCTCACCACTAAATTTAATTAAGTAAACCTACATTTATATTACTATAACGTGAGAGGGAGCTCCACGCATTAAATCAAGTCGAATAACTTTTCATTCAAGTTCAGCAGCAAAAGTATTTCACTAATGTCTAAACCTATAATAGAAGCTGCACGAGAGCGTCCCGCAAGTAATCGTTGCAGTTTCAAGGCATACTGGAACCTTCACATACTACGCAGATGACGAAGAAGACGCCATAGGACGGTTCGTTAGGAAGGCGATGGCGATGGTTGCGACATCAAAAGCCATCCATGATTACAACCTCAAAATGGCGATCAAAGATCGAAATAGTGCGGTAATAGAGGCCCTGTTAAAATGTGACGTGGGAGAATGACAAAAAATTTAAATTTATGTAGGTATATTATTTTATTGTAGTCCCAAATTGTTGTTACCGGAAAAAAAAACTTTTCTTTTAACACTGTTCCCCCTTAGAATGCGGCATGTTTCCTATTTCTTATCTAAAAAAAAATTCATAAATAACAAAAGTCACGGTCCCTGGAGTCTGTGGAGTGTAGATTTATAAAAAAAAAATCTAAACCTTAAGCAATTAGGTATAGCCGAGCGGGAATCGGCATAGACTGCCGTGCTTCAGGTCCATGGTTCGATTCCCATCACAAGCTTGAGCTTCATCGTATGGTGGAAGGGCATTTTGCGTAAGCTCGCCTGGCTAGCTACCACCCTCAAGTATAAAATGTGTCAAGCACCTATCATTGATTCCGGAAAAAGTCCTTGAGAGCCAGTAAAATAACAAGCACATGAGACTAAACAACTGTATGTCTCAAGGTGACGGGCGCAGTGCATTTCGCCCCTTGTGACAAAATGTATCTGTTTTAGGCAGACCTTGTTCAGTCACAATAAAAATAAAATATATGAAAATTTCTGGAATATTCCATCATACATTTGATTTATATAACAATCTCTCACTGGTATATACAAGGTTATTGGTAATATGCTAACAACCTCTTAGGGTTGACTTCTGCTAGTCCTAACAACATTTAGTCTTTTTGTTACTGTTTAAAAAAAAAATGTATTTTTTTATGTGTTTTTGACCAAATAAGTACGAGGTTTAAAGTCTCTTGTGCCTGTAATATATTATTTCATATATTTTATTACTTTGCTCGATGAAAATATTCAAAACTCTATTCAAAGGGAGCTCGGCGCGGTCCAGTGTTGCCGCGGCGGGCGTTCTTGGTTCGGAGTAGGCAACAAAACATAAAAAAAACATTGGAAAAATGAAAATGAAAAAATATTTATTTACAGCTTTAAAGTAAACCACAACAACGAATAACAAAATTGAGGTTATCATAACCTTATGGTGCACTTTGCTGATCACATATATTAAACATGTAGATAACATTTCAATACATAAAATAAATATCTCAAAATGTTTGTTAGGACTAGCAGAAGTCAACCCTAAGAGGTTGTTAGCATTTTACCAATAACCCTGTATATCAGGTTGCATATTAATTATGGTTTTCATTTTCAAGTGTCTACATAATTGTTGAGGACTGTTTGTGAAGTCATTATGTGTTGTACTCGAGTCGAGGACTTAGCGAGGAAGATTTATAAACTTTCCGTTGAATATAGATGATATTTTGAAGCAATGATGGCTCAGTGGCAATGGCTATGGACTGCCGCGCAGCAGATTCATGGTTCGAATCCCGCCACGGGCTTGAGCTTCACCGCATGGTGGAAGGGCATTTTGCGAATGCCCGCCTGGCTACCTACACAATTATTTACATGGCTATTTACACATGAGTCTGGACATATCCACCGTTCCTTTAGACGCACACAGTTATTCTTCAAAGGATATGCCCTTGCACTCTTTCACAACTTAACTTCCGAAAGGCGGCAACAATTCTGCCCTTTAATTCACCCACGGTAGGTACTAAGATTATAACCGTTTTGTCCGTACACAAGGTCTTTATATATAAGGTGACTATATAGTAGCTATATATATATACATAAATAAATAATACATATTATAAACACTTATAGATACACAAATATAGTTCATGGTAAAAACAAAATATTTAATCGTGATCCATTGAGGAGAGGTGATATTCTAGACGAACACGACACATGAAATAAAATTACACCACTAAAAATGTCAAAGTGAAACTACATTTATGTCTATAAATGACATTTTTAAACTCAGACCTTATGCAGGCGTCTCGGGAATCTCAGTGACAGATGACCTCAAATTTTTTTTTCATCACCGTCCATACATTGAACTGCAGGTGTCCACTCTATCCCCAAACGATGGTTAAAGAACGATAGGAAAACTCATTGTTATGTCAGATCAGTCAGTCAGAGCATACCCCGGCTAAAAGGGTGTTTGACGCGCGTTCGGATACCACACATGACTATAAATTGAACGGCACACCCCTGGCAAAAGTTGAACAAGTTAAATATCTTGGCCACTTGATAACCTCTGACTTGAAAGACAATGCGGATATAGAAAGAGAACGTAGGGCGCTGTCTGTGAGAGCTAACATGATTGCCCGCAGGTTTGCTCGTTGCTCGGATGAGGTCAAAATCACTCTTTTCAGAGCTTTTTGTACCTCTTTCTACACGAGCAGCCTGTGGTTAAGCTATTCTCAGAAGCAGTACAGCGCCCTGCGAGTTCAATATAATAATGCATTCAGGGTTCTGTTACGGTTGCCACGGTTCTGTAGTGCATCAGGGATGTTTGCCGAATCGCGTGTGGATTGTTTCTATGCAACCATGCGGAAACGGTGCACATCCCTGGTGCGCAGGATTTGGGCCAGCCCTAATAGCATCCTGAAGGTATTTGGTGAAAGATTTGATTGCCAGTACTTGAACCAGTGCTCTAGGGTTCACTTATTGACTATAAATGGGATATAATTGACTTTGAGTTATATTGACATGGAATTGATGATGCTAAGTATTTTGTTTCATATTTTATACGTACATAATTTATTATTTTTATTGACATTTAATTATTTTCATATTTTCAATTTAATTTAATATATTTGGAAGTTTTTACTTATATCTTGACATTAATTAAATTACCGTTCCTTTTATTTAAATTATGTATATAGCTATAATAAAATTGAGACTAATATTTTGCAATGTCTCTTCTATTTAATTAATTGAAAATATTATGTACCTTCCATTGTAAGTTTTGTTTAAATTTAATATTGTATGATCCAAGTTGATCGAAATAAAGAATTATTATTATTATAATTTTTTCCTCTCGTAAATTTGTAATTTTGTAATATAAAACGCAAATCCTGCGTTATTTCAAAAATAAAAATATATTAAAATGAGTATAATCATCGGTTAATAACATAATTTTATTCACCCTATCATCTATAAAACAGTTGTCTATTTATTGGTGCTTGGCAGTTCATTATACTATGCCAACTACCTTCTACGACATATAAACGACCAACTGACAGTACTTATATCAAACATTGCAACATCAACAGCATAAACATGCGGGCCTAAAATATCAAACATCTCAGTTTATCTACCAACAACTAGTTAATTTCATGTTCCTATAATAATATTAATCGAGTATTTCCCGAAATTTGTACATAATTATGCAGAACACCACATTTACATGTTAATGGGACGCCTGAAGGGAATTTGGCGATGATCGAATAAAATATCGAAGACGATATATTTTAACGACTTGTTTGCTTGCCCCAAGATTCGAATACGTATTTTACAACTGCTACACACCTTACGAGTTACGATATCGAATGTGATTTGAGCTTTACAGTGGAACGGTCTCGATAAATTTTATCGAGTATGTGGGAGATCAGTTCGATTTTTCAAAACTGTAAACTGAACGGAGTAGAATCAAAGAGATAAAGCTGAGGAAGTGTGCCGTTTAATCGAAGTTTCTGTACCGGCTGGCTGTCAGTTACGCTTCGACCGCGCACTGCAGCTTAGGTCCTAAAATTAGTTTAGTATTAATATTTAAAAAAATAACAGTTTCCTACAAATAAACAAAAAAAAAAAATTGTTATAAAATGGAAACGACTTCAACACCCAAAAGCGTGAAACAACTTGTTGAAGTCGGTACCATGACAGTTCAAAAGTACCTATTATCACAATATTGTGCGCATGGTACTGACTTCAACAAGTAATTTCGCACTTTTGGGTGTTGAAGGCGGTTCCATTTTTTGTAAATAAAAAAAAATCTCACTTTTTAGTGACCCTTGCTACTTACGGGATCGATTATCATTCATTGTTAACGACTATATCATCAAGATAGGAAAATATTTTTTAGTTATTTTAGTGTAACTCAAAAACGGCTTGACTGATTTTGATAAAACTTAAATGGGACCAAACGACAAGCATCACCTTACAAACAGAAAAATAATTTTCAAAATCGGTTCACCCAGTCCAGAGTTCTGAGGTAATAAACATTAAAAAAATACAGACGAAAATTGATAACCTCCTCCTTTTTTGGATGTCGGTTAAAAAACTTGTATCCATCACAGTCGTTTCTGTAGGTATATGTTTCGAAGGCGAACTCTGAGCCGACGACAGTTAATGCGTCGTTCGGCATAACTGTACAGTTTATTATTACTATATTGACTATTGATAGGCTATTATTTATACAAAATTGTATTTCCTTTTCGTCTCATTAAAACATGAAATTTTAGCGCATTTTATTTCCTTTTCAACAGACGTTTCAGGAAGCTACAGATAGATTCCTGAAACGTCTATTGAAAAGGAAATAAAATGCGTCAGTTGTCATTTGAATTTATCTTTCTGAGACAATAACTCATTTTATTTTTTATTTCATTTTTCTCAGCCATAATACCCAGTGTCAGCTTTGACGCTATTGACGTTCTATCTAACTAAATAAAAAATCCGGCCAACTGCGAGTAGAAGTTGTAGTACGGTCAAAGCAACTTGATCGAAACGTCGAGGTAAGTCAAAATATTATGTTTATTTTGATATTAATTCGTGCGTGAATAGACCCGGTAACGATTAAGAAATGCGAGTAGGAGGTTCTTGTATCCCTTTTATTTTTAATCTTTTACTCTTACTTTTTCTGTGTAAATTTCAAACGGCTACTTATTAAAAAAGCAATATTCTAAAGATACAGCCCATTAACGCGAATGGTAAGAGGAAAACACGAAATCGAGGTGTTTTTAGGCACGTTTCCTGTGGAAAATATTGCGTGTTATGTTATTATAGGTGTAACAAATTCGATATTAACTTGAGTCACTTCAATTCAGTTCTTACAAATATTATCGTGATCCATTTCTAAGAACAGGAATTACCAAAAAATGGATCCAATTTCGCCACTCAAAAGTGTGAAATAACTTGTTGAAGTCGGTACCATGATAGTTCAAAAGTACCTATTATCACAATATTGTGCGCATAGTACCGACTTCGACAAGTTATTCACACTTTTGAGTGAAGAAGTCGGTTCAATTTTTTGGTGAAAAGTTAAGAGGTTATTGCGTCTTTTGGCCATGATATGACTTGTTTCCTTCTTATTAATATCTTTATAACTTTACTCACTATTATTCAGTTAATAAGAATTAATAGTAGGCTATATTTTATTTCAACAAATAGGCATACTGCTCTTTTAGCCTATGCTTTAAGGTTTCCGTACCCATAGGGTAAAAACGGGACCCTATTACTGAGACTTCGCTGTCCGTCCGTCCGTCTGTCACCAGGCTGTATCTCAATAACGGTGATAGCTAGACAGTTGAAATTTTCACAAATGATGTATTTCTATTGCCGCTATAACAACAAAATACTAAAAATAAAATAAAATAAATATTTAAGGGGGGCTCCCTTACAACAAACTTTATTTTTTTACCGTTTTATGCCCGATTCTAATAACGGTGACAGGTTGTTCTCTTTAAATATAATTAATTAAAATTAGAATAAAATACATAACTATGGTGGCTCCCATACAATAAAAGTGTCTGTAACTTGCAAGATTAGGTTACAGATAATGGTACGGAATCCTTAGTGCGTGAGTCCCACCCGCACTTGGCCAGTTTTCTTTTATATTTTCCACTAGTCACTCTATACGTACATCCAAGTGCTTCATCCAACTTTACAACAAATTGCCTATTAATGTAAAATGTGAGGACTCATTTATTTCATTTAAGGCCAAACTAAGCGAATACATTGCTTTTAGTCAAAAATGAACTAATGAGTATTCACTTTAATTCAAAACAAAAGTGACCGACGGCACGAGTGAAAATGTTTATACTTTTAAGTCAAATATTGTTCTCATGTAGGTAAGTGACATTGTCTTTATGAGAATAAATTCTTTAAGGGTATATTTTAGACGAACGCCTCCATACAAAACGCAGCACAAATCTCATTTTAATAATAGCGAATAAAACTCAATGATTTTTTACCTATGTAATCACTACTCTAATATCTAGGTTTGCGGTGCATCAGATTTTCATTAAATTATACAGTTTTGAAATTATACTAGCTCAAAAACTCGTAATTTTAGATAAAAGAAAGACCCAAATTTAAGCATCTCTTTCAAGAAAAATAAGCATGTTTTTAATATTTCTATTGCACCACAAACATGGGGAATATAATGAACTTTCTATAATGGGAAGTTATTTATACATGTGTACTATACTTTTTAAATAAATCTGGAGCTACGAATAACTGTCTCAAACTCCTAAAAACGAGTGCTATTAACTAAACGCTTTATAATAAAATAAAAATATATTAGTCCTAAAGAAAAAGGTTTTCAGCCAGAAACGATAGGTCTAATAATACACTATATTTACATGCGAGTTTTTTTTAATAACAAGTTGAGTTTATATAAAAGTTCACGCTTTGGCTGGCGGGTATATGTCCTTAAACAGAAGTGTTAAGAAACCCATTTGACAGTCTGATTAATAAGCCGGGATCTATAAAGTTTTAGTTATTACCAAAAAATACAATTTATAGACTGAAAATCAATATTGAATTCACTTATTATCAACAAAAGACCTCCCAGAGACCCTGTTTCAATTGTCTCACAAAACTAAATTAAAATTGTATGCAGAGAGCTGGGCAATTGAGTGGCAGCTTCCTGAGACGTCTTTTGTAAAGGAATTGGAACGCGCTCAAATATCAATATATATCTGTGTCATAACAGTGAGGCAAGTTTTTTTATAAGTTAAATGAGCGCAAACATCGTCAATGCTTACAGTGAGTAATAAGACTGAGAATAATTAAAATTATTAAAAAATACCGATTTCAAGCATAAAATACGTATTAAGGATAACTCAAATACTACTCGTCAGATTTCACTCAAATTTAAATGGGACCATATGACAAGCACCAGTTTTCGAATGTAATAAAAACATCAATATCGCTCTGCAGCGTCTTTCTTAATGCTCACAGCTAACGACCAACTCGCTAACATTGCATAAAAAACGAGTTTGTTCAAATATATGTGTGTGTATTTACCGAATACTGGGAATACTTCTTAAGTTTTTTAACCGACTTCCAAAAAAGGAGGAGGTTCTCAGTCGTCTGTATTTTTTTTTTTTTTTATGTTTGTTACGTCAGATCTCTTGACTGGGTGCACCGATTTTGAAAATTCTTTTTTTGTTTGAAAGCTGATGGTTGTCGTTTGGTCCCATTTTAAATTTCATCAAAATCGGTCAAGCCGTTTTTGAGTTACACTAAAAAGATTGAAAAAAAAAATAACAAAAAATGGAACCGACTTCAACACCCAAAAGTGTGAAATAACTTGTCGAAGTCGGTACCTTGCCCACAATATTGTGATAATAGGTACTTTTGAACTATCATGGTACCGACTTCAACAAGTTATTTCACACTTTTGGGTGTTGAAGTCGGTTCCATTTTTTGTTAAAAAATGTTTTATGTCATAATCCAAATCAATACAATATATAATAAAAAACCACGATATTTCTAAAATTAGAATATTTCGATTTGCATAATTGATTAAAGTTAATATCACAAAAGGTTACAATTAATCTGCTTAGTTATTATTTATAATTTCATTTTATATAAGGATTAACCCTTATACCTATATCGGCATATAATTTATAACAAAAGAAATTAATTACTATCATAATGAAATGCGATTAAATTTAAAATCTATTAAAGTATAAAACCGTCTAAGATCAACTGTGAATATATTCTAAAATGTTTACAGCTCATCCTGAGCAGTTAAAAGTTTTAAGTTTAATACCTGGACTTCAAATAAAGATTTAAAAAAATCAAATATTTTTTATGTGTATATAATTTTTTCATTAAGTAATGTATTTGTCTCGAAATAATAACATGGCTACAAAAACATGGAAAATAATTAATTGATTATACGAGACAGAGGGCCTATCACTTTTAGTCAACTGACGTGCGTTTGAACATTGCCGTTAAATTAAGCGCAGGCGTCCATACTTTCAACACTTTATAATGTATAATTCCGTCATTTAGAAAAACTTCCAAAAATTTAATAAACAAACATAAGTAATGGACTTAACAAACCTGCTCACAAAATTTCGTGAGAATCGGATGAGATATGCGACCTGTAGAGGAGAACAACCGGACGTACGAAAGCATTTTTCGAATTTGAAGCAGAGACGCTTCGCTCGAACTAAATTCTTGCTCGGACAGTTGGCATAAGCTCTGTTGTCTCCACATTCGAGCTGTCTTAAAAGCATTTATTTCATACTAGCTTTCCGGGCGCGGCTCCGCCCGCGCATATGTCGGTTATCGCGCGAAAACATTAACCTCTTTTTGCGCAGTCAGATAAAAACTATCCTATGTTTTTTCCCGGGTCTCAAACTATCTCCATACCAAATTTCATTCAAATCGGTCCAGTAGTTTTGGCGTGAAAGCGTAACAGACAGACAGACAGACAGACAGAGTTACTTTCGCATTTATAATATTAGTACTGATAGAACACTATCTATTGAGGTAAGCACAATACAGACTAGGCAGATGAAAAAATCATTTAGAGGACGCAAGTCTCAGGAACCAAAAGAGAAAAGTTATTCAGCAATGTTTATAGGAATTTTATTCAATAGAATAGATTCTTGATAATTAAAACAACGCTGCAAGAACGGTATTGATTTTCCGTCTTGGTTCAATAGAGTGGAAAAACGACGTGACACTAAGATTGAAAGAGCTGTAAAGAAACGCAACAAGATGGAAAAAAGGCGACATGACGCAGGAATAACATTTAACATAAATTAAAGAAGACTCTTTCTGCTGACTGACAATGCAGATGAAATAGGAGCTTATTATGGTAAATAAAACAAAATATAATCAAACAAAATTCAATCTCAATGCGCGAGACCTACTTTTGTCTTTCGAAGTTGCGAAAATTAGAGAAAATAATACTTTTCTATAATTACATTTTCTGTGCCGTTGTCCGATTGAAAACTTTTCAGCACGCACTACGATTGTAACTTTGGCGTGAGTTACATGTGAATTCACTATCGCCGAGGATGAGTACCAAAAAATTATTTAACAGCTACATATCTCTTTTTTCAAACCTTTAACACTGGATTTGTTGGTAAAATGTCCGTACATGTTTATATTTATGAATGCATACATTGATCCTCTCTCCCGTGGGGTGTCGGGTTAGAATTGCACCTCCCCATATCATCCCGTGGGTGTCGTAACAGGCGACTAAGGGAAAAATACTGGAAGGTGGGCAGCAGCGCCTTCTAAAGAACTGTCAACTTACACTGCGATCCCCAAGCCGCCTGCCAAGCGTGGAGTTATTGGCAAATCCCCTTAATAGGGGAGACTGTGTTCAGCAGTGGACGATCCGGCTGTTACAGTGCAGTACATTGATCCTCTGAGTTCACTGCTACCAAAATCATTAAAATAGGAAATGATTAGGGTAATGAATAGAAAGATAATGATAGATAAAGGAAATGATTACTTTATATTAATGTCCAGTTTAATTGCCGTACCTACACCAGATGTTTGACCTACAATCTAAATTGGTCGTTATGTCACACTTATTAATACGTCATCTGTGAGTAAATTACCCCAATTTTCGGGTAAACAAGCTTAATTGCCACCGGTGTGCCTATATTGAAGCGAAGCCAGTAATGTACAGTGTACGAATAACAGTATGACAACTTGCTACATTACCGTATTTACCTTTTTGGGGTTCCGTACCCAATGGGTTAAAACGGGACTCTATTACTAATACTCCACTGTCCGTTTGTCTGTCTGTCACCTACAAGGTTGTATCTCATGAACCTTGATAGCTAGAGAGTTGAGATTTTCACAGATGATGTATTTCTGTAGCCGCTATAACAACGAATACAAAAAATTTGTAAAATGTGACTCCATACCGTTCATGACAACTTAAAAAAATGATAAATAAAATAGTGTTTAATGTTGTAGATAATGGTACAGAAATCATTGTGCTTGCATCCGACTCGGACTTGACCTTGCATAGGCCGCGTTCCGGTCACTTTCCGCGCACGTCACAAAATATCACGTAGCAACAGTAAAACAGTTCTAATAGGTAATTAAGGAAAACACGGTGCGGTGATGCGGCAATATTTGCACTTATTTTAAATAAAGAAATGCGACACCGTAGTGGTGTATAGCGCAGGGCGCGGTCCAACGACGACTCTCAGTGATACTGGTTAGCCGCGGCGAAGCGAAGCATCATTCGCGGTTCGTTGCGGGTAGTATGAAAAAACTATGCATGCTTTGACATACAAATATAGTAACCGAAAAAAAGAACCATCAGTATTTACCTTTATTTAATGTATAGGCCAGGTATATTAGTAGTCAAATAAATAGAAATCTTTCGCTCATATCAGTCTAAAAATACATGCTCCCTCACTTCATCATAATGTCCATTGTGTGCGTGCAGCAATTCGGACTCGACCGTGCACTCCTCACATACACCGCCATGACTGAAGGACAAATGATGTTGACAAGATTGCATGTATTGCTTCTAAAAACTATTTTGCATGGGCATTTAATGTCTGAAAGATATAGAAAATACGTCCCATTTGTTAAAAAGGGTAAAGTATAACCATCGGAGCATCAGATCAGCGATCAGAGAATGAGTTAGCTCGCCAAGAATTTATTCACCAATTGTCAAATGAACTTGCTTTGTTAATTTTTGATCCCTCGTTACCGCCAGAGGTTCACATGGTAGTGAATTATTTGATAAGTGTCTAGATATACTAACTGAAACTCATAGACTAGCGTTCTATAACTATATCATGACAAGAAATGGAAAGCAAAACGACCAGAATTGAGAAGAGCGTGGAAAGTTATACAGGAGTAGGGGAAAGAAAAAAACTGTGCATGAACTGTATAGAAAATGAAACTTTCATAATAATTCTTATGAATAGGAGTTGCAGATGTTTTTTTTTATGCGTGATAGGTTTACCTCTCACCACTATCTCACCTGATGGTAAATGATGATGTGGTCGAAGATGTTGTTCAGGCTAACCTAGAGTTACTAGCTTTCAAAGACAGCTGCTAGAACGCACCGTTACATGCTCGGCGTCAAATTTTCTAGGTAAGGTTAGTAAGCCAAGCAGGCATTCACAAAATACCCTAATACCGTGCTATAATGATTACCATCCTAAGACAACAACCGGGACCGAGCGACGTCTGCAAAGCAAGTGCACGCTCCGTACAAAATGCCCTAGTGGGCATCCATCCTACTAGTGTATAAACCCCAAATGCACCCAGAACCTCCACATGGTGACCCTGGAATCTGTTCTGGATCATACTTATGACCATAGCGAACGTTGCTTAACCTAGGTTAGTGGTAAAGAATGACTAGACCAGCTTCGAGCTCTTCAGTAGTTTGGTTTAAGTTTTGCTTAGACTATTTATATTCAAACAACTGCTCTAATTATCTTGATCATAACTTGGCTACGATTCCAGGTAGAAGACGTACACTAATGAACAAACTTTGTTAACAAAACAAACTAACACACAAGAGGGGCTTGACTATAATTTCTGCGCTTGGCGAGGTAACTGGATATTGGATATACCAGATGTAAGGGGCAAAGAACGGTTACGTGGCAGTTTTCGTTAGCACAAAGTTTGTCTTTCTTTATTTATTCAGTCGTTGTCACAAGCGAAATATGTTTGCGTAAAGGAAACCTTCGAAGAAGAGTGCAGTCAAAGTTGAGTGTCATTTGCTTTTAAGACGCGATTAAAACGCTGGCATATCTAGCAAACCTTCTACACTTTAAATTTTTTATTAAAATGTGTTAGAGTATATAATAACATTATTATGATTAAATGAGTAGGTACATATTTCATCTCGATTATTATTCTTTTTTTTTTACCGGTCGTTATTAACAAAATACTACGAACTATATATAATACAACATATACTACAATAAAAGCATTTAGATAACCTACAAGTCATAACAGACTCGCAGGCAGTCCAAATGCTCCAGCACACTACTAAAGTTGGCAGCGTGCCCAGCATTCTTGCAATTTAATCAGTTTTATTAATATTATTTTTAGCATTTTGAATTGATTAATAATTAATGTATTCCGTCATCCTAATTGGCTGATGATTGTACGAGTAAACGATGCGATTTCTTCGCGCGACTAAAATGAACGCGATGTGTCCTAATAGATCGTGCGGTGGGCACCGCTTGCCATCGCGCCTGCAACGGCACTATTTCAACAATAGTTGTTGATACAGAGATGCATAGTTTTTTGTTAGTAAAATTGTTTCAAAATTTCAAATTATATTTGAAAATAAGACATAGACCGCATTATATAATTTCTAGTCTAGGAAAATAAGAGAGTTTAATTTTAAATAATTATTGGGATGGATTAAGTCTGAGGAGGGCATTTACGAATGCTCGCCTAATTAGCTAACACCCTCAAATAGAAAATCTATCTCCAAGTACTTAAAAGTTTGTTCCAGCAGCAGTCGATCCAGTAAAATTACAAGTACATTCGACTCCATAAAGGAATGTCAAAGGTTGCCGAGCACAGTGCAGTTCCTCAGGTGGACCTCGTGCTTGTTCCATCTCAATAACATATGTTTTATTTTTTTTTTAAAACTTGTTGAAGTCGCTACCATGATAGTTCAAAAGTACCTATTATCACAATACTGTGCGCATGGTACCACTTTTTAGTGACCCTTGATTCATTGTTAACGACTATATCATCAGATAGGTAAATATTTTTGTGTAACTCAAAAACAGCTTGACCGATTTTGATGACATTCAAAATGGGTTCAAACGACAAGCATCACCTTTTAAAACAAAAAAGAATTTTCAAAATCTGTTCACCCAGTCCAGAGTTCTGAGGTAACAAACATTAAAAAAACAGACGAACTGAGAACCTCCTCCTTTTTTGGAAGTCGGTTAAAAAATATACATAATTAATGAATAATTTCTTTAATACACTAAAGTTGATTTACTGTTTTCAAATTATATATAATAACCATTAATTAATTGTGTCCTGCTTGATCCAAAGTGTAAACATATTAAAGCTTAACGATTGCACGATGTACGAATGTAATTAATGTAAAGGGATCGGATACGGTCAGATGTTAGTGACATTTCAATAAATATAATTAGTATTGGGTGTTAACCCTTTATATTGGGTATTGCCCCGTGGGGTACCGGACTAGAATGTCATACCCCCATTGCTACCTAAGGGTGTCGTAAAAGGCGACTACGGGTAAAATACTCGGGAAATAAGGTGGGCAGCACCGCCTTCTCAGGAACTGATTTCTTAAACTGCGATCCCCAAGACGCCTGCCGAGCGTGGGGATTAGGGCAATGCCCCCAAAACCAACGGTCAGATCGGAGCTCGATTAATGTCTTTGCGGTGTCAGTCTGTCCGTACCGTCCGGTCTATCTTGATACCAGAATGAAGCTAATCAACGCGTTCAGCTGCATCCACTATGGCGTTTAAGATAAGTTAACATCAGTTTTTTGAGAGTTTATGATACTTATTATATAATCAGGTCCCGGGATTCAAAAGCAGCTCTTTTACAGCGAGGAAATTAAATTCATACCAACCGCTTTCTTGTCCTGATACATTTTTCTAAAACAACTTACTCGATCCTCAGTGAAATTATAAAACAAACGAAAATCATTTCAATTTATAACAGCACTTGAATTGAATTACATAGTCATAAAAACATCGACACCCATTATACCATTTCAGCGCAGCGGCAATTGAAATATCCCACTTTGTAAGGACTAGTTTCGCGTCCAACTGCACTGAAAATCGTGCAAAAACTAGTTTCAGACTCGGTTCAACTTTCGCAATTATGCAAAATTTTCCATTACTATTGTAATTCAGAGGAACAATGTTGAGTCTTATGGGTAGAGTGCTCACCATACTTATGAAGTTTCGCCATATTTTGAATATCAAGTCAGCACATATGTACCTATATGTAACACATTGTTAAAAGACGTTTACAAAAATGGCCCCGAGTTTTTTGCCCGTTCTTCTCGCAGTGGATCTATACATTTTTTACTGAACGTGGCAGTACAATATTTTTTTTTCAATATTAAAACCTATAATTGACCTTCATAAAGAGCATCGTAGACGCCTAAGTTGAATAAATGATTTTGACAATGACAAGCATAAATTTCCTTTAGGCTAATCTATGTTTGTGGTTTGCTACATTACCGTAAAATATAATATTTAAAAAATAAAATATAATATTTTTTTGTATGTTAATTGCTATTTCCACATTTAGGGATAAAATAAATATCTAATTAATCCTTCGATCAGGAATACAACTAGATTTCAGGTCACATACAAAATCAAAGTTCAATGCTGTCCGCGTAAACATATGCTTATACACCTACATTCATTTATTAACGAACTGAGACAAAAGCTTTCAAGTTCAACCTAATCACAACGACAGCACCTTGTAATAAAGTCACAAATCCTTTAAATATTACGAGTATGCACCATAGAAAACGATACAAACTGAAAAGACGTAGGTTAAATAACTTTCATAGTGAAATCAACCTTACACCCTAACAAATAAAGTACAGAAACACATTAATTTATGGTCGTAACAACCACATTAAATGGGTAATTAAAAGGATGTGACCCTTATAATATTTCCTAGGATTATATATTATTTTGGCATTGATGAGAAAAAAAAATACCATCCCCGGTGGTTCTTTTTTCTGGTTACTATTTGTATGTCAAAGCATGCATAGTTTTTTCATACTACCCGCAACGAGCCGCGAATGATGTTTCGCTTCGCCGCGGCTGACCAGGACCACTGAGAGTCGTCGTTGGACCGCACCCCGCGCCATACACCACGACGGTGTCGCATTCTTAATATAAATAAGTGCAAATATTGCCTCATCACCGCACCGTGTTATCATTAATTACTTATTAGAACTGTTTTACTTGTTGCTACGTGATATTTTGTGACGTGCGTGGAAAGTGACCGCACCGCGGCCTCTGCAAGGGAGACTCCGACTACGGGAGATGGTGGAGAAAACTATGGTATGTACATATATTTTAGTAGCCTCAATTAAGAACCTCCTTTGCGTTTGGGAATCTCTTTTGTATAGGACCCCCTTCTCTAGGCTTCAATTAACCTACACTTACCTACTATAAACAACTATCGAACCAGCCCCTACCCCGCGCGGTGGGAGTTCCTTATTTTTGAGAACAATTCTTATCTAAGAAAACCCATCATTTAATGGTCCTTCAAAGCACGGATGTTGTTTATTTTTAGGTTTAATCTAGCCTACATATTTCCTAAGCAGCAATCGCCGCCATATTTTTCTGCGCATTGTCACATCTTTAACAATTCGCATCTTTCTTTCTTTTATTATTCATTCCTTGAATTATCCAGGGATATACCTAATGGTGTAATATATTTATTATTAGTTAACTTCGCATCGCATATTGGTATTTACACCAATCCGCATTCCATCGCATTTCGTCATCTCTTCACGAATTATTAGGTAGCCATTTTGCAATTAATTACCGCGTGGTGCTCGCCACTGTAGGTTATCATGGCGAACGAACAGAAACTTAGAATTTTTGAAAAACAGCGTGAATTATATTTCGAACGTATTCAACTTATTTACAATAGCTCACGCAAGGATTTAAACGATCCGGTTGAACTTGAGAATTTTCTTTGTTTAATTGAGACATTAGATGAACTCCGCTCTAACTATCAACAGGCTGTGAATGAAATAAACAGCATTTCATTAAAAATAAATAAAGATGCAACGCCTAACTTTGATACTTGGCTTGCTTTCGAAGATCTTTATTGCCGCATCAAACGCAAAATATCACTATGTAAACAAGCGCACTCTGATGCCAAATCAGAATCAAACCACGGAGTTTCTTTGCAAGGAATTAAATTAGAAAGAATTCAGTTATGTGAATTTAACGGCGACCGCCAAAATTGGCCTTTATTTTACGCAACATTTAATAATGCAGTTCATCTGAACGCGTCACTCACAGATACAGAGCGAATGTATTACTTGGTGGGTAAATTAACCGGAAAAGCAAAGTCAATCTGCACCGGAATCATTCCATGTGGCGAAAACTATATGTCAATATATACCGCGCTTATAGATAAGTACGAAGATAAGCGTAGTTTAGCCGTCTCTTATCTAGATCAGATGTTTACATTGAAGCCGATTGTATCGGCTACCGCCAAAAGCCTAGAAAACTTCGTTGATAAATTCGCGAACGCATATTTAGCTTTAAATAATTTAAAAATTCAAAATCTATACGACTTTGTATTAACATACGTGGCTTTGCAGCGATTAGACAAAGAAACCGCGCGTCTTTTTGAAATGGTTAATCGAGACAACGGATTACCGAATCTACAAAACTTGTTTACTTTTATACGCGACCGTGTCAAGATATTGACTCATACTGGTGATAATTCTTTAGATTCGGACTTTACATCAAAAACCAAATTACCCGCTAACTCCGCGCCAAAAAATAATGTACGATCTTTTGTTGTTAACAACAATAATAGCACCTGTATGTTATGTAGCAAATCAGATCATGATCAGCTATATTCCTGCCCTAAATTTCAATCATTAACACCCCGCGAACGTTATAATGTTATTAAGAATCAAAATCGCTGTGTAAATTGCTTAAGTAATAAACATACTACGCCCGCATGTAAGTCAGAAGTCACATGTAAACAATGTCACGGAAGACATCACACCATGTTGCACTTCTCTGACACAAATAAAATTAATAGGAGAGCTGATCGGCCGCCTGGCGTCCGACCGGTCTGTTATCAGCCCGCAACTGATTCTAGTCGAGGCACCGCTGAAACAAATATTCACTCGTCATCTGCTATCGCATCGTCGATTTCTACTTTGAATAAGCCCCAAGATAATATCGTTTCTCTTTGTAGTATGACTGATAATTCCCGCCCGCGAAAATCCCAAAACGTTTTATTGGGTACCGCCCTCGCTGATGTTAAGCGTCGAGAGGGGTCGATTTGTCAAGTGAGAATATTAATCGACAATGGTTCTCAAAATCACTTAATTAGTCAAAATGCCTGCAAAAGATTAGGGCTTCGCATATTTAATGACTGTTCTGAAAAATCCGTAATGGGGATCGGTAACAGCTCCCAGACTATATACGGCATAACTAACTTAACTTTATTTTCTCGGCATGATCCGAACTATTGTTTGCATATCCAACCGCTCGTCCTTAAAACTATTTCAAGTGACCTACCGAGTTGCCAACTTGACAACCACACTATACTTGAGTATTTAGGAGAGATACCGCTAGCCGACCCGCAATTTAATGTCCCAGGACCTATTGATATATTAATCGGTTCTGAAGTATTTATTGAAATCTTAAAATCAGGCAAAATACTAGGGCCGCCGGGATATCCCGATGCATTAGAAACGAGTTTTGGTTATGTAGTTATGGGCTCAACTGCCTACATACCTACAACTCAACCGCGTCCTATCAATACTGACAACCAACGCTCACGCGCTTTTTTTACGTCTAGTGATGAGTCAATTGAGACTTTGGTCTCAAAATTTTGGCAGTTAGAATCAGTACCGACTAAAATACATATGTCTAAAGCAGAAGCAGAATGTGAAGATTTTTTTGTATCAAATACACATCGTGATAGCTCTGGACGTTATGTCACCGCATTACCATTTTCGCTACCTACTACAAAATTAGGGAACTCACTAGAAATCGCATCGCGTCGATATGCCTGTTTAGATCGCAGATTTCAAACAAATTCTGCCTTAAAGGAAGAATACGACAGCATTATAAAAGATTATCTTAAAAATAAAATTATTTCACCCGCACCCGCTACGACCACCGCAGAAGATCATTACGTCATACCGCATCACGGCGTAAGCCGACCGGACAAAGGCATACGCATTGTTTTAAACGCGAGCGAAAAAACTGATACTAACATATCATTGAATGATTGTTTACATTCCGGGCCAAATTTACAGGCCGATTTAACAGCGATAATTTTGAAATTTCGTCTGTTTCCTGTCGCTTTGACCGCAGATATTAAACAAATGTTTTTAAATATTGGAATTCGAGAACAAGATCGTCGTTTCTTAAATATTTTTTATAAATTCAACGACGATGACACCGCTAAATTATATTGTTACGAACGTTTGTGTTTTGGCCTACGCTGTTCGCCATTTATCGCAATGCGAACAGTCAAACAACTCGCTCAAGACGAAACGGACTTTCCGCTCGCTTCCGAGGTAGCTTCTAATGATTTGTATATGGACGATTTGGGAACTTCCGTATACGGAACTGCCGAAGGAATCAAACTTGCCCGCGACTTAATCAATTTATTTAAACGTGGCAATTTCGAGTTGATAAAATTTATGAGTAACTCCGCTGACGTCATAAACGCGATCCCGCCTGAAAACCGGTTATGCTCGACTTTGGAATTTGACAAGGAAGACAATATGAAACTTCTAGGTCTCATATGGTCTCCCATTGATGACAATTTTTCGATTGCGCTTAAATTTAATCCACAGTCGAAATGTACCAAACGTTTAATGCTTTCAACGATTGCTAAATTATGGGACATCAACGGATATTGTGCGCCTGTAATTTTATACGCCAAACTTTTGATTAAAGCGCTTTGGATCGCCAAGATCGATTGGGACGAACAACCACCGCGTGATATTTGTGTAGCTTGGAGTCGTTTCCTATCTGAACTTCCCGCCTTAGAAAAGTTTAAAATCCCGCGTTACTTAGGGGTCACCGCCAAATCCCGTGTTATCTTGCTATCATTTGCTGATGCAAGCGAGCGTGGGCTAGGATGTGCAGTATACCTTTGTATACAAACCGCATCGCAACCGAACGAGGTTAATTTAATCTGTGCTAAAAGTAAAGTCGCGCCTCTTAAGGTCGTATCATTGGCTCGCTTAGAGCTCTGCGCTCTTTTGTTATTATCAAAGCTATGTCGATTCGTAATCGAAACGATTTCTCCCCGCTGTCACATTGATGACATTTTTGCATTTAGTGACTCAACCGTAGCCCTTCACTGGGTTCACTCCGCGCCGCACCGCTTTGATACATTCGTCGGAAATCGCATCACACAAATACAGGATAATTTAGATCCTAAACATTTTTTCCATGTGGCGTCATCGCAGAATCCTAGCGATATCCTTAGTAGGGGAGCTACCCCACAACAACTGCTGGAACATCCACTTTGGCTCCACGGCCCTTCTTGGGCTCGTGATGACGTAAGCACTTGGCCAATTTGTAGGTTCACTTTCGAACACGCAGCTGATGAGAAGCTACTGGAAGTTAAAAAACAACCGAAGGTTTTCATAAGCACTGACGAACCGCCACCCTTACTTAGCACCGTGGCCCAGAGAGTTTCTTCCTGGTCTAAAGTACTTCGCATCGTGGCGTATTTATATCGCTTCTTAGGAAAAATCCCGCGTTCTAATAGAATGGAACTTTCGCATTTACAATTTGCAGAAGTTGCTATAATAAAGGCTCTCCAGCAACAGTACTTTAAAGACGATATAAACGCTCTCTCTAATAACCGCAAGGTTTCAAAATCGTTATTACCGCTATCACCGTTTTTAGAAAATGGTTTGCTTCGCACTGGTGGGCGACTCACAAAAACTACACTTGACTTCGACAGCAAACACCCAATATTGTTACCAAAAAAACATCATATTGTGAATCTCATAATAGATTATTATCATCGCAAGTACCTTCATGCTGGCCCGCATTTACTTTTGTCACTTATAAGACAAAAGTACTGGATTATCGCCGGCCGTAGTACGGTTAAACAACGCTTTCGCCTCTGCAACAGCTGTTTCAAGGCTAGTCCGCGTTCTGATGCGCCGTTCTTGGCAGACCTGCCCGCATCCCGCGTTAACGTTGCCTTTCCGTTTTCAAAATGTGGAACAGACTACGCAGGACCCGTTAATATATTATTAAGCAGATACCGCGGAGCCCGTAAGGTGAAGGCATACATCTGTGTGTTCACATGTCTCGTTTCTCGCGCAACACACCTGGAATTAACTGTAGATTTGACTACCGAGTCTTTCCTTCGCGCTTTTCGCCGCTTCATATCGCGTCGTGGAAATTGTACCGAATTATTTTCCGATAACGGTACCAATTTTGTCGGCGCCAAGGCTAAACTCGACGAATTGAACGGGTTTCTCAAGTCCAAGGCCTTCTGCGATTCCTTCGCCGAGGAAACGCTAGCTCAAGGCGTATCTTGGAAGATGATACCACCTAGCTCACCACACTTTGGTTCTGCCTGGGAGACGTGCGTTAGAAGCGTAAAAATTTTATTAAAACGTTCTCTACGTGACATATTACTGACTTACGAAGAATTACTCACCGTCCTTACTCAGGTCGAGGCTGTGCTAAACTCCCGTCCTCTGACTGTGTTGAGTTCAGACCCAGCCGAACCTGAGGCTCTAACACCCGCGCATTTCTTGACTTTCGGTCCGCTTAAATCATTCCATTCAGAAACACATTTTCAACCTACACCGGAAAATCTTATACGTAATAAACATTTATTAGACCAAATCGTTCAGAGATATTGGAATCGATGGAGGCGAGAATACCTTAATACATTACAAACCCGCGTTAAATGGAATACACCCTCTAATCCGATAGTGAAAGGAATGGTAGTACTTATCAAAACTGACAATTCACCGCCGCTGCAATGGCCTCTAGGCATTATAGAAGATATCCATGCTTCTTCAGACGGAATTGTTAGAGTTGTGACGGTCCGCACTAAGAATGGTGTCTACGTTAGACCCGTAGTAAAACTCTGCGTTTTACCTTCTCAATAAATAATTTTACTTATCTCGCGCACCATTCACGGTGTACCTCTATTGTTTAAGATAATATACTTAGTTAATTTCTATAGTTTAATTTTCCTAGCACTGTACTAGTCGCACATAATCCACATCACATCCGCAATCTTATATTAGATAGCAAAAATTTCTCTTTTATGAGCTTATCAATGTTCTCTATTACATGGAGCAGACCCGCATCCGCATAGCTTACATGAGGAACGTCTAGTTTCTCCAATTTCTTATTGATTCAGGAGACATCTTCATTTCCTGAAGGCCGGGGGGATGGTTCTTTTTTCTGGTTACTATTTGTATGTCAAAGCATGCATAGTTTTTTCATACTACCCGCAACGAGCCGCGAATGATGTTTCGCTTCGCCGCGGCTGACCAGGACCACTGAGAGTCGTCGTTGGACCGCACCCCGCGCCATACACCACGACGGTGTCGCATTCTTAATATAAATAAGTGCAAATATTGCCTCATCACCGCACCGTGTTATCATTAATTACTTATTAGAACTGTTTTACTTGTTGCTACGTGATATTTTGTGACGTGCGTGGAAAGTGACCGCACCGCGGCCTCTGCAAGGGAGACTCCGACTACGGGAGATGGTGGAGAAAACTATGGTATGTACATATATTTTAGTAGCCTCAATTAAGAACCTCCTTTGCGTTTGGGAATCTCTTTTGTATAGGACCCCCTTCTCTAGGCTTCAATTAACCTACACTTACCTACTATAAACAACTATCGAACCAGCCCCTACCCCGCGCGGTGGGAGTTCCTTATTTTTGAGAACAATTCTTATCTAAGAAAACCCACCAAAGGATATACTCGAAAGGCTTAGCACCCTAGTGTTCCCCGAAAGGCTTGAAAAGGCGGGATCTTTAAGTACCCACTTTTAGTATTGCATGGCGGTAGGGTATTTTGCGTTGATCGCCTGGATGGCTGTCATCTCCAAGTAGAAAATATGTCGCCAAGCACTGAACGATGTGTTCCGGCAGCTGTCCTCGAGAGCCAGGAATTCTAGGTAAGCCTGAACAACATCTTCAACTACATCAGGACTCACCATTAGGTGAGATAGTAATCAAAGACTAGCCTATCACCTATAAAAAAATAAAACTACACTCAATTCATAGATTGCATTCTTATCCACAAGTTTTAACTCTAAACATATATCTGGAATTGATATTGAACAAAATTCAATTTCATTGAAGTACCATTTGATAAAATTAATATAAAAAGTACTAGAATCAAATTGAACATATAGACTTATAGTGAGAGAAACAATAAAAAAATATGTGTAGGAAAAATCTGGATTGGATCCTAGAACCAACACCCTCAGAATGTGAAGCCAGAGTGGTCACACATTGTGTTATTTCAAAGGTATTCCCTCCCATGAATACTTCGATCATGGAACGAGCTGCCTGCCGAGGTTTTATCCATGGACTTCTGCATAGCTTACTTCAAGACGGGGGATTATGTATTTGAAAGATTGGCAATGCGCAAATGATGTCCCTGGTATTGGTAGTGTTCATAGGCTGCGGTAACCACTTAGCACCGGATGGGCCTTGTTTGCCACCATGTGGTATAAAAAATACCCTAGAATACCACCAATTTCTATAGCAGGATTAGATAATGCGAGAAAACGGTATCTGGGGTTGCTGGTTCCTTTTGGGGGTAGTCCTGCTTTAAATTATCTCTATCCTTTCATTCATTGGACGCTTTTATAATTTTTAACGTTACGATATTATCGTGGACTTCCGCGATAATTACGCGACGATAACGAAGAGAAGCAAATTGTATGGAAATATATGAAGACGCTTTTTCCGTTGACGATTACATTTTACTATCGTTATATTATTATTTATTAGGTCCACAACATGTTACGATATTTTACTTCCCTCTAAAACCGTCTCGACATATTTGCGATGTAGTACGCACTACGCAGCTAAAGGGTTAATTTATGCGAGGGTGAGCCCACGTGCACGCGCTCCGCCGCCGCCCGCATTCATGTCACAGCATTTCACCTATCGCCTCCCAATAGTGTTTAATATTTGTAATTATGTATATTTGTGACTCTTTTTCCAAGATGACGTACATATTATAAAATTACAAATTTACGAGAAAGAGAAATATAGTCATGTGAGCAAAACTTAGAGTTATGAGTCACAATCAGTCACAATGAGTCAGTCAGTCAGAGCATACCCTGGCTATAGGTGTGCATGGACGCGGGTTCGAATCCCGCATAATGTGACTATATTTTTTTTCTCTCGTATATAATTTTGTAATGTTATCCGCAGAGCAGGTGGTATTGCAAACATAACAATATTAAAATGACGTTCATATATAGTGACATAAATAAACCTCCTGGAAATGCAACCACGCTTGTGAAACAAGGCCATAGATGAATTTAAGTATTTTTCGTAAATAAATTTATTTTAGTAAATAAAAAAAGACGTGTGGCACTCGGAGACTGTCGCGGTAAAGCTATTACATAGCATATTTTATCAACTTATGCTTTTATAAATCTCGACACGTTAGTTGTTAAAACCTTTTTTTCTGCCAAAATTAAGTTCCTTTTACGCACTGTAGAGGCGCTGATCAAATATAGTATCACCGCTGTGCCGGTCGGAGTGGGAGGTGTTAGGTTATTTTCGTTACGGAATTTCTGGATTCGGTCTCCACGCTCAAGGCCCGCGATAGAAGATATGCAATAGCTTAAAAAATATAATTATAGTCTTATTATGATTTTTTGCACAGCTTGCACAACACAGACAATTTTTTGATCAGCAACTGGATTAGTAATAGTTATTGTAATTGATAACTAAAGTGTAACAACAGATATTTCTGACTAAAATTAACATAATATTTAAAACTTAAAATTACTACAAACTTATCCAATATTCCGCTACCATTAGGCAGTGTTCCCAAAATGCTGGCCGCATTGCCACGTTGTATGGCAATGCTTATCCTCTGTCCAAAGTATATGCCAGCATTTTGGTCACAAGTAGCGTCGACCAGACGTTTTGAGAGGTCTTTGAATAATAGTTTGGCTTTCGGTCCCCACGGTCCCAGCGTTTCGACCCCAAAAGGCAAATTGTAATTTATATTTTATTATATTATATTTTAGCCTGAATTTGCATGAATTAAGCAAAGAAGGTGTTAGTTTTTATTGTTTTTTTTTGGGTATTATATTTAATTTACATCGAATAATAATACTCACGTTATCAGTACTTTAATATTATAAATGCGAAAGTAACTCTGTCTGTCTGTCTATTACGCTTTCACGCCAAAACTACTGGATCGATTTGAATGAAATTTGGTATGGAAATAGTTTGAGACCCGGGTAAAAACATAGGATAGTTTTTATCGAACTGCGCAAAAAGAGGTTAATGTTTTTGCGCGATAACCGACATACGCGCGGGCGGAGCCGCACCCGGAAATTTAGTTATTTATATGTGTGACTCTTTTTCCCAGATGACGCTCATATTGTAGTGACATAAATAAACCTCCTGGAAATGCAGCCATGTTTGTCGGACAAGGGTATAGATGAATTTAGGAACTTTTTATTATTTTTTGCGTCTTAAATCAGTACTAATATTATAAATGCGAAAGTAACTCTGTCTGTCTGTCTGTCTGTCTGTTACGCTTTCACGCCAAAACTACTGGACCGATTTTAATGAAATTTGGTATGGAGATAGTTTGAGACCCGGGAAAAAACATAGGATAGTTTTTATCCGACTGCGCAAAAAGAGGTTAATGTTTTCGCGCGATAACCGACATACGCGCGGGCGGAGCCGCGCCCGGAAAGCTAGTACCATAAATATATATACCATAAGTATCTCAAGAACGGTAATAGCTATAGACAGTTGAAATTTTCACAGATGATGTATTTCTATAGCCGCTATAACAACAAATACAAACAATAAAATAAATATTTAAGGGGGGCTCCCATACAACAAACTAGATTTTTTTACCGTTTCTTGCTCGATACTATTAACGGTGACGCTTTAACTATTCACAAAATATTTCGCCTTATGTTATGTTTAAATATAATTAATTAAAATAAAATAAATAATTAAGGGGGCTCCCATACAATAAAAGAAGTTTTCGCCATTTATTTGGTTACAGATAATGGTGCGGAACCCTTCTTGTGCGAGTACCACCCGCACTTGGCCGGTTTTTTATTCGTGGACATTTTATCACCTTCTGTGCAGCAAAAACGTCGACTTAACTTCGACTTTAACAAAAAAGTCGCTTGCTTATCGGTTTTTTATCGGATACATTTCGGGGAGAAGAATGGGGATGGCGGAATCAAATCTTGTAGTTCTGTGGCACAAGAACTACAAGATTTGATTCCGCCATCCCCATTCTTTAACCGGACATCCAGGGATACTCAGAAGCGACACCGCTATATCATATATGGTAGATATTCCATTTACCCGAACGAAGCGATTTGCATCTTCTTTCATCAAGCGAACCGCCAGGGTATGGAATACTCTGCCTGAGGCTGTGTTTCCGGTTAAGCTGTTAACAATATGGTGGTCTTCAAAAAGCGAGTGAACAGGTATCTTCTGGCTAAGCGCACTCCATCATCGATCGGTGAGATAGTGGTCAAGTGCTACCCAGTTCGCAGTAAAAAAAAACAATATGCAAGAACATTGGTCAATTATTTTAAAACGGTTCACCTATACTATTGCAGTTATGGGTTATGTTTTCATTCAATGCAATGAATAGTGCTCTATATAACACATATATAACACTGTAAATTGCACATTCAAATGAAAAGTGGCATCAAATTGAAGTCCATTAAGCTTTTCAGCACTACACGAACGACGAAATTAAAAGCCCACTTAGATAACTTTCGCTTTTGCCTGTAACTTCACTCGTGCCAAATTATAATTTATTTTTAATAATAACAAATATTTTTAAAATATTTTAAGAAACATCAAATTAATATTTTAATAAAACACTTAAAAATACAAAAATATATCTAGTGACGATTCCGCCTACTGTTCCTGCTAAGCCTGCGAGCGCACGATCGAGAATCTCTCGATCGTGCGCTCACGTTGAGCATGTGTGAGTCATGATCTCCTGAGGATGCTTCGTGTAGAAGCGAAAGGCGTCGAAAAATTCTTCCGGTTTGGCTGCGTGGCGTTTGTGATGTCACGTCGGCTTAGCAGGAAAATTAGGCGGAAATATCACTAGATATATTTTTGTAATTTTAAGTGTTTTATTAAAATACTAGCTGTACCCGCGACTTTGTTCGCGATTGCCGTACCAGCAGACTAATTATTCACATTTGTGCACTGTTTATCTCATATTAAGAAACACTGTGGTCTGCGGTGAAGCACTCTTATAGTAAAGCATAGCTCAGAATGGAACTTTTTACTTTGGATTTCAAAACTCCCGGGTTGTATTTTCCAGAAGACAGTAGTTAAGTAACTCAGAGAGTTCTTTCTCGGTTCGCACAATAAATATTGAAGCAAAGTACCTTAAAAAACGCATTCTTTAGAATTTCGATTTTAAAACGGCGGTTTGTTTGACGGTAGGTCGAAAATATTTTTTTTTATTTCTCGGAAAGTAGTGTTTGTTTGATCTGAGTAGCGGGTAGGAGACGCTCCTTCCCACCTAAGGCCGGGAAAAACTCACAGTAAATGCTTCCTTCTCTTGGGCCGGAATGACTTGTAAACATGGTAACCATTGGTGTAAACAAAGTTATATGTCTATGATTTTTCGTTGTAAAATGCTCTGTTGTTATAAAACAATTAATAACAACTATGTTTGGCAGGTTAGTAACAAAATATAAGGTAAAAAGTGTAGGTTAAAAAAAACTAACCAAAAATTTCCCTAAATTTCATTGTTCTAACTCCTGGTGTATCTTAGTATCTTGTACTCATGTTTATTATTTTTAGTAAATATTTAGAAAAACTACTATTTTTTTACCCTCCTCATATTTTAAATGAAAAGTAGAGTGTTTAACACGGATGTTAGTCATCGATTCCTATACTTGGACTATATCCGCATTAATTTTAAATAGGTACTGCTCATGTTATTAAAATCAAAATAAATAATATAAAAAAAACATATTATTTTTATATCGTTATTGCTTATATTAGTAGTGAAAAGCAGAGAGATTCCTATTCGGGCTATAGCCGCCCGTAAATATTCCAAACAAAATTTTACGTAAAATTTCAGAAATAGTTCTAGCCTCTCAATAAATTTTTAGTACGTATGTTATTTTTTCAATGAATAATTTTTAGAAAAGCTACTTTTTTACTCTCTTTAAATTCGAAATGAAAAGTAGAGAGCTGAACGCGGGAGAAAGTTATCAATTCCTTTCGACCCTTGTATAACAATCTACTAAACTTGTGCACTTCCAACTTTAAACGAATTAAATCACGTATATTTATCATTATTTTTGTCCCAACAGTCACCCCGTGACCACGATCACTACAAAGTGTTTGAAACGTCGGGACAAAAATAATGATAAATATACGTGATTTAAACCGTTTAAAATTGTTTAATTACTAAGTGTAACAATCGCGAAAACCTAAGACAACATTGTGTACTACCATTGTGCAGTCTCCGAAATGTATCCGGCAAAAGAAAGATATGTAGTTAAAAAAACTGATTGTGGTGAATGTACCAGATTTTAGTTTTATCGTAGCAAGCTTGTAAAACTAAATAAGGGTGCCGTGCTGCCCGTGGGGTGCCGGCCTGCCCGTGGAATGCCGGTCTGTCCGTGGGGTGTCGGGCTTCCGTGGGGTTCCGGGCTGCCTGTGGGCTTAAGATGAGCCGTACGTTCAAGGGTTTCTCAACATTCCGCGGTTCAAGTTATTTAAAACAAAATATTTAGTTTGTGATATCTGTAATTTCCTAACTGCAAAACTGAGGACTTTGAAATATTTACGGGAAAATAATTAAATTACCACTATTGTACCAAAAAATGAATGATTGAAATCGGACTACGCGTTAATAAATTACAACTAAGTGTACATTTTAACTTTCATCCCCTTTCCCAAGAGAACCGTACTGAATTTCGGGATAAAAGTATCCTATGTCCTTCTTCGTAGTATGAACTCGAATCGTGCTTAGTTTTATTAAAATCCATTCAGTAGTTTTGGAGTGATGCGCGGCCGGGATACAGACAGACAGCCAGAAAAAAAAAACAGTTTTTGCATCAGTATCAGCAAAGTCAAAGTCATACCTATACGATAAAGTGCGACCGCCAGCTTAAGATGAGTCGTACGTTCAAAGGTTTCTGTACATTTTGGGTGTCAAGTTATTTGGAACGTAATATTTAGGTTGTGATGTCTGTAATTTCTGAACTGCAAACCCGATGACTTTGAAATATTTACGTGATAATTTTGAAAGCACCACTATTCTAATTTAAAAAATTAGCCAAGTGCGAGTCGGACTCGGGCACGAAGGGTTCCGTACCATTAGCTATACAACATTAGACTTCATATTTTAACCTTTTTAGGGTTTCGTACCCAAAGGGTAATAATGGGACCCTATTACTAAGACTTCGCTGTCCGTCCGTATATAACTACTATAACAACAAATACTAAAAATAAAATAAATATTTAAGGGGGGCCCCCATACAACCTCCTTGATTATTTTTACCGTTTCGTGCTCGATACTAATAACGGTGACTGGTAGACGCTTTACTATTCACAGAATATTTTTAATTAGAATAAATAATTAAGGGGTCACCCATACAATAAAATTTCTGATAATGGTACGGAACCCTTCGTGCGTGAGTCCCATTCGCATTTGGCCGGTTTTTTTGTTTTAACGTGCGTGAGTCCGACTCGCACTTGGCCCAATTTTTGTATTTGTTGTTATAGCGGCAACATAAATACATCATCTGTGAAAATTTCAACTGTCTAGCTATCACCGTTTTTGAGATACAGCCTGGTGACAGACAGACGGACGGATGGACAGACGGACAGCGAAATCTCAGTAATAGGGTCCCGATTTTACCTTTTGGGTACGGAACCCTAAAAAGAACGTATGAAATCAGACTACGCGTTAATAAATTACAACTACATGTATATTTTGACTTTCATCCCCTCTCCCAAGGGAACCATACTGAATTTCGGGATAAAAAGCTAAATTATCCTACCTTGCAGTATGAACTCAAATCATGCTAAGTTTCATTGAAATCCATTCAGTAGTTTTGGAGTGATGCGCGGCCGGGATACAGACAGACCGACATACAGACAGACAGACAGACAGACAAAAATTAAAAAAAATACAGTTTCGGCATCAGTATCAGCTACAGAGTACTGTACATTTTTTTTTTTCAAAATATATGCCATGTACAGAATTTGACCTGTTACAGTTTTATTATAAGTATAGATTAATTTGATGTATTCTTAAAATATTTTAAAAATATTTGTTATTATTAAATATGGATTTCCGCAAAGTAATGCCTGAATTTATTCATTAAAATTATTTTTTTACATATTACTGTACTGTAACAGCCGGATTGTCCACTGCTGAACACAGCCACCCCCATTAAAGGGGTATTTGCCGTAATCCCCACGCTTGGCAGGCGTCTTGGGGATCTCAGTGTAGTACAGTTCTTTAGAAGGCGCTGCTGCCCACCTTCTTGTATTTTTCCCTTAGTCGCCTCTTACGACACCCACGGGATGATATGCGGAGGTGCAATTCTAACCCGGCACCCCACGAGGTACATATTAGTGCCGTATAATTCCCGGTGTAATAATTCAGGACCGCCAAGCCAATATTAAGCGTGTTTACCAAGCTCAACTAATCACTTTTCAACCGACTTCAAAAAAGGAGAAAGTTGTCAATACTACTGTTTTTTTGTGTGTCACCTCTTACTATTTACTGGGTAAACCGATTTTGATGTTTTTTTTATTCGAAATGTGGTGCTTGTAATGTGATCCCATTGAAGTTTGATTGTGATATGACGAGTAGTATTTGAGTTATCCATAATATAAATATTATTACATTACTGCAGCGGCCAGCAAAGGAGGTATTGATGGACGAACGTGTAAATGTGGGCCGAAGCGAAGCGGAGGCACACATACGTAAGTCCATCAATGCCTAGTTGTGGCCAAGGCTTGTAGAGTCTTTTCGCGCGGAAATTAAAACAAAGTAGTACCTAGGCAGAATTTCATATTTGAAGATACAGTTAAATGTACAATTTTCAATAAACAGCGTTCTATTTGCAAGCCAGATCGAAATTTAAATAAACCTTTGATAAGTTACCTCCTTGGTTGCCATGCTTCGAAGTTAAAGATCGTTCCATTTTTAAATTACACGACAGATATGAGTTTACTATGCAATTTATTTGGCCGCTAGACACGACAGATATAGATTTTCATAATTTTTTTACCGGCCGCTGCGCGCATGTATTTGGCCAGTACAGCAATTTCGATTTATCTCGAAGAAGGTTGTCAAAATAATGCTCACATTTCCAAGCATGTTTGAGAAATAATAATTTACGTTTCAGCCCATTTTTGTATTGGAATATTTTATATCTGAAGTCGTTTTTAATGGTATGATTAAATACTAGCAGGAAAAGTCGAGCCTTACAGTATAAGCTACACCTGTTAACAGTTGCAGTATCATCTTTCTGTTTTGACACTGCACTGCGCTTGTCACTTTAAGACGTTAGCTTTTGTGTCTCGTTCGCACAAAAATTTCCCTTGCCAGCGTCTTTATATACTTAAGCCAGTACACAGTAGTATTTGCATATTGCTCCTTCCAGATTATTAGACACTGGGCTAGTATCTATTGGGGTAAAATATCTGATACTGGGGTTGAAGTGGTACCCGTAAAGACGATACTCCTGATATAAGAGCTACAACTTGGTAAGGAACTTATGAGTCATTCCTAACGTCCTACGTCAAGAATTTAAATTACAATAGTGGGGACTTTTGAGAATTTGTATTCTCGATAACTCTCAAACGTCCCCACTCACATTTTGCTAGTGGAGACTTTAGAAATATAGATTCTCAACGTTTTACTAATATCCCCACATTGAGTTTATAAGTGGCGATGATAAGAAATTAATCTCCCAAAAAGAAAAAATTGTATTCAAAAAAAAAGCGTGCAACTGAAAAAATCTATTATAAAGTACTTTAGTGCAAATAGACAAACACACCTAAGCCATTTCTCCGTAGAATTATTTAAAGTGTTTTGTATTGAATAATCCATCAAAAGGGTTTCAACGAAAAACCATTTAGGGGTTGATTGAGACTATAGAATGAGCTGTCGCAAATAAGAAACGGTTCAGACATAATATTTTTGATCTTATATACTATCATCGTACCTTGCGTCACCGATTAAAAGCTCATCCACACATAATCGAGCCCTGGAAATCTCACACAGCTCGATTTATGCGTTCCGTCTTACCGCATACTTGCAATATGTGGAATGATCTTCCATCTAGTGTTTTTCCGTAGAGCAACAGTATGGATTCCTCCAAAAAGGTGTTAAAAGAGTTTTACAGGGTCGGCAGCGCATTGGTAATACCCCTGTTGCAAATTCCATAGGCGACGGCAACCGCTTACCATTACTTGGGCCGTCTGATTGTTAGCCACTCCAATACATTAAAAAAATATCCCGCAACACTCTTCTTAATTTTATATAAATAAAAGTTTATAAACTACAATGGCAATATCAGCATTGTAGGTTATATAAGAGAATAAAATGGAGCCCAAAGATCACTCTGCAAAGCTATTCCAAAATCAGCGACTCTAGCTATAAGCAATCAAGTGCACTTCAACTTGCAAAGCACGGAGTACCTAATATTTATATACATCTACAATGCGTCTCTCTTTCTATCGCAAAGCCGCGCATAGTTCTGATCTTGGCGCGGCACAGACCATAGCTTTGTACCTAGAGTTCGGTGTGAACCTAACCTGGTTATATAGTGTCCAAATTCTATCGCTAAGCACCTAAAGTCATGTTCCGGCAGCTGTCCGTGAGAACCAGTAATTCTAAAACTGAACAACATCTTCTTCTACATCATCACTTATCATCAGGTGGGATAGTGGTCAAAGGATAGCCTTTATGGTATAAATAAAAATACTGACTCACTACTAACACGATATCAAAGCAAATTTACCACCGTATGGCGCGTATTGTCGCCTACGTAACTAGTCGCTCTTCATCCATTTCTCTTAATAATGCTTTGAATATAATGTATCGAAATTCGTGAGGGATGAAATTGGCAAGAAACCAAACCGACATATCTGTTGCAACTTCAATAAGTCGTTACAACGGATTTCTTCAAGTACCCTCACGAAAAAAATCTGCCCCCAAGTACCTTCCAGTCCGGCAGCTGTTCTTGAGAGCAGGTTCAACAGAGAACAGAAACAAGGGGACAGTAAAAGGAGGCGTAGCGCGAACCAACGTATCTGGCCTTAAGTATTTATGAGTAGCTATTTGCAGTGCGTACGTAAATCTAACAAACCACTGTTAAAATAAGTATCATAATAATCAGTGTGCACTGCAATGTGGTCCATAAATCAATCATTCCGTCCGAAATACGCGACATGGACAAACATAATTTTAAACTTACCCACTTTGAAATAAATATCAGGCTAGTTTTTTTTTGCCGGCTAGATAGTCACCTCAGCATCTCTACTCGTGGGTGCTGTCAGAGCTGACTAAGGGTAAAATACCGGTAAGTGGGCAGCAGTGCCTTTTGAGGAACGACAATCTTGAACAATACGGGTGATTACAGCATAAAATTTGTCTCATACTCTCACGAGAACTTTTAAACTAAGATTTTATTATGACTAAATAGGCACCCGGCTGGGACTCACGTTATATTTACCGGATAGATTAATTATTATTATAATAGGATTTTATTGGTAATTGGCTTCGTAGAAAGAATGAATGTTCAGTTTCAGGAAAAGAGCTATTCTTACACGATTGCCCGAAAGAGGACAGTTATAGAAATAAATAATTTGCAGTCTGGTTTTTTACTTTTTTATTAATTTATACTTGTTGTGAATAATTTTTTTATATATTTTTATGTTTGCAATAACGCATGCTCAGCATGACATTACGAATTTACGAGAGGAAAACTTGTCCATCCCAGTACGATGTTTAAATAACAATAGAGAAGAGTTATGACTCATTGTCATTAGCTCAATTGGTCAGAGCATACCCAGACTAAAGGGGTGAATAGACACGGGTTCGTATAATGCACATGATCCTCTCGTATATTTAAAATTTTGTTGTAAACTGATTCCTAAGCTTTGTGTCCGAAATGGCCATGGGGACTTTAACCATGAAAGCGTAGCCATAACAGGCTATCTTCCGAACATATTATCAGTTGGGTTTTCGTTATAACCTGTATAAGAAAACGAAACGAAGGTGACGTTTACTCTAAGAGTGAATGGGAAATAAGAGCAGGTCCTAAATAAACAGGAAAAAGACAGCAATATCTCCCAACGCTGTTTCATTATTTAGTAATCCATGTATCTTTCTCACTTTGGGAATATACATTACGTTCATTCATCATTGTTTATACAGCTAGCAGTTTATATAGCTACTTATATTTACACGTTACTCAGTAGTATTATTAAACTCGTCGTCAAATACGACCTCTAAGCCTTCATAACAGTACCTGGGTAACCTAGCTTTGCTTAGATATTTTTAAAGTATTTTGTAAGTTTTGAGGTAAGCAGTTAACGGAGGAAATTTACGAGATGACGCTACATTTTTTTTGTATTTGTATTTGTCAGTGTCATGTTGTGACGCTATATTAGTCCGTGTGTCTCACTTTTGTTTAGAAAAGACGCCTGTTTTCGTTAATGTCGTTTCCAAGAGATAGATAGATATAACTCTTTATTGAATACACCATAATCACAACAATAAACTTATAACTAAAACCAAGTGTATCAATGGGCGGTCTTATCGCTCAGAACGATCTCTTCCAGACAACCCATCAATATGGGATATATGGTCAAAAAATCGGGTGGAGTTCCTTAGGTCTAAATAATTTTACACATCAAAAATGATAAAGTAATTAACCAAAAACTTTATAAAAAAATAATTATCATATATATATATATGCATATATATTACATAAACATACATATATATATATATATTTAAAGCACACTTTTATGGTTATCATAAATAAATACATAAATACGACATTATCATATACATAAGATACTATATGTCAAAAAAATAATTTAAGACTGGAAAATTTTTAATCCAACATGATTTATAAACTGAAATTAGTAACTACAAACATATACACACTATACCTCTACAACATGCCTGGTGAAGCGTCAATGCCTTATTTATGTAATAATTTTCTCTCTCATATATAATACTACTATATCTTAGTTCTAAATTGGTGAACCTTCAGGATAGCGCCAATATGCTGCAGAGCCCATCGTATCCTGCTTTCTGAGTTTTAGCTCAACGGATCCCAGAGATGGCGTTAGCAGTGTCGTTTCGGTAGATATTTGATGTTATAATCTACCTACAAAAAGCCATACAAGGCGCTCGCAACGAATATTTTGGTATAGGAGGTAAAGTGTAGACTTTCGTTCTTCCTTCGCTAAAGAACGCACATCGCCGCTCTGTATTAATTTCATTTATCTGATTGAACACTTGAAGACGCATAAAATAACCTCTAATGTATACTTATTATTGTATGGACATCACAGTGAAGTGAGTGAAATATAATTTGGTCAAGACTTTCTCCCGATTATTTGGGATTTGTGTGTCGCCGGCCGGTCGCCATATAAGAACGCCAAGAACGACGTCTGCTGTAAATCCCAACTTGAAGGGTTTGTAGGCATAAACGAGGATTGCTTAAGGTACGTGGGCTATTTACTACTGCATTGTGTATGTATTGGTGTTTTCAGGGAGGTTCATCAATTTTCTCTAAAGGTCAGCCATAAATATTAGGCGCCATTGACCCCAACTTATTATACTGTACGCAAGTACAAATCAGGTGTAGGCTATTTACACGCCTTACCAATGCCTTTATTAAACAAAATACTACGAACTATATAAACACTAGAGCTACTACAATAAAAGCATTTAGACCATGTTGTAATGGCTAAACTCCAATCTGTGTCTGGTACTATGTTTTTCTAAGCAGATCTAAAGAGCCTTACTACTACTTAACCTACTGTCCAGTAAGTAACTTACATACTTACTTACTGGACAGTAAGTGATTCCAAACTTAAAATCTCGCTTTTTACGCATTACTGAATAAGCCTCCGGTACAGTTCACTGGATACTTTTTAGATATGTTATGGCAACATTACATACCATTTTTGAGAAAAGTAGTTTTAGTTGCAGGTTGTTGTAGCGTTAAGTTTTCTTATGACCGTAATGACAGATAATGGGTATAATGAAGATACACCAAAGAAGCAGTCTAACTGCGACAAACACAGGGTTATTGGTAATATACTAACAACCTCTTAGGGTTGACATCTGCTAGTCCTAACAAACATTTTGTGATAAAAAAATATCGTTTTAAAAAAAAACGAATTTAAAAAATAAAACGTGTTTTTTATGTGTTTTTGGTGGAATAAGTACGAGGCCCATCTAATGTTAAAAGTCTTTTGTGATTTCATAACAAAAAATAAAATATCAGATGTCAACCCTAAGAGGTTGTTAGCATATTACCAATAACCCTGTATATCACCACTCCACCAACTCAGCAGTCAAAGCTTATTATCAAGTTTTATTGGTTTATTTTTCTATGTAGGTTATCATTTGCGATGGAGATTATTGAACGCTGCACAGTTATCCCAACAAATGATAGCAATTTTTAATCAAAATGTACCTCTTAGCCGACACAAAGCAACGTTCATAATAATGCGCCCATTTACTGGGTTCTGCACATAAAACATTAGGTGCTTCAGAAGAGAACCAACATTTTTTTTTTGGCCTTTTATTGTTTTGACGAGGGATGAAAATCCACTTATTTTTTTTACTATATCGATATTGTAGCGTGCGCTGTTATGAGCTTTATTTTGACGTAGGTTCGGTTGATTTTCGTACTGGGCGGCTACGAACTGCTATGAGGTCATATAAGACCTCAGTACCAACTGACACCCAATGATTTCGGTTTATTTTTATTTTGCTATGATGCATTAATACATAGAGTAGTGAAAGTTTTGATCTTTTGGCCGCTCATAAACATTTGCTTTTCGATTTCGTTTTGAAAATGTGAGAACCTCATTCATCGCTTAAAATACTTTTTGGCGGGAAGTCGCGTTCTATTTTTTCGTTTCTTGAGTTGGTTTTATCGTACGAAGCGCTTTGCTTGTACTTTTATCCTGTGTATAGCGAAAGAACTTCTTACTGTCGTCAGTTTTTCCCGATGGATACAACATGGGTGTCTTCAAATCGAGAGTAAATAGGTTTGTTCTACGTAAGCGTCCATTTTAGACCACATCGATGCTTAACGTCAGGTAGGCTGGGGTAAAATGTGAACCTATTATGGAAAAAAAAAAACTGTTTGGTGTTTTTGAGAATATTTATTCTATTAACTTGGCAAATGGACTTGTAGGTAGGAGTAATGTTTATAAAGTAAGATTAAGCTCTTTATCATTTTGCTGAACATGACATCTCACACTAAAATTTCGTAATCAATCCTCCTTGGTCATTGAATAAATGATAACAGTATTTTATGTTCTTACACTTTGACATCGTATAAAAAAGATATAATCAACGTAACCCTGAATACGAAAGAAATAGACCCGTATATATGTTTTCTTACATTTTTTTCTCACATAAATTTACGCTTTCACAACACGGCATTAATAAATCTTATACCTACGCGGATAACGCGCTTTCTTTATAATCACGTACTTTATCATACTTTATCTACCTTTTTTCATGTTACGAAGCGATTATGCCGTCGTTTTTGATAGTTTAATTATATCAGAACTATTATATATGTATAATAGTACTAATTAAACTAGCAAATATATATAATATTATAAATGCGAAAGTGACTCTGTCTGTCTGTTACGCTTTTACGCCAAAACTACTGGACCGATTTGAATGAAATTTGGTATGGAAATAGGTTGAGACCCGGGAAAAAACATAAGATAGTTTTTATCTAACTGCGCAAAAAGAGGTTAATGTTTTTGCGCGATAACCGACATACGCGCCCGGAAAGCTAGTTGTCTTATATACTAGGCATAGCAGTACTATGACACTAACATCTTATAGGGACCATATCAATATTAAAAATCTTTTATGTTTTAAATAAAATAGATTACTTGGCAATCGCATGAAAATACAATGTATCTCACAAGTAATACATATTATATTAGATAATGTTACTTAAAACATAAAAGATTTTTATTATTGATATGGTCAGTAGGTATAAGATGTTGTTAGGTTAGTTAATTACTTAATAATTTAAGACAAAAGGTCCCTTATAAGTAGGGATTGAATAAATTAACTGAATCGGTATTACATGGATCTCAATATTTTTATGATAGAAGAACTGAGTTGAGAGACTTGTTTTTTTTGCATTTTAATCAATTTGCTCTATACATTTGTATTTTACTCATTTTGCTCTATAGTCTAAACGATGATACCATAATGCTCCCTAACATTATAGTACCATGTCTAGATAGCAAAAACAACTTTTTCGGCTTCTTTCTCATGCATTGGAGATCCCCTGCAAAATCATTTTATTCAATTTTTTTTCCAATATCTTATCCTTATTAGGTCAAAGTTTTACACCAAATATCAAAACTTCAGGTTCAAAACTTGTTCCATTTATGAGCTAGAGAACCGCGATGGCGAACAGACAGAACCGTGATGGACGAACAGACAGACAGTAAACCAGACAGATATTTATATACATCATAGTCTCGTTTATAGGGTTCAGTTTTGCTATTTGAGTAAGCTCACAAACAATCAAAAATTATAAAAAATCAACCCCCAATCATTTACAATCAAGTCCCAATTTGTTATACATATTATACGTATATACTTATTCGGCATAAGAGATCTCCTAAAATACTGACTAGTTAATTTAGAGTTGCCGCGAATAGTTGTAATAGCGAATAGTCGAATACCGATTAATCGCTGTTCACTTTGGCGAATAGTCGAATAACTCGACATTACTATTCGACATAAATAAGGCACATTAAAAATATTTTTAACTTCTTCTAAAGTTGTGAGTAAAGAAAACAATAAGGTTAAATAAATCTGTTTCATGTTATACACACACGTAACGTACTTACTTAGTAATTTAATTTTTCATGTTATTATTATTAACTAATTTAATTTCATGAATATGATAGGCACAGACACATTACAGATAATAATTAATACTGTGTATTGTTTTATTAAGGAAAATAATAAAAATTGATTATTTTTAACTCATTAGTTTTATTATTCGATAAAAGTTTTTTTTAGACGACTATTCGCCGAATGCCGAATAATAGCTATTATTCGGTATTAGAAGAATATCAAAAAAATTTCGAGTAATGCCGAATACCGAATAACAGCGCGGCAACTTTACTAGTTATCGTGATGGAATTTTCCTACGATAGAAATCATATAAGAAAATATGTTTTTGCAGGTAGATAGATTACATTACGCGCAATTAAGCCGCGTAAACTTATATTTTCAAAGATTATAGTTTACAATATTTATTTTATATTGGGGATTAGTTAAGAGTACCGTTGTCTGTAAGCTTTATTTTAATGTACGTGTTTATTGGAGAGACAAATAAATGATTTATCCATCTATCTATCTATTTATCTATCTATCTACATAATTAAATTACAGAATATGAAATATGAATAATTCAATTTAGATATAATGTTTCATAGCAACATTTACTGCCTATGATATTATACACAATCGATAGCAAAATAAACATAATGTAAGTATTTTTTAATACGATCGGATTCGCTTCCCGAACAGAGTACAAGGAGTTTTTTGTATTTATGAATGCAGTATTTCTTGTCACTAAAATCGATAAAATAGTTCTTTAGAAGATATCTATATTCCTTATAATTTTAGACTTGCCCTTATAGACAACTTGACCCATCGAAATGGAGCAGCCTGTAGGTATAAAATATGATGAAATTACGTTTGTGTAAAACAGCTCTAAAATAAAAATAAATAATTTAAAAATTAAAAAACACGCCTGCCGTACCAAAACGTGAACTAAAAAATTACCTGTAAAGAACTATTCTAAGGAACTGTCCCCCGACTGCAATGAAAAGATTGGTTATCTGTTTTCCATTTTTGGGTTCAATGGTGTTTTAATTGCACAGTAAATATAATCTATTTAGTACCTACATTGTAGCCATTCAACATTAAAATCATGTAACTTGTTTGTAATTTTTTAGTTCACTTTTTGGTACGGCAGGCTTGTTTTTTAATTTTTAAATTATTTATTTTTATTTCGTACCTTTTAGTGATGAAACAATACGAGTATTTTTGCAAACGCACAATGTGCCACGAAACATAACTTATTTTATTTTGGAAATTAATACGCAAAAGATAGCGCGAAATATTTTTTTAATGATTGATTAATTAATTATTAATGATAACTTTGAGGTCTATCTGTTCTTGCAGAGACTTTTTGTCATGGGGCACGTTGATAAGCTTTCGTGGATCTAAAACACCAATTCTTCTAGCTGTCTGACGTGACTAAGAGCTACATAAACTTTCATCATCATCATCATCAGCCGGAAGACGTACACTGTTACTCCCCCATTTCTATGGGAAAAGCACAAAGAATGGCTATTAGCCGCTTGTAACCATTGGCTACCCGCGACTTTTATGATATCGTAAGTCCATCTAGTGGGCGGCCTACCTACTCTACGTCTTCCGGTGTACCATGGTACCCACCCGAGAACTTTTCTTCCCCATCGGCTATCAGTTCGTCGAGCAATGTGGCCCACCCATTGCCACTTCAACTTGCAAATTCTGAAAGCTATGTCGGTGACTTTGGTTCTTTGGCGAATATCCACGTTCTGGATTTTATCGCGCAAAGAAAAACTCCGAGCATAGCTCTCTCCATGGCTCGTTCAGTGACTCAGAGCTTATCCATAAGGGCCACAGTTAAGGACCACGTTTCGGTGCCATATGTCATCACTGGGAATACACACTGGTTGACGACATTGGTCTTCAGGCTCTGCGGGATCTTTGACGAGAAAATGTCGCGTAACTTCCCGAACGCTGCCCATCCGAGTTGGGTTCTTCGGGCGTCCCCTTTTTCGAAGTTGGACCTACCTAACTGGACAGTCTGTCCCAGGTAAAATTACATAAACTTTGCCCCTTGGCAAAAATTTTAGCGCCTAGATCCACGACGGCTCTGTCCAGTGTCGTTCCTTGCAGGTTGTGTACTGTCATAACCCAACATAATATCAGTGGTAGCATGTACCGCTCGACTTTACCTTGACCCCCATAGCGCCATTTACCAAGCCGTGTCCAAATTTAATATTTTTCCGCAACATTACCCTAGACTCAATAGTAACTTTTAAGAATGGAACAATACCTCCTCTTTTATTGGGATCAGAAAGTATAAATTCGGGTTTTGGCTGCTGTCCGTTGGTTTTAGCTTCTACGGATATATCTGATGCTACCACGTCAAACATCCGGCAAATTTTGGCCAGTTCGATGGTCATCGTTTGATTTTGATTTGGTGGTTCAAGTCAACCACCTGTCTTGTCGTGGGAAATTTTCGCACACACTCGCCATCTGGTCCAGTAAGTGGTACTCTACGATGGTCCAGGATTTTAACCCGTTAACTATTCAAAATATCGACAAATGTGGTGTCGTCTGCTTGCCTCACATTTTGTGGCAGTTCGCAGAAGCTACATAACGCCCATAAATCTATTTCAGCAATTAAATGTGGCGGTTGTTTAAAGCAGTGGTATGCAATAAATGATTCTGATTCTGATTCAGTATGCCCCGCTGACGGATTTAGCTACTAGTCAAAGCTGTATCAAGTCACTTAACAGTAAAATGTTAACACTGCCAAAATAATCATTTCTTGTAGTTGTGTATGAAATGCCTTTCTCTCTGAAGGCGTTCTCCGGTCAAAAACGCATGGTCTCTGTCCTGCCGCATGCCGGTGGTTTATTTATTTGTATTACGTGTCTACAAGAAGCAAGTGTAGAAACGGATAAGACAATATTTATTACTTTTAAAATTATTGAACCAATGTTTATTGAATACTACTATTATATATTTTTGTTATGTACTAAGCAAGCTCTAGACGGTGATAGTAAAATTTGTAAAATTGTCTCGAATTTTTTTATTTTTTTATTTTAATTTCATGAACTATGACACCCTCTTTAATTTTTTTTTAATTTTTACTAGCCTATGGTACCCGGAATAATTCAACGCTTCTAATGATATCACAAACATCAAAATCGGTTAAGTCGTTACGAAGTTATGGTGGAATAAAGAAACTCACAAACATACATACATACATGAACCCTAAAAACATCTCTCCTTTTTTTGGGCAGTCGTGTAAAAACACTAACCTTATGAGATTCGATGTGTTTTGCCAGTTTGGTCTATATCACATCTAACCATTTACGCCCGGGTAATGGTTGGCGTGGCAGGCATTTGAATCCAATCACTGAGCAAGTAATACTACATGGACCAGTCAGACGCACAGTTAGTTTTTTTAATGTTATTGTGACGGAACTAGCTCGAGGCCCACCTGATGTTAAACGGATTAACCTCAGCCTATAACAGATGCATTTCGTCACAAGTCACGAATTGCACTGCGCCCGACACCTTGAGACATAGTTGTTACGTCTCATGTGCCTGTAATTTCACTGGCTCTCAAGGACTGCCGGATCACTGTTGGTGCTTCGCGACAGATTTTCTACTTGAGGGTCGCTAGCCAGGCGCCTTTCCACTATGCCACCATGTTTCTGCATCAAAATTTTGTGTACCGTCTCTTGCGCGGACCATGCAAAATAAAGTTTAGTATATGAGTGTTTGTTAAAGTACATTTCAGGAGACGCGCCTTTAGGGCTTCGACAAGTTGAAAGAGCAAGCTTAGAACGAGCAAGGTAATCAACAATCGATAATAAGTTGATTCAGCAAATGTTATACATTAAAATAAGGTTTGATGTAGAATAAAGGCTTTTATGGTGCTCTTATATAGCTAAAGTCTATTGAGGGTTACCTACATAAGAGTAATAATTATTTTATTGATATTTAAACCCCTATAACTAGGGTTAGTTTCCGGCTCAAATGATAATGAAAATCAACGAAGCATTTGTCGCTAGCTGTTTGAGGAGGGCGAAATTGAATGAAAAAGGATGAAATGGGAACGACGGAAATTGTAGGAAGCCTTCCACGGTTACCTAAGTAATTGAATTACGGTACGTACTGTCAAAATTTTACAGGGTTTTCTGAAATTGTGAAGCAGGCATTTATATTACCTCGCGTGTGCTCACTTTTAGAGATCCATAAACAAAGTGCAAAATGGAGTTTTGTGAATTGGACTATATTGCCTGTAAAATATGATGAATATTTTTGAAGCGCTCGTAGCAAGTTCGCTTAGCCATTCTGAAACGATCAGCAAAGTTAAGCAACGTCCGCCGCGGTCATGACTTGGATGGGTGATCGCTGGTGACATTACTACTGAGCGCTTCGGTCCCGGTTGTTTTCTTAGGATGACAGTCGTTATAGCATGGTGGTAGGGCATTTTGCGAATGCCCGCCTGGCTAGCTACCACCCTCAAGTAGAAAATCTGTCGCCAAGCTTCTAACGGCGTGTTTCGACAGTTGTCCTTGAGAGCCAGTAATTCTAGGTTAGCCTGAACAACATCTTCGGCCACATCATCACTTACCATCAGGTGAGATAGTGGTCAAAGGCTAACCTATCAGGCATAAAAAAATAACTATATATTTTTGTTCATCACAATAGTACATTGCTGCAGAATCCAGTAAGTAAGCCTTCCTGGCCAAGTATGATTTAACTATAATATACGATAGGAAATATACGAGGCCAGGATGGCATTCTTACTGGTTAAGGCTTGTATAATACTTTTCTCAAAAATTAAAGAAAGTTTAACAACAAATTCGTTTAATTAATATCAGATCCAGCCCCGTGGGGTGCCGGGTTAGAATTGCACCTCCCCATATCATACCGTGGGTATCGTGAGAGGTGACTAAGGGAAAAATACTGGAAGGTGAGCAGCAGCGACTTCTAAAGAACTGCCAACTTACACTGCGATCCCCAAGACACCTGCCTAGCGAGGGGAGTATGGCAAATATCCCCTTAATAGGGAAGGCTGTGTTCAGCAGTGGACGATCCGGCTGTTACAGTAATATCAGATTCGCTTAAACTCTTTTTTTGGGATTATCTATGTTCACGCGGGATTATCAGGTTAAAACACAATTGTCGCAATTGAATGGGAAATCAATATAGAGTAGTCTTTTACTAAAAAGTTTGCGTTAAGTTTTGAACATTGTTCTTTTTTCACATTACATTTTATATTTTTATTATATTTTTACAATTCTACGTTAGCCTGAAAAACATATTCGACCGCATCATCACTTACCATCAGGTGAGATAGTGGTCAAAGGCTAACCTATCAGGCATAAAAAAAATTTATGAATGTTTGAGTGATGAAGTGAGTTGATAATAAAAGTGGACGACTTCATCACAGGATATGTAGAGGCATCTTACCATCTACATTTGTCAAATTTTTTGGTCCCATGTAGTAGGGGGCAGGCCCATAGCTACCTTTCAGGGACAAAAATTAAATAGTAACTCGTTGGACCCCGCGATGGTGAGACCGCTACATTCCAAAGCGGCTCACAAACACAAGAAAATTCGGCATTCTTAAAATACAAAACATATTCATGTGTTAAATTATAAATATTAATTTAAATAACTTTTATCAAGAAGCAAAAATTCTGTACATATTTTCATTTGTAAGTTATTTATTTATTCTCACTTATATGCCCTTTGGATTCAAACTATAAGATACTAGGAAAACATAAACGCGTATCACTAAGCAAATTAGACCCTTCAAAGTAATTAGGTTTGGCAAATGTACCAACTTCGAAATGAAACTACGCCCTAGAGGGCAGCGGTAGTTTAGTTAATAAGAAAATTTCGTAATTTTGTTGAGGCAGGTAAATATGCCTTAAATACGCACGCAGAACTTTAGCCTGGCTTTTACTATGATAATTTTGTTTTTACTATTTTATTTTGTATTTGTAAGTTAATAAGTAGGAAGATGTTAAGGTGGAAGGTAGAATCTCTCGTGAGAGGCGAATATCACCTCATTTTCCAGTTTTTCCGCTTTTAGTTACTTTTGGTAACTTTACCCCTACTATATGTCACCCTTACTTTGCTACCTATGGATTTCGTAAGAGGCGACTAAAGGTAAAATGCCAGAAAGTGGGCAACAGCACCTTCTGAAGGACTGATATCTTACACTGCGATCCCCAAGACGCTTGCCAAGTGTGGGGATTATGGCAAAAAAAAAAAACTTCATATTTCACAAACTTGTATTTGTCATGTATCTCGAATTAGGTTGACAGAAACAACGATAACAACTACGACCTCTGTATGTCAAAACTCAGCCATTGTGTTCAGAAGTAATTGGTAAGCTCATCTAAGCTACTCGTATTACAAATACAAATAATATTGACGATCTGACATCATAAATCAATCAATATACGAGTACAAAGAGAATTGTATGCGAAATAGATACGCTCATATTTCTAATAACATAACATTAAATTAGTGAGGCATGACATATTTGAAGAATGAAATACAAATATTAAACAAGCAAAAAGCTGAACTTTGTGAGGGCTCACGTTTATTTTACAATGTGATTCTAGTGGTGCCATCTAGTACCTACCATGTAGCAACTAGTATGTGGTAACTATTAAGTATTTTAGTATTGAGTTGATTATGTTTTAATAATTATAAAATTCATTTTTCTTTAACAGATAACACCTCTATATATGAAGTTTAATTACTATGTTCAAGCACAAATCTATACGCGTGATAGTTTTTCAGTAAAAGGGGCCACAAAATGTTCAAGTAGTAGGATAGTTAGGGGATGACATTCTAGACCGGCACCCCACGGTTACCACTGAAACTGAATTGAATTGCTAATCACAAAGACGAACATTAATTCGCCTTTCTGACGTATGGACATACAGACAGACGGTCAGATAGCGGAGTATGGTTACTTTTACACGACTGCCCAAAAAAAGAGAGTTATGTTTACAGGGCTCATATATGTATGTATGTTTGTAAGTTTCTTTATTCCACTATAACTTCTAAACGGCTTAAACGATTTTGATGTAAGAGATATTGCTAGATTCGTCATAATAACCCAAGTAACACTAGGTACATAAAAAAATAGAAAACAAACTGGCGGATTTTAGACCCCATTTTGTGAGGTAAGAAAAAATATTTTTCTTCCAAACCCATTGATTAGGGTATCAAAATGAAGAGCTTTAAAAACAGATTCCATAAATATATATAATATAATAATAATGTCATTTATTTCAGATCACACGAATCCATAATACAAATAATATAACTAAATTATTTGCCTTCATTGATACATTATAAACTATAGTATAAAATATTCACAAACAAAATACACAACGTTTCAAAAATAGATTTATGGGCACACTTTACAAAACTATAGCTTCTGTCCCATGAGCACAGACATCCATTTGTGCTGGATGGGACAGTCAAAACAATCAGCAAACATCTGCAGTATACCATTGCGGCTGGCTCGTATTTGCTGCCGGAGGGACGCGACTTTCCTGCGAATAATCGCAGAAGCGAGGCAGCCGCAGTAGCACTCTGAAGATGTCGTTATACTGAATGCGTAGATCACTGGCAGCCCGGTGGGTGTAACCACAAGGGGCACTAATCCATAGGGTGCTCGAGTAGAAGGATTGGCAGTACGCCTCAAACAGAATAATGTTCACTTCCCTCGAGCATCGAGCAAACCTGCGTGCGATCATATTTCCACGGACTGCCAGTGCTCTACGCTCCTTCTCTATGTCAATATTTTCTTCCATGTCCCACGTAACAATGTGCTGGGGCACATTGTAAGCTAAGCATAATAGGCGGAACATGCACAGGTACAATATTTCCACTCTTGAATATGAGCACTTCGCTCTTCTTCGAATTATACCTCAATCCATGTTCCACTTCATATGCCTCACATATGCCAATCAATTTTCGTATCGAACCCACCGATGGGCCCACCAGCATCATATCATCCGCATAGCTAATATTGTTGTAACACCATCAATGATGCATCCCGTATGAGTGCTGCTGAGCTCGCCGATGAGGTCATTCACATATAAGTTAAATAACAGAGGAGAGGAAATCCCACCCTGTCTTACACCACAGTCCATGCCGTACTCATCGGACAACGTCCCCCCCATCTAACCTGGTTCCTCTGACAGCCGTACCAGCACTTTAACACGATAGTTACTTCCTCCGGCACACCCGCTGCCCGTAACTTCTCCCAAAGCTTCCGATGACATATAACTTGCAGTTTTAATTTCAATGGACCGATAAATCGCTAAACGAAAATAAATAATTCGCATTCGGGTTTTTTATTTTTTTAATTAATTTATACTTGTTAATACTTAAGTGATTTATTTTCATTAATAATACTATTGGTGACAGAATATGCTTTTCATTACGTTTTTTAACTGGCAGCTTTTACCGATTATTTTAATTTTAGAACGTAGTATGTTGTGTCATATTGTTTTGTGACTAAGTCAGTCTTCAATATATTTTCTAGTGAAATGTACTAATATACTGGTTTTTTTATATATAATTTTACATGACCTAGTTTCTTGATTAGAAATATGGATAAGTAGCTGATGAATAGTAATACAGTGTAGTTCTCTTCAAATAGATTCAATCCAAATTTATAATCTATTGTGGACACGTACAAAAAATTGTGTAGCGTTTACAATTACAGATTAGACCATAACATTTTATAACACATTGAAGCGCTCGTAGCGAAGTTTGCTTAGCCGTTCTAATCCAATCAGCTAAGTTAAGTAACTTCCGCCACGGTCAGGAGTTGGATGGGTGACCGCTGGTGTCATTAGTACTGAGCGCTTCCGTACTTCGGAAGGCCACGTTAAGCCGCCGGTTGTTGTCTTAGAATGGCAGTCGGTACATGATTGTGGAAGGGCATTGCGAATACCCGCCTGGCTAACCACCCTCAAGTAGAAAATCTGTCGCCAAACAACTAACGGTGTGTTCCGGCAGCTGTCCTTGAGAGTCAGTAATTCTAGGCTAGCCTGAACAACATCTTCGACCACATCGTCACTTACCATCAGGTGAGATAGTGGTCAAAGGTCAGATCTTAGTGCATGAACATAGTCAATCTCTATAATTTGCCATTTGGCTTGCAAAACATGTAGCATACATGGCTTGTTAAACCAAGCCAGTATAAAGTGTGTGATTGCTATAAAAATGCATGCATCTACTTAAATCCTATATATTTAAAACAATTTAAAAAATACATTTAAACAATCATAACGCATAAATTGAGAAAATAAAATATATACCTATACAGCAGTTAATAATTTCTATTAAATAATTCAATGCCATAACAAAAAAATATAATTTAAATAAAATTTATTGAGTTAAAGGGTATAAATTAAATCATCTGGTCATTAATATTTTTAAAGTTTTACGAGCAGTGTAATTTGCCGTTTGGTGTAGAGACGTTGGGTCCGTGGGGACCGGGAGCTCATCGTATTTTCCAAAACCTATCTGAGCGCTTGGTCGATGCGACGCGTGATCAAAATGCTGGCACATATTTGGCTCAACGAATAAGCATTGCAATTCAACGGGGCAATGCTGCCAGCATGCTGGGCACGCTGCCAACTGGGAGTGGGCTGGAGCATTTGGACTGCCTATGAGTCTGCTATGACTTATAGGTGTCTAAATGCTTTTATTGTAGTAGCTGTAGTGTTGTATATAGTTCATAGTATTTTGTTTAATAAAGGCATACCGCCGGTAAAAAAAAAGTGTAATTTTGGTTCACTTTTTGTGGATGTGCTGTTTACACTAAGTTCCTAAAAAAAGGGTCTTGACAGACAGACAGACGCACAACAAAGTGATCCTATAAGGGTTCCATTTCTGCCTTTTGAGGTACGGAACGCTAAACATGTTTGTTAGGACTAACAGAAGTCAACTCAAAGAGGTTGTTAGTATTTTCCAATAACCCTGTATTATATTTTATGGATTTAAAAAAAAGTAGACATTCTGCTAGCTCGTTGTTCGTGAAACATGTTCAGACCACAAAATGGATACGCACTGTTAAGTAGTAAAGTTCGATTACTTATACTGAAACTTACGCTAAGAAACCAAATACGGTAGTTTATTTTACGCTAGAAACTAGGTTGTTCCAGATTATGTTTAAGATACTATGATTGCTGGTTACTTTGTTGAGGAAGCAGGTTAAGATCGATACTTTGATAGCAGATTACGTGTACTTTGGTCAGTCTGGCACGTTTAGTAATGTCAAATTAAAAAAAGGACAGTATTATATAAGTAGAACTCAATTCACGAGTTCGTCTGGGGAAGTACTGACTACTGCCCCCGAATCTATTTCTATCGGCAAGCAGTAATGTTCAAATTACTGTATTGTAGTTTAAGTTGTATGAGTGCCTGTGAAATAACAGCTCGTACCTGAGGCTTACAACTGTACTACTCAGGGTGCGATGCAGTTCACAACTTGTGGCGAACTGGATTTCAGGATAATATAAGGGGATTCACGTGATAATAAAGAATACTTCATCACATTCCCAAAAGGGGTTGGTGTCAAAACATCCATGTTACGCCAGAAACGTTTTGTATAAACGTTTTTAAATCTGTCGCCAAGCACCTAACGGTGTGTTAGCATAAACAACATCTTCGACCACATCATCACCTACCATCAGATGAGATAGTGGTCAAAGGCTAGCCTATCAGCTATATAAAAAAGTTTATATGAGCCTATTACCCGGCACAGTTTCAGAATGCTTCTGAAAGTGACATCTTTTAATGAAAATATGAGACGAGCAGATCACCCGTCTAATACAAAATGGCAGCCTATTGTATATGAACTCATTAGGTGTGAACATTGATTTAGAATTAAATTAAATATAATAAAGTGAACCCCGATACACGCGAAAAATAGAACCGTTTAAGTATTTGTTTCCTTTAATTTTTTTTCATTCATTTTTTTACAACACAACATCAATAAATCTTATACCTACGCGGATAACACGCTTTCTTTATAATCACGTACTTAATCATACTGTATCTACTTTTTTTCATGTTATAAAGCGATTATGATATTTCGAAGGCATTTTTTTCCTTGTCGGCCTAAATTGGACCCCTCCATAATTATCTTCATTTGGGCTCGCAAAAGGAGATGAAGGAAAAATTAATCAGAAGGTGATCAGCAACTCCTGATAAATCTTACACTGAGATCCCTAAGACGCCTGCCAAGCTGGGAGATTATGGTAAACCCTCCCTTATGTAGGAGGCTTTGTTCAACGGTACACGTTATGACTTTCGTTGTTGATATATTTTGATAGTAGTAGAGAAGTGTAACTCTCATACAGTGACCGCTTCGATTTCGGACTCGTCGACTCCACAAGTAACAAAATACGCACAAGTTTCCAAATTAAATAGTTTTTTTGTTGTTGAATTGATTTGGCGCTTAGAAATGAGCGCATCTGATTGGTCGCGCCAAGGCCATATTTTCACCGCCGTCATTCCGTGAGGCCAAACAACACTTTCATACAGAGAATTCTAAGACTAACAATGTTCCAAACAACTTTTTGTTTCAATGTAAAGTTCATGTTGCATAAAACTATCCAGGGTAGTCAAGTATTGGTATCCATTATGAAAACTATTCCCGAAATTTTCATATACGTATGGCTTCTCCAGAATTATACACAATACACTATAATATTTTTGCAGAAAGAAACAATCCAGAATAACATTGATAAATTCATACCACCACATGACTCGAGGCCACGCTGCGAACTGAGAGCGCTGCACGGTACACTTTTTAACCGACTTCCAAAAAAGGAGGAGGTTCTCAATTCCACTGTATTTTTTTTTTTTTTTTTTTATGTTTGTTACCTCAGATCTCTTGACTGGGCGAACCGATTTTGAAAATTCTTTTTTTGTTTGAAAGCTGATACTTGTCGTTTGGTCCCATTTTAAATTTCATAAAAATCGGTCTAGCCGTTTTTGAGTTACACTAAAAAGATTGAAAAAAAAAATTTTAACAAAAAATGGAACCGACTTCAACACCCAAAAGTGTGAAATAACTTGTCGAAGTCGGTACCATGCGCACAATATTGCGATAATACGTACATTTGTACCATCATGGTACCGACTTCAACAAGTTATTTCACACTTTTGGGTGTTGAAGTCGGTTCCATTTTTTGTTAAAAAAATTTTAAACCACGCCCGCCGCGGTACAGTTTGCGTTCTGTTGTGTTTGAGGTAAAAAATAAACAACAAAACTTACCTCTGTGCATAGTAATCGAAGAACGCAACCAATAACAATAAACAATACAAACTAATGATTCGTTTTAACCACTGTCTTTATTGAAAATGATGAGATTGTATCATACTGTTTCAGGTGAAAAGATATTGCATCTTCCGTGAACTGAGCCTATAGCTCTCCTTTCCAGTCTTTGAAGTTCATGATAGTATCCAGCTCATTAAACAAAGACCTTATATTGATATAAAATAAGCAACAAAACTTACCTCTGTGCATAGTACTCGAAGAATGCAACCAATATCTCGATGGACCTAGTCATAGCGGCCCACATCTCGTGAGGTTTGCATTTTGGATTCACCATAGACGACAGTCGAGACGGTCCCTCCGACATTTAAAAAAACACTTTATTTACATTATTCATTAACAAGTTAACACTCACTTAAGTTGTCAATCGCAACAAACACTTATTCAATGTTTTAAAACACTTATTGTACAGAATTTAATTTTTACACTTACCTATATCTAAACAAAAAACATATATTAAGACCCTGCATTAAGTGATTAGTGCAGTTTTAATTATTTCAACCATACTTATGTTTTTACATTTTATATTTAAGGTTAGTGTTTTCGTATCGTTGGAATATATTTAAGGTTACAGTAGTTTGTAGCGCTTTTCATACACACTTGGTTTATCATATGTTATATGCCAAGTATCAAACTCAGTGAAATTTTGCATGCATAACATTTAGCTTAACATCTATATGCTTCGAGTTTGTCACTCTTCCGTAAATATATATATATATTACAAAATCATTCGAAATAATTGTTTAGCCTAGGACTCCTTTACCATTTAAGGCTAGATAAAAAGAAAAACAGAAAACTGATTTAGTAACCAGATATATATTATATATAAAGATATCAAATCTATAATTTGTAAAATATATAAACTCTATTCAATTGGTAATATGCTGATATACATGCTAGGACTTTTAGTGATCAAAATGTTGGCAGATATTTGGCTCAACGAATAAGCATTGCAATTCAACGGGGCAAAGCTGCCAGCAAGCTTGGGCTCGCTGCCAACTGGTACTGGGCTGGAGCATTTATTTTATTTAGATATTATATGTATACTGCATAGAGTCTATGACTTATAGGTTGTCTTAGTGCTTTTATTATAATTATAATATTATAATTAAATATTAAGCTGTTGTATATAGTTTGTAGTAATTTGTTTAGTAAATCGATATAATTGACCAGATATGATTATACGACAAATGATATAAGACTTAAGGAGCTGCTTACAAAACTTCACCGAATTTTGAACCCGTGGTATATAAAATATTACGAAACTACGTTTGTATAGAAAGTACTGGAATAATAAGCTAAAGAGATTCTATGTTTTTATGCCAGGTTGGTCTATATACTATCAAGTTTGGGTACAGAAGTATACAAAGCCAAAGAAAAGTAAAAAGAAAAACAATCGTGTGCCTCTAATTGTTTTCTTGCTCTTAACTTACTACTTCATAAAACATTGTAAGTATGTAAAAAAAACTGCAATATTGTGAGAATTACAGTTAGAGTAAATGGTGCAAGGGGGAAGGTTGTCCAATGGTGGACACTCCGAACATGCTCCGACTGTTGACAATAATGTAAAAATTATGACTAACTACATTTTTATAGTCTGTGGAGTAGTGAAAGCAATGCTTTAAAATCTTAAATGTCTGGGTTCACTAACCGTGTCAGATTTGAGCCCTCAGTAGGTAATGAAAATATGACGATTATCAAGTATTATTATTAAGTTCAGGAGTATGCGAAGCTAAAGACAAGTAAAAAGAAAAACTATCGTTTACATGTTATTATTTTGTTGTATTTAAGTTTCTACGTCAGAAAGCATGTAAAAATAAAATTAAATATGTCAGTTACAATAAATATGCATGGAGGAAACTTTTTTTATTGCTGATTAGCTTTTCACCACAATATCACCTGATGGTAACTGATGATGTAGTCGAAGGTGTTAACAGACGTCGCCTAGAATTACTGGCTCTCAAGGACAGCTGTTGGAACACACTGTAAGGTGCTTGGCGACAGATTTTCTACTTGAGGGTGGTCGCTAGATAGGCGGGCATTCGCAAAATGCCCTTCCACCATGCGGTGAAGCTCAAGCCCGCAGCGAGATTTGAACCATGGACTTGCCCCGTGGCAGTCCATAGCCAATGCTACTGAGCTATCACTCCTTCAAGAGTGGACGCTCCGACTGTTGGTACTCGTAGTAATGTAACAATAATGACTGACTACATTTTAAAGTCGGTGAAAATAATTTCAGGGAAAAATAATTTTGTATGGAAATTATTATTTTCACATTAAGAGATAAAATTAATTGTAAAACGCAAAACCGTCAATCCAGAAGCATACATTTAAGGCCCAAAGTTGAATAAGCATTGTAATTCAACGGGGCAATGCTGCCAGCATGCTGGGCGCGCCAACTGGTACTGGGCTGGAGCATTTAGACTGCCTATGAGTCTGCTATGACTTAAAGGTTGTCCAAATGCTTTTATTGTAGTAGCTGTAGTGTTGTATATAGTTCGTAGTATTTTGATTATTATAGGCATACCGCCGGTGTAAAAAAAAGAATTTGAATACATGATATTTAAGTGTGACTAAACTACGTTTGTTGGACAGAGCTACGAATACACTATCCTTAAATGATGATGAAAATCAGCGAAGCATTTGTCGCTAGCTGTTTGAGGACGACGAAATAGAATGAAAAAGTATGAAATGGGAACGACGGAAATTGTAGGAAGCCTTCCACGGTTACCTAAGTAATTGAATTACGGTACGTACTATCAAAATTTTACAGGGTTTTCTGAAATAGCGAAGGCATTTTACCTTGCGTACGCTCGCTTTTAGGGTTCCTTAAACAAAGAGAGCAAACAGGAGTCTAACTTATTGGACTCTGTTAGCTGTCTGTTTGCAAAATTTAAATTAAATATTTTGTTATTGGATTAACCTCCTCACTCACGCTTATTTTCGCACAAAACTTGGACCTCCTTATACTGCGCCATCAAAACTGGAAATACAAATATAATTTATTACTAGCTTTCAGGCTTCGGCTCCGCCCGCGCGTTTGTCGGTTATAGCGCAAAAGCGCTATAACCGACAAACTAACCTATGTCTTTCTTGGCTCTCAAGCTATTTCCATACCAAATTTCATCTAAATCGGTCCAGTAGTTAGTTAAGTTTATTCATTCAATAAATACAAATCTTGCCTCCTTATAATATTAGGGTAGATTTTGAAAATTTAGAAGTATTATTTTGAAGAGTTGACGCATGCTAAGCGAAAATATAAAAAATATTTCGGATGGAAAAACATAACCTCCAGCTGGACTTAACCCGCAACCGCAGAATAACGTTCTGGTGCATTTCCAATTATGCTATGGAAGCGGGATTTGGACTGTCATATTTTTTCTATCCGTTTGAATGCACATCTTGTTGACGCTGGCGACAATATTTTATTATTGAAGAAAAAATAAAAGGACATGTTAGTAAACGTAATATAAATAAAATATTATTATTATATTTTATGATGAACATCTTGTCATTAATCAAAGTAGTAGTATTTAGCAGTCATTATATATTTTTTTATAGGTTTTAATTGCCTAACAGGAGGCAGACAGGCAGGCAACCCACATGATGGAAAGTGGTCACCTTATTTGTAATAATTTTTTTCTAATAATATACTTGGTACCTCATTATATTACAATCTAGCCAACAAAATGGACTAATGAGTTATTTTAATATATAGATAGGTAGATAAAGTATAGATAGGGTAAAGAAAATAATGAGTCCATTAACACCTATCTTATTGTATCTATTAAGGGGAAGATACTATGTGTTCTTCTGGTCATTAATTGGTGATAATAATAATATTACTCGTATAATGCTGTTTATTTATTTTAAAGTTTTATTTATTTTTGTACTAGATGTGCCCCGCGGTTACACCCGCGTGGTGATGGATGATGATGATAAAAAGTATGATCTGTTAATCCAGCGCCTTATGTACTTGGAATGCCGGAATGCTCATATTTTATGTTTTGCTCTAAATTTATATAATAATGGACACTGTGTACAAACATCATTTTTGATTTAATTGTGTTTAACATGTATAAAAATTATTTATCTATTTATGTATCATACCCAATTACATCAAAATCAGTCCAGCCGTTTGAGCGTGAAGAAGTTATAAACATACAAACACACTCACACACGTTCGCCTTTATAATATTAGTTTGAAAAGGATCAATTTCAACAAAAACCGAATATGCATTAAAAAAAAACATATAGTATTTATGGTTCACTATTTTGGCGATAATGGCTTACACATAAAAGATAGATATATGCTGTCGCGGGTTTTTTTGTAGGTAAATTTAAGATAAACATTTACACTATACATTATGTACATTACACATCATCACTTACCATCAGGTGAGATTGTGGTCAAAGGCTTACCTATAAGCAATAAAAATAAAAAAAAATGTACATGTGACACTTAAGGGTATATTTTAGACGAACGCCCCTATACAAAACGCAGCTCCAATCTCATTTTAATAATAGCGAATAAAACTCAAAGATTTTTTACCTACGTAATCACCACCCTAATATCTAGGTTTGTGATGCATCAGATTTTCATTAAATTAAATAGTTTTGAAATTACACTAGCTCAAAAACTCGTAATTTTAGATAAAAGAAAGACCCAACTTTAAGCATCTCTTTCAAGAAAAATAAGCATGTTTTTAATATTTCTATTGCACCACAATCATGCGGAATATAATGAACTTTCTATAATGGGAAGTTATTTATACATGTGTACTATACTTTTTAAATAAATCTGGAGCTACGAATAACTGGATCAAACTCCTAAAAACGAGTGCTATATACTAAACGCTATATAATAAAAAAAATATTATTAGTCCAAAAGAAAAAGGATTTATGCCAGAAACGATAGGTCTAATAATACACTATATTTACATGTAAGTTTTTTTTTAATAACAAGTTGAGTGTATATAAAAGTTCACACTTTGGCTGGCGGGTATATGTCCTTAAGATTTTTGCAGCGCACGCCAGAATAGGTGGCATATTATGGCTGATTTTTTACTTACTTACTACATACTTATCGTTATATTTCCGACAACTCACGCAATCAGTACTAATATTATAAATGCGAAAGTAACTCTGTCTGTCTGTCTGTTACGCTTTCACGCCAAAACTACTGGACTGATTTGAACGAAATTTGGTATGGAAATAGTTTGAGACCCGGGAAAAAACACAGGAAAGTCTTTATCCAACTGCGCAAAAAGAGGTTAATGTTTTTGCGAGATAACCGACATAGGCGCCTATGTCGGAAAGCTAGTATCTTTATAAAGTATAGCTTATGTGGTTTTCTGATGTATAAGCTATATTATTGTAAATTTTCATTAATTCATTTCGCGTTTATAATATTAGTAATTTTAAATTCAAACTAGTACTAGGAAAACATGAACGCGTATCACTAAGCAAATTTGGCCCTTCAGAGTAATTAGGTTTGGCAAATGTACCGACTTCGAAATGAGACTACACTCTAGAGGCCAGCGGTAGTTTAGTTAATAAGAAAATTTTACTCGAAATTTTGTTGAGGCAGGTAAATATGCCTTAAATACGCACGCAGAACTTTAGCCTGGCTTTTACTATGATAATTTTATTTGATGAAATTTCCTTTCTTTTATTCGTTAGTTTATTAAATATACAATTAATAGATTCACGCGTTAGTTTGCAGTAGACTATTAGACTATAATGAATACTAACTAATATATTTATTTTGGAAGCGCCCGTAGCGAAGTTTGCTTAACCATTCTGAATCGATCAGCAAAGTTAAGCAACGTCCGCCGCGGTCATGAGTTGGATGGGTGACCGCTCGTGACATTACTACTGAGCGCTTCCGTGCTTCGGAGGGCACGTTAAGCCGTCGGTCCCGGTAGTTGTCTTAGGATGGCAGTCGTTACAGCATGGTGGTAGGGCACTTTGCGAATGCCCGCCTGGCTAGCTACCACCCTCAAGTTGAAAATCTGTCGCCAAGCACCTAACGGTGTGTTCCGGCAGCTGTCCTTGAGAGCCAGTAATTCTAGGTTAGCCTGAACAACATCTTCGACCACATCATCACTTAACATCAGGTGAGATAGTGGTCAAAGGCTAAACTATCAAGCATAAAAAAAAAAAAAAAAAAAAAAAATATACATATATATATAACTAAACAGAAAACATAATAAATATAATTTTTAAAACCACATATAAAATATAGATACACATATATAAGATACAAAAAAAACAATTGTCAATTTCGACTAAATATCCCCTTACTGCATGGATTTTTTTATAGGCTTCAAAAAAAAATATGACACGCTGTACCCCTCACAAAGCCCATAAAAATTAGAAAAAAAAATCTACCCCATATATTTTTCGATATATTTTCCAAAAACTGCCTAATATGGCATCGTATGCAGGTCTAGGTTTATTAACGGGCTTGCCAAATATGTCATAGTATGCAGAAATAGTTGGCGAAATATGGGAGTAAGTTTGAGCAATTTATGATCAATAATCAGAAAATATACTGGGAATAGCAAAAGGTTAGTATAGCTTAGCGATAGGTTTTATAAATAGAGATGGAATCAAAAAGTCATATTTGTATTCATATTTGTGTTTTATTAGTAACTTATACCTTTACTTAATCTTGTTTACTTGGTGTTTGTTTACGAAACATGATATTCCATGTAGCAGTTTCTTGTTTTATTTAAACATAAATGTGCCTTGCATTTCAAGCACCATATGTACGATTTTCCTTTGCATCCAGGGTTTTTGCAGACTTGGCGCTCATCTGTCCATTCTGGGAAGTGATGCATGCCATCTTCAGCTACTTCTCGTGATGGCAATTCTAAGCGTTTTCTGCTTTTTTTTGGTATTGGCTCATCAACAGAAAGAGATGGTCTGCCTCTGGTGGTTGGTGTGTAAACACGGGACCCTTTCATGATCAGCACTTCTGCCACCAATAATTTAAAATCTAAGAGCGGCATATAAGAGTCTTGGTTCAAACGTCTCCAAATCAACCAAGAATTTACTGAAATGACATCAATCATGTGGAAAAACACTCGCATATACCACTTTTTCGATCTTACTCTAATCCTGTAGTAGCCTAGCATGGAATCAAGTGTATCAACGCCACCCATGTGACGATTGTACAGTAAAATTGCTCTTGGACAAGTTATCTCTTCATAACATTTCCTCTTTCTATTAAACCTTTTGACGGTATCAGTGGGATGAATGCCAACATAAGTGGAACATATGTTAACAACTTTGTTGTCGAGCCAACTTACTGCAGTGACAGTTCTGTCATCAACATTCGTTTCTACTTCTACCGCAGATCCTCTTCCCTTCTTTAAAAGGTCTGATTTTGTGGGCAATTTGGCTCCTGGTAATCTATTGGCTCTAACTGTTCCCAAGGGCAAGATTCCTTTTTTATCCATTTCAATCATCAATTCAACGCTCGTAAACCAGTTGTCAAAAAATACTCTGTAGTTGAGATTTTCTGGAACTGTTTGAGTGAGTCTCAAGACAACATTGCTACTGGTTCCAATATTTCTTTCACCATCTGGGATCACATCGGATTGTTTCCCTGCATACAAATCAAAGTCGTATGAAAACCCCGAAACACCGCTTAGCACATGGACTTTGTATCCCCATTTATGAGGCTTCTTGGGATTATATTGCTTTAAACTACTTTGCCGGGTTTTTGTAGGTACGATTTGTTCGTCTACCGCAAGATATTGTTCCTTTGGTACCTTTAGTAGTCGATCTCTAACTTGAGACAGAAAAGGTCTTATTTTTTGAAGCTTGTCATATTGAGGGTTTTCTGGCTGAAGATTAGACGAATTGTCGACAAAATGAGTGAATCTTTTAATTTCTTCAAACCTATTACAGGTCATCGTCTTCTCAATTGGCTCAAATCCCATACCAGTCCTCCAGTAATATCTGGTTGTCGGATAATGTACCACTGACATATAAATTAGAATGCCTACAAATTGTCTCATTTCCAATTCTGAAATATTGGCCTCTTTTCCTTTTTCATTAGCATAACGTTTGGATTCGTTAGTTATATGCGTAAACATTTCAGGTGTGAAAAAATAATCGAAAATTTGTGATGGTGTCTTCAAAGCTTTTATTTCATCTGTGAGGCTTATATCTCCTAGAAATGCATAATTGTCTTCATTATACTGCCTTTGACCTGATTCCCATTTATAAGACTTCTTAGGAGTTTTCTTTTCATTTCCCTGCCTTCTTTCTCGACTTGTTGAAGACTGGGCGCTTTGGTCTTCTATTTCAGCATCTGACTGTAAATCTTGGTCACTATCTTCATCGGACTCAGACAAATATAACGGATCTAGACCCCGATTGACTCTCCATTCCTCATCTTCATCAGACAGCTCTTCATCTTCACTCCCATCTGGAATATTTACCACGTGCACTTGTTTCCGTCTCGGCATTGCTGTTCACTAACTGTTGAGAAAACAAGCAAGCGTAAAGAGCAATTCAGACACGCAGTTTAAAGCTTGATCAAGTATAAAGCAATAAAAAATATTGAAGGCAGTTCCCAAAAATGTTATGCAAACGTTTCATAAAATTTACACCCTTGCATTGCATACTATGCCATATATGGCCTTATTATTTCTATTGTCATTCTGCATACAATCCCATATCTGCCATACAATTTTTCCTGCGACTGCATACTATCCCATATCTGGCTACTAAATTCAACAACAGAAATAATTACGATCGTTCGTGCGAATCTAGTTCTATTTTGCTTATTGGCATCTCAACAGATGACTATCGTATGCAAAATAATAAGCTTAGCTATTTATCGCCGAAAACCATACAAAAATACCCCGAAAATTTGAACTACTTACCTCTTGTCAGCCGTTGGGAAACAAACTGAGATTACTTTTTTTTTTCTGGCGCTGGACACAAATTTTCTATACAAACGTCAAACAATATTATCAATGATTTATTTTAGTGTTGCAAGAATCGAAAAAGAGGAGCCAAATTTAAATGAGACGTTGAAAATACTTAATGCCCGATCTGTCAGAAATGCTACGAGCCTAATGTTGGAATAGTTTTCGACACAATCAACGAGCTTTATCACTTATAATAACTAAAAAATGAGCATCAGAGACAAAAAGTATTTTTAGGGTCCCTTACCCAAAGGGTAAAAAAGGGGCCCTATTACTGAGACTTCGCTGTCCGTCCGTCCGTCCGTCTGTCACCAGGCTGTATTTCAAGAAGGGTGATAACTATACGGTTGAAATTTACACAGATGATGTATTTCTGTTACCGCTATAACAACCAATACAAAAACTTGGCCAAGAGCTAGTTGGAATCGCGCACGTTAAAACAAAAATGTTTAAAATATGAAGTCTAATGTTGTATAGCTAATGGTACGGAACCCATCGTGCGCGAGTCCGACTCGCACTTGGCCGATTTATTTGAAATTGTATTGAATGACATACCGAATGCAGTAAATTAATGCATTTAACTTCCTACAGTATTATTTAAATTTGGCTAGCTACCACCCCCAAATTGAAAATCTGTCGCCAAGCACCTGTGTTCCGGCAGCTGTCCTTGAGAGCCAGTCATTCTAAGTTAAGCCTGTTAACACCTTCGACCACATCATCACTTACCATCACGTGAGAAGTGGTCAAAGGCTTACCTATCAGCAATAAAAAAAAAAAAAAAAAAAAAAAATCCTATTCAAGGGAGTCCATTTTTAAGAATTTGCCTAAATAATTAAAATTTTAACAATAAAAATCAACTTCAAACGTAAAATACGCATTATTAGGGTTTTTTTTTTTTTTTTTTTATGCCTGATAGGTTAGCCTTTGACCACTATCTCACCTGATGGTAAGTGATGATGTGGTCGAGGATGTTGTTCAGGCTAACCTAGAGTTACTGGCTCTCAAGGACAGCTGCCGGAACACAGGTGCTTGGCGACAGATTTTCAACTTGAGGGTGGTAGCTAGCCAGGCGGGCATTTGCAAAGTGCCCTACCACCATGCTGCAACGACTGCTATCCTAAGACAACAACCGGGACCGACGGCTTAACGTGCCCTCCGAACCACGGAAGCGCTCCGTAGTAATGTCACCAGCGGTCACCCATCTAAGTCATGACCGCGGCGGACGTTGCTTAACTTTGCTATCGATTCAGAATGGCTAAGCAAACTTGGCTACGAGCGCTTCATAACTCAAATTCTACTCGTCTGATTTCACTCAAACTTAAATGGGATTTGACAAGCACCAGGTTTCGATTGTGAAAAAAAACTATTAAAATCGGTACATTCTGTAAAGAGCTATGAGTTAACTCACTCAAAAAAAAATATGGTCGAATTGAGAACGACCTTTTTTAAAGTCGGTTCAAAAGTGAACTTTCTGCCTGTTTATTTTCCATTAACATCTTAAGGGCGCACCTAGCTTTTTAGGCTCACCGCGTATGTGTGCGTAAGTAAGGCACGCCAACAGCAGTGAATTTTTCCACTTTAACTTTCAGCTACCATAAAACAATTGAATTCTAATAGTACTTACATATCCGCAGATTATAATAAATGTAACAATATTTAATGATGTCATCCCAATATTTCACGTATAAAATTATTGATATATTTTTACTTAAAAAGGTTTGTAAATAACATTTAACGCTCTGACCAACAAATATGACGACAAAAGGAACGTGCCGTGCCTTTTGCCTGTTAGGATAGCGGTTCTTTTTTTTGGTTACTATTTGTATTTGATCGTATTGAGCAAAGCATGCATAGTTTTTTCATACTACCCGCAACGAGCCGCGAATGATGCTTCGTTTCGGCTAACCAGTACCACTGAGAGTCGTCGTTGGACCGCCCGCCCTGCGTCATACCTCACGACGGTGTCGCATTTCGTAATTTAAAATAAGTGCAAATATTGCCGCATCACCGCACCGTGTTATCTTTAATCACCTACATTTTAGAACTGTTTTCTGATCTGCAATGAGACTCCGACTTCGGGAGATGGTGGAGAAAGCTATGGTATGTACATACATTTTAATAGCTTCAACTAAGAACCTCCTTTGCGTTCGAGAAACTCTTTTGACCCCTTCTTTGGACCCCTGCTCTAGGCTTCAATTAACCTACACTTACTATAAACAACTATCGAACCAGCCCCTACCCCGCGCAGTGGGAGTTCCTTATTTGTGAGGACAATTCTTTCAACTAAGAAAACCCACCAGATAGATCTGTTCGAAATGCTGTGTTTAAATTTTGTTGCAATCAGTCAGTCGGACGGCATGTGATGTATCGTGTTGAGACAGCTGATTTGGGCAATGCCAGTATCATCATAAGTTCTACTAGCTTTCCGGGCGCGGCTCCGCCCGCGCGTATGTCGTTTATCGCGCAAAAACGTTAACCTTTTTTTGCACAGTTGGATAAAAACTATCGTTTGTTTTTTCCCGGGTCTCAAACTATTTCCTTACCAAATTTCATTCAAATCGGTACGGTAGTTTTGGCGTGAAAGCGTAACAAACAGACAGAGTTACTTTCGCATTTATAATATTGGTACTGATGGCAATGCATAAGAAAACAAACCGGTCGTCCCAAGTATTCAGCGCGGATGAGCAGCACATGGGAATATCTACGATATCTTCTTGTCTAATATGATGATGAGTGATGTAGACCTTCATAGTAAAATTATTTACCTAGCAAAAGAAATTTTGCAAGCAATCGTCAAATAATTATAAAATTATTATAAATGTGGAAGTTACTCTGTAACAAGTAAGTTCTCACTAACAAGTGAGAGTGGAAATGAGTGTACCTATTTGTTTGTAACTCTTACAGGCTGAAACGGCTAGATTGATATAGATAAAATTGAAGTACATACGGTTTTTGTTCTTTATTAACACCTAGAATATTTCATTTTCATCATCGGCTTTATCACTTTTTATCGTAGTCTACGCGAGTGGTACCACTGGGTACCACTAGTAAATTTTAATACAATCTTCTACTGAAGCCTTAACATCCACCGTCAAGCAGAGATGTACCTCATAAGTGGGGACTGGCCAAATTTCCCACGCTTGGCAGGCGTTTTAGGGATCACAGTGTAAAATGGCAGTTCTACAAGACGCTGCTGCCTACATTGGGGTATTTTTCCCTGCGTAACCTATAACGACTCCCTCAGGAAGAGCAATATACAGGGTTAATGGTAAAATGCCAACAACCTCTTAGGGTTAAATTCTGCCAGTCCTAACAAACATTTTGAGATATATTTTTTTGTAAAAAAATATTTTTTTATAATTTTTTTATTTTTTTTATTTATTTTTACGGAATAAGTACTAGGACCATCTGATGTTAAGAGTCTCTTGTGCATGTAATGTAATATTTTATATATTTTATTACTTTGCTCAATGTAAATATTCAAAACTCTATTCAAAGGGAGCGCGGCGCGGTCCAGTGTTGCCACGGCGGGCGCTTTTGGATCAGAGTAGACATTAAAATACAAAAAATATAACAAAAAGAATATTTTAGGACTAGCAGAAGTCAACCTTAAGAGGTTGTTAGCATTTTACCAATAATCCTGTATATCAGGAGTGCAATTCTATCTTTGCTCATCACGGAGGTGATAAAAGAAGAATAATATCGCCACGAATATTTTTTCAGAAAGTCGAAGGTGTATGAAGAACAACGTTTGCTTCTCAAGATACTCGTACCAAAGCGACGCGCGACGCTTCTATACACACACCAACGAAGCTGGAGGATACGCAAGCGGAAGTTATCCAGTTGCCACTCAGTTATTACTTCACGCAACTAATGATTAAGGGATGATATTTGACCAAGCGTAGCGAAGTTTTTCACACCAATTAGATCAGTATGCTCCATGGGTTAGAATTGCACGTCGCCATATCATTCCGTGGGTATTGTAAGAGGTGACTAAGAATACTGGAAGGTGGGCAGCAGCGTTTTCTAAAGAACTGTCAACTTACACTGCGATCCCCAAGATGCCTGCCAAGCGTGGGGATTATGACAAATATCATATCATAGGGGAGGCTGTGTTCATCAGTGGACGATCCTGCTGATACAGAGTATATAAAGCAGGACAATTATAAAGATGTGATCCTTCGCTCATACGATCCGTGTCTGTACTGATACTTTTGAGGGATCGAGGCCTCAGAGAAATCTGGAAAAACTTTACGAGATCGACTTTTCATATTTCTTCTCCTAAATTGAGGCAATTTTATTTATTTTTGCATAAAAATTTAAAAATATATACATATACAAGTAGCTATACATCAAAGCTCTTTTATTTTAAAATCTTTTCTAATTGTTCTGGTGGTCCTCTGATCATAGTAGTAAAATGGTTATAGTGATTTTCAAGGTGACATTTCTGTAGTAAAATTAGAGAAAATGTAATGATAGGGACGACTCTATGGCAAGGATAGGTTTTATGTAAGAAAAAGATTGTTCTAGAGGCATTATCCAGAACAAAATAAGGAATACATTTGTATTGACAATCGAAAGCCGACTTAATTCTCTCTTAAAATGACTATACTAAAAAAATAATAAAAAACACAACTTAAAAAATAAAAATCTGCCGTGGCTATGATGTACACTGTTCACATCATGGAGCCTCAGCTTTAGATTTATACATTTTTCCTATAAATAAATCAATTTTGTCCGGCTCTAATTAACAACAGCAATCTAAACAAATTGCTTCATTTATTTTCATTACTTACTTCCGCTGCTTCACCTGAATTCACAGAATTTAATTATATCATGCACTCTAGGGAATGACTCAAGAAATCAGAAAGAGATTTGTTTTTTTGTGTTAATCCAAGAGAAATAATTAATCAATTTTAAGAAAATCCCTTGGCTAGTACTTCGATGTTTTTATAATCAGAACCCCCCCCCCCCCCCCATTACTTCCCATGGGTGTCGCGAGAGGCGATTAATGGTAGTTTTACCATTAGTACACCATTAGTAGACACCGGAAGGTGGGCAGCAGCGCCTTCTAAGGAACTGCTATGTTAAACTGCGATCCCCAAGACGCCGAGATTATGGCAAAACGCCCTTTAACCGTTTTACTGTCAAAGTCAAAGTCAAAATCATTTATTCAATTCAGGCGTCTATGACGCGCTTATGAAGGTCAATTACAAATTTTAATATTGAAATAATTTACATTGTACTGCCACGTTCAGCAAAAAAAATTATAGAGCCACTGCGAGAAGAACGGGCAAGAAACTCGGGGCCATTTTTTCAACGTATTTAACAATGTGTTACATACTATATACTAAAATCATTACAATATTTGTTTTCATTCCGTAGGTTGCAGAGGCGAACCAGTCCAAACATTTTTGTCGTTAAGTAATCACAAACTGTGTAGTGAAATTTCTTTATCAAAATTTTCCTCATGTGCAACTTGAATTTCCTTTCTGTGAGCGTTGTAATATGTTTCGGCACTTTATTATAAAACCGCACACAATTGCCTAAGAAGGACCTTTAGTTTGTCTTTGGTAATCTAAAACCTGGCACCGCTATTTTATCTTTATTCCTAGTGTTATAATCGTGATTGTCACTTTTTGATATAAATTTACTAATTTTTTTACGAACATACATAATATTTTCAAATATATACAGACTTGGTAAAATTAAAATATCAATTTCTTTAAAAAGATCTCTCAGGGATTGGCAACACAACACGTCATGCAGGTTCTGAAAATCAGACAAGAACTTATCGCGTAAAATCCCTAGCACCATTTGAGTTGGATACTTTAGACGACCACTTTGCTGTCTTAGTTTAGCTAACTAAACTTTACAGACTGTCCAAAGCAGACGTAATCTGCTAACAAAGTATTGATCCAATTCTCCCCTGCTTCCTCAACAACGTAACCGCCCATAGTGATCATAGTATCTAAAAAAAAATTACCAAAACATGGAACCGACTTCAACACCCAAGAGTTGGGTTCCTGGAACTGACTTCAACACCCTTTTGGGTGTTGAAGTCAGTTCCATTTTTTGGTAAAAAAAAAAATTTCACACTTTTTAGTGACCTTCTTGCTATTTACGGGATCGAATCTCGTTCATTGTCAACGACTATATCATCAAGATAGGTGAATATTTTTCAGTTATTGAAGCGTAACTCAAAAACGGCTTGACCGATTTTGATGAAATTTAAAATGGGACCAAACGACAAGCATCAGTTTTCATACAAAAAAGAATTTTGGAAATCGGTTCACCCAGTCAAGAGTTCTGGGGTAACAAACATAAAAAAAACAGACGAATTGAGAACCTCCTCCTTTTTTTAAAGTGGGTTAAAATATGATCTGACACAATCTAGTTTCTACCGAAACATAAACTGGCGTATATTCGATCTCAAAGCGTAATTTTCAAGAGTATTAAGCTTAGACTTAATACTACACGTAATTATAAACTTGCAATCAAAATGTAGGACAATGAACAAACAGAATGTCCACATTTTTTTTTCTAACTCATACGATATATAACCCTATTTTATTTGCCGAAAGGCTAGTATTTGAACACAATCTGACCTGATGATAAGTGGTGATATGGTCGTAGATGTAAACAAGTTTAATTGTTAATAATGTCACCGATTTGTTTTTTTATGTTGAGCTTAAAATGTGTGTTTTTTTATGTTATTGTGACGGGACAAGCTCCAGGCCCACCTGATGTTAAGGGACTAACCTATGCATAACAGATGCATTTCGTTACAAAAGACAAGTTGCTCTGCACCTGACTCTTTGAGACATAGTTGTTAAGTCTCATGTGCATGTAATTTCACTGGCTCTCAAGGACTGCTGCCGGAACACATCGTTAATCGGTAGTCGGGATTCGAAACATGGACCTGCTGCGCGGCAGTCCATAGCCAATGCCACTGAGCCATCAGTGCTTCGGTAAGTTAGTTTTCTGGTTATGTACTGCAATTATCTGCATCTATATTCATTTTGTATAGATACTAGAGATTGTTACTGGATATCGCCATAGTTCAGAAACTAATCAAACGCGAAATCCTTGTTTGGCCAAGCGATTATCTTAGATTGCTGGAGCTAAGGCTTTGATACTTTTAATATGTAAGGATTAAGTAAAAAAGTTTAAGTATTATTTCCACGGCGCCTGGCCAGTTTTACTGTCAAACCATTTTTTACTTTGTTTCTATCAGAACAATGCATTGTGTCGCTTGAAAGACTTGCATACGTCGCGCGGACGCCCGCGGCTCATCATCGTCAATTCTTTCATCCTATATTACACTTTATAGTGATAAGGATAAGGTCGAGAATGATTTGACGGTAAAACTGCAGGCCGTTGCTACTTCGGTCTATATTGAGCGCAACAATTTAACCCAATTTATTTAGCTCTGATGTACGTAAAATATTAGTGAATGCTAGTTAATTCCCGTTATTTGGTTTACGTGGTAAGTCCGTAAGTTGCTTAAGTGGACGACTATTCAATGATGACCTCCGGTCTCAAGGTGAAGTGAGTCTCAAAATTTTTTTGCAAATAATTTAACTGACTTGGTCACCCAAAATTGTGAAATAACTTGTTGAAGTCGGTACCATGATAGTCCAAAAGTAACTATTATCACAATTCTGTGCGCATGGTACCGACTTTGACAAGTTATTTCACACTTTTGGGTGTTGAAGTCGGTTCCATTTTTTGCAAAAAAAAAATTCACACTTTTTAGTGACCTTACGGGACTTTTTGCTACTTACGGGATTGATTATGATTAATTGTTAACGACTATATCAACTCAAAAACGTCTTGACCGAAACGGCTTGACCAATTTTGATTACAATTAAAATAGGACCAAACGACAAGCATCACCTTTCAAACAAAAAATAATTTTCAAAATCGGTTCACCCAGTCCAGAGTTCTGAGGTAACAAAGATAAAAAAAATTCAGACGAATTGAAAACTTCCTCTTTTTTTGTAAGTCGGTTAAAAAGGCAAATTTTGAACGTGTTTTTGAGAAAGACTGTGAATCTTACAGATACGAATAAAATATACAATATTCTAAACGGTATGAAGTTTATGGATTCTTCTCTCGATAGAAAAAAACTCATGAATACAGCTCTAAAATTTCAATTTAAATCGTATCAATACAAATTTTATTGCTGATTATTACATAGCAACTACATAATAGAGTAACCTGAAAGCCTTTTTATTTAAGTGTACTATTATGTGAATTTATTGTAATGAATTCGCTCACGCTATTAAATCAAGTTTTGTTCTGTTTCGCTCACTTGCATGAGAAACGAGGTATCGCCCTTCACCCTTAGTCTAAAATGTTTCAAAGATCATTTCCTCTTAAATGTTACGGCACGGTTAGTTAGGAGATTTTAAGCTACCATTTTAGACGTTTCGGGATAAAGTTATTAATTCCAAATATTTGGGTTCGTTGCCCAACGCGTGCTCGGTAAAGCACGAGAAAATACAGAAATGGAATAATTTAGATCAAAATAATGACTGGATAAAAAATTGGACTGTCTACGCTAATTACCGAAAAAAAAACAGTTCATGTATGAAAAATATTATTTTTACAGTACTGTAAATAATAATAAAATAAAAAAATATTGATTGCTTTCCTTTAGCACTATTACATAGGTACCCCCGTTTCCTTAGGTTTTGTACGGAAACATTGTAATGGGGGGCATGTTAATTTCTTACACTTACTGAACATAAGTACATAAAAATTAAATTATTGCAGAACCATAGATATAAAAAAATACATATGAGCAAAAAATACATAGTGAGGTCTCTTATCTCGTGTGTGTTTGTGTGTGTGTGTGTGTGAGTAAAGTATGTGTTGATTTTGCATATGAGTTAAGGCAGTCCTTTATAGGGTTATAAAATAAAATAGTTTTTTTTACAGTAATTGGTACAATATGCCTTTATAGACTTTGTCGAGTCCAGATTCCCCAGAGAGAGCCAAGTTCTGCCAAGACATAAAGTAGGTAAAGATCCTTCGATTTGATACATATGCTTAGAAAGAAAAGAGTTTGATTTTTACAATATAAAATGGCAATTTTATACCTTACTCATAATACTATAATGTTCACTTCTTATTTTTAAGGCATTTAATAAGTACTTAAAACAATTTAATTTTACCAAAGAGTAGTAATTTCCTTAGTTTTACAACGAAACGGTAAATATTTTTTGGCGCGGCTGTGCATCTCCATATTACTTTGATAAATAAATGTTATTTAAATATATGAATAAGTTAAAATATGGCAACATTATATTTAAGCAGCTGCAGTAATGTGTACAAAATGCTGAGTTGTAGTGATACCGATTAATTGAGTACTGTAACTGAAAACTGTAACTGTATAAGCCGGATTGACCACTGCTCAACACAGCTCTCCCCATTATTACGTTTGGGGGTTCGCCATAATACCCACGCTTGGCAGGCGTCTTGTTAATCGCAGTATGAGATATCAGTTCCTCAGAAAGCGCTGCTGTCCACCTTCTGGTGTGTTACCCTTGGTCGCCTCTTACGACACTCACGGGCAGAGATAGAAGGGTGACCTTCTAGACCGGCACCCCACGGGCATTAATCGAGTAGATTCTTTTAAAATAACCTACTGTTATTGCACTCTTTCTCTATTGCAAAGTAGTGTGGAACGAAGTCCGTTAAGCTTGATTGGGTATCAAAGAAACTTGTTGTGGCATTTACAGCAGGTTAATACAATATATTTTCTTTATTTTATTCTGTTCAGTATAAACGCCTCGTGGGGTGCCAGGTTATAATTGCACCTTACCATATCATCCCGTGGGTGTCGTAAGAGGCGACTTAGGGAAAGATACTGGAAGGTTGGCAGCAGCGCCTTCTAAAGAACTACCAACTTACACTGCGATCTCCAGGACGCCTGCCAAGCGTGGGGATTATGGCAAATACCCCCTAATAAGGGGAAGCTGAGTTCAGCAGTGCTGATCCGGCTGTTACAGTCCAGTCCAGTAAAGATAGTCCAGTAAAAAGTAACAGACATTTTATATAAGTTGCGCTCTTGATCAGAAGTGCGGAAGTATAAACAAAAGCTTTTAAATAATGAAAAGCACCCTTTGATCTACCGTATTTTAACGCGATCAAAACAGATTTACTAAACAGATTTACCTATTGTATTTATTCACCGAATGGCTTTAAAAATGTTTGAACTAAGAAGTATGAAGCTATTATTTGTGACTAAGAAATTGATAAATATAAGGTGACGCGGATTATGTTTGGAGGAGGAATTTCAGGAACGTTACATAACCTTGTTTTTGCTAAGTAGCAGGTATAAAGTCAATATACACTGGCCTTTACCACACAAATCTTTGGGGACTTATTTCATGTTCTCTAGTGATGAGATGGAGAATGCCTGTTCATTTTGGTATGCGTTACACCTGTCAATTTAATTTGTAGTTTTTCGTTTTGCTGATAGGTGGCATTGACCACAATCTCAACTGATGATGTGGTCGAAGGTGTGAACAGGCTTAACCTAGAATTACTGGCTCACAAGGACAAGCTACCAGAACACACCGTTAGGTGCTTGGCGACAGATTTTCTACGTGAGGGTGGTCGCCAGCCAGGCGGGCATTCGCAAAAATGCCCTTCCACCATGAAGTGAAGCTCAAGCCCACTGGACATGGCCTGGACACAGGACTGCTGCATGGCAGTCCATAGCCAATGCCACTGAGCCGTCACTGCTTCAAAGCTTTGTTTATTACTCTGTGGTCGTCACTTAAAAAAGTATCAGTTCTTATGTCCCGTGCACCCAGTTATTTCACTTGCTATCGTTATAAGCAGTAGTGTTTGCACACTTCTACGAGGCATGATTGCTACCAGTGAGGTGGTAAGCACCAAGACAGACTCTTGCTTAAGAGACCTGCCTGGTTGATTCTTTGAGATTATGGGTACCATTTCAACAACTGCCCCTGAAGCGGCACGTAAAGCATTTTCGGGTCTCAAGTATCTGAATTTATCTTCTACATCGGAACAGGTATTTAAGTCCTCTGACAAACCAATTTTCTGTAACAGTCTGGGACTGAAGCTGTGTGCGATAGATCGCAAATTAGCGCGAAACACATTTTTGATTCATCTCGCAGGGAGTGCCTACGACATGAATCCAAAATATATATGTCAAAACGTGAGTGATATGAAGCTTCTTCTAGATATATGAAGACGTGCTGACATTTAAATATGTTTTCAGTTCTCAGGCTCGTAAAGTTTTTGTTTATTTCCGGTGTCAGTATTCTAAAACATGTTTCTACGTTCTAGTGCTAAAAACTGTATATTAAAGACAAGTGCATACAGTTGTCAAAGTATTTTATTTTAAATTGCGAAATGAGGTTCAGTTTTTCATACGATATACGTTAAGTTTTCCATGGTCTTATGACACCTATAGATCAGGTATATTATATTATTAATATTAATATTGAGGACCCAGAATGAAATTAATTTTATTAAACAATTTTTGACACATAAAATTTACAAATATAGAACATTGTAATGTTTCATTTCCTCACAATTAAGGTAAAAAACTGAGTGTATAACTCTTGCATAAACCTATTTTAATATCAGCCCTGGCCTTTTTCTATTAAACCTGACGGCTCAAATGTCTATTTTTCCACTCTTAGTACAATCTATTTTAATAAAACTCAGTGGACTTAAGCTGTAATAACAACATACAATACGCTTAATTCGCATCCATTTAAATATTACCTGCAAAACGTTGTCAGATGTAATTGAAACAATAAATAATGATTATGACGAAGGGAATGGCTATGTACTGTATTTAATTAGACAATTAAAAACATAAATTGGCAGACTACGCCGCTTTACGACATAATTCGGTATCTTTATGCGATGATGCGTATAAAACGGTGTATATTTTGTTAACGGTTTGAATTACGATTTTATCAGAATGTCAAAGTCAAAGTCATTTATTCAGTTAAGAGATAAAATGAATAATAAAACGATAAAACTGGTAAAACACAGCCATAGATTATATATGAAGACACGGGTGTTTGAGCGTGAACTTACTATGTGTCGATATCGCTATCGACAATGTTTCGGCTTCTACCGGAAGCCTTCTTCAGGATTTTGAATGTGGTACGTCCGCCGCGGTCGCGTCTCGCTTCACACTGAGAGTTTCACGCTCAAACACCCGTGTCTTCGTATATAATATATAAATATGAGCGTAAGTTTTCATAACAGCCATAGATATTAAGCTAAAAGATATATCTTGGGTGCAAAATTTCACAAAGTTTGAATACATGGTATTCAAAATATGACAACACTACGTTCGTAAGCGCTTTGAAGACACTAAACTTAATATGATCATAAAAAATGCATGACCAATTATCCATAGCTAGTATATTTACCGCCATAAGATGAGCCGCTTGCCTAGCTGCTCATAATTTTACAATAAATCATTCAACCAAAATTCGAACTCCCGCGACCGTTCTCACCGTTTATTTGGCATAATTTATGCAATTCAGTTTTTTAATTGAATAGATAACTCAATTAATGTGCAGCGGATGTTAGAATGATATTTAAATGGTGCCATAGAAAAGTATAGGTTTAAATTTACTGTAAATTCATGTAAATATGAATAATTCGGCTATATGAAAAGCCAATTTTCTATTGATTCAAATATGCAGCAATGAATCTGACTCGCCAAATTTTACTGATGTACTTTAACGACGAAATCCAATAAATATTCAAGCATATAAAAACAACCAACCTTCGTCACTGGCTCAACCGAAAATCAATCTCTCGAAGTTTATTTCCAATTGAACAATTAATGCTGAACTTTGAAACGCCGGTTATTACTTTTGATTCAGATATTTAACAGTGAATCTATTCTACAGTGTTTTAGTATTGTAGTTTGGCGTTGAGAGATACCTTATGAAAGTTCAACAATGAATAAGCACATTAGAACACATACAGAATATTTTGACTTGAACATTGTACAAGCCTGTGTCAATCTCTCAAATGAAAAATTCACTCTTATAATCGATTACCAGTTTACAAATTTGACATGGGCTTATTTCTACAATGCCATTTTTTTATTTTTGATGCCAAAACATTTTTATTAAGAAATCCTACTACACAGTTTGTAATTACTCAAACGGTAAAAAGGACAATTCCGCCTCTGCCAAGCTATCGTCTGTCACCTCCGCCATTTAAACAAATATTGTAATAATTTTACTTTATAGTTTGTAACACATTTTTAAAAGACGTTTCAAAATAATGGCTCCGTGTTTCTTGCCCGTTCTTCCCGCAGTGGCTCTATATATATATATATATTGCTGAACGTGGCAGTATAATGTAGAATATTTCAATATTAAAATTTGTAAATGACCGTCATAAGAACGTCATAAATGCCTAAATTGAATGAATTGTTTTTAATTTTACATTGAAATATTCAATTCCTCTTCGCAGTATTTTGCTAGTAAGCTGTAGTTTTATATTTTTTGATTTCCTAAACAAAGTGTTATAATAGTGTTTTATAACTAGTTGTACTTAAGACTTAGTCAACCTGTAAGGTAAGGGCACAGCAAATGTTTGAGAGAACTGTTGACTTATTTTAATTTTAATAGTAATATAATTTAATTTATCTATTTAAATTTTTGTTAACCTAATTAATATTGATTGTATTCTGTAATTAAGTTTTCATTGTCAAGAATTCATTTGTCGAAAGTAACCTAATATGTCTAATACTCGTCTAAGCTTTTAAATAAATAATTTTAATCTATATTCTTTTTTCAGTATAGTTGCAATACCTTGTTCAATGGACTATTATTTAACATTTGTATTCTTGATGGCCCGTGGGGTGCCGAGTTAGAATTGCACCTCCCCATATCATCCCGTGGGTGTCGTAAGAGGCGACTAAGGGAAAAATACTGGAAGGTGGTCAGCAGCGCGTTCTGAAGAACTGCCAACTTTCACTGTGATTCCCAAGACGCCTGCCAAGCGTGGGGATTATGGCAAATACCCCCTCAATACGGAACGTTGTGTTGAGCAGTGGACTATCCGGCTGTTACAGTACAGTACAGTACATTCTTGATGGTAGTTGGAGTAAGAATTTTGTATTGCGAGTATCATAGATGTGTGTTACTTGTGATTTGAAATGAGCCTTATTTTTATATACTACAAAAATATATAAATCGTAGATGTTTATGGAAGGTATAACAAGTTTTTTTTTTGGGAAAATGGTTGACATGTTTTCTTTTTATCTAAATGTAATTGCATTATAAATAGCTCAGTCGCTTTCACACTCTTTCCTCAGAGCAACACTCCGTGTGTTTGCCAGGAATAAGCATATTACTTACTGTATAAAGTGAGTAGGTACTATGCTTATGTATGTATATATAAGTTAAAAACCGCACACTATCAACTTTGTTAGTGCGTTTTTTAACTTAGTACTGCATTTTATTTCAAACAAAGTATTAAAGAAAATAGATTATTTTATTTTGCTGTATTGAGCGTGCGTTTCAATATACGTTTGCGTCTTTATTCATAAAAAAAAGCGTGAAATTGTTTACATTATTATTTTTTCCCAATTGTTTTATAACTTACTTTGTGATATATTTCCATGTATGATCTAAATCTACTTTAAATATATTCAAGATTATTTCTAGGTTGTGGTCATCTAGCCACTCAATATTATTTTTATTTTGTTTTGTTTTAGAAAACTATGGCCAATTTTTTATTAGGAGTTTAGTAGTTTCTGAACGTTGAGAAAATAGGGTTCGCCATTGCAGCAGCCCTTAAAAATGGTTTTGTTCACAGTTTCTAAATGAGATATATAAATATAAATAGCTGTTTTTAGTATTTGTGGGTATAATATATATACATACACTGAAATTACATATTCCTAACTGGATTTCGTAACAAAAATTAGTTCTAGACGATGACACCCAGCATTCTTTCCAGAATTTCTATTTCAATCATCTTTTGGTTAACAGTCTACAGAAAATATTTAATTCACAGGTTTATAACTAACGCCTTTGACGAGTGAGAGACTGGTGATAGACTGATGGGCAGACAGACAGCGGATTTTTAATTCAGCTACGTTTTGACATTTGGGTACATAAACCTAATTGAAAACGTAAGGACTCAAAATTACTATTCTTCCATCTGTTCTAAAATTATCGGAGGTAAAACAAAAGTTTCACACGCTCAGTAAATAATTATGAAGATGTTTTTCATTAAATAACTAATCTATTGCATCGTCGCATGTTTAAAAATCCACGATCCGCTCAATTTTCTTAAAAGACTCATCCAAACCTACATTTAAATACCTATACATAATAATTATGTAACATTCGAAGGAAACAAATAAAATTTCAACAAAAATCAACCAACTTTTAACATAAAATATGCATTGTTAAGGATAACTCAAATACTACTCGTCAGATCTCACTCAAATTTCAATGGGACCACAAACATCAAACACAGCTTTCGAATGTAAAAAAAACATCAAAATCGGTTGTGCATGGAAAGAGTTATGATAAAACATAAAATAATTACAGTCAAATTGAGAAACTTCTGCTTTGAAACAAGTTCTAGTAGAATATTAACAAAACTCTTACCAACGAGTCCAACACAATTTTCAACAAGATGACATGCTAATATTTTTTTTATTTTTTCTTTCATGTTCAAATAAATCCAATTTATCGAACAACTGAACGTTACTTGTGACTAAACGATCGAGTGCCTTGTTCGATTTTTAAATTAATTTTACTTCCCTAGAGTACGAAATCGACCTCCCAAAGTCCGAGTCAATACGCCGCCTACTTTCAGAGCACCAGTAATGAAATTGTGTGTATTTATGTGGAACTTCTTTGTTTCCTCTATCTTTTTTGTCGATATTGAAACAAAGTTCTAAGAATCTTTTGTATATCTACTTCCCTAGGAATCGCCAAGAATTTGTCCATTGTGAATCAATTTCATGTATGCGTATTCTAACATTCAGAACATTACGTAAAAATGAGATAAAAGAAGTATTAATTACCTACGTTTACTGTGTGTCCTACATACTACTAGGATTTCTATTTTTTTACAAACAAAAAAGTAGCTAAATCACATATATATTTTATAAATAAAAAACAGACTGGTCAGCACTGTTTATGATAATTCTTATTCAAATGTCTAAGAGTATCTCTCATAAATATTTATACGATACAATTTTCTAAAATAATTTCTTACCATTTCGTAGAACAAAATATCAAACAAAATAATATAACATCTCCAATTTTACCGAATCTGTTCGTTATCACAGAATACATATCTCTTTATATGAGAAATATCTTTTCTAGCGACGATAAAATAAGAAGCAGAGACCAATCTATTTTACGACTATGCGCTTCTTTCGTTTATCGAAAAGCTATTCCACCCTATGCCATCCTTTTTGTTACGTAAGTAGTTTTTTATACGGCAAATATATAAGGAAAAATGTATACGGTAGAATTATAAATATGTACATTTCTGCCCCAGCCTCCCCTTTACGCTGCCACCTACGCTTACTACAGCAACAGGTCAACAGGTATGGCGAAATCAGCCGCCATTTTTTCATAAACACCATGAAAAAATGTATAAATTACACAAAAAAATCGTTTAAGACCAAACTGGCAATAAACACTTGATTGATAGAGAAAATAACGAACCAATCACAGGAGTCAATTATTTAAATTTAGAAATTACAATTCGATTTTTAAAACGGAATACGGAAAATCACTCCGTACGCGTTCGAAAGCTTCAACCGGCTTGCACGTACTGAATGTTGGTAGCAATGCGCAGGTTCGAACTAAATTGTTCAGGAGCGACTATTATTTCGAGACCTCCCGCCCTTTTCTCTCGCACCATAAACACTAAAACAAAGGGGTGGCTGCGTACATTTATAAGGGTCTTCAAGGCTGGTGTTCCCGGCGAAACGCACTAGCGATTTGCAGTTGACAATATAGACCAAGCTCTTGAAGCTACAGTTGGTTTCCTATTTTTTTCTTGTGAGTGGATAATTCTATTGCTTTCGAGGTGTTACTACTTGACTTATGAATTAAATAATGACCTATATTAGAGAAAAAGGGTTAAGAGAGCTGTGCTGGGTATGCCAATCGTGATTTTGTGTTGATTAAAATATGGCATAGGTTTACAGTATTTTCCGAAAGGTATTTTGAAGCGCTCGTAGTGAAGTTTGCTTAGCCGATCTTAACCGATCAGCTAAGTTAATCAGCATCCGCCACGGTCTTGACATGGATGGCTGACCAGTAGTGGCATTACTACTGAGCGTGCACGTGCTTCGGAGGGCACGTTAAGCCGTCGGTCCTGGTTGTTGTCTTAGGATGGCAGTCGTTATAGCATGGTGGTAGGGCATAAATAAAAATAGGTATAAAAATATATTTTACAAAATGTTGCATACCTTGTTGCTTATTGCTGTTGGTTCGTGCCAACTTTGCAGCAAATTATTGATGTCCATTTGTTAGGGTAGGTCTGGTTTGCGTACTACCTGTTAGCGTGGTTGTAGAAAACTATAAAAAATATATAAATAGGGTCGAATGAGAGTAGCAGTGCAACTAATTTCAAAATGTTTTTTTGTGGCTGATTGGTTAGTCTTTGTATAATATCTCACCTGATGGTAAGTGATGATGTGGTCAATGACGTTCAGGCTAACCTAGACCTTACTGGCTCTCAAGGACAGCTGCCGAAACTCACCGGGCTTGGCGACAGATTTTCTATTTGAGGGTGGTAGCTAGTAATTCGAAAAATGCCCTACCACCGACGGCTTAACGTGCCGTCCGAAGCACGGAAGCGCTCAGTAGTAATGTCACCATCGGTCACCCATCCAAGTCATGACCGAGGCGGAAGTTGCTTAACTTTGCTGATCAATTCAGAACGGCTAAGCAAACTTCGCTGCGAGCGCTTCAAAAAATGTATATAATATTTAGAGAGGCGCGCTTTCTAAATGGAAAGTTAACTACTGAAGTACAAGACAAACAACTTAAAAACATTAATTTGGCCTTATTTGTTTAAATTTGAACTAATTAGACATAATTCTGTTATGCACCACAAATGAAACTAAAAGAAGTCCCTAATATAAAATATTTCCTATTTCATTTGCTAAGTGCAAAGTGATATGACACTGCAAATATTAAATTTATTTTGAGCTATTGCGGGTAGTTTTAAGCAAATTAAGCAGTCTTCTAAATTGCAGCTAACTAACTTGACATAGGATTGAACAAAAACATTAAAATTAGGCTTATCGTTTTTGTGTTATACAAATTTAGATTTTAGCATGAACAAAAACAATTAAACTTTCATACTTAATTTTAGTTTGTGGTGGATAGAAGAGTTACCACTATTGTCATTATTGTCCCTGAAGGGGTACGCAGAACTTTCCAATCACAGACGTGTTGTCAGAGAAGATTTGAATCCATGTAATAAGAACGGCTGTCTTAGCAACTGTGCTACCGTGGATCACTCGACTGAGCCGATTATTTTTTCTCTAATAGTATTATTTTCCACCGTCGTGGGGGATGATACGCAGTCATCAACTGGACTATACTTCATCTGATTGAAAGAAGTATTTGTAATTTTCGCTTAGCACGCAAAAGTGCTGGTAATCATATTTAGAAATATGGAAGGGTAGCGACATCATTCAAATTTTCATCACATTTTTTTTATTGTCTATAGGCTAGTCTTTGACGACTATCTCACCTGATGGTATGTGATGACGTGATCAAAGATGTTGTTCTGGCTAGCCTAGAATTACTGGCTCTAAAGGAAAGCTGCCGGAACACACCGGTAGGTGCTTGGCAACAGATTTTCTACTTGAGGGTGGTAGCTAGCCAGGCGGGCATTCGCAAAATACCCTGCCACCACGCAGCCTACCCTACCATCATCATAATCAACACATCCACCGTTGAACAAGGCCTCAACCATTGGGAGGATTTGCCAAATCCCCACGCTTGGCAGTCTTGGGATCACAGTAGAAGTTGTCGGTTCTTCAGAAAGTGCTGCTTCTCAACTACTGGTATTATTTCTTTAGTCGATAGTCACGGGAAGAAATAAAGGGATGATATTCTAACCCGGCACTTCACAGGAGATTATTCAGAGATTTAAGTATTTGAAAAGCACTTATTTCAACTTCGATTGGTCTGATTTTCGTAGTGGCTGGAAACAGGCTGCAATTTGGGTCTTATAAGGGCATTAACAACTTTCATACCCACGATTATTAAATACATATATTTTTACCTCACAAGCTCGGAAAGGTATTGTTTATCATACGAACTCTGCGTATCAAAGTGCTTTTTATCCGCTAGCGTGGAAAAGGTTTTTTAAATTCGAACCTCTATAAAAGTTCCAGAAAGACTAAGAACATTTCAAAGTTCAGTTTTTATTGTAATGCGTAAAGATTTAGTGTTTAATTATAGTTTTCTCCCCCTTTAGCAAGCGGATTCATGCGGGCATTCGGAACAGTCATGCTCACGAAAATTTGTTGGTAAGCGGTGGCATCGTGTGTTGGGTCGCCCTCTTCCCTCTAAAATGGTTGAGGAGGATGATGGCTGGCACGCGAGTCAACTCGTGAACATGCTGCTTGAGGACACTGGTCCGTTTGGAATGCCTTTGCAAATCTGTTTGCTACTATTTAGTAATAGTATATTCCTTAAAACTGTGTTACCCCATTAAGTATGTAAGAATGTTCCCCATAGTAATGTAATTACTTCAAAAAATTCTCGGTTAGCTTCAAAAATGCCACGGACCCCGGAGTCTAGTGAAAATGAAGAACCAAATAAAAAAATAATAATAAATACTTTTAAAAGTATCCTAAAAAATATTAAATATTATTTAAATAAAACACTTAAAAAAGCATAAAATTATATATCTAGTGACAATTCCGCCTAATTTTCCTGTTATCTACGTGACGTCACAAACATCACAAAGCCTAACCGGAAGAATACCCGACTAGTTTCGCTTCTAAACGAAGCATCTTCAGGAGGTCTTGACTTACCGAGCGCACGATCGAGACATCATGTCTCGAATTGTCACTAGATATATAACTTTATGCTTTTTTAAGTGTTTTATTTAAATATTATTTAATATTTTTTAGGATACTTTTAAAAGTATTTATTATTATTAAATATGGATTTCCGCAAAGTAACGCCTGAATCTATCCATTATCAAATAAAAAAAAAAGTTCCAGAAAAACTTATTAACATACTACCCATTTTAGTCATTTAATTTTTAGTATAAGGTAACAAACGCAAATTTACTACATTATTTGAGCTGTTTTTCTTGCGCCAAGCATTTTCCTCCCTGAAGTGAGGTGAAAAATTCTGTGTTACTCTCAGCAATTAAGTGATTTGCATCTCGTACCTTTTAAGCCTTCGGTACGCTCAGGATTTTATTAGAACCACTCGCTTTGAACTTTCTTCAATTCTAGAATCCTTCGTTTCCTCAGGTTACTCCCAATCAAATTACTCACGCCAAATAACAATTTTGAAGCCGCGTAATGTTTCAGGTTTTTTTTTATTTATTATGACGGAACAAGCACGAGGCCCACCTGATGTTAAGCGGACTAACCTCTGCCTATAACAGATGCACTTCGTCACAAGTCACGAATTGCACTTCGCCCGTCACTCAATCTCATGTGCCTGTAATTTCACTGGCTCTCAAGGACTGCTGGCTGCTGATTTTCAACTTGAGGTTGGTAGCTAGCCAGGCGGGCTTTTGCAAAGTGCCCTACCACCATGCTGTAACGACTGCTATCCTAAGACAATAACCGGGACCGACGGCTTAACGTGCCCTCCGAAGCACGGAAGCGCTCAGTAGTAATGCCCAACCAGCGGTCACCCATCCAAGTCATGACCGCGGCGGACGTTGCTTAACTTTGCTAATCGATTCAGAATGGTTATGCAAACTTGGTTACGAGCGCTTTTTTTCCCGGGTCTTAAACTATTTCCATACCAAATTTCATTCAAATCGGTTTAGTAGTTTTGGCGTGAAAGCGTAACAGACAGACAGACAGAGCTACTTTCGCATTTATAATATTAGTACTGATTTCATATTTTTTGTTACTTTTCTCAATGTACATATTTAAAACTCTATACAAAAGGAGCGCGGTGCGGTTCAGCGTTGTCGCGTTGGCCGCACTTACCTCGGAGTGGGCATTGTCTTTTACTATGAGACACAAAATTTAATGAGTGTCAGACAGTACTAGAAAACTTCATGTTTTTTTCTTAAAGATGTGTTAGGTTTTTAGTAAAGTTGTAGAACTAATGTTGTATGTTTCTTAAACGGAAGTGGTCTGAAAAAGGTTGTGAGCATTTTTCCAATGACCCAGTTATATAATGTAGGTTGTCTTAATGATTTTTTTGTATTGGCTGTAGTGTTGTATATAGTTCGTAGTATTTTGGTAATATACGCATACCGCTGATTTAAAGAAAATTTGAAACTGAAGCAGTGATAGCTCAGTGGCTTTGGCTATGGACTGCCGCGCAGCAGGTCCATGGTTCGAATCCCGCCGCGGGCTTGAGTTTCACCGCATGTTGAAAGGGCATTTTTGCAAATGCCCGCCTGGCTAGCGACCACCCTCAAGTTGAAAATCTGTCGCCAAGCACCTAACGGTGTATTCCGGCAGCAGTCCTTGAGAGCCAGTTATTCTAGGTTAAGCCTGTTAACATCTTCGACCACATCATCACTACCCATCACGTGAGATTGTGGTCAAAGGCTAACCTAACAGCAATAAAAAATAAAAAAAAAATATTTATATATATGTATATTTACGAAATTCACAATTAACAAGACCCAAATATGCAGGTCTGTCCAAGTATATAATTTGTGTGAGTAAAAACCGATAAAAACAAAATATAATACAGACATCCTTCAGATCCCCCGAGGATGAAAAATGGACAACGTTTTCCGACATTTCCTTTGTTTACCTTTTTGCTGCTGTCGCAAATAAGTTACAACGTATTCAAGGAAATATATATATTGAAAACAAAGGCATACACAATGCCTACGACGGCTACGATGGCATATTATGGGTTACGAGTCCTTCGTAGACAGGTCTACGGTAAGTCGTAGGACATATTACGCACTCTCATATAACCTAGTATTGCGCATTATCTAAAAGTGAACCTTTGTTTTTTTTTTGTTAGTGGCGTCATCCTTATACCCATATTATATAAAAAGTATTAATTATTAAGCATATAACGCAATTTCATTTTACTTACTTCGATGACATAGATACTTTTTCCAGTTATTTTGAACGTGAACCAGTTTTAATGAAATTTCAATCGGATCAATCTCAAAGTTCATTCTGATAAAAAAAAAGTTTTTTTTTGATTAGTTCATTAATGACGATGAGCAGTGCAAGTTCCGTAGTATGGCTCGTTAAATTATCGAATCGCTATGATCGATAAATTTGACGAATCGCATCGCCCATTGCAAGTATGATACTGTTGGCGATAACTCATAGCGAATGCTTACGATCGTGAAATTCTGGACAGTATGTCGATTATTACGAAATGGTTACTTCGAAATTAGACTGTTTTTGCACAGATTATTAAAACTGTTTATTTACTAAGGAAATGAGTTTTTCTGAAATGAATTACAATTAAAGCATTTTTTAGATAAAACAAATATTTACGGTATGTTTTTGTTGAATACAACAAATTATAGAAAATAGTAACTAAATTAAAAATTTCTCAGTATCCGATTGAAATTAAAACAAAGACAAAATAATGGATGATAGCTGACTGAAGCTATCTTCCAGGCACATATGGTTTTATAATTTTTTTTTTTTTATCATCGTTATTATTATTTTTCAGCGTACCTATTCGTAAACCAATGATAAATCTCAAAATACTTCTGCCCGCTGCAAAAGATATAAACAAACACAATGAAAAGTCCGAGTGAAATATATTTAATATTGTTCTTGTCCTAATTAACAAAATTAAAAGATGTAAAGAAAATTTTGTGAGAACATTTAAAAACCAATTTAGTTAGGGACAATAGTTTTTTTTGTCTTTTTCTGACATTCTATAGTTCAGAAATACAGTTAAATACTAAGTTAAGCAAATGCCTATAACTATTCCTTTAAAGAAATTTAACATATACTAAAACAAGAATTTTATTTTGTATTTTGTATAACTACTTAGGTATTTAGTTTATGTAATGTGTACGGGTAAGACCGTGAGATTGCGTCCTTCTAATATCGTTCTCAAAGCGTTGCATGAAGGGCGAGAACAATATATTTCGATATTCGAAATAGATTCCTAATGCACTCTTCCGAACATAGAGATATAAATTGCTTTCTCTTTTCTGTGCTTCCGAAAGTCCGATAGGTAGGCTTGTTAGCATCTGTCAACCTCTTCCCTGCAGCATTTGCACAGCACCGCTCTGTTTTCAATAATAAAAGGTACCCAAAAGTAATTTTAAAAGTTGTATCCTTTATATCGAGCTTCTTTTTAAGCCTGACAAAACAATCGTTTAAATCTAGAAAATAGACGATCTCAGACGTCGTTTTAAGTTCCATGGTACTACTAGGGATATAGTCAAAATGAGTTAAATTTTAACGATTTTACCAATCGCTAAAGAATGATGGCGACTATACTGACCCAAATAAACCAGGAAACGTTTATGAATGTATTAGGTATTGTATTAATTGTCATTATATTTAACATTATTTAAAATTGTTTGTATATTTTTAAAAGTAGGGATTCTTGAGTTATTTGAAAATAATTTATATCATTTGTACATAGATTGGGTACAACAAGCAAAATGATTCCAAGCCAAAATAACGAAAAAAAAATTCATGTTCATTTTCTGTTAGTGACAGTCAGTAGTGATGGATGACATTGACATTTTCATACTCTCAGCAGTGAGCACTTTTAGTACTGTTGGCGGAATTCGGACCGTACTCTTACTGATCTGTGATAGAAATGCCGCTGAAAAAACGCCGTTACTGGTCTATCGACTTCGTGACGATGCGTGCAATTATCGCTATGTTTTAGACGCGTGTTTGGTCTGATAATATATATATCGTAATAAAGCACTAGCTCAGGCTTAAAATTCGTAAAAACTATGACGATATGTATAAATAACTTCCTGCCAGTCCCATCTATTCAATACTATGGCAGATGTTATAGGAAGGTAAACCTCTAAATATTATTTTCTTCCGACTCCTAGGTACTCAATCCAATTCACATTTTCATTCTCAAATCTTTGATTATCAGTAATGAAAAGTATTGGACTGAACGCCACATGTTGTTTATAAAAATGTCGCTGCAGGTTTTATGTAGAACTGATAGGTTGTCAAATTGACCACTTATTTCACTCGATGGTAGGTGACAATGTGGGCAAAAATTTAGCTAGGTTAACCTATATTTACTTACTCTCAAGGACAGCTTCCGGGACATACCGTTAGGTGCCTGTCGACAGATTTTGTACGAAATATGGTAGCGGATATTCTCAAAATGCCCTACCGCCATGCTATAGTGACTTCCATCCTAATACATCAACCAGGACCGACGGCTTAACATGCCTTCCGAAGCACGGAAGCGGTCACTAGTAATATCACTAGCATTCACGCATCCAAGTCATGACCGCAGCGGACGTTACTTAGTTAATTAATTAAGATCGACTAAGCACACTACGAACGCTACATAATAGGAAAATGAAAATTCAACTTAAAATGAACATACAACCGAATAGTGAACCTCCTGTTTTTTGAAGCTGATTTATTAATTACACGTTATCGCTAACAAAACGCAGGTCAACTAAAAACATAATTTTGGCTTTGCTTCTAACTACTTGAGAATACTTTCTTTTGGTGTATATCTGCTACCGCACGCGGATAGTGAAAGGAGTTTTGGTAAGGAGCCTTGTTATCCGGTTAATGTACAGCAACACCCGACTCGAACCGACGTGAATGGTGTCTTGCGGCACATTAGGCTTATAATATTTTCTTTCATTGCCTTTTATGATATCCAACAAAAGAGATATGGAACATGCCTGATATTCTTAAACCGGGAAGTGTACATTTGTACAACATTGGTGTGACTTAGATCGCAAAATACAAAACCGCTCCACGAATTCAAATTTTCTATTATATTGATAACTGTAAAAATATTACATATCTGTTAATTTTTTTATACAGGGTTATTGGTAATATGCTAGAAACCTCTTAGGGTTGACATCTGCTAGTTCTAACAAACATTTTTAGATAAAACATTTTTTCGTTTTGAAAATTTTTTTTTTTAAAATATTTTGTAATTTTTTTTCGTATTTTTTATGTTTTTTTGACGGAATAAGTACGAGGCCCATCTAATGTTAGTAGTCTCTTGTGCCTGTAATGTATTATTTCATATTTTTTATAACCTTGCTCGATGTAAATATTCAAAACTCTATTCAAAGGGAGCACGGCGCGGTCCAGTGTTGCCGCGGTGAACGGTCTTGGCTCGTAGTAGACATTAAAACACAAAAAATATATAAAAAAAAAAAAAAAATTCAAAACCAAAAAAAAAAAATATCTCTAAATGTTTGTTAGGACTAGCAGATGTCAACCCTAAGAGGTTGTTAGCATATTACCAATAACCCTGTATATCCTAGTTGAAAAATTATGAAGATCAAGATATTTTGCTGGTTTTATTAAGAGACATTTACTCATATATTGAAAATGTACAAAACGCTGTATTTTTTTCAATATCGGCAATTGGTTTACTGTTAGTACATAATATTATTTAGCAAAGCAATTGTAATAATTGTATTTGCGTATTTTATAATATATAGTTTACTGCTAATCTAGATCTATGCATTATAATAAAAACAAAATCTATGAATAGACAGAGAAGAATTTGCAACATCGAGCTTCTACTCGTATGTTATATACAAAAACTTCAAAATATTGTGTACGTATGTACTAACTTTCGGTAAATGACAATAAATATCTATTACTAGCGGCTCGACCCGGCTTCACACGGGTACCTACTTAACAACAAAATAAAAAAAATATGCACTTCTACAGAAAATATTAAAACATTTTAAAAATATACAACAGCCTATGTTCATCAGGTATAATTTAGAATTATAAAGGTGAAATAATATTTTAAATTGGTCCAGTAGTTTTCGAGTTCATTCGTAACATGCAAAAATACAAATCTTCCCTCTTTATTATATTAGTGTAGATCGGTGTCACTACTAAATAAACTAAAGGCCCGTTTTTACATTCATTAGTGTTTAGTAATTGGTACCTAAAGATATTTAGACAGCTATTGATTAGTGTTTAGGAGCGCAATTTAGGAAGTTATTTAGGAGTTCTATTGTTTTGCGGGTAAGCAGGATCTTCCTTCACGTTCATTAGTACAGGCGTTTGTTTGCAGATAGTAGTTTGTAGCACAAATCGTCGGTAGTATGTACTAGGTACTTAATTATTATGTATGTAATTATACGACATTATTTATGTATCTATATCGAATGTGTTATGCATAGATCGTTATAAATATATATTTACATACATTAATATTTATTATGTATTGTGATTTGCTAACATAATTATGAACTTTTATGATGTAGGTAGTTTACGTTTAATTTATTTAGTGTACGATTATTTCTTGGGTACGAAATTAAGATTCTGTATTTTTATTATAATTGTTATGTATAGACCTCCCTCCATATCTATTTATATATATATATTTAAGGTTTGTCTGGAAGAGATCGCTATCAGAGATAATATCCCCCATTGTCACACCTACTCTAAGTTATTGTGTTTTAAGTTTGTAATGTGTCAATAAAGTGTTATCTATCTACTTTATACTAAATAATAGTTTAATGGAGCGAAGATATAACCTATCAATTTGTGCACACAAATAAAGTACGCATGCCTACAATGTTATGAACTATTATACATTACACACGAAATATTATACATAAACGAATTATTGTATTCGTCTATTTCCGATACCCACCACTGCATTTAATATTTCTTTAAAAATTGCCAACGCAATTGTTCGTATAGTTTAAATCATTAGCATGCCTAATTTTGGAGAACTATACTGATCTACAAAACCTAACAGCTAACAATATAAGACGCTACTCGCACTAAACAATTAGCTAATTACTCGCACTAAAGCTTTACTAATCACATCTACTAAACACTAATCAAAGTGCAAATGAGCCCTAAGATTTTCCATATTAATATGTCACCATTACACATAATGCGATTGAGTAATCCGAAAAACCATAGAAATAAAACCGATGCGCTGATGTAAGACCACTACAAAATATCTCCTTGCTTTTGCCAGCCGGGGTCGCCATGGCAACGAACATCGATTGATGATACCGTCCACCTGTCCTTTTCACACCTTAGCCGCTAACTATCTCTCTATTTCACTCTAACCCGTATTATTCAAAGTTGCCACTTGAAGGTTACCTCTTCCGAATGTTTTTGTTGGAAATTGAGATCGACACTTCTGTTCTACGTTCTTTGTAAAAGTTTTAACGTGTTAAAAGTTTGAGGTTCCGTCTGTTTTCTGTCTACTGGAGCTTAGAAAGATGGATTTTCACAGCTTGAACTATGTATGTAATGTATAGCTGCTTCAACTGTTTTGCTGGTGGGTGCATTAAAACACTGCTTTGGGACCTATACATACTGAGTTTCGCCTTCGAGTCAGACAAATTATTGTATTTTTACAAGAAGTTTTTTTTTTTATTGCTGATAATGACCTATCACGCCTTTGACCACAATCTCGCCTGATGTGGTCGAAGGTGAAAGCAGGCTTAACCTAGAATTACTGACTCTCAAGGACAGCTGCCGGATCACACCGTTAGGTGCTTGGCGACCGATTTTCAACTTGAGGGTGGTCGCTAGCCAGGCGGGCATTCGCAAAAATGCCCTTCCACCATGCGGTGAAGCTCAAGCCCGCGGCGTGATTCGATTCATGGACCTGCTGCGTGGCAGTCCGTAGCCAAAGCCACTGAGCTATCACTGCTTCAAAAGTTTACCTATGTTTTCAGTGTTCATGTATGTATGTATGTTTGTGAGTTACTTTATTCCACCATAATTTAGTTTTAACTGATTTAAATGTATGTTATATTGTTATATTTGTCTTGATAGCACAATTGATACTAGTTACATAAAAAAAATACTAGTTGGAGAATTTTAGACGCAATGTTGCGAGATAAAAATTTGTTTTTCTACTAAACACTTTGAGTAGGTAAGAAAATTAAAAAATTACGGAGGAAAAATTATATTCATGTGAGGTATTCAATCTCGCGTCATCCAACCTTTAGCCGGGGTATGCTCTGACCGTCTGAGCAAACATGACAATGAACACGCGTTATTGCAAACATAAATAAATTAAAACATTTAGAAGGGTGTAAGATGAAGGGTTTTAAAAACGATTCCATAAATTTAAATAACTTTGAATTTCAATGGAACGATAAAGCGTTTAACCAAAATAAATATATTGCATTCGGGTTTTTTATTGCTTTAGTTAATTTATACTTATTTAATAAACAAATTTTAAGTATTAGTTAGCAGTCTGGCAGTAGGTTAGCCCCTTATTACTTGAGATAAAAAACATTACAGATAAAAACGTAAAGTTTACTTTTAAATATATCTTCCTATTCAATCAGAAAAAACAGGTATGTTGTATGTTATTTATTCTATTTACAGTGTGCAAAGTTATTTAACTGGCCCCCGCAAGTGAATTTTGGTAACGTTGTAAACAAATGTTTTTAGAATTTGGTAACTTTATTATTTTTAAACGACTACCAAAAAAGGAGGAGGTTTGCAATTCGTCTGTATTTTTTTTATGTGTGTTACCTCAGAACTCTGGACTGGGTGAACCGATTTTGAAAATAGTTTTTTGTTTGAAAGGTGATGCTTGTCGTTTGGTCCCATTTTAAGTTTCATCAAAATCGGCTTAGCCGTTTTTGAGTTACACTAAAATACCTGAAAAATATTTACCTATCTTTATGATATAGTCGTTAACAATGAATCATAATCGATCCCGTAAGTAGCAAGGGTCACTAAAAAGTGTGAATTTATTTTTTTGCAAAAAATGGAACCGTCTTCAACACCCAAAAGTGTAAAATAACTTGTCGAAGTCGGTACCATGCGAACAGTATTGTGATAATAGGTACTTTTGAAGTATCATGGTAACTACTTCAACAAGTTATTTTACACTTTTGGATGTTGAAGTCGGTTTATTTTTTTGCTAAAAATGTTTTTACTTTTTGTATGTGTTTTTAATCTTTTAAGTGTTAACTTTGGCCTTTATTTTCAGTACACCGATCCTTTATGTTACGACATCCAAAACAACGTTTTGAATTCGGGACTACTTTATTTCTTGTAAAAGTCAAAATCATTTATTAATTTTAGTCATTGTTGGTGATTTTATGGTACAAAAAGATGTCGCGATTCATTGTATAAAAAATATCAAGACATCGCGTAACTACCTGCGATAAATACAAGAATTTGAATAACGACTACGCCGTAGATTCTCCGTAGGCTTTGTTACGAAATGTAGCACTTTAAGGAGCTTTGTGGCAAAGGTCTAGGTTCATATTTCCCAGAAAAGTCCGTATTTGCTATTCATAGAATATAAGGACGGTTTAATATCTGCTTGTAATAGGTCGTAACAGGTGTTTAGGTAATTGAGCTGAATAAGCATAGTGCTGAGGAGTAGGTTACTATTGCACCTAAGTTAAACCCTGAATAGGCGTAGTCATAATAAATTTAGGCAGTATACGCGTCGACATATTACAATCCTCACAGAAGGAAAATTCAAGTTGCATGTGAAAAATATTTTGATTGAGAAATCATACAACAAAGTTTGTGATTACTTAAACGACAAAGATGCTTGGAAAGTTCCGCCTCTGCCAATAAGCTATCACCTGTCACCTTCGTAATTTAAACAAATATTGTACTAATCGTATTATATTGTATAATATATTAAAAGATGTTTAAAAGAATGGCCCCGAGTTTCTTGACCGTTCTTCTCGCGGCTCTATAATTTTTTTTGCTGAACGTGGCAGTACAATGTAGAATATTTCAATATTAAAATTTGTAATTGTCCTTCATAAGAGCGTCGTAGACGCCTAAATTCAATAACTGATTTTGATTTTGAATTTGAATTTCGACCCTTGTAATATAAATAAATATAACAGCAGGATTGACACAATAGATAAACCTAGCAAGACTAGAGAAATATTTATTTTATTGAAATTAGAACAAAGATTATACTAGGTAGGTAGATACATGTTAATGTCATAATCATCATTGTAGGTAGGAACCTGTGGTAACATACCAACCTGTAGTTGATTGGTTGCAGAAGCCAAAACCAATGGTGTTACGGACGATAACATGCCTAGGTTGTTATAAGTAGGGCTGAGATTCAGAGACATTTGTGTAAGACGGTCAAAGACCAGTCTTAGCCTAGCGTCGGCTAAGCCAATCTTTAAATTTCATATTCAGAGATATAGTCTGAGTCCTACTTACCTTGCTCTTTGTTTAGATCACAATCTAGTATCTATGGCACATTTTTCACTTATGGAACGTTTACCGGTTCTTGTTTATCTGTGCATCCGATATAAAAAGAAAAGGACAAGAACAACAGTATATAAAATGTGATTGGAGTGAGTGAAACACAATAAGTGCCTTTTTTTCAATTTACGAAAAAAGTTCCTGAAGAATTTTTTGCACCAAACGCCTCAGTGTCTCACTTGGCGGCGCCACTCCTGCTTTGAGACAGGCTAAAGTAGTCGATTTCCACTACTTGGTTTAGCATAGCACACGCTAAGTTTAAGTGCTGTACTAGAGGTCTCTGAATACAATTATGAGGCTGAGCATTACATTTTGCCGGATTAAAGCATTCGTTCACGCTTAGACTTGTCTCTGAATCTTAGCCTTAGTGTCTACTTGTATTTAATTTGGGTTAGACCAAGAATGCTGCCCTGGCTCACGCCAGAACAGGTCAAATAAGGATCTGAGCGGCAGTTTCCCAGCTGCACATACTGTAGCCGGTTCGCAAAATAGCTAGCAAATGTTTTAACAAATTTGGAGTGAAGCGAAGTGAAGCACGTATATCAACAGCGTAAGCAGTTTTTTATTACAGCTAATTAACTAAGCCTGGTAAGTGTTGATATATTAATAGCTGAGCAAACAGGGTCCTATACTCTCGTGCTGAACCAAAAAAACGTGCTAAAGCAGCGCCTCAACTAGAAAACACCCTCCTTTGTTTTAACTTTAAAATAGAATGAAAGGCAATCTAGGCAGCAATTTTATAGGTGATATTGCCAAGGCAACCCTCTAGGTTTGTGGTTTTAACCTAGGTGGACGGTATTAAGGGCAGTTGCGGTTGGCTGGTTTATTCCTGACGGTAACGGATGAGCGATCCTAATGAAATTTGACGGCAACTAGAGTCCGAGCAAACTTTGCTGTAATATAGATACTTATATCGTATTACTGTCTTGATTATGTGTGTTTGAAAACGCTGCATTGGCATTTGAAGGTCCTAGATTTAATTTATGGGTCGGCAGGTTATTGGATTTTCCTGAAAATTAAATTTTCAGTAACTGTGCCTAGTCCATCTTTTCGCGACATCTTGTCATCAAAAGTCGAAATCATTTATTCAATTTAGGCGCCTACGATGCTCTTTTGAAGGTCAATTACAAATTCTAGTATTGAAATGTAATTGTACTGCCACGTTCAGCAAAAATATTTTTTATAGCCACTGCGAGAAGAACGGGCAAGACACTCGGGGCCATTCTTTTAAACCTCTTTAAACAATGTAATACAAACTATATTATACAATTATTACAATATTTGTTGACATTACGTAGGTGACTGGCAAGACAATGACTCATAACTTTAATTCTTGCTCTCGTTCTTCAATCATCGTATCGGGATGGAGCAACACCTATAGTTCAACTTGCGTTGTACTACAAACAAGACCAATATTGCAATTGGTTTTAAACTTGTAAATGATGACGCAGCCTTATAATTTTAATATTGTTAAGTTTGCAATAACGCTTGCTTGGCAGAGGTTGAATTGTCCATTGCATTTTTGTCGTTTAAGTAATCACAAACTGTGAAGTAAGATTTCTTTATCAAAATGTTCTTCACGTGCAACTTGAATTTTCCTTCTGTGAGCGTTGTAATATGTTTGGGAACTTTATTATAACACCGAAAACTATAACCTTAGAAGTATCTTTTATTTCTCTTTTTTCGAAGCGCTCGTAGCAAAGTTTGCTTAGCCGTTCTGAATCGATCAGCAAAGTTAAGCACGTCCGCCGCGGTCATGAGTTGGATGGGTGACCGCTGGTGACATTACTACTGAGCGCTTCCGTGCTTCGGAGGGCACGTTAAGCCGTCGGTCCCGGTTGTTGTCTTTGGATGGCAGTCGTTATAGCATGGTGGTAGGACATTTTGCGAATGCCCGCCTGGCTAGCTACCACCCTCAAGTAGAAAATCTGTCGCCAAGCACCTAACGGTGTGTTCCGGCAGCTGTCCTTGAGAGCCAGTAATTCTAGGTTAGCCTGAACAACATCTTCGACCACATCATCACTTATCATCAAGTGAGATAGTGGTCAAAGGCTAAACTATCGAGCATAAAAAAAAAAAAAAAAAACCCTTAGAGTGTAAAGACCAGAAGAAAGTTTTCAGTGGCGTCTAGTTAAAGCTTTTTACCTGTGGTGCTAGCATAAGCTCCATACGTGTAAACATCATATTTATGTACTGTATTTGTATATATGTATGTATTTTTGTATGTATATGTATATATTATGTAAGAATACATTTATTATCTATATTATATATTATATTGTAGATATTTATAAATATCAATACCATTAAGGATACTGTACACCGCCATCCCTTGTCAAAACTTGCTCCTCTCCAAAGGTTGTCTGGAAGAGATCGCTTTGAGCGATAAGGCCGCCTATTGTTCACTATTTGAAGCTAAATATTTTTAATTTTGGTATTGTTTAAGGTTTTCAATAAAGAGTTTATCTATCTATCTATTTCTAGGATGCACTGAGACGTGGTCCATGATTAACTTATTAACTTAATTATATGTATCATCTTCCTTCCATACCACTTCATCTGAGGTTAGTCCAATGTTTTCACAAGCAACAAAAATGGCACACAAAAACATATTATGATCGCTTCTCGTTTGTGAATCGGTTTTGTGCCCGGCTGCCTTCCGGATGTCAATCTTAATTAAGAATGCTCATGTTGGTAGCGCGACCGCCGTACTGTTTGGTTGATAAGGGTTCTCTTCTCAACCAAACGTCAATAATTGTAAAATAAATAAAATATTTAATAGGAAAAGTCTCACTCTAAGGCTGAGACTAATTTATTTCCAAAATGAGCCACATTTTTACAAAAAATGAAATGAAATAATATGTTAAAGTCGGCATCGTGCTGATTCAAGGACATTGAGCTCACACTGTCCTGGTCATGACTTCCACAAGCAATCATATTTTCATGTTTTAATATTGTTAAGTTTGCAATAACGCCTGCTAGGCGAATTACATTACAAAATTACAAATTTACGAGAGAAAAAATTATAGTCATGTGCGGTATACGAACCCGCGTCCATCCACCCCTTTAGCCAGGGTATGCTCTAACCAATTGAGCTAACATGACACAATGACTCATAACTTTAATTCTTGCTCTCGTTCTTCAACCATCGTATCGGGATGTAGCGAAACCTATAGTTCAACTTGCGTTGTACTACAAACAAGACCAATTTTGCAATTTTTTTTTTTTTTCAAAATGATGACGCAACCTTATAATTTTAATATTGTTAATTTTTTCTCTCGTAAATTTGTAATTTTGTAATATTTTCATGTGTATGTAACATGAAAATATTACAAAATTACAAATAAAAAAAATATAGTCATGTGCGGGATTCAAATTCCGCACGACTACAATTTTTTCTCTCGTAAATTTGTAATTTTGTAATATTTTCATGTTACATACACATGAAAATATTACAAAATTACAAATTTACGAGAGAAAAAATTGTAGTCGTGCGGAATTTGAATCCCGCACATGACTATATTTTTTTTATTTCTAATTTTGTAATGTAATTCGCCTAGCAGGCGATATTGCAAACTTAACAATATTAAAATTATAAGGTTGCGTTGATTTTGAAAAAAAAAAAAAAATGCAAAATTGGTCTTGTTTGTAGTACAACGCAAGTTGAACTATAGGTTTAGCTACATCCCGATACGATGGTTGAAGAACGAGAGCAAGAATTAAAGTTATGAGTCATTGTGTCATGTTAGCTCAATTGGTTAGAGCATACCCTGGCTAAAGGGGTGGATGGACGCGGGTTCGTATACCGCACATGACTATAATTTTTTCTCTCGTAAATTTGTAATTTTGTAATGTAATTCGCCTAGCAGGCGTTATTGCAAACTTAACAATATTAAAACATGAAAATATGATTGCTTGTGGAAGTCATGACCAGGACAGTGTGAGCTCAATGTCCTTGAATCAGCACGATGCCGACTTTAACATATTATTTCATTTCATTTTTTGTAAAAATGTGGCTCATTTTGGAAATAAATTAGTCTCAGCCTTAGAGTGAGACTTTTCCTATTAAATATTTTATTTATTTTACAATTATTGACGTTTGGTTGAGAAGAGAACCCTTATCAACCAAACAGTACGGCGGTCGCGCTACCAACATGAGCATTCTTAATTAAGATTGACATCCGGAAGGCAGCCGGGCACAAAACCGATTCACAAACGAGAAGCGATCATAATATGTTTTTGTGTGCCATTTTTGTTGCTTGTGAAAACATTGGACTAACCTCAGATGAAGTGGTATGAAAGGAAGATGATACATATAATTAAGTTAATAAGTTAATCATGGACCACGTCTCAGTGCATCCTAGAAATAGATAGATAGATAAACTCTTTATTGAAAACCTTAAACAATACCAAAATTAAAAATATTTAGCTTCAAATAGTGAACAATAGGCGGCCTTATCGCTCAAAGCGATCTCTTCCAGACAACCTTTGGAGAGGAGCAAGTTTTGACAAGGGATGGCGGTGTACAGTATCCTTAATGGTATTGATATTTATAAATATCTACAATATAATATATAATATAGATAATAAATGTATTCTTACATAATATATACATATACATACAAAAATACATATATATATACAAATACAGTACATAAATATGATGTTTACACGTATGGAGCTTATGCTAGCACCACAGGTAAAAAGCTTTAACTAGACGCCACTGAAAACTTTCTTCTGGTCTTTACACTCTAAGGGTTTTTTTTTTTTTTTTTTATGCTCGATAGTTTAGCCTTTGACCACTATCTCACTTGATGATAAGTGATGATGTGGTCGAAGATGTTGTTCAGGCTAACCTAGAATTACTGGCTCTCAAGGACAGCTGCCGGAACACACCGTTAGGTGCTTGGCGACAGATTTTCTACTTGAGGGTGGTAGCTAGCCAGGCGGGCATTCGCAAAATGTCCTACCACCATGCTATAACGACTGCCATCCAAAGACAACAACCGGGACCGACGGCTTAACGTGCCCTCCGAAGCACGGAAGCGCTCAGTAGTAATGTCACCAGCGGTCACCCATCCAACTCATGACCGCGGCGGACGTGCTTAACTTTGCTGATCGATTCAGAACGGCTAAGCAAACTTTGCTACGAGCGCTTCGAAAAAAGAGAAATAAAAGATACTTCTAAGGTTATAGTTTTCGGTGTTATAATAAAGTTCCCAAACATATTACAACGCTCACAGAAGGAAAATTCAAGTTGCACGTGAAGAACATTTTGATAAAGAAATCTTACTTCACAGTTTGTGATTACTTAAACGACAAAAATGCAATGGACAATTCAACCTCTGCCAAGCAAGCGTTATTGCAAACTTAACAATATTAAAATTATAAGGCTGCGTCATCATTTACAAGTTTAAAACCAATTGCAATATTGGTCTTGTTTGTAGTACAACGCAAGTTGAACTATAGGTGTTGCTCCATCCCGATACGATGATTGAAGAACGAGAGCAAGAATTAAAGTTATGAGTCATTGTCTTGCCAGTCACCTACGTAATGTCAACAAATATTGTAATAATTGTATAATATAGTTTGTATTACATTGTTTAAAGAGGTTTAAAAGTATGGCCCCGAGTGTCTTGCCCGTTCTTCTCGCAGTGGCTATAAAAAATATTTTTGCTGAACGTGGCAGTACAATTACATTTCAATACTAGAATTTGTAATTGACCTTCAAAAGAGCATCGTAGGCGCCTAAATTGAATAAATGATTTCGACTTTTGATGACAAGATGTCGCGAAAAGATGGACTAGGCACAGTTACTGAAAATTTAATTTTCAGGAAAATCCAATAACCTGCCGACCCATAAATTAAATCTAGGACCTTCAAATGCCAATGCAGCGTTTTCAAACACACATAATCAAGACAGTAATACGATATAAGTATCTATATTACAGCAAAGTTTGCTCGGACTCTAGTTGCCGTCAAATTTCATTAGGATCGCTCATCCGTTACCGTCAGGAATAAACCAGCCAACCGCAACTGCCCTTAATACCGTCCACCTAGGTTAAAACCACAAACCTAGAGGGTTGCCTTGGCAATATCACCTATAAAATTGCTGCCTAGATTGCCTTTCATTCTATTTTAAAGTTAAAACAAAGGAGGGTGTTTTCTAGTTGAGGCGCTGCTTTAGCACGTTTTTTTGGTTCAGCAAGAGAGTATAGGACCCTGTTTGCTCAGCTATTAATATATCAACACTTACCAGGCTTAGTTAATTAGCTGTAATAAAAAACTGCTTACGCTGTTGATATACGTGCTTCACTTCGCTTCACTCCAAATTTGTTAAAACATTTGCTAGCTATTTTGCGAACCGGCTACAGTATGTGCAGCTGGGAAACTGCCGCTCAGATCCTTATTTGACCTGTTCTGGCGTGAGCCAGGGCAGCATTCTTGGTCTAACCCAAATTAAATACAAGTAGACACTAAGGCTAAGATTCAGAGACAAGTCTAAGCGTGAACGAATGCTTTAATCCGGCAAAATGTAATGCTCAGCCTCATAATTGTATTCAGAGACCTCTAGTACAGCACTTAAACTTAGCGTGTGCTATGCTAAACCAAGTAGTGGAAATCGACTACTTTAGCCTGTCTCAAAGCAGGAGTGGCGCCGCCAAGTGAGACACTGAGGCGTTTGGTGCAAAAAATTCTTCAGGAACTTTTTTCGTAAATTGAAAAAAAGGCACTTATTGTGTTTCACTCACTCCAATCACATTTTATATACTGTTGTTCTTGTCCTTTTCTTTTTATATCGGATGCACAGATAAACAAAAACCGGTAAACGTTCCATAAGTGAAAAATGTGCCATAGATAATAGATTGTGATCTAAACAAAGAGCAAGGTAAGTAGGACTCAGACTATATCTCTGAATATGAAATTTAAAGATTGGCTTAGCCGACGCTAGGCTAAGACTGGTCTTTGACCGTCATACACAAATGTCTCTGAATCTCAGCCCTACTTATAACAACCTAGGCATGTTATCGTCCGTAACACCATTGGTTTTGGCTTCTGCAACCAATCAACTACAGGTTGGTATGTTACCACAGGTTCCTACCTACAATGATGATTATGACATTAACATGTATCTACCTACCTAGTTAATCTTTGTTCTAATTTCAATAAAATAAATATTTCTCTAGTCTTGCTAGGTTTATCTATTGTGTCAATCCTGCTGTTATATTTATTTATATTACAAGGGTCGAAATTCAAAATCAAAATCAAAATCAGTTATTGAATTTAGGCGTCTACGACGCTCTTATGAAGGACAATTACAAATTTTATGACTACAATTTTTTCTCTCGTAAATTTGTAATTTTGTAATATTTTCATGTGTATGTAACATGAAAATATTACAAAATACAGATCACTTCAGCAATTGTGAAGTGTCTGATATTCTACCTCCAGGCAGCACAGTGATTACGCGTGAAGGGCATTGTAGTTAATTAAACTACTGGGTGAACGAGACAATATAATTACCGCCTCTGAGTGACGAATGCAGTGCAGTGTCAAGCAGAACGAGGAAAATGCAGCTGTAATGGACTGTGTTGCTCTTTGCTTCTCATCACTTAATTTTTTTTTATTGCTCATAAGTAAGCCTTTCACCTCAATCTCTTCAACAGGCTTCACCTAGAATTACTGGCTCTCAAGGACAGCTTCCGGAACACACCGTTAGGTGCTTGGCGGCAGATTTTCTACTTGAGCGTGGTAGCTAGCCAGGCAGGCATTAGCAAAATGCCCTTCCATCATGTGGTGAAGCTTAAGCCGGCGGTGGAGATCAAACCGGGGACTTCTATATTTTCTTTTTTGTACCTAAACTACTCTTTATCTATTCTATTTTAATACTTAATTACTTTTTGCAGGTCTGTTTGCCAATCGGCAAAGGCCTCCTCCAACCTTTTCCATTCCCGTCTTTCTTGGGCCACTCTATTCCACGTTACTCCTGCTACTTGCCTAATGTCATCATCCCACCTTTTCTGTGGTCTGCCCCTTTTCTTTTTCCCTTCTCTAGGGCACCATTGTGACACGACTTTGCTCCATTTCTCTTGGCCTCTTATCATGTGCCCTGCCCATTGCCATTTGAGTCTTTTGATTTTGGATGTTATGTCTATGACCTTCGTTTCTTTTCTGATGACATGGTTTTTTTTTTCCGGTGTTACCTTTTCACATTCAGCAAACTTCTTTCCATGGCATGTTGGCAGGTTTCTAGTTCTATCGTCGTATTTTGTGTTAAAGCCCATGTTTGTCTGCCATACATTAAAACAGGTAGTACGCAGGTGTTGAAAGTTTTTTCTTACGTATACGATCTTTACGTTAATGTGAAGAGTTTTGTCTTCCACGGCTTTATTATATGAATATGGGTTTAAAGTATTCATTCTCATAAATACAATGTCACTTACATGAGAACAATATTAGACTTATAAGTATAAACATTTTCACTCGTGCCGTCAGTCACTTTTGTTTTGAATTAAAGTGAGTACTTACTCATTAGTTCATTATTTGACTAAAAGCAATGTGATGTAATGTATTCGTTTAGTTTGGCCTTAAATGAATTAAATGTGTCCTCACTTTTTACATTAATAGGCAATTTGTTGTAAAGTTGTGCTCCTTCATGAGTAATAATTTTTTTACCGTAGTTTGTTCTTTTTTTTGGTAAGACAAGAAAACTAGCCCGGCGACTACTACGTTTTTGAATTTGTTTATATTTTGTGAATGATTTGTTAGTATGTAATGTAATTGAATTCGCTCAATCGTACGATATAAGTTTCATTCTTTTGTTGCATATTCTAGTACTTACGAATAAAGGTGCAAAATAATATTTTAAAAGTCTTGGCTTTATTAAACGAAGTAAAACAGTATTCCAATATCAAGTATTAAAGGACTCTGATCTTTAGAGTTTGGACGTTAGAGCTTTATTTTGTGTAGACTAACTTATAAACTGTGACAGAATCTTTCTGAAACTTCATTCCTTATGTAACGTGTTCTCTTTTGTAAAGTAAGAACTGTCGTTTCCGGTCGACATCCGACCTCGGAATGTGGCTTGCAGCGACGTGCACATCTCTTTAAGTATAGTTGTCATGATACATTGTTAAAGTTGTCCATGTGGTGCTGACAGTTGAAAACTTTATAAGAAAGATCTTTTTCTTTCATATTTTTATCAGTTCCTCAATTCCTTCTCTGAGTTTTTGCTCTAAAGAAATCATTTTATTCTTCGATCCTTTATTAGGGTTCCGTACCCAAAGGGTAAAAATGGGACCCTATTACTGAGACTTCGCTGTCCGTGCGTCCGTCCGTCTGTCACCAGGCTGTATCTGAAGAACAGTGATAGAACTAGACAGTTGAAATTTTCACAGATGATATATTTCTGTGGCCGCTATAACAACAAATACAAAAATGTTGGCCAAATGCGAGTCGGACTCGCGCACGTTGAAACAAAGAAAGGTTAAAATATGAAGTCTAATGTTGTATAGGTAATGGTACGGAACCCTTCGTTCGCGAGTCCGACTCGCACAAGGCCGATTTTTATTCTGTGACATTCCTGTGTTCCGGTTTGCCGGAATTAGAGAGTTATGGCACTTTAACACATTATGTCGTATGGTGATGGGCGCAGTGCATTTTGTAACAACAGAAATTAATCTATTAGGGGTTACTGCTTAATACCAGGCTTTGATTTTTCTTTATTTTGGTGATTTTTTTTTTATGCCTGATAGGTTAGCCTTTGACCACTATCTCACCTGATGGTAAGATGATGAGGTCGAAGATGTTGTTCAGGATAACCTAGAATTACGGGCTCTCAAGGACAACTGTTACAACAAGTTGTCGCCAAGCACCTAACGGATCACACCGTTAGGTGCTTGGCGACAGATTTTCAACTTGAGGGTGGTAGCTAGCCAGGCGGGCATTCGCAAAGTGCCCTACCACCATGCTATAACGACTGCCATCCTAAGACAACAACCGGGACCGACGGCTTAACGTGCCCTCCAAAGCACGGAAGCGCTCCGTAGTAATGTCACCAGCGGTCACCCATCCAAGTCATGATCGCGGCGGACGTTGCTTAACTTTGCTGATCGATTCAGAATGGCTAAGCAAACTTCGCTACGAGCGCTTCAAATTATTATTGATTATTTTTTGATTCCGTCAAATTGGTTGAATTTGAATTTTCTCAAAATCGGTTGAGTAGATTATAAGTTATACCCTCGTGGGGTGCCAGGTTAGAATTGCACCTCCCCATATCATCCCGTGGGTGTCGTAAAAGGCGACTAGGGGAATAATTATTCTGGGAGGTGGGCAGCAGCGCCTTCTAAAGAACTACTATCTTACACTGCGATCCCCAAGCCGCCTGCCAAACGTGGGGCTTATGGCAAATACTCCCTTAATAGGGGAGGCTGGGTTCAGCAGTGGACGATCCGGCTGATACAGTACAGTACAGTTTATAAGTTACGTCAATTAACTGAAAAATGTACTTTAGGCGAGTGAATGATATTTTAAGAAGTATGTATCATTAGTCATTAGAGAAGAAAAAAAATCACTTATACCCAATATTTTTCATACTAATATTTTATTTTGGAAGTCAGTTCCATTTGCCTTAAAATATTTTAAATATAACAAATAATGTAACAATATTTTTCACTGAAATATGAATGTCAAAATCAATCCTGTAAGAACTATGCAAGGTCTCACAGAATCGATTTTTAACTTGTCTATAATGTAATATAATTGGCATACGTACATATACTGAGACATTTTTAACTAATTTAATATCTCTAGTGATATAAAAATTATGTATTATAATATAAAAATATTGCAATATAATATATTTAATAATGTATATTACAATATTTTTTCTATGTATTTTTTTATTTTTTTGAGTTTTATTGAGATTGATTTATCCTAAATCTTATTTCACAGAAGTTGACGATACGACTAATTTGGAGTTATATAAACTGCATCAACGATAGAATGATCAAAATTGGTTGATTTAGTGTAAAGGTAAGTATGCGCCATGTCTTACATAAAGAATTACGAGTACCTACCTAGTAATACGCCGACTTTATATTTTTGATATCCGCGCGCTTCCACACTCCGCCCTGTAACGACAGGTCCGAAAGTTACGCGTGGAGTTGTTTTAGAACACAAAATGAGTCAACTTAAAATCTACTGTGTAGCTTAATGTTAGGTATATTACTATGATTTTGTTATATTTAAAAAAGTATAGCTCCGATCGCGCTCAATCCAACGGGAAACGATCGGGGATCGCGGCCCGCATGTTTTAAGGCATGGAGCTATTAAAAAAGGTTGAAATCGGATTTTTAATTTGGAAAAACACGAAATTTTGAAAAATATGACTGTAAAACGTTTATAACTTTTTGACTATTAAAACTAAGGACCTAAAAACAACGCAAGACGGTCCGCTACCAGCGGCCGCAATTTACAAAACACAAAACAACACACAGTAAGGAAACAAACAAAGACAACACGAAAATTTGAAATTTCTAACTTTGTAACGACATACACGAATTCGACTTACACGGTTATCGGTCGATCCCACTTATAATTTTTAATTTATTTCTTATTTTGTTGTTGCGGAACAAGCTCGAGGCCCACCTGATGTAAAGCGGACTAACCTCTGCCTATAACAGATGCATTTCATCACAAGTCACGATTTGCACTGCGCCCGTCACCATGAGACATAGATGTTGTCTCATGATGACGGGCGCAATGTCTCATGTGCCTGTAATTTCACTGGCTCTCAAGGACTGCTGCCGGAACACACCGTTAGGTGCTTGGCGGCAGATTTTCTACTTAATGGTGGTCGATTACCAGGCGGGCATTCGCAAAATTCCTTTCCAATATGCGGTGAAGCTCAAGCCCGCGGCGGGATTCGAACCGTGGACCTGCTGCGCGGCAGTCCATAGCCAATGCCACTGAGCGATCACTGCTTCAAAACTCATGAAACAATTAGATCACTATTATGTAAATTCGGGGTATTATTGATGTAAAAGACGCGATAACTTGCAAACTTTTTTTTATAATCAGGTTACAATAATTGCAGGTTTTAGCTCGTTTAGGTTTTGAGATAGGTAGACCAAATCACAACAAATAAAATATTATTAGACGAAAAATGCACTAAACGTAAATAAATCAAACCATCGATGAAAGTTACGAGATATTAAACACAAAAGTATACTCAAATTGAGAACCTCCCCCTTTTTTTTTAAGTCAGTTAATATTGGTTAAAAAATAATGTAACAATGACCCCATGGTAATTGTCATATTATTTTTTAATTGACATCAAAATAAAAAAGGAGGTTCTTAATTTAATCGTAATTACTTTAATTTCCTTTTTAGACAAAAAATAAAAAAAATCTACTACACTCGATCGAGGTTTAGAAAATATGCAAGCGCTATATGCCCACATGCAAGCGTACATAAGACTTTTTTACGTATGAACCCGAACTCAACCCCTGCATTCATACAAATTTAAAACATGAAAAATATAATGTGTCTTTGTACGGACTCTGGGTGGACAAGTCTACACAAGTGTCATGATTTTCAATGGATTTATAGATTATTTTATCTGAACCAATATTTTATTCAATATTTCGGTATTTTAAATAGTGGCAACACACACACGATCTCGTGGTCGGTTATTCAAAATCGACCAATCACTGTTGAGCTCGATCGACCAATCAGAAAAAATACCACTATCGCATTTTGGAGGGAAAAATACAGGAGGAAGAAACCAGTCAGTCCGTCGAATGGTCATTCTGACAAGAGACTTCGAGGCGAAAAATTCTAGTTTGAAATTGTACAAGTTTGTAATAAATTGTATTTGAAAGTATTATCTACATTGGTTTGGAATTTATAAAACAAGTAAGTGAAGCCTACTTCGGCGGGATTTTTCTGCTGTCTATTCCATTCACGCGTCATCTACAGTAACCTAGATGTCTCTGTCATCTCTTTCAAGCCACGTTTCTAGGCTAGCTTCGAATGCGCGCTACAACAAGAAGCTTTCTTACAAGAAGTACTATAGAATCTCTAACTTCCTTTTTGTTACGATACGTACGTTCTGTTGTGTGGATCTATTCAGTTGTCTTAAAAAAGAAACAACTTATCGACACACACACAATTATTTTATTTAAAAAAATAAAATTATAGATTTACACTTGACTTTAAAAATTCCCGCAACTAACTTTTGGTATTAATTTGGGCAGAGGTTCCACCTGAAGGGTATACTGGTACTGAGTCTGGTGCCTCCTGGAGTTATCACAATAAATCTGAGCACTTAATTTTGGAAGCCACCGTTTATATAGAGAAAAATACTGCTGACAACGCGTAAATAGGTTTGTGAGGGATTCGGGCCTAGGTCAGCAATATATTAGGTGTAACAGTTCGATACGACGTCAACTGAAAAAACTTTGACTTTTGAAACAGAACAATATGGGGGTCTTCAAAACGCGAGTGAACAGGTATCTTCTGGGCAAGCGCGCTCCATCATCGACCGCATCATCACTTAACATCAGTCTTGACATAGTGGTCAAGTGCTACCCAGTTCAGTATAAAAAATAAAAAAAAACATATTTTAATTATTTTTTTTTTTTTTTTCCGCGAGCTAACTACCCCTATTTATAAGGAGGTACCATTATAACTTTATTTATTAATCAATCTTATTTTACTATTACATCATCAGTTTACTTAAATCTAACTTATACTACTTAACTAGAATGCGTGGCCAACGTTCTTGGCCAGTCTATTTCTAGGCTGGCAAGGCGTCAGCCCGATACATGCAGCAGAAATTGTCAGAACATTTTACTGTTCTGAGACTTCCACATACTATTTTATATTTTTACTATTTTATTTTTGCATGCTGTTTGTATTGCTAATGAGATACTATCCTCTCTGAGATGGATATTACATTTACATACTATTAATTTGTGGGTTAGGGTTCAGGGTGTATCTAACATTTAATACAATCCCTTTAATTAAATTATTCCTACTCTATGTTATTTAACCTTTTTTTTTTATTAGATACATGAGTTAGCTGTATGTATTATAATTTGCAATTATTAAGCGTATTATCAAATATCATCATTAATCCGATTAATCAATCACTCTGTTGCTATCATTTTATATTTTTACAATATTATTCAGTAAATCTTGTTATATGTAAACTCAGGTTTAATTATAATTCATACTTATTATCAATCTCCAATAATTATTAATTCAATCAATTATTCACAATAAATTACATAAATTAAATATTTATTACAGTTCCTATAATTATTATATCATTAGTATTACTCTATGTTATTTTATTCTTTCTTAATAGATACATAAGTCAGCTGTATGTATAGTTTTATATGTTTACAATATTATTCAATAGATCTTGTTATGTGTAAGCTCAGGTTAAATTACAATTCATACTTGTTATCGATCGCGATAGTTATTAATTCAATCAATTATTTACAATAAATTATATAATCAAATAAATATTCCTTACAGTTCCCATAATTATTCAGCCTGTGCATTATCTTACTCATTTGAACATTTGCTATTTAATTAAAGTGTTGAATTTACCGGGAATGTCTACTTAACTGTAGAGCCATTTGCTTTTGCTACTTTAAGAACAATCTCCTCAGCGTAAGCTAAGAAGATGGGGCTGCAGTGGTCGTCATTGAGCAAGGAGGGTATATTGCTTTGACATATTTGCTGTCCCATAGTGGACTCACAATTGAATCTGGGGATGGCGAATCTCGGGCACTCACATAGAATGTGAGGAACTGTTTCTTCAGCGACTCCGTCACATATACAGTGTGGTGACGGCCCGAGTTTAAAGCGGTAAAGATACTGTTTAAATCCTCCATGTCCCGTAAAGAGTTGAGCCCGAAGATTCGCCATCCTTAGCTCGCGAAGATTTTTGTACGCCGACCTAATACAAGGCCAGAATATTTTTGTTGTGTGTCCTGTTGGAGAGTTGTGGTACCGCTCCTGCCAGCCTCTCAAAGAAGAGTCCCTGATGTGACGCTTGACAAACGACAGGGGGAATGCACGGTAGACGGGGGCCTGGTGATTGTGCAGAGCAGCATGCTTTGCCAATTCATCTGCTCGTTCGTTACCACTTATTCCAGTGTGGGCTCGCACCCAGAAGAAATTTATTGTCCGTCTTTGGTTCTTAAGCTCATCAATTAACTTTCGAGCTTCATAGGCCAGAGGGTGCAGAGAGTTGGGGTGCGCGAGACAATCCAGTGCAGAACGAGAATCGCTTAGAATGTTGGCTCCGTTGAATTTGCGAGTGCGTTTTACGGCTTCCAAAGCCTTGACAATTGCCATCAGTTCTGCCTGGAAGACGGTGCAATAGCTTTCAAGCCGAAACTCTTTTTTTTGACTCTCGGCTCCGTTCACCCAAATACTCACAGCACCGCCAACCCTCCCCTCCAGCTTACTGCCGTCAGTGAAAGCATTAGGAAGCTGATTAGCAATTTCTTCAATTTCTGTGTCAGTTTCAACCATACCGTACACTAATCTCTCCCTCATCGCTGGATGTGGGAGTTGGTAATAGTTAACTCTCTCTTGAAGTGTCCTATCATCCGGTAAATATTGGGTAGTACCATTCCTTTTAACTTGATACAGTTCTATATGTTCTTTTACACGCAGGTCCAAAGGCAATATACAGGCAAGAGTTAGGGCCGATGTATTCGATATAGTTCGATGTGCTTAGCAATTTTGATGCCGAACTGCCTAGTTATACGGTCAAGTCTGGTTATGGCGTATTTCTTGCTCGCTATTTCTCCCCAAGCTCCAGCTGCATAGAGCACAGTGGGCTCCACAACTGCAAGGTATATTGTCCTTATTATTTCTGAGTTTAATCCCCACTGAGCTCTTGCTGCTTTCGATATAACCTTATACCTGTTACATGCTTTTAATGCGATCGAATCAAGGTGTTTTATGAAATTTAGGTTTCTGTCGATTGTCAGCCCTAGAACCCTAAGACTGTCTGAAAGTGGTATAATGGTGTTATCCATCACTATTGTAGGCTCGGTGTAATTCAGCTTTTTTGTTATCAGAATTGCTTGTGTCTTGCTCGCAGCAAACTTCATTTTGTGCAAATGGCCCCACCTCATTGCTTCATTAAGCGCTCTTCCAGCTTTTTCTTGTAGAGCTTGGGTTGAGTGGTCGGTGGCGACTATTAGCAGATCGTCCGCGAATGCCTGCAAGTGTGCGCCAGTCCCTTCAGAGTTCTTCAGAAGTGGGTCTAGTTGGATGTTCCACAAAAGTGGACCACAGGTTGAGCCCTGGATACACCCGCGGCATGTCTTTTTGTCCACTACCGCACCAGCATGGCTGAGTTGTATACGGCGGTCCTCAAGATAACTGTGTAGTAACTTGCGCAGGGAGTGATCGACGTCTTTTTGTTTGAGCTCGTTTTGTATGGCTGGCCACCAGGTATGATCGAATGCCCCTTGTATGTCGAGAGATATCATAACGACCATTTCCTTCTCTGTAAGACCTTGTTTAGCCAAGGTCAGTGCATCATGCAGGGCATCCTCGGCGCTCAACTGCGGTGTGAAGCCATATTGTTTGGGACTCATGCACCGTCCATGACCCAGTTCCCATTGGAGTCTATTAGTAATAAGCTTTTCAAATAACTTAGCATGAACTGAAATGAGGCCGATGGGTCGATAGCTTCTTGGATCGGAAGGATCCTTACCATTCTTTGGGATGAGCTTGACGACCGCCGTTTTCCACTTTTTTGGGAAATAACCTATTTTGAGACATCTGTTTATCAGTTTTTGCAGTTTGTCTGGGTCGGAGCGAAAAACAAATGCACATATGTCGGCAGTAAGGCCATCTCCGCCCGGTGCCTTTTTAGGGTCCATGCCGTCAAACGCCGTTTGTATCTCCTGTTTGGTGAAATTGGTGATTTGGAGGCTGCCGACCCCAAGTGTTTCCCGGTCAGCTAGGACGGTATCTCTGATTCTCCGCTGATCTGGGGTAGCGTCACTTAAGGCGTCATCGGGGAAGAAGGTGCGTGCCAGGAAGTCCGCAGATTCTTGTGCGGTGAGGATTCTGCCGTCCTCAGGTGATCGGAGTAGTTGTTCAGGTTCAGGGGCAGAACAGGTTTTTAGTATCCTGTAGGTGGTCTTCCATATGTCCTCTTGTTTTTGGGACGTACATAGCAGCTTCCAGCTGGTTGTGGATGTGTTTTCAACTGCGTTCTTGTATTCACCCCTAGCTTGCGTGTATTCCTCAATCACCATCGCTTTCCTGTTGGGTCTGGCATTGCGTATTCTATGTCGAAGTGTTTTAACTTTTTCTTTTAGGGTTTGCAGATTTCTGTCCCACCATCGTTTGCCACGGTTCTTCCCATAAGAAATGGGTGGAATCGCGCCATTACATGCTTCGTGGATAATATCTTCGTACTTTGCTATGCTTTGGTCAATCATGTCAGCGGTATCTGGTTCCTGTGGTTCCCAGATATCTGCGGATGATTCAGAGAGTAGCCTGATTAAGTTAGTGCGTAGTTCACTCCATCTTGCTTTGCTGGTGTCATATCTGCGTGTTGTGCTAATGATTGGGGGTGCTACCTCATTGTCGAGTTTTACTTCGTAACGTATTGCTCTGTGGTCGGAGAGGTGCATAAAGTCGGGATCAACCCTCCAATTGTATACTCTAGGTAACATATTTGCCGAGCAGGCGGATATGTCAACTATGCTGCAGTGTAGTTGTACACCTCTGTATTGATGGTATGTGGATATGTTGCCGGTATTCATGATATTTCCTCCGATCTGGTTTAGCGTGTCCACCAGGGCTTCCCCCCTTGTGTCCTCCGTATCGCAACCCCACCAGGGGCTAGAGGCATTGAAGTCTCCTCCAATTATGAATTCTGCGGCATCTGAGTCATCGACTGCTTGTACCATCTTGGTAAGGTGCGGTTCCATATCATTCGAGCCTTGTATGTATACACTGACTACGCATAATTTCAATGAACCTATAGAAATAGTTACTGCTGCTATTAGTTGTGTAACATATAGTGGGTTTACAATAAGTTTTATACTAGGGTCAAGGATGACCACTGCCGCCTTGACAGGGTTTGTTGGAGAATCTTTGGATTGGACGACTCGATGTCGACTGCCGACCGATAGGAAACCTTTGGAACCAACGTAGGGCTCCTGGGCAAGCAGCAGAGAGGTGCCGGACCGCTCAGCTGCAATAATACACTCGTTCGTGGCCGCAAACGATCTAGCTAGGTTTGCTTGGACTATCTTTAGTGACCTGAGTTGCGGGATTTGGGTGCCCTCAGCAATAGCTAATGCTGTTGCGAGCTAATCTATCCCAGCGTTGCCATTCAGGACAGTCAGAGCTGTACGCTGGGTGGTCTGTCAGCTCGGCTTTGCTGTTGTCCTTGCAGTTCGTGCAACAAGGCGGTCCGTCTCTTACTGGACAATCTCTGGTATCGTGGCCCTCGACTGCGCAGTAGCCACAACGTGCTGCGGGAACCCGACAGTCGCGTGCCCTGTGCGAGAAACCCAGGCATCTGTAGCACTGGAGGACGGGAGATTGATCTTTAGCCGTGACTATCTGATAGCCCAATCGTATTCTCCTACCCTCCAGCGCACCCCACACTTCTGGGCTCACCTCCAGCACGACATTTTGTATTCTGTCATGACGCCCTTTGGTTCTTCTCAAAACTTTAATTTAATATTATGACATTATTTTTTTGTAATGGGACATGACAAAAATGTATTTCTAATAGTTTCATTTCTTGTATGAAGTATGGTTTAAATAACATTTGGGCACTATAATGTATATTTTTTGTTAATTGTGATTGTATAAACAAATATTGACATGTTGGATAAATTTGTGTACTTTTAATTTGCATACCCTATCAGGGTTGAGTATGGCGAACAATAATATTACTATGACCACATTTGCATTACCTGTACTCTGCAAATAAATGATTTGATTTGATTTGATTTGATTTAATCTTGATCCTCTCCGAGGGTAAAGATGCCAGTAAGTCTTTGTTCTGACTACTAACTGCCTCTGTAATCCTGGTGTCAGTTAGATCAGGTGCGACCCCTACCAGTCGGAGCAAGGGATTTCTAATTTTTGGACTCTTGACTGATAGTTGCTGGCTTATCTTTTTTATCTCGGTAGTCATTATTCCGAGATCCGTGCTTGTGTTGAGGGTAACGGCCACCTTCCCTCCTGTGCACTTTCGAAGGCCAGTGACTCCGACCCCGAGCTGAACCACATCAACGGTAGATTTTATTTTGTCTATTATGTTTTGGCCCGTCACACGCGGATCAGAGGATTCGACCAATATTGTGTGCCTCGGGGTGATTGCAACTCCTGGTTTAGTTACCGCGGCCACACGGTTTGCTTTGGTGACTTGCGCCCAGTTTTTCCCACTGCTGCCCGAGACGGTATCGTTTTTTCCGCCAATTGTTATTAAATCAGCATTAGTTCGCGCTGTGTCCAGCGATTTGTGCACACGGTCCGATAGAGATGTCAGCTCCATCTCCACCTTCTTTATGGGGACCATGAGTTCCTCCACCATTTCCCTCCGAGAGTCATTTAACTTGTTCTCCAGTGTGCCAAGCTTGTCGATTATTAGAGCAGGCTCAGTAATGCCTAGCGGGCTAAACGCCCAGGAGCTGAGGGCTCAAGCAGGGGGGATGCTCGCCTGCATCTTAGAGGTTGCCAAAAAATCTGGCAACCTAAAAGGCGAGTTTGTTGGTCGCCTGAAAAGGTCTGCGTCGACCCTGAGGGAGGTTGTCGACGCACTGGCCAGCAGGAGTGAGGCGGAGGAGACGCGGCGGCTGAGAGCCGAAAACAGTCGCGTGCGCCTCGAGTTGGAGGCCTGCAAGGCAGAGGTGAAGGCGCTGCGTCGCGGCTTCACCGAAGCAAAGACCCAGGCGGCTGCCGCCACGTCTGCTGCTACAGTAGCAGCAGCAGCCGCTGCCGCCGAGACGCCGGCCCCCCCTGCCGTTGTACTGGGGGCAGAGTTAGTGGAGGAGATGACGCGCTCCTTAACTACCACGTTCGGGCAAATGCTCAATGCCCGACTCGCTGGTATCGAGGATCGCCTCCTGCCAGCGCCGGTTCTTCGCCCGCCTCTCAGGGCGGACGCGAAGAAGGCTGCAGCAGCGGTTGCGCCCCCATCCCCGAAACCAACTCCACGTAAGCGGGTTGGCCAGGCCTCGCAGGCTACTGCCACGCCCTCGACTGCGGCTCCCATCGCCCCAAAAACTACCGTGCCAACTGCTGTGGCCCAGGCGGAAACCTGGGTTGCAGTAGTAAAAAAGGGAAAAGGCAAAGGGAAGGGCAAATCTTCCTCCCTAGCAACGCCCGCTCCCACTCCTGTCCCAGCAGCTCGTGCCCTTCCCTCTGCCGTGAAGCCTAAAACAAAGAAGGCTTCCGCTGCCGCCGGGCCCAAGAAGGCGAAGGCCATGAAAACCCCCAAATCCGCGGCTGTTGTGCTGACGCTGCAGCCCGAAGCCGCGGAAAAGGGGATGACATACAAAGCCATCGTGGAGGCGGCGCAGGAGAAGGTCGATCTCCAAGGATTGGGTATCGACCGGATCCATTTCCGCCAGACGGCCACGGGAGCCAGGATGCTCGAAATTCCTGGCTCCCAAAGCAGTGACAAAGCGGGCAGGCTCGCGGAGAAGCTCCGCGGTGTCCTGTCCGAGGTGGCCAACGTCTCGAGGCCCGTAAAGTCCGTGCAATTGCACGTGACGGGCCTGGACGACGCCGCCACTAAGGAGAAAGTGGCGGCGGCGGTCGCCAAGGTGGGCGGCTGTGACGTTCTCCACGTCAAAGCCGGAGAGGTACAGCGAAGCTTCGGCGGGACCGGCTCCTCCCTTGTTTCCTGCCCGATTGCAGCAGCCAAAGTGTTGCTGGCACAGGGCAGGCTTTTGGTGGGGTGGAGCTCGGTGCGAGTGGTGGCACTGGCGGCGCGTCCCATGCGCTGCTTCAAATGCATGGGACTCGGCCATACGCGCCCCCAGTGTCCCTCGTCGGCAGACAGGGGGGACCTGTGCTTCTGTTGTGGAGGCGCAGGCCACAGGGCGGCGAGCTGCCAAAGAAGGGCCCCACACTGCGCGATTTGCGCAGAGTCGGGGCGACTCGCCGAGCATAGGATGGGGGGACAAAATTGTGTCCCCCCAAAGACGAAGGGACAGGCCGCCAGGACCCCGGCCATCCCCCGACCGGCATCCAGAGCCGCACCTGAGGCTGTTCGCCGCGCGGCGAGCATGGAGGTTGTCACGTCCGATTGATGGATCAAGTCGGACAGTACAACCTCCTCCAGACGAATTTGAACCACTGCGTCAGGGCTCAGGATCTGCTAATGCAGTCCCTGGCGCAGTGGCGGATCGATTTGGCGGTCGCCGCGGAGCCGTACTACATTCCCCAGTCCCATCCCTACTGGGCTGGGGATTTGGACGGCTCCGTAGCCATTATTGGACGTGCCGGTGGCGGCCCCCCCCTTTCGGTGTTAGAGAGAGGTTCGGGGTACGTGGTGGCCAAGTGGGAGAGGTATGCAGTAGTGGGCACATACTTCTCCCCCAATAGGACCGTCACGGAGCTGGAGGTCTATCTAGACCTCCTGGCCGCGGCGGTGAGAAGGCAGGCACCACGTGAGGTCCTCCTCATGGGTGACCTGAACGCCAAGGCCCAGGCCTGGGACAACCCCTCCACTGACACTCGCGGGGAGATTGTCGTGGAGTGGGCGGTTGCCGCAGGGCTGACCCTCCTCAACAGGGGGTCGGTCCACACGTGCGTGCGACACAACGGGGGGTCCGTGGTGGACCTTTCGTTCGCCACCCCGGTGGTCGCAGCACGTGTCCAGGCCTGGAGAGTGGAGGCGGAGGTGGCGACTCTCTCGGACCACAACTACATCCGGTTCGAGATCGCCACCTCCCACCAAGGAGGGACTCGGCGCGTGGAGAGGGAGTCCTTCGCGCGCTGGGCGATTGGTCGCCTCGATGCCGAGTTGGCTGAAGAGGCGGCTATCGTCCAGTCGTGGCTGGCCACCCCGGTGCACCCGGAGGTGGCCATCGCGGCGGGCCACTTCCGGGAGGCGGTGACGGCCGTCTGCGACGCCGCCATGCCGAGGTCCCGACGCCGCCCCGAGCGCCGCCAAGTTTACTGGTGGTGCTCGGAGATAGAGGATCTCCGAGCGCGATGCTCGGAGACGCGCCGCCTCTACTACCACTGCAGGAGGCGGCGTCACGGCCGGACGGACGACCAGCTGCCGGCGGAGCAGCTGGCGGCCGAGCAGCTCCTGTATGGCGATGTGAAGATAGCCAAACAGGAGCTGAAGCTGGCCATCGGCCGGGCTAAGGCCCTCGGCTGGCATGAGGAGCTGGAGGGCCTCGACAGGGATCCATGGGGGCGCCCGTATAAGTCTGCCCGGAAAAAGTTCCGAGGCAGAGCGCCCCCTGTCGCCGAGTCCCTGGAGCCAGAGCTCCTGGAGAGGGTGCTGGGGGGGCTATTCCCCGACAGCGACCCCCACTACACCCCTCCACCGATGGCTACACCGTCCTTCCAGGAGGAGGAGGACCCGGCCTCCATTCCGCCTATTTCAGAGGTGGAGATGGAGGTAGCAGTCTCTCGCCTGAGTGGCAAGAAGACTGCCCCGGGACCAGACGGGATTCCCGGGCGGGTCCTCAGGATCGCCCTTAGGGAAATGGGCGGTCAGCTTCGGGAACTGTTCGACGCGTGCCTCACGTCGGGTCAGTTCCCGAAGCTCTGGAAGGACGGGCGATTGTGCCTGTTGCGGAAGGAAGGGCGAGACGCCGACTCGCCCGCCGCATACAGGCCAATCGTGCTGCTGGATGACACGGCGAAGCTGCTAGAAAGAATAGTAGCTTCCCGTGTCATCCGGCACCTGGGGGGAACTGGGCCTGGACTTTCAGAGGCCCAGTTCGGATTCAGAGCAGGGCGATCGACGATGGACGCCCTGCTCTGGATCAAGGGGTGGACGCAGGACGCGGTCAGCGGGGGGGAAAAGGCGTTGGCTGTCTCGCTGGACATTGCAAACGCCTTTAACAGCCTACCGCACGGAACAATACGGGAGGCGCTCCACTATCACGGAGTGCCCCTGTATCTGCGTAGGCTGTTGGCTGACTACCTCCAGGACCGCGAGGTCCTGGTGGAGGGACGCGACGGTCTGAGGCGACGTCGCGTGTCCTGCGGGGTTCCACAGGGGTCGGTGTTGGGACCGCTCCTGTGGAACATTGGCTACGACTGGGTGCTCCGCGGCACGTTTCCCGCAAGTATGCGGGTTGCGTGCTACGCGGATGACACCCTAGTCGTAGTCAAGGGGAGGGACCTCGGGGAGGCGGTGCGGCGGGCCACGGTGGCCACGACACTCGTGGTTGGCCGCATACGTGCCCTGGGGCTGGAGGTCGCCCTCTCCAAGACCGAGGCCCTAATGTTCCATGGGCCTCGGGGGGGACCCCCTCCAGGAACGCGGATAGACCTGGATGGGGTCCTGGTCCGGGTTGGGACCCAGATGAGGTACCTGGGTCTCATCCTGGACGGGCGGTGGACTTTTGGGGCCCACTTCACACAACTGGCCCCAAAAGTCATAGGCGCCGCAGCCGCCCTTGGGAGGCTGCTGCCCAACGTGGGCGGCCCGAACGCCACATGTCGTCGCCTGTACTCCGGAGTGATCCGGAGTATGGCCTTGTACGGGGCACCTGTCTGGGTGGACGCCCTCGGTCGCGCCAATAAGGCCCTGCTGCGACGTCCGCAGCGGGTCATCGCGACGAGGGCGATACGCGGGTACCGGACGGTGTCCTGGACGGCGGGATGCGTGTTGGCCGGTGATCCCCCCTGGGAGCTCCAAGCGGAGATCCTCGCCGAAGTGTACCACTTCGTGGCGGCGAGGAGATCCCGCGGGGAGCCTCCAGCGTGGGAGGAGGTCACGCGCATGCGACGGCGGGCGCGGGCCGCCCTGTTGAGGCGGTGGACGGAGGACCTGGCTCCACCGGTCCCTGGACAGAGGACGGTGGATGCCATTCGCCCGGTCCTCCGGAGGTGGGTAGGGCGGCGATTCGGGTCGCTGACCTTCCGATTGGTGCAGGTGCTTTCCGGACACGGATGTTTCGGAAGGTACCTGCATCACATCGCGAGACGGGAGGCGACCCCCGCCTGTCACGAGTGTGGAGCGCCAGAAGACACGGCGCTCCACACGCTGGAGGAGTGCGCCGCGTGGAGTCCCATGCGGCACACCCTCACAGCGGTCATAGGCGCAGATCTGTCGCTGCCGAGCGTGGTTAACGCTATGCTCGGCAGCGACGGATCGTGGCAGGCGGTGGTCTCTTTCTGCGAAGCGGTGATGGCGCAGAAAGAGGCCGCGGAGCGGGCGAGGGAGGACGACGTCCTCGCGGACCCGCTCCGGCGTAGACGAACTGGGGGGAGGAGAAGGCGGTTCGGGCGCCTTCTCGCTCTTTCCTAGTGCTGTGCGGATCATCGGTGGAGAGTCGGGGGATTCTCCACTGGCTTGCACGATCCCACACGTCTGGGGGATGGCCCCAATGAGCCGGGTCATCCCTCCATTGGCCGGGGCCCGTCATCGGTGACGGGCCGGCCGCTGGGGCGAGATGGTGACTGCTAACGCTACCCCATTTCGCCCTACTAGGCGGCAGACTGCTCATCCCGGGTTTTTAGTGGGTAACCTCACTTACTACCCCCCCGAGGGGGTAGTAAGGCCCTTCAGGCGAGGACTCCCACATAACCACTCCGCTCCCCCCGGGGCGGGTGGTATCCATAAAGGATTTTCCCGGGTGAAAAAAAAAAAAAAAAAAAAAAGGCTCAGTAATGCTAGTTGGGAGGGCCCGTGGTTCTTGCGGTAACCCGGACCTAACATCCCTCACCAAGGCTCTAACTTCCTCCGCAAGGAGCTCCTCGGTCAGTGGAGCTCTGGCTTTCCCAGCATCCTTCCTTCGGAGTATGAGATCTTTATAGAGCTTGCCGACTGGCTCCGCCACATCGAGGTCCATAACTAAGCGAGCCGCGTCCACTTGTTTGGTAAGCGTGGCAAGCCCATCGTTTGTGGTTTTCTGGTTCGCCGCGATAAGGTCCAGGGCTCGCTCAGTCCTACTCATGGTAACCTCTAAGGTTCTGTGCTGGGAAAGAGCCTGTTTGGTGAGCTCCTTAGCTGATTTGAGGCGCTCTCTGTTTATCTCTTTCTGCAGCTTCGTGGCACTGTCTAGGAGTTTTAGTATAAGGCCTTGAAGGAGGTCTATTTTGTCAAAAATAAGTGTCTTCACTTCCCTTTTGAGGTTGCCAACTGCCTTGCCCTCAAGCGCGGCCCTGACTGCTTGGACAGCGCGGTAGGCCTCTGCCGCCTCTCCATATCCAGTAGTTGGTGATGCCCTCGTGGCCATTGCATGAGCTGCCCTAGGAGATTCAAAAATTTCTCCTGATGAGGACCCCGACACTGACGCAGGTAGGTCATGAAACGTCTGTGCCGGGAGGACTGATTCACTGGCCTCCCATCCCGCCAAAAAGTCGCCCATAGCTTGCAATTCAGGGGTATTCCCACCCTGCGAATGCGAGTCCATGAATGCACGCTGGTCCTTGGGGTCGGTGTCCCCACACTCAGACATTGAAAGCCTCAACCTAACTCTGCTGTGTCCCTTCCTGCCGTCATCCACGTATTTATCCATATTTTTAATTTGGTAAAAAGTAAAGGTCTAGCGCCCCTAGTTTAGCCGCAAAATGCAAAACAAGGTATTTTGCGGCTGGGTAGGTTTTTACGTGTATATTAAGATTTAAATTTATCCAATAAATATTTAATTTCAAATGTAATAAAATTTATAAAAAAGAGTAGTGAAGACATTTTAAATTATAGACTAAAATTTGGACTTATTATTTATTTAAATAATTCAGTGTGAGTGTTCAAACTGAACACTCACACACATATTTTAAATTTACGTGTTCTGAATGGCACCGCATAAACACGAATTACACTAATGATAGAAATAAGATGAACACCTCATAAAAACCTCCCCAGTATAAATAGGATTAATGTACTTTACACATACTTGAAGCGCTCATAGCAAAGTTTGCTTAGCCATGCTTAACCAATCAGCAAAGTTAAGCAACGACCGTCGCGATCTTAACATAAATGGGTGAACACTAGTGACATTACTACTGAGCGCTTTCCTGCTTCAGAGGGCACGTTAAACTGTTGGCCCCCGTTGTTGTCTTAGGATGGCAGTCGTTTTGGCATGGTGGTAGGGCATTTTGCAAATTCTGGCCTGGCCAGCAACCACCATCAAGTAGAAAATCTGTCACCAAGCACCTAACGGTGTGTTTCCAGCTACTTTTTTTGAGAGCCAGTAATTCTAAGTTAGCCTCAACAATATCTTCAACCTAATCATCACTTACCATGAGGTGAGATGGTGGTCAATGGTTAGCCTATCAGCTACCAATATAAAAAAAATTACAGCGTATAAACATGAATTACACAAATGATAGGAATAAGATTATAGAAACCTCCCTATATTAATAATAAGATACGTGTACAGTACTTACATACTTAATATTATCACTGTTTGGATATTGCTTAAATATTGTTATAAAACTATATTTATTTGATAGATAACATATTTTAAGCAATCAGAAGTGGTTTGAGTTTTTAAAAAAAGAATAATGCAATTACTCACGAATTATCTATTTTAAACACAAATATTCACAAGAGCCTTAATCACCAATTAACAAATTAAACAATAATTCAAAAAAAGAAACGAAAATAAAGGGGAGCTCTAAGACACGTCCGTTCCACTCAAAGTCTTGAAAAGCAATGCCGTGCGCGCCTTGCGCTTTGGTTTATATACCCTGTGGTAGGGATGCCGTTATTCGATGCTTGTAGGTTCCAATACGGCCTCTCCTGATACCCTGCCGTCCTCGGCAGGCTCGTCGTCTCCGTACTGAGAAATCAGCCTAGGCAAGCTAGGTAAGCATGATGGACCGGCGTCATCCAGCACTGGTTCTGTCCCCAAGTCATCCTCGACATCATGTGTATCTAAAATCAAATGATCACAGTGTTAATATCAATCACTATAAACCTAAGCCAATCTTGTAGGACAGACAAAGTCAAGCGTATTAGTTTTGTTAGTTACAGTTAGCTCATTTAGCTTTTAAGATGTACACACATGCGTATAGATAGGTACATTTAAATTTATAGAACACTGGGTACCTACGTTAACCCAGCGGCTTCCCAGTACTGGCCGATACTGAGACGAGGATAAACAAGGTATCCAATGCAACATATATACAATTAACAGGATATCTCCAATACTACATGGGAGACACGTACACAGGGTATCCAATACAACATGGATACATAAACAGGGTATCTCCAATACTACATGGGAGACACATACACAGGGTATCCAATACAACACGGATACATAAACAGGGTATCTCCAATACTACATAGGAGACACATACACAGGGTATCCAATACAACATGGATACATAAACAGGGTATCTCCAATACTACATGGGAGACACATACACAGGGTATCCATACAGCATGGATACATAAACAGGATATCTTCTATTCTACATAACAAGATATATAAAAGTCACCTTCGAAAAATGTAGCGCAAGTTTCAGGGGTCCATTCTCCTTTCCAGGGGACCATGAACTGGGCCGCTGCATAAGTAGTCTTTCCATATGCCCCAGCGAGTAATTTCAACTCATATCTGTGATTTCGAAGAGTGTTGATGACTTTATAGGGTCCTCGCATTCCAAGGTCTAGTTTCCCTTGAGATTGCGCGTACTTTATAACGAATACCAAGTCACCTTTCTGGAATACACGAGGGGAGTTACGATCTTTGTTCACTGTAGCGTCCTGTTGAGACTGGTTCCTTGCTAACCGTTCGGCCGTCCTTTGTCTTACAATTTCTCTCCTGGACTCACGGTTAGGAGACTCTGGAACAACAGAAATGTCGCGCACCAGCGTCCGGATCGCGGGAGTGGCGCTTTCGTGTCCAATAAGGAGGTTTAAGGCAGAAGTTTGAGTCGTCTTCTGCTTTGTTAGGTTTAAAATGAGTTGGAACTGCCACAACTCATCAGCCCACTCAGCCTTCCGGTGATTGGCTGTAATGCGAAGCATGTTGAGTACGGTGCGGATGTAACGTTCCACCTGACCGTTGGCATGGTGCATCTCTGGTGTAATATGATGAAGTTGTACACCCAGAATCTGCATCCATGAAGTAAACCCCGCCGACTCGAACATGCGTCCCCTATCTGTTACAACTAACTTAGGAGTACCAAATAATGACATCACAATCTTAAAGACTCTTTTCAACTCATCAAGATCTTGTCGAAAAATGGGCGTAAGTAAACAGAATTTTGTAAATGAATCGACCACAAGCATGATAAATTTATAGCCCTTTGATATAGGTAAAGGTCCCAACACGTCTACATGTAAAGTTTCAAATGGGACATCAGATTTATCCCATGAAGTAATTGGCTGTAAGGGTGCGCGGGGTACACGCTTGTGGGAGAGACATGTGACACAATGAGAAACGTACTTTTTAACAAAAGATCTCAAACCAGGGAACCAAAAGTGTCTTAATATTAAATCTACAACTTTATCTGCGCCAATGTGACTATGCTCGTCGTGAAAGATACGCAGGAGGCTCAAACGATGACCTTTTGGTACATAGCAAAGAAGTCTGGTCTCTTCACCAGTGGACTTATATTTGTAATACAACAAATTGTTTTGTTTTACATACCTAGTGGGGTCTAACTGACCATTATCCAAAGACTGGATCATTGTTTGAACCTCCTCGTCTCCTGCTTGAGCTATCTGCGCCCAGTTCCGAGGTCTTTCTATGTTGTTTACGGTACAGGGATTACGGCTTAAATAGTCCGCGTGTGGTAACAAGGCTCCTTTTCTGTAAATCAAGCTAAAATTAAAATCTTGTAGATATATCCACCATCTTGCCACACGTGGTAACAAATCTTTTTTATTCTGAGTCGCCTTTAAAGCATTACAATCTGTAATCACATCAAATTTTGAGCCAATCAGGTAGTGTCGAAAATGTTTAAGGGCCTTAACCACGGCTAATGTTTCGAGCTCATAAGAATGGTAATTAGGCTCAGCACCTTTCGTAACTTGACTGAAATAGGCTACAACGCGACGATTACCATCCTTATGAGTCTGTTGGAGAATAGCACCGAATCCGTGACTACTTGCATCAGTATGCACCTCGGTTGGTAATTCGGGATCAAATATGGCGAGAACTGGTGCATTGGTCAAAATTTGGATTATCTCTTGGCGCACAGTTTCCTGTTCTGTACCCCAATTGAAGTCCACATCCTTTCCAATTAGACGAGCTATGCAAGCAGTTTTGGTGGAGTAGCTAGGTATATACTTTCGAAAATACCCAGCCAATCCCAAAAACTGCCTCACCTGCTTTATATTTCGCGGTGCATTAGAATTTACAAGAGCTTGGACCTTGCCAGTAGATGGTTTTACTTCGCCGTTGGAGATCACCCGACCTAAATACTCGATTTCAGTACATAGGAAGGAACACTTGTTCAAGTTCAATGAAAATCCTGCCTCCGTTAAGGTAGACAGAACTTCGCGTAAAGTTAACAGACCTTCTTCTATGGAAGAAGATAGAATAAGACAGTCATCAATGTACACTAAAACCTTACCTTCTGCAATGAGTTTATGTAAAGTTCTAGTTATTATCCGTTGGTAAACTATAGGAGCATTGGCTAAACCATATGGCATTTTTATGTACTCATAATGAGCTTCAGATGTGACAAACCCAGTGAGTGGGATTGAGTCTTCATCCAGCTTTATCTGGTGAAAGCCGGTAGCCATGTCCAGGGAGGTGAAGTACTTACCCTTGCCTAAACGATCGATATGGTCGTCGATCAAGGGTAAAGGATATCGGTCCTTCACTGTGATCCTATTCAACGCGCGGAAGTCGACACACAAACGGTCAGAGCCATCTTTCTTTTTAACCAGTAAGACGGGGCTTGAATAAGGTGACTCAGATTCGCGTACAATACCCTTGGAGAGAAGATCTTGTACAATGATACGTACCTTTTGTTTTTCTTCATGGGACATTTTGTAAGGTCTGTAATATACTGGGACATCGCTGGTTAGTCGAATACGCATGGAGCCCGTTGTTACAGTGGATGTAGCTGTTCCTGTTATCATGTTACCTGAGAATTTGTCCACTATTGCGTCGAGTTCACCAAGGTCAGAACCAGTCAACGAAGTATTGGTGGTTCGTTGCGGTTTAACAGAATTGACAGCAGACGCTTCCATAACTACAGGCTTGCGTATGATGTGCTGTGAATCCTTAGTCCTTACATAAACAACTCCGTCGCGATTTAAAACATCTGTACCTATAATGACAGGAGCGTTCAATTTTTGGCTAGGAACAACCAAGAAATCTATATCTAGACATATGTTTTCGAGTTGTACGACCAACGAAACATAAGAGTCAATATTTGTAATAGAGTCACCTACACCTTTAATTTGTCGGCTGATGGGCTTCTTCTTACAAGAAAGATGGTCTACGACGGAGGACGAAATAAGGGACACATCAATAGCACCACTGTCAATTAATATGTCTACTGCTATACCATCAATGACACCAACCACAACATTTCTTGGTTCTTGAGTTTGTACATGGGAGCAGAAGTTAACCTTACCTCTATTCAGATCAGCGCGTTGCTTTGCGAAACAGTCTCTGATATGGTGGCCTGGCTTTTTACAATAGGCGCAAATATTGGTGTATTCAGGCTTACCAGATGATGTGCCCGGTCCCGGGTCAACGGCAGTACTAGTGGGCATAACAGTAGCAGTATCCTTCTTCCTTTTGGGGCAGTTTCTCTGTTTATGTCCAATTTTGTTACACGAAAAGCACTTCACACCTGGATTAGGAGTCTGAAAAGGACGTTTGTTACCTTGGTATCTATTGTGGCTAGTCGTCAAACCTGAGCGACTCTGCACTCTAGTTTCTGTAATATCAGGCTTAATAAATGTTGAAAGGTAGTTCACCAGATCATGAGGAGAGAGGTTGGCGTTCGTTGCTGTAGCCTTAACATGTGGTTCTTGTATACCACGTAAAACTATTGCCGTGATTAGGGTCATCACTTAACCCCCTAACAATGCGTAGGCGTAACAAGGACCTACGTGCATATTCCGCATAAGTTTTGAAACTGTTAGAGTTGGTAGACATAACTTCATATAAGATATTAGCTACATCTATCTTCTTGACACAAAGGCACTTAAAATCTTTTTTAAAGTTGGACCAAGTGCGGTCACTAGTAACCCAATCGTCCAACCATAACCTGGCGTCACCCTTCAAACATCTACCTATGCGGGCCAAACATTCATGATCATCCCAACGGTTAATTTGTCTAGCCCTGTCAACCTCATCGAACCACACAACAACATCGTGAACATTAGGGTCAAAATTAGATACATAGTAGCTTTGGGTATTTCCAGTTTTTAAAGAATGAATAGCTTCTACGATCTGTTCAGTGCCATTCTCATAAGTAGGTGGTGCATGATCAGGTACATGTGGGGAAAGTGAGTGTGACTCCAAAGCATGGAGGCGGGTCATAATAGAGCGCAAAGACTGATGGTTACTGTACTCACGATTTCGGCTCCTGCTCCTCTCCCTTAAGTGATCGTAGCTATGATTGCGATCATGCTCACGATCAGCACCACGTCGGCAACCACTACTCCAGTTACGACTGCGGCTACGGGTACGATACCTTGTTCTAGGCGGCGGTGAAGGGGTACGACCTACAGAAGGCCCACGTGTATCACTTGCTGATCTTTCACGATCTAACCTTCGATATCCATGAGACCTCGATCGAGAAGGCCGATCCATGTTAAAATCTAAATATAAAACGATCACAAAACAAAAAAAAACTTTACTAGACCTTGAGTTTCACTAGGATCTCTAGTACTTATAGTTTGAATCGATAATAGTCTCCCTACACATGAAATAAGTACAACAGTGTTGAAATTTAAACAAAATTGTGGTTATAGTCGAAAATAACAAAAGAAGTTTAAATTCAAACAACAAAATACCGAGGTATAAAGGTATGAACAAGTTTACAAGGTGAGTTAGGGCTTCAAAAGAGAATACATGTACTTAAAACAAACGCAAAATCGTAAAAATATCCAAAAAGATCGAAAATAGTTTATAACGGAACACGAGGGTAGATTAATAAAAACCAAGCAAAACTTTCCAGTTGAATCACAGCAGGGTATGTTATTTACAGTTATGGCCTGACAGGAAAAAAGACGTTAAATTTAAACGTATTTGAAAGACAAAAATAACAATTCACAAAAGATATAAACGGTGAGCAGTGTTCGAATCCCACTTCTGATTTAAGCAATCAGAAGTGGTTTGAGTTTTTAAAAAAAGAATAATGCAATTACTCACGAATTATCTATTTTAAACACAAATATTCACAAGAGCCTTAATCACCAATTAACAAATTAAACAATAATTCAAAAAAAGAAACGAAAATAAAGGGGAGCTCTAAGACACGTCCGTTCCACTCAAAGTCTTGAAAAGCAATGCCGTGCGCGCCTTGCGCTTTGGTTTATATACCCTGTGGTAGGGATGCCGTTATTCGATGCTTGTAGGTTCCAATAATATAATATAAACAGAGAACAAATAGATAACAGATAACTTCATTTATATATGAAGGTAAATTAATATGTTAAAGCACAAATCTATAGGCGTGATAGTTATTCAGTAAAGTGTACCACAAAACTGCTCAAGTTTTGGGATAGTATTAGTAATTTTCACAGAAAAGAGAAAGCAATTTATATATCTATGGTAATTTTAAGTACCTACTGCCATGTATTTTAAAATGTCATGTCAGGGTTTCATATCGTTGCCTAACTTGTTGATCAGTCAAGAACGAGCAACCTATGTTATTACTGAAAATTTGTAGAAAAAAACCTTAATGATTAACTTGTCTGACCACGGAACGAACCCAGTACGTGATACATCCGAGGATTCCGAAGCAGCGTTTTTACTCACACATCGACGAGGCAGTCCAATAAGTACATGCCTCACATACGCTGGCGAATTTCTGTGTGTGTGAAATGCATGAGGCCAGATTCGAGCGAGTTCATGAGTATTCGAATATAAGCTTTAATGCATGGCACAAAGGTTCGATTTTTGTTTGGCACGGTGCCGGGAAGTTGTGATTCTAGTATACTATGATACAAGTATCTACGTAGTACATCTCCGACCGTCTGATTTTCTCCCAAGCTCTGATTTCTGTGCCTTTTGTAAAAGCGCCTTTGAGAACACGAAACATCCTGTCTGTTCAGTTCTCAGAAATAATTATATTCTTTTACATTTTGAAAACTAAAAAAGACGGGGCGAATTGATCAAAGCGTTTTTCAGAAAATGATATTTTTCTGACGTCAGTAATGGACAGAAAGAAATAAGTTCGTATCTGGTACCGACAAGGTAACCTTGGTATAATGTATATATTTAAGTTTTTTAAGCATTTACTTTTTTAACCAACTTCAAAAAAAGAGGAGGTTTTCAATTCAACTGTATTATTTTAAATCTTTACTGTATTTGAGTTACCACTAACAATGCGTAATTTATATTTGACGATTTATTTGTTTATATTTTTTTCACTAAAGGTTAGACTGATCACAATCTCAGAAGTGTGATGATGCGGTCTGAGATGAAAAATAGGCATTAACCAGATGTTAGGTTCTTTAGAAATAACCCGTCTTGGTGGGTATCACCGCAGTGTAAGGCCTGTTCTGCCTCGAAACAGTAGTGTGCAAAAACGATTACGCTTGGGCTTGAAGGTTGATAACTTAGTTCACGTGACTGAAACGGAACACCTAATACTAATTGGTAGCCTTTAACAGATGCATTTCGTCACAACTGACAAACTGCACTGCACCCTGAGTGCTAAGTCTTTTTATACCAGATTGTGACGGAACAAGCACGAGGGGTAACTCGTGCCTATAACAATATTTGTACTGCGCTCATCACCCTGACAAAAAGTGTTTAAGGGACAATATGTGCCTGTAATTTTACCTTCAGTCTTCGTTTAATACTGTGTGTTGTTAGCGAAAACATTTTTTTTTATACTGCTGATAGGTAAGCCTTTGACCACTATCTCACCTGATGGTAAGTGATGATGTGGTCGAAGGTGTTAAAGGTGGTAAAGTTCATAGCCCGCGGCGGGATTCGGACCATGGACCTGCTGCGTGGCAGTCCATAGGCAATGCCACTGAGCTATCACTACTTCAGGATGTTTTAATACTATGTTCTTATGTTGTGTCAGAATACATTTTGCACCGACACCACAAGATTGGGATAAGGGGAGGAATATGATGATTTCAGAAGAGTAATTAAAGTTCTCCAAAAAAATTTGTAAGTACTTTTTTATTCATTATAAAAAGTTAAACGAGCCCATATTTTAACATGAATAACAAATTGGTGATTATGGCCGCGAACTTGTTCAAAATTACTTTGGAAGAATATTTTTCCTCGAGAACATTTTTTAGGCAAAGCAATTCAACAATTTTATGCTAATTGTTGATGAAATGCGGAAAGCTAAACGTGTTTCATTTTGACTAATGATTTGGATTGACGAAACCATCTTCAAGTCAAAATCATTTATTCAATTAAGGCGTCTACGACGCTTTTGTGAAGGTCAATTACAAATTTTAATATTGAAATATTCTACATTGTACTACCACGTTCAGCAAAAAAATGTATAGAGCCACTGCGAGAAGAACGGGCAAGAAACTCGGGGCCATTCTTTTAAACGTATTTTAACAATGTGTTACATACTTACTATATTATAATAAAATTAAAACAATATTTGTTTAAATAACGTAGGTGACAGGTTATCGCTTGGCAGAGGCGATATTGTCCAAGCATTTTAGTCGTTTAAATAATTACAAACTGTGTAGTAGGATTAAGTTTCTTCACGTTGAACTTGAATTTATTTTCTGTGAACGTTGTAATATGTTTGGGAACTTTATTATATAACCGCACACAATTAATTAAGAAGGTCCTTTTATTTATCTTTGCTAATCTAAAACCTAGCACCGCCATTTTATCTTTATTCCTAGTGTTGTAATCGTGATTGTTACTGTTTAATTTAAATTTACAAAATTTTTTACGAACATACATAATATTCTCACATATAAACAGATTTGGTAAAATATCAATTTCTTTAAAAAGATCCCTCAGAGATGCATACACTTAACTCTCTCATGTGGGGTCAGTTAATATATTATCTATATTATAGTTTCGGTTTTTGACAACGCGCATTTTTTTAAATGTGATTGTGACGGAAGAAGCAGGAAGCCTGCTCAATGTTAAACCTTTAACAGATTCATTTTATCGCAAACGACGACCCGCACTGTGCCCTGTGTCTCAGGATATAGAGATACGTCACATTGAGACATCTGTATGTCTCAATGTGACGTATCTCGGTATCCTGAGTCTCACGTGCCTGTAATTTTACGGGTTCTCAAAGACTGCAGCGGGAACGCACTGTTAGGTGCTTGGCAATGGATGTTCTACTTGAGGGTGGTAGCTAGCCAGACGAGCATTCGCAAAATGCTCTTCCAACGTATAGAGAAGCTGAAGAGAGCGGTGTGGAACTGCGGCACCGCAGTAACCATTTGGCTATTATTGCTTCTAATTTGAGTGAGGATTCTTTGGCAATGGCAGCAGCGTTTGTATGTTTGTTCGACGGTAAATTTCATTTTGATCCGATCGTATTTTACAAATCTGTCTTATGATGCCACAATAGAAATTCTTCTAGAAATTACTACGAAAGTTCCTAAGTCGAAGTGTACGGCACGCTGCATTATACCATTATTTCTTGATCGTATTCTCGAGCATACGAAGTGGGTTTTCGACTCAACTGGTAGTTATGTCATAGAACATTATGTTTTAATTGGCACAGATATCTTTTACAAATAAAATCATTATTTTTAATACTGTTCCAAGAAATGGAACAACTTTCAAAACATTTGTACGAACTTAAAAGAATAACTAACCCAGGTTTGGTACTAAAAGAAATTGATACACCTTTAAAAAAATATTGAAATCTCAGTACTTCATATTACTTACGGATGCTAATTCCATGCTACATAAGCATAAGTAACAAAATGCATTGAAACCTGAATAGCAAACTTCAACATACCTACTTGTTACTGGATATATTTAATTCAAAGCTTAGCACGCTATATTTTCGCCAGAAAACATGCATAAAAACACTCGTTTTTATATTCTCCCCTAACATTCGCACTAAACATCTTGTGCTACTATGACCGTAAATAAATGTGCGTCTACTACGATTCCTTGGCATATGGCAGCTCCACAAAATCGTGGGCTGTCCACAATATCGAGCCATCCTGGAGCACAGTAGCAAAGCAAACTAAGACGAAAATAATGAATAGATTCAGGCATAATATTAACAAAAATCATTGAAATATTAGTAAGCAAATATTATTTAAAAAAAACAGTCCAGTGAATTGATATACCGCTGGCTAAGTCGCAGGTTTAAATCCACGCCTATCCAAATGTTGATAGTCAGGATCAGGAACTAAAATAAACGACATATTTTCATAATTCAGGACACAATAATTTTTTTCAAGACTATGGCCCTAATTTCTTGCTGCAAACCGTAAAAATTCGACGGGTAAAACATTTTTTTATAAATAAAATACTCATGTTCTTAAATAGTAAAATCAAGCAAATTATCATAAATTCAGAATAATTGACCAGAACAAAATTGTTTACCCCTCGTGCGTCCGAACCGGGCACGCGGCTTTCTCATTATCTGTCTCGACCGGGTACCCGGTTGGCGAGTAGCTATTACTTTTACAAAATCGTCCTAAAATCTGCGTAAGTCCGATTTTCGTAATCCAAACGGTTTTCAAAAGGATTCATCCATGGCTATACGATAAAAAATACATATTTTCCTGAGATAACGAAAAGTATGTTTAATATTTTTATGAAATCTGAAACCAGCTCAAATTACATTTTGGCGCCAAAATATTTCGTCATTTAATAATAATCTCGTAACAACTTCTACAGTTATGAACCTAGAAAGCTGTAATATGCTCACCCTCAAGTAGAAAATTTGTCGTCAAGCACCTAAAAGTGTGTTCTGGCAGCAATCTATAAGAGCCAGAAAAATTACAGGCACATGAGACTTAACAACTGTATGTCTCAGTGTGACGGGCGCAGTACAATTCTACACTTGTGATGAAATGCGTCAGTTATATGCAAAGGTAAGTCCGCTTAACATCAGGTGGGCCTCGTGCTTGTTCCGTCACAATCATATAAAAAATAAATTTGTGTATATATAATTATATAAAACGTATACTAGGTCGTTTCTCCGAATCGGAATGCGATTTAAGACAGTAGAGTATAACTTTCTAGTCTGTGTTTTTGAGACATTTGGCCATAAAAAAATAAAAATAAAAAACATTTGTTTGTTTACGTTTTGTGAGGACGATTTCTTCGATATTTACTTCTTTAATATGACTTTAATACAAAAAAATACCGAATTAAACGTAAGTTTTTGTTCATTATTTGAAATTGTGATTGTTATCCCCAATTAACGGTAACTTGGGGAATGTGTCGTGAAATGCTGAGCTATCCGTTCTGAGAATTTGTGAGTGTTAAAAAGAAATTAACTAATTAATTAAGAAAACTTGTGAATTCGGTTTTAGTGAAAGGATTGTGCTTTTGCATTGTGAATTTACCTAAAGTATCCCAAGTGTAACAAGTCTTATTTCAGTAAGTACTTAGCAATAAGCCAGAATTGTTAAAAGTTGAAACGAACATTAATATAGCGGCCGTCCTAGATGACCATTTTAGCCAAAAATCTGCCATAATCATTTTAGCCAATAATTTGACAAATATAATATGTAATATTAAAATTTAAAAAATAAAAGTGTTAATATTGTAATATAATTGACATGAAATTGAATATTTGCCATGTATCTTTGTCCGTAAGAATGTAAATTAATTAGAGTATTATTATTTGATCTTGTACTCATAATTCAGTTATTATCAAACGTGAAATTTGACATTATGCTCGTAAAATTTTATAATTATAACATATAATTTTGCATACTATTATGGTGGAATGCGGAGCGTTACTTATTTTATGTAATATCAAATAGCAATACGTTCAAGCAAATAAATAATTTTGAATTTGAATTTGGACGGTCTTTTAAAAGTAATGCAGGGACATCTTGTTCATGACTCCTTAAAATTACTAACAAAGAAATCAAACCATAAAATCAACGAACTATTCTCATAAATATATACTATACTGTAACAGCCGGATCGTCCACTGCTGAACACAGCCTCCCCTATTAAGGGCGCACCGAGCTTTTTAGGTGCACCGCGTATGTGTGCGTAAGTAAGGCACGCCAACAGCATCCGTCCCTGTCCGACGGCCGAAGAATTACTAAAGCGGATAGGGACAAAGCATCGCGGCTCTTGCTAAAATGGTCGGAACATGCGTGAATTTGAGTATTTCCTTCGTATAATAAAAACAAATACCTATTTGAAAAATGTAACGTGTATACGTTATAGAAAACATGATGTTTTTTTATTATTCAAGTAAGTACGGATGACTCTCCCTTAAGTATTTACGCCGTACTAAGGGTTTATTTCGTTTTTTAGACGTAACTTTGGATTTATTTTCTATCGAGAAAATTTTAAGTAATCGTATTTCCAAAGTGTATGATTTACAGAATGAATCCTTAAATATAATATATATTAATTACATAGCTCAAAATTAAGAAATAAAGATACAGCAAGGGATCAAACGAACCACAATTGCGTATCGCTGCCTCGGTGTAGGCTTAAGGGGGAATTTGCCCCTGCAACGCTTGGCTGGCATCTTGGGAATTGCAGTAAGTTGGCAGTTCTTTAGAAGGCGCTTCTGCCCACCTTCCAGTATTTTACCTTAGTCGCCTCGTACGACACCCACGGGATGATACGGGGAGGTGGAATTCTAACCTGGCACCCCATTGGGCCATAAATATATACCACCCCATATTTTCTGTAATCATATTTGTTGAACGGACGGTTTAGGTACTGCTATTTACGAAGGAGTAAAACTTTCGTTACCATCATTTTACAATGCAAACGTTCTGCTTACAAAACGAGAGTAGCTCCGACATTAAAGATGTTATGCTCCCTTGGTGTTTTACGTAGCGGTTCATGATGTGAAGTCAACAAAGACGTTATATTATAGCGTTGAATACCGTCTAATGCGTAATTTCCTAGATAACGATATAGTGCAATTGTGTTTAATCGCCCTCTAGGTTTAAATGTTCACTTCACTGGCTACCAAACCAAACATGCACCATCAAAAAAGTTTACCATGTCTGACTTAAATGTTAGAAACTGCTTCTTACGTCAGTCACAACGCTTTAATACAGATGGCGTTCTACTTAAAACGTTCACGTTTATTTTCAGGCTTTCCACCTAGTTTAGTAGCTAACTCAAGTAGTGATGGCGTTATTTCAAAGATTCGGTATAACGAATTAAATGGGGAACCTAAATAAATGGGACCAACATGAATTTCAGTCCTGTAGCGGCTCACTTAGTATGGAAATGTTTCACTAGATGGCGCCAGCAGCGGCGCTGCCAAAAATTACAACAGATAGCGTTGGTAGCTAGTAGTGTTAATGTTCGCAGCATCACTTCAGAAGTCATCTCATAGTATTTTGAAATTGTCGCATCATGACACAAGCTACTCTTACTATACTATTAACTAGCGTCTCGCCCCGGCTTCGCACGGGTAATTGCGACTATAAATTGAGATGTAAAGATGATGTGAATATCCTAGCACTGTGGTGGTTACAACAGTGCTAGATATTCTGCTTAACACTTCTGTGTTATTTATTCTGTGCTTAACACTTCTGTATATTTCTGGGGGCAAGCGACATAAGAACTAACGTGGGCAGTGCAGTGCAGTTTCATACAGAACGAAAACGGTGACACTCCAACTGTAATCGACAGGCGTGACGCTTACTATCAGGCAAAGTCTTGTCCATCTCGTTACTTATGAAAAAAAGTATTTGCAATACCTACGCCACGGTAATGTTATCTATACAGTTTTTCAACTTCATATTAACGGACGAATCGCGAGCTATACCTACGCGTATCGATCTCGGCCTGCGCTCGGTACGCAGACAGACTCAGACAGTCGCGACTGTGCCGCTGTGACGAATGGACGGTGTGTTATTTTTTTTTACAACAATTGCGTGATATTTTCCCTACACATAAGTTTATGTACATATTACATATTTAATTTTAAATTTATTTAATTCGTCAAAACGCACCCAGAGATAACTTTTTTTAGATAACCTGGAAACTGGCTAAATAGTTGACGGTACATAATGTGTGTCTTTTTATATTTACAATCACAAAACTAAATGGAAACACAAAGTAGGCAAATGTAATTAAAATGCTGGAGGCGGGTAGCCCTATCGCATGTTTACTTACCGCGCGGCCGTAGGTAGTTATTTCAACGACAGAGCCGAGTTAATATACTGTATAGATAACACTACCGTGCCTACGCACCAGTACGATTTGTTAAGTCGTATGTGCCTGTAATTTTACTGGGTCTCAAGGACTGTATGCGGAAGACACTAAGATGCTTGGCGCGAGATTTTCTACTTGAGGGTAGTATCAGGCAAGCATTCGCAAAATGCCATTCCATCATGCGTTGAAGCTAAAGCCGGTTGTGGGGATCAAATCATGGACTCTGCTTGGCAGTCTATAGCCATTACCACTTGGTTATTACTGCCTCAAAAAATATAATTGAATCAGATCTGTAATTAAAGCTTTTTAGGTAGGTTTTTTGACACTATCAATATTGTAGGAATATAAATCTTTTTGATATGAAAAATCTAACAGTATTAACCGCATTGTTCACCTTTGAACACAGAGTCTTCCATAATGGGGTTCGTCATCATCCCCACGCTAGGAAGGTGTCTGGGGGATCGCAGTTTAAGATATTAGTCCCTCAAAAGGCATTACTGCCCACCTTGAGGTATTTTACGCCTCTTTTTTATGCTTGCGGTTAGCCTTTGCGACTAACTCATCAACCGACATATTGTTGATGACAACAATAATTGATTTTTAGGGTATATCTATTGTTTACCTGGCTAAATATGGAATGCCAATATTATTGAGGTCGTTATCGGTAACTAATATTTAGCAATAACCTATGCCCGTAATATATTATTTCGATGAGCGTTATCGCGGTCGTCCATATTTCGAATTCCCCATTCAATACGTCAGCTTATGAATTTATGCGTGTGTTATTGAATTTTATCGTTTTAATTATTTTAAAGCCTGCTTTTAAGTTATAAAATATTGCTTTTACGTTTAATATGTCAACAGTGCTATTGTCAAAATTATTGTTTAAAACAGTTGAAGCAGTGATGGTCAAGGAGTAGTAGTTATGGACTGCTGTCCTGTAGGCCCACGGTTTTTTTTTATACTGAACTGGGTAGCACTTGACCATTATCTCACCTGATGTTAAGTGATGATGCGGTCAATGATGGAGCGCGCTTACTTTGATTATTACGTTTTATCCCCAACGTCGGCTTAAGATTCACCGCATGGTGGAACTGCATTTTGGAAAGCTCGCCTATTCTAATGAAGAATTTCTGTCGCTAATCATCTAACAGTGTGTTCCAGCTGCAGTCCTTGAGATTCAATAGGTTTCTATTTACAATACTACAGCTACTACAATAAACTGTTCAATGCTGCCAGCATGCTGAGCACGCTACCAACTGGAAGAGGGCTGGAGCATTTGGACTGCCTGTGAGTCTGCAATGACTAATGGGTTGTGTAAATGCTTTTATTGTGGCTGTTGTGTTGTATATAGTTCTAAGTATTAGAAAAGAAAATATTTTTTTCTGCACAGCGTTAGGTGCTTTGCGACAGATTTTCTCCGTGATGGTGGTAGCAAGTCTGACGCCAGGGCATTCGCAAAATGCCCTACCACCATGCTATAACGACTGCCATTCTGAGACAACTTCCGGGACCGACGACTTGCCCTCCGAAGCACGTGCACGCTCAGTATTAATGCCCCTATCGGTCAACCATTGCATCAAAGTTATGACCGCGGCGGACGTTGCTTAGCTTAACTGATCGACCTTGCTCAATGTTGTACATTTCGGTTGATGTGACGATTAGTTTAGTTTCATTATCAACGCTGCTAAAAAGAATATTTCGTTGTTTTTATTATTAAAAACTCTTTGACAGTTTCATTGTGTGAAGTTATCTTCACACAATAAAGCTGTCAAACACAATAGATCGTATTGTACAATGATATTGATTGACTGCACGGAAATTGAGTTGATGGGCTGAAAAAGAATCTAAAATAAATTTAAATTTATGTAAGCGTAACCTCATAAAATGTTTACGGTTCACAGACATACTTTAACCGATTAGAAAAAAAGAAGGTTCTCAATTCATCTGTTTTTTATGTTTGTTACTTCAGGACTTTTTACTAACCAATAAACCAATTTTTTTTTTTTTTTTTTTTTTTTGATTTAATCAAAAGACAGAGTGGTCCCATCAAAATTTCATTAAAATCGGTCAAGCGTTTTTTGAGTTACACTCCAAATACTGAAAAGTTTTTTCCTATCTCGATGCTATAGTAACTGAAAATTGATGACAGTAAAATTGATCCCGTAAGTAGCAAGGGACACTAAAGGGTGAACTTTTTTACACCGAACCATGATGGTTCAATAGTACCTTATTATCACAATTTTGTGCACAATGTACCGACTTCAACAAGTTATTTCACACTATTGGGTGTTGCAGTCGGTTCCATATTTCGGTAAAACTATTTTTGGTGTTATGTACTTCATTTGTCTTAAATATAGATAAGTAAGTGCGAGTACATCTTCCTTTTCATGCTGTTATAATTCCGTTCATGAAAGTGGTCCCTTTAAATGTCAGATCGATAGGCAGACAGCCCAAGCTTGGTAATAGGACTCTAATTGGGTATAGGAACCTGTAGGATCCTATTGGACATGACATTAAAGAGCTTTATCTTTTGACGGTAATGGTAGCCGATTGTAATTTTCTCAAATCATGGGTAAGTGTGGTAGATTACTTAAATTAATAAAAATTAATAATTAAAAATAAAAGACCCATTAAGCCTACCTAAGCAGGTGCACGCTCAAAAGTAAGTAGGCTTAGCCAACGCTAGGCTAAAACTGGTCTTTGACCGTCTTACTCAAATGTCTCTGAATCTCAGCCTTAAGTGTTTTAAATAATTTTAATAAGATCTAAAATTATTAATTTTAAAATTAATAATTTTAGATCTTATAGAATAATTGAAGATGATGGGGTGATCTACACGAGAACTTCATACCACATCAGACCTCAATAATCTGGTGTCCCTACAGGTAGGCTGGACTGAGTGTGTGTCTATAGGTTAATTTAAGATATGTGTATAAATATATATATTTTTTTTGAATTTTTTTTTGGGAAAGGGAAGGATGTATTGTATGTCATAAACAAATACAACTGTTAGGTGACATTGATAGATGTCACCTGACAGATAGTCGCGTTGACTTCCCTTCTCCTGGCGCCGCTGCGTCGGCCATCTTGATCGGAGCTACTTTGTAACAAGTGTGGTTAAGTAAAATAAAAAAGACAATTAAAACAATTATTGTGTTTTAATATAAAGTACAAGTACAATACACTGCCAGCGCTACCCTCTAAGACAGTTAAAAATTACGGAGGTCTTTGAAGTAATGATGCCTCAGTGGCATTGGCTATGGACTGCCGCGCAGCAGGTCCATGGTACGAATCCCGCCGCGGGCTTGAACTGCACTGCATGGTGGAGGCATTTTGCGAATGTCCGCCTGGCTAGCGACCATCAGGTAGAAAATCTGTCACCAATCACCTAACGGTTTGTTCCGGCAGCAGCCCTTGAGAGCCAGTGAAATTACAGGCACATATTATGAGACTTAACAACTATGAGAGTATATACTCGTATATACTCAAGGTGACGGGCGCAGTATAATTCGTGACTTGTGATGAAATGCATCTGTTATAGGCAGTGGTTAGTCCACTTAACATCAGGTGGGCCTCGAGCTTGTTCCATCACAATAACATTAAAAAGGTATTATGTAATATTATATTGCAAAACTCACGCCTTGGTACTGGATGGAAGATGATGTTAATAGGCTTTAGAGTAACGGAGGACTTTGATGGGTCGACGGCATAACAGCTCCAGTGGCGTGTGTTTATAGTGAGAATATAGTTGGAATGACTCTTGTAGTTCAAAAGTCAAAGTCAAAATCATTTATTACATTTTAGCGCCGACGACGCTCTTATGAACGTCAATTACCTTATTTACATATAAAATATTTTACTAACACGTTGAGCAAAAATGGCATAGAGCCACTTCGAGAAGAACGCGGGCAAGAAACTCGAGGCCATTCTTTTTAAATGTCTACTTTTTTATAATATATAATTATATTATAAAATTATTACAATATGTATAACATACCTATGATATATACTATATGATTGGCGTTGGATTGGCAGAATTGGAATATCCTAAGCAACTTTGTGCTCTAAATAATCACAAATTTTATTATACCCTTTTGCAATTAAAATCGTTTTAAATGCAGTTAGAATATTTCTTTTATGAAAACTATAATATAATATCTCAGATATTTTACTATAAAATCAGACACAATTACCTTAAAACCTGGCACCGCTATTTTATTTTTTACTTTAAGGTTCGTACTGTACCACTACATATTTAAAAGCAACAATCAGTACTTAATATTATAAATGCGAAAGTAACTCTGTCTGCCTGTTACGCTTTCACGCCAAAAATATTGGACCGATTTGAATGAAATTTGGTATGGAAATAGTTTGAGACCCGGGAAAAAACATAGGATAGTTTTTATCCAACTGCGCAAAAAGAGGTTAAAGTTTTGCGCGATAACCGACATACGCGCGGGCAGAGCCGCGCCCGGAAAGCTAGTAATATTATAAATGTGAAAGTAACTGTCTGTCTGTCTGTTACACTTTCACGCCAAAACTACTGAAACGATTTGAATGAAATTTGGTATGGAAATAGTTTGTGACCCGAGAAAAATATAGGATAGCTTTTATCCAACTGCGCAAAAAGAGGCTAATGTTTTTGCGCGATAACCGACATACGCGCGGGCGGAGCCGCGCCCGGAAGGCTAGTATAATATTATAAATGCGAAAATAACTCTGTCTGTCTGTCTGTCTGTTACGCTTTCACGCCAAAACTACGGGACCGATTTGAATGAAATTTGGTACGGAAATAGTTTGAGACCCGGGAAAAAACATAGGATAGTTTTTATCCGGAAAGCTAGTAGTACAATATAAAATTGCTTTTATTGTAGTAGCTGTAGTGTTGTATATAGTTCGTAGTATTTTGTCGAATAAATTTAAAATTCAATTTCACCTGAACGCTAGTTTCTTTGGGCCACTAATTTAATTCAAAGGTATACGTCATCGCCCAAACGGATCATATTCATAGCTAATCAGTTTTGCGGAAACGTTTGATGTCATTTCGGGCGGGCCCTTTGATCCGCTCATTTTGTATGCTTATCTCTGGGGCTGAAGGTCTTGACCTTTTGGATTTAGAGGTACTTACTCGTAGTTTAATAACTGTCACATTAATTTGTTTTTGGATTTTAGAGAGTAGGAAATGTATAACAATGTTTCGAAAAGGTATGTTTTAACCGACTTAAAAAAAGAGGTGACTTTCATTCCGACTATATTTTTATAGTGCATATATTTTTAAAGATGTACCTATTTTGATTTTTTTTTATATTTGAAAGCTGGAGCTTGTTATGTTGTCCCATTTAAATTTGAGTATGATCTGACGAGATGTATTTGAGTTATCCCTAATGATGCGTATTTAACTGGCTTCGAGTATATTGTTGATGTTTTTATTTTCACTTGTCGATGTTAAATAAAAAACCATATGTGACGGTTTGGTTTATTCATTTTTTAGTGCATTTTATGTTTCAGAATATTTTTTGTTTGAAGTCGTTTTTTTGTTAAAATGTTTAATCACTATAAACAAAACTAGTCACTGCAACGAAACATTTAAAGGGATGTATCAGGATACTTATTAATTTATCATAGGTGGAAATTTTCAGTGAATAAGTATGTTTCAGTGCGGCGGATTGCCTACAGAACAAAAATCCACAAGCCGCGCGCCGCGGTAAGGTTTTGCGTTCTGCTGTTTTTGAGCTTGATTTACATTTCTTTACATATTTATTCGTAGGTCAGCACGGAACCCTTGATACGCGTGTACTTTGCCCTTAGCCAGTTTGTTTTAAAGATCATTATTACGTATCATAATTTTATCTAAACTCGATAAGTTAATCTAAAACCTAATAAACGCTAAACAAATTACAAACTAATTTGCGCCATTATTGAATCTCCGCCATCGTAATTACGAGTCGTCGCGTCGCGGGAAAATTAACTTTGTTATTAATATTCGTGTCTTTGATGAAGAAAGTTTTTCCTGGAAGAAGGAAGCCAAAATATGTAATTAAGAAGCGATCACGCCTGTCCAAGTTTCACCATCCTCATTCTGTTTAACACTACACTGCGCTCGTTGCTTCGTTATGTTAGTTTTTATTAATATTACGAGATTATATATTTCCGAAAACTAATGTCCGTAATATTCAGGGATAAGTTTGCGGAAATACATATTTAATAATTACAAAGTATTAAAAAGAAGTACTTCAAAAATACTTTTAATTATTATTTAAGGGCTTACCGAGCTTTTTAGGCGCGCCGCGTATGTGTGTAGTAGCATCCGTCCCCGTCCGACGGCCGAAGAATTACTAAAGCGGATAGGGACAAAGCATCGCGACTCTTACTAAAATGGGCGGAACATGCGTGAATTTGAGTATTTCCTTCGTATAGTAAAATCAAATACCTATTTGAAAAATGTAATGTGTATACGTTATAGAAAACATGTTGTTTTTATTATTATTCAAATACGGATGGCTCTCCGTTAAGTATTTACGCCGTACTAAGGGTTTATTTCGTTTTTTAGATGTAGATTTGGATTTTTTTTTCTATAGAGAAAATTTTAAGTAATCGTGTTTCCAAAGTGAATGATTTATAGAATGAATCCTAAAATATAATATATATTAATTACTTAACCAAATAATAAAAGAAATAAAGATACAGCAAGGGATCAAACGAACCACAATTACGTATCGCTGCCTCGGTGCAGGCTTAAGAGAAAAACTTCTAAACTAAAAACCATTCAGTGAAGTCTACGCATAAATTTCCTGCTAATCCAACGTTACGTCATTGGCACCACGTAAGCCGACTGTAAGGATTTCGATACGGTTGCTTCTACACAAAGCTTCATCAGGAGGTCTTTACTCTTCGAACACACGATTGAGACTCACGAAGAAGTGAAACGCGCTGAAAATTATTTCCGTTAAAATGAAGCGGAACTTTCCCAATATATATATTTTTGTTATATATATTTTATGATTTTAAAATACTTAAATAATGTTTGTCTGAAATATTTTGAAATATTTATTATAATTTATTATGGATAACTGCCAATAACACCAAAAATATATTTTGGCGTATTTTATATTTTGGATTCTTTAAATTCTTGATTTTATTTTAAATATTTTGTAATATATTCTTAGTTATTTTAAATACAATAAGATATATTTATCTATTTATCCACTAGAATAACAGATATGTAAAAATACTCCAGCAGTGTACCTGTGGTGTTTGTGTTTTACGATTTATAGTATGCACTCAAACATAGTGTTAATACGATCGAGTACCAATCTACCCTCTTCTAACATATATTTCAATTAAAGCACTGTATTCAAAATCAATCTGCATTAGGAGTTCTCGCTATATCCGAAATTTACTTCAACAGTATCAGTCTAATGAAAGGAAGTAACTAAATACGATTTAGGAGCAAGCGGCAAAACTTCCTCCATCGACGTTGCTGGTTGGGGTTCTACTACTGGTCTTAAATACGAACCAAACTTTTACAATCGCATGCAAAGTTTTAATTCATTCACCATTATGTGAAGCAGTGATAGCTCAGTGGCTTTGGCTATGGACTGCCGTGCAGCAGGTCCATGGTTCGAATCCCACCGCGGGCTTGAGCTTCACCGCATGGTGGAAGGGCATTTTTGCGAATGCCCGCCTGGCTAGCTACCACCCTCAAGTTGAAAATCTGTCACCAAGCACCTAACTGTGTGTTCCGGCAGCTGTCCTTGAGAGCCAGTAATTCTAGGTTAGCCTGAACAACATTTATTTATTTATTTATTTATTTATTTATTTCAGTACATTACATTTGGTGGGCATTACAGTTTCCCAATTCGCCGACCTAATGCTTAACCTAAAAATAATTACATATAAATGACACTATAATATAAACTAAATACACACAAAGCAAAATAGATACATATATATATTTACAAATGACCCAAAGAGTATAACTCCACATACTCTACTGCCGTTCTGTGAAACTCTATTAACGTGCAGTGGAACAAATCCAAGTGCTGGTATTGGTGAGTTATCCCGTTAAGTATGCGCAAAGCGCGCTGGAGAGGTGACTGACGTCCAAGCTCAGTATTACATCTCGGTACTTCAAATAAGTTATGCCGCCGAGCTCTTAGATAGTTTTCTGGAACTGAAATGGATATTCCTTCTAACAGAATTGGGTTGCTCCTGCTTCCCACTAAAACCTTTAAAATATATTCCACCAGAAAAACGATCCTCCTGGCTTCCAAAGTTTTATAACCCGTCATTCCAAGCAAAAAATTACTGGGATACAAAAACGGATAGCCCACGTAATATCCATATTGTTTGTTATAGAGCCATCGTATGAATTTTCTCTGTATTTTTTCTACCTTTAATATATATTTTTCTTCAATGGGACACCAAACTATTGCATTGCTTTCCAACCTACTTCTTACGAATGCATTGTATAGTGCCTTTAAAGCAGGTATGCTGTCCAGATGCCTGGCCTGTCTCAAAATGAATCCAAGGGTTCGGAACGCCTGTGCACATATGGTATCGATATGCGATCGGAATGTCATGTTTGAATTCATTACTACACCCAAGTCTCTAACCTGTTGTAGCCTTGGGATAATTGTATTTTCCATTTTATAGTATGACATAATAGGATTCTCTAAACGACCATAAGTAACCACGGAACATTTTTTTTCATTTAAAGAAAGTTTATTATCTATGCACCACCTTATTATATTGTTAATATCATTTTGTAACTGAGAACAATCATCCTGTTTTACAATTTTCAAGAAAACTTTAAGGTCGTCCGCAAATAAAAGACAACGAGCTGCAGTAACGGCCTCCGGTAAGTCGTTTATCATAATGAGAAATTCAAGAGGGCCTAAATTGCTATTTATTGGCCTAAAACATCTTCGACCACATCATCACTTACCATCAGGTGAGATAGTGGTCAAAGGCTAACCTATCAAGCATAGAAAAAAAGAAAAAAATCTGCCAGAATTAGGAAGAGCACGCAGCGCTGCTTTGCAATTCGTTTTCAACTTGTTAAAAATGGGTATCGTTGTGTTATAACCAAAAACAAGACAAATTTAATTTCCGAATCGAGACATGGCAAAAAGTGAAGGTTGTTAGATTTGTTAAAACGAATTAAAATAAATCTATTTCTATCATCTGATGTATATTTTTATCCAACTGATCACCTTAAATTAAGTTAGTTATGTCATTTTTTGCTGTCATTACTGTGATACTTAGTGACATTTACTACAGATGGTTTCCGTGATTCAAAGGCCACGTTTAGCTATGTATCTTGGTTCCCACGTCGTTTGATGCCGGACGCGGTGAGGCCGCGGGGTACGGAGAGTGGCTTGGTCGAGTCGTGGTACGGCGTTGCCCATGTTCCCTATCCTCTGTGGCCGAAGTATCAGGCCACAGGGCTTCGAATCTGATCTAGGGCGTCCAGGTTGGCCTGGTGCTCGTTTGAGGGTTTGGTCCCTGGTTGCGGCACAGGATCCTGGCGTGTCATAACGGTTGGGGGATGACGTTTACCCAAGGGAAGGGTCTTGTACGAAAGTGTTTTTGCGCTCCCGACAAATATGAAGGAGGTGTGACACCGTGTCATTTTCAGTTGGAGGGCTGTGGGAGAGGTTTGTGGCGATGCTGGCATATATCAGCCATCTTCCTCTGGAAAGGCGGCAGATGCATTGTTCATAAGTATGTCAAATTCGGGCGTATCGTGGCAGTGCATTTTGCAAATGTCCACCTGGCTTGGTTAGCTATACATTCAAAGAGAAAATCTGTCGACAGGCACCGCTTTTGAGAACCAGTTCCCATTCTACGCTAAACCTGCTTACTATTTTCGACCACGTCACATGAGGCGAGATTATGATTAAAGGCTAGCTTATAAGAATACAAGATATACTTCTCGTAGTAGCACCCATATCAGACCATTTCAAGTATTCGAACGCAAACTTGGACGCCCGCGTCCGCCCCAATCAGGATTTCCTCCCCCTGTATTGCAGCATTTGAACCAGCTGTGAATGGAATTTGAATGCATCTGTTTGGTGCTGTTCGGAACGAAGCATTAGCCAGCTTTTGCTCGCTACAGGTTCGGAGTTTCAAACGTGATAGTGTTTGGAAGTGTTTCATTAAGCTGTACCTGAAAGTAACAGAATACCTTTCGTAACTAAAGCCCGATAATATTTGAAATATTGACTTATCGCCATTTTGATGGTTAGCGATGGATTGCTGCTATTGTGGTTCGTATTTAGACAGTGCAATTTTGAACGCCTGCATTTTTTGCAAAATAAGAAGGAACTGTATTTTTTTGTATATTACATCATAAGACACAACAGCTTATACCAAATTTGATGACTTGTTTTACATTCGAAAACTGGTACTTGTCGTGTCCCAATAAAATTTGAGTGAGATCTGACGAGTAGTATTTGAGTTATCCCTAGTGATGCGTTATAAAATATGTTTGAAGTGGATTTTTTGTAAATTTTTTTAATGTATTTCATCGAGTGTGAATTTGACCGAAAGCCACAAATGTATTCTCTCAGTAGATGGTGTTTCGTCATGTTGAAATATGCATGTAAAATTAAATTTTTACGGTCTATTGTACCGAATATTATATTGCTAATCAGGGTTGCTGATTACCTATTTTGCATGGTGGTAGGGCATTTTGCGAATGCCCGCCTGGCTAGCTACCACCCTCAAGTTGAAAATCTGTCGCCAAGCCCTAACGGTGTGTTCCGGCAGCTGTCCTTGAGAGCCAATAATTCTAGGTTAGCCGAACAGCATCTTCGACCACATCATCACTTACCATCAGGTTAACCTAGCAGGCATAAAAAAAAAACTTAGTCATTCTACCCTTATCCCCCACCTATAACGTCGGTATAATATGTCTTCTCTTCCAACACAAAAACATATTCAATGGTACAAATACGAGTGCGGAAAGATTATTATTCCAATCAAGTCTGTAATCTAGTAAGTCCGACCCGTAGGCGAGGGTTTATTCCCAAGCCGTAGGCAAGATATATAAAAGATCAAGCCAAGGTTGGAATAATTAACGTAGCACGAGAGTAGCATGCCTATATATTTTTTTTCTTTATCTAAGGATCTTTTTCGCTCAGCGAATATGCCTATTTCTAATGTGCAAACTTTTCATTATAGCACTATCCGAATAGCATTTGTATAAAGAATATATAAATACATATGTATATATATATATTTTTAGGACAGAAGTGAAATATCAATTAAAAAAAATACAATTTATTCTTAATCAATAACAATCATTTCAAAGAGAACATTATAAACTTAACTACTTACAATTTTAGACAAACCAACAGAACCAACTGAACAATATCACTCACTGATTGCACCGAACGTCAAACCGACAGAGCTTCCGCACGCAACCGAAGTCAACAAGAAAGTGAGCCTTATGTTGTTGTTGTTTAGGGAGGACATAGATGCTGGCTACCGCCTGTGCGGTCGTCCAGCTCCACCGGGTTTTGGGCGAGGGCCTGGCCCTACAATAGCCCGGGAGGGAGAAGTGCCGAAGGCACTTCTCCCGAGACGGGCGTAGAAGGCGAAAAGCGCTTTCTACCTCCGTCTCCTGCGGACGCCGAAAACGTACCGCTATTATAGGAGGGGTTGACAGCGAGCTCAAGGGCACCACTGTGGTTCGGACCTCGGCTTGTCTCGCTGTCGAGAGACATGGGGGGGATCGGAGCAAAATGCCTCTGTGCAACTGCAGTGTTGCACAATTGGGCCCTACTGAATACTCTTTGATTATTTGGAGAGCAATTTATCGTGACCTTGTTTTTGCCTCGAGCTCGCCGGCGAGCTCGGTGTTTGATTGTGTGACCTCTAATTACCTCACACCTGGGGATTTTACCTCGACGACTTGCGGATAACGCTAAAGCTGCCAATGTAATGACTGCGATGGGGTCATCCGGGTCGTCTAATACCTGCCGTGGTCGGCGACGGGGGGGTTTGAAAAATGGGATAGAAGAGGCAGTCGAGTAGTTCGATGCCTGGACAACCAATGGGTTCGGGTGGTGGGGCGCTCGATCAAAGTATCGGCGGGCGCAGTCCTTATTGAACTGCGCTAGAGAGGGAAGGTTTAAGTCGCAATGCAACTCGGTGTTCCGGATATACCACGGGGCGCCGGTTGCATTACGAAGAAAACGGTTTTGGATGACTTGAAGTTTATGAAGGTGGGCCTCACTAGCATGACTAAACACTACTGATGCGTAAGTCATGATGGGGCGGATGCAGGCAGTGTAAAGTGTCTTCTTATTACTAAGAGACATTTTACTCTCTTTGCGAAGTAGGGGACCAAGGCGACCCATTATGAAGGCCGCTCTGTTACGGACGGTTGTTATGTGATCGTTAAAGGTGAGATGACGATCAAGGGTGACTCCGAGGTATTTTGTTCTAGGAACCCAGGGAATGGGTTCGTCGAACAAAATAAGCGGTTTCGGGTAAGGGGAGCGTGTCTTCTCAGTAAAGCACATAGCTGTGCTTTTAGCTGGGTTGACCGCGATGCGCCATTTTCGGAACCAGTCACCGATCTCGGTGATGGCCCGTTGCATGACGAAATAGGACTGTCTGTTGATATGCCACCCAGTGGTGTAAATGGCGGTATCATCCGCATATTGGGCTAGGAATATTTTGGGCTGAGAGCGTGGGATGTCACTGGTATACAGTGCAAAGAGAATAGGTGATAGCACGGAGCCCTGAGGGACTCCGGCTCTGACTGGGTGGGGGGAGGAGAGGGTGCCTTCCACGCGATAGCGAAAGCTTCTGGCTTTAAGGAAGTCTTGTAGGATGAGCACAAGACGTTCTGGCACGCCAAATTGGAATAGCTTGTAGATCAAGCCGTTGTGCCAGACTTTGTCAAAAGCTTTCGCTACGTCGAGGAAGACTGCTAGCGTAGTCTGGGGTTTGGGGTACTTATTGAAGCCCTCAATGATGTGCTCCGTGAGGCGGTGCACCTGTTGGACGCATGAGTGTCCGGGTCTGAAGCCAAACTGCTCATCTGGGATAAGGTGGTGTTCCTTAGCATGGGACTGGAGACGGTTTGCAAGTAACCGCTCGTAAAGTTTGCCTAAGGCACTGAGGAGGCTGATGGGGCGGTAACTGGTGGGGTCAGATGAGCTTTTGCCTGGTTTGTGAATGCCAATGACATTTGCACATTTCCAGGTGTCTGGGAATAAGCAGTGGCTCATAGCAGCATTGAAGATGCTGACTAAGAGATGGATGAGAGGAGGAGAGAGGGTTTTAAGAACCCTGTTGGAGATGCCATCGGCACCGGGGGATTTGCGCGGTCGGAGGGCCTTGATCAGTCTCTCCACCTCAGCGTAAGTCGCTAAGGTGATTGGTGGGAGTTCAGAGGTGACCACAGAGCTTTTACGTTCGACTTCAGCATCCACCGAATCGAGGTGAGCTTGGTCAACGTGATCTACGTTAGGGGAACACTGAGCCTCTAGGCTATCAGCTAGGCACTCAGCTTTGTCTTCGTCAAAGAACGCTGGGACAAGTGGGACTGGTCTGTATAAGGGAGGCATGTCGTTATGGTTACTTCCTTTCAAGCCTCGCGCCAAGTCCCAGTAAGCATGGTGGCTTGGCACGAGGTTTGAAAGTTTATCGCCCCATTGTTGATCACGCAACTCAGACATGCGACTTTGAACCATGCGTTCAAAGTGGCGTTTCTTAGTTTTGTTCTCTTTACTGGGGTAAGAGTCGTAATGTCGGGTCACTGCTTTACTCTCCGTCACCAATCGTCTCACATCCGCTGGAATGACAAGGCGCCGGTCATCCGGCACTATGACCTCCTTTGCGGATGCACCTACTACGGTGGAGAGGTGATTGGTGAACGAATCGATCGCAAGGGTTATGTCATCTTTTGTCAGGATATCGTCAGGGATCTTGTCTAGGTCCGGTGAACTGATAGCCTTTAGGGCATCGCCTACTTGCTTCCAGTTCACTATCGTCTTAGTGGGGCGGGGGAGGTCAGTCGTTGGGTCGGGACCTAGTCGCAGTATAATGGGTCGGTGGTCAGAGTGAAGCTCGTGAACCACTTCTATGGAGCGTAACCGGAGTGTTACGCCTCTGAATAGTGCCATGTCAAGCAAGTCAGATCGGTGGTTTTCCATATAAGGGTAGTGAGTGGGCTCAGTGGGCGCAATTATGTCAAAGTTAAGTTCTGCGATTAGGTTTTCGAGTGCAATACCTCTGGGATTGTTGACGTTACAATTCCATAGGATGTGCTTACTGTTGAAGTCGCCAATCAGAATGACGGCGCTTCCTAATGAGAATAGGGCTTCTAAGTCAGCTCGGACGATCGGCTTTTTGCAAGCTTGGTAACAGGATGCTATGACTATAGGTTGATGACCAGTCATAGCTAGGAGGCAACAAGATGCTTCCATATTAACAAGAGTCGGGGTAGGTAGGGGAATGCAGTGCAGGGACCTTTTGTAATAGATAAGAGTGCCTCCCCCACGGGAGTTCACTCTATCATCACGTACCGTTCTGTAGTTGGCAAACCTAGGGTTCGCCTTCCCCGGTTTTAGAAAGGTTTCCTGCACGCATATGATATCGATAAGGTGGGTACAACAAAAGTCGTGGACGAGGTCACGTTGTTTGAAGAGGCCGTCAGCGTTAAATGACGCTAACGAAACTGAGTACGGTTTCGTGCGTTCGGTTGTACTACCCATAGTGGTTGTACTGGGGAGGGGCCTGGGGAACGAAGCGCTTAAGGGCGCTAAGTAAATTCGCGTGTTCCAATGTGTATTGGATCACGTCCGCTGGGGATTGAGCGTATTGCATCTTGTGGAATAGCTCTTGTACCTCATTGATGTCAACCGACATAGCCAGATCGCTGACTAGGTTGATTGCCTCTTGAAGAGGGGCAGCCATCAATGGCATAGGTGGAGCTTGTGGCCGGGAAGCGGCGCGGGGAGGCGCGCGAATGGTGTTGGCGACGGGTGCCGGGAGCGCGGGGCGAGCCGGGGCCGGTGCGCGGGCAGGGGCCGCGGCGCGGGCGGGTGCGGGTGCGGGCGCGGGTGCGGGCGCGCGGGCCGGGGCGCGGGCGGTAGCGACGGTCTTAACCATACTGGGTGGTTTAGACCATGCGTTACGGGCTGGGAGCGGCGCGGGTATTACCTGTGAGGCAGGTACTACCGTTCGTTTGGGGCTTACCCGTTGGTAACGGTCGTAAGAGGGACGGGTTGGCCTATGCCTTGCCACCCTGTGGTTCACTCGTGGTGCTTTAGGGCAACCACGGTAATTCGCGGTATGCCCTTGAGCGCCGCATAACACACAGCTGGGTGGGTCCGGCGAATCCCGGGTGCGAGTGCACGCTGCTGTCGCGTGATCGCCTAGGCACTTAACGCACCTAGCGCGAGCGAAGCAGAATCGGGAGGCGTGCCCGTATAGTTGGCAGTTGTGGCACTGCGAGGGACTCCCATTCTTGTATGGGGCTTGGACATCGAGTCCTGAGAGGCCACAGACCTTTTTTAAATTAAAAATGGCCTTGCCTTCAGGAGTACGATCTAGTACTACGAGTACTAGATCGTAGGGACTGCGGTCCTTCCCGCTGTACATGCGGTGAACTGCATGTACGGGGAAGTCTTGTGCCTTCAGGTCGGCACATACCGAATCGGTATGTACCTCCTTGGGCACACCGCGGATGACCACTCGGAGGACTTTCTCCTCTTCGAGCGCATAAGTGTGAAAACTTATGCTCTCGTTGCGGAGGAGTTTTGTTAGCGCTCTGTGGTCGCTAATGGAGGAGACTTGGACTTTAATGCCCTGCTGCGTGGAGCGGGCATTAGTATAATGGATCCCACGATCCGAAACTAAACGGGACAGCATGTCCCATTTGGTTTTGTCCTGAATGAACAGGGGCGGAGGCGGTTTTTCGCGGCGCGCACTCGCGTCCTGAGGGGACGCGGCAGTGGTGGCCGGAGCGGAGGGAGGAGACGCGGGGCGCGGGGCGGGGGTCGGCTTCTTGCCGGAGGCGGGGGCCTTAGCGGGTGCCTTGGCGGGAGGGGCGGAAGTTGCGCAACTAGCGGCTTTAGGAGCACGCTTGCGCTTTCTATCTACGACGGTATAGCCGTCGTTATCTGAGTCCGAGTCAGTGCGTAAGGCGCGACTCGGATCTACCTCCATCTCCGCTTCGGAGTCCGAAGTGGGCTCTACAACGGCGATGGAGGGATGGGTGCTCGCTGGCCTCCCGATCGGTGAGCGCGAGCGAGACCTCTCACGGGGAGGGGCTGCCACCGTGCGTCTGTTGTCTGGGCCCGGAGCGGGCGAAGGCGGACTGTCCTCTGAGAAGGACCGGGTCAGAGGAGGGACGTGGGCCTCCGGGTTTGAAGTCCCGGAGGGAGCGATGAGAGTGTCCGTGAAGCGGGCATTCTCTTCCTCTTCTAGGAGTTGCATATGTGCAACGTATAGATCGGGGTGGCGGAGGGCGAAGGTCTGAAGGACCTGCACCTCACCGTTAGAGGGACGGGACTGCATCCTGAGGGGAATACTCAGGACGCCCTATCCAGGGTTTGAATTCCCTCACACACCTTGTGAGCTCACTGTGTGAGAGGGAGTGTGTACCTACGGTGTGCCCTAGTTGTGTACCCTCTCCGAGCTTTTTTCTCGGCGGAGAGGGGTGCTCCTAAGCGCTACTCCGGGTTTGACTAGGGGCGACCCCAAGGCCAGAATTCCGGAGCCCAGCTTGCTTCGGCTGACCCGTGAAGCGGGAAAGGCCACGGTGCAAGGTTAAACCAAAACAACAACAGTGGCCGTTGTCACCGTAGGGTGTCACACTGCGACCGCAGCAAATGGCGGATTTGATCGTTCAGACGGGTTTGGCTGACGCTACCCCACGCCTGAACGACGTCGCTTAACAGCACAAAGTGTGTTGTTACGCGACTGTTACTATGTTGTGTCGGATAGTAAAGTGGTGAGATGCGCACCGAAAAGTGCGGTCGAAGCAAGACCACCAGCCCGATATGATGTTGTTCGTCCGAAACAAGGGACTGGGTAGGTGGTAATGCCAGACGTCTTAGAGCGCCTCTGCGCGACGGCACGGCGAGCTCGTAGCTCGCGTTGCTCGGCGTTCGGCGGCTGCTCAGCTTCTGCACACAAAACAAAAACTTCGTCAGGACTGCGTATTCCAAGGCACTGGTCTGCAACTAGCGTCGGAACGATGACCCGAGTGAGACGGCAATAGTGCGGGGACTATTGCGGTCTCACTGGGAGATACTGGCGGAGCTGTAGACAGGTGTGCACGGCGTGGCGGCACAGGTCGGAATGAGTCAGTGTCTCAGTGGAGCCTTATGCTACCCGCGCTGGTATTTATAAGAATCGCGCCCCGCCACTCTTCACAGATAGCTTAAATGGCTAACACGGCCTCTCCTGATTATGCGTCGCCCTCGACCGCATCTTGAATGTCGGGGAGCGCTTGAAGTGGGGTGACACCCTCAGCTACAGCAGACCGGGAAGTACCAGCCATTGCATCATCGTCTTGAGGATGAGGCTGTGACTGTTCGCTGGCATAAGAAGTGTCCGTATCAAGATCATCGTCTGTGAACGATAAAATTTCAAGCTTATTATAAATTTTATTAACTAATCATGCCTATTTCTCTTGCACACTCATCTTTTAAGGCCCTCGAACATCCATCCACAAACATTATATAGCTAAGAACACATAAGAGTTCATGGAAAACCATGAAAATTATTTCATGAAGTTCTACAAACTCCGAATGACTCATGCTTTCATCATTCTTCATTCATCATCTTTAAGCATTACACATACATAATGACATTAATGACTAAACATGTAGGGCAATATCGCGCAGACTATTGCCGATAGGATCGTCCGCGCAGTCCGTCCTCTACATGTTGTAGGCACCCCGCAGTTTGCCTCCTCAGTCGAAACGCATGTAGGGCAATATCACGCAGACTATTGCCGAAAGGATCGTCCACGCAGTCCGTCCTCTACATGTTTTCTCATCGAGATGCCCCGCAGTTCATCTCGGCACACTTACTAAATATACATGTATGGCAACATCGCGCAGACTTGCCGAAAGGAACGTCCGCGCAGTCCGTCCTTTACATGTATTCTCGTCAAGATGCCCCGCAGTTCATCTCGACACACCAAACACACATGGGTGACAACATCGCGCAGACTGTTGCCGGTAGGATCGTCCACGCAGTCCAGTGGCTCGAGATCAGCGTAACTCTCGTTGCGCTTCCCGATTTGGCTGCGCACTATCGAGCGCCATGTCACGGATGAGTGACCGAATCACTGGGGTGGTGGCGTCGATTCATCGACCAATCAAAAGTTTCAGTGCGGAAGCCTGTGTAGACTTCTGCATCGTGACATTTAGTGTCAGCTGTAGTTTCCATAGTACGTCAGCCCATGCAGCGTTTCTACGGTTGACTTCCACGCGAATCATATTAAGAACCGTTCGGGCATAATATCACTAGTGATAAAGTGAATCTTGGATCCTATGTCATTTACAAACCCCGCAAATTTGGAGGATTCGAACATTCTACCCTTGTCTGTCACTATTAATTAAAGGACCCGAAAGAGGGATATAGTGCTCGCGAATTCTCTAATTAATTCATCTACATCTTGTCTATAGATGGGATGTAGCAAGGTGTATTTTGTAAACGCATCAACCAACAGAAGGACGAACTTTAACCAGTGGATTTGGGAAGGAGGCCCAATGCTTCTATGTGCAATGTGTAGAATGGAACTTCAGGTTTTTCCCAGGAAGTAATATTTTGATGGGGGGGGGGGGGGGCTCTAAGTACTTGTATTTTATTTGATAAACAGACTATGAAGTGTCCTATGTACTTCTTAAAAAATTGCCTCATGCCAGGGAACCAAAAATGTTTAAGAATAAGGTCCGATGTCTTTTCGGATTCGATATAGGTATGTTAAACGTAAAATATGCGTAAGTAAGCTAAGTCGATGTTCCTTGGGGATAAAGCAAAGGATTCTGGGTTCTTCACCGACAGGAATGAACTTTTAGTACAGGACATCGTTCTGACTAACGTAAGGACCAGAATCTAAATTGAGTTTTGCGCATTTTGAGCATTGACTCACCTGATGAGCGACCGAGTCTCGTCATCTGCCTCCTGCGCCATTTGAGCTTAGTTACGTGTCGAGAGATGTTAAAAACATTCAGTGGGCTCGGCCAAACCTGACCTCCACCAATAATTCTACCCAAGTATTCAATCTCAGTGATAGGAATGTACACTTGCGCAGATTTATAGTAAACCCAGCCACAGTTAAGGTTTTAAGGACCTTGCTTTTGCAAAACAGTCGACTTCGTTGTGACCACGCTTTTTACAGAAAGAACAAGTGGATGGTGGATTAACTGGTGGATCAGAGAGTGTAGGCTTCTTTGGGCAGTTGTAACTTCTATGACCTACCTGCTTGCAATTAAAGCACTCGCTGCCGGAAGAAGTCATTTTATCATTACTTTGTTTCCTAGTATGAAACGATGACTGAGTTTTGGACAACGTGTTGTTTTGATTAGGTTTCACGTAAATTGACAGGAATGATACGAGGTTCTCGGGTGATAAGTTTGCGTTAGCAGCGGCCGCACGTACTTGTGCATCATTAATGCCACGGATAACGATAAGAGTCATCAACTCTTCACTCAGTCCCTTGATTATACGTAAGCGTAGCAGTGAACGTCGCGCATATTCGCTGTATGACGCGTACTTATCCGATGTGGTGTTCATAATTCCAAACAAAATGTTTGCGTAATCTAGCTTTCGTGGGCAGAGCGGTTTAAATTCGCGTTTAAACTACTCCAGGATCTATCACTACTAACCCACTCATTTAGCCAGGTCTTTGCATCGCCTTTTAGGCAACCTGCGACTCGCGATAAGCATTCTCGGTCATCCCAACGATTAGACAGCTGAGCGCGATCGACTTCATCGCACCAGGAATCGATATTAATAGCTTTGAGAGCGGCCCGGAACTATGGACTGTATTGCGTCAGCTAATGCTTGTGTAGCAGAAGTATCGATACTTTTGGTTTTGGAGGTAGATTCAAAATTATTTTCAATCGATTCTAATCTTGTTAAGATCGTGTCGAGTGTGAGATCTAGGTTAGCATGTGACGGTTGATTACTGTCCACTATGCTACATTTCAAATGTGAATCGCGCTGTAATTTTGACCGTGACCGTGAATGAGAACGCGTTTTTGCGCGGCGATGCAAGCGTGGACGTGATTGAGACCGTGAGTGTGAACGCAAACGTGCCCGAGCACGAGAACGTATTCGCGATCGAGATAATGGTGGTGTGCGCATGCTCCGCCGTGATTCTCTCGCACAGACTACATTACGCGACCTACTACGCGACCGGTCGCGTCTGACGTGACGTCGGCGCGATCGGCTGCGTGATTTACGCGGTTTTGGCATAATTTAAACAGAACAAAACACAACACACAAAATAGGCACAGATGAAACAAATCGATAACAAGTTGAGGCTTGGAAAACCCAATCAGTTCTTTTGGTTTGTTTACTCAAAAAAAATAAGCTTATGGCCGATACAGTCAAAACAAAGGGCTTGGATTGAGATCCCACTTCTGATTTTAGGACAGAAGTGAAATATCAATTAAAAAAAATACAATTTATTCTTAATCAATAACAATCATTTCAAAGAGAACATTATAAACTTAACTACTTACAATTTTAGACAAACCAACAGAACCAACTGAACAATATCACTCACTGATTGCACCGAACGTCAAACCGACAGAGCTTCCGCACGCAACCGAAGTCAACAAGAAAGTGAGCCTTATGCTACCCGCGCTGGTATTTATAAGAATCGCGCCCCGCCACTCTTCACAGATAGCTTAGATCGCTAACAATATATATAAATACATACCGATACCTATATAATAATATATATTGGTAGAAGAAGAATATATTTATACATACCTGCAGGCCTACAATGGCTTTGGGGTTGCCTAAATGCTTTCAGTGTAGTAGCTGTAGTTTTGAATATAGTTTGTAGTGTTTTGTTAAGAATATCACTATTAAATATACATTTTATTCTAAAAAAACTCATTTAATTTAATAAGAGTATTAATGGTGTAGATACTTAATATATAAATAGTACCTGAATACAGAATAATTTATTTATTTGTAGTTTTTACTAATAATTTTAGAAATTAAGGTATTTTGGGTATATAACATGAATATTAATTCATCAACAATACTGCGGGGGGTGGTGTAGAATCGATAACTGAATGTGATCCACACATTTTTAATTTTCACATAAACAAAATCAATACTGACTATTGCCTAAGCTGTGGCGCTTGAATGATAGCGACGAACACACTCGCGGCCGCCGTGGACTCCACTCACACATACACACACGTTCTAGGTATTCTAACGCATTACGAGGGCAATGAACTCGGTAGGTATACCTACCGTTGCCCTCGCAATGCGTAGATATACCTACCGAGTTCATTGCCCTCGCAATGCGTAGGTATACCTACCGAGTTCATTGCCCTCGCAATGCGTAGGTATACCTACCGAGTTCATTGCCCTCGCAATGCATTAGAATACCTAGAAACTGTGTGTATGTGTGAGTCTAGTCCACGGCGGCCGCGAGTGTTGTCGTCGCTATCATTCTCAAAGTCAACGCGCCACAGCTTAGGCAATAGTTAGTATTGAGTTTTTTTTATGTGAAAATTAAAAATGTGTGGTTCACATTCAGTTATCGATTCTACAACACCCCCCGCAGTATTGTTGATGAATTAATATTAACCTTATATAATATGATAAAATAAAACAAAAAATACTAAAGTTATTGAATTAAATAGATATTGAGTATTAAAAAAAGCATGCAAATTCAATCTGAGCAACATAACTTGCATATTTATGTTATTTTTTATTAATTAAACCTAAACATGAAGTATTTATAATTATTTATTTTTAATGCTAATACAAAGATCACAAACAAGTTATCAAAATAAGGCTATAAAATCAGTCTTTCAAACATTCTACACTTCGACATCAGAACTAAAACGATAATTTTCATCAGAGTCCGATACTTCCAACATCGCTAATATTCTCTCCAGATAAACATTCAAGACCATTTTCCTCAAAAATCCAAAAAAAAAAAGTAAGAAAAATTCACAATAACCCGAAATAAAGAAATTTAAATATGTCGGGTCATATTTACCCGTATTGCCGCAACACTTGTATCTCACTGCGCAGGTGGCGTCGCACCTAGTACCACCCTGCTACAGGTAGAGGGGGGGCGGGTATATCTCCAGCTACACAAAAGGTCAATTACACCAAGAGTGTTGAAATAGTTTACGAAGGTTTAAAATCACCTCGGGTCAATATATGACCCAGCGTCATTGGCGCCGGGTTAAATAATTGAATAACTATAACTACGCTCGTAATTCAGTTCTAGACCACATCACTTATTCGAATTTTAAAATCTGCATTAAAACTGATACTAACTATTTTTTATTTTATTGTGATGGAACAAGCACGAGGCCCACGTGATGTTAAGCAGTAACCTCTACCTATAACAGATATGCATTTCGAAGTATTTGACGAATTGCACTGCGCCCCTCTAAGAGTGTTGTTGAGTCTCATGTTCCTGTAAATTTTACGGCTTCTCAAGGACTGCTGCTGGAACACACTGTTAAGTGCTAGGCGACAGATTTTCTACTTGAGGGTGGTAGCTAGCCAGGCTAGCATTCGCAAAATGACCTCCCACCATGCAGTGAAGCTCAAGCCAGCGGTGGGAATCGAACCAGGGACTTGCTTGTTTCAAAACTTTATTTATTTGCTAACCAAATAACTATAATTATTTTATTCTTAAACAACGAATACTGCTAATTTATTTATATATATAATACAAACTGCTTATTTATCTATTATTTTTCTAATTGCTAATTCAATAGTTGTTGCGTTGCAGAATCCTAATAGAGCTTGGTTTGACACATCGGATATTCTGTAATGTTGGTTATGCAATAAACTAGTATATTTACATTAATTAGAAAAGTAAAAAACCCCACTGCTAATTATTTATTTCGTTAAACGTAATATCGTTCCATTGAAGTTATAATTATTAAAGAAATCGTTTTTAGGGTTCCGTACCCAAAGGGTAAAAATTACCTATTACTGAGACTTCGCTGACCTTCCGCCCGTCCGTCTGTCACCAGGCTGTCTCTCAAGAAAGGTAATAGCTAGACAGTTGAAATTATCACAGATGATGTATTTTTGTTACCGCTATAACAACAAATACAAGAAGTTGGCCAAGTGCAAGTCGGACTCGCGCACGTTAAAACAAATATGGTAAAAATATGAAGTCTAATGTTGTGTAGCTAATGGTACGGAACCCTTCGTGCGCGAGTCCGACTCGCACTTGGCCGATTTTTTAAAGCCCTTCGTTTTGATCTCCGACTCGATGGGTTTGGAAGACGAAAAATATACAAATCCGCCAGTTTGTTTTTTCATTTTTTTATGTACATTGTGTCGCTTGCGCTATCAAGAAGAATCTAACGACATTTCATACATTAATGTCGGTTAAGCCGTTTAGAAGTTATGGTGGAATAAAGAAACTCACAAAACAACATACATACCTACATAACATGAACCCTGAAAACATAACACTCCTTTTTTTAGGGAGTCGTTTAAAAATAGAATTCGCAACATAGCGTAAATTGTAGTCTCTCTTAAACTTTCTACGACCTTCCCTCGCTCATATAGCCTTTAAACCTTTTAAAGCTGTCGTAAAATAAGTATTCAAAAGAAATTCTTCTCGGATATTCTCGTTCGCAGACGTTATAGAGACACTTACCCTTTAAAGTCTATTTTAACGAAAATATAGCGAAGAAATTTAAGCAAAAATTTTCTTTTAAATTTGACGCGCGAAATTTGTGACTATGTTTACTTTGCCTGATAAAATTAGTCTTCAATCCGTGCTTTACGAGTATTTTACTTGTTGCTGTATTGGCAATTACGTAACTCAAATGATACTTCTAGCTTTCCGGGCGCGGCTCCGCCCGCGCGTATGTCGGTTATCGCGCAAAAACATTAACCTCTTTTTGTGCAGTTGGATAAAAACTATCCTATGGTTTTTCCCGGGTCTCAAACTATCTCCATACCAAATTTCAATTTTTCAATTTCAATTTCGCTAAAATCGGATATGTTAGTCATATAAGGGCTAAACATCAAAGTCCATAAATAAAATTTCATATAAAAAAAAAAAAAAAAAAAAAAAAAAAAAACAAAGCCCAAGTCAGCTCAGCCGAAAACGGCTAGGTGGGATTAAATTAAATTAAATAAAATACCAAATTTCATTCAAATCAGCCCAGTAGTTTTGGCGTGAAAGCGTAACAGACAGACAGAGTTACTTTCGCATTTATAATATTAGTACTGAAGTACTGATGGGACTGATGCAATATAATACAATATACTCTTTCTTTCTTCTTCTTACGAACTCTTTATACCTATAGGCCTTGTATGACCTTTTCAGTCACGAAGACGTGCCACTCCATACGTTTTTGTGTATTTCCAACCTCTACTGCCTACCCAAGTGATAATAATATCAAATATTTTATGATAACAAATTAGGCGGAATTGTCACTAGATATATTTTTATATTTTAAGTGTTTTATTAATATATTCATTTAATGTTTTCTTAATATATTTTTAAAATATTTGTTATTATTAAATATAGATTTCCGCAAAGTAACGCCTGAATCTATTCATTATACAAGTGATCATATTTTTACAGGACTGCCCGAAAAAGAAGTGTTATATTTTCGGGTTTCATGTATGTTTATTTGTGAGTTTATTTATTCCAACATAACTTCTAAACCTCTCAACAGATTTTAATGCATAATATATTATTAGATTAATCTAGATAGCCCAGGTGACGACACTAGGTACATAATACAAGAAAAAAAAATTGATGGTCTTAAGACGCCATATTGTGAGACAAAAATTGTTTTTCGCCCAAACCAGTAGAGTATCAAAATAAAGGGGTTTAAGAAACAATTCTTTAAATATATAATATAACTTGCAGTTTTAATTTCAATGAAACGATAAAATAGTTAACAAAAATAAATAATTTGCTTATTATTTATTTTTACTGTATGTACTATTAGCATTTACACCCACACTAACACGTAGTGTACAAAAAAATTCAAAATCACTTGTGTGATATACTCCGCAAAAAATACTGTATAGCTATGCTGAGAGTGAATTGACACAGCTAGTTAAGCAGTTAATAACGTTCGACTTTTGAAACTAAAAGCTTTTAAACTTCGCAATTTTTTTTTTTTATTGCTGATAGTTAATCCTTTGACCACAATCTCACCTGATGGTAAGTGATGATGTGGTCGAAGGTGTTAACAGGCTTAACCTAGAATGACTGGGTCTCAAGGACAGCTGCCGGAAGACACCGTTAGGTGCTTGGCGACAGATTTTCTACTTGAGGGTGGTCGCTAGCCAGGCGGGCATTCGCAAAAATGCCCTTCCACCATGCCTTGAAGCTCAAGCCCGCGGGGGATTCGAACCATGGACCTGCTGCGCGGCAGTCCATAGCCAAAGCCACTGAGCTATCACTGCTTCAAATACTTTTTAATCAATGCATCTATACGGTGTATGAGTACACTTTATTACGTTGTACCACAGAATAAAAGGACCAGAAATGCTCTTTTAATGCCCGTTCTAATTGCAATAGTAGAGTAGTGCAGGCACTTCCCCATGTAGTTGAACAATAGGTAAGGGTAGATTGGGCAAGCGAAATGTAAACAACCTTTAAAACCGCAGCCAGTATAGAAACCTTAAAAGTTGTTTACATTTCGCTTGCACTATCTACCCTTACCTATTGTTCAACTACATGGGGAAGTGCCTGCACTACTCTATTATTGCAATTAGAACGGGCATTAAAAGAGCAGTGCTCAAAGTAATCATTAAAAAGCCGATTTTATATCACACGACACTTTTGTACGTGGACGTCGAGCTTCTAACGGTGCGACAACTCTACATTCTCAAAGCAATACTCCGTAAGCATAAAACCACAACATATTATAGTCGTAAGGATAGTGTATGTCCCATATTTTCGTACAATTGTCTTCTAGCTGGTAGACATTTTACAACAAGTAGCCGGCTTTACAATAAATTAAACGTCCAGCTCCATATTTACCCGCTATCGTCATTTCAAGTTAAATGTGTCACTACAAGGTATCTTTTACAACTAACTTACTCGGAAACGGAAAATCTTCTAAAGGTATAACTAAACATGAAATATATCATATTCATCCATAACACTCACATTCACTATTCACACTTACACACCCAACTTAGTATGCGCAATAGTATTTAAAAATGTGTAAGTCATATAACTACAAACTATATCCAATATGTATGTAAATTCCAAAAAATGGTTAGTAAAACTATTATTCTTATTATTATTATAATTACGCAAAGCCATTCCAATATATAAGTCAATTGATGGATTACGCAACGGTAACCTCAGCATATAATAGATGCATTACCTCACGAATGTCGAACTGCACTGTGCCCCTCTCCCTAAGGTATAAAATTATGATGTCTCATGTCACCCACACCCTTCAATCCGGAACACTGGAATATGAATAACTGCTTGGCATTATCAATAACAATTAACAACAAGGTATGTTACTCGTATACCCTCCTCCGTTATTCGTTATCCTCATTATTGAGGGTCGTGACCCCTCCATCAAGTATTCGCTCTTTGATAAATGAGCGCCATCTCGACTCACAAAAAATTGCAGCCAACAGGCTGCAATTTTTAGTGCCTCATGCACTGGAATTTCAAGTGTGGAGCGTATCTGGTCAGACCAACGCATTGGACTGCATGTATACAGTTAGATTTAGTATGAATTACCCAGTATGTTCACACTTCCTAGGGAATCCCTGAGAGATATTTTTAAAGAAATTGATATTTTAACTTTAACAAGTCTGTATTTGAAAATATTATGTATGTTCGTAAAAATTTGAGCAAATTTAAATCAAACAGTGACACTCACGATTATAACACTAGGAATAAAGATAAAATGGCGGTGCCAGGTTTTAGATTAGCAAAGACAAATAAAAGGTCCTTCTTAGGAAATTGTGTGCGATTTTATAATAAATTGCCCAAACATATTACAACGCTCACAGAAAGAAAATTCAAGTTGCATGTGAAGAATATTTTGATAAAGAAATCTTACTACACAGTTTGTGATTACTTAAACGACAAAAATGCTTGGACTGGTTCGCCTCTGCCATGCTAGCGCCTAACACCAACGTAATGTAAATTAAGTATTGTAATAATTTTACTATATAGTATGTACTTAACACATTTTTATAAAACGTTTAAAAGAATGGCCCCGAGTTTCTTGCCCGTTCTTCTCGCAGTGGCTCTATAATTTTTGTTTGCTGAACGTGGCAGTACAATGTAGTATATTTCAATATTAAAATTTGTAATTGACCTTCATAAGAGCGTCGTAGACGCCTAAATTGAATAAATGATTTTGACTTTGACTTTGACTTCACAACTTCTTTCACTGCATGGATAATTTTATCTTTCTCGGTATTTTTTTTATTCCATTTAAAGATCTAATTATAGTAAATATTACCATAATAAATTGGCCTATCTATCAGCTTAGCACAAAAAAAAATCAAGCATCTACCGCAATAATTCCCGTCACCATAAATAAAAATCTCATTGTACACGGCAATAGGTGAAAAATTAAAAAAAAAGTCATAGCTCCGAAAATACGAAAAATCGCGAAACGAACATGGGGGTGATTCATATAGCCCTCTAGGTCCTCTACCTCCAAGCTTCAGTATATCACTACTTCTTGGGACTCCCTGTATCATAACAAATAAAACATAATTACAAAAGGGTAATTTCTTACCCATAAATATAATACTAATATATACAAAGTCACAGTGTGTAAATGTTAAACACAGAGTACCAACCTATAAACTTGAGCTCTCTCGGGCTAGTTAGACCACTTCAAATGCGCAGTTTGCCAACTTAATATTCTGTTGCGTAATTTCAAAGAGGCAACCACTGAAGTTTGTTTATGTAGTTACTTGTGCATAAGTAGTACATTGTTTGGCCTTTTGAAGAAGGATAACTTCAATATCTTTTTAATATACTTGCTCGTAGAAGCCCTATTATAAATACATTATCTAGGATTGTATTGTATAGTTTTTATAGTGAAAGTGCTTTGTAGTTTGCAGATTAGTATCTTAAAACCTTGTGCTGTGCCGTGATAGAATGTCACCCCCCTATCTCTTCCCGTGGGAGTCGTAAGAGGCGAAGGAAAAAATAATATACCATAAGGTGTAATAAAATACCAGAAGGTGGGCAGAAGCATTGGGATAATGTCAACCCCCCCCCCACCTTAATGGGAGAGGCTGAAAAATTAAACCATGTAAAGAGTTATGGGGTAACAGTTGAAATGAACTCCTCCTTTTTCCGAAGTCAGCAGCATTGTCATTGCATTAAATAGACAAGTATGAATTAATTACAAAAGTTAAAAACCCGATTGCAAAGTAGTTATTTTCGTTAAACTGTCAAAATGAATCTAACGATATCTCTTACATTGTAATCGGTTTCAACGTTTAGAAGTAATGGTGGAATAAATAAACTAACAAACATACCATATAAATGAACCCAGAGGACATACCTCTCTTTTTTGTTTTGGCAGTCGTGTAAAAATAGGTCAAATTTATGCCTGTAAATAAAATTATAATGATAAAACATAGTAAAAGTATCACCGTGTCTTAATATAGACTCCATATTAGTAATTTAATCAGAAAAAAAATACCTCAAAAAATCCGTTGAAGTCAGTGAATAGTAGAATAGGCATAACAGGATATGTTAAGGTGAAAATATAATTTTTAATGCCGCAGATGAAAAAAAAGAAATTTCGAACTCTAAGAAATCCCGACATTTTGAAAACTGCTTTATTAGCACATTTGTTTTTAACTTCTCTTTTCTTCTTGCAAACAGTCAATAAAGCAATACTTAGTCAATACATAATTTATAATACACTTCCGGCGATGTGACGTCATTTATTACGTATGCTATAATATAAAGTAACTGTTAATGTAATCTGTGATGCCACACTGTATGAAACCATGAATAGATATATAGATAGATAGATAGATAGTTAGATAGATAGATAGTTAGATAGATAGATAGATAGATGAATATGATATCCTATTAAAATACTCAGTTACTCATAGTAATTAAACAACTTTAATCGGTTTTAATTGCGTTTATTTGTCATTATTTTTGTCCCAACGTTTCAAACACATTGCAGTGACCGTGGTCACGGGGTGACTGTTTCTCTCAAAAATCCCAAGAGTTTACCTCTTTCAATTTTAAACTAATTATTCTTTTAAAGCTGATATGTTAGGCCTTGACCACTGTCTCGGCTGTCGGGAAGAGATGATGTGGATGAGGATAGTAAACGGATTAAGCCTAGAATTACTTCACAGAATTACAAAATAATTTACGAGAGAAAAAGTAAAGTCATGTGCGGGATTCGAACTCGCGTCCATCCACCCCTATCGTCGGGGTATGCTCTGACCGCCTGAGCTAACATGACATTATGACTCATAACTCTAATTTTTGCTTTCGTTCTTCAACTACCTTATGTCCCCATATGGATTTAATGTAAGGTGCTTGTTAACAGATTTTGAAATTTACTTGAAGGTGGTGGCAAGCCAGGCAATCTTTTGCAAAATACGAGTACCTTTCCACAATGTGGTGAAGCTGAAGCCGGCGGCGGGAATCGAATCATGAATCTGCGGCACAGCATTCCATATGCATTCGGCTATCAATGCCTTAAACTATTAACAGAAAAGATGTGAGAATTCAGAGTATTCGTATTTAGTATATACATCTGAATTTGGGTCAAACAATGCTTTGGATTCGGAAGAAGAGGTATTCACCTCGAAACTGAAACAACTTTTGAGTTGTTTTAGCTCGAGGTTTGAGCACTTCATTACCACATACGAATAACTCGCTGGAGATCATCTCAAAGCGTTTGGGCTAAAGTTCTACGTTGTCCCACGCTAGTGTTTCTTAAACTAACGCGAACTAAATTCATGTTTAAATGACACTTTTGGGTTTCATCGCGCACAAGTTAAGATCACAATGAACAACATCTTCGACCACATCATCACTGATGTGGTCACAGGTGAGATAGCGGTCAAAGGCTAACCTATCAGGATTTCAAAAATATTGTATTTTGACATTAATTGAGTCAGCTCTTGGTTACGATTGACGCGACCTGATTGATACCTCGAGAATAGTCACAAGTTGTCTTTTGATCTAAATTTATTGGCGGTCAGACTCAAGCAACTCAAGCGGCGCAAGTATGCTAACTTTGGTAAAGGTTGTACTTATATATGAGACATTTGGTGTGGAGCCGTTTGGTGTGGAGACGTTGGGTCAGTAGGGATCGAGAACTCATCGCATTTTTCAAAACTTATCTGAGCTCTTGGTCGATGCGACACGTGATCAAAATGCTGGCACATATTTGGCTCAACGAAAAAGCATTGCAATTCAACGGTATAATGCAGCCAGCGTGCTTGGCAGCGAATTTAGACTGCCTGTGAGTCTGCAATGACTTGTAGGTTGTATAATTGCTTTCAGTGTCGTAGCTGCACCTAGTGTGGTTTAAAGCTCGTAGTATTTTGTTAATAAATGAATACCGCCAGTAAACAAAAGACTAAAAATTCCTCATTGTTTTGGGTGCATCTTTCTTATGTTGTCATTGGCAACTTATAATAGATAATAGGTAATTCTAGGTTAAGCCTGCTAACACCTTCGACCACATCATCACTTACTATCACGAGAGATTGTGGTCAAAGGCTTACCTATCAGCAATAAAAAAAAAAAGATAGATAGATAGATAATTCTTTATTGTTAGACAACTTACTATACAAAAATAACATCAAAAAGAAATCTTACAATAAAGTGTCACAATGGGCGGCCTTATCACTAATAGTGATCTCTTCCAGGTAACCTTTGGATGGAGAGGAAAAACAGGAATAACATATAATCTTCTTGTATTTATATATGTATCTCCATTTTGTGGGGACGGTACAATATTGTTTTAAATTTAGCTTATACACGTAGCGACACCTAGTGACGCTTTTGTACTTCAGCTGTGTTGCATTGATTACAAATCTTACACACGCATAAGCCAGCAGCTATAGGTGTTGTTTCTTCCCAAAATCTTAAGATGGCGCTATTAATTTTTATGCTATTAATGCATATAAGTAAAATATGTTTAAATGATTTATTTTTATACATTACAAATTTAACTCGTGAGTTTGTAGATTTGCAACTAAAAAACATTCTGAAACATGTCATATTTCGTATTTTTAAGTACATAAATCATTTTCACATTTAACAATAATGAGTTTTACATTAAAAAAAAAACCACTGATTGTATAAGTTATGGTTTTGATTTAATAGCAGTGACCACCCTGATACTGCCCTCCGTAGGAATTCTCATTATAGATAGATAATCTTTATTGTTACACCATATAAGAATGGAACCAAAAAGTTAAAGTTTAATATAATAGTGTTACAATGTACGGAATTATTACTAAAAGCAATCTCTTGCAGGCAACCTTTGGATGGAAAAGGTCTGATGAACCGGCGTAGAATAATTGTTACCAGCGCCCTAGTTAAAGCACAAAAGTGACAAGCGTAATCAACACCGTTTGTTCCTAATAATATGCAGGAGGAATGATAAGCCTCCTGCTTCTGATTTGGCACATTTAATGCCATTAGTTGACGACAGCAAATTTTCGAAGAACATCACCCACAAATACAAATGAAAAAATACTAAAGTAAGCCTTAGTACGTACACAGAATTTAAAAGGTTTTTGAAAGCCATAAACAATTTCCACTAAAGCTATTAAGATAATGCTCAGACCGAATCGCAGTCACGTATTACATTAAAAATGTGTTAATATATGGATAAACATAATTAGATTACCACACAAACTCGCTACGGAAATTCTACAACATCGTATCGTTAAATTTGCAAAAAACAGCATTAATAAAGTGATTTTAAAACTCTCTCCATTTGTATCATCGCGATTCTGATTTTTACTGTCCGTGTTTGGACGCCAATGGGTACAGTGGATGTTCCCCAAGGGCTACCAGCTGGCTCAAAGGAACTGTTTGTTGTCACGGAAGATGTTGAGGAGATTATGTTGAGAAGATGCCCGCATCAACATTACAAATCAGGATCACGATGATAAAGTAAAGAGAGCTGTATTAAATTATTAATATTACCAAATAATAGAATATTAGGTTATAAGTGAGTAAAGGACTTATTTACAGCGATGGCCATAGATGAGTCACGAGCAAGTGAAGGGTTCTAAACACTGAATCACGACTGGTGGTAGTGATGATTGAATCAGGAGCGTAGCGAGTGATTCAAGTGTTAGAATCTTGAGCGACGCAATTGATTCATAGCTTTGATAAAAATCAGATTTATTCAAGAGTTGCACACTATTTTATATATCGTGACTAGGTGAAAATGAAAGATTTAAGGAAAATAGTCATTTAATTGTGAATAAAAATTTTATTATCTAAAACCGACTCCAAACAGATAATATTCTTGGGTTTACTACTTGATTTCGAATGTCATGTTCTTAAAGAACAAATACACTAATAAGTAAATAACTACAACCTATTCCAGTTTGATATTATTATTGTTCTGAAATAAATGACAGCGAATTTTCTTCAATCATCAATTGAAGCAACCATGACGGATTTACTGCCAGCAAAAAATTACGCGTTGCAGTCGAAGATGCATAATGTATATGTTTCTGAATCATTAACGGGTCTATCCACGCACGAATTAACATCATAGTTGATGTTAGTCAAATAATATTTTGACTAACATCGACGTTTCGATCAAGTTGCATTGACCGTGGTCACGAGTACACTGAAGAAGCGGGTGTCATCGTTTTGAAGAGCAGTGGGAGTGATATAAATCTACCCCCTTTAGGTTTTCGTTAATGTCACTTAAACACACTACACTAAGGGCCTGTTTCAGAATGTTCGAGTAAGTTCCGGTTATACTACCCAGAACATATTTATTAAACAAAACACTATCTTTGCGTTTCACAGTCATCGATTTAGCCTATCCATCGGTTACAGCTTGAAACGCGCTGCATGTTAACTGTAATTTTTATCATTCAGTTATTTTATGTGTTTCTTAGCAACCCGAAACTTTGTTAGGACATTCTGAAACGGGACCTAACAGTGTCGGAACTCGCACGCGGCGGCTAATTACGATTCGAGCACTTTCTAATTACAGGATTCCACGATGTAGACAATTTAAATGATTTAGAAACATGAGTTTAGTTCACGCAAGTTTAATGAAAAGCATAGTATATATTCGCATATTAAATTCGATAAAATGTTGCAAATTTTTCCACTGTGATATCGCATTGTACCTACTTGTACAAGCGATATCAAAATTCTTTCAGAATTGCCGAAATAAAATTTCTTTCTTAATAAGTGTTTTTGTGACAAATTTAATAATACAATATAGTTTGTGTAACGTGTTTAGAGTTTGTCGTTTAAATAGAAAATGTTATCGTAGAGATTGCCTATTTCAAAAAGAAAAATTTTTGTGGACACGTTTAAACGAAATGGCATGAAATATTATGTTTTTAAATTTTAGTACGGTATTTAAATTACCGACATAAATGCAAATCTCAAATGCTTGTGAATATTAAACCTTAGCAGGCGTTATTGCAAACTTAACAATATTAAAATCATAAGGTTGCGTCAACATTTACAAGTTTAAAACCAATTGCAAAATTGGTCTTGTTTGCAGCCCCGGATCTACGATTTTATCGAACCGGGGCAGAATCTTGTTTTGGCGCCCCCCACCTATAGTTTTTTTTAACCGACTTCCAAAAAAGGAGGAGGTTCTCAATTCGTCTGTTTTTTTTTTTTACGTTTGTTACCTCTGATGTTTTGAATGGGTGAACTGATTTCGAAAATTCTTTTTTTGTTTGAAGGTGATGCTTGTCGTTTGGTCCCATTTTAAATTTCATCAAAATCGGTTAAGCCGTTTTTAAGTTACACTAAAAAGATTAAAAAATTGTGCACAATATTGTTATAATAGGTACTTTTGAACTTTTTGGGTGTTTTTGGGTGTTGAAGTCGGTTCCATTTTTTGTTAAATTTTTTTTTTGTTTCGCCCAGTAAGGGCATATAGCCAGTGTCAAGTAATATTAGTTAACAATTTTACACATAATATAATATGTATTACTTAGTCAAGGTCAAGTAACAGGATTAAAGTTTAGTCACAGTAAAGTTATACCTCAGTAAAGAGGTGTGAACTTTTACTAGTTTGTACGGGGTTTTGCTGCAAGAACAAAAAGTTAACTTTACCTACACCAGAGCACGCACGTAAAATTTACCATTATTTACCTGCATCCTCATCTTTTTTTTTTATTGCTGATAGGTAAGCCTTTGACCACAATCTCACGTGATGGTAAGTGATGATGTGGTCGAAGGTGTTAACCGGCTTAACCTAAAGTGACTGGCTCTCAAGGACAGCTGCCGGAACACACCGTTAGGCGCTTGGCGACAGATTTTCAACTTGAGGGTGGTCGCTAGCCAGGCGGGCATTCGCAAAAATGCCCTTCCACCATGCAAAACTTTATGAAAAATAAATTTCGGCAATATATTACCAAATTGACAACACCATTGTTCCCTCTGGCAGGAAAAGGTTTAATTATTTGAAAAAATATAATAATATTAGGACTGGGGGAACATTAACACTTCGAAAAATACTACAACTTACTATCCTAATACGAGTACTAATAACATGACAAAATTATATAAGCCATATACCTAATTAGTTACTTATTTTTTTGCGGGACGTAAATTTATACAAGTACCTACTTATATTAAACATACAACAATATACAATATAAATATAAATATACAACATACAACAATATAGTGGGCTGGAGCATTTGGACTGCCTATGAGTCTGCTATGACTTATAGGTGTCTAAATGCTTTTATTGTAGTAGCTGTAGTGTTGTATATAGTTCATAGTATTTTGTTTAATAAAGGCATACCGCCGGTAAAACAATAAAAAAAAAAAACAATATACATACATCCAAGAGGCAAGCAAGACAGTATGCACATCTTCAATCGTTTAGCCCCAGCTTTTTATCTAAATCATCCTACAGCTTTACAAGGCGTGCTTTACTTTCAGCGGAAGAATCTATTAGCTCTTCAAAGTTTATCTGATAGGCAGTTTTATTTTCGATGGCAAGTATCGCTAGGCCAGATAGACGTTCCTGACTCATTGTTGAACGCAGATAAGTTTTTATTATTTTCAGTTTGCTGAAACTTCGCTCACAGCTTGCAGATGTCGTCGGTAAAGTACAATATATCCTCAAAAATATCGTTACATTTAGTAATGCTTCTCTCAAGTCGTGCTTGCACAGGTGTTCTAAGAGATCAAATGCACTCGATTTTTCGCTAATTTCTGTTACTAGATTTTTGAAAACTTTTGGTTCTTGGTAAAAATCAATTGCATTTAAATCTTTTGAATATTTTCTTGCTAGATCGGCTCCATTCCATCAGATCCTGGGTAGACATGTTAAAAAATGCATGACCAGTAAGGAACGCGAAATTTTCATTTAGACTCTTTGAACCATTGACCTATATATACTAGAGGCGACATTTTAAACAAGGATAGTCGACCGGTGCAAATATGCTGGCCGGCATACTCTCCCCCACACGTAGCTGGGCACTGGTAAAAATTACACGCGCTTTACGTTCGAATATTGTGTATTATCAATTGTGTATTTTGAATACACAATTTTCGAACGTAAAGCGCGTGTAATCTCTACGAGTGCCCAACTGCGTGTGGGAGGGAGGATGCCGGCCAGCATACTTGCACTGGTCGACTATCCTCGTTTGAGATGTCGCGTCTAGTATATATAGGTCAATGGTTTGAACTCGCTACCCTTATCTCAATTCCTGTTAATATGTTGTCAAACACTATTTTAATATCTTTGAAAAATAGCTGAGTCGAGTCTAGTCATTCTTCCTCACAAATTTCGTCGTGCTGCCTTTTTTTTTGGAATTCGTTTGTTTTTAAGAATGGACTCGACTTCCAACTTTTCTGGTAAAAGTTCAGCTTCTTCAATCCATTTTTCTACAGGTTTACTTCTCATTTCATAGTACTCCTATAGGCAACGATTTTGTCGCATTTTGGTGAAATCATCTATGACGCGATCACGCCAGTCGCCGTGCGCGCCCCGAGTATTACCGAATATTTCGTTTTCGTACCTAACTACGTCTGTGATTGCGTTGTAGGAATTTTTTTTGTACCAGGTTGTGATTTAAGTTTTTTCTCGTGTAAAATATTGTCACTAAATATACCTATTTGAGCATGTGAACTGGTTAACGGTAGGTTTGGTTAGGTCGCTTTTCATTGGTGAAACATTTCAAGTTAAAATTATTTTCTATACCTATACTTATGCTTACTTTTTCGCTGTGTTTTGTCGTTTTAATAGTAAGTACAAGTATTTTAACCACATTTTAACCCGATTTAGTTTAGATAGGTATCTCGAAATAAAAGCTCCGAATATAAACAGTAAATACTTACTTACACAGTGAGAAGCGCCCATTTCTCGCGCCATGGTGAACGTTTTGTAGGTAAGTACTTACCTATTTACAACGCGGCTGCGCTTTCCCGCCAAAAAATAATAAGCTGGCTAAAGCCGCGTTTTCACAATACGAGCGCGCTCTGACCGAGTGAACTCGTACAAGTCAGGTAGTACACTCGTATTGTGGTTATCTATGAATGTGCAATTAGGTTAGGTGCAAGGGCGCTTTCTGATACCAATTTTCATATATGTGTGTTCAATAGTAGACGTATTCTACTGATGACGATGTTGCTGAAAAATTTATGAATTTTGCGCCCCCTGGAGCTAGCGCCCGGGGCAGATAACCCGGTTCGCCCCCCCCTAGATCCGGGCCTGCTTGTTTGTAATACAACGCAAGTTGAACTATAGGTGTCGCTCCATCCCGATACGATGGTTGAAGAACGAGAGCAAGAATTACAGTTATGAGTCATTGTGTCATGTTAGCTCAATTGGTTAGAGCATACCCCGGCTAAAGGGGTGGATGGACGCGGGTTCGAATCCCGCACATGACTATAATTTTTTCTCTCGTAAATTTGTAATTTTGTAATATTAAACCTTTTCATATTAACATTTATTCTAAGAAGGTTGAATATATAATGTAGATATTTTACTGGTGATCCCATTAGAAGTAGTAATACTTCAGTGTGTATATAAACAATAGATTCAGTTGTTACTTTGCGGAAATCCATATTTAATAATAACAAATATTTTAATCTAAGAACCGATTAAATTCCACCTAATTATCCTAAACCGGAAGAATTTTCAACGCGTTTCGCTTCGACACGAAGCATCCTCAGGAGGTTCAAATAACCCTACATACATAAATACTTTTTTATTTTACATAGAAACTAAATAAATTGGGGCTGTCCAGGTGTCAATTTTAAACCATTTTTGTAACGTGGATATCAAGAAAACTAGATAAATAATATATGCACACAAAGATGTTTTACGCAGACGATGAAATCATCAAACTTGGACATGTGAAAGACACTTGTAATTTTTTTATGAAACTAGAAACTTAATACATTGTTTGCAACATTTTTTTCCTGCAAGTGACATGAAAGCATTACAAGGGCCTTATTTACTAGAACGATACGTAATAAAAATTAAAACACCAGCCAAGTGCGAGTGGGATCTGTAACCTAATTTTGCAACTTACAGACACTTTTCTTTTTTAAATATATATATATATATATATATATAAATATAAATATCTATATATTTTGTTAAAAAGGCTTTAAAAAGGTGATGTTAACCTGCCAAGCCATTGTAAAATAGTTGAAATAAGTACTTGACAGTGTCTAGTAAGTATTGTAAACAATATTTTATGTTAAATAAAGATCTTATAAATAAAAAAAATAGACACTTTTCGCAGTGTCCGATCGAGCTGGGTAGGTACGTTCCTATCCTAGGTAGGTACGAACCCTAAATAGTGATCTCACTAATTGTTTATTTTTATAATAAATATACAACTAAATATTCGGTGAATATTTCAAGTTTCTACCTGTTTTTATTATTATTATTTTAGCAAATAAACGGCAAAAACCTAATTTATGGTATGGGATCCCCCTTAATTATTTATTTTATTTTATATAACTATATTGAAAGATAACATAAAACTAAATATCCTGTGAATAGTGAAAGCGTCTACTTGTCACCGTTATTAGTAACGAGCAAGAAACGGTAAAAAAATCAAGTTTGCAAGTAGACTCCCCTTAAATATTTATTTTATTTTTAGTATTTGTTATAGCGGCAATAGAAATACATCATCTGTGAAAATTTCAACTGTCTAGCTATCAACGTTCTTGAGATACAGCCTGGTGACAGACGGACGGACGGACAGTGAAGTCAGTAATATTATAGAGTCCCGTTTTTACCCTTTGGGTACGGAACCCTAAAACAAATTTTCTTTTGCTATTTATAACTATCGCTGGCAGGAATTGGACCCGCGTCCCCCAATTTAGCGCCGGCTGCCTAAACCACTCGGTCACCGGAACATGCTCGTTTGTGCCGAAATTACGTGCTCTAATTGTAGACTACTTTAACCGTGCTCAGTCATTAACCAGACTACTAGACTTCGTCGGATCGGTAAATGTACTTTTTCAATCTCTTTACATTAAAAATGATACCATGTTAAAAAAACAATGGTGCTTTAAAAAAACATGACTGTGACTTTCGCATAGCATGTGCTTATATTTAGAAATATATAGTTCTATAAAACTGGGGAACAAGTAAAAACTTTTCAAGCCACGTCGTTGCATTCTTCAGAAAGGCTTTATTAGCAGTTTTCTAATAGATTGTTAAAGTGGCACGTTCGAAGCTCTCAATTAATTTTGTTGAACTGACATTAGATATTAATTACCTCTAAAATATAGTATAAAATGAACGCGCGAGAATCAAGTTATTAAATTCTTCGAAGAAATCCTTTGAAATGATTTTATTACCCATGCTATCTTCTCTTAATTGCCTGAGCGAAGATATTGATAATGTGGCAGGGTAAGTCACTTAGGGTCAGAATTTGAATTATTTTAATTAGATTAGAATTCTATGAGGAAATTTATATTTTCGTATTATTTAATTATTTTAGAGAATAACCATTACATAGACAATTGTATTTTTTTATTAGATAGACTAGCTTTTGACTAGTATCTTACCTGATGGTAAGTAATGATATAGTATTTGACGGAACACACGGTTAGGTGCTTGGGGACAGATATGAGATTTCTACTTGAGGTTTTTTTTTTTATGTTTTATAGGTTAGCCTTTGACCTCTATCTCACCTGTAAGTGATGATGTGGTCGAAGATGTTGCTCAGGCTAACCTAGAATTACTGGCTCTCAAGCACAGCTGCCGGAACACACCGCTAGGTGCTTGGCGACAGATTTTCTACTTGAGGGTGGTAGCTAGCCAGGCAGGCATTCGCAAAATGCCCTACCACCATGCTATAATGACTGCTATCATAAGACAACAACCGGGACCGACGGCTTAACGTGCCCTCCGAAGCACGGAAGCGCTCAGTAGTAATGTCACCAGCGGTCACCCATCTAAGTCATGACCGCGGCGGACTGTGCTTAACTTTGCTGTTCACTTCAGAATGGCTAAGCAAACTTCGCTACGAGCGCTTCAAAAGTGTGAAAAGTGTGAAGTTCAAAAGGGTGGAAGATATATAGAAGATAGGGCATTTGAGACCTCCATCCTAACACAAGAACCAGCAACACGTGCACGCTCAGTATAGTATTACCACTTGCGGTCACACATCCAAGTCATGTCTTGACCACAGCGGACGTTTCTCAGATTAGAACGACTTGGCAAGCTACGCTCGAGCGCTTCCAAATTATTCGTGTTCTCTACACTTACTCTTAGATAAGTTTTGAAGCAGTGATAGCTCAGTGGCTTAAATTTTTTTAAATTACCACATATTTTGATATAAAAAAAAATATTTTTCTTCCAAATCCATCAAGTGAGGTATCAAAATGCTTTAAAAACAATTCCATAAATACATATATAACTTGCAGTTTCAATTTCAATGGAACTATAAATCCCTTAACGAAAATAAACAATTTGCAGTCGAGTTTTTTAATTATTTTAATAAATTTATACTTATTATCAGATTCTTATATTGTTCACTTACTCACTAATGTTGCAAATTGTGATCCCATTTGCTTCTAAAAAAATACTTGCTATAAAAATATATTTCTACGAAAGTCACCTTCACTCCCGACTCGCAATAAGCTACGTGACTTCGCATACAAGATGGCCATAACTGAGCCAGCAATTCCATGTACTTCCGTGCTTGAAATGGAAAATTGAAGTTTATATTTAAAAAAAGAAGAGCTTGAAAATCTATTTTTAAGACAGGATCATTTTAATATTTTTGTTTGCAATGACGCATGCTCCGCTGATTGCAAAAGTTAATTTCAAAATTAGTCTTGTTTGTAGTACAACGGAGTTGAACTGTGGGTCAATCCATCCCCGTGCGATGGTTGAAGAACGGGAGGAAAAATTAGCGTTATGAGTCATTGTCATGTTGGCTCGGTCGGTCGGAGCATGCGGCTGTGGGGGTGGATAACAAGGGTTCGAATCCAGCACATGACTATAATTTTTCCTCTTGGAAATTGTAATAATAAAGGTACTATATTTTGAAAGTCGCTGCCGACTGCAAGTACAAAATGCAGTGTACTTCGGCCGTCGGCGGAGACAAACACAACCACGGCAGGTGTCGCTGCCACGGCGCTCCGCACTCATTTCATCGAAATACGTACAAACAGTAGTGCAGCCGAAATAGTACCTACCTTTACTGATATTCATTGACACTACATTGCAATATTCGTGCGTCATTCCCAGACATAAAAAAATTGTTATGTCTTAGCCCCCACATGTCATATTCCCCCAAACATTTCACCTAACGCAGTACCCCCCACGCCTAATAAGAACGCAGTGGTAAACAATTAATCTCAAATCGGGTACAGCCTCACATACTATTCACTCCGCGTGGGGAGGAAAGAGCACGTAGTATTTCGCACGTGACGTAGCTTGTGCTAAAAGGCCGTATGCGCCAAAACAGTAATGAAAGTTATAATAAATTCTCAAAAAGCATTTTTTTTTATATTTTGGTAGGTAAGCCTTTGACCACAATCTCACGTGATGGTAAGTGATGATGTGGTCGAAGGTGCTAACAGGGCTTAACCTAGAATGACTGGCTCTCAAGGACAGCTGCCGGAACACACCGCTAGGTGCTTGGCGACAGATTTTCAACTTGAGGGTGGTCGCTAGCCAAGCTGGCGTTCACAAAAATGTCCTTCCACCATGCGGTGAAGCTCAAGCCTGCGGCGGGATTTGAACCATGGACCTGCTGCGCGGCAGTCCATAGCCAAAGCCACTGAGCTATCACTGCTTCAATTACCACATTGAAGTGTGTGTTCTCATCTATACATATATTTATGAGGCTAAAATCGATTTAGGCTTCCTGTAAAAATCTTTGTTATTTAAGAGCACTTTTTGATAGCTTTTTCTCTGTTATGAAAGTTAATCAATCATGTAAAACTATTATCAAAATCATGTCAATAACATGGTAAACGAAATACGTAAGAATCATTCCCAAATGTTTAGTAATTGCTGCGAAAAATTGAGATCTCTGCGCCATTATTTTCAATTCGTCGTCTTAACACAGCAGTGTTTACATACTATTGCTTAAAGGTTGGATGTTTAACAGTGCCGTGGTATGTTCCAAGACGCTTAACACTTTGTGAAATATAAAAAAAAACAACCATCAGCTGTTAGTAAAAAGTTTGAAGATACTTGGTGGTTTCTGGGTGAGATAACAACCTCTTTATCCGACATATACTTGAAGGTTGGGTTAGCTCCCTTATCACCGTATATATATTCAATATAATATATATAATATAATATATAGTAGCTGTAGTGTTGTATTTAGTTCATGGTATTATTTTGATTAATAAAGGCATACCGTCGGTAAAAAAAATATATATATATATATAATATATTCAACTTAATTATAACCTAGTGATGTGCGTGCCTATGACATATTTCATTAAAACTTTGTTTTTTTTTTATATTAAAGCATCCTGTAATTAGGTGTACACCTATAGCAAGCCCGATGAGTGAGCCAAATTTGTGGGAGATCAAAAAAAATTCAGGGGCACATTCGCGTAGCCGAGAAGGAAATGGAACGACACTTTCAATCAATTATTGTGCAAGGTAAACAATTTTTTTTTTTACCTAAAAAAAGTACCGACTTCTACACGGAAAAGTGTGAAATAACTGTTTGAAGTCGGTACCATGATAGTACAAAAGTAACTGTTATCACAATATTGTACGCATGGTACAGACAACTTATTTCACACCTTTGAGTGTTGAAGTCGGTTCCACTTTCTAGGTAAAAAAAATGTTTTCATTCTTTATAGTGACACTTGCTACTTAGAGGATTGATTTGGCATTCACTGGCAATGACTAAGTATTTCATCAAGATAGAAAAATCTTTTCAGTTAATGGAGTGTAACTCAAAAACGGCTCGATCAATTTTGATGAAATTTAAATAGGACCACACAGCAAGCATCAGCTTTCTAAAAAGGATTATCAAAATCGGTTCTCCCCGTCAAAAGTCTGATGTAAAAACATTAAATAAAAATCGGCCAAGTGCGAGTCAGACTCGCGCACGAATGGTTCCGTAACATTAGACTTAATATTTTAACCTTTTTTTTATTTGTTACTTTTGTATTCTATTTGTTGTTATAGCTGCAACAGAAAGCATACATCATCTGTGAAAATTTCAACTGTCTAGCTATCACCGTTCTTGGGGTACAGTCTGGTGACAGACGGACAGCGAAGTCTCAGCAATAGGGTCCCGTTTTTACCCTTTGGGTACGGAACCCTAAAAAACAGGCGAATGAAAACCTCATCCTTTTTAAAGTCGGTTAAACATGGTGTAATTTTTTTCTGGTATTACGTTTTGTTTCTCACATTTCTATTGATGTTTTGACCACCGATGCGTTTGATTCACGCATCTCAGAATCGCAATAATGAGAATTGCGTTTCGTTTCACGAAGTTTTATTATGATTTTATTTTCATCGTAATTTATGAAAAACGCATTTGCTCGGCCCAAAATTGCTTAAACGGATTAGGACGAACCCAAGGAAATCCCTTAATTCACACCATCATTTAAATCACGTACCGGTTATCTATTTAAACAATGAAAAACACATATGTATGTGTGGGGATTATAGCATCCCCCCCCTCCTGATGGGGAAGGCCTATGTGTACGTCATGGCTATCTACACTGTATTTTTTATTTACGAATAAACTTAAAAACTACTGGACCAATTTGAAAAAATCTGCCAAGTGCGAGTCGGACTCGCGCACGAAGGGTTCTGTACCATTAGCTATACAACATTAGACTTCATATTTTAACCTATTTTGTTTAAACGTGCGCGAGTCCGTCACCGTTCTTGAGATACAGCCTGTTGACAGACGGACGGACGGACGACGGACGGACAGCGAAGTCTCAGTAATAGTATCAGTAGGTAGGGCTATTACGGAACCCTAAAAATTATTCACCATTAGATTCTCAAATTTTCCCTGATTAACACAGTTTATAGCATATACAAAAAAAATATTATATACCCGTATGAAGCTGGGGCGAGCCGCTAGTTATTCATAAGTAAAGTGTTATGTGTTGGGACTCGGTTCTTCAATCTTATATAGTAACTATTCATAACAATGAATGTGAATGTAGGTATACTCTTCGAATAAGTATGTAAAGAAATGTAGCTCTCATACAGTTAAACGCATGGTACACTTTTTAGATCATCGCTGGCCACGGAAAGGTTTGCTTTCTACTGATTTTGATTTTGCCTACCATTTCTCAATATTTTTTTTTTTAAATTTATTAATACAACAGCTCTTGTTATAGATAGATACAACTTATATATAAATCTTACAGCCAATAACAGATTCAATTTTTGTAGTCTTGAACTATATAATACGACAGTCACCAAGTGGGTCACATCATTACACATTATAATAATAGAAAAATAATAAAGTAAACTGAACATAGCAATATATATATATAACACGGTAAAACAGATACAATTCAGCAATAAAATAAAAATATATAAATGGTTGTGAAAGAGAAAGATAAGATAAGAAAGAGAAAATAAGAGATAGTTTTTAAATGTTACACTGCATATAAAAGTATGTAGTGTAAGTGAAAGGTATGTGAGGGTGAGGGTGTGTGTGTGTGTGTGTTTTTAGTGTAGATATACATAACCAGTTTCATATATGAAACGAAGTTAATCGTGTAGAATAAAAGTTAATTGGTTTTAAATTTGTTCGGTTTACATTTTATTAGTTTGATATTTTTTATCTGATGATCGAAAAATCAGGCATTATTCGTATACTTGAAAAGAGCAATATTGTTACTTGAAAGTAGGAATATTGTTATGTTGTCTTAGGTTTTCGCAATTGTTACACATAGTAATTAAACAACTTAAAACGTTTGTGAACATGCCCAGGACAAATCCAACCACTATATCCGTTTCGACAAGCCACAAATCCTCGCCAGAGAGACCCGGTTTATGCCAAGAGTTACGCGAGGCTATTGAAATCAAAAAGTACCCAAATTTCAATAGCGATGATGGTTGGCATGCACCACCTGCTTGGGATCCTGTTATCAAATTAATTAAATCCCATGGACGACACAAATCTGCAAGACCCTTGGACACTGAGCGAATACTGCGTGAATAGGGAACGTTATGATTAATATAAAAAAATCTGACGGTAGACCAAATAATTTCTTAATAACTCATGTGACAAATAAAACCAATTGGTCACCCCGTGACCACGATCTAAACCGTTTAAAGTTGTTTAATTACTATAGGAATATTGTTACTTGAATGGATTAACATTGTTTCTTGAAAGGAGCAATATTGTTACTTGAAAAGAGCAATATTGTTACTTGAAAGCAGCAATATTGTTACATGAAAGGAGCAATATTGTTACTTGAAAGGAGCAATATTGTTACTTGAAAGGAGCAATATTGTTACTTGAAAGGAACAATATTGTTACTTGAAAGAAGCAACATTGCTACTTGAAAAGAGCAACATTTTAACTTGAAAGGAGCAATATTACTACGTGCTCTGGCTAACCGTTCCATCTTGGGGTCAGATTATGTTCAGCGATCAAAGTCCCGGCTGATTCAGTTGAAAGATTATCTTCAATAAGCCTTCCACAAGCGTATCGGGAACACAACTAAGGATTGTAATCAAATATTGAGTCCTAAATGACTTCGAAGATTTTTATGAGGCAAGTTTACGAGCCAAGATAAACTTTATTGCGTCCATCGCTCGTCGACGCAAGAAAAATAGTTTTATAGTTTTATCTGGGTTTTCTGTTGTAAACATGGCAGACGTGGTGAAAGACAGAGGATTGAAAAAATACTATTGTTTCCGGTCTCAACTTTGCCCACTTCTATATTATCGTTTATATTACGCTTTTTTCCAAACTATATACTTAGTACCTATATCGTGATAAAATATACCCTCTATTTTACAAATACTTACGTTATCATTTTTATATCAATTCATGACATCAGTCATATAACTACAAGTTACAAAAGAGTAAAAAAAGCCAAAAAATGTTTTTTTATTAATTTGTCGCCAAGCAATCCCGTGGCCGACTAACTTTCACACTGCTCTGTTGGTAAGAATAGTAGATTGTTAAACAAAGGTCGAAAGGTATCAATTCTTATACGAGGTGTTTAGACGTCCGTGCGCAGGGTGGCTATAGTCCGTGTAAGAATTGATGACTTTCACCCGTGTTAAGCACTCTACTTTTCATTTCGAATTTAATGAAAGAAAAAATTGTAGTTTTTATAGAAAAAATTAACATTAACATATTAAAACTAATTGACAAGTGAGAACTAATATTTGTGAATTTTCAAGTAAAATTTTATTTCGGATATTTACCAAAATATATATGGGTATATATTTGTAATTTTAAATATTGAATATAATGCGTTGGGGGCCATCTCATAAGTAAAATAGGTGTTTTTTTATTCACACTGCTCATAAACAGAATCAGTGAATACAATTTCATATAAAATACACTTACTTCACAAAGTCACATTAATTACGAGTATGTTATAAACTAGCTTTTTTAGGCTTTTGCGTAAACACAAACGTGTACTACTACGTTTGTGTTGTGTAATGACGTAGTTTTTTTTTTTTTTATTATTGCTGATAGGTAAGCCTTTCACCAAAATCTCACGTGATGGTAAGTGATGATGTGGTCGAAAGTGTTAACAGGCTTAACCTAGAATGATAACTACTACGTAGTAAACACAACGTAATAGAAAAAACTTAGACATCTACTTTTGTTTACACCAATGGTTAACCATGACTACAAGTCATTCCGGCCCTTGAGAAGAAAGCATTTACTATGAGTTTTTCCCACCCTTAGGTGGTATGTAGAGTCTCCCACCCGCTACTCAGATCAAACAAACACAACTTTCCGACTATGAGAAATGAAAAAGATATTTCATTGACCATTACATTAGTATGAAGGATAATATTTCGATTTCCGAACCAAAACACCGTTGAGTGTTCTCTCACGTTCACATCTGTCACTCATCTATGTCAAATGTATGTAGGTATGTCAAATGTATCTTAACTATCAAATGTATCTTCGTGCTGTACTTATTGTATGTTTCTACCAAAAGAACAGGAACGCTGAAGAGGTAAGAGTTAGATACAAGCAAGTGCAAATGACATGTAATGATTTGCAGTGCTAACTTTAGTATATAATACTATAATATAATAAATGCGAAAGTAACTCTGTCTGTCTGTTACGCTTTCACGCCAAAACTACTGGACCTGGACCCATTTGAATGAAAATTGGCATGGAAATAGTTTGAGACCCGGGAAAAAACATAGTATAGTTTTTATCCAACTACGCAAGAAGAGATTAATGTTTTTGCGCGATAACCGACATACGCGCGGGCGGAACCGCGCCCAGAAAGCTATTAGATTATAAAGACATAATATACGAGTACAATACAAGACTCATGAAAGAATATAATAATATACCTAAGATATCTTTAATTACCAGATACAAATCGCAATGATATAATAATGTTAAAGAAAACCTCTTCCCATCATAGTGTGAACAAAATCTAATCTTAACACTGCTATATTTTCTTACAATCACATCAGTGTGACTGAGCAGAGTGAAGTTAAGATAAGAAAAAGATATTTTTTTATTTTCATGAACTACATGTATCCATATAACTTTGGGCAGGGGCCATCTTTTAAATACATAAGTAGACCTCGCTCTTCCATAGTTATAGAAAATTCATAAGTACTTACCAACATAACGAAAATTAATAACTAAATACTTAAGATTTTAATTAAGCGTGGATCGAGGGTGAGTGTGAGTGTGAGGGTGTGTATGTGTGTGTAATTGTGTGTGAGTGTGTGTTTTTGTGTTGTATTTCATATCAGCTAATTAGATGAAGAACTGCCTCAGTTTTGTCGGCCATGGTCAGTTTCATTAGAGATAGGTAGTTATCACTCTTAAGCTTCTGATCATAAGAGATGATAAGATTTTAGGTAATTATGTGCGGTTTTATAATAAAATTCCCAATCATATTACAATGCTCACAGAAGGAAAGGTCAAGTTGCATTTTGGTTAAGAAATTCTACTACACAGTTTCTGATTACTTAAACGACAAAAATGCTTGGGAAATTCCGCCTCTGCCAAGCTATCACCTGTCACCTACGTAATTTAAACAAATATTGTAATAATTGTATTATATTGTATGTAACACATTGCTAAAAGACGTTTTAAAGAATTGCCCCGAGTTTCTTGCCCGTTCTTCTCGCAGTGGCTCTATAATTTATTTCAATATTAAAATTTGTAATTGAACTTCATAAGAGCGTCGTAGACGCCTAAATTGAATAAATGATTTTGAATTTGAATTTGAAAGAAAGCAGTGAAAGGCCAATCCATTCCTAAGAGCCATTTCACATTTTGATGCGTGTATCGAAGATTTTAAGCGCTTAATTTACTATCATAGGAAAGATCTACAAATTGTTGAAAAATTAATAAAAGTAGAATAATCCGTACCCTTTTCAGTTAATGTACCACATTTACAAACATTACTTCAAGTATTTTGTAGTGACCAATCTCCCGCACCTTGTTTTACGAATTAACGTACACATAGCCATCTTTTGAGCTCTATTTCTTGTATAAAAATTCATCAAATTAACTTTTAAAAAAATGTATACATCAGGCATATAATCTTGTTGACACATAGTGTACTAGAATATCGATAGTTTATCATAATTATGGAATAAAAATTTAAGACCATGCGCCAATTTCCACGAATTATATAAGCATTTTAACACGATTTATTGAGTAAAATAAAGTGTAATTCCAAACAGATATTATATCAGAAGAAAATGCATTCTCCAATTAATGTAATCTCAATCAAGCAGCGGCAGTGGCAGCAGAAGGCTCCAAAGGGCGAAAATACGAGAGTCTCGGCGATAATTATATATTTCTGCCCTTTGGAGTAGAAACATTAGGTCCGTGGGGTCCAAGCGCATGGACTTTATATAAAGATTTATCAAAGCGGCTGATAGAAAAGACAAACGACCAAAGGGCTGGCGCTTACCTCGGCCAGAGAATTAGTCTTGCCATACAACGGGGTAATGCTGCCAGCCTTTTAGGTACTCTACCCGTGGACAGTGACCTGAGCTCTGTTTTCTACTTATGATTGCCTCCTGGTAGAAAACAGAGCTCAGAATTTTTAAGTTAATATTTTTAGGTCATAAGTAGATATAGTTAAATTATTTATTTATTTTTGTATTCACATATGTACTGTTCATTTTTTCATTTACTGTATCTTCAAATAAACAACATTAAACTTGGTTGATCTCAATTAACTGTGATATTAACTCTGTTTTGTTGGTCAGGAAAAAATATTTAAGATAACTCTAAATTATCATTGTTTACTCATGCCAATTACACAATTTTTTATATCACCACTTATAGTTATTTATTAATAAGTGCATATATCAAAATAAGTTACTCACAGTCACGCTATTCCGTCGTCACTTCTTTCGCTTGTGTAAGCGATTCACAAAGTCAGGAGCGTGATTTTGTGAAATGGCTCTTAAGACGAATTTGTCATCTATCAAATAAACCACCGACATTCTTTGGTTAATCAAAATGAAAATAAGGAGAAAACGAACCCTTTTTGGTTTATTTTTCCTCATCGCGATAAATCCTCTCGCCTCGTTTTAGATAGACGCTGTTAATCATGATTAACGATACGCTGAGCGACGCCATATTTATTCGAGAGATAAGGATAAAGCGCTTCAATTTGTGAACGGTTTATTTTATGCAAAAACCGAAGGTACACACAGGTTCCATCATCATTATCAGCCAGGAGACGTTCACAATTGAACAAAATGGGTAACTTTAATGTTTTTGTGTTTGCAATAACGCATGCTCTGCGGATTACATTACAAAATTGCAAATTTACGTGAAATTTAATTCGTGTGCGGGATTCGAACCCGCGTCCATCCATCCCTTTAGCCGGGCTCTATTCAATTGAGCTAACATGACAATGAGTCATAACTCAAATCTTTCCTGTCGTTCTTATACCATCGTATAGGGATGGAGCGACATCTATAGTTGAACAATCTGTAGTTGTAGTACAACGTAAGTTGAATTATTGATGTCACTTCATCCCAATACGATGGTTAAAGAACGATAGGAAAGATTTGAGTTATGACTCATTGTCAATTTAGCTCAATTGGATAGAACATACCCCGGCTAAAGGGGTGGATGGACGCGGGTTCGAATCCCGCACATGACTTAAATTTTTCCTCTAGTAAATTTGTAATTTTGTAAAATGGGCAATGCTTAACCACAAAGGAACCGACTCCATCTCTCAAAAGTGTCAAATAACTTGTTAAAGTCGGTACCATGATAGTTCAAAAGTACCTTTTATCACAATATTGTGCGCAAGGTACCGACTGTGACAAATAATTTCACACTTTTGAGTGTTGAAGTCGGTTCCATTTTTTGTACAAAATTTTTTTCACTCTTTTAGAGACCCTTGCTACTTACGGGATCGATTGTCACTCATTTTCAACGACTATATCATCAAGATAGGAAAATATTTTTCAGTTATTGGAGTGTAACTCAAAAACGGCTTGACAGATTTTAATGAAACTTAAATGGGACCAAACGACAACTATCATCTTTCAAATAAAAAAACATCAAAATTGGTTCACCCAGTCAAAAGTTCTGAGGTAACAACCATCAAAATAAAAAAAATACATACGAATTGAGATCCTCCTTCCTGTTTTGAGGTCGGTTAAAACTGATGGTAACACCGGATCCATCATCATCACCATCATCAACCGGGAGAGGTCCACGTTGAACAAAATAGGGAAGGCCCCGTAGAACGGCTATTAACCGCCTATAACCAATGGCTACCCTATACTTTTACGATCTCGTCAGGCACCGTAGTGGGGGCCTACCAGATCTTCAGGTGTAGAACGTTTCTTCACCACATACTATCAGTTCGTATGCGCGACATTCACGATGTCGTCAGTTCACCTAATGGGGGTCAACCAACTCTACGTCTTCCGGTGTATTGTGGTAACCACTCGAGGACCTTTCTTCCCCTCGGTTATCAGTTCGGTGAGAATTGTGGCCTACCCGTTGCCACTTAAACTTGCTCAACTTAACTTGCTTGTTTGTTAACTTCTGTTAAATCTGAAAGCTATATTATGGTTTGGAGGCAAATATCCTCGACCCCAATTTTATAGCACAAAGAAACTCCAAGTATATACCTTTCTCTATACCTCGTTGAGCAACTGTGGGTTTGTCCATAAGTTCCATCGTTTCAGTGCCATTATTATGTCATCACCGGGCAATACACATTGGTTGAAGACTTGGTCGTCAGGGTCTGCGAGATGTTCGACGAGAAGATGTCGCGTATGTTGACGAACGCTGCCCGAGTTATTACAAAAGAAGTCAAAGCAGTCTTAAAAAAACCTGCACTTTTCGGCGTCACAAAGATGGCTGGTATTTTGCATGCATTTATCAGCTACTTGTTACTAAGGGAATGCAATTCTGTAAGATAATTCTAATATCGGTATTTAAGAGACTGAAAATTCACAATCCCGCGAGATTTCGGTATGTGCTAGATACCGCAGGGATTACCGTTTTTACGATAGAACAAAAATGAGAAACACACTTGTAGAATGGAGCTCCGTTTTTGCTTTTTCTTCACTACGTTGTATAGAATAAAGTCACATCTCGCTGTCTGCCTGTCCCTATTTATGCTTAGATTTTGTAACTACGCAACGGATTTTGATGCAGTTTTTTTTATTAGATAGAGTAATTCAAGAAATAATAAATACTTTTACAATAACTACTTACGGATTTCCGCAAAGTAACGCCTGAATCTATTCATTACCTTAATTCAAGAAAGTTTACATGTATAATACATGCATAATATACTAGAAAAACATTGATAATTTAAGAGGTTTCTAATGTGACGTCGTAAATATTTTGCGTTTACTTTGCAAACGGTGGCTGAACCATACGTGATAGATGAAAATAATGTACTACAGTATTATACACCTTAAAAAGTGCTACAAAAAACCTGCAATGATATATGTCTATCTTTTAGGAATAACCCACAATAACCATTTATCCTTTACTATTAACGAGAAGCAATAGCTTATCCACGAAGTGATTTTAAGTAATTCTGCATTAATACTTATCCTATTAAGTAAGCACCTCAAATACATTTGCATTTAACATAGAACAATATGTCTCTTTACAACATGTTAATGATATGAATATTTTTAAAGATATCACAGGTTATTTAGTACCAGAATCGCACCCGTGCAAAGCCGGGGTGGGTTGCTAGTTCATTATATTTTGTTTGGCAATCCGCCATACTAAAAAATATTCTGTGAAAATTTTTACCAGCTAACTATTGCCGAATTGATAGACAGCTAAGGCTTAGTAATAAGGTCAGTTTTCTAGCATGGAACCCTAAAAAAGTACCCAACGTTATCTCAGAGATCTAGATTGATATAGCCCCATTTTCTTTTATCCAGATTTGTTAAGAAAGACAGCGATTTTTTAGCACACATGAGGCATATCCAATCTAAGCTGACTGTACCGGAAACGGTAAGGCGATAATGGAAGCTGTCAAAACGAATTAAGCGGCACCGTTCAATGAGATTAGAGCAGATTGGATTTTCTAAATAAGATTTTCTGTACTCGTTTTTAGATACGGATATATACAGGCTGTCAGAGCTATAGGCCATGATGGAAAATTTGTACTTGAAATTTTTTTGAAAATAGGTTATTTGTTCCCGATACTGGGGGCTATGATTGAATCAAAATAATTAACCGAGATGTTATGAAGCGCTCGTAGCGAAGTTTGCTTAGCTGTTCTTAATCGATCAGCAAAGTAAAGCAACGTCCGCCGCGGTCGTGAGTTGGATGGGTGACCGCTAGTGACATTACTACTGAGCGCTTCCGTGCTTCGGAGGGCAAGTTAACCCGTCGGTCCCGGTTGTTGTCTTAGGATGGCAGTCGTTATAGCATGGTGGTAGGGCATTTTACGAATGCCCGCATGGCTAGCTACCAGGTAATAAAAAACTGTACATTACCAAAAGGTAATATACATATATAGCCACAGCTGTGAGTTGGGCCGACAAACAAAACTCAAAATACGTGCAACGCCTTCGACGATCAAGCGATGACTGAGCTCAAGTTAGCCAATCGGCAAGGTTTTGATGTGCTACTTATGGTGCGTGCATATCTACGTTTTTTTAGAATCGTTTGGTAACTACCATTCTTGACAACGGTACTGACCTGTATCCGGCTGATACAGTACAGATCAGTGTGTAATGACACTGATCTGTACTGTATCAGCCGGATAGTACACTGCGGAAAACAGCCTCCCCTAATAAGGGGGTATTTGCCATAATCCCCACGCTTGGCAGGCGGCTTGGGGATCGCAGTGTAAGTTGGCAGTTCTTAAGAAGGCGCTGCTGCCCACCTTCCTGTATTTTTCCCTTAGTCGCCTCTTACGACACCCACGGGATGATATGGGGAGGTGCAATTCTAAACCGGCACCCCACGGGGCTAACCCGGCACCCTACAGGGTCACACTGATCTACATTAGTATTAATACTAGTACTAATATTATAATAATATTATAAATGCGAATGTAACTCTGTCTGTCTGTCTGTTGCGCTTTCACGCCAAAACTACTGGACCGATTTGAATGAAATTTGGTATGGAAATAGTTTGAGACCCGGGAAAAAGCATAGGATAGTTTTTAGCCAACTGCGCAAAAAGAGGTTAATGTTTTTGCGCGATAATCGACATACGCGCGGGTGGAGCCGCGCCGGAAAGCTAGTATAAAATAATCCAAGCAAAATATTTATAAAATGAGAATACTTAAGCAGACAAAGCACTCTGAACAAAAACTAAAAATCCGAGCAATTTCCACTGAACGATCCACCATTTTCTAAAACAGCGTTCAACCTGAGTGTCTGGAACTGAGTGCCTTTTATTATCATTCGTAGTTGAAGTCGGTAACCGCAACGTTCTGCTAGGACATTGCACTAGAAGAGTGATAATTATAAACATGTTAATCAGTTTCCTACCCTTCTCCTATTGTTAAGGATGGTGATAGGGATTTTTGTGAATGCCCGCCTCGCTAGCGACCACTCTCAAGTAGAAAATCTGTCGCCAAGCACCTAACGGTGTATTTAGGCAGCAGCTGTCCTTGAGAGCCAGTAATTCTAGGTTAGCCTGAACAACATCTTCAACGACATCTCAATTACTATCAGGTGAGATAGTGGTCAAAGGCTAACCTATCAGGCATAAAAAAGGCAGGGTCGATATGTACGTCTATTGCTGATATAAAAACTTGCAATTCCAGACGGCAATGTGAACATTGATGCTTGAACCCATACAGAAATTCACCATAAAACATTTTAATTTCTCATGGTCTTAAAGTTTTTGTTTATGCTCTTTTTGTGGTCGTTGACTTTTTAGCATGCGCAGTGGACGATATGGTCCATTTCTAATGTAAAAATTTTGGTGTTATAATTATCCATGATGCGCATGGGTTAAGCTTAACCGCTTTTTAAGCTCTAGTGCATAAAAGCCTGTTCATAAGCACAAGTACAAAATGTAAAATATCAGTTAGTAATAATATTAAATTTGGGTACTTTTTCTAGGGTTTTCATAATACTCATAGATCAGGAGTATTATTAAAGACCCAAACATACATTTTTTCGTAACAATGACACTCAAAAAGAACTTGTTGCAAAGGTCAAGTTCATGTAAAAAAATGACAGTATTTTCATCAGTTATTTCATTTCCTCGCAATTAAAGCAAATATTTGAGTGTATAACTTGTCCACAAAACCCATTTCAGCCTCGACTTCAATATCAGACTATGACGTTTAATATTTCAAAACTATCGTTCGGCATTTAATCAAACGTTAAACTAAACGTCTCGACTAAAATGACATGCTTTATGTGTTAGTTTTACAATATACTTAATATTTTTTAATTCATAAATGAACACGTGTAAATTAATTAAAAAAGAAAAAATCCACAGCAAATTATAACGTTTTATTAATCTATTGGATTTAAAACTGCAAGTTATATATATATTTTAGAATAGTTTTTTAAAGCCCTTCAGTTTGATATTACAACAGAATGAAGAAAGAACAAATGTGGTGTCAATTCCGCTTACCGTCGGATAACGACTGGTAGAAAATATAGTTCTCATTTGGCGGTGCACAGCGTTTACGCTTTCCGGGACCGGTTATGAATTTAATCAGTACTAATATTATAAATGCGAATGTAACTATGTCTGTCTGTTACGCTTTCACGCCAAAACTACTGGACCGATTTGAATGAAATTTGGTATGGAAATAGTTTCAGACCCGGGTAAAAACATAGGATAGTTTTATCCAACTGCGCAAAAAGAGGTTGATGTTTTGCGCGATAACCGACATACGCGCGGGCAGAGCCGCGCCCGGAAAGCTAGTAAAATTATATTATTTATCTGCACAGCCAAAAATCACACTTAAGTCTACTCACAATCTTAAATCTCCCACTTTCAAAGATGACCATTGACTCACAAAGGCCTGTTTATCCCAATATTTTACCCTTCAGCCATCTTAAGAGCGTGGTGAGAGTCAACTACTCAAGCAAGTGACTCTTGACTTCGGTCTGGAGAGCGTCGGAGCTTTTCTCGTGAAAATCTATCGTTTTTTTTTCGATTATTGCAGAAGTATTGCCAAATAGTTTAGTTGTACTAAATACGTTACCAATAATTGACATTTCTATTAGATTTTAGTAGCTGAATGAATTTGTATTGAAATACATTTTTAGGAATGTATGGATTTTTTCGATTATAGCAGTATGTGTTTTTGCCGGAATAAGTACGAGGCCCATCTAATGTTAAAAGTCTCTTGTGCCTATAATGTATTATTTCATATTTTTTATTACTTTGCCCGATGTAAATATTTAAAACTCTATTCAAAGGGAGCACGGCGCGATCCAGTGTTGCCGCGGTGAACACTCTTGGCTCGGAGTACGCATTAAAACACAAAAAAATATTTTCTATTTTTTCATAACATTTTTTTTATTTTAAAATGTTTGTTAGGACTACCAGGTGTCAACCCTAAGAGGTTGTTAGCATATTACCAATAACCCTGTACCTATAGTATAGTTGCACAAAATATACTAACTTTGATGTTTCTTTAACAAGTTTATGCATCGACAAGAGTAAATATAATAATAATAATCTCTTAAATTATAATAAAAAAAATTTTGACCTATTTCCAAGTAGTTTAGTCGCACAAAATACCTATATTAAGATTGTTGTTTTTGTAATAAGTTCATATGGATAAATTTACGGTTTATTTTTATTATTGCAATAAAATTTACCAATTGGCAATATTATGCCAATTTGTTTAGTTGCACAAAATACTTTATTAACTTTGATGTTTCAAGTTTGTGGCTAAATGAGTAGGTAAATTATATATATTTATAATTATATATATTAATTATAATATATATCATATAATTATAAATTATATACTCGTACTTATTCCGACAAAACACATAAAAAACACAAACAAAAGATACATATAAAAAAATAAAAAAGGAGGTAAATAATATTAATTTTCAATGAGAATTAAATACTTTATGAGCACTATTATTTCTAAAAATATCTAATTTAGAGTTTTTAAACAAATAAAGTCAATATATAAATAGAACATCAACACACAAATTATTTAATCTATTAAAAATTATAATATCTATCTATCAACTAAAATTTAAAAAAAAATATATTGTTTTGAGCTTCACTACGTCGTACGTACCTTGCAATCATAGGAAGAAAATAGTGCTCAGGTTTTACAAATTCGTTTCATAGTTCTTAAAATAGGTCATGTTATTGCTGCCTCATCAGAGATAGATTGTTTGAATAAGAGAATGCAGTCTAGATTCGACATCATTTTTCTAAACAAATTGACCTGAAATAAATTGTAATAATAAAGTGAAATTAAAAATGAACACAGTATTTTATTAGGTCGCCCGCTACTATAATTCAACGAAGTTTCGTTTTTCGGGTTACGAGCGACACTATGGACAACGAAAATGAATTTGCGGTATGAAATTCGTTGTTTCATATAGTCCATGGTCGGACCGCATCGTTCAACACTAACCTTGCCCTGCTATTGAATATATAGCCCCTAGTAGTCTGAGAACGCTATTATGCCTCAATCAGTTTTAAGTCTTAAGAGAGAGAAATCAAAGAACATTTTCACATGGTAAGAGTGAGAGTCCTATGTAGTTATGGATCAGCGAGAGGTGTCGCTACTGTTCTAGAAAATACAGGTTAGATATTTAAAATTTACGTCTTTATTCTTCATAGGTATTTTTATATAGTTATTTTTATCCTCATTAGTATTTGTGTACTTTCTGCATATTTACTTGACTTTGACTACTTATAAGTACTGAAACGTGTAAATTATAATTGAATAATGGAAAATGTACAAGCTTTACGGTTTAAGAAAGATATGTTATTCAAAATCTACGCAGGCAAATGCTTGCAAGTCTATGCCACGAACGTAGTTGAACAAAAGTAAGCCAATACGTGTTTTGCGGATACCTTTCTTTCGGACGCGAAGTTCGTAACTTCGAGCATGTACCTATCATGCTTTGAATACCTAGATAATGAGGGCCGTATGTATTTTACAAATATAATAGATCTAAGCATATTTATTCGTAGGATCTAAGTAACATTAAAAAAATACATTACTAGCCGGTTGGTTGAAAGCTGCACAATTGTGTTAGGTATATGAACTATACTCACGTATTAAGTTAGCAGTCAAGGATTACTTACCTGAAAATAAAAAATATTCCATTAGTTCAATATTAGATAAGGTACGAGTAAACAGTTATACAGCTTTTTTATGTTATTGTGCCGGAACAAGCTCGAAGCCCATCTGATGTTAAGCCGACTATCCTCTGCCTATAGCAGATGCATTTCTTCTCAAGTCACTACTATCACCGACTTTATACTATTACTTATGGGTCATTATATGTGTGTGTGATGACGTTTAAATATAATATGACGTAGTAATTTATAATGTACATAATTATTATATTTTATACGTTTCCATAGGACTTCCTCGTCATTTGCTGTTTCTGTAGCATGTAAGCGTTCTGGGCGAAAATAACATTCATTTTACTCTCTCCCAAACGGATTATTAGGAGTGTGATCGTTAATAGCGTTTTTGGCAAACGTAACACTAAGTGGAACGCACTCTTAGTCGTAAATAATTAGAAGCTAGCAGGCTTCTGAAAGAAATCTCGTCAAAGAGTTTATTTTAATTATTTTTGAAGTCATGTTTATGTATTTTGATATCGAATAAAAAATATCTATGGTACATTTTTATAAAAATAATATTTTGCTGAACAATGTTACCGGTCTGAAATGCATAGAAACATTTTCAAGTGTATATTTTCTGTTATTTATCGTTTGAGATAGAGGTTGAAGCATCCGTATCGCTATCACATAAAAGGGTGAACTACCCCATTCTTATACACTTTTCAATACAAATCGATAGAGTTGAGAAAGTGCATCCGGCAGCGGCATCTATTCGGCTTATTCTTTTAAAATATTCCGTCTAAAAAGGTAACCTTAAGTGTAAATATATGGTTACCTTTTTAGTCTTGATACTTCCGTAGATAATAACATTAGTAGGTTACTTAAGTTTGAATTTATATTGACCCTTAAATTTGTCTGCTTATGTACATGTAAGATTTTAATATACCTATGCAAAAAGATACATATTAAAAATCAGAATCGTTCTTGAATATTTTTAAAATAACGACACCCATGTAAAATGTATTATTTTGTCTAATACATCTTGGATCAAAGTATGAACAATTTATTATCAAAAAACACAATGAATTATAACACATAATTATGAAATTCTTACAATTAAAAGTCGATAATATACTATAAATAGGTATATCAATTGTTTGCAGTGGGTACTAACTACTAACTAGACAAAGCATGTATCTTACAAACATGTTGCCGTAAACAACTGCATGGTGGTAGGGAGTTTTCGAAATGCTGAGCTAGCTGCGGTGATAGCCCTTATGTAGGAAATCTGTCGTTAAGCACTAGTATGTTCCTACAGCAGTCTTAGTTAACAGAATGTTAGTTTCTATAGTAGGCTTAGTCTGAAATATTTCTAAAAAACAACATCTTTATTAATAAGAGATGAATAGACATCTCTTTTCATAAGTATCATGAAAACCAACTAATACAAATCAGAAGCACCATTATATGCGCTGCATATTACCTAAACATCAAAACAGGAGCATATTGTATGACGTTAAATTTGGTCAGACTGCCTGAAAAATCTCAAAACTATCAGTACTATAATATTATAAATGCGAAAGTAACTCTGTCTGTCTGTCTGTTACGCTTTCACGCCAAAACTACTGGACTGATTTGAATGAAATTTGGTATGGATATAGTTTGAGACCCGGGAAAAAACATAGGATAGTTTTGATCCAACTGCGCAAAAAGAGGTTAATGTTTTTGCGCGATAGCCGACATACGCACGGGCGGAGCCGCGCCCGGAAAGCTAGTTAACTATATATCCGGCCAAATCTTTATCTACCCATTTCTATTTGCCATCAGAACACTCATAAATATGAAGAGTGGTCTTCATAAAACCGTATACTTCTTATCTTACGTAACGGAAGGATAAAGGTATGATACGTAGTGGTATGTGTAAGTATCCCTACGTAGGTTGAACGTAGAATGGCCTTATGTAGGTAACCTTAGGCAGATTGGGTGGTAATTTAGATAACAGTGTGGAAAGTACGTTTCAGATATTTACATGCTTTTACTCATCGCGTTGCCTACATACATCGAAGTAGGTACCTAATAGGTGACATAATTATATGTTACTCATAAGGCGCATTTTTCCATTACTCGCTTTAGCGTGGAATAAGCACAGGACGGAAATATAAAAAATAAATACGTTTCTCCTCATTTCTTATAGCCTTAGGTATACTCAGCTAAATCTAAAATTCAGATGAAGTAGGTATGGCTTAGTAGGCGACACCTATGGTAAACCCGTAAAGCGTAAAAAGGACAGTATGAGCGGAGCATGTGTTTTTGACTTCCTTTGTAGCGTGCGCCCTGCTAGAGCACGACTCAAACCAATAAAGAAGTTTAAATCCATCTACCTAGGTAGGTAGGTACCTACCTACCATTTTAGGGAGTACTAAGATGGCTGGCTACCGCTGTCGGTTGTCCAGCTCCACCGGATTTTGGGCGAGGGGAGGCCCTCATACAGCCTGGTCCATGTATACTATCTGACCATCTCTTTATTTATGAGGCCTCATGTAGTAGGTACCTAGTATAAATCAAGCAATTCTATTTAGGTACAACTACTGAGAACAATGCTATACTCCGGACTGCTACTAAAAGTTGATATGTTAGATTTCTTAATCGTTTACTACTTTTTAACCGCCTTCCAAAAAGGAGGGGGTTCTCAATTCGTCTGTATTTTTTTAATGAATTTGCTGAAGGAATAAGTCTACTTACCTGCCAACACAAATAGGTCATGTGGGTAGATGAATATTGAGTGGGTAATTCTGGTGACAGGTAGCAAGCAATACAGTCGTAAATCGAAACGTATTTTAAAGTACAGACGGTGTCGAATGAACTGTAAAACAAGTTGAACGGTGTTGTTTTGACTACAGACGGTTAGGAGGAAAACTGAGGAAGTTTTTAAAGTAAGGCGTAAAATTTTACTAATCTTACATGGTTATCAGTTGTTTCATAATAGAATCGACAACTTCCGCGTTAGAAGAGTTGCAATGCAACTTATGCAACTGGACGTGCCGTCATATTCCTTGCGCGGCGCTGGCACTGACGACATCGTCTGTTTGCTGCACCGGCGGACATAGTATAGGTAGGTCCATTCTGTGCATTCCCTTAATTGTCATAATGCACCTACAGTGTCAACTGCTGAAATTTTTATACTATCGATCGGCGTAGAAGTGAAAGTGAGGCGCGATGCTGAAAGGTAGGTAGAATTCTACAATTCGAATAACACAAAATTTGTAACGTAAATCGAAAATGTAACTTTTGTTGATAAGGTTGTGCTATTTTATTAATATATTTTCATAAATGATTATATTCATAAGTAAATAATTCTCATATTTACGTTACAAGTGGAATTTAGTCTTCTTCTTTGGAGATTTTCGCAATTTTATTATATCGTGAAAATTTGGAACAAGACGCCTGCCAAGCGTGAGGATTATGGCAACTCCCCCCCCTTAATGCGGAAGACTGTGTTCAGTAGAGGACAATTCGGCTGATACAGTATTAACTTGGAAAACTCCAACAACTGCCTTTATGAACCAGTCATTTTAAGTTAGCCTAAACATTTTCTTTGTGTTATTATTTAGATACTCGTACTATCAGGAGAGATAGAAATAGGGCGAGATAGAATAGCTTATCAACAATAAAAAATCGTATTTCATCTATTATAGGTATATTAACTATGACCATGTTACTTATAAAAGCTATTGATATAAAATGTAGGTATAACAAAGGATCCAATGAAACAATACGGACACAACTAAGGACGAAACTTTTGAAGCAGTGATGACTCAGTAGCATTGGCTGTGGACTGCTGCGCAGCAGGTCCATGGTTCGAATCTCGCAGCGGGCTTGACTTTTCCTGCTTGGTGGAAGGGCATTTTGCGAATGCCCGCCTGCATAGCGACCACCTTCAAGTACAAAATCTGTCACCAAGCATCTAACGGTGTGTTCCGTCAGCAGTCCTTGAGAGCCAGAAAAATTACAGGCACATGAGACTTAACTACTGTATGTCTCAGTGTGACGGGCGCAGTGCAATTCGTCACATGACGAAGTGTATCTGTTATAGGCTGAGGTTAATCGACTTAACGACGGGTGGGAATCGTGCTTGTTCGGTCACAATCACTAAAAAATATATATATATATATTAACAAATAATGTTAAAAAGCAGTCGATATAAAATGTACTTATAATAAGCTAACAAAGGATCCAATGAATTAATACGGACACAACTTAAATACAGGTAAGTATTTAAGTAGGGTCCAAATGGATTGTGGTCGCAACTTCTCCCTATTAGTGGTGAACCATAGAGATTTACGGTCTACATTGTTCTATTCAGCTGCTTTGAATCGTACACCAAAATAAACGGCTATTTGGGAGCTAATTTTGTGTGTCGTGGCGTGTTTTTGAATATAGACAGATAGAAGACGAAATATATATAATGATTTATTAAATAATATAGGATAACTCACGTGAATCAGTCTGATAGCTCCGACTATAGTTTCAACCACATCCGGTGGTATTTTTCAAGGTGCTGTGCTAAGCAAGACGACAATGCAGTTGTCCACGGCTTTCCTTGAAAAAATAGTTAACCAAAAATGGAACCAACTTGTTGAAGTTGGTTCACACTTTTGAGTGTTGACTCAAAAGTGTGAAATAACTTCTTGAAGTCGGTGCCATGATAGGTCAAAAGTACCTTTTATCACAATATTGTGCGCATGGTACCGATTTCAACAAGTTATTTCACACTTTTGAGTGTTGAAGTCGGTTCCATTTTTAAGTAAAAACAAAATTTTCGCTGTTTCTAGTGACCCTTGCTTCATTGTCATTCACTGTCAACGACTTTATCATCAAGATAGGAATATATTTTTAGTTATTGGAGTGTAACTCAAAAAAAGCTTGTCCGATTTTGATGAAATTTTAATAGGAACAAACGACAATTATCAGCATTCAAATAAAAAAAAAAATATCGACATCGGTTCGCCCAGTCAAAATTTCTGAGGTAATAAACATTAAAAAAATACAGACGATTTGTCAACCTCCTGCTTTTTTGAAGTCGGCGAAAAATACGGGATAACTCACATGAATAAGACAGGTAGCTCCGACTATAGTTTCAAAATATTTCCCTACCTTGATGATACTTATAGTCGTTGACAGTGAATGACAATCGCTCCCGTAAGTATCAAGGGTCACTAAAATGAACGCAAAGGACTTATATTAAGTAACTGTATTATTTACTAAAAAGAGAGAAAATCAGGTTAGTTTTTATAACAAATAAAAAAGAATGAATTTAATAATCGTGGCCAAGATCAACTCGACCTACACCCAAACAAAATTTGCCAAAAGTCGCTATTTTTCATACAGTTTGAGATTCTTAGGGGAAGGTCCTTTTTTGTTATGTGCGGGAGACTGCGCTTTGCCTGTTTTTTTAATAATATGTTGTTATTAAATCCGTATGATATTGGACTAAAATCATGTTCATCAAGTATGAAAATTCTATGCAGGTATTTTTAATAACCCTAAAAAAAATTATCAGTATGTATTTCTAAATATTATGATTACAAAAGCACTATCGCGTGCTAAGCGAAAATTATATTTTTACAAATTATTGGAATACATAATTTTATGCCCAAGGCGGGTATCGAACCCGCGTCCTCCGATTTCACGCCAGATGCTTATACTCGGCAACTTGGACTTGGCATTTCGAGCCGAAATTTTGTGCTCCAATCGTATTGTTATATATAAGATATAAATAAACATAATTCATAACATTACAATTTCTATTTTGACGACAGCCTTAAAGTAGTCGCCATAGAGCTACGAAGCAAGAGCAATAAGTTAATAAGTGGAGTAGGCAATAAACTTGAGGTATGGCCTACGCTGACGGCGAAATAATTAAACTTCTTGGGAACTTTCGTAGTTGGACGTCGAGTTCCATCTAGGACGTAATAAGTTTGGGTGAAATCTGGCATCTTTAGATTTGATTTCTATTTCGGAATTTGAAATAGTTTATTTCGTATGAACCTGAATCACCATTTTATATTGTAACTGAGTTGAGCGAAAGTTGCGCTGTCAAACCGCTCCGTCAAAATTTGATTTTTTAAATCTTCTATGCCGCATGTGTCGAAAATTGAGGATAGTATTAGACGTATTTTAGCAAGTGTAATGTAGGCATAAAGTTCATGCGTTTCATGCATACCTATTCTTAAAATACATAGCATTTCTAGCTTAAATTTTTTTTTTTTTTTTTATGCCTGATAGATTAGCCTTTGACCACTATCTCACCTGATGGTAAGTGATGATGCGGTCGAAGATGTTGTACAGGCTAACCTAGAATTACTGGCTCTCAAGGACAGCTGCCGGAACACACCGTTAGGTGCTTGGCGACAGATTTTCAACTTGAGGGTGGTAGCTAGCCAGGCGGGCATTCGCAAAGTGCCCTACCACCATGCTGTAACGACTGCCATCCTAAGACAACAACCGGGACCGACGGCTTAACGTGCCTTCCGAAGCACGGAAGCGCTCAGTAGTAATGTCACCAGCGGTCACCCATCCAACTCCTGACCGCGGCGGACGTTGCTTAACTTTGCTGATCGATTCAGAATGGCCAAGCAAACTTCGCTACGAGCGCTTCAAATCTGTCTTGTTGGTACGAGGAGTAGGGTGATGCTACTCATAAGGTGCATCAGTGTTTTTTATATATTTTAACGCCTTCACTGTGCAGGGATATATAGGGGCGTATTTCCAAAATGAAAATCCCAAACCATTTACAATTTTTTTTTATTAATGTGACGTAACAAGCATGAGGCCCACCTGATGTTGCCCTGCGCCGATCACATTGAGACATACAGTTGTTAAGTCTCATGTGTCTGTAACTTTTCTGGCTCTCAAGGACTTGAAAATGAGTCTTAACTCTAATTTTTCCTATCGTTATTTAACCATCGTATGGGGACGGATGGATTAATTTGTAATATTGTAATGTAATCCGCAGAGCATGTGTTATTGAAAAAAATATTAAAACTGATATTACTGTACTGTACTGTAACAGCCGGATCGTCCACTGCTGAACACAGCCTCCCCTATTAAGGGGGTATATGCCATAATCCGCACGCTTGGCAGGCGTCTTGGGGATCGCAGTGTAAGTTGGCAGTTCTTTAGAAGGCGCTGCTGCCTTCCAGTATTATTCCCTTAGTCGCCTCATATGACACCCACGGGATGATATGGGGAGGTGCAATTCTACCCTGGCACCAAAAGTTTATATATCTCTTGATAATAGATGTCATTCACAATTCAAAATTCAAAAATTCATATTGTTTATTGACATAAAAACGGATTAAGCATTTACATTTATGTCATAAAAAATATTTTTATAATTAATTAAATTTAAATTCTAATGACACAAAAATATTAATTATATATTAAATTACAAATACAATAATCAATTAATTCATCAATCATCTCAATCAAATCATCTATTATTTGACATTGTAACGATTTTGTTATCAAGAAATAAATATTTTACACATTAATTCAATATTTCATACAATTTCAAAAATGTCTATCAATAAATAAAAATAATAAGTTACAAATCAATTAAAATATCATCAAAGCCAATTGAGTTATCATGTTCCGTGCACCTGTCCCATTGATCATTTAAACTTTCACAATATGTCAAAAATTATTCCACAGCCATTTTCCAGTTGTCAAATAAAATTTCAAAATCAGTGTTAGCGGAAAGGAGCGCATTGAAGTGATTGCGGGTACGAACCAAAGATGACATAGATCGACCCGTTTCCTTGTAAAAAAGGTTATGGGGCTGACCACGCCTATTCGCTCATTCCTCAATGGATAAAGCGCACGTGATTTGATTTATAAAGACATTATAATATAAATTCAATAGAAAAAACGATCACTAAAACAACAAGGATCAAAAATATTTGCGTTGTCATTTGTTTTCAAAGGTTTTCGAACGGTCTAAGAAACCGTTAAAAACTATTTTTTTTCCTACAACGTCCCAAAACGAACGCCTATTGTGATCATTAACCACTACGCACGGGTCTATTTTCGTTCAAAATTATGGGGCCCGCAATTTAACCCCCTAAATTTTAAAATATAAACAAATCAAAATTGTATGGTTATTTATTATTATTTTTACCAAACTCTTTTTTTTCTTTTTCTCAAATTTATTTTTTATTGTTTGTGCAATTCAGACTGACCTGGAATATATCTATTCCAAAACAAGGTGGAACTCAGGTCTAGTTTCGCTTAAAATTATGAGGCGCGCCATTTTACGCCCTAAATTTTAATTATACACAAATCAAAATTTTATGGTTATTTATTATTATTTTTACCAAACTCTTTTATTATTTTTCTCAAATTTATTTTTTATTGTTTGTACAATTCAGACTGACCTGGAATATATCTATTCCCAAACTAAGGTGGAGCTCAGGTCTATTTTCGCTTAAAATTATGAGCCACGCCATTTTACCCCCTAAATTTTAAATTATAAACAAATCAAAATTGTATGGTTATTTATAATTATTTTTACCATACCCTTTTTTTTATTTTTCTCAAATTTTTTTTAAATTGTTTTTTCAATTCAGACTGATCTGGAATATATCTAATCTAAACTAAGGTGGAGCTCAGGTCTATTTTCGCTCAAAATTGATTGACAATTTGAGCCCCTAAATTTTAAAATATAAACAAATCAAAATTTTATGGTTATTAATTATTATATTCACCATACTCATTTTTTTTCTTAAATTTATTTTTTAATATTTTCAATTCAGACTGAACTAGAATAGATCTATTCCAAAACTGAGGCGAACCCTTAACTACCTGGGTGTTATTTTTGCTAACAGTAGACTATATGAATGCCTTACACATCTGACATGTTTCCTACATCCATGTCCCCGTCCACTGCAAAGTGCAGGCATTAAAGCGACAGAGATCGAGATGACTTCCGCCTGATATATTGCCGGTCGGTGGATAAAATTAAACCTGCAGGACAAATTTATACCTGTTTAATTAAAGCCTTTGTAAGGGTTGTAAGATTGCATGGTGGTAGGGCATTTGGGGAATGCTGGTCTGGCTAGAAAGTACGCTCAAGTAGACAATGTGTGTCCAAGCATGTTTTCATGTTCTCTGGCAGCTGTCCTGGAAAGCCTGAGTTTGTAGGTTAAATCTGTTTACAATTTTTAACCGACTTCCAAAAAGGAGGAGGGTCTTCTTTGTCTGTTTTTTTTATGTTTGTTACCTCAGAACCTTTGATGGGTGAACCGATTTTGATTAATCTTTTTGTGTTTGAAAGCTGATGCTTGTGATTTGGTCCCATTTAATTTTTTTCAAAATTGGTCAAGCCGTTTATGAGTTACACTTCAATTACTGGAAAATATTTTCCTATCTTGATGATATGAGTCGTTGACAGTGAATGACAATCGATCCCGTAACTAGCAATGGTCACTAAATTAATTGAAAAAAAAAGACTAACCCAAAAATTTAACAAAGTGTGAAATAACTTGTTGAAGTCGGTACCAAGCGCTCACTATTGTGATAATATAATATAATTAACAATAGGTACATTTGAACTATCATGGTACCGACTTCAACAAGTTATTTCAGACTAGAGTGTTGAAGTCGGTTCCATTTTATTTAATACTTACATGTATGGTCGCTTACTATCAAGCTACATACACATGTAAGTCTTATAAGATCTAGTGGAAGTTCTATATAAGATCACTTTTGTCTGGCAGGCTATGAGCCTTCAGTAGATAATCTGTTGCCAAGCACCTAACAGTTATTGTTATGCTCTAGGTTAGCCTTTGATCACTATTTCACCTGATTTAAAGTGATGATGTGGTCGAAAATGTTATTCAAGCTAACCTAGAATTACTGGCTCTCATGGATAGCTTCTGGAATACACCGTTAGGTGCTTAACGGCAGATTTTCTACTTGAGGGGAGCTAGCCAGGCGGGCATTCGCAAAATGCCATAGCACCATGCTATAACGATTGCCATCCGAAGACAACAACCGGGACCGACGGCTTAACGTGCCCTCCGAAGCACGGAAGCGCTCATTAGTAATGTCACTAGCGGTCACCCATCCAACTCATGACCGCGGCGAACGTTGCATAACTTTGCTGATCGGTTGAGAACAGCAAAGCATGGTCTCAATACCGCAATATACATCATAGACCCTTATCTGGCTTATGTCAAGACGCTGAAATATATTTTCTTTAACATACATTTTACATATAACTAGTTTAGTTAAATAGAAAATCTGTTGCCAAGCACTGAACGGTGAGTTCCAACAGCTGTAATTAAGAGTTAGCCTAGTAGTAATTCAAAGTTAGCCTGAACAAGATCGTTGACCACATCATCACTTACCATCAGGCGAGATAGTGGTCAAAGACTAACCTACCAACTATAAGTTTAATAAAAGGAGGCAAATTAATAGCGTTCAATTTAACTTAGCCAGCCACATGGAAGCAAAATTGAATCTTACTTTGGCCTTATTTCACCATCTAAGGTTTGGTTTTATAATACAATTCCCAAACATATTACAATGCCCACAGAAGGAAAATTCAAGTTGCATGTGAATAATATTTTGATTAAGAAATCATACTACAAAGTTTGTGTTTACTTAAACGACAAAGATGCTTGGAAAGTTCCGCCTCTGCCAAGCTATCACCTGTCACCTACGTAATTTAAACAAATATTGTAACAATCGTATTATAAATTATAATGTATATAAAACATTATTAAAAGATGTTTAAAAGAATGGCCCCGAGTTCCTTGCCCGTTCTTCTCGCAGTGGTTCTATTTTTTTTTTTTTACTGAACGTGGCAGTACAATGTAGTATATTTCAATATTAAAATTTGTTATTGATTTCCATAAGAGCGTCGTAGACGCTTAAATTGAATAAATGATTTTGAATTTGAATTTGATTAATTCGCGAATATTTTATACCAAATATAAACCATCTAAATGTGGTAGGCCTTAAATATCATAAAACGTCAAAGCATATTTCAAATTTGTTTGATTACTGCCGTGGTTTAAAGGAAACTCCTTGTTTTGGACTAATACCACATGCGACAGCAGCGTGCATGTATAAAAATCGGCCAAGTTCGAGTCGGACTCGCGCACGAAGGGTTCCGTACCATTAGGTCCCGTTTTTACCCTTTGGGTACGGAACCCTAAGTAATAGAAAGTTGTTACAAAGTAGGCACATTTATTTTTAGTTTATGGTGACATACCGCAAAATACGATAGGGTAACTTATGTCTTGGATACGATTTTGTCCTTCACTAGAGCCGTTTGACAGATGTCAAGTTTCATTTAAGTCAATAACATTGCATATAGACAATACTGCAACATCATAAGTCTCTGCTGACAAAGGTGTATCATATAAAATAATAATAAAAAAAATGGAACGACTTCAACACTCAAAAGTGTGAAATAACTTGTTGAAGTCGTTACCATGATAGTTCAAAGTACTTATTATTTTTATATAAATTATGGTATACACACTTTTGAGTGTTGAACTCGGTTCCATTTTTTGTTAACATAATTTTTTTCACTCCTTTTAGTGACCCTAGCTACTTACGGGATTGATTATTATTCATTGTCAACGAATATATCATCAAGATAGGAAAATATTTTTCAGTTATTGGAGTGTAACTCCAAAACGACTTAACCGATTTAGATGAAATTGAAATGTAACTAAACCACAAGCTTTCAAATAAAAAAAATAATTATCAAAATCGGTTGACCCAGTCAAAAGTTCGGACGTACAAACATGAAAAAAAACAGCTGAATTGAGAACCTACTCCTTTTTTTTAAATCGGTTCAAAAATATGATCACGATCATAATGAAGATTGCCGCAAAGTAATGCCTGAATCTATTCATTATCTTGTTACATATTTCGTTGATTACTGAGATTAAAGATATTTTAGTATAGTTTTATCCTCGTTTGGTGAAATTGGCCCTTGAAACAGGTTCGTTGCATTCGCACCCAATGTCAACTCTCCCGTCTCAGTTACCCACGATCTCAGTTCCCCCGATAAATTTAACAAAAACGAGTTTATCTTGATAATAATATATTTATTTTAATATTATATTTTAATATCATAATTGATAATAAAAACCATGCGATGATGCGAATGAATCAAACAATTTTATGTGTTACTAGCTTTCCTGGCGCGGCTCCGCCCGCGCTTATGTCGGTTATCGCGAAAAAAAGAATTTCATCCAATTGCAAAAAAACATTTTTCGCAATTGGATGAAAACTATTCTATGTTTTTTCCCGGGACTCAAACTATTTCCATACCAAATTTCATTCAAATCGGTCCAGTAGTTTTGGCGTGAAAGCGTAACAGACAGACAGACAGAGCTACTTTCGCATTTATAATATTAGTACTGAAGTACTGAAGTACTGATTAATACGAAAGATTCAAAATTCAATATTTATGCATAAGAGCTAGATATTATATCGGGGGACTTACTACTGTGGGTTTTATGAATGAAATTCTCTCGTTATCTCCCTATACTGACGAGTTAAACTTTAAATCACCAGCCAGTCTAGCGCATTTCTCACAAGTTGTCAAATTTGGGTCACTGATAACAATAATCGGCACCCAGAAAGACAAATCGATCTTTTACACATGATTGAGACAATACCTTAAACCTAGAGAACAATCAATTGTCTCTTTTTCACAAGATGAGTTAGTTTCCATTGCGATATGAATGCAATACCTATGCAAGGAATAAGATGATTTAGTTGTTCTTCTAAAATGTCAGGTCAAAATTCAAAAAGGAAGGAAGGTTCTTCTCAGAATCCAGCATTATTAAGTATTATGTATGGTAGTCTTGACCGATTTCGGCCACAGCGACTGCTAGTTCTGGATAGGTATGCTGAATTTAGGGATTTAGAACTAGGTTCTGTTGTTCAACCCTTTGGTGCGCTCTCTGGTGGCTAGAGTAGCCGATTTTGTTGGAAATCGTTCGGTTCGAAGTACCTATTATGTATATTATTATTATTAAGTATGTGTCTATGTTCATAAAAGAAGTAAAATGTACGGCGGTGCAGTGCAACTTAGTTGAAATAAACAGTGCATATACAAAGCAAACATAATAAAGAGTGTGCCTGACTTTTCCAAAAACGAAATAAGTATAGTGTTAGACGATGCATAAAAAGACGTTTTAAAAAGTATATATCAGTGCAAAACATTTTTCAAAGACACGTCTCTAAATTAATCGATAATTGTCGCAAAGAGGACATTCTAGAATTCAAAAGTGTGAAAAAACATTATATAGAAAGCGAGTATTTGATCAGTGTCACAGGTTTATATACAAACTAAATTGAACCCAGTTTTGTACATGCTAAGGTTGAAATTTCTTTATTTGAGATGTATCCCACGATGGTAGACTTCATAATATAACAAATAATCGCGGGTAGACTGAGTGATGATTATAAAGCGCGGTTCAGTGGAGGCATTCCAAGCACATTCGCCATCTTGAACAGTCGTTGTTTCTGTAAAATGACATATTACATAGGATTTATGGTTAAAATTTAACGTGTGGTATATTGTATGTAAATTAAATAAATAGTGCAGTGATTTCATAATAAATAAAGGACTTGATCAACGTAAGCCAACTGGTTGGAGATATACTTCAAGGTAATAATATCAAAATTTCGTAGGTACTTTGTAGCATTGATAAAAATGGAAACTAATATTGGTATCTCAATCGTGTTTGTTTCTGAATAAAAATCGTGTCCGTGTGATACCTACCGATTGAGACCGACGTAGAAAAGGTGTTTGGAGTTTAAATTAAAAATTTTAAACAAAAAAAAGCAGACAGCCAAAAGTGTGATTATTAAAATATGTTGCTGTGAAATAACTTGTTGAAGTCGGCACCATGATAATTCAAAAGTACTTACCTATTATCACATTATTGTGCGCATGGTACCAACGTCATAAATTATTAATGAGATATTAAGATATTAATTGAGAACCTCCTCTTTTTTTGGAAGTCGGTTAAAATGTGAACGTGCATTAAGTGGTAAGCCACATTTTGAGTCATGCAAACCTTTTTTTAAGAAACTTCACATTTTACCTTTACCGTGTATATAATATAGGAAGTTGCAATATTTGCTAAAACAAATCAACAGTACTTTACTAAGGCATTTGAATTCTACCCCACAAATACTATAAATCGAGATATAAATCGACAATAACTAAAACAGCGCAGTATCGTAGACAATGGCATTGCATGTGCATAAAAGTGTACCTACAATATATCATCTGTGTAATGTATGTCTGCATTACGTCGACAGGCATAGTGGTAGGGTATTTTTCGAATGCCCGCCTGGCTAGCTACCACCCTCAAGTAGAAAATCTGTCACCAAGCACCTAACGGTGTGTTCCGGCAGCTGTCCTTTAGAGCCAGTAATTCTAGGTTAGACTGAACAATATCTTCGCCCACATCATCACTTACCATCAGGTGAGATTGTGGTCAAAGGCTAACCTATCAGGAATAAAAAAATATATTATGTTAAGCTGGCCCATCCAGTCGTAACCTATAGGGCTACAGCGTGGAAATACCACTAAGATATTTATGTACTACCTTCTCATTTCCTGTTTAATTTATATTAGTGATATACCTACTACCTTTTGACCACTCAAGTGTTTGTTGTGCCGTGGCGAGCAGTTCAATTAGCAAAGAGACACATCCCAGGAGCAGTAGGTACTGAGAGCAGAAGTACGGAGAAGAAAAATAAAATTCTGCTCATCACCTGATCCGGGATCCAGACAATACGGCCACACCTTTTGCGTGAACAACAATGCGTATCCCATGAAAGGATTGCCCACAGTACGCAGTGCAGGCGATAAATTGATTAGCTATATACGCATATTTTTACCGCAAATGAAAAGAAATTAGTTATCTTAATTACATATAGTATCATTATTATTGCCTGTTTCAATGATGTTGAAGAGAAGCCGAAACCAAGATCATGCCAAAGGTATCTTTGCTCCATACTTGAAGACGACCCCAAAATGAATGCCTAGGCCCCAAATTAGCTAGGCTTTCGATGAGCTAATGTAGGCTTTCGCAAAATACCCTACCACCATGCTGTAACGACTGTCATCCTAAGACAACAATCGAGACCGACGCGACAGCCGTATCCCTCCGAAGTACGCGCACGAGCAATAATAATGCCACTAACGGTCACCCATCCAACTCATTACCACTGCGGAGGATGCTTACTCAGCTTATTGGTTAAGAACGGCTAAGCAAACTTCGCTACTATACTTAACAAACGAGTTCTGAGTATGTCTCTCGCACATTTCCGATATTGACAGAGTGAGATGGGTCATTGCCGTCATATTATTGGTCAATGCCTTTGTTCTTGTTTTGTAATTGTTAAGGCCCGTTCATATTGCATACTTCTAAAATTTACTGTAGAAAAAATTACGTTATTATGTTATGATTTAAACTTGCATACACAATATATTCGTAACAAATTTTAAATTTTCTGTTGTCGTTTATGATATGAAACAATATTGTAATATTATATAATTATATTGTGTATATTTAATGATACGTCGGCAAACGTATGACGAGACGATTTATTAAGTTAGCTATAAATTTTTTTTCAAAACGATCTTTGTTTTACTTACCCTAATTCAATAGTAGCAACTTTAGTATTGATTCGTTACAAGCAATATTTATCTACGCGCAGGCAGTCGAAGACAACTGAATGTACCTACATTTAACTACAGAGTTCGTGTGGAACTGACTTTATGTTGATTACGTTGGCCAATAGCAACGCAGTAAATTTTTCAGTACTAGTTTGTTAAAAAAAATAGACTATAGTGCTTCTTCTTTTGAAAAGTTAATATTTGATGATCAAATCTAAATGTTCCTTTGTTTAACTCAGAATAAGAATCAGAATCATTTATTGCATAAACTGTACAGTAAATGGTGTTATAACAATGCTTCATTTAGTCTCAACAGTTTCGTCCTTTTCGGACATACAATATTAAATTATATTATTAAACATAACTTCCAGATGAATCAAATGAAATCTAAACCGTGGGGTACCAGGAAGAATTAGCATCCACCATCGCTCCCCGTGCGGTTTGTTCGCTGACAAAGGATAAATCCATAAGGTGGGTAGATAGATTTCTTCCATTCAACACCGCAGTAACTACTTATTAACAGAGTAAATAATATATAAAGCAAGTACCTTCAATATAACTAAGACTGAGGGCCAAGTGCAAGTACGGATTCACTATTTAAGGGCAAGCTTTAAGCTTATCACTATTTGTTAAAACTAATCCGCAACTATTCACACAACAATCAGACACAGTTCAACGAAACAGACACGACCAAAATAAACATAAACTTAATCTGCATTCAGCCAAGACAAAAGCTAAAGCCCAATAGCATCTTTTGCATGGGTCCCGTTATCTACAAGAAGCTACGGCGATGTCTCAGAGATCTGAACTGTAAAGCTTTCAAAGTCAATTTCAGTACTAATATTATAAATGCGAAAGTAACTCTGTCTGTCTGTTCCGCTTTCACGCCAAAACTACTGGACTTCATTCAAATGAAATTTGGTATGGAAATAGTTTGAGACCCGGGAAAAAACAATGGATAGTTTTTATCCAACTGCGCAAAAAAAGGTTAATATTTTTGCGCGATAACCGACATACGCGCGGGCGGAGGAAAGCTAGTAAGAAATATATTAGTAAAAAAATGCTGTTACAGCGTAAGCGAATTTTTTACTGACAATGTATTTCTTATTGCTAATGATACCTGGACATGATATTATTAATATATATAACCTTTCAACATTTCTGTAATAACAATCAATAGTAATGTAATTACTAATGTGATTAATATTATGATTGTAAATGACGGCCATCTCACCAAATTTGTACGACTAAAACAGGCAAAAAGGTGTTTTATTTTTATGCTTGATATGTTAGCCTTTGACCACTATCTCACCTGATGGTAAGTGATGATGTGGTCGAAGATGTTGTTCAGGCTAACCTAGAATTACTGGCTCTCAAGGACAGCTGCGGGAACACACCGTTAGGTGCTTGGCGACAGATTTTCCACTTGAGGGTGGTAGCTAGCTAGGCGGGCATTCGCAAAATGGCCTACCACCATGCCATAACGACTGTCATCCTAAGACAACAACCGGGACCGACGGCTTAACGTGCCCTCCGAAGCACGGAAGCGCTACTGAGCGCTTCCGTGCTCTGAGTAATGTCACCAGCGATCACCCATCCAAGTCATGACCGAGGCGGACGTTGCTTAACTTTGCTGATCGGTTCAGAATGGCTAAGCAAACTTCGCTACGAGCGCTTCGAAATCTTTATGTATTGAAGCAATTTAAAAAACTATATAAATCAATTTTAGCTTTTGTCACACAAACTTAGTTTCGGCATATTTTAAGTATATATAAGTAAATATAGATAAGTGTTCAAGTACGTTTAAATTTCACATTCCTGTCCTTGAGCCTAATATATAGGTTTTCCAGTGTGCTGTAAGATTTGATATGTTTGTTTAGTTACTCAGATACATTGCCTTTAATGCTGATAGGCTAGCGCTTAAGGGGATCACCGTAGTGAAATGCGCACTTTTGGAATCTTCTTGTACTGAAACTATGAGTTCAAAATGTGCGAAAAAAATATATCATATTCTTTAATTCTTTATTGAGTGAATTAGTTGATTAGTTTTTATTGAAACCAATTAGTTCTTCTGTAATAAATTGTAATCGACGACCCTTTTTAGATTGTTTTTTATTAATTTAAGAGGCATAGTTGAATTAAATGCAATGATTCTTTTTTTTAAAAATAGCTAATAATATACTCTAATGAACTACTTACTAACTTGTGTTGAAAACATTTTTATGAATTTTTGCCACAAAATTCTTTGATCGCGAGAAGAAATCGCAACGAAAATCAGTCTGCCCGCAGCGCTCGGGCCGTTTGGACGTGGGATCTGTGCCGTTCGTTACGCCATCATTTTTGTGCATTTATTTTACGAAATATTACAATATTTTTTTACCATACGTTAATTTGGAACTCATAAATTATTGAAACGCAAGTAAAACATTTATTGGGGAAGTACTTTTGTTTATATTGATTTATAAAATCTTTATAATAACTTTTTTGAGCGAGTTGATTAAAGTTCAGACACGGCATTGTTAATTCCTATTTTAGTAGGTATCTAGATTTTTAACCCTTGGTAAAATATTTCATTTTGTTATTATTAGGTTACTGTACAATTAAATGAGAACCTATTCCCAATGCCCTTAACACACTTTCCGCGACGACCAACTACTTTCTAGGTATTTATATATCCAATCATTCAAATAAAGGGAACTTACCTATATCTCTTTTATCCCTTTGACTTTAATACTTAAAATGTAGTTAGTCGGATTTAAATGTGTGTTACATCTGTATGACTCCGCTGTTCTTTCGTACTACCTCTAAAAGCATGTAGATACCTGTAACGTTTGTACCGTTACTTCTGTAGATAGTTTCATTTTCATAGCAAAAGTGATAATGTGTACTATTATTATAATTTTATTTTATATATTTTAATAAGTGGGGTTCCTTAGGCAAGTGACCCGGTACAATTCTTCTCATACAACTTTTAATGGCAGCAGTCGAATGAGACTTGACAAAAACCAAAATGACATATTCAAGATGGCAGGTAAAATTCAAGTTGCTCCGATCCGTCTGAAAATCAATATCTGGGTGGTTTTAGGCGTCGTTATTCCGAATTTAGAATTTATTTTTCCATGATATCATTTTTTGAGATGGCCGCCATACATAGATGTTTTGAAACCATTGACTTAAATTGTTCTATGGGAAGGAGTCATGGGGAAAGAAAGTAATCTAAATTGAAAATAACAAAGTGCTTTTCGTGATATGATAATAATGGGAAATCTGAAGTAAAGCTGAGTTCAGTGTGATCGGAGTACTTTGTATGGGGGCTATCTTGAATTCCAACATTCTGGATTTGCCCTACGAGCTCTTCTTATTCATCATACTACATTTAGAGCACGGATAGTGCGTGAGTTCAAAGGGCGAGTGCAAGGCGAGGCTGCAGTCCGATTCGTGTGAGTGACTTGCGAGGCTGAAGGCTGAGGTCTGACTTGGGAGTTATTTTCCATATTTTCAACTGGTCTCCATGATGAATGGCCGCGATAACCGAAGCACCTACGAGTGGGGTTCTTTAACCATTGTGACTCAGAAACTTGGTACGATTCTGCCTGTACCACTTTTAGTAGCGGTAGGGTGAATTTTATATGGCGGTTTCATTACAGTTATCTTTTGTATTGGGATTATACGTCTATTAAAATTTTTAACATTTATTTTATTATTATTTGTATTTATTATGTTATCTCATAAATAAACTCTAAAATTGCAAAATGACTTTCTATAACTGAAATTATACCTATGCATAATATTTATTTATCTTTAGATATATAGAAATATGATCAAGAGTAAAATTGCAAGTTTCTGTTAGAGAAGAGCGTTGAATGAACGAACTAGTTAATTCGACCGTCGACGTACAATAGACGAACGGACAGTTCATCGACGACGAACGGACTAGTAGAATCTGTAGACGGCAGGACCGCTAAATTGTAGTCTATACAAAGTTCATAGCGACTGTCAACGCGACGACGACTCGTGAACACAGTCGGTTAATATATTCATTCATTGGTCCGTTACACCGTAGTCAATCGTTGAACCGTCCATGCAGACAAAATTGAACTTTAAATGTAGGAGCTCTGAGTTGATAATAACATTGAGCATGTTTTGGACGGTCATTTCAACGCGTTGCAGACAAAATTGAACTTTAAATCTAGGAGCTCTGAGTTGATAATAACATTGAGCGTGTTGTGTTGATGCTCCGTCATAGACGTAGACCGGCCGCGCGGCGCCTTGACTACAGTCGAAACGCGAACGATGCACTTATTAGAAACTTTCTTATTTCGTGTTTAACCAAATTACGTACTATAGTTTCAAAATTTGATTAAATGTTTGTTACATACGAGTATTTTATTATTGTGAATAGTGTAAATTATATGTAAATAGTTTAAAAAACTTTCAAAACATACCTAAGTGAACTTTTTAGTGTAGGAAACAGTAAAATGGCAGGACGAAATTTAAGTGAATTATGGCATCACTTTGAAAAGGCCATAATATCTAGTGGACAGGCGATTTGCAATCTATGCTAAATATATGTATGAAAAATTGGCGTATAAATCTACTGCGGCAAATTTGAAAAGCCATCTAAAACGGAAGCATATATCTATCTTTACGTCATTGCCGTCGTAAATATTGTACATAAAACACATGAAAAAAACAATGATTGTTAATAGAATCAGTTGATCTTCTAAATACGCCTAAATAGGGAAAATAATCGACTATTATAAATTCTATTTAGCCAGTCCTTAGCCTGGAAAAAGTATGTAGGGAAGGTCAAACTTTTCAATAATATGCTTGTGATACGTAACATATAAAACTACGATACAAATTTCATTTAACTAGAATACTCATTCATTACTACTACTAATGCGTCTAGTCTAGTTGAATAGTCGTACGTAACGGATCGAGTCGACTAATCGTCCATAAAGAAAACGCCGTCGGTATAAATCAACTAGTCGATTAATTTAACTAGTCGATCGACTAGTCCACGAAAGAAAATGGACGGTCTAGTTTCGTCTACGTTAAATGCGTCGACGACCCATCTCTAGTTTCTGTTTTAGAGTTGGTAAGTATTTGACAGTAACCCAATGGTTGGTGCGGATAACGTCCTATAAGTTCAAGTACATATTTAATATGACGAGTAGGTATATTGTGCTGTTTTTGGTTGCATGAATTCGTCCAAACCAAACATATTAATTGTAAAATGGCTGCAGGTATCTATAACTAAGTAAAACATATTCCCTGTCCTCCACCTTGTCCATGTTTGCAAAAACAATTTTTGATTAAGCTTTATACTTTAAAATTCAATAATAAAGCATTTCGTACGTTTCAGTCGAGGTGCAAATATTTTTTACTACCAATCCAAAACAACACGCATTTTTACACACTTTTTATTCAATTTACAAAGTATTTTATCTAAACTAATATAGGTAATAAAGCGGAAAGATTTGATTGTGCATTTGTTTGTTTGCATTGAATAGGCTGAAACTAATGGACCGATTTGAAAAATTCTTTCACCATGAGGATCCAATATTATCCTTGATGAATATAGGCTATAGAAGATTTTCAAAAAAGTTAGGTCGTATGTAAACTTCGATAACGTAACATAAAGTGCGAAAAAAATACCAAAATAAATCGTTAGGTACATCGCATACGCTGCGTAAATTATTGAAAATAGAGTCAAGTGATATACTACAATTTTATAGAAGACATCAATAAAAAGTCCGCAATACTATAAGTCTAACTATTACAGCTATGTAATAGTTAGACAGCACAATAACTGTTTTTTTATATGTTTAATTTATAAGTTATGATTTTTTTGTTAAATAGCCGTGTGAAACCGGGGCGAATCACTTGTTTGCTTATATAAAAAAAAGTATATTTACAATCACAAAACAAAATGGAAACACAAAGTAGGCAAATGTAATTCAAATGCTAAAGGCGGGCAGCCCTATCGCATGTTTACGTACCGCGCGGCTGTAGGTAGTTATTTCGAGGGCAGGGCCGAGTTAAAACACTGTATAGATAATATTACCCTGGTTTCGTACCGCTTCATGAAGTCAAAATACTTTTTTGAGCACAATATTGAGATAATACTTTTGAATTTTAAATTACAACTTCGTTTTATGGACCTTATAATCTCAGCAAACCACAAACCAATTAAGCTCTTACAGGTTCTTACTTGCAAATTATGTTGATATGCAAGATAGACACCTTTCTACCAAATTTCATGAAGATCGATTCAGGCAATCGAGATTTATTGACGGGGATATATACACTGCTCAGACCTCCACCGAGACCTCGCTTCGCTTAGTCTATTAAAAAAATATCAATACCTACAAGTGATAATATTTTTTACCTTAGAGGTTCACAGTAACTGCAGATTAAAAATGTTGTTATCTACACTTCTGTTCTGCCGCTTCTAATAGCGCACGAAACTCTACAATTTTAGCGACGCTATCCGTGGTACGGCGTCTAGTGCCGCCGTGCGACTGAATATTTTTATGAGTTAAAAGTAAACACCCATTTCTATTAGCTCCGCCCGAATTAGAAATTATTTTGACTACGGTCTTGCCCTTAACTACTGTTTCACCTGATGGTAAGTGATGATAATGTCGGATATTCTGCAGGAAATACATAACTGTATAGAAACTTTGGTTAACCAACCACTTTTTAAATTCCGAGTAGAACTTATAATTAGGTAACTTTGTTATAGTTTTTGGGATTGTTAATGAGATGCGTCGTGTAGGTGCAGTTATTCCCAAACAGCACTAGTTTATTATAGGACTAGCTTTCCGGGCGTGGCTTCGCCCGCGCGTATGTCGTTTATCGCGCAAAAACATTAACCTCTTTTTGCGCAGTTCGATAAAAACTATCCTATGTTTTTTCCCGGGTCTCAAACTATTTCCATACCAAATTTCATTCTAATTGGTCTAGTAGTTTTGGCGTGAAAGCGTAACAGAGAGACAGACAGACAGAGTTACTTTCGCATTTATAATATTAGTACTGAGTACTGATTATCTAGTTAAGTTAGGAGTGTTCTGAGGAACTGTTCGATTTACTACCTGCAGCACAATTTCGCCACCGGACTTCCCGACAAAGAATGTTTCATCAATTTCATGTCGACGTCTGGAAGTCCACCAACCTTGCAATTTTCACGCCATTTTTTACCTCGCACTGCCATATTAGCTTGCTGGTTCCAACCAGCTGCCAAGTGAAGTATTTCCGAACAGTTACGATTTAGGAAACTTCAAGAAGAGAGCATATTCCCTCCATAAAGGCCGGCAATGCAAATTTCATTTAAAAGTAATTTATTTGATTTCCACAAAGAAAGATGACATTCGAAAGTGGAGGCTCGTTCGGTGCAGAGCTCTGGTTCAGTCAAGATGTAGTATTGCCATCGTTTACCTGAACATGACGTCATAACGACATTTTTTAACTTCAGTGCAGTGATGAAGTGTATAATTCGTAAAATGTTGACTGATTTTGCTCCACCGAAACAATTTCAGGCGTCGACCGATCGGAATGTTGCGCTCGTGTCGCCACGGTCGTCGGCTACAGCGCAGCGTCCGCGGAACCTGAATATCTACCCACTAATCACATTTTAAACTAAAAGGTTGGTAAAAATATAATATTATCGGCTAAGGTGTAATTATTGTTATTGTTTATTTAGAACACGTATAATCTTTCATTAAATACAATGCAATATCTATTCGATTCGTGATATTAGGGGATTATTATTAGTGGGTGTAGTAGGCCGACACCATTCGACCTATTTCTCATGGACCATTCGATCCATGAGATATAATTGTATTACACTATTATAAAGGGAATTGCTTGCTAAGAGTATCCTAGATTTCCGTTGTACAGCTATTATCAAGCTTTACTTGAAGGCTGAGCAATAGAGTAATTTTACACCAATATTCAGACTATAACAATATTTAATGTTCTTGTACAGAAGTAGGTTATACAAAAGTATAATTTGACAGTAATATACAGTTATTGTTGTGTAAAGTTGCTGAACGCAGTTTTTTACGTCGCGGTCTGTATTTTAGCGTTTTCCAATGCTATTTAAAAGCTAAAGGTAAAAATTTAGGCTCTATACAGCCGTTATTCAGCTATACTGTATACAGTTGTACAGTTATACTTTACAGTCCTAAACATATATTTACACTCTTGTGCATCATTTATTAAGCATATAGATGGTAATGCGCTGGTAAATATAATATTTTTCCGCTTAATTTTTTTTATAGCCGATAGGCTAGCCTTTTACCACTATCTCACCTGATGGTAAGGGATGATGTGGTCGAAGATATTGTTCAGGCTAGCCTAGAATGACTGGCTCTCAAGGATAGCTGCCGGAACACACCGTTAGGTGCTTGGCGACAGATTTTCAACTTGAGTGTATGAAAGGATATAATCGTTTTTTTTAAATTATTATTGGGCCTAATTGTGGTCATGTTTTACGCATAATATACTGGGTGACTATTAATTCATCAACAATACTGCGGGGGATGGTGTAGAATCGATAACTGTATGTGATCCACTCATAATTAATTTTCACATAAACAAAATTAACACTAACTATTGCCTAAGCTGTGGCGCGTTGACTTTGAGAATGATAGCGACGACAACACTCGCGGCCGCCGTGGACTAGACTCACACTTATACACACGTTCTAAGTATTCTAACGCATTGCGAGGGCAATGAACTCGGTAGGTATACCTACGCATTGCGAGGGCAATGAACTCGGTAGGTATTCTAACGCATTGCGAGGGCAATGAACTCGGTAGGTATACCTACGCATTGCGAGGGCAATGAACTCGGTAGGTATACCTACGCATTGCGAGCAATGCGTTAGAATACCTAGAACGTGTGTGTATGTGTGAGTCTTGTCCACGGCGGCCGCGAGTGTTGTCGTCGCTATCATTCTCAAAGTCAACGCGCCACAGCTTAGGCAATAGTAAGTATTAATTTTGTTTATGTGAAAATTAATTATGAGTGGATCACATGCAGTTATCGATTCTACACCATCCCCCGCAGTATTGTTGATGAATTAATAGTCACCTTATATACTACATTGTAGGCAACTAATTTGGTGCCCTTTAAAACTAATTAATAGAACAATCGTGTACTTTACAATTGCCATTTTAAGTGTTACATGCACGTGTATCTTAAACCGTTCGACTGTATGTTTTAATTTGTTTTATTTTAACTGGATATAAATATTTGCCAATATGCCTATACCTGTATGAGATTGTAATTGCAACTCTTGTTGATTGTGACCAGTTTTTATGTGTAGGTACATACATAACTGTGTGTCTACCATATCAGGGTAACATTTTTTTTTTATTTTTTTATGATTCATAGGTTAGCCTTTGACCACTATCTCACCTGATGTTAAGTGATGATGCGGTCGAAGATGTTGTACAGGGTAACCTAGAATTACTGGCTCTCAACAAACATTAAGGATATTGGCTATAGTCTTAATTGTTTATATTCTGCTCCGTTGACATTTCAGGTTCGAGACATTTGGTGTTGCGGATATTTGTGGGCGACGGTGATCACTTACCATCAGGTAAGTCACCTGCTCGTTTGCCCTATCGCATAAAAAAAAGAACTTTCTTTCCAGCCGCGTTTCCGCCCGCGCGTTTTTCGGCTATCGCAAACATTAACCTCTTTTTGCGCAGTTGGATAAAAACTATCCTATGTCCTTTCACGGGTTTCAAACTATTTCCATGCCAAATTTCATCTAAATCGGTTCAGTAGTTTTTAAGTTTATTCGTTGCAAATTTATATGAATACAAATCTTTCCTCCTTATAATATTAGTAAGTATAGATTAACATTTTGAGCGGTTCTTGTGTAATAGTCCTTTATAAGCTATTATATTCGGGAAATAAGGTTGATCTACATCTTATAAAGTTCGCAAATAATTATACAAATAAATATTATAATATATATGGTAATAATACTTTTTTATTGCTGATAGTAAAGCTTTTGATTTTAAACTCACCTGATCGTAAGTGATAATAAAAATGTGTTAAAATAGCTTCACCTAGAACTGGTTCTCATGGACAGACAACTACTTTTCTATTTGAGGATAGTAGCTTGCCAAGTGGACATTTGAAGAATGCACTACCACCAGCAAAGTTCTATGTAGTGCTCAGTACTAGGCTTGCCTGCTATTACATGAAACCTTAAATATACTTCTAGCATTTTTTTTTATGTTATTGTGACGGAACAAGCTCGAGGCCCACCTGATGGTAAGCGGTATCCTCTGCCTATAACAGATGCATTTCGTCACAAGTCACGAATTGCACTGCGCCCGTCACCTTGAGACATAGTTGTTAAGTCTCATGTGCCTGTAATTTCACTGGCTCTCAAGGACTGCTGCCGGAACACACCGTTAGGTGCTTGGCGACAAATTTTCTACTTGAGGGTGGTCGCTAGCCAGGCGGGCACTCGCAAAATGCCCTTCCACCATGCGGTGAAGCTTAAGCCCGCGGCGGGATTCGAACCATGGACCTGCTGCGCGGCAGTCCATAGCCAATGCCACTGAGCCATCACTGCTTCAAAAGCATGATTTAGACACTTGTGCTGTCTACTCTTTTGTACCTAATATATTATCGCCACCTGACCAAATAAAATCAGTGTCACTTTTGTAACGATAAACTAAAAAATTTAACCCTACAACTAGAGCTGTATATATCTTGGTGTTACTTCGCATTTATGATACCTAGTGTTTATGTTTAACTTTAAGAGTTATATAATTGAGCTGTTTGGTGTGGAGACGTTGGTTCCGTGGGGACCAGGAGCTCATCGTATTTTCCAAAACTTATCTGAGCGCTTGGTCGATGCGACGCGTGATCAAAATGCTGGCACTTATACGGCGCAATGAACAAGCATTGTAATTCAACGGAGCAATGCTGCATGCTGGGCACGCTGTCAACTGGTAGTGGGCTGGAGCCTGGAGCATTTAGACTGCCTGTGAGTCTGCTATGACTTATAGGTTGTCTAAATGCTTTGATTGTAGTAGCTGTAGTGTTGTATATAGTTCGTAGTATTTTGTTAAGTAAAGGCATACCGCCGGTAAAAAATAACTTTAAGGTAAGTTTATTACGATGCTGTGGAAACACGAAGTCCCTAGTTCTATCATTGAGTCACACATTTTTATTGGTTATAGGCTGACTTTTGACTACTACCTCACCTGATGTTAAGTGATGATGCGGTTGTATATGATGGTAAACTAATATTAACAGCTCTCAAATAAACCTACTAGAACATATCTGTAAGTGCTTGGCGACATATTTGAGGGTGGTAGCTAGCCAGGTAGGCATTCGCAAAATGCCCCCTACCACTAAGCTGTAACGACTGCCATCCTAAGACAACAACCGCGACCGACAGCTTAGCATGCCCTACGAAGTAGGTGCACGCCCAGTAGTAATGCCACTAGCGGTCACCCGTCAACTCATGACCACTGCGGACGTTGCTTAACTCAACTCAGTTGATTGGTTAAGAACGGCCAAGTAAACTTCGCTTTGCGTAAATTGCGTAACCAAGAACTTCTCAAAACTAATTATTTTTCCTTTGTTTATGTTCTAGATGAATAAAATTAAATCTAAGCCGTGGGGTATCTCGCAGATTTAGCATACCTACCCCGCTCTCCCCGTGCGGTTTGTCCGCTGACAAAGGAAGAATACAGAAGGTAGATAGAACAGATAAAGATCTTGTCATTGCAACACCGGAGTAACTATCCTAACGTTGTGTTCCGGCAGCAGTCCTTGAGAGCCAGTGAAATTACAGGCACATGATACTTAACAACTATGTCTCAAGTGACGGGCGCAGTGCAATTCATTACGAAATGCATCTGTTATAGGCAGAAGTTAGTCCGCCTAACATCAGGTGGGCCTCGAGCTTGTTCCGTTACAATAACATAAAAAAGCTAATTATTATAAGATTCATCAGTACTAATATTACGAATGCGAAAGTAACTCTGTCTGTCTGTTACGCTTTCACGCCAAAACTACAGGACCGATTTGAATGAAACTTGGTATGAAAATAGTTTGAGACCCAGGGAAAAACATAGGATAGTTTTTATCCAACTGCTCAAAAAGAAGTTAATGTTTTTGCGCTATAACCGACAAACGCGCGGGCAGAGCCGCGCCCGGAAAGCTAGTCAATAGATGAACTAAGTAGGCAATATAACGACAGCTGCAGGTCAAGTGCGAGTCGTATTTATCTACTTTAGGATTCTGCATTGCCTAGCTAGAGAAAATGTTTATTTTTTTTTTATTTAGGGAGGACATAGATGCTGGCTACCGCCTGTGCGGTCGTCCAGCTCCACCGGGTTTTGGGCGAGGGCCTGGCCCTACAATAGCCCGGGAGGGAGAATTGCCGAAGGCACTTCTCCCGAGACGGGCGTAGAAGGCGAAAAGCGCTTTCTACCTCCGTCTCCTGCGGACGCCGAAAACGTACCGCTATTATAGGAGGGGTTGACAGCGAGCTCAAGGGCACCACTGTGGTTCGGACCTCGGCTTGTCTCGCTGTCGAGAGACATGGGGGGGATCGGAGCAAAATGCCTCTGTGCAACTGCAGTGTTGCACAATTGGGCCCTACTGAATAATACTCTTTGACTATTTGGAGAGCAATTTATCGTGACCTTGTTTTTGCCTCGAGCTCGCCGGCGAGCTCGGTGTTTGATTGTGTGACCTCTGATTACCTCACACCTGGGGATTTTACCTCGACGACTTGCGGATAACGCTAAAGCTGCCAACGTAATGGCTGCGATGGGGTCATCCGGGTCGTCTAATACCTGCCGTGGTCGGCGACGGGGGGGTTTGAAAAATGGGATAGAAGAGGCAGTCGAGTAGTTCGATGCCTGGACAACCAATGGGTTCGGGTGGTGGGGCGCTCGATCAAAGTATCGGCGGGCGCAGTCCTTATTGAACTGCGCTAGAGAGGGAAGGTTTAAGTCGCAATGCAACTCGGTGTTCCGGATATACCACGGAGCGCCGGTTGCACTACGAAGAAAACGGTTTTGAATGACTTGAAGCTTATGGAGATGGGCCTCACTAGCATGACTAAACACTACTGATGCGTAAGTCATGATGGGGCGGATGCAGGCAGTGTAAAGTGTCTTCTTATTTCTAAGAGACATTTTACTCTCTTTGCGAATCAGGGGACCAAGGCGACCCATTACAAAGGCCGCTCTGTTACGGACGGTTGTTATATGATCGCTAAAGGTGAGATTCCGATCAAGGGTGACTCCGAGATATTTTGTTTTACTAACCCAGGGGATGGGTTGGTCGAACAAAGTTATAGGTTGCGGGTAACGGGGGCGGCCCTTCTCAGTAAAGTACATAGCTGCACTTTTAACTGGGTTGACCGCGATGCGCCATTTACGGAACCAGTCACCGATCTCGGTGATGGCCCGTTGGAGGGCGGGAATGGACTTTCTACTGATATGCCACCCAGTGGTATAAATAGCGGTATCATCCGCGTATTGGGCTAATAGGACGTTAGGCTGAGAGCGTGGGATGTCGCTGGTATACAGCGCGAAAAGAATGGGTGATAGCACGGAGCCCTGAGGGACTCCGGCTCTGACTGGGTGGGGGGAGGAGAGGGTGCCTTCCACGCGATAGCGAAAGCTTCTGGCTTTAAGGAAGTCTTGTAGGATGAGCACAAGACGTTCTGGCACGCCAAATTGGTATAGCTTGTAAATCAAGCCATTGTGCCAGACTTTGTCAAAAGCTTTCGCTACGTCGAGGAAGACTGCTATCGTTGTCTGGGGTTTGGGGTACTTGTTAAAGCCCTCAATGATGTGCTCCGTGAGGCGGTGCACCTGTTGGACGCATGAGTGTCCGGGTCTGAAGCCAAACTGCTCATCTGGGATAAGGTGGTGTTCCTTAGCATGGGACTGGAGGCGGTTTGCAAGTAACCGCTCGTAAAGTTTGCCTAAGGCACTGAGGAGGCTGATGGGGCGGTAACTGGTGGGGTCAGATGAGCTTTTGCCTGGTTTGTGAATGCCAATGACATTTGCACATTTCCAGGTGTCTGGGAATAAGCAGTGGCTCATAGCAGCATTGAAGATGCTGACTAGGAGATGGATGAGAGGAGGAGAGAGGGTTTTAAGAACCCTGTTGGAGATGCCATCGGCACCGGGGGATTTGCGCGGTCGGAGGGCCTTGATCAGTCTCGCCACCTCAGCGTAAGTCGCTAAGGTGATTGGTGGGAGTTCAGAGGTGACCACAGAGCTTTTACGTTCGACTTCAGCATCCACCGAATCGAGGTGAGCTTGGTCAACGTGATCTACGTTAGGGGAACACTGAGCCTCTAGGCTATCAGCTAGGCACTCAGCTTTGTCTTCGTCAAACAACGCTGGGACTAGTGGGACTGGTCTGTATAAGGGAGGCATGTCGTTGTAGTTACTTCCTTTCATACCTCGCGCCAAGTCCCAATAAGCCTGGTGGCTTGGCACGAGGTTTGAAAGTTTGTCACCCCATTGTTGATCACGCAACTCAGACATGCGACTTTGAACCATGCGTTCAAAGTGGCGTTTCTTAGTTTTGTTCTCTTTACTGGGGTAAGAGTCGTAATGTCGGGTCACTGCTTTACTTTCCGTCACTAATCGTCTCACATCCGCTGGAATGACAAGGCGCCGGTCGTCCGGCACCATGACCTCCTTTGCGGATGCACCTACTACGGTGGAGAGGTGATTAGTGAACGAATCGATCGCAAGGGTTACGTCATCTTTAGTCAGGATGTCGTCAGGGATCTTGTCAAGGTCCGGTGAACTGATAGCCTTTAGGGCAACGCCTAATTGCTTCCAGTTCACTATCGTCTTAGTGGGGCGGGGGAGGTCTGTTGTTGGGTCGGGACCTAGTCGCAGTATAATGGGTCGGTGATCAGAGTGAAGCTCGTGAACCACTTCTATGGAGCGTAACTGGAGTGTTACGCCTCTGAGTAGTGCCATGTCAAGCAAGTCAGGTCGAAAGTCTTCCGTGTGAGGGTAGTGAGTGGGCTCAGTGGGCGCAATTATGTCAAAATTAAGTTCTGCGACTAGTTTTTCAAGTGCAATGCCTCTGGGATTGTTGACGTTACAATTCCATAGGATGTGCTTACTATTGAAGTCGCCAATCAGAAGGACGGCGCTTCCTAATGAGAACAATGCTTCTAAGTCAGCTCGGACGATCGGCTTTTGACAAGCTTGGTAACAGGACGCTATGACTATAGGTTGATGACCAGTCATAGCTAGAAGGCAACAAGATGCTTCCATATTAACAAGAGTCGGGGTAGGTAAGGGGATGCAGTGCAGGGACCTTTTGTAATAGATAAGAGTGCCTCCCCCACGGGAGTTCACTCTATCATCACGTACCGTTCTGTAATTGGCAAACCTAGGGTTCGCCTTCCCCGGTTTTAGAAGGGTTTCCTGCACGCATATAATGTCGATAAGGTGGGTGCAACAAAAGTCGTGGACAAGGTCACGTTGTCTAAAGAAACCGTTAGCGTTGAATGACGCTAACGAAACTGAGCGCGGTTTCGTGCGTGCGGTTGTACTACCCATAGTGGTTGTACTGGGGAGGGGCCTGGGGAACGAAGCGCTTAAGGGCGCTTAGTAAGTTCGCGTGTTCCAATGTGTATTGGATCACGTCCGCTGGGGATTGAGCGTATTGCATCTTGTGGAATAGCTCTTGTACCTCATTGATGTCAACCGACATAGCCAGATCGCTGACTAGGTTGATTGCCTCTTGAAGAGGGGCAGCCATCAATGGCATAGGTGGAGCTTGAGGCCGGGAAGCGGCGCGGGGAGGCGCGCGAATGGTGTTGGCGACGGGTGCCGGGAGCGCGGGGCGAGCCGGGGCCGGTGCGCGGGCAGGGGCCGCGGCGCGGGCGGGTGCGGGTGCGGGCGCGGGTGCGGGCGCGCGGGCCGGGGCGCGGGCGGTAGCGACGGTCTTAACCATACTGGGTGGTTTAGACCATGCGTTACGGGCTGGGAGCGGCGCGGGTATTACCTGTGAGGCAGGTACTACCGTTAGTTTAGGGCTTACCCGTTGGTAACGGTCGTAAGAGGGACGGGTCGGCCTATGCCTTGCCACCCTGTGGTTCACTCGTGGTGCTTTAGGGCAGCCACGGTAATTCGCGGTATGCCCTTGAGCACCGCATAAAACACAGCTGGGTGGGTCCGGCGAATCCCGGGTGCGAGTGCACGCTGCTGTCGCGTGATCGCCTAGGCACTTAACGCACCTAGCGCGAGCGAAGCAGAAACGGGAGGCGTGCCCGTATAGTTGGCAGTTATGGCACTGCGAGGGACTCCCATTCTTGTATGGGGCTTGGACATCGAGTCCTGAGAGGCCACAGACCTTTTTTAAATTAAAAATGGCCTTGCCTTCAGGAGTACGATCTAGTACTACGAGTACTAGATCGTAGGGGCTGCGGTCCTTCCCGCTGTACATGCGGTGAACTGCATGTACGGGGAAGTCTTGTGCCTTCAGGTCGGCACATACCGAATCGGTATGTACCTCCTTGGGCACACCGCGGATGACCACTCGGAGGACTTTCTCCTCTTCGAGCGCATAAGTGTGAAAACTTATGCTCTCGTGGCGGAGGAGTTTAGTTAGCGCTCTGTGGTCGCTAATGGTGGAAACTTGGACTTTAATGCCCTGCTGCGTGGAGCGGGCATTAGTATAGTGGATCCCACGATCCCAAACTAAACGGGACAGCATGTCCCATTTGGTTTTGTCCTGAATGATCAGGGGCGGAGGCGGTTTTTCGCGGCGCGCGCTCGCGTCCTGAGGGGACGCGGCAGTGGTGGCCGGAGCGGAGGGAGGAGACGCGGGGCGCGGGGCGGGGGTCGGCTTCTTGCCGGAGGCGGGGGCCTTAGCGGGTGCCTTGGCGGGAGGGGCGGAAGTTGCGCAACTAGCGGCTTTAGGAGCACGCTTGCGTTTGCGGTCAACGACGGTATAGCCGTCGTTATCGGAGTCCGAGTCAGTGCGTAAGGCGCGACTCGGATCTACTTCCATCTCCGTTTCGGAGTCCGAAGTGGGCTCGACAACGGCGATGGAGGGACGGGTGCTCGCTGGCCTCCCGATCGGTGAGCGCGAGCGAGACCTCTCACAGGGAGGGGCTGCCACCGTGCGTCTATTATCCGGGCCCGGAGCGGGCGAAAGCGGGCTGTCCTCTGAGAAGGACCGGGTCAGAGGAGGGACGTTGGCCTCCGGGATTGAAGTCCCGGAGGGAGCAATAAGAGTGTCCGTGAGGCGGGCACTCGCTTCCTCTTCGAGGAGTTGCATGTGTGCAACATACAGATCGGGGTGGCGGAGGGCGAAGGTCTGAAGGACCTGCACCTCACCGTTAGAGGGACGGGACTGCATCCTGAGGGGAATACTCAGGACGCCCTATCAAGGGTTTGAATTCCCTCACACACCTTGTGAGCTCACTGTGTGAGAGGGAGTGTGTACCTAGGGTGTGCCCTAGTTGTGTACCCTCTCCGAGCTTTTTTCTCGGCGGAGAGGGGTGCTCCTAAGCGCTACTCCGGGGTTGACTAGGGGCGACCCCAAGGCCAGTAATCCCGGAGCCCAGCTTGCTTCGGCTGACCCGTGAAGCGGGAAAGGCCACGGTGCAAGGTTAAACCAAAACAACAACAGTGGCCGTTGTCACCGTAGGGTGTCACACTGCGACCGCAGCAAATGGCGGATTTGATCGTTCAGACGGGTTTGGCTGACGCTACCCCACGCCTGAACGACGTCGCTTAACAGCACAAAGTGTGTTGTTACGCGACTGTTACTATGTTGTGTCGGGTAGTAAAGTGGTGAAATGCGCACCGAAAAGTGCGGTCAAAACAAGACCACCAGCCCGATATGATGTTGTTCGTCCGAAACAAGGGACTTGGGTAGGTGGTAATGCCTGACGTCTTAGAGCGCCTCTGCGCGACGGCATGGCGAGCTCGTAGCTCGCGTTGCTCGGCGTTCGGCGGCTGCTCAGCTTCTGCACACAAAACAAAAACTTCGTCAGGACTGCGTATTCCAAGGCACTGGTCTGCAACTAGCGTCGGAACGATGACCCGAGTGAGACGGCAATAGTGCGGGGACTATTGCGGTCTCACTGGGAGATACTGGCGGAGCTGTAGACAGGTGTGCACGGCGTGGCGGCACAGGTCGGAATGATTGAATTGAAAAAAAAAAAAAAAAAATGTTTATGATTTTGATCACAATTTTATAATAAACATAAAGTGAAATAACTTTGAAGCCAGGTGGACTGACGACATCGTTAAAGTCGCGGGTAGCCAATGGCTACAAGCGGCTAATAGCCGTTCTTTGTGGCGTTCTATAGGAGAGGCCTTTGTTCAACGGTGGACATCTTCTGGCTGATGATGATGATAATGAAATAACTAGTTGAAGTCGGTACCATGATAGTTCAAAAGTACCTATTATCACAATATTGTGTTCATGGTACCGACCTCAACAAGTTATTTCATAGTTTTGGGTGTTGAAGTCGAATCCATTTCTTTTTATGCACGAGAGGTTAGCCCTTGACCACTATCTGATGATGTGGTCGAAGATGTTGTTCAAGCGAACCTAGAATTACTGGCTTTCAAGAACAGCTGCCGGAACACACTGTTAGGTGTTTGGCGACAGGTTTTCTAGGTGGCAGCTAGCCAGGAGGGCATTCGCAAAATGCCCTAACACCATGCTATAACGACTGCCATCCTAAGACAACAACCGAGACCGACGACTTAACCTGCCCTCCGAAGCACGTGCACGCTCAGTATAGTAATGTCACCAGCGGTCACCCATCCAAGTCATGACCGAGGCGGACGTCGCTGAACTTTGCTGATCGGTTCAGAACAGCTTAGCAAACTTCGCTACGAGCGCTTCACAACAAATCCCATCGTATTGGGATGGAGCGACATCAGCAACATCTATAGTTCAACGATGGTTGAAGATAATAGGAAAAAAAATTGAGTTGTGACTCATTGTCATGAGACCCACGCTATACTTTGATGGACGGACAGACAGACAACAGCGTTTCATGAATAGGGCTACGTTTTGAAGTTTGAGTAAGGAACTCAAAAAAATATAGTAAACAGTTTTATTTAGTTTTTGTGTTGTTTTTTTTGTTTTAGTGAGGACATAGATGTTTGTTGCCGCTGTCGGTCATTCAACTCCACCGGACTTTCCGTCGTCTGACTATAAGTGGGCAAGGGAAGGCTCTCTTACAGACCTGGACCGCTAATAAAGGAGGGGTTCACAATCAGCTATTGGGCAGCAAAACGGGTGAGCAATGTTCTCCTTCTATTTCGTACTGCTCCATAGTTATCGGTACTGGAGACCAGTCAACATTTTAAACCATACCTCAAATTAGTTCGTAAATAGATTAGCTGTAAAAAGTCTACACAAAAAGTTTAGCCGTGAAAATTTCGTTTGCCGCCAAAAATGTTAGCCGTGATAGTTGAAAATTTCCGTTTTTCGTAGACTAGAAAAAAAGTGGCACATTTCGTGTCCATTAATAAGAAGCGATAGGTGTTATCTATTACAATCAATTATTAAAAATACTGTTTTCACCTAAGATTTTTTTACCCGTAGATGAGTTGTGTGCCCTCCATATTTACAAGACGAATTCAGGGTAATTACCAGAGTCACTACCAGTCTTAAACTTCCGAGCCTCCGGTGAATACATCGCCGCTAATCGTGTTTTTAGTAATAATCTGTGGACAACATGCCTTCTTTGTGTCTTTAGACTCTGCACCAATTATACAAGCACTGTGAGAGACAAGAAAACTGTTTCATTTCACGCGTAATTATTCCTTTTATTGGTAAAATAGAAAATATCGTCATTTTGTTTTATCTTAGGAACCAATCTCAATGAAATGAATGAGCGAGATATGTGTATCGTTTGGTGTGAGAGAGTGAAAGAGATCGCAGTGTAATGGTGATCGGAACGTCTCGTGGCCGTTCGGTGGTTACACAAATTGCTTATTTATCTCTTCCTTACAACAGATATGACGCATAATATTTGAACGTTCTTTCCTTGTCATTACAAACTGCAAACTTAATACATGTGCGTAGGTATGTAGATAGGTAAATTCTAGTATTTCTATATCTATTAGAGCAGTGGTGTTCGGATATAACTTCTCTAGTATTTCAACTCTCTGGTTTTCACACCAAATCTTTATTTATAATGCATTGCATATTTATTTGTAGCCTTTGACGACCATCTCCCTAATGGTAAGTGATCATGTGGTCGATGATGTTGTTCAGGCTAACCTAGAATTACTGACACTCAAAGACAGCTGCCAAAACACATCATTGGGTGCTTTACGACGGATTTTCTACTTGGGGTAGCAAGCAAGGTGCTTACCACCATGCAAAAATATCAAAAACAAATGCATCAACGTGAATATTTTTTTTCTATCTAAACGATTACTGAATCACACTGCTGAAGATAAGACTAACTTATTCGTATTTCTTTTGCAGAGACTCCACATTGTGAAACTTTGGACGAGACTCTTCGACCTACCTGGATGTATAGCCAGAATTCTGTATCCATCAAACTGAAATACGTTGCATTTGCGAAGATCCAAGTTTTCGTCACTAATAAGTATTCTGATATAGAAGACATCTGCAAACCGTGGAGGCTAAAAGAACCACGCACATTTATCACCAAACAAGTCAGTGAGATTAAAACATCACGAGACGCGGTTGCTTGGAGTACAAGAACAAAGATTTAATAGAGCTTGTCTTCTTGGATGGATAACTTTGAGGGCGAAAAAGTATGTTCTTAACTTGTACTAGCGGACCGCCCCGGCTTTTCATGGGTAATTGCAATGTAAGCTATTCTATCTTTCAATGTGGATCAAATTGCATACGGTGTGCAAATCAAATTTAAAATCGGTTTAGTAGTTTAGGAGTCCATCGCGGACAAACAACGTGACACGTATTTTTTATATATATACGGCTTATACGTCAATCAACAGGGAAGAATGTGGAGATTGACCTAAAGAGATTATGGGCACGTCAAATGACTGCCATATTTGTATATTATTCTTAACAAAAGCTAGAACAGGTGTAGATTTAGTTAGAAGCTTAGAATAGGAAATTCCTATTCTAAGCTTCTGCATTTCGTTCCTATTAGGAATATAGCATTATGGTGTACAAATTAGGATAAAATTGCGATAGATTTAGATCTAAGAATTTAGCTATTATAAGCAATTGTTTCATTGAAAAAAAAAGTTGTATATTTATTGTTAATATTATTCTTCGTTCCAATAACATGAGAGACAAAAAAGATAGCTTCTACTGAAGTCTAAGAAATTACAGGTACATGCTTAACAACTACTTCTCAAGATGCAATGCAATGCAATTTGTGACTTGTGATGAAATGCAACTGTTATAGGCAGAGGTTAGTCCGTTTAACATCAGGTGGGCCTCAAGCTTGTTCTGTCACAATAACAAAAAAAGTATTTATTTTTAATATTATGCTTCGTTCCAATAACATGAGAGACAAAATAGATCGCTTCTACTAAAGTCTGAGAAATTACAGGCACATGCGTCTCAAGGTGACGGGCGCAGTGCAGTTCCTGACTTGTGACGAAATGCAACTGATGTAGGCAGAGGTTAGTCCGCTTAACATCAGGTGGGCCTCAAGCTTGTTCTGTCACAATAAGATAAAAAAAGTATTTATTTTTAATATTATGCTCCGTTCCAATAACATGAGAGACAAAATAGATCGCTTCTACTAATGTCTAAGAAATTACACGCACATGCTTAACAACTACGTCTCAAGGTGACGGGCGCAGTGCAGTTCCTAACTTGTGACGAAATACAACTGTTATAGGCATAGGTTAGTCCGCTTAACATCAGGTGGGCCTCAAGCTTGTTCTGTCACAATAACATAAAAAAAGTCTAAGTAAGGAATCATTATGATTTACTTAGGATTAACTTAGGATTAACTTAAGATTAACTTAGGATTAACTTAGGATTAACACTAGGATTACTTTTCAAATATAGCTACGGAACTATTGTTGACATACATTTCCATATGAAATGAAAATAAGATTTTGTGTAACATCAAAGGTTTGTATTGCTGCTGGCGTTCAAAAATCCTGTGGTTGCTGGACGATACCTAACGGGCCGCTGATATCGGTTTTAAGTAGGCTGGTGAAGTCGGCTACGTCCAGGCCATTGCCAGGCTTTTTTTACGGCTTCGTCCTGGCCTTTGCATTGGCCCGGCCAAAGTAGAACGACTCTGAACTTTTGGGTTTGGCGTTTATTCTCGTCTTTTTATTACGACCTACCATCAGAAAGAATTGAAGACCATGAGTGCCTTAGTATCTTTCGTACTCTCTCTTTTATATTACAAATCGTGAGACGAGACTTACTCCTGTTCAGTGCATTCTGATGATGCTAATTTCCAGTACCTCTAATACCAAGTAACTGTAGTTCTGAAGACCCTTCATTGCCCGATTTCACCTATCCCGCGTTCCTACCATAGCAATGCAATGAGAGTGCCTCATAGACCATACTGTATCAGACGGATCGTCCACTGCTGAACACAGCCTTCCCTATTTAGGGGGTATTTGCCATAATCCTCAAGCCTGGCAGATGGCTTGAGGATCGCAGTATAAGATGGAAGTTCTTTAGAAGGCGCTGCTGCCCACCTAGTAATTATCCCTTAGTCGCCTCTTACGACACCCACGAGACTATATGGGGAGGTGCAATTCTAACCCGGCACCCCACGGGGGTATAGACATAGACGTGTGACATAGACCATAATTGTGCTAAAAATATATCTTTACATATGGTAAATGGTTACTGATAAACTCGGAAGAACGTTGTCAGAAGAATGAGGCAAGGCGACGACGAAAAGGTGTCGCATGTTAAGTCTCCATTGACCTTAAGACTGAGTATTCATTATTATATACATAAAGCTTTACCCAATACGGTGCCGGATAAAAATATCACCCATCTTTTCTTCCCGTGGGGTTTCGTTTAAGGGAAAAGTACTAGAAGGGAAGGGAAGTAGTGCCTTCTATAGAACTGATCAATTCTATTTCGATCCCCAAGACTTTTACCAAGCTTGGGGATTATGACAAATTCCCCAATGGGGAGACTTTGTTCAACGTTTGATGTTCCAGTTAATGTAATGAAACATAGATATAATAGTTATCTAGATATAAGTAAAATAGATATATTAGTTAAAATAGGACAGATAATACCACTATAATGTAGGAAGTAGGATTAGATAGGATTAAATAGCTAAGTGTACATTAAAGTTAAGATTGTTTAGTTAACTAGCCTTTACTGTACTGTATATAGTATATATATATATATATATATACATACATATAGGCACTTCATATACTCATACTATGGGGCATGACTTGTAAAAGGTGCTAGAACTTTCTTTTATAGTTAGGTTTGTAGACAATGTAACATTAATATACAGGGTTATAGGTAAAATGCTAACAAATTCGATGGGTTTTTAATTTTTTAATTGTGTTTTAATGCCTAATCCGAGCCAAGAGGGAATACTGGACCGCGCCGAGCTACCTTTGAATAGAGTATTGAATATTTACATCGAGCAATGTAATAAAAAATATGGAATAATACATTACAGGCACAAGAGACTTAACTCATCAACATCAGGTGGTCCTCGTATTTATTCGGTCAAAAACACTTAAAAAAAAAACACAAAAACAGGTAAATTTTTTTTTGACTAAAAAAAAAATTTTTTTTGTCAACCCTAAGAGGTTGTAAGCATTTTACCAAAAACCCTGTATATCGTTAATATTATGCTTCGTTCCAATAACATGAGATATAATAAGATCACCCCCAAAAGTATATACGACTATAATACGCTGATGCTTGTACAATGTCAATGCAATTACCCAGATACTCAAAACATTGATTATCAAGATTGAAGTCAAAATGTATAAAAAACAAATAAAACATTTATTTATCGATCGATTATATTCCATGTATAGAAATGAATCGCTGTGATAAGATCTAATATACAACTTTGTGTTTCTTCTTATTTTATTTTGTACTATGATGATGTATAAATAAATTGATTATATATTCAATTGTTCATGGTTTTTTTAATAATATTCAAGAAGACCCAGATCAAGATATACAACATGCGGAGAGTCCACCGTTGAACTAAGGCCTCCCCTATAAGAGGGCAGAAGGTTTTTAGAAACACTAATCCCTACGCCTAGCAGAAGCCTTGGGGATCTCAATGTAAGATGGATCTCAGTTCTTCAGAAGACACTGCTGCCTTTTTTCTGGTATTTTCCTTTCATTGCCTCCTACAAATCTTACAGGAAGATATGGAGGGGTGTTATTCTAGCCCGGGATCCAACGACAGACTTAGATCACTTTTTGAAATTTCCTGATTATTTAAATTAGATTAATGCCAAATTATTCCCAAAATTCGGCATTCAAAAAAGAGCGACTCAACTCGTCAACGATCAAGCTCTCTTCCGATTGGCTCAACCACATACTGCGTGAGGATCTACGAATTAATATGAATTTAGGTTATGTTTTCTTAGGTTGGGATGTTAATCTACTTAACTGCGAACAAACATCGGTTGTCTGGAAAAAATTACTTTAAGCAATAAGACCATAAGACCGCCCTTTGTATACGTTTATTTGTAACAATTTTTTTCTTTTATTGCTGATAGGTAACTCTGAACACAATCTCGCCTGATGGTAAGTGATGTTGTGGCGTTTACAGGCTTAACCTAGAATTACTGGCTTTAAAGGACAGCTGCTGGAACACACTGTTAAGTGCTTGGCGACATATTTTCTACTTGAAGGTGGCTGCTAGCCAGGTGGGCATTCGCAAAATGCCCTTCCACCGCAGTGAAAACTCAAGCCCGCGGCGGGATTCGACCCATGGACCTGCTGCGTGGCAGTCATAGCCAATGCGCCACTGAGTCATCAGTGCTTCTAAATTGATTGTCAAATAATTGTAATGTTTATTTAAAGGTTGCATACCTTATAAAAAAAATCTGTATATCTACCTACCCCTATAAAATATGATAAAACTAGGTTGTTATGGGAAAAGCTACAAAACACTCCCATTTAAATCATAAAAAGATTTTGTTTTAAAATATTTCTGTCAAAGCTCTGTATTTAATCCAATAACATGCATAAAAGAAAAACAAACATAAAGCCGTCAACCGAAAATATTTTCCGCCAAAATTGAGCACAGATTATAGCAGACAGGATATGAGAGAGCGACCGGACGCAAGATGGCGTCGGAGCGGCCAGCGGACCGGATGTGACGTAACCGAATTATCGACTACCCGCGAAACACGGAGAAATGGTAAGCGGAAATGGGGTTATATTTTTTTTGGACGGGTTGGAGTGATTTATTTTTTAAGAGCCGATGTTTAGTATATATATATATTTTTTAATGTTTTACCCCCACCTGATGTTAAGTGGACTAACCTCTGCCTATAACAGATTCGTAACCAGGGCAATTCATGATTGCACTGCGGCGGTCACCTTGAGACATAGTTATACTGTCTCATGTACCTGTAACTTCACTGGCTCTCAAGGAATGCTGCCGGAACACACCGTTAGGTGCTTGGCGACAGATTTTCTACTTGTTTGTTATGTACCTTATCTGGTTCGTAATATATAGTCTTTTAAAGTTGCCGTGCCCAAAAGGCAAAATGGAGCGCTTATAATGAGACGCCATGTTTGTTTGTCCATCCGTACGTCCGTCTATTCAACCGTATAATTTGAAGTGCTCGTATCGTAGTCTGCTTCGCCGTTCTTAACCGATCAGTTAACACAGCCGCTTGACTTTTAGGTGCTTGGCGATAGATTGGCTACTTGAAGTTAGCTGGCCAGGCGGGCATTTACAAAATTACCTGTCACTGCGTTGCTAAACTTAGCTGTTCGGTTAAGAACGGCTAAGCAAACTACGCTAAGTGCGGTCCAAAACCTTTTCAAAATTATTTGTGATAGGTAAGTCTTTGACCACAATCTCGTAAGGGATGATGCGGTCAAAGTTGTTAACAGGCTTAACCTAGAATTACTGACTCAAGGCCAGCTGCTGGAACACACTGTTAGGTGCTTGGCGACAGATCTTCTACTTGAGGGTGGTCGCTTGCCAGGCAGCATTCGTAAAATGCCCTTCCACCATGCGGTAAAGCTCAAGTCCGCAGCGGGATTCGAACCATGGACCTGCTGCGTGGCAGTCCATAGCCAATGCCACTGAGCCATCATTGCTTGTTCCAAAGGTAATAACTTTATAAATATTAACAAACAGCCGCAAATTCACTCTTTTATAAAAGCGGGTTTACGTGGGAAGCCAACAGCAAACTGGATTTATTTCTTTAAGGGTATACAAACATTAAAGTTACGAGTTACAGTAACTTGGATAAGTTACCCCATTTCCCCGCTGTCAGAACAAGCTGATAACAAGCCTGGCTATGAATTAACTCGCAAAGCTTCAGTTGCTTACACCGGGCTTGTAGTACGGATTTATGTCCGTCTTCATCGTCGCTATCATTTTCTTACCCTTATCCTGGGTACGTAAGTTTTCTTTAACAACATGAATGACAACTTAGCAACATATAATTAAAAAGTATTAAAATTTAAACAAAAGAAAACCTACTTCTAACAGAGAATATTAAAAAAAATGCTCTTAAAAATGAATAGACCAAGCCATCGTATACAGTTTTTTGTCTTACATAGATAAGTGAAAATGAAAACATCGTCAATATAGTACAACCATTTATAAACGCAATATTAACGTATTTAAAAAGCTTCAACTACATTGACGATGTTCTCATTTTCACTTGTCGGTAGCTGAAGATATTGTTTAGGCTAACCTAGAATTACTACCTGGCAAGGACAGCTACCAGAGCAGACCTTTGGGTACTTGGCGACAGTTTTTCTACTAAAGCTTGGTAAAACTGACAATTTTACCTAGCTTTAGTAAAAGCATTTGAAACAAGTAATTTTTATAATTCAAAATTACTTGTTTCAAATGTAAATATTAACAAACAGCCTCAACTTCACGCTTTTATAAAAGCTGGTTTACGTGGGAAGCCTACAACAAACTGGATTTATTTCTTTAAGGGTATACAAACATTAAAGTTACGAGTTACAGTAACTTGGATAAGTTACCCCATTTCCCCGCTGTCAGAACAAACTGATAACACGCCTGGCTATGAATTAACTCGCAACGCTTCAGTTGCTTACACCGGGCTTGTAGAACGGATTCATGTCCGTCTTCATTGTCGCTATCATTTTCTTACCCTTATCCTGGATATGTGGGGTTAGTACATAAGTTTTCTTTAACGAAATGAAAGACAACTTAGCAACATAAAATATCATAAGTAAGTTATAAAATCTCGATTTCTTTATCCAGCTCCATTCCACTGTACAGGTGCGGTGCTATACAGGGTTATTGGTAAAATGCTATCAACCTCTTAGGGTTGACTTCTAGCAAACATTTTGAGACGGTTTATTTTTGTTTAGAAGAAATTTTTGTTTTATATATATATTTTTTTTATGTGTTTTTGACGAAATAACTACGAGGACCACTTAATGTTAAAAGTCTCTTGTGCCTGTAATGTATTATTTCATATATTTTATTACTTTGCTCGATGTAAGTATTCAAAACTCTATTCAAAGGGTGCGCGGCACGGTCCAGTGTTGCCCCGGCGGGCGTTCTTGGACCGGAGTGGACATTAAAACAATAAATAAAATAAAAAACCTTAAGAAAAAAAAAACAAAACAAAAAAAACAAAATGAAGACTTACAGAAGTCAACCTAAGGGGTTGTTAGCATTTTACCAATAACCCTGTATTATCAAAATGTACTTATCTGAAACTTTAAAAACCATTCTTGGAGCTCGTTCAACATGATTTTTGTTTTGGGTATTAAATCCTCAGACTCTGATGCAGTATCTTAAAATGCATTCACAAAGTGCGTTGTATGTTTGAAACTTGAATAAGTAATTTTAGTTAGCAATGCTCTTAAGTTTTAAAGATGTAAATGAGTTTTCTAATTCATGTTGATAGTGTGATTATATGATATTTCCAGTTCAAGTTACAATCTACTGAAACACCCAAATATTTTAGATATTCTACTTTATTACGACAATTTTTTTCTTTCTACATGTATGAGTTAAATTTAAGTTTCATAACTCAGTCCGCTTACGAGCTAATGACTCGTGACATACAAACAGATAGCACAGTGAAACTAAAGGGTTTCCTGTCCTTTGGGTACTGAACCTCATTATTTTTGCTGAAAGGTAAGCCTTTGACCACCTGATGGTAAGTGATGATGTGGTTGAAGGTGTTAAACAGGCTTAACCGAGAATTACTTGCTCTCAAGGTCAGCTGCCGGAGCAAACCGTTAGGTGCTTGGTGCCAGATTTTCTACTTGAGGGTGGTCCCTCAATCCCGCGGCGGAATTCGAACCATGGACCTGCTGCATGGCAGTCTATAGCCAAAGCCACTGAGCTATCACTGCTTTAAAAACTTAACCTAAACAAAGCATAAACGACCTGCGTCGGTTCATATTCCGGACAGATGGTTCATGAGATATCTACCTTATAAAAGTAATATCAAAGCTTTTAGTATAACATTATTGTTTACACTTGTACCTTCAGCGAAAGTATATTATTGTGATTTCGGATCACAGATTTTATCTCCGAAGTATATTTCTGGGAATGTTCTGTGACATACGAGTGATAAAAATGACAAATTATTTTGTTTTGCGTTGATTCGAAAATATTATATTCAAAAGAAGGAAAGAAAAACCATTTATTTGACACAACATTGTAACAAATAAAACGTACTTAATAATAAAAACAAAGTAGTCAAAAAGGTCTTGCCTCAGCACATGATTTTCAGCAAATTTTTTTACGCTAATTTTCAGGGAAAACCTCGCGGGTGACGTTCACAATAAGTGTTTGTTTAGGGAGGACATAGATGCTGGCTACCGCCTGTGCGGTCGTCCAGCTCCACCGGGTTTTGGGCGAGGGCCTGGCCCTACAATAGCCCGGGAGGGAGAAGTGCCGAAGGCACTTCTCCCGAGACGGGCGTAGAAGGCGAAAAGCGCTTTCTACCTCCGTCTCCTGCGGACGCCGAAAACGTACCGCTACTATAGGAGGGGTTGACAGCGAGCTCAAGGGCACCACTGTGGTTCGGACCTCGGCTTGTCTCGCTGTCGAGAGACATGGGGGGGATCGGAGCAAAATGCCTCTGTGCAACTGCAGTGTTGCACAATTGGGCCCTACTGAATAATACTCTTTGACTATTTGGAGAGCAATTTATCGTGACCTTGTTTTTGCCTCGAGCTCGCCGGCGAGCTCGGTGTTTGATTGTGTGACCTCTGATTACCTCACACCTGGGGATTTTACCTCGACGACTTGCGGATAACGCTAAAGCTGCCAACGTAATGGCTGCGATGGGGTCATCCGGGTCGTCTAATACCTGCCGTGGTCGGCGACGGGGGGGTTTGAAAAATGGGATAGAAGAGGCAGTCGAGTAGTTCGATGCCTGGACAACCAATGGGTTCGGGTGGTGGGGCGCTCGATCAAAGTATCGGCGGGCGCAGTCCTTATTGAACTGCGCTAGAGAGGGAAGGTTTAAGTCGCAATGCAACTCGGTGTTCCGGATATACCACGGGGCGCCGGTTGCATTACGAAGAAAACGGTTTTGGATGACTTGAAGTTTATGAAGGTGGGCCTCACTAGCATGACTAAACACTACTGATGCGTAAGTCATGATGGGGCGGATGCAGGCAGTGTAAAGTGTCTTCTTATTACTAAGAGACATTTTACTCTCTTTGCGAAGTAGGGGACCAAGGCGACCCATTTTGAAGGCCGCTCTGTTACGGACGGTTGTTATGTGATCGTTAAAGGTGAGATGACGATCAAGGGTGACTCCGAGGTATTTTGTTCTAGGAACCCAGGGAATGGCTTCGTCGAACAAAATAAGCGGTTTCGGGTAAGGGGAGCGTGTCTTCTCAGTAAAGCACATAGCTGTGCTTTTAGCTGGGTTGACCGCGATGCGCCATTTTCGGAACCAGTCACCGATCTCGGTGATGGCCCGTTGCATGACGAAATAGGACTGTCTGTTGATATGCCACCCAGTGGTGTAAATGGCGGTATCATCCGCATATTGGGCTAGGAATACTTTGGGCTGAGAGCGTGGGATGTCACTGGTATACAGTGCAAAGAGAATAGGTGATAGCACGGAGCCCTGAGGGACTCCGGCTCTGACTGGGTGGGGGGAGGAGAGGGTGCCTTCCACGCGATAGCGAAAGCTTCTGGCTTTAAGGAAGTCTTGTAGGATGAGCACAAGACGTTCTGGCACGCCAAATTGGTATAGCTTGTAGATCAAGCCGTTGTGCCAGACTTTGTCAAAAGCTTTCGCTACGTCGAGGAAGACTGCTAGCGTAGTCTGGGGTTTGGGGTACTTATTGAAGCCCTCAATGATGTGCTCCGTGAGGCGGTGCACCTGTTGGACGCATGAGTGTCCGGGTCTGAAGCCAAACTGCTCATCTGGGATAAGGTGGTGTTCCTTAGCATGGGACTGGAGACGGTTTGCAAGTAACCGCTCGTAAAGTTTGCCTAAGGCACTGAGGAGGCTGATGGGGCGGTAACTGGTGGGGTCAGATGAGATTTTGCCTGGTTTGTGAATGCCAATGACATTTGCACATTTCCAGGTGTCTGGGAATAAGCAGTGGCTCATAGCAGCATTGAAGATGCTGACTAAGAGATGGATGAGAGGAGGAGAGAGGGTTTTAAGAACCCTGTTGGAGATGCCATCGGCACCGGGGGATTTGCGCGGTCGGAGGGCCTTGATCAGTCTCTCCACCTCAGCGTAAGTCGCTAAGGTGATTGGTGGGAGTTCCGAGGTGACCACAGAGCTTTTACGTTCGACTTCAGCATCCACCGAATCGAGGTGAGCTTGGTCAACGTGATCTACGTTAGGGGAACACTGAGCCTCTAGGCTATCAGCTAGGCACTCAGCTTTGTCTTCGTCAAAGAACGCTGGGACCACTGGGACTGGTCTGAATAAGGGAGGCATGTCGTTATGGTTACTTCCTTTCAAGCCTCGCGCCAAGTCCCAGTAAGCATGGTGGCTTGGCACGAGGTTTGAAAGTTTATCGCCCCATTGTTGATCACGCAACTCAGACATGCGACTTTGAACCATGCGTTCAAAGTGGCGTTTCTTAGTTTTGTTCTCTTTACTGGGGTAAGAGTCGTAATGTCGGGTCACTGCTTTACTCTCCGTCACCAATCGTCTCACATCCGCTGGAATGACAAGGCGCCGGTCGTCCGGCACTATGACCTCCTTTGCGGATGCACCTACTACGGTGGAGAGGTGATTGGTGAACGAATCGATCGCAAGGGTTACGTCATCTTTTGTCAGGATGTCGTCAGGGATCTTGTCTAGGTCCGGTGAACTGATAGCCTTTAGGGCATCGCCTACTTGCTTCCAGTTCACTATCGTCTTAGTGGGGCGGGGGAGGTCAGTCGTTGGGTCGGGACCTAGTCGCAGTATAATGGGTCGGTGGTCAGAGTGAAGCTCGTGAACCACTTCTATGGAGCGTAACCGGAGTGTTACGCCTCTGAATAGTGCCATGTCAAGCAAGTCAGATCGGTGGTCTTCCATATAAGGGTAGTGAGTGGGCTCAGTGGGCGCAATTATGTCAAAGTTAAGTTCTGCGATTAGGTTTTCAAGTGCAATACCTCTGGGATTGTTGACGTTACAATTCCATAGGATGTGCTTACTGTTGAAGTCGCCAATCAGAATGACGGCGCTTCCTAATGAGAATAGGGCTTCTAAGTCAGCTCGGACGATCGGCTTTTTGCAAGCTTGGTAACAGGATGCTATGACTATAGGTTGATGACCAGTCATAGCTAGGAGGCAACAAGATGCTTCCATATTAACAAGAGTCGGGGTAGGTAGGGGAATGCAGTGCAGGGACCTTTTGTAATAGATAAGAGTGCCTCCCCCACGGGAGTTCACTCTATCATCACGTACCGTTCTGTAATTGGCAAACCTAGGGTTCGCCTTCCCCGGTTTTAGAAAGGTTTCCTGCACGCATATGATATCGATAAGGTGGGTACAACAAAAGTCGTGGACGAGGTCACGTTGTTTGAAGAGGCCGTCAGCGTTAAATGACGCTAACGAAACTGAGTACGGTTTCGTGCGTTCGGTTGTACTACCCATAGTGGTTGTACTGGGGAGGGGCCTGGGGAACGAAGCGCTTAAGGGCGCTAAGTAAATTCGCGTGTTCCAATGTGTATTGGATCACGTCCGCTGGGGATTGAGCGTATTGCATCTTGTGGAATAGCTCTTGTACCTCATTGATGTCAACCGACATAGCCAGATCGCTGACTAGGTTGATTGCCTCTTGAAGAGGGGCAGCCATCAATGGCATAGGTGGAGCTTGTGGCCGGGAAGCAGCGCGGGGAGGCGCGCGAATGGTGTTGGCGACGGGTGCCGGGAGCGCGGGGCGAGCCGGGGCCGGTGCGCGGGCAGGGGCCGCGGCGCGGGCGGGTGCGGGTGCGGGCGCGGGTGCGGGCGCGCGGGCCGGGGCGCGGGCGGTAGCGACGGTCTTAACCATACTGGGTGGTTTAGACCATGCGTTACGGGCTGGGAGCGGCGCGGGTATTACCTGTGAGGCAGGTACTACCGTTAGTTTAGGGCTTACCCGTTGGTAACGGTCGTAAGAGGGACGGGTCGGCCTATGCCTTGCCACCCTGTGGTTCACTCGTGGTGCTTTAGGGCAACCACGGTAATTCGCGGTATGCCCTTGAGCACCGCATAAAACACAGCTGGGTGGGTCCGGTGAATCCCGGGTGCGAGTGCACGCTGCTGTCGCGTGATCGCCTAGGCACTTAACGCACCTAGCGCGAGCGAAGCAGAAACGGGAGGCGTGCCCGTATAGTTGGCAGTTATGGCACTGCGAGGGACTCCCGTTTTTGTATGGGGCTTGGACATCGAGTCCTGAGAGGCCACAGACCTTTTTTAAATTAAAAATGGCCTTGCCTTCAGGTGTACGATCTAGTACTACGAGTACTAGATCGTAGGGACTGCGGTCCTTCCCGCTGTACATGCGGTGAACTGCATGTACGGGGAAGTCTTGTGCCTTCAGGTCGGCACATACCGAATCGGTATGTACCTCCTTGGGCACACCGCGGATGACCACTCGGAGGACTTTCTCCTCTTCGAGCGCATAAGTGTGAAAACTTATGCTCTCTTTACGGAGGAGCTTTGTTAGCGCTCTGTGGTCGCTAATGGTGGACACTTGAACTTTAATGCCCTGCTGCGTGGAGCGGGCATTAGTGTAGTGGATCCCACGATCCGAAACTAAACGGGACAGCATGTCCCATTTGGTTTTGTCCTGAATGAACAGGGGCGGAGGCGGTTTTTCGCGGCGCGCGCTCGCGTCCTGAGGGGACGCGGCAGTGGTGGCCGGAGCGGAGGGAGGAGACGCGGGGCGCGGGGCGGGGGTCGGCTTCTTGCCGGAGGCGGGGGCCTTAGCGGGTGCCTTGGCGGGAGGGGCGGAAGTTGCGCAACTAGCGGCTTTAGGAGCACGCTTGCGTTTTCTGTCTACGACGGTATAGCCGTCGTTATCGGAGTCCGAGTCAGTGCGTAAGGCACGACTCGGATCTACATCCATCTCCGCTTCGGAGTCCGAAGTGGGCTCGACAACGGCGATGGAGGGACGGGTGCTCGCTGGCCTCCCGATCGGTGAGCGCGAGCGAGACCTCTCACGGGGAGGGGCTGCCACCGTGCGTCTGTTGTCAGGGCCCGGAGCGGGCGAAGTCGGGCTGTCCTCTGAGAAGGACCGGGTCAGAGGAGGGACGATGGCCTCCGGAATTGGAGTTCCGGAGGGAGCGATGAGAGTGTCCGTGAGGCGGGCACTCTCTGCATCGTTAAGTGATTGCTGATGATCAGCGTAGAGTTCGGGGTAGCGGAGGGCGAAGGTCTGAAGGACCTCCACCTCACCGTTAGAGGGACGTTGCATCCTGAGGGGAATACTCAGGATGGCCTAACGGGTTCTGTCTCCCTCTCGCAACTCGTGAGCTCACTTGTGTGAGAGGGAGTGAGTACCTATGGTGTGCCCTAGTTGTGTACCCTCTCCGAGCTTTTTTCTCGGCGGAGAGGGGTGCTCCTAATGCTGCTCCGGGGTTGACTAGGGGCGACCCCAAGGCCAGTTGTCCCGGAGCCCAGCTTGCTTCGGCTGACCCGTGAAGCGGGAAAGGCCACGGTGCAAGGTTAAACCAAAACAACAACAGTGGCCGTTGTCACCGTAGGGTGTCACACTGCGACCGCAGCAAATGGCGGATTTGATCGTTCAGACGGGTTTGGCTGACGCTACCCCACGCCTGAACGACGTCGCTTAACAGCACAAAGTGTGTTGTTACGCGACTGTTACTATGTTGTGTCGGGTAGTAAAGTGGTGAAATGCGCACCGAAAAGTGCGGTCAAAACAAGACCACCAGCCCGATATGTTGTTGTTCGTCCGAAACAAGGGACTTGGGTAGGTGGTAATGCCTGACGTCTTAGAGCGCCTCTGCGCGCCGGCACGGCGAGCTCGTAGCTCACGTTGCACGGCGGTCGGTGGCTGCTCAGCTTCTGCACAGAAAACAAAACTTCGTCAGGACTGCGTATTCCAAGGCACTGGTCTGCAACTAGCGTCGGAACGATGACCCGAGTGAGACGGCAATAGTGCGGGGACTATTGCGGTCTCACTGGGAGATACTGGCGGAGCTGTAGACAGGTGTGCACGGCGTGGCGGCACAGGTCGGAATCACACAATAAGTGTACATTATATTTTCTTAAATAGTATTCAAACAAACAAAGATAAATGTACACTTAGGGCCCGTTTCAGAATGTCCTAATAAAGTTTCGGGTTTCTATGCAACACATAAAATAACCGAATGATAAAAATGACAGTTGACATGCAGCGAGTTTCAAGCTTTAACCGATGGATAGGCTAAATCGATGACTGTGAAACACAAAGATAGTGTTTTGTTTATGAAATATGTTCTGGGTAGTATAACCGGAACTTCTCGAACATTCTGAAACAGGCCCTAAATATTATATCACTAACAATAGTCTTCGTAAGTTTCTTACATAAAGATTTTTTATACTAATGTTTATATGTTATTTATTTTAATATAGATATATATAATGCAAATAAATATATTAAAATAGCTTGAATCGTTGTGGCAGTATCGATACCAGGTATAGAAATAGATTTTATTTTTCGTCAAATGAATTAAAAATTTACATACAATTATTTTTAGCGAAAGACAAATTTATGGGGTTAGCAGATAACTATTTAGAAAAGTGACATAGAACAGATAGCAACTTCTGTCAACTTGTTTGTGGTAAAACTGTAAAAATAATAAATCCATACCGAAATTAATTTGGCCTTTTAAATGCCTACTAATACGTAAATAAGTATAACTCTCATACAGTTACCTCTTTGATTTTGGATTTATCAAGTTCATAATTAACAAAACATACCTTTCAAATTCAATTTGATTGGTCAATTGGTTTGGCGCTTAGAATTATTGCATCCAATTGGTCGCGTCAGGGTAAAATTGCAGCGCCGCACGGTACATTTTTTACACCACGCCCGCCGCGGTATGGTCTTCGTTCTGCTGGTTTTGAGCTTGACTTACATTTCTTTACATATTTATGTATAGTTTAATACCAACAAATAAGGTTGAGGTTCTTTCTCTTCTTTCTGATGGGCTAATGCTAGCCAAAGAAACAAACTGTCAATGCTTTCCAATTATCACAAGACGGTTTTCTGAAGCCGATCAATAAACCGTTTTGTGATAATCTATTTAGTTAATTTAACGGATGAGTCTAGTTAAAGGACGTCTACTGCAGTCATGACTTGGATGGGTGAACGCTGGTGGCAATACCACTGAGCAGTATCCGTGCTTCGGAGGGCAAGTAAAGCCGTTTGAACTGATTGCTGTCTTTGGATGGCATTCGTCATAGCAATGTGGTAGGGCATTTTGCGAATGTACGTTTCGCTAGCCACCACCGTAAAGTTGCAAAATCTGTCGCTACGCAACTCACGGTGTATTGCGGCATCTGTTCTTGAGAACCAGCAATTCTAGGTTAGCATGAACAACATCTTCGTTTACACCAGGTGGGATAGGGATCAAAGGCCGCAATAAAAATGAAAAAGAAAATAGAATACACTTTGAATGGTATACTTATATTGAATTGAAAATAGTATATTTATACTTCTGGTTGAATCATCTACTTATATTATCAAAAAAATAAAGAAAATAGAACATAGCCATAATGAGAAATAGTTATATACAAATGAACACTAATTAGCGAAATAAACTAATATTTAACGAGAATATTGAAATACTATTCCATGGTAAAATATTGGTTACTATCGTATTTTGATTTCGAGACTTCAGGTCTTCAGCGCTGTCGCTTGACCTCTAAGCTGCAACTATAGTAGCAACCTCTAGTAGTAACATCATATTATTTCATCTATTGGTATAAATTTTCATCCAATTGCTGAATTGAGCGCCATCTATATTTAAGATATAGTACTTATTTTGTTTGTTAGTCCTGTACACTGGTTATCAACACCAATTCGATTTAATGAGCGAGGTTATTATAATGTAAGATAGTAGCCAGTTTTTATAATATTATTTAAGATATGAATGGGTATGGCAAAGCTATCTGTGTGTCAGAATCTTGGAAATTGTCAACGCGGGAGCTAGCCGATAATCTCGGCGTTTTACATAATGTTTCAGAAATACAGAGAGTTTTGCTCTACTGGGTATACTGCGGGGGCGTAATAATGATAATTTGAACATTTATTTTATAGTATCTGTTCCGTTTTCGCCTTACGAATATTTTTTATGCTTTTGTGATGGAACAAGCTTGAATCTCACCTGTTATTAAGCGGTAACCTCCGCCTACAACAGCTGCATTTTGTAACAAGTGGCGAACTGAGTTGCACTGAGGCATAAAGCTGCTACGTCTCATATGTGCCTGTGATTTCACCGGCACTAATATCCTTCAAACTGGAACACACTTATGTGGCCATTAGTGGTTGGCAGTAGAATTGACCTGTGGGGTGCCAGGATAGAATGTCACCCCCCATTGCTATCTGTGGGTGTCGTAAGTGGCGGCTAAAGGTAAAATACCGGAAGGTGGGCAGCAGTGCCTTCTGAGGAACTGATATCCTAAACTGTGATGACACGCCTGACGAGCGTGGAGATTAAGGCAAACCTCCTTCATAGGGGAGGTTGTATTTAGCAGTGGACAATCCGGCTGATACAATACAGGTAAAAATAGATATGGTGGCTTAAACTGGTTGTGGTACTTCCCTGAACGAAAACGCACAAAGTGTTCTAACGCTTTATAGAACATACTCGTAAGGTGTGTTCCATATCACCCCGTTAGATGTCGCGAATTAAAAAATGGCGCCTGATACTGGACACACCAGCACCACTTAATTAAATGACTGTTGGGTGTTGCTATACATTGGGCGCATTACGTAACAATGAATCAGGGGGAAATGAATGAATCATCTGGGTTGCGCCAGGTATGTGGCTGGCCATATAAGTAGAATTACAATGTTTCGAGAGGAAAAATTATAGTCATGTGCGGTATTCGATCCCGCGTCAATCACCCGTTTAACCGGGGTATGCTCTGACCGACTGAGCTAACATGACAATGGTTCATAACTCAAATTTTTCCTTTCGTTCTTTAACCATCGTATGGGTATGGAGCGACACCTATAGTTCAACTTACATTGTACAACACACAAGTCTAAACATGTGCGAGTTTGCATCCCTCACATGAATATAATCTTTCCCTCATAAATTTGTAATTTTGTGATATAATCCCCACAGCATGTATTATTGCAAAAATAAGAATATTAAAAAAAAAAAGATATTTACTTAATTGATAAAGTTACTATAATGTAGTTTTAAAACTATGTTCAAGACCAACAAGTGTTTTTGTTCAGGGCTGTCGCAATGCGAAACCCTTAAAGAGTTGTCTTGACTCGCACTTGGCCAGTTTTTTACTGATGCCACTGCACTAGTACTACATGAATAAAGAACCGTTATATATTCATGTGCCAGTACTGTATACGATAAAATAGCGGTGACAGGTTTTAGATTAGCGAAGACAAATAGAAGGACCTTAGGTAATTGTGTGTGGTTTTATAATAAAGTTCCCAAACATATTACAACGCTCACAGATGGAAAATTCAAGTCGCACGTGAATAACATTTTGATTAAGAAATCTTACTTCACAGTTTGTAGTTACTTAAACGGCAAAAATGCTGGGACTGGTTCGCCTCTGCCAAGCTATCGCCTGTCACCTACGTAATGTAAACAAATATTGTAATATTTTTACAATATAAGGTACATAACACATTGTTACATGACAATTAAAATAATGGCCCGGAGTTTCCTGCCCGTTCTTCTTGCAGTGGCTCTCTATTTTTTTTTTGCTGAACATGGCTGTAAAATTGAGAATATTTCAATTTCAAAACTTGTAATTGACCTTTATTACAGCGTCGTCGACGCCTAAATTGAATAAAGGATTTTGACTTTGACTTTCAATAATTAATATGAACCACCTCCTGTTTAGAACCTGGTTAAAATGATTTTACATTTATGATGAGCTTGCTCATTTCATGCATTAAACTTCTCTTTATAAACTTCAAAAACTTTAGAACGAGCAAATTCATAAAGACATTTTGACGTACGAACAACTTCACATATGTGCTACTTTGTAGAAGTTAAAGGACTTTGAAACTTTGCGGCATTTAAATAGCTTGAATTCAGGAATATTTCAGTTGACGGATAATAGACTGCATGGATGAGAAGTTACATGTAGTGCCAACCCTATTTAGCATAGAATATAGGTGAATAAAAAGGTCGTTAGTAAAAAATAAACTTTATTTATTTTTTGCTACCCTCATTTTATTCAAAAGAAGTGGGCCAAAGATTTACAGAAGAGCACATTCAAAAAGTTTTTGCAAACAACACAGAATAATTTGAAATGAGTTTCTTTAATATAAAATTTGTAATTAATTAATGAGTAAGTTTAAGCACCCGGCGGGAAATCGGGGGACACGACTTCGATTCTCTCACGTGATTTTTTTTTATGCGGTACTAATTTTTACTCCAATATGTACCGTACGACAGCAAATACTAAAAAAGTAACGGTTGGACCCCACAAGGGGTCACGAAATTATGGAACAAATAACGATTTCTTTGTACATTTTACGCTGGTACTGAAACATCAACGAGTAACAGTACAACTTGCATTGGGCCGGTTTTATTGTTATGCGACATCGTTTCAAAGCACTAGTTGCTTTGAAACTCTGTCTTTTAGTAATTAGAAATCTGAAAATTCAGGTCTTTATGCCCCATATTCCTAATTTAAGCAACATATAACAAATACGTCGTTTGACAAAATAATTCTAACATCAGCCAAGTGCGACTAAGGCTCGCGTACGGTAGGTACCGTACCATTATCTATATATTATATTACGTAGATAATGGTACATTAGATATTATATTATAATCTTTTTTTAGTCTAAGCGGCGCGAGTCCGACTCACACTTGGCCAATTTTTTGTTATAGCGGCAATAGAAATACATCAGCTGTATAAATTTCAACTGTCTAGCTATCTCGGTTCATGATATACAGCCTGGTCACAGACAAACGGACAGTGGAGTCCTAGTATTAGGGTCCCGTTTTTACCCTTTGGGTAAAGAACCCTAAAACTGTGATCAACAATAAACCGTTTTTCTTTCAGAGGCTAATTGCGCTGTGGAACCTCTAAAGAGCACGACGTTTTTGAAAATATTTTTATTTTCTGCAATGACTGCATGGTATACGTCGTATTGTCTACTACTGAACCCAGCCTCCCCCATTATGGGGGATGCCCCACGCTCAACAGGCGTCTTGGGGATCGTAGTGTGAGATATCAGTTCCTCAGAAAGCGCTGCTACCCACTTTCTGCTGTGTTACCCATAGTCGCTTCTTACGACACCCACGGGTAGAAATGGGGGGATGAGTTTCTAACCCGGCTCCCCACGGGCAATTACTTCGCGGATTACATTAAAATATTACAATGAGAGAACAAAATACAATCTAGTCTACTATCAACTCATGATGACCATATTTTTCTTCTCGTAATTTCGTAAGAGCAAAACCAGATTCAGTCTTGACCAGTTTTTACATCCTTCATTGCTTCGTTTATCTTAGTTATCGGGTTAATGATGCGGAAACGGAAAGGAAACGGAAGGGGAAGATCAATTAATGAACCAGCGTCCTCGAAATGTCTGTTATCCTGATCAATGATCTGGTGAGATAATTAACTGTATTACTGTAGTTTGGACGCTAAGCACCCACATTTTGGGGTTCCGTACTCGACAAATGGGACCCTATTATCAAACTTTTAAACTTCGGCTGTCTGTAAATCCAGCTGTTTGATCTTTAAGACTTGTATTTTTGGAACGGTAATAGGAAGCTATTAGAAATTTTCATAGTAAATGTGTTAAAATATGACGGGTTGATTGACAAATAATAATAAGTTCTTTCTTTCTTTCTATATAGCTGATAGGCTAGTCTTTGACAATCTGATCGTAACTGATGATGTGGTCAAAGATGTTGGTCAGACGAACCTAGAAACCTGCTGGCTCTAAAGATCAACTGCCGTACTTTTCGTTAAGTGCTTGGTAATAGATTTTCTACTTGAGGGTTCTATTTGCAAAATGCCCTACCACCACGCTATAACATCCTGAGACAACAACCGAAATGGACGGCTTAACGTGCCCTCCAAAGCAGGGAAGTAGCATTGCCCCTAGTCACTCATGAAAGTTATGCCTGCAGCAGACGTTGCTTAACTTAGCTGATCGGTTAAGAACGGCTAAGCAAAGCACACTACGAGCACTTCAAATAATTATTAATGAATTATGGAAGGGAGTCCATACAAGACAGATTTATTCAACGTTTCTTTTGCCCTATCGTAATTATGGATGACTTTTGCCTGTAATATCGACATAAAAGCGTCATAGTATGGCTATATTTGTAGAAGATAGGTACGCGGTCTTGAGGAGATAAAGTAATTGAACAACCAGGATACGTGCTTTGGAAACATACGAGTATATTTGAATGTAGATGCGCATCGAACGGCGTTGGAAGCACGACTGATAGTTGGTTCGGTCATCGTGTCTACTCTACTACCTATACCGCCGTCCGCATATACCTACAAATTCATGCATTCGCCGCTTCTTATTCTTCTTGTTATTGTGACGGAACAAGCTCGAGGCCCACCTGGTGTTAAGCAGACTAACCTCTGCCTTTAACAGATGCATTTCGTCACAAGTCCCGAATTGCACTGCGCCCGTCACCTTGAGACATAGTTGTTAAAGTCTGATGTCCCTGTAATTTCACTGGCTCTCACACGAAACACACCGTTAGGTGCTTGGCGACAGATTTTCAACTTGAAGGTGGTCGCCCGCCATGCGGGCATTCGCTAAATGCTCTTCCATCATGCGGTGAAGCTCAAGCCCGCACGGGATTCGAAAAATGAAACTGCTGCGCGGCAGTCCATAGCCAATGCCAGTGAGCCATCACTGCTTACCTATTGGGAAATTTAGTTATGTTTACCTATTGGAAATGTAATACCTACTCTGCAACATTGTTGACATTCTCACATTCGAAGTATTTTATATAATATTAACCCTTTAATTAGTTACAGGTGCAGAGCTTCGCGACGTCTATAATGGTCCTACCCTATGAGTCCATCTGACGTACAACAACAAGCACCGAAGTTTACTAAGGATCTTGAACTGTATGTAGAGAAATACGATTTTATAGTACATTCTGTGTTGGTACGAAACCCCGAGTGTGTGAGTCCAACTCGCACTTGACCGGTTTATTTAAGAGTTAAGTTGTATTATGAAATTTGCGGGAATGACGATGAAAAGTATCCCATGTATTAATCCAGGACCTAAACTATCTATATTCCAAGTGAAGAAGTAACAAAACACACTCACACTGTCACGTAATATAATCGTAGTGTGACTTAAAGGGTGACTTAAAAAAGAATGATAAAAATAAAAGAGGGAAAGTATAGAATAATTATAATATCATTTAAAACATAAAAGGTTGGGCTCTCGTTATATCTCACTTAATTATAGGAATGTATAAAATTAGCCTACAAAGAAAGTTAAAAAAAATAAATAGGAAATAAAAATAAAGATAAAATCTAGCCGGCGGAATTTATGTGGAACCAGGAGCGCTTCGCCAGGAACGTAGAATAGATAGCAGCAGAGCAGAAGCGGGTGCGCCTCTTTGCAGGAGAGTGGAGGCAGGCACACCTCACCAACACTTCGCCAGGAACGTGCGTAGAGAGCAGCAGAGTAGACGCGGGTGCGCCTCTCTGCATGCAGGAGAGTGGAGGCAAGCAGAGGTAGGAGGGCCTCGCCACAGGAAAGAGGAGGCAGGTACACCTCACCAGCACCTGGTCACCTTGATTTGCTGATCCGCGTATGTGCTTGTGGACTGACTCCGGTGAGCTGGTGGGAGAGAAAGAAATTAAGAACGGAGATAAGGGTGGCCGCGCTTGAGGGGCTTCGCCACGTAGCTCCCACCAACTTCAGGAGCACCGGATGTAGGGCCGCGTCGAGAGGGCTGCGCCAGTCTAGTCTTCCAGTGTTGGACCAGCAATCTTCTCAGGTGACTTCAGTTGTTCAGTGAGGGTTTCTTCCTGTACTGTATTTTAATTTTAGACTTTCTTGAAATCCAAGCAAAGAATGCTCGAAGAAGCCGAATGTTCCGTTTATATAGGGCCGCCTGGCTTTAAAATCGGAACCAAGAACGTTAGGTTTTAATTCTTAGTTGCTAGCAATATTTGACATAAAATCACCAAATTTTGAATGCAACCTCATAAATTTTAGAAGAAATCGTCGTTTGACAACGCAATTTTGACTCAAGCCAGTGTCATTTTTGACATGTTTACATTTGTGGAAAACCCAAAATATGAGGATAAATACTATGAATATAGTAAAAACAAACATACCAACGTATAGAGAAAAATGCGACTGATATAATATCAAAAATCACAAAAATAAGTGATTTAGGCTATAAAACAGGTAACCGTTGTAATTACTATCATAAAAATACTGTTTCTAGATAGAACAATGCATTCCACACATCACCAGCTAAAAATTTCATAAAACCATTCATTTTTCACACAGAAACATCAACTCGGAAATGTATGATGTTGCTACGAAAACCTATCTAGTTTTCTTGATTTGGCTTGCAAAGCCCTAAGCAAACAAAGGAAAAGTTATCAGCATGTCGAGAACCAAAAATCAGCACAAATCTGCGTCATATTCTATTCATTTTGTAAATTTTCAGATAAAAGCTTCAGTGTCCAGGATAATAAGGACTTATTAAAGTCGCAAAGAGCATATAACGAGATGAAATAAACCTATATATATGAAAATCAAAAGTAAAAGAATAGTACCACTCAAGTAGCAAAGATATATAAACACAAGAACTTATTTACGAGAAACAACTAAAATCTACGTGGAAAAACTACCATAAGAACCATCTAGAGCTCAATAAAAATCCCTATAACGATACGCACAACGAAACGTGCGCATAATATGAGTAATATGTACATATTCGAGTGAGGCAGTGCTGAGTATATAATGTACCAAGTTGCAGACATATACCTACGTTTAGAATGAAATCAAGGATAAAGCATCATCAGATAAATTATGGAAATGATTGTTAGTACAAACTTTATTATTATTACACAAAAGAAATGCTTAGTGAAAAATTAAAACCCTACATATTCCCCAAAACCCCGGAAAAAAAATTAAAATAACTAATATTTTAATTTTTTTTTTATAGAGAGTATCTACAAGAAATGAAAATTACAAGTAAAGATTAATAACTGTACAAGAAAATATTACAAGAAAGATCTCATATTTGAGATTTAAGTTAAAATCTAGAGCTGTATGTTACAGTAGTTTAATACGAATAAGTAAGATAAGAATTACCTCACAAGAAATATAAGTGAAAATCAAGTGCTCTTTAAGAACAGACGAACAGACAGAAATAATATAATAAAATCTCATATTACAAGTGAAAAGCAAAGGCTTGTTTAAAAAAACAGGCATATAAGGTACAAGAAATAACTCATATTCGAGATAAAAATCTAGAGTTGTACAAGAACAGTTATAGATTTAAAAGTAAGACAAGAATGAACTTATATTAGAAATATAAGTTAAAGTTTAGAGCTAAATAGAACAAGCATAGAGGATACAAGGATCGAATATTTGAAATATGATTGCAAGACCCTACAAGCAATAGAATTGGCAACGGACTTCGAAAATGACTAGTAAATGTTAAAGACATGAAACTCTTTCATACCAGACCTGTCATTCCAATATATATATATATAAATAAGTTAGATATATAAATGCAAGTATGGCTTATTTTACGAGTCCTGCAACCGCTCGATATAGATAAATATAAATGCATGAAAGGCATATTTTACGAGTTCTGCGTCCGCTCGACATGGATGGCTTATTTAACGAGTTCTGTGTCCGCTCGACATAGATAAATATAAATGCATAGATGGCTTATTTAACGAGTTCTGCCTCCGCTCGGTATAAATAACTATTAATAATAAGCTTTCACATGACCTCATTCCTCATCACACATACAATTGGGAACAGAGCTCACACTCAGTGGCTTCAAAAACCCTTCCATGTCAGAACCACACCGCAAATTACGAAACCGATAACCTATCAAAAAGCTTATGAGGGTGCATTCAATTACAATTTAAAATCTTTGACATGCCATTTTCCTGTACAACCTTTGTTGTCTTCCAAAATATATACTAGAGGTGATAATTTTTCAATTACTTTACATTTTATAAATTTAGGAGCTAATTTAGCGCTAAAATAATTTCCTGCATTACTAAGAACATAGTTTTTCCTCCAAACAATATCTCCAACATTAAATTCTTTATAAGGATGTCTCACATTGTAACGAGAAGCGTTCTTCAAATGAGCAGTAAAAAGAGCTGCTTGAACTTTGTCATAAATTGTTGCCAATAATCCAACATTTTTAGCGTATATATCCCGTGGTAAAAAAAAAATTTCGTCCAGATTATCTGCTTGTGTAAAAGTAGATCCACATGTTATAATTTCACGACCATAAACCAGAAAAGATGGAGTAAATCCAGTGACCATATTCACCGAGTTATTCATAGCAGATTGAACTTTGTCAAGACAAGAATCCCACGATCTGTGATCTTCTCCTACCAATGATGCTATACAAGTTACAATTGTCTTGTTGTACCTTTCTGTTGGATTAACTTGAGGACAATAATGCGGAGTGAAAAATTTAAAAGGAATTTTATATTTGTTCAATAATGAATCGAATTCTCGACTTTGAAATTGTGAACCATTATCCATTATAATGGTTTGTGGTATACCGTGAACCAGAAACACTTTATTTTCTAAATAATTTATTATATTAGTAGCGGTAGCTTTTTTTAGGGGAAAAATTAGACTATACTTTGAAAAATAACAATTTACTACCAAAATGTATTGATTTCGTTGACGAGTCATTGGGAAAGGGCCCATTAAATCAAGAGAAATGCATTGGAAAGGTCTTGAACAAATTTTTGGTTTACCCATAGGACCGTAAGGTGCATGATTAGAATGTTTATATGATAAACAGGTTTCGCACTTATTAACATATTTAGCTACATATTTAAACATCCCTGACCAAAAATAATTAACACACAACTTTTTGTATGTTTTGAATATTCCTATGTGTGGAGAATCCAAAGAACCATGAAAATTCTTAATCAAATCTTCCCTTAAATTTGGAGATGGAACTTCCTTCCATATAAAATCGTCAGTAATGGCATCTATACATTTCATCTTTCGAAATAACTTATTGTTAACTACTTTATAGTTATTTGAAGAATCAGGATTTGATTGACAACTCAAAAGTAAGTCATTATAATGATCTGCTGTAGAAATAAAATTAGACTGTATTGTATTAACTTTGTTTGTCCTAGATAGTAAATCGGGAACAACATTATCTTTACCTTTCTTGTGTTTTAGAACAAAGTTAAAACAAGATAAGCGAACCGTCCATCGAGCTAGCCTACCCGAAGGATTACTTAAATTGAGGAACCATTTTAATGCAGCATGATCAGTGTAAATAGTGAATGGTTTACCATTGTCTAAATAACAACGCCAATGTTCCAATGCAGTAATCACCGCCAATGTTTCTCTTTCAGTAGTTGAATAATTTTGTTCATGTTTGTTCAAAGCTTTACTCATATAGGCAATGACTACTTCCTTATTCTCTATTTCTTGAGTAAGCATTGCACCAATACCAAAATTAGATGCATCACAGTGAACCGAAAATGGACTGTTAAAATCAGGACAAGCAAGAACTGGTGTGGATGATAAAGCAGTCTTTAATTTAGTAAAGGCTTCATCAGCAAGATTATTCCATAAGAACTTTGTTTTAGTTTTACCAGAAGTTAATTTGTTCAAAGGAGCAGCGATAGAGCTGAAATTAGGTATGAATCTACGAAACCAACTGCACGTTCCGATAAATCTCCGTACTTCTTTAGCACATGACGGAGTGGGATATTCAATAATAGCTTGTACTTTCTCTGGGTCAGCACGTAAACCATTCACATCCACAATATAACCTAAATACCTTAATTCTTTTCGAAAAAAATTACACTTATCAAAGTTAATAGTGAGATTAGCATAAGTTAATTTATCGAGAACTTTCTTCAAAAGAGAGATATGCTCATCAAATGTTTGACTTATTATAATTATGTCATCTAGATAACAGAAAACCTTATTTTCAAACTCAGGAGCTGGAGTAAATAACAAATCCATCAATCTTTGTTGTGTAGCTGGGGCATTTGTCAATCCAAAAGGCATTACTATGAATCTAAACATTCCTCTTCCTGGGACATAAAATGCAGTTTTATTTCTGTCATCAGGATTCAAAGGAATTTCCCAGAACGCTTTGGCAATGTCAATACTAGACAGGAATCTAGCATTCCTAAGTTGGTCTAGAATTTCATTCATAAAAGGTAAACTATAAGCATCACGATTTGTAACTGAATTCAATTTCCTACTATCAACACAAAAACGCCATTCCCCATTTTTTTTAGGAGTTATTAGTACTGGGGAAAGCCAGGGACTTTCACATTGTTCGATTACTTGTAATTCTAACATTTTATCAACTTCATTAATTAAAGCTTTCTGTTTTTCAGGAGACAGTCTATAACACCGTTGTTTAATTGGTGGTGTATTACCAGTGTCAATTTTGTGGTAAATTAAATGAGTACGACCTAGTTCGCCTCGTTTTTCAAATGAAATATCTTTAAATTGATCAATTAAATTGTCAACAATAATTCTCTGATTATTATCCAATTTATCGTAAGCTAACACTTTTGATTCTGAGTCATTGTTTGTTGTTCCTATTAAATTACAACATGGAGAAAGAATTTCTGGTATAAGATTAAATTTTTTCCAGAAATCTATACCCAAAATCAGAGATGGAGATATGTCAGGAAAAACAAAAGCTTCAATAATATGAGTCTCACCGTTGAAAGTCATTGGAATTTTAAAATAACCAATTGATTTTATTTTATGTCTACTAGCTGTTTGAATAGTCGTTGTGTTTGACTTGAATAATTCGAATCCTAGCTTCTCCATAGTTAAGTAGGATTTATTTCCTAAAATTGAAATAGAACTACCACTGTCCAATAGACCAGAAAAGTGGGAACTTTCAATTTGTACAACAACAAAGGGTCTATGATTGTCTCTTTCTTTATCAAAAGTAACAGATGAAATACTATAATATTTATTAAAATTTTTTATTGTTTGAAGCCAATCAACCCATTCATTGACGTTACATTTATCTGAATTATTCAAGTCATTACCTAGTTTTTTGGATTACATTTAGGACAGTCACGAACTCTAAATCCCTTTTCACCACATCGAAAACAAACAATTTCCCTAGGTTGGTCACAGTCTCTAAGAGTATGACCATTTGTTCTACATCGTAAACAAAAACCATGAGCATTAAACTTTCTATTGTTTATGGAAATTGTATTTTGAAAATTGCTTTGCCTTTGACGGAAATCATGAGAAACATTTTGTCTGTTATTGGTAGCACTTTGACTCTGTTTGCAATTAAATTCAATAGCACCAGTATAAGTTAAAGATTGAGGTTCTTTAAAATTACGATCTTTATCAGTATATTTTTCGTATTCTTGACAAGTCTCAATAAGGGCATCAATAGTTTTGACCTTATTTATAGCAATATGAGCTGAATAACAAGGTCGAACATTACGTATGAGAATTCGCATTTGCTCAGTTTCAGAAAGTTTTGAATCTAATTTATTAAACATTCCAAACATAATTGACATGTATACCATAATAGGTTCGTCCTTAGCCTGAGTTCTAATATGGATGCATTCCATTAACTTTGCATCATGGTTATTATCACCAAAGTCTTTAATTAAATTTTTGCTAAGGAACTCCCAGTTCATGAAAGGGTAACGATTTTTAAGAAATCGGAACCAATGAAGAGCATTGTCTTTAAAGAATTCAAAAGCATGATTAATAAGATCCTCTTTATTAATCTGACGAGAAATTGCGAATTCTGAAAGCTTTTCTAAAAACGTTCTTGGACAAGTTTTCCCATCAAAAGAATATTTTTTTAGTTCGTTTACGTATTTGTTGGGTGGTGTGGAAAACACATTATCCTGACAAAAAGTATTCCTAAGCATTTCTGGTTCCTTACTACAGCTAGGTACATCAAGAAAATTATTAGTATCATCTTTAACAGATTTTGTATCAGTAATTAAGTCAGAACAATGCGAACAAGTCCATTCGGATAGTCCAGAAGAAACATTTACACACTCTAAATGAAAATATAACATGCATTTTTGGCATGCTATACCTTCGGTACAATTAAGAAACTTACCACATGACTTGCACTTAACTGGCATTGTGATGTGGCAGCAAACCGCACAGAGACAAGACACGTTCAGCAAGCAGTACAGTAGCAACAAAAACGGCAACAGCGAGAAAAAGTTCAAACAGCCGGTTCTACCACTGAGAAAGAAAAAAAAATATTTAAAAAATACGTCAAAGATAATTTATACAATATAGGTATGATACAATATATTATGATCTATAACGAGATAAAAAAAAAAATTGATGCCAAAGAGATCCGAGAGAAACCTTAAATACGAGCGTATTTATTTTTAGAATTTAGAAGATATAGGAGGGGGGGTGGGTTATTTTAAAGTTGGGCGCCAAACTGTCACGTAATATAATCGTAGTGTGACTTAAAGGGTGACTTAAAAAAGAATGATAAAAATAAAAGAGGGAAAGTATAGAATAATTATAATATCATTTAAAACATAAAAGGTTGGGCTCTCGTTATATCTCACTTAATTATAGGAATGTATAAAATTAGCCTACAAAGAAAGTTAAAAAAAATAAATAGGAAATAAAAATAAAGAGAAAATCTAGCCGGCGGAATTTATGTGGAACCAGGAGCGCTTCGCCAGGAACGTAGAATAGATAGCAGCAGAGCAGAAGCGGGTGCGCCTCTTTGCAGGAGAGTGGAGGCAGGCACACCTCACCAACACTTCGCCAGGAACGTGCGTAGAGAGCAGCAGAGTAGACGCGGGTGCGCCTCTCTGCATGCAGGAGAGTGGAGGCAAGCAGAGGTAGGAGGGCCTCGCCACAGGAAAGAGGAGGCAGGTACACCTCACCAGCACCTGGTCACCTTGATTTGCTGATCCGCGTATGTGCTTGTGGACTGACTCCGGTGAGCTGGTGGGAGAGAAAGAAATTAAGAACGGAGATAAGGGTGGCCGCGCTTGAGGGGCTTCGCCACGTAGCTCCCACCAACTTCAGGAGCACCGGATGTAGGGCCGCGTCGAGAGGGCTGCGCCAGTCTAGTCTTCCAGTGTTGGACCAGCAATCTTCTCAGGTGACTTCAGTTGTTCAGTGAGGGTTTCTTCCTGTACTGTATTTTAATTTTAGACTTTCTTGAAATCCAAGCAAAGAATGCTCGAAGAAGCCGAATGTTCCGTTTATATAGGGCCGCCTGGCTTTAAAATCGGAACCAAGAACGTTAGGTTTTAATTCTTAGTTGCTAGCAATATTTGACATAAAATCACCAAATTTTGAATGCAACCTCATAAATTTTAGAAGAAATCGTCGTTTGACAACGCAATTTTGACTCAAGCCAGTGTCATTTTTGACATGTTTACATTTGTGGAAAACCCAAAATATGAGGATAAATACTATGAATATAGTAAAAACAAACATACCAACGTATAGCGAAAAATGCGACTGATATAATATCAAAAATCACAAAAATAAGTGATTTAGGCTATAAAACAGGTAACCGTTGTAATTACTATCATAAAAATACTGTTTCTAGATAGAACAATGCATTCCACACGTCACCAGCTAAAAATTTCATAAAACCATTCATTTTTCACACAGAAACATCAACTCGGAAATGTATGATGTTGCTACGAAAACCTATCTAGTTTTCTTGATTTGGCTTGCAAAGCCCTAAGCAAACAAAGGAAAAGTTATCAGCATGTCGAGAACCAAAAATCAGCACAAATCTGCGTCTTCTATTCATTTTGTAAATTTTCAGATAAAAGCTTCAGTGTCCAGGATAATAAGGACTTATTAAAGTCGCAAAGAGCATATAACGAGATGAAATAAACCTATATATATGAAAATCAAAAGTAAAAGAATAGTACCACTCAAGTAGCAAAGATATATAAACACAAGAACTTATTTACGAGAAACAACTAAAATCTACGTGGAAAAACTACCATAAGAACCATCTAGAGCTCAATAAAAATCCCTATAACGATACGCACAACGAAACGTGCGCATAATATGAGTAATATGTACATATTCGAGTGAGGCAGTGCTGAGTATATAATGTACCAAGTTGCAGACATATACCTACGTTTAGAATGAAATCAAGGATAAAGCATCATCAGATAAATTATGGAAATGATTGTTAGTACAAACTTTATTATTATTACACAAAAGAAATGCTTAGTGAAAAATTAAAACCCTACAACACTCACTCTCAAACTTTCACGTGTATATGTCATTGTTAAACCTCGCAGCATGAAAGTAGAATAAATGCAGTGGAGATGAGAGCATTGAGAAGGAGGATTGGAGTCAAACGGAGTGATAGCATAAAGAATAGTGTGGGGCACGATTCTTTATGCTGTCACTCCGTTTGACTCCAATTCATTCCACACTCACTCTCAAACTTCCACGTGTATATGTCATAGTTCAACCTCGCAGCATGAAAGTAAAATAAATGCAGTGGAGATGAGAGCATTGAGAAGTAGGATTGGAGTCAAACGGAGTGACAGCATATAGAATAGTGCGGGGAACGATGTGGTGTGATGTTTGGAAAAAAATCGAGAAAGATATGTTAAGATGATTTAGACATGTAGCGAGAATGAGCGAAATAAGAATAATTATACAGGTCTACATGGGAAAAGTGAACGGAAGTGAAGGGAAGGCCTAGGCGAGAGATCCGAAATCAAATTGAAGACTTTCTAAAAAAGGTCTGGTCAGGAGTACCCTAAACCGATGCTTATGTATGAAAGGATTGATGTGTGTAGATGAAGCGAAAGAGATATGCAAGGATCGTAGCAAGTGGAAATCTGTGGTCTCTGCCTACCCCTACGGGAAAGAGGCGTGATATTATGTACGTTTGTCAATCTCCTACTTGGAAGGTAGGTTACACAAATCGATATAATCTAGGCGACCTAATAAATTAGTTTTAGACTTTGACAAAGACTTGATGTCTTACGTCAGACCTGAGTTTGACTTGTCAAACCTATGAGCACCAGAGCTACGATATATGACTATGACATATATATGTATACTTTAATTTTTTTGGTAGTGATCCCTAACTAGATCGTTTTGTTTTTCAGTAGGCAACAATTAAGTACAATAAGACTTTGTAAAGAATGTTTTCAAAGATTGTAGGTTCCAATATTTATATTTTATATTAGAGATAAGTTAAGAGTGCCGTTGTCTGTAAGCTTTATTTGAATGAACGTGTGTATTGGAGAGACAAATAAATGCTTTATCTATTTATCTATCTATCTATGTTACTTGTTACGGCCCATAGTTCCATGCGCGTTGACGATGATGATGAAAACTATCCTCGTTAATCAAGCACCTCATCTAATATGCATGCAAAATGGGTACAAATAAGTTTGAGAGTGAAGAAGTAACAAATATACACACACACTGACAAAAGTTCATCTTTATAATATTAGTGTAATTGTGTAATTAGTGTGATATAGTTAGTGATAAGTCCTTCAGCATATTTTCACTAACGTGACGTCAAAAACCCTATGTAACTAAGATTTCTGACCGAAAAAAAAATTCACAGAATTAACATTATATAATTTACTTTTTGCAATATTTGCTGTAATAAAATAATAAATTACGCAAAGTAAGCCGAAATCTATTAAAAAGTATCCCTTTAATGAAATTCAGTTAAACCTACCCTCATCAAAAAAATACCGTCAATTTTTCACTCAATCGCCCTTCCCTGATTCTGGTCACGTACGGTTTAACTTTACCTCGTAATTTCCTACAGAATCCTATCTAACTTACCCTATAAACAAGCAGAATTGTGGACGCCCTTCTTGACCTACTTTCACCTCTGCCTTTGGCTAAAAAGTCCCATAGATACCTATTGTTACGTTATTCTTGTGTAAGATATATACATATATATTGTATAGACAGTCTGTAATTAAAACCATCCCGTCTGTTGGAGGTGGGGCTGTGCAACTAATTTGGCAAGTTTTTTTTATGATATCGTTATGAAACAAGCACGGTGCCCACCTAGTGATAAGTGGTAACCTCTGCCCATAACAAATGCAGTTTGTCAAAAGTGGCGAACTGCACTACATCCACCACTCTGAGACATACATTATATAATGAAAAAAAGTTGTTACAAAAAGCATACATTTGTTAAGTAAATATATAAAGTCAATAAAGTATATATTGTTAAGTATCATGTGTCTGCAATTTAAGCGGCATTGTTATCCTTCATACCGCAAAACAGTTTATGTGAATATTAATGTTTGGCGGAAGAAAAAAGTATGGTGGTAGTGTTTCCCATTCTCCGCGAACAAAGAATTCTACTGCTTCAAAAAAAACAAACATGTTTGTAAAACTTTTTAACAATGTAAGTTAGTCAACGTCAACTAGGAAACTGTATTTTTTTCCGTTGAATTGACCGGAAAATAATGGCTAAAATATACATGTGCGTAGGTATGTAGATAGGTAAGTTCTAGTAAGCCTTTAGGGCAGTGGTGTTCGGATATAACTACTCTAGTATTTCAACTTTCTGGATTTAGTCCCGGTAAATATTTATTCTTGATTATCTGTACTAAGTTATTCATATTAACAGCCACCACGTCTACCATTGATTAAATGGTAGGGTTTGGCATAATCCCAACGCTTAGCAGGTACAGGCTATTCTTTAGAAGGCGTTGTTGCGCACATTTTCCTTTCATCTGATTTTTTTTCGCTTTCCCCCTCCAACTCCTAAAGGAAGAAATGGGGGTGTTATTCTAGCCGGCACTCCACGGGTCAAATTCAATCAATTAGGCATTAATTGTTATAATAATCATTAAGTAGTTATTGTTAATTAAGCTTAATTATATATTTTGTATGCGGATGATAATTGTTCATAACGCTTACCAATTCCAGGCCTGCTGTTCATTATGCTAATAACTGTGATGATGCATGCCTAAGCAGTGCCATACTGTTTTGTTTTGCCAATATTTATAGTTTTAGTTGATAATATATAACATCATACAAGGGAAGTAACTTTTATTGACTAGACGATGAAACATGTTCTCATCGCGTTACAAGCAATATCGTTCGTTGACCCCAACGAACGATATTGCTCATCGTCGCCGCGACGTCTCTCATACATAAAATTGTAACTAGAAATAATCGACAAAATCGCATGATTCTGTTAAAAGTTACGCTTCGATGCATAGCATGTGTACATGTCGGTTGGTTTTTTGGTAATTTTTACAATACTACAGCTACTACAATGAAAGCATATAGACAACTTACTAGTCATTGCATATTCACAGGCAGTTCAAATGCTCAAGCCCACTATCAGTTAGTAGTTGGAAGCTGTGCCCAGCACGCTGGCAGCATCTTGAATTTAAAATTATTACTTGAGCCTAATAGGTGCCAGCATTTTGATCACGCGTGACGTCAACCAAGATAATTAACATACCATTTACACATGTCGGTTGGTCTTTCAAACGATTAAAATACCATGTGTACGTTTTAGTTGGTCTTTCGGACAAATAACATATTATGTGTACATTTCGGTTGGTCTTTCAGACGATTTACATACTTTGTGTTCATGTCCGTTGGTTTTTGGACAATTAACATAGGATGTGTACGTGTCGTTTTTGCGGACAATTTGAATTGAAAGCTATATTCAATTAATTATATTTTACATTCAAGTCACGTCTCTTAAATTTATTAAATAGGAACTTTGGGACCCCAGGTACAGAAGCGGATATAATTACATTCTTAGCAATAATTCATTGTCATTTATTCTGATAGAAAATAATTACTTTATGTTATAATTTAGTAGTCAAACCGAAATGTTATATTATATAATTTATATAGCATTACAAAATGATCATAGTTAAAAAAGAACAAGTGCCAGATATATATATATATATATATATATATATATCCCTTTAGGACGACTTGGTAGATATCACCACAGTGCCAGATATTCAGTAGTGTGCAAACACTACTGTGCTTAGGGTTGAAGGGCAAGTAAAATCACTAGGCAAGCGCAACATAAGAATGAATTTGTACCTATACTTTACTAACCGACACCAAATTTTTGCCAAATGATTATAAAAACTGCAATACAAGGTAAATTAAAACTCGTGGGGTGCCGCGTTAGAATCTTACAGTGAGTAATGTTCTTCATAAATCCTGTAGTAATATGCCGTATAAAGAGAATATCATAGAAGATATAGGGATGTAAATGACAAATATAGGTCGTTTATTCCTACCACGGATTAGAACTGGTGATATGTCCTGTTCCTAATAGATATAGATACGTGTAAAACATTGATATAGAATATATTTCTAAAGATCGCATGATGAGCAAAAATCATACTTTCAACTTATTAGACAATTAAATTTAGTGCACTATTATTTTTTGACATCCAGCGTGATATCTTAAGTCAAAGGCTAGCCTATAAATAATAATTTGATATGAAGCTCATTTTATGCTTTTTCATGTAAAACAGCGACATTATCCTTTATTGTAAATAAATTTGACACCTTCACAAAAGCTAGTGTGGGCACTATCTCCCTAATTATCATATTTTAAGTGCATAGAAATAAAGCTAGTTACATACTCTTTGAGCATCATCTATTGCTCAAAGAGTATGTATATATGTAAAAAGTCAGGCAAGCTGAATAACATTACAATGGCAACAATTGTGACAGATTCACAAGAACATGTGGGTACATATCAAAACATCGATTTTAGTTTATCAATCGCAATATCAAAGCAAAATATGCCTGTTCTAAACAAAACCAGACTCTCAGCATGCAAAATATCAATAAATTACTGGTCACAGCTGTTACAGCCCTCGTCGGTCCTATTTCCGGACACATTTGTGTACTTTGCCTGCACATATAGAATCCTCGTGCCCCAAATGGTCTCATAAACAACTGAATTGCAGTCACCCTACTGTGACCCAATTTTGCTATAAGAATACAGTGACTATATTTTATTATGTTTTTTGAGGAGTTTGTGACGAAATTGGTACAATAATATTGTTGGTTCCATTAAAAAATGTTTTTGCAAGAATGGAACCGACTTCAATACCCAAAAGTGTGAAATAACTTGTTGAAGTCAGTACCATGATAGTTCAAAAGTACCTATCATCACTATACTATTCGCATGGTACCGACTTCGACAAGTTATTTCACACTTTTGGGAGTTGAAGACGGTTACATTTTTTGCAAAAAAAAAAATTTCACACTTTTTAGTGCTACTTACAACTTACGGGATCGATTATGATTAATTTTTAACGGCTATATCATCAAGATAGGTAAATATTTTTCAGGTATTTTACTATAACTCAAAAACGGCTTGACCGATTTTGATGAAACTTAAAATGGGACCAAACGACAAGCTTTTCCTTTCAAACATAAATGTCCTAATCAGGTAAAACTATAAACACAAAGAAAAAAAAGCAGATAATATTTTGCACAATAATACTACTAATAAAAACATGCATTAGGTAATACCCTCTTAACTTGCTTGACAGACATATTGAAACAAGTATAATTTATTGAAAAAGTAAAAAACCCGACTGCATTTTTATTTCGTTACCCGTTTTATCGTTCAATTGAAAAAAAAACTGCAAGTTATTTATATTTATGGAATTGTGAATTGAAAGCCCTTCATTTTGTTAAACTACTCGATAGGTTTGGAAGAAAAAAAATATTCTTAACTCACATATATGGCGCTTTAAATCCACCAGTTTGATTATTTTTTTATTTTTTATGTACTAAGTGTCACTCGCATTGTCAAGACAAATGTAACGATATCTCTTATATAGAAATCGGGTGGACAGTTTGGAAATAATGGTGGAATAAAGAAACTCACAAATATAACATGAACCCTGAAAATATAATTCTCCTTTTTTGGGCAGTCGCCTAAATATCAAGGTTGCGCCGAGATGCTACGTCATTGAAACAACGGTTCCCTCTCCTCTCATCAAGTATGCAGTAATTAGTAGTAGTAGTAGTAGTAGTAGTAGTAGTAGTAGTAGTAGTACAAGTATGGGACCAACAATCTTGTTATGTAACACCGACCTAGGGATCAACTACCATCTCTTAAGGGTATATTTTAGACGAACGCCCTCATACAAACGTAGCTCCAAACTCATTTTAATAAGAGCAAATAAAATTCAATGATTTTTACCTACGTAATCACTTTCCTAATATCTATGTTTGTGGTGCATCAGATTTTCGTTAAATTATACAGTTTGAAATAACACTAGCTCAAAAATTCGTAATTTTAGATTAAAAAAAAACGCAACTTTAATCACCTCTTTCAAGAAAAATAAGCATGTTTTTAAGATTTACACCACAAACATGGAAAATATAATAAATTTTCTATAATGAGAAGTTATTTATACATGTGTACTATATTTAAAAAATATTAGAGTTACGAAATACAGAAATAACGCTTGAATAATGCGCTCAAACTCCTTAAAACGAGTGCTATATACTAAACTTCGTAATTATTAGTCCAAAAAAACGTTTCAAACCTGAAACTATAATAATCATACGCTATATTTACATGCGAGTTCTTTTTAAAATATAACAAGTTGAGTTTATAAATAGGTTTACGCTTTGGCTGGCGGGTATAATATGTCCATAATTCAGTCTTGTTTTAAACTCATCTTTAACATTTCATTTCGCAAATATCATTAAAGTAAACTTACATAAATGATTGAACATGAGAGCAGGCTGCACGCATTGAATTAGGTCATTCGTTCAATAAAGATAGCGTTTTTTTATTTTTTATTTTTTTTATTTTAATTTTATTCGGAAAACTAACAGCTAGTTAACAAAATATAATACTTAGCTAAAATACTTATGGCTAATTAAAAGTTTTCATTATTAAAAGTTTTTTTTTGCGTTAAATGAATATTACTGGTTTATGACGACCATGGCACGGATTAATTAATATGTTAAGCTTGAAATAATGTTTGTTTTCAATAATAGTTTTTAGAGGTGAGAGTTGCCAGATAATAATTTTGTTTCAAAAGTGGTGTAAAGAAATATTTTAAAAATGCTGGTAATTTTGCACGGAAGAATAAGAGATTGAAATGAAAAAGCTGCGTCCGCGGTTTTTTTTATATTCAACTAAAATATTTCAACCGTTTATTCTTTCCACTCCCCCTATTTTAAACTCAGGCTAAATTACAAACTGTTTATATGTTCCCATACATTTCATTTCAAGATTTAAAAAACCTACCAATACGTTATTTTTTTACAGTATAGAAAAGTATGCCTACATTTTAAAAACCATTTTAACAAGTCTTTTAACGCACGAACGACACGCCATCCGAAAAGATGTCTCGATCGTGCACTCGGAGAATCAAAACCTTTCTAAAGATGCTTCTTTTAGAATCTAAACTCGTCGAAAATCGATTTTGCTGGGTAACGTAGCTTTTCTGAATTCACGTCGGTGTCCCTAACTAAAAAATTTGGCGGTTAATACTTTTTATTTATGCATTTTGCATTTTACATGGGCCAATATTAACTAAAGATTTCCAAAAATTAACGCCAGGATCTTTTAACAACACAATAATTTATGTAGATTAAACAATTAATGTATATAAAAAATCTGCCAAGCACGAGTTTAACTCACAACGGGTTCCGTACCTTTCGTGAAAGCTCCGTCTTGCACTTGGCCTTTGGTGAAAACTGTCTAGTTGGTTCATGAGACACAGCATGGTGACATGAGATACAGCATGGTGACAGGCGGACGGACAGTGAAGTCTTAGTAATAGGGTCCGTTTTTACCCTTTGGGTACGGATAACGGAACCCTAAAATACGTTTTAATGCACCTTAAAAATAATAAAACAAATCTGGAAGTGCTTAAAATTTGAGTAGCAAGCTTGAGATTTGAGTTGAAGCGCTCGTAGCGAAGTTTCCTTAGCCGTTCCGAACCGATCAGCAAAGTTAAGCAACGTCCGCCTCGTCATGACTTGGATGGGTGACCGCTGGTGACATTACTACTGAGCGCTTCCGTGCTTCGGAGGGCACGTTAAGCCGTCGGTCCCGGTTGTTGTCTTAGGGTGGCAGTCGTTATAGCATGGTGGTAGGGCATTTTGCGAATGCCCTACCCTACCTAGCTACCACCCTCAAGTAGAAAATCTGTCGCCGAGCACCTAACGGTGTGTGTCCGGTAGCTGTCCTTGAGAGCCAGTAATTCTAGGTTAGCCTAAACAACATCTTCGATCACATCATCACTTACCATCAGGTGAGATAGCGGTCAAAGGCTAACGTATCAGGCATAAAAAAAACATAAAAAGAACTAGATTTCGCCCGGAACGATAGACAGACGAATAAGTTAATAAGTTTAGAAGCAATGATGGCCGAGCGGTAACAGCTATGGACTGCGGTGCCGCAGGTCCCTGGTTCGATTCCCATCGCCGGCTTGAACTTCACCGCATGGTGGAAAGGCATTTTGCGAATGCTCTCCTGGCTAGCTATCACACCCAATTAGTAAATCTGTCGCCATGCACTATACTAAACTATAAGGATAGTGTGTTCCGGAAGCAGTCCTTGAGAGCCAATACAAATAGGCACATGAGACTTAACACCTGTATGTACCAGGGTTCGGGGCAGCACTATTCATATTATTCACAACATTTCATTCGACAAACATACAAGTTCATATTCACGCACACAAGCACCATCACAACACGCGTACACCGGCACAACACAGGTATACTCTTTAAAAATGTGAAATTATTCTGATAGCATTGTTTAAATCTACCTTCACAATTTCATAAAACATAATAATAATACAAAAATAGTTATATTAACTCTGCCTAAACCCTGTTACTAGTGTCATGATTTTCAATAGATTTATAGATCATTTTATCTGAACCAATATTTTATTCAATATTTCGGTATTTTAAATAGTGGCAACACACACACGATCTCGTGGTCTGTTATTCAAAAATCGACCAATCACTGTTGCGCACAATCGACCAATCGGGAAAGATTTATAACTGTCACATTTTGGAGGGAAAAATACAGGTGATGAAACCAGTCAGTCCGTCGAATGTTGATTCTGGCAAGCGACTTCGAGGCGAAAAGTACTAGCTTGAAATTGTACAAGTTTGGAATAAAATAATTTTGAAGTATTATCTACAATGGTTTGAAATTCTTAACACTAGTTATGAGTCTAATACTTAATTATGATGTCAGATCCGATCAGTGGGGCCTGGTGACCTGTGATATATACTATTTATGTCTACTTCAGGCACCAGTCCTTGCAATGCGGGTTTACATAACAGCAATATTAGTATAGCTTGTATGATATGTGTTATGAATTGTAGACCTATTTGCAAGGAAAATAAACGCATTTATTTTTATTATTATGGTGAAATGCATCGATCAGAGAATGCAGAACAAAAACAAAAGTAAGGGACTTAATAATGCATTGTAATCGAATTGCGAGGTGAAAGTTAGATTTTTTGAAATTTCAATCAGATAGCTTATCGTGAAGTGTATGAAATTTGTCTGTTGGCTGTAACGACATCCATCAGTAGGCTACCTAACATCCGTACATTACAGATGCTGACTTAATTCGACCTTAGGACCTTAGTTTTATAAATTATAATCTCATTTTTGTAATTAACTCATTTTGAGAAGTATAGTCGGGGTGGGTCAGCTTATAAAGAAAAAGAGTCTTGCTTCATTAACTTTATATTTTTCACACAAGAAACTACAAAAACGATAGCCGCCATAAAAATCAACTCGCCGAGTTATGCTAACTTAAATTAGCCAATCGCGCGACTCTCGGGTCTGCGCTATAATTGGCCGGCGCAACCCGCCGGCGTGATGCGTTCCTGATTACGCAGTTAGCTTATGGGTGAATAACGAGCAGGCGGCTTGCCTCGGCCAGTACGTAAAGGAAGCTCCCGCACCGATTCACCCGCTACACACTCCCCCTCAAGCTCCAACATGCGTCCTCGCTGTGGAACTTGCTTAATATTACCAACATCTGAAACCTGAGTTTGAATTTGGCGAGGTCGACCTCTGTTGCGCTTTGCAACAATGGGAGGAGGAGGCCTGTCATCTCTATTAACAAATTTTGTTAGCTGTGACGCGTGGTACCTACCCACCACATCACCTGGAGCATCGATTTTTGAAATTTGATAGGTCGTAGGACTTAAAACTTTAGAAACTATGTAAGGCCCATCTCTCTTAGGAATAAATTTAGCTGTTAAACCTTTTGCAGCGTTGCTTAAAACGTGAGACTTGATCAAAACTTCACTACCAATGTCGAACGTTTCATCCTTTCGAGAGTTGTCCGCATAGTCTTTACGCCTATCCTGTTCCTTCTCTACCTTATCCCTAATTGTAACCAAGGAGTCTAAAAACTTCTTAAGGTACGGCGTGATCTGAGGAACAAAATTATCCTTGTTTAAGACGGCTCTAATGTCAAGGTGAACATTAACAGGCGAACGAAGCTCTCTAGCTAAGGTGAGGTAGGCTGGAGAAGTGCCAGTTGTTTGACACACGGCTGAATTCATAGCAAACCGAACCGCTGGTAAATGTTCTGGCCACGTAGTGTGTTCAGTGTCGACCAACTGCGCCAGCTGCACCTTGAGATCCCTGTTTTTACGTTCAGCCGGATTTGCTTCCGGGTGATACAAGGGTACTAACTCCTGTCTTATACCCAAAATATACATGCACTGTTGCATTACGGATGAGACAAATTGTACCCCATTGTCAGAGACAATGCGGCGCGGTAGGCCATAGCGAAGGAAATATTCCTCTATCAGCGTACGAGCACATGCATCTGAAGTGGCGTCATTAAGAGCGAAAAGCTCGACCCACCGAGTCGCAGTGTCTTCGACTAACAGTATCCATCTCTCTCCCTTCTCTCCAAGAGGGAGCGGGCCAAACAAGTCAATCGCCAAGACCTCTCCCCTTTGACTAAGAACTGGAGTCTGTAAGAGGCCTGATGGTTTAACGTTTGATGACTTGTACCGTTGACAAGTCGCGCAAGATTTAATAAAATCGGCGACAACACGTCTCATTCCGGGAAAGAAATAACGCTGAGACAATTTATGGAAAGTCCTATCAATACCTTGATGCCCCGCAATAGGAGAGTCATGACATTCCTTTAAAACTTCCAAGCGAAGGCTTACCGGGAGCGCTAGCTGTGGATCTTCAACGTCAACATCAGGATTGTATCTATGTAAAACTCCTTGCTGCATAAAGTATCCTCGTTCGGACCAGCGTTTTTCTTCAATTTCTTTATTGCTTTCGAGACCAACAATGATCTTTTTCAACTCTTGGTCTTCGAGCTGAGCTTGGCGAAGATCAGCGGGACTTCTTGTAGGTAAGTCAACAACGATCGAACAAATTCCACACTGACTCTTATCATTGTCTTCGCAAATCGGGCGACTCATCGTGTCAGCGATGACGTTGGCTCTGCCTGGTGTATATTGCAACTGGATGTTAAACTCTTGCAACTTAAGTGCCCACCGGACAAGCCTACCCGACGGTGACTTTAAACTGAGCAACCATTTGAGAGGTTGATGGTCACTGGCAACCACAACGTCCTGACCCTCTATATAACCTCTAAAACGTTCTACGGACCAAACAACCGCAAGTGCTTCTTTTTCGGTTGTGCTGTAATTACGCTCCGCTGGGCTCAAAAGACGACTGGCGTATTCTACTGGACGCTCATCTTTGCCTTCACCCTGCAATAAAACGGCGCCGAGGGCGTAATTACTAGCATCCGTACGCAAAATAAATGGTTTGCTGTAATCCGCTTGGACAAGAATGGGTGCTGACGTTAAGCGATTTTTCAGCTCCTGAAACGCTAAACTCTGTTCCGTGCCCCATATCCAAGTTTGATCTTTCTTCAATAGACGTGTTAGTGGTTCAGCTACTTCCGAAAAGTTCAAAATAAACTTTCTAAACCACGAGCACGTCTGAAGGAATGTTTTGAGGTGACGTACTGAAGAAGGTGGCTTCATTTCTGCCACAGCACGAACCTTGTCACGATCAGCAGACACTCCGTCTTGAGTGATTACATGACCCAGGTATTTTACCTCTTTTCGCGCAAGTACACATTTTTCACGATTTGCCCGGAGGTTGAACAAACGCAACCTCTCAAAAACCGCGCGTAAATCAGCGATATGCTGATCGAACCCTTCCGAAATAATTAATAAATCGTCTTGGTAAGCTAATAACGTTACGTTTTTAAGAGACGCGCCGGAACGCAACCTATCAATGAGCCGCTGGAAGGTGGAAGGGGCGTTCTTCAATCCGAATGGCATCCTCTTAAATCGGTGCGTTCCGAAAGGCGTGACAAATGCCGTTTTGTCGCGATCTACCTCCCGGACAGCTACGTTCCAAAATCCACTTCTCATGTCTAACGTACTCATGATACAATTACGTTTAGTAGACTGGACGAGCTCATCTATACGCGGCATTGGATAGACGTCAGTTTTAGTGACCGCGTTAAGCTTACGATAATCGACGCAAAACCGCACTTGACCGTTCTTTTTAGGAATCAATAATGCCGGAGAACTACAAGCTGACTCGCATTCCTCTATAACGTCGTCGGATAACATCTTATCAATTTCGCTCTGCATAATCGCTTTCTATGCAGGAGTTAGCCGGTAAGGAGGGACAGAAATGGGCGCATGCTCACCGGTGTCGATGATATGTTCCGCGAAAGTAGTAGGTTCACCTTTTAACTCAAAAATGTCCCTATTATCGGTGATGAGCTGAGCAAGAACCTCGCGTTGCTCGGCACTAAGCGACACGGCCTCGTCCTCCCTGAGAACATCTAAAGCTGCACATGAAGTTGGAGATGACGCTTTTTCCCAGTGTAACTCAAACTTCTGCTCGGGACAGTGAGCGAAGTGCCAGCTCGCGCTACCGAAGTTAACTGCGATATTGAAATTTATCAAGAAGTCTATACCTAACAGAGTCTCGTTATTATCCGCGTCAGGAAAAATTAAAAAACCTACAAGCTTGGTTACACCTTGAAGAGTCACCTCCAATTCAGTAGTAAACACTTTCATAAGCCTACTGACACCATCAGCTAGTTTTACATTTTCCATACGAGAAGACATCGGATGACCTTTGGCCTTTAGGAGAGTGTATAGCGTGTGACCAGCAACGCAGCTCTTAGCTGCTGAATCTAGCAACGCGGTACCATTTTCACCTAAAATACAAATTTTTAGCACGGGCCTCAGAAAACGTTGACCATTCAATTGTTTTCCGAAAACAGATTGAGAACCACTGGTAATTCCGCACAAATGTTGAGAATCGTAGACTTTCGAGTTTAAATTTTGAGAAACATTCGTATTATTGACAAAATGTTGAGCATCACTGACATCCGCGAAAAAATGTTGAGAGCCCCTGACACTTTTTTCAAAATGTTGACCATCACTGGCATCCGCGAAAAAATGTTGAGGACCCCTGACATTTTTGCAAAAAGGTTTAGAATCACTGGTTTTTCCGAAACAAGGCTCCGCAAAATTTTGACAACCCTTATCAGCTTTAGAACCGTCGGTATTACCAGAACAAGATTGAGAACCGCAAAAATTCACTGACTTACCGTTCACTACTGACGGTAACGGGAGCTCCCCCTGGACGCAAGTTGTACAACATCTTTTAGTTTTAACACAAACAAAGGCATCATTTGACATGTTGGAAACATTAGCATAAATTTTATCAACATGTGAAACATTGTGATTATTATCGAAATTCACATCAGAACTTAATAGGCTATTTGTAGGAACATTTATATAAGAGGAACATATATTCTGTGAAACATCATAATTTTCGTTACAAATATCCATTCTAGAATAGGGGCGCATTTCGGAATAAGACTCCTTTCGATCATACGGAATCGATTCAAAATATGCCATTTCAGAATAAGGATTCTTTACAGAATAAGACTGTTTAACGCGAGAAGATACGGATACGGAGTCCCCTGCGACGTGCGCTGGGTTACCTCGACCGCGATGTGCAGAAGACGGGCGCAGCGCGACGGACGATGCGCTAGCGATATCTCGCGAGCACGCCGTCGAGCCACGGTGCGACGAACTCGGCGAATGCGCGGGCGAATCGAAGGATTGCGAAGGCCGCGCCGCGGTCGAGGGCGGCGGCGAGTAGCACTTGTGCGTGAGGCACTCGTTGCCATGACGACCGCGTGAGCGCTGTGCCGGCGCATCCGGCTACTTCCCGGAAAATTCAGCCGAATAAAAGGCGGAATGTTCATTCTTTGGTCCGTTATTGTTCGGATTACATGTCGTACACTTAGACCGAATAACATTCGCGGCACCACACCCGTAACACTTTATTTCCGTATTTTTCGCATCATTTTTGCTATGAGCACTTTTCGCTTTTAATAGCTTTTCACAATTTTCCTTCGTATGTGTATTACGTTTACAATAGACACAAAAGATACGTTTTCCTTTATCGTTGGCCGTCTTCAAATTGGTTGGATTGGCGGACAGAACAGCGGCCGGTTGGCCGGACGATCTCGAAGACGTAGATGCGGCGGGGCTATTAGTGCGAACGACTTCTCCGTCGCGAAAACTTTCACCGCGGCTTTGCGACTGTTGTAATGGAGCAGACCTGGTACTGTGCACTTCGTTGAGGGAGTCCTCGATGGCACGAGCTCTCATTAATAACTCGTCAAACGTCTTAACCGTGTTCCTGTCGAGGCGCTTTCTAATGCGGCGATCCAATAGCCCAAATGTCATATCTAACTCCACTCGTTCGCACAGGTCTCCAGTGGGCTGGCTAGCTAACAAAGCTCTTACTTTGGATATAAACAAATCCGTATTTTCCTGACCTTGTACTAAAGAAAACAATTCCCCGTAGATACGAAATGGTGGGCGGCGTTCGCCGTAGGCACATCGCAGCCTATCGATGGCTTCATCCCAGGTTTTTGTCGTTCCTTTGACACCTGTCCACCACATACCCGCAGACGACGTGAGCAGCATTGACATATTTAGAAGCGCGTTCTCGTCGCTGATATTCAAGCACGACTTATACACCTGTATCGCGTCTATAAAATTCTCTACAGATTCATTAGAGCTGCCGCTAAATCTGGAAGAGCATCTTGAGAAGTTTGCCGTCGATTTCGTGACGGCGGCGACTGCGGCAGCGGCGGCGGTGGTCGAAGCATCGACCGGCTGCGGCGTCGACGAACGGACTTCTCGCAGAAGTTGATGACAGAACTCGGCTTGAGTCTGTTGTATGCTCGTAATTAACGTATTGAGAGCATCCCGTGTGATTGTAATATTGGACTCGTCCTGTTCCTCGGAGCTTTCGGCCGGCAGCGACTGGCGTTTTCGCGGCATTATGCGAACTGATGAGAGTAACTAGTAGCTACGACAGTTTTATATCCCACAATTAGCACAGATCCAACGAGAAAACGCGATGGATAGTCACTCTAGCAAGGCTCAATAGAGATCTAATACGAAAAAGTTCACTTTTCACTTCACATGGGAAAGTCCAATATTAGCAACGAAACAAAAGTTCACCGAAACTAAGACTCCAACCCCTCAAAATACAAGAAAAGACACGTTGGGCGTCCAGGTTATAGTCGGGGTGGGTCAGCTTATAAAGAAAAAGAGTCTTGCTTCATTAACTTTATATTTTTCACACAAGAAACTACAAAAACGATAGCCGCCATAAAAATCAACTCGCCGAGTTATGCTAACTTAAATTAGCCAATCGCGCGACTCTCGGGTCTGCGCTATAATTGGCCGGCGCAACCCGCCGGCGTGATGCGTTCCTGATTACGCAGTTAGCTTATGGGTGAATAACGAGCAGGCGGCTTGCCTCGGCCAGTACGTAAAGGAAGCTCCCGCACCGATTCACCCGCTACAGAAGTCAAATATCCTTTGAATATAAATTAACATTATTAATATTATTTTTGACTTGACTTTTATGACCTCTTTATTTGATATATTAATTTATTTATAATTGTGTTTAATTATTATATGTATTTGCAATATGTAGTGTAATCCAATTGCATGTAATTTGATTGATAAAATGATTTTATCTTATTGTGACATGTGTAAAAAAAAATTACTTATGATTATTATTATTTGAATGCTTATGGGTATAATTTTGCCTAAAATAAAAGAATATTGTTTTTTATGTTGTCTCTGTCGTAACTTGTGTTATATTAAAGCAATAAATAATATCCATAGTGGCATTTGCATCTGACAGTTAAAACTGAACGGTTTCATTTAATAATTGTGTGCTTCAGGCTTCAGGCGACATCGCAGTTTGGCAACAGCTGAATGTATATTAAAAAGATTGACCTCGTTAAAGTTTCTTTAACAGTTTCTTCTGAACGAGCGTAATCGAAACCGAATTATGAATGCTTAATTTTGAAGTGTTGAAGATCTATCTCTATAATCTGCAACACGCAGTAAAATAATTGGCTTTGTTAATCATATACCGCGATACCCAAGTAATCAGTTCCGCTTAACCTCACTGCAATTTCGATGAGAATTGTACTCACCATATGACGTCAGCAACGTAAAATTTATTGATCAAAAAAGTAACAAAACTGAATGTTCTGGAAGTTAATTAACTGGGTGACAGTGGAAGCATCATTACACGCGCCACTGACTGCACTTTCATTAATGTTGTGGTGTTACTGCAATTTTGCAGTCCTGCGATATTCTGTAATTTAAAATGTTGGTTTGGAAACGTTTAGTCGGTGTGAAGGCAGATTAACTTATTAATTATCAAAAGGATATAATGTATTTATTTTTTTTACTAAACATCTAAATGTATTATTGTAGTTTACTATACATACCATGTTTGTTGTTTCCACAAAATTACTATATTTAAATATAATATAACACTTCGAACTAAAGTAATGAATTTACTGGATTCAAACCAGTATCTTTGCATTTTCACTGCAAGCTTTTTTGTGATGAAATAAAAACTGACGAGATATAGTACCTATGTAAAATTTCAAATTGGTTTTTATCATCAAAAGACTGATTATTATAACTGCCACAGCAGCAGAATACAAGTGAACAGTGCATTTTTTTTTAACCTATTGTTTAGTGGTAGACACTTCTTACAAAATTGATTTTCACTCACCTAGATTACACAATACTGGTTACCATCGACAAGACTTACTATTACCACGCCATCGAGGCATATTAGCTCATACTTTTTCAGTTATTTGAGTATTACTTTAAAACTATTTACATTAAATTATACAACGGCTTGCATTCACGATGTCGTAATATCCGACTGGTGTTGGAGCAGTAAAGATGCTCATTCTTAAGGAAGGCGGGCAGCTTCGAGGGTTGCTAGTCGCGCACTCGACACTCTCGACAGTGCGGTCGATGTAATAATAAAATTCATCGATTCAGTATTACTTTAACCGTCATAGGGGACGGTGCGTGGCCATGAACCAGCCTACTGGACTACATCTGATCGAAAGAAGTGTTTTTTTCAATCACTCAACTCTCGGTATGATATCGGTACCCTTCCATATTTCTAAATATGATTACAATTTTTTTATTAGATAGATAGAAAGATAGAAAACTCTTTATTGTTACACCACATATAAAATATTAAAGTTTACATCATAACATTTAATTAAATAATAATAACATAGTGTTACAATGGGCGGCCTTATCACTAAAAGTGATCTCTACCAGGCAACCTTAGGATGGAGTTGAATAAACAAAACAGTTGGGGCGGGTGTAGTCTAATAATTAACAATGAAAAAAGTACAAATTCATAAAAATATTTTAAAAATAATACGAATTTTACTATATTATATTATTATTTAGTATTAGGCATCCGACGCGATATCGGAGGACGCGGGTTCAATAAAATTTTGTACTCCAATAATTTGTTTGATACGATTTGAAGTTTGCAACTAAATTTTAGCTTCTGGCATTAAATAATTTCCGACCAAGCATTCATATTTATTTTTTGTATAATGTCAAAGTAAACAAGCATACTAAGATTGTACATTAAATGCATGATTCTGGTTGACTGAAAGCAACAAACAAACAAAACCGAAGACAAAACTTGAAATATATACTTATTTGTATTGACCTTTCTTTTTTTTCTTTGCAGGTTATCATCTGGGACAGGAATGCGGCTGGCAACTTCGTATTTATTGATTCTTGAGATACCATCACCCTATGATACTTCTTTTCATAAAAGCAAGAATTTATAGTAAATTTTGCGATTGTTCACCTTGCTTGCTACCACTTTCAACTATAAATTCTATCGCTAAGCACTTAAGTGAGTCTCAGCAACAATCCTTTAGAGCCAGTAATTTATATCTAGTCAATTTACAAAATTACAGGCACATGTGACTTAACAACTTAATGTCTCAAGGCGTTAGGCGCATCACAGTTCATCACCTATTACAAAAAACATCTGTTATAGGCAGAGGTTACCGCTTAACATCAGGTGGGCCTCGTGCTTGCTTCTTACCGCGGCAGGTGTGATATAAAAAGTATACACATAACATTACCTTGCCGAGACCAATCGGATGCCATTCTTTACACGACTGCCCAAAAAGTAGTGTTATGTTTTCAAGGTTACTGTATGTATCTATGTATGTTTGAGAGTTTCTTTTTTTCCACCATAACTTCTAAACGTCTTAAACAATTTTAATGTATGAGATATCGTTTGATTTCTCTTGATGGCGCAAGTGATAATAGGTTGATATGGTACATTAAAAAACAATCTGGTGGATTTTAAACACCATATTATGAGGTGACACATTGTTTTTTCTTACATACTCATTTGGGGCAGTAATATGAATGGTTATTCTACAAATATATTATATAACTTGCAGTTTTAATGACAATAGAAATATAAAAAGTTTAACGAAAATAGATAATTAGCGTTCAGAATTTTTATTTATTTAATTAATTTATACTTGTGAATAAGTTTATTACGAATGCGGTATTACAACAGTTTTTCAACAGTGTTATAATAATAAATATATATTAAGAACAAAGTCTGCTGTCGATTGCGACAAATTGAACCATATATATTCCAAGGAGCACACATCGTCAGGGATTTAGGTTTTTATGCATAGCACATAAAATGTGCTGTGAATACTAAATACATACTGTGTCAGGTGAAAACCATGGTGAGAGTAATCAAAGTGAAACATGGCCAAATATTGGCACAAACGAGGTTGAAGGAGGAGAGTGAAATAAATACACGCAAATATTGAACAAGGAAATCACAAAAAGGCAGTCACATAATAGAGAAAACACTCAAGTTTTGACAAATTTAGAAATTGAATTGGTGATATTTTTTTAAACTTGCAGTTTTCTTTTATACATTTAATCGCCTCTCTAGTCTTAATTACCCACTTCAAAAAAGAGGTTCTCAATAAGATTGTAATTTTTTGTGTATGTCCACTCATAACCCTTTACAGGGCAAACCGATTGTGATGTTTTTTTACATTCTAAAACTGGTTGTCGTGTGGTCCTATTTAAAAGCTCTGCCAGACGGGTCAAAACCACAGGGTCCGCCCATTGGCCTTGGCGAGCGGCTTGTTGCAATCCAGATATCGCTTAATTTATACGTTTTAAAATAACTATCTTTGTATGAAATTTGGAAGAAAAATATGTCATAAATAATGCATTATATTTGATCGCGGCTTTTATACTTCCGTATCTCAATGAGGGAAACGCGTTATGCGTGCACTCTCGCCGGCTGCAGCGGCATACTGCCCTCGCGTGGTTTGCGACCGGCGTCCACACAGTGGGAAATAGCGGTTGCTCACTACGGTTACAGTCAAACGTAATTTGGTCGCAAACCATCATCTTTTCATAGTTGTTGGCGACCATGGCGGGAGGCTGGTTTCGAACTGTGTAGATCAGCTTTAAGTTTGAGTGAGATCTGACATTTTGTACAAGTGTGGTTTTGCTGTCTCGTTGGCTGCTTGGTAAAAGCGTCGTTTTGTTATCTCGATGTTTTGGGTTCATACCCCGTGTTGAAAACGTATGCGTTTGGGGTTGTTTGTATAAAAGCTATTGAAAATTTCTTCTCTCAGAGTCTATAACCGTGTCTGCAATAAGCGATGAGGTGTGTGTGTAAGTAGTAAAGTGGCTGTGGCTACTTTCCGGCACACACACAAACTGATGCATTTATTCTATAGAATGGATTGCTAAAGAACAAAATATGAAACAGTAAACTTGCTTAAATTTTCTCCTCACCTTTCTTTAGCATATCAGCTATCTCACTTCTATTCAAAAATACAAAATGGCTTGCATTTTGACCCCACGCTCACCTCTTCTCCTCATTGAATTAATTTGAAACCCAACTCTGTACTCAAAGCCATAAGATTCAAATTCTATTGCAAGTTTAAATGAGGTTGCCAGAATATCAAGCCTAATTGTTTCGCTCGTTAGGAACATTTATTTATGCAAATAGAGTAGGTATTCGAGATCGGTGTTTCTATAATGAAACTCCCTAAATGAGGAAATGCCCACGCGAATTTGGAGAGATCCGGGGAGAATTTGTAACAAGGTAACACTGATGAATTAGCCTAATCACACTTTTATTGTACCCTACCCTTTCCCATATATGTGATTATAATACTTTTTATATTAATTCCTAAGTTTGAGTATTTTTATGTCAAAGTTTGGATATGTGTATGCTGAACGTTTTAAATTTGGATGCGTTTTATTCCAATTTATAGAACCTAAGAGATAAGAAAGATAAATAGAACCCCAGCAATCACCATTAAACTAATTTCATGCAGGCAATGACCATTTTGAAGCGGTCGTAACATAGTTTGCTTAACCTTTATTAACTGATCAGATAAGTTAAGCAACGGCGGCTGCGTCATGATTTGGATGAGTGACCGCTAGTGACATGAGCTGAGCCCTTCCGTGCTTTGGAGGGCACGTTAATTCATTATAGCATGATGGTAGGGCCTTTTGCGTATGCCTGGCTAGTTACCAACCTCAAGTAGAAAATCTGTCGCCAAGCACCAAGCACCTCCAATTCTAGATTAATAAAAAAATCTAAATTATAAATATATTCCATAATGTGCTATAACATCTGTAAACATGTAAGTGATAATATATTATTTAAATTTGTTATTTATGTATTTTTTAGTTTATAATTGGATTCGTAGATACGTTTCGTGAATTTGCCATACTTCAAGTTATAATGTAAATACACAAGAAACATTTGCATAGAATTATTCAAAGTTCAAGCCTAACCCAATAAAGGCATGTCGATTAAACACAGGTGTGTTCAAGTCATGTTGTAGTAGTGTTATATATAATATATTTAATATATTAATAGTGAAATAAGGTGAAAAGGAGAGAAAAAAAACCATTGTCTATTATTTATTTATTTATTTATATTTGGAAAACCAACAGCTATATTACTATCTATAACAATGAATGAATACAAACAGAAAGCCAATTACAGGTTTTCACTAATATAAACTTGATGGAATTGGTATATGCAAACAAGTCACCATGTTCACCTAAAACCTGCACATTAACAATATTACAAAAACGAGTAAACACTAATCTAAGAGAAATACAAGTACAAAACCAACCTAGGTATTAAAGAAGCTAAAGGTTATGCACCTCCTTGCCTTTGGAATACTAGTATTGAATGGATCGATATCCAATAATTGAGTGTATCGATTAAAAGTTCTACTCGCTCGCACAATGAATGAATTATGTCTATATTATACTGTATATACCACCAATACAATGTAAAATATAAAGATATAGCTTATTATAGGAAGCGCTTTATTTTTCAAAAACTGGCCACTTATAAAAATATTTAAAAAGTATTTTACTTTAACCGTCACAGGGAACGGTGCGCGGCCATCAAGACTTCGCAGACTTCATCTGATCGAAAGAAGTGTTTTTGTGTTGTTTCAAACACAATGTGTCGCTAGGTCACCACCCTTCTATATTTCTAAATATGATTACAAGCACTATCGCGTGCTAAGCGAAGGTAATACAATTCGAGCATGAAATTTCGGCTAGCAATAGCATGCCCAGGTGGCCGAGCGGTTTAGGCGTTCGGCGCGAAATCGGAGGACGCGGGTTGCATTCCCGCCCGGGCAATACATTTTGTGCTGCAATTTGTAAAATATGTTATTCGCTTAGCACGCGATAGTGCTTGTTATTATATTAAGAAATATTTAAAAAGTAAATGCTATATTGGAACCAAATTGGAACTCTTTGGCTGTGAAAAAACTGTTAATCAAAACTGTCACAAGATTTAAAATTATGGCCTGCTTCTCTTTTGTTGCAAGGTCCTCAATTTAGGCTGGATTGCCCCAAATTTGACTATCGCTGTATCTTTAAACCGTTATTAATTCTACCTTCCAACGAAATAAAAGACATTTCGAATGATTTTTCGTAGTGCAATTAAGACTTAATATTGTAAATATATATTTACTCACGCATATCAAGTTGCAGTGTTGAAGTTTGAATACTTACCTGAAAAGATAGAACATAATTATTACCTATAGATATTCATTTATACTTAACAGGGTAATTAATATCATCTTCTTTTCTTGCAGTTGCTCATTACCTTACATTACATTTAAGTACATTTTTGTCCCTCACTTTTCCCCACTACATTTTTTTTTTTTTTTTTATGCCTGATAGGTTAGCTTCTGACCACTATCTCACCTGATGGTAAGTGATGATGTGGTCGAGGATGTTGTTCAGACTAACCTAGAGTTACTGGCTCTCAAGGACAGCTGCCGGAACACACCGTTAGGCGCTTGGCGACAGATTTTCAACTTGAGGGTGGTAGCTAGCCAGGCGGGCATTTGCAAAGTGCCCTACCACCATTTTTGAATTATCAGAAATGAAAATCATATAATTATTTATTATTATAATTACCGGTAATATTACGGTTTACCTACGTATTATGGTAATATCACGGCCGTATTAAAATGATTTGAAACCTTGGTGCAATGATCTAAAATCACAAATATTTTGATTTTGTATTCACCATTTTTGGTTAAAAGAAAATTGTACTCTACCTACTCCACATCAGTGAAATACGGGTTCAAAGATTACGATAAAAGGTGACGTGCCGAATAAAAATATACATCAAAATAATCATATGGCTGAATTTTATTTGCGACCTTCATGTACATGAAATGTTTACGATAGGCATTAAAGTAAGTTGATAAATATGTAACTGTCCAAAAAAGCTTTGCTTTGAGCTTACATGCCATGTCGGCTGGCGCTTCGGCTATATGGATAAAGAACAGAAAATAATGCAGGATTCACTACCACACGCATAGCAATGTGTGTGTAGCTATTCATTGCCAAGACGCGCAGGGATTACAGCGGGCACAGCGGCGCCCGCTTGGGTGCAGAACCAGTTTATACTAGCCCAGTAAGTGGGTAAAGAAAAAGTGTCGGGAAGTTACGCGACATCTTCTCGTCAAAGATCCCGCAGACCCTGAATACCAAAGTCTTCAACCAGTGTGTGTTGCCAGTTATGACATATGGCACCGAGACGTGGTCCTTAACTGTGGCCCTTATGGACAAGCTCAGAGTTACTCAACGAGCCATGGAGGGAGCTATACTCGGAGTTTTTTTGCACGATAAAATCAGGAACGTGGATATTCGCCAAAGAACCAAATTCACCGACAGCTTTCAATATTTTTAAGTTGAAGTGGCAATGGGCGGGCCACATTGTTCAACGAACTGATAACCGATGGGGAAGAAAGTTTCTCGAGTGGGTACCACGGTACACCGGAAGACGTAGAGTTGGTAGGCCCCCCAGGAAATGGACTGACGACATCATAAAAGTCGCGGGTACCCAATGGTTACAAGCGGCTAATAGCCGTTCTATGTGGCGTTCTATGGGGGTGGCTTTTGTACAACAGTGGACGTCTTCCGGCTGATGATGAAGTGGGCAAAATATTTGTAGCTCTAATTCTGTTTCTTTCTTTATTAATATGCTATAGCTCTGCGATACACAGAGTGAGTACATCAAGGTACAATTATGTACATCAAACGATTAAACGGTATAAAACTTGTGACCTGTGAAGTCATCATGGGAAGTGTGTATTTATATTTTTTTAAAGCCTTCGTTATATTTTAAGTACCATATATATTCGGTGAAATTTAGCACGCAATGTCCTTCAGTCTTAATTTATGCTTTTGGTTCGCCAGTTTCTTGTTTTATTTATAAAATATAACCTCTAAATGTGTAAATTAAAATAAACGATATTTCCGGACAATTTTGAAAAAACATAATTTTAAGTATACTTTATTAAAATAATACATAATTTTACGAATATTAGGCTCCTGGATGTGCATGCAAAATTTCTACATTTCACAGAGTTTGAACAACTCGTATTTATAATATGACGTTTGTATGGAAACCGGTATACGCTTCCGTTAACATGTGATTCAATGAAATTTAGTCCTTAATCAAATTCTAAGCAATAAGCTTTAATATTCATAGAGTTTGGAGCGTACATAATATGATGTGATTTAATACATAAGGCTTAACTACGTGGCTTCTTAAGAGGAACGGCTCAAGCGGCACAAATATCAAGTAATGCGGAACCTTGGTTTTGGTTATTTGCAGTGATAAATTTGTGCAAACCGCTTCGGAAAATTGACATACGAAATATTTCTTCCTAGTTTGAGGTTTAATATCATACAGAAGTCGCAAAATATCCTTCATCTAACAGTGCTGTTTTTTTCTTCTTAAGATGGTTCGAAGACAAAACATGTATGAGTTGAATTTTTTTCGCGATGACGCCAGCTTTCAAACAAAAATCGTATCAAAATCGGTCCATTCTTTAGTACTTAACAAACAAGCTAACTTGTAAACGATGGCGTAACCCTATAATTTCTGATATTTTTATTTTCGCACACGGCTATTTTTTTCCTCACTTTGTAATTATCGTTAAAATTTAAAAAATTATAAGGTTGTGTCACCATAAACAAGTTTTAAGCTAATTGTAAGACTTTATCTTGTTTGAAGTACAACGTAAGTTTTATTTTTCTTTTTTCCTTTTTACATTTTTTAGTACACCGTAAGTTAAACTATAGATGTCGCTCCATCCCCATGATGATTAAGAACAGAGGATAAGTAAGAGTCATGAGCCATATGTCATGTTGCCTTAGCGGTTAGAGCAAACCCTGGATATAGGGGTGGATGGCGTGGCTGTATAGTCATATGCGGGATTTGAATCCTGCATATACCATCTCGGCCTCCTGGACTAAGCATTTCGGCCGAAATTTTGTGCTCCAATTGTATTACTTTACCCGTTCCAATAATGTGTTTGATGTGATTTTCGCTTAGCACGCGATAGTGCTTGTAATCATATTTAGAAATATATATTTTAAATCTAAATTTGTTATTGATATTGTGATATTAAAATGTATATCAACTTCCACAGCCTTACTTAGCTTTTTCTATTTTCATAATAAGACAAACAACTGTCAAAAACTTATATCAAAAGTATCAAAAGATCATAAATTCTCAAATCAAGGCAAAATATATCATCCCTTGGAATGAAGGACTGCGGTAAAGAGTTATCTGAACCGGAAGAGCCACTATCTCCCTCTTTCCCTCCTCAGTGGGGTAAGGGGAGGGATATCCGGCAACAACCGGCAATTTCCGATTAAGCGCTCTTTACGCTACGCTTTTTGCTGGATTATCTTTGCTTTTGTATTTTTTTTCAACTGCCTGATTTTAACGTAAATGAATTGAAAAAAAATGCAGTTTTTCCACGCGGGCATAATCCTTTTAGCGTTACAGTTGCTGTTTTAAGAGTTAGGACGTATTTGATATCCTCAAATCCTACTGGATTATCGTGAAAATGATCTTAAAAAAATGCCCTGAATAACCTGCTTGATGTCAGCAAGGTATTGCTGCCCTTTAAAGTGCATAGAAAGACTCTTTTTACAAGATACTATTACTACGCAGATAAGTAAGTTTCTCTATTATTATTTACGCAGATAAGTAAGTTTCTCTATTACTTACGTATAAGTTAATATGTTCAAAAGATGATAAAGCAGGCTAAATCTGGAATGAGAACCATACGACAACTGACTCTAGAGAGCTGCTATTGACGTAAATTACACCGGTTCGTGTAAGTAGTAAAGCAAAGTAACTTGTATTGTAACACAATTGACAGAACCGAATTTCCCTCAATTTTGGTAGTTTCATGAAAAATCTGTTTTGTAAACATCGTACGCGTTTGGAATGCGATGGAGGCCGCGGCGGCCTCCGTGAAATTTTAAATCCTAAAACTGTCAAAGACAAAGATAAATAACATTGACATTGATGGCCACAGATAAGTTTCGTAATATGTACACAGACACAGAGTAAAAATTCAAGGAAAATATTAAATTTTCTTACTAATTAAGGTAGTAATGTAAGGCATGCTAAGAAAAACATGATTTAATAATACTTGTACTCATAACATTACAGAAATGGTTGAAAATTCATTTTATTTAAATTATCGTTATGGTCGAAGACGGAACAGTCACTATTATCGAAAACAAAACGTCACATAGTTATGTGTCCCCCAGCTAGGTGATGAAAATGATGGTGAAACGCATTTTTATTTAGGGGCTGGTTTAGGGGTTCTTTTAAGCTAATAGTTCTATACTAAGGTGGTAGTTTAGGGGATGTTGGTGAAAATGGGCATCATTGTAATAAAATCTGTTTTGTAAACATCGTACGCATTCGGAGGCCGCGGCCGCCATGTTTTGTTTCCTACCAGTTCTGCTGAGCCACCCTTCAAACGCGGTGGAGTGAAGAGGTGTAAAAGATACGGTGCTATCTCGTGTTTTAGTTTAGCAGCAGGCTGCTTGCGGCCCTCCGAACAAAATCAGATTGCATTACGATAATGCACGATTAGACTGATGTATTGACTATGACTTTTTTAATTGCTGGCGGACCTTTATGATTATCTAGCCTGATGTTATAAGACGATGTGGTCTAAATTTTGTTCAGGCTAACCTTGAATAATCTAAGCTTTCAATTCAGCTTCATCGCATGGTGAAAGGGCATTTTGCGATTGTTGGCGAAGTAGCACCCTTAAGTAGAAATTCTGTCACCAAACACCTAGCAGTTCTTGGGAGCCAGTAAAATAACAAGCAAATAAGACTTAAAAAGTGTGTATCTCATTCGCCCGGGTGCAGTGCAGTTCGTCACTTCACTTATGAGTTTTGACTAATTGCATCTGTTACAGGCAGAGTTTACCACTTAACATCATGTAGGTCTTGCGCTTGCTCCGCCACAATCTTTCCACTTAACGGTGGTTATAGCTATTCAGGCGGGCATTCGTAATATGCTTGACCACCATGCAGAAAATGATGTACCAAATTGAAGGTAAATGTTCGAAATTGTTTCAAAATGGTGCTGGAAAGCAAGCACTGGAATATTTTAACTCAAACTCGTTGTATTCTTTCCGTTTCGCCTTGCTTAGCCCTTATTAAAACATTGGGAGCTATGCTCCGCAACTTAAAAATCCTCGTTTGTTTTCATATAGTTACATACACTAAATTATTCCAGACATTTCTGAACGCAGACACATAAAATAAAATATATTTTTAATGGCAACACCCTTCCAAGATATAACAATTGTCATTGTCATTCAACGTCAAAGGTTGGTGATAAGATTTTTAGCACAAAAGCCGTTGTTTACGTTTTGTATTATGTATAATGCTAGAAAAGAATCAGGTACGTAGATTTGAGTCCCCAAAAAGGAAATTAGAATATTAACTAAATTATATTATCCAAGTGCAAGATTGGTGCAAAATTGTACATATTACGTATGTGCGTTTAATTACATACCTCTTTATGTGTGTGTATATGGCATGGTGCCCTACGGCATTGGTGGACCAAGCGGGCATTCGCAATAATTTATTCTAATAAAAAATCTGTCGCCAATCACTTAACGTAGCGTTACGGCCGCTGCCCTTCAGAGGCATTCTCTCTAGATTGACCTTAAAAACATCTTCGACCACATCATCACTTACCATCACGTGAGATAGGAGTCAAATGTTAGCCTATTACATAGTAATTAAACAACTGTAACCGATTTAAATCACGGTGACTGTCACCACGTGACCACGATCACTGCAATATGTTTGAAACGTCGGGACAAAAATAATGATAAATATACGCGATTCAAACCGTTTACAGTTGTTTAATTTCTTTTCTTTTTTTTATGCCTGACAGGTAAGCCTTTGACCACTATCTCACCTGATGGTAAGTGATGATGTGGTCGAAGATGTTGTACAGGCTAACCTAGAATTACTGGCTCTCAAGGACAGCTGCCGGAACACACCGTTAGGTGCTTGGCGACAGATTTTCTACTTGAGGGTGGTAGCTAGCCAGGCGGGCATTCGCAAAGTAACCTACTAAATAATAATCACTAATATCTAAGATAACATTATGCTAGCCTATAAGCTATACATTTTGAAACAATTATGTGTTGTAATCATAGAGTTATCTATCTCTTTCAAACACTATACAAAAGAAAGAGTATCATCATGACGCAGCTAAGGTATTTGATAAATGTGAGGCAGCTCAAATCTCTTCTATCTAATGTAGGAACGCGTTCAGAGATTCCTCAATGAAACGGTTACGTCATTTTATACCTTCTTTGTCGCAAATAAGAACCAATTTTATTTTACAGATTTTTTAAATCCCCTATGCACCCTGTCTACTTAGAATGTCACCCCTCTTTTTTTCCCTTGGGTATCGTAAGAGGCGACTAAGGGAAAAATACCCGAAAATGAGAAGCAGCGTCTTCTAAACAACTGGCAACTTCTACTGCGATTCTCAAGACAATTGAAGTATGTAAGTAAGTAAACTATGTGTATTGTGGCATCCCTCCAAGGGCGGAGACTTTGTTCAACGTTCGACAATCTGGGTGAAGTGTTGATGATGATGAGTCCCCGACGCAAACAGAGTTGTTTTTTGAGTTAACGTGCATCTGGTGGCATTGTAGTTTAAGTGTCAAAACATTTTTTTTTTGTATATTTTACAACACGACTGCGCCAAGAAGGAGTGCTATGTTTTCAGGGTTCATGTATGTATGTATGTTTGTGAGTTTCTTTACTCCACCATAGCTCCTATACGGCTTAACCGATTTTAATGTATGATATATCGATTTTCTTGTTTTTTTTGATAGCGCAAGTGATACAAGGTATAGAAGAAAATAAGTAAAAAAAACTGGTGGATTTTCAACGCTGTAATGGGAAATAAAAAAAAACCAAACCCATCAAGTGGCGTATCAAAATGAAGGGCTTTCAAAAATAATTCCACAAATATATATAACTTGCAGTTTTAATTTCAATAGAACGATAAAATGTTTAACAAAACTTAATATTTTGCAGTTGGTTTTTTACTTTTTTAAATTAATATATTCTTGTTTTACTTAATGTGATTCTGTGTCTATGGCAAAAAAGCAAGTATACCTAAGTTTTTTTTTTATGTCGATTAACTACTGCTTTTAATAATAATATATTTGAATTTTGAAGACTATCATTTACATTTCTTATTAAATATTGTATATATAAATATAAGCAATTGAAATATTGTATAATAATTTTGCAAATCAACGGGGCAGTGCTGCCAGCATGCTGGGCACGCTGCCAACTGGTAGTGGGCTGCAGCATTTGGACTGCCTGTGAGTCTGTAATGACGATGGGTTGTCTGAATGCTGTCTAAAAATTCGTAGTTTTTTTTATTGCTTATATGCTAGCCTTCGACCACTATCTCACCTGATGGTAAGTGATGTATGGTCGAAGATGTTGTTCAGGCTAACTTAGAATTACTGGCTCCCAGGGACAGCTGCCGGAACACGCCGTTAGGTGTTTGGCAATAGATTTTCTACTTGAGGGTGGTAGCTAGCCAGGCGGGCATTCTCAAAATACCCTACCACCATGACTAAATGTGTTAACAAAGGCGTCCTTTTGTTAAAAATAATAAAAGTAATTGAAATTGTACCTGGTGTATATTTTTTCATATTTTAGGCAATAAAGTTCAAAAATATTGAATGATATTCGTTTAATGTCACGAATTGTATGATCACGTACCAGACCAAATAGGTTTACGTCATATGTAAGCAAAAAATCTATGCCAAGTTTCTGTCACTGTCGCGTTTTTTTAAACCTTCAGTAGTGCTTATATAACTTTTACTATTTGTTTTCTAATAAAGCAAAATTTGATCCTGAAGACACATGCTTGCTTATGTTGATTGTCATTTGCGACACTATCTCAAGAGCCGTGTACATCTCTCTTTATCACTCTGTAGAGAGTAATGCACGGCTCAGAGAATCTTCAATGAAAAGGGTTGGCGCGGGAAAATGGATCGCAATCTTTGCATTCTTATCGGATTATGTTGTTTTGTTTTTTATCTATAAGATTCATGTACTTTGTAACCTCAAACAAGTTCCCGCACGTGGCTTCGTTTGTATATTCAGGTTGTACTGTATCGACGGAACTAAACGGAATTAGAAAAGAAGGTGACCTACAGACGTGTATTTCATTATCTGAAAAAGCTGTGATAAAATATCGTGACTAACACATTAGAATGTATCAGCCAGATTTAATAATTACCACAGCCTCCCACGGTTAGTCTCACACGGACTGGAATTTGGGATATAATTAATGACATTAAATTGTTGTTATTATCTGTAATACGCATGGATTAAAGGGTGGTTTGCTTTAATCTCCTCGCTTGGCAGACGTGTGGGGATAACCTTGTCAGATAGCAGTTCCTCAGAAGATATTGGTGACCACTTTTAGATTTTATCCTTGGTCACATCTTACGATACCCGCGGGAAGAGATGGTTCTCCTTCCTCATCTCTTATTGACATTCTAGCCCGGCACCTCACGGGAAGAACCACATTTTAGTGGTATATTTTTCTGTATTAACATAATGATTGGTTAGGAGTTTGGTTATTTATTTTACCAACACGTTGTATATTATGATATGAATAATATGAGGTTAAGATGAGTTTTAAAGAACAAGGGTTGGCACAAGGTAATTTATCTAAATATTTGCATTACGGTTGAACTTACAAACTTAAGAGGTTATGTATTGTTTTTGATTTATTTATGAGTACTTAGGGTTACTTATAATAAACATAAAATAACCTAACAAACTCAATGTAAAATATAATTATTAACTGCAGCTATGTCATGGTGTCATTGCATATGTCAATGCCGATATGTCTTAAAATACCCATTCAGCCAAAGGTATTTCATCTGAAAAATTATGAGCCTATAGCCATCTAACGGGCAACACAGTTCCATATGTTATTGAGTATCTGACCGTAAATATATAACCACGCCTATATATCCCGCAAGACATGTTTTAGCACCATAAATGTATTGTACATATATATAGTTATACTGTACCATAAATAAATAAATAATAGGTGAAGCTCACAGTCACAGATGTTAGGACTAGCAGAAGTCAACCCTAAGAGGTTGTTACATTTTACCAATAACCCTGTATATTGTCTAAACCTGTATTTATTAAAACTAACACACTTTAAGGTTTTAAATATACTTTCATTGTATTGTGATTACTAACGACTGGGTTTTGCTACTTGATAAAATATTTTTTATTTTAGGTAGGTATAGTACCTAGTCCCAAATTGACGTTCAACCCCCGGACCACGAAGTTCGAAAATGACGCTTTAACACTACTTTCAAACAACGAGTCAATCTAATGGAGTATTTAATTTTGTAAACTCCAATATTGCAGTAATATCGAACAATTTCAAAGTCCTATACTCTTGCTTCTAATAATCTGTCAAGTGGCAGCCCTAACAGCAACTTGCACACAAAGCTCTGTCACTATAATTACTCTGCTTTTGGATTTCATGTTCCAATACTCGGATACAAACCGCTACATTCAGTGAATACCAAGCTATTTGGTTACGTAAACGTAGATTCCTGCATAACAACTGACTTGGGAAGCTGTATAATTTTCGCTACCAGTTGGCTGATAAGTTCTGTTGATCGTTATGCGAAATGCAAAAAACCTCAATCAACCATTGAAATAAGGAATCATAACAAATATTAAAAGAAAAATGATTTCTTACTTTTCTTTGAGATTATCGGTCGTGCGTTTGAAGTGTCAAGACCTGAGGATGGTTCGTGTAGAAGCAAAACGCGTCAATTGTTCTTCTGGTTTTGCTGCGTGGCGTTTGTGACGTTACGTTGGCTTAACAGGAAGATTAGGCAGAATTGTCACTAGATACATTTTTAATTGTCTTTCTAATATATTAATTAATCAATTTTCATAAAATATTTTAAAGTATTTGTTATTATTAAATACGGATTTCCGCAAAGTAACGCCTGAATCTATTCATTACTGATATATGTATGAAATAGTCATAAGGGGATGAAGCGATACCTAAAGATAATTTAACAAATCACAGTAATATCTAAAACAGATATATTTTTAAATTACCTGTTAAACTTGCTCACTACATATACAGTACAAGGCCGTAAAGTTTCCAGGTTAAGAGTAATTTATAATAAAGGTTAATTTATTTATTTATTGCAGACACGTTAGCTTCTGACCAATATCTCACCTGATGGTAAGTGATGATGTGGTCTAAGATGTTGTTCAGGCTAACCTAGAGTTACTGGCTCTCAAGGACAGCTGCTGGAACACACTGTTATGTGCTTGGACAGGTTTTCTGCTTAAGGGATAACAGCTAGCCAGGCGGGGATTCACAAATGCTATAACGACTGCCATCCTAAGACGAAAAACCGGGTCTGAGAGCTGAACGTGCCCTCCAAAGCACGGAAGCGCTGAATAGTAGTGCCACTAGCGGTCACTAGGTTCGTCGTTCTTAACCGTTTTCTTAATCAATAAATAAACTACGCTACGAGCGCTTCAAAAACTCATCCAATCCATATATTCTCAGTAGGGCACAATGGCACTTGTGACGAAATGCATCTGTCATAGGCAGATTTTACTGCACGTATCACGCGGAGCCGATATCGTCCATTTATAAATTAAATTAAATTGTTATATCTTTCTATGATGCGCATGGATTAACACTAAGTGGACCTCTGGCTTGTTCCGTAATCTACACACACAAAAAAAGGATATATTTTACCGACCCCTCGTGAGTAGAGCAAGGGTAAGAATTTGATTATTAAGTGACGTTAAAGCACTTAATAATCAATTCTTTAACTAACATAACATTAAAGCAATTTAATCCAGAAAGTCACGATTATATAATCAAAACATAAACTAACGAATGGTAAAGCAGTAACTAGAATGAGAAAAATACCTTTGTTTTGTATAAAAACTCAGATAAACAACTTTTAACTCCTGTTTTAATTAGTCCGAAGACTTTGTTTATCTCTAAACCCAGTTTGTTTGTTCTCCTTCGGTAATAAAAAATTAGTTATTTTCAAGTAGAGCTCTGTTTTTGTTAGTTTGGCTTGATTTTAAATTTGACTTTTTAAAGCTGCCTATATGAGTTGATTTTGAGATATCGTTAAAAGTAGGATGCGCCAAATTGACAGCCAACCATGTGTTGACGCTTTAGTGGGGTCTAATATATTTGTATGTATTTGATTTTGCAAGGTGTGTGGGCCCTATAATAATAGGGCCCACACACCTTGCAAAATCAAATGCGATCTGAACGGTAAAGTCAAACATCCGCAATTAATCGTACTGTGTGTATGGGTGATTGATGAGCCTAAAACAATTTTTCAAATCTGTGCAGTCATATGGTGTAGAATCATAAATACAATTGGAGGAACTGTATCGATCAATCGAATCGTGTCTGCCGGCCGGCCGTCAGTGTCATCTTGATCGTGCACTGAATAGTTGTGTCTTACACGCAGTTTTGATACAAAAATATAAACATATTTAATATTACGTTATAAAACTATCAAGTTTTTTGTTATACTTTTTTTGTGTTATTAGATAAAATTGTATTAGATATGTTATTATTGTGATTTAAAAAGCTCGAGGTCCACCTGATATTAAGCAGATTAACCTCTGCCTATTACACATGCATTTCGTCAGAAGTCACGAAGTGATTACAATTTTTAACTAAATTAATTATAATGTTGTTATAACTACCCCGTGGAGTGCCAGGTTAGAATGGCACCTCCCCATATCATCCCGTGGGTGTCGTAAGAGACGACTAAGGAAAGAATACTTGAAGGTGGGCAGCAGCGCCTTCTAAAGAACTGCCAACTTACACTGCGATCCCCAAGCCAAATGCCAAGCATGGGGATTATGGCAAATACCCTCTCAATAAGGGAGGCTGTGTTCAGCAGTGGACGATCTGGCTGATACAGTATGACATAATATTGATGTCCATCGTTGTCGTTTATATGATATATTAATTAATATATGATATATTATTCCTAGGGGCGCACGTTAAGCCAATAACAGTTAATGCATCGTCCGTTGAAGCCCTCGTGAAACAAAATTAAGATCGTTCTCGATCCGTCGTATAGCGTCTAGGATGGATGGAAACTGCAGCTTTGAACGGAACCGTCCATCGTATTCGACGGTTATATTATAGTTTTTTTATGCGATTGTGACCGAAGCACGAGAACCACCCGATGTTAAATGGTAACCCTTAGATGCATTTCGTCACAAGCGATGAACTGCACTGCACCCATAACCCTATGACATACAGTTGTTAAGTCTCTTGTGTCTTAATATTTTTAAGTTTGCAATAACGCATGCTCTGCGGTTTTTAGTACAACGTAAGTTGAACTATAGATGTCGCTCCATCCCAATACGATGGTTAAAGAACGATAGGATTAGAGACTCAATTGGATTAGAGCATATCACGGCTTAAGGGGTGGATGGACGCGGGTTCAAATCCCGCACATGACTTTAATTTTTCCCCTCGTAAATTTGTAATTTATCATGTGTCTGTTATTTATTGGCTCTCAAGGACTGCTTGCCGGAACACACTGTTAGGGCTTGGTTAGTTGTAGTTATAAGGTACTATTTGTGTTATAAAAAAACTAATATTTTATATTATATATTGCAACCATTTACACGTGAGACAAGAGTAGGAAAAAGATAATGTTCTCAGAGATATGCTCGTATTATAAAAAGGAAAAATTTCTTACAGCTATTTACCCCATATTTCTACCAGAGTAATAGGTACTGATTTAAGAAGAGATCTTACAAATAAAATCTCAAGAGCATCATACGTTAAAAGGGCAATATATCAACGCCCACGATTTAGAAGTATTGGGATAAACGCTTACACGACAGTATAAGGCCACGAGTTGAGAAAAACGCTATGAGCGTGCGCGTATTAGTTTTAAACGCCACAAGCGCCAACATATCAACCAACACAGCATATCGCACAAGATAGCCCTACAAAGTCGAACTTCAGTAGTAGAGAATACACACTTTGCTGTCCATTCTCATATACCAGGCACTTAATATATGCAAGGATAAACTTTATGTGTAGGAAACTTGTTGTGACTTATCAAAGGAACACCACTTTATTCAGAGGCTAACCGGTCTGGTTAGCCTCTGAATTGGTTAGGTCCAAGAAAACCTTGAAAGAGAGCTATTGAATACACAATTACCATGTCATCTAGTTTTGGGCATATTCGCAAATACTTTTTATAAGCAATTGGGTGTAACTTAAAAACTACTTAAGAAATGATGGTGAAATTTCATTGCGACTAACTAAGAGTTCAAGAAAATAATCATGAAGATTGGATGACCCTGTAGAATATTAGGTGTGGTCATAAAATTAATAATTTACACTTCGACTTAAGGTCTTGTTTCTTATTTATGTAAATCTGTGAATAAATTAGCAAATGTCCTATTTTAATAAAAATAAACATATTATTTAGTTATTAATTTAATTAATTGGAACACTGACCATTATGTGGAATGGAAGATATATTATATTATTTATTATAGATATATATACATATACAGCAGTGGGTCAGTTACAGGTCTTCACGGATATAAACAATTTAGATAAAAAAATGAAAATAGTGTGAACTAAACTTAAGCTTTTTCATGTACTTGATAAATGTTATTTCTAAATATTACACAATAAGCCAAAAAATCCTGACTAACAACTATCTAGCTGATCCATTGCTCGTACATAAGAGATCTTTATATCGATGTTTACTTAGTATATTAATGTTTTTCCTATGATTAAAATCAGATAATGGAACATTTATTAGCATGTTAAATTGTACGAGTTTAGTCGGGGTATTAAGTCTAACTTTACACTTAAGTTTGGGACAATCAACTGAACCTGCTACTATTTTTATTAGACATATGTAAGATCAGCAGTTTTACTTCCTATAGAAAGAGGAGGCAGATTAAAGTTTTTTCAGATATTGAATGAGCTACTTAATTAATATTAAAAGTTGCAATAATTACACGGTGCTTAAGTGGCTTTCAAATTAATGTGCAGGAAATACTCTAAACAGTAAGTAATATTAAGCCAACGCTTCTACCTACAATGGAAATGGAATGGCTGCAATATATTAAATGTAGCTACGACGTAGCTCCATCGTCTACGTTTGGGCTACGTCGTAGAGCTGTAATGTAATTCGGTATGCTTGAAATTAATACCTAAAACCGGCCAAGTGCGAATTAGACTCGCTCGCTTGGAGTTCCGTAGCAAAATAAATTATATTTGTTGTATTTATTTACTGAAAATGCGTTGTTTTTCATGAAGATAGTTATACTTGGCGTGAGTTAGATTTAAATTGGCCATTTTTTGTATTCCGTACCTAAAGGGCAAAATGGAGCCTTATAAATGAGACTCCGTTGTATGTCTGTCTATCCATTTGTCAGGGTTCTACTGTTCGTAAACCAAATTAATAACAAATCTGTTTTTTTTTTTAAATATTTTGTGTAGAACGTAAACTTAAAGCATGCATATGAGTACCAAACTACCAATTGGCAGCAAACTCAGCACGCTGGCTACGGATTGATATGCTTATTCGTTGAGCCAAATAGGTTCTAGGATTTAGATCATGCATCGCATCAACAAAGCGCTTTGATAAATTTTGCAACATAAGATGAGCTCGCGGCCCCCACTGACCCAATGCCTCTCAGCAAACGGCTCATTTGTGTAATCGCTTTTTGAAGCGCTTATAGCGAAGTTTAACAAGGCATTCTTTAAGCAACGTCACGTTTATCCTACATTTGTTTCATATACATAAGACAGCGTTAAAGTGGCATCGTACGTAGACTCCCACACTAAGGGATGTTCTTACTTCCATGGAACCAGAGTGATACTATCGAGTCTTTTATCATCGTCACGAATTAGACCATTCGGTTCGAGAATAGCTGCAACATTGGCGCTGATATATACCCGGAGGATGATTTAGAGATAGCTCTTCGAGAGCAAGAAAAGACACGATGACCAAGTTGATCAACTGTTTGTCAATCAACTTGAGTTTCTTGCCCGTTCTTCTCGCAGTGGCTATATATATTTTTTTTGCTGAACGAGGCAGTATAATGTAGAATATTTCAATAATAACATTTGTAGATGACCGTCATAAGAGCGTGGTAGACGCCTAAATTGAAGAAATGATTTTGACTTTGAGTTTGACCTTAAAAAACCTTTAAAGAGTCACGCTCACCCTACCCTCGGCCAATTCTTATTATTGTTGTCTTACCTAATCTTTCTGCTTTAATTTTGTATTATTATAAGCTAGACCGTTTGCAGTAAAAAGTAATTTGTAAAATTTTAAGCGCCCATCTTGAAAAGCCTTTGCCTTTCTAAAGTTAGAACAGACAGCGTGATGGATAGTGGAGGCTTAGTTTAGGAACCCATTTTTTCAGACAAAACCCTAAAAATTGCAATTTTAATGTAGTCCGCTTCTTACAAGTTACTTCTCTACAAGTGTGCGGGAAACATTTTACTCAGTAACTTTGAGCTAAGGCGCAACGGCTAAAGTGGAATGGCAAAATTAAACGACGCGCGCTACGACGTAGCTGCAACGTCTACGTTTTGCACTACGTCGTAGAGCTGTAATGTGATTCGGTCTGCCTCTTGCAATTATTAAATAATAATAATAATAATAATAATATTTTTTTTTTTTTTATTTAATAATAATAATATTTTTTTCCTTCACCAATAGTTCTTACTTGCTAAACTAATAATAGTACATAACGCAGCTTCTTATCTTAAGAACAGTGATGGGAAGGAACAGGATTCCAAACTAGGTAGATCCTGTGCTATGGAAATCCTGGCCCTCACCTCGAACCTAAGAAATAGAATTATATAATCTACGAAATAGCTTCTAAAAATAACAAATAATACAGTCCCTATATAATATACTATAACAGTCCTTACATGTAACACGCCGTAAAATGATAACATTTATTTCTTACCACACGTCTCAAAACTCAAACGATGCAGAAGTTTTTCCGACCATGTTTCAAAGTTGGGAATAATAAAGTGTTAAGTGTACAACTGCCCCATGGGGTGCCAGAGTATCACCCCCCCACTGTTACCTGCGGGTGTCGTAAAAAGCGACTAAAAGTGAAATACCGGATGGTGGGCAACAGCGCACAGCGCAATTCAGAATAAATCTATAATTCCTTAAACTGCGACCTAGCGAATAAGATATCTTAAGCTGTGATCTCCAAGACGCCTGCCAAGCAAATGTGAACTGCTAGGGTCACTTGCACTATCGAGAGGCATCTAATGATATCTCATAAATAAAAATCGATTAAGCCGCTTAGAAGATATGGTGGGATAAAGAAACTAACAAACATACATAACATGAACCCTGAAAACATAACGCTCCCTTTTTTGGAGATGCGTGTAAAAAGGAAATGATCTTACGAGGAAATGTGCGCAGTAGGTGAGTACTCTAACCATACTCGTTTCCATTACACGGATCGTACAATAAATAGCTTGACGTTTTATAGATTTTATAGCATATACTTACTACTTAGCCTTAATTTTCAAAAATATTAGGACGTGAAGGACTGTTTATTTCATTTGTTTCGATGAAGAAAGAAAGCAAAAGCCCACTAATTACAAACAAAACCTTTTATAAAAGCAAACTAAACAATTGAAAGCGTCCGTCACTTATGAACCGGAAATGAGTCTGCCGCCGCAAGATGGCGTCTCTTCCGGGTCGAGTCGTTAACGAACTTATTATTATCTGGCTTTCAGATTGTTGCCTATTAAAAATAATAAGTTATTGCGATAGCTGTTCTTTTATATGTTTGTTCTCGTAAATACCAGTCTTATATCAAGTTTGGTTTAAATTATGTAGAAGTTATAGTTTTTGGTTGAGAAATGAGTTTTGTTGGGGGCTGTTTGAGTATTGTACTTGATCACCTAATTCGGATATTCGGGAAAGATTTTTTACCATAGCTTATATGTTGTTTTAACACTTATTGAATTACTAGCTTACCGGGCGCGGCTCCGCCCGCACGTATGTCGGTTATCGCGCAAAAACATTAACCTCTTTTTGCGCAGTTGGATAAAAACTATCCTATGTTTTTTCCCGGGTCTCAAATTATATTATATATTTCATTCAAATCGGTCCAGTAGTTTTGGCGTGAAAGCGTAACAGACACACAGAGTTACTTTCGCATTTATAATATTAGTACTGATGTATTTTTACGCCGATATGTCTTAATTAACAAAATACTACGAACTATGTGCGTGTTGCACATAGTTAATATTTTTATGTTAGCAATAACGCATGCTCTGCGGATTACATTACGAAATTATAAATTTACGAGAGGTAAAATGTAAGTGATGTGCGGCATTCGAATCCGCGTCCATCATTAGTGAGTTATGGACTTATTGTCATGTTAGCTCAATTGGATTAGAGTATACCCCGGCTAAAGGGGTGGATGGACGCGGGTTCAAATCCCGCACATGACTAAAATTTTTCCTCTCGTAAATTTTTAATTTTGTAATGTAATCCGCAGAGCATGCGTTATTGCAAACATAAAAATATTAAAATTATAGGGTTGCGTCATCATTTACAAGTTCAAAGCTAATTGTAAAATTTGTCTTGTTTGTAGTACAACGTAAGTTGAACTATAGATATCGCTCCATCCCAATACCATGGTTAAATAGAACGATAGGAAAGAAATGAGTGATGGACTCATTGCCATGTTAGCTCAATTGGATTATACCATACCCCGGCTAAAGGGGTGGATGGACGCGGGTTCGAATCCCGCACATGACTAAAATTCTTCCTATTGGTAAATTTGTAATTTTGTAATATTTTAGTTGTTTAGCAATATAACTATTATCGAACAATAACTCGAACGATATCTCAAAAGAATTCGCAACAAATACGGCTATCGAAACCGCAAGAATCATTTGAAGCACGCGTTCCAAAACTTCAATTAATTTTCCATCGACTTGAACCTCCGACAAATATTTCTAAATTGTTTCATAATATTTCTAAAATGCTGTGTAGTTCACGGCTGAATATAAGAGCTTTTTATGAACAAAAAGCGAACCTTTGCGTTTTATTATGTTATGGAGTGTGGAAATGGACCAATCCCTCACCTGACGGTAAGCGACGCCTGTCCGTTACAGCTGCAGTGATACAATTCACCATCCACATTATACATGATACTATATTGAACTCTTTGCTCCGAAAAAATAGTACTTATATCACGTTTGCACGGCAATTTCGATTAAGATGATAATTTATGTCGTAAAAAAAATTTTTACCAAAAAATGGAACCAACTTTAACACCCAAAAGTGTTAAAGTTGGTTCCATTTTTTAACTTGTTGAAGTCGGTACTATGATAGTTCAAAAGTACCTAGTATCTGGTACCGACTTCGACAAGTTATTTCACACTTCTGGGTGTTTTGAATTCAGTTCCATTATTTGGTCAAAAAAATGTACTCTTTTTAGTGACCCTTGCTACTTACAGGATTGTCATTCATTGTCAACGACTATACCATCAAGATAGGTAGATATTTTTCAGTTTGGTTAAATTTTATCAAAAACGGCTGGACCGGTTTTGATAAAATTTAAATGGGACCAAACGACAAACATCTATTTTCAAACTTAAAAAAAATACAGGCGATTTGAGAACTTCATACTTTATTAAGTCGGTTAAAAAGCGACAAGAGTAAAGAATGCAGCTATGTTCCTTACGATCTTATCACCCCAATTACAACAGAGGTAGCAGGTATTGTACACACCACAGAAAAAAAGAAAATAGTATTTTATATCTCTATGGTACACACCAACGGCAACATATACTGAACAAACGTTGGAACCTTAACCCAAATAAGGATGCCAGAAAATTAAAAAAAAACATACGATTCTTCTTCTAACACTACTGCCAATGTCAAAGTCAAAATTATTTATGAAATTTAGGCATCTACGAGGCTCGTAAGAAGGTTAATAACAAATTTTAATACCAAAATAATCTACATTTTACTGTTACGTCCAGCAAAAATCCTGAGCTATAAAGTTAACTAAAAGCTAAACATTAACAATAGGTATATAATAAGAGAAACAAATAATATAATTATTTGGTTCTCCTTTTTAGGCTTCCGTACCCTTCGTGCGCGAGTCTGGCTCGCACTTGGCCGATTCTTTCTTTTTAAATAATTCTAATTCTAAGTTAAGCTTGTTAACACCTTCAACCACATCATCACTGACCATCAGGTGGGATTGTGAACAAAGGCTTACCAATCAACAATAAAAAAAAACCTGAAACACGCGTAGCGTAGCTTGCTCAGTCGTTCTTGACCGATCAACAAAGTAAAGCAACGCCAGCTGCGGTTATGACTTGGATAAGAGACAACTGGTTGCATTATTATTTACTACTGAGCGTGCACGTGCTTCGGAGGGCACGTTAAGCCGTCGGTCTCGGTTGTTATCTTAGGATGGCAGTCGTTATAACATAGTGTAGGTAGGTAGGGCATTTTGTGAATGCCCGCCTAGCTAACAACCATCCTCAGTTAGAAATTTTGTCATCAAGCTCCTAACACTGTACCAACAGCTCTTTGAGAGCCAGTAATTCAAGGTTAGCCTGAACAACATCTTCGACCACATCATCACTTACCGTAAGGTTAGATAGTGTTCATAAACTGCAAAAAATAATCATACTACCATATATATTGTATATATATATTTCGTATTCCTATATTAATTTTAGTGTCGACTTTATAACGATTTTGTGACTGCTAAAATATTTACTGTCACTGCTATACATTTTTTGGTGTATACAGTAAATTCGGTAGATAACGTCAGTAGGCCGAGCGTGACATTACAATTTACGTGCTCGTAAACGTCCGTCCATGATTTGTTGTGGATGACTGTGAGGACACAGTGTAAATTTACTAAGCAGTTGAGAAACTTTTAAATAGCGATTTAAATTTGTTAAGCTCTTTGGGCCGCCGCGCCGTGCTGACATGTATATGTCTACAGACAAGCTATGTGAGTGTTTTTAGTGGTAGATTGGTTAGTAGAATAAACTGACAAACAATCTGAGAAACATAAAATACCTATATTAATGTCTACACTACTTAAGATCATTTGTGAATGAATTCGTCTGCCAACGAACCTAGCTGATTGTTAAGAACATTTAATGATCTGTAGAGAAAACAATTTAATATTGTCTATGCTATTTCATAGATGTAATATCTTCACTCTTTTTTCTCTGTCTTGTCAAGATCCTACAATAAAAGTGTCCACACGTAATTTTGAATTTAATTTATAAAAACCGCAACAACCCAAGTTTTACACTTTTACATGGTCCTTCGAGCCTTAAAACTAAAAGCCAGCGACTACGCGTAAAATTTGGTGGTGTTACACAGCAGGATCGCCAATCTGCAAGAAATACTGCGAGCCAACTCGTGGTCGGCGACTGCGGACAGACACAATTTTGTGGTTTGTTTGCCCGACACGACGCATCGCATCAGATCGGCGGTTACCAGGTGACAATTTCAGTGGTACACAACAATTATACTGCATTAAGATCATCAAGATCATCATCATCATTGTCGGCGATTATCGAACGCCATTTTGTTCGACCGACACAATTCCATTCCACACAGCACGTCAAAGGATTCAAGCCAATCAAAGCAAGTCAAGCAAGTTCATTCAACTCCACTACGACCCGTAAGTTTGTTCTAAATAGCACACTTCATTTGCAACTTGCAACAAAAAACGGCGGATTTAAACTTCGCGCGATTGATCAAGGGCGAAACAACGGACCAATAGCGGACATCAGCGAAGTCCTTAAAATCGTATCGGCCAATCGGTGCGCAAGATTCACGAGCGCCCAATAAAGGATAGCGTCAAAGATTGAACAACAAAGTAGGTCACGGACAGCGAACACTCCGATAAGGTCTTGCTTGACTCTTGTCATCCATCTTTTTCATGTTGCAATTTGCTTAAATTCAAGATAACATAAAAGTTTCTATAATAATTGTAAGCCAAAAGTTGCGTGTGTGTAGCGAGTACAATGAGCGAAGAAGAAATAAAGCGTCTCGTCACAAGACGAGGTGCTCTCAAGGGAAACCTAACTCGCACGCACGGGAGAATTAAAAGCGGTTATCTTGACGAGGCGTCATTAGAAATGACAACCCTGCTTGAAGAAAAAACTTTAGCAAGCTATGGTGAGTACGACACCATTAATATGGATTTAGCAGAATTAGCCGAAGACCCGACTCATACTGAAACCTGCTATTTAGAATGTATTGCTGCTTTGCGCGCGCGCCTAGCGGAACTGGCAAAAAAAGGATGCGCCAACCCATCTGCTTCAAGTTCAGCTACGAAATTAAAACTTCCTCAAGTAGACATGCCGACTTTCGACGGGAAATACACAGAATTCAACCCATTCAGTGAAATGTTTAGTGCGTTTATCGATAAGAACAACAGCCTGAGTGATATACAAAAGTTTTTTTACCTGCGTAGTTTCCTTAGGGGCGAGGCATATGATCTAGTTAAAAATCTACCTGTAATAGCGTCTAGTTATAAGGAAGCCATAAAACTATTGTCAGATAGGTATGATAAAAAACATAGAATAGTTCATGAGCATATATCAACATTGTTAGACTTGCCTTCCCTCAACAAAGCCAGCACTGCCTCTCTAAGGGCTTTCATTTCATCTGTCAAACAGTGCTTAGCAGCACTCAAAAACCTTGGGGAGCCAATAAACAAATGGGACAGTATACTTGTATGCATATTAACTAGAAAATTAGATGCTGCTACTCGCAATGCATATCATCTTGCACTAGCCCAACCGCAGCCGATACTAACCACTAATACCGCTCTCATACAATTTTTAGAAGCTAGAGCAATGGCTCTAGAGTGTGATGAGTCTTCACGGTCAATCTACACATCGGGTAAGGTTTCTGCGGTGGTCAGCAACAGCATGAAGGACTGCATCTTCTGTGGTAAGTCACACAAATTATATACTTGCCCTAGTTTTGTGCTAGCCTCTGTAAAAGAAAGGTTGAAATTTATTAATAACAGAAAACTCTGTAAAATTTGCTTAAACTCCCATGCAAGTAAATGCAAATTTCACCTTAAATGTCAAACCTGCAAGTCTACTGCACACAACAGTCTCCTGCATAGCAGTGAGCAAACAAAACATGCCACGGAACCTGGCATTAGCTCAAATGTAACAAATACAAGTACAAGTGAGAGCACAAAAACTCAAGTTCTTTTGCCTACTGCGAAGGTCAAAATTATCTCACAAACAGGCAAGGAAATTATAGTCAAAGCATTACTTGACTCAGCTAGCCAATCATCGTTCATAACCTCTAGTGTAGCTAGAAAAATTGGTAAGCAGCTATCACCAAACTACACTCAAGTGGTAGGTATAGCCAATACTGGGAAGACGATTCGACATGCTATGCAGTTAGACATCTTTTCATGTGCTTATCCATACAAAGTGAGAGCCAATCTCCTGCTAGTTGATCAAATAACAACAAAATTACCTCAATGCTCGATTGACATAACAAAAATAAACCTGCCTAACAACATAACACTAGCCGATGACTCCTATCATATCAGCAGCAATATGGACATCTTACTCGGTGCTGATGTATTTTTCCAGGCGCTGCTGCCGCAGGATGAGAAGTTCCAGCTAACAAAGTATCTGGTGGAAGGTGATGCTGCACAACCAACTTTAATACATACACAGTTTGGCTACATTGTGGCAGGTACAGTCCCTAACTCAACCACCTCAGGCTCAGCTGTTGCTCTCTTCTGCCAGGATTGTGAATCAAACATTAGTAGCACAATATCTCAATTTTGGCAAACTGAAAAAGTACCTGAAGCATTTCATGAACATACTTCTGAACATCAATATGTTGAGGAACATTTCAACAACACTGTCAAATTAGAACACAACCAATTTGAAGTTTCAATGCCATTAAAATTGCCTCTTGCTGATATGAACAACACTCTAGGAGACTCACTTGGACTAGCATTAAAAAGATTTTTAAATCTTGAGAATAGATTACAAAAAGATCAACAATTAAATAAAGAGTACCATGCTTTTATTCATGAATATCTTGAATTAGGTCATGCCTCTGTAGTAGACATTACTCTTTATGATCTAACAAAGGACCCAGTCTATTTTTTTGCTCATCATGCAGTAATAAAACAAAATGCTGTAACAACAAAATTAAGAACAGTATTTGATGGGTCTATGAAAACAAACAACAAAGTTTCATTGAATGATTTGATGTTAAATGGACCAATAGTTCAGCAAGAACTGTTTGACATCCTACTGCTATTTAGATTGCACAAATACTTCTTCATATGTGATGTCAGACGTATGTTCAGAAACATAGTTATTCAAAAGGAGCAAAGATCTCTGCTAAACATCCTCTGGAGAGACAGCCCAGATGAGCCAATTAAATGCATTCAGCTAACAACAGTTCCCTATGGCCTGAAATGTTCATCTTGGCTGGCTACGCGGTGTTTACTAGAGCTAGTTGTGAGATATGGTGATCAGTACCCGTTGGCAGCTGCAGTTTTGCTCAATTCAACCTATGTTGACGATGTGCTCCATACAGACAGTAATTTGCCCAACATAATCGCTACAAAAGAACAATTGATCGAATTGCTAAGTAAGGGTAGTTTCCAACTGCATAAGTGGTCAGCTAATCATAAGGCGATTTTGGCAGAAGTACCAGAGCATCAGCAGAACTTTGGGGAATTAGAGCTCAACAGGGATATAAAAACCCTGGGGTTGAAGTTTGATATTGAACAAGATTCATTTAAAATATCTTGCCCACTAGCTCACGAAATACCTAAAACAAAAAGGCAAATGCTTAGTTACATTAGCCAATTCTATGATCCATTAGGCATTACTGGGCCAGTCTTTGTACAAGCCAAATTAATAATGCAAAAACTCTGTGACGCAAACATAGAATGGGACATGACACCTGCACCAAGCCTACAAAATGAATGGTTGCAATTTTACAATAGCCTGCAACAGATGGAACATATCACTATACCACGCAATATATGCTCAGAGAACAATTCAATACAAGTGATCGGGTTTTCAGATGCCTCCATCGCATCAATGGGTTGTGCTGTGAATCTGAGGGTTATTGACAGCCAAGGTATGGTGACGGTGTCCTTACTCTGCTCAAAATCTAGAGTGGCTTCTAAAACAAACAAATCTAGAATTAAATGCCGCATTATTACTTGCAAAATTAAGTACCAGAGTGCATAACACTCTGAAAAAGAAAATCAAAATCGATTCTGTGCACCTATATAGTGATTCACAAGTTGTATTGGCTTGGAGGAAGACTGATCCAGCATTGCTGAATGCCTACATAGCTAATAGAATCAAAATCATCAATGAGCTCACAAACTCATATAAATGGGCATATATACCTAGTAATTTAAACCCAGCCGATTATTTGACGAAACCCATAACGCCTGCAGAGCTGCAATGTAGCCAGCTGTGGTGGTTTGGTCTACCCTTTCTGAAAGACGTAAGTTACAATGTCGCCGAGTTTAGTAATAATATGTCTCAAAACTTACCTGAGCTGAAAGAAAAATTGGTGTGTGCAGCATCACAAATGAAGCCAAAAACTTTCTTTGACTTTTTTATAGAGAAATACTCTAATATTAATAAATTAGTAAATGTGTTAGCATACCTACTCAGGTTCTGTAAAAACAGCAAGCCAGGGTCAATTAAAACTAAAGAAAATTTCATAAGGTATGTAGAAGCAAGCGAAGCACTGCATTTATTAATCAAAAATGAACAGGAAAAATATTTTTTTCAAGAAATGGCTTTGTTGAGGGCAGGTAACCCGGCTTCTTCCTATCTAAAGTCATTAAATCCATTTATAGATTCAAAAGGCCTCCTACGAGTAGGTGGCCGTTTGCAACATTCATCACTACCATATAGTCAAAAACATCAAATTATTTTGCCGAAACAGTCATTTGTAACTCAACTCCTCATTGAAAATGAGCATATCAAGTTGTTACATGCTAGTCAAAGACTAGTTTTAAGTAGCTTATTACAACGATACTGGATAGTTAATGGCTTGAGATGTGTGAAGAAATTTATTCACAAATGTATGACATGTTTCAGACACAAAGGTGTAACTGCCAAACAATTGATGGGATCATTGCCTGCTGATCGTGTAAACGTCACGTAAACGTCACAGATGCTTCAAAAAGGTAGGGTTTGATTTTGCAGGCCCTGTGTTGATCAAACAATCTAGGATGAGAGGCGTCATAACGACAAAAGCGTACATAGCTATCTATGTATGTTTCGTCACAAAAGCCTGTGATATACAACTTTTATCTAGCCTAGAAACCCAAACTTTTTTAGCATCTCTGAAACGATTTATAGCTAGGCGCAATATCCCATCTGACATTTATTGTGATAATGCAGGCACCTTCAAATCAGCCAATACTCAATTGTCAGAAATTTATAAGCTAAATAATTCCAAGGCCCACCAAACACAGGTTCAAAATGCAGCTTCTAAGTTAGGCATAAATTTTAATTTTGTCCCTTGCTATTCTCCTGTGTTCGCTGGACTAGCGGAAGCCGCTGTTAAAAGCACAAAAACTTTGTTAAAGAGAGTACTTGGATCTCATATTCTTACTTACGAAGAACTTAACACTGTATTAATTCAAATAGAAGGCATTCTGAACAGTAGACCAATTGCCCCAATGGAAATTTCTTCAGATCCAAACGATTTTTCTTATCTGAGCCCAGCACATTTTTTAACTGGTGAACCTTTCACATGTATTCCAGAACAAGATCTCACAAATCTACCTATAAATAGGCTTAAATTCTGGCAGAAATGTACTGCTATTCAACAACAATTTTGGAAATATTGGTCTAAACATTATCTAAATGTATTACAAAACCGTCCTAAATGGAAGGAATCATATCCTAATGTAAAAGTTGGTGCTCTGGTAATTTTAAGAGAAATAGATACTCCACCGATGACATGGCCCATGGCGAGGGTGACCAGAGTGTTCCAAGGAGCTGATGGTTTAGTTAGAGCTTTAGAAGTTAAAAAGGCCAATGGTAGAGTTCATACAACATCTATTACCAAGATATGTATTCTTCCTATAGAACAAAATTAATTACTTCATACATAAGATGTTACTTCGTTAAGTTCCTAATGCTTAAGCATAATTTTAGCATTTAATCTATACATATAATAAAACTGTAACAGGTCCAATTCTGTACATGGCAGATATTTTGAAAAAAAAAAATGTACAGTACTCTGTAGCTGATACTGATGCCGAAACTATATTTTTTTTTATTTTTGTCTGTCTGTCTGTCTGTCTGTCTGTCTGTCTGTCTGTATCCCGGCCGCGTATCACTCCAAAACTACTGGATGGATTTCAATGAAACTTAGCATGATTGGAGTTCATACTACAAGGTAGGATAATTCAGCTTTTTATCCCGAAATTCAGCATGGTTCCCTTGGGAGAGGGGATGAAAGTCAAAATATACACTTAGTTGTAATTTATTAACGCGTAGTCCGATTTCAGACGTTCTTTTTAGGGTTCCGTACCCAAAGGGTAAAAGCGGTCTGTCCCGCTGTCCGTCCGTCCGTCTGTCCGTCCATCCGTCCGTCCGTCTGTCAAGAGGCTGTATCTCAAGAACGGTGATAGCTAGACAGTTGAAATTTTCACAGATGATGTATTTCTGTTGCCGCTATAACAACAAATACAAAAAGTTGGCCAAGTGCGAGTTGGAATCGCTCACGTTAAAACAAAAAAAGGTTAAAATATGAAGTCTTATGTTGTATAGCTAATGGTACGGAACCCATCGTGCGCGAGTCCGATTCGCACTTGGCCGATTTTTTAATTAGAATAGTGGTGCTTTAAAAATTATCACGGAAATATTTCAAAGTCATCGGATTTGCAGTTCAGAAATTACAGACATCACAACCTAAATATTACGTTCCAAATAACTTGACACCCCGAATGTACAGGAACCTTTCAATGTACGGCTCATCTTAAGCTGGCGATTGCACTTTATCGTATAGGTATAATAGATAGGTCAGTAGTCGGACCTCTCCAAAAGACTGATTTTTCAAACGATAAAACACAGTTTTTTTATTACGATAAGCACAACTTCCCTACGTATATTTTTCATAACATGCAATGCTCTAATCAGTCTAATCTATACCTATAACAGGTATAGTACCAAGCGCGAGGGAAGACGCTTAAATTTATATATTTATACTTATAATAAAACTGTAACAGGTCCAATTCTATACATTGCAGATATTTTGAAAATATGTTTTGAGAGCAATCTGTAGCTGATACTGATGCAAAAACTGTTTTTTTTTTCTGGCTGTCTGTCTGTATCCCGGCCTCGCATCACTCCAAAACTACTGAATGGATTTGAATGAAACTTAGCACGATTCGAGTTCATACTACGAAGAAGGACATACGATACTTTTATCCCGAAATTCAGTAAGGTTTTCTTGGGAAAGGGAATGAAAGTCAAAATGTACATTTAGTTGTAATTTATTAACGCGTAGTCCGATTTCAATCATTCTTTTTTTGTTACAATAGTGGTTATTTAATTATTTTCCCGTAAATATTTCAAAGTCCTCAGTTTTGCAGTTCAGAAATTACAGATATCACAAACTAAATATTTCGTTTTAAATAACTTGGACCGCGGAATGTTGAGAAACCCTTTAACGTACGGCTCATCTTAAGCCCACAGGCAGCCCGGAACCCCACGGGAAGCCCGACACCCCACGGACAGACCGGCATCCCACGGGCAGCCTGGCGCCCCACGGGCAGCACGGCACCCTTATTTAGTTTTGCAAGCTTGCTACGATAAAACTCTAAAATGTGGTACATTTGAAGCAGTGATAGCTCAGTGGCTTTGGCTATTGACTGCTGCGCAGCAGGTCCATGGTTCGAATCCCGCCGCTGGCTTGAGCTTCACCGCATGGTGGAAAGGCATTTTTGCGAATGCCCGCCTGGCTAGCAACCACCCTCCAGTGGAAAATCTGTCGCCAAGCACCTAACGGTGTGTTCCGGCAGCTGTCCTTGAGAGCCAGTAATTCTAGGTTAAGCCTGTTAACACCTACGACCACATCGTCACTTACCATCAGGTGAGATTGTGGTCAAAGGCGTACCTATCAGCAATAAAAAAAAAAAAAAACATTCACCACAATCAGTTTTTTAAACTACATAATTATCTTTCTTTTGACGGATACATTTCGGAGACTGAGAAATGAAAGTGCACAATGTGTCTTAGGTTTTCGCGATTGTTACACTTAGTAATTAAACAACTTTAAACGGTTTAAATCGCGTATATTTATCATTATTTTTGTCCCGACGTTTCAAACACTTTGTAGTGATCGTGGTCACGGGGTGACTGTCGGGACAAAAATAATGATAAATATACGTGATTTATTCCGTTTAAAAGTTGGAAGTGCACAACTTTAGTAGATTGTTATACAAGGGTCGAAAGGAATTGGTAACTTTCACCCGCGTTCAGCTCTCTACTTTTCATATCGAATTTAAAGAAAGTAAATAAAGTAGCTTTTCTAAAAATTATTCATTGATAAAATAACATACTTACTAAAAATTTATTGAGAGGCTTGAACTATTTGTGAAATTTTACGTATAATTTTGTTTGGAATATGTACGGGCGGCTATAGCCCGAATAGGAATCTCTCTGCTTTTCACTACTAATATAAGGAATAAAGATATAAATATAGTATGTTTTTTATATTATTTATTTTGATTTTAATAACATGAGCAGTATATTTTTTAAATTAATGCGGCTATAGTCCAAGTATGAATCGATGACTTACATCCGTGTTAAACACTCTACTTTTCATTTAAAATATGAGGAGGGTAAAAAAATAGTAATTTTTCTAAATATTTACTAAAAATAATAAACATGAGTAGAAGATACAAAGATACACTAGGAGTTAAAACAATGAAATTTAGGGAAAGTTAAAATTTTTTTTTTACCCACTCTTTCTACCATATATTTAGTTACTACCCTGCCAAACATAGTTGTGTAACACCACACAATTAACAAACTGTCCCTACGCATATTCAAGTAATATATGCAACGCCATCTTACGACACCTACGCAGATTCAAACCATAATGTTCACCGCCCTCTATAGTTCATTTCATGCACACGCCAATAGATGGCGATGTGCATGCTTAACACACGCAAACGTTTGTATCACGTCCAACATATGACTTATCTCGATGTAAACTTAACTATAACTTCAGATCGTATCGAACCTAACGTCTGGTGCTCACTTCACTCTTATGTGGCCCGTCGTTGTTCGATCGACTCTGAATTCCTGTGTATCGCTAGCTGTATACGTATTATTGGGCAAATATACAATACATACTATACTTAGCGAGCCGTGTTTTTTTACTATCAAGCCGACTGGTACAGTGTACCCCGTCTGCTCACCACACCCTCCTACATCTGGCGCTCCAACTCGTGGCAAGAAGACCTGGACCTCAAGTTAAACTCAGCAGTTCCAGGAACCAGACCGAAGACGACGCACTCAACACGCTGGCGACTCGGTCGAACAAAGAACCTACACCAAAATTTGTTGTAACGAGGAGTGGGCGGACGACTACAGTCAAGGCTAATAAAACAAAGGAAAACCGAAATATGGCACTATCTGACGCCCAATTTCGGGAACTTCTCGCTACTCTCGGCTCTTACAGGCGTAGCACACTGGCTTTCTGCCAGCATACTTATGATGGCCGCAAAGATTCAGAGACGTTGGAAGCGTTCCTGTCTGCTGTCAAAGTGTTTATGAACATAGAAAAGATCACTGATACTGAAGCACTGGCTAGCTTGCCCTTACTGCTACGCGAGGACGCGGGAAAATGGTGGCAAGGTATCAAGGGAAAAATAAAAACCTGGGTAGAGTTTGAAGACCAAATCCGATATACATTTGCCCCAAAGAAACCAGCGTGCATGATCTATAACGAAATCATGAGCATTACACAGGATCCAACTACTATGACAGAGTCCTTTATCGCTACGAAACGTCAGTTATTTTCATTGTTACCTGGACCTGAACATACGGAGACGCAGCAACTAGATATGATTTATTATTTAATGCATATAAACATACGGGAACGTATACCCCGAACAATGTTCAAAACGTACGATGATTTATTAAAAACAGCACGCGAAGTAGAACAACTTAATATGGAGAAGCACAAGAATAAACCACCTGTTCAGATTGGTGAACAGTCAGAAAGGCTAAGGTGCGGTTTGTGTAAAGTTTTCGGTCACCTTACCGAGAACTGCTTGAAGAAACTAAAATATCATCATCAAGCGCCCGCAGTCTCTTCAAAGACCGAAAGGGTTGAAGTGAACACACAAGCACCGTCACCATCACCACCCATGTTCTCTTGTTATGGATGCGGTGCTCCGGGAGTTGTTCGAAGAAACTGTCCAACTTGCTCGGGAAAAAACAAATACGATGTCAAAACCGAACAATTGGATTTCTGCACGGTTAACGTCCGTACAGATGCGCGCTCAAGACCAGTGATTCCCATAGGAATCACATTTAATGAACCAACACCAGGTGAACTCTTCTCAAAGGTAGTGAGTAATGCTCTGGTGAAGACCTATCCTGACATAGAGTCTGCACAAAAATGGGATGTCCCGCCGAAGATGCAAGAAGCTGCAGTACCACGAGAAAGCGCATACATGAACTACGAACGTATGAAGCTTGAAACCAATCAATCAAACGTGAAGAAAACCAGGACGGTATTCGATGGTTATTCTCCATACGCTGACTACATGATGCGTGATGCGAAACTAAACATTCAGGAGATGGGTGTAAATCTATCACCGCGATCTCAAGAACTTTTGCCCGGTCCAGACCCTTATGCATTAGAAAATTGTAACTCTGAGATTACTCCCAAGCTACCCCATCTAGCTAGTACGCTTAGAGGTGGGAAAGACATTCAAGAAGGAAAAGAAATGGGACGAAAGTGTTACGCTGATCAGCGACGACGACAGAGCTTGAATTATCAAATAAGAGATCACGTTCTAGTAACGTTACGACCGATCAGTAATGCATCCAAAGAATTTAGCGCAAGAGGAAGACCTAATAAGAACAACTTGGTTGTGTCTACAGCAATTGTAGATGATGCATTCAGCCGCAGAGGTAGAGGACGTCACAAGAAGAAAAATAGTGACTGCCTACCTTATCTTTTACCTCGTCGGGACGCCTTCGGATTTGATCGGGGAGACTGTAACACCACACAATTAACAAACTGTCCCTACGCATATTCAAGTAATATATGCAACGCCATCTTACGACACCTACGCAGATTCAAACCATAATGTTCACCGCCCTCTATAGTTCATTTCATGCACACGCCAATAGATGGCGATGTGCATGCTTAACACACGCAAACGTTTGTATCACGTCCAACATATGACTTATCTCGATGTAAACTTAACTATAACTTCAGATCGTATCGAACCTCACGTCTGGTGCTCACTTCACTCTTATGTGGCCCGTCGTTGTTCGATCGACTCTGAATTCCTGTGTATCGCTAGCTGTATACGTATTATTGGGCAAATATACAATACATACTATACTTAGCGAGCCGTGTTTTTTTACTATCAAGCCGACTGGTACAGTGTACCCCGTCTGCTCACCAAACCCTCCTACAGTTGTTATTAATTGTTTTACACCAACAGAATATTTTACAACGAAAAATCTTAGACATATAACTTTGTTTACACCAATGTTTTCCCGGCCTTAGGTGGGAAGGAGCGTCTCCCACCCGCTACTCAGATCAAACAAACACTTTACACACACTTTACACGGGCGTAGAAGGCGAAAAGCGCTTTCTACCTCCGTCTCCTGCGGACGCCGAAAACGTACCGCTACTATAGGAGGGGTTGACAGCGAGCTCAAGGGCACCACTGTGGTTCGGACCTCGGCTTGTCTCGCTGTCGAGAGACATGGGGGGGATCGGAGCAAAATGCCTCTGTGCAACTGCAGTGTTGCACAATTGGGCCCTACTGAATAATACTCTTTGACTATTTGGAGAGCAATTTATCGTGACCTTGTTTTTGCCTCGAGCTCGCCGGCGAGCTCGGTGTTTGATTGTGTGACCTCTGATTACCTCACACCTGGGGATTTTACCTCGACGACTTGCGGATAACGCTAAAGCTGCCAACGTAATGGCTGCGATGGGGTCATCCGGGTCGTCTAATACCTGCCGTGGTCGGCGACGGGGGGGTTTGAAAAATGGGATAGAAGAGGCAGTCGAGTAGTTCGATGCCTGGACAACCAATGGGTTCGGGTGGTGGGGCGCTCGATCAAAGTATCGGCGGGCGCAGTCCTTATTGAACTGCGCTAGAGAGGGAAGGTTTAAGTCGCAATGCAACTCGGTGTTCCGGATATACCACGGGGCGCCGGTTGCATTACGAAGAAAACGGTTTTGGATGACTTGAAGTTTATGAAGGTGGGCCTCACTAGCATGACTAAACACTACTGATGCGTAAGTCATGATGGGGCGGATGCAGGCAGTGTAAAGTGTCTTCTTATTACTAAGAGACATTTTACTCTCTTTGCGAAGTAGGGGACCAAGGCGACCCATTACGAAGGCCGCTCTGTTACGGACGGTTGTTATGTGATCGTTAAAGGTGAGATGACGATCAAGGGTGATTCCGAGGTATTTTGTTCTAGGAACCCAGGGAATGGGTTCGTCGAACAAAATAAGCGGTTTCGGGTAAGGGGAGCGTGTCTTCTCAGTAAAGCACATAGCTGTGCTTTTAGCTGGGTTGACAGCGATGCGCCATTTTCGGAACCAGTCACCGATCTCGGTGACGGCCCGTTGCATGACGAAATAGGACTGTCTGTTGATATGCCACCCAGTGGTGTAAATGGCGGTATCGTCCGCATATTGGGCTAGGAATACTTTGGGCTGAGAGCGTGGGATGAACAGTGGCCGTTGTCACCGTAGGGTGTCACACTGCGACCGCAGCAAATGGCGGATTTGATCGTTCAGACGGGTTTGGCTGACGCTACCCCACGCCTGAACGACGTCGCTTAACAGCACAAAGTGTGTTGTTACGCGACTGTTACTATGTTGTGTCGGGTAGTAAAGTGGTGAAATGCGCACCGAAAAGTGCGGTCAAAACAAGACCACCAGCCCGATATGATGTTGTTCGTCCGAAACAAGGGACTTGGGTAGGTGGTAATGCCTGACGTCTTAGAGCGCCTCTGCGCGCCGGCACGGCGAGCTCGTAGCTCACGTTGCACGGCGGTCGGTGGCTGCTCAGCTTCTGCACAGAAAACAAAACTTCGTCAGGACTGCGTATTCCAAGGCACTGGTCTGCAACTAGCGTCGGAACGATGACCCGAGTGAGACGGCAATAGTGCGGGGACTATTGCGGTCTCACTGGGAGATACTGGCGGAGCTGTAGACAGGTGTGCACGGCGTGGCGGCACAGGTAGAGGTGGCAATGACTACTGTCATGAATGTAGTTCAGTCTAAGTACTTGGAAGAACCATGGCATGCTGAGACATTATGTAGACGCTCAGCAATGTTTTATGTATACTTCTAACCATAAAGTTTATATAGCATTATATAGGAAAATAACTAAATTATAAATACAGTCCACTCTCTAGCTATCCCTATTTAAAATGTGTATAAACTAAAAAAGGTAAATTTACTCATATTATAGGTATTTATAAAAACATGCATTGTAAATTCACATTGTTTATTAATATAAAAAGTAGTTAACAGTTATGTTTTATTGTATAATTTCTTGCGGTAGAGTATGTTAAGAACATTTAATGATCTGTAGAGAAAACAATTTAATATTGTCTATGCTATTTCATAGATGTAATATCTTCACTCTTTTTTCTCTGTCTTGTCAAGATCCTACAATAAAAGTGTCCACACGTAATTTTGAATTTAATTTATAAAAACCGCAACAACCCAAGTTTTACACTTTTACACTGATCGGATAAAAATGGCAAGTTCCGCTACAACTGCTTCAAATATTTTTTCCAAGCAATAAAATAAAAAATATTTGAGAAAATAATGACATAAATATTTTAGAAAGCTAAGCCTACGTTTCGTCAGAAAAGCCATATACAAATAGTTTTTGACGCGTTTTGATTCTACATGAATAACATTTAGTAGAGCTTGACTATTAGAGCGCACTATCAAAAATGGTGATAAGTTCAACAAGAATCTACATTACAGTATCAACACTATATTTACTCTGTTTTTTTTTATCAGAATTTTGCTTTTCATGATGGCATTGTGAGTAGATCAAAATATCTGATGACAAAAGGATCACTATCACATGTTTTTTGATTTTTTGTATATTTTCTCAATCTGCATTAAAAGTAGTTCTTGTGTTAAGCAAACTATTTTTCATAACAACTAAAGTGTATTAGTTCTTAACAGACTGACTCAGTATATGGTGGTATGTGCTAATAACCTACGCAACTAACGACATGCACTATCATCCACCGCGGTGATGTGACCAATGTCAAATTTCAGTCAACAGCATTCATCGAAAGTGACAAAATTTTAAACGTTTTAGTTTTAAGTGCTGTTCATGTAAGTTCACGTTCAATATGAATGTATACGTTTTTCATGTTCCTAATTGAAACGCTGTGTGTTTTACAAATCTATTAGAGATTCCATACTTAATTCAACTGAACTGTGGTAAGCGGTGAACCAGTATATCCATTCCGGTTACATTTATTCGGTGTCTGGCTTAATATTACTACGAAACATAGGTAGGTACATAAACTTTTGTAGTAGGTAACAGCTCACTTAGTTATACCTATGTGAGTTGGAGGTATACATATAACTTTTTCGTGCGGGTGGGGATCAAACAATCAAAAACAGAAGTAGAAGTCACTCCATTGAGCAGGATCCTCGCAAGCCCTGTTGGTATAGTCATCATCTAAGATTTTTTTACCTGTAGATGAGTTGTATGGTCTCCATATTTACTCGACGAATTCAGGGTAATTACCTGAGTCACTACCAGTCTTGCACTACCGAGCGTCCGGTGAATACATCGCCTCTAATCGAGTTTTTTAGGAATAATCTGTGGACAATATGCCTTCCTTGTGTCTTTAGACTCGGCACCAATTATACAGGCACTGTGAGAGATAAGAAAACTGTTTCATTTCACGCGTAATTATTGCTTTTATTGTTGAAATAGAAAATATCGTCATTTTGTTTTATCTTAGGAACTAATCTCAATGAAATGGATGAGCGAGATATGTATATCGTTTGGTGTGAGAGAGTGAAAGAGATCTCAGCATAATTGTGATCGGAACGTCTCGTGGCGGTTCGGTGGTCACACGAATTGCTTATTTATCTCTTTCTTACAACAGATATGATGCATAATATTTGAACGTTCTTTCCTTATTGTTACAAACTGCATATACATGTGCGTAGGTATGTATATAGGTAAATTCTAGTAAGCTTTTAGAGCAGTGGTGTTCGGATATAACTTATCTATGTATTTCAAATCTCTGGTCATCATCTTTTTTACCATTATCCTACATATTTAAAAAAAACTGGTGTGGTTTGGTCTGTGGTTTAGTTAGTACCAGCTTGAAGCCTTGGACTCCATAGATAGCGAAAAAAGGGAAGCAAAGAACCTGACAGGCAACGCTTTACTGTAAGTTAAACTCCATAGTCTCGAACAAAAATACCGTTAACGTTTTTATAAATTTTCTTGTTAGTCTGTCTGTCTTTAGTTCTGAGTGGAATATCGCAAATCTTAATTTAAGCATAGTTATAAGTATTTAACGGGACTTAATCGCGATAAAAAGGCGGGTGTCAGCGTCTTGAAGTGCGGGTATTTTCTCCAACTACCCGCATTTGATTTAGAAATGTATCGTCTTGACACATAAAACTGACAACATCCACAAGTCTTAATGAAGGTAAGATGCATTTCCTTAGCACTGGATTCCAGGATGCAGCTAACTTAAAACCATCCTCTCGATTGAAATTATGATATTTCCTTATGTCAATAGCTTCTCGTACGAGAAGCTATTGAACACTATCTCACCTGATGGTAAGTGATGATGTGGTCGAAGAGGTTGTTCAGGCTAACCTAGAATTACTGGCTCTCAAGGACAGCTGCCGGAACACACCGTTAGGTGCTTGGCGACAGATTTTCAACTTGAGGGTGGTAGCTAGCAAAGTGCCCTACCACCATGCTGTAACGACTGCCATCCTAAGATAACAACCGGGACCGACGGCTTAACGTGCCGTCCGAAGCACGGAAGTGCTCAGTAGTAATGTCACCAGCGGTCACCCATCCAACTCATGACCGCTGCGGACGTTGCTTAACATTGCTGATCGATTTAGAATGGTTAAGCAAACTTCGCTACGAGCTCTTCAAAAAATATCTGCGGTATAACTTTGTTAACAAAATACTGCAAACTATATAAAATGACTAACTATAACCACAGTGACTACATTGAAAGTAATTAGACAACCTACAAGTCATTATAGATTCATAGGCAGTCCAAATGCTTAATATCCAAATAAATAAATAAATTAGTTTCAATTTTAGATTTGAGTTTTTAAACTGTCGCGGTCATTGACATTATAATTATAATTACCAACGGGATATATACCGTGTTTTTGGTTAGTTTCAGTTTACTCGTGATCATGGCGCTTGCAACAGTGCCGAAATATCGGGAGCTCAAAACTTACCAAAAACACGCCCGTAAATATCCCGGTGGTAATAATAATTATAATAATAATAAATACACCTCAAGAGGCTCTCGCTAGACGGTTGGATCAAGGGTCAGATACAGAAGGCAGTGATACTCGACACGACACTCATTGTCCGAAGGTTCCTCTTTCTGCAGCCCTAACCGCTGGTAGCTTAGGCCCTGCCCCGCTGCTGGCGGCATCCTAGTTTTAAGTTTATTATAATATTTATTTTTTATATATGAATGTTGTAAAAAAATTAAAATTATGTTATGAAATAAATGACGTGAATTATAATTTTAGATTTATTATATATCAGTATTAAAGTATTAAATTAATCAAACTAGTTGAAATATACTGGAGCAACAAGATTTTAATCGTTTTTGGCTTGATTTATAACAATTGACAAAAAGGCGCTTCAACATTACGAACTCTAAACAAAATCAAAAAGATTGTTACCTCTAACTTCTTACGAAATATTACAAATTACAATGAAAGGAAAAATAATGGTCATGTGCGGGACTCCAATCCACGCCATCCACCTCTGCAGCCGGGTTATGCTTTGACGGCTAAGCCAACAAGACTTACAACGCAAGTCTCTGATTTGTCCAGTTGTTTTCGAAATACTTCAATTTAAAACGACAAAGGGCGAAGGAGACCTGCAAAGATTGTCTTTTTAATTAAGATTGTACTGGGCTTACAAGTCCGTCGTTGCGATGGCTGCACTCCAAGATGCTGGCTTTGGTATCCATCAAATTCACCAGACCTTGCCGTAGTAATATTTACTTTTACAGCAACCGTAACTCCTGGCTTAAGGATAAAAGGATTGTTCTTTATCCACCTGTAGATCATTTATTTTTTACATGACTGCCCAAAAAAAGGAGAGTTATGTTTTCAGGGTTCATATATGTATGTATGTTTGTGAGTTTCTTTATTCCACGATAACTTCTTAACGGTTCAACCGATTTTAATGTATAGTATATCATTAGATTCGTCTTAATTACCCAGGTGACACTGGGTACAAAAAATGCTTTAAAAATAACAAATTGACGGATTTTAGATGCCATATTGTGAGAAAAAAAAATGGTTTTTCTTCCAATCACATCGAGTGGGGCATCAAAATGACGGGCTTTATGAGACGATTCCATAAATATATAAAACTTACAGTTTTAATTTGAATGGAGCGATAAAATGCTTAACGAAAATAAATAAAATGCAGTCGGATTTTTTAATTTTTAACAAATGTATACTTGTTAAGTGGTTGTGACGGTAGCCCACCTGATGTTTGTTTATGCTTTTTTTTTGTTTATGCTTGATAGGTTACCCTTTGACCACTATGTCACCTGATGGTAAATGACGATGTGGTCAAAGATGTTGTTCAGGCTAACCTAGAATTACTGGCTCTCAAGGACAGCTGCCGAAACACACCTTTAGGTGCTTGGCGACAGATTTTCTACTTGAGGGTGGTTGGTAGAATGTTAAGTGATAACCTACCTCTGCCTATAACAGATACATTTCGTCACAAATGACGAGCTGCACTGTGCCCGTCACCCTGAAACATACAGTTATTGAGTCTCTTATGCCTCTTATTTTATTGGCTCTCAAGGACTGTTGCCGGAAAACACAGGGGCTTGATACCAACACCCGACCGCCTAGGTAAGTGAGTGATACGTGCATATTAAAAATATTAAATATCTAACTCTCAGAGTTTCTTATTGGGTTTCTTCTCAACGAGCGTAATCAAACCATGATTTATGAATTTTTCATTTTGAAGTCTATCCCCATAACACAACCTACAGGCCACTGCAGACACATGCAGTGCGAAATGCTCCAGGCCACTACCAGTTTTAGTTGCAGTAATTTCACTTCCTACGGTGCATTTTACCCGTCAGCACAGCAGTGTTTGCACAGTACTGCTTCTGTGTCCTTGATCACGTAATTATGATCTCACAATCGTTATAATAAATATTTAATAATATAATGTGTCCTGTTAATTTTATCTTCAAAAAAAAAACCTAGCTTTTATGTTATTTTTCAATAAACCGTACACCGAAACCACCGTCGGACAACTGGTCAATTTGTTATTATTTATTACCAAAAGATCCAATTTAATGGCAACATTTAGGTGAAATATTACGCGACTGCTTTTTAAATATCGATTGATAACTTTCAGTACTTTCAGACAAGGAAACTTTTAGAGATGACTACAGAAATAGGTAACTTAAATTGTCGATAAAATCTTTTTAGGACAATTTTATTTTTTAACTGGATACCAACAGTTAAGATTATGTAACAAGCAAAGAGTTCATAATACACTATTATATTTATTTTACACAAACACACATAGAAGTAATTATTAATATATTATTGTTAGTAAAAACTGTTAATTCAATTCAATTCTTTATTTGCATGAATATGGGTACATTATGATTTTAAAAATATTTGTAGTTCTCCATAACAACCTCATGTAAGGTATGCAAATGTTAATATAAATATAAAATGTCAATTTAAAAATTATATAATGTGAAAAATTATGTCATTAATGTTGAAGCTATTGAGTATATAAATGAGAGGTGCCACGTAAGTACAATTTTTCCTAAACAGTTCCAACTTGGGTCCCGGCATTTTGAGATGCAGTTGCGTGACAGATCGTTGACTTATGCTAGTATGGGTCGGAAATAATGAAGAGTTGGTCCTAACAAACTTTACCATTTCATATATGTATAAACCAGTAACTGTCAAAAGATTGCGAGATTTAAAAACTGGTTTACACGACTCGGCCCACTTCATGAAAAATACCGCTCGAACACACTTCTTTTGTGCTCTAAAAACTTTGTCTATGTCTTCAGCATTACTCCAAGCAATTATCCCGTAACGAATAACCGAAACAATATAAGCGTGATATACTGATAATACCGTATTCAAGGGAGCACAACGTCGCAATCTTCTAAGCGCAAAAGCAAAACTATGAAGCTTGCTACCAACCATGTTTATATGGTTCCTCCATGATAAGTTAACGTTGCTGTATATAAAAATATATACATTTAAAAAGTCGTATACATTTTACTAACACTCATTAACACGGTATGTTGGTAGGGAATTATAACCGTCCTTCTAGCTACAACGTTCAAGCAGTAAATCTGTAACGTTGTGCCAAAATATAGCTGATTTTGAGAGTCTAATCCAATTATTAATTCTATTTGCCATCTTCGATCACAACGTGTGATTGTGGTCAAAGACTGATAACAAATCCAGGAAAGCCAGCTATTTAACTTTTGGTACCATTCTCAATAAAAGTTGGCGTCAAATAACTGGCTGCTCATGAAACGAAAACCTTTATATCAAAGAGGTGGTATAGTATATAGATATCAAACCCGTACGGTCCTATTAAATTAACCAGTAGACTCGCTTGCACACTAGACTTCTCAGTGTGCACTCCTGATGCCTTCAAAAATAGCATGAACTGTTGCCTCCACCTTTTCCAAGCCTCGCCTCGTTCCATGGGCCTGCGGCGCGCGGCGTCCATGTTCAACTCGCCTGGCGGCCGCGCGTGTTCCATTTTTAAATGTCCTTTTTACTCAAAATGCACGTAGAAACGAATGGAAAACACTTTGCCTAAGGAATTTGCAGCTAACTTTCCATTTGTATCACTTTTTTACGACGATTCTACGCGAAAATCTATTTAAAACGCTGTCACCATGTTGTGACATTCAATGAAACACACTTTGGGCAGACAACAACATATATATTAATCGTCTACCTTCAGAAGTAAATCCATACTTATATTATTTATAACTACCTACTACAATATCTGAACTACACAAATTAATTTCAGCAAGAAAAATAATTTTGCCGGCTTCATTGTGAGAGGTAAAAATATCGATATCTTCTACCACAATACATTAACATCACTATCTCAAGTAAGCATAAATCACAGTGTTCTTTAAGGTCGCGCCCTTCATTAAGAGACGGTTTTTTTGTACCAATCTTTTTGTAAGCTTGACGTTAACAAATCTGATTGAATACCAACTTGGTCGGTACAACAGAAGCGTCTATTTATCACCATCTTTTGAATGAGCCTGTTATTTCGGCTGTTAAAAAAGTGGTCATGGCGCCCGTGGATATGTATATAGTATTAAAGGTCTTTAAAGTTTTAAGCTTAGACCAAGACTACCTGGCTTATACCAACAGTTGTTTGAATTACGCTCATATTTTACGTTGTTTCGGTACTAGTCAGCGAGTTAGGTACTTGTGGCGGTCGGTTCGCAAGTTGGTTGCTTTTTTATGTAGGACTCCCAGACAGTGGATCCCCCGTTCTATCCCGATAGTTATTCTATTCCTCTCATTGCAGAACTGATTTTACTACTAATCTGCGATACCATCGGTTGAGATTATAAATCATCACCTTGGTGCGTCCGACATAACGTATGATAATAAAAAAATACGAAATATATAAGGTTCAAATAAAACTACATGTATAAAGTTTTCTTTGCTTAATGTGAGTTATGTAGGATCAAACATTGAACTTTATCAATTTAAACTATCAACATATAAATAAATAGTCTTCATGGTAATTAAAATGGATTTACATTTACTTGGGTCCTGACTGTTTAAAGTCTGTTTTATTGTTAATTTTTTTACACTCTGATTGTAAATTTTTATGGTAAATTTAATTAATCATTTTTTCGGAGCCTACATGAAAAAGGTATTAGAAAACATCTCGGAAAAACTAGTTTGAATAAGCTTAATTTTTTTGATTGGTTCAATTGAAAACCAACGCTGGAAATACGATAACACTGATTATATTCCTAATAACTCACTTCCGAAAACAGCAAAAAGAAATAAATAATTTTATTTCATTATAATTTAGCCACGTTCGCCTAAAATTCGAAGAATGATTGAAAACAAAATATCTTTAGACGTAAACAAACTCCGAATAACTTTGGAAAATATCTGATTCTCAAATTCCACTTCTGATCTTTGAGACGTAGCATTCATTTTAAGAAAGGTATTTTTGTGTCAAATTCCAAGTATTCCCGGAGTTTATCAAAGAAAAATCTGTAATTTTATTATTGAATAAGGTTGTTTGAAAATCTTTGTTTGTTTGGTCGTAAAACAATTATTAGTATAGTACCTACACGTATAACTTATTTAACTAAATGAATGAAGTTAGCTCTGGAACAGTCTGCCAGTCTCCATTCGAAAGTCGTGTTGCAATACTCGAAGACACTTCTAACATAGGCAAGACAAAATGTTAAATGTACATTTATCATTTTTTCAGTGTCTTGGAGTACTGCAGTATAGTTTGGAAACCTCACTTGATCACCTATAACGAAAAACTTCAACATAAATTCACTAAACATTTAAACTACTATTGTTATCGTAATTTGAAGATTATGAAAATTCATGCGCTTATCACCGTCTGCCATCGCTCAAAAATCGAAGAATCCTAACTGATATGTCATTTCTGCATGGCATATGTAATGGGCAAATTGACTGTCCTGAATTGTTAGCTAAACTATTATACTTCTGTTGTCCAAGGTTCAGAACAAGACACACATATTTATTCGCAGTTTCTCTGTCCTATACTAACTATGTCTCTAATGCTCCTGTTAAAAGAACACATTATTTTTGTCTGGTTAGATATCCCTCTATCTCTTCACGTGTACATCACTGCGAGAGCTAAGTGTTTCAGAAAACACTTCCTTCTATCAGATGAAGTCAAGTATTTTAGTCTGGTTGATAACCGCGCACCGTCGCCCCGCAATTTTAAAAGTAATTCAATTGGAGAGCAAAGTTTCGGATTGAAAGAGTATGTTCCGGTGGCCAAATGGAATAGGCATCCGGCGCGGAATCGAATGACGCGGGTTCGATTCCCACGCGGGACAAAAAATTTGTGCTCCATTAATTTGTTAATTTGATTTTCGCTTAGCACGCGATAGTGTTTGTGACCATATTTAGAAATTTAGGTTTTTAGTTCAACAAAGTAAGTTCAACCACATGAAAGAAATAGATAATACTATCTTTCCAGGAGCGGCTCCGCCTGCGCGTATGTCGATTATCGCGCAAAAACATGAACCTCTTTTTGCGCAGCTGGATAAAAACTATCCTATGTTTTTTTCCCGGGTCTCAAACTATTTCCACACTAAATTTCATTCAAATCGGTCCAGTAGTTTTGGCGTGAAAGCGTAACAGACAGACAGAGTTACTTTCGCATTTATAATATTAGTACTGATTAGTAATGGTTTACGGGCCCTATTCTAGTTTACTTCCCTGCAAACTGATAGACATGTTACTCACAATTAATCCATGTACTTTTTCCCTAACTTAGTTTTAAGGATATCTTAGGTGCGCCCTTTACCAAGCTCCTTAATATGCGTCACGCAGTATAGTTTCTTGTTAAGCAATCCGTGATCTTTACTCGTAGCTAAGGACTACAGGGTTCAAACGTTACTTCCATATTAAGTACCTTAAGATTAAGATATCTGCTACTTGAGTGGGTAGTCTTATAAATAACAAACCACCGGAAAGGATATTTATTTAAGATTAATTAATTATTATATTTCTTCGTGTTTTTTGCACGGCTTGTGACGGAACACACCTGAGGCACACCTGGTGTTAAATAACAACCTCTGCCTTTAACAAATGCATTTCGTCGTAAGTGTCGAAGTGCACATTGCGCTTATCACCCCGAGATATATAGTTGTTAAATCTCATGTGCGAAAGAGATATGTAAGGATCGTAGCAAGTGGAAACCTGTGGTCCGAGGCGTGATTTTATGTATGTAATTTTTACAAAACAGACATTCTAGGTTAGCCTGAACAACACCTTCGACCACATCATCACTTACCATCAGGTGAGATAGTGGTCAAAGAAAAAAAAAACCTATCGAGAATTAAAAAAAAAAATACTTAAGATTAGAGACTGCGGAAGCCGGAAGGGCTTTTATGAGCAGAATCTACCATGCGATCAAGCTCAAGCCGGGGGCAGTGGAGATCGGGCCATGCACGTAAACCTGCGGCACGACAGTCCATAGCCACAATAGACATATTATATACAGTAGTTCGACTCCGCGGTATCCTGGAATTCAATGACAAATGACGATCAGAGCGCTAGGGAAATTATTGTGCAATAAAAAAAAAACATTAACCTCTTTTTGCGCAGTTGGCTAAAAACTATCCTATGCTTTTTCCCGGGTCTCAAACTATTTCCATACCAAATTTCATTCTAATCGGTCCAGTGGTTTTGGCGTGAAAGCGTAACAGACAGACAGAGTTACTTTCGCATTTATAATATTAGTACTGATGTACAGTTTGTATACTCCACGAACGTGCGCCCTATATTATTCAGTGCGAGGAAAACTTGTCAATTTCGTCATATGCCAACAATTATTTTTTATATAAATCTAGCATCAAGTGTTTGTGTGCTAGCACACTTAGCTGTTAATAAATAAAATGATGCACTCTCTCGTTATACGCATGTAGGGGTGCGTCTTTGTGTAACCTACAAACTCTATAAACATATAGTGCATGGTAGTAGGACATTTTGCGAATGCCCGCCTGGCTAGCTACCACCCTCAAGTGGAAAGTCTGTCGCAAAGCACCTAACGGTGTGTTCCGGCAGCTGTCCTTGAGAGCCAGTAATTCTAGGTTAGCCTGAACAACATCTTCGACCACATCATCACTTACCATCAGGTAAGATAGTGGTCAAAGGCTAACGTATCAAGCATAAAAAAAACATTGAACCCAAAGTGGATGGAATATTTGACTAGAAACGAAGAGAAAAAGAAGAGAATTGAGCCGAAAAACTTATTGCACCCTAGAAAGTGGAATTGTATAAAGGTCATTGAGAGGAATTTTTAATTTATTTATTCAATTATCCGTTCTTAACCTATCATCTAAGTTAAGCGACGTCCACCACGGTCATGAGTTAGATGGGTGATCGCTAGTGACGTTACTACTGAGCGTGCACGTGCTTCGGAGGAACACATTAAGCCATCGGTCCCGGTTGTTGTCTTAGGATGACAGTCATAACAGCATGGTGGTAGGGCATTTTGCGAATGCCCGCCTGATCAAGTAGATAATCTGTCGCCAAACAACTAACGGTATCTTCCGGTAGCTGTCCTTGAGAGCCAGTAATTGTAAGTTAGCCTAAACAACATCTTCAACCACATCACTTACTAACTGAGATAGTGGTTAAAGGCAGCTATAAAAAAAATGTTAACAAATCTAACATTTTTTTTCTATAATGATGGAATAAGCTCAAGGCCCACCTGGTGTTAAGCAGTGACATCCGCCTATATAACATATGCAGTTTGTCACTAGTGGTAAACTGCACTGCGGCCTTCTCTTCGTTAAGTCTCATTAAATGAAATTAAATTATTATTTATTGAGATAAAAACGAAATCAATTAGTTACATTTACCTCACAAAAATTAATTAGAAACATTTCAAACATGGTCAATTTAAACGTTACAAAGCACGACATATCACAAATACAGAACAAAAACACAGAAAAATCATTACTTAGTCGAAATTATTAAAATTCCCCAGCTCCAGTGAGCTATCTCCATTTGTACATCGGACCCATTGGTCGGGTAAATTCTCACAATATTTGGCAAATATTTCACAGACATTTTTCAATGAGTCAATCATGATGTCACATTCAGTGTTGGTCGCGAGAACTGCATTGAGGTGGCGGTGAATGGAGAATTGGTGAGCTGGAGAATTTTAATAATTTTGACTAAGTAATTATTTTTCTGTGTTTTTGTTCTGTATTTGTGATATGTCGTGCTTTGTAACGTTTAAATTGACCATGTATGAAATGTTTCTAATAAATTTTTGTAAGGTAAATGTAATTGATTGATTTCGTTTTTATCTCAATAAATAATAGTTTAATGAGACTTAACGAAGAGAAGGGTGCAGTGCAGTTTACCACTAGTGACAAACTGCATATGTTATATAGGCGGATGTCATTGCTTAACACCAGGTGGGCCTTGAGCTTATTCCATCATGATAGGAAAATAATGTTGGTTTTGTTAACATTTTTTTTATAGCTGCATTTAACCACTATCTCAGTTAGTAAGTGATGTGGTTGAAGATGTTGTTTAGGCTAACTTACAATTACTGGCTCTCAAGGACAGCTACCGGAAGATACCGTTAGGTGTTTGGCGACAGATTATCTACTTGATCAGGCGGGCATTCGCAAAATGCCCTACCACCATGCTGTTATGACTGTCATCCTAAGACAACAACCGGGACCGACGGCTTAACGTGTTCCTCCGAAGCACGTGCACGCTCAGTAGTAATGTCATCAGCGATCACCCATCTAACTCATGACAGTGGTGGACGTTGCGTAACTTAGATGATAGGTTAAGAACGGCTAATTGAATAAATAAATTAAAAATTCCTCTCAATGACCTTTATACAATTCCACTTTATAGGGTGCAATAAGTTTTTCGGCTCAATTCTTTTCTTTTTCTCTTCGTTTGTAGTCAAATATTAAGTCTCTACCACTTTGGGTCAATGTTTTAAGCCACGTCAAAATTTCAAATTAGTAACTCATTTTGTTTTTTTTTTATGCTTGATACGTTAGCCTTTGACCACTATCTTACCTGATGGTAAGTGATGATGTGGTCGAAGATGTTGTTCAGGCTAACCTTGAATTACTGGCTCTCAAGGATAGCTGCCGGAACACACCGTTAGGTGCTTGGCGACAGATTTTCCATTTGAGGGTGGTAGCTAGCCAGGCGGGCATTCGCAAAATGTCCTACTACCATGCACTATATGTTTATAGAGTTTGTCACACAAAGACGCGCCCCTACATGCGTATAACGAGTGAGTGCATCATTTTATTTATTAACAGCTAAGTGTGCTAGCACACAAACACTTGATGCTAGATTTATATAAAAAATAATTGTTGGCATATGACGAAATTGACAAGTTTTCCTCGCACTGAATAATATAGGGCGCACGTTCGTGGAGTATACAAACTGTACATCAGTACTAATAATATTATAAATGCGAAAGTAACTCTGTCTGTCTGTTACGCTTTCACGCCAAAACCACTGGACCGATTAGAATGAAATTTGGTATGGAAATAGTTTGAGACCCGGGAAAAAACATAGGATAGTTTTATTCCAACTGCGCAAAAAGAGGTTAATGTTTTTGCGCGACAACCGACATACGCGCGCGCGGAGCCGCGCCTGGACAGCTAGTACTCAATAAATTGGTTTTATTTGACATTCTCACATACGTTTGCAATAAGATTGTACAAAAGAGGTTTTGTGACTTCTATTCAAGGAGTTTGGAAGTACATAAAATGAGAGAATGCTAGTTAACATTAACAAAATCAGTTAGCATCTTTTAAAATCGATGACTTTGTATTATATCGAATATTATAAGATTATTTCTAACTAGTTTTCCAGGCGCGGCTCCACCCGCGCTTATTTCGGTTATCGCGCAAAAACATTAACCCCTTTTTGCGCTGTTGTATAAAAACAATCCTATGTCCTTTCCCGGGTGTCAAAATATTTCCATGTCAAATGCATCCAAATCGATCCAGTTTATCCAAATTTATTCGTTGAATACAAAAATATAAATCTTTCCTCATTATAATAGTAAGTATAGATGAAAAGAAGACATTCTATACACGTAGTCAAAAGCCATCGTCTAACGTACAACGAATTATCAGCTTTTTATCACCGCACGCGTTCCTTTTTAATGAAGTTCTAAAAACTTTTTGGTCAGGTTGAAAAAAAATGGGAAGCGCGGTAAATGTGATAGGTATCAATTGAAGATTTAATAATATATTTTACCAATACATTATGCGGTTAAGCAACGATAATTGGGATTTGGTGCCGGAATAAGTGAAACAAGATTCAAAAGCAGTTGATGACAATAATTGTTCTTGTGCTAACTGATTGGTTCTTAGGGAGGGATTTTTCTGCAGTCCGAAAGTAATCAATTTGGCAAGTTTACAATAGCTCAATATAAATTAAACTTCATAAAATAAGAACTGTTCCGAGTTTACACATATTTTTAACGTGGTGAATTTACTTTGAGGCGAATAACAATAATTAAAGAGAAACTATTTACCTACAATTAAAATAAAATATATATATATAAAAGTAAGACAACCTAATAACCAAAAAACAGTGAAATGTTTATAAAAAGAATATTTATCATTGTGAAATATCTGTATTAGTTTCTAAAATATTTATGACGGTTTTTTTGTCTCGTATTTATGATGGAAAGTATTATAATGTTCAACTCAAGTACAATTGATTATTACTACCCTTGACTAACAATATGCTATTTATACGCCCGAATCAAATTTGGTTGTATCGCACTCCCTTGGGATTTATGGGGAATGCTCGGTCGGGATAAAAATTATCTTATATTAATCCAGAATCCATAAAAAAATTAATAGAAATTACAGGCACATGAGACTCAACAACTATGTCTCAAGGTGACGGGCGCAGTGTAATTCGTCACTTGAACGATGAACTGCATCTGTTATAGGCAGAGGTAACCGCTTAACATCAAGTGGGCCTCGCGCTTGTTCCGTCACATTAACATAAAAAAAATAAAAAAATATTATAATTAGGTCAATAAAATATACGTTTATATTACAATAATGCTTTTGTCCCAGGAATCGCTGAGATGGAAATTTGTGATATCGAAATAATGAAACCCCCTAATATGACCTAAATATGGTACTAAATATACTAATAACCCTAATAGAAACTTCCTGCTCAAACGGACGGACGCATGAATGTACAACCAAAGCTAAATAATCGAATCTAATTTCTAGCTAAGACAGATCTCGAAAATAAATAGAGTAAACCACATTCCGTTAGATACTTAATAAACCAAAAGAGCCACTAACAAAAACATTTCTAGAACGTTTCCAGTATAAAAAGCCTTCAGTACAGCTCTGAATAAACCGGTTCAAACCGGTTCTCGTCCACACTCATGTCCCATTCACGCGAAACTAGGTCGAACTCACTGTCAATACCGCTTTATTTGAAGTTTTGTTCGTTACGGTAAAAATACGCCGTGCGGTAGCACAAGCTTTTTAATTAACTTAGGCGTTATTTCGTGGTAATATTTAGAAAAGTGGTGTTAGGGTTTGCAATTTTATAACAATTTATCAAAATATTTGCTACAGGGCGTCTCCCGGCGATGCCACATGGAGGGAAAGTACCTTGAATATTGTACATGGAACATTTTACTGAAAGAAGACATAATTTGAATTTAAAAAAACAGTTTAAACTGCATTGATAGATATTTAAATAATTTCATGGTTGAGCCGGAAATCGAACCCGTAACACGAGAAAAAAAATCAGCCTGTAGTTTTATCATACCGATCGAAAGATTTCATCATAAGAATTATTTTTTGTTAATAACATAGTATCAGAAATTAAAAGAAGACCATGAATTTTAACATTTGATGTGAAATTTTGAATTATTTCTTTATAATCAGACGGCAGCATTGCGATGGAAAAAATAATTTACCCGTCTTTCGGCTCAGGATACGGCTCGATTTGTTGCATACAACCAGGTACCTACTAATTACGTATCTCTTTATCATTTTATCATGCACTTCAATTATAGTAGGGAAATTATTTTCAAGTGGCTAGATTTATTAGTAATAGGTACTTATGATAATGTCAGTTCTAGGTATATGTCCTTACGGCAATGTCAGTTTTCCGTTTTCCTGAACAAAAGTTTCACATCAAATGTTAAAATTTAAATTAGATAAAGAAATAAAAGTCTTACTTTTATTTCTCACACTATGTTATATAGCAAAAAATAATCATTATGACGAAATCTTTCGATCGTATGATTAAACTACAGGGTGATTTTTTCTCGTGTAGCGGGTTTGATTCCCGGTTCAACCATGTAATTATTTAAATATTTATGAATGCAGTTTAAATAATCTTGTACTATCATTTAAAGAATGTAGTGAGACACATGAACAGGCCTTGAGTCGTATATCAGAACTAGAGTTTGAATTAAGCAAGGCACAACATGAAATCTTGTTGTTAAAATCAACAAAGTTTAATGAACAGACCGCTGACACCTTAAATTTATACCATGAGCTGGTCGGTAGTGGCATGGAATCAGCAAGCTCCCTGCAGCCTATTGAAACTATTGACTTGACTGATGAGAACACTATATGTAGTCAATTTTCAGTCTTTCAGAGCCATAAGAAAATCAAAAAGTACTTTAAACTTAAGAAACTGATGCGTAAGTGCGAAAAACAACTTAAAAACCGCAAATATTTCAAGAAAAATGTGAATTTGGTGAAAGATAAGCTAGTTTTACAGGAAAAACTTCAAAATTGTTTGGATGAAGTAGAAATTACTAAGCAATTGTATGATGATGATACTTTGAGTCTTCGCTCTGAGCTGCTAGATAAAGAAAAATTATTGCAAAATATTTTCTCTAGCTACTTATCAGCTCAAAACCATCTTAGTGAGCACTACAATGAAGCTATAAGTTTAATGGATCTTGTGACCACCAATATGGAGAGTGTGAGAACTACTGAGTGTGCATGCTTAAAGTCTCATAATCAGCAACCAACTAGAGATTCAATACCAACAATTTGTCATACAGTTCAGCCATTGAATAAAACATGCACTGAAGCAGTACGGAGGGAGAATCAAGGTATCACCTCAAACCAGGATATGGTTACCAAAGTATTAGTTTTTTCAGATGCAATAGGCAGAAATTTTGGTTCTGTGCTTTGTAATTCACTAGACTGCTCTGTTGAAAATTACTGTATGCCTGGTGCTTCTTATGCTCAAATTGAGAAAAAAATTATGTCTGCCGCAATTGATAGCAATACTATAGTCAATGTCTATTTAGGCCAAAGTTTAGGTATAGACAGGAAACAGGTTATAGCAAATGTAACCTCATTGTTAAGCCTTAATGCATTTAAAATTATGTTATGTGCTTTTCCTTACTCAGATGCACTAACTAAAAGTCAGAATGATACAATTTTATATAATATGACATGTCGTCATAAAGACAAACTTTTATTTTTTGACTGTAATAAATTTATTACTAAATTTATGTTGACTCAGGATAGGATGTACCTACCTAAGAAATGTAAGAATTTACTACTTTGGTAGCTTATAATATTGAGTCGGTTATAGGAAATATAACCATGTCTTCTATTGACGATACAGATTTTAGTACGTGTACTAATACAAATGTTGAGTCAAACTGTTTAAACTTTTAAGTCCGACAACAGGGAAGTGTTTTGACATAGCACTGTACTACCAAAATATAAATCGCTTCTCTGGCAAAATACTTGAAATTGAAATGCTCTTAGATAAATATCCTTTTGATATACTCGTATTATGCTTTACTGAAACATGGCTAAGAGCTGATACAATGTTATTTAATGTTAAGAATTTTAGTGTAGGCAGTGCGTTTAACAGAAGCGGACGTTGCTTAACTAAGTTGATCAGTTAAGAATGACTAAGCAAACGATGCTACGACCGCTTCAAGCGCTTCCAGTGCTTCATTCTATCTCTCACACAAACATAAGGAAGTTTATAAAAAAAACTGCAGCGCACATTTAATGTTTATTTTTGCCTCAAAGCATTCCAAGCATTGGTAGCCGGGCTTTGTTCCAAATTGGACTTACTTCACTTTTATAAGTTTGTTTTTCCTTTTGAAATTCTACTCTCCAGAGCTGTAAACTCTACGTGTGCTGAAACTCAGGTGTTTTAGTGTATATCTTAATGATATTTTATCTAATATTGCAGTATATTTTTTATTTATTTATGCCTGACGGGCTAGCCGTCGATCACTATCTCACTTGATTGTAAATGATGATTTGGACAAAGATACGGCTTAGGCTAACCTACACTACCTACTTGCCCGGAACGGGGTGATAATCGTTTACTACCCCGTGAGGTGCTGGGCTAGAATGTCAACCCCCCCATTGCTACTTGTGGGTGTCGTAAGAGGCGACTAAAGGTGAAATACAAGTGGGCAACAGCACCTTCTGAGGAACTGTTAACATAAACGGCGATCGCCAAGACACCTGCCAAGCGTAAGGATTATTGCAAATCCTTCCTTAATGGAGGAGGCTATGTTCAACAGTGGACAGCTCGACTGATACAATACAGTACAGAATTATTGGCTCTTGACAAGCTGCCGGAAAACACACCATTAAGGACAGATTTTCTACTTGAGAGTACTAGATTGCTAGGTGGGTATTTGTGAAATGCCCTATCGCCACTCTTTAGCGCCTGCCATTCTAAAACAACAACATGGACTGACGGTACAGATTAAAGAGGACCAGAAGTATCACTTCACAAAGCCACTCCAATAAATTAGCGACTCTAGCTACGAAGGAATAAAGTGCACTTTAGCTCGCAAAGCACGGAGTACCTAATATTTATATTCACCTACAAGGCGTCTCTCTTTCTATCGCAGAGTCACAACATAGCTCTGATCTTTTCTGACGCGACACGCACCGTTGAATAGCCCCGTCCTGATGGATACGCGATGTATCTGTAGCCGTGTATCTAAAGCGCGGAGTGAGCCAGATCTGCCTACGGCTTAACTTGGTTTCCGAAGTACGCATAGTGTACACACCATAGAGATATAAAATACTATTCTTTTCTGTGCTACACACTCAGTAGTACGCAATGAGCGCTTAAAAGTTCCATACCTAAAGTCAAAACGAAGCACGATTAGTGTGATTAATATGTAAGGCATCCTGATAGCTTATTTAGATTATGGGCTACGAATATATATGTAAAGTGTAACTCTCATACATTTATAGCTTTGATTTTGGACTCATCACGTTCACAATTCACAAAACGTGCAAAATCTTCCAAATTTAATTGGATTCACTAATCGATTTGGAGCTTAGAAATGATTGAGTCCGATTGGTCGATTCACGGTAATATTGTTACTTATCTATACATTTATCTGTACATTATTCGTTGATTATATTGTTATAAGCACAAGGATTTATTTAACAAAAGTTTAGCACATAAATTGTTGCTTTAAAACTTTTGTTAATTTTAACTTCTGCAACTAAAAGTAGTTATATAAACAGCAACACGCGTCGCATTTAAACATTCCTCTTCGTTATAAAACATTAATTTTAAAACATTGGTAGCTGGGTTTGTTACCAGCTGGAGTTAGTTTACTTTGCGCATATGTTAGTTAGTAGGTTTTAAGTTTCAGATTTCAAAATTAATTTTGGTTTGTCTAAGAATTGAATTGAACTGAATTGTGATTATTAGAATTGAAAATTATGGTTTAAGCGTTACAAAATCGAATGTATATTGCAGAGCGATCTTTCTATGCCTATCAAACTTAAAGGGACTGCACTTTCTCTTACTAAGGATGATATTATTCTGAGAAGCTTTAGCGGTGTTATTAGGGCCGGTCGCCTGCCTGATGCTTATATTCCTAGGAAAATGTTCTCGTTATTAGTACTAGCTTTAATAGTGTTCTTGACAACTATCTTTTATATATTACTAATAGCGACCCGCCCCGGCTTCGCACAGGTAATTTTCGACTATAAATTGAGATGTAAGCTATCCTATCTTTCAATTAAGATCAAATTGCATACGGTGTGCAAATCAAATTTTAAATCAGTTCAGTAGTTTAGGAGTCCATTGCGGACAAACAAACGTGACACGTGATTTTTATGTATTATATAAGGATTTCAAAATAAAAAGTAGTAACCATTACTACTTTATATTTTGCAAAAGATACCATCAACCTATGTTTTGGTACTAACTTATGCATATTGAAAATAGCATAAGCCTACCCACAGTATTTTGGCAGAAAATGTTGCGTTGTTGTCTACAACTTTTAATAATTTGTGCTGTAACTTTTTCTAATCCGTATAGTGGATTGCTGGTGACTTGTAATACAGGGTTTTTTTAAAGCCCTACCTCAGGCACCAGTCTTCCACAAAGCATGTTTGAAGACGTTTTTTGATCTTTGCTTATCTAGCGATTTTCTAGCCACAGAGTTACTACAAGTTAGCTGAAATAGTTATTGTCAAAACTGTAAGATAACCTTTGTGGAAGTAAATTATATTAAAAATAAATGCTTATTAATATTATTATTATTATTAACTCAGCCATTGGTAAATCATGATACAGTCAAAGATGTTTACACAGGTTAACACTTTTTGTTTTTTGCTGAACGTAGCAATACAATGTAGAATATTACAATATAAAAATTTGTAAATGACCTTCATCAGAGCGTCGTAGACGCCAAAATTGAATAAATGATTTTGACTTTGACTTTGAAAATTATCAGTAGCAGAAGAATTCTTTGTTGAGCTTGACTACCCCACATGTACAATTTAATTATTTTGATTCCTACAGTGAGTACAGTAAGATGTGTGACATGATGGATCTTGTGTTGTGTGGATTCAAAAACATGTTTGAATGTGCCTATATAAAAACTGCTAAGACTGTTACTGCACTGGAGGAAGAAATTGACAACTGTAACACGGGTACGACCTAGCACAGTTTGTCAGTGTAAATAACTGTCATGTAATAATAGATTTAGAAGCAGTGATGGCTCAGTGGCATTAGCTATGAACTGCCACGCAGCAGGTCCATGGTTCGAATCCCGCCGTAGGCTTGAGCTTCACCGCATGGTGGAAGGACTTTTTGCGAATGCCCGCCTGGCTAGCGACCATCCTCAAGTTGAAAATCTGTCACCAAGCACCTAACGGTATGTTCCGGCAGCAGTCCTTGAGAGCCAGTGAAATTACAGGCACATAAGACTTAACAACTATGTCTCAAGGTGACGGGCGCAGTGCGATTCATCACTAGTGACGAAATGCATCTGTTATAGGCAGAGGTAACCGCTATACATTAGATGGGCCTCGAGCTTGTTCTGTCACAATAACATAAAAAAAAAAAAATATACTATTAAAATAATAATATTGTTGAAATGAACGTATACTTATATAGTTCTAAATGTACTGTGTGATTTTTATGTAATAAATCTTATATTTGTATCTGTGTACGAATTCGTCCAGGGAAGTACCTACTGCCACCAAAGAGCACTACCCTTACTGTATTCAGATTTGAAGGGTATGTGCCAATGGTTGGGACATTGCAGGCGCATGAGACTTTCGCCAACTTTCTATCTCAGAATTATGATTGCAGTGTAATTCGTCACTTGTTAGGAAAAAAATAACATATAATATATAAATACATCTGTAATAAGCAGAGGTAACCACTTAACACTAGGTGGGCCTTGTGCTTGTTTCGTAATCTAATGACATAAAAAACTCTGAAACTGAAACAGCTTTTAACGATAGCTGCCCGACCACACGGGTTGAAGCTATTGTTCCCCATTTTCAAAATCAAATTTAGTGGATCACTTAAAAATATTCGTTATGAATACAAGTTTCAATGTTGTAAATTTTAGCTTAACACGTTTCCCGAGGAAGAACCGCTCAAGTACTGAAAGAGCAGAATAAAGATAGAAGGAAAAGCTGTTACACAATACAGCAAAGTTAAGTACACAAACTTTGTTCTAACAAAGAAAGTTAGAAAATACAATATTGAACCTGTCCTTACTAACAGGATCCACATTGCCAGATGTTTTCGACATAGAAAGTAAGGTCCTATATACATTGAATAGGCCAGTTATCATCAAACTTTGTGTGTCCGGATAAGAACGTTTTTGATTTGGCATAAGGTGTGACTTTGTAAGATTGTATAGCAGAAAGAAGCAAAAGAGTCCTTCTTCCAGATCCATCAGTGTCATTATCTAAAAGGTAAGATTTCAGGCAACCCGAAGGCCTTCGACACGGTTTTGACCAGCCTATTGAGTATCCTAAACAACCAGCACCGACCACAGGTTTACGTTTCTTCTAAAGCACGGAAGTGCTCAGTAGTAAATGCTAGCGATTGTTAGTTCTTTGATAAATAACCAACAAAATTTGCAACAAACTGTGATATCAGGCAAGCGGCATCTGGTCACAATTGCACTGCCAAAACATGTATAATTTATGCATGCAAAAAACTGGCTACATAGCCTTGACTACTATGAAACTGAGAAACTACTGGATGTCCAACAATAATAATCTTAAATAAACCTACATAAAATAAATTCATATCTTTGAATATAACAAATTGATAATAAATATGCTATTCTTTCATATTCCTAATACGTATATTTATTACATTATATCTTCGCACGAACACTAGTGAAGGTTGTTTATTATTTTTATATAATTTGTCCATCTCATGGTTTGGGTACACTAAGCAAAAGTATATTATTATATTATAATCAAAACAGTTAATAAAATTCATCATCATACCATTTTATTTTAAATATAACTCATACAAAACATAACAAATACCTCTTTTATAACGTATGAAACTTATATGAGTATAATACACTAAGTCATCAAACCATTTATAATTTATTTCATACTTCTAATACTCGCTGTGCACTCAGCCTAACTCTAACCAGACTTAAACACCTTCCCTTAACATTATCGCATAAAGTTCACTCACACATTCATTACATTAAATATGTGTAACGCCTTAACGTTGCATGCGTATTTGCACACAGCCACTCTCATAACTATTACACACACAAACAAAGCTAGTTTCATAAAATGCTCACTAGAATGTAACACGCACACACAAGTATAACCAAGCATGTGTTCACCAGCACACTAGATAAATAATTGCGATGATGTTTTCTATTCTTTTACTACCTCCATTTTATCTAAGACAGTATTTTGTTTTGTATCATGTAGTAAACAGCAGATGCTTGTGAAACAAAAACTATAACGAATAATCTGTACATAAACAATATTAGCTAAGGACTATAATACCTATCAAATGATTGATGTTCGCCCATAGTGTTAAGTTCGTAAATTAAAAAGTGACTCGATGAAGACGATTGCGACGTGATGATGTAAAATATTCATAGGTATGTACCTACCTATCTGCTTAATAATTAAATATATATAAGGGATTATTGATTATTAGAGACGCCTTTCTATTTTTCTTAGTTTGAATTGATATTGTTTTGGTTTTTACTAATAATTGAGTGGATATTTTTATATTATATATAAAAGTTAGGTACCCTTCTTTGTTCTTTCTTTGCCAAATTAATTGTAAATCTACCAACCAACCACAGCTTATTCCAAATTTAATCTGCAACAAATAATACTGTGCTAGGAAGAGACTAGTCCACCCACAACACAGGGTATCCTTGTGTGGAGGTTAGAGTGAAATGTAGACAACTTTGTTAAAAAAAAAATTATAGATACCTAGTAAGTAAGTCGATAGTAAAATATTCTTTGACTATCATTTTATGCAATGTTTTCCTTGATACTTATATTTGTACAACCTACCTAACTTAAATAAATAAATACTTACCTAATAAGACTATATATATTTTTAAGTTTTGTCTATGTATGTTTAATATTCACTTTTTTGAACAATAAAAAATATTTGTATATATTTGTATATTTGAAATATTTTGTCGTTAACAACAGTTATTTGTCATGTAATGCTGCTGTTGTTGGCAAAATTGTTACTGTTGTTACTTGGTGCGAGATCTTTTGTTGAAACCTGAGGAAACTCAGGAGTTTTGAATTAAAATCCTAAGCGTAGGTTTGAAAGGTACGAGACGCCGAGGAACTTAGCTGCCGTCAGCAACTCACAATTTTTCACCTCATTCAAGGAAGAGATATGCAAAGTGCAAAAAACAGCTTAGGTATATAAATTTGCCTTAATATCACTATTGCTATCATGCTTTAAACGACCAGGGGGCCAACTCCCATCTCTTAATTCAGTCTAACTTTAACATTACATTTACAATTTTAATTCGCACCGCCACATATCACTATACTATACTTATATAAAAACTTCAACGTGAGAGCGGGATGCATGCATCGAATTAAGTCATTTGTGCGACAGAGGTAGCACTATATGAACATTATTGTTTCGTGACGGCCACGGTACTAACCTTAGTATCAATAATTTAAACTTGAAACAATGACGTTTGCATTCCATAATAGTTTATAAAAGGTGGGAGTTAGGCCCCTGTTACACGTAATAGCACCCGTTTTGTTTTGTTCAATTCTCGCATATTCACCATCTACTACCTGACAAGGTTTACGTCAGTTAAAATATTAGTTGAGTTAAAATGTTTGCTAGTTCTTTTTACCTAATTACAAATGAATTATTTACACAATGCTTTTATGCCATAGACATACTGTGGACGACGTACGTCACCGTTGTATAGAAAAACTTAAATTTTGCATTTCTATATTTTTTGTTTAATTTGTTTGCTAACTTTCTTACGAATATAAGTTTTATAATTTTTAATTGCCTCGGTTTTGTAACCTATGGTGCCATCTGTCGACAATACTCTGTACTAATAAATAAAATTGAAATAGGAGGGTGCTTTTAGGTTCAAGTCAGATTTACGTAGGTAGATTAAAATAAGCAGCAGTATCGACCGCCGATAGCCCGCACGCGCGGTGCTAGAGTTAACTTAATAGATTTCTTTACAAATATATCGTTTACATAGCAGTGACACCAAATTTGAGAACTATTTGCACTCTCCAACTCAGTGTTACGAAAGAATCCACGAAGTTTCATTTGTATTCTCAACACATACTTACCTATGAAATTTAGATAAAACTACATACATCGACCAAACATACCTACCTCCTACTACTACCTAGATACCTACCAACTTATTGAATACCTTGCTACTATTTAACGGTTTTTATTTTTATACTGTTTAATATTTTACGTATGTAAATACTATAAAATATATAATTTATATCTAGTTTTAGGTCCACTTCTATGTTTGCAATACAAATGTACAAATTAAGGAAACTTGTAATTTATCTGCTTAGTGAATAAAATCTGGTAATATATTAAGTAAATATATAATACTAAATTATTAAAGAAGTTTGAACTTTAATAGCCCTTTCCACGCTAGCGGATAATAAGCATTCTTTCACGCAGATTTCGAATTCTAATCAACACATTTCCGAGCTTGCGAAGTGAAATATAATATTGTTACGACACTAACATTGTGAGTAGGGTAATGAAAATTACGTTATTCCCAGCCGGTTTTCAAGTTATAATTCTAAAATACCAATCTTACATATCCCAGCATAAAACAAAGTGTACCGTACAAAACGCCTGTCATATCAACAACAACACACATTAAGCGTAATTTAAACTCGAGTAAAGTTAAACGAGATGTCACCATACTAACGAGTACCTACAGGGTAGGCTCTCCTTCTGTATAATAACCCTGTATCATGTAACAAGATGTCGGCTTGTTCATTGTTATATTCTTACCTTTATCTCACTCGTGTAGAGTAAGTCAATCTGTGTCGCATAAGTCGCATACTTATGCGACTCATATATATGGTATTCACAGTTTGGGTTGAGGTCGTATTTATAGGTCGTATAGCAGAAAGAAGCAAAAAAGTGCTTCGGCCAACCCGTGTGTGTCATCATCTAAAGTGTCGAAAATCAGGTGACTCTGTGTCCTGCGATACGGTTTCAAGAAGTTATAAGAAAAGAAGTAATTACAAAATAAATGGTTCATGCCTTTATAGATCGTGTCTATAGGTTGCTTCTACAGGCGCATCCACAGGTCGTAATAGGTCGTGTCTATATCGTGTCTATAGGTCGTGTCTACAGGTGGTATCCATAGGTCATATCTATAGGTCGGGTCTATTGGTCGTATCTATAGGTCGTGTCTATTGGTCGAGTCTATAGGTCGAGTCTATAGGTAGTGTCTATTGGTCGTGTCTGTAGGTCGTGTCTGTAGGTCGTATCCATAGGTCCTGTCTATAGGTCCTGTCTATGGGTCGTGTCTATAGGTCGTATCCATAGGTCGTGTCTTTAGGATCATATCTATATGTCGTGTCTTTAAGTAGCGTCTATGTGTGTCGTGCCTATAGCTCATGTCTCCAGGTCAGTTATGTCTATAGGTTCTGTGCAAGGGTCGTATCTATGGGTTGAGTCTAGAGGTCGTGTGTCTTCACTCACAGTGGTAGCGTGATGCTTATTAGGTGAAATGTGTAAATAAAAGAATAGAAATATACTTATTATAAGAAATATTTAAAAGCGCTGTAGCGAAGTTTGCTTGTGAATGCCCGCCTGGCTAGCTACCACCCACAACTAGAAAATCTGTCACCAAGCACATAACGGTGTGTTTTGGCAGAACGTTGAGAGATTCCAGGTTAGCATGAACAAAATTTTCGAGCCCATCATCACATACCATCACATGAGACAGTAGTCAAAGGCTAGCTATATTATTCTATCTATATATCTAGCTACAAATATAAAAATACACATAGCCGTACTGAACGTTATATTTATTCGGTCGGTACTTGAATGCAGTGTGGAAATTATTTTTGTCAGAAAATCAATGCGAGGCGCCAACGTTCGTGACCTAATATTGAAGAGTGAGGATTATTGTTGGAGTTTGTTGACAAACACGCTCGTAAACAAAGCCTTATCCTGTTAGGAAAACAACGACTCTTACGAACAAGAATAAACTAACTTTATCAAACAGAATTATAGATATTTTTAAGGTCATTCAAAGGGAATTATTATCCTTCCTACTAATCAGTACTAATATTATAAATGCGAAAGTAACTCTGTCTGTCTGTCTGTCTGTTACGCTTTCACGCCAAAACTACTAGACCGATTTGAATGAAATTTGGTATGGAAATAGTTTGAGACCCGAGATAAAACATAGGATACTTTTTATCCCACTGCACAAAAAGAGGTTAATAAACATTGCGCGAACACCGACATACGCGCGGGCGGAGCCGCGCCCGGAAAGCTAGTATTCTATAAGCGAAAGATTTTGAGTATGTTTGTATATTTGTTACTTCTAGACGCTCAAAGACCAAACAAACCATGCTAAATATATCTAATCTTTAGAGTTTTCTAGAGATTTTTAACAGTGAATTATTTTTAAGGCCTAGCAAGAAATCACTTCATCGGTTCAGCGGGTATCAACGCAGCCTGCCCAGAGAGTTGAAATACTTAGAGTAGTTATATCCGAACACCACTGCTCTAAAAGCTTACTAGAATTTACCTATCTACATTCCTAAGCACATGTATATGCGGTTTGTAATGACAAGGAAAGAACGTTCAAATATTATGCGTCATATCTGTTGTAAGAAAGAGATACACATATCTCGCTCATCCATTTCATTGAGATTAGTTCCTAAGATAAAACAAAATGACGATATTTTCTATTTCATCAATAAAAGCAATAATTACGCGTGAAATGAAACAGTTTTCTTATCTCTCACAATGCTTGTATAATTGGCGCGGAGTCTAAAGACACAAGGAAGGCATATTGTCCACAGATTATTCCTAAAAAAACAGGATTAACGGCGATGTATTCACTGGACGCTCGGAAGTGCAAGACTGGTAGTGACTCTGGTAACTACCCTGAATTCGTCTAGTAAATATGGATGGCACACAACTCATCCATAGGTAAAAAAAATTTAGAGCCTGCCTAGTTATTCTTAACTGATCAATTAAGTTAAGCAATAACCACTGCGACTTGGATGGGTGTTCGCTAGTGGCTTCCTACTGAGCGCTCCCGTGCTTTGAAGGGCACTTTACGCCGTCGACGGCTTTAGGCCGTCGATCCCGGTTACAGCCTTAGGTCGCCAGTCGTTATAGCTTGGTGGTAGAGTAAAAATAATAGTAAAAAAAAAATACATTCGAATCGAGAACCTCCTCCTTGTTTTGTAGGCGGTTAAAAATAGGGAAACACTATTCAGGGGAAACACAAGTCCTATCCTTAGGAAATACATTTCTTCACCTTCATAGTAGGTATTAACCTATTATGAAGACGAAGAATTTCCTAACCGTTACACCCGTGTGACAGAGCAGTGTGGAAGTTAGTCGGCCGCACCTAAATCATGGTCACAAAAGGTCTGATCGTAAATTAATGTTTGGTTAACATCAGTATCCCAGATATTCACATAAAAAAGATGATAATTTTTTTAGCCTAATGATGGGAACCAAATCGATCAATCTTTTTATTCACAATGGTTCAGTACATTCCACTTGTAATGTAGGGTCGAATTAGCTCTAGATATATATCTCTTTGGTAATCGTGAAAGATAAGGAATAAACATGTCAAATGAGTGGAGGACCACTATTCTCAACTAGAGTGATGATAGAGAGATTAACTATTACATTAGGTAGGTACAGTTAATCAGCCAAGTGGAAATATCAACCCGCGTATGAAGGGTTCTGTACCTTAATTTATAAAACATTATAGGCGGTAACAATTTTCAATTTTCATGGATGGTATTCGTGCGTGAATCCGTCTCGAACTTGGCTGATTTTTAGTATGATGCCGTGACGCGGCAACAGAAATACATCATCTTTGAAAATTTCAACTGTCTAGCTATCATGGTTCATGAGATGCAGTTTGTTGACAGACAGACGGAAATTCTCTGGGTACGGAACCCTAAAAATGAAAGCCGCAAAAGTAGCTTACAATAAGCAAGTAACACAGCTTAGGGGCCTTTTAGCGGTAAACCAATTTAAAAATAAGTAATAATTCATAAAGAAATATATTTAACAAGATTTAAAAAAAGCATTTATAAAGTAATTTAAAAACCCGCCAAGTGTGATTTGGACGCCTGCACCTATGGATTGAAAATATTGTTCCACAAGACCGTTATTTTTTTTCATAGAGGCGAGATTCTTTCCGTGAATTCTTACCGGGGTCCGACTTGCGCATACCAAGTTGAACGCTTGTATCTAGTACCGTTTTTAGAGCAAAAAAAAACGTAAAAAATCCGTTTCTTGTGTGGGACCTCCTTTATTTTTAACGTTTCGTTTGTATTATTTGTTAGGTCAAATCCTTCAATATCTCTTCAATCCTCTATAATAACACATATTCTGTGAAATGTTAACTGGCAACCTTTCCAAAGATGCAGTCATTTAAAAGTTTGACGGACGGACAGCCAATGCTAAATAATAGTATTTTTTATCTAGTAAGGTATACTTAAAATACCATGTGACAACTACGCTAAAAATAGCTACACCTAGTGGCAATTCCGCTTTTATACCTACATATCGTGCCGATTTCGCTAAAATTACCTACATGTAGTGACAATTCCGCAAAAATACCTACATTTAGTGACAATTCCGCTAAAAATACCAACACCTATGGCAATCCTGCTTACATACCTACATATAGTGACAATTGCGCTAAAAATACCTACATTTAGTGACAATACCGCTAAAAATGCCAACGCCTAGTGGCAATTCCGCTTAAATACCTACATGTAGTGACAATTCCGCTAAAAATACCTGCATTTAGTGACAATTCCGCCAAAAATACCAACACCTAGTCGAAATTCCGCTTAAATACCTACACGTAGTGACAATTCCGCTAAAAATACCTACATTTAGTGACATTTCCGCTAAGAATACCGACACCTAGTGACAATTCCGATAGAAATACCTACACTTTTGACAATACCTCAAAAATTTCCCAACTAGGGGAAATTTTTGAGCCAACCAGGCCCAACCAGGAAAATTTCGTTTAGAATTGATGCGTTTTAGATTCTAAACGAACTATCTTCAGTAGAATCGCAACGCATCGAAAACGCAAGGGAAGAGTCTTCATAACTTTCCATACAAACGTATTTTTCTCATATTCCAAATACACACCAAGTGTCAAACTCGTTGAAATTTTGTCTTAGAGTCTAAGATATATGCTTACTTAATATACTCTTGGTTTTTTTGGGTTCCGTATCCAAAGTGTAAAAACGGGACCCTATTACTGAGACTTCGCTGTCCGTCCGTCCGTCCGTCTGTCACCAGGCTGTATCTCAAGAACGGTGATAGCTAGACAGTTGAAATTTTCACAGATGATGTATTTCTATTGCCGCTATAACAACAAATACTAAAAATAAAATAAATATTTAAGGGGGGCATACAACAAACTTGATATTTTGCCGTTTCTTGCTCGATACTAATAACGGTGACAGGTAGACGCTTTAACTAATCGCAGAATATTAAAAGCGTCTACCTTCGTGCGCGAGTCCCACTCGCACTTTGCCGGTTTTTTTATAGTAAAGAGATTGTCGCAAACGCCCTCATTATAGGAGAGTATATATTGTATGTGTGAATATATGTGTTCAGCAGTGGATAATCTGGCTGATACAGCAAAGAGATTCATGATAAAAATGTTCTCCGAATTGCAAGTATTGCGTGTAGGTAAAAATAGAAAACCTAGTAGAAACATTATATATACTAAAAAGTTTTCAATTTCCCGCTATAATCGTTAGGTTTTCTAACATATTATTTTACTTGACGGAAAAAAGCGAATGTTACGAGTTTGTTGTAGAAAGAAAGCAATTTCCGAGAAAATTAAATCAAAATATTTGATTCATCCAATATCGTTGAGAAGACAATATGAAATTAGTATAGGTATACGGTTTCCCTATCACGTTTTATTTAAGGGTTCCTTTTAGCCCTTTGGGTTGCGAACGCTCAGAAATCTTCTTCAAATTTAGGGCATTACGTTAATAAGTACAATAGACAAATGAGCAACAAAAAAATGAAATTCTTGTGTTAACGCTCACTTTAAAGTAATTTTGTAAATACAATGGCGTTTCGGTAAATTCTGGCTTTAAAAGCTTTAACAGCCTGCCTAGCTCTAAAGACACGCGGCCGCCATGATCTTTTATGGTCTTCGATCGAGGAATTGTTGATATATCTATCGATAGTATTATATATAAACGTACCGCTAACACCAAGATTTTGTATATGGCTGACGGCTCCCACTTTGTAAAAGGCGATCACTGCAACCCTATTTTCTTTGACTCCGTAAAATATTTTAATTTGATGATAAACAAGAAAAACACGAAATTGCTCGAATGGAGCACGAAATTTCGACGACATAGACGACCCCCCGGTAGTTTAGGCATCCGGCGCGAAATCGGAAGGACGCGGGTTCAATTCCCGCTTGGGCCAAAACATTTTGTACTCCAATAATTTGTAAATTTTAAAAAACAAGCTTGTGTGAAATGGCGGAAAATCGAAAGAAGTTTTTGACATCATAAACACGTTTGAAATCCAAAACAATTAAAGAGTTTCATATAAGAAAAGTTCTAATGTATCCAACACCAGACTATTTATTATCACAGATCCTAGCCAGCCTAGTGCCAGTTCTAGTGGTGGCCTTTGGAGTTACACCCAATACCCATATTAGTACCTACGATATGTATGGTAAAGATGAAGACGTATTTACTAAAAGCATCGCCCTTCTCGCTACTTAATGGTATAAAAAAGTAATTTATTACGTCTTTTCCACATTACATTATAGGTACCGAGGTGGTTTGTACTTAAGCGGTATGAACGGAATGATTGATTGATGTCGGTTTCCATCACAAGGGCACGGTAATGTTATCTATACAGTATCTTAACTCGGCTCCTTTTTACCTACAGCCGCGTTGTACGTAAACATGCGATAGGGCTACTCGCCTCCAGCATTTTAATTACATTTGCCTACTTTGTGTTTCCATTTAGTTTTGTGATTGTAAATATACTTTTTTTATGTAAACAAATAAAATTGTGAATGAACAGGAAGATTTCACTAAAAATACGTATTGTTTTTTGACTAGTAGGTAGATTTAATTAAAAAAACCATGTTCATATTTGAATAAACTGAAAAATATTTGTGAGACGTACGAAATGCTTTATTATTAAATTTTAAAGTATAAATATCCGCATTCTAATATATAGCTTATAACTACTTATTTCACTCGTGTCAATCACTTTCTAACTACTCTACTCTACTAACTACTCTATTCACTTTTTTTATGAATCGAGGCATTTTTTTCGGGGATTAATAGATATAAGTACTTGTCCATTAAAAAAGACACACATTATGTACCTTCAACTATGTAACTAAGCGTGTTACCTTTTAGTTTCCAGGATATCTAAAAAAGTTATCTCTGGATGCGTTTTTGACGAATTCATGCAACCAAAAACAGCACAATATATTCTACTCGTCATATTAAAAATGTAATATGCATAAACTTCTTATTAGAGAAAAAATCGCGCGTTTATTGTTAAAAAAATAACACACCGTCCATTCGGCACTGCGGCACAGACACTACTGTCTGCATACCGAGCGCGGGCTGAGATCGAGGCGCGTAGGTATAACTCGCGTTTCGCCCGTTTCTGTGAAGTTGAAATACTGTATAGATAACATTACCGTGACAAGGGTGCTACAAAACTTTCTTTAACAGAAAAGCGTTATTAGAGTGAAAATAAAAATGAAGCATGTTTCATAAATAGTTCCGTTGTTAATAACACCCAGAGTGCGTCTAGTGCGAGATTTTTGAACACATGCGGTGGCTTTTCTGAGGTGTCTTAAAAACTATAAATTTTTTGTAGAAGGTGATGATTTGAAACGTAATTTTTTTAATGTTATTGTGATGGAACAATCTCGAGGCCCACCTGAAGTGGACTAATCTTTGCCTATACTATAACAGATGCATTTCGTTACAAGTCACGAATTGCACTGCAACCGTCATCTTGAGACATAGTTGTTAAGTCTCATGTGCCTGTGATTTAAAAAATCTCTCAAGGACTGCCGCCGGAGCACACCGTTAGGTGCTTGGCGACAGATTTTCTACTTGAGGGTGGTCGCTAGCCTGGCGGGCATTCGCGAAAATGCCCTACTACCATGCAAAAACATGAGTCGAACACATTCGGGTATCGATTCCATACCACCCCCACATTGCTGTTAATATGTAAAACCCAATTTAAGAAAGATTTTTAATCATTTACCTAAACTAACAAAACACCATAGCTTCAGCCATGTAGATAATGAGAATAAACTATGATGATGTTGTCGAAAAGTATCCTGTGTTCATCAACGATCTAATTGTATTTCTCCGTGTTTTATCCAAATTTATTGAGCCTTTTCAGAGTGAAAGAGTAACAAACAAACAAACAAACAAAGAAATTTTCTCATTTTATAATAATGTTTGAAATGATTTTTTTTTTCAACCTGTAGTTGTCTAATCGTCCATAGAACAATTTTACAAAATAGGGAGTTTTATTTATGTTCCTTATCGACGAATCATATGATGTTAAAACTTTTTCTCTGTTTACACACAACAGCTTAAATATTTGGAATTTGTCGAAATTGTTAATCAAAATATATTCAAATAAAATTATGTATATTACTAGTACTCACAGCACAGAGAGGACATACAAGAAATATTATAGTTCAAATTTTTAAAACAGGTCGCATAACCGACGATGACACTCGTTGACAATTATCTCATTGGTAGTCACAACTACTTTACGGATATCATAAATTTATATTGGAATACAAAATGTTTTGCCCCGGGCGGGAATTGAACCCGCGTCCTTCCGATTTCGCGCCGGATGCTTTTTCCGGCGCGAAATCGGAAGGACGCGGGTTCAATTCCCGCCCGGGGCAAAACATTTTGTATTCCAATATAAATTTATGATTTTCGATTAGTACGCGGTAGTGCTTGTAATCATAATAATATAGAAATACTTAACGGATAATTAGGAGGCATAGTTATTATTAAAAACTGAGATAACTTTTTTGATTACCTGGAAACTGTAATACTATAAAATAATCTTACTTAATACTATAAAACTTTACAACTTTAAACTCTGTTTAATTTTACTTACTAGTAAGTAATTTTTTTTTTATAGTCTACATATAGTTGACGGTACATAATGTGTTAATGGACAAGCATTTCCTTTTATCCCGCGAAAAAAATGTCTCAATTAATAAAAAAAAAATTAATAGAGTGAAGGAAAGATTTTTAATACTTTAAAATATAATAATAAAGCATTTCGTACGTCTCACAAATATTTTTCGGGCGCCAATTTTTAAGAACGATTTTTTATTCAAACATAAACATGGTTTTTTGTTTAAATCTACCTACTGGTCAAGAAAACAACACGCATTTTCAGTGAACACTTCCTGTTCAATTCACAGAGTATTTTATATGTTTATATAAAAAAGTATATATTTACAATCACAAAACTAAATAGAAACACAAAGTAGGCAAATGTAATTAAAATGCTGGAGGCGGGCAGCCCTATCGCATGTTTACGTACAGCGCGGCTGTAGGTACTTATTTCGAAGACAGAGCCGAGTTACACTACTGTATAGATAACATGTGCCACTGTATTCCATGTTCTCGACAGTTGAAACCTATATTACCTATTGAATTTCGATACTTTGTTATTTCGATTGCTTCTCTTACCACTTACTTGTGTGGCGTTATGTCGAGATTACCTGTGGGTTATGCGACTGAATCTAGTGGTCAGAATCAGACTTAAGAAGGAGTTAATAACCGTTATAGTTTTAAAACTCAAATTATAATTTGGAAGTCTATTTTGCGCCAAATATGCAGCAAGACCCAACTCGCCTCGCTTCGTAATTGGTGCGAACTGCTCATTAGGATCAGTTTCACTTCTTACATGTGGATAAAGAAGAGATATCAGTATCTTAGCCCGAGTAGACACATATCACATATTACTGGAATATATACAGTCCTACTGTTGTATATATTGCAGTATTATGTGAAGCATGTTCTTCAACTGTCACAACTCTCAATGATACAATACAATATGTGCTCGATCTAGCTACAAAAGTACTTTACATAATGATGCTAGAACGTTCAGCTGCTCGTGGAAAAGTCTTATTTTAGATTTCTATTTTTCAGTGAAGAAATAACGTCTCAAGTGAGAGTTCACTGTTCTATCGTCGAATACAACTCAACTGTCGGAGATTGCGGTCAAACGGCTTCAAGCATTCAAATCAAATAGTTTATTTGCAAAAAAACAAGTAAAGACACACAGTTGTACTTGTCAGCAAGCAGACGTGCAATATTTCATGCAGTTACATCGAAATTTAAAATAGTATTATATTTTACATAATTAGATTTATTTAATACACTTATTTATACAATTCTTTAACAAGGTTATTTGCTTTATCGTACCTACGTGTTTTATTTTTATTTGATTAGAAAAATGTTTTTGTTCAAATACAAAATGCGGGATAGAGGTTAGATTAACTATCTAACTGAATACTGTTTCTTCCGTATTGTCCGCTGCTGAACACGCCTACTATGGGGGGGCTTGCCATGATCCCCACGCTTAGCAGGCGGCTTGGGGATCACAGTGTGATAGCATTTCTTCAGAAAGTGCTCGACACCCATGATTAGAGATATGGGTAACATTCTAGCTCAGCACCCCACGGGTATTCGGTTTACCATGATAATCGGTATTTATCACATCCGCCCAACGAGCTGTGCTCGGGGCACCGGGGTACCGGGCGTTCTAATATATACACATAATCACTTTGGTAACGACGTATACGGTCTTATTAGCGTCACAGGTATAAACCTAGTCTAGAGCTAAACCTGACTTTAGAACCAGTTCCAAGAAACATTCCTAGTATCGTCAAAGGTTTATCTGCTAGATCGGGCCTAACAGTAGATCTATCTCTAAGCCAAGTACACCCCTAGTTTAAATATAGTTTAAATATGGCGGCCACACAAGACATCAGCTGATTGGCTTTTCTTTGTCCATGTTTGGTTTGTGGCTGGGGATTGGTATTGTTGAGTTGTTTTCTAGCTAGGGTCTAAAGAATGTAATAATCTTGTTATTGCTTTGCTTTCAAAATGCTTTGAGATAAAATGTTACTTACTCAGTGCTTTGAGGCAGAATATATCTAACATTGAGGTGGTAAGAAGTACCTAGTCTTGGTAAAGAGATCTTAAAATATACATTCGCAAATTTTTCTATTTTCGTCATACATATTTTACTTTTAGGACACTGAGAGCGAATACTTACTTTCTCTTCTTTGCTCTAATTTTCACTTGGTACGGTTTTTCTTTTCCATTTTATCCGCTTTAGTAATAGTTTTCGCTTTTTATCTATAAAACTTGCAATCTGCACTTCAAATTAAATCGCGGGAGACTGACTGACTGATACCTATAGATTAGAAATAGTTATAAACACATCTTTTTAGTACTCCAACATTAGATAGATGGCGCTATATTAAATAATTCATCCGATTTTCAGTTTAATTAACGCAGATATATAGAAATAGTTAAAAACACATCTTTTTAGTACTCCAACATTAGGTAGATGGCGCTATATTAAATAATTCATCCGATTTTCAGTTAAATTAACGCAGAAATATTTTATCTTTGGAAGAAAATGTAAAACACTGGTCTAAACCCGAGACTTTCACGTTCTGGTCTAAACTCGCGACATTAATAAGATTAGGTTTAAGTCCAATGTCTTCTTTTAGACCAGAACTTCAACCTAGGTTTATACCTTCAACACTAATAAAACAAGACACTTTTGAGCTTCTAACATTGTTGTTGCCAGCATATCAACATTTATGATCTTTGATTTTGGGAATAAGCAAATGATGCTCTGTATTTATGTTATCAAAACGGTATAACAATTACACTAATTAAACATACAATTCAACATCATTCATCTATAAATAAGTTTAATAAATTATATGTCAAGGCACCACGAGCTGGTTTCAGATATCATAAAAATAATTAATTTTTACTTTCCGTTATGACAGAAAAATATGGATTTTTTATCGTATAGTAAATCGTCTTTTTACAAGTATATTTTACAAAAATCGTTAGATTTATGAAAATCGGACTAACGCAGACATTAGAATAATTGTGTAATTATGACTATTGACTCCAACCGGGATCCCGATTTGGACAAATGATGAAAAAACCGGGCGAAAACAATAAATAAATACCATAATTATACAAAGGCAACAAAATATCAATACAAATGAAACATCACCTTATATCTCCATATTTTTTTTCATTGGATTACAAGACCCATAGGAATGCAGCACCCATACTTACGTCTGATTGATATATCAAAAATACCTTACTTATTGTCATTATTGTCCGTTATATACGGAATATGGTATTTTCTGTACAGCCGGAGCGTCCACAGCTGAAGGGAGCCTCCCCTATTGAGGGGGTATTTACCGTAATCCCCACACTTGGCAGGCGTCTTGGGGATCGCAGTGTATGTTGGCAGTTCTTTAGAAGGCGCTGGCCACCTTCCACTATTTTTCCCTTAGTCGCATCTTACGACACCCACGGGATGATATGGGGAGCTGTAATTCTAACCACACGGGGTGAATATGGTATTCTGTTAGATATTTAGGCTATTCTAGCTTTAACCACGTGGTTGCTTTTACTAAGTATTACTGTGATCAATTAGCATTTGCCTTAGTGTTTTAGCATAATACATCATCCCTTACCGTTAGGTTAGGTCAAAAGCTAGAACATATTTATTTGTAAATAATATGGAATATCTCATGTGAATAACTCAGATACATCATGCTATATTTTGAGTGCAAAGCGAAACGTCAACGCGGGCGTTTCGAGCTTTTTTTGATAAAGACCATCGGATTTTATCGAGATATGGTTGTATTATACTTTTCTCAAAAATGGTATGTAATGTTACCATAACTTCTCTAAAAAGCATCCAGAAAGTGAACTCTGCCGGAGGCTTATTCACAACTATCCAGTAAGTGGGATTTTAAACTTGGAATCTACTGCTGTCCAGTACGTTAGTATGTAATTTACTTCCTGGACAGTAGGTCATCCTCTTTAGGTCTGCTTAGAATAAAAACCATCATACCAGACACAGATTAGAATTTAGCCATTATAACATGGTGATAGGCTCCAAATATATAACTATCTCTCTTTTTGGTATGACATTTTATGAGATAGATATATTTTTGGAGCCTTATACAGCCCTTTTATAGTCTTTGTCACTTAACGCCATACAGAAAAAGTATGCACGTTGCGTTTTGTAGTAATGTTGTAGAAGTATATTGTGGGCTTTTATGTTTGTATTTAGTGATTTCAGTTTATAAATTTGTTGTTATACTTTCATTCATTTTTGAGAAAGCATTATACAAGCCTCAACCAGTAAGAAAGTAATTCTGACCTCGTATATAACCGGACCTCATCTGCCGTTCGGTCCAGTTAAATCATACTTGGCCAGGAAGGCTTACTTACTGGATTCTGCAGTAATGTACTTATACAACTTTCCTAAGTCGGATTTATCTCATCCACGTGAGATATCCTGTATTATTTGCTAAAATAGCCAGTAAATCTTATAAAAATAATAAACATTGGAGCTCTCATATTTGAAAAAACTTAAAATACTCTGTGAAATACTTAATATATACTGAAAAAACTGTCTAAAGGTATGGAATTTAATTTTATCCTGCGGAATGTCGCATGATTTACGTCTTCCAAATCTAAAGGCATTCTTCCTTTTAGTGCAAACAATGTGAATGTCTGAGTCGTTGATTTTTTAAGCGTTGAAGAAAATTGCATAACATCCATATCTCAGCATGTTTTATGTAAGAATGCCTTTTTTAAGATTTAATTTATAGCTTCTACCACTGGCAGTGATGATAAATTTGTACAAGCCTAGAATGAGGCTCTAATGTATAGTCAAGTAGAAAAAAATGCTAACCTCGGTATGGGTTACATATTTGAGCCATTTGGTGTAGAGACGTTGGGTCCTTGGGGACCGGGAGCTCATCGTATTTTCCAAAACTTATCTGAGCGCTTGGTCGATGCGATGCGTGATCAAAATGCTGGCACATATTTAGCTCAACGACGTTGCAATTCAACGGGGCAATGCTGTCAGAATGCTGGGCACGCTGCCAAGTGGTAGTGGTCTGGAGCATTTAGACTGCCTATGAGTCTGCTATGACTTGACTTATAGGTAGTCTAAATGCTTTTATTGTAGTAGATGTAGTGTTGTATATAGTTCGTAGTATTTTGTTGAATAAAGGCATACCACCGGAAAAAAAAAAGTAGAAAAAGACCGAGAAATTTACGTTAATATGCTGTGACGAGGTCATGCCGCTTAGAATTTAGAAATCTCGTTGGAATTTAGTAACACTTAGAGGTTTGGTTTAAGCGACGCCCCGCACTGGCGTAGCCAACTAGCTAGTTAACAAGTGCGAGCCGGACTCGCGCACGAAGGGTTCCGTACCATTAGCTATACAACATTAGACTTCATCTTTTAACCTTTTTTTGTAAACAGTTAACAACAGTGTTAACAAATATTAAAAAATATTTAACACATTAAATTTATATTTCAATAAAACATTTATAAAAATATATAAATATTTTTTTAAAGTTTCTATTCATTACAATAACTGTGACTTGGAGAATATTATTGACGATGCCTTGATACATTTTTAATAATAATCGTCATCAGCCGCAAGACGTCCACTGCTCCTCTAGAATAGAAAGCCACAGAGAACGGCTATTAGCCGCTTACCCTCGTTTTTTATGTTATTGTGACGGAACAAGCTCGAGGCCCACCTGATGTTAAGTGGACTAACCTCTGCCTATAACAGATGCATTTCGTCACAAGTCACTAATTGCACTGCGACCATCACCTTGAGACATAGATGTTAAGTCTCATGTGCCTGCAATTTCTCTGGCTCTCAAGGACTGATGCCGGAAAACACCGTTAGGTGCTTGGCGATAGATTTTCTACTGGCTGGTCGCTAGCCAAGCGGGCATTCGCAAAATGCCCTTCCACCATGCGGTGAAGCTCAAGCCCGCGGCGGGATTCGAACCATGGCCCACGTCATGCTGCACGGCATTCCATAGCCAATGCCACTGAGCCATCACTGCTTCAAAAACTTTTACTTTCTCGTCTAGACTTTCACGTCTTTGGAAGATATTCGTCATCATGGTATTGCTAAGCTTATGCAGTTCACTGCTGTTGTTAGCGTGCCTACCCTGCATGTATGATTATATCTGTTTTGTTCATATGTCCGTAGTATACCTGAGTATTGTTCACAGGTTAGGAACATGAATCATAAAATAAATAAACATATAATAAATATCAATTAATAATAAAATTTTTAAACATATAATAAACATCCATACATGGTCGATATCCCGAAAATACGCACAAAGCGTTTTAAATCCCGTTTTATAATGCGTACGGCCGATGTATGGAACACCCTTTCAGCGTCTCTATTTCCGGAAATATATAATCTGGAAGTCTTCAAGAACAGAGTAAATAGGTATCTGCTAGGCAAGTATGTTCCACCGTCGACTGCGTCGTCACGATCAATCAGGTGAGACAGTGGTCAAATGCTTGCTTATGTAATTAAAAAAACCCTCAATACGATGTTAACATCAACAGGCTTTAATCGATTCAACGTAGGTTTATGAGATACCTGAAATTTAAATGCAAAACTTTAGAATATTACGAATCGAGATATAGTAATCATCACATGTTACCGTTTCATGCTCAGAATTGCAGAGATAGTTATGCTACTAAAAATAGCGCAATGTCGAATTGACTCTTCATACTCCCTTTCTCAAATATTATGTCGTTTTGAAGCAGTGATGGCTCAGTGGCATAAGCTATGGTCCGCCGTGCAGCAAGTCCATGGTTGGAATCCCGCCCCGGGCTTCATTTTCAACGCTTGGTGGAAGGGTATTTTGCGAATGCTCGCCTGGCTAGCGAAACCCTCAAGTAGAAAATCTGTCGCCAAGCACCTAACGGTATGTTCTGGCTGCAGTCCTTGAAAGCCAGTGAAATTACAAGCACATGAGACTTAATAACTAAGTGACGGGCGCAGTGCAATTCCTGACTTGTGAAATGCATCTGTTATAGGCAGAGGTTAGTCTGCTTAACATCAGGTGGGCTTTGAGTTTGCTCTGTCACAATAACATAAAAAAAAGTCTAAAGGTACCTACTAGATCCGTGCGACATATTACTTATCTACACGTTCCTCAAAGTAGCACGAATAATAGGCAAAACTCGTTTTTCATAAGATATGCAAACAATGTCAACAGACTGGACATCTATCGCGAATTCGCTTCTACTTAACTCCAACTCAATCATATACTACTAAAATTACAATATTGTACATATTGAACGTTCACTTGTAAATGTATTGTATGATTTTTATGAAAAATAAAATAAATATTGTGATGTCGTCATTCCACCCAGTGGGGTGTATCAACTCTACGTCTTCTGGTTTTAAATAGTTTAAACAATATATATTTTTTGTTTTTATGTATTAGACAGTTTTAGGGATAATTTATGGAATCATGTACATTCGCCTGCAAAAGGAATTATTTTACTTTAATTGATATTATTATTTTTATTCATTCCGACATTTTTTAAATAATGTCATGTCATTAGATTCTTAATTATCAAGATAAAATAAATATGTGTATACAAAATCAAATTTTTCTTTGATTCTAAGATATTGTGTGCATAAAGATTAACGAAACCTATACCACAATTATGAAATATAGAAATAGTCGACGTACGTTGATGTTCAATATTTTTTTAGGGTAATTAAGTCCCGTTACAGAATGTCCTAATAAAATTTCTAACACGTAAAATATGTAACTGAATGATAAAAATGCAGCGCGTCTCAAGCTTTAACCGATGGATAGGCTAAATCGATGACTGTGAAACGCAAAGATAGTGTTTTGTTTAATAAATATGTTCTAGGTAGTAAAACCGGAACTTACTCGAACATTCTGAAACAAGCTCTAAGAGTGATGTTATTTAAGCTTACGAACACCATGACCATGAAGTATGATTACCAGTGAAACTATTTAAAATCTTAACTGCCCTTCACTTAAGTGCGCTTCAACCTTCTTTCAATAATGGAAATCTTACATTGGCCATAAATAAAAAGTAATTTAGTAAAACAGTAACTCGATGTAAACCTATAGGTATGTAATATATCAAATGACATTACAAATTCATAAATATTTCTATATATTTAGAATCTAAAATATATTTACTTACACGAAGACCACGTGTTTTTTTTTTTCACTTACCGTTTGTTACTCATATTTATGATTTTGTTAATTTTCATTTAACGCGTACTTACCTGAAAAAGAAAAAAGAACATGAATATAGCTGTAATAAATTAGTACCAATTTAAAATATGTATTATATATTAGTTGACAGCAGTTCTTTATAACTATGGTGTGTTCCGGCAGCTGTCCTTGAGAGCCAGTAAATCTAGTTGAAGCCTGTTAACAACTTCGAACACATCATCACTTACCATCAGGTGAGATAGTGGTCAAAGGCTAAACTATCAGGCATAAAAAAAAACAAAAAACTACCACCCTTAACTAGAAAATCTGTCGCCATCTACCCAACTGTGTGTTCATACACTTATCTTTAGAAGTCAGTTTATTATAGGCCTTAATCTTGTTTACGATCTTCAACGACATAACAACTAGTGAAATGGTGACCAAAGGCAAAAAACACATAACTACCTATTAGCAGTAAAAAGGCAAAACATTTTACAATTAATTAATTGAAAATCTCCCAAACGGAAGACAGTAGCCCAAGCACGAACATTTCGATAGTCCGTAACGTAAACGTATCGAGTTTACAGTAAGTTTACGCAGGAGGCGATGGTTGACAGCACAACGCATCGTTTGTTGGCTAACGTGAACTCGATAGGATTACAAAAGTGACATCATCCGGCGTATATCAAATTAATTGTACCTTCTTTCTAAGAGCTAATAATTCGTTCCAAAAGAGGTTTTAATTCTTTTTCAGCCTATACAAAGACCTCTATGATTGATATTTGTCAGTTTTGGCGTTTTAATTCTTCGAGCTTACGTTAAAAGTAGGTTCGTGCTCGCGATATCGCACAAAACATTTTACGTGCCGAAACGTTCGCTCGTGCTAGGGCTACGGTTTGATGTTACGCGCCGCATTAACTACGATCTCATATTTTATCTATATACACTTCGAATCACTTAGAAAAATGGCGGAAAAATTGTTGGGAAAAATTAGCCCTCCTCCATTCTGTTGTCTTGCTCATCTATCTGCCCATACACCTTTCTCTTTTCGTAACCGGTTTTGTGTAAATAAAACATTTACAAAATAATAATTTAAGCTTTTTAAGCACTTTTTAAGTGGGATTCACATGCCCGTAGGGATCCGTATCAACATTAGCTTTTTTTTTATTTTCACAATGATGCGTGTTCCGTGGAAAACGTTACTAAACAAATATAAATTTATTAAAAAATGAAATTAAAACTGCAAGTTATATGAGTTTATGAAATCGTTTTTTAGCCCTTCATTTTGAAACCCTACTTGATAGGTTTGGAAGAAAAAAATGTTTTTCACTTACAATAATGCGAATAAAATCCACCAGTTTGTTTTTTTTATGTACCTAGTATTACTTGGGTTAACAAGATAAATCTAATGATGTCTTATACAATAAAATCGGTTAAGCCGTTTAGAAGCTATGGCAGAATAAAGAAACTCATAAATATACATACATACATGAACCCTGAAACATAACACTCCTTTTTTGGGCAGTCGTGTAATAACATTAAATTCGCCTTTTATGTTCCTAATCGGTATATTTGCAGTTTTCATATTTTTCCTTTACATACCCATGCTGTAAGACATAGCATCTTCCTAAATTTCATAAGTCTAGGACAATAATAAGTACCTTACATGTCTTAATTCTCTTGGGAAATCGCAAAATATGCGATATCAACAAACACATCTTTTGATGGCACTTACATATTAGATTTTTTCACATTTGTGAAATACCGTATAACCGAGTAGGTATTTGATATGAATTTCAACTTAACTCGTGGGTCACCTCTACGTGTTCCTGAGAATAAGGGTCTTGACAGAAAGACAGGCAGATATATGGATAACAAAGTTATCCTATAGGATTCCCTTTGAGATGCAGAACCCTACATTATATTACTATTTAGGTAGAGTGTTGCTGGTCTAATTTCTTCCACTTTAAAAGAAAATAGTACATTATTTATAAAAAATATCTATTGATTACTTTTTTACACAAAAAAATAACCCACTAGCAATATTCATAACGATAATAATTGCAGGAACGTTTTTGTAGTCATTTCTGTACTAATAGGAAGGATTTTAAAGTAGATTAAATGAACTTAATATTTTATTTTGCGTTATATGTTTTTTCAGTAGATTAAATAAACTCAAATATTTTATGCTGTCTTAGGTTTTCGCGATTATTACACATAGTAATTAAACAACTTTAAACGGCTTAAATCGCGTATATTTTTAATTATTGTTGTTGAACGTTTCAAACACTTTGCTACTGATTGTCACCCCGTGACCACAATCACTGCAAAGTGTGCGTATCAGGGACATTAAATTTAGAGCTGGCGTCTTTACTTTCAACGCCATACGATATATATCATATCACCGTCACTTTGAAAAAAAAAACTGAATCGACAAAAATAAAATACGGCATTGTCAAACCTGCTTACAAAATTTCATGAGTTGTGTAAGTTAAAGCATAGATGCTTCAATGGAACTTCATTCTAGCTTGTTCAGTAAATATTTCATGCTCTAAAAAGTAAGGACATCGATGGCCATAAAACATTGAATATAGAAGCATTATTTTAAACTTTGACAATCTATTCTAAAATTCCAATCACGTAAAGCACTGGCCCACAAAAGTCTCCCTAGATAGATATCTAAAACCTCCCTTTGAGCTGCACCCAGTTGGCTCCACGCCAGAACCAGTTCGCTGTCAGCATTATCACCCAATGAAAACGGTTCTAACACGAAATGTGGCTGTAAGTCGATCCGTCTTGTCCAAATAACACGATTAGACCGTTTTAGAATCTAGAACGTTTTATTACGCTTGTAGGCAAAGCTATATAAGAATCCATTTTTACACATCTGCCCAAAAAAGGTTATGTTTTCAGGGTTCATGTATGTATGTTTGTAAGTTTCTTTACTACACCATATTTTCTAAACAGTTTAACCAATTTTAATGTATGGATATCGTTAGATTTGTCTTGATAGCGCAAGTGACACTAGGTATTTAAGAAAATTACAATACAAACTGGCGGATTTTGGATGCCATATAGTAAAAAGAAAAATCTTCCGATCCCATCGAGTGAGAGTCTCAAAATGAAGGGCTTTTAAAACGATTCCATAAATATTATATAACTTGCAGTTTTAATTTCAACGGAACGATAAAACTTTAAACAAAAATAAAGAAAATAAAGAAGAAACAGTAAGGCGTTTTCACAGCGGAAGCACGTCCTCGCTCTTCAAGTGCACCTCGCTAACATCCGAGGCCTGCACTCAAATCGCGATTCGGTCCATCACCACCTGGAGACCGCGAAACCCCATCTACTGTTCCTCACGGAGACGCAGATCAAATGTCCAACGGACACGTCGTACCTTGCCTACCCGGGATACACCCTTGAGCATAAGTTTAAACCACGCTCGGGTGTCTGCATGTATGCTCGTGATGACATTTGTTATCGGCGTCTCCGTAATCTTGAAGACCCAAACTTTTCTTGTATCTGGGTATTGGTGGATACAGGCTTAGAGAAAATTCTCTATGCCGGTGTCTACCGTTCGCACACTGGAGACATGGAGACAACCAGGCTCATGACACACCTCAGTGAGGCGGCCGATGTGGCTCAACAGAGGTATCCTACTGCCGAATTAGTGTTTCTGGGGGATTTTAACGCTCACCACCAGGAGTGGCTATTCCCATTCCAGAACACAGACCATGCTGGGAGAGAAACGCGCAAGTTAGCCTTGACACTCAATCTCACCCAACTGGTAGAAGAGGCAACAAGGATACCAGATGTTGAAAGTCACACAGCCAATTGCTTGGACCTTCTGCTGACAACAGACCCAGACCGTTACACAGTGTCGGTATCATCACCACTTGGTAGCTCCGACCATTGTCTGGTGAAGTCTGTATCTGTCCATTCCCCACTTGACCCCAGCCCAAAAGGCACACGGCGGATATGGCGATACAAGTCAGCAGATTGGGATGGCATGCGTTCTTTTTACGCATCTTATCCTTGGCGGCGAGTTTGCTTTTCTTCCAGCGATCCCTCTGCTTGCGCGGATGCTGTGGTAGATGTGCTGCGTCAAGGTATGGAATATTATATTCCATTCTCTGACGTGCCTCTATCTAGCAAAGCTCGCCCTTGGTTTGGGGCTGAATGTGTTAGCGCAGAAACGTTGAAACATGAGGCCTATACCGCTTGGGCTGAAGCACGAAACTGCAAGGCTAAGAATATTCGCGAAAAGAAGAAAGGCTTTAACAAAGCTGCCAGGTCCTACAAAAAGGTTCTAAAGAAGGCTCGCTTCGACCATATAAGCCGATAGGGGCCAAACTTGCATCTTATCCCGCTGGGAGTAAAGCGTTCTGGTCCCTGGCTAAGTCGGTTGAAGCAAATTTCTGCCGCCCCTCACTGCCTCCACTGCTCAAACCTAATGGGTCATTAGCTCACACCGCCAAGGAGAAAGCAAACTTATTTGCTGCACTTTTTGCGGAATCTTCACGTCTAGATGCTGGTAGTGCTGTACCCCCGACTCTTCCTGTCTGCGAATCGACCATGTCGGAAATCCGAATTCGGCAGATTGATGTTCGTAAAGCGCTACGCAATTTAGACGTGAACAAGGCTAGTGGCCCTGACGGCATACCAGCCATAGTTCTGTGGACATGTGCGCCTGAATTGACTCCGATCCTCACACGCCTATTCCGCCTTTCTATGGAGACTGGGCTAGTACCGAAGGCTTGGAAGTCTGCTAACGTGCAGCCCGTGCCCAAAAAAGGAAGTCGTGCCGACCCTGCCAACTATAGGCCCATCTCAGTCACGTCCATTCTTTGCAAGACAATGGAACGTGTACTGAACAAAAAGCTCCTTGGCTATCTTGAAGCGAATGACCTCTTAAGTGACCGGCAATATGGGTTTCGCCAGAACCGGTCAACTGGAGACCTTCTTGTATATGCCACCCATATATGGAGCGAGGCCTTGGAAAGATATGGTGAAGCGCTTGCAGTTTCACTGGATATTTCTAAGGCCTTTGACAGGGTTTGGCATGATAGCCTTATTGGCAAACTTTCAGCATATGGTTTACCTCTCAGACTGTGTGCTTGGATAAAAGACTTCTTGAGGGAACGTTCGCTACGAGTAGTCGTTGATGGCTGCTCATCTGAACTAATGGCAATAAATGCCGGGGTACCTCAAGGGTCAGTTCTTTCGGCAACACTATTTCTGCTCCACATTAACGACCTGCTTAAGCCCGGTATTCTTGGGTACGCGGACGATAGCACTGTTGTCGAAAGATACATATCCGATGCACGTGCTGGTGAGGTTCAAGTCCAGTTTGAAAGAGAGGCGATGATTGGACGATTAAACTCGAGCTTGTTGGCCGTGTCCGATTGGGGCGATGCCAATTTAGTAAAATTTAATGCGTCCAAAACACAGGCGTGTCTTTTCTCCGCTAAACGGAGAACATTACAACTATCTCCGACTTTCCGAAATGTAACAATACCGGTGGCAAATCGGTTAGAGCTTCTTGGCGTGTCCTTAACTTCGAATTTAAACTTTGGATCTTACATCGAAACCAGAGCAGAACTGGCCGCTAAGAAGCTAGGTATCCTCGCAAAGGTGAGGCAGTACTTCACACCGAGGCAGCTTCTAAATTTATATCAAGCTCAAGTCCGATCGTGTATGGAGTACTGCTGCCACCTCTGGGATGGATCCGCGAAATACCAACTGGAGGCTCTCGACTCCATTGACCGACGAGCCAAAAGACTTATAAGCGATGATAAGCTGGTTGAGTCTAAACTGCAGAGTCTCGGTCATCGTCGCAGGGTCGCTAGCCTATCGGTATTCTACCGTATACATTTCGGAGAGTGTGCGCAGGAATTACACGAGTTGATTCCTCCATGCCCCTTTTACCATCGGACAACAAGACGCTCGGATGGCCGTCATCCATTCATGGTTGACATTCCTCCAGTTCGCTCGAAGCGATTCGCTTCCACATTTATCAACCGTACAGCGAATGAATGGAACGCATTGCCCGCGTCTTTGTTTCCGGATCAGTATAATTTGGGTGTCTTTAAGTCTAGAGTGAATAGGTACCTTCTAGGCAAGCATGCTACATCTTCGGCCGCATCATCACTTTCCATCAGGTGAGATAGCGGTCAAATGCTTGCCTATCTTGCATAAAAAAAAAAAAAAAAAAAACATCATTTGCAGTTTTTTACTTTTTTAATTAATTTATACTATGTTTTGAGTTATTAAGTACATTGTAGTACCTATACCTATAAGTTATGGTATAATATGGGTTGCCATCTATTGGGTAAGGATAGGCACTATGAACTTTTGTTTCTAAATAACAATCACAAGATTGACTTCAGCTGTGGTAGCTCATATATAGGATAGACTAGACTCACTATCGCAGAAAGGGTTAAAGAGCATATTGCAGTTGTGAAGAATTTGGGCATAAATCTGCGATAGCTGAGCACTTACTGGAGTCAGGACCTAATCACTGGATCGAGCTACATAAACCAAAAAATCTCTCCACTGAACGGCATTACTACTCAAGACTGGTATGCGAAGCGGTTGAAATTAAGAAGTACAAAAATTTCAATCTGGAGGACAGATTTAAATAGTCTACATCGTGGAATCCTGTAATTAGAAAGTGCTCGAGTCGTAATTTGCTGCCGCGTGCAAGTTCCGATACTGTTAGTGTAGTGTATCGAGGTGACAGTGATAAAGACATTAACGAAAACCTAACGGGGGTAGATTTAAATCACTCCCGCCGCTCCTCAAGACGATGACACCCGCTTCTTCAGTCTACTCGTGACCACGGTCAATGCAACTTGATCGAAACGTCAAAGTTAGTCAAAATATTATTTTGATATTAATTCGTGCGTGGATACACCCGTTAATGATATAAAAACATGAGTTTAGTTCCCGAAAGTTTAAAGAAAAGTATGAACTTCAGTTTGTAATTATACAATGTCTGATCCTGGAATGGCGCGGCGGTCAAACTCGAAGATTTAATGTTACAAAGCGACCCACTATAGATCTGATTATCCAAAATATTGCAGGTATTTATATTAATTTATTTATTCACCGAAAGTATTCCCAAGGAGCGACTGCGTCAGGCCGGTGAACGATTATAAAACCTAAGCCCAAACGTTTTTAAAACATTATCTTGCTATAGAAGATAATATATTGTACCAACTCTCCACGTGAGCAGAATAATATTAGAAAGATTACTCAGTATATATAAAAATAACAATATATTATGGTGTAAAATATTAAATATTCCGTTCTACTTAATATTGGCGAAAGATTTCAAAAACTAATTTAAATTACGCACATAACTAACTGTCCAACATCGGCAGTAGTTCAGTTACCACCAAAAACAAACTAATATGCGCAAGTTCTTATTATGTATATGATAAAGACCTAATTGGCATGACAGTTATGAATCCTTCCAGGAATAATTTGCTATTGAAATCTAGTACTTAAATTTAGCAGGTCAGTAGACTTTAATTAAGTTTTGATATAGCAATCGAATATAAATATTTAAGGATTTTCGTACTTATTACAGACAATATCCATTTACGAAGACGCACTTTCATATTTTATACTTGCAACTACTACTTAAGCGATCATATTTTACATTTTATTCTTTGTTTACTAATCGCATTGACATATCATTAAGATTAAGGGCCTGTTTCAAAATGTTGGAGTAAGTTCTGGTTATACTATCCAGAACATATTTTAGTAGTTTATGCAACTGTCATATAATAGAGGGTATAAAACATGAGTGTAGTTTTTTGGAAAGAGTCGCAGGCGAGTTTCAAAATAAGATTACACGAGTGTTTTAATACCTAATTATGTGCAGTTGCATACACTAATTTATTTAATCTCATGGCTATAGGTAGTTACATTCAACAAAATGCAATATAAAAACCAGCGCGCTCACCACAGACAATGTGTTGTACTTTAATAATAAAAAAATTGTTTTAAAGCATTATTTTGTTAGGCGAATAATGCCTTCATTTAATTTTATAAGTTTCTTAAGGAAGTATGTAAATAAACTAAAGTCTGTTTTTCATTTTAAAATTAGAATATTACCGAATGAGATTAAATAAAATAAATAAAACACTATCTATGCCTTTCACAGTCTTCGATTTATTGTAATTTTTATCATTCAGTTATTTTATGTGTTGGTTAGCAATCCGAAATTTTATTAGGACATTCTGAAACGGACCCTAAAATAGATAATTAATATACGACGTACCTAAAGACGTATTTTAAAGAAATTATTAACACGCGGTAATTTTTTTTTTTTTTATGCCTGATAGGTTAGCCTTTGACCACTATCTCACCTGATGGTAAGTGATGATGTGGTCGAAGATGTTGGTTGTTCAGGCTAACCTAGAATTACTGGCTCTCAAGGACAGCTGTCGGAACACACCGTTAGGTGCTTGGCAACAGATTTTCTACTTGAGGGTGGTAGCTAGCCAGACGGTAATTTGCAGAATGCCCTACCAACATGCTATAACGCTATAACTTCATCCTAAGACAACAACCGGGACCGACAAGCTTAACGTGCCCTCTGAAGCACGTGCACACTCAGTAGTAATGTCACCAGTGGTCACCAATCCAACTTCCTGACCGAGGCGGACGTAGCTTAACTTTGCTTATCGTTTCAAAATGGCTAAGCAAACTTCGCTACAAGCGCTTCAGCTTGTTTTTTTTCAGTAATTGCTATAGACTACTGTGTCGCATGTCCATGTTCCCATCCCCACCGCCGGCTTGGGCTTCACCACATGGTGGAAGGGCTTATTGCGAATGCTCGACTGGCCACCTAACATCCTCAAGTAGAAAATCTGTCCCCAAGCTACTAGTGTGTTCCAGCAGCAGTCTTTGATAGCCAGTAAGAAATTACAGGCACATTAGACTTAGCACAATTGACAGTTCTTCAATTGTAAAGAAATGCTTATATTCTTGGCAGAGGTTGCCTTCTATGGAAAAGCGTTGCCTATCTGAGTGAACAGGTATTTTTTTATATATATCTGATAGGCTAGCCTTTGACCACTATCTCACTTGATGGCAAGAGATGATGTGGTCGAAGATGTTGTTCAGGCTAACTTAGAATTACTGGCTCTCAAAGACAGCTACTGGAACATACTGTTAGGTGCTTGGCGACAGATTTTCTACTCGAGGGTCGTAGCTAGCTAGCCAGAGAAGCATTCGCAAAATGCTATACCACCATGCTGTAATACCATGCTAAGAAAACAACGTTACGACTTAACGTGCCTTCCGAAGCAAGAGCACGCTCAGTAGTGATGTCACTAGCGGTCACCCATCCAACTCGTGACTTCGGCGGACGTTGCTTAACATACCAGATCGCTTAAGACAGCTTCAAAATTCTATCCGTACTCCAATTTGGATTTGAGCGTGGAAGAACAAGAACAGAAACTTAATGACTCGTATATGACTTTTAGATGTTTTGGAGACCTAAATTAGAGTTGATTTCTATCTATAAAAAAGTTATGAGTCTAATACCATTACCAATTTTCATCCAAACCGTTTGATCCAATAACAAAGGAGATTAGATTAGTGATTAGAACTGGCTCCGGCAACTTTTTATTACTCGATTATGGTGTTTATAGATTCTGGCATATCTGGCAAATCGCCAAGTAATAGAACGTTACAGACGCTTTGGGTGCCTATTCTGCTTGTATGACAGTATAATTACTTTCCAATGGCTAATAATTTGACCTCTGTGGCCATTAGAAAATAATAGGTCGCTTTAATAGGTACATGCACATATAGTTCTAGTATATTCTTTTGAAGCAATGATGGTCAAGCGATAATAGCTATGGACTGCTGTGCCGCAGGTCACTGGTTGGACAGATTCAATCTCCACGCACCGACTTGAGCCTCACCGCATGATGGAAGGAAAGTGGCAGGACATTTGGCGAATGCGCCCCTGGCTAGCTACCACCCTTAATTAGAGCCAGTTAAATTACGGGCGCATGAGACTTAACAACTGTATGTTTCAGTGTGCAGTGCAGAGCAATCTGCATTTTTTTTAACTGAACTTGCTAGCGCTTGACCACTATCTCACCTGATGTTAAGTGAAGATGCGGTCGCTGAAGTAGCGTGCTTGCCTAAGAGGTACCTATTTATTAACTCAAGTTTTAAAGACCCCCATATTGTACTTAACCGGAAGCATGGACTCGGGCAGGGTGTTCCATTCCTCGTATTCAATCTTTAAAGTCCTTTTGGTATTGTAAAACCACGAAACTCACCTGATGTTAAGCGATAATCTCATCGCTTGACATCAGGTGAGTTTCGTGGTTGTTCCGTTACAATACCAAAAGGCTAAGGTGACAACGTAGTAAGCTAAGTAAATAATGTGTAATAAAAGCTGCCGTTTCACGGGGAAAAAGTTTTAAGTGTTTTAGTAATGTATTAATTAGATGTTTTCTTAAAATATTTTAAAAATATTTGTTATTATCAAACATTTTAATATTAAGTATGTAACTTAGGTCGTAAACTAAATATTGAATCCGACATTCCATTAAATTTGTTTTCCTATAATTCTAATAATTGGTATAGGGTGATTTTTATCCTAAATTCATTATTTACCGTCAAAGTGTATTCTATTTTGATTATAGAGAATCTTAAGGTTTAAATATTTTTATTTTGCTAACGTATGCTCTGCGGATTGCATTGCAAAGTTACAAATTTAGGAGAGGATTTTTTTTAAATCTTACGGTTGTTAGTTTTAAGCCCTTTATTTACGGGGTCTATCTCAAAAACAATTCTAGTCAGGTGTTTGGAATTAATTATGTAAATAAGTTAATAAATATAGTACCTATGTATATATATAAATTGTAAACACAGGTTGCACTTTTCACGTTCCTGAACAAATTGCTTGATGGATGAACGTCGAAGAGAAAACAATTCGGCGCAGACTATCATCACGCTTTGAAATATATTATCTTAAATATTATGGGCTAGAAATATCAAATACTGAAAAAATATATGAGTTAATTACAGAATATATATTATTTACAAAACATTGACGTATGTTATTCAAAAACATGGTAATTATTTTGGATAGAAAAATATGTAGAATATTAGGAAACAAAAAAAAACGGACTTAAACCTGCTACCCCAGAATACCACCCTGGTGCATTTTCAATTAAGCTATGAGAGTGGGTGCTGGACAGTCAAATTTTTCACAGGTTTGAATGCACATTTTTGATATTGGCGACATCTACCGTATAAGCTGAATCTTCCAATACTAAACGCAGCCTCCCCCATTAAGGGGAGTTTGCCATAATCCCCACGCTTGGCAGGCGGCTTGGGAACCAGTAATAAATTACTTCTTAGTAATTTAACCCTTTTCGCCTCTTACGATACACATGGTAATAGATGGGGGATGACATTTTAGCCGGCACCCCATGACATCCATGAAAATATCTACTTAAACTGGTAGGTTGCTAAATAAATTGAAAATATTTATCCATAAATGCGAAGTTAAATATAAGCCCTTATATACGAAATTGTCTCATAACTCACCGAATACTTATATTTGAGATACTCTAAATTCCTTTAAAATTTCCAAGCCCCGCTTTCTTCTGATATATTTTTAAATCCTGACATAGAGTGACTTATATCTGCTCTCAGAGAACTGACCAAGTATTTTTAAATCGGTAGAAAATGTTGTGTCAAACGAAAAAAGACTTTATTGAATTATATTTTCTGATATCTGTATTCACATTATCGTTTGACAATATCGTTCTTGAAAATTATACAAAAAGGCATACTGCCACTCAATTCACCAAAAAGGTATACAGAGGAGTCAGAACACTCATGTTTTTATCCCATGTGATAGGAGGCGAGCTTATTGTCACCTATTCTTGTCACAATTTCGACTACTGACTACTGAAAATGTCATTGTCAAAAAATCAATAAGTTGTCCGAATTACAGATCTATCCTTGGAAACTATTAAACGTGTTGAATATATAGTACATTACTGCAGCGGCCAGCAAAGGAGGCACTGATGGACGAACGTGTGAATGTGGGCCGAGGCGAAGCCGAGGCACACATACGTAAGTCCATCAATGCCTAGTTGAGGCCAAGGCTTGTATAGTGCTTTTCTCAAATAATGCGCGGAAATTAAAACAAAGGAATATCTAGGCAGATTTTTTTATTTGAAGATACAATATCAAAAATGTACAATTTTCAATAAACAGCGTTCTATTTGCAAGCCAGATCGAAATTTACCTAAATAAAACCTTTGATAAGTTACCTCCTTGGTTGCCATGCTTCGAAGTAAAAGATCGCTACATTTTAAATTATAGATATGAGTTTACTATGCAATTTATTTGGCCGCTAGACATGACAGATATAGATTTTCATACATGTTTTGCCGGTCGCTGCGCGCATGTGTTTGGCCAGTACAGCAATTTCGATTTATCTCGAAGAAGGTTGTCAAAATAATGCTCAGATTTCCGAGCATGTTTTAGAAATAGTATTTTATGGCTTGTTATAATTAAAATTAATTCTTGTATATTCAACACTTAAAGGGATGAGTCCCCTTGTGAAAAACGAGTTAGTAGTGCTCGTAATGTAGCTTGTTTTGTCGATCTTAACCGATCAACTAAGCTAAGAATTGTCCGCTGCGGTCATGACTTTGATGGGTGACCACTAATGGCATTACTTAATGAGCACTTCCATGCTTCAGAAGGCACGTTAGGCCATCGGTTGATATCTTAGGATGACCTTGTAGCATGGTGGTAGGGAATTTTGTGAATGTGTTATATCTACCACAGCCGATCGGCAGGCATCTACAACCCTCAGGTAAAGAATCTGTCAACAAGCATCTAGCAGTGTGTTCCGACAGCTGTTCTTGAAAGCCAGTAATTCCAGGTAAACCTGGACAATATCTTCAACCACATCATCACTTACAATCAGGTGAGACATTGGCCCAAAATAACCTTTAATTTAAAAAAAAAACAGTTTCATAAACATAATATATAGTGCTTAAGTAAAGGCTAAGACACTTTTTTTTCACTAAACATGAAAATTGCTTCTTCAAAATTAAGTTTACTAGGATCTAGATCACGTGACTGTTTTACCAAGATAGAAAACTTAGGACAAGAAAAACTAGAAAAGTTTTGAAAAGCTTAGCAAAACCTTTGGCAATTCGATTAAGTAATGATTGGATCTCAGATAAAATGGTACGAAGAAAGTATTTACTACGAAGTTATTTTTTATTCTTTAAATGTCACCTTGGAGCATAATATAGGTAGACAATTTATTTGGTAAGTTTAAGCAAATAGAGTTTCTTTATTGTAAATTGTTTGGAAATCGGTGTCATAGAGATTATGTGAGCTAAATTAGCGGCGCTTGCGCGAAATATAGATCCAAACAGCGTTTTAGTAATCTAATAAATTTTAATTAATTTTTTCAACGGGATAATCCTGCAGCCTTTTGGTTACTCTACCCATAGACAGTGAGCTCTGTTTTCTACGTATTATTTCCTCCCGGTTGAAAACAAAGATCACAATTTATATTTATAACATTTAAATCATAAATATAGCTACATTATTTATTTTTGTGCGCCTTTTCTTTTTTTCGTTTCTGACGTTTCTTATTAAACTAAGGGGCCCGTTACAGAATATCCTAATAAAGTTTCGGGTTGCTATGCAACACATAAAATAAGCAAATGATAAAAATGACAGTTGACATGCAGCGAGTTTCAAGCTTTAACCGATGGATAGGCTAAATCGATGACTGTGAAACACAAAGATAGTGTTGTGTTTATTAAATATGTTCTGGGTAGTGAAACCGGAACTTACTCGAACATTCTGAAACAGGCCCTTAGTAATTAAAGTATTAAATAAACTTAGTGATAAATATGAATAAGATATATAACATTTTAGAAAATAAATGAATTCGAAATTGAATAAAATACGACCTTGATCTAACCAACTTATAAAACTAGTGGATTGTGACTGGTTTCTAAAATGATTTTTGAAGCGCTCGTAGCGATTTTTTCTTAGTTGTTCTTAACCGGTCACCTAAGTTATGCAACGTCCGCCGCGGTCATGACTTGGATGGGTGACCGCTAGTGACATTACTACTGAGCTCTTACGTGTTTCGGAGCGCAGGTCAAGCCGACGGTCCCGGTCTAAAGATGGCAGTCAGTTTTAGCATAGTGGTAAGACATTTTGCGAATTCCCGCCTGGCAAGTTATAATAATAATAATAATTACTTTATTAATCATAAAACTATTAACATATAATGAATCTTACTTCTATAGGTAGTTACTTAAAATAAAGTTGTTACCAATAATGAAAACGTTTACTACTGTATATTACTGTAGTAGGTAAGTTTCGAACTAAGTACTTGTAAACAATTTTTATTATCTACTCGTAGGTTAGGTATATGTTTTGTACAGTAATTTATATCGCGAGTGACACAATACAAGTTGAATTATTTAATTACAGTAAACTTAAAAAACTTACAGTACTTAAACGATTTCCAGTTATGTCTAAATAACATATTGAACATTAAGTTAGTCGCGATCACGTTTAAGTAGCCATATATGAAATGGATCCTATGAAATCTCTAAGGGATCTTTTTAAAGAAATTGATATATTAACTTTACCGAGTCTGTATATATTTGAAAATATTATGTATGTTCGGAAAAATTTGAGTAAATTTAAATTAAACAGTGACAACCACGATTACAACACTAGGAACAAATATAAATTAACGGTACCGTGTTTTAGATTAGCAAAGACAAATAAAAGGTCCGTTTTAGGTCATTGTGTGCGGTTTTATAATAAAATTCCCGAACATATTACAATGCTCACAGAAGGAAAATTCAAATTACACGTGAAAAACATTTTGATCAAGAAATCCTACTACACAGTTTGTGATTTCTTAAACGACAAAAATGCTTGGAAAATTCCACCTCTGCCAAGCCATCACCTGTCTCCTACGTAATTTAAACAAATATTGTAATAACTGTATTGTATTGTTTATAACAAATTGTAAACAGACGTTTAAAAGAATGGCCCCGAGTTTCTTGCCCGTTCTTCTCGCAGTGGCTCTATAATTTTTTTTGCTGAACGTGGCAGTACAATGTAGAATATTTCAATATTAAAGTTTGTAATTGACCTTCATAAGAGCGTCGTAGACGCCTAAATTAAATAAATGATTTTGAATTTGAATTTGAATTTAAGTCCCGTTAAATACATATAAATATATATATTCAAGTTACGAAAGACTTAATGTTAATATAGTAAACGTTATTAAAATGCTTATAATTTAATACAGTTTACGTACCCAATACGTACATACTACTTTTTAGTAGTTATTTAAGGGTTTGGTATTTATAAATACATCCATAAAGATACTTAAAATTTGGTGACAGTACTACTTTAATTGGTAAACAACGAATTTAGGTGAAAGATTCACATCTACCCTCCGCACTAGTTTGCACTGTGTGACGGCAGGGCAGAGCGTTCTTCGTCCACAAATCAAGTTATTGTTCTCACGCAGTATACGCGCGGTAAACAGATTATTTATAACTGTAACTATTAAGATATTTTCAAGTATGATATTAGAAATTAGGAGTAACGGTAACAAGATCTATCAAAGTTTATTATAAATAATTATGAACTACTTAAAAATATATAATTTCAAATAGTAGGTATGCTTATATATATTTAATATATACACTTATAACATATTTACAGTAAATGGTATAAACATTATTATTAACTTTTCTCTACACGTAGATTAGTGTTACAATATTAATTAATAATAATAAAAGTAATATGTATATATATTGTATGCATGTGAATGTGGTGTAGTGTAGAAAGTATACATTTGTGTGTATTATGTAATGTGTTCATTTGTATGTATATATACAGATGATGGTGTCTAAAATTGTATTGAGTTAGCGAGTGTAAAAGTTATATTGTAACTGAAAGTGGAGGCAAATTTAATTGTTGTAGGTTTTATATTTTTATTTTTATACAGAATGTTTTTAATTTCAAGACATGGAAAAGGTAGGTAGGTAGTTACCACCCTCAAGTAGAAAATTTGTCGCCAAACATCTAACGGTGTGTTCCGGCAGCTATCCTTGAGAGCCATAATTCTAGGTTAGCCTGAATAACATCTTGCTGAGAATGCTGGCCTACAAGCTATAAAAAAAATATATCAAGTTTTTCGTCTTGTCTTTCATCTCACCCTACAAAATTGTATAACCTAAGATCTCTCTACATTCATCATAAGCGCCAGTATGTAACCTAATTACGATCCAATCTTTAGCCACAACATTCCCAATCTTTACTAAATACATTCATCGAGGGCTTTTCCTTGTATTTGTGTCAATCACACTACCCTTAAGTGTGTCCTGTATGACCTGTTTTGTCAACCTACTTATATCCATCTTTGCTACACGGTCAATCCAACAGAATCGTACTCATTCAAGGAAGAATGATTTATTACTAAGCAGTAATTTAGAATACTTTTTCGGAGAGCTTTATGATGTTTAAGAAAACATGAATATGTTCGCTCGCAGATTCGCTAGGTGTACAGATGCTTTGTTTAAAGATAATTATACGTCTCTGTACTCGGCGAGTCTGTCATTTAACTATACTAAAAAGCTTACTTACAACGCTCTGCGAGTCTAATTTAAGAATGCGTTTAGGGCGTTATTGCGGCTTCCACGATACTGAAGCGCTTCAAAAATTTTCACGCAAGCACGCACTGACACATTTGATGCGGTTTGGTGCAAAAAAAACAGCGTCGCTGCTAAATAGACTATGCTCAAGCCGTTACAGCATCTTAAACGCAATAGACGAAAAGTATAACTGTCCTTTTCTTTAAACTTTCGTGAACTAAACTCATATTTTTTATTCGTTACCGGGTATATTCACGCACGAATTAATATCAAAATAAAAATATTTTCACTGACCTCGACGTTTTGATAGTTGCATTGAGTCGTAATTTGCCGTCGCGTGCAAGTTCCGATACTGTTAGTGTAGTGTGTCGAGGTGACAGTAATAAAGACATTAACAAAAACCTAATGGGGGTAGATTTCAATCGCTCCCGCCGCTCCTCAAGACGATGGCAGACAGTGGCTCTACTCTATAAAGACAGTGGCTCTATAAATTTTTTTGCTGAACGTGGCAGTACAATGTAGAATATTTCAATATTAAAGTTTGTAATTGACCTTCATAAGAGCGTCGTAGACGCCTAAATTGAATAAATGATTTTGAACTTGAATTTTGAATTTGATGACACCCGCTTCTTCAGTCTACTCCTGACCACGGTCAATGCAACTTGGTCGAAACGTCGAGGTTAGTCAAAATATTTTTATTTTGATATTAATTCGTACGTGAATAGACCCGGTAAAGATTAAGATATATAAGTATAACTGTCCTCTGTTATTTAAACTTATCCAAAGGACAAACTCACTTTTACTTATTAACATAAATCTAAGCTACTAACTAAATAATTGATCATGTTTTCTGCAATAAATACATATATTTATAATTGTTTAAACACTGTCATATTATAACTTTTTTTGTAGTTGTGACGGAATACGCACGAGGCCAACCTAATATTTAAGCGGTAACCTCTGCCTATAACAGATGCATTTCGTCACAATTAGTGATGAATTATACTGTGCCCGTCACACTGATGTCATACTAATTAATATAAAACTGTTTGATACTAATTATGTTCAAGAGCAGTGTGAATTTAAAAAAAAAAAATAAGTGAAATGGCTCGTGTGGGAGGCGCATTGTGGTCCGTATTTAAAATTTAAATATTTACTATTATTTTATTAGGGTATTAACTAAATATAAGGTTATTCTTATTTAAAAATTTACTCGAATTTCACAAATAATAGTTTTAGCTTCTCAATTAATTTTATATTATGTATCTTCTACTCATTTTTTTTCATTTATTTATAAAACTACTATTTTTTACTTTCCTCATATTTTAAATGACTGAAAGTCATCAATTCCTGCTCGGGCTATAGTCTAAATACCTCTTACGGGAATTGATTCCGTTCGACCCTTGTATAACAATTTACTATTTTTGCCTTCATCTATATCGTGCGCCGCGTGCTCCATCTGAAATCGTTAAATAAAGGCTATCAAGTTTAATTATCGTTAATTACTGTAGGTATAAATTTATTGAAATATTGATAGACTGCAGTGTCTTATGTAAAGGGTTCGATCCCCACCGCGGGCTTGAGCTACATCGCAGGTGGAAGGGCAATTAGCGAATGCTCACCAGCTAGCTACCGCCACCAGTTTGTTTCAGCAGCAGTCTTTGAGAATCAGAAAAAAGATAATGAATAGATTCAGGCGTTACTTTGCGGAAATCCATATTTAATAATACCAAATATTTTTAAAATATTTTAAGAAAACATCAAATGAATATTTTAATAAAACACGTGGCGTTTGTGACGTCACGTCGGCTTAGCAGGAAAATTAGGCGGAATTGTCACTAGATACCTATATTTTTGTATTTTTAAATGTTTTTATAAAATATTAATTTGATGTTTTCTTAAATTATTTTAAAAATATTTGTTATTATTAATCAGAAAAAAAAAATTATGTTATTGTGACGGAACAATCACGAGGCCCACCTGATGTTAAGCGGACTAACCTCTGCCTATAACAGATGCATTTCGGTACAAGTCACGAATTGCACTGCGCCCGTCACTTTGAGACATAGCTGTTAAGTCTCTTGTGCCTGTTATTTCACTGGTTTTCAAAGACAGCTGTCGGAACACACCGTTAGGTGCTTGGCGACAGATTTTCTACTTGAGGGTGGTCGCTAGCCAGGCGGTCATTCGCAAAGCCCTTACACCATGCGGTGAAGCTCAAGCTAGCGGCGGGATTCGAACCATGGACGTGCTGCGCGGCAGTCCACAGCCAAAGCCACTGAGCCATCACTGCTTCAAAATTATGATACTTAATACATATAGATATACATACAGAATATTTATGATAATGTTAATTCTAACCAAATATTTGGACGCCGAATAAGGCAAGGACATGCGTCGTACTAACTAAATTTATTTATACCATCCTGTATGCTTTTGTAATTGTATACATACCATGTCTTACAAATAAATTATTCTATTCTATTCTAATCTATTGAATATATGAACGTGAGAAGCATCATTTGGCGCATTACTTCCGTTTGTAAATTTTTACCTTTACCCTTACAAAAATATATAGAAGAGGCCTTATGTAACGTCTCTTTATTATTATTTCGTAATATATGTAGATCATGCACTGGCAACGTCGTATATTGTTCTGCAGCCTAGGACATGGTCACGTTAATGTTATCTATACAGTATCTTAACTCGGCTCTGTCCTCGAAATAACTACCTACCACCGCGCGGTACGTAAATATGCGATAGGGCTGCCCGCCTCCAGCATTTTAACTTTATACATTTGCCTACTTTGTGTTTCCATTTAGTTTTGTGATTCTAAATATACATACAAATAAAAGACTGTGGATTAAATAGGTAGTGTTCAATTAAAATGCGTGTTGTTTTTTGATTGGTAGATTTAATTAAAAAAACCATGTTTATTTTTGAATAACAAATCAGTCTTATAAATTCAGTCCAGTCCAGTTGTTTTGGCGTGAAAGCGTAACAGACATACAGAGCTACTTTCGCATTTATAATATAAGTACTGATTATACGAGTATATTATATACTATATATTAGTACTGACAAAATACCACGTCTTAATTTTGTATTATACAAAGTAACAAAACAAAACACACATGCCCCGAAGTTTTAACACAAGCGTACCTACCGTATCGTGATTCATGAACCGCCTATTTCACTCGTGTCATTCCTTTACTCTATTCACTTATTTTATTATTAATCCAGTTAGCTTTTTTTCGAGAGATAAAAGGAAATACACTTAATCATTAAAAATACACGCATTATGTAGGTAACCTACCTACTAGCAATGACCGTTTCAAAAGGAGAAGACGAGTGACACAAATATTAGGCTGGTCCAACGAAAGTGTGTCGGCCGACACACTTGCACCATAGTTGCGGTTGAACCCTTGTGGTGAATGCTTGTGTTCTATTACAGACTCAAAAACGCATCAAAATGTTTTTAAAAAGTGCTTCAATCACTCCGGAAAGAAAAATAAATCTCAAGGAATTACTTTTCACGCGTAAGTATGGTTATAAACGTTATTTTGTGAAAATGACAATATCAAACAATAATAATTTACTTCGCCATATTTGAAAGAGAAAGATAGACAATACCTCTAATGAACTACGTCTGACGATCTTAGTATTCGGTGATTCATTCGGTTCCGAGCTCCGACCTGTCTCTGTCTCGCTTGAACGAACGTTCATGCGCCTCACTCTATCCTTGTCATACGAGTGCCGTGTCGTTACAGTCGGGAAGTTTCGGAAGTGAGTACTCGAGTGCCGAGCCGGCCCGAAGAGCCGAGTATCGATGGGCGATTGTTGCAAAAAATACAATCGACTGAATCGAAACTTGGGTTATAGCGCATTCGATTGTCGATTTAGTAGTTCCTCACTATGATTATTCGAATAACAATCCACGAACTACTAATAATTGTACGCACACCGCAATCCGCTATGCAATGCGCTATACTGATTCGCAGCGCAGCGCACGTAAACCGCACCATCTTTTTTATTACTAATTAAGTAGTACGTTCGATAACAATCGACGAACTACTAACGATTGTACGCACACCGCAATCCGCTATGCAATGCGCTATACTGATTCGCAGCGCAGTGCACGTAAACCGCACCATCTTTTGTATTACTAATTAAGTAGTACGTTTGATAACAATCGACGAACTACTAATAATTGTACGCACACCGCAATCCGCTATGCAATGCGCTATACTGATTCAAAGCGCAGCGCACGTAAACCGCACCATCTTTTCGACGAACTACTAATAATTGTACGCACACCGCAATCCGCTATGCAATGCGCTATACTGATTCGCAGCGCAGCGCACGTAAACCGCACCATCTTTTTTATTACTGATTTAGTAGTACGTTCGATAACAATCGACGAACTACTAATAATTGTACGCACACCGCAATCCGCTATGCAATGCGCTATACTGATTCAGAGCGCAGCGCACGTAAACCGCACCATATTTTTTATTACTGATTTAGTAGTACGTTCGATAACAATCGACGAACTACTAATAATTGTACGCACATTGCAATCCGCTATGCAATGCGCTACTGATTCGCAGCGCAGCGCACGTAAACCGCACCATCTTTTTTATTACTAATTCAGTAGTACGTTCGAGTATAGTAATTTATGGTAGGTGAGCTGCGCTACAAACGAATTAGTAGTAATAAAATTATACAAACACCGTGTCCGTCATTGTCACTCGCCGCACAACGCTAGTAGATAGTAATTACTAACACCGATTGTTATCGACTTTTATCGACTGAACAGAACAAGTCGATTAGATTTAGTAATAATCGCGCATCGCTAGAGCCGAGCGGAACCTTGGTTTATTATTGCTATGTTGGAGCGTCATTCGTCTTCTCCTTTTGAAACTGTCATTGCCTACTAGTAAGTAAATTTATTTTATAGTCTTACCTTTCAGAGTTTCCAGGTAATCTAAAAGAGTTATCTCTGGATGCGTTATTGACGAATTCATGCAACCAAAAACAGCACAATATATCCTATTCATCATATTAAATACGTACATGAACTTATTTTTGTTAAAGAAAATTACACACCGTCCATTCGTCACTGCGACGCAGTCGCAACTGTCTACGTACCGAGCGCGGGCTGAGATCGAGGCGCGTAGGTATAACTCGCGTTTCGTCCGTTTCTATGAAGTTGAAATACTGTATAGATAACATTACCGTGACATGGTTATGATGCTTGGTGGCAAGGATAATACATAATCTGACGGTTTGCATCTAGATTGGTTCCACACCATTAACCAAGCACTTGTTCGAGATATATCGAGATCACGAGAAAAATGTATATTCAAATATATATATGATCAAATATACAAATAATTAAAAACACATATTTGTTCAACGACATGCATAATACTGCCAGCATACTAGGCACGCTCTGCCAACCGGTAGTTGGTTGGAGCGTTTGGACTGCTTTTGGGTTTTCAATGGCCTTTAGGTGGCCTAAAGGCTTTAGTTTAAGTAGCTGTAGAATTGTAAGTATATAGTTTTAAGTGTTTTGATGTTTTTAGAGACTTAGCAAAATTGGTAAAATTTAATTAACGCGCAGTGTCTAAAAAATCTATATCTATTTTTCTCTAAATGTCCTAAATTTATATTAATTATTTCCTACCTATCCCAACAACTTTGGTACTACGCTTACAAAATATATAAAACAAAATATCACCGGCCGTAAAACGAAGAGTACCAAGACCGGTCGGTCCGCGTATAAAAAAGTAATAAATCTCTCAACGAGGATCAAGACTCGTAAATCCGTTCGAATGGTAGGATGGCGACCCATAAGCAATGTACTGGACTCACAGTATCTTGACTTACGCAATTTTTAATCTAAAACTACTTAATTAATAGATTGAGGCATTTCTTTTCGGATATTCATATTTATTTTATGAAAATAATATATTATTATTTCAGAAAAACAAAAGTTTCTTAAAGATTCGTGGTGTAGAATTTTTCCAAGCGCTCGTAGCGAATTTTGCTTCGCCGTTCTGAAGCGATCAGCTACGTTAAGCAATTTCCGCCGTGGTCTTCGCCACTGAGCGCTTCAATGCAAACGAACGCGAAAAATTTCTTTTGGTGAAAGGTTAGTCTTTAACCTTTTTAACCTAATGCAAAGTGATAATGCTGTCAAATATGTTGTTCAGGCCAACTTAGAATTCATGGCTCTCATGGACAGCTGCTGGAAATATTGTAGGGTGTTGGCGACAGATTTTCTACTTAAGTTTGATACTATATATTATATATATTGATTTTATACCCATGCAGGTGCTTGCAATACTTTACCAATATGCTATAACGACTGCCACCTTAAGACGAAAACCGTGACCAACGTGCCCTCCGAAGCACGGAAGTGCTCAGTAGTAAATCTTACTAGCAGTCACCCATCCAAGTCATAGCCGCATCGGACGTTGCTTAACTTAGTTTATCTGTTATTAATTATTAAACTTTGTTCGTTACGGTGGCTTTAAAACCTTTGACTTTGAAAAAAAGCATTGACCAAGTTAGAAACCATAAACATGAAGTACTGTCTCAGAAAATATATTTGTAACGAAGGATAAGTCGTAAACCCTGTCTAAAGTTTTGTTAACAACTGACCGGGGTTTAAAAAGATTAGGTTTCTTCTGGAAAGTGATGATTTTTGATGCGTCGTCGCGGGCTAACACTGAGTTATGGTTCTGGGGAGAAAAAATGGGAGATAAGTATAAAGTTTTTAAGTGCAACGTTATGGGAGCTTTTATGGACATGGAAAAGGAATTAAAATCAGAATGAAACAATTTTATCGGTGGTAATTTTTTTTTTATGCTTGATAGGTTAGCCTTTGACCACTATCTCACCTGATGGTAAGTGATGATGTAGTCGAGGATGTTGTTCAGACTAACCTAGAGTTACTGGCTCTCAAGGACAGCTGCCGGAACATACCGTTAGGTGCTTGGCGACAGATTTTCAACTTGATGGTGGCAGCTAGCCAGGCGGGCATTTGCAAAGTGCCCTGCCACCATGCTGTAACGACTGCTATCCTAAGACAACAACCAGGACCGACGGCTTCACGTGCTCTCCGAAGCACGGAAGCGCTCAGTAGTAATGTCCAACCAGCGGTCACCCATCCAAGTCATGACCGCGGCGGACGTTGCTTAACTTTGCTGCTCGGTTCAGAATGGTTAAGCAAACTTGGCTACGAGCGCTTCGAAGTATTAAATTAGTAATTACTTACCCAGTGCGAGTTCAGCCATGTCCACTAAAAAACCGGCCAAGTGCGAGTCGAAATCGTGGACTGAGGTTTCCGTACAAACCTATAGGTATATGAGTAAAAGGTTATGGTATTTTATTCCTAAATGAATTCCATAATATTTTTAAAAATATTTTGAATATATGATGTAACCATTTTTATTTCCTTTTCGCTTTTTATTTGTGCTATAAGACATTGCTTCGTACCAAAGAACAAGATTCTGAGTTTACGGGAAGTACCTTGTAAGTTTTGATACCCTTTAGTATTTAATATGAATTTCAGCTTGATACCGTCACGCGTTCCTTATATAAAAAGGTACAGACAGACGGACAACAAAGTGATCCTATAAGACAGAGTATAAGATAGAGATCCTTTAACATAGTTTAGATCGTCTTTTTTATGGGATAGGAGGGCAAACGAGCCGGCGGCTCACCTGATGGTAAGTGATCACAGTCGCCTACAAACATCCGCAACACCAGAGGTCTCGAGGCAGTGTTGCCAGCCTTTAAGGAGGGAATATGCTCTCTTCTTGAAGGTTCCTAAGTCGTATCTGATAGGAAATACTAAAGTATGCTGCCTGGTAAACCAGGCAGCTGGTTCCATAAAGTGGCAGTGCGAGGTAGAAAATGCCGTGAAAGTCGCAAAGTTGTAGACGTCCACACGTCGACATGAAATTGATGAAACATCACGCTTTGTCGGGAAGTCCAGTGGCGATATTGAGCTGCAGGTAGTAAATCAAACAGTTCCTCAGAACACTCCCCGAGATAGATACGGTAAAAGATGCAGAGTGATCCAACATCTCTACGCAGCAGTGCCAAAGGGTCGAGCCGTTCTCCCGTTGATTTTTGCGCAAACGGTGCCATACTTAAACTAACTACCACTTGGCTATTGGCTATAATTTCTTTAAACGGATAGACAGACACTTTGGAACTGGTGCATCTCGGTGACGATTTAAGCTCATGCTTGCCATTAAGCGCTTTAAAGCGCTCGTAGCGAAGTTTGCTTAGCAGTTAAGTTAAGCAACGGCCGCCGTTGTTGGTCATGAGTTGGATGGGTGACCGCTATTGATATTACCACTTAGCGCTTCCGTGCCTTGGAGGGCACGGTTGTTGTCGTTGGATGGCAGTTGTTATGACATGGTGGTAGGGTTTTAACCGAACGCTCGCCTGACTAGCTACCACGCTCAAGTACGAAATCTGTAACCAAGCACCTAACGTTGTGTACCGGCAGTTGTCCTTGAGAGCCAGTAATTCTGGGTTAGTTTGTACAACACATTCGAACAATCACTTACCATCAGGTGAGATAGTGGTCAAAGGTTAACCTATTAGGCATAAAAAAGAGCACGACCAGTTTAACTCGTAATTTCATTGTTTGAAAAACAAAAGACGGTGAATTTTATTTTCCATTACATTAAGGGCCTGTTTCAGAATGTTCGAGTAAGTTCCGGTTATACTACCCAGAACATATTTATTAAACAAAACACTATCTTTGCGTTTCACAGTCATCGATTTAGCCTATCCATCGGTTAAAGCTTGAAACGCGCTGCATATCAACTGACATTTTTATCATTCAGTTATTTTATGTGTTGGTTAGGAATCCAAAACTTTACAGACATTCTGAAACGGGCCCTAAATAAAAATGTAACAGTTACAAAGAAAAGGTTACAAATATGACTGTATGGAGGTTGAATATAACAGAAATCAACACATCCAAGAAAGTAAGTAACGAACAAACTCCACTATCACCTTTGTAAGCCTTTGTTTACTGAACCCAGTTCATAACAAGCTTGCTCAGGGATTAGAGGAGGATTCTACGTCAGCTCTACGAGGGATTACGTGACGGATCTCTTCTATTTGGTTTCTTTATTAGGTAGTTACCGAAAGGAGAATATACAGGGTTATTGGTAAAATGCTAATAACCTCTTAGGGTTGACTTCTGCTAGTCCTAACAAACATTTTGAGATGGTTTTTATTTGGATAGTTTTTTTTTTTGTATTTCTGACGGATTAATACTATCTCAAAATGTTAGTTAGGACAAGCAGAAGTCAGCCCTAAGAGGTTGTTAGCATTCTACGAACAACCCTATATTATATTGAGGCAGTGAGCAATAATAATAATAATAAATAATAATACCCGCTGACATACGTCGCCTTTTTTCATTAAACAATAAAAAATTGTATTTTTACTCTTTTTGGCTGATATTTCGTAATATATTACATTCCGAATATATATTACAACCTTCCTTCACATAACCAGACAATATTTGATAAAATTACAGAAGAAATAGTGAAAATGACTACATATACATATACTGACACTTTATGTCAAAGAAGTAAACAAGAACAAATCATAATATGGAAAATTGAACCAATATATTAAATATGATAACAAGATCAAAGACGATACAGAAGACAACAGCGGCGACCACCTGCGCACGTATTCCATCACCGCCTACCCCGTCAGCTCCGAGCTCTTCGTCGGGAGACGAGTTCCACACTCCCCGCGAATCGAGTGCATCGAGTGATGAGGGTGGGACACCGACGCCGCCGCCGCCGCCGAGACCTGTGCGACGGGGACGTCCCCCGCTACCGGCACGCTTGGAGCCTGTGGGGCAATCTGCTCCGCACCTGGCCCCCGCTACCGGTGGTATAGTGCGCCGCATGCGATGGACTCCATCAATAAATGAAAACTGCATGCGCGCCTACTATGGGGCTACGGAGGGAGGAACAATTCTGACCGCGTATCGTGATCGTATGCTGCCTCTGTTTCAGACCCTTGAGCCGACCGTTGCCGTATCCGCCCAACGCCTATCAGATCAAGTGCGGGCTATCCACCGGTGCAAGCTGTTAGACCAGTCTGTACTTGATCGGCTCCGCCTGGAGGCGCTTACTACTCGCGCGACTTCTTCCATGACACAGGATCTACCCGCCTCTTCGTCGACCCCGGCCCTGACGATGACGCCATCGTCGGGTATTACACCAGTGGCAATGGTGGATCTTGAAGTCGATGAGGGAGATTGCGTGAATATGAGCGTGACTAGCCAGGTGAGTGAGCAACTGAGGAGGGCTTTGGAGGACGCAATTAGCCAGTATCGATTCACACCTGACTCTAGGCCGCGACTACCACGTTTGCCTACTCATAGACGCAATCTAGCGTTAATGGGAGCCCTGAATACTTTGCTGGCCCCGTATTTGCGGGCTAGCGAAGATTTATTTGATACCCACTCGATTTTGTACTGTGGCGCCATTGCGGCGTGTCGTGTTGCTCATGTCAAGTTCCCGGACACCGACCGTGCATCACGTCCTGCCGGGTGTGCGCCCGCATGGCAAGTACGGATCGAGCGGCGTATCAACTCATTCCGGACTCTCATTGCTAAACTTATCTGCTTCAGTCGAGGCAATAACCGCCCTCGAGTCATGCGTTTCGTGACCCAGGCCTTTGCCGGAACCGGTGTCTTACCCCGAGACTACATGGCCTGTGTCACGGATCGCATTGACTACCTGAAGCAGAAGGTCTATGCGTGGGCGAGTCGTATTCGCCGCTACAGAGAGCGTGTGGATAGATACTGGCTTAATCGCCTCTTTCAAAGTGATCAAAGAAAGGTGTACCGGAAATGGGAAGGGACCGTTCAGCGTGTGATCGACGGGCAACTGCCTGATGCCAGTACCATGAATGATTTCTGGCGTGGCGTCTGGTCGATGCCCGTCGAGCATACAGAGGGTGATTGGATTCGTGTTATCCAGCGGGAATGTGAGTCTATCGAATCCATGGGGTCTGTTAATATAGACCCCGTAGATGTTAGTTGTGCAATTCGTACGGCCCAGAACTGGAAAAGTCCTGGCCCAGACGGATTGCACAATTTCTGGATAAAATGGATTCGATGCTCACACGACCGATTGGCAACACAATTTCAAGAAGCCCTCGAACTTGGTTCTCTTCCCCGTTTCATGACCACTGGTGTCACCTTTCTGCTCCACAAGTCCGGTAGTACCACGGATCCGAAAAACTATAGACCCATCACGTGCTTACCTACCATATACAAGCTCCTTACATCCATTTTGACTACAAAAATTAACACGCACATTATTGCGAACAATGTTTTGGCCCCCGCTCAAAATGGATGTAGGGTTGGGTCCCGTGGTACTAAGGAGCTCCTCCTCATAGACATGACCATTAGCCAACAAGTTCGGCGGAACAGGGGGGCTCTCTCTGTTGCCTGGATTGACTATAAGAAGGCCTATGATTCGGTGCCTCATTCGTGGCTGGAAAGGATATTAGAGTTGTATAAAATTGATGCAACTCTGAAATCCTTTTTAGCTGCATGTATGAGTCAGTGGACCACAGTCCTTCGTCAACCAGGTGGTAGCGACACCCCCTCTGGCCCACAGGACTTTATAAGGATTGAGCGGGGCATCTTCCAGGGTGACAGTCTGAGTCCATTGTGGTTTTGCCTAGCGCTAAATCCTCTCAGCACTTTGCTGAAGGATTCAGGGCTAGGTTTTCGGCTCCGTAGAGGAGGTGAGGTCATTAGTCATCTGCTGTACATGGACGATCTGAAGCTGTTTACTCCGAAACGCCAAGACTTGATGGAGCTACTAAAAACTACACAGGTTTTTAGCAATGCCATTAGGATGGAGTTTGGTGTAGATAAGTGTGCAGTCTTGCATGTACAGCAGGGGAAAGTTGTAAATTCTCCAAATTTACAAGTTTCTGAGACAATGACTTTCAAATCTCTCTCCGAAGTCGAGACCTATAAATACCTCGGTATTTCAGAGTCGTTGGGTATTTCAGTAGAGGACATTAGAAAATCGATAAAGGAGCGCTTCTTTTGCCGCCTGACAAAAGTACTTAAAAGTCTTTTGTCTGGTGGCAACAAGACACGCGCCTTTAATGGTTGGGTGATGCCTTTACTGATATACTCCTTTGGCATACTGAGGTGGACGCAGACTGAGCTGGACGCTCTGGATAGAAAGGTTCGTCAACTGCTCACTTCGCATCGCATGCTACACCCGCGCTCGTCAGTTATGAGACTGTACATTCCACGGAAATGGGGAGGTCGTGGCTTTTTAAATGCCAAGACCCTTCATAACCGTGAAGTGTGCAATCTCAGGGATTATTTCCGTAACCACGAGTGCGGGATGCATCGCGATGTCGTGGCGGTTGACAAGAGCCTCACACCGCTCTCCTTGGCGAACGATAACTGGCGCAAACCAACGATGCTGAGCACTGATGACCGCAAGGCAGTATGGAAAAGCAAGGAGCTGCACGGGAGGTTCTTCCGGGCCCTAACAGGGCCTGATGTGGACCTACCCGCTTCGGTGAACTGGCTACGTTTTGGAGACCTCTTTGGAGAAACCGAGGGTTTTGCCTGTGCAATTGCAGACGAAGTAATGATGACGAACAACTATCGGAAATATATCCTGAAGGATGGTACGGTCGACATTTGTCGAGCATGCCGCCGTCCCGGAGAGTCACTCAGGCATATCATTTCCGGTTGTTCGCATCTTGCTAACGGCGAGTATTTGCACAGGCACAATCAAGTGGCCAGGATCATCCACCAGCAACTTGCCCTTCAATACGGCCTTGTTGAGTCAGAGGTGCCGTACTACCAGTACGCACCGGCGCCAGTTCTCGAGAATGGTCGTGCATTGCTCTACTGGGACCGCTCTATCATCACGGACAGGACTATTGTTTGCAATAAGCCTGATATCGTGGTGGTCGACCGATCCCAACGCCGGGCAGTGCTTGTCGACATCACCATCCCACATGACGAGAACCTCGTGAAGGCCGAGAAGGACAAAGTCAGCAAGTACCTTGACTTGGCTCACGAGGTAACCGCCATGTGGGATGTTGACTCGACGATCATTGTTCCGATAGTCGTTTCGGCGAACGGCCTAATAGCGAAGAGCCTCGACCAACACCTCAAGAGACTCTCGCTAGACGGTTGGATCAAGGGTCAGATGCAGAAGGCAGTGATACTTGATACCACACGCATTGTCCGAAGGTTCCTCTCTCTGCAGTCCTAACCGCTGGTAGCTTGGGCCCTGCCCCGCTGCTGGCGGCATCCTAGTTTTAAGTTTTTTATAATATTTATTTTTTATATATGAATGTTGTAAAAAATTTAAAATTATGTAATTAAATAAATGTCATGATAATAATAATATAATATAATACCATAATATAATATAATACCGCTGGTAGCTTGGGCACTACCCCGCTGCCGGTGGCATCCTAGTTTTAAGTTTTTTATAATATTTATTTTTTTGTATATGAATGTTGTAAAAAATTTAAAATTATGTTGTACGTAAATGACGTGAATAATAATAATAATGTTTATTATGAAAGAACTTATGCTATGAACTTACACATAATATATTAAATCAGAATATGATATGTATCATTATTATACGAAAAATGTAAGTCTATTCATGATCACTGAGTCTCACACTAGGGTGACCTGTGTCGTAAGATCCAGTCCCTTCCTTTTTGGAATTACTCTATCAAAGTTAATAATATAAATGAAATAGTAACTAAATAATAATGAAAGAAGTATGTTTACATTACAAAAGCACAACTGTACTTATTTATAAAATAATAGACAACGATAAGTAATACAGAAAACATGAATATCTCAGGTGGTGTATTGTGTAAATAGATATTTATTATATATAATGTGTGTGTAGATACGTGTGAGTTAAATAAGTATGTGCTACTTATAGATATAGACTTAGAGGCATAGTTCAGTTGGTTAAATTATGTAGGTATTTGTTTTTCTTTTTAATGATTAAGAGCTACTTTAAACTTAAGGAATTGGTAAATATAAGCTACAAGACTGTCAGTTCTGGACTGAATTTTTGAAGCAATGATGGCTGAGAGGTAGTATCTATAGACTGCCGTGCCGTCTATGGTTCGACCCCCACTGTTGGCTTGAGATTCACCGCATGATGGAATAGCATTTTAGCTAGCTAATAACCTCAAATAGAAAATCTGTCACCAAGCACCTAACAATGTGTTCCGGCAGCAGTCCTTGAGAGCCAGTAAAATTACAGGCACATGCAACTTAGAAACTGTATGTCTCAGTGTGAGGGGCGCAGTGTAATTCGTCACTTGTGATTAAATGATGAAATGCATCTGTTATAGGCAGAGGTAAGTCCACTTAACACTAGGTGGGACACGCTCTTGTTCCACCACAAAATAAGTCATGACCCAGTGACGGTAGTCATGGATAGGCAAGTGACCAAAGTTCCAGTCTCGCCGCGGGTTGGGCTCTGCTGATTTGTAGTAGGGAAATTTTTCGACCACTCCCAAGTAGAAAATCTGTAGCCAAGCACCTTACGGTGTGTTCAGATATACATTTATATAAAACTAAACTGAATTCCAGTGCTGAAAAGTATACAATGATACAATGATACAATGATTTATTAGTCTGTGAATCTAGGTACAAACAAAAGATATTACATATTTTATATACACAGAACGCTAGTTCCACCAATTTGGCATACAGACATTAATTAAATTTAAAACATTATATAAAACATATTACATTTGGAACAATTATAATTTCAATAACATTACACATCTTATAAATTAATAATAATAGTTAAATACAATATTCATTAAATGTCAACTAGTAAAACAATTGAAGTAAAAGTAATAAAATTATTATCGATTAAATGTCAAATAGTAAATAATTTCAATTAAGCAATAACATTCATATTTTTACCATCGACGAATTCATTAATATTATAATATGCTTTCATAGTCAAAAAATCATTGAGTAGGTTTTATATATTGATGTCATCTCTAGAACGGATAGCTGATGGTATTTTGTTAAATATTATACAGAACACACTCATTCGCAGCAACTTTGTACTGCATCGCACTTGTCGTAACATACCTTTTCGACGACTACTTAACGGGTATGTTTCAAAGAGCTCAGGATTTGACTTAACAAAAATTGCAACTTCACTTATATATAACGATGGTAGAGTCAATATTTTCAAACGTATAAAATGCTCTTTACACGATTCTGTTTTTTTCAATCCACATATCGACCTTATGCATCTTTTTTGGGCTTTAAAGGCTTTTTCTCGGTCAGTTGAGTTACCCCAGTACATCACTCCATAGCGCAATATAGATGCGACGTGACCATGATAGGCAGTAAGTAATGTAGCTTCGTTAGTTACCTTTCTTAATTGATAAAGAGCATACGAAAACTGAGATAATCTTTTGCAGAAATTTTCTATATGGGATTTCCAAGTAAGTTTAATATCAATATTAAGTCCTAGAGACCGCATCATTTCAATTTCCATTACATTTATTCCCTCAACATTAATACTAAGATTCAACCGTTCATTATGGCGTTGTCTAAAGTACATTAGTAATGTTTTGTCAATATTGATATGTAAATTGTTAAGTTTCATCCATTTATTAAAATCTATTAGAGTATTATTAATGTCAAATTCAACATCACTAAGTTCGTCATATGAAAATATTAAAGTACTATCGTCCGCAAATAATGTGATATGATGATTAGTGATTTGTGGCAAATCATTTATATAAATGAGAAACAATAGTGGCCCTAGTACACTGCCCTGCCATATGATACATTTCTTATTTCAGAAGTGTATACATGAGATGTAGTTGTATTAGGGGAGATTCTTTCTATTAGTGTGATTTGTAACCTGTTATCGAGGTAAGATTTAATTAGGTCATTTGCGTGACTTCTCACACCGTATTTATGTAGCTTTTTCAGTAATATATCATGATGAACATGATCAAAGGCCTTAGACATATCCATATATATAGCAATTGTTTTTTGTTTCTGTCTATATCGCTCATAAATTATTTAGGCAGTATAAAATAATTTGATTGTATCTACTTGGATGATACAGGTGTTTTTTTCCAGTTATTTTAAAAAACAAAACTACAGATCTGATTTTGATAAAATAAATGTTATTCAAAGTCAAAGTCAAAATAGCTGACAAGCATAATACCAAGCATAAAAAAACATTAAATATATCTATAATATGATATTCGTTTATTTTGAAAGACTCGAAAGATGTAGGTAATAAACATGTGGTGCACTGTGAACAAAGTTTTTATTTTATTTTTAATGCCTGATAGGGTAGATTTTGACCACTATCTCACCTGATGGTAAGTGATGATGTGGTCGAAGATGTTGTTCAGGCTAACCTAGAGTTACTGGCTCTCAAGGACAGCTGTCGGAACACACGGTTAGGTGCTTGGCGACAGATTTTCAACTTGAGGGTGGTAGCTAGCCAGGCAGGCATTCGAAAAATGCCCTTCCACCATGCGGCGAAGCTCAAGCCCGCGGCTGGATTCCAACCATGGACCTGCTGCGCGGCAGTCCATAGCCAATGCCACTGAGCCATCACTGCTTCAAATTTTATTAGTTCTCTCACATAATAATACCTAACAAATGCAGTACAACAAATAGGTATTTACTCAATTCAACAAAACTCCTATCTGTAAACAAAGAAACACCATAATGTTGTCTTAGATCGCGATTGTTGCCTATAGTAATTAAACAACTTTAAACGGTTTAAATCGCGTATATTTTTCATTATTTTATCCCGACGTTTCAAACACTTTGCAGTGATCGTGGTCACGGGGTGACGTCGTCACCGACGTATCCCGACGTTTTAAATGTCGGGATAAAATAATGAAAAATATACGCGATTTAAACCGTTTAAAGTTGTTTAACTACTATAAAGAAAGTTTATTCATTAGTCGATTCTTTTTTGCATTGGTACAGTTTTTTAAATGTACTTGGCATACTTTTGTTATTGTTTTATCGACACATACGAATACATACGTTAAAGTGTACTTAACCAAATCCACGAAGCGAGGCAAAAGATAAATTAAAAACATAGATATTTTATAATAACAAATACTTTTAAAAGTATCCTAAAAAATATAAAATAATATTTTAATAAAACACTTAAAAAAGCATAAAATTATATATCTAGTGACAGTAAAATTATATATCTAGTCTCGATCGTGCGCTCGGTAAGTCAAGACCTCCTGAAGATGCTTCGTTTAGAAGCGAAACTAGTCGGGTATTCTTCCGGTTAGGCTGCGTGATGTTTGTGACGTCACGTAGATAACAGGAAAATTAGGCGGAATTGTCACTAGATATATAATTTTATGCTTTTTTAAGTGTTTTATTAAAATATTATTTTATATTTTTTAGGATACTTTTAAAAGTATTTGTTATTATTAAATATGGATTTCCGCAAAGTAACGCCTGAATCTATCCATTACCTTATAGATATTTTAATATTTTTTATAAATATTTATTATTGGCGGAGTAACCGCGTCACAATCACAAAAAAATACAGTTGAATTAAGAACCACCCCCCATTTTTTAAATCAGTGAAAAACAGAATTATATAACATTTTCGTGATGGAATAAATCACCAAGGAAGAGGAAGAGTTTAAGATAAAATGTCTGAAACCTTTTTGTGTTATTCAATACATTGTTCCTTTAAAAGGTCAGAAAACCATCGTTTTCACGGTTTCATAAAACAGAATTGATTAATGGCACGATTCCTGTGTTGTAAGCCACAAATAAATATGTAAAGAAATATAAGTCAAGATCAAAAACAGCAGAACACAAATCCCACCTTTTTTTTAGGGAGGACATAGATGCTGGCTTCCGACTGTTTGGTCGTCTACCTCCATTTTGGGCGAGGGAAGGCCATACAATAGCCCAGGAGGGAGAATTGCCGAAGGCACATCTCCCGAGACGGGAGTAGAAGGCGACTTATACCTACGTCTCCTGCGGACGCCGAAAACATGCCGCTACTATAGAAGGGGTTGGTGGGAGCTCGGTGTCTGACAGTGTTCTTTATTTTTGCCTCCAAAAAAATAAAAATATAAATCTCACCGCAGCGGGCGTGGTTTAAAAAGTGTACCGTGCGGCGCAACAACATTACCTTGATGCAACGAGATTTAAACCCCGAGAGGGGAATTGATGGTTCGCCTGATCATGCAACTGGTGTGTGATTTCTAACACATTTAAGTCATAGCATGAGCTCTCATAAACAGTACGCGACCAGAAGCTTGAACCGTACGTACGTGTCTGAAAATATTTTAATTTTAGACGATTGTAGGCATTCATTGCAATAAAAATGACTACCTGCTCCATTAAACGGTGCGGGAAAAATAGCAAACATCCATTTATAAAACAGATGGAATTACCTTCCACAAGTAAGTAAAATTTATCAATTTACGTAATTTATCTACTTCATTTTTAATAGGTCAAGTTAAACTGGACAATCTAATAGACCCGTAAGAATGCATTTCACTCCCACTTACTACAATCATCTATTGTCACATTGCCGCGCCCTCTCCTAGTGTTGTGCTTATACAGTACGGTAATTTATCGTTATAGTGGAACTAAAATCGATATCGTCATACTCTGGCCAATGAATATATTTAGCCTTGGATGTAAAAAAGGGGGTACCTTTTATATGTTTCATATGAGTTTATAATAATAATAATAAAATAAATAATTTATTTCACAATATACAGTTACTCTTATTATGTTGTTATTCTTAACTTTATTACAATTGGTACACTGAATTGTAGTGATTTTTTGACAGTAAAATGAAAAAAATCTTGTGTCGTGGGAATCTACTTCAATTATACATTGAGATTGAGGTTTGCTTATTAAACGATATGGCTGTATAAAATTTCGTATACATATGTTTGATTAAATATTATATTATCGTGTATGTAGGTATGTGACAGGATGTGTTTGTGTGTATGCATGAAGTGCAATGAATATAAAGCTTTGTGTGAATATATAGTGTAAAACTAAATTGAATTTTTATACGATAACTTTTAGAAAATCTTCAGCTTCATCGTGGTTCAGAGTCCTCAACCACTTGTTTATTTCGATTTTAGCTTACCTAGTCGTGTGTGTTCTCAGATTAGTGATGACTTTACTAGTTTTGTTATATACATATGAGCCAAGAAAACTCTGATGATGATGCCAGTTTTGTGTTGAATTTCTGTCTCATAAACACCAAATCTTTTCTACGTTTTTTACTTGATATAAGTCTTATCTTAATATAATCTTATGGTATATCAATATTCGTGTACCGATTTCAAAATCATATTTTTGTCCTTAATTTATTCTATGGTAATATTAACAAACAATATTGTTTTTATTAATAGATTCCCTAGAGATCCAAATCTCAAACAAAAATGGACTGAACTAACAAGAAGAGAAAATTGGTTTCCAGCATACTACAACAGGGTTTGCTCCCGTCACTTTTCAGACGATTGTTTTCATTTATTGAAAAGTAGCCGCCGACTTTTTTTACTTAATACTGCGATTCCTACAAAACACTTGGAACTTTTAGTTCCGCTTGATGTCTCCCCGTCAATATCACTCGGGATTAATCAGTCCCGGAGTTGTCAACCTCTTTTTTCGACTGTATATCTATGGAAATAGTGCATATTTTCTAATAACGTACGCTCAAACATATATATATGCATGGATGTTGATATATCGGATAATTATTACAACAGATACATATATATTTCTAAATATGATTAAAAGCACTATTGCGTGCTGAGCAAAAATCACATTTACAAATTATTATTAGAGTACAAAATGTTTTGTGTCAGACGGGAATCGAACCCACGTCCTCTGATTTCGCGCTGGATGCCTAATCTATTCTGCCACCGGAACTTAACTCTTACGAGTCGAAAATTTGGACTTCAATTACAAGAAATATACTCCAATAGTAATTTATTAGGGAGATATATTAATTACTAAATTACAAATATATGAGAAGCAAAATTTAAGTCATGTGCGGGATAAAATTTTTCCTCTCGTATATATGTATTACATTACAAATTACCGCAGAGCATGCGTTATATCAAACATAAAAATATTAAAAGAGATATTTAAATGTTTATCATTTTAGTAAGGATATTTCAAGCAGAATTGTGGAATCACACAACCAAATCATTATTCTATATTTTATTATAAGAAAACAGCTATACTCATACAAAATACCGCGCGAGGTATCTGCTGGGTATTATTGCCAACGCAAGTGGGACAAATATTACTTTTATCTAAATAGGGCGTCACGGAGGAATATATTATACGATCAGCTTATATATCTTGTACGATGTATTGATATCGATTATATTTGCATAAAAATCACGTCCCATCACTATGGGACTCGGGTGTTTACCGCATAGAGGTGGCTTAGCCAATTAGAGCGCGTTTAGGTTAAACAGAGTTTGGCATCAATTCATCTCGAACAAACCAAATGTTATTGCATCTCTTAGGGTTATTTTCTCGATGCCTTGACGCGAGCAATCGTATGCGAACATTTATGAGCGCCGAATCAATTAATCAATCCAACTGAATTTGGAAAATATGCGTGTTTTGTTAATTATGACATTTGTTATTATTAACAACAATCCAAAATCAAAGCGTAAAAAAACCAAGACTGTATCAGAGTTACACTTTTTTGGCTGACTTCCAAAAAGGATGAAGTAATAATAAATAATAATAATAATAATTTATTTCAAAAAAGCTTTACATGATGTCGCAGTAAGGAATACATAATGTTTACATAGAACTATGAATAAGAACAACAAAAAACAATGTACAGGTACAATGTAGGTACGTTATGAAGGGCACAAGTATGCTTCAAGACGCAAGCCGCACCAACCGCCGTTAAGAAACACTACCCTCAGAACTAAGAAAAAATCTTGTATCTCAGAGAATAGGCCCCCTCCCGACAGCCAGTAAAACAGTAAACGTCCCGAAACCATTTACATAAGTGTGATATACACTTCTTAAATCTGCTTACAAAATGTGCACCCTAGCGATCTCATTATACATCTTAAGTGATCCTACCGCGACGGATCCTGATGCCCTGATAGGTTTCACCTGAGTTTGGGCATCAACAATTTTAACAGTTGGATTCACCTCTGTCACACTGTATGAGACGAGGAAAAGCGATTACAGTGATCATTAAATGGCTTGGAATGTTAAATTATTGGCAGAGGTTATAAATGAACGTGATAATACTACAAGTAAAAATACGTATTAAAAAGAAAAACAATAAAAAAAAAACTAAAATAATAATGTATTAACTGGACCAAGGTCATCATTGTTTATAGTAATTTATGTTATGTGTAGTATTATTATGTGTATGGAAGTGTTTCAATTGAAAATGAATGTGTAACAGGTGTTAATGTGTGTGGATTGAAATGTGAACAAGAAGTCATGTTTTACAAGCGTAAAAATAATAATTATTAGATAAAACAAACAATAAATGAGATAGATCTAATATTTTAAACGAAATACCAGGAGGTCTTCGGTTTCACTATAATTAAGGCCGTAAGTTCTCAATACGTCTGTTTTTTAATGTTTGTTACCTTAGAACTCTTGACTGGCAGAGCCGATTTTGATAATACCTTTTTTGTTTGAAAACTGATGCTTGTCGTTTGGTCTCATTTTAAATTTTGTCAAAATCGGTGAAGCCGTTTATTAGTTACACTCCAATAACTGAAAAATATTCACGTTATAGTCGTTGAGAATGATTTGTTTTTTCTCTGACACAGTGACCCTTTCTACTTACGGGATCGATTGTCATTCATTGTCAACGACTATATCGTCAAGATAGGTAAATATTTTTCTTTTATTAACTCAAAAACAACTTAACCGATTTTGATGAAATTTAAAATGGGACCAAACGACAAGCGTCTCCTTTCAAACAAAAAAGATTTCAAAATCGGTTCACCCTGTCAAGAGATCTGAGGTAACAAACAATACAGACCAATTGAGTACCTCCTTTTTTGGAAGTTTGTTAAAAATATGACAAAAGTTCGTTTGTATTGAAAGCACTATGATGACCGTTCCAGTGTTTTTTTTTTACATAATTAGAATTATGATACTAAGAAGATAATTCATATGTACTGTACTATATCAACCGGATTGTCCACTGCCTCCCCCATCAAGTAATATGTAGGTTTTTTTTTAATGATATATGGAGACTTTATTTTAGGTGTGACAAAATGAATACGTTTGGTTTTCTTTCTATGGTTTTGTACCATGAACAATACTTGTTTTCGTTTCAAAACAAAAGTTTTGATATATAAAAACGCTACTTGGCCTTTAAAAATGACTCGTTGAATTCGCACACACAAATTAATTAAATGCTTTTTTTTTATGGAATAGGAAGGCAAACGAGCTGGCGGCCCACCTGATGGTAAGTGATCACCGTCGCCATACACACACAAACATCCGCAATACCAGAGGTCTCGAGGATGCGTTGCCGGCCTTTAAGGAGGGAATATGCTCTCTTCTTGAAGGTTCCTAAGTCGTAACTGTTCGGAAATATTTCACCTGGCAGCTGGTTCCATAATAAGGCAGTGCAAGGTAGAAAATGCCGTGAAAATAGCAAGGTTGTGGACTTCCAGACGTCGACATGAAATTGATGAAACATCACGCTTTGTCGGGAAGTCCGGTGGCGAAATTGAGCTGCAGGTAGTAAATCGAACAGTTCCTCAGAACACTCCCCGTGATATATACGGTAAAAGATGCAGAGTGATCCAACATCTCTACGCTTTTTTACAAGAACCTGCTTTTATCGAAAATCCTTTACTTCCATTCACCCCATATGTATCTTTTACTTTATTTTGTAATACGTTTCTTTTTCATATAAACCACAAATATAGTTGCACTTACCCTTTCTGACGCCTCTCTCGAAAATCTTTAAACGAATTGGATATCGATCTCGAATATCCAAAAATCCGCAAGTTTATTGGCTTATTTAGTCAGAAAAGTATATATTATAAAGGCAAGATAAAGTTATCAAACTATTGCGGTACCAAAAGGCAATTTACTTTCCAAAATATATTCCCAAGTCAAATCCCTCCATTGCCATCAGCAAATATACTCGTATCTCCCGTATTTCTCGGTAAAATATTATTTCAACGAACAAAGAGAAAGGCGGTAATATCGACTCGACCATTTCAACTGAGACTGGAAGGAGTTTTACCACAATGACGAGCTTGAACTTATTCCGGGAAATTTTGAATTTCTGTGTTTTTGTGATATTTTCTTCTCTTTATATTGGACGAGTATTAATATTGTAATACTTAAGGATTGACTGCCGTATTAAAGAATTTTGAGGTATGCAAGATGGTTAATTAGAAATATTTACATACACCACAACTTTAATATTTTGAACTCATATGACGCATTAAGAAGCTATAAGCTCGGCACCGTATTACTTAAGGGTGCACCGAGCTTTTTAGGCGCGCCGCGTATTTGTGCGTATGTAAGGCACGCCAACAGCATCCGTCCACGTCCGACGGCGGAAGAATCACTAAAGCGGATAGGGACAAAGCATCGTGGCTCTGAGTAAAATGGGCGGAACATGCGTGAATTTGAGTATTTCCTTCGTATAATAAAAACAAATACCTATTTGAAAAATGTAATGTGTATACGTTATAGAAAACGTGTTGTTTTTTTTTATTATTCAAATACGGATGACTCTCCAATAAGTATTTACGACGTACTAAGGGTTTATTTCGTTTTTTAGATGTGACTGGATTTTTTTTATGGAAAAAATTTTAAGTTATCGTATTTCCGAAATGTATGATTTATAGAATAAATCCTTAAATATAATGTATATTAATTACATAACTCATAGTCAAGAAATAAAGATACAGCAAGGGATCAAATGAACCACAATAACGTATCGCTGCCTTGGTGCAGGCTTAGCAATAAGGATAGGAATGCGTTTGGAACATAATAATATGATTATTTATTACTTAAGCGAACTATATGTTTATTGTAAACAGCAACATTTTGCATCGTTTTATTTTCTATTGTAACATATGACGACTAAGGTTTATGAATACCTACTCAGTTCTAGTCAAATGTGAATTATTAACCTCCCTCTGCCCAGGATTGATCTCTCATTTTAAAATTTTAAAAATCATGTTATGATTGTTGGTTGTTTTTTTTTCATTTTAATACTTATAAATTTTGTAATATTTTTATAACTTTTCTCACTGTGCCTCGGCGCGGATTAGACGCGACTATTTGGATCTGAATGGGGGTTAAACTAAACCTAAACTCATAAAAGGATTTGACATCGAAATAAGCTATCCCCCTTTTACGCAATCAAGAACAATAGTAAGACGATCTAGAAACAAAACCAAAAACATAATGTTTTTTTTTACTTCCCGTCAAAGAGATCACGTTAATTCTTAGTTTGTAATCGAAACCTACTTATAACCAACCATATTGGAGAAAACCAGTAGAAATAAATACAATGAATATATTACGAAAAGCATAAATTGTTTTGAAATCTCCACATTAAGATAGAGGAGTAAAAGGTATTTTTAAGGTAATATGAAGCCTGGCGTATTATTATAGCATTTATTTTAAGGTATGCACGATAGAAAATTCTAAATATTGTTTGACCTTTATAAAGAAACGTGGGCGATGTTGAAACATTGTTTATTCTTATAATGTCAAAGTTATTTATTTCATTTACTTTCACGAACTCACTTCGTGTTTACATGACACTTTCGTAGGGCGTAACTTGATAACTTAGTTGTCATTTTGACAACAGAGTTCATCAAATCTAAGAAGTGTCGTTTGACGTTTCATACTTTTCAAGCTGCAATTAGTATTTAATACTCAACTTTCAGCCAACATCCAACTTAACTCTCAAAACTATCACGAGTTTTATTCATATTAACTTATGTTAACGCGGCAGCTATATGTATAAGTATACAATATACAGCTGAACACGTCTCCAAAATAGCGGGGGAAGGATAGCTGGTAAGATGGTGACGACTAGCCTGGTCTCCCAACTGGCACTGCACTTAGCGGGTAACGAACCTTGGTCCTGATTATACGTTAATTCGTCGTGTCGTCTTGTCCAGATAGGAGGTCCAGCCTTGCAGCGCTTTTTCACGGATTCTTCAGGTAGTTTCACCACCGCGGTTGTGGACTGTATTTTTTATTCGCGGGCGGTTGGAGGCTACCTGTACGAAGGCAGCTTGCGGATAATCCCAAAGGACGGCAATCGAGAATATTCGGTTCGAGCGCGGTGCGGTAGGTAGCTACATTGGGCAAGGGCCGTCTGCTTGCTACTTGCGGCGGTTGTGTTGGGCGGATTGCTTGCAGGCGTTGTGGGATGACAGATAGTCATCGAAATATAAAATAGGAATTGAGGGTAGAATTAAATAAATCTGTCAACGTAAGTGGCGCGAACAACTTATTAGGAACCGGCTAGGATCCACGATATATTTACCAGTTTCGGACTGTTTTGAAGGCCTCTCTCAAGTGATCTTTGTAGGTAAAATTGCTCGTGTCCAAGTCTCCACAAAAGCATTCTTAATTTGTGTGTTTTATCATAATATATGACTTAAACTCCGGTCGCCGAGAGAATGAGTTTGACAGTTCGTTTTGTGAATATTTTTTCCCCAGTTTAAAGTAACATACACAGTTTGACTGCATAATATTGTATTAGTCAGGCACCGAAGTATATAAAAATAGGGTAAATATTTTATTTTACTCCATTACAAGCCACAACGCCAATAAAAACACGTACTGTCAAAAGCATTCTCTCGGCGGCCGGAGTATAACTATTATTTCCTGGACTGATCAATTTTTATCAGTTTACCTTGGTTATCTATATACTGGACTCCAAACTAAGAAAGTGAACAAAATGTATAGAAGACGTACTTTGAACTCACTGGCACGAATTGGTATTGAAATTACATCAATATTTCGAACATGGTGGGCTTCTATTTCCAGTTACATAAGTGAGGGATTATGTTTTTGAAGCAATGATGGCTGAGCGGTAACAACTATGGTCTACCATAGTGAAGGTGGTTCGACCCCCCGCCGGGTTGAGCTTCACCGCACGGTGGATAGACATTTAGCGAATGTTCCACTGACTATCTACCACTCAAGTAGGATATCTGTGGCCAAGCACCTAACAATGTGTTCCGGCAGCAGTTCTTGAGAGTCAATAAAATTACAGGCAAATGAAACTTAACAACTGTTTGTCTCAGGGTGACAGGCGCAGTGCAATTTGTGGCTTGTGACGAAATGAATCTATTATAGGCTCAAGTTAGTCCGATTAACATCAATCTCGTGCTTGTTCTCACAATCCATGAAAAAAGGTCGGTGAAGCTTCGGTTTAAGTAACCATATTCTTCTATTTAGAAAATATAACATTTGCCATTACCTTCCCTTTATATATTAGAAATATGTCTATTTGTGCGACAACACCAATCTGAATTCCTATTAAATAGTAGTCAAGCTGGAAGAGACAGATCTAAACGTCGTAAACATGATTTGCTTGTTCCGAGTAAAAGAGTTTGTGTATATAGCAATAATGTATACTGTATGGCTATCACTGTTTACAATAAATTACCAAATTGTTTCAAAGAACTAAATTACAATAGATTAAAATGTAAACTGTTTAATTTTTTTATTGACAAGTGTTATTATAATGTAGACGAATTCTTAAAAGATAAACTGACTCATATATGTATCCAATAATGACAATTTTGTACTTTTTTTAACTTAATTTTTTTATAATGATTAAGAATATTTATGTGTAATTGTAAAATTCAATAATTAATGAATGATCACTTGATATATTATAAATTAATATGTCATTTTAATAATTTTGATAATTCCAGACGAACTTAACATTTGCACACCTGATAAAGGTAGAATATTTGAAACTCTTATTATCTTGACGTCTACTATAAGACAATATTCTGGCAAAATGGATTTTGATTTTGGCAAAATTATAAACAAAAAGCATGGGCCTTGGGGAGTGAGAATAACGTACCTAAATAAATGCCAAAATAACAGATAGGCAACATTATTTAAACACACATTCCCATTTTTGAATTATAATATAATTATAATAACATAAATCTTGGAGTAATCAGCGCTCCTACATAAAACATATTGAAAAATAGTTTTTATTCTGCGAAAGCTGCTAAAAAGATACTATCTCAATATGGAGCGGCCATTTTTCAATTCACAATGAGCTGGGCCGAGAAAAATAGCCCACTTTGAAATAGAGGAGGCCATCTTGAAAAAACAAGATGTGAACCGAAACGGAAAATTGCCCTCACAATGCAAAGACTCTTTTATCGTTCAATGAAATTGAAAAAGTGTTCTGAAGTTTATTTCAAATGTATTTATTGAAAATTGTTGCATGTTATTCACTGAATAATGAACTTGCCGGTGCGACACAAGGTTAGAACGTCACCCCATCTCCTCCCGTGACCTAGCCTAACCAAGAAATATTGACTGTCAAGCACAGACATTTTCTACTTGAGGATGGTAGCTAGCTAGACAGGCATTGGCAAAATGACCTATCAACATGCTATAACGACTGCCATCCTAAGACAACTACGACGGCTTAACGTGCCTTCTGAAGCACGGAAGCGCTCAGTAGTAATGCCACTAGCAGTCACACATCCAAGTCATGACCGCAGCGGACGTTGCTTTACTTAGCGGATCGGTTAAGAACGGCTTAGTAAAGTGTAGTTTACATGAGCGATTTAAAACGAATGTATAACGTATGTATACGTAATTTTATACGTCTTTTAGATTCTCGGCGAAAGTTTTAATAAAAATTAAGTGTAATCTTACTGCTGACAGACTAACCTTTGCCCACGATTTCACCTGATGGTAAATCGATGTGTTCGAAGGTGGTAAATAGGCATGACTTAGAATCGGAAAGAAGTGATGATGTGTTCGAAGATGTTGTTCAGGCTAACCTAGAATTACTGGCTCTCAAGCTACTGCAACAAACTGTTGACAGATTGAGACCTGGTGACAGAGTTTCTACTTGAGCTAGCCAGGCAGGCATTTTCAAATACCCTACCACGATGAAAAGAAGAAGACCTCAAGGCTAACGACAGCAATAATACTAAGAACAACAACCCGGACCGATGGCTTAACTTACCCTCCGAAGCCCTTAATCGTATATGTTACTAGCTGTCACCCATCCATGTATAACCGCAACGAACATTGGTTAAGGCTAGTGTCTTTGTAGCTCGTTCCATACAAACGTAATTTTGTCGCAATTTATATAGAAAGTCATTGAAATTTTGCATGCATATCCTTGAGCCTAATTTTTGTGATTTTGTTTTGCTAGGATCAATTTATTATTAATTTTATCTCATTATGAGAAACTAAGAATTTGAAAACATATTTTCTGAAGTGTATATTTTAGACTCAAGGACACGCTTGCAAAATTTCACTTGTTTTGAACACTCATTATTTAAAATATAACGTAACTACATTTTGTGTGGAAAGCGCTATGTATACACAAGCCTTTACCTAGCTTCGCTCTGATGTTCGAAATAGCTATAACTTTTATTTTTTATAGTATTGAAACGGAACAAGCTCCACGCCCACCTTATGTTAAGCGGACTAACCTCTGTCTATAACAGATGCATTTCGTCACAAGTCACGAATTGCACTGCGCCCGCCACCTTGAGAAGTAGTTGTTAAATCTTATCTGCCTGTAATTGGGTCTCAAGGACTGCTGCCGGAACACACCGTTAGGTGCTTGGCGACAGATTTTCTACTTGACGGTGTTCGCTAGCTAGGCGGGCATTCGCAAAATGCCCTTCCACCATGCGGTGAAGCTCAACCCCGCGGTGGGATTGGAACTATGGACCTGCTGCACGACAGTCTATAGCCAATGCCACTGAGCCATCATTGCTTCAAAAATTAACTAATTAATAAATGTTCTGTTCCGAACAGATTCCGAGTCTAGCGTTCGTGGTATTTATAATGCCGCCAATCGGAATGCACCTCGCTGTCTGTGGTAAAATTGTCAAAATAATTCCTATTTATGGACACTCATTGTGAATGATTTGTTAAAAAATGAGCTGTTGAAAATTATAATTTTTGCGTCCATATAATAGGGACTTTGGTGATTGTTGCCGCCCTTTCACTGGCATTTTAGCCGCCGCGAGTGCAGATGTTGATACCATCGTTTGAAAGATTGAATCGTGGTTTTGTGAACGATATGATTTGGTGAAGAAACAGCAGAATGAAGCCTAGCGTTTGTTTAAGTCTAAAATCGTATCTATCGTAATCATGGCCAGTGTTATTAGGGTTATTCGTATATTTAACCCCTTTACAGCGTAACCAGTGCTCCTGCAGTAAGTACAAACTCCTAATTTATAAGTTTGTTTAACCTTTGCCTAACGCGAAAAATAACTTCCCCTTGCAGCCTGTTCTCGGGTAGACGAGGGTTTTCTCCACAGCACCTAGAATTTCTGCAGGAGTCAGGCACGGTCGCTTACATGTTTTGTTTCGTTTTATATCGACCAACAAATCAAAAGTTCTAATCTACATCTATAGATATCTATACAGTCTTTTTCTTGGTGTAAGTCTTATTATAGCTTCTTATTTGATGTGTCAGTTCTGTAGATACACCGTTTGTTATTAATTATTACGGAACAGCTTATGGAGCAATGTTCTAACCGTTATACTCCGTTACCGTTATTATTCTAACTATTATCTAATGAAATGTAAGGGTTATTAACATTTCACTTGCAATTCTACTTTACATTGTCTCAACATAGTCTTAATAAAATAAATGACTCACAGTATTGTAAACTAGTTTTAGTTGCTTTAAGTAATCAGTGGACATTGTTACAATATATAAGTTAGGTATCCTTCTTTGTTTTTAGGCAAATTAATTAGTAAATTTACCAACTATTCACAGTTTATTCCGAATTGTAATCAGTGACAAATAATAATGTGGTAGGAAGAGACTAGTCCACCCACAACACAGGGTATCCCAGTGTGGGGGCTAGTGTGATATGTAGACAAGTTTGTTAATAAAGTATAGTAAGTACATACTATTCTATTCTTTGATATTTTTATTTTATTTTTATTTATATTTTTATTTTACATATTTTTTTTTTTCTATTCTTTCTATTCCGTGGGGACCGAGCGCCAAACTATTATTCAAAGACCTCTCAAAACGTCTGGTCGACGCTACTTGTGACCAAAATGCTGGCATATACTTTGGACAGATGATAAGCATTGCCATACAACGTGGCAATGCGGCCAGCATTTTGGGAACACTGCCTAATGGTAGCGGAATATTGGATTAGTTTGTAGTAATTTTAAGTTTTTTATTTTAATTTTATTTTTTTAAGTTAAATATGTTAATTTTAGTCAGAAATATCTGTTGTTACACTTTAGTTATCGTTTACAAATAAATTATATCTTTTTATTCTTTGAGTATCATTTTACGCAATGGTTTCATATTGGTACTTATATTTGTACAACCTACCTAACTTAGATAAATACGCACCTAAGCTTATTTTAAATTTTGTCTATGTATTCACTTCTTTGAACAATAATAATATATGTATTTGTATTGTATTTGTTTAGCCCGTGGGGTGCCAAGCGAAGGCGCTGCTGTCCACCTTCCGGTATTTTACAGGAAGATGGTCAGCAGCGCCTCTTGAGAAACTGCTTTCTTACACTGTGATCCTCAAGACGCCTACCAAGCGTGGGGATTATGACAAATCCCCCCTTAATATGGCGAAGCCGTGTTCAGCAGTGGACAATCCGACTGACACAGTTAGAACAATACAGTAAACTAGTGGTGTATACTCGTATAAGCCATTTGCATACCTGTCGACACTCATACTGCAATTTACAAGACCCTTCGCAAGCGTGGTGATCATTAAAACTTCCACTTCTCTCTGCTAGAGACATATATTTTATTATGTTCCGAGTTGTTCTGACTGATACATAAACTCTTTTGCAAAAAAAACGGGCACTTTAGATTTTTTTCTCTACTTCATTGAAGAAGAACAAGAAATAGGTTTTGTTAATTTGACGATGTATTGGCATGTTTTTTGAAGCATCTTGGCATGATTTTTTGCGTTTCAAATAAAAAATTTGAAATTATTAAAAGAAAAATAATGATTATTGTGGATTATTCTAAAATTGCTTTACTAATGGCGTGAATTGCTGAAACGATTTTTAACTGATTACGATATTTTAAAAATTTTGGATATTTTCTGCAAATCAAACAATTTAATTTTTCTTTTTACATTAAATACCACTTTTTGATATGAGTGATAAAGCGATAAGGGCCGGTAAAATTATAGCCCTACTTGAAGAAAAACTCAAACAACTCACGTCTATGGCGGGTATTTTAAAATTTAACCACTTTTATCGCACTTGTAGGTTTGGTAACCAGGGTTACGAAGTGATTAGCGTATTCGTGAGTTTAAAATAATAAGAAAAACTGAAAAAATATACGAAAATTTCTTTAAACTCAAAAGTGGGCGATCAGAATTTTATTTGGACTCAGAAGACGCTCATCAGTCAGAAAATATTGTAAAGCAAATCATATAATGACCGTCATATCATTATATGTTTACAATTGTATTTTGGAGATACATCAAGAAGTTTTTTTTTATGCCCGATAGGTTAGCCTTTGACTACTATCTCACCTGATGGTAAGTAATGATGTGGTCGAAGATGTTGAGACTAACCTAGTATCTCTAAGTTGATAGTATGACTAAAAACCAAAATGTACATAGTTTTAATTTGCGATGTAAAGAACCTAACCATGAAGTGAATTTTGTGACCATGTGTAGCATTGACTATCAATCACTAACACATAAGTTTTGATATTTTGTGCAGAAAATTTACCCGAGTTCTTTTACTAAAAATTTAATAATTATTTGTTTCGAGGGTTTAATATATGAAATGGTAGCCTATTTTGTCAGATATAGCCTAGTGCTAACATGTTAAATACATATATATATATATAAATATTAACTATAAGGAATAGATTAGAATTTTGTGTAATAGATTCACCGCCGCCTATGAACACCCGTAATATCCGCAGCATTACTGGTGCGTTGCCTACCATTAAGAGAAAGGACTCTATTCACGCCTCTTTGGAAGCGGTTTAGATTGTAGACTTGTAGACTTGAGGAAAAGCCTCAGGAGGAAGAGCCTTCCACAACTTACAGGTACGTGGCAGAAACAGACGATTAAATCGAGTAGTGCGAGACTTCCACGTATCTATAATGTGAAATTTCTGTACATTTTTCGCATAAAAGTATATTATTTAAAAATAAAGAAATATTATTATTCATTATATATATATATTTATAATATTATTCATAATGAGCAATGTATGGACATAATAATATACATTTAATATATTTCAAATGTTTAAATTGTTTTAATCATACCTATTATTGTCTTGGCGACAAGCAGCTGAATACTAAAATAAACTATGAACCACCTCGACATAATAAGTGTTACACTCGAAATTGACCTTAACAACTTAATTTAATTATAATATATTTAATTCTAGAGATAGTTATTAATAGCAATTGGGTCACGTTGGTGTACTTTCAGAACAGGTAGTCTAAGTAAATATTGCCTCAGGCGACAAGGTTGTAGGCACCTTACCGTCCTAACTTCATTATACTGACGGCTCCACTAGGGCTGAGGTCCAAAGCTTTGTTTAGGCGGAGGGTCCAAGTTACAGGAGATCGCAGTAACTACGGTTTTAATAAATATTTAACATAAAGTTCCATCAAGCCTTAATTTCTCAAATACTATTCGGTCCCTTGGTGTCGAGGACGACTTGATTGCTATCTGACTGGCACATTACTACGTGACACACGGTTTATTGCACCATTTGTATATAGTCCCATCTAATTGAAATTTGACTGAAACGGCGTTCATGAATATATTTTGAAGATTCCATACACTAGATGAAAATAAAAATCAGAACAGGATCGAATCTGTCTGTCTATATGTCACGGCCATAAATCTACAATAGAACAGTTGATAGTATATGTTAAAATTTACTACATGTATTGATGTATAGCAAAACAAGCATAAATTAATTTAAAACTAAAGAACCCGTCTGAAAATTATTTATTTTTGTTAAGTGTTTTATTACTTGAAATTAAAACTGCCAGTTAAATATATTCATGGAATTGTTTCCTGAAGCCATTAATTTTGATACCCCAATCTATGTGTGGGAGAAAATAAAATAAAAACACTTTATAGTGTCTAAAATCCATCAATTTGTTTTTTTTTTATGTACTTAGTGTCACCTGGGCTATGAATCTAATAATACGAATAAATAATGTAATTATCTACAGTAAATATCTACAGTAATTTATTCGTAGTATATTATACATTAAAATAAGTTGAGCCATTTAGAAGTGATGGTGGAATGAAGAAACTCACAAACACACATACATATACATGAAGCCTGAAAACATAACACTTCTTTTTTGGGCAGTCATGTAAAAAGTATAACTTTCGACAAAAAATATTGAACAATATACATAGCCGCTAGATTGTAATTGTTGAACGGTTCTAGTATAAAGGCTAGGCTGTTAAATTAACTTCTCATTCAGCTGTTCGGCAGCGACAGCTTGCAATGAGATCCTTGCAAATAAAAAAAACTCTGATTATTATCAGGATTTGTTCAATACATTTCTTAATAAAAATACTTTATTTTCTCAAAAATACTCCCGCATTACAAAACGTTAATTTGGAACCTATGCATGGTGTTTGTTTGAAAAATTGTTCAATCAACAGAAGAGTGAATATTACCGCTTCCGCTCATGCCTCGCACCACACAGCATAGATGAAGTCGTAAAACAATTAAGGCCACTATTAATACGAACACCTTCGCTATAATAGTTAGATATTATAGCTTGGTCTATCTTATGATTATGGAAATTGCGATATGCATAATTTGAATGCCCGTGTATGTACTGTTTTGTATGTTATCGTAGAAATTATAATATTAGATCACTGGCAATAGATATTAAATACATCGTTCCAAGTTTCAATAACATTTGATGCTTATCATAAGGTTCAATGTGCAGCAGCTTCTGCGAGCCCCCTAATACTTAAAAGTATACGGAAATCACGTCAATTTTTGAAGCAGTGATGGCGAGTGGCTTTGGCTATAAACTGCCGCGCAGCAGGTCCATGGTTTAAATCCCGACTTGAGATTCACGGCATGGTGGAAGGGCATTTTGGGAATGCCTGCCTGGCTAGCGACCAAGTTCGAGACCCACCTGATGTTAAGTGGACTAACCTCTGCCTAAAACAGATGCATTTCGTAACAAGTCACAAATTGCACTGCGCCCGTCACATAGGTGTTAAGTCTCATGTGCCTGTGGTTTTCAAGGACAGCTGCCGGAACACACCGTAACATGCCGCAGCTAAAACATAAAATCAAAACTGAAAAATATGACAACAACTGTTACTGTGTCTGTCACATTCCTAGTAGTTTTATTACCTTCTATTCCTACCTATTTATATGATATTGCATAATTTATTAACAAATAAACTGTTAAGTAAAGAAAATATTAATTCAATAGCTAAGGGCCAAAGATCTGCATAGAAATTTAACCAAAAGTGCACGCGCGCTGCAACAGATTTATTTCTTTACATATTTTTTAAAATAATGTTTTTTTCATTTTTGCGCAGTGATATAGATGACACATTCTAATAAAGTTTTTTTTTATGCCTGATAGGTTAGCCTTTGACCACTATCTCACCTGATGGTAAGTGATGATGTGGTCGAAGGTGTTGTTCAGGCTAACCTAGAATGTTGAATCAATGATAGCCAAGCGGTAAAGGACCATGGTTCGATCCATACCTCCAGCTTGACCTCCACCGCATGGTGAAAGAGCATTTTATTTCAGCTCGCCTGGCTAGCTACCATGTCCAAGTAAAATCTGTCGCCAAGAACCTAACTGTGTGTTACGGCAGCAGACTTTGAGAGACAGTAAGTAATAAAGAAATAGGTACAATAATAACTATAAGTATGTCTCAGGGTGAAGTTGTTGCACTGTGTAGGCACTGTGAAGTTCGTCACTCGTGATGAAATGTAGCTGATAAAACAGAGGTTACCACTTATGCTGCGGCCAGGCTTGAAGGCGAAGATTCGTGTTCGCGTTGTCACGATAAAAGTTCGTCTTCCATACATGAATTGCTTGGCCACACTACGTCACGATAATCTAGCTAGAATTTCGCGAACATTAATTTCACGGAAAACATGGAAGAGGCGGTTGCACTGTACCACATGGCGGCTAATAATTATTTACTGCATCTTTATTACTTGAACAAAATTAAATGTGAGTCTTGCGGGTTCTATAAAACTGGTTCAGATTCATATTTTTTTGTGGATTCTAATATCCTCTCAATACGCCAATCCATGATTAACAAGTTCAATCAAACACGTCCAAACCGCTCGGCGTCTTGCAGTCAACTAAAGCGCGCGAAGTGTAGCCAACTGCACAAACTTTGTCGCGACAACACACTTTGATGTACTTCAATTTACCGACAGCGGCGCGAAGGGCATTAGTATTCGCTAAGATGATTCGCGATAGGACGAATCCTTTGGCCAGACATGTCGCGACAACGCAAATCTTCGCGTTATCGCGATAGTGTTGCTCCAGCATAGGTATCGTGTGAGCATCATGCGTGTCTCGTCATTATCCCTTATAAAAAGTACCTATAATATACACTTTTACTCATAGAAACAAAACAAACTGTCACTTAAATACGAAAAGGAGTATTACGTCACCATTATTAACCATAAAAAAGTAATAGGTTTTGTTGTGACCGGCTTATAGCATAGTAAATAATTTTATTTTCTTAAAAGTACTAGGTATTTGTTTGCGGGTAGATGGTGAAATGTATAACAATAGTAATAATACACACATAATACTTCGTTCATACGTCTTAGAACTATGTCACAAACGTAAGGCATTTATAACCGTAAGTTATAACAGTAGTTTCCATGTACATTTGTAATTGCCTATTGGAAATCTATGACGAGAAGGAAATTCTTATGACAAAACCCCAGCACGCATACAACCTCATAGAGCGGAGTACACCGAACGAAATATTAATGACACCAAAAGTACGATTAACCAAGGTGAAGAAACAAGGAATATGGATTAAGATATATCTGTTTAACAAATTGCCCCATTCTGTAGCTAACTTACATGCAAATGATTTCAAGAGAAAAATTAAAAAGTTCTTCGAAGCCACACCATTTTACTCACTAAAGGAATACTCACAAACAAATTTGACTGAATCTTCATTCTCGAAATAATGAATCTATATGTAAATATTTATTTTTTTTAATTTTGAAGCAGTGATAGCTCAGTGGCTTTGGCTATGGACTGCCGCGCAGCAGGTCCATGGTTCGAATCCCGCCGCTGGCTTGAGCTTCACCGCATGGTGGAAGGGCATTTTTGCGAATGCCCGCCTGGCTAGCGACCACCCTCAAGTGGAAAATCTGTCGCCAAGCACCTAACGGTGTGTTCCGGCAGCTATCCTTGAGAGCCAGTAATTCTAGGTTAAGCCTGCTAACACCTACGACCACATCGTCACTTACCATCAGGTGAGATTGTGGTCAAAGGCTTACCTATCAGCAAAAAAAAAAAAAAAAAATATTGACTTTTATATAATTTGGAATTGTAATAAAATTAATAACGACATTTTGATATATTTAGCTTATACATTTAATTATTTTTGACATCTATTTAATGAATTTATAAGTATTTTGCAATTGTAAACTGTTTATATATCAATAAATGTTATTATTATTATTATTAAAAAAAAAAAAAAAAAAAAATTATAATATTGTACTATATTGACGTGCCTAGTGTAACAAACGTAGTTATAACGCCAATAAATGAATCTTATCTTATCTTATCTTACCGACTTCAAAAAAGATGAGGTTCTCAATTCGTCTGTTTTTTTATGTTTGTTACCTCAAAACTTTTGACCGGGTGAACCGGTTTTAATATTTTTTCTTTTATTTGAAAGTTGATGCTTGTCGTTTGGTCCCATTTAAATTTTATCAAAGGAACTATTAGTAATGTAAGTAAATAGGTCACTTAGCACGGCCGGGTCCATTACAGCTGTAGCTGTATCGTATATAGTTCATAGAATTTTGTCATATCCGTTTACAGTACCGTTTGCCCAAACACACGCTAAATCTTTTCAACTGTTATTACGGTCAGTATTCATGGTCTCGGATTTCTAAGTACGCTTCAACTCCACTTTATGCTTAAGTTTTAAGTGCCTTTCAAGCTGAAGACAAAACAAACCTTTCAAGGTACATTAAGACACAAAAATTACTGACGAAATAAATGTATCCGCCTATATAAATAGCCCAGCGCAAGAATGTGCGTACCTATATTTTCAACTGATTTCAAAAAAGGAGGAGGTTCTCAATGTGACTTTTTTTTGTATATACTGTCCTGTATCAGGCGGATTGTCCACGGCTGAAGACACCCTCCCCAATTAAGGGGATAATTTAGTTATAATCCCTAAGCTTGGCAGGCGTCTTGGGGATCGCATAAAGATATCAGTTCTTCAGAAAGCGCTGATGCCCTCCTTCCGGTATTTTACCTTTAGTCGCCTCTTACGACACCCACAGGTTTAGTATATTTTTTTTTTCAGTAAAAGAATAAATTTTTAAATAAAATTTTAATATTGAATTATTTACGTGGTAGTGCGTGGTAGTTCAGCAAATAAATATTTTTAGAGCCACTGCGAGAACGGGCAAGAAACTCATGGTCATTCCTTTTAATCGTCTTTTACCTGTCAGTTACAAGCTATATTATATTTTATTGTAGTCCCAAATTATTTTTGTAATTGTAATCGTTGGCACGGGTATCCGGAGCGGTCATGCTCACAGAAAGGTGTTGTCTAGCGGCGGTGTTGTGTGTTGGGTCGCCATCTTCCCTCAAAAATGGTTGAGGAGGGCGATGGCTGGCACATGCGTCAACTCGTGAACGGGTGCTGCTAGAGGATACTGGTCTGCTCTGGATGCTGGTGCTAATGACATTAACGGAAAAAAAAGAAAAAAAAAGAAAAATTTAACACTGTTCCCCCTTGGAATGTTGCATGTTTCCTATTTCATATTTCTTGTTTACTAATAAATTATGTCATAGTTAAAAAAAGTCACGGACCCTGGAGTCTGTGGAGTGTAGATTTAAAATAAAAAAAAATAAAAAAAAAGCTATATTATAAAATTATAACAATATTGTTTAAATTACGTAGGTGACAAGCGATAGCTGGGCAGAGACGGAGTTATCCAAGCATTTTTGTCGTTTAAGTATTAATTACAAAGTTTGTTGTCGGTTTTATTGATTAAAATGGTTTCCACATGCAACTTGAATTTTCTTTCTCTGAGCTTTGTAGTCTTTGGGAACTTTATTATTAAGCGCACATAATTCCTTAAGAAAGACCTTTGATTTGTTTTTGCTTATCTAAAACTTTACCTTACCTACCCCGTGGCGTGCTAGGGCTAAAATGTCACCCACCCATAGCTACCAGTAGGTGTCGTAAGAGGCGACTAAAGGTTTATACCTCCGAAAGCGCTGCTGCCCATCTTCCGGTCCACCTTCCGGCATTATTACCGGAGCAGCGCTTTCCGAGGAACTGATACAAGATTACAGAACAGATGACAATCATGGTGATTATGGCAAGCCACCCCCCCCCCCCCCTTTAATGGAGTTGTTCAGCAGTGGACAATATGGCTGGTACAGGCTATTTTATCTTTATTCCTATTGTCATAATCTTGATAAAATGTACTATAATTGCACGCTTTTGTAAGATAAAGATTGTCTCCATGTCACTATTTCAGTATACGATACAGCCCGAGGCAAATGAGACTATAATTTTGATAAATTTACCGTGAAAATCATGATGGTTCTGTCGGATGGCAGCCTGCCAGAGTCAACAAGTTGATATGTTTTGTATTATATTTCCAATAAAGGATCGTGGTATGCAGTAAAACTTGTAATAAAAAGGCAAACGAAACGATAAGATTTTGAAGTAGGGTCTTTGAAAGAGTAATATTGAAAAGCACTCGAATGACACCTTTAAAGATATCCAAAATGGCGGACTTTAAGATAGTCACCACACAGAGCAATCCGATCCTATACTGAAGCTCGGCCGAATATCTGACTTTTACTAAACCCATGATTATTCTGTACTCCCTCACCCAGCCACGTGTCCATCCTCACCCACTAAGGGCGGTTTAGCTATAATCGCCACGCTTGGTAGGCGTCTTGGAGATCGGATTGATAGTTCAAGCAGCTCCTTCACAGCTAAATTTGGTTCAAACCAAAGCCTATATAAAAACTCTTGCCACCAAAACCAAAACCAATATTGCCCTATGATGTAACATTAGATTTACTTCAATCTCGTTGTAAAATCGATTGACCTCACGATCGATCCTTTTTATTTAGCTAAAGCGATTATCTTTGTTATATGCTGAATGTTGTAAAACACTATTGATAGTGAATCAATGGCTTTTTTATACAAAACTTGGTAGCACTATATTAACTGATGTTAAGTGATGATGCAATCGATGATGGAGCGTAATTACCTAGAAGATATCTATTCACTCGCGCACAATATTGTGATAATAGTTACCTTTTGAACTACCATGGTACCGACTTCAACAAGTTATTTCACACGTTTATGTGTTTAAGTCGGTTCCATTTTTTTGGTAAATATTTTTTTTTCACTCTTTTTAGTGACCCTTTTTACTTATAGGATCGATTGTCATTCATCGTAAACGACTATATCATTAAGATAGGTTATTATTTTTCAGTTATTGGAGTGTAACTCAAAAATGGCTTGACCTATTTTAATAAAATTGAAATGGAACCGACAAGCATCAACTTTCAAACAAAAAAAGAATTTTCAAAATCGGTTCACCCAGTCAAAAGTTCTGAGGTAACAAACATAAAAAAAAATTAAAACCAATTGAAAACCTCTTTCTTTTTTGGAAGTCAGTTAAAGAATAAATGTGGCTTGCTGAGAAATATTTTTACAGTTTTAATGAATATTTTGATTATAAATTATGAAAAATACATTACATAATATAATTTTAAATTTTCTTGACATTTATGTGTCTATAATTTGTATATAATTTTCTTGACATATTCACTTAATATACATTTGATTTGAAATTGTATTCAAACGTCTGTAAAGACAAATTTTAGCAAAATAACATTCTTACTATTACTATTATTTCTAAAAATTGTACTTATGAATGAATAAATTAATATGAAAAAGCTATCTAAAATATCTTGTAATATTCCACCATAATTTCCTGTTAAGCCCAAGTTACGATAAACCAATTACTTTCATATTATTAATTAGTCGCCATACAGCCCAGACGCGTAGGCAACTGAGTTTCACAACTAGTTGTCTAAAATTAACAAAGTCTTGCTACGCAACCTGATGCCGAAAACGATGTTTTAATTTGGCCATTATTGAAGACTGAATTAATGTTAATAGTGTAAAGATATAAAATAGTAAGTAATAAATATGATGTTTCGATATTTCAGTATTTTTATATATTATCGTCATTTTAATATCTTCATAGATTTCTACGTACCTATTTCCTTCATTTATTTATTTAAAAGATCACCAATACAGTGTACACCAATACATTAAACTCAAAAAATAAACATTGTAGAATTAAGCCAAGTGTCACAGTAATTATAGGTGAAGACAGCATGCATAATATAGTTTTGAAGCAATGATAGCTCAGTGGCTTTGGCTATGGACTGCCGCGCAGCAGGTCCATGGTTCGAATCCCGCCGCTGGCTTGAGCTTCACCGCATGGTGGAAGGGCATTTTTGCGAATGCCCGCCTGGCTAGCGACCACCCTCAAGTAGAAAATCTGTCGCCAAGCACCTAACGGTGTGTTCCGGCAGCTGTCCTTGAGAGCCAGTAATTCTAGGTTAAGCCTGTTAACACCTTCGACCACATCATCACTTACCATCAGGTGAGATTGTAGTCAAAGGCTTACCTATCAGCAAAAAAAAAAAAAAAAACAGAAAATGTTTGCAATTAATGTTAAAATGAATATTTATAAGAAAGCACAATATAACATTAATGTTCTACTAATATAGAATTAAATTGTATTGTAATAAAATATAATGGATATAATTTGCTAAACTTAGATTATTTAAAACATGTTTGTGTAATAATAATCAAAATGTTAGTTCATGGAAAATGTTGGACAATGAGCTGAAAACAATGTTGTAAAATTTGTGGTTTGATTTGATTCGAAATTAATGTGAAAAAGTAATGGATTTTAATTGCAGTTGACATTTGTATGTATTTTTTTGGTAAATTGATATTTAATTCTGTTTATTATGTCGTGCATTTGTTTTTTATTAGATCATTTATTATTTTTAAGCATAAAAACTTTAAATGTTGTAGACCACTTTAGATATCTAGGACTCATGTTGACAGAGGATTTGAAGGATGATCAGGATATGTACAGGGAGCGGAGAGCGTTGGCAGTGAGAAGCAATATGCTGGCTCGCAGGTTTGCTCGAAGCACAAGAGTAGTAAAAATAACGTTTAAAGCTTACTGTCAGACTTTTTACTCGAGCAGCCTGTGGGTTCGGTATACGCATCGTGCTTACAGCGCTCTCAGGGTGCAATATAACAACGCTTTCAGGGCACTGTTGACGGACTACCATGGCGGTCCAGCGCTTCGGGAATGTTCGCGGAAGCGCGAGTTGTTGGCTTTCCACGCTATTATGCGAAAAAAGGTAGCATCAATGTTCCACCGCCTAAGAGGTAGCTCCAAAAGTGTACTGAAGGTAAGCGCATCTCGCTTTGACTGTCCTGTCCAGAAGTACTGGATAGGTGTTGTCACGGGTAGGACTCAATATACTGAAATAACTCGAATATTACTATTATAATTTTAAGGAAATTGTAAATAACAAAACTATGGACTTTATCCGAAATATAGACTTATTATTATTATAACGAGGATAGCTGTGATATGTAGTTAAATACTACCATTTATTGTTGTCTTAGGTTTTCACGATTGTTACACATAGTAAATAAACAACTTTAAACGGTTTAAATCGCATGGTCACAATCACCCCGTGACCACGGTCATTGCAAATTGTTTGAAATGTTGGAACAAAATAATGATAAAATTATACGCGATTTAAACCGTTTAAAGTTGTTTAATTACTATGACTACCATTTATTGTTTATGTAACTCAATAAGCCTGTATTAATTTTGAAACTCACAATTTGTATATTAAAATATTTTTTTATTTTTAGACAACTGATTGTAAAACTCAGCTATTACCTACTTTGCTTGTGAATAATTTATTTCAAATAATAACATCAAGAGTAAATAGGTTTCTTCTAGGTAAGCTTGCTCCATCTTAGACCACATCAGGCAGGGTGCGGTCAAATGTGAAACTCTTCTGAATAAAAAAAACTTCTTTGGCAACTGGTTGCATCTAGCAAGATTATGTGTTATTTTTAGGCAACTAGTTGTGAAACTCAGTTGTCTAGGCGACAGGAGGGTAATATATTTTTCGTAAAGTAGCGCTTGAACCTATAAATCATCATCTTTTATTCTCCTTATAGTGAAAATAGTGAACTTTCAACCCTAGAGACTTGAAAGCTTTTCCACCGCCGCCGGTTCGTCTTCTATTTAGGGCGTCAAAGAGCATTAATTAGCTAATTGCGTGAACTAATTAGAGATAATGAACCTTGTTAAAGTCCTATTATGTATTAGTAAGGCGTGTGAAGAATCTAATTTATATCCTTAGCCGTGGGCGCCGTTTACGGGTAATTTTACCTACTTATATTATGTTAAGAAAAGCTTGAATTTTCGTTTGTTCTCATTGGTAACATTTTTTTTTTAAATTGATGTATTAACTTTGAAGCCCTCGTAGCAAAGTTTACTTAGCCGTTTTTAAACGATCAGCTAAGTTCAGCAACGCCCACCGCAGTCATTGCTAGTGACATTATCTTGGATGGGTGATCGCTAGTGACATTACTACTAAGCGCTTCCGTGCTTTGGAGGGCAGTTAAACCGTCTGTTCCGGTTGTAGTCTTAGGATGGCAGTCGTTAGAGCATGGTGGTAGGGCATTTTGCGAATGATTGCCTGGCTTGCTACTACCCTCAAGTAGAAAATCTGTCGCTAAGCACCTTACAGTGTATTCCGGCAGATTTCCTCGAGAGCCTGTAATTCTAAGTTAGCCTGAACAACATCTTTGACCTCAGTATCATCACTTACTATCAAGTGAGATAGTGGACAAAGGCTAGCCTATCAGTAAAAAAAAGTAGCTGAATGAATATATGTCAAGTGTATTATGGCAACAAATGAGAAGATATATAACAAATGAGAGATGATAGAATCGCTTGAAGAGCTGAATATAATATCCAGCGATCTCTGTAGGGTTTTCCAGCAGGTGGGTTTTAAAATGAACATAGAGAAGACGTTCATTATGTCCAATATTCATTTGCGACAGTACCCGTAGTTATTGGAAACGATGCTATTGAAGTAAATTTAGACTATAGATCATTTATTTACCTTGGACATACTGTACAAATAAGGTAGGTTCAACTTCGAGAAAGAGGTCACCCTAAAAATCAAACTCGGATGGGAAGCGTTCAGAAAAATACTAAATAAAACTAACCTGACTGTTTAAAGTTACACTGTGGCGCTCGCATGCACTCGCTGTCAACCGGTTCTATTGTTTTACCTGCCAGCAGGCAGCGCTCTCGGCCTAGTCGAACCGCGCGGCGCGGAGGCGCGGCGGCCCGAGGTGGCGGCGAGCGCTCCTTACAACACTTACGTATTTATAAATTGTATTTAAATTCATAAGGTGTACAAGATATTATTTGTCCCATACATTATTGATAATTGTCCTCTTCACATTTTAAGTCACCGTATAACTACAAGTATTGTGTTGCACTTCTAAATTTAAACTAGACTAGTACTCAAGTGACTGTATTCATCAAATGTCGAAGCATAATATATATAACCTTAGATTAATTTCTCATATAAGTCAAATGTAAATTTCTTGTTGAGGAATAAAATTCTATAAACTGAAAATACGGCAAATCGTTTCGTCGCACATCGCGCAGAGCTTGTATATCAAAGTACTGAACCAGTGTTTGTTGCCATTGATGACCTATCGCAGTGAGATATGATACTTAATTTTAACCCTTGGCAAGCTCAGAGGTTTTTCGAAAATTCCAGAACGAAGAAATTTGACGAAGCACCAAAGTCATAGCAAAGTAGCTTTCAGATTTGCACATTGGAGTAGCAATGTAGGCCACATTATCCGATGAATCGATAACCAATAATAGGAAAGAAAGGTTCTCGAGTAATAACCACATTACCCCGGAGGACGTAGAGTTAGTGGGTCACCCCCATAGGTGGACTGACGACATCGTAATAGTCTCGGACGTTTGTTGTGGCGTTCTATCTGGGAGGTATTTGTTCAACAGTGGATGTCTTTCGGCTGATGATGGTGATTACGGAACATGAGGGCTCTTTATTAAATTTTACAGATTTACCTGTTTAGTTTTGTGTAGCAGCCATTTTGGATTCACATTGTTTTCTTCTATGCATACATAATTACTATTTATGTATATTTGCTTAAATGGGTATAGTTTTGGCACTACCAAGAGAGTTGTAATTATGTTTCTTTTCTTTGTGTGGGTCCGTGCAACAATATTTCTGTAACAACATACAAGACAACGCCAGTTTTTTTTTTTATTTCATTACGCATAAACTCATCTTGTCTGTAGTTCCTGTTGTATTTTGGTTACTATAAGATAAATTTCATAAAATTTTAAAGAGCGTTTTTTATAGCTAGCTTTTGTTCACCATCTCACCTGACGGGAATTGATGACGTGATCGAAGATGTTGTTCAGGCTAACTTAGAATTACTAGTTATCAAGAACAGCTACTAGAATACACTATTAGGTGCTTGGCGGCGGATTTTCTATTTGAGGGAGGTAACTTGCCAAGCGGGCAATTGCAAAATGCACTACCACCATGCAAGTCATTCTTAGGGTGACAGAATAAATATTTAGTTTAACAATAGTTTTAAAAGTTTTAAATATCTAAGGGGGACTTCCAACATAATATGCGTATAGAAAAATACCATTATTAAATGGAATAGGTAGTAAGGTACTACCTATTTGATTAATTATTATTTACAAGCTTTCCGGGCGCGGCTCCGCCCGCGCATATGTCGGTTATCGCGCATAAACATTAACCTCTTCTTGCGCAGTTGGATAAAAACTATCCTATGTTTTTTCTCGGGTCTCAAAATATTTCCATACCAAATTTCGTTCAAATCGGTCCAGTAGTTTAGGCGTGAAAGCGTAACAGACAGACAGGCAGAGTTACTTTCGCATTTATAATATTAGTACTGATAAATCTTCTGGTAATTAAAAAACAAAAACAATATATTTTTCTCTCGAAAAAAAAGCACTTGAGCTAAAGTGCTGCAATTGGAATACTTAGAGAACCTTTCCTTAGCGAAGTTTTTCGAAAACTCCTTTGGGCCGAGTAATAATTTTACTTTGACGAAGTTCTACAACAATAAGTACTTTTCTTTTGTATTATAAGCGAAGTCATGCTGAAATCGAGTTTTGTATAGAAAGCATATTCTCATAGTTTAGGTAAAGTACTTGAGATGTTTTTAATTGCAGAAATACAAGTTTCATAAATTTCTGCTGTGACAATCAGGAACACTGAATTAAAGCCTTGAACCCAATTGTCACTGTGGCAATTGGAATAAGTAACTAATCCCATTTACAACCAGTTGTACAATAACAGGGTTAAACCATAGCCATGGCCCAATATAGGGTTTAATTATTACGTTGACAACTTAATAGCTTTTTTAACCTTTTTCAATCCGCGGTTCTCTAGAAAATCAAGCACAATTTCAAGGTAAAAAAAAATATCTTAGTAAAAAAACACAGAAATAAATTAATGACAATTTAGTTGTGTAGAGTTGCTACTGGAGCCGACATTTTTTTTATGTTGTGATGGATCAAGCTCGAGGCCCACCTGATGCTAAGCGAACTAACCTCTGCCTATAACAGATGCAATTCGTCACGAGTTCACGAATTACACTGCGCCTATCACCTTGAGACGTAGCTGTTAAGTCTCATGTGCCTGTAATTTATCTGGCTCTCAAGGACTGCTGCCGGAACACACCCTTAGGTGCTTGGCAACAGATTTTCTACTTGATGGTGATCGCAAGCCAGGCGGGCATTCGCAAAATACCCTTCCACCACGCGGTGAAAGCTAAAGCCCGCGGCGGGATTCGAACCTAGACAATGAAAAGAGGAGTATATATATCCTCTAAGGTTCCATCGTGTCATGAGATTGTATTTAAACTGTTTTAACTTACATCGACCATACTTTATATACTAAGTAAGAGAAGTAATCAATGGAGGCGGGCTGGTACTTATCTAATTCATTGTTCTTCTTATCTATCTACGACCGCATAGTCTCATGTAGGTACCTCCCACTTCATGTGCCTACTACAGATAAATACTGAGTTTTTATTTTATTAAAATTATAAATACTGTTTCAATGTGAAGGAGGTTGGTGCTGTTTTTAGGGTTCCGTACAAAAAATGGAACCCTATTACTGAGACTTCGCTGTCCGTTCGTCCGTCTGTCACCAGGCTGTATCTCAAGAACAGTGATAGCTAGACAGTTGAAATTTTCACAGATGATGTATTTCTATTGCCGCTAGAACAACAAATACAAAAAGTTGGCCTAGTGCGAGTCGGAATCGCGCACGTTAAAACAAATTAATGTTAAAATATGAAGTCTAATGTTGTGTAGATAATGGTACGGAACGAAGCCGGCCAAAGCCTTCCACAGTTGAGGGACAATCTGCCGTCTTACCTTATATCAAGGGTGTAACGGACAAATTGGTAATAACTTAAAACGAGCTTCAATAAAAACTTACTTCAAGCTGAATATTAAGATTAACCAATTTTTAAGACCTGATAAGTGCATTATTCTCCTACAAGATGCAGGTGTTTACAAACTTGATTGTGAATGTGGGCTGTCATACGTTGGCCAAACAAAGAGAAGCTTTGGTATCCGGGTAAGAGAACACATTGCTGACATGAAGAACAGACGTTCGACCAAGTCTGCGGTTTATGAACATGCCCAGGACAAACCCAACCACTACATTTGGTTCGACAATCTATAAATCCTCGCCATAGTGATCCGGTTTTTGCCAAGAATGTTACGGGAGGGTATTGAAATCAAAAAGTACGCAAATTTCCTCCTATCCTGTTATCAAATTAATTAAATCCCATGGCCAATACAATGATTAATATTAAATTTCTGAAGGTTGTCCATAAAATTTCTTAATAACCGATGTGACAAATGAAACCAATTAGTCATCCTGTGACCGCGATCACTGCAAAGTGTTTGAAATGTCGGGGTAAAATAAATATACGCGATTGAATCGGTATAAAGTTATTTAATTACTAGGTCTAATAATTGCGAAAAGCTAAGATAACATTATACCATAAACCGTCAAACCTAGTTAGTGTTAGTTTTTGAATTCGTGGTCTTTCTATCGTGGAAAAAGTAAACTTCTCTGTATAGACTTTTATGACATGTGACAGCATCGTATATTTACAAAAAGTAAGTTCTAACAGCTGTAGCAAAGTGGCCATATTTGTTTTTAATTAATGAAGCTACACCGCCCGATTCGATGTTTTTTTTATGCCATCATAAAAAAAAACTTGTAAACAGACAAGTCTCGCTACTCAGTTCTTCTACAGTAGAGATCCAGGTTAATTTATTCAGTCCCTACTAACCTAACAACATTTTCTAGTAACCATATTTTTTATGTCTTAAATAATATAGTTTTTTATGTTATTGTGACAGATCAAATCCGTGGTCGGCCTGATGTTAAGCGGACTAACTATAACAGATGCATCACGCACAAGTCACGAATTGTACTGCGCCCGCCACCTTGAGACATAGTGTCTCATGTGCCTGTAATTTTACTGGCTCTCAAGGACTGCTGCCGGAACATGCCGTTAGGAGCTTGGCGACAGATTATCTACTTGAGGGATGTCACTAGCCAGGTGGGCATTCGCAAATTGCCCTTACACCATGCGGTGAAGCTCAAGCCCGGGGAGGGATTCGATATCCAATGCGACTAAGCCATCACTGCTTGGTTTGGCAATCTCACTTAACAATCCTATTTAATATTTAATGTTTTACTTGTGAGATAGATTGTGTTTTCATGCGAGAGCCAAGTCAATTTATTACATTTCAAACATATTCAAACATACACAAACATTGATGTGGTCACAATAAGATTGTACAAGTCTTGTTTTTGATGGCGTCTCATTTCTCCTAGTAGATAGTTTACCATTTTTTCCTTTCCAGTCTACTTCTTGAGCTTCACCTACAGTGTTTCTCAAACCCCACCCTCTGTCTTTTCTTTCATGGCAATTTTTTGCAATTTAGTCTACTTAATTATTTGCGGAATTTCGGTACATTAGTACATTGGTACAACTTCATAGGACATGTCCAATTCTTTATTTTCATATCGTTGCCCATTTTACAAGTTACCCTTGAACATAGTTATATCTAAGTTCCTATTAACGCCTAATATTCCATTGTATTATACATAACAAAACGTCAAATATGATTGTATATAGTAAATAGCATAAACTAGATATAAGTCAGATAAAAATTAGCGGTAACTGCTCGATGGGGGCATTGCTGAAATCCAGCGCGCTACCTAAACCAAGCCGACTTCGATCCCCAAGCCGCCTGCCAAGCGTGGGGATTATGGCAAATACCCCCTACATAGGGGGGGGGGGGGCTGTGTTCAGCAGTGGACGATCCGGCTGATACAGTACCTAAATCATGCCTCTGCCTGCTTTATGTAGCGCGCTGGTTTTCAGTTTTCAGTTTCTATGGTGAGCAATGTAATTTTTAAATAAGTAAATATACAAGTACAATTTCTTCAACATAATAAAGTATAAAAAATTGTAATCATATACCTATATTTATTAAGATTGGTATTTGTACAAAATGTGTATCAGTGAACACTAAACAAAAAACTCAGAAAGCTAGACCAAAGATTAAAGACTCTCTCTGGACCACTTCGGTGGGTCCGGTGCCTAACAGGCTGTACTTATTTCGTCTTTACAACATGCAGTAATAATACTTCCCATATTTCGTCAGAGACTATAAAACTTTACAGGGAGTCATTCTGCCCAAGTGGGCGGTTTCGCCCTCCTAAAATACGACCGCCCTGAGTTGTGAATTTGGCGGTCTGCCAGAAAGATATCAAGGGACCATTTTGATAGTTACAATTAATTACTTACTTTGAAAATTAGAGATGTGTGTAGAAAATATCGATTATATTTTTTTGCAACGTTGAATTTGCTACTCGCTTAAGAATCTTTTATTGTTATAATAATTATTTTTAAAAAAATCAGGCAAGTGACTTGCCGTTTCAATATTTCATAAAGTGGTGCATGACGTTAGTTCTAATGTCTCGTTTCCCAGGAGCTTCACTTAGTCACCAAGCACCTAACACTGTGTTCCGGCAGCTGCCCCTGAGAGCTAGTAATTCTAGATTAAGACTGTTAACCTTTATCATCAGATGAGATTGTGGTCAAAATAAAATAAAAATAAAATACTTAATATTACAGTGCAACTCAGTTCTAAACACAGTAGTGCTGACACACTACAGCTTTGAAGTAGAATATTTTGACACTGCGGTGGTACCTATCATGACGGACTCTTGCTAAAAAGACCTACCATATGGTTAGTTAGGGATAAATGTACCATCATCAAAATTTTCATCTCGATCGGGAAACAAACCATTCAAACAATGTAAATGATGAGAATAATTTGACTGTCTAGCACCCGCTTCGCTTTCATAGCATTATTGGAAATGCACCAAGACAGTATTCTGTCAGTTGCGGTTTCAAATTGCGTTGCAAGTTATCTCTTTTCTTACGAAATAATTTCTAGTATGTATAATATTTACTTATTTATCATTAATTAAAACAAAAATATATGAAAAACGTTGAGAGTTGTCATTGACATAACATTTTTGGTAAACATTTAACTGTAGTTATGATTTTATAATATCTGTACCATATATTATGGAGCATAATAAACTCTGTTTGAACGAATAAGTACTGAATAAATATCCATAATATAGTTTTTGATGTGTAATAAATATATATTAATTAAGCCGTCTACGACGCTTTATGTAGATCAACTACAAATTTAATATTCAAGTATTCTAATATGTACCGCCACGTTTAGCAAATAAAAATGAATAGAGCCACAAAGCCTTAGCAAGATTTGATTATTTTTAATAACGTGGTAAATATCGATATTATTTATCGATAGATTAATATTTTATCTAAAATGTTGCTATCCCTATCAATTCCCTGTCGAATACGGTAAGTTTAGGACAGTTTTGGCTTTGTTTACGTCTGAATAGACATTCGCTGAAATAGCAGTCCATAGATTTGGTCAAACGAAGTTACATATTGATGAATTCGAAATGAAATTTCAGTTATGTCGCTAGTTAGTTTGTATATTAATTATTATCCGTCAGCCTGAATCGAACCAGCGTTTTACGTACCTGGTACTTTAACCAATGGGTTGTCGAGGCTGGCTTGATGAGGCGAACTTTTTGCTCTAATTTTATTACTTTTACCGTAATAGGGGGCCATCAACAAGCCTACTAGACTTTACCTGATCGAAATAAGTGCTTTTCAAATACTTCTCTTGTAATGATGTCGCTAACAAATCCCTCTCTTAATTATACAACTGTCCAAAAATGGAAAATTATGTTTTCAGGGTTCATGTACCTATGTTGGTATGTATGTACGTTTGTGAGTTTTTTTATTGCTGATAGCAAAGCTTTTGACCACAATCTCATCTGATGGTAAGTGATATGTGGTCGAAGGTGTTAACAGGTTTAATCTAGAATTACTGGCTCTCAAGGATAGCTGCCGGAACACACAAGGTGCTTGGCGAGACAGATTTTCTACTTGAGGATGGTCGCTATAGCCAAACACCTAACGGTGTGTTCCGGCAGCTGTCTTTGAGAGCCACTAACTCTAGGTTAGCCTGAACAACATCTTCGACCACATCATCATTTACCATCAGATGAGATAGTGGTCAAAGGCTAACCTATCAGGCATAAAAAAAATATATTGCACTGCGCCTTTAACTCTGAGACATACTGTTGTTGAGTCTCATCATGCGCCTAAAATTTTACTGGATCTCAAGGATTGCTATCGCAACACACTGTTAGGTGCTCGGCAACAGATTTTCTTCTTGATGGTGGTAGCTAGCCAGGCGAGCATTCACAAAATGCTCTTCCACCATGCCGTGTACACGTGATACCTACCTCATCATGTACCAACTACAATGCTGCCAGACTTCTTTGCTTGGAAATTTTTATCCCATTCAAAATGTACAAAATAGCTGACAATGCAGAAAAATGCTATTTCTAGCCAGAATTTTGAGTAACTGGCCAAACAATAACTGCTGTTACAAATGCTCCCTTTTTGAACGAAACGAACTTTTGTGCCTTTTGTAGCCGCGTTCGATTCCAACGAATTTTCATCGAACATTCTTTTAATGCCAGCTTTTTTCTGACGAAGTCTTTTTTGGTCAAATTTGCAATACTGCATACAGCACTCAGAAATAATAGATGCTTTGGTTTTACTTTCTGTTGATTGCTTTATAATCCTTATCTGGTAATTTTTCTCTAATACATCAGGAAAATTGCATATACTCGTACTTAACAATTATTTTTTTAAATTTATAGCTGACTAGCTTTTCGGCTGCGGCTCCGCCCGTGCGTATGTCGATTATCGCACAAAAACATTAACCTCTTTTTGTGCATTTGGATAAAAACTATTCTTTCTTTCCCGGGTCTTAAACTATTTCCATATTAGTTTCAAAATTTCATCCAAATCGGTGCTGTAGTTTCGGCGTGAAAGCGAAACAAACAGACAGTTTCTTTTGCATTTATTATATTAGTATGGATAGGCTAGCCTTTGACCACTATCTCACCTGATGGTAAGTGATGATGTGATCGAAGATGTTGTTCAGGCTAACCTAGAATTACTGGCTCTCAAGAACAGCTGCGGGAACACGCCGGTAGGTGCTTGTCGACAGATTTTCAACTTGAAAGTAGTAATAGCCAGACGGGCATTCGCAAAATGCCGTACCACCATGCTATAACGACTGCCGTCCTAAGACAACAGCCGAGGACAAAAGGGACCTACACCTTAACATGCGCTCCGAAGCACGTGCACGCTCAGTAGTAATGTCACTAGCGGCCACCCATCCAACTCTTGACCGCGGCAGACGTTGCTTGCCCTAGCTGATCGGTTAAGAGAGGCTACGCAAACGTAAGGCTATGTTACTGAACCAAGTCTCTTTAGCAAGAGGTTGTCTTAGTGGATACCAACGCATGAAGGGCGAGACATAGAGAAATAGTTTCTTTCGCATATATAATATTAGTATGGATAGGCTAGTACACTACTGTGTTTAAGCATGAAGGGCACTGAACCCTGAAGGTTGAATGTGATTTACTGGGCGAACGAGACATGAGAACAAACGTCTCGGAGTGATGAATGCATAGGTAGCAAAGCACTGCAAAGCGAGGTCGCCGACACTGCGTCGGTCTTGGACAGACGTGACGATTATCATCAGCTGGGAGTTATTTGTCCATTTAGGTTTAGCTTCAAAGACATTTCACTGGAGAATACTGAAAATTAATAAAATTACCATAGTGTCGACATATTAATAAAGGGTACCTAGGGTAGGTAACGCTAAGGGCCCAACGTGTTCATGTGCTTAATCGATTGCAAACCGCAACTAGAAATCGAGCAAGTTGTTTTTTTAAGCACGTTGAAGGAGTTTAGATTTTTTATCTTATTATAAAAATCCGTTTCGTCATTTCGTCATAATTTTTTTTTTATTATGTATCATTATTAATTAAGCAAGGAACCGTACGGCTAATTAATTGAAATAAGTACCTATGAACATAATTTTAAATTGATCTATCTGCTATTGAAGCCGGAACGGTGATTCTAATATTTCAATTTTTCGTGGAAGCCAGTTAATTTTCGTGAAATGTGACCGTTACTCTGACAGATATTTATCATATTGTTAAATTTAATACAAATAACTTAATTAGCAGATTGTTTAAACAAAGGTACTTACAATTTGAAGCTATTTAATTTATATCCCAGTTCATACTTCTATATAATACAAAGGGCTACAAAAACCATCGTTGAAGAAAGAAGTAATTTATATTATGTATTATATATAATACTCATATAATACAGAGTTATTGGAAAAATGCTAACAATGTCTTAGAGCAGAAAACATTTTGAGATGGTTTGTTTTGGTTTGAAATTTTTTTTTGTGTTTTACTGCCTACTCCGAGCCCAGAGCGCCCGTCGCGGCAACATTGGACAGCGCCGTGCTCCCGTTAAATAGTGTATTAAATATTTAAGTCGAATAAAGTAATAATAAATATGAATTAATACATAACAGACACAAGAGACTTTTAACATCAGGTGATCCTCGTACTTATTCCATCAAAAACACATAAAAACACAAAAAAATATTTAAAAAAATATATTTTTCAATACGATAAAAATTCATCTCAAAATGTTTGTTAGGACTAGCAGAAGTCAACCTTTAGAGGTTGTTAGCATTTTACCAATAACCTTGTGTAGCTCCAACCTATACCTGATACTGTTCAATATTAGGTGATACTATTCTATGAGTAATATGTTTATTATATACTAAAGAACCAAATAAAATTTATTAGATGTGAAAATTTCCCAATATTACTTAACTCACAGTCAATGAGGTGAAGGGCTAAAACAGTACATATCTATATCTTTTTTGTAAGAGGGGACGAAGGGAAACATTCCAGAAAGCGGGCAACAACGTTTTCGACCCAATATGAGGCGGGCATTTGTCTAACTGCGGCTGTTATGACTGTTGATAATGATACCTTATCTAAGGGTGTAGGAACCTAAAAATTTGTTTTATCATCGAGATATATACAGTATAGATTGCCTTATTGACTCTTGAAGCAGTGATGGCTCAGTGGCATCGGCTATGGACTGCCGCGCAGAAGGTCCATGGTTCGAATCACGCCGCGGGCTGGAGTTTTACCGCATGGCTAGCGACCACCCTCAAGTAGAAAATCTGTCGCCAAGCACCTAACATTGTGTTCCGGCAGCAATCCTTGAGAGCCAGTGAAATTACAGGTACATGAGACTTAACAACTATGTCTCAAGGTGACGGACGCAGTGCAATTCGTGACTTGTGACGAAATGCATCTGCTATAGGTAGAAGTTAGTCCACTTAACATCAGGTGGGCCTCAAGCTTGTTCCGTCAAAATAACATAAAAAAGTAATTAATATTATTTCTTACATTTTGCCGTTATAACAAAATGTTTCAATCAATACTAATAATAAATGCGAAAGTAACTCTGTCTGTCTGTCTGTCTGTTACGCTTTCACGCCAAATCTGCTGGACCGATTTATATGAAATTTGGTATGGAAATAGTTTGAGACCCGGGAAAAACATAGGATAGTTTTTATCCAACTGTGCAAAAAGAGGTTAATGTTTTTGCGCGATAACCGATATACGCGCGGGCGGAGCCGCACCCGGAAAGCTAGTAAAAAATATGTATGAAAAGCAAATTATTTAAATAAAACAGTAAACCTACCTACTTTGGCGTTTAATAAACCAAAATTGAATGTCTTAGGCTCAAAAAGTCCGAGTAGTACGATAATGACAGACTTACCAAATAGCTCAAGTAATTGTTACCTAGCATGTTGACGTAACTTAATAACTGCCACGTAGAATGGCAGCTTGCCAGCCAGTAATATAGGAAACGGCGTTAAAGGCTCGAGCAGTGACTATTGTGCACAACGTAATATGGCTGATACTATAAAGAAATCTAGATTTCTCAGAGCAATAGAGAGTTTTCAGTAGTCTTTTACGAGAACTATTATGAGATAGAAATTTTCCAGAAGCTTTGGGTGTACGCTATTAATTTTAATAACTATAGTTTGAGTCAATTAATCGTTACAAGCCTGATTAAATTATCTCAACAAGATGCATTGCTTAATTATAAGTAAAATACATGGAATTATTATTATTTTAACGGGGTAGGCATACGTTCTGTTGTATATGTGCATATACACATGTAGATTATGTAGGTAGAATATAAGTCACTGCAAAAACAGAAATAAAACAGTGTGCTTTGGACCAGCTTGTTGTTACTTTAACCTACCCGCTACACAATACTGGCGACGAGTCGTGAAATTACCCACAATTATCGAAGAGAAAAATGTTCGCTGCGACTTCATCATTGGGAGCGATTTCTAATTTTGATCATCTTAATCAAGATTGGAAGATTTACAAAAGTCGTTTACGGCAATGGTTCATCGCAAATAACATTGACGAGACAACTGACAAAGCGGGAGTAAAGAGAAAAGCCGTGTGAAAGAAAAGTGCACTCACAGAAAACACGTATCAGTTAGCGTGTAATCTTGCATTGCCGGAGGATTTGGATACGAGAAACTATGAAAGTATTGTTCAAACTCTTGATGATCATTTTACTACAAGGCGCTGCGGGTTCGCAGAGAGGTACAAATTTTATACAGCCGTCCAGCTCAGTGGTGAAACGCCCGTTCATCAGTGGGCTGCGCGATTACGTGGGCTTGCAGCTCATTGTGATTTTAAGAGCTTAGAAGATTCGCTATTAGATAAATTTGTCATGGGAATGTTACCGGGGCATGAGCGTTTATCACGCTCATTCCCCGGTAACTAATTTTTGCTCAGGATATCAAAGAGTTGACGTTAGGGAAAGCTGTTGATCTAGCGGAAAGTGTGCGGTGTGCGCGGGAAGGCGCTGCCGCCGCTCCGGCGCCGTCAGCGTCTAGAATTGTCGACGCTACCCAGGGTGCAGTTTTCAAGATAAATCAACGAAAGGAGACAAACACATCGAAGGAATACAGTGATAAGTGTTCGGTTTGCGGTTATAAAGGCCATTTTAAAGCTCAGTGTCGTTTTTCTAATTATAAGTGCAAGAAATGTAATCGTGTAGATCATCTACAAAGAGTGTGTACCAATAGAAAAGTTAACTATTTGGAGCAGGGTAATTCCGATGATGGGAAATGATGGTGAGTCTTTTATAAAAATTAACTGTTTGAACGAAGTTCCCATGACCGATACTGTGAGCTTGGAGGGCAAACAAATTTTGTGCGAGTTTGATGGTGGTTCGCCTATCTCAGTGATATCAGAGAAAATGTATAAATTGAGTTTTTCTGATGTACCGTTGTCACCACCTAGCAAACATTTATTCACATATACTAGTAGTAAAATGCATGTACTGGGGTTTATGAAGATTACAGTTGGGTATTTAAACCATTCTACGCAGTTAGCTGTGTATGTTATACGTAATGGCGGCCCGCCTCTAATGGGAAGAGATTTCATGCGCGCTTTTAATTTACGTCTTGTGTCATCCTTAAATAAGCCTGAATCTAATGTATACAACATATGTGATGATCTCACGAAAGAGTTTCCAAAAGTATTTTCAAACGATATATTTCAATAAATATGAAATTAAGTTACAGCTTAAAAAGGATTCTAAGCCGGTATTTTTCAAATCACGCCCGGTTCCTTTCGCGTTAAGAGATAAAGTTGACGCAGAAATAGATAGATTGGTATCAATAGGTATACTTAAACCCGTTGCCTACTCTGAGTTTGCTTCTCCTATTGTGCCAGTGCTAAAACGTGACGGTAGTGTCCGCATTTGTGTTGATTATTCTGTTTCAATCAACAAACAACTTTTAGTTGAAAAATATCCGTTACCTACAACTCAAGAATTATTTACTAAATTGCATGGAGGGGAGGTATTTAGTAAACTTGATTTGTCTATGGCCTACAATCAATTGAAAATTCATGAAGACTCTCAAAATACTCTGTGCATAAATTCTTCGCGTGGTTTATTTCATCCCACTCGCTTAAGTTATGGTCTCGCTAGCGCACCTGCTATTTTTCATCGCGTTATCGAGTCAACAGTAGGGAATATGGAAGGAGTTATATGTTTCATGGATGACGTACTGATCAGTAGCAGTATGGATCGGCATAAAAGCAGATTAAAAGAAGTGTTACATCGCTTAGAAGAGGCTGGGTTCACGTTGCGCAAAGACAAGTGTTAATTTTTTCAAAGCGAAGTGTCGTACTTAGGTTATATTATATATAAAAACGGCATACGGAAAAACCCACAAAAGGTTGAAGCAATTGTCCATGCCCCAGCTCCTAAGAATGTCAGTGAGCTGCAGTAATTCTTGGGTTTGATAAACTACTACAGGACATTTGTTTCGAATGCAGCGGCTATATTAAATCCTTTGCATTTATTGTTACAAAAAGGCGTAAAATGGCATTGGTCGTCAGAACAAAGCCAAACATTGAATTAAATAAAGAAGTGTTTGGCCTCGGATATGATTCTTGCGCATTTTGATAGCAATGCAAAACTCATCCTAACGGTAGATGCGTCACCCGCAGGACTCGGCGCTATCTTATCACAAGTAGGTAGTGATGGAATTGAGCGGCCGGTATCGTATGCATCGCGTTAGCTTAATCCGGCGGAGAAAAAGTATTCTCAAATACAGAAAGAAGCAACTGCTATTATTTTTGGGGTGAGAAAATTTCCCCAATATCTGTACGGTAGGCAGGAACCATTTATATTACGCACAGATCACAAACCACTTACAGCAATTTTTGGAAAAAACCGTGGTATTCCAGAAGTATCGGCAAACCGTCTGCAGCGTTACGCGATATTTTTTAACGCTTACAATTATACCATCGAGTATATTAAAAGTGCAGCAAATATTTCCGATTTCTTATTCTTATCTCTCCTACACTTAATTGGACTACCTCGGTCCGTTCAGCTAATAACGATATGCAGGATGAGGTTGCCGCTTATGTTAATTTTGCTATAGAAGGATGTCTGCCCGTTACTAAGCGAGACTTGCAAAAAGAAACTGCAAACGATCCTATTTTAAAAAAAGTTGTCAGTTATGTAGCTGATGGGTGGTCACGCAAAATAGTAAATTCAGAAATTAAGCCATTATTTTTGTGCCGTATGCAAATTTCATGCGAAAATGGAATTTTAATGAGAGGTCATAAGGTAATAATTCCAATGAAGTTACGTGATAAAATATTGAACGAATTACGTAGTTCTCATTTTGGAATTATTCAAATGAAAGCGGAAGCCCGAGCTCGTATTTGGTTTCCCGGCATAGATGCAGCTTTGGAAAGGCTGGCAGGTGGATGTAATATTTAATTTGTAATAATAATATTGTGTACAATTACGTTCATCACCGCCTCGCTCTCAGCTTGCACCGTGGCCCCACCCGGATACTGTATTTGATAGAATCCGAAGAGAGGACCCGATGGACATTCTTGGGGGGGCTCGGGCGTCCCCGCGGTCTCCGAGCTAGCTATCCCTTGATGCAACATCATGCGTGTGTGTGTCCGAGTCGGTAGGTGACGCCTCGTTTCACTGCTGCCCTTCTACCTAACCACACTCGCAATTTATATGAAAACAAGAATGAAGAAAACGGTTTCACAGCGGATGCACGTCCTCTCACTCAAAGTGCATCTCTCTAACGTCCGAGGTCTGCACTCAAATCTCAGCCCAGTCCACTACCACCTCGAGACTGCGAAACCGCACCTCTTGTTTTTAACGGAGACGCAGATCAGATGTCCGGATGACGCGTCATATTTGACATACCCTGGCTACGTCCTGGAGCATTGTTTTAAGCCACGTGCCGGGGCGTGCGTATTTATTCGCGATGACATCTGTTTTTCGGCGTCTCCGTAATCTTGAAGACTCCAGATTCTCTGTTCTATGGATATTGGTGGAAACCGGTGTAGAGAAAATTCTTTACGCTGGAGTATATCGATCGCACACCTGTAACCAGGAGGTTACCGATTTTATGGACTACCTAAGTGTGACGGCGGATATAGCTCAACAACGGTACCCTTCTGCCCAACTTGTGTTACTGGGGGACTTTAATGCTCACCACCGCGAGTGGTTGTTCCCATACCAGGACACCAACCACGCTGGGAAAGAGGCGCATAAGTTAGCCCTGACCTTAAACCTCACCCAGCTTGTTAATGGGGCAACAAGGGTTCCTGACGTTGCTGACCATACAGCCTATTGCCTCGACCTTCTGATGACAACAGATCCAGACCGCTACTCAGTGTCAGTTTCTTCACCGTTAGGTAGCTCTGACCACTGTCTGGTGAAATCTGTATCTCAATATTCCCCGCCCGACCGCTGCCAGAAAGGCACCCGAAGGATATGGAGGTACAAGTCAGCAGATTGGGATGGGATGCGGTCTTTTTTTGCGTCCTATCCATGGCAGTCCCTTTGCTTCTCTTCTTGTGACCCTTCTACTTGCGCGGATGCTGTGACTGATGTGCTGCGTCAAGCAATGGAGTATTTTATTCCATTTTGTGATGCGCCGCAGACTAGCAAAGCAATTCCTTGGTTCAGTGTTGATTGTGGACGTGCTGAAGCGCTGAAACATGAAGCATACTTAGCCTGGGTTGATGCTCGAACCCGCAAAACTAAGGATATTCGTAACAAGAAGAGAGCCTTCAACAAGGCTGCCAAGGCATGCAAAAAGGCTGTAAAAAGGGCACGATTCGATCACATAAGTCGTGTTGGGTCCAAATTAACTTCTTACCCTGCGGGTAGCAAAGCATTCTGGTCCCTGGCAAAGTCGATCGAATCCAACTTCAGCCGCCCTAATCTACCTCCACTATTAAAACCTGATGGATCATTGGCTCACACTGCTGAAGAGAAAGCGAACTTGTTTGCTACTCTTTTCGCGGAGTCGTCACGTTTAGATACAGCTGGTAAAGCACCTCCTTTTCTACCCCGATGCGAGGCATCAATGCCGGAAATTCGCATTCGTCAGACTGAAGTGCGTAGGACGATTCGCAATCTAAACGTGAACAAGGCCAGTGGTCCTGACGGAATTCCCGCCATAGTCCTAAAATCGTGTGCACCTGAATTGACTCCTGTTTTGACACGTCTCTTCCACCTCTCTCTACAGACTGGTAAAGTGCCTAAATCTTGGAAGCTCGCAAATGTGCAGCCTGTGCCCAAGAAGGGCAGTCGTGCAGACCCTGCTAACTACAGACCTATTTCAATCACTTCCATACTTTGTAAAAGTATGGAACGTGTATTGAATAATAGGCTCCTGACATACCTGGAAGCAAATGATATCCTTAGTGATCGACAGTACGGATTTCGCCGAAACCGGTCTACTGGGGACCTTCTTGCGTATGTCACTCATATCTGCAGCGAGGCCATTGATATGCACGGAGAAGCGCTTGCCGTCTCTCTTGATATTTCAAAGGCCTTCGACAGGGTCTGGCACGACAGTCTTGCTAATAAGCTTCCATCGTATGGCTTACCCGCTGGCCTGTGCTCTTGGATTTCCGACTTCTTGAGGGAAATATCGTTACGAGTTGTCCTTGATGGATGTTCGTCCGATCAATTGGCAATAAATGCCGGGGTACCTCAAGGGTTGGTTCTCTCTGCTACCCTCTTCTTGCTGCACATAAATGATCTGCTCAAACCCGGTATCTTTGGGTACGCAGATGACAGCACAGTTGTAGAGAGGTATATATCCGATGCACGGGCCGGCGATGTACAAATCCAGTCCCATAGAGAGGCGATGGTCGAGCGAATGAATTTGGCCCTAGAGGCAGTCTGCGAATGGGGTGATGCCAATTTAGTCAAATTCAATGCTTCAAAGACCCAGGCGTGTCTCTTTAGTGCTAAACAGAGTCATTTATCTCTCACTCCTCTACTCCGAAGTGTGCCTGTTCCGATAACAGACCACCTCGAGCTATTAGGTGTAACTCTTACACCGAAACTCAATTTCGGGTCATTTATTGAGTCCAGGGCTAAATTAGCTGCGAAAAAGCTGGGTGTTCTTAGGAAAGTGCGGCAGTATTTCACATCGGGACAGATTCTAAATCTCTACCAAGCTCAAGTCCGATCTTGTATGGAATACTGCAGCCATCTCTGGGATGGTTCGGCTAAATACCAGCTCGAAGCCTTGGACTCCATAGATAATCGAGCAAAGAAGCTCATTGGTGACGATGCGTTGGTGGAGGCTAGACTCCAAAGCCTGGAGCATAGACGCAAAGTTGCCAGTTTATCGGTGTTTTACAGGCTTCACTTCGGAGAATGTGCGATCGATTTGCATAACCTCATTCCCTCTTCTCCTTTCTTTCATCGGACAACAAGACGCACTGGAACACGGCATCCATACATGGTCGATATCCCGAAAATACGCACAAAGCGTTTTAAATCCAGCTTTATAATGCGTACGGCCGAAGCATGGAACACCCTACCAGCGTCTTTATTTCCGGAAAGATATAATCTGGAAGTCTTCAAGATCAGAGTAAATAGGTATCTGCTAGGCAAGTATGTTCCACCGTAGACTGCGTCGTCACTTTCCATCAGGTGAGACAGCGGTCAAATGCTTGCTTATATAATTTAAAAAAAAAAAAAAAAAAAAAAAAAAAACCATCTCGATTTTTTGGGGCCGATATGCAACAAGATGTTTCTTGTTATTGTGGACGCGTACTCTAAGTGGGTTGAATGCTATATTATGAATAATAATATAACCACTAAGGCTGTTATATCAAAGTTGTGTGATTTTATGTCTAGGTTTGGTATACCTAATAGTATTGTGAGTGACAACGGTACTTCCTTTTCATCCCAAGATTTTGAAAATTTTTGTGTATTGAACAATATAACCCATTTATTTTCGCCTGTTTACCATCCAATGAGCAATGGTCAAGCGGAATCTTTTGTGAAGATAATAAAAAAGGGTTTAAAAACTTTTCTTTTATCTGGCAGCAAGGTAGATGATTTTCAAAACCACCTTTCTAAGTTTTTATTTGACTATCGTAATACTATCAACACCACTACAGAGACATCGCCAGCTCAATTGGTATTCGGTCACAAACTTCGTTCAAGGTTGGATTTACTTACTGATACCTGTATGCCCTCATCGACGGAGTTATCTAAGTTGGTCAACGCGAAACAGTGCTCACAGGTTAAATATTACGGCGGGAAGAAATATATTGATTTCAAGAAAGACGATCATGTATTTGTGAAGCAATACACAAACAAAAATAAATTTACGTGGGTTCATGGTACAATTTTGAAAAAAATTGGTAAAGTTTTGTATAAAATCAAGTTGCCAAATATTAACAAAGCAATTGTTCGACATAAAAATCAGCTCTATGCAAATAAAACAAATTTATATAAGGATGTAAATGATAACAAAATAACTCACAAGTGGGAAGTTACTTTACTTCAAGAGGAGGCGACTAGTTTAAAAACGGGGATGAGAGTACACGTTGGCACATCAAGCAAGACATTGGAGCATATTCCCATAGTGCCACAGGAATTCAGCAGCCATGTTGAGGAACCAGTTAATAACGTCCCGGCTGTTGAATCAGCTACTCAAACTGTCGAAGACCCCAGTAACTGCGTTCCGGTTATCGAATCTCCTATTAGAACTCCAGTGACCACGATATCTAGTAGTACTCCTGAGTTTAGCACCCCACTTCAGCTACGCCGATTTCAGATGGATCCCATACGCCGTTACCAGGCTGACAGCCGAACAGAAAGGTTGTAGATTATAAAATGCTGTTCTAATTTATTGTTGTCCTTAAAGGGGGAAAAATGTTGTATATTTGCATATACACATGTAGATTATGTAGGTAGAATATAAGTCATTGCAAGAACAGAAATAAAACAGTGTGCTTTGGACCAGCTTGTTGTTACTTTAACCTACCCACTACACAATACGTTCTTTTACATTCTAAGTTCTTTGATATATTTACAGGACAGGTTTTCATGTCATGTGTGAATATTTGTTCAATGTGCCAAGAAATATTAAAAAGTACTTACCTCTTGGTTTTTTTTTATCGCTGATAGGTAAGCCGTTGACCACAATCACCCACCTGATGGTAAGTGATGATGTGGTCGAAGGTTTTCTACTTGAGGGTGGTCGCTAGCCAGGTGGGCATTCGCAAAAATGCCCTTCCACCATGCGGTGCAGCTCAAGCCCGCGGCGGGATTCAAACCAACTGCTGCGCGGCAGTCCATAGCCAAAGCCACTGAGCTATCACTGCTTCACGTATATATTCTTTATTTAATGATGATGTCCAAACTAACCAAATTGCTGGCACCTACCCTTGTCATCTCTAGATTTTTGGGCACTTGTTTCTGCAGACGTAATATGATAAAAAAAAATATTATGTAGATTTCCACGTTAAATTGTAATCATACCGCGAAACATTTATTTTCATAGATAGACCCGGGCTGTGGCCCTTGATTGATACAAAATAATATATATTATTATGTACACGAATTTAGTCACGTCGGTTCTAGTTCGCTACATATTACAACAAAACAATCTCTTCCCGCCTAACACAATACAAATCCGCTCAATGTCTAAAACTTTAAAACTAATTAGTTCTACAACGCGTTATGGGCAGGCGGTAGAAACGAGGGTACTCGTATATGTTGTTCGTATAGAAAGAAGCAGTAAGGTCATTTTAGTACTTATCTAATTATAATTATTTACAGATCAGCAAGGTATATTTGTTCTATCTTTCATGCCTGGTAGATAACATTACGTTTCCCTATCATAAGGACCAAAATATATCAGACACATTGTATAAATTAATTAAAAATAAAATAACCCGCCTGCAAATTATTTATTTTCGTTAAGCGTTGTATTGTTCCATTGAACTTAAAACTGTAAGTATATATATTTATGGAATAATTTCTTTATTTTGATACCCCACTTGATTGGTTTGGGAGAATTCTTTTTTTCTTTAAATATGGCGTCAAAAATCCGCCAGTTTATTTTTTTTTAATTTTTTATATGTCACCTGCGCTATCAAGACAAATCTAATGATTTGTCATACATTAAAATCGATTAAGCCACTTGGAACTTATGGTGGAATAAAGAAACTTACATACATGAACACTGAAAACATAACACTTCTTTTTTTGGGCAGTCGTGTAGAAACTTGAGTACTTTCACAACTCCGCATACCACTTTTGGCTAATTTAGATCATATTGTGTTATATATATATCTCACATGTAGGTAAGTAATTATACTGATAGGTACAAGCCTAGGATGCAAAGTACTTCTCATAAACAATTGCCGGAAAACTCTGCTAGGTCCTGTATGATTATAAAGAAAAAATCTTATTCTTATGACAGGTAGAAAGCTTTACCGACTATTTTGCATATCTTATCACAGGTTTGGATTTGTCAAACTCATCACATGTTCAACCATTGACAGCTCGACAGGAAGTCATTCAGGAAACTCTCTTACATCATGACGAGCAGTCTTAGATACAGGGTTGTGCTTTGAATTTGAAGTGCACCCTTGCATGCTGCACACAATATTTCTGTGAATAGGTTAAATTTTATCACCCTGTCTCTCTCAGCTTACGGCATACAAACATCTAAATTGAAGAACTGTGCTCTAAATTGATACTATTGATAAATTCACAACTTGTGTGCGGTAAAATACACGTGATTAATTAAAGAGCGTTGGATGAAAATGTCATAACAAAACCATATTTACTGATATAACGGTTTCCTTTTCCAGTTTGAATAGGTATTTAAAATGTTTTTCGACGCTTGCGTCAGTACGCAAGTATGTTTTGGTGTAACAGTTTACACCTAATATATTGCTGACCTAGGCCCGAATCCCTCACAAACCTATTTACGCGTTGTCAGCAGTATTTATCTCTATATAAACGGTGGCTTCCAAAATTAAGTGCTCAGGTTTATTGTGATAACTCCAGGAGTTACCAGACTCAGTACCAGTATACCCTTCAGGTGGAACCTCTGCCCAAATTAGTATCAAAAGTGAGTTGCGGGAACTTGTAAGTCAACGTGTAAATTAATAATTTTATTTTTTCAAATAAAATAAATGTGTGTGTGTCCATAAGTTTTTTTTAAGACAACTGAATAGGTCCACACAACAGTACGAAGCTTGGAGTACTTGCGAGCACCAAATTGCTTAGCGAGCCCGGGGGTATAAAGATATGTAGGTATTTAGCTTCGTATTAAGCCTTGCTGACATTGTTTATTTGTTGAAATCACAATTTAGCTACGTCGGTACGAATTGATAATATCAGGGAGTCCAATGGTACCGAATTATAGCGCTGAGAGTGCACAGTACAATCTATTTTGTTGTTCATACAAAAATCAATGGAAATACAAGAAGTTGTCTTACTGCATGTTTAATTTTATATGCTGTGAGTCTGTGACCGAGGTCCAAACCAAAACAATATGGATAAGGATGCTTAGGTTTTTACCGTGTTCACCCTCAATTTAATTTTAAAAGGTTCGCTCAAAAACTGCTCGAAATGGAGAGGAGTTTTGTTGATATTTACGTAGAACTTATTTTGTTCAAGGACTTATATTAACAGAATATTTTTAATTAACAAGAAATACTTCATAGGGTTTTTGGTTAGAAAATTCAAGTGTTTGGTATTATTTTGGATATGCTTCGTAGTATCTTGACAGATTTGCCACTGGACAGATTAGGAATTATACAGATTACACCGGACAAAACGTGTACAATTGATACAATACAAAACAATGTGATCAGTTATGTGTATTTTTTGAGTCGTATGTGTAATCCGTTGAACAAAATCCTCCACCTTTACAGAGGTTGCCATGATCTCGACGCTTGACAGGCGTCATGGGGACCACTATATAGGATGGCAGTTCTTCAAAAGGTGCTGGTAACCTCCTTCAGGTATGTTCCCTGCTGCACCTCTTACGACATTTACAAGTGTTTGTATACACGAGTTAACTTAGTTTTATCGTATAATTTGATATTATCTCAGTAGTATTCAATAGTCTACAAATTGGTTTACGCTTTTATCACCTTACTATATATAAAAGGCTACGAGTTAATTACATAATCAGTACTTAATATTATAAATGCGAAAGTAACTCTGTCTGTATGTCTGTTACGCTTTCACGCCAAAACTACTGGACCAATTTGAATTAAATTTAGTATGGAAATAGTTTGAGACCCGGGAAAAACATTACTGCAGAAAAAGAGGTTAATGTTTTTGCGCGATAATCGACATACGCGCGGACGGAGCCGCACCCGGAAAGCTAATATCTAATATACTTGAGCCGGAACTAGTCTGATGCAAAAAATTTAAGGGTGTGTGGCCAGTCAGTTCTCCATACAAACGTTTTAGGGTGATCACTCTCTTATTTGAGAATTTAGGTTCAAAACAAAGCCTACTACCGATTGATCTCGTCATTATCTAGGCTTGTATGATGTCGATATTTTAATAAGATAATTAACTGGAGAGTTATGATCCTCGAAACATTTTCATATAGAGTTTTCGAGGCTCATAACTTTAATGTAATTATCAGCCACGACCATCGCGCATTGAGACACTGATGAGTGCTAAATAGCTTTACTTAAACAGATTTTTAGCAAAATGTATGTAGTTTGTAGCAGTAAGAAAATTATATGTTAATCTTGATCACATTATCTAAGGCCAAGAAAAGCCTCAAAAACATTTCCTTAAAATTTTCTTGATAACATTAAATTGTAAAGTTCACTCTTAATTACGCTTGTAAAGTAATAATCTTAATTATTATAAATGTGTTTGAAAATAAAATAGCAAAACATTATCAAGAGGGACAAGAAAATTTACATTTTCGATTTACGTTCCTAGTTTTATGTTATTCAGCTTAATTTCTATTTTACCTAAACTGATCGCGATTCCACCATCGCTGCCTCTCTTTCACTGCAACGCAGTCCGACAGTGACAAAATTTCATTATTTGACATCGTTTTAACTCCTAATCGCCTACAAAAACATCACCTTGGAATGAAAAGACCAATTACTACGCGTCGTGTTACATCTGACCAACGGGCTCAGCTGAACATGGCAGCCTTTCAATTGTTCATATTTTTCCAAGCAATACAATAGTAACCTTGCGTCAAAAGCTACTAAACAGTAAAAAAAATCAGACGTGTGTTTGCTCCATAATGACATAAAATGTCACCTCTACAGTTCACTCTCAAATTCTTCAATATTCACAATTGACTTTATCTCCTGTCTATTTCGTGAAATACGAAGCGTAACAAAGCACTTCCTGGGTCTCACTTCGTTCGTGACCGAGAGAACTGAGCAAGTGAACAATTGAGTGAACAAGTCGTTCATTTCAGTATCATTCCGAGTGACTGGACATTCTTTATCATTAATCTTTAGTACTTTGAAGACTTTGGAAGCAGGGAAGTTTAATAAGTTCCGTAGCTTTTGAAAGCGGACTTTGGTATGTAATTGAGAAAATTATGCCGCGAATTTGGCTTGAAAAGTTTCAATTGTAACATAAATTTATAACATCAAAGCTTATGTTTCCGCTAATGTACCGACGTATTCATAATTGTTTTATTAAGCTTATTTAACGGAAGAAATTTTATATCAAGAGTAAATGAAACTTAAAATTAGTAAGTCAGCATGGAATTTTATAGTTTTAGAGTAACTTTAAAATATGTAGCGTTTTATAGCAGTTGCATACTTACAATGATTGCGACAAATACTTCGATAGGCCCAGCTTAGAGATCTTGCTCCCCTTGATCCCTTCATTGACAATATTGGTCACCGTCAAAAAATTCTTCGTCATCGTTGACTCTTGCGGCGTCGTCACTATTACCACAAAAAAACCACAGAAATTAACAAAAAACCGGATAAAACTGGCCACTAACAAAAAAGTAGCCACATAAAAATATGCCACAACACAAATACACTGGCCACAAAGAATTGGCCGGAAATAAAAAGAGGTGAACTTACTCTTTTAAGAATTGAGAACCCAACATCGAATTCTATTTTTAAATAAGAATTTACGCAACAGGTAACACGCGAATAAATGTTTAACGGATAACAAAAAAATATATTTCTGTTCACAAAAGACACTGAATCTCTCTCGTTATTTTTATCACAGATTTATTTCTCGATGTTTTGTTTCATTACTTTTGGCAACACTGAATTTGTAACCTGCAAAGAAATAGATTTATTTTAATTGTGTATTCTATGGATGTGGTGGTTTTACTGCCCAAAACTGACGATAAAATTTTAAAGATATTGTTTTAATTCATCGTTAAAATCACTGTTATATTTATGAAGAATTTTAACAAACAAAATCGACTTTAAACAGATAGTATTCATTATAAACAAAAATGCGCTGAAAAGTTAATAAAACAAACTATCGTATACAGTTTTTCATTAATTATACTTCGACAAGAGAAAATGAGAACATCATCAATGTAGTCAACGCAAATTAAATACGCATTACAAGGGCTAGCTCACATACCTCTACTCAAATTCATTTCCTTCTAACATTATAGCCTAACTTAGACAAAAGAACTACGGTATTAACTTAGCCTTTTCATTAACCCATGTCATTTATGTAAGTTTTCTTGTTGAACTAGGAAGTGGAGAGTTAGGTGAAATTGTGATGTGAATCAGCTAAGTTAAACTCAATAAACCAATAAAAGTTGTCATTAGGGTGGAAAAATTTTGAAAAATCATTCAACTGCTAGTCGTGGAGTAATCGCTCCGTACATAATATAAGAAAAATTGAGAAAATATTTTCACATGGGCTTCGTACTTTATTATCAATATTGTGAGTACCAATTATTAAATTTACCTATTGATTGACATCATTTTGAATAGACTCGTCAACTTCATAGATTAAGTAGGAAATACGAATTTTATTCACTTGATAACTTAACGAAATTTCATTTCATTTTTTTCTTGAGAATTTTAGGTTCTTTATTTATCATTTTTCGAAAATTTAGCCAAGGGTCTGACAGATTAAAAAAAATATTTTTCATATGGTTGTGTACTCTCTATGAAAGAGGATCGCTTTTAAAGTCAGTTCTGTACGAGGCTTGAAGCCAAAGGTAAGTGCCTCTGACGGCTAGGTAAAATTAATTGGAAACATCACCGGTAAGCCGATCTGAAATAAGAATCTTTTTTGATAACATTTTGTATAAAGAGTAGTTTACATTGTCGAGTTCTTATAATTGTTTATTGATGCTTGGGTTATTCTAAATTGTACAAGGTATTGCGTTGCCGTAACAGTCCCAATAAAAAACATATTATTACCATATAATAAATGAATAAATGGGCTATAATATTGTAATATTTCGGGAATCAAAAAAGGCTCTATAGATTTCAATCAAATGTAGTAAGTACATAAAGGATTTGCTTTTTTTTAGGCTATCCTTTGACTACCATTTCACCCGATAGTTGACCGAGCGAGAACTTGGTTCGAGCAAAGCGTCTCTGCTTCAAATTAGACAAAAATGCTTTCAAATGTTCGGTTGTGCTCCTCTACAGGTCGCATTTCTCAATCGATTCTCATGAAATTTTGTGAGCAGGTTTGATAAGTACATAATTTTTTTTGTCGATTCAGTTTTTGAAAATTTTTCAAAATGACGGAGATATACATAATAAGGTGTTGAAAGTATGGACGTCTGCGCTTAATGTAATGGCAATGTACTGATATGCACGTCAGTTGCCTATAAGTGATAGGCTCTCCCTCTCTCTCTCTCTCTCTCGTATAATTTATTATTTATTTTCCATGTTTAAGTCGTTGACAGTGAATGAGAATCGATCCCGTAAGTCACTAAAAAGAGTGAAAAAGTTTTTTTTACCAAAAAATGGAACCGACTTCAACACCCAAAAGTGTGAAATAACTTGTCGAAGTCGGTACCATGTGCATAATTTTGTGATGATAGGTACTTTTGAACTATCATGGTACCGACTTCAACAAGTTATTTCACACTTTTGGGTGTTGAAGTCGGTTCCATTTTTTGGTAAAAAATTTTTATACAATGTATTGTGTGAATTAGAGTTCAGTAATGTACAAACAGTTCAGTGTTTGAGATTTGTTTTAAGTAAAGTGTGAAGTGACTGTAGGACTGGTGAATAGAGGTGTTACTTTCGTGAAAGAGTGTAGGATTATTTATCCCGAACCCTCGTAAAAATATTATTATGACACCTGATACTTCATTTAAAATAATTACGAAACAAAAATTTGTTTACCTAAAAATGGAACTGAATTCAACACTCAAAAGTGTGAAATAACTTATTAAAGTCGGTACCGTCAAAAGTACCAATTATGACAATGTCATTGATGGCCAAGCGGTTACAGCTATGGACTGCCATGCCGCAAGTTCTTGGCTCGATCACCATCGCCACCAGCTTGAGCTTCACCGCATGGTGGAAGGGCGTTTTGTGAACGCCCGCCTGGCTAGCTAGAAAATCTGTCGCCAAACACTTAACAGTGTGTTCAGTAGCAGTCCTTGAGAGCCAGAAAAAATACAGGTACATGAGACTCAACAACTCTATGTCTTAATGTGACGAGCGCAGTGTAATTTGTCACATGATGAAATGCATCTGTTATAGGCAGAAGTTAATCCACTTAACATCAGGCTAGTGCTTGTCCCGGCACAATCACATAAAAAAACTCCTCATTATCTTTCTTCTCACATTTCTTCAATGTGTTGTCGTTTCATGTTTTTATATTCCACCCTTCCAATTTGATATCCGAATTCATCCGTTGAAATACTCATATCTGAAGAAAACATTCAGTTTCAACAACTTCGAAGAAATAAATTGTCAATGTTTGGAAAGTAGACAAACTTTTGCAAGGTGAATTAAGCGTACTTTAAAGTTTCAGTGTGGCTTTAACAAGTTACCTCGTTTTGAGCTTGTTTGAAACGTGAAACGACTTGTTTAAGGTATATCTACAAAACTCCACAAAACAAAACTATATCTAAAATATTTAGCACGGTGGTAGGGATTTGCAAATGCACGATTGGCTACCACCCGAAGTAGAATTTCCAAGCAGCTAACGTTGTATTTCGGCTGCTGTCCTGTTTACCTCATTGATGGCATTTAAACTCACCGTCAGATAATATTGTGATCCAAGGCTAGCCTATCAAAAATAAAAAAAAATTAGCACCGTAAAGTAAGTGTTACTTCTAGTATTCTTTGGATAAAGTTTTAAATACAAAAATTATTGTTTTAACCGTAAATTTCGTACCAATTTTTTAACGAATGGTACTTAAGTTATTGAGTTATTTTAGGTATTTCAATCTCGTCACTAACAAAGGTGAGGTGGCCATTAATCAACTATAACGGGGTTATTTTAGTTTTACAAAATTCTACCTAATTGATTAATTGCTTTCATCGGCCCTATAGTGGCCGGTTTAAGAATATAATTACTGTACATTATAATAGCCCCCCACTAGGTGGAATGACGACATCATTAATGTCGCGGGTAGCTAATGGTTACAGGCGGCTAACAACCGTTCTTTTTGACGTTCTATGGAGGAGTTTTTTGTTCAACAGTGGACGTCTTTCACCCTTTGCATGTGATTAGAGGTGATAAGTTAAGGGAAATAAAAGGAATAGGTAAGGGGAAATGCGCCAGAGGAGCTTATTGCCATCGCTCACGTCAATGTGAGTAGGGTGTTAATGCACCTTGTACGCAATTGTGTTCGTTACTAACTATACATCTCAATTACCCGGATGGTAGCGGGTATACTATCGACGAAAGCATTACCAAAGAGAGTTGCGTCAGAAAGGCAACTGGCCCTAAAACCAAATACAAAACTTTAAATAATTATGTTTTGTGTGTTGTTAGGAATAAGTAGGCTTACTAATCGGGTCCGTTTTATCGTCCAGAACATGCAAATGGGTACGTTTAACTAAATACCTATCTAAAATTTAAATGACGACATCAGCAACGTCCGTAGTTCAAACTTAAAGTAGATACTTACCTAATACACCAATATATTTTAAAAGCTTGAGATCACGCCAATAACTAATTGTATAGGCAAGCGCAGGGTGGTTATGATCAAATTTGCAGAATCATACGCTTTTTTACTGTTTATAAATAAATATATATATATAATAGCGTAATAGCGATAACACCATTTAATGTCTTATGCTTTGTCTATAAATAAATAAATGCTAGTGCTCTTTTAGTGTAAATCACAGCATGCTATGTTTCCAAAGTGTGATTTTTCTTATTTTGTTTCTGTTTAATAACAATGAAATTGTTAGGAAAAAGCAAATTACTTCTCACATCTTGTTAAAGAATAACTTTTAAAATATATTAACTAAAAAATGTTTCTACAAAATTGGTTTACCTTCAGGCTTATTTTATGCTTTTTAGAACGGCTACAATATAATAACGCTTAATCATTTATGTTTAGTGCGAATGGTAACGCCAGTTAATTTTGAGTATCATTATTGTTTGATTATTATATGCGAGCAAACAAAGTTTTAGACTCAACTAGTAGCTATGTTTTAGAAGGTGCAAATAGATTTATCTTATATGAGACGAATTACTTAGCATTCCATGGATTAACCGTGCGTGTGCCGGGTCCATAGCGTTGCAGAGGAAGAGGCTAGAGGGGCCTGGGGCTTGCAACCCAGGTGCAGGGTTAAGAGGGTCTTATTTTTAATTACTGTTTGAAGAATCGGACCACGAAAACAATCGTACGAATTTAAAGAATAACTGACTCAAGATTAGTAACAATCTAATTTTATACACCTCTAAAAATATTAAATGAAATCTTGGTTCTTCAAAATTTCAGATAGTTCCGAGTGCTAATTCTATCCTACAATAACTAACAAAATGCATTTGAAACTTGTATAGCAAACTTAAAGACACGTGTTACAGGATATTTTTATTTCAAAGCATAATAGGCTGTATTTTTGCCAGGAAACGTGCCTAAAAACACCTCGTTTTTGTGTTTTGCCCTTACCCTTCGCCTTAACATATCTAACTGCTGAGTTAGTTAATGGTTCAATATTTTTTACCTGGTTTTATCTACGTTTAAACTGCCTTAGATTATATATACGCATAGTACTTATAGTGCCGTGGCCGTGCCATTTACTGTGCCGTGGGAAACAAACATATCTAAAATCACACAATAAAAGCAAACAATTAATATTATGACCTAACAAATGAATTAACCAAAAACGATTATGTGGTTAATTTATATATGCTGTATAAGTTGGAGCAAGGGGTTTAGCAGCGAAATCCCTATATAACCTACTTAAAGACCTTGGCCTGCCAAGAACAACCATAACTTCCATTCTAGAACATGTATCTAAGGCGGCATTAGTAGGATCTTACCAAATTTAGTTAGGTAGGGGAGGAGGCACGAGCGGTGAAGGGGAGAATTGATGCACCGTAAAGGGGCTCTTAACCCTACTCCTAGGTTAAGTCCTAGGTCCCTGTGGCTTCTTCCTCTGCAACGCTATGGTCCCGGCACCCACACGGTGAATCTATGGAATGCTAAGTTATTCGTCTCATGGAAGGGCATCATTTTTGAAATGAGAGTATATAGACAATAATTTGTGTAGTTGACAAGACTTGGAAAAGATTTGGGTATATACATTTGGGCAGTGGCCGGCGCAGAAATATCAATTCAATGAAGATATATGGTATATGCTTATAATATACCCACAGACTTATACTTGTTCTACTTGTGTTTATGAACGAAAGCAAGCGATGCAGATATATTGAGAGATCTATTTTAACACTGCCTATGTTTAACGAACTTTCTTGAAATAGCTATTTAATTTATTATTATATTGTTATTTTTATTTTACATCTAGCAATCATTATGTGGTATAATTTCATGATATAATTGTGTATTATTTTATGGAAAGATACCTAATTTTGTATATTATATTGTCAATATACATAATAAAACCATATTAATTATTTATTTGTTGCTCCGTTTCTGCACGAGAACCGTAGAAAAACAAGTGTCTGCTGTGCGGCACTTACAATTGAATTTTTCCAGCATATTTTGTATTGGTTATTTTATTATATTTTATCACGGATACAGGTTTTGTATCCGTGAGCAATGTCAATGTGTGCTCAAAATGGCATTGTTTGTGGCTTAACTTCTGTATTCTTAGTAATTTGTGGTAGTAGGTACGGATTCCACTACGAAACGTGCAAAAACTTTTCTTTTCCTTGTCGTCAAAACGCTTAAGTCTAACGGGACGACAATCTCAATTAATTTCCTCGTTACACACTTATCAGTTTCCTTAAAAAATACTAGTTAATAAATCCGTAGTATCATCCCGGAACCCCGAAATGGACCCGCAGAGCCAGATGAGATAATAAACGGATAAAGTAAACGATCAGACCCAGGGGTGGATTCAGAAGTAGGGCGCGGAGGTAAGTGGTTATAAATTTGATAGCCAAATATTAAAATACTAGCTTTCCGGGCGCGGCTCCGCCCGCGCGTATGTCGGTTATCGCGCAAAAACATTAACATCTTTTTGCGCAGTTGGATAAAACTATCTTCTGTTTTTTTCCCGAGTCTCAAACTATTTCCATACCAAATTTTATTCAAATCGGTCCAGTAGTTTTGGCGTGAAAGCGTAACAGACAGGCAGACAGAGTAACTTTCGCATTTATAATATTAGTACTGATTTTGAGAGCCCTTCATAATGTTACTATTTTCTGATTTCTACATTGAGTACAACTAATAAAATATTAAAGCAGTGATAGCCAGTGAAAGCTTACCTCTTTAATTTTTATCAGTTTTATCCATCATATTTCAACATTCTACCCTCACCAATTTTAACGGTCTATCAATATCAAAGCTTAAAATGTTATAAATTTTGAATACTTTCTGTTGATGTTCATTTTCCCTTACTTTATATACACTCTGTTATTACGGTATTTTTTTAATGAGTATAAAACATGATTAAGGTATAATGTAGATAGTGACGTGTGTGATGATTTCAACGGAAGATCACCGCTAGATTGAAAGAGTTAAAGCCGATTTGGGGCAAAATAATTTTTCATTTACCTAAATTTATGGTAGTAAATTTTACGTCAGGTTAGTATGGTAAAGTATTTTGTGATATATATATATATTATTTTCTAACTTTATATGATTAAAAACAACTTTCTGTGGTTACACCTGCATTGATAATGTTGTTACGTGATGATGATGACGATGAAAAGTACCCTTTGTGATAATTTATAATAAAACGTAAGGACGTAAATTATCTTTATTCAAATTCTGTTTAGTCATTTCAGAATGAAGGCGTATCAAACACACACTTAAGAACTTTCGCATTTATAATATTAGTGTGATTACAACTTGTAATATTTTAATTGCTAAGGCGATAAAAATATAATATTGTATAGTTTAAACTTCAACGTACTCCGTATTTGCGAAGACGTTTCAACGAGCCAGACGTAGTCGATTAAGTTATTTTGAAACAAAATATTTTATATTATGTCGATGCTTATTAAAAAAACAAAAATGATAAGGGCATATTTAACTAAGGAACTGATATTTAAAAGTATCTTAGTACAATTCGAATGCATTTACAAACTTACTTGATTAAAATAAACAGACTACTTGTAAATAATTTACTAACTGCAACAAGGTAAGCGATACCGACATCCAAAAATGCATAGCAATAGACCAACTTTCATTAATAGACATGCAAAAGTTTTTAATGCTCATTAACTCACGATTAAAATGTTACATCTGGCCAGTTGTTCTCTATGGGCGATGAAAAATGAGCTTTGTAATATTTAGAAGCATTTGAAAAGTGGTACTATTGTCACAATTAATCTTCGTATGCGTTGAACGGATAAGGTTCCTAACACTCGGATTCTAGATCTTATAACATAAGCCTCATATCATCTGGACTATCAAGCAACGAAACCCTGCCTACTTGAGACATTTAATACAAAATAATCTTTACCATCTCCTGCAGACCATGTACTGTACTGAATCAGCCGGATCGTCCACTGCTGAACAGCAATAGCTTAGACTAAACAGAAGCTTAAGGAGCCGACTGCCAAACTTTATTGGAGCGGTATTTTTTAAACTTCTTTCAAATATAATGATGCTGTATTACTTTATCATCTCCCTCTTTTTATCTTACCAGTTCTCGTTAATCTTCAGTTCACAATCTTTTATTTCCGTGATGTTTTAGAAGAACAAGCGACACAATAATACGTTGATGAATAAAAGGACAAGTCTAGAAAACAATACTGCCCCTTATATTGTTCTTAATTCCGACCTGTGACCCCCTGAAGCTTTTGAATGCTAATGTATCGGCCCGGTTTAAGGAAATCTTTTAAGAATAATCGACGTTTAGACATCGTTCTCAATGTTTTTGTATCCGCCATTTTGAATTTGTGTGATCTTCAATTGTCAGTGGCGTTTGAGTTTTGTCGTTTCTTCGAATGATATTTTTGATTTGTTTTTCTTTGTTTATAATCGCTTCCCAGCCCTATGCTTGCGTTATCAGACGTCATTAGAACTGTGCAAAGCAAAACACTAGCGCATTACTAAAGACTTTTGATAAATCAATTATAATGTTATTAACTTTATTTTTAAATCGCTCACAATTACCTACTCGTAAGAAGGACATTTTGTTTGTTTTTATTTAAACCTGCCACAGCTATTTTATCTTTATTCCTAGTAAAAAAATCGGCCAATTGCGAGTCGGACTCGCGCACGAAGGGTTCCGTACCATTAGCTATACAAAATTAGACTTCATATTTTAACCTTTTTTTGTTTTAACGTGTGCGAGTCCGACTCTCACTTGGCCAAATTTTTGTATTTATTATTATAGAGGCAAGGCAAATACATCATCTTTGAAAATTTCAGCTGTCTAGCTATCACCGTTCTTGAGATACAGCCTGGCGACAGACGGACGGAAGGACGGACAGCGAAGTCTCAGTAATAGGGTCCCGTTTTTAACCTTTGACTATGGAACCCTTAAAAGGAAACCTTAAGGTAAGATTTACCGTAACGTGTGCTAGGACGTGACCATACCACGTTAGCAAAACGTTTAATGTTGATCCAGATTTGCGACAGACAACCTCTCAACCACAAACGATTTTATTTTTCCTCGTTTCCTGACAAAGGCAATGTTTCCTCCATAACTTGAACCGTCACACCGATACGCGCGAATGGAGCCGTTGACCTCATTTCTTGTAACGTCACGATATTTATCACAAGTGTGACGAAAAAGTTCTGAAAACTTTGAAATTTATAAAGCATGGTGAAGTAGTTATTTGTGCAACTAAGGAGTAAAGTTAATTTGTGCTGCGAGTGCTGAATATGAATCTAAATTTCTAAATATAATCACTGACACTATTGCGTGCAAAGCGAAATACACATTTTAAATTATAGCGCAATATTTTTGGCCTTGGCGGGAATCAAACCCACGTTCTCTGGTTTATCGCCTACTACCTGTCTCTATAATGTGGTTAACAGAAAATTGGCGATTTGTTCAAAGTCTTATTATGAGTGTAAAAAAACCCTATATTCATGGCTTAGGATTCTTATTTATGATGAAACTGAGGCAGTTCTTCATCCTATTATAAAATATGTCAAACAAAAGATACACAAACACATACACGCGCGCGCGTACACACACATACACACCCTCTCATACACATATGCACGCACTCAATTCACTCACCCTCGACGCACACTTAATTAAAATCTAAAGTATTTTGTTCTTAATTTAATTTTATGTAAATTAGTACTTATGAATTTTCTATAAATATGGAAGAGCGAGGTATTCTGATACAGGTATACATTTGCTTAAAAGAAGGCCTCTGCACAATGTTATATGGATACATGTAGTTTATGAAAATAAAAAAAATATCTTATCTTATCGCCTCATGCCTAAATCACTCCTTCACCGGAACGTACTCGTTCAAGCCGAAACTTTTTTTTTTTTTTTTTTTTTTTATGCTTGATAGGTTAGCCTTTGACCACTATCTCACCTGATGGTAAGTGATGATGTGGTCGAAGATGTTGTTCAGGCTAACCTAGAATTACTGGCTCTCAAGGACAGCTGCCGGAACACACCGTTAGGTGCTTGGCGACAGATTTTCAACTTGAGGGTGGTAGCTAGCCAGGCGGGCATTCGCAAAGTGCCCTACCACCATGCTGTAACGACTGCCATCCTAAGACAACAACCGGGACCGACGGCTTAACGTGCCCTCCGAAGCACGGAAGCACGGAAGCGCTCAGTAGTAATGTCACCAGCGGTCACCCATCCAACTCATGACCGCGGCGGACGTTGCTTAACTCCAATTGCATTGCTTTAAACGTCATAGGGGCCTGTGCGCGGCCATCAACCAGACTACTAGACTTCATCTGATTGAAAGAAGTTCTTTTTCAAACACTTAACTCTTGCAGTGATGTATCTACTCTTCAATATTTTTCACCCTACCCCAAGTCCTCAATGAAAAATGGATATTATTTTCTTTATGACCTGGCAAAACACGTTTTGGCTTACTTTTGTTTAACTTCGTTCATGCATCAAGCATCGACTAGCAACCAATGACCTGAATAATGTTTTTTATATAATGTTCTTTATTGGATTCGTATGGTTTGTACATATCTTTAAAAAGAAATAATAATTAATTCGTTTGCTTTTATGTAGCCAAACTTCAAAGTCGAGTTATAAATATACAGAAATAAAGTAAATAAATCATTGTACATGACAATGATTTATTTACAAAGTCATTATTTAGTGACACATTTTCAAGTCAATATGTAGTGCTATTGCTGCATTACAATTTTTATAGGGAGTTTAGGCGAAAACAAGAAGAGCATGGTACAAATATACTTTCTTGGATCAAGATGAAAAGGACTTATAGCATTAATAATACCATATAACACTACACTATGTACGGATTGATATGGAGAAAAAAAGGAATTGCAATGTATGTTATGTTGTTGCCAGATACATTTAGATATACTCTTTAAAATTGATGAACGATGCGGTCCGACCAAAGAACAAACTTCCCGCAAGTTCAATTTTCGTTGTCTAAAGTGTCGCTTGAAACACGGAAAGCGAAACTTCGGTGAATTTTAGTAGCAGCCCTGAGTGACTGACTACCGAGACCTTCTAAAGAACGAATTATAATATACTTTGATATTGTGTTGTTCATACAAGATTTCTCTCAGCAGTTAGAATAATGAAGGTAATTTTAGACTTTTACACCTATTTTTATTTAGCATTCTGAACTTATTGTTTTCTTTTTTGTGGTGTGATGTTCGTTGTCACTGGACTTAATTATGTTTTATAATTATTTTGATTATTAAAGAATCACTGGAGCCACTTTTTTCAATGTCCGTCTGTAACTGCATCCTTAATATTCTATTTCGATATAAAAATTGTAAAACATAAATAATGAAGTACATGATAAATATTATAGGATTATTGGGTAAATAAGTATGAAGAAGGGATTGATATCTAGATATAATTTTTCCCCTATTTAATTGTAAAATTATTGCACTCTCATTAAGAAAACAGCTTTTTTATGTTATTGTGACGTAAGAAGCTCGAGGCCCACCTGATGTTACGCGGACTAAGCTCTGCCTATTACAGATGCATTTCGTCACAAGTCACGAATTGCACTGCGCTCGTCACCATGAGACATAGTTGTTCAGTCTCATGTGCCTGTAATTTCACTGGCTCTCAAGGACTGCTGCCGGATCACGCCGATAGGTGCTTGGCGACTGATTTTCTACTTGAGGGTGGTCGTCTGTTCATGATATTCTGAACGTAATTCACTTCGTTTCACTCTTGCAAACCTGGATGGTTGAGCTGCTTAGGTGAAAAATATATATACAATACTACAGCTACTACAACAAAAGCATTTAGACAACCTATAAGTCATTGCAGACTCACTGGCAGTCCAAATTCTCCAGCCTACTTAAGTAACGAACTTAGGAACTTACTGAAACTACATATTTTAACAACTGCTAAATTATATCAGCCGAATTGTCTACTGTTGAATATAGCCTTCGCCATTATGACCCTTCTGGGTTTGCCATAATCCCCACGCTTGCCAGGCGTCTTGGGAATCTCATTGTAAATTATACTATAACGACACACAAGAAAATAATTAATCAGAACTAATCAGAAGCGGTTAAGTAGTTAATACGCTGTAGAAGTAAGAGGTAAGCAAGAGAGGTAAGAGAGTAGTCTAAGCAAGAGGTACACCAGCAAAAAACCATTTTTAACGTATTAAAATCCGTTGGCATGTCAAGAACTTTGTAGTTTTCATCTAAGCGGCTCAACAACCTACTAAAACACCTTGGCATGACAAAAACAAATTCAATTTTCATTTTAGCTGCGTAATCTAAAGCGACATGAATAGGATCTTATTGGGCATAGTTTACCCCAACTTTTTTTTTTCGTAAACCTGAACGTAACTCTTGCCAATCGATAGTGTGAGTGATTACAAACCATTCATATTCTGGGACCACATAGCCTAAATGATGACCGCACCGATGAGATACATGGCCTTGCATATCTCGGAAACTATGCAATATATTTAAGTAATTATTTTTGAGTTCTATTCTAGAAACTCTTTTGCAGTTGCTGGAGTTTGTTTATCCAAATCAACTAGAAATTCTAAGGTTATAAAAACCAATACAATTGGACCTCTAGTATCAGTATGAATTTTCGTGTATTTAATGCTTTTTTTCACCGTATTTTCTTTTTCATTCGTGTTTTTGATTTTTTTTTGTGGATAAGTAGGTATGCCACGCTCCATAAAAAAGCTACAAACCACTTAAGCTAGTCAGGGGAGGATCTCGAGGACGAAGGGAAGCATTGATATTCGTAGCAAAGGGGCCTTTCTTAAGCTTCAACGTTTCAAGTTAACCCTAGCATTTTTTACTGCAATGTGATAGAGTTCACACCTACAAGTTGAATCCATGGAGTTTTCTCATTATAGTCTTAGTTTTTTTTTTTTTGAAACTGACACACTGTGAGTAACAGAACACAGAATGAATCATTAAACCTTAATATTTTATATAGTTCGAGATCCTTCGTGGGAGTCTGACCTGCCTTTGGCCCAAAAATATTTTTTTGCGTCTAGCCACAGATTACACAATAAATAAACATATATGTATTTAGTATTTTTTTCTTTAAAAGCAATGTATTGCATGAATATTCTTGTAGTATATAACGAAATTTAAAATCCTTGACTAATTTAATTTTTAAATTGATTACTTGTATGATTTTTCGCATAGTGGTAGATCGTTTAACAAATGCCCGTCTAGCTAGCTATCACCATCATGTAGAAAATATGTCACCAAACACCCAACGGCGGGCTTCGCCAGCTTCTCTTGAGTGCCATTAGTTCTAGATGAGCCAGGACAACATCTTTGACCCCTTTATCTTTTATCATCAGGTGAGATGCTCAGAAATGGTTTAAAGGCTAATTTGCTGATTCAGAATAACAAATAAATATAAAGATGGCATAAATTCTAGAATTTCTACACAAGAAGCAAGAAGTTCTAGACAATAGACCTAAACGAGGATATACTCGTAGCAGTTGTGAAGAATCTAACCACTGAGTCGAACAATATGACCCTAAAATTCTATCAACTGAACGGCATTTTAGCAAGAATTGTACGTGAAGCAGTTGAAATTATGATGTAGAAAAATTTCAATCGTGAATCCTATTATAAGAAAGTGCCCGAGTCTTAATTTGCCTCCGCGTGTAAGTTCCGATACTGTTAGTGTAGTGTGTCAGAGAGACAGTGATAAAGTCATTAAGGAAAACCTAACGGGGGTAGATTTAAAACACTCTCGCCGCTTCTCAAATCGTTGACACTCGCTTCTTCAGTCTACTCGTGACCATGGTCAATGCAATTTGATCAAACGTCATGGATATTCAAAACCTATTCACGCACGAATTAACTTCAATATAATAATATTGAAGTTAATTCGTGCGTGAATAGGTCAGTTAATAATTTAGAAACATGAGTTTAGTTCAAGAAAGTCTAAAGAAAACTACTGTACTGTACACTGTACTGTCCACCACCAAACACAACCTCCCGAATTTAGGGGGGATTTGACATATTCCCCATTCTTGGCAGGCGTCTAGGGGATCGCAGTGTAAATTGGCAGTTATTTAGAAAGTGCTGCTGTCCACCTTCATGTATAGTTAGTTCTTCTAGTATAGTTCCCTTAGTCGTCTCTTACGACACCCACGGGAAATATGGGGAAGTGCAATTCTAACCTGACCTACGGGGAAAGAAAAGTATTAAACCTAAATTAGCTCCTTATACTCTGATTTGAAATTGGTCTATTTTAAAAGAAATACTACTAAAACTTTACTTTCGAATCTGCACTTTAATTTACTAACGAGCTAGAGGTAACAGATAGACGGCAGTATGACAACAATAGAGCTCAGTTTTCTTCTATAAGTACGGACCCTTAAAAATGACGATTAACCCAACATTATGTTGTCCCTACCAAAGCAAACGTAATATTATTCTAATATAACAATAAGAATCGACTCGGTCCGCTACCAATCCTATACACTCCATGCCAGTTCATATATCGTACAGCCATTCGTATTTATGTACCTAGCTGTTGACCTCATTTCGAGTTACGTCACAGGACCAACGCTTTGGGCGTTGTATTGTAGAACGTTTCACATATTTTTTCTTGGAGAATAACTTTTCTTTATTTATAAAAGTAGTTTTATATACAGAAGCAATGTTTACCTTTGTTTCGAGTTCAAACGAGGTCTTTTGAAGGAGGTTTTTAAGGAGTCTCTGAAATATATCCGGCTTTATTTTTTTGTTTTAAACGTTGCAAATGAAATTACTGTGATAAGGCAGAGGGAGTTCAAAGAGTTTAGTTCAGCATCTATAGTCATCAAAATTGCTAGCCTATACTCTTATTTTGAGACCTATTTAGGTACGATGTTTATCATGAACATACCAGGACATCATAAATTACCCTCTCGCATCCTAGACGTGGTAAACGTCTAGGATAGATAGTAAGTGATGCCGTTGAAGATATTGTTCAAGCTAATCTACGATTTCTGGTTCTCAGTAGCCAGAACATACCGTCAAGTGCTTGGCGACAGATTTTCTATTTTAGATAGTAGCTAACGTTAGCAGACGTTAGCGAAATTCCCTACCACTATGCTGTAATGACTGCCTTCCTAAGAGCCAGGACCGATGGCTTAACAAGCTCTCCGAAGCACGGAAATGCTCGGAAGTGAAGTAAAAATGCCAGTATCGATGACCCATCCAAGTAGTGACCACATCGGGCCTGACTTAACTTAGTTGATTGGATAAGTACGATTAAGAAAATACACTACGAGCGTTTCAAAAGATTTCATATATGAAGTTTATATGAATTCATTTCAGATACAGTATCGAATAAATCAGTCTAACAAAGAATATTGTTATCACAGACACAGTAAGAAAGAAAGAAATAATAATAATTATGTTGTTTTGAAGGAAATTATCTCAGAGTAGCCTCTTCTGTTATCTAGACAGTTTATTAGTAATTTATACTGTGAGAAAGCCAGGTCTGAATAGAAAATAAACGTTTGCATGATCACAACATCGCCAGCTGTGCTTTTCGTAACCAATCCACTACTGCAAAAGATCTTTAAAATACACTAAGAAAGTAAGTTGGCGGAGATTTCGCCACTAATGACGAATAGTGAGCCTGAAGCGATGAAGCTCAAGTCGGCGGTGGGGGTCGAATCCTGGACCTGCAGCACCGCCATTCATACCTAATAGGTAGGATGGCGGTGCTGGCGGTGCATAGTGCAGGGTGGAGAATACATAAGTCCATAAGCTAACGTTCAGCCATATCAGAACTACACATACACACACACACTCACACAACATACACACACACACCCTCTCACACACAAACACACACAAATTCCTTTCAACTATTTTTCAGTGTAAATGTACTTTTAACATAACGATATACATAACGAATGTTTTGTTTTGCAAATGGTATAAACAATTGTCTTTAGGCTAATTTATATTATAATATTACTATGTTATATTGCTACAACAGTTATTTACATCTGTTCAATCGCACTCTGAAACTCAAAATACAGGCTCTCGCCTAGTTTGAGATTCACTGGTTAAATACTTACGCTAACTTTAACAGTACAACTCTGAAGTATTTTCATTAGCTATAAGATTTACTTCTTTGGAAAACAAATATTTATTATTATTATTATATGAAAGGTTTGCCATTCGCATTATGCCTATAACTTCAACGAGTAGCAGACTGCGTTGTACACTGTAGTTAACATTACCACTGTTGCTTTACGTCTTTAATAGGCAGGTAGATAATATGCAATCAGATTTCTTGACCATGAGAAATCCACACCACATTTTTAAGAGCCTGTAATTCTAGGTTAGCCTGAACAACATTTTCGACCACATCATCACTTACCATCAGGTGAGATAGTGGTCAAGGGCTAACGAGCATAAAAAAAAATACCGCTCAGCCATCATTTAGTTCAAGTTTTACGTCTTATTTTCTTCACTAAGTGACATACATACATATATAGGGTTTGAGGTACGGATCCTCAAAATACGCTTTTAATTGGTCAAAAGGAAATTTAAATAGAAAACCCGTCATAAAAATATACTGTGAATAAACCTGCATAAAGCTTTAAGCTCTCCACATTCGGAAATCCACTACGTTAATTGAGCCGCCTGTTCAACTCAAATGGGGTCCCGTTTGGACTTTCCAGCCAACTTGTCTGGTCAATTCTTAACAAACTTCATAGTTTCACGATCTACTTAACTTACCATAATCTGCGTTCCAGTAAACAAGTCAAAGTCAAAATCATTTATTCAATTTAGGTGCCTACAACTCTCTTATGAAGGTCAATTACAAATTTTAATATTGTAATATTCTATTTTGTACTGCCACGTTCAGCAAAAGATGTATAGAGCCACTGCGAGAAGAATGGGCAAGAAACTTGGGGCCATTCTTTTAAACGTGTTTTAGCAATGTGTTACTTTATATGATAATATGATTACAATGTTTGTTTAAATTAAGTAGGTGACAGGTGAAAGCTGGACAGAGGCGGAATTGTCCAAGCATTTTGAGTATTTTTGTATGTTTTTTACATCCACACGCTCAAACTGCTGGATCAACGATGAAATTTGTTCACTCACCATGTGCCTGAAACCGCGGATCATAACTAGTTATTTAAAAACGCTCAAGCTCATATTTTAGTAAATGATTATAAAAAATTGGGCATAAAAACTTACTAAAAGTCGAAGTTCGTTGTTTACGCCTTAATACCCGTGTTTTTACAATAATTAAATATTACCATAATAATAGCTCTTTATTTCAGAATCTGGAATCCATATTAAATGTTATACGTTATAGTCTTCATAAGTCTATTGGCCAAACTTCTAATGATCAGATTTTTGCACAAACATTACTTATAAGGACAGCTCCACTTACCACTCCCCTTTCGGATATCGAAAACCGTACTGGAAATTATCAAACGCGCGATATATCTACCAGCTCAATTTGTGCTGATATATATTAATGAGCCGTATCTGCTATAAACGCGTGCTTCAACGGGTCTTATGTATGCAAATACCAAGAGTAATGATAGGCAATGGTATTAGTTACGCAGTATTCAAAAATTGATGAGATACGCCTTTCCTCTGTTCTAAGGCTAATTTACTTAGGTACATAGATATATATTTTAGTGATCCAGTAAATCTTTGCTTGATCGAATTTTTGCTTCACATTAATATAATTAGCGGATCCAAAGAATGGAAGCTCTCAGAACTAGTGGTCACCCATTGAAGTTATTTTCGCAGTGGACTTTGCTTACCTAATTAAGATTCACAACGAGCGCTTTAAAAAAAATATCAGTAAATAAAACAATTTTGGGATGCGGGTTTAGAATTGCACCACCCCATATCATCCCGTGGGTGCCGTAAGAGGCAACTAAGGGGAAAATACTGGAAGGTGGGCAGCAGCGCCTTCTAAAGAACTGCCAACTTACACTGCAATCCCCAAGACGTCTGTCAAGCGTGAGCATTATGGCATATACCCCTTTAATAGGGGAGGCTGTGTTCAGCAATGGACGATCCGGCTGTTACAGTACAGTAAAACAATTTTACTATAATTCATAATTAAAAACATCTCTCACATTTGTCTAATCTCACATTAGGGAATTCACATTGGACTGACCGTCTAGTAACCCCGTAATGCTGTCAAGTGCAGTGAATGCTATCAATCTTAGCACGCTTGTTTGAACACTATCTTGTTTATAGCAAGTTGCTGCTTCACACATTACAGCATTGATATAACTAACCAACCTGATATTTTGTTTATAATAATTTCGTTTCTAAATTATATCAGTATTTTTTCGTTTCAACACACGCGGGCCGCGATCTCCGTATAGCATACACGGGGATTGCGGCCCGCGTCAACTTGAAGCAGAAATGTGCAATTAACAAGATAGTTTTTTTAAGTAATTGTGACGGAACAAGCTCGAGCCCCACCTGATGTTAAGCGGAAAACCTCTGCCTATAACAGATGCATTTCGTAACAAATCACGAATTGCACTGTGCCCGTCTGCTGCTGGAACACACCGTTAGGTGTTTGGTGACAGATTTTCTACTTGAGGGTGGTCGCTAGCCAGGTGGGCACTCGCAAAAAGCCCTTCCACCATGCGGTGAAGCTCAAGCCTGCGGCGGGATTCAAACTATGGACCTGCTGCGAGGCGGCAGTCTGTAGGCAATGCCACTGAGCCATCACTGCATCAAGAGTGTATTCAAACAAGAGAAAAAACTAAAGAAAAGAAAATATTAGGTAAGAAAAATTATTTGTTGGAGACCCATTCACCCATCAGCGTGCATAGTGAACCTTTATTCAATTGTAAGCTATGCAAGGGCCAACTCGCGAAGTTTACAGCTCCGAGAGCCTAGCGATTCGTAGTAAGTATATATCTTCAGAGCCGTTCTCTACGGTCAGCCAATTATTTTTGGATTGATCGTGTACTGACCGTCTGACCTTGTCCGAAGCAGAGTGCATGTCATCCATCTTGGCTCGCTTGCTTAGGTCTTACGTGTCAGACAAACGTATCAATGTGTGTTCAAGTCCACAGTTTACTAGATATGTGTTCTATACTAACCACTATCATAATATTTTGTACTTTTAATTAGTCCTTAATATGGGCCTTTAGTTGAACTTCTTGCATTTCTTTTCAATCATATTAAGTTAATCAAATATACGAATAAAAACATATTGTTTCTTAATATAATGTTTGTCTTCGTAGCGTCTAGTAAAAAAGTATAATTTCTCTATAAAATGAGTGAAAAATCTATACCATAAAATCATAATATAGCGATTCTTTACTATTGTTTATACAATATAAAAGTTATAGAAAATGTTAATATGCAATTATATCCGTGTAATCTTTTATAATATGTAAAAATATGAAAGATTATGTTTCAGAGAAACAGTACTAAGTCATTACAAAATTACAAATTTACGAGAGAAAATTTATAGTCATGTGCGGGATTTGAAACCGCGTCATCCACTCCTATAGCTGGGGTATTCTCTGACCGACTGAGATAACATGACAATAACTCATAACTAATATTTCCTCTCGTTCTTTAACCATCATATGGGAATTGAGCGACACCTAGGTAAAGTTCAACTTACGTCGTTTTGTAAAGTTGCGGATTACATTACAAAACAACGTTAGTTGAACTATAGGTGTCGCATGCGTTATTGTTAAAAAAAATAAAAAATAAAAGTACTAAGTAAGTTACCTAAGCCATAGAACATAATTATAATAATTCTACGTATCTAAGCCAAATTAAACACATCTGATTTTTATCATTAAAAACAGTCAACGTGGCTTAACTGTTAAGTTAACTTAACTTAACTGTTTAAATGTGACGTACTAAATCCAAAACACCACCATGTATACACTAATGTTATATTATAATTAATAAAACTGACCGTCTAGTGAACTCTGTGCTGAGTATATCAGATTGAATATGAATATTATGTTGACCGTGTGGTACCCGTCTAACGTTGTTATGTGCAAAGTGTATTCCCGCTGTATCTGTCTTGGCATGCTTGCTTGAGCATTATGTATCAGGTAAGAGGTGTGTAGGTGGGTCTTGGATAAAGTTATGTATCTCTGTATATATAGTAGGTTCGCTAAAGGAGAATGTATGTCACTACAGTTTAGTAGCAATGAGGTATATCTATATTTTCTTGTTTTATTGCTGATAGGTAAGCCTTTGACCACAACCTCACCTGATGGTATGTGATGATGTGGTCGAAGGTGTTAACAGGCTTGACCAAGAAATACTGGCTCTCAAGGACAGCTGCCGGAACACACCGTTAGGTGCTTGGCGACAGATTTTCTACTTGAGGGTGGTCACTAGCCAGGCGGGTATTCGCAAAAATGCCCTTCCACCATGCGGTGAAGCTCAAGCCTGCGGCGGGATTCGAACCATGGACCTGCTGCGCGGCAGTCCATAGCCAAATCCACTGAGCTATCACTGCTTCAAAATTGTTATGCGTGCTTGTTCTACGTATCATAATTTTCCCATCCTTTATTTTATCCCATTGTGTCTGGGCAAAATTTAATTTTGCGACAAAATATGCGATTCTACAAAACTCATCGCATAATTCAGTTCAATATATTGAGTATTTATAATAGAAATACAAAAATGTGCGGTGTTATGTTACTAAGCCACTCAATCAAATTGGGTTTTGGTTGATTCATATAAGATTAGTTTAAATTTATATTTGAAATTCACCGTATTCTTGAACTTGGAACAAATTATATAAATAATAGAATATGATACAATATATTACCCATACACAAGATCTTGAACAAATCCAATGTAAATTTATTAAACATCTAAACTATCGGACGCGTCACAGTTACATTGACTACGAAGAATCAAATCAATTTCACAATTTATTGACTCTCAAAGATAGGCGCACATTACTGGATATGCTTTTTCTCTATAAAGTCTGCCATGGCGACATAGACAGTACAGATCTCACAGAACTGTTCCTACAGCTTGCAGCTCCTGCGCGCCGCACCAGACCAGACATACTAGTTTATTCCACATACCGCACTCATACACTAAGTACTCTTCCAATTCAGTAATTATTAGAACAAAGAAGACATATAATGATAGATTTAGTTCAATAGACCTTTTCAATGGTTCAAAACGTGTGATGTAATAAAGTAAGTGTATTTCTTCCTACTTTGCAAATTTAATATAATATATATATATATATATATATATATATAAGTGAAAATGAATATATATATATATTCATTTTCACTCCCTATCACTTCCCCCCAAACCCCTCACCTCCATACACTACAACAAGTTCGTTGTATAATCAACATTACTTTTTACTAATAACTTTTAAGTTGTTGGTCTCATTAAAATTAACACTAGAAAATGTTAATCCGTAATTGGATGTAAGATTTAATATTATGTTATTGTATATAATAATTAAGATCTGTGGATTTTGTGAAATGAAATAAATAAATAAATAAATATTAACAAAAAAAATACTTGAGTTCTTAATATTGTTTTATTTTTCTTAATTTTTCATGTTACATGTGGATTTGTTTCAAAATGTTATAGATTTGAGTATTTGAGATTGATTATAATTATTGCATTGACTATGCTGCCTTACATTAAATAGTCACAACAAATAATATAGTGGTGAATTAAAAACATGGTATGTTTAAAAAACATTTTTTTTTATTTAGTTGACCGTAGTGGGTAATATACAAAAACTATTTACCTGAACAAAGATCAATTAAGGACAGCTTTAATTTTTCTGATATTGTGGGTACCAATCGTGAAATTATTTTCTTGACCAATCCATTAGTTCCTCAGTGACGATAAATTATCCTCACCGATAACGAATTAGTATTTTTTATAAATCTTGCACTTTTTATTCAAAATTTTGTACTATAAATCTTAAAAATGTATATCAGTACTAACATAATACAATAGTTTTGGCGTGAAAGCGTAACAGACACTGTTACGGACCGATTTCAATGAAATTTGGTATAAGAATAGTTTGAGATCCAGGAAAAACCTTGGATAGTTTTTATCCAACTGCGCAAAAAGAGGTCAATATTTTTGCGCGATAACCGACATAAGCGCCCGGAAATCTAGAATTTTCAAAATACTGCATATTTTACATGTCCTTTCCTCAAATTAAACATCCGAATACAGGTACACTTATATCAATACAATATATTAGAATCATCATCATCATTTCAGCCGCAAGAAGTCCACTACTGGATATAGACCTCCCTTATAGATTTCCAAATAGAACGGTTGGAAGCGGCCTGCATCCAGCGTCTTCCTACGGCCTTAATAACGTCGTCCGCACACCTTGTAGGTGGTCTTACGACACTGCGCTTGCTTGTTTGTGGCCTCCATTCGAGAACCTTTTGCCCCCAACGACCATCAGTTCTACGTGCTATGTGCCCATTGCCACTGCAACTCGTTAATCCGCCGGGCTATATCGGTAACTTTCGTTCGTCTACATATCTCCTCATTTCTGATTCGATCTCGTAGAGAAACACCGAGCATAGCCCTCTCCATAGCACGTTGTGCGACTTTGAGCTTACATATAAGGCCCACAGTTAGAGGCCACGTATATTAGAATATGTTAATACTATATTATTATTCAGTGGAAACATGTCTGTATAGTCCTGCTATCCGACCTGGCACGCTTGTTTGAATATTTCGATGATACAATAACCCTATCGTCTGTTTATCATATCATATGATGGTAAACAGTGTATTGTTTTGCTAGAAGTATTATTTGATACGTATTTTGGTATATTCAGGATTGTTTGAAGGGAATTTGTGTGACATATTCAGATATAACATGTACCATTATTTATACCGTTAGGCCCTCGCCTAACGATGTGTCCAGTACTTTCAGCAATTGTTCTTGAATGTACAGGTGAGATTGTAATTGAAACTATCCTACTGGCAGTAAAATAAGACTCCGTGGGTACCATTTCGAATATACATGCGTACCGGTATGTTTTTTTAAGTAAACTTACCTTTTTATTATTATTGTCATCATATAGTTTAAAATTTTCATATATATCATGAAAATTTTTATATTAATATTAAGTTTTTTTTTCCTGATTGGTTTGCCTTTGACCACTACCACACCTGATGTTAAGCGATGATGTGGTCAAAGATGTTGTTCAGGCTAACCTAGAATTACTGGCTCTCAAGGAAAGCTGTCGGAACACACCGTTAAGCGCTTGGTGACAGATTTCCTACTTGAGGGTGGTAGCTAGCCAGGCGGGTATTCGCATAATGCCCTACCACCATGCGAAACATAAGTAAACTTTTAACCTATAGTTAAAAGTATATAAATACCAGAAGGTAAGAAAGCTGTGCCTTTTGAAGAACTGCGACCTTCTGAAGAAGGCTCCCTGCCTAGTGTGGTGGGCAAACCCTAACTTATGAAGAGGTCTTTGTATCGCTATATAAATATGTAGTATATTTTTTTGCAATGACGTTTGCTTCGCGGGTTACTTACCCATCCTTATAGCTGGGTATGCTCTGACCGCTAAGCCAACATAACATATGACTCATTACTCTAATTTGTCTTCCGGTTCTTAACCATCCCATACAATGTTAAAAAATTAGAAACAATTAAAGTCAGAGTCATAATTTAAATATTTTTATGTTTGCAATTACGCATGCTCTGCGGATTACAAATTTACGAGAGGAAACATTTAAGTTAAATGCGGGATTCGAACCCGCGTCCATCCACCCCTTTAGCAGGGGTATGCTCTGATCCTATTGAGCTAACATAACAATGAGTCCATAACTCACAACAACAAAGGCAGTGCAGTTCGTCTCATGTTACGAAATGCATCTGTTATAGGCAGAGGTAATGTTCAAAAGCAGGTGGGCCTCGTTCGTGTTTCGTCACAAAAAAACACACACACATATGTCACACCCTCACAGTCATAAACTATAGTATTATATAGTGTATTATAAATAGTATTAATATATAATATAAGTGATTACCTATTCTCACACTACCCGTCATTCTTGATTTAACTAAGTTTGTCCCAAATAGTTTGCCCTCCAAATTGTGCCAATATTCACCAAAGTGGTCTTGAGTTCTGGAGATAACTTAGTTACCGCTATGGTAAATTTAGATTTGTTAATAACTTACGTTGTTATGCGTTTGTGATATTTTGCATTTATAAAGGTTTTTCTTATGCTATTGTAGTGGAATAAGCACGAGGCTCTGGTGTGAAGCGGAAACCTCTTCCTATAACAGATGCAGTTCTTCGTATGAATCAGAATCTAATTTTTGTTCTAAATACGATTAAAAGCACTGTCGCGTGCGAAGCGAAAATCATATTTTACAAATTATTAGAGTATAAAATTGTATGCCCAAGGCGGGAATCAAACCCGTTCCTTATGACGGTTAAAGTAATACAATTAGAGCACGAAATTTCGGGTAGACATGCCAAGTCCAGGTGGCCGAGGTGGTTTAGGTATCCGACGCGATGTTGGAGGACGCGGGCTCAATTCCCGCCGTGGGCATAAAATTTTGAACTCCAATAATTTGTAAAACAGAATCAGAATTATTTATTTTTTTAGAACATGGTACGTATACATTCATAGAAGCTAACAAGATAATAGTATCTTGTTTGCTTCTATGTTAATAGTTGTAACAATGATGGCCTCATGTTCTTGCCTTCTTGCCTCTTGGTGTGGCGTACAAATATCATATCAATATAGCATTTCAGTTTCCGCAAATAAAAAAATACATAGGTCAAACCTCAGCAGGTTATTTTAAAATTTGTTAGCAAAATACACTCATACTAAAAAAATACAAAGAGTGGGTACCTAAATAATGTCAATAGATAATTAGGATCATTTTTAACAAATTGTAGGAATACAAAATTTTATGCCCCTGGCGGGAATTGAACTCGCGGCCTCCGATTTTGCGCCGGATGCCTAAACCGCTCGGCCATCAGGGCTTGACTATTTCTGCCGAAATTTCGTGCTTCCATTGTATTTCCTTAACCGTCATAGGGGATGGTGCGTGCGACTTTCACTTAGCCCGCGGTAGTGCTTGTAATCATAATATTGAAGACTATCGCGAGCTAAGCGAAAATCATATGAATAAAATTTTATATTCCAATAATTTGTTTGACATGAAAAGTAATTATTGTGACATAACTGTTACAGTTAGACGTATGGTATAACAGATTTTTTATAGACACTGATGTCCTCTATAAAGTTGTGGTACATCACTTTGCTCTATTTTCAATAATGTCGGCAGCGTATGCGATATAACGATTTTTATTGGTATTTTAATCGCACTTTGTGTTATATTATCGAAGTTTTCATACGGATCTCTATTTTTTTTAATCTTCTGTAGTCTATGTTCATTACGGAAAGTGTAGGATTCTAATGGTGACAAGATTTTTCAAATCGGTCCAGTTGTTTCAGAGCCTATTCAATGCAAACAAACCATCAAATCTTTCCTCTTTATTATATTAGTCTATATATTACAATAAATGTTTCAACAAAAAATTGTACATTATAAGTATTTTGAACAGTTACGCAGTACATCCTTATTATAATATGCTTATTTTTATTTGTTTAAAGGATTGTATTGGAACAAGTATAAGGCCTACTTGTTGCGAAGTGTAAACCACTGCCTACAACAAATGCATTTAGTCACAACCGACTAACTGCACTTCACTAATTACCCCGAGATACAAATTGTTAAGTCTCATGTGCCTGCAATTTCACCGGCACACACACCCTTCGAAGCAGAACTCAGCAATGTGAACATTTTTGCTTGGCGGCCGAAATAGGCATAATCAATACTCCGGACAAGCTCGTTCACAAAAAGTTCAACTGCCACTAAAATATGTATAGTTTTAAAATAGTAACCAGAAAATAAAACAGATAACTTCCTCATAAGTACCTTGCTTTCCAAAAGTCCGTTCCGTTACTTTCTACACAACCACATAATGGTTTTGTCCCTTACGTGACTGCCTATTCCAACCCTACCTGCCATTCTTAATATAGCTTAGTTTATCCCAAATAGTTTCCTGTTTGGCCTTCCAATTATTTCAGGATTCGAAGGAGTCATGTGAATTTCGAAGACTACGCAAATATATATTTTGTGTAAGACTAAACCAATAATTGATGATATTTTAAGGAATTGTTTTTCAAGGGAAGTGTAACATAGCACATTCTAAACATACGTAGTTAAATCTTACAAACCTAGCTTTTGGATTGTCTAATTTCCGTAAACTATGTACTCATTGCTAAACATAGGCTTTTTTTTTCGGGGAATGTTCCGACGAGCTTTTTGACCTTATTCCTACGGTGAAATTTTACTACCGCACATCTCGACACCATCAAAAGACCCACCCCCAGCAAGTATGGACATCACACACTGTTCGCTTTTGTCGCTCATTTCTACCGCATACTTGTCAAGGACCAGTTTCCAGTCCGCATACTTGTATTGGACATGGACCAGTTCAAAAGGGGCATCTACAAATCCCTCTCTGGGCAGGCAACGCAGCGGCAGCGCAACTAGTGTTGCAGATATCCATAGGCGGCGGTTACCGTTTACATTCAGACGGGCCGCCTGCTTGTTTGTCACCCATACTATAAAATATATATATATATATATATATATATATATATATATATATAACACAATAAAATATGTGTGAATTTTCAAAATTACTCGGATAACCCGTTTTGTGTGTGAATCATTATTTTCACATTTGGATATTAATTATATAATAAAAAGAAAAACTACTAATCTTAACACATTAACATAAGTTTCAAGGACCTGCATGCAAAATGTCTCCGCATTTAAGCACTTGATAATTAAAATATGTTGAAACTATGTTTGTATGGAAAATACTTTGAAAGTTTGAAGCATTGACGTCCGAGCGCTCCCTTCCGCCGGCTTGAGCTTTGACGAATGGTGAATGGGCATTTTGCAAATGCTCGCCTTGCTAGCTACAATCCTCAAGTCAAAAATCTGTCGCCAAGCACCTAACGGTATGTTCCAGCAGTTCTTGAGGGCCAGTGAAATTACAGGCATATGAGACTTAACAATTATGTCTCAAGGTGACGGGCGCAGTGCACTTCGTGACTTTTGACGAAATACATCTTTTATAGCAGAGTTTAGTACGCTTAACATAAGGTGGACCTCGTACTTGTTCCATCGCTATAACTTAAAAAATAAAACTAGTCATGACATCCTTCATGTAAACGCTGGTCGTGATTACCAATGCATAGTGTACTGGAGGTAATGATAATGATAATTTATTTGCAAGAAATATGGTACAATAAAGGTCTTAGTCTGTAATAAGATTGTACTACTTACTTCATCAATCTGACATGCAAATATTTTTCATTCTTAATTGTTACAATAAATATTAAATAAAATTAAACAAGTTCATTAACGTCATAATAAATTGCAAATCGATAACATAATCAGTACTTATATTATAAATGCGAAAGTAACTCTGTCTGTCTGTTTGTCTGTCTGTCTGTCTGTCTGTTACGCTTTCACGCCAAAACTACTGGACCGATTTGAATGAAATTTGGTATGGAGATAGTTTGAGACCCGGGAAAAAACATAGGATAGTTTTTATCCGACTGCGCAAAAAGAGGTTAATGTTTTCGCGCGATAACCGACATACGCGCGGGCGGAGTCGCGCCCGGAAAGCTAGTTGGTAATAAATTAAATTAAACAATTTCATTAACGTCATAATAAGTAGCAAATCTATAACATAATTTTTAAATTTCAATATCATTCTAGTATTATAATCGCAATAAAATTACAATTTTGGTTTATATAAATGGTAATAATAATAATACAAAATTAATATAATAATTCATAAATTTTGAAATCTTTGTCAATAAAACTAAAAAAAATAATATAATATTACAAAATATTCAAATATATTAAGATTAAGATTTGGCATCAAAATATTCAGTGAGATTATAAAAACAGCCGCAGAGTAACAATTTACGTAACTCGCGTTTAATGGAGGGTAGTGAGAGAATCGTTATTCTTAAGGGCAATTTGTACACACTTGACACACTTTGGGAAACAACTATTTCTGTATGATTGTGTCCTGATTTGTATTTGGGATTCTCATTCGATCGGGGTACCGTGTATTAAAATTGTACATCTTTAATTAAATAAGTTGTACATATTTTAGAATACTACTTTGAGACTTTTAAACTATAGCGCATAAAGAATGAGTAAGGTATAATTCAAAAAACAAAGAAAAAAATCATGAAGAGCAGTCGAATGAAAACTGTCAAAAATTTAAAATGGCGGACTTCAAGATGGCCGCCATACAAAGTGCTCGATCATGCTGAAGCGAGGCCGTAATACTTCGAGAAACAGTACAGCAAATGTTTTTGCTAAGGGTAATTCACGATCATAATATATACAATGATCATAATATTTGTCTAACTTCGATGTTTGGATTAAGTTCCGTTGTTTTTGTTTACAAATAGAGTGTTATTTTGATTGTTTATGTGCATAAAGACACTGCGTAGACCCTTAAGTGTTTTTTTATACATAAGTTTAGTTCGTGAATGTTTAAAGTCTATTACAATAATTATTTTACGACTTATTTTTATATTATGTCAATTGATATCACTAATTTTATTTATTATTTTTTATTTATTTATTTCAATTAGTACCGCTTATAGACGAATTACACTAATGATACATTACATAATAAAAATATAACCATTTACAAAAATTACATTAAAATATAAGAATATACCACATAGTGATTATGAATTATTAAAATAAACAATATAATTTATAAAAACAAATATCAAGAACTATGCTTAATGATTTACTTTAAATGTCACATACAAATAATGTCAATATAAAATAATGTCAAAACAATAATAAATATAATTACAAATTAATGAATAAAATACTATTGAAATATGAATAAAATAATGTCAAAACAATAATAAATATAACTACAAATTAATGAATAAAATACTATTGAAATATGATGAAAGCGAATGTCATTATTTGATATTTTGATTTTGGTAATGGGGCTTGACCCCCTCACAATAACTCAAACATTCCGCCATGATATCCCTCCATTCGTCTGCTAACAAATCACAGTCTGGTTTGGCATCAAGGAGGTCATTGAGCGTAGCAAGTGATCGTGGTATAGGAGACGTCTGGTGAGCAACTGTTCTATGCTCCGGAACAGCAAACAATCTATGTTTCCTGCTCCGAAGATAGTTGTCGGGTACCCTAAAGCGACATAGCTGCTCATGTAAATCCGGTGCATCAATTTTGCCATGCAGGATTTTACACATTACCCCTAATTGGTCATAGGATCTTCTAACTTTTAAAGAATTGTATCCCAAGAAACCCAGCAGAAATTCAGTAGGATACATGTATGGGTAATACCCATACATACGTCTGTATAAATATCTGAGAAAGGCTTTTTGAACCTTCTCCAACATAAGGGTGTATTTATTCTCGTGTGGATGCCACAGACAGGCACTAGCCTCAAGCTTACTACGAACCAAAGCACTGTAAATCAACTTTATAACTTCCACGCTCTGGAATTCTCGCGAGTTCCGTAGCACGAATCCTAGTCGTTGGAATGATTCTTTAGTAACTGTGGCAATATGTTCGTTAAAAGTAAGTTCGCGATCAAACGAGACACCCAAATCTTTAATAGACTTAGTAACAGATATCACAGTTTGATCAAGTTTGTAGCTAAACTCAATTGGATGTCGCATTCGGCCATAAGTTGTTTGAAAGCATTTAGAAGAGTTAAATTCCATTTTATTCTCTAAGCTCCACTTAAAAATCCTATCTATATCATTTTGGAGTTTTTTGCAATCTTCCATTGATTTTATTTCTAGAAATAGTTTTAAGTCGTCGGCATATAGTAGACATTTTGCGTGTTTGACGACTGTGGGAAGGTCATTGATCATGAGAATAAAAAGTAACGGACCAAGTATTGACCCTTGACCTAATCTATCTAAGGCCTAATTTCACCATACCATGTTTGTTTACGCTAAATCAGGCATTAGCTAATGGGTCTTTAAAAATAACAGAACTGTTAAATCGGTCTACGTTCTATGAAGAAAAATTAGCAGCCCGTTAGTAAATCCCATGTTACGGGACCGAAATATATATCATTCACTCTCATTCTAATACTACCAAATCGAAAGGTCCGTATTCTACAGGTCATTATATATGAATGTGCACTACTTTCTCTCTAGTCTCTTGTTAGACTACACGACCCTTGAAATGTTAAACTCCTTCGTTAATTTGAGTTTAAGGATTTTATGTTGTGAAATTGTGATTTGTTTGTTTTCTTCGTGTTATTTATAATAAAAAGTGTTTTACGTTGTCTATATTACATCACATTGTCCAAGAAAGCTCACGGGCTTAATTTGTCTATAAATTTGTAGGAAATTTTAGTTCATGAGCTCGTTTTGGGGTTTACCATAATATTACATACTCGTATCAGCTCAAAATTTGCTGGGGCAACATAAAATGAACTAAAAGGTAAGATAAAGAAGACGAACGTGCCTACCTAGTTATTCCATCCAGGTAACACACTCATTCCTCTGGTTTTACTTTGCAGGAGGAGGAAAGCTTGACATTTTTACAGGATTTGATAATCCACAAGATTCTGATATCCAGTTTTTAGACCAACGATTATCTCATAATTTAAAAACAATATAAGTTACTGTAACTTAAGTAAGTTTTGTCTTTAACATTTCCTACTAACATACACTGTTGACGATCTTACTTCACGAACATTATAGAAATTAAAATGTTTGCATTTTGAGACTGTACCACACCTTTGCCAAATATTTAACTGCTAAGCAGTAGTGTGCAAACACTACTGAGTTCTCGATTGAAGGGCAATTACCGGGCTTAATGAGATCTAATATCTTGAGGTGACAAGCGAAGAACTTTCCTCTGCAGGTTCTTAAATGGTTGATATCCAAATTCAGAGTGGCACTTGTTGTAGGCAACTTTTTTGTCTCATTACCCATTATTACGGTTCGTAATTGTGTGTTGATATGATGCACAGTAAAATTTTGGTGGTTATTATGCTTTGTTTTCATATACATACATACAAAGATCTATGGGGGAAAAATCCAGTAAGTTATTAAGCAAAATTTCCAGGATGTGATTAATTCCACTGAGGCCGAGACTTCTAGAAATCTAGCAATCACATTCAATTCAATGCAAATCTCCGATCACTAGCTTGATACAAAATGTATTGGATAATAGTTCGTCTGCTTGACTCGCTACATATGTACGCACTATGACTTTTATTTATATTGACTACAACATTTACTTTAAGTTTCATATTTGTGTTAGGTATATATTAATTCAATAATTCTTATATGAAAATAAAATAATAATTACACGCAGTAATTACAACAAAAATAGTATGTAAGCATCAGGATTTTAGTATATTGTAATAATATATATTTTAATTAAAGATAAGATTAATTAAAGAGAAGATCTATATCTGTTCATCGAATGTCTTTTAGCTGATATATATTTTTGTTTCAGCATGCAGAAAATAAATATTTGGAACAATTGGATACCAGACGCATTGAAAGCTATAGTGGCCACTACACTTTAGTCACATCTTAAAATAAGTTGAACTTACTCGAAATTATGAAAAAAAATGCAGAAACCAATGGTAAAAGAAAAGCAGTTAAAGCAAGAAATATTTAAAACTGAAATATTACAAGCAGAATTTTAGATTATAAAAAACCGAAAATTAATATTTAATGTAGAAATATTTATTTTTAGTTAGGTACATAACTTTTGAATATAAGGAGCTATAAAATAAAATTCTTAAAGTATTTAGCCTTTCCTTAGTAATAGTTTCCAGCAAATATTATTGTCTAGTATTGAATTGTGCCATAAATGTGTTTTAAGATGTCTGACTGACTCAGTGCAAACTCTTCTAATAATTATTTATTAGCTGTCTTCCCACAGAACTTATATTTCTTGTGATTTCTCATCGTCACTTCTTTGTTCTGTGATGTATCCGTGATCTAACGATTCTTCCCATGGTGCTGGTATATCACATTAAGGGTCATCTGTTGGTAAGCCTCCCTTTGCTTTTACTAAAAGGTTATTTGCTACCCACTTCAGTGGCACTTATAACAGGCAGACAGTTTTTTTTTATTTTATTGCATTTGCATGCCCAACGGCCAACCCAGGAATCAATGTTTCTTTGAGATTCAGACCAATTCAACACCAATGGAGGTACCCTAGCCTCCATTGGTGTTCTTGGATTTTCCAGTGGCATCACGATAAAGTGTCAATTTACGTATCCACTGTTAGCCAATGAAACTGCATTGCCAAACCATCCACTATCAAACACCGTTTCTGCAAAAGATATTTCAAATAGACTGATCTTGACTATTGCCGGGACATCTCCCTACCAAATCTAATTTTTTAGGTCTGCACTGCCAATACTTGCACATTAATGGACATGTCGTATTTCCGATTTCTAAAATATTCTGCATTTTTCCCACCAGATGAACGAATAAACAAATATGTACAGTCTCAATTCTTATGTAGTACTATCCTTTCCATAATATCAAAATTTTCTAAAACATCAGTTTCAAAAATAATATTATAGGTATAGCGCCCTTTTTGATCGACTTATGTTGTAAAGAAAATTGATATTTTACATCACTGATAGCCCGTTTACTAATTAAACGGACCTTTAGAGCAGTGATTAGATTCAACACCTTGTTAACAGAATTAATCATCCATTAACGGTTGGTGGGACACTCCGTTCAGTTAACAGTCCGTTAAAAGGATTAACAAGGCGTCAAATAAATAACAGAGTCTAGTGAAACTAGGCCTAAAGATGTTAAGGTTTTTTTTTCTGATATGATAGCCTTTGACCACTATCTCACCTGATGGTAAGTGATAATGTAGTCGAAGATGTTGTTCAGGCTAACCTAGAATTACTGGCTCTCAAGGACAGCTGCCGGAACACACCGTTAGGTGCTTGGCGACAGATTTACAACTTAAGGGTCGTCGCTAGCAAGGCGGGCATTCGCAAAGTTCTCTCCACCATGCAAAAATCAATGAAATTTAAAATATTACGTTATACTTCAAATTAAGTATTCAAACTGTGAAATGTTGCATGTATGTCGTTGCGCCTAATATGTAATGACTCAGCCCTTTATATTTTTATTTTGATGTTAAAATAATGATTTTCATACTAAACATAGGAAACAACAATTATACAGAAAACTGGCAAGTCAGAAGTAGATATTAGGCCCAAACGCATGCAAACAAAAGTTTTCCGAGTTTCAATGCTTAGTATTAAACAATTTTTTACCTATAAACGAAATCGACCTGAAATCGAATTAAAAACGGTACCATGATAGTTAAAAGTATGCATTATCATGTGTTAAGCGCATGGCACCGACTTCAACAAGCTATTTCACACTTTTGAGTGTTGAAGTCGGTTTAATTTTTAAGTACTTATATTACTACTATCAATTCACTGGCAATGACTATATCATCACGATAGGGAAAATATATTTTAATTATCATAACTCAAAAAGGGCTCGACCGATTTTTATGAAAATTAAATGGGACCATACGGCAAGCATCAGCTTTTAAATAAAAAAACATCCAAATCAGTTCACCCAGTAAACATTTCTGAGATAAAACATATAAAAAATACAGACTTTTTTAAAGTCGGTTAAAATATAACGAAACTATGCTTGTGTAGAGAGCTACGTGCATATTAAATTTACTTTAAACAAAGTCTCGCTCTTTCAACTATTACATAAATCTTCGAGACCGAAACCAAGCGACCAATATTTTATGAAATTTTATATCTCAAGACCTAATCCAACATCTGTTTCTGGTCTTGACGTTTCAAAGTTATTACTTTGCTATAACGTATAGTAACATTTTTGATATATGAAAATTTGACGCAGAAGGAAATGAAAGGACTGAATATATGCAGCTCAATGCTTTGACGCATTTTGAAATTGTGAGAGAATTTCATTTTGTTAAATTTCACTGACATTTTATAGCGAAAACTCGCAGCAGTTTTTTTATTTAAATGGTTTTTTCCTAGAAAACAGTCGACCTTATTACCAAACCTTGGCCCTCCGGTCGTCCGCCATCACTACATAGTATAAAACAAAGTCGCTTCCCGCTCTCTGTCCCTATGATGCAGATCTTTAAAACTACGCAACGGATTTTGATGCAGTTTTTAAGCTATTATAAGCTTCTATCGCGGGCCTTGAGCGTGGAGACCGAATCCAGAAATTCCGTAATGAAAATAACCTAACACCCCCCACTCCGACCGGCACAGCGGTGATACTATATTTGATCAGCGCCTCTACATTGCGTAAAAGGAACTAAATTTTGGCAGAAAAAAAGGTTTTGACAACTAACGTGTCGAGATTTATAATTGCATAAGTTGATAAAAAATGCTATATATTGCTTTACCGTGGCAGTCTCCGAGTGCCATACGTCTTTTTTTTAATAGATATAGTGTTTCAAGTGAATGTTTTTGTATTTAAAACATGCATAATGCACTAGAGAAACACTGATAACTTTAGAGGTTTCTAATGTGATGTCAAGAATAACCTTTAACCTTTCAAGAGTAACCTCTTAAGAAAACATGTTTGTATCGTATAATGACAAAAAGCTGTGAACGTTGTATATAAAGACATTCTGTAGTTTTAGTATCAGCATTGTACCCGTGCGAAGCCGGGGCAGGTCACTAGTAACGAATATAACAATTATCGGTATATAGTACCTACTTATTATTGGAGCACAAAATTTAAAGAAAAAACCCGCGTCCTAATAAAAAAAAATGTGCTCCATAATTTTGTAAAATATGATTTTAGCTTAGCGTAGTGACATCATTCCAAGAGCTAAGTGTTTGAAAAAGCACTTATTTCGATCAGATGAAGTCTATTAGTCTGGTTGATGGCCGCGCAGAACAACAGATATGGCGCATAATACTTGAATGTTCTTTTTTTGTCATTACAAACAGCATAAAGTGTGCGTAGGTATGTAGATACGTAAATTCTAGTAAGTTTTTAGAGCAGTGGTGTTCGGATATAACATCTCTATGTATTTCAACTCTCTGGCTAACGCCCACCTGGTATAATGCATTAACCTCTGCCTATAACAGATGCATTTAGTTACATATATAATGAAATAGGTTTCTAAGTCTCATGTGCCTGTAATTTCACCAGTATCATACCCTTCAAACTGGAACACAGTAATGAGAACATTACTGCTTGGCAGTGGATATATGTATGGTAGTAGTATGGAAACTGGGGACAGTAGATCCCTCTGGGTGACTTGGTACATATAAATTGTGAATCTACTATTACCGCTACATTGATTTACGCTGGCAAAACTTTTAGCCTATGGCAGCAGCAAACTTTATGTCACTGTCAGCTGTGACAGTTTGTTGACATTTTGATAGTGTGCTCATTATTATTTTCAGTGACTGCACGAGATTTTTGGGCGAGTTTTTTATGGTCATTTTTTATTGAGAAAAAGTATCGAAATGAATATAGTAATCACTTTATCATGAACAATTATTAATGAATTATGCATCATAAGTAAATTAATGAGCTTTCCTGTCGTTTTCATGCACTATTGTAACATTTAATAATCTAAGTCTATTAGGGACACATGGTACATATTTTTAAGGGAGAGTTGATTCGGGGATCAAATATCCCTATTACTCGTACTTTGTTTTTCTTGATTGTTTATTTGATAATATTATATGAGCTATAGTTATTTTTAAATTCCCGTGCTACCTAATGGGAGCTTTGATAATGATAGCATAATTGCTATCATTAACAAATTCTAGAAGCGTGGACACTATATGCTCAGCAGTGGACGTTGTTATGCTGAAATCATTTCGGATGAAGTAATTATACGGATCTTAAGGAAATAATAACCTTAGATATATTATTTACAGAAATCATGCCTCGAGTATACAAAACAAAAAAAGGAATAAAATATTTTTAATACGAAGCGGAAGTTTCAAATTTAGAAATTGATTTATGTATGGAGACGGTGTGATATGCCTATGTCATGTGATTTTGAAAACAATCTAAAAAAGTTTATCATATTCTAAAAACATTTTTTATTTATTTCCTTAGCAATAGTATCATGTGAATCTAGATATGAGAGACTTGATCCCCCAGGATCAAGTCATCCAGATGGGGGGATCAAGTCTTGCATATATACGGGACACTTGATACCATTCCCTATTTTTACTTTTAGTCAAATAACTATTAAATTTAGACACTTTTATATTTGGGTCTTACATCAATTATAGGCAGATAAATTTCACGTATTTCAGTACAAATATAATTTAAAATGGATAGTCACTAAGGAAATTAGGGATGAAAAACAAAAGGGGGGATCAAGTGTCCCCAGGTTCCCAGATGAACTAGCACAAATATTTCTACTGCTACTAAAACTACTCGTTGATATAATTGTAATACATACATATATAAAATCACGCCTCTGTCTCGTAGGGGTAGGCAGAGACCACAGATTTCCACTTGCTACGATCATTACATATCTCTTTCGCTTCATCAATACTCATCGATCCTTTTATACATAAGCGTCGGTTTATAGTACTCCTGAACTGGCCTTTTTTCAGAAAATCTTCAACTGGATTTTTTTAAGTTTATTCTTTATCACTATATATATCACAACTGAGACGCAGTACACTCTAATTTGAAGCGCTCGTAGTGAGGTTTGCTTAGCCGTTCAGCAACGTCCGCCGTGGTCATGAGTTAGATGGGTGACCGCTAGCGACATTACTACTGAGCGCTTCCGTGCTTCGGAGGGCACGTTAAGCCGTCGGTCCCGGTTGTTTTCTTAGGATGGCAGTCGTTACAGCATGGTGGTAGGGCACTTTGCGAATGCCCGCCTGGCTAGCTACCACCCTCAAGTTGAAAATCTGTCGCCAAGCACCTAAGGGTGTGTTCCGGCAGCTGTCCTTGAGAGCCAGTATTTCTAGGTTAGCCTGTACAACATCTTCGACCACATCATCACTTACCATCAGGTGTGATAGTGGTCAAAGGCTATCATATCAGGAAAAAAAAACCTTAACATCTTTAGTGATATTAGATGAGACGCAGTACACTCTAATTTGAAGCGCTCGTAGTGAGGTTTGCTTAGCCGTTCAGCAACGTCCGCCGTGGTCATGAGTTAGATGGGTGACTGCTAGCGACATTACTACTGAGCGCTTCCGTGATTTGGAGGGCACGTTAGTCGTTAAGCCGTCGGTACCGGTTGCTGTCTAATGATGGCAGTCGACATAACAGATTTTCTACAATCCTCACGTAGAAAATCTGTCGCCAAGCACCTAATAGTGTGTTCCGGTAGCTGTCTTTGAGCGCCTACCATTGTTGGTTAATCTGAACAACATCTAAGACCACATCATCTCTTACAATCAAGTGTTGATTGTAAGAGATTTGACCACTATCTAGTGGTCAAAGGCTTCATTTATTCAATTTAGCGCTGATTTTTATATGAACTATAGAATATTCTTAAAAAGTCAGTTTAAATTTGCGACAACTTCCCCACTTTCTGCTTCACATTGTTTGCGGAAAGCTAGAGAGAACTAGGACGGAAGTATTCCAACAAGTTGTTATTTCGTACAGCGCTTTTATGATGCTGGTAAGCGCTGCCAAAATATGTGTGAGCGCTTTAGTGTTATGTATAGCATGGAATTTAATAGGATTTGTTGGATTTTCTTTTCGTAACTCTGAGAATTATGGTAATAAGCCATGTGTGTGTGGTGGGGCGCCGGGCTAGAATGCTACTCCCCCACCAAAACTAATGGGGTCCCCTGGGTGTCTTAAAAGGCGACTCAGGGTAAAATAACTGAAGGTGGGCAGCAGCGTCTCCTGAGGAACTGGTACCTAACACTACGATCTCCAAGACGCCTGCCAAGCATGGGGATTTTGACAAACCTCCCATTAAGTTAATTTTGAAAACTATACCTATTAAATAGCTTGTAGAAGTCGGACCATGAAAATTTGAGGTCAAAGTTTTTTAAATCAGCGTGGTACCGACTTGAACAAGTTATTTAAGGAAAGTTGGGCACGTCGTGCTTATCAGAAGAATATAGTTTCGTTATATTTTAAATACTAAGTATTAAAACTCGGTGACATTTACTATGTATGTCTTTGAGCCACCTTTGTATGTATATAGCCCTTACTCTGTTTTTTTTTTACACACATGTAATTCAGCAATAAATATACTTCGACTTTGAGTATCTAGTTATCTAGCTTACATTAAATTAAATAATTATTTTTTCAGTAATATTTTGATTTCGTTTTTTTTTGTGTTGTTCATTCGATCCTTGAGTCAAAATAGTGGCCTATTTTGCCTCAAGGAACGAATGTGCCAAGTTTCATACTTGTGTCAAAAAATTAAGGTGAATGCACTAACAAGTTATACTAAAATAAGACATTAATATGATTAAGATCGGTAGCCCTCCGATGCTGCCGATCTTTATTTGTTAATAAAAATTGCTGGAATTCATTGACTTATATGCAAGGACTTGATCTGAAAGAACAGATAAGTACTTATGGTATTAATGATTTTGAATTAGAATTTGTATCTCCGGACTTACTGTATGACTTGATGAACTTAATATACTTCATCCGATCCGGGAACTGAGCCCTGGAACTCGATATTCTAATGCAATAACCTTACTCCACTTTTTCACATATCCATATTTTTTTACGTAGATTAATTTCATTTATATTCAACTTTGCAATTATGTCAAAATTACCACTTGAACATGCTTTGTTTACTGAGAAGTAACTTTCATAATCTGCTAACCCATACAACCTACAATCACATACCAACGTAATAACATTTTACGAGCTTCCTTTATTGAAATACTTTGTTTAGTGCGAGCAAAATTGGCCTTTATTAGCATTGTATGTTATGTGCCAAGCGTGGTTTTACGATATCTAATGTTTGTCGCGAAAACAAAACGTTGCGGAAGTAGAAAGCAAGGAAATGTTTTTGTGTTGGCGTGTACTACTGCATAATGACTCCTCTAAGGCCCCGCTTTCATGATTTATGGCTCATAAGGGAGCTTCTTCTTTGCAAATATCTAATTATTTGATAGTAAGGCGAGCAGACAGTGATATTATCGCGTTTTTCTAGAGGCTCTAGTAATTCTCACCTATAATTATATGCTAGCGTCACGAGGGAGGCTCATTACGTTTCTTAATCTTATCTCTTGTGTTATATATAAGAAATGTAAAAAAAGTTAGGGAAATAACCTACGTTCTATGAATTATGATATTATGATTACGTTGTATAAAAGTCTCGGTATTAACTACTAGGGTATAAAAAGCAGAATAAGGTAAATATTACGTTATAATTTGTCTTCAAGCGTGTTAATAAACTAAAAAGTACCAGGTAAATATGAGTCTGCAGGATGTTACCCAAATACTACGAACTTGAAGATTCGTAGAACCTACGTTCTACGAATAAGGGCTACGTTGCCTACGTTGTAGCCTACGTTCGACAATCGAATTTTTTCAGATGTTTTGTTTCTAGTTCAGAAAAATAATCTACCAGGGTTTAATAAACAGAAGGAAGTATTGAAAACGTTTTAATTTGCCTTGAGGTGGTTTATACTTGTTTGACAACAAAATAACTGTACTGGTTCTCTTTTGAGACAGCTAGTGAAATACTGTTTATTACGAGTTTCGAATGTGTTAGCAATAATTTTAGTGACGGGAGAACTCGTTAAATTATTAGTTCATAAGATTTACGAAGTGGATAATGTAGTTCACATTAAATGGTGCCATAAAACATTGTAATGTACTTATATAGTATGTTATAATAAATAGAAAGAAGGAAAAACTTTGTATGAAATAAATATATGTTATGTTGATCACAGTTGCAAACCGTCTTACAAGTCAGATTTTCAATATATTTTGTTGCTTAAGAGGATTATATAGCGCGTACTTCTCCATACAATAAGAAAAAGCTCTTTTCTACCTCTTAATATTGCCCGATTTCGGTAATTTTTGTGTTCATGTATTGAACATATCATTGACTAGGCTTATACGTTTTATTTATTCCAGTTTTCTTGATAATTTTATAGTAAGAAGAAATTTTAAAGTTTTAAAAAAAGTAGAATATGCTTCTTCGGCAATATTAAGAGGTAGAAAAGAGCTTCTTCTTTTTGTATGGAGAAGTACGCGCTATATAATCCTCTGAAAAAGAGGTACATACGATACCAAAATTCCAGATTCCTAAGTATTGACCAAATGACAGTATTTTTTTGACCAACTGACAGTTTTTTTTTTATTTATTTAAAAATTAAATATTTTTCCTGCCCTCAATGACCCGGATTGCGATTGATCCGCTTCGACAATCACTTTTAAATCTTAATTGTCAACAAGGGTCTCCGGCCGTCCACGGGGTTTATTCTGAAGTTCAAAATTTCCCGAACGGAAACGCTAGAACCAAAAACATACCTTGTTTTCTTTTACGGTAGCTTCCCCATACACATAATTAATCCTTCGATCTGCGGCGCTGGTGCTACGGCGGAACTTCTATTCGTAAATAACCCGATATTTAGGTTTTTCATATTGTAAATAGAACGATGTTAAAGAAAAATCAAATGGCGCGAAAATAACAGGAATCGTTAAATTGGAAACATAAAAAAATAAGCGTAAATTTGAAATATATTTTAATTTGGAATGCCAAACGCCAGATATTTAAAATTAAAGTGGCTAGTTTTTAACACAACGCCATTACATTTGTAAGGAACAAATTTAATTTAAAAAAAATGTATCCGGAGAAATTGTCATCCTTTGGTTTCAATATTTGTAATTTTTCGAATAAATTACTATATGTAAAATGTTCAAGTTTTTTTTATGTCACTGCGACGGATCAAGCTCGGTTCTCATCTGATGTTAAGCGGTATACCCTTTTAATAACGGATGCATGATTGATTTGATTCCGCCATCCCCATTCTATAACCGGACATCCAGGGGTACTCAGAAGCGCCAGAAACTGTAAGGTGGCGCTTCTGAGTATCCCTGGAACGTAACAGCCGCTATATGGTAGATATTCCATTCACCCGAACAAAGCGATTTGCTTCTTCGTTCTTTATACGAACCGCCAGGGAATGGAATACCCTGCCTGAGTCTGTGTTTCCGGTTAAGTACAATATGGGGGTCTTCAAATCGCGAGTGAACAGGTATCTTCTGGGTAAGCGCGCTGCATTATCGACCGCATCATCAATTAACATCAGGTGAGATAGTGGTCAAGTGCTACCCAGTACAGTATAAAAAAAATGCATTTCATCACAAGCGACGAACTGCACTGCGCCCGTCACCCTTTCTACTTGAGGGTGGTAGCTAGCCAGAGGGGTATTCACAAAATGCCCTTCCACTCTGCATTGAATGTTAAGCCGGCGGCAGGGGTCGAACCATGGATCTGCGGCGCCACAGTCCATAGTCTTAACCGCTTGGCTATCATTGGAAATGCTGTGAAAAAAGTGTGAGTGGAAAAGTCTACAGTATAAATTAAATCCAGTATAATATATATCCCAAGTAGGTACAAGTTTGCGGCAGGAGATGTCTTCTCCATTCATGCAACAATAATAATTATTTATGAGGGGCAACCTTAGGCCGAAGCTGTGTCATACGCAAATATAACAGGCATCACCTAAATAAAAGTTTTGCTTCTCATGCTTCTAAAGTTCTTGTTTATGCCCGGTGTAAGCGGAATAAAATTGCATTTTATGCTCTAGTGCATAAAAGTCTTTTTAAGCACAAGTGCATATTTTTTTTTCTTAAATGGTCTAAGTTGTTCAGTTAATTATATAGTAAAAAAAAATGTTAGCGTCTTTAATTATGCCCATAGATCAGGGGTATTATTGAAGACCTATTATCAAATATTATATGTATGTTTTCGTTTTCGAAATAATGACAATCAGTGTAGTAAAATTTCATTTATCAGTTTATATTTTATTTAAATCTAAATGTATAACTAATAATATTAATTATAATATGATTTCCTTGTACAGATTGTTCAAAACTACTGTTAGAAAAAACAAAAGACCAAAGGGCTGGCACCAACCTCGGCCAGAGAATTAGTATTGCCATTTAACGGGGTAATGCAGCCAGCTGTGGACAGTGACCTGAGCTATCAATTTTCATCCATTACATTTTTAGGTAATAGATTACATTATTTAATTATTTTTGTGTTGCTTTTCTTTTTACATACTTATTGGAATACATCATCTCATCCTGACAATTACATAACACTACCAATTTCATTGCTTAATTTGCAGGCATTTAAGTGAAAATTTGAGTGTATAACGCGTTCATTAAACCCTTTTTAGCCTAGCCTTAAATAACAACCATATATTAATCGTCTTGGTTAAAATTACTTGTTTTATGCACTCGTTTTACAATCTACTATTTTTTAACGACACGAAAAAAAACACGGTAGGAAAAATAACTTTAACAAAACAAAGGACTTATTCAAGCTCATGGCAAAAATTTGGCTTGGAATTTATGGCTGAGTACCCTCCATAGGAATGCTTTTTTTGTAGTATACCAACTCTCTGCCGCGTTAAGGCTGGTCCCGAATTCTGTGATATTTACTAACGTAACAGTCACGGGGAGAGCAAGCTTTTATGACCCTTAATCCAATGACATTTGGTTCGTTACCTGCACTGAACTATAAATTTATATAAGAAAGCACCTTTAATAACTAGGAGCGAAGTATCTACTTCGCTCCTATAGATACTCATCACAACCAGGTCAACTATAATTTTGACAAGCGATGGTGAAGTTTTTTTTTTATAGCTGGTGAACTAGCCTTCGACCTCTTACTCACATGATGGTAAGTAATGTTGCAGTCTAAAATGTTGTTCAGGTTATATTATCAAGGACATCTGCCAGATGACACGATTAGTTGCTTAGTGACATATTTTTTACTTCAGGATGGTAGTTAGCTTCGCAAAATGATCTACCTAATCGAGATTTAATATGTATTTGACCTACCTAATCAAGACCTAATATTTATTTGATTTGGTTTGTATTTAACTTTGTTTGGCTTTATTTCAAAGAATTTTAAATACTAGTATGACATAATACATAGTGAAATAATTGAGGTAGATCCCTCGCTTGGACCTAAAAACATAACTTTATTAGTTCACCCACACTAAGGCTTAATAGTAAGCCTTAGTGTGGGTGTTTAGAAATCACACACTTTTTTACTTGGATTATGCTAGATATACTGAAAAAATATCTATGTCAAGAGGTACCTACCCAAGTAGCACAAACTAGTTGCTTAAGAGCTTTGGAGCCAATCCGATTATTCCCAAAGACGCCAAGCTCAAGCGCCAGAGCGTGCACTGCAGACCATAAGCATCCGCTTTGGAGCCAAAGGGGCACAACTTTTTGCAACCTTCATGTCCATTAGAACTTCATAATATTGGCATAAAAGTGCTACAGGAGCTCCAACTAATAATTAACACCACACTAAAGCTCTTGTGGCGCTTTTAGAATGAATGACTGGCTTAACTGATCGAATAAATCACTGATCATTCACCTTGTCTCTCGTTTATTAAAATCACATCTGTTGTTCCGGAGTCAGACATTACTGAATACAAATAAATAATAAGTGAAGTGAAGGTATTAAGTGTTTTTGATATTTTGTATTATATACAAGTGGCTAAAAACGCAGATCAGTTCATCGTGCAGATAGTTGATATTATTGGAGTATTTTTAACAGGCATCAACAATTACCTCAGAATATCGTAAAATATGTAAATATTATTATATAAATAATAATTATATCACAAACCTACACGATGTTGAAATTACATACTTGACTACATTTGTATTTACTAAGTTGCTGGTTCTATATTTAGTTATATTATACTACAAATTGTGATATACCTATAAATCTCTCAAGTAACGATAAATAATTGTCTTGTAAATATGGCGTCTATGAGAAGCAGCTTTAACTTGCAACTTCAACCCTAATACTTCCTCTCTGCGCTTCAAAGCCTTAAGTTTCACTCTTTTGAGTGTTTTAAGTAATACCTGTGCCAATAATGCAGTTCAAATCTTAACAGTCACCTTTATTTCGTACTTACTGCAGGTATCGAACCACATGAATGGTTACTTGTTTAGAGATCCGTAGCACTCGTTGAAAATCCTAAAATACGATGATCGTTTGTAGCTGCTTCTATATTTTTCGTTCTTTCAATTGTTTAACACTTACTATGTCTTACCATGTTTTCAGAATGCCTTTCAAAATAATTCAAACGTATAATGAACAACAAAATCTATATGAACTTAGCATCTGTCCATCTACTTGGGAAAAACATGGAGTGTTACACTGGCCGAACAAAAAAATTAAAAAATTATGTAAAATAGAAGATTCAACTCCACAACCAAACTGGACTAAAATAAACTGCATTGTTAAAAGGAACAATATTATGTCCTACGACATTGCTAGCGAGCAGTTGACAGAAATGTTAGATTGTTCGACAACAGAGCAAGAAGCCACAGAACCCTTACCAGCACCCTCGCCAAACCTTATTGGACCAACAAAAAACTTGAAAGTTTTAACATTATAGCCCAACAGGTATAAACTTGAAATTAATTTAAATTTCTTTAAGCGCATAATCTCGATAAATACATCACCTACTCTCCTTTTCACGCAGTTGGGTATTATTTGTATTTATTTAAGACAACTGATTCAGCTTTAGGATGCCTTCAGACGACACGCGTAGAGCACGCGCATGCGTTGAGCCCGCGCTCAACACGCGCACGCCTCGCACACGACTCGCGCACGCCTCGCGCCCGCTTATACTGATATAGCGCGGGCGCGGGGCGTGAGCGTGGCAATTTGAGATCTATTGATATGTCATAACAGTCATAAGACTCAAATTAAATATATAAAATTTCAAAGCGTGTTGAACGCGCGTGTCATCTAAACGCGCCTTTATTAGCACTTCACACCTTATCTTAATTACTTTACACATGTGCCCGAGACAAGAACAAACTCCGTGCTGCGTAATGATAGTTTGTTTACTAATCACAGATCACGTTACGATTTTTAAAACTTAAACAAAACCGTTGCTGCGAATGTAACGTTATATCTTACCTTATTTTAGTCAGTATCTATACACATTATGGCGTTTTCACACGTCTTTTGCTGAGTTTCTGTTACACACGTTCTCTGTGTTATTACTTTAAAACTTTCAAATGGTTGGCAAATGGTACGTTTTATGTAATTTTTTTTCTTTTGACTACAATGAAAATGTTTTCCTTATTTTTAGGCCTTAAATCGTGGCGCTACAGTGTCTAATCCACCAGAACAAATTCAGTCTCAGGGACCCTTATATGCTGTTGCTGTAAATGAACCTATATCTGTAGTTACTGTAAACAATGAAACTACTTCTCTTCCCGTAGTAGCTATTGACCCTTCAGATTTGGAGAAAATTACAACCAACCAAGTTGAGATCTACAAAAATCAGGAAGCAATTTTGAATGATCTGACATTACTAAAAGATGACTATAAAAAAGTATTGGAAAACCAGGAAAACATATTGATGGCCATTGCTCATATATCAGTGAAATTTGATACTTTTATAACTGGAAAATATGAACCACAAGTAACTAATTTAAATGATGCTATGAAGAAAACACCTGATAATAACCGATTTTGTTTAAAACCTATACAAAATATCGAAGAACTATCCAATTTAGAGGCAATATTAAACGACGTCAAGGTGCATGAGGACTATAAAATTAAATATAGTATTGTGTGCCAACCAGGAAAAGCTGAAAACTGCGCATATCAACAAGTTGATGTGTTTTTTTCCAGAGAATTTCTAACCAAATGTTCTTGGTCTGGTAGCGCAAGAGGTGAAGGCACAAAAGTATGTTTAAAACAGTATAAAAATGTTTTACAAATGTTTTTTGAACTGATTTACGAATGCGACCGTACCTACACTATTGCTGGCAATGAGAAGTTTTTTAAATCGGTTCTAAAAAACGCTACAAAGCGTAAAAACTCTAAATTACAAAGATCATCGACTTGCAGAAATAGTCACAAAAGACAGAAACTGAGTGAAAATGCTGTACATAATAATGAATCGTCAGAAGAAGGAACTTCCAACGAGGCTCAAAATCTTGTAAATGAAGCCAATGAAGAAAACCGAGAGAATATTCCTGAAGAAGAAAAAAATTCCCAAGAAGAAAATGCGCAAATTTTGGAGAGTGTTGCAATTGAAGTTAATGTATCTCAGGACAATCATGTGCCAGAACTTTCAGAACAACAGATCGTTTCCGGAGAAGAAACTTAAAAGACAGTTTAATAATCACCAAGGGTTTGTATTATAATTGTTACTATTAAGTACTTTATATTGTTTTAAGTAAGTGCAAAGGTTTAAATACAGAGCGTTATCGTCTTTATAACTTTCTTTTGTTAATTGTTTAAAAAAAAATTGCACTTGTATGGTTATTGAAATTTGTGAGTGATATCATTCGAGTGATTTAATTCGAGCGTTCTCACACGATGCCGCAAGTCGATGAAGGGGAAATCCTAACGATATTATCGATAATACCTATAAATAGTTCATTATTTTTCAACGATCAATACTATGGATAGTCGATAGTATTGCTGCGCATGCAATGCTCTTCTATATTATATAAATTATAGATAGTATCAATAGTGACCTTTATTTCAAAAGTATTACGGTCACTATCGATCATACAAAACTATCCATAGATAGTAGATATCAACGATCGATAGTATTTTAGTATTGTTGCTTATCACTATCGATATTATTTTTCAGCAATACTAACTGACATCACTAGTCGACAGAAATCGATGCCACATCGACCCGCGTCTCGGCCCGCAAATTGCCGCGGCGCGCGAGCGTATCCGCCTCGGTTTGCGGCTTTGTGTGTGAATGCCCTAAGAGACTTTTATTACTTTTGATAATTTTTAGTTATTTAAGACACGTGTACTCAATAACTCGACATGACACACACACCACACACGCACACACCCACTCCCAAACACCATAAACACGACGCAATTTACCACTACAACAAAAATACAATCACAAAATAAATTCAACAACACACAACAAGCACAACACAACCAAAAACACAACAAACATACAATAGCAACAACGCATAACTAGTAAGCAATGTTTTGGAGTTCTAGCAACTGGCACCACCGATTCAAATCTCATATGATGACTGTTTATTTATTTTCGCAACTACATAGTTTTAGGTAATCAAGGGCCTATTTCTCAACCGTCAGATATTTTTATCTGAAGAATAAATATGGTGGTTTGACATATTTTCTACCCAAAAGCTGTCAAATTGTCATATTTATTCGTTGGATAAAAGTTATTTGACGATTGAAAAATCTGCCCTTATAAGGTTAAATTTAGAAAGTTTAATTAACTGTAGAATAATTTAATGAGACTTCATGCAGACTTACACACTGATTGTATTGAGGTGGTACTACTAATAAGACTAAAACTTATTGCCATACGTAGATTTATATATATTGCTACTTTAAGACTTATCCTAATAGTTTGACAGGTCTGTTGGCGTAGTTGGTAGTGCGTCTGTGTGTCTGAAATGTCCGCAATATTGATTTTTATTATTAATAAACGTGTTGTTTATGTCAATTATGTAATGTAAGGGCCAATTTTCCAAAGATCTTGTTGATTTTGATCAAAATATTTGGTCTATTTCGATTCACCATGTCAAACACATTTATATTGTTTATACTGTTGTTATTATATATATATATTAGAATGTACCTTCTTAAATTATATTAATAATGTCAAATGGGGCCAATTTGCCAATAAAACATGTTGATTTTGTCTCAAATATTTTTTATTTCAATTCACTAATACAATTACACAAAAGGCTTGCTTGATTATGTAGTAAAGGAACAAAATATAAATCCGATTCATATCGTGTGACCACAAGTTTACATTTAACATCACACGGCGAACACACGTACTCTGAATTTAAAACTGATTTATAGTTGCTTTTGAAAATATTTAGATAAGAGGAGAATATTGGAAGGTCAAAAGCATTCACTAAATTATCAAATTTCTTACAACTAATATATATTTGATTTTTTTCAACTTTGATACATATCACCTCCATTACTTCTTTTTTAATAGTTAAAAAATATTTATCTGCCCTTTGATTAGATAAAATAAAATCATTGAAATGTAAAACTGAATTCTTTGTGCTTTTTTTTACATACGGGTAATTAGAACGTGTCTGGTCAATAAATTGTTCATTATCCAAAATTTCGTACTCTTTAAGTCTTTTAGCAATTTAAGATAGTGGTTTATTACCTTGTCTTAACAAATTTTTTATTAGATATAATTTATTTTCAAATGTATATGCATTGTATGTTTGTAACGTTCCGAAACGTCGAACTTCAGCAACAACATGAGTTAAGTTGTGAACGTTGCTAGTTACATATTCAATACCGTAAAAATCCTTATAATGTTTCGTAAAGTATTCCAAAATTTCCTCTGCCAAAGGTAGCAATGGAATGTATTCCTCAGTAGAACATATAGTTATTGCACAAAATAATGTGAGAAAATGTTGCAAAGCATCTTTCTTTAATACTTTTTGTAATATCGCCACACCTAAATAATGAAAAAAGGTTCTAAACTCTGATCCTTTCCAATGACTTCAACTGTCCAAACCTCGAACAGCTCTATGGATCTCAGTTGGAGTTTTGCAAGAGTTTAAGAAAATATTGACTGCGTGGATATCACTCGAACACCATTTAGTAACCTTTTTTTTGAAATTGCCATCTCGCCATCCTACGAGCAATCTTTTTACTACACCCAGGTCAATCAAATGCAGCGAATCGGAAACAGGAAATGCTTCTATCATGTCGATCGGTAGTTTTAATAAAGGTGAGTCGAATTTGTGATGGTTTCCATACTTCTTTTCTCTAAAATCCTTGTCATTCCGTAGTGGACAGTTGGTGTCAGGAAATATCATAGTGTGCGAATCATGCGAATATTCTCCCACAACTGTACACTTAAGGCAACCATGTTTTCCATTGTAATTACACACACCTGAAAAAAAAACATACAAGAGAGACTAGATCCGAAAAACTGTAAACACTAGTAAATAATGACATAAACTTGAATAAACACGGCCGTTACAACAAAATCCCATAATCATTAGACTAACGAAAGAATAGTAATAAAGAATAACGAAATCTTCTCTCTAATTGCTAATAATACATTATAGTTCTATTAATAAATCAATGCTAGAGTTCGTGAGCGAGATCTCAAGCGGTTCCTTCAGAAATATGTTCAGTGTGCTTAGGAAGCGAACATACTTAATTTCCTGATGTCTAGCTAAGCGCTCTACACCCCCTCTGGGCCATTTATTTATCGAAGTATTATGGCAGATAACAAGTAGATACAGGTGTACACATACCTTTTATCATAGCTCTAGCAGGAGAATCGCATACAAAGCATCTCAATGACACTGAAATTTTTCTATTTCGTATGTTAATGCCATCGTGAAGCATACTGCCCATTTCTTCAATAAAAACTTTTAAATATTCATGAAAATCTTTTGGTTTAGCTGAAACTAGATAAATTCCACAAATAATAGGACTTAAGTGAGGCATTTCAAAAATACTGCACAATATAGGCCAAAATTGTTGTTTGGAGCTTTTGTAAATAGGTACTCCATCTATGTTTACTAAAATCGATATTTTTTCCAGTATATCTTTAGAATTTTCAAAACTTTTTATAATACTATTTTTCAAATTATTGTGCCAGTATTCACCAGGATCGACGAAGTTTATTGTAATTTCTCTTGGTGTTCCAAGTATTGAGCGTGGATCTTTAGGCACAGCGTTAGGAGTAATTTGGTTTAAAATTTGAAATAAGTCTTTTAAAGCTACATGACTACATTTGTGTTTGAGCGCCCAAATCCGTATTTGCTCGCGATAGCTGCATTTTCTATCACATTCGACATACTCTAGTTTAGATTCAGTATCGCTTTCCGAGTCCACGTGATTGCATCTAGAAGAAAGAAACAAGAAATTTATTTTACTTTATTTTTATAATATGCCACACCAAGCTATAACTTACTTTTCCTCTGTAACTGTTCTGCTATCACTTATTGAGAAAACAAAATCTACGGGACCCTCGCTTGTGTTTGTTGAACTCGAACTTGGCGCATTATTTTTGTTTGTTTCCAATGAATCCCTTAAAGAACAAATTAAATGAATAGATATTTATAAATGAAAGTTAAATTACTCTTACGTTATTGAGTTTAACAAAACTTACGTGTTATTTAATATTTCCATTACAGTATTCTCACACACAGTTGTCTTTTTTAATTTCTGCATATTCTGATAAACTCTCCGTACTTTCTTGCGATATCCACCAGTCCTTTGTTTGAACTTCCATGCTTTCACATCCATATTTCTTTTAAACTGGCTCTAATATTTTATAAAATGTTGTATTTTTCCAATAAAAATAGCAGAATGTAACCAAATGAAAAGGCAATATCAATTACGCTCCTGCTTCTATTGTGAAGCCTTAATGTCGCTATTAGTAAAACAGTCGATCGAATTGCAACTTAAGTCTGCGCAAAAGTACAAATCATTTCTGCAATGAAACTTTCAGTGGTAGAACAGTGATAAATATATCTTTTATACAGTTCCGTTAAAAAGTCTGCAATTAAAGTCTTTGTGCAATTCTGAAGCGTACAGCTGCGGCAATGGCGGCTTTTTAGCAGCTTTAAGCTTTAACGTACGTGTTTTAATTCTCTTTTAAAGCTATAGACGGCAAATGGGTTATAACATGCACTCTTATAAAGCCTAGAGTGGCATTTGGTTCACTTCCTGCTACCCCTAGTGATATTTACAGCTATGAGCAGTTACTAAAGCAATAGTAGAACTTAAAACCACTTTCTGAACTCCTAAAGCGCTACTGTACGGCTAAAAGTTGCAAAATAGGCTGCTATTTCCACTAGTGTGCTAGTTGGGTACCTCTTAAGGTAAAGGTCATGTATATAGCAAAAAATTCAAAGTTTCAAGTTTTTGCGCTTGCAGCTTTTAGCTATTTTGCTTTAGTTTACAATTACCCTTACTAACCAATGTAATCAATTCAGTATATTAGACATAACAACTATTTTCTCAGAATAGACGAACTAGCAACAAAACCAATGTTGATTTTCCCGAAATAGAAATAAGCATCTGCCTTAAATAGTATATATTAAAAGTGTATAAAACCTGAGAGATTTCTCCAGCAGGATCAAAACCAAGTGCAAAAATGCAGTCCCTAGTTCACTAGACTAGTCGAGGCTATAAGATAATGTAATTTTAAACTAGGAATACATACTACTATATTCAAACACAAGATGGCGTTGTTTCCTATATGCGACAGACTAACATGAGTTATTTACGAGACGGGACCCTGTGGCCGGCCCAAACGGTCTCGTGACGTCATGAAAAATGATATAGGAAACGGTCACGCCACACCGAATGTAACGAATGGGAATTCTTATGGTGGAATCCTTCTGTTGTCACATTTTTGACCATTCTAAGTATATTATCCATAGTGATGGCATTGTCTCACCATTTAATAGTTATTTTTATGGTATATATATGCTAACCTTTGATTGCAATCCTATGGTAAGTGATAATGTAGGAGAAAATAGTCCGGCTATCTAGTAATCAAGGAACCGTAAACAATTTTTATTTTCTAACACTTTTTAATCCTTTTCCTTGAAGTTTGCTTTAATGTCATTATTGACCTGTTGTCTATACATATGCAAAATTAAAGCTTCCTAAGTCGATTAGTTTACAAATAGATACAAGATTGTTATTATGTAACGTAATATCTGTGTGTCTAGTCAAAAAGGACATAATTCAATATATGCCTTTTTGTTTTTATTGCGCTATTGTAATTTACATGTTGTGTTACGTAAAATATCAAAGGGACGTAACTCTGTGTGAACCCTAACCTACTTGTTCTACGACATCAAAGGCATAATTTGACTGATGCAAAAGGCATATACGAGCATAGTTGTGAAGTATTTTTTAGTTCAAACGACACTGACAGTAATTTTGAATTCACCATATGGTGAATTCAAAATTACTGTCAGTTGTAGTGGCATAATTCCAGATAAGTTAACTACAAAGATAACAAACAATACTTGTTGATCCAATGCATTCTTAAGATAAATGCGAATAAATGCAATACAACTCTTTCTAAAGAACATGCATGCAAAATTTAAAAGAGTTTGAACTCGTCGTGATATTTGGTATTTAAAATATGGTGAAACTACGTTTGTATAAGAAACAGCTACGAAGATTTTAGTAAATAATACGGGATAACTCACGTGAATCAGTCAGATAGCTCCGATAATGGTCAGATCTGACTATAGTCGGAGCTATCTGACTGATCAAACCTATCTTTTACGGCGTAGTTTTCACTCATTTTAGTAAATAATACGTGATAACTCACGTGAATCAGTCAGATATCTCCGATTATAGTTAGATCTGACTATAGGCGGAGCTATCTGACAGATTATACCTGTCTTTTACAGCGTGGTTTTCACTAATTTTTAGTAAATAATACGGGATAACTCACGTGAATCAGTCAGATAGCTCCGATTATAGTCAGATCTGACTATATAGTCGGAGCTATCTGATTGATTAAACCTGTCTTTTACAGCGTGGTTTTCACTAATTTTAGTAAATAATACGGGATAACTCACGTGAATCAGTCAGATAGCTCCGATTATAGTCAGATCTGACTATATAGTCGGAGCTATCTGATTGATTAAACCTGTCTTTTACAGCGTGGTTTTCACTAATTTTAGTAAATAATACGGGATAACTCACGTGAATCAGCCAGATAGCTCCGATTATAGTCAGATGTGACTATAGTCGGAGCTATCTGACTGATTCACGTAAGTAATCCCACGTCATTTGTCGAGTGAAAACCACGTTAGTTTTTATAATAAAAAAGGTACGAAGATACTAACGGTAACTAAAATGTTCGGATATGGGACGTTAGATTTTATTTGTCACGGCCATAGTGTGGCATAACCATTACTTATTTCATTTTTCACTACGTATTTTTAACGTTTGGGCCAGCTAAAGGTTACCCCGGCGTAATTCGTGACCAGTTTATCGTAAATGAGGCCCAACCTGTTGAACTTAACACTAAAAAGGTTGTTATAATAAAATTTATTGAGTAAATTAAGCGATGGAATAAAAATAATTATAGTAGTTTGGAACAAATTGAACAATGGAACGGTTTTTCATGAGTTTCATGAAATGGTGCAAAATTTATTATTAAAAGGTTGCTTTCTTAACATGGGTCCATTTTATTGGGTACGGAATAGTGTCAGATATTTTTTCTGAAAACGTGAAATTAAAATCTCGCCATGTGCTAGTCAAGTCTTGCTCTATTAGAAGACCGCATAGCAACAACATATGAATAAAAATATTATATTGTTTACCAAGGGAACAAATAACCATTTTAAAGGTGAGAGTGTTTCTTTTTTTTTTTCCGGAGCGGAACGAAGGATTCAAAGTTACTCGAGCTTAAAATAGTCGTTGGCTCTGAGGTGGACACTCTACTTTTTATCACCCTCTATGATATATTTTTTTAGAGTTTATTTATTTAGATAAAATTATGAGAAGTAAGGCATAGCGTAGAAATAGTTAGAAGCTTATGTTAATATTTGAACAATTATAAAAATGCATCGTAATAATTCTACCACTACCATCTGTTGCAGTTGTCGATTTATTTACAGCTTGATAATTAGAAATAATCTCAGAAAACGGCGTCTCAGGATGTAGTTTTAAAGAAACTATATTATTTTTTAGGCTATAAAAATAAATATTTATATTTGTTTGTGTGTGTTTGATATAAAAATATTTCATTAAAAAAACTTTTAAAAATAAACAAAAAATACCACCTGTAACTTGTTCATACAATGTTTCTGATTGATCTCTTTGGAGATTGGAACTTTTACTAAAAATATCCACATTCTAAATTCAAATCACTTTGTGTCCTGTAGGGATTAAAAAGCTATTGTAGTACGCAGAATAAACTAGCTTCTTTCATATAGATATGACAAAAAAATATTTTTGGTTTTGATTACAGCTCAAAACTTCAATTATATAACAGCATTTTCAGTATTTTAGGTATCCTGGTTGAGAACCAGGGCTGATCTTCCTATAGATCCATTGTGTGACGTCACTGAAACATAATATGCCTACTGCTTTGATTGAGACCGTGTTCGCAAATACATCTAAAAAATCTATATAATACAACAGAACATAATACTAGAAAGTTCGCACACAAATGCGCAGATGCAGAAGTATTAAAACATTAAGGTAGATATTTAATATTAGCTAGGTTAATGTTGGCAATAGCTGTAAAGCTATTGCTATATATTATATGACGTATACAATATTTTCTACCATCAATGTTTAATACAAGATTGAACTAATAATGAAATAAATATATAAAATGAATAATAATGGCTCATATAGCGTTCGTATCATGCCTTAAGGTTTCCTAAATAGGGCTCTTTGGTTATGAAATCCAAAAAAAAAAACGGTGCTTATTCGTAAAAGTGGAGCAAGTGCAATAACTGGACGAGTTAAACATACAAACAAACGAGACATTGTTACCAGATGGCAGGTCTCTGTAGCAAGAGTCCGTCGTTGTGGTCACTGCAGTGCCGAAGCAGTAGTGTGCTAATACTACTGAGTGCGTGAAAGGCACAGTAAGAAGTGAAACAATTATTTTTTTAGGTTATCCTTTGACCATTATCTCACCTGATGGTAATTGATGATGTGGTCGAGGATGTTGTTCAGGCTAACCTAGAGTTACTGGCGCTCAAGGATAGCTGCCGGAACACACCGTTAGGTGCTTGGCGACAGATTTTCAACTTGAGGGTGGTAGCTAGCCAGGCGGGCATTCGCAAAGTGCCCTACCACCATGCTGTAACGACTGCTATCCTAAGACAATAACCGGGACCGACGGCTTAATGTGCCCTCCGAAGCACGGAAGCGCTTAGTAGTAATGTCACCAGTGGTCACCCATCCAAGTCATGACCGCGGCGGACGTTGCTTAACTTTGCTGATCGATTCATAATGGGTAAGCAAACTTGGCTACGAGCGCTTCAAACTACTTGGTGAATGAGACATATAACTCTCAGAGTGACGAGCGCAGTGCTATATCAACTATGAGGAGAAAGGAAACACTTCAACTGTAACTAACAGGCTTACAGTTAAGCGGATGATTTTCCGTTTCGTTATTTCTTAAACTGGCAAACCAGAAGCATAGATTAGGTTCAAATTACGTGCACAATTTTATCGAATTTGAACACTAACAGCCTTATAAAAAACCCGCTAAACACTGAGTAACAAGTTAGAAGCTAATCACTCAATAAATCCCTCATCAGTGCACATATATATCTTACTTATAAACGTTAAGTAAGACGTAAGTACTTCGTTAATCAGTCGCTAATGAACGATTATTAAAGTTGTGTTTGATTGTGATCTAACGCCGTTGGTATTATTTTCCCCTTGGCAAAAGACGACAGTTACATTATGGTGCTCCTCTTGCAAGTTCTGTAAGATTGTTTTATACAAAGTCCAACAGTAACCAAATGGGCCCGACTAATGTAATACGGTTCAAGAGAAGAAGTAGTTCAAACCAATATAATAAACGAGATTTGCAACAAATTAATATTAGCGCGTTTCGTAAAACATCATATTCAGGTTCAGTAGCCATCCTCAACTTGATAATGGTTCAAAACAAGTGCAGAAACAAAAGTGCGCGCACAAACAATCAAACTAAGAACGAAACTCAATCACAACACGACCACGTGCCAGGCAACTGACTGGATCAGCTGTTTCACATCCGCCATCTTGTCAAATAAATCGCTATTCAATAATGCCATCTAACAATGCCATAGAATATATAATAATACTACGAATTAACTTTACAGCTACCGTATGCAATTAATAGTGGGTAATTAATAATAAATTAGAGCCTGAGATCGAAGATCGGAGGAACCTAAATGGAGTAGAGATTGTAATAACAGCGCCCACGAGTTTCATACGACGTTTTTCAACACACTTACGAGGAACGAATACAAAAATTTCGATACGAAAATATTTTCTCGATCTTTTTGATAGCAAAATTAATCTGATTAAAAAGGTATAAACCTTCTTTAATTAAATTTTCTACTGTTCTACTTCAGTAGATAAAAACTCTTTGGTTTGTTTTATATGAAAAACGAACTACAATCTCTTTGGTAAGAAGTGTGCAAACGTTGTTTTTTTTTCTATTTAAAAGACTATAGTGCTGTAGGGTAAACAAAAAGCACGAGGGCGTAATAGACTATATTATGACACTTAAATCGGTGCATTTAAAAGCCCGTTACGAGCGAGTGTGTTGAAAAGTTATTTAACGGTTATAAGTAAAGTTTTTCTAATTAAACTACTAATATGACGAAGCAACGTTTGTATGGAAAACGTTATCACTTGCTATATATACACTTATATACATAACTTATGTACATAAAACATAGTAAACCTGTGTAAAATTTTCTTCAAGACTTTGGATAAGATCGTGCATGTCGCCGTCACCAGGATTTGGGGAAACCTTTACAATGGTGATAATTTTTCTGACCGGCGGTATGCCTTTATGAAACAAAATACTACGAACTATATACAACACTACAGCTACTATAAAACAAGCATTTAGACAACCTTTAAGTCATAGCAGACTCATAGGCATTTCAAATGCTTCAGCCCTGTACCAGTTGGCAGCCTGCCCAGCATGCTGGCAGCATTGTCCCGTTGAATTGCAATGCTTATTCGTTGAGCCAAATATGTGCCAGCATTTTGATCAGGCGTCGCATCGACCAAGCGCTCAGATATGGTGATAATTAGATATTATCAAATTAAAATTATTCTTAATGCAAATATTTTTACCGGTGGTTTGCCTTGATAAACAAAATACTACGAACAATACACAACACTATAGCTACTACAATAAAAGCATTTAGACAACTTATAAGTCATAGCAGACTCATAGGCAGTCCAAATGCTGCAGCCTACTACCAGTTGTCAGCGTGCCCAGCATGCTGGCAGCATTGCATCGTTGAATTGCAATGCTTACTCGTTGAGCCAAATAGGTGCCAGCATTTTGATCACGCGTCGATCGACCAAGCGCTTCGATAACGTTTGGAGAATACGATGAACTGCCGGTCCCAACGGACCCAACATCTCTACACCAAGGTATATCTCAATTTCAATTTGCTTAAAAAAATTATATGTCTATTTTGCTAAATGTCTTCATTACAAAACGTTCAGATGAGACAGACAGACAGAACAGCCAACCTTATTAATAAAAATAAAGCATTGATCTTCATAATAAGCATGGTCGTAGATGACAGATATTGAAAGTTGATAGGGCATTTTGTGTGCCTGGATATCTTTGGGTTTACAGTCTGTCACCAAGCATCTTACTTTGGACAAGCAGTTTCCTCGAAAGCTAGTTTTTATTATGGGTCTAGGTAAGTGGGATCGTCTACCACGTTTCAGTAACAATCCAAGGTTTTAAAACGACACGGCATAAAGTTTGCCTGCATATGGGCCTAAATATATGCTTGTTGATATTTTGTTTACTATGCACCTTGTGTCCGCCCTTTCGGAAGTATATATATGATCATCATTAGCCAGAGCATCCACCTTGGGGAGCTGGGGACTGCAGTGTAAGATAGTGGTTCTTTAAAAGGTGCTGCTGCCTCTCTTCTGTTATTTTTCCCTTCAGTGCCTCTTAAAACTCCCACAGATAGAGATAGGGAGTTGCAATTGTAATCCGGCACCCCAACAGGTATATATATTATATATACGATTTAAAATCTTATATATTATTAGTTTAATTCAAAGAATTTAACAGCATGTTTCATAGTTATAATCCCATCGTGAAATGTTTCTGGCACTGAGTACGTACCGGACTGTGCACGAATCAACAACAATCGCACAGAAGACAAATTTACGACTACCTTCAATATTCCTTATACACATTATTGATACCTGACGACATATATGTTTACCGCGTATATTATATAATATGTATTTCTCTGTAAGTGAATTATAAATTCTTTTGAGAAATAAATGATTTAAACCGTATACGGGGATCGTAATGTACGCATAATTATAATTATTTTAGTTTTCCACTACTTCATCACATATGGACAGATCAAACAGGCTAGGTATATGTTAGTTTAATAATAACAAAACATTACAGAAGCTGAATAAGCAATAAGAAACTCGCACACAACTAAAAACTACATACGAAAATAATGGAAGCGTAGAAAGATATGAGAAACAAAACTTGTAAATAATATTCGTTTCCAAAACTCCTTAGCAAAGCACAACTTACTGTTCTGATGCTATATTACTTATCGACTGTTTGAAAAAGAAACCAACATGGCCATTCACAAACTTAAAAGGCGCAAATATAATTAAGAAAAAACCTATACATGAATAAACATATTTAAAATTTGAGCTTAAGAATAAATACAATATATATTTTACTCCTCACGTACATTCTTATTGTTTAACCATAACGTACTTCATTAAAAAATGCCTCCCCCATTAGAGGGGAGTTTGTTATAATCCCCACGCTTAACTGACGTCAAGTCTGAGATGGTAGTTCTTCAGAAGATTCTAAATCCCAGAGAGGGCACAAAAACTACCTAGGTAAGTTTTTGTCCCTTCTCTCCCATCAATACAAAGAACATAATGATATGATTTTCAAAATTATTTTTTAATAAAAAAAATATTTTATGGTGACAATATATTCAATGCAATAATAACCGAGTGATAATAGCTATATAATGCTATGCTGTAGATCCACGGTTCAATCCCGCCGGAATCCGTTTCACCGCATGTTGGAAGGGCATTTTACGAATGCTTGCCTGGCTACCTATCACCCTCTTTTTTTCCATCCTTTTGAAACTGATCAATTTTTTAGTAATCAGTACTAATATTATAAATGCAAAAGTAACTCTGTATGTCTGTCTGTAACGCTTTCACGCCAAAACTACTAGAGCGATTTGAATGAAATTTGGTATGGAAATAGTTTGAGACCCGGGAAAAAACAAAGGGTAGTTTTTATCCAACTGCGCAAAAAGAGGTTAATGTTTTTGCGCGATAACCGACATACGCACGGGCGGAGCCGCGCCCGGAAAGCTAGTATTATAAATGCGAAAGTAACTCTGTCTGTCTGTTACGCTTTCACGCCATAACTACTGGACCGATTTGAATGAAATTTGGTATGGAAACAGTTTGAGACCCGGGAAAAAACATAGGATAGTTTTTATTCAACTGCGCAAAGAGAGGTTAATGTTTTTGTGCGATAACTGACAACGCGCGGGCGGAGCCGCGCCCGTAAAGCTAGTAGGGCATAATTATGTGATCACATTGTTGTTTCTGGTACTACTTCCATACGATATTTTATAAATGCATTTCTAATTTGATCCACGCTATTTACCCGGCACATCAATCTTCTCATAACAATATTAGCTACAAATATTTTCCGTTACACAAAAAGTGTTTCGATAAAAGTAGTAGCTTTCTCAAAAAGGATAACGAAAACTTCGGTTATCACAGAAATGATCGATCTCATCGCACAACTTTACTAAGTTAGATCAAATTTGGTAACTTAGTACGTGACTCAAGTAAGTATTATACAAAGAATTTCTGCATTGATTCGTATAATATCACAGGTTTCAATCTATCCCTTTTAAAGCAGTATAACTCTTTGTGCGAGTAGCGCAGGTATGCGAGCAGTACTTATCAATAAGTGCTGCTCGCATACCTGCGCTATGAAGGCTGGTTTGAAGGGTATCGATACCGGTGAAATTAAGGGACATGAGACTTAAAAACTTTATTACAAAATCAGCTGTACCTGCGACTTCGTTCGCGATTGACCTACCTGCAGAATAATTATTCACGTTTCAGCACTGTTTATCGCACAACGCTGTGGTCTGTGGTGAAGCACTCTTAGTAAAACATAGCTCAGAAAGGAGTTCTTTACTTTGGATTTGAAAAGTCCCGGGTTGTATTTACCAGAAGACAGTATTCATGTTAAGTAACTCAGATAGTTCCTTCGCGGTTCGCACAATATATGTAGACGCAAAGTACTTCTTTTCTGATTTCGGGATAAAAAGTATCCCATGGACTTCTTCGTAGTATGGACTCAAATAGTGGTAAGTTTAATATAAATCCATTCAGTAGTTTTGAAGTGATGCGCGGCCGGGATACAGACAGAGAGACAGACAAAAATTTAAAAAATACAATTTTGGCATCAGTATCAGCTACAGAGTTTTTTTGAAGCGCTCGTAGCCAAGTTTGTTTAGCCATTCTGAATCGATCAGCAAAGTTAAGCAACGTCCGCCGCGGTCATGACTTGGATGGGTGACCGCTGGTTGGGCATTACTACTGAGCGCTTCCGTGCTTCGGAGGGCACGTTAAGCCGTCGGTCCCGGTTGTTGTCTTAGGATAGCAGTCGTTACAGCATGGTGGTAGGGCACTTTGCAAATGCCCGCCTGGCTAGCTACCACCCTCAAGTTGAAAATCTGTCGCCAAGCACCTAACGGTGTGTTCCGGCAGCTGTCCTTGAGAGCCAGTAACTCTAGGTTAGTCTGATCAACATCCTCGACCACATCATCACTTACCATCAGGTGAGATAGTGGTCAAAGGCTAACCTATCAAGCATAAAAAAAAAAAAAAATAAAAAAAAAAAAATAAAAAAAAAAAAAAAGAGTGCTGTCAAAAATTATTTTCAAAATATCTGCAATGTACAGAATTGGACCTGTTACAGTTTTATTATAAGTTTAAAGATTAAAAATTCACGAGAGGAAAAATATAAGTCATGTACGGGATTCGTCATGTAATCCGCAGGGCATGCGTTATTACAAAAACAAAAAATATTAAAATTATAGGGTTGCGTCTCAACAAGTTTAAAGCTAATTGCAAAATAAGTCTAGTTTATTTTCCATTAACACCACGGTTACATACACCTTACGTACAAATTGTTCCCAAATAAGCCCTTTTAGCATATTTAGATACTTTAAAATCATTTTACTGTGTTCATTTATCAAAATGTGTATGTTTAGCAAAGATTTAACGTATACACATTATTCTTAGCATAAACCAGGGTTTTAGTATATTTTAATTTTTTTATATATATTTTAAGCTAACCTCTGACCAATTACTTACCTGATGGTAAGTGATGATTCGGTCGAAGATGTTGTTCAGGTTGACCATGGATTACTGGGTCTCAAGAATAGCCCGAACGCACCATTAGGCGCTGGGCTTTGAGTTTTTCTACTACAGGGGGGTAGTTAGCCAGGATGGCATTCGCAAAATCCCCTACCAATTACCTAAAATAACTGCTAACCTAAGACATAACGGGGACCGATGGCTTAACGTCGTGTCCTCCGAAGCAAGTGCTTGCTCAGTTGTTATGCCACTAGTAGGCACCTATCCAAGTCATGACCGCAGCAGACGTTGCTTAAAGTAGTTGACCGGTTAAGAACCACTAAGCACCACTTTTCGCTACACATGTTTTGGTCCCTAAGTGATAGGAGGTTATCCTAATACCATCTTCAGCCAAGCTCTGAACGACAGAAGAAAATTTCTTTGCCAATAAAACCTCCATACTGGGGATTGAATGACGAACTTCGGGCTTCAAAATTTCCAAGTGATATTACGCCATTAGACCAATGAAGCACTTCGTATCTGTTTAATTAAAATAACCTTTGATTACTGATCTTTCTATATAATATTACCTTTTTTATATTATAATATAAAAAAAGGTAATATTATATAGAAAGATAGTGTAATATAGAATGATAATATTGATGAAATACAATATTTTTCTATGCACGGAGACCCGTTTTCGAGATTTACGATAAAACAGCGATTGTAATAGGAACAAGGCCTGATTAGTAACATAATGCTTTTCGTCTTATTTATTAAGCTTCACTCCTCGGGATACCCGGTTTCGGAAACCTGAGTGATCGGGTAATATGAGACCAATTTAAAGTTAGAACTAAGTCACGACGGAGATTTATGTTTGGTACAAAGTTTTAGTGTCAAAGGTTTCAACAGGGGTTATAGACGATGCGGTTGTAAAATGTGGCATTTGTTTTTAATGTAGGTAGAAATCTCTCAGTTTATGAAAATCAAATAAAAAATTACGTGGCGTTTATGTTGACGTAAGGTCGGCCTAGCAGAAAAATATGGCGGGATTGTCACAAGATATATTTATTCTATTACATGTGTTTTTTTCGCAAATATAAATTTACTGATTTCAATACAAATACTTTCTATATATTTGTTATTATTCATTGGTTCTAGTTAACTTCTGTGACTTTTAGAATGTCAACCATTGTAAAGCGTTTCTTTGAAATCTTGATGTCTTAGACTCGATGTCAGAGAATGACAGTTATTAGGTTTTATTTAAACTTTTATTAGCAGTCCGGAATCTGCGACTGTGTGTAAATGATGGCAATAGAATTGAAAATGTATAATAATATGGTGGTATGGCTATAATATAGCTGGCAAACATGAGGAAAAAATATGACTGAAACAAAAACATATGTAAATTTTTGAGCCGGGACAGTAGGAGCAGGTACCATACCCCTTTTGGTTACAGAAAAACGATTTTAGTAGACTATCCATATTTTTTAAGATATTTCGAACTGCATCAAATCAAATCAAATCAAATAATTTATTTGAAAAAAATACAATAATTAATCTACATTTTGAGTTCTAATGTAAAATGCGTTGTTTCTGTATTCTGCCTGCAAGCAGACGTGCAAATATTTAAGGCTAATGCTAATACACAAAAATAATAACAATATAATCAAATTAATAAATATTTCACTAAAATTCCATAAATTCTTTAATACTTTAAAAACAATTTTCCAATAACCATTGACTTAGCTTATTCCTATAAACATGACCTTCTAGCAGTTTTATTTCGTCAGGTAATTTATTATACACAGTAATGCACATAGGTATTGTAAACATTTATCTTTTATGTATCTTTATGGCAGCGTGGTTGATATATTAAGTTTTTAAAACGATTACGTCTTTTACACTTTACCTTTTCTATAGATTTTGGATAAAATCTATAATTTTACATTCAGCAAGAAAATTTACATATTACACACAAACTTTTTTTCATGCCAATCTATCCTGTTTTTGATAAAGATGAAAAGTCTACCTAGGTTTGAGTACCAGAAATATCAGAAATTGCGACTTAACGAAACTTTTCGTTAATATAGGTATGTGTTTATAGTTATACGTATTTAACGGAACTTAATCACAATAAAAACATGACATGATCATGATCATGTCAAGGTGCAAAATATTATGAACGTCGACATCTCAACCGAGCTGCATTAGTCGTGGTCACGTGGACTGAAGAGCCGAAGAAGAGTTTCAGTTAGGTGCATTCTGAAATCCAGTGCTAAGGCAATGCTTCAAACACGTTTTACCTTCGTTAATTAATTATAGAATGTTGTCAGTGTTGTGTATCGAGACGATACATTTCTAGATCAAACGCGGGTAGTTAAAGAAAATACCCGCCTTTCAAGAAGTTGACATCCGACTTTTCATTCTGCTCTTGACCACGACCAATGCAACTTGGTCGAAACGTAGAGGTAAATAATAATACATGTTTTTAAGTCGATGAAGTTCCTTTAAATACCATTACTAATACCTTTTAGGTACTAATCCTCCTAAATAGGCTAATCATTACTGTATCCAATTCAGTCCCTCAACTGTTTTTAACATGAACTACAAGCATATGTATAATATTAAAATATCTGTTTCCTACAAACAGAGGGCTCTGTCACCTATAACAGTTTAAATACTTGCTCAGGCGACACAGTCTCTTATATATGTCCAATAATCAAAAATAGCTTAATAAGTTTTGGCAAAAATCTATTATTTTCAATTCGCGAAAGTTTAAAGTTACTAACATATATAGTATATGAAATTTATGCGTTTTAAATTAACTTCTCGGCTAGCTTTACATTCATATAAAAAGTTTAATATTGCAAATTAGGTTTCACAAGACACAAACATGTAACTTTTTTTATGTTATGAGTTGATGAGTAGCCTCTCGCCTTCTAAATATTTATGAAGCAATCTAAAAGTTTTAGAGCTTACATTTCGTCAAGAAATTTGTTACAGGCCTCATATAAATTGAGAATAAGTAGACTACTGTAAATTTTTACGTAAACAATTTTTGACACGTACTTGTCAGCGTGACCTTTGATGACCTTTCCAGTCACGAAGCTTCGTACCTCTATATATTTTTGAATGTAGTTGCCACTACTACGGCCTTCCCAAGCGTTAGGAGTTATACGGAAATACTAAATGTATTAAACATATTCATAGAGATAAAAGTATTTATACTGACTTTGCCTAGTCACATGCCTCAAACGTAAGGGGAGGCTTTCTGCTAACGCCAGTTATATTTTAAAGAGTCTTGCCGAGGAAGTCGGTTCGAATGTGACAAATTGTGAAGTAGTGAATAAGTAGGAAGTGAAACAGTAAATGTTTATGTGTAATGTCTTAAAGTTCGGTACGTACAGAGTTATGGTATAGCTATTTTTGTAACAAATTTTTAATACATAAACTTTTTTGCAAAAAAAACGGGCACTTTAGATTTTTTTCTCTACTTCAATGAAGAAGAACAAGAAATAGGTTTTGTTAATTTGACAATGTATTGGCATGTTTTTTGAAACATCCTGGCATGATTCTTTACGTTCCAAATTTAAAATTTGAAATTATTAAAAGAAAAATAATGATTATTGTGGATTATTCTAAAATTGCTTTATTAATGGCGTGAATTACTGAAACGATTTTTAATTGATTACGATATTTTAAAACTTTTCGGATATTTTCTGCAAATTAAACAATTTAATCTTTTTGATATGAGTGATAAAGCGATAAGGGCCGGTAAAATTATAGCCCTACTTGAAGAAGGTTGTTCGCAAACTTACGTGTCTCAGCGGCTAAATGTGAGTCGTTCAAACTGTCCAGAAGACTTGGCAACGGTATCAAGAGACTGGTTCGGTTCATGTAGACACACTATAACTTGATTAAATTGTAGAGTGATATTTCTTTTATTTTTCAAGAGTAGAAAAGTAAATTTTAATTTCCTCCAGCATATCTTTATGTATAAAAATTACGTGTCACTTTGTTTGTCCGCGATGGACTCCTACACTCTCTCTTCTCAGTCGGGCACTCTTGACAGAGTGGTCGTGGTTGATAAGATGGTGGATAAGACTCCTAAACTACAGAACCAATTTTAAATTTGATTTGCCCACCGTGTGCAAACTGATCCAAATTAAAAGATAGGATAGCTTACATCTCAATTCATAGTCGCAATATTATTTTATTGCATAATATTTGTCTATTAGTTGACAGTCACAATTACCTGTTAGCTTCAAACGATTCTAGCAGATGGCGATATCTGTTGACTGGATATAGTAAGTACTCTACAGATGGCGCTATGTTAAAAATACAAACGCTTCATATATTTACAATTGAATAGCATTACCACCACGTAATATTGAAATTAAACAACTCTGTAATATAGCATTTGTTACAAACTTGAATTCCCCTTGAATACATAGTTCACTTAAATGTAATATATTAAGAACCTTAGCTACAGCAACGCGTGGCCTGGTCTGCTAGTTATAATAATATATTTTATTCACATCTGTAAAGCACACTGTTTCTAAAAACATGTTCAAAATTTGTCTTCTGACGACTCACTTTGCTTTAATAGTGATATTTTTTTATTATATTTAAATAATAAAAAAAGCCCTAGCTCACTATTTTCTCAAGAAAAAACTGAGCATCATCCCTTATTTCTCGACTTCTAAAGGCTTACTGACCGGCACATATTTTAAAATTTATTAAATAGTAATTTGTGTCAGTGCTAAGGCTATTCTTACATTGCCGTTGTGGCATTAACACCTGCTGAGCGATTAAGTTACCAAAATTTAGAAGTTATCCGAAAGCAAATAAGCTAACAAAATGTGGAATTTTTCTATATATTATGATTACAAGCACTACCGCGTACTAAGCGAAAATCATAAATTTACAAATTATTGGAATACAAAATGTTTTGCCCTGGGCGGGAATTGAACCCGCGTCCTTCCGATTTCGCGCCGGATGCTTTATCTATTAAGCTACCGGGGGTACGGCTGTGTTGCCGAAATTTCGTACTCCAATCGTATTTCTTAAACCGTCATAGGGCGGTGCGCGGCCATCAACCAGACTTCATCTGACCGAAAGAACTTTTTAAAAATGTGGAATGTCAGATTAAGGGTTCGTTTCAGAATGTCCTAATAAAGTTTCGGGTTGCTAACCAACACATAAAATAACTGAATGATAAAAATGACAGTTAATATGCAGCGCGTTTCAAGCTTTAACAGATGAATTGGCTAAATTGATGACCATGAAACGCTAATATAGTGTTTTGTTTAATAAATATGTTGGGTAGTGTAACCAGAACCTACTCGAACATTGTGAAACAGGCCCTTAAACTATCACACCTACTTCTTATTCAAAATGTCACTTTTATTTAAAGCGCCATCTGTGTGTGAAACTAATTTCATAATAACTTCCCCATTGTCTGTGTCAATTTTACACATTAATTTGTGTCTGTTCAAATTAACTTTGTGGTGTACACACGATAACCTATGTATACCGCTTCAAGTATACTAGGCAATAATTTTAGAAGTGCTACGATTTTAAACGTCCCTTGACGATATGCAAAACCTAAAGTGGTTTTATGTTATATCAAACAGCTTATTACAGAGTGGTTTGCCGCCATCTGAGAGAGATTGGGATATAAATAAGATATAAGGTGTGAGCGTGAGTAGTACTTCCATTTAATATTAAGATACCAATTTCGAATTTCTCTTAAGCCTACACGGTTTACAAGTTACTGCAGTTTTACTTAGAGCTGGAATGGTTTGCTTAATGGCATAACTGGGTTAATGATATGGAAGTTTCAGAAGAAGAAAAAGAAAAGGTCGTAACGGAGCTTACGGCTTGCCTAATTGTTTTTAAGAACTGACTAGGTAAGGCAAAGTTTTGTGCGGTAACTACTTGAATGGAAACAGCTAGGGGCATGTATGACGGAGTGCCACTGTATTCCAGAAATCCTTTTTTTGTTCTTGTTACTGTGCATACACGAAGCCCACCTGGAATTAAGCAGACTACCAATAACAGATGCATTTCGGCACAAATGATTAACTCCATTATGTAGTGTTGTTAATCTAATCTGACTGTAATTTTCTGAATTACTTACTGGTTCTCAAAGACTGCACAATGTTAAGTGATTGGTGATTGTATTTTGACCTGTTTTGTTGATTACGGTGACTGTTTTAGACATTCGTTAGACTGTCTGGTATCTTTTGCGTGGTCAAAAAGTCTGATACTAAGACTGAACAATATTCTCTAAGCCTCACTGAGCTCACGTGATGGATAATCCCCATTGTCTAGGACTGTCTTAGTGAGAAAGCCCTTAAGTGACGCCATATACTGAAACGAATGAAATAAAAGTAATAGAGCATTCCTATTCTGGCATCAATGGCCCTAATGTGGTCACACTGTCGAGGGACTCTTTTCTTGTATTTTCTAGAGCACAATGAATTAAAAACAGAAAAGAAATACGAAACATATACAATCATATATTTAGGATTCGATTCATGCACTCCCAGCTAAGACGTCAATAGCCATTGCCCTCAATTTTTTAGAATCAAATCCGAATTCAAGCTTTTCAGAATGAAATTCTACTTGTATGATGTACCTATGATGCGCTAGTTTTTGTGTAGTGGTCATATGAAAATATTATTCGTATTTTGACCATAAATTACATAAAAGTAGCAAAATTCTTTAAAGATTGTAAAACATAAATATAAAACATGTGTGTTTTGATAAATTGATAACAAAAATAGATACCTGGAACTTCTTAGCAGTAGAACTATTCGTTTTTTAAATGTTATTGCGACGGATTAAACTCGAGGCCCACCTGACATTAAGCAGACTAAGCTCTGCCTATAACAGATGCATTCGGTCACAAGTTACGAATGTAACCGCCCTTCACCTTGAGACATAGTTGTTAAGTCTCATGTGCCTGTAATTTCACTGGCTCTTAAGAACTGCTGCTGGAACACACTGACAGGTGCTTGGCGACAAATTTTCTACTTGAAACGAATTTGTCGACAAAAGTACTGCCATCAAACCTATTTCTAGTGCCAAGCAGTAATTATGTTTGCATTACTGTTTGCCAGTTTAAAAAGTTCGGGTGCTGATGAAATTACAGACACATGATACTTAACAATTTAATGTCATTTGTGGCGTAAGGCATCTGTTACAGGCAGAGATTACCGCTTAAAAACAGGTGCTTCTTCTGTCACAATTACGTAAACAAAATACTTCTCAAATCTTTAAGTGCGTAATCTTCAGGCCCTAAATGACCCACAGAGCCAAGAACTAGTAGCACTCTACCTGAGGAAGACGTAGAAGTCGCCTCATCCCAGCGCTGCATGAAAACGCACGGCCATTATGACAAGTTGGTGACTGTTTCAAACGCAACACGATGGTACTAACATCGCCTTTGACCGTCGACGAACGCCGAAACGGCAGTCACAAATAACTTTACTTCGCAAAGCCAATATAAGCTCGTAATATATCCATAGTGAGATCTATTTACATCAACGAACCTACTGTACGTATTAAGCTCAGACGTAACTTTGTTTGTCATGTGACTATGACAGATTTACTATGCGAATCCCAGGGGTAAACCTTCCCTAACATCATTAGGGGTGAAGCAATAAGCGAAGATAAACCCAAGTTTATGCATGTGTTGTGTGCGGCTTGCTTGGGTAAATATTTGGAATATCTGAGGGAATTTTGGAAGGGAAGTCCATTGTCCATATAGATAAATCCACATCCTAAATAAGGATTTCCTGTGTACACATAAGCAGTCAGTCTATCTACTCAGTATAAAACAACAGTTGTGAAACAATATTGCAAAACGTCTTCCAAAAGTATACAGACCGTTTGGTATAACCTATTTATATCAAACTAACTAATATTAATAATTATAAAAAAACACAACTGCTTTTTTTTGTTAAATGTTTTATAGTTCCATTGAAATTAAAACTGCAATATATATTCATGGAATCGTTTTTTAAACTCCTTTATTTTCGAAACCTAATTTCAATGGAACTATTAAACGATGGGTTTGGAAGCAAGAGAAGCGCTCGTAACCAAGTTTGCTTAGCCATTCTGAATCGATCAGCAAAGTTAAGCAACGTCCGCCGCGGTCATGACTTGGATGGGTGACCGCTGGTTGGGCATTACTACTGAGCGCTTCCGTGCTTCGGAGGGCACGTTAAGCCGTCGGTCCCGGTTGTTGTCTTAGGATAGCAGTCGTTACAGCATGGTGGTAGGGCACTTTGCAAATGCCCGCCTGGCTAGCTACCACCCTCAAGTTGAAAATCTGTCGCCAAGCACCTAACGGTGTGTTCCGGCAGCTGTCCTTGAGAGCCAGTAACTCTAGGTTAGTCTGAATAACATCCTCGACCACATCATCACTTACCATCAGGTGAGATAGTGGTCATAGGCTAACCTATCAAGTATAAAAAAAAAAAAAAAAAAAAAATGTGGCGTTCAAAATGCGCCAGTTTGTTCATTTATGCCATATGTGAAAGAAGTGACTGATAAGGTCGCAAATATTCTAAACAAGTACTGTATAAAAACTATCTTCACCCCTTTCAAAAAAGTTGCTCATATGCTGCGTTCACCGAAGGATAACTTTCCGTTGGAAAAGCCTGGTGTGTACAAAGTCAATTGTAGCTGTGGTGAGTCCTACATCGGTCAGACAAAGCGAACAATATCATGTCGTATTAAGGAGCATATAAGGGCAGTCAAAAATAATAATATCGGAAAATCAGCCATAGCTCAACACCTTTTGGAGTCTGGTTCTAACCACTGGATTGAGTTACACAACCCACAGGTACTCTCGACAGAACGCCACTACATACCGAGAATGGTAAGAGAAGCGATTGAAATAACGAAGTATCGAAATTTCAATAGGGAAGATGGGTTTCAACTGTCGAGAACATGGAATCCAGTGGTTAACCTATGCAAGATCAGAAGAAATGTTTCAAATAGTTCACGACCTGATACCGTTAGTTTTGTATGTCGAAATTTAAATAGTGTTGTGAGTGAAAATGACAATAATAGTATCGCCTTGCCGAAAAAACGTACTAGAAAGAGGGTAGACCGGTTCGTCTGCTCTTAGTGCCTACCATCCACTCGCATAGACTTCAATTTACTCGTGATCATGGCGCTTGCAACAGTGCCGAAATATCGGGAGCTCAAAATTAATCAAAAACTGTGTTCTTTATATGTAGCACTCACTTCACTACTTATCACTGTCACTAAACTTCACTAACTCAAAAGGTTTTGTACTTTTTAGCCTTCTCACTATGTATATTTAATATAAGTAAACATATAATATGTAGTGTTTTAGGTGCGTGTATCACGGCTCTTAGAAGATGATTTATTATGAAAATGTGTTGGATGAGCTTTAGGCATGAAGATAATCTTACTATATCTGAGGTAAGCTTGGAAGTTTAATTCTGATGTTATTAAAGTAAGCTTTCATCTTGTATTATCTCAGTGCATTACATCAAGATTAGATTTAATACGATTTTGTTTCTACTTGTAATTGCAGCAAGCCAAAAAGTCATGTTTTTGTTCATTATTTTTTTTCACAAATCTGTCAACAGCTTGTGCCTGCACCTTTGTTCGCGTTATATTAATCTCTTTGAAAGACATTGCGCTCTATACTACTACTAATTTGTAATAGAAATTACAAAATGTAACATAAATTAAAAAAATAAAAATTAAGCTCAAGTATTTATATAATTTGACGCTCTTGAATATTTTTCTTTTATAGTGGAGCTTACCTACTTTGTCGTTTTTACCACTAAAAAAAATTCATTTGGTACTAAGTGTTTCCTTTGCAAGGCACGTTAAGCCTTCCCATCTTTCAAAAGGAGTTTAGCGAATACTCACCTGAATAGCTATCACCCTCAAATAAACATTCTGCCCTAAGTACCTAACAATGGGTTCCGATGGCTGATCTTGAGAGTCAATACCCGTTCTAGGCTGAGCATGTCTTCACCTTAGACCATAAATTATCACTTACCATCAGGTGAGATTGTGTTATTGACAGTTATTTGTATAAAGTGAAAGGAAAGATAAAGTTAGTTTCAATCTAACTTGAATAGTAAGATTTTGAACCAAAGCAAATAAATTGCAACTATTATATACATATTCATTAAATATAATAAAAAAATGTTGGAAAAGTGCTTACCAAACTGGCAGCAAAGTAGTTAAAGTATTATAATGTTCTAGTAAACTTTCCTATTTTAAATTTGTTTATAAAATATGGCTGACCGTCATGTATAAATATTTAATGTTAGAAACTGAATAAAAACACTATTTATTTATTTTGTGCTCTTGATTAGAAAGAAAATATAATTTTCATTGCCTTGCTATCATTGTAGACAGGCAATTAGAATTAAAGGAAACGTTATCTTTCAGCTGTTAAAAATGTATCACTGAAACAACAATCAAACCTTGACCGCAACAGATATTCCCTTATTGAAGGAATGATTTTATTATTAAGTTTGCGCTATTGGAATTCTGACAGCAAATTAAACGTTTCTACTATTTTGAGTATCAAAAAAATTGCCCTGTAATTTGTAGTAATTTTTTATAGCAAGTAATAAATACAATAAGAAGGTATCGAATCTAGAAGAATAGAAATCTCGTTCAATTTGGATATTGGCAAATAATGCGTGACATGATAAGAACATGTTTCTAAATTACTGACGGTACGATGAAAATACTTGACTCACTTATGTATTAACATAGTAAGACTAAGAGATGACTTTTATGCGTATCTTACTGTTCTTATCATACTTTTCTTTAAATTTTCGTGAACTAAACTCATGTTTCTAAATTACTGACGGGTCTATCCACGCACGAATTAACATCAAAATAATATTTTGACTAACCTTGACGTTTCAGTATACTCGTGACCACGGTCAATGCAACTTGATCGAAACGTCGAGGTTAGTCAAAATAATATTTTGATGTTAATTCGTGCGTGGATAGACCCGTCAGTAATATAAAAACACGAGTATAGTTCACAAAAATTTAAAGAAAAGTATGATAAGAACAGTTTGAAATACGCATAAAAGTCATCTCTTAGTCTTACTATGTTACTAAATACATAAGTGAGTCAAACACTAGCCCTTGTAACGTCTGTTTATTCATATGTATACGTTGCGTACCTACGTAGTATATACAATAATACATCAAATATTTCATAAACCAATTCAAAAAAATATTTGAGAAGCTCATTTTTGCCGATTTCATTTAATCACGTATTCTTGAGACTTTTAAGCCTCACAATGTAAATTAAAAAAAATATTATTGAATCTGAACAGAATCATTGTCAAACTGTTAACAGTCGGTCGTTCATTCTTTGTTAATATATAAAATAATTCCTCAAATCACAATTAAAAGTACATGACAACATACTTTTCTTTTATAATATTCATATTTTAATTAAAGCTGGTATTGAAATATTTAGTTATAAATGCATAACAGAACCGCGATTCAAAAAATTTTGGACAGTAAAATTACCACATAATTCTTAATACTAACAAGAATAATAGATCTCATTCTAGATACTATAAATAACCAAAGACATCTTAAAAGTTTCATTCAAAATAATGTATACAAACCTTGGTTACATAACAACACGGATTGTACCGAACCGCTTCACTTTAAAACTGTACACAATACAAAAACATGTTCATAACACATTAAGTTTAAAATTTATTGCTTTTGATTGCGAAGAAAGAAGATTTTTATTAAGAAAAGAGTGGGATAGAGTGAAAGAGCGAGCGACGTGGCCGCTACGACATTCGTATAACGACTAACGCAAAATTCGTTGCTCGTAGCGAACTCGTAGCCGTTGTTTCGTAGCTGCGCGTAGCTGACACTACGAATCTCGTAGCTCCTTTGAGTTTATGTGAATAAATTCCGGGTTGTTTTCATTTATACTGAAGATAAAAGTTTGAGTGGTTTTAAAGTTGTGAGGGCATTTCTGTTTTATTGGTGATTGAGATTTCAATTAGAATTTAAACTGGGTTCTATGAGGTATCGTTAAATCTAAATTAGAAATTACGGATATAGTAGTAATAGTAGTATGTTTTTAGTAAGGATAGATAAAGAGATATATTTTTATCTGGTAAATTAATTCCGAGACTAGAGTAAACTTTACTGCAACAATGTAGTTGTGTTTGAAAATAGAGTTATTACTAGTAAATATTATATTGACATAAAACTATGGTCTAAAACGAGCTCTATAATATATTTTGGAATAGTATGAAATAATATAAATGATTTCTTTTAATATTTTTATGATTGCAATAACGCATGCTCTGCGGATTACATTACAAAATTACAAATCTACGGGGGCATTTTTTTTCCTACCGCATTTGACTTATATTTTTCCTGTCGTAAATTTGTAATTTCAAATAATTTGTGCTTTAGAAAACAAATAATATTACTAAAATTGAAATTAATATCCTTTTATTACCGGTTAACTGCCAAAAAACTCTGATCAGAGATGGTTAAAGGGATTAACCTAGAATTAGGACCAGACTCTCAAGGATAGCTGGCAAAACATACCGTCAGGTGGTTGTCGGCCGATTTTCTCCAGGAGTAAGTAATTTGTTATATTCACACATTATAACTAAACAGTAGAGCGTGTATAAAATATCAGCTTGCTTATGTAAGTTTCTGACTACATAATAACATAACAGAAAGAATAGATGTGTTACACTTATAATGCTAGCCTATCGGATATTAAAATATTCTTTCACAAATAATTGTATTACTCTAATTAATTCACAAGCTTACTATATAATGAAAAATTCATACATTAGACCCTTGAAGGGTCATTTTTCCTTGTTTTAAGATGTAGATAAATTTAGAGAGATATTCTGATATCTGGTAAATGAATTCCAAGAATAGGGTAAAATTTACTGAAACAATTTAGTCGTGTTTGAAAGCAAAAAAATAGAGTTATTACTATTCAATATTATATTGACATACACCTATGATCTGAAACGAGCTTTTTAACATATTTTTGAATTAACTGAAATGTAATTAATGATTTCTGCTGTAAATAACTAAAATTGAAATGGTTATCCTGCCAAAAAAAACTCTGATCAGAAATGGTTAAAAGGATTAACCTAGAATTAGGACCAGACTCTCAAGCATAGCTGGCAAAACATACCGTCAGGTGGTTCTCAGCCAATTTTCTCCAGGAGTAAAGTAATTTATATTAGAATATAAAGTATTATATTCACACATAATAACTAAACAGTATGGTTGTATAAAATATCAGTTTGCTTATGTAAGTTTCTGACAACATAATAACATAACAGAAAGAAAAGATGTGTTACGCTTATAATGCTAGCCAATTGGATATTTAAATATTCTTTCACAAATAATTGTATTACTCTAATTCATTCATGCTTTTTTTTTCTTTTTTTTTCTTTTTTTTTTTTTTTTTTTTTTTTTTTTTTTTTTTCTTTTTTTTTCAACGACAGGCGTCAACTAAGGCAGTCACTGTGTCAATCGTGCTAAAGATAAAAATTCTAAAAAGTGGTAAATAGTTTACAAAACAGTGATAAAGTTACATCAAAATACGCGTAATCTTGCAAGCTATTAAGTGCATTAATCAGAAAGTGAATATAAGTAGATTTGTGACCATAAACATATGTGCAAATAAAGGATATCACAATATTTATTCAGTGCTTAGTGGGTACTTCAATATCGTCAAAAGCCGACAGCGTGCCGTCGACTTAAGACCCTACAACAGACCAGTATTTTTGATTCAGGCTTGTGTGTGAGATTGGCCGAGTGGTGCTGCTGGTCAGCTATCAAGCCGAAGTGACGAAGTTCGGATCCCCGTGGAGTGAAATCTTTTTGCACGTTTATATTTTTTATTTTTGCATCTAGATTTTATTTAATATGAGTTGTTCGGCCTGTAATGGAAAAATAAGCACAAACCATAATCTACAATGCAGTCGCTGCGTTTCAAAATACCATATAGAGTGTCTCAATTTAAATAAGGAGCAATTTCTTGCTTTATCTGCTGAGTTCTGCAATAATTGGGTATGTCCATCGTGCAGCAACATTACTAACCGTAATAATAGGAGGAATGAGAATACTCCCGTCCGGCATGCGCAGGTACCAATAAGTGACGAGTCTATGAATATGTCATATGATTCTACAGACCAATCTGCGTTGCAGTCTTCCATAATCCTACCGTGCGCTTCCACTCTCGGTGTTGACAACTCTGTTACTATGGACAAAATCAGCGCCTTACTGGACCAAAAATTAAACAGCACGCTATCGGCGTTTATGAACGATTTCCGCAACGCACTAAAGGAAGACGTAAAAATTCTCGTCCGTAAAGAGATTGATTCTACAGTCCAACATCTGAAGGATGACTTTACTGCCACGACTAATTTCATTTGTGACGAGCAGTGTTCCATGAAGCGCGACATTGAAGATGGGGCTCGTACTATAAAGCTTCTCGAAGGTGAAATATGTAGTCTGCGTAAAGATCAAATCACGTTAAACGCGCGTTTATCCTCAATGGAGAGAATAACTCGTGGCCTAAATCTGGAAATTCAGGCTGTGCCCGAAAACAAGAATGAGAATCCTATTGGGCTGTTTAATAATCTCTGCAAAACCCTTAACCTCGAAATATGCCAAGACCAGATACATTCATGTCGCAGAGTCGCCAAGTTGAATACTGCTTCCGACAGGCCTAGGAACTTACTTGTTACACTTATTAATCCTCGGCTCAGAGACAACATATTATCTGCTTGTTACCGCTACAACAGTGCTCATAAAGGCGATACTCTGAACACCTCAAACCTTGGACTGACTTGTGATAAACAAAGAATATACGTCACCGAACACCTATCACCTGAGTGCAAGGCGCTCCACGCCGCGGCTAGAAAGGCTGCCAAAGAAAAGTCATTTAAATACGTTTGGGTGAAATACGGCCGGGTCTATTTGCGCAAGGACGATGGTGCGAACTGCATCTTGATAAAAAACATGGACACATTAAATAAATTGTTTTAGTTTTAATCTGTAACTTCTTAGACAAATATTTTTAGCATTTTTATACTTTTATGATGTTAGTTTTTTACCAAAACGTTAACCGTATAAGATCTAAAACCAAGAACGTATTTCTTAATGTTATTAATTGTGATTATGATATAATCTGTTTAACTGAGACCAACTTCAACGAAAGCATTTTTGATGCCGAGGTGTTTGACAGCCGCTACAATGTAGTAAGACGCGATAGACGCACAACAAAAGTTTCTAAAGAGGAAGGCGGTGGTGTTTTAATTGCTATAAAAAAGAATTTGAATTTCATCCGTCAAACATCTTGGGATTCTCAGGTTGAAGACATATGGATAAGCATTCTACCCAATAATAAAAAAGAGAATGTAATAAACATATGTTTATGCTATCTACCGTCACATTTATCACTTGAATGTATACAAGAATTTTATAGTAACTGTCAAAAGAATATTTTGCAATGTAGTAATCACGGAGAATATATTTGTATTGGTGACTTTAATACACCTAATATTACCTGGTCTAAAACAATTAACTCTCATATAATGTCAGCTAGTAATCCTCATGGTGAAAGAGCTGAACTTCTTATAGAAAATATGACCATTTGTAACCTCAACCAGTTTAATAATATACCAAATAAGGGTGGCAGATATTTAGATCTCATTCTGTCCACGTCTAAATCTTTACAAGTAAATAGCGCTCATCCCATCAGTAAGCTAGATGATAGATATCACCCTTCGCTTGATTTTGATATAGGCGCTATGGCCGCAGTTAATATGCCATATAAACCGTTGAAATCTAATAAAATCAAACGTTTAAACTTCATTAAAAGTAACTTTACTGGCATCCTTGAAGATCTTGACTTAGTTAACTGGGATAAAGTTTTAGGCGTTCATGATATTGATGCAATGATTAGCCTATTCTATGAAGAATTCAATAAAATATTAGCCAAACATACTTCTTTTACGAAATCTACCTCTGATAATTCTCCTGCTTGGTTTTCACCCGCTTTAAGACGCAGTCTTGCTGATAAATTAAAATACCATCGCCGCTATCAAAAATATGAAAATCCCCGCGACTATGACACATTCTCTATGCTACGACTTAGATGCAAAAGACTTATAGATAGGGATTACGCGAACTTTTTGAATTCCGTAGAGTCATCTTTAGAAGACAATAACATCAAACATTTTTGGCGATATGTTAAAAGCAAAAAACGCACTGATTCCATTCCCCAAACGATGAAATATGGTAATCTAATTTCATCGAATCAGAGAGAAATCTGTGAACTGTTCTCCAATTATTTTTGCTCTGTTTTTGAACCCACTGATTCTTCTATTTGTGATAACACAATATCAATGAGTCATACGTCAAATGTATTAAGCACAGTCGCGATAACACGTGAGGATATTCTCCGCAAAATTGCTAAGCTTGATGTTAACAAAGGAGCCGGTCCGGACGGAATTCCTCCCCTAGTTATCAAAAAATGTGGGAAAGCACTATGTACACCACTTCTTAAGATATTTAACTCATCACTACAAAGCGGTACTTTCCCTTCGGCATGGAAAACAGCTCATATTGTTCCCATTTTTAAGTCAGGAGATCGATCCCGATGTGAAAACTATCGCCCAATCAGCATATTATCTTGTCTTTCGAAACTCTTTGAATCTATAATATATGATGTTCTTTTCCATCACATTAGTCCCTTATTATCTCCTAAGCAGCACGGTTTTATCCGTAATCGATCCACAATGTCTAACCTGCTGGAATTTAAAAATTACCTGTGTATTGCCTTTGCTAAAAGAACCCAAGTAGATTGTGTATACACAGACTTTGCCAAAGCCTTCGATAAAGTAAATCATAAAACACTTATCGCTAAATTGGCATCATATTTTGGGATACACGGTGATTTGTTAATGTGGATTAAATCATACCTGACTAGGCGCAACCAACTAGTAGCACTTAAAGGCTTTCTTTCCCCTCCTGCCCAAATTACATCTGGAGTACCCCAAGGCTCACATCTTGGCCCACTGCTTTTCATTTCTTTTATTAACGATTTAATTGACAAACTTGGTAGTCCTTGTTTATTATATGCTGATGACCTTAAAATATACTCCATGATACGTCATATAAACGACTCCAAAGCACTTCAATCTGATCTATTTGCTATTGATAATTGGTGTCAGGACAACCTTATGTTCCTTAATGTCAAAAAGTGTTTTGTTATAACATATACAACTAAATTTAATAAAAATTGCTTCAATTACAAACTTAAAAATCACATTTTAGAGAGAAAAGCAGTGGTGAAGGACCTTGGTGTGATATTTGATGAGAAGTTAACTTTTCGAGACCACTATGATTATATAGTTAATAAAAGTACTCAACTTTTAGGCTTTATCTGCAGAATCACTAAAGACTTTAAAAAACCCCGTAGTTTACTTTATCTTTACTATTCACTTGTCCGTAGCGTCATAGAATATAACTCGGTCATTTGGTCTCCGTTTTATGATGTACACATAAAAAGAATTGAACGAGTACAATCAAAGTGCCTTAATATACTGTGTTACAGACTAGGTCTGAATCGAAAATTGCGGTCATATGACAAAAAATTATGTGACTTTGAAGTATCGTCACTAGAAATACGTCGCAAATATTTTGATTTTATCTGCTTGTATAAAATCATTCATTCAAAAATTGACTCTTCTTCTCTTCTTTCTCATATAAATTTTAATACAAAACCTAATTCTCGCTATCCACATAAAAATATTTTTTCAATACAAGTGTATAAGAATAATACTTCGTACTACAACCCAATGGTCAGGATTTGTCGCCAATACAACGATGTATTAGTAAACCATCATCGCAATATTGATGCATTTAACGACAAGTTACCTAAATTTAAAAAGGATGTCTTTGACATTCTTCATAAACTTTATAGCTAGTAATGTTGCAGTGCAACTATATGTAAATGTATTTGTAACCTAATTATTATATTTAAGTATCTAATTTACCTATCAGTTCAGTTATTTAATACTGCTGTATTATTTTGTTCATGTTGTGTACACATATTTTGGAATAAGATCTAGACTGATAAATGTAACTCTGTTATTTAGTAACGTATTGATTTTATTCTGTTTTGTGTGCCATAAATAAATAAATAAATAAATAAATTCACAAGCTTCCTATATAATGATAACATCATACGTTAGACCCTTAAAGGGTCATTTTCCTTTTATCAGATAAACATAAACAAAGGACACCAAATGTAAACCAAGGAAGGAGGGTTGCAGATCCCCGTCAGTATACTGGAATGGTTCTGTTTGAGTGACTAATGATACCAGTTGGTGTATTTCCGTTTGAAGAATATAATAACTATGGTATTGTAAGTGACTCAGAACTTTAATGTATTACAATCGAAATTTTGAGGGCTTAGAACTTTGATTTTTTTACAGCTCTAAGGGATCGTAGACTTAAGTATTTGATATGAATTTTAGCTTAATACCTCCACCCGTTCCTTACAAAAAGAGTTATGACAGACGGACAACAAAGTGATCCCATAAGGGTTCCGTGCTTTTTCTTTTGAGGTACGGAACCCTAAAAACAGTAAGGAAAAGTTGCATGTGCTATATGACTTGCTGTAGTCATGCACATTTACATCTGACTCAGTAGCACGATGTCGTCATCGCTGCGATTTAGAAGCGCGACTCAACTTAGGAAGGTATCGATAGCAGCAGTAATAAAACTCCTTGCATGAGTTCGTGTGGGAAGCCACCAATCAATATTTCGGACGCAAAGTAGTAATGTTTGCATTACTGTGTTCCGGTTTGAGTGGCAGTAAAATTACAAGCACATGAGCAAAATGACAGCTAAACAACTTTATGTCTCAGAGGCACCGAGCAGTTCGTCACTGATAAAATGCATACTTTGTCGACAGACTAGAGGTAACCATTTAACAACAGGCAGACCACGTGCCTGTTACATCACAATCGTTAAAAATACCCGAAATCATAGACAAAAAACTCGAACTAACAACGTGACCATCGCAAAATATTTACCATATTAAATTGTCTCACAATCACGAGAACTTTTAAAGCAAAAAGAAAAGAAAAATTAAGGCTGAAAATAAATATTTATAAATTAAATGTATTAAATGAATTTTTTAACGGGTGATAGTAATACATAGCTGCCATAATTCGTAGTTTTTATAAATAAGGGAACTATATACAACACTACAGCTACTACAATAAAAGCATTTAGACACCTATAAGTCATAGCAGACTCATAGGCAGTCCAAATGCTCCAGCCCACTCCCAGTTGGCAGCGTGCTAAGATAAGGGTGATAAGGGTGGTATTTATGCAAAAGAGCGTTTACAAATTGCCTTACAACTATCAAATAAGCTCAAACTTACTGAGAAATTCAAACACTAGACACCCTGCCCAGTAGGCCATAGCAACTAAGCCCTCACAACTGAAAAAAACATACTTAAGAAAAAATTAAATTATTATATAATATTTAAATACCTATAATGTTTTTTTTACAGCTGATAGATAAGCCCATAGAACTTTTGCAAAGCTAGGTAAACAGACTCAATCTAAATCTACTGGCTTTCAGCGTTGTTGCTGAAATTCATCGTTACAGGAATTAAAGCTTCTGTAGTTGGAATGATATCTATGCAGGCGAGCATTTACGAATTGCCTTTCACAGCTGAAGGTGGGCACCTTCTGGTCTATTATACTAAGCATCTGTAGCAGCCGGATCGTCACTGCTGAACACAGCCTCCCCTACTAAGGGGGTATTTGCCATAATTCCCACGCTTGGCAGGCGTCCTGAGGATCGCAGTGTAAGTTGGCAGTATTGCCCACATTACAGTATTTTTCCCTTAGTCGCTTCTTACGACACCCACGGGATGATATGGGGACGTGCAATTCTAAACCGGCACCCCCCGTGGTAAGTATCATCTTTGTATTAACCACGGGTAGAGACGGGGCGGTGACATTCTAGCTTGGCACCCCCTAGTTTGGCAGCCCACGGGCCATCACTGTTTCTAAAATGTTCATTATCATGATACTTTTGCTGACCTCATTTAAATAAGGAAACATGATAAATATAATAATATGTTAATATGAACAGCATGGATACATTTGGTAAACATTCTCAGTGTCCAAACTCTCGATTTGAAGTCACATTTTGACATAACTCTAGTTGGCCCAGAATGGTCACACATTAAACTACAGAGGGTAGAATTAGCTACCCTTAACTTTACTCGTTGTTTTCATACACCCTTGCCTCCGAGCTCTTGATATTTATTATATAGATAGGAATTATGCTCTGAATTGTGCCTTAAACTCTAATATCATATTGTGTTAGTGATCGCAGGGTAGAATTACTGTTATTTTATGTGAGCCAGTGCCATTCTAGCCAGTCATTAAACTTAAAATATCTGTCTTGGAATACTTGATATTGGAATTTAATTATTTAATTTATTATAAAACTTCACTTTAATCTCAGGATGACCGCTGTAGTATTTGTAAAGGAAAATTCAATGCCTAGAAAATAAAACTTAAAATATAAAAAAAATATTGTTAGTAAACGCTATATTACACTTTTATATATTTAAGAAAAAATATATAAAAGTGTATCTGGTGATAATTCTGCCTTATTTTACTGCTAAGCCGATGTATCGATTATGATTGACATAACAGATGAATTGATTCTCATGTGACAAAATACAACTGTTTTAGGCAGAGGTACTTAACATCAGGTGGGCCTCGTACTTTACAAAATTACAAAATTACGAGAGGAAATAATTAAGTCATGTGCGGGATTCAAACCCGCTTCCATCCTCGTACTTGTTCAGTCACAATCACAAAAAAACACACAGCGTCCCATAATTGAAATTGTGTAGGTAGAAACTATTCCGTAACTATCATTTGACGCCGTCTAATCAGTATCATCATCATCATCAACAGACGTCTACCATTGAACAAATACCTTAAATGAGGGGGATCGCCATAGTCCCACGCTCCATCTTGGGGACCGCAGTGTAAGATTCAATTCCTGCGTGCTACGGGGACGCTGTCTGGGTGGAATAGTACATTGTGTATTGTTTTTGTGTTTGTTAATTTGCGGCTGCTGGTAGCGGACCGCCCTGCGTTGTTTTTAGGTCTTTAGAGTCAATAGTCAAAAAGTTATCACCATTTTATAGTCATATTTTTCAAAATTTCGTGTATTTTCCAAATTAAAAATCCAGTTTCAACATTTTTAAATAGCTCCACGCATCAAAACACGCGGGCCGCGATCCCCGATCGTTTCCCGTTGGATTGAGCGCGATCGGAGCTTCTATTTTTTAAATATAATAAAATATCTGTTAAATACTTAACTTTAAGCTGTGCAATTAATTTTAATACAAAGAATTACGATCGAGGCTCTAGTAGAATCCTGAAGTTGAAGGCTTTCTGTAGGTTCGTAATTCTCGTACTGCCCGTGAAACATACAATGTTTTTCATCACATTTGCGAGTAGGTAAATGATTATGAGTTATAGCTTTAATACACAAGTCAGCTCAACTATTATTAGTAAATAAGTGAACTGTTTTTTAAATGGATGGCGGGCTTTTTATCCTCACCACAGATTATACAAATCGTTAAGGGCAAATACTTGCGTAGATATACAGCCATGACGAAGTGTAAAATGTTTTGATACAAAAAAGTATTAAAATTGATTATTAAGAATATTAGTTGAGTATTTAACATGTAGCGAGATTGCAATGAAATTGCGTGTAAAATTCTTGCTTGAATTTGTATGAGCTGTGTGCTATGCTATAAATTAAAAAAAAATCTAACCGACCTTGGGTTTCATGACAAAAAGAAAGCTAGAGGATTGTATATGGGGCATTACGGCCAAGTTAACCTGTATGTTTAGATACTGTTTACGTTCAAGTGTGATGAAAATAATTTGGCTGGCCCATTATTACATAACAAGTTTCTGCTAATTCAGATAAAACAAATAGAGATCAGTGTCATTGAACACTACTACAACTGAGAGAGGCCTATATCAAAATGTTAATCGTGTTAAAACTGTAAATATCAAACGTCAAACTTGAGTCGTATTTGTTTAATAAAATAATGTAATCGGTCAAAGACAATTTAATCAGTATAATTTTGTTAATTATGAATATGTAGACTTAGCCTTAATGATAGTAACATTAAGACGCGACTTCAAAACATAGTTATTAGTATTCGATGGGACATAAACGCAATAAAAACATGTATAATATTTATTTATATTGCTACGCATTGAGATTAACAGGTTTTCTAACAATCGCCGAATACCACGCTAAATAATTTTAAGCGTAGCGACAGTACTACCAAAGAGAGGAATTCCAAGGAGGCTCAGTGTAAATCTGGCAGGCTGGGCATAAAACCATTTCTAAATCGTTTCATTATATCTTTGTATTGTCCTGTGTATTGTTAAGGAAAAATATATTTGTATATTTGAAGCAGTGATGGGTCAGTGGCATTGGCTATGGAGTGCCACACAGCATGTCCACAGTTTGAATCCCGCCGCAGGCTTTGGCTTCACCGCATGGTGGAAAGGCATTTTGCGAATGCTCACCTGGCTAGCAACCAACCCTCAAGTGGAAAATATGTCACCCAGCACCTAACGGTGTGTTCCGACAGCTGTCCTTGAGAGCCAGTAATTCTAGGTTAAGGCTGTTAACAACTTCGACCACATCATCACTTACGATCAGGTGAGATTGTGGTCAAAGGTTTTCCTAACAGAAAGACAAAAAACGTACATGTGTTGTCGTTTGTGTTGTGACAGAAGACGTATTCTACCGATTTCAACTGAGTGAGATAGGAAAAGGAAAATGTTGAGATCGTTGAGCCTAACTTTAAAGCCACTTGCATTGTTTACTGATATCTAAATCGGCCCAGCGGGCTCCAGTTCGACAGTCAACCCAATTGTACAAGTACAACATTAGCTAAATAGGTCACTGGGTAGGGGATCAGTCAGGAGTCGATTTGTGAAAACACGGCCTATTACTTCAATTAGGAAGTTTTGTACGATTGTTTGACAGTAGTGACAGTAATTGTAAAATTTCGAATTCCCGCCTATCTAGCGACCACCCTCAAGTGGAAAATCTGTCGCCAAGCACCTAACGGTGTGTTCCGGCAGCTGTCCTTGAGAGCCAGCAATTCAAGGTTCAGCCTGTTTATTACTTTCGACCACATCGTCACTTACCATCAGGTGAGATTGTGGTCAAAGGCTTACCTATCAGCAATATAAAAAAAATTTTGAAAAGTAGTTATTTGTACGGTGATATTAGTATATTTAGGGCCTGTTTCAGAATGTTCAAGTTAGTTCCGGTTTTACTACCCAGAACATATTTAATAAGCAAAACACTATCTTTGCGTTTCACAGTCATCGATTTAGCCTATCCATCGGTTAAAGCTTGAAAAGCGCTGCAAGTTAACTGTCATTTTTATCATTCAGTTATTTTATGTGTTGCATAGCAAACCAAAACCTTATTAGGACATTCTGAAACGGACCCTTAGATTCGTATTATAAGTAAGCATAATAATTAAGTAAGTAAATCTAGATGGGAGAAGTCATTGGTAGTCTTAACACAATTTTTACTAACTATAGTTCCGGAGCCAATGCATTGCACAATGATATTTGTAACATTTTTATGCTAAATAAATTATCATTATAATAATTAATTAAACGAAATACTACTAACTATATACAACACTACAGCTACTACAATAAAAGTATTAAGACTACCTATAGTCAGGTCATTAGTCATAGCAGACTCACAGGCAGTCTAAATGCTCTAGCCTTCTCCCAGTTGGCAGCGTGCCCAGCATGCTGGCAGCATTGCCCCGTTGAATTGTAATGCTTATTCATTGAGCCAAATATTATGTGCCAGCATTTTGATCACGCGTCGCATCGATCAAATAATTATAATTATTATTATAATCATTATAATTAATATTACAACTGGTAATACAAGTAAATACGTACTTATTACTAAATATTTGTAACTGGTTTCGATTAAAAGGGTTTTTTTTATGACATTTTTTTTTTATTTTTTTATTTATTTATTTATACACAAGACAGTATACAATCAAATTAGAAATAGGACTTAAACTAATACAGTTTTCAGCTGGATTGTATTCCATAAATTTGTGTAATTATATAAACAGAATGAAATAGACGGATAATGTTATTTTTTGGACATTACGTTCTACCGAATACACACAACTGCGAAAACAAATTTCAAAGGTGTGTGCACTCAGCACTAACTACTAATGGTAATTGCCAGTCGGAGCATCCAGACTCAACACAGAGGTTGTATCTGGTCTGTTTAAGTTGGGTTTGGTATAAAGGATATCTTTCAATACATTGTTGTATGACCTTAGATTAGCAGTAAAAATGTCGATTTTATCGTTGTTCTTAGCCAATTCATTATACTGCCGAGCCATCCTTACCAGGGGATTATAGAGAGAGATGTTATTTTTATAAATCTGTAAAGCAAAAAGATTAGATTTTTTGGACCTACGTGCACTATACTTTATGTTAAAGTTTATATCAAAGAGTAAATTAGGGGTGTCTACTACGGAGTGAATTATTTTGTACAGGTAAACGAAGTCAAAATACTTTCGCCGAGTTTCTAGCCTTTGGACATTAAATTTGATCAGCCTCGCATCATAGTCAAGATTGGAACGACCAAGTTGTTGACGGTAACATAGCATTCTTAAAAATTTTCTTTGTACCCTCTCAATTACATCAATATGCACTTGGTAATGTGGAGACCAAATAGGGGTGCCGTACTCTAAAATGCTTCTAACAAGAGCAAAAAAAAGATAAAGCATGGAACGTGGGTTTGTAAAGCCTTTTGTGGATCTGAAAACTAATCCGATGAGTTGATTGGCTTTCGTCGTCATGTGTTGGTAATGGGCCCTAAATGAAAGTTTATCGTCGAACAGAATGCCAAGATCTTTAGCAACATTGGATCTTGTAAGAACTAAGCCATTAATTAAATAATCATTAATGAGTATATGACGTTTGTTAGTGAATGTGATAACAAAGCATTTATTGATGTTAAGATACATATAATTTAACTCACACCAGTGAGAGACAATATTTATGTCTTTTTGTAACAGATGACAGTCGGAAGAGGAAACAATAGTGGTAAAAATTTTCATGTCGTCAGCATATAACAAACATTGACATGATAATTGTTCAACAAGATCGTTTATAAACACAATAAATAAGAGAGGCCCTAAATGAGACCCCTGGGGTACCCCAGAGGTTACATGCACCGGAGAAGAGATAAATACCTTCAGAGCGACTAGTTGAGACCTGTTACTGAGGTAAGACGTTATCCATCGGAACAAGCTACCTTGAATGCCATAGGTGGCGAGCTTACTACAAAGTAATCTGTGTCTCACCTTGTCAAAGGCTTTTGAGAAATCTGTATAGATAGTGTCAACTTGACCTCCCATGGCAAAGCTTTTACAAAGGTAGTTCTTGTACTCCAAGAGGTTGGTGATGGTTGATCTGCCAGTAACAAATCCATGTTGTTTATTTGATAGAAGGGGCTTAAAGTGGTTGTATAGATGACTGTAGACTAAGGATTCGAACAATTTTGCAAAACTAGATAGAATGCTTATAGGTCTATAATTTTCGCAGAGGGATTTATCGCCGCTTTTAAAAATTGGAACTATGTGTGCGGTTTTCCATCGCTTAGGAAAGGTTCCACTACAAAGTGATTTATTAAATATGATGGCTAAAGGTACACTCAGTTGTTTCCCACAGAGCTTGATAAATGATGGAGGAAGTTGGTCAGGTCCAGCACCTTTATTTTTATCTAGTTGTTTTATTTTAGTATTAATATCACTTTCAGTAATGACAATAGACGATAAAGAATTTGTAGATCTACTTTTAATCGTTTCGCAGGAAGGTTGGAAGGCTGAAGTTGTACTGCATTGTTCATCTTTATCAAAAACCGATCCAAAATAAGTTGAGAATAGCTCACATATGCCATGCCCATTTGAAGATGAGACATTGCCATTTTTCATAACGTGTGGGATTGATATATGGCCTTTCCTGTTGTTCACGAAACTCCAAAATTGTTTTATATTTTTCTCTATTGAATCTTCTATAGAAGAAATATATTTTTTGTAGCATTGATCTGCCATTTTCTTAAATCTTTCACGCAGTAGAGTAAACGAGTCATAATCTCTGGGGTTGTTGTACTTTTTAAAACGCTTATGGTATATGTTTTTCTCTTCATTACATTTTATTAATGGTATACTGTACCAAATCGGATAATTTTGGGGTTTAAATGTTAATAATGGAGTATATTTATTAATTATTTCAAAAAGCTTATCATAGAAGATGTCAGTACAAGTATCTACGTCTTGACTTGACAAAATATTATCCCATTCTATGGTACTTAACTCATATTGGACATCTTGGTAACTACACTTTGAAAAGTTCAATCGCTTATTGTTGCGTTTACCTAAACATTTTAGTGTGCTTTTTCTCAATGGAAATTCAAACTCGATTGCGGGGTGATGCCTATCTATTAGACTCAGCGGGTCAGCCTTATTAACTTTGACAGACATAACCGTTGAAAGTACCAGATCAAGAATGCGTCCATTTTCATTAGTGATGTTGTTATGTTGACATAAATGACAAAGTGAAATTAGTTCATTTAACAGAGAGAGTTTTTTGCTGTGTTTGGTTTGTGATGGCTCATCTGTACAAAGAGAGGTGCATGTGAAGTCAGGTGTATTGAAGTCTCCAATAACAATATGATTCTCATCAGGGCACTAAGTTAATAATACTCTTTGGCAATTATTGTAGAACTCATCTAGCTTTGCACAACACAAATCTGGAGGTAGGTAGCAGAGACAAATATTAAGATTTTTAGAATTACAAGACTCTGGCACTATTGTTATCCAGATATCCTCTATACCACTATCCCACGATGCCTGGCGAATAACTTGGAAAGATTTTTTAATGGCGATGAGAACACCGCCGCCTTCAATTTTCGTTGAATTAGTATCTATACGATCTCTTCTAAAAATGTTATAGCGTGCGTCAATAATTTCTCCATCAAATACACCATGGTTTAAGTTGGTTTCCGTTAGGCAAACAACGTCATAATCAGAGTTCAATACCTCTAGATAAAACTGTGACAATTTAGTACGGATTCCATTAACATTTTGGTAATAAACTTTAATCATTATGATTTTTTGATTAAAACAGAGTATTAAGTAATGTTAGATAGTAGAAGGTAACCTAGTTACAATATTTTACTAAGACTATCAATATTCTTGACGAGTATAGCGGGACTTTGCTCATCCTTGCGGATATATATTTGGCCGAAGCGGACCCAGACAAACTTAAAATTACTTTCTTTACAAAACTTCCTCGCCGCAGCGTGGACCTCCTTTGCATCCGGTGAAAGATGTTCAGCGAAATATATCCTGCGGGTCTCGCCAGTCAAGCCAATATGAGTTGAGGCCAGTTTGTCTTTTGGGTGAGCTTTATTAAAACGAGTCATTGACGACAAAATAAGGTCACGAACCCGCTGCGATGAGAGAGTGACGAGTATGTTCCGCGGTCTCTTTGACGATGCATCCATTTTAGCGACACGACGACAAGCTCTAACTTCACTCTCTGGTATTACAACTTGTAGACAATCACAAAGTTTTTTAAATAATACCATTAAATTTTCCGTTTTGCTCTCAGGTACTTCATGAAACTCAATATTTAAATCACGTGAGATTTTTTCTACAGTAGCTAATCGAGATTGCAACTTGGATAATGAATTATTAGTTTTTATGAGATCCGATTTTATTTGTTTAATATCGGTATCATTTTTACTAATTTCCGACCTCAAGTCTTTTTGTTCTGCAGATAAATAATCAGTTGTAGAAGTAAACTCACTTTTTAGATTTTCAACCGCACGGCTAACCTGCGCGACCACCATTTTTTCAATGTCTTTATTAAGTGCCGCTCTTAAATTAGACATAATAGCTGAGTCCGGTGCCAGTTTTAAGTCAAAGAGCTTGCTAATACTCTCCATCGAAACAGGCTCATTTGTTAAGTTCCAAGTTGACGAGGTACTCTGTATGGTAGTAGCAGCACAGTAGCTGCTATCCAGAGTCAAGTCACCAAATGAGACGTTCACAGTCTCGTTCGGTGAGAGCACCTGGCTGCGGTGCTGGCGACAGGGAGTATCGTCATTATTTTTGCGTCGGGTCACATTCTGACAATACGGACAGCTCAAAGATTTTATTTGGTCATTAGTAAGTGACCTAGATGTTTCTTTCGTTAGGTTTAGGCATCCGAAACAATATTCCGAAGAGCACACATTGCATTTTAAGAACTGATTGTTCATGAGAACAGTGTTGCATCCATGACAATGCATTTTGGTTAAGTTTATGATGGACAGAATATAAAATTATGTTAGCGTCGAAACGTAATACAATATAATTGCAATAAATAAAGCGTTCTCAGTCCTTTGCAATAAGAGCAGTTTTAAACACGGTTACAAAGTGTGAGCGCCACAGAATACGTCGTAGTAGTCGAGCAAATCGCGTTCGCTGGCCGACACAGCACGATACGGTTCACGATGCGTTTCCAACTGGCACAGAGCCGACACAGTGCACATTTACTATTGCAATCCACCCTGAGTTTCGTCAATGTTTTGATTGATATTTTTGAAACGAATAGAATTTCAATATATCCGATATCACCCACTTATCAAATTCACAGTGTTAATGAGTTATTAGCACTTAAAACACGGCAAAACAATCTTTGAACATTATATTGCAATTTTATTTGGTGAGAGCAAAATAAAACCGTCTATGACTTGCGACACCCACATGTCTTATGTCATTGTGACAAGACATGCAAGTTGCCCGTCTTATAAAAGACTAATGATTTGCTGTACGCCTACTGTTCATTGCAGTCGCTTTAACTTCTTGTTCTGCTTAACACTAAACTGCGCTCAACAATGTCAGAAACAGAACATACTAGTCATTTTTTCAACCGGGATCCCGATAAAGATAGCCGTTTTTTTTTATATTGCTCATAGGTAAACCTTTGATCACAATCTCACCTGCTGGTAAGTGATGATGTGGTCGAAGGTGTTGACAGCTGCCGGAACACACCGTTAGGTGCTTGGCGACAGATTTTCCACTTAATGGTAGTCGCTAGCCAGGCAAAAATGCCCTTCCACCATGCAAAAATAGCTTAGTGAAATTAATGAAAATTAAGAATAGCTTAATGTTACACTAGAATATGTCTAAATCTTATAAAATAAACGCCGAAGGAGTAATAAAACATGTGTATCTCTTCTCTGTAAAAATTTTATGTCTCTATGGCGATGAAAACTATTTCAAATCATATAAATAACTTTCACCCCACAAGCCCAAAAAGAGTTTGTTTATCATTAGAAATATGCATGCAAAAATCCTTTTTAACTTGTTAGCGTGAAAAAGGATTATAAAATTATAAACTTTATTAAAAAAAACTAAAAACACTCGGTTCGACATTACAAATTACCAAACAGAGTGAAATAAATTAGTGTAATAGGTAAGTGTAATAAGTTAGTGTAATAGGTAAGTGTAATAAGTTAGTGTAATAGGTTAGTGTTATAAATTAGTGTAATAGGTAAGTGTAATAAGTTAGTGTATTAGGTTAGTATAATAGGTTAGTGTTATAAATTAGTATAATAGGTTAGTGTAATAGGTAAATGTAATAAGTTAGTGTAATAGGTTAGTATAATAATATATGAAAAACACGGGTGTTTGAGCGTGAACTTACTATGAGTCACGATTCACACGTGTGAAGCGTGACGCGACCGCGGCGGACGTACCACACTCAAAATCCTGAGGAAGGCTTCCGGTAGAAGCCGAAACATTGTCGATAGCGATATCGACTCATAGTAAGTTCACGCTCAAACACCCGTGTTTTTCATTAGTATTAGATATAAATATGAGCGTAAGTTTTTATAATAGGTTAGTATAATAGTTTAGTGTTATAAATTAGTGTAATAGGTTAGTGTAATAAGTTAGTGTAATAGGTTAGAGTAATAAGTTAGTGTAATAGGTTAGTATAATAGGTAAGTGTAATAGCTTAGTGTAATAGGTTTACATGGTGGTAGGACATTTTTTGAATACCCGCCTGGCTAGCTACCACCCGCATGTGGGAAATCTGTCGCCAAACACCTAACGGTGTGTTCAGGCAGCCTGAACAACGTATTCGACCACATCGTTTCTTACCATCAGGTGAGATAGTGGTCAAAGGCTAGCCTATATGCTAGTATAAACCTTTATTTAGGAGCTATTTGTACTCTTCATTGATATCTATATCGACCCCAGCAAGTCCCTGTACCACTCTCAACCTAATTGTAGAAAGCACATTAGCTAAATAGGTCAACGGGAAAGGAAACAGGGTTTGTTGTGTTCTTGAATACAGGACCTTAGGTTGTGACATTTTGTGAGAAAAAAATTTAATACATATTTACGAGCCTTATTTTAATATTTTTATTTTTTGCTTGCTGCGCATTTTATTCCAAAATTAGAAATTTACGAGAGGAAACATTTTTAGGTGATGTGCGGGATTCAAACCCGCGTCATCCACCCATTTAGCCGGGGTATGCTTTGACCGACTGAGCTAACATGACGAATTGTCAGTCGGTCAGAGCATGTAATTTGGTAATACGAGCCTTTTGTTTCGCCGTATAGTTAATTACCCGCTCACCTCAGTACAGATAGAGATATAAAATTACGACTAAGAGAGAAAAAAATAGTCTTATAAACTCCAGATAAGTGTCTAGGCCCTGTTAATATCTTATGTCTCTCCAAATAGTCACATTGAAGATATACGTAGGGCCGGTTATCAACGGTACAACGCTAATATATCAGGGCTCGTACCAGTAAGGGTTGAACAGGACTGGATGTACTAGTGGGTGGTGGGGTGCACTTGGGTAATGAAACACTTGTTTTGTTTCCCAGTGGGTCCAGATTGATTTAATCGAAACATCAAAATTGTTACATACACGACACGGAGAATCTCGTCACCGTGTTTCAGAAATTCGACGGAGCGACACTAGCCCCATCTGTGGTTACGCACATACAACATGCACGGTTGCGATAAGCGCCATCTGGTGACCTATTGTTGAACTTTTATGGACTGTTACAAATAATACATTTTATGTTGTACATGCATCGCCCACCAAGGGCAAAGTGGGACCTTTGTCCTTACAAATGTTTCCTTAAATTATGATACTAAAAATAATTACAGTTTAGGGTTATCAATCTTGTGTTATTGGCAAGAAACACAATTTAGACACTGGTCTTTTGAGTGTGCCAGTTTTAGTTTTTAAAGTAACCACTCTGACTATGTCATCAGTGCCTGGATGGGTAGCAATCACTCTTCCATATAGCCAACGACAGGGAGGCAAGTTATCTTCTTTCACTACAACTACATCTCCGATGCTGGGCTGAGGAGTTTGAGCTGACCACTTGTACCTATGCAAAAATTTTGTCAGGTATTCCTGTGACCACTGACGCCAAAAGTTTTGCAACATTCGTTGAGCATGTTGCCATCTCCTTAAGTTACCAACATTTCGTTCTTCGAAATTGTGGTCGGGGGGTGTTATCAGTGGCTCTCCTATGAGAAAATGACCAGGTGTTAAAACGGTATAACTATCAGACTCACTGGTAATGGTGGACATTGGTCGAGAGTTCAGACATGCTTCAACTTGAGCTAGAACCGTAGCCATCTCCTCATATGTTAAAGTGGTGTTTGCCACGATCCTTTTGAGGTGGTACTTGACCGATTTGACCCCGGCTTCCCACAAACCACCGAAATTTGGAGAGTGGGGTGGTATAACGTGCCATTCACAATCTTTTATGGCTAGGGCCTCTGCAACCTCAGTCATCATGGACCGTTGTTCAGCCATGTTGCACCTTTTGAGCTCAGCAGAAGCACCAATAAAATTTGTGCCGTTGTCGCTCCAAAGATGCGAACAATGACCACGTCTTGCCTGAAACCGCTTAAATGCTTGCAGAAAACCTTCCGATGTCAAGTCACTCACAACCTCTAAATGTATTGCGCGTGTGGCCATGCATACAAACAAACAAATATATCCCTTGTAGGATTTGTAGCCTCTCCCTTTGGTGGTGCGGATGTGTATTGGGCCCGCGTAGTCAACTCCGCTACAATTAAAAGGTCGAGTGGGGGTCACTCGAGCTGGAGGCAGTTGGCCCATCAACGGGTTCTTGGATTCAGCTGCGACCTTTACGCATGTGACGCATTTGCGATAATAAGCTTTCACCAGTTGTTTCACTCCTATTATCCAGTATTTTGTCATAATGTATGCTAACATTAGTTGTGGACCACCATGGAGCGTTTGTTTGTGAGCATCTGCAATGATCAGTGTGGTAAGATGTGACTGTTTTGGAATTAAAATTGGGTGTTTCCTGTCTACGTTCAGCTGAGCATGTTCGAGTCTTCCGCCAACTCGCCATATGTTTTTGTTAATGAATGGGTTTAGAGCTCGTAAGCTGTTGCGTTTCGGTAATTCTTGTCCTTTTTCCATTATAGCTATCTCCTCGCTGAAGTGATCTGATTGGCATTTTTGTATGCAACTCTCTAATGAGTTTCGTAGTTCTTGTGTTGTTAAAATTCCTCTGTATCTCTCTGAACCTTTTGTTTTCAGGTTGTGGCTGAATCGCTTACAATAAGCCAGCACTCTAACCATTCTGGTCAATGAAGAGAATCTTTCTATAAATGCTTCGTCAATATTAGTAGTGGCGCAATGAGTCTTTACATTTTCTTCTTCTACCTTTGAATAAATTTCCTTTGGTTTTTTATAATCAATGGATTCATTGTGCAGGAACGGTGGTCCGTTGAACCAAATTGCGTTGGTCACCAACTCAGACGGACTTTGGCCTCGCGAAGCTGCGTCTGCTGGATTGTATTTTGTAGGAACATGTGACCAGTGATGGGAATCCAGATTTGTAATGATTTCCGAAACGCGATTTGCCACGAAGACCTTCCAGCGACTCGGGTGGCTATTTAACCAAGCGAGGACGACCGTTGAATCCGTCCAAGCGTGCAGGTGAGATTTTTCAATTTTCATGACTGATGATATCTCCGTTATCAGACGCGTCAGTAGGACTGCACCACATAATTCAAGTCGTGGAATCGAAACTTGTTTTACTGGGGCTACTTTTGTTTTTGCAGATATCAACGAGATATGTATTTTTCCTTGGGAATCAACGACGCGTGCATATACCACGGCAGCGTAAGCGTCTTTTGAGGCGTCGCAAAATCCGTGCAGCTTAATGAAATCTCCCGCCTTAAGTCCAATCCAACGAGGTATGGTAACATTACTTAACAGCTTTAGTTCGGCTTTGTAAGTTTTCCATTCGGTCAATATGTTTGTTGGGACACGTTCATCCCAATCCAAGCCCAATAACCATAGCTTTTGGATAATCATCTTGGCAATGATTATGCTTGGCCCTGCCCATCCAAGTGGGTCATAGAAACGACTTATATCCGAAATGATTGTTCTTTTTGTAGCAGGTTCCTGTAGATCAACCCTGTCAACTTGGTAGTGGAACGAGTCTTCGCTGCGATTCCAGGTTAGTCCCACGATTTTCACTACTTCATCAGATTTTATTTTTAACTCTGCTTCTATATCTGTTCCGGTTGTATGAATCTTTTCCTTTTCTTTTTCACTATTTTTCATTTCTTGAAGCAGTTGCTCACTATTACTGGTCCATTTTTGAAGACTGAACCCTCCTCTAGCTAAAAGTTCGTTCATATCTCTGTACAACCTTCTTCCTTCTTCATGATTTTGGACCCCTGTCATCAGATCATCGACGTAAAAGTGCTTTAGTGTGTTTTTAGCTGCCATTGGGTATTCTGCGCCGTGATCATGCGCTACCTGTTGAAGCGATTTTACTGCCAAATATGGAGCCGATGCAGTGCCGAAAGTGACTCGGGTAAGTCTGTAATGTTTCAGTATTTGAGTTTTTCCCTCTGTCCATAGTATTCTTTGGTAATCTGCGTCTTGCCTATCAACTTTAACTTGGCGGTACATTTGTACAACGTCAGCTGCTATGCAAATCGGTGCCTCTCTCCATTGAGTGATGATGTGTCTGAGATCTGGTTGCAAGGTAGGTCCCACTAAGAGTTGATCGTTTAAAGAGCAGTCGTTTTTTCCTTTGCAGGAGGCGTCGAAAACCACTCTTACCTTTGTGGTGTCCTTATCGTGTCTTACCACTGCGTGATGAGGTAAGTAGATTGCGTTCGCGTTATTGATTTCATCTTGAGGTACTTCCTCCATATGACCCAGCTCCAGGTACTCATTTATGACGTCACTATATTTTTGTTTTAGATGGTTGTCTTTGTTCAGCCTTTGTTCTAATGACTTTAATCTTTTTCCAGCAATTTCACGACATCCTGTTACTTCAGGATTGCCGTTTCTGAATGGAAGCCGAACGACGTATCTGCCACTTTCATCCCTCCGAGTCATCGCAGCAAACTGTTCTTCGCAGCGTTTTTCATTTTCTGTAAACATCGCTTCTCGTGGTTTTGGAGTGTCAGATTCAAGCTACCAGAATTTTTTGAGCATTTCGTTGTCGTCATTGGTGCAACAGTGCATAACGTTAATGTTTGATGATGTTTCCGTTGTGGCGTTTGTGACACCAGACAAAATCCACCCTAAGCTGGTAGCTTGTGCTGTGAGTGTACCAGGGGGTCCTTTTTTTAATCCATCTTGAATTATTTGAGAGTACACTTCGGCTCCCAATAGGATATCTATCTTATTAGGAACGTTATATTGGGGATCAGCAAGTGCTACGCTAATTTCTTTCCACTCGATGACTTCAACTCTTTTGGATGGCAGAAGAGAAGTTATGTGGTTGAGTACATACGCCTGGACAGAGATTTTGACGTTAGGATCGATGCGCGACTGAATGTCAATGGTAACTGTCGCCTTAGATACAACGTTTTTGTCACCACCCAAGCCTGTTACTTGATTGGTGGTTGGTGATTTTTTCAAACCTAAATACTGAACTGTGGATTCAGTTATGAATGACCCTTGTGACCCTTGGTCTAGGAGTGCCCGAACCGAGTAACGTTTTCCATTTTTAGCCATGGCCATAACGATGGCTGTGGCAAGCAAGATTTGCCGCTGGCTTTTTCCAGTGGCAAAACACGAGACTACATTTGAATTTTCCTGACCTTCATCCAACGATGATGACGAAGCAATAGCACTGCCTGAAGAGGTGGGATCTCGCCCACCGTCGTTTACCTCAGCTGTATTGGAACTTAAACTCGAGCCAGAACCATCAGGATGCAGCAGCGAATGATGGGTTCGTCTGCAAATTCTACACTTCCCAGGCGAGCGACAATCTTTGGCAGAATGATTGCTACCCAAGCAATTGAAACATACTTTGTTGTCGAGGACAAACTTGCGCTTAGCGTCTACAGATTCTTTTTGAAAACCTTTACATTGACTTAATCTATGACCTTCAGTACAAAATGGGCACGAAAAGGTTGTTTCGTTTGTGACGTGAAGTGATTTGACTTTGTTAGTTTGGCCTTTATATCCTGTCGTTGGTTTTGTGTCCAGAAACTCGATTGCACGAAATCTTTGAGTTATAAACTCCTTAAATAACTTATAAGTAGGTAGTTCATCAGATGACGTATTTGAATTTACACTAAATTCCCATTGTCGTCGAGTTTCGGGATCCAATTTCAACGTCAAGATGTGAATTATCAAGATATCCCAGCTATTTACATCAATACCTAAATTGCTGAGCGTGGCCAAACAGTCGTTTGTGGTATCAACTAGATCCTTTAAACCATGTGCACATTCTACTATTAAATTCTTTTGACTAAGCAATCGTTTCAATGCCTGATGGGAAATGTATTTTTTATTATTGAAACGTTCTTCTAGTAGTTGCCAACACCTGTCAAAGTTCGTTTCTTGTGTCGGTATGTGCCTAAGAAGCTGTTCTGCTTCGCTCGTGAGGTAGCTTTTTAAGTAATGTAGCCTTTGCACATTGTTTAAGGAATCATTCTGACTTATTAATGATTGGAACAAGTCTCTGAAAGTATTCCACTCTGAGTAATGGCCTGAGAAATTTGGGATATTAATTTTTGGCAATTTTACATGTAGAGAGCCTATTTGGTTGTCATTAACTGCGGAGGATTCATTTTTCTTGGATTGTTGGTTCAATTTAGACAACATTGTTTTCAATTCACATTTGTATTCCATAAATGCTTCTTCACACTTCTCGTATAGCTCAGACTTTATATAATCAGAAAAATTTACTTCTTTAGGGCTGTTGTTTCGCAATAAGTCTTTGTGACCGGACAAAAATTCAAACCAAAGTTGTTCTACTGATTCTAATCTTCCCTCCAAATATTCCTTGGTCAACCTATCTTTCGGCGATTTTTTAAAGTTTGATTTTGCCTTACATACGCGGGAATACAAATCGCTTTGAAAATAACAAAGAGATTCCATTTTTATAAAATAGATCAACCAAACCTACTCTTATAACCCCAAAGTTTTGGAAACCTTTAATGTCAGTGTAAGACTACGAAAAGTGTCACAATTCACGATTCAGTAGAAAAATGAACCAGAAAATTTTTACAGGCCTAAAAGAGAAGATAAATTTACTAAGTGTTTTTATTTTTAGCAAGTTTTGACAAATTTGGCCGTAGGTTCCCCGTACTTACGTTTATAGCGGAATTATTCTAAGTTATATGACATATTAACAGGCCTACAAACATGACTTGAAGGGAGTCGGAACCTTTTCGAAGTGAGTTTTAACTGATTTTGTCGGTAGGTTCCCCCGTACAGTTTATAGCGAAATAATTGTAAGTACAAATAAATACTTGGCTGCTTGGCGACGGCAACCCCACTGGCTGCTTGGCGACGGCAACCCCACTTGGCTGCTTGGCGACGGCAACCCCACTTGGCTGCTTGGCGACGGCAACCTCACTGGCTGCTTGGCGACGGCAACCCCACTTGGCTGCTTGGCGACGGCAACCCCACTTGGCTGCTTGGCGACGGCAACCTCACTGGCTGCTGGGCGACGGCAACCCCACTTGGCTGCTTGGCGACGGCAACCTCACTTGGCTGCTTGGCGACGGCAACCCCACTTGGCTGCTTGGCGACGGCAACCCCACTTGGCTGCTTGGCGACGGCAACCCCACTTGGCTGCTTGGCGACGGCAACCCCACTGGCTGCTTGGCGACGACAACCCCACTGGCTGCTTGGCGACGGCAACCCCACTTGGCTGCTTGGCGACGGCAACCCCACTGGCTGCTTGGCGACGGCAACCCCACTGGCTGCTGGGCGACGGCAACCCCACTGGCTGCTTGGCGACCTCACTGGCTGCTTGACGACGGCGAACCCGCTGGCTGCTTGGCAACGGCGTTCCCGCTGGCTGCTTGGCGACGGCAACTTCCCTAGCTGCTTGGCGACCGGTTTCGAAGGACCATGAACAGGACTGGATGTACTAGTGGGTGGTGGGGTGCACTTGGGTAATGAAGCACTTGTTTTGTTTCCCAGTGGGTCCAGATTGATTTAATCGAAACATCAAAATTGTTACATACACGACACGGAGAATCTCGTCACCGTGTTTCAGAAATTCGACGGAGCGACACTAGCCCCATCTGTGGTTACGCACATACAACATGCACGGTTGCGATAAGCGCCATCTGGTGACCTATTGTTGAACTTTTATGGACTGTTACAAATAATACATTTTATGTTGTACAAGGGTAGTTTCGTCGGCAGTTTCAATCTCCCCAAATAATCGAGGCAATGACTAATCCTAGATGTCCGTAGTCGACACCCCTATTTGTAGCGGTGCGCTTTCGGTGCCCGTAGACGATGGAAGTAGAGGTGCTTCATGCTTCTACCCCCTTTTCTGGTATACACCCTTCAGCATTTACTCCCCAGAGGTTATGAGGGAAGTCCATGTACGAAGTAGAGCTGGAAATTGCAGCATCCAAAGTCCCTTCTAAATAATAATAATAAATGAGTCTACAAAGCGGCATGCCGATATGAGTAGAGTCTTGCTGCATAATAGGATCATAGAGATATATCCAGATATAGGATCTATTACCGTTTTAACACCCCGATTATACAAGAATAACCTACAGAAGTATTTCCAGCTTCAGGCAGATGGCCGGCCATAGAAACGGAAGCATTTTTTTACCATAAGGGCAGTTTTGGTCTTGTTTTTAGCGATAACATGTTTATACGACGGGTGTTGTCAAAGATGAAAATATTGTACCAATCCCATATGAAGAAGATAAAAGATCAATACTCATCTTAATCATCAGAATTTAATATTTTCACGACACATAGTCGCAAATCGTACCTTATGCAACAAGTGCGCGAAGTTGTTTATTACAAACGAGACTTCGGAGGCCTATGGAGTAGAAATTGTAATAAACAACGCCCACTAGTTTCATACGACGTTTTTCAACACACTTGCGAGGAAAGAATACGAAAATATTTTCTTGATCTTTTTGAGAGCACCAATAATCTGATTAAGAAGGTTTATAATTAAAACTTCTAAAGTACTACTTCAGTAGGTAAAAAACGCTTTGGTTTGTTTTTATATGAAAAACGAACGAAGCAAACTACAATCTCCTTGGTGAGAAGTGTGGAAACGTTGTTTTTTTTTCTATTTAAAACACTAGTGCGGTAAAGTAAACAAAAAGCACGAGTGCGTAATAGACTATATTATGATACTAAAATCGATGCATTTAAAGACCCGTTACGAGCGAGTGTGTAGAAAAATAATAGGTTCTATAAATTAGAAGCCAAGGCACTGCATTGTAACTACAGAATGAAAATCTTGTGAAAATTCGTTTGAATGTCGTCCCGTGTAAATAACCGTTTCGGTAAGTTAGCTGATGTCCTCTTTATATTTGTGTAGCGGAAGTAAGGTAAGCTAGAACGTAAATATTAATGTTAGAGTTTGAAACCAAAATTGTTGGTTAATACTACAGATTTTTTTGTATGATAAAAATTTCCGATCTAGATATGTCACGAAACTTTTGCAATAACAACAACAGGTTTTGAAGCGCTCGTAGCGAAGTTTGCTTAGCCATTCTGAAACGATCAGCAAAGTTAAGCAACGTCCGTCGCGGTCAGGAGTTGGATGGGTGACCGCTGGTGACATTACTACTGAGCGCTTCCGTGCTTCGGAGGCCTCGTTAAGCCGTCGGTCCCGGTTGTTGTCTTACGATGGCAGTCGTTATAGCATGTTGGTAGGGCATTTTACGAATGCCCGCCTGGCCAGCTACCACCCTCAGGTAAAAAATCTGTAGCCAAGCACCTAACGGTGTGTTCCGACGGCTGTCCTTGAGAGCCAGTAATTCCAGGTTAGCCTGAACAACATCTTCGACCACATCATCACTTACCATAAGGTGAGATATTGGTCAAAGGCTAACCTATCAGGCAAAAAAAAGGTAGTGGTGTAAATAATCATTCTTCATCTACTTTTATCTGGTTCATTTGGGGTTGGTACAATATTTTCATCTTTGATAACACACGATTAAAACATGACTAAATTTGCCAATTTAAATTGTAATCTCCTTAGGATGCAAACGTCTAGATTGATTCTACTGACTCAATATAATGAGTCGCCAAGCAGAAATGTTTACATTCCACTGTTTTTTTTTAGTGGCGTTTAAAACAGATGTATTTTCTCACAAGTTACGAATTGCTCTGACACCACCATTACCCTGTAACATACAGTTGATAAGTGTCATGTTCCTGTTATTTACTGGCTCTCAAAGACTGTTGTCGCACTGTTGAGAACTTGGCAATAGTTTTCTTCTTAAAGGTGGTAGCTAGCCACACGAGCATTCGCAAAATGTCATACAATATGCGGTGAAGCTCAAGCTGGTGGTGGGGATTGAACTATGGATTTGCGGCATGGCAATCGAATTAAATATTACCACTCGGTCTTTGCTTCTAAATTATAATTGTTGTGTGTTTACTTGCTTATTTTGCTTGCTCTTCTTTTCAATTGAAAAATATTGTTTTAGGAATATCTGTGTCGCAAGTAGGTACGTGTTTTTACATATTCAATTATGTATGTGCCTTTAATTTTTCTATAGCAGGGCCACTGGTTATTAAAAATCTAGAAGAGTGAACTCTTTTCAATCAATTATTATTTTATTCATATTATTCTTTTACAGATAATCTCACAGTATATTTGTAAAAAAGAATATCATGTTTAGAATAGAATATCATTTATTTGCTTTTAACGTTAGTACAATAATGTTAATATAAGTAAATCAATTTAGGATCTAACACATTTCGCCAAATTACTGGGATGCAAAAAATTATAATAAAAATGTAATTTCTAGATGCAGGTAAGTACATATTCTTATGGAAAACAGCTTTCTTAAATCTAATCGAATAATTATACACGATAGCACATGTCTTTATTTTTCAGCTCAAACTTTAAGAGAAAGTTATTCAAAATAACATTTAGACATGTCAAAAGACTGCTTAAGTAAAGGTACCCTCATGAACTAAAATTTTAAAATAGTGGATCATAAGTTGCTCACTCTGCAACATTTTCCAGTCATCAGTACTAATTTTATAAATGCGAAAGTAACTCTGTCTGTCTGTTACGCTTTCACGCCAAAACTACTGGACCGATTTGAATGAAATTTGGTATGGAAATAGTTGGAAACCCGGGAAAAAACATAGGATAGTTTTTATCCAACTGCGCAAAATGAGGTTAATGTTTTTGCGCGATTACCAACATACGCGTGGGTGGAGCCGCGCCCGGAAAGCTAGTATTAATATAAATCTGATATAACTTAACTTTGTCAGCTCAACGAAATCGTTTTATTTTTGTATGGCATTTGCAAATTTCTAAACCAGATTCATTGCACGTTATTTCTCCCCGCGGGCAAATAATATTTTCCTACCCCACCTGTTTTCCACCCTCATTTATCACCTAACTGTGGGGTGATATTCGAATATAATCCGGAAAAAGGTCCACTCGATTTTGAGGGTCGAATCGATTCAGGACTCGAGTTGAACGGAGCTTGAACGTAATCAGGGAAGGGGTGGGGAAAACTGTCACAAAAAATTCGATATAAGATATTATTATAGTGTTACACGACTAAATTACATATTATGAAAAAATCAAGTGTAACAATGGGTGACTCTATAAATAATAGCGGTCTCTTTTATGCAACTTAATACAACTAGACGATATATAGGGATCATAAGACAAACTATTGCAATAGGAGAACAGAACACTAAGGAGCACACTAATATACAGAACTATATTTATATAATTAAAGAACATAACCCATTAAAAGCCTATATGCTAGGCATACTGTATCAGCCGGATCATCCACTGCTTCAGCAGTCCGCTCAGCCTCCCCCATTAAAGGAGGGTTTGCCATAATCCCCACGCTTGGCAGGCATCTTGGGGATCGCAGTTTAAAATATCAGTTCTATAGAGGATGCTGCTGCTTACCTTTCAGTATTTTACCTTTAGTCGCCACTTATGACACCCACAGGTAGCAATGGGGGGGAGGGACATTCTAGCCCGACACCCCACAGGCATGCTAGGTATAAAGGTTGGCTAAATTCTTTCGATGTAGTAGCAGCAGCAGTGTTGTATGTAGTTTGTAATTTTTTGTCAACAAATGCATAGCCCACACACACATATTATATTATATTAATATTAAAACAATATTTATAGACTAAATATTAAAAAAACATTCATTGTTTCATTAACTTTGCTCAATAGCTTTCAGTTTTAAAGCAATTTTTATGTTTCATTTACGATTTCTTGAACATAACATTTTAACATTCTAACATTAGTAACCGGCGATTCGCCTTAATTGATAATCGCTTAGAATGCGAGAGTTACTGAAATTGTTTTTTGAAATATTATAGTCGTTTCCCCCTTTCCTTAGTACGTCCACCAAACGAGGTCAATTTGACAGCCCTTTGGGAATGACCGGTGATTTGAAGGGACGTTATATTGGACCTCTTAAAATGTCATAGTCAATGCGTTTTACTTTTTGTACATGAGTATCTGACTCGTCAGATATTTTTAGGATCGACATTTTTAAGCATAAGCCTATTTTTTAATAGCCAATTGGTAAGCCTTTTACAACAATCTTATTTGACGGAAATTAGTGTATTAGATGGGGTTAATTAGGCCTAAACTAAGATATTATAAGCATCCAAGACAACTGATGAAACATAAACCTAATAGTATTTTTTAATTCTAGGTTAGCCTGAACAACATCTTCGACCACATCATCACTTACCATCGGGTGAGAAAGTAGTCAATGGCTAACCTACCAGGCATTAAAAAAAAGTATGTTATGCGTTTCGGAGATTTTCTAGTTGAAGGTGTTATTTATCTAGACGGGTATTAGCAAAATACCATGCAATAACGAAATTAATCCTTAGACAACAACTAGGAAGGACGGCTTAACGTGCCCTCAGAAGAACGCAAGTGCTCAGAATAAATGCTTATAGCGATTACCCACCTAAATCATGACCGCAGCGAACACAGTTCATGGTAAACAGCAATACGAGTGCTTAAAAAATATATAATATATGACGTATATGTACGTTTGGATAATATTAGTAAATATCATATAATTTTTTTTTAGATTTCAAATAATGAGGATTTGAATAACCTACTGTTGTTCGTAAACCAAAACCAAATACTACGAATTTCCTAATAAATTATTTCTTCCCTTGAGTAAATTGCTTTAAGAATTCATTACCATATTTATAAAGGACTGCTAAGAGAGGCCGCAGTCAAATTCATTCATTTTTTCAGTTTAGGTTGTAGATCACAGACATCTTAAAGCATATTCACAGTTAAAAAATACAGTAAAATATGTATAATTTTATTTATTTCGATTCTTCATCACTCCGTCCTTCAGTGCTCACACATATCTTTCTTGACCGTATCATCCAATCATCAATCCATCTCGTAATCCATCCAAACCTTATTCTCTCTTATTCTACTGATATCTGAAGCGCTCGTAGCATAGCATGCTTAGTTCTTAACCAATCAGCTAAGTGAAGCAACGTCCGCCGTGGACACGAGTTGGATGGGTGACCGCTAGTAACATTACTACTGAGTGCTTTGTGATTCGGAGGGCACGTTAAGTCGTCGATCCCAGTTGTTGTCTTAAGATGGCAGTAGTTACGCATGCTGGTAGGGCATTTTGCGAATGCCCACCTGGCTAGCTACAACTCTCAAGTAGAAAATCGGTCCCCAAATACCTAACTGTGTGTTGCAGCAGCTGTCTTTGAGATCCAGTATTGCTAGGTTGTTCAGGAATAACATCTTTGACCACAATAATAACAAATATATTTAAAAGTCTCTTAAAAAAACATTAAATAATATTTAAATAAAACACTTAAAAAAGTATAAAAATATATATCTAGTGACAATTCCGCTTAATTTTCCTGTTATCTACGTGACGTCACAAACATCACGCAGCCTAACCGGAAGAATATTCAACTAGTTTCGCTTCTAAACGCAGCATCTTCAGGTGGTCTTGACTCAACGAGCGCACGATCGAGACTTCGACCACATCATCACATCAAAACATTCAACGATCATTTACTATTATATCCGTCGCTATTTATGCACAGGGAGTCTTCTTTTAAAATATTTTTCATCTCTCATGTTATACCCACCCCACGCTATTCTTGTTCGTTAATTAATTTAGTCAACGGTCCCACTTTTAAGCTTTGACTAACTCAGTAATAGTCTATTATATAAAATTTAACTGGCTGGTCACATTTCAGTACAAACGTTACCTTCCCTTATTTGAAGGTATACATCCAGAATAGTTATAAGTATGTAACAGGACTATATCGCAATAAAAATATGAAGGTATACTATTTACCACTACGTTACGACCAAGTTGCATTAGTCGTGGTTACGTGCGGACTAAACCGAGCCGTTAAATAATTACAACTATGTGTTGAAATCATATAAGTCTTAAGAGTTACGTTCAGATCCAGAAAGCATGATAGTGATATGCCTTTTCAATATCTAGACTTGTTCTATTACAAATCTGTAAATAAATTACTTATTATGAAGTGAGCCATTTTTATGGCAACTTTCCGATGATGATAATTTTCTAGTTAATTATTTTTTACAAATTTTACAAAATTTGTAACGGTTTAACGCAGAGATAAATTGAAAATAGCCTTTAACGTTAGTAGGGCAAATATTAAAATATTTAAAAACGCATATTTTTTCACTTTCCAACCGATGTAATACCTATCGTGTTCAGAAGTTACGGTGGTTATTTGTTTAAATTGAATTGTATTTGTAGTTCAATTCAAGTCCAATTTTTAACCGACTTTGCCATAGAAAGTAGTGGTTCACAAGGTCAAGGTCAGAACATTCACATCGTATTAAAATATTTTTCGCATTATTCGATGCCACAGTCATTGACAAACTCTTGTGGACGTGTCACAGTTTATTGCCAACAGGCGCTCAGTTAAACGACTTAGCCATTCGATCAAAGTCAGATAAAATCAACAGTGGGTAAAGTCACGTACTGAGCTCACCTAATGTTCGTTCAGACATCCACATAATGGCAATATAATGTTCTAATAATTCTTTTTTTTTCCTGATTGTCTAGCCTTTGACCACAATATTACCTGATATTTATTTATTTATTTATTTCCATACATACATCTATCTTTACAGGTACACACCCAATACAATAGAGTAGCTACTTATACACATTTAATATATATATATATATATTTTTTTTTTTATTTTTTTTTGATATCTAATTCCTAATTCCTATTACACAGAACATGTAATGCGACTTTTGTAAATTCGCTCAGATCACAACAAAATAGGTCCACTTGTTCCGCGATAATGTTGAGGTCGCGGAGTGCATATAATAAATAATGTATAATAATAATATAATATATCAATATGATATATAATGTACTAGGATCTAAAATATTTAGTTGTCAAGAACAGCAACTGGTTCAAACCACTAGGTGTTTATTTACAGATTTTCTACTGGAGGATGGTAGCTAGGAAGACAAAAATGCTTTAAATACAATCATCTAAGACATCAATCGATACCGACGGCTTGCCAAACTCTGCGAAGCACTGAAATACTCAGTAATAAATGCCAACAGTAGTCATCTATTCAGTCATGAACACGCGAACATTGCTTAACTTTCTTAATCGATCTATTGTCAGGCCTGGCGTACTCGGCACTTTAGGTACAAAGCTACAAGTGCATCGGCGTAACCCATCGAGACCGTAGTAGCTAACCCGACTCTGCTAAGCACTGAAACACTCAGGAATAAATACCAACAGCAGTCACACTGTCGAAGTTTTTTTTTTTTTTTTATGCTTGATAGGTTAGCCTTTGACCACTATCTTACCTGATGGTAAGTGATGATGTGGTCGAAGATGTTGGCCATATCATCGCTTATAGGTCGAAGATGTTGGCCATATAATAGCATTATCAAATGTGGGTATTTAAATGTTATATAGTTATAGGTATTATATGTACCTACATACGCAGCTGTAATACCATTTGAGCACAATTCTAACCCACGTACAGATTCAGAAAAGATAACAACTACGAGATAGAAAGAGAGCTGCCTTGTAGAGGTGAAAATACTTGTAAGGTACTCAGCGGTGTGCGATTTGAATTACTCAATATTGCATCGTTTTGCAATTTGCAATCATTGCAATAGATGGCAGTTGCTTATTTATTTAACGTCTTTGCGGAGATATCCTTCTGCTGCTTTTTATTCTGTACTACTCTCCATTTTGTAATCGGACATCCGGTACTAAGAAACGCCACCATCATTATGGTGGATATTTCATTTACCCGAGCAGTGATTTGCTTCTTCGTTAATCAAACGATTCACCAGGGAGTGGAACACTCTGCTTGAGTCTGTGTTTCCGGTTAAGTATTAAGATATTTATAAGATGTCTATAAGAGACGGTAGCTGCGTACCATCAGGCCAGCTGTATGCTAGCTTGCCGCTCATCACATAAAAAACAGTCTGTTACGTGTATTTTAAATGATACCTCTGAGTAAACATAGTTTTTAAGCATTTGAAGGTCCATGCAGTTTTTCTGGAAACTTCATATCAATCTCTCACCAAACATCTAAGAGTGTGTTCCAACCACTGTCCTTGTAATACCAAGGCAATTTCTATTATAAGGTAGGTATATTTTAAATTTTATAACAATCTTAGCATAACAAACAAAATGATTTTGAATTTCAAGAACTAACATTTTCTTTTCTACAAATTAAAACAAACACTGCATTCTGTCTAACTGACCTACTGTGTATTAATTTGTCCTGTGTATCCACATAACGACCGTAGCCGTTCTCAAATTAAGGCCGGTGCCGCGAACGGCTGAAAAGAGGCCGTAATTACGCCCTGAAATATTCAACCGGAATAAACTGAGACACCGGGTGTGACGTCACCACAGTACCGTCAGCACATCAAAATAAATTTGATACTAGAAATACCAGAATCGCGGAAGTTTCAATGTATTTTTCTTAGAATAGGTGCCGTAACGATTGATCAACAATAAAAACTTAAAAAGATAATTTAGATGTTAAGTTTTATTATAATTCTATTAATTCTCTAAGTATCTCTAAAGTAAAGAGATACTTATGATTCTTTTTACAATTTAATAAAATAGTTCCTGTAAATTAAATAAGTCTTTTTATTTTGTAAATCAAGTGAAATATTAAATAAATATAATGTCAAAAGTCAACTATAAATAACAAAAAAGCCCGCCCCCAGTCGCACCCGGTCCATAGGTGCCCATCACGCTGAATGCATTACCACGCTGTATGGCGATGGCCAACCTTTGAACGAGGTCCTGTAAATTGTCAAAAATATATTCATTTACTCCTCACAAAAGGAGTACTCTTTTCTTACTCCTTACATAAAAATACAAGGGACAAGAGTACTACAATTAAACCTAACTTTGTGAGGGGCTGGTGGCTGAAGTAGGTTTCTAAGAACCTGTGTTATAGGTCACTAGGACACCTCCCGCGGATATAAATAATCTCTGACATCCCTACCTCATCATACAATATAAAATACAGTTTTACGCTACTACGAACTACTTGTAGCGTGAATGAACTAAAAACGTTGAACTAATTGTGAGCGAGAAAAGACGTTGCCAAATAATGGTCAAAATCCACACTCTTCAAACTAGTCGCACAACAGATCAACGCTGAGTGTTTATTTGCACGATAAAAGAAAAGAAGAAATTCATACAATCTGCATGTTAAAGCGGCAATGGTACACCATCAAACCTCCTCGAGTAGCTATTTCACTACACCAGAAGACGTCGATTTGGTCTACCTCCGACTCACTGGACTGACGATATGTTGACTCTTTGGTCAAAGAAAACAGTATGGATGCAAATAGTAATACCCCTTCATTGTGAAACTCAATGAGGGAGGCATATGTCAAACGGTGATAATCGACGTCGATTTGGTCTACCTCCGACTCACTGGACTGACGATATGTTGACTCTTTGGTCAAAGAAAACAGTATGGATGCAAATAGTAATAGCCCTTCATTGTGAAACTCAATGAGGGAGGCATATGTTAAACGGTGACAATCATAGTGACAGTGACAGAAGTGACAGTTCGGAAGGTAGAATGTTGACTTTGACAGCTACAGTGTAAGTCAACGTCAGTTACGTACTGAGGCTCTCAGTTACGTACTCGACGCTGTGCACAATCGTAATATCGAGACAAAGAACTTCAAATAAGTTCGAAATGGGTCGGAAAAGTACCCGGTAAATATGACGCGAGTTTTGACCGGTTTCTAAATAATAAATATGTCAAACAGTGGACGTCTTCCATCTATTAGTGTTAAGCCCCAATGAATAAGCAAACCATAATATACTAAATTCAGGTTCAGATTAAAATTGCAACTCAAGAATGAGATTGATCATAAGATACTGTTTCAGACAGTTCATATACTAAACGTCAAAACCATCGGTTTATATACAAAAAGGACGATAAGGTAGGATACTCTAATATAACAATATAATGTGGAGAAATTTTAACACAGGCATATAGCTACACATAGCTACACTTCCATTTTATATACGTTTAAATGAATGATAATGACAAGAAGCATGCAGTAGACGCACATATGCACACTACTGAGATTCAATCAGGAGACGTCGCCTGATTTGACATCGACATGTTCGTGAAACGGGTGCCGTTGCTCCATTTTTTTATAAGTTCAATGGTCAAAACTGCATGTTAAGATCAATCTCAACTTTGAAATGCATTTATTAATAACAACTTTAGTCTCAATGTAACAGTTCAGTGATGGGAATAATTCGGAATTTCACGTTATGCTGTGATAGCTCTTTAAGTGTGCCCTTTTGTTCACCTTGTTTCGTCGCCTTTTTAAAAAGAGCTGCGTTTTTTCACACATTGATTTCACTTATTTGCATCTTAAACAGTTTAATATTCAACAGACAGACGTCAAATATTTTTACATGCACGATAATTCAGTAACAGCAGCTTTGTTTGCGTTAACTGAATTTTCGTTTAACGATATGTAAATGAACGAAGACAATCGAGGAATACATAATGATGTAAAATTGCTAGAATCAAATGAACACGCTGACTTTCATCTCTTACTGTCAAGTAAATAAACAAATTAGAAATGGTTTACTGACATAAGTTTTTTTTTACGTATTACATCTTAATACAAGAAATTTATTTTGTCCATTTAAAATAATTATGAGATATATAATAGAAACTGTTACATAATTGTCCTAAACATGATGGTAAGATTTAACATAATATTAAATCTAAAAAGATTACGTCATAATATTATTCCCTCGCCCAAACGTGCCCATTAGGCTAGCCGAATTCCCCCGCTGTATTGCGAGGGAAATCCGTTGAACGAGGTATTCTCCTGCCCGTGGGTCTCGCGTCCTATCTCGCAAGCGCCGCCCTAGATCTGCCGCAAAAATTTGTTTATTTTAGATTATTCCAATGTTGCAACAACTGCAGTTTTTTTTTTATGTGCGGTTAACCTCTGCTTATAACAGATGCTTTTTGTCAAGTGACGAATTGTACTGCGCCCGTCACACTGAGACAAACAGTTGTTAAGTCTCATGTGCCTGTAATTTTCTGGCTCTCAAGGACTGTTGCCGGAACACACTGTTAGTAGCTTACATACGTGGCGGATATTTTATACTTAAGAGGCCTTTTACATTTTGCAGCCCTCTCACTCGCACATTTAAAGATAATTTCAAATAACTACAATATGGTAATGATTTTTTAAAATGTGGTCTGACATTATTTCGCTGTATGCGACTATAGATGTTCTGGACAAATTTTCATGTTGATATCTGTAATGGGGGATCCAAAACGCGTAATTTATTTATTTAAAACTTTGGGCCTCTAATTTTAATTGGACTCAACATGTTACAAAATAAAAATATGTTGAGAACATCTATAGTCGCAAGAAGCAAAATAATGTCAGACCACATTTGAAAAAATCATTACCAATTTTTTTCTATTTGAAATTATCTTTAAATGTGCGAGTGAGAGGGCGCAAAATGTAAAAGGGCTCTTAAGGATGGTAGCACCCCAGGCGGGCATTCCAAAATGTCCTTCCACCATGCGGTGAAGCTCAAGCTGGCGGCGGGGATCGAACTGGGGACCTGCGGCACGGCAGTCCACAGCTTTTTTTTTTTTTTTTTTATACTGAACTGGGTAGCACTTGACCACTATCTCACCTGATGTTAAGTGATGATGCGGTCGATGATGGAGCGCGCTTACCCAGAAGATACCTGTTCACTCGCGTTTTGAAGACCCCCATATTGTACTTAACCGGAAACACAGACTCAGGCAGGGTATTCCATTCCCTAGCGGTTCGTATAATGAACGAAGAAGCAAATCGCTTTGTTCGGGTAAATGGAATATCTACCATATAGCGGTGGCGCTTTGGAGTATCCCTGGATGTCCGGTTAAAGAATGGGGATGGCGGAATCAAATCATGTAGTTCTGTGGCACACTCCCCGAAATGTATCCGATAAAAAACCGATAAGCAAGCGACTTTGCGGCGATGCTCGAGACTTTGGAGTCTCTTGCTTACAAGTTCGTCGTCGTTAATGAGTCTCTTGGCTCTCCTCTCAATAGCTTCCAGTGTCTCCAGCTGGTATTTGGCAGAACCATCCCAAAGGTGAGAACAGTACTCCATACACGACCGGACTTGCGCTTGATAAAGATTCAGCAACTGTCCCGGTGTGAAGTATTGTCTCACCTTAGCCAAAACACCAAGCTTTTTTGAGGCTAGCTGGGCTTTAGACTCAATATAGGAGCCGAAATTGAGAGTCGGTGTTAATGAGATGCCAAGAAGCTCGAGATGGTTACTTATCGGCACGGACACATCCCTGAAAGTAGGAGCCAGCTGAAAAGGGCTCCGTTTGGCGGAGAAAAGACACGCCTGGGTTTTAGCCGCATTGAACTTAACCAGATTGGCATCGCCCCAATCGGAGACTGCCTTCAGAGAAAAGTTCAAGCGCTGAACCATCGCTTCCCTATGAGACTGGATTTGTAATGCACTGGTTCGTGCGTTAGATGTATAACTCTCCACAACGGTGCTGTCGTCTGCGTACCCAAAAATACCGGGCTTAAGCAGATCATTAATATGCAGCAGAAAAAGCGTTGCAGAGAGTACTGATCCTTGAGGGACTCCGGCGTTTATAGCCAATTGGTCGGAAGAACAGCCATCGATGACCACTCGAATCGACCGATCCCTCAAGAAATCTGAAATCCAAACACATAAACCAGTGGGAAGGCCGTATGAAGGAAGCTTGCTAATAAGGCTATCGTGCCAAACCCTGTCAAAAGCCTTCGAGATATCGAGAGAGACAGCAAGCGCCTCTCCGTGGTTCTCGATGGCTTCGCTCCAGATGTGAGTGGCATACACTAGAAGATCCCCAGTAGACCGGTTTCGGCGAAACCCGTATTGTCGGTCACTGAGGAGATCATTCACTTCTAGGTATGCCAGGAGCCTGTGGTTCAGTACACGTTCCATCGTCTTACAGAGTATGGAAGTGACTGAAATAGGCCTGTAATTGGCAGGGTCTGCGCGACTACCCTTTTTGGGCACGGGCTGCACGTTCGCAAGCTTCCAGGACTTAGGCACTTGACCAGTCGTCATAGACAAGCGAAAGAGGCGAGTCAATATTGGAGTCAACTCAGGCGCACACATCCTCAAGACTATAGCTGGTATACCGTCTGGACCACTAGCTTTGTTCACGTCCAGATCGCGCAACGCTTTGCGTACTTCAGACTGTCGAATGCGGATTTCTGACATTGACGTCCCGCAGTTTGGCAGGCTAGAAGGAACAGCATTGCCAGCATCTAAACGTGAAGACTCTGCAAACAGAGAGGCAAATAAATTTGCTTTCTCTTCGGCAGTGTGCGCTAGTGAGCCGTTAGGTTTCAGCAGCGGAGGCAGTGAGGGACGGCAGAAGTTCTCTTCGATCGACTTTGCCAGGGACCAGAACGCTTTGCTACCCGAGGGGTAAGAAGCAAGTTTGTTCCCTGTTCGGCGTATGTGGTCGAAGCGAGCCTTCTTGAAAGCCTTTTTGCAGAACTTGGCGGCTAGGTTAAATGCCTTCTTCTTTTCACGTACATCTCTAGATTTGCGGGTTCGAGCATCAGCCCAGGCTAAATAGGCCTCATGTTTTGACGCTTCTGCATCTCCACATGTAGCATTAAACCATGGGCGAGCTTTGCTGGACATCGGGACGTCAGAAAATGGTATGAAGTATTCCATACCCTGACGTAACACCTCAGTCACAGCATCCGCGCAAGTTGAGGGATCGCTCGAAGAAAAACAAACCTGCCGCCAAGGGTAAGACGCGAAAAAATAACGCATCTCATCCCAATCTGCTGACCTGTATCGCCACACCCGCCGGATGCCTCTTGGACTGGGATCGGGCGGGGAGTACACTGATACAGACTTCACCAGACAGTGGTCGGAGCTACCTAAGGGCGATGAAACCGACACCAAGTAGCGGTCTGGATCTGTTGTCAGCAGAAGGTCCAAGCAATTGGCTGTGTGGCCATCAACATCCGGTATCCTTGTGGCTCCTTGGACCAGCTGAGTGAGGTTTAGCGTCAAAGCAAGCTTGCGCATCTCTCGACCAGCGTGGTCTGTGCTCTGGTATGGGTATAGCCAGTCTTGATGGTGGGCGTTGAAGTCCCCCAGAAGCACTAATTGAGCAGAAGGATACCTCTGTTGGGCCACATCGGCCGCCTCACTAAGGTAATTTGCGAGCCTGGTTGTCTCCTCATCTCCGCTGTGCGAACGGTAGACACTAGCATAAAGAATTTTCTCCATGCCATTGTCCACCAGAACCCACATGACTGAAAATTTGGGGTCTTCAAGGTTGCGGAGACGCCGAAAGCAAATGTCATCGCGAGCATACATACAAACTCCCGCCTTAGCCTTGAAACAATGTTTAAGAACATAGCCAGGGTAGACAAGGTATGTCGCATCAGCAGGACATTTGATCTGCGTCTCCGTGAGGAACAGAATATGCGGTCTTGCGGTCTCAAGATGGTGGTGGACCGGGTCGATATTGGAGTGCAAGCCTCGAATGTTTGAGAGGTGCACTTGGAGAGAGAGGACGTGCTTCCGCTGTTGGACCTTTATTCTGTTTCTCTTGTTCATTTAATGGGGAGTGGAGATAGGTAAAGGGAAACGGAAGTGGAAACGAGGCGCACATTACCAACCCGTGACACAAATTAGGCCTTTCCACCTAAAAGGAACCAATCCTGGAGACCGCGGGGACGCCCGAGCCCCCCCGGAGGTGTCCATCGGGTCCTCTCGTCCGGTCGCCAACCAGCACGATGGCGCACCTCCGGGATTTTTCGCAAGATGGCGGGGCAGCCTTTCATGAGTGGCTGGCTCACTACTTGGGCCCCCAACTATCTGCGGTCGGCCAGCGGAGAACCGTGCCTCGGATCCCGCTGCTCTCCAAGATTGGCTGCCAGGTAAATTGACCTTCAATGTGTCACGACTAGCTATAGTAATAAGCGCAACTGTTTCCAACCCGTTCCCCATAATGGCTTCACCAGACATCATGCCGTAACGCGATCGCTTGGCGGCATGGCTTTGTCTGGTGGGTGGTAACACGCCGCGGCCTAAGCCTACCACCTGAAAAGTACTGCTCTTTTGGCGCCACCCAGGGGACACGTGTAGGACATCGAGGGCTAAATCCTACGGACGCGAGCAGTATAGTCCCCCAAAAAGCTGTTACCGCTCGGCCATCATTGTTTCAAACAGTTTTTTTGAGTAGGTTCTTTATGGCCATATGATCATACTATAAACCTATTTCTAAACACACATTAGGTTTTCAATTCGACTGTAAGCTATTTCTTTGGCATCTGTTCATACGCGCAACGCAAGTTGAACTATAGGTGTCGCTCCATCCCGATACGATGGTTGAAGAAAGAGAGCAAGAATTCAAATTTTGAGTCATTGTGTCACGTTAGCTCAATTGGTTAGAGCATCCCCGGCTAAAGGGGTGGATGGATGCGGGTTTGAATCCCGTACATGACTATATTTTTTTCTCTCGTAAATTTGTAATTTTGTTATCAGCCTAAGTAAATAGTCTTCTGATATTTGGGTAGATGTTGCCAATGTCAAAAAGACTTGCATTCAAACAGATGGAAAAATTTCGACAGTCCAGCACCCGCTTCCATAGTATAATTGGTAATGCACCAGGACGGTATTCTAGGGGTTGCGGGGTCAAGGCCTGCTGGAAGTTATCTTTATCCATGCGAAATAATTTCTAGGTAGATCACTTGTCTAGAAAAGTACAGTTTTTTATATTTTTCTATGATTTATTTTCCAACTGTACATAGAAGTGTTAAGTTTTGCATTCATATCTCTTACGTCACATGTGGCGCCCTCTAGAGGCCTTTTGTTTCATCATCTTTTATTTACACATAGTTCCAGTTCTCTGCACATCATAGTATATACATTTATCAGTAGAGTAAACTAGTATAATACTAACCGATTAAGATGATTCCTTTTTTTTTTTTTTTTTTTATGCCTGATAGGTTAGCCTTTGACCACTATCTCACCTGATGGTAAGTGATGATGTGGTCGAGGATGTTGTTCAGACTAACCTAGAATTACTGGCTCTCAAGGACAGCTGCCGGAACACACCGTTAGGTGCTTGGCGACAGATTTTCAACTTGAGGGTGGTAGCTAGCCAGGCGGGCATTTGCAAAGTGCCCTACCACCATGCTGTAACGACTGCTATCCTAAGACAACAACCGGGACCGACGGCTTAACGTGCCCTCCAAAGCACGGAAGCGCTCAGTAGTAATGCCCAACCAGCGGTCACCCATCCAAGTCATGACCGCGGCGGACGTTGCTTAACTTTGCTAATCGATTCAGAATGGCTAAGCAAACTTGGCTACGAGCGCTTCAAAAAAATTCTTCCCTTTTATTAAAGCTGGTGCTTCCCGTGTAGTCCAACGTAAATGGGTCCAGCCGTTTTAGAGTTACACTTCACTGGTAAGTGTTTTCCTATCTTGATGAAATAGGTAGTAATTGACAGTGAATGACAATCGACACCGAAATAAAAAGTACGAAACAAAAATTTTATCTTAAAATGTAACCGACTTCAACACTCAAAAGTGTGAAAAATCTTGTCGAAGTCGATACCATGCCTACAATATTAAAAAATAAGATAAGATTTTCTATTTATTTTATTTATAGCCTGTGACCTTTGTCTCTCCTAATGGTAAGAGATGATTTGATCGAAGATGTTCTTTAGGCTAACCTATAATTAATAACCTTCTCACTCTCAAGCTTGAAATACTCTGTTAAGTGCTAGGCGACAGATTTTCAACCTGAGGCAGGCATTCTCAAAATGCCTTACCACCATGCATAAAAAATTGTTTAGGTCTTGATTATTTCTAAAACAAAAGGTGATGTTGCGAAAAAAAAATTGGTATATTGGTAGGGCATTTTGCGTACGCCGCGCGCCGCCTGGCTAGCTAACACCTTCAAGTAGGAAATCTGTAGCCAAGCACCTAATAGTGTTTTCCAGCTGCTGTTCTGGATGGCAAGTCATTCTAGGTTAAGCAGATAATACTTTCAACCACAACACCACATACTATCAAATGAGATGATGGCCGAAAGCTAGGAAAATAAAATAAACAGGTATAAATTAATTAAAAAAAAAAACCATAGCAAATTATTTATTTTATTTGAGCGTTCTTTCGTTCTATTAAAAACCATGCCAGTTCCTATTATTATAAAGTACCTATTATTCTAATGTTGTGCGCATGGTACCGACTTCGACAAGTTATTTTACACTTTGGGTATTGAAGTCGGTTCCATTTTTTGGTAAAAAAAAATATTTCACACTTTTTAGTGACTCTTGCAACTGACGGGATCGATTATCATTAATTGTTACCCTATCATGAAAATAAGGAAAATAAAAAAAATATTTTTCAGTTATTTTGGTGTAACTCAAAAACGGCTTGACCGATTTTGATAAAACTTAAATGAGCCCAAACGACAAGTATCACCTTTCAAACAAAAAATATTTTTTACAATCGGTTACCCAGTCAAGAGTTCTGAGGTAACAAACATAAAAAAATAAAATACAGACGATGAGAACCTCCTCCTTTCTTGGAAGTCGGTTAAAAAAGAAAAAATACTCACAATATGGCGTCTAAAATGCACCAGTTTTTTTTCTCTTTATATTCCTAGTGTCACTTGCGCTAACAAACGAATCTTATGATATCTCAAACATTAAAATCGGTTAAGTTGTTTAGAAGTTATAGTGGATTAAAGAAACTCAGAAACTTACATACATGGACTCAAAAAACAACACTCTATTTTTGGCATCTATGTAATAAAACTGGCTATGTGTGAGTCAGGCCTCGCTCTTTTGGGGCTTCGCATTGCAACCGTCCGTAAAAGATTCGGTTTAAAAGTATTTTCATGGTGGTAGGCCATTTTTCGAATGCACGCCTGGCTAGCTACCACCCTCAAGTGGAAAATGTGTCACTAAGCACCTTACAGTGTGTTCCGACAGCTGTCCTTGAGAGCCAGTAATTCTAGGTTAGCCAGAACAACATCTTCGATCACATCATCACTTACCATCACGAAAGATAGTGGTCAAAGGCAAACCTACCAGGAATAAAACGAAAAAATATTGTTAATAATGATCATTTGTTCAAATCTACGATATAAATCAAGGTTTTTCAGTATTTGTTGGTTAGCCAAATAATGTTTATATAGAATACATGGTTCATGATACACCGAACTTTAAAGTTCCTTACCAATTTGGATTTTGAGATATACCCCGTGACAAAACTGGTATAAAATCAATGACTATTTTTTAGATAAATAATGGATAACATTTTATTTTATTATTAAAAAATATTTAGAAATAATGTTTCGAATGAAATATTCTTAATATGTTATTTTTAATAAATAAAATTTTATAAATAACTATTTACCCTAATAGCTAATCGTTGACACCCTACAACCTAGGGCTCAAAAAAGGCATTTCGTCTATCAAACCCTTCTAAAATAAGTTTATTGAATTCCTATATTTCAACATGATGATAATATAACATGGATCTTTTAAGGTTTAAGGTTTGAGATATTTTATTTCTCATAAGAAAATATTCCACTTACATGAGAATAATATTAACATAAGCATAACTAATAATTATCGATGTCGTACAAAGCAACGATATTTTTTTTTATTGTAGGGTACATGGATCTTTTGATACAATATTCAGTTTTAAAAAAAAGAAAAAAATAGGAGTGAGCCTCATTTCTTATATATGCTAGATATCTGTGACGTACAGTCGGACAGTTACAGACAGCGGAGTGGCATTAATTGGGCACCATTTTGTCTTTTGGGAACGAAATTCTAAAAATATTACTTAATTAAAATACCATTAACCAACTCCTTCCATCGAACCATGGCTCTATAATTTCTGTTTGCTGAACGTGGCAGTACAATATAGTATATTTCAATATTAAAATTTGTAATTGACCTTCATAAGAGCGTCGTAGACGCTTAAATTGAATAAATGATTTTGACTTTGACTTTGAACACAATTAATAAATATCCCTCATTCATTTAAAACAAAATCATGACATCTAATTATACGTGTCATTGAGTTCAAAATTGCATAAACACGATACTGCATTGTGCCACCGAACAAAAGAACAAAGACAAGCTTTGGTATCAACTGCTGGCCATCTTCGGTCTTTGTTTGAATAACCACCCAATTTCGTGAATAAGCAAGGTAATATTAACTATGAAATCGAATCTTAGCCATGTGATTGGTTATAAAGATAAGCTGTTATCGAATTGGATTAATTTGTGTCGCAAGTATATAGCCTTAGACAATTTTAAAGGTAACGTAATTAAAGAGAGAAATGGATATGAATTAATAAGAAACATTATTTATTTCTAGAGCTTTGAATAAAAAAATCCTTCAAGTTTACAACAACATGAAAATTTGGAACTACCAGAAATTTGATTTAAAATTTTAGGCATGATGGAGTATTCCGAAAAATATTTTTATTCGAAATAAATCATTTTAATTGCTCTTCAAGAACAACTCTATGTTAATTGCAAAACGAAAGGCCGCGAAAGTTGAAGTGGGGTTAGAATAAGGTATGGCCAAAGGGTGATTTTTGTCACTGAAAGGACAATTTCTAAAAATGCTAACAAACACTTTGAGATGTTTTTTTTGTATTGAAACAAAAAAAAAATGTTTTCATGTGTTTTTGACGGAATTAGTACGAGGACTACCTGATGTTAAAAGTATCTTGTTCCTGTAATGTATTATTACATATATTTTATTACATTGCTCGATGTAAATATTCAAAACTCTATTTAAAGGGAGCGCGGCATGGTCCAGTGTTGTCACGGCGCGGCGGGCGCTCTTGGCTTGATTTGGCATTAGACCACATAAGAAAAAAAATGTGTTAGGACTAGCAGAAGTCAACCCTAAGAGCTTGTAAGCATTTTACTAATAACCCTGTAGATAGTCTTTATCACATATCATCTGTTGATAAATGATCATCCGTTCAAGGCTATAAGCAGACTGAAGGGTGTTTGTGATAAAAAAACAGTACTTTTTAGTTTTACATTTAAATTCCAAATTTCGTCACCGTATAGCCACGTTGATACGAACAGAGTCCACTCGGTTACCGAACCTGTTGTGAGTCGGACCGTGTCATTCGTTTTAAATTTCATTTTGACGACAAAATTGATTAATAGGGCCTTGGGTTAAATGTAGTTGATGTGGTTACTACAACGAGAGCATCTAGGCAACGCAAAGGTCTCAAATGCTCCAGCACACTACTAGTTGGCAGCCAGGCCAGCATGCTGGCAACATTGCCTCGTTGGATTGCAATGCTTATTCGTTGAGCCCAATAAGTGCCAGCCTTTAGATCACGCGTCGTATTTACCAAGCGCATATATAAGTTCTGGAAAAAGGATAAGGTTTCGGCCCCCACGGACCCAATGTCTGTACACCAAATGGCTCAAATATAACTATATGAGAGTAACACTTCTATACATATTTATTTGTAGAATGGCAATGAGTTTGCCTTCTACATTTCTTTTATAACGTTGCTGATAAAATGAATCGAATATTGAATCACATCTCTCGTCTTATTGGACAGGAAAAGGTTCTAATCTCAATTAATAACATTTTTAAAAAGAAGCTATGAACAATTAAATTATTTACCGTGCGGTTTTGAACGCTAATCGCTTAAACACAGACCATTTCGCCAACGTTCAGGCAACTTTCTCCAGCGGACCTTGTAATCTCTAGACCTCCACATTAATTATTCCCCGGGTAAAGATAACCAGAAACCCTAATTGGATCGCTTCTGGACCACGTTGAATTATCATCCAAAGAAAATACGAACTGTTTTTATCAAGTGCTATTGTTATGATGAGGATAGGCATATTTGGAGAGCAATACGAATATATACTGTCTTCATGAAGTCTTTATATTAATACTTAGTTCACGGCTTACGAACATAAGGACTGTTTCATATCCATATTTCTCCTTTGCCTTTTATATATATGTATACTAGCTTCCCGGGTGAGGCTCCGCCCGCGCGTATGTCGGTTATCGCGCAAAAACATTAATCGCTTTTTGCGCAGTTGGATAAAAACTATCCTATGTTTTTCCCGGGTCTCAAAATATTTCCATACCAAATTTCATTCAAATCGGTCCAGTAGTTTTAGCGTGAAAGCGTAACAGACAGACAGAGTTACTTTCCCATTTATAATATTAGTACTGATTATAAAAGGCAAAGGAGAAAAAAATGCCTATTAAGCAGCCAATAAACACGCCCCTGTGAATTGGATGTTGCTGTACATAAAGTGCATTACGATACGATTACTTTTTCTTCCATATTACTTAAAGTAAAATATGAACAATGTATTTATAAACGCAGTGAATAATTTATTAAGCATACAAAAGAAATTAAATATAAGTATTCATTTATAAATATATATAATAGCGTACTGTGCTGTATCAGCCGGAACGTCCACAGCTGAACGTGAGGATATAAGGGAGGGGGTTGCCATAATCCCCACGCTTGGCAGGCGTCTTGGAGATCCATTATTTAAATATTTTGTATTAATGAAACGGACAATTCACCCGCTCGTTGATGTCGTCACAAATGCATATCGTTTTGTTCCCGTTTTGCTGGACTCTGTACTGCGCTTGTCATTTTGCGACGTTAGCATTTTATCTTGCTACAGTGCCTTTCAAACAAAATACAGTAAAACTTGCCTACTATTGTTCGAGGCAGAATATTTGACACTGCGTTGGTAAGCACCAAGACGGATACTTATTTAAGAGACGAATACAAGATAACCTCATCCTTAAAATATTGTATTTAGGGCCTGTTTCAGGATGTCCGAGTAAGTTCCGGTTTTACTACCCAGAACATATTTAATAAATAAAACACTATATTTGCGTTTCACACAGTCATCGTAGCCTATCCATCGGTTAAAGCTTGAAACGCGCTGCATGTCAACTGTCATTTTTATCATTCAGTTAGTTTATGTGTTGCATAGCAACCCGAAACTTTATTAGGACATTCTGAAACGGGCCCTTACACATACAAGTATTTATAAAGTTGTTTACAAAATCACTTTAGAATTAAAAAAAACAACTTTAAATCTTGTCAATGAAAACCATAAAAGATTTTTATTTTTCTCGACTTTATTATCTTCTACTATGGTTCTTGAATTTTATGTTGTAATTATAGCTGTAAATTCTTGCAATTATATTTACTATTTATGTACAAAGGCAATAATATTATTGTGGTTCAAAGGGTATGTATTCGTTTAAGCAATTTTTTTTTTTTTTTTTTTTTTTTTTTTTATGCCTGATAGGTTAGCCTTTGACCACTATCTCACCTGATGGTAAGTGATGATGCGCCCGAAGATGTTGTACAGGCTAACCTAGAATTACTGGCTCTCAAGGACAGCTGCCGGAACACACCGTTAGGTGCTTGGCGACAGATTTTCAACTTGAGGGTGGTAGCTAGCCAGGCGGGCATTCGCAAAGTGCCCTACCACCATGCTGTAACGACTGCCATCCTAAGACAACAAACGGGACCGACGGCTTAACGTGCCCTCCGAAGCACGAATTTATATTAAAAGATTGAATTATAGCCTTTCGATTAGCATCTATCAGGGAACAAATCACTAAAAGCTAATATGTACAGATTCAATAAAATTTAAAGTAAATAAATAAATTATATGAAATTACTTAACACTTGAGGATTATATGACATATAGCGATATATGAAAGGTTAACTATCAGCAATTATTAGATCCAATATAATGAAATACAAGATTTTTTCGATATATTTGGCATCTGTACGTACTTTTAATGTATAGAGAAACACGGGTAAAAACGGGACCCTATTACTGGGACTTCGCTGTCCATCCGTCCGTCCGTCCGTCTGTCACCAGGCTGTAACTCAAGAACGGTAATAGCTAGACACTTGAAATTTTCACAGATGATGTATTTCTGTTGCCGCCATAACAATAAATACAAAAAATTGGCCAAGTGCGAGTCGGACTCGCACACATTAAAACCAAAAAAGGTTAAAATATGAAGTATAATGTTGTATAGCTAATGGTACGGAACCCTTCGTGCGCGAGTCCAACTCGCACTTGGCCGATTTTTTTTAATATAACTGTATATGCAATACAATTATTTAAGTATAATTGAAAACAATTAAGTTTATAGTACCTATAACAAAAACATATTATAATAATGTAGTCTTATTGCTACAAGAGATTTATTTCAGACTATAAAAAGTTTACAGCGCTATGTGCTTCAAAATTGTATGCCGAAACTAAACTAAATAGACTAAGCAAGAACAAAGAAGCGAGTGCATATCGGCAGTATTGAGCGCAACCTCCATGCCGTAGAAGTTTTGAACGCAAGTTGTTTTGTGTGGCCCAGTTTTCCTTTTCTGTGTATTTCAGAATGAAAATAATAGAAATATTCTTCCATTCAATGTCTCAAACAAGAAGCAATGGTTGCAAGACTAAGTATGTTTAGTTAATTATAATAACTAAGCTAACTAACCGCTTATGTAAGGATACAGTACCGCCCTCGGCATCTCTGACAGGTGCTAGCCAACTCAGCTAAGTCACTGCCCCTCAAACTCGCCTGCCGCACTCTCTTCCCAAGCTTGCCGTGTGGATAAGACAAACCAGCCATATTGAGAAACACCTGCCATTTATGATACATTCGAAAAACCTCATTAGTACGGAAAACTGCCTGTAACCCAATTACAGTTTGGAAGTATCAGGCAGTACAGCCTTTGACTACTATCTTACCTGATGGTAAGTGATAATGTTGTGTAAGATGTTCAGGCTCATCGCAAGCATCGCGGCTCTGACTAAAGTGGGCGGAACATGCGTAAATTTGAATATTTCCTTCGTATAATAAAAACAAATACCTATTTAATAAACTTAATGTGTATATTTTATAGAAAACATGTTGTTTTCTTTATTATTCAAATACGGATGACTCTCCGTTAAGTATTTACGCCGTACTAAGGGTTTATTTCATTTTTTAGATGTAAATTTGGATATTTTTTCGAGAAAATTTTAAGTAATGGTGTTTTCAAAATGTATGATTTATAGAATGAATCCTTAAATATAATATATATTCATTACATAACTCAACATTAAGAAATAAAGATACAGCAAGGAATCAAACGAACCACAATTACGTATCGCTGCTTCGGTGCAGGTTTAGGCCTAGTTTCACCATACTCTGTTATTTATTTGACGCCTTGTTAATCCTTTTAACGGACTGTTAACTGAACCGAGTGTCCCACCAACTGTTAATGGATGATTAATTCAGTTAACTTCATAGAACGTAGACTGATTTAACAGCTCTGTTATTTTTAAAGACCCATTAGCTAATGCCTGATTTAGCGTAAACAAACATGGTATGGTGAAATTAGGCCTTAACGTAGCTGATCGGTTAAGAACGGCTAAGCAAACTTCGACACGAGAAAAACAAAACCATAAAATACGGAAAAAAGTGGCGTAAAACTGATGACATTGACCGACCCCTATATTTTTATTTGTGAGAATAAAATAAATAGTTTAATATACATTTCACTGTAATCATCGAGTTCTAGACAGTGACAATCTACATGCCAGGGTAATGAAACGTAATGCCAACCATTGCATCAGAATGTCCGTCTGAGTAGATCTTATAAGATTATACACAATACTTCATGTTTTTCTTAATTTTCCTCAACTTATTCTGAAAAATATTGGTTCATGTGCAGTCTGCAAGAATGAAGCTCTAGCGACAAACTGGGTGTTAAACAATTGGATCCGGATTCACTTGCTTTTATTACGACTGCCCAAAACAAGGAGTTATGTTTCAGACTTCAAGTATGTATGTATGTTTGTGAGTTTCTTAATTCTACCATCACTTCCAAACGGTTTAGCCGATTTCTTTGTAAGAAATATCGTGAGATTCGGCTTGAAAGTGCAAGAGACACTTGGTACATAAAATTTATAAAAAAACAAAATGGTACATAGATTTAAGACGCCATATTGTGAGACAAACATTTATTTTTCTTTCAAACCTATCGATTTGGGTATCAAAATGAAGGCCTTTTTAAACAATGATTCCATAAATATAATGTATATAACTTGCAGTTTTATGTTTAATGGAACGATAAAACGTTTTACTATAATAAATAATTAGCAGTCCGGTTTTTACTTTTTTAATTATATTTACTTGTTTACTGCAGTTTAAATTTTACTGAATAGTTAAGACCCAGCAGTTTCAGCAGCAGTCCTTGAGTGCCAGTAAAATTACAGGCACATGAGACTTAACATCTATGTCTCAAGGTGACGGGCGCAGTGAAATTCGTGACTTGTGACGAAAAGCATCTGTTGTAGGCAGAGATTAGCCCGCTTAACATCAGGTGGCCATCTAGTTTGTTTTGAAAGAATGACTGAAAACAAAAAGAAAAAAATAGTTGGCATTGCAACCCACCCGTCAAACAATTTGCCCCCAAATAGAAATGTATGTTATTATAGCTATTCAAACGATATTTTTGTGAGCAAATAGCACAACATTTATTGTAACAACATTGGTTCTACGATCCTCGACACGACGATAATCGACAAGTAATGTGAAGTCATCGAAAATCAATCGATTACCTACAAACATAATCGAAGCTCTGACGTTGAAAAAGAGAACGATTGATCAACTTCTCTTTAAACCTGGAACACTTTTTTTACTTAATTCTATTTCGGCACATCAAAGACAAAAGCGGCACGTCGTCGTTTGAAGTTATTGATCATAATTAGGTTTGAGAAAATTGGTAGAAATGTTTCTGAAGTCAATTTATTTTGCTAAATTTAGAATTAAAACACTTGCGTCGGACATTTCTCATGAATTTATTTATTTATTATAGCTTCGGAAGACTATCAACTACATAGCTTAAATAATTTAAAGAAATATATTAAACGAAAAAATCACTTACAAGTCTTCACATGAAGCGGTAAAGTGGGTAAATAACAGTAATGAGGTTCTGACATAGATACAGAATATAATCCTTACACTTCTGAGCACTTGGTCGTTACGACGCGTGATCAAAATGCTGGCACATATTTGGCTCAACGAATAAGCATTGCAATTCAACGGGGTAATGCTGCCAGCATGCTGTGCACGCTGCCAACTGGTAGTAGGCTGGAGCATTTGGATTTCCTGTGAGTCTGTTATGACTTATGGGTTGTCCAAATGCTTTTATTGTAGTAGCTGTAGTGTTGTATATAGTTCGTAAAAAAAGCTTTACACGTAGACAGTGAATATCATATTGCACTATCCATATAATATTGCACTCACTAAGTATATTTTTTAAGATTTAGTTTGAACACATGATATTCAAAAAATAAACCAATCTTCGTTTTAGTAAATAATAAATCAAGTGAATAAGTCATATAGCTCCAACTATAATTTTGAAGCAGTGATGGCTCAGTGGCATTGGCTATAGACTGACGCGCAGCAGGTCCTGTCATCCCAAAGCATAAGGCACAAGTATCTTGATTCTTACCACGGCTACCAGACCTTTTACTTTTGTTCAGTTATATTTTTCATAAATTCGTTCATGATCTTCAACGTGCTTAACCTGTCATCCCAAGATCGTTATTAAAATTTATTCGGTAAGAACCAAAACATATACCCGCTGCCGTCTTGTGGACGATGTTTAAATTAAATCCGTTTTGGGCTGACATTTATATCGTCGGAGACACTGACAGATTACTAAGATTAATCGGTTACTTTTTGTGGACCCATTTCCCGAGGCTTCGAGTTTTGTCGCTTTCGATATGCCTACATTCATTCGAAAAAGTATCGGCTTTATTGTTTATGGTTCCAAATGCATTTTTTGTCGTTAGATTGGCACAACTGTTTTCCATTTCGGCGGGATTGATTTGCATCTGTTAATAAAATTCAGTGATGTTTTTAGCTATATGTATTAGCCATAGTTAGTCTCTATTGCGAATTTCATAATGGACAAAAACATCGAACAAAGAGTTTATCTTAAATTTTGCATCGCCAATAGAATTTTGTGTTTGTAGTTGACTGACTTTTCTGACTGAACATGTTACTGTTAATTGATTTTATTAAAAATACGTACTTATGACCACGTATTTCTAATAAAATTAATCACATCTTGACCACTTTTGCACGCTTTATACCACTATAAAGCGTGCAAAAGTGGGCAAGATGTGATGGAAGATTTGCCTTGCTCTGGTAGGCCATGTGAAAATGTGCAAGTGAAGTTAACATCGCAAAAGTCAAGGAACTAGTGACTGAAAATCCTCATTCAAGTTTGAGTTTTTGTGGCTATTCAAGTGTGATTTGTGCTTTTTCGTTAAAGAACTGAACTCAATTCTGGAAAAAGCGTGTGAATAATGTTTTGATGTTTACATTATTAATTGGCTTAAGTATATCTTTTATCTGAAAGAGCATACTTTAAAGGTGATAAAAGAAATTTGATGATGAAAACAGATATGATGTAATGAATAGATTCAGGCGTTACTTTGCAGAAATCCATATTTAATAGTAACAAATATTTTAAAAATATTTTAAGAAAACATCAAATTAATATTTTAATAAAACACTAAAAATACAAAAATATATCTAGTGACAAATACGATCGAGAAATCTTGATCGTGCGCTCGCAGAGTCAAGATCTCCTGAGGATGCTTCGTGTAGAAGCGAAACGCGTCGAAAAATTCTTCCGCTTTGGCTGCGTGGCGTTTGTGACGTCACGTCGGCGTAGCAGGAAAATTAGGCGGAATTGTCACTAGATATATTTTTGTATTTTTTAAGTGTTTTATTAAAATATTAATTTGATGTTTTCTTAAAATATTATAAAAATATTTGTTATTTTTAGATATGATGTATACAAGAAAAATACCTTCTTTTTTCATATTTGCCACGTATGTCTTATAATGTTACGTTTCCAAATATTATGAAGGTTTAAACAAATGTTTATTGAACATACAACCAAATAGCCTATTATACATATATTGCGAAAGATTTTATCAAGTTTTTTTTTTAAATATGGAAAGCCAATTTTTTACCCTCTATTTAAATCATAAATGGCAGTTAAATTCTTTAATACTTGTCTTTATTTCGCTATTACATTAGATGGCCACATAGCTCTGATGTAATCACTAGTATCCGTTTAAGAGAAGCAAAATTGCTATTTCGGTAGAAAGTATTGTTCAAAATATTGAGTAGGCAAAATAGTAAAGTAATCTAAAATCTTAATATTTTTAATTTTGCAATCACGCATGCTCTGCGGATTACGTTACAAAATTACAAATTTACGAAAGGAAATTTTTTTTAATGCCTGATAGGATAGCCTTTGACCACTATCTCACCTGATGGTAAGTGATGATGGGTCGAGGATGTTGTTCAGACTAACCTAGAGTAACTGGCTCTCAAGGACAGCTGCCGGAACACACCGTGCTTGGCGACAGATTTTCAACTTGAGGGTGGTAGCTAGCCAGGCGGGCATTTGCAAAGTGCCCTACCACCATGCTGTAACGACTGCTATCCTAAGACAACAACCGTGACCGACGGCTTAACGTGCCCTCCGAAGCACGGAAGCGCTCAGTAGTAATGCCCAACCAGCGGTCACCCATCCAAGTCATGACCGCGGCGGACGTTGCTTAACTTTGCTGATCGATTCAGAATGGCTATGCAAACTTGGCTACGAGCGCTTCAAAAAATTATAGTCATGTGTTGGATTGAAACCCCGGGGTGGATGGACGCGGGTTCGAATCCCGCACATGACTAATTTTTCCACTCGTAAATTTGTAATTTTCTAAGTGAGCCATCCTAAGAGAACAACCAGGACCGAAGGCTTGTCATGCCGAAGCATGGAAGCGCTCAGTAGTAATGTCACTAGCGGTCACCCATCCAAGTCACGACACGACGGACATTGCTGTACTTTACTGATCGGTTCAGAACAGCTAAGTAAATTAAACTACGAGCGCTTCTAAGCGCGATTAAAGGAAGCCGGGGCGGACCGCTAGTATGTTGTGTTCAAAGTAGGTGGCAGACAGTTAAAAATTTAAAAAATATACTGCTACGAGTTTTTATGTATCCACTTGCACTTGGCAGGTGTAGTTCCTTACAGTTTTTTTTTTGTGTAACTTTGAAGCAGTGATGGCTCAGTGGCATTGGCTACGGACTGCCGCGCAGCAGGTCCATGGTTCGAATCCCGCCGCGGGAATGAGCTTCACCGCGGACCGGCGCACCGAATGCCCCTGGCTAGCGACCACCCTCAAGTTGAAAATTTGTCGCCAAGCACCTAACGGTGTGTTCCGACAGCAGTCCTTGAGAGCCAGTGAAATTATAGGCACATGAGACTTAACAATCTATGTCTCAAGGTGACGGGCGCAGTGCAATTCGTCACTTGTGAAAACGAATGCATCTGTTATAGGCAGAGGTAACCGCTTAACATCAGGTGGGCCTCGAGCTTGTTCCGTCACAATAACATAAAAAAAATAATTATGTCTATGCATAGATACCCTCAAGCAATTCCACGTGGTGTCGTAGACATAATTTAGTTAGACTAACTTGATTGGTTCAGTAGCGCTTCAGGGATATTGCCTTGCGGCTAGCCTGAAATCTAGTTACACCGGAAATTGCCATCAACTCTGACATTTTGTAAACTATTTCACAGTACCTGTTCATGATTGAATCACTAGATGGCGTCTCAAGTTACTCTTGCCTGATCATTAAACGAATCTCTCACTAACTAATATTATCAATTAATTTAAAAAAAAATGGAACTGACTTTAACACCCAAAAGTGTGAAATAACTTGTTGAAGTCGGTATCATGATAGTTCAAAAGTACCTATTATCACAAAATTGTGCACATGGTACCGACTTCGACAAGTTATTTCACACTTTAGGGTGTTGAAGTCGGTTCCATTTTGGTAAAAAAAAAATTTCAATCTTTTTAGTGACCTTTGCTACTTACGGGATCGATTCTCATTCATTGTCAACGACTATATCATCAAGATAGGTGAATATTTTTCAGTTATTGGATCCTAACTCAAAAACGGCTTGACCGATTTTAATGAAATTTAAAATGGGACCAAACGACAAGCATCAGCTTTCAAACAAAAAAAGAATTTTCTAAATCGGTTCACCCAGTCAAGAGTTCTGAGGTAACAAACATAAAAAAATAAAATAAAAAAAATACAGAATTGAGAACCTCCTCCTTTTTTGGAAGTCGGTTAAAAAACCAACTTGCCCCGTAGGGTGCCGGACTAGAATTTCACCCCCATTGCTACCTGTGGTTATGGTAAGAGACTGACTAAAGGTAAAATACCGGAAGGTGAGCAACTGCGCCTTCTGAGGAACAGATATCCTTAACTGCAATCTCTAAGAAGCCGGCTAAGCGTGCCCATAATGGGAGAGGCTGTATTTCGCAGTGGACAATCCGGGTGATACGGTACAGTACAGTAATTAAAAATCGGCTAAAAGTGAGTCAGACTCGCGCACGAAGGGTTCCGTACCATTAGCTATACAACATTAGACTTCATATTTTAACCTTTTTTGTTAAACGTGTGCGAGCCCGACTCGTACTTGGTCAACTTTTTGTATTTGTTTTTATAGCGGCAACAGGAATACATCATCTGTGAAATTTTCAACTGTTTCAAATTCTAATAATTTATTTGGATCTATAAGCGATATCATAAATTAAAGAAAAAACGATGGTAACCGCGAAAGTTTTTTTTTAGAAAGACTGTGTTGCAGATACCAACAACGCCTTCCTCCTTAAAAACTACGGTACATTTAGTTCCTCAGGTTAATCATATGTACAGATAAAGTAAAATTAGTTATGATTGCAAAATATTATTAAAACAATTTTATAAATCTATTGAGTCTTGTATAATGTCTCTCTTTGAGTGTATGTCGAGTGTGTGTGTTTGTGTGTGTGTGTTTAGCTATTACCGTTCTTGAGACACAGCTTGGTGACAGACGGATGGACAGCGAAGTCTCAGTAATAGGGTCCCGTTTTTACCTTTGAGTACGGAACCCTAAAAGACCAGATTGTTGATCTTTTGAGTAAGCCCGTCTTGGTGTGTACCACCACAGTGCCTCAATATATTCTGTCGCAAGACAGTCACGTGTAAACGCTATTCTGTTTAGCCATGAAGGGTACTGTAGCAAAACAAATTACTGGGCGAATGTTAATAACATCTCGGAGTGAGCAGGGCAGTGTCACGAATACGGTATGGACTTACTTCTTGACGCTTATCATTAAGTGGGTGACTTATCCGTCCACTTCTTAACATTATGAAGAAAAAGAAATTTGATGTAAATCTTATTTATTTTATTTATAATGCGTATGTCTGTTATCGCGCAAAAACATTAACCTCTTTTTGCGCAGTTGGATAAAAACTATCCTATGTTTTTTCCCGGGTGTCAAACTATTTCCATACCAAATTTCATTCAAATCGGTCCAGTAGTTTTGGCGTGAAAGCGTAACAGACAGACAGACAGAATTATTTTCGCATTTATAATATTAGTACTGATAGATTAGCCTTTGACCACTATCTCAACAGGTGGTAAGTGATGATGTAAGCGAAAATGTTATTAAGGCTAACCTAAATTACTGGCTCTCAAAGACAGTTGCCGAAACACACCATTAGGTGATTGGCGACAGATTTTCTTCTTGTGGGTGGTATTGGCAATATGCCCTACCACTATGCTATAATGACTGCCATCCTAAGACAACAACCGGGACCGACGGCTTAACGTGCCCTCCGAAGCACGGAAGCGCTCAGTAGTAATGTCACGAGCGGTCACCCATCCAACTCATGACCGAGGCGGACGTTGCTTAACTTTGCTGATCGGTTCAGAACGGCTAAGCAAACTTCGCTACGAGCGCTTCATAAGTAGCAGTAAAACTCTTTGCGCTTGTTTGTCTGGGGAAGTTCTTTCACCACACCAATATCTACCGCCAAGCAGTAATGTTAACAGCACTGTGTTCCAGTTGGAAGGGTATGTGTGCTGGTGAAATTACAGGCACAAGAGACTTTACATCTTTATGTCTCAGGGTGATGGGTGCAGTGCTGTTCGCCACCTGTGACTAACTGTATTTGTTATAGGCAGAGATTACCCTTACACAAGGTGGGTTTATTCTATCACGATTGCATACAAGTAAACATTAATAAAAAATTTAAAAACCCGACTGCTAATTATTTATTTTCGTTAAGCGTTTTAACGGTCCATTCAAATTAAAACTTCAAATTTGATATATATATGGAATCGTTTCTTAAAGCCCTTCATTTTGATACCTCACTCGATGGGGTTGGGAGTTTTTTTCTCTCTAAATATGGCGTCTTAGATCCGACAATTTGTTTCCTTAATTTTATATGTACCCAGTGTCACCTGGGCTTTTAAGACGAATCTAATGATATATTATACATTAAAATCGGTTAAACCGTTAAGAAGTTATGGTGGAATAAAGAAACTCACAAGCATACATACATACATGAACCCTGACAACATACCTCTCCTTTTTTTAGGCAGTCGTGTAAAAAACAAGGTTGGACCAGCGGATGGATGTCAGTATGACGGTATAGTAATAGTGTGCACTGGACCTGACTTTTGGTACAGAACTCTTAAATAATTCACGAGGTTGTAAGTAATTTGAGCAAGAATTCGTCTTAAACTCCGGCCGCCGAGAGAATGCGTTTGAGAGTTCGTTTTGTGAATATTTTTTCCCCAGTTCAAAGTAACATAGACAGTTTGACTACATAATATTGTATTAGTCAGGCACTGAAGTATATAAAAATAGGGTAAATATTATATTTTACTCCATTTACAAGCCACAACGCCAATAAAAACACGTACTGTCAAACGCATTCTCTCGGCGGCCGGAGTATAGTAAATAAACCACCGATGTCAGGTTTTCTTTCTCAAATCAGTAGTCACGCTAATTGTAATTTCACCGGCACCAATAATGTAATTCCAACCGGAATATAGTGTTATGTTTTCTTTCGGTATTATGGTTGTATTGAACAGCAATAAATATTTCATACTAGTCAGTTAGCGGATGTGGTAATGGCAACACCGATCCGATAGTGGCGCCACCATTTTGACGGGATTAAACATACGACACACTCTGTGAATGGCTGGGTGATTTCCCGCTAAAACGAGTGTTGACAGTTGACACGAAGTTAAGGGCGGGGCATTCTTGAGACGACCACCAGGCTGGAAACATGTGAGTCGCAGGGACAGTCTTACTTCCTACGCTCTAGTAGCTTATTCGCGCACGGATTCCTTCATAACACCACAGATTTCGGGGGTGTTTTATTGAAAACACCCTCCGAATTCAACCCCTCCTCGAGGGCGAAGATTGCCGCCGGATAGATAGCCTCACCACAGCTGGCCTGGAACTGCGAAGGCAGATGCCGCAGCTGTAGGCAGCAGAATCGCGCGACGGAAGAAATCCCATCGCCATGAGCTCGCCCAGTGAGCGTAACGCTCCCGCAGAGCCTGGCCAAAGATGCCCAGACGCACCGAGGAAGCCACGAGGACAGCCCAGGACCCCCGCCCGGGACAGATCTCTGTCCTCCCGGCGGGTCCTTGACGACGCCGAAGAGGAAGCCGCACGCTACAGGGAATTTCGCCGATCCATCGACGAAACCCTGGAAGCCGCCCGCCAGGAACGCCTAAGCTGGGAAGCTGAGGCCCGGAGTGGCGTCGCCTCCTCCCCTCCCGCCGAGACAGCCATACCAATAGTGGTAATACCGGACTCCCCGGAACCACCACCACCCATGAAGACCGCACCCGTCGACAACCAAGCCCCCGGAGTGCGCAGGAAGCGTGCAGAAGAGGCCGAGGAGGCCGGCAAACGCGCCTGCGCCCGAGCCCCAGCCCGAATGGACTGGGCAGTGATGGCCGAACAATCCGACGTCCAGAAACCCTCTGCCATTAAGCAGATGCCCTCATACGCCGCTGTCACCACAGCAGCGCCACGGCATTCCAACACGCCAATTATCACCACCACCGCGATGACCACCAACGCCACCGAAGTCCAGCAGCGCCCCGCTCCCGCCCCACCTTCCCGGGGCGCGAAAGGGAACGCTTTACCCGCCACCGCACGTCCTGAGGTAGCATCGACCTCACAGACGTCCCACGCACCGAACGCTACACCCGCAGCTCAACCGGCCTCACCACCGCCACCATCAAAGGAGCGGTACCCGCCGATTGTACTTGAAAGCTTCCCTAACGGCGCCAAACACCTCCGGGCGCTGAAAGAGAAACTTGGGAGACCGCCGTCCGTGCGCCCCTTCAACAAGGGCGTACGTTTCACCCCAACCGACGGGGAGGAGTACCGGGCTATCCAGGCCTACTTTAGTAGCCTGGATGAAGCAGAGAAGATCACATGGTTCTCCTACTCTCTCCCCAAGGAAAGATGCCTGAAAATTGCCATAAGAGGACTCCCCGCCGACACCAGATCGGAAGAAATAAAGGAAGAGCTGATATCGCTCGGGTTCGAACCCGAGCATGTCAAGAAGATAGCTGCGAGACAAGGCAGACCCGGCTGCATCTACTTCGCGCAGCTCAAGAGAACACCGAACCTCACCCCCGGCATCTACGAAGTGGAAGAACTCCTGTGCATGCCGGGAGTCAAGCTGGAGCACTGGCGTGGGAGGAGGGGCCCGGCACAGTGCCACAGATGCCAGGCATTCCGGCACTCCTCCCACAACTGTTTTCGCCGGCAGGCGTGCGTGCGGTGTGGGGGCGAACACTACGCGCGCGACTGCCCGCGCCCCATTGAAGACCCACCGACGTGCGCAAACTGTGGCGGTGCGCACACCGCAAATAACCCCCGCTGCGCTGTGTTCCGCGAGGAGGCGCGGAACAAGCGCGCGGGGACCACAGCACTAACCACACGCAAACCCCAAGGACAGACATCCCAGCGCAATGGTGCGCAACAGCAGCCGACCGTCGCCCACTTCGAATCGACGTCCACAACCACCCTCATGGCCGCCGCCAACAACCCGCCACCACGTGGCGACGGCCATGAGGGCAAGAAGAAGAAAAAGAAGAAGAAGAAGAAGGGCAAGCGGCAGGGCGCCGCCCAGCCGCCCGCCCAACCTGCAACCGCCCAACCTAAGCGTGCGGAGGGCGCACCACGTGCTCCCGCCGCGCGACCAAGACAGCCAGCTACCCCTGTCTCGCTCCCACGCGAGAGCGAGACAGAACATAAGAAGACCAGGACCGCGGCGGAGCTCGAGCTTATTGAGACCGCCCTGTGCATCCTGCAGGACGTGCTCCTGGCGATCAGAGAGGGGGCCGATCCGACCCCGCTAGTACTAGCGGGGGTGGGCAGGCTCCTCTCATGTCGCTAGGCAGCGCGACCCGGCCCCTACCGTGCTGCCGCGCGCCCAGGCCCTAAGGGCCGGCCTGGACGCGCCCCTACCTCGTCTCCCGAGCGCCTCGCCCGCCAACCCTGGTGGGCTGAGAGCGAGTAGGGAGACCGAAGAAAACCGGATCTGCCGATCACCCCCGACTAAGACGAAGGTGCCACCATTGCACACACCCCACGAGACAGCAGCGAGTCGCAGCTGGCCAAGGACTGCCGCGCATAGGGGCCACTCATGCCCGAAGGCGCGACCGCGCAGAACGCACTTCCGCGCGATGAAGAAACGATGGTTGAGTCGCAGGGCTGTTCTGTTCTTTACAATAGTAATGTGAACATTAATGCTTGCCGGTAGATAAAGCTATGGTAGAAATACTTCCCCGGACGAACTCGCACAAGTCTCTAGCGTTTACTACAGACTGGCGTTGTTACACTAGTGACTTATTTTTTCATAATGCTTAGTATTTTCACGTTAGCGTAAAAACCGTTTGTTGCTTAATTCTTGCTTAAAAACATCATTATATTTTCGCACTTGTTTTTTAAAAAGAAAACATGGAACTAAATATACCTTTTTATGTACCTTACTAAGGAACAGTGCGTAAATCTTTATAATATAGATGGATATAGTATTTATTATAATTTAAGAGAAAATAAGCGAGGTGGAGGTGTAATCGTGTATGTCTTAAACAAACATAGCTTTGAAAAATCATCTATTAACACCCGTCATTTTGAATCAGTATTAGGCACCATTTTTTATTTTATTTAGGGAGGACATAGATGCTGGCTACCGCCTGTGCGGTCGTCCAGCTCCACCGGGTTTTGGGCGAGGGCCTGGCCCTATAATAGCCCGGGAGGGAGAAGTGCCGAAGGCACTTCTCCCGAGACGGGCGTAGAAGGCGAAAAGCGCTTTCTACCTCCGTCTCCTGCGGACGCCGAAAACGTACCGCTACTATAGGAGGGGTTGACAGCGAGCTCAAGGGCACCACTGTGGTTCGGACCTCGGCTTGTCTCGCTATCGAGAGACATGGGGGGGATCGGAGCAAAATGCCTCTGTGCAACTGCAGTGTTGCACAATTGGGCCCTACTGAATAATACTCTTTGACTATTTGGAGAGCAATTTATCGTGACCTTGTTTTTGCCTCGAGCTCGCCGGCGAGCTCGGTGTTTGATTGTGTGACCTCTGATTACCTCACACCTGGGGATTTTACCTCGACGACTTGCGGATAACGCTAAAGCTGCCAACGTAATGGCTGCGATGGGGTCATCCGGGTCGTCTAATACCTGCCGTGGTCGGCGACGGGGGGGTTTGAAAAATGGGATAGAAGAGGCAGTCGAGTAGTTCGATGCCTGGACAACCAATGGGTTCGGGTGGTGGGGCGCTCGATCAAAGTATCGGCGGGCGCAGTCCTTATTGAACTGCGCTAGAGAGGGAAGGTTTAAGTCGCAATGCAACTCGGTGTTCCGGATATACCACGGGGCGCCGGTTGCATTACGAAGAAAACGGTTTTGGATGACTTGAAGTTTATGAAGGTGGGCCTCACTAGCATGACTAAACACTACTGATGCGTAAGTCATGATGGGGCGGATGCAGGCAGTGTAAAGTGTCTTCTTATTACTAAGAGACATTTTACTCTCTTTGCGAAGTAGGGGACCAAGGCGACCCATTATGAAGGCCGCTCTGTTACGGACGGTTGTTATGTGATCGTTAAAGGTGAGATGACGATCAAGGGTGACTCCGAGATATTTTGTTCTAGGAACCCAGGGAATGGGTTCGTCGAACAAAATAAGCGGTTTCGGGTAAGGGGAGCGTGTCTTCTCAGTAAAGCACATAGCTGTGCTTTTAGCTGGGTTGACCGCGATGCGCCATTTTCGGAACCAGTCACCGATCTCGGTGATGGCCCGTTGCATGACGAAATAGGACTGTCTGTTGATATGCCACCCAGTGGTGTAAATGGCGGTATCATCCGCATATTGGGCTAGGAATACTTTGGGCTGAGAGCGTGGGATGTCACTGGTATACAGTGCAAAGAGAATAGGTGATAGCACGGAGCCCTGAGGGACTCCGGCTCTGACTGGGTGGGGGGAGGAGAGGGTGCCTTCCACGCGATAGCGAAAGCTTCTGGCTTTAAGGAAGTCTTGTAGGATGAGCACAAGACGTTCTGGCACGCCAAATTGGTATAGCTTGTAGATCAAGCCGTTGTGCCAGACTTTGTCAAAAGCTTTCGCTACGTCGAGGAAGACTGCTAGCGTAGTCTGGGGTTTGGGGTACTTATTGAAGCCCTCAATGATGTGCTCCGTGAGGCGGTGCACCTGTTGGACGCATGAGTGTCCGGGTCTGAAGCCAAACTGCTCATCTGGGATAAGGTGGTGTTCCTTAGCATGGGACTGGAGACGGTTTGCAAGTAACCGCTCGTAAAGTTTGCCTAAGGCACTGAGGAGGCTGATGGGGCGGTAACTGGTGGGGTCAGATGAGCTTTTGCCTGGTTTGTGAATGCCAATGACATTTGCACATTTCCAGGTGTCTGGGAATAAGCAGTGGCTCATAGCAGCATTGAAGATGCTGACTAAGAGATGGATGAGAGGAGGAGAGAGGGTTTTAAGAACCCTGTTGGAGATGCCATCGGCACCGGGGGATTTGCGCGGTCGGAGGGCCTTGATCAGTCTCTCCACCTCAGCGTAAGTCGCTAAGGTGATTGGTGGGAGTTCAGAGGTGACCACAGAGCTTTTACGTTCGACTTCAGCATCCACCGAATCAAGGTGAGCTTGGTCAACGTGATCTACGTTAGGGGAACACTGAGCCTCTAGGCTATCAGCTAGGCACTCAGCTTTGTCTTCGTCAAAGAACGCTGGGACTAGTGGGACTGGTCTGTATAAGGGAGGCATGTCGTTATGGTTACTTCCTTTCAAGCCTCGCGCCAAGTCCCAGTAAGCATGGTGGCTTGGCACGAGGTTTGAAAGTTTATCGCCCCATTGTTGATCACGCAACTCAGACATGCGACTTTGAACCATGCGTTCAAAGTGGCGTTTCTTAGTTTTGTTCTCTTTACTGGGGTAAGAGTCGTAATGTCGGGTCACTGCTTTACTCTCCGTCACCAATCGTCTCACGTCCGCTGGAATGACAAGGCGCCGGTCGTCCGGCACTATGACCTCCTTTGCGGATGCACCTACTACGGTGGAGAGGTGATTGGTGAACGAATCGATCGCAAGGGTTACGTCATCTTTTGTCAGGATGTCGTCAGGGATCTTGTCTAGGTCCGGTGAACTGATAGCCTTTAGGGCATCGCCTACTTGCTTCCAGTTCACTATCGTCTTAGTGGGGCGGGGGAGGTCAGTCGTTGGGTCGGGACCTAGTCGCAGTATAATGGGTCGGTGGTCAGAGTGAAGCTCGTGAACCACTTCTATGGAGCGTAACCGGAGTGTTACGCCTCTGAATAGTGCCATGTCAAGCAAGTCAGATCGGTGGTCTTCCATATAAGGGTAGTGAGTGGGCTCAGTGGGCGCAATTATGTCAAAGTTAAGTTCTGCGATTAGGTTTTCAAGTGCAATACCTCTGGGATTGTTGACGTTACAATTCCATAGGATGTGCTTACTGTTGAAGTCGCCAATCAGAATGACGGCGCTTCCTAATGAGAAAAGGGCTTCTAAGTCAGCTCGGACGATCGGCTTTTTGCAAGCTTGGTAACAGGATGCTATGACTATAGGTTGATGACCAGTCATAGCTAGGAGGCAACAAGATGCTTCCATATTAACAAGAGTCGGGGTAGGTAGGGGAATGCAGTGCAGGGACCTTTTGTAATAGATAAGAGTGCCTCCCCCACGGGAGTTCACTCTATCATCACGTACCGTTCTGTAATTGGCAAACCTAGGGTTCGCCTTCCCCGGTTTTAGAAAGGTTTCCTGCACGCATATGATATCGATAAGGTGGGTACAACAAAAGTCGTGGACGAGGTCACGTTGTCTGAAGAGGCCGTCAGCGTTAAATGACGCTAACGAAACTGAGTACGGTTTCGTGCGTTCGGTTGTACTACCCATAGTGGTTGTACTGGGGAGGGGCCTGGGGAACGAAGCGCTTAAGGGCGCTAAGTAAATTCGCGTGTTCCAATGTGTATTGGATCACGTCCGCTGGGGATTGAGCGTATTGCATCTTGTGGAATAGCTCTTGTACCTCATTGATGTCAACCGACATAGCCAGATCGCTGACTAGGTTGATTGCCTCTTGAAGAGGGGCAGCCATCAATGGCATAGGTGGAGCTTGTGGCCGGGAAGCGGCGCGGGGAGGCGCGCGAATGGTGTTGGCGACGGGTGCCGGGAGCGCGGGGCGAGCCGGGGCCGGTGCGCGGGCAGGGGCCGCGGCGCGGGCGGGTGCGGGTGCGGGCGCGGGTGCGGGCGCGCGGGCCGGGGCGCGGGCGGTAGCGACGGTTTTAACCATACTGGGTGGTTTAGACCATGCGTTACGGGCTGGGAGCGGCGCGGGTATTACCTGTGAGGCAGGTACTACCGTTAGTTTAGGGCTTACCCGTTGGTAACGGTCGTAAGAGGGACGGGTCGGCCTATGCCTTGCCACCCTGTGGTTCACTCGTGGTGCTTTAGGGCAACCACGGTAATTCGCGGTATGCCCTTGAGCACCGCATAGAACACAACTGGGTGGGTCCGGCGAATCCCGGGTGCGAGTGCACGCTGCTGTCGCGTGATCGCCTAGGCACTTAACGCACCTAGCGCGAGCGAAGCAGAAACGGGAGGCGTGCCCGTATAGTTGGCAGTTATGGCACTGCGAGGGACTTCCATTTTTGTATGGGGCTTGGACATCGAGTCCTGAGAGGCCACAGACCTTTTTTAAATTAAAAATGGCCTTGCCCTCTGGTGTACGGTCTAGTACTACGAGTACTAGGTCATATGGACTGCGGTCCTTCCCGCTGTACATGCGGTGAACCGCATGCACAGGGAAGTCTTGTGCTTTAAGGTCGTCACATACCGCATCGGTATGTATCTCCTTAGGCACACCGCGAATCACAACGCGAAGGACTTTCTCCTCTTCGAGCGCATAAGTATGAAAACTTATGCTCTCTTTACGGAGGAGCTTTGTTAGCGCTCTGTGGTCGCTGCTGGTGGGCACTTGGACTTTAATGCCCTGCTGCGTGGAGCGGGCATTAGTGTAATGGATCCCACGATCCGAAACTAAACGGGACAGCATGTCCCATTTGGTTTTGTCCTGAATGAACAGGGGTGGAGGCGGTTTTTCGCGGCGCGCGCTCGCGTCCTGAGGGGACGCGGCAGTAGTGGCCGGAGCGGAGGGAGGAGACGCGGGGCGCGGGGCGGGGGTCGGCTTCTTGCCGGAGGCGGGGGCCTTAGCGGGTGCCTTGGCGGGAGGGGCGGAAGTTGCGCAACTAGCGGCTTTAGGAGCACGCTTGCGTTTGCGGTCAACGACGGTATAGCCGTCGTTATCGGAGTCCGAGTCAGTGCGTAAGGCGCGACTCGGATCTACTTCCATCTCCGTTTCGGAGTCCGAAGTGGGCTCGACAACGGCGATGGAGGGACGGGTGCTCGCTGGCCTCCCGATCGGTGAGCGCGAGCGAGACCTCTCACGGGGAGGGGCTGCCACCGTGCGTCTATTGTCCGGGCCCGGGGCAGGCGAAAGCGGGCTGTCCTCTGAGAAGGACCGGGTCAGAGGAGGGACGTTGGCCTCCGGGATTGAAGTCCCGGAGGGAGCAATAAGAGTGTCCGTGAGGCGGGCACTCGCTTCCTCTTCTAGGAGTTGCATATGAGCAACATACAGATCGGGGTGGCGGAGGGCGAAGGTCTGAAGGACCTGCACCTCACCGTTAGAGGGACGGGACTGCATCCTGAGGGGAATACTCAGGACGCCCTATCAAGGGTTTGAATTCCCTCACACACCTTGTGAGCTCACTGTGTGAGAGGGAGTGTGTACCTAGGGTGTGCCCTAGTTGTGTACCCTCTCCGAGCTTTTTTCTCGGTGGAGAGGGGTGCTCCTAAGCGCTACTCCGGGGTTGACTAGGGGCGACCCCAAGGCCAGTAATCCCGGAGCCCAGCTTGCTTCGGCTGACCCGTGAAGCGGGAAAGGCCACGGTGCAAGGTTAAACCAAAACAACAACAGTGGCCGTTGTCACCGTAGGGTGTCACACTGCGACCGCAGCAAATGGCGGATTTGATCGTTCAGACGGGTTTGGCTGACGCTACCCCACGCCTGAACGACGTCGCTTAACAGCACAAAGTGTGTTGTTACGCGACTGTTACTATGTTGTGTCGGGTAGTAAAGTGGTGAAATGCGCACCGAAAAGTGCGGTCAAAACAAGACCACCAGCCCGATATGATGTTGTTCGTCCGAAACAAGGGACTTGGGTAGGTGGTAATGCCTGACGTCTTAGAGCGCCTCTGCGCGCCGGCACGGCGAGCTCGTAGCTCACGTTGCGCGGCGGTCGGTGGCTGCTCAGCTTCTGCACAGAAAACAAAACTTCGTCAGGACTGCGTATTCCAAGGCACTGGTCTGCAACTAGCGTCGGAACGATGACCCGAGTGAGACGGCAATAGTGCGGGGACTATTGCGGTCTCACTGGGAGATACTGGCGGAGCTGTAGACAGGTGTGCACGGCGTGGCGGCACAGGTCGGAATGAGTGTGTGTAGGCACCATTGAAACTGACTATAACTTTAAATTATTTTTATGTGCGGTATACAGACCCCCCGATACAAACCAAAATTACTTTATTAGCGAATTGTATAATACATTACATAAAAACTGCGAGAAATCCGATGCCCTTATCATAGGGGACGTAAATATAAATCTAAAAATATTAAACAACAGTTATCATAAATATCTCAACGGCATCAGTGAATTGGGTATTATGTGTGCTATAACTCAAGTCACACGTGTTGAATTGAGAGATAATGTGATTTGCAGATCCTGCATTGACCATATTTTTGTACGTAGCGTGTGCGGAAATCCAGTTCACACAGCAGTGATAAATACAGCGCCAGCTGATCATTACATCATAGGTTGCGCGTGCGTGCCGCCGGTGTCCGCCTCAAGGGACGCTGGCACCGGCGGTCCGCCGCGCCTTATCACTACACTAGATAACAAGCGCGTACAGACCCACCTAGCTGAGGTGAACTGGAATGAAGCCCTAGAATATCAATGTCCAGACGACATAGTAGACTTTATAGTGAATAAATTTCGTCAAGTCTATGATAAATGTATAAGTATTTGACTCGTCTAAAACATCAAAAAGGAAAGTTTGTGAATGGGCTGATAATAAAATTAAATATATGTGTAAAAAAAGGAATAAACTCTATACTACATATTTGGAAAAAAGATCAAACTAATTTAGCTAATAGAATTATTTATAATAAATACCGAAATAAGACTAACAAATATATAAACTACATTAAAAATAAATATTATAAAAATAAAATCAAATTAAATTATAGAAACACTAAAAATATTTGGAAAATTATAAATACATTATGTGGCAACATATCAAATTCAATAGAAGATATCATATTACGTGCCTTTAACCTCCATGAAAAAGTGTTAGCCGATAACTTTGCAAAGGAATTCCAACACAATGTGGACTCGATAACCCAGTCATGTGACACAAAGCTTTTGGATCCTAAAACCTACTCCAGTGAGCCAGAGGTAGTCTTAAGAATTAGCAAAATTACTAACGATAAAACCTACAAAATAATCAGTCAGTTAAATCACAACAAAAGCCCTGGTTACGATGGAATTCGTGCGTCTGATTTAAAATACGTTAACCAACAAATAACACCGGCAATAACACATCTTATTAACACTAGTCTAGCAACTTGTAGGTACCCGAATCAACTAAAAATTGGTACTATACGTCCAATTCATAAAAAGGGATCTAAAACGGACTACAACAATTACAGGCCGATTACCATTTTATCATGTCTTGACAAAATAATTGAGCGGTACATAGGCGATGCAGTTAGTAACTTCATAGAAAAAAACGAGCTAATAAATAAAAAACAATATGGTTTTCGAAAAGGTCGAAGTGCTGCTCAGCTGTTATGTAAATTTTCCAATGAAATTAACAAATTCCTAAACGATAAATTACATGTTTTAATTATATTTATTGATTTTTCAAAGGCATTTGATACATTACATCATAACACCCTGTATCACTATCTAGAACAGACTGGTATACAGGGTCCTACTCTAACATGGTTCAAAAATTATCACAGTAATAGGTTTACGACTGTTAGGCTCGGTAATTCATTTAGCAATATGGTAGAAACAACTAAAGGCACCGCACAGGGCTCAATTTTAGGACCCAATGAGTACTTGATTTACGTAAACACTATGTGTAACGTAGCGGGGGAGGGTTCTGTATACCAGTTCGCAGACGACACTTGCCTTGTAGTCGCCGACAGGGAGCTCGCCGTCGCCGAGCGTAATATACAAATCCATTTTGACGCACTGTGTAAATGGTCGCACGGCGCAGGTTTAGTAATAAACGCTGACAAAACGAAAGCAATGCATATACACTCATCACATAACACAACAACATACCATCCTGTCATCCGTGCACACAAACACGCGTGTCTACACTTAGCCAGTGGCCGTCCTTGCGATTGTATTCCAATAGAATTCGTAAAAGAACATACATATATAGGACTTGTAATAGACAATAGATTCAACTGGATTCCTCACATAACGCACATATGCAATAAACTACGGTCAATACTCAGTAGAATAGCATCACTGAAATATAAGCTACCATATGAGACCCTTAGAATGCTGTACCTAGCCTTAGCTGATTCCGTGATTGCTTATGGACTTAGCAGTTACGGCAGAACCTATAAGACACATCTTGAAAAGATTCACATGCTTCAGATAAGAATGTTAAAAAACATTGTACCTAGGAAAATTAAGCTATTACACCATGATGACTATACAGGATTATTCGAATATTGTAACGTTTTGCCCATTCAAAACATGATAAAAATGACAATATTAAAAGAAGGATATAACGAAATCTATAATCTAAACCTAAATAAATATAAGCGTCCTAACAACTTACGTACTCTAAATAACTCCAAACCATTTCAGCTACCTAGATATAATAATATATATGGAATGAGAACCTACAATTACCTTCTACCCAAATTAATTAACACTTTACCTAAAGACATACAGGACATATACCTCCACACTCCTCGACCTTTTAAAATATTAAAAAAAAACTTTCATTGTTAAAAAACTCTGATTATTTACTATAAAATTTTATTTCTTATGTAATTTATTATTTTGTATATGTTACTGAACTCATTGACTGCTCATAAGCCCGTCAGGCTTCCGCAATCTCTAATTTTAAGTAAAATGTCTGTCTTGTAAAAATTTTGAACAATAAATAAAGAAAAAAAAAAAAAAACTAAGATAGAATGCGTAATATTTTTTCTTTATAAACATATAGGTCTCAAAACAAAAAAAAATACAAGCTTCAAAAAATATATTTATACTACAATTATTATAGTACTCTAATCAATGAGCTCTCATGCAACAAAGGTGCAACAAGCTTACTTTATTTGGATTGTTTTTTATGCACTGGACACCTTGGAAATAGATTTTAACTGGATTTCTAACGACAAATAACCAAATTATGTATTTGGTTATTTGTCGTTATTTTTTTATATAATCTAAATTTCAATTTGAAACACATTTCATTTATGAACTTGAAATCCGTAACATACGAAGGGACAGACTTACAACAGGCTCCGTTTAGTCTCTTTAGTACAAATCCTTTTTAGTACAAAATCCAAAAAAATGTTTTCTTATAATGTTATTGTAAAAATACATTTCTTTTATTATATTAATATAGAATTAAAATAATGGCAATAACATAACACCGATGGTTTGTTACTTCGTAATTGGGCACAACCGCATTATCGTTGTTCACAGCCTGTTATTCACAGTAGTGGACGACGCACATCACCGTTGTATAGAAAAATGTTAAATTTGCATTTCTAGAATTATCAAGTAATTTGTAGCTAAGTTCCTTACGATATTAAGATACGAGTATATAATTTGAATTCTCTATTATTATTTGAATATAATAAGCTATTAATAGAGAAGAATGGAAGCAGCTGGAAGAGGCCTATGTGTCACTAGACACGCTGACCACTGAACCGGGAAACCCGATGTATTAGATTTAAGTTAAAACAATTTGCTAATGTATACAAAATCATTGTTTAGTATCAGCAATAAAGGCTAATAATAATAATAAAAATATAATTTGAATTGCCTTACTTTTGTAACCTATAGTGCCATCTGTCGGCAGTACTCTGAACTTATAAATAAAATTGATGTAGGAGGGTGGTTTTAGGTTTAAGTCAATTTTTCGTAGGTAGCTTAAACTAAGCAGCAGTATCGACCAACGATAGCCCGCACGCGCGGTCCTAGATTAATTCAATAGATACACATATCCTGGTTATCAAACGTAATACAATTAACACAAATAATCAAAACACAAGAACAACAAATGATTTGCGCAGCCCCTCATAATCTACTTCAACACAACTTAGGTAATGCTGGTCGTAAACAAATACGGTCTTTATTCCTTTGGGACCGTTAGGTGACACACACGGTTACAAAACAGAATATCCACAACAAAGAATAAACACGACAAAATAAATACATACCTTCATATAAAGTTAACGTTATATGTCACCTAAAGTAAAACCCATAAGGAATGGAAACAAAGTTAAGCAGCAAAAACAAAAATAACTTGACAAGTGAAGGTTAGTTTGTAACCAAGATGTAAACATTTTCTACATAGCACCAGTTTCATTTTTTTTTATGTTAGTAAATTGTATTTAATAGATACCTTCATAATAAAAGTGACTAGTGAAGGAGGCGGCTGTGAGGTGCCAGTCTAGAATGTTAACCCCCGATGCTACCTATGGGTATGACTAAGGTAATATACCGGAAGGTGGGCAACAGCGCCTTCTAAAGAACTGATATCTTAAACTGCGACTACCCCAAGACGCGTTCCAAGCGTGGGGATTATGGCAAACTTCTCCTTAATAGGGGTTGGCTGTGTTAGGCAGTGGACAATTCGGCTGATACAGTACAGTGAAGTGATGCGATTCTGTTTCAAGTTAACTTTTCAGTTTTTTACTATCTACATGAATCTACCTACCATAAGATGTGGCCTACAATACTTTCAACTAATTTATGGAATAACTAGGTATGTACAACTGATTAATATAAAATATTTAAGCTAATTGAGAAAATATTAATATAAAATATTAAAGCTAAATGAGGCTTAGAGATATAACATACATACATTTGTGTTTGTGTTGAATTGTTTACAAAAAACTGCATCACATCTAGATACAAAATTTGCTACCAAAACTAATTTTTTTGAAAGTTTTGTACAAAAATTTGACGAATAACTAGGTATGTAGTACAATCGATCAATATGAAATATTAAAGCTAGTTATGGCTAAGAGATATGAAATAAATTATATCCAATTGTATTTTATTTGTTTACAAAGCTCTGTACTATATCGATATACAAATATTCACTTCGACATTTTCGGTCAAATGTCTTGAACCTTACATAATTCATGGCCAAATGGCTCCAAAAACTGGGACCAAATCGTCGATATTGTCGACTTGAGTGATCTAATGTAAAATTCATGTCTATGCCAAGATCTTTGAGATTAGATCGATGTTAGGTTCAGCCAACTCTTCACAAAATGGACGTAAAAAAGTATGCTTCTAGCATTCGGTAGTGTATGTGAGAATAGAATTTCAACAAAGTATATATATTGATGCTATACGGTTTTATAATTTTTTTTTTTTTTTTTTTTTTTTTTTTTATGTTATTTTGACGGAACAAGCTCGAGGTCCACCTTGAAGATATTCAAGTTGCACGTGAAAAACCTGATAATTTTGATGAAAAAATCCTTCGATACAGTTTGTGATTACTTAAACAACAAAAATGCTTGGACAATTCCGCCTCTGCCAAACTATCGCTTGTCATCTACGTAATTTAAAATATTGTTAAACGACGTTTAAAAGAATAGCCCCTAGTTTCTTGCCCGTTTTTCTTGCTGTGGCTCTAACCATTTTTTGCTAAATGTAGAAGTACAATGTATAATATATTAAAATTTGTAATTGACCTTCACAAGAGTACATATGTAGCTAGCTACCTACATATATATTAGGTATTGTATCATATTATTGCTTATAACATTATGCATGTATTTATAATATATGTACACCTTTTACCTAGGTTATATGTAATATGTATGCATTTATATTCAAAAGTATACTTTCTAAGTTCATGCTCGAATGAATATCATATCTCTTCAAGAATTGATTTGTGGTTTATATAGTAGTTATAACTTATTATATAGTATTATATCTACTGTTAATAACAGTAAAATTAGTAAGTAGGCAGAACTTTTACACAATATTATTTTCTCCTTAAGGTCTTGACTGAAAATCAGCACTTTTGTCTTAGACCACAATCATTATGTTGAGAGAAGGCTCGTTCAATACTACTGGACATTTTTTTTTTTAGGGAGGACAGAGATGCTGGCTACCGCCTGTGTGGTTTTCCAGCTCCACCAGATTTTGGGCGAGGGCCTGGCCCTACAATAGCCCGGGAGGGAGAAGTGCCTTCGCCTTCTACGCCACGGGCGTAGAAGGCGAGCTCAAGAGCACCACTGTGGTTCGGACCTCGGCTTGTCTCGCTGTCGAGAGACATCCTACTGGGCATATCACTACCGCAATATAAATATATACTAGCGGCTTGCCCCAGCTTCGTACGGGTAATTATGACTATAAGTTGAGATGTAAGCTATCCTACTTTCAATTTGGTTCAAATTGCACACGGTGTGCAAATCAAATTCAAAATTGGTTCAGTAGTTTAGAAGTCCATTGCGGACAAACAACGTGACAAGTATTTTTTATATATAAAGATAGAGGAAAATTGTTTGTTTTTATTTTATAGGATGAAAGTAGTTCCAAGCGTATTATATACTATATATACAATGATATATTGTAATATTTTTATAGTATTGAATAAACTTCTTTCTTTCTTTGATTGGATGTAGTTTTTATAGCTGAAAGCGTGAGAAAGTTGTTGATAGTTATTTAATACTCAAAAATTGGTAAGATGGTTTTTATTCTAATAAAATAATGAGACATTATTCAATGATTAGCAATGAATTTATACATAGTAAGTTTCTACATACATGACTGTTCTTTTGTAATTTAACTATTTATCTTTCAATTATTGGTCATATTGTTACATACGAATATGGTACATACGGAAAAATGGAGTACCAATATTATTATTTTTTATTGCTGATAGGCTAGTCTGTGACTACTATCTCACTTAATGCTAACTGAAATGTGTACGAAGGTGGTGTTACTAGCTTAGAATAACTGATTTTGTTACGTGATTACGTTACGGAAGAAGCAAGAGGCCCTAGTGTTAAGTTTCATTTGCATGTTATTTCACCAGCACCTACGAATAAATATGTAAAGAAGTGTAACTCTCATACCGTGGCCGCTTCGATTTCGGACTCGTCGACTTCACAAGTAACAAAACACGCACAAGTTTCCAAATTCAATCGGATTGGTTAATTGATTTGGCGCTTAGAAATGAGCGCATCTGATTGGTCGCGCCAAGGTCATGTTGTCGCCGCCGTCATTCCTTAAGGCCAAACCGCATTTTCATACAGATAATTGCAAGACTTACAATATTACGAACTACTTTTTGATTTAATGTAAAGTTCATGTTGCATAAAACTATCCAAGGTAGTCAAGTATTGGTATCCAAAATATTGTTATTTAGTCGTTTATGAAAGCTATTCCCTAAATTTTCATATCCTGTGGCCCATGGCTTCTCCAGAATTTTACAATACACTATAATATTTTTGCAGAAATAAACAACCCAGAAGAACATTGATAATTTCAGTTGAAACTTCCCGCGGTACCACCGCATGACTCGAACCCACGCGGCGAACTGAGAGCGCCGCACGGTACACTATTTAAATCCAGCCCGCCGCGGTACAGTTTGCGTTCTGTTGCTTTTGAGCTTGAATTATATTTCTTCTCATTATTTATTCGTAGACCCATATCCTTCATATCAGAAGCAAACATATGAAGCTCAAGCACATGCAAGCAAATTTGCGGCTAATTTGCACACTTGGTATATAAAACATCATGGAACTACATTTGCATGTAAAGATCTATCAACAATTGAACACACTTCCCTCAAGCCTAAAACTGTACGGCTTTACTGTAAATACAGAAACTCCCGAACAAACATCTTGGTTACAAATATTGTTACATACATTATTGGCTCACAATGTTCTAGAAAGAAAATAAGGTATATAGCTTGAAAGGCTAAGCAGTAGCGAAAGCTTATTTCACTCCTCTGAACCATAAAATACATCTGAATTGGATTCCCGGAGAGCTTCAAGTACATAAATCTATATTGGCTTTATACGCTCAGGAGTCGACTGTGTAGATATAAAACTTTTATTTGCTTGACACACTGAGGATTTGTCTCAAATGAGAACCAGCGTTGATTGCAATGATGGCATACGTGCTAAGAACACTAATGTGTTCCTGTGTCGCATTATATACAAGGACTATCAGCATATTGACAGATGTTATGATAGTCCTTGTAACTAGTTGACAATTCTTTAAGGCTACCAATATATTTTCATGATCTTTTTTTTAAGCCAGTGGTATGCCTTTGTTACCAAAATACTACGAAATATATATAAGACTACAGCTACTACAGTGAAAGCATTTTAGAAAACCTAATAGTCATTGCAGACTCACCGGCAGTCCAAAAACAATGGCAGCAATGCATACTAGTGTAAGCATAAAACCATGTCGGCCACGGCTCCGCCCACGCTTATTTCGGTTATAGCGCAAAATCGTAAACCTCTTTTTGCGCAGTTGGATAAAAAGTATCACATGTCCATTCCTGGGTCTCAAACTATTTTTATACCAAATTTCATTTAAATTTATTCGTTGCATACAAAAATATCTTTACAATATTAGTATAGATACTCGTATAAATTGGTTCGCAAGGACAGAATGACAATTCAAATAAAACTATCTCAAAATTTTAACTTAAGTATTATCATATAAGTTTCAGAAATACTTCCTGGATGAAACGAAACTCATGGCTAAATGCCTAACAATACGTAAACTACAACACGTACCGTATGCGTGAATAGCACATGAAAAACTGAACAAACATCACGAACCGTGTACGTACGGCGCAATCAATGTTATAATAACACGTTTGTAGTATGTTTAAAAATGTCATCAGTACTAATATTATAAATGCGAAAGTAACTCTGTTTGTCTGTCTGTCTGTGTTAAGCTTTCACGCCAAAACTACTGGACCTATTTGAATGAAATTTGGTATGGAAATAGTTTTAGACCCGGGAAAAAACATAGGATAGTTTTTATCCAACTGCGCAAAAGAGGTTAAAGTTTTTGCGTGATAACCGACCTACGCGCGGGCGGAGCCGCGCCCGGAAAGCTAGTATTATAAATGCGAAAGTAACTCTGTCTGTCTGTCTGTTACGCTTTCACGCCAAAACTAATGGACCGATTTGAATGAAATAGTTTGAGACCCGGGAAAAAACATAGTATAGTTTTTACCCAACTGACATACGCGCGGGCGGAGCCGCGCCCGGAAATCTATTATTTTATACTATTCTAGTACATAACTATAATATACATATCGATACCGTAATAAAAGGTATCCTATCAGCTCAAGAAAAAATATCATTCCACTGATGATGGTATTGTACGTTTCCTGCAGCTATTCCCCTTTATCTATACGAGAACGGCTTTGAGTCGCTGTGTGTTGGTACGAGTTGGTACGCCCCTATTATTTCTTATGGTACGAGGCACGTCTGCACGTAACAGATAACCGTTGCAGTGCACGGGGATTAAAGCTATACAAGCTTAGGGGTCATACACTAAGCTCTTATACCCGAAATCTTCTTAAGACGTTGACAAGAGCTGAATATTTCATCACTATCAGACTGTGTAGGAGTGACAGAGAGGCAGCGATGGTAAATTTACGATTAGTAATTAGTAGAAAAAGAAATACAGTTTATTCATGTAACACTAGTAGGTAGGTAAGTAGGTGAAATTTGGGTATCTGGATCAGAGGAGATCCAGATACCCGCAAATTTCACTTTTATCTATTAATTTTTTATATTCGTTCATAGGTTTTTTATAGAATCATTATTTTTACAATAACACCATCTATTCATAGACTAGGCATATCATCAGAGGAGATTCAGATGAATTTCCTTTCCAGCCATTATTTTTTCTTTTATTCATTACTTTTTTTCCTTCATATCCTCTTAACTTAACTATTCCATTTTTTTAACTTATCTAGATAAAAATAAATAAACTACTTTCTAACACAACACTTCATCTGTTTCAAGTTTTCAAATCGTATTCACTTAATATATTGTGATGTTAGCAAATCTTTTGTCTGTAATAAAATGTAGCCTATATGATATTCGTTTACCTTAAAACACTAGAGGTTTTCATAAAAAAATTAAACAGCGGATATTGTATTTTCAATTAACTTTATTCACCAAACACCACTTCTTAAAGCATATTACATTTCTGAGTGCACATATCTTTTTGTGAAATACACAACTATACACGTCATTTGCTAATTCATATTCTTTATACAAATTTAAAATACTAGGACAATTTTTATCTTCTAAGTCATAAACGCATAAATTATTACATAAAATATCTTGGATCCATAATGTTTTTTCTTTGCCTTTAGTGAAAATACGTTCTTTACCTTGTAATAAACACGCTATAATATTTTTAGATTCACTGTAAGGTAAATAACCATCGTTCCAATATATCCCTCTATTCCTCTCAATCCAAGTAACTTGCCTCTTTTCCGTCTTGCTCAACATATAAAATGGGAACGGTGGTTTGAATAGTAATACTTGTATATGACTCCCATATTGCATGGCTATTTCTTTAAGAATAAACTGATTTTTGTCGGTCTTAAAACCTTGAACGTCTACAATTACACTCATGATATTTTGCGTACAATGTGACTCAAAGGCTTGTATTCTATAAGACGTTCGTTTATAATGAGACAATATGCAGTGGTATTGTCAGGAATGTGTTCTGTAGTTTCAATTTCTAATCGCACATCAACAGGTCCAGTTTTTAGACTATCATTTTGTCGTGAACAATCAATTACAAACAGCGGAGCCTTTTCTTTAAACCTCAACAAATCCAGCATCGGATCAGTTGGAAGATTATAGTAAGACTGACGAAATTTCGCATACATTTCGTATAATATACCATATTTATTTGCATCAAAATCCAGATTTAATGCTTCGTATGGATAATATTGCGAATTGAGAAACAGTGTAACATTATTTACTTTGCAATGATCAAATTCAGAACTATTTTTTGTTTTTGAATTTTTTCTCTTGGTTTGAAGGCAAAAAATAACATATCTAGGTTTTTCCAGTTGTGATGCTGTTTTAACCGACCAAGAATGTTTCATAGTTTTAGGTACTAACGGATATTCATATAAATCCCAATTTCTAAATGCGATTTGTATAGATTTATCTTTTTCTAAATACTTAAGCAATGAGAGTCTTTCACGGTCGGACACTTTAACATGTGGCACACGCCACTGTACTCTTTGTATATCTATTTTAATATCATCTTCTTCTAGAATTTTAACACAATTTAAGTCCGAATTTTTTCGATTCAAAATAAGTTCATGTTTACAATTCATTATTATTTTATCGTAATCTTCAGCAAAACCTATAATTTTATTAAATGGAATAATAGCAGAAAAGTTACCATTATTTTTAAATCCATCTAAATTCCATCCCCACATTGCAGCTGCTTTGCTTTCACCTTCGTTCATAGATATATAGGACTTTATTGTTGTTGTAATACCAACATTTTTTGATCGATCTATTTCAACACCATTTAATTCGTACCTTATATCTTGAAACAAAAACATTACTGGATTGTTAGTAAATTCCACAAGTTTTTGGACAGGTTTCTTGTCTTTTCCGATGATACTTGCATGACCTTCAACGTAAATAAAACTTGCAGATGGTAATATGTATATATCTTGCTGATGTATTGGAATTCTAATTTCATCATTTTCTCTAAAGGCATTGTTGTAGGGATTGTATGAATGAATTTCATATCCCTCGATTGAATTATCGAATTGGGGGATGTTTGAAATCTGAAGTATGCTCATACTTTAAATCCTAGTGCTCTAAGAAAGTTTTTATTACTTTTAGTAATTTGCTTTGAGGGTTTAGCACGTCTCTTTACTTGAGCACTATGTCTAGCAATGTTGTTCTTTTTTCTGGTGCAAGGTGTTTTATAAAACACAATCATGTTATTCTTTTTCGCAAATGAAGGCGTAGTTGTAAATGCTCGTTTTTAAAGTCAATGAGATTATCGTTTTCGTCTACGATCTTTATATTTATAGAACATATATTGCTTCTATTGATTGGAAAATATATAATGTTATTCGGTATTTCAATATATCGATGACCGGGTGGAACGTTTGGTACAAACTCATGAATAACGTGCGATGGAATTCCGTTAACATATGATCCTTGTATAAGGTCACATACGATTCGTATCATGGACAGAGGAAGAATGTTGACTTGGTTCTCTGATTCATGCCATTTATTGGCTTCTAGTTTCGTTTTACCAAAACCTAAAAGTTGGCCTATAGAATTTTTTTTCTCGAAATGAACAGATGTAGAACAAAATAGAGAAGACCTTAAAGTATTATTGTTCGGTTTAAGTTCAATTTCACAGTCATGTAAATTCCTATTTAGATAATTTTCTATGTCGTAAAAATCATAAGCACCTTCAGGTATTCTTAGTTCTTTAAACTCATCGCCATAGCAAAATAAATTATTTCCGGAGTTAACATTCGAAACTGAATTTGTCGCTGAGAAGTAAAGTAAGCCGCATTCATATTCTTCTGTCAAATTTAACGCAGGATGAAAATGTGACTCTTGTAAGGATTCACTCCCCGTGATGGTTATCGCAACAGACATAATTCTATACTGAATCTTTTTTATGTGTCATAAACAATTTATTCATTTATGATTCTTCCAAAATGATGTGAGAAATTTAATGCATAGATGTCCACAATTATAAGGATGACTTTGTTGAATGTTTTCATAGTTATAGTTAATATTTACACCGACATATTTGAGTAATTCTGCTGGTGGTTTTAAATTACCGTAACTGTCAAAATATTCTATATAATCATAGAGTTTTGCGTAGGCTACCCAGTGAGAACCACGATTACTTGAGCTATCTAAATTAATGATACCGCACTCTTTTCTGTACGGATGTTTTGGCAACTGGTCTCTCATAAAGACTCCTCGAAAATATGGGATATTATATGAATGATTTATAATATCAACATTAGTTAGTGCTCGATTGGGTAGCCGCTTTTTTTTATGTGCTAAGTACAATTTTAAACCATCTTTGCGAGATTTTATATGAAGACCTTTTCCGATGCATACAGATTCAATTTTTTCATTATGTCTTTTTAGTTCCTCTAGGCGTTTTTTGGCTTATTTATATTCGTTGATGGTTTTAATGATTCCTGCAACGCCACCGGTAATGCTACCTGCAGCAGATAATCCAGCAAATATGGGTATCAATGGTAATACACCTCCAGTTTTTGGAACTGGAATGATACGCGGTGGCTTTACATTTGTATCAGCAGTTATTTCCTTGACAGCAGCAATAGCTAAATCTATGGCCTTCTTATTACACTTAGGTTTTAGTTTTCGTAATAGCTTTTTAGCGTGTGTAATGACATGTGTAAATGTTTTTTTGAAATTTCCACATTTATTCTTTCTAGTAGCATATTTTATATTCTTTTTATTTCCTGAGCCACATTTTATTTTAGCTAACATAGCCTTATTGACTATTTGAGCTGCAACCTTTTCTCCCAAACTTGCATCTGAAGCATTTATACGTTTCCTTGCCATTTTCATTAAGTTGATATCAGCTAAATGACGATCCTCTAAAGATGACGATTTAGCATAAGCAATGTCGTGATCTTTACAATATTCATCTAATAGATTGATACCCTTGTCTCCACGAGCAAGCCTTTGTACTAAATTTGTTCCCGGCCCACAGTAATTATAGCCAGGCAGATGAATTTCGCACGGTGTATGATTAATGAGACAATTCAGAAGACTGCTTGCTTTCATAACTTTAGTTATACTGAATGAAAAATATGTAGTGCGTTACTTAAGTAAAGTTATTATAAATATATTATTAACTGTCCTTAAAATATATTACTAATGACAATCCAACTATTTTCACTTGGCGGTAATCCAAGCCATTTCACATAAACTTTATTTCCTTTCCTTTTTATCACTTTCTCTACTAGATATATATCTGGACACTTTGTTTTTTGTAGCTCGTATCCATAAAAAGCTCCTAAAACTGGTTGTCCTCTCAGATCTTTTAGTAAATAAGTCACTGGATTCGTTTTCAGGACCTTTGAGACTTTAAATATCTCTGTAGACCAGTTCGGTGTGTATCCTTTTTCAAATATGCTTTTGTATTTACTGATTCTAACAAAATCATCATTTTCAATTTTTTTTATTTTTCTTATCGAAATCGGTGATTTTGCTAGTCTTGCATATCTATCCGCAATTATTCGTTTATTTGAGTTATTGACATCTACAGGCTTACATCCAATTGTTCTATGAAAACTATGATTGTAAAGTTTTACAACCTTATCTAAAGTACCATTTATCCAAACATAACTTCCATTCAATCCAAACTGTTTATATAGCTTAGATTTCAATGTTCTAATAAATCTTTCAGCAATTGAAGCTTTCTTGACAGAATACGTGGAGTAATGATTTATACTATAAATTTTCGTAAGTTTCTTCATTTCATTGTTGTAAAATTCTGTACCAGCATCAGTCTGTAAATTTCGGGGTATTGGTCCTTTTTTGAATAATTTATTAAAGACATCACTAACTTCGGCCTTTGTTTTGCGTTTTAATGGAAACGCCCAGGCATATTTAGAAAATGCATCGATTACTACCAATATATATCTAAAACCATTGTTATGTTTTGAAATAGACTGTAAATCTGCTAAATCAGCTTGCCATAAATCGTTTATATCTCTTGTAATGACATGTCTTCTTGGGAAATTAACTCTAGCATTTTTATATATTTCATTTACGACGTCGGCTTTGCTCATGTTTTAACTGAGTTTCTACGTTAGTTACTTTACGTTTATTTCACTTATAAACTGTTCTAAGTTTTTCAGCTTCATAAAATAATTTTCTATAGTTTTATCCACATATCCTTTAGTAGCACAATCTTCAGTTTCGATAGGGTCGTGTAAGTATTTTATGATTTTGTTCTGTGCACTTATATTACCGTCACTTGTTAACTTCAGTGCTACTCTATTGTGGTCTGTATATTTTCTTTTGTATAACGGAAGACCAAACTTGTCGACATTCATGTTTAAATGATGACTTAATACTGAATAAAAAACGTTCAAAAAAGTATTTTTATTCCTTAATAATGCCGGCTTCTTTTAATTCTTCAATTATTGATATAATTTCGTTATCATGATTGTTATTACCAGCATCTCTAGATGCAAGTAAAATTTGTAATCGTTCGATTAACTCATTGGGATCATCCCAATAAACCATATCTGTATTCGATTTGTACTTTTTTAATGTCGGTAATCCACTCCCGTATTGCATTTTGTGGTGGTACAGGCTAGTGTGATCGTCTAAGTTAAGAGTTATGATATATTGAGAAAGGATCACTTGATTCAGAGATACGAAATCATAGGAGAGCTTTACTTAATGTGATTGTAAATCATCACTCATGTCTTACACAAGTTTTATGTCAGTACATAGGCCGAATGTCCATAAAATAATCACTTCTATATTCCTCCTGGCTTGCTTTAATTAAGAGAGGTCAACAAGTAAATTAATTAAAATAGTTAATTAAATATATATTCATTATATTAATGTATACGTTTGATTTATAAGGTATATATGGAAGAGTTATTTCTAATTAGACCATCCTTAGCAAGTGGCAAGATTCAATATAGAAATGCAGAATTTTATGTGAGAGGAAAGATCATCTCCCCCATAGAAACCAGTCCAACTAACGTCTAGGGAACCTATAAAACGCGGCTCAGCGTACACCTAAGTGTTTTCAGGGCGGAACCAACCTTTTAACCTATCATGAGCTGAGGAGCTCTATTTATTCTTATAGCGAAATAAGCGCTATTTGTATATTTTATCAGCCCTTTTAAAACCATGGATTTATGTATATCTCAAATATCACGTGATTCAACACAAAATTTGTGTTTGCCTGGCCAGGCTTATAGAAATCTATAGGTCGGTTCAGATGAGAGGACGTGTATTGTGACGTATTGTACTGCCGCTTCTAGGCACAACCATGTAATGACTTGTGAAATCTAGGTCCCATATTCTTGTTATAGGCCTTAAAATATAAGACTGTAAAAAAGCACGCTCTCCTAAGATATCGTTTTGCAGTTATTCCCTATCATAGTCCTAAAGATATAATATAGATGTTTAGAGTTAATGGAATTGTCTACTGTACTTATTTTAATATACTCCCTGTTGAAGGTCAGGAACTGGACTCGTTCTCCCCTTACTGTCAGCTCGCAGGACTTTGTGTTGGAAATTATATGACCTATCTATCTAGATTAGATACTACGTTATAGCCCTAATAAAATAATTTATGTTATATTACTATCTTTGTACTAGAATAGTTAAAAATACTCTATACTCAAGGATATTCTGCTATACTAAATAATTATTTCTCAAAATATTATTTTATTATACTGTTATTAACTAAATAAACTATCGTAAATTATTTATCAAAACAAATTATAAATTTATCTCAAGATCTAATTAAGTGTGGATTACTATTTCAATGGCTAGAATTCAAATAATCATTTAATTTACTGTAGATTCAATTATTCTTAATATATTATATTATATTCTATCTGATTGGAAAGGTTCTTAATCATAAAATAAAATAAGTTTAATATAGATCATATTAATTTTATTATAATGATCTTAAAAGTTGTTGTGGTATTTAAACGACACTCTTTGATTATTTAAATCATGAAAGATACATATATATGTATTTATAAAATACATATATATATTAATCACATGATCCGCTATTCATTTCCTAGACTTTATTTAAGAGGAAATAAATGAATAGCGAAATAAAAGAAAACCTCTTAAGTCGTATTACACAGTATTAGCAAAATCAATTAACATTAACATGCACACAGTTATTTACAAAATAAAACCATACCCATATGTAATTTTCAACATAACAAGTGATATCTTTGACATGAATATACTAATTGTATGTAGCAAATAAGATATATGTATTCAATAAGGTAATACGATTTAATACTATCATTAATAAATTGACTATTCAATTTAATTTAATTTTCCTTACAACAAATCCTCTGAAATTCCATAAAATATATATTGGGTGTAATTTTAAATTTATTGCTAGAATTAACTCTATAGTATGTTGAGAATAGGATTTATCAACTTTACCGAATGATTGTCTTCTAATATCACTGAATTTAAACTCAAGTTGTTAATTTATCAAATAATAATAAAACACTGAAGTTACTGCAGTTTTTAAACTGACTTCCGCGTTAAACCAGCGCTAATCCGTTAATGTTCGCCCTGTCTCCTCTCTTCGTCTTTGCAAGGTCAGAATTCCATCCCCTCTCTGTATGTAAGGAAACACCCCCATCGTCATCGATTGGTTGATCTAAAATAAAATAAAACAGCCACAGATCATTTGTTCTATGATAGGTTAATTCCAGGGTCGGTTAAGTAAACACCCTCGCAACAATACCCTTCACATTTCCCACGGTTTGCAGTTTTGCCAAGCTGCACAAAAAAAACCCTCCAACCCAAATTTTTTGTGAGTCTCGCTTTCGAGTGGCCATAAAATCAAGAATAGATTTTGAATGCGTTTGTTTTTATCTTTTAATAGGTTCCCGGCGCCAGACTGTCAATTTTTTGTGTTTTTGTGTTATTTTTAAAAATTCATTTAGGCAGCTCTACTTATTCGTCAAATAAAAAACTTCGTTGTATGTGTCATATACGAGAATACATAATTACCTATACTATATATGTGAGATACCTCCACATAAACGCCCCCAAATAGATACTAAAATGTTGTCATAAATTTGTTTTAATTGACATAATTTTTGTCATCTATTTTCCTTTCTAATTACACGTATTATGTTTGACCACATATCTCTTATCAAATGACTGATATACTATATCTCTCATTAATTTCTGTTGCATGTTATTCACTTGGACTAAACTAGAAAATTTACGTCTGTCATTAATTATTTGTAATACCTAAATAGATGTATTGCGTTATAATTTCCTTTTATCTCTCTTGATTCAGGGTCTACTAAGGTATATAAATTTTTATATGGGATTTCACCTATAATATACGGTCCCTCAAACAAACGTGCAAATTTCTGTGTTAATTTTCTATTAGCGTCCGATTTGGTATATATTTTTAATTTAACTAAATCCCCTATTTCGAATTGGACCAGTTTATGATTTTTGTTGTATTGTATTTCCCGCTGACTTGCGGTTTTAAGTATGTTACATCTGGCTTGTTCGCGAATATCTTGTAATGTTTCTAATTCATAATTTGATTTGTTACTTATGTCCATCGAAACTACCATTTTTATAGGCCCTGTATGTGCTTCCAAGGCTCGTTTAGACTTCTGACATAGTTTACACGTCCTTACTAACTGTCCTATCTTACGAGACATATTAAAATAATATTGCGATCTCATTAAAGCATGTACTTTGTATCGTCCAAAATGACCTATCTCTTCATGTATGCTTAAGATCAATTCCCTCTGTAATTCGTCAATAACATATACAATAACGTAACTATTTGATACAGTTCTCCTTCCTTTAATATAAAGTATTTATATTTTCCGCAGTACCTATGTCCTCCATGCGTTTAATTATATCACGAATTTTTGTATCGTTATTTTGAAGCTCACGAATATCCTTCCAATTTTGTTTCATCCTTTTCCCTAACTGTGTTTTAAATAGATTCATCTCAGGCCCAACAGATTTATTTGTTATTATATCTGTAGTCCCCTTTATATGTCTTGATAATACATCTGCGACTATATTATCTCGACCCTTGACATGTTCAATGGTAAAATCAAACCTACTAATATAATGAATGTAACGTAAATAAAGCAGTGACGAAGGCTCAGTGACATTGATTATGGACTGCTGCACAGCATGTCCATGGTTCGAATCCTGCCACGGCTAGCGCATAACCCTCAAGTAGAAAGTCCGTCACCACGCTCCTAATCTTTGTACTCCAGCATCTGTTAATGTTTTATTACAAAATCAGATTACCCATACTTCGTCGTCGATCCACCCTTTCTAATTTTACTAGTATTTATTGTAATAAATCTAAGTATAAATCTAGGTTTCCTATCGTATATGCTATGATATCACTATAATAGTTCATACAGAATCCACGTACATCATTCACTAAGTTTCGACACGCCCCCCCAACCTCTCGATATCGCAATTATTAATCTCTCAATTGGAGTTTAATTTAGCGTTAGTTCGTATCCCCAAATGTTCTTATACTAATTGTTCTTTCATCCTCACAATTTACCACACCCATCAATCGTTCTTACAGGTTTTCTCGGTATACGAGTTGGAAAGCTCTGTATGTTATTTAAATTTTCTAATAAAGAGTTAATAGTCATGGCGTAAGCCACGCCCCCATAACCTTATTATTTAGTACCCAGAGTTCAATCTAACGTTTGTTCATAATCCCAATGTTCAATAGTCAGTGTCCCTTAACTTCCACAATTTATTATGCCTCTTACCCGTTTCAATCAATCATATCTCGTTTTTTACAAATTATTGGAGCATAAATTGTATGCCCCGAGCGGGAATCGAACCCGAATCCTTCGATTTTGCACCGGACGTCTAGATCACTCGACTCATTCATACCTCATATGAATGACGTAGGTAAAGGTTTGTACTTGTGCTCCTAGAGCCAAATGCTCCTTGGACTTGTATAGTTAGTATCGTAATTCAAGTAGATTACACCCTTCTCCTATGACGGAATGATATTTCTCGCTTGTAATGCCACTAATTTGACTCTGTGTCCATTATGATATCTTTAATAATTCTGCCATACAACACATACATACCTCAGGCAATGTAGGCAATGAGTAACCATTAACCTGTTCGTCTATATCGTCTAACTTATAAAATATTGTATAATGTATATATCTATCCGAACATACCACACACACACACATCTCCTGTATCATCAGATGTTTCGTTCGTATTGGATTGGTTTTCCAATACGATTGTTGTTTGTCTGTTGACGATTTATAGTCAATATTATACCGCTTAATCTCGTTTAAGTCATACTAAGTAGAGTCAGTTTATTGCTAACTTGCCAACCATGTTTCGTGTGAATTTTTATAAGATATATATATATATATATGTTCCTCCTAGAACACTCAGAAGTTCTTTCATTCCCAATAATATACAATCTTTCGTAATTAAGAACCATATGTATTAAGTAATACTAGTCCTTTTGAACATCCCCGCCCCCAGACTTTGATGGATTAGTAGTACCAGTTTCCTTAACAAAATCAATCGCAGTTCTCATTACACTCTGTCTTCCATTCTCACGTGATGTACCTTTACTATAATTCCTACAATACCCAGCTCTTCCTCTCTGAAATCCCCTGCCTCTAAACGAACCCCTTTGCCATACCCCGGCAGTCATTACAGCGGTTACTGGGTGACCTCCACGTATAGGTTGTCTATCTTTATGGTATCTCGTAGGTGTATGATGCCTTAAAACAATATTCTGCTCTAAGTTTCTGAGGAAATTAGCCCCATTTATAATCGTAGGTTCATCAGGTCTAGTAAACCATAGTTGTTGAACATCTACGGAGTAATGTCTCATTAAAGAATTTACGATATCCCTTTCACTAAATGCTATTGTTAAAGATTGCAACGTCTCTGTTTGTTCGGCGAAATGTTCACTCATAGAGATACCTGAATTAATTGAATACTCCCCTCTTATTATTTTGTATCGTACTGATTCTTGTATTTGATCAGTCCAATAAATTTGTCTAAAATCAGTTTCGAAATCGGAAAACGTGTTCCAGTTCTTTGAATATAATTCTAAGATTTTCCGAGCATGTCCAGTGACGCATTCTAATACAATGTCAATTTCGCGATCAAACGCATTTAATGACTTAATATATTTCTTAACTCTTTTTAAGAATGTTATAGGATTTATTTGTGATTTTCCGTCAAAAATAGGTTTGCTAATGGTTGGTTGTATAACAAAAATATTTTGATTTGGTATTGGAGTTCTGTTACATTCCTCAGATGCAATACTAACAGTTTCGCGTGACGAAGTGCTCGCCAGGTTCATGTCATTCTTATTGGGATTTAGTAATTCTAACTTTTCTTGGAACTCGTTCATCTTAGCTAACAGTAATTGTAATGTCGAGTTATTTAAAGTCTCTTGTTCCGTTGATATATCCGTATTGATTTCGTTATTTAATCCGCGTTTCCATTTCGTACGTTTACCTCTACTCTCTGCCATAATGTTTTAAAGAAGTCTAAATAGATGTTAAGTGCGGAGTTTATATCGTTCGCGTTTTATATTATAAAGAAGTGATATTTAATGTTGCGAGTTGTTTTCCTTTAACCAATCTGTGGAAATATACACAAAATTTATGCAGATACTGTAAATTAATGTAATATTTCAATAAAAATGTATATGTACAGTAGTTAGTAGTATAAAATAATGCTCATGCAAGACAATTCTCCTCTGCTGCAATCTCTGAAAATGTAATAAATTTCCTATTTTAATTCTATTATCTCTGAGAAAAAAAAAACCTGACTTCCTCAATAATTTATTTCTACGTTGTGTTTTTCGTTGTATAATCCTGATTCTATTTCAATCGTATCGTTATATCGATGCGTAGTTGAAAATTCTGGTCTCCGGCACCATCTGTGGTGGTACAGGCTAGTGTGATCGTCTAAGTTAAGAGTTATGATATATTGAGAAAGGATCACTTGATTCAGAGATACGAAATCATAGGAGAGCTTTACTTAATGTGATTGTAAATCATCACTCATGTCTTACACAAGTTTTATGTCAGTACATAGGCCGAATGTCCATAAAATAATCACTTCTATATTCCTCCTGGCTTGCTTTAATTAAGAGAGGTCAACAAGTAAATTAATTAAAATAGTTAATTAAATATATATTCATTATATTAATGTATACGTTTGATTTATAAGGTATATATGGAAGAGTTATTTCTAATTAGACCATCCTTAGCAAGTGGCAAGATTCAATATAGAAATGCAGAATTTTATGTGAGAGGAAAGATCATCTCCCCCATAGAAACCAGTCCAACTAACGTCTAGGGAACCTATAAAACGCGGCTCAGCGTACACCTAAGTGTTTTCAGGGCGGAACCAACCTTTTAACCTATCATGAGCTGAGAAGCTCTATTTATTCTTATAGCGAAATAAGCGCTATTTGTATATTTTATCAGCCCTTTTAAAACCATGGATTTATGTATATCTCAAATATCACGTGATTCAACACAAAATTTGTGTTTGCCTGGCCAGGCTTATAGAAATCTATAGGTCGGTTCAGATGAGAGGACGTGTATTGTGACGTATTGTACTGCCGCTTCTAGGCACAACCATGTAATGACTTGTGAAATCTAGGTCCCATATTCTTGTTATAGGCCTTAAAATATAAGACTGTAAAAAAGCACGCTCTCCTAAGATATCGTTTTGCAGTTATTCCCTATCATAGTCCTAAAGATATAATATAGATGTTTAGAGTTAATGGAATTGTCTACTGTACTTATTTTAATATACTCCCTGTTGAAGGTCAGGAACTGGACTCGTTCTCCCCTTACTGTCAGCTCGCAGGACTTTGTGTTGGAAATTATATGACCTATCTATCTAGATTAGATACTACGTTATAGCCCTAATAAAATAATTTATGTTATATTACTATCTTTGTACTAGAATAGTTAAAAATACTCTATACTCAAGGATATTCTGCTATACTAAATAATTATTTCTCAAAATATTATTTTATTATACTGTTATTAACTAAATAAACTATCGTAAATTATTTATCAAAACAAATTATAAATTTATCTCAAGATCTAATTAAGTGTGGATTACTATTTCAATGGCTAGAATTCAAATAATCATTTAATTTACTGTAGATTCAATTATTCTTAATATATTATATTATATTCTATCTGATTGGAAAGGTTCTTAATCATAAAATAAAATAAGTTTAATATAGATCATATTAATTTTATTATAATGATCTTAAAAGTTGTTGTGGTATTTAAGCGACACTCTTTGATTATTTAAATCATGAAAGATACATATATATGTATTTATAAAATACATATATATATTAATCACATGATCCGCTATTCATTTCCTAGACTTTATTTAAGAGGAAATAAATGAATAGCGAAATAAAAGAAAACCTCTTAAGTCGTATTACACAGTATTAGCAAAATCAATTAACATTAACATGCACACAGTTATTTACAAAATAAAACCATACCCATATGTAATTTTCAACATAACAAGTGATATCTTTGACATGAATATACTAATTGTATGTAGCAAATAAGATATATGTATTCAATAAGGTAATACGATTTAATACTATCATTAATAAATTGACTATTCAATTTAATTTAATTTTCCTTACAACAAATCCTCTGAAATTCCATAAAATATATATTGGGTGTAATTTTAAATTTATTGCTAGAATTAACTCTATAGTATGTTGAGAATAGGATTTATCAACTTTACCGAATGATTGTCTTCTAATATCACTGAATTTAAACTCAAGTTGTTAATTTATCAAATAATAATAAAACACTGAAGTTACTGCAGTTTTTAAACTGACTTCCGCGTTAAACCAGCGCTAATCCGTTAATGTTCGCCCTGTCTCCTCTCTTCGTCTTTGCAAGGTCAGAATTCCATCCCCTCTCTGTATGTAAGGAAACACCCCCATCGTCATCGATTGGTTGATCTAAAATAAAATAAAACAGCCACAGATCATTTGTTCTATGATAGGTTAATTCCAGGGTCGGTTAAGTAAACACCCTCGCAACAATACCCTTCACATTTCCCACGGTTTGCAGTTTTGCCAAGCTGCACAAAAAAAACCCTCCAACCCAAATTTTTTGTGAGTCTCGCTTTCGAGTGGCCATAAAATCAAGAATAGATTTTGAATGCGTTTGTTTTTATCTTTTAATAGGTTCCCGGCGCCAGACTGTCAATTTTTTGTGTTTTTGTGTTATTTTTAAAAATTCATTTAGGCAGCTCTACTTATTCGTCAAATAAAAAACTTCGTTGTATGTGTCATATACGAGAATACATAATTACCTATACTATATATGTGAGATACCTCCACAATTTTTTCAGGCACTGACTCGGTTACATTATCAGAGTCAAGAAATAAAGGTCTGATAATTTCACGATATTTAATACTCTTGTCGCCTCTGATTTGTTCATTTGGATTATAATATCTTTTATGAGCATTAGTTATACATAGAATATCTTTGTACACTATTTGGTCTTTAGCTGATACTATTGCTAAGTTTGGTGTTTTCCGCAGTAATAATTCTCTAAGACCAGGTGTTAGTTCATAGTGTTTGTGGTCAATAGTAATCATATGTGTTTGTTCCTTAGTCATAGGATCATCAACGACCGACATTTTAACTTTCGAGTTTCCCATCAAGAATTTTTTATTTTCTTTTCTTACACCAAAAGGTATGTTTATATTATCATATACATCTTCAATATCATCTTTGTTTAACGATCTTTCGAAAGGCTTTTTAAGAGTTTGGTAATATTTGTTTTCAACAGGTGGTGGGGATTCGCATGTGGGGATTGTTTTATACACATTGACTTCATGATTATCTTCATTTAAACTGGATTTACTTTCTTCAAAGTCTTCGTACTCTAAACTTGAGCTTGAGTTGTGTGAAGTTACTTTTTTTTTTTGATATTTTTATGCACGCAGTGACCATTATTCACTAGAGCTTTCAAAGGCTCCGCAATTGGGTTTAAAAGTTTACTCATAGTCAAATCAGTTTTGTTATCACTTTCTTGCATTTGTTTCAATTTGTTTTTGATTGCTCTAACTGATTTTATAATTTGCTCCTTAATGTTTTGATCCATGTTAACGTAACCATAAAAACCAGTATCATGCAATTGGTAGAACTCTAGACTGAGAATAATATCAATCAGACTTATGATTTTATATAAATCTTAATTTTTTCGCATTGGCTAGAGTTCAATGAAAATATCAAATCCTTTCCTATATCTTCCTTGATCAATAGGACAATCTTTATTAACCAATAAAAAACTGTATCGATCTTTCCAAGCTAGTGTACACAGTTCTTTGAATTTCAACCATTCCATATCTGAATTTACATGTTCATCGTACAAGTGCTTCAAATTTACATCATCTTGCTTGAAAATTATCAACACGTTTGCGTTGTCACGAATTAGCTGCTTGGGTATTTTTGAATACGTTTGAGACAAATAGAAACAATCTATCATACGATGTCTTCCCATTGCAAAATAATTTCGAATATTAATTTGATTCTCACATGTTACATCATCAAATATCATCACGGAGTTTTCTAATGCTTCATTAGGATGGATGACATCTTCATTTGCATGAAATGTGAAAAGTTTAACTTCTGGAACTCTTCTTAAGACTTCTTTCAAAAACAGATACTTTGATTGAAAAGCTGTTTTAGAATATAAATATATATTTTTGAACTTAAGACCGTTACTGTCTAATAATAAGCTAATCATAGCGTTAGTTTTACCGCAATTTGATGGTCCGCTCATAATACAGCGAATTGAATTCGGTAACAAAGCGCTATGTGTAATGTTCCGCTCATTTTTTTCTAAGCTCAGATCTGTTACTTTTAATGAAATTGATTGTTTGATCAGCTTCATTTATAACGGAGTGGATTGTGAACTGATAGAAAATGTAAGTAAACCGTTTCAATACTCTTTGCAATCTGCTATATTATTTTGAGATCATCAGTTATATACAAAACAGGAGGTTTTCTATAAATAATTTATTAACTATGATCCGTTAGAAAACTGGTATCACTATTTAACTTTATTGCTAATTCAGGTAGGTATTAACATTTACAATTAGGTCTTTAGTAAAAATTAAAAACGTAAGATCAACATTAATAGTCTGATTTATTTACTCATTTACATAATTATCTAATAGTAAGTAGTAACATCAATCTTGTATTTACAATTACAATGCCAGTGATACAATATACATTATGACAAGTAAATCTTATGATATAATCTCACAATGACCCCAAGGTAATGTATGGATACGATCTTTTTGAACTTTTCTTTTATCATCATTTCCATTAAGCAGTTGTTTGTTGATCTGCTGTGTGTATAACACATGCTTTATAGATCTAATCAAATTCATCTTACATTTTGTAGTAGTATCATTATATAGGGTGTTACAATAATCACTCATTTTCAAATGCTTAGTTACAGCTTTACTTACTCTTTTTGCTTTTTTGATATCTGCTTTCACGCTTTTAATGCAATAAAGTTTGGCACGCAGACCAATAAATTCTGTAATAATATCACCACCTAACTCATCTTTAAATAAACCAGGAACTTTCTCATTTCTAATTGGAATATTATAAAAATTATTTCGTACAAAATTACTGGTATCAAACTTCGAAATATTTTTTCTCATATCTTCATAAAAATCATCTGTATGTATTAGATACAGTAAGCTATCGGTATCGGTATAGCAAAGCTGAGCCCGATCTTTGTATTTCTTTTTAATAAAATCGTAATGAAACTGATATAAATGCTGTTTAGCGTACTCTAACACTGTAAAACCAATATAAATAGGTCTGTCTAAAACAATTACTTCATGGTTTAATTGAATAGCCACACAATTTTCTGAAAATATATCAACACTGTTTAAATTGGGTTTCGTTATCAATTTTTCGGCCGTCAGATGTTTATTTGTTATATTTTTCGTATCGTTCCATCTAGTGACCAATTTCACATTTACTTGTTTCCTTCTATTTTCTATAGTTTTACCAAATATTGAATTATTTAATAGCTTAAAGAAATCTTTCTCGAATTGTGTTTTCGATGATTGTCGCAATAATGTATTAAGATCAATGTACGGTTTTAAAAAATTGTCTTGTCGAAAACTTAGAATTCGATGTATTTTTAATAATATAAGGCCATGTTTTAAACATTCTTTTAAATGCACATAGTGGATGACGTATTTGACTTTATCATAGAGGCTGGCAATTAACTTTTCAGTTTTACTTCCTTCTGGAATGAATTTCTCTGCAGCAAAAGGAAGGTCTTTATGTAATTCATGCAAATGATCTGGGTATGACATATCAACTTCTAAAATATAACCATAATCTTTATCATCAGATACTTTCATTACATCAAAATGTTTAATTTCTGGCGGTGATAAAAATCTAAATTCAGCAATGGGGTACTTTTTCGTCATTGCATAACCATAGAGATTGTTACAGTCTAAGTAAACCAGATAAGAGGATTCTTTAGATTCATCAAAGCTCGACATGTATTTATTGGAAGCAACGGCATGGCGAAGTGAACACTGTGCTAGACCACCGCGTATGCCCTTCTCTAACATTTGATACATTTCTATGTCATTAACCAATTCCAATTTAACATTAGTATAAAAAAGCATAGCATCCCAACTAAGACTCGGAGATGTTATGTAATACGCAGGGTCTAACTTATAATGTAACATACTTGTATTTCTGAATTTCTCGAATACATCGCATAAGAGTAAAACATCACTTTTTAAGTATAAATCAGTATACTCTCCAAGATTTTTTAAATTGAAAGTTTTCCAAACTTCATGCGCATGATTATAATCTCTATCACAGATATTCTCTTCATTTAATGAATTGTAAAAATCAGATTTAGAAGGGAGCTGTTTTTCATCAAATTTGGACCAACCATCCAAAAAATCATACGGAAAAATGCCTTTTCTTCGGATTAAATCGAATTGTTTCTCGATACCAAATTCCTTTGACATGTTAACAAAATCACTTTTAGACAAACTTTTACTTAATATATCTAGGCTTGAACTTAAGAATTGAAATGAATCGATAAATTTAATTTCGAAACGATCACCTGATTTGCCTGATTCAATAACTTTTGAAATAGATAAATACTTTTCTTTTGTTTTAGGTATTACTTTAACAGCACCATCATGTTTCATCAATTCTTTAATAAACAAATGTGAATCATAACCAGATAAGTTGTGAAATATAACTGGAATGAATGGACATACTCTACGCATCAAATTGCAAAATCGGTGCGCCGGACCCAAATATTCAGATGTCATGTGATCGTGATCTCGCACGGAATCACCAAGTAAAACTTCTTTGCAAATGTGACAAACAGTAGCATTGTGATATTGTGTTTCTTGTTCAGGTGTTAAAGGTTTCATAGGTTTTTTATCAAGAAGTATCCTATGAATCGCTTCGGCATCTTTAAGTAAACTTTCGATAAAGACTTTAACGCAATCAACTCCTCTGTACGTAACATATTTGTTTAAATTTTGATTATGCGAACAGCAGATATAATAACCAAAACAAGACGGCTCATGCAACTTCATACTTTCAGTGTTTTCAGACTTTTGTTCTTTAAGATTTAACAACAAACATTCGAAATCAGCGTAAATCACGAAGTTTATCTTATGTTGCCTTTCGTAATTCTTAAATTTCAACACAGAATTTTTCTCAGGCAAGATACAAGAAACTCCGTTACAATTGTGTGACTTATATTTTGCTTCATTATTGAAAAACTGTAAACATGATTCGCATAGATAAATTGTGCCTTTATGGTGTGATATTTGACGTCGCACTAATCGAACAAGATCTTTTATTAAACAGTAATGACCTTTGTTACCACGTTCGATGTAGAGTAGATTAATGTGATCTATTTTACGAATCTTCGTCAAATACAATGGCCCAGTTACGTGGCATTTGTTATCTAGTCCATAAATATTAATGCTTATATCCGGATTATTCACTTCAAATCGCCGTATATCTGAGTGTGTTGGCGGAAACGACATTCCACTTACATTAAGCACTGAAGAAAAATGTGGGTACGACTTTACTCTACACACATTATTCTTAGCGGGAAACAATGCCGCAACAACACACCAGGCAAAACAACAGCTGTCATCAGTATTTCGGATGTTTATAACACTCTTTGAGTTCCTAATAAGCTGTGGTAGATCTAAGTACGTACCACCTCTCATAGGACTGTATTTATTTACATTCATTTCTAAATAACCAATAGATGACAAAGTCCAACCTGACTCACAGTGTTCAAATTCTGATAACTTTGTTTTAAAAACATCTTGTAGTTTAGAAAAAACTTCAATCAAGTCTGTGCACTGATATATAATTTCAAACTTTGTATTAAACGATTTCAATTGCTGAGCATTCGAATTTGGTAAATTAAAATAAGCAAATAATTCAAAATTCATTTTTATACAGGCATGTTTCTTTAACAACATTTCTATTAGCTGTACCAGATATTTCTGATTGGAGCTTAATAAAGCTTCTGAAGATAAAAACTCGACTTCTTGAGAAGGTCTCAAACGATAAGTAATAATTCGATTTTGAAATGCAGTAGCAACTATGTCAATATTTTCAAATTCGGACTTTAATAAACAGTTCGATCTATGAACATTTGTTCTCAAATGATATCGGTATTCATTTCGTAATATTTCAACTCGACATTTTTCACATTTTACCAGTTCGTTCGCTCCTTGGATGTGTTTCGGGCCTGGATCTGATAGAACTGCGGAATAAATAAAATAAAACATAATGCATTGAGTACAAATATATTTTTTCTTATTTATATGTTAAAAATATATTTCTTCTAAATACTAATGTAATCATAATATATGTACGCTATGGTTATACTATTATGTTGGATATACAATTTTATAATATATAGCTACAGAGTACGAATACACACTTATGGACAAATGTACAGTCTGATATTTTATGAATATCAACTTATGATATCTGGCCGACAGTCTTTAAACTCCCTACGGGTAGCTTTAATGAATTGAGTCAGATGTGACCAGGCTTCAGTGTTATCATTAGTCCTGTTTTTTATGGTGATAATTGCGTGTCGCCACCTATTCATTGGCTGGATGTTCTTAATTTCATCGCAGTTACAACAGTACAGAAACAACGGTGGCCGCGCGGGCTGGGCTGTCCACCGGCAACCGCGCCTTCTTCGTACTTGATGTAACTTCTGCATTGCGGGCGATGTTACGGTGCGAGCTTGATGGCTGATCCAATGCTATTTCGTCATCAGAGTACTCACGAACTTGATTTTTTGACCTGAAAATATCCAAAGAGTTGTAACCTGGCTAAGGCCAGGTACAATAAATTATAAAAATTATTAGAATAAAATTACTTAGAATTGAAGAGCAGCGCCATCTGCTCAAGCCGCAGCGTACTAAATGGTATGAATGACTGTTTGCTATCACACTGTCTACACACCTCACTGTAGTACCGATCGTGGCTAGAATCATTTAGTTCTTCACTAAACCTATAGAGGTCGCAATAATAAATATGTACGTACCATCCAAACTTCACGACGGTGCAAAGATGAGCGAACTTCAGACTTAAGCCAGAGCTCAAAACTTCCGGCTGTTTAGCAAAAATTTCAAAATAATAAAGCCTCCGATTGGCTCTGATCATCATAAACGATTTAGCAGCGAAGATTACCTTATAAGGTAATGCTTTGAGGACCAAACTTCCGGTAGACTCAAGGTGTCTTCAATGAGAGAGTGCTTCGTCACTTGTGACGAGCCCACCGGACAGTAAGGAACTACCTAAAGAATTAGTTACTAATTTCTCGGATCCATTTTCTACCCCGTTCTAGGGTGAGTGATAGATTATAAGATGTATTCTGTGATCTAGCCATAATACTGTGTTATTCTAACCTAACTTTTTGCAACATAGTTGTGTAAATTAACAGTGCTAAATACTTCTATATCTGTTCTTATTAGTGTCTGTTTGTAACCTTATTTCATTTACTTGAATTAATCAGTGAGTAAGCTCTTAAAGCCGCCACAATGTATGAACATGTGTAAACTGGATTGCAAATACTTCTGGTATGTAACCTAATTTAACCGCCCCACGTTGGGCGCCAATGTCACCTTCCTACCTAGCAGTAGATAGTAGGGGGCATAAAAGAAAACAGAATAAGAGGTTTAGAGATATATTAAGAACGTTTAGAAGGGTAGATATAGCAAGTATGAGAAGGGTCGTGGATTACAGACAGGTGGCGTGTGGTAGACTTCCTTTTTGAAGGACTTATCTCCGGTAAGTGAAGAGTAGCACGTGCTCAGCAGCAGGCCCTGTGCTGTTCTCGGGGTTCTTCGAATAAGACAGCTGTAGTTCTGCATGTCGTAAAAGGCGACTGAAAGACACGGGTAACACCCAGGGGGTAAAAAACCGCCCATAGCTTCCTCAAAGCACCGTGTTATACGGCCAAGCCCTGTGCTGTTCTCGGGGTTCTTCGAATAAGACAGCTGTAGTTCTGCATGTCGTAAAAGGCGACTGAAAGACACGGGTAACACCCTCCGGGGGTATAAAACCACCCGTTGCTTCTTCAAAGCACCATATAATCAACAGTTTTTTTGCTTTAAATTTGTCACTTTTAGTTTTTTTTCTTTGGTTATATGGATGATCTTAAATCATATTTTAATATCTTAACTTAACTTCATTATATCTAATATCTGCTTATAAATTGTTCTATCTCATTTTTAAATCTGAAATCAACTTAAAATTATCACACTTAATATTTATCTACCTACATTTTTCCATCGGAAAATATTTTTTCTGTATAACTTTTATTTGACTTTGTTGGTGTAATAGGTATAGATCACAGAACTATCACTCACTCCTAAACGAATCTTTTCTCACTATAAAAATCATGTCACTTTTGAATAACTTAACATTTTCTCAAAAATTGCATCGGAGACTGCCGTTCTCCAAAATTCCAATGTTCTCTAATTACTTGGAATGTCGTTTTAATTCTTATATCTCTTCTTGTCTGTTAACTTACGATATTCATAGCATATATTTATGACATATCAAAGTTATTTAGTAAATATTAACTAAATATTTACTTCTCTAATTACAACGACTGACTAAATGCAAATTTTTGTGATAAATCTCTCTAATATAACTTAATTGACATTGACTAAACATAAATATAGTAGATAAAACTTAATCCTTATTTTGACTGATAACTAAATTAAAAAAAATATCGGTTTTCTAAATAACTTGTAATTGAATACTTTGATTGTCGCTTCAAAACTAAAATATTTTTCCTGTGTATCAACTAACTGATATGCTAGGTAAAAACTTAGGTTTTAGCATATCAATGATTTTAAAATAAGAAAATACATACTATGGTAATTACCTTACTTTTATTATCATTGAATATTATGCAAAACTTCTCACTAAATTCCTTTTTATAACTTAACACTTGTAAACATTAAATAAACTAAACTCATACTATGAATTAATTTAATAATTGCTCTAAATATACAAATCATCAATTAAAATATATATTCTTGTATCTTAAATAACTATATGGTAGGTAAATAAAACCAAACTCTTAAATTTGATTAATTTAATCATTTTTTAACATACTCTTTACTATTATGGAAAAATAGATCTTATAACTACTCTAGCAAATAATTGTATCTTATATACTACTTAAATACTAGAAAGCTTGTTAGCTTATATACAAGTGAACTATGTATATAAATGTGTCTTATATACTACTTTAATACTAAAAGTGGTGATTCCTATAAATGTTTGTTATATACTACTTATCTCAACCATATTATACCTATAAAACAAACACAAAAAATATGGTACTTAACTAATTTTTTTTACTACTCTTGCAAATAATTGTGTCTTATATACTACTTTAATACTAAAAATGGTGATTCTTATATACATTAATAAATGTTTGTTATATACTACTTATCTCAACCATATAATACCTATAAAACAAACACAAATAATATGGTACTTAACTATTTTTTTAAATTTTTTTTTTTTCCCCTTATATACCGAATTAATAGTACCAGACCATACATTATCTCTGACACTCTCCAATTGCTAATGGAAGATGTGTAAAAACTTGCTAAATTCATTCTATAACGTACCATTATGGTAATTCTTCAATTGAGAGCGGTTGTTCAAACTCTTTAAAAATAAGCCTTATGAACTGAGCGGTAGGTAACTCATGAAACCAAGCCATTACCTGGAGCGGGCACACAGACTCCTTAAATAAGCCTTAATGTATTTTCCTTTTGTTTAACTTCTATCTATAATACAAATTTTCAATATAAGCGAGGCAATCTTGGAACAAATATTAAGAATACACTCCATTAATGCCTATTATCTGTACTAAACTTAGCTATTGATCTATAGTGCTGTTCATGACTTATATGTAGCTAGCTGTTCTTGGGGATTTATCCATCCGCAGCCTACAGAATTCTAAATCCTATATATGTCTTATATATATATATATCCTATGCTGCTGTCAACAACCGTTCTTGGAGTGTTTACTAATGCACTCAAACGGTGATACGGATTACTTGGGAGTTCTTTTGTAAGAATATGACATCACTATAGTGAACTAGGCAAGGCTAACACCTAAGGCCATATACTGGAGTTACCATAGCTATATATAGGTATCTCAAGTAGAATCCTTGGAGTAAGTTAGACCTACTAGAGTTTTAGTATTAGGAACGCTTCAGGCTAGAGAATTTTTTTTCTAGGAAAAAAAAATTCTTCTCACCGAAGGGGAATATGTAACCTGGCTAAGGCCAGGTACAATAAATTATAAAAATTATTAGAATAAAATTACTTAGAATTGAAGAGCAGCGCCATCTGCTCAAGCCGCAGCGTACTAAATGGTATGAATGACTGTTTGCTATCACACTGTCTACACACCTCACTGTAGTACCGATCGTGGCTAGAATCATTTAGTTCTTCACTAAACCTATAGAGGTCGCAATAATAAATATGTACGTACCATCCAAACTTCACGACGGTGCAAAGATGAGCGAACTTCAGACTTAAGCCAGAGCTCAAAACTTCCGGCTGTTTAGCAAAAATTTCAAAATAATAAAGCCTCCGATTGGCTCTGATCATCATAAACGATTTAGCAGCGAAGATTACCTTATAAGGTAATGCTTTGAGGACCAAACTTCCGGTAGACTCAAGGTGTCTTCAATGAGAGAGTGCTTCGTCACTTGTGACGAGCCCACCGGACAGTAAGGAACTACCTAAAGAATTAGTTACTAATTTCTCGGATCCATTTTCTACCCCGTTCTAGGGTGAGTGATAGATTATAAGATGTATTCTGTGATCTAGCCATAATACTGTGTTATTCTAACCTAACTTTTTGCAACATAGTTGTGTAAATTAACAGTGCTAAATACTTCTATATCTGTGCTTATTAGTGTCTGTTTGTAACCTTATTTCATTTACCATGTGCTTGAATTAATCAGTGAGTAAGCTCTTAAAGCCGCCACAATGTATGAACATGTGTAAACTGGATTGCAAATACTTCTGGTATGTAACCTAATTTTAACAACCAGTGCACTCAACCATGTGACAACTATATGCTAGGAATGCTCTTCAAGCTCCTAATGCATTGTAACCTTTTTGTACCTAACCTTTTCTCTTTTTTATCTGTTCATATTATCTTCAACTTTTGTAATTTTGTAATGTCATTGTGTTTTTTTGTATCTAGCCCTTCAGGCAACCTAGCCCTTCAGGCAACCTCATGTTTGCTGGCGGGCCACATCCAAAGGCTCTCTGCTCGTCCCCAAATGCTCAGTGGCAGGGACAGTGGACCCACCAGCTCAACGTCACACTGGACCTAATTTTAACCGGAGCCATGTGGATTCCAGGGTTCCAGTAGGAGGCTGATCTCCGGCTTCACTTCTAACCCGCTAGCTTCTGCAAGCTACAAGGCCAGCAACTTCCTTATCGACCGCTGCCACTCTACGGTTCCACGGACCCGTCTCTACAGCATCTGGCTGGGACGACCTACCGGCGCGGCTCTCAGGCTGACCACGAGCGGAGTGCATCACAGCGCCTGCTGCTGAGCACGTGCTACTCTTCACTTACCGGAGATAAGTCCTTCAAAAAGGAAGTCTACCACACGCCACCTGTCTGTAATCCACGACCCTTCTCATACTTGCTATATCTACCCTTCTAAACGTTCTTAATATATCTCTAAACCTCTTATTCTGTTTTCTTTTATGCCCCCTACTATCTACTGCTAGGTAGGAAGGTGACAGAGTAAGTAAACAACTATACCTTACGAAATAGACAGATATTTAGAAGCTTGATATGTGCAGCACAGTTCAGGACAGACACACCATAGCAACATAATTAGATATTGGTCAAAGGCATCGCCTATAAAAAATAACCTTTAAGATACAGGAATCAGTATAATTGAATGAATAGACGATTACTCAAGTAAAGGCAAGTATTCAAGATAAGCTAGCCTTCAACCATTTTCTCACCTGAGTGATGATGTGGTCGAAGATGTTGTTCAAGCTAGCCTAGAATTACTGGCTCTCAAGGATAGCTGCCGGAACACACCGTTAGGTGCTTGGCTACAGATTTTCTACTTGAGGGTGGTAGCTAGCCAGGCAGGCATTCGAAAAATAGATGATAACTTGAGTAATCATCTATTCATTCACACCGTGATTAAACTGAATAAATACTTGGATTAGATAACGAGGTAATTTATTGTACTTACATTTTTTTTCCTTAATATTCTTGCTTCAAGTTGAGGATGAGATGAGACCAGAACTTCTGCAGGCTTAAGACTGTTGCAGATTGAACCTTGTTCCGACGTTTAAATACACGCATTTCACGTGGTCATTTTTCCATATTTAGAAAAGCACAACGTGCTCCGATATTGCATTGTAAGCATTTGAGACCGATCAAAGTCCAATAGACAATTTTAGCTTATATTCACTAAGCTTATTATTTTGGTTTGCTTACGTGATATGTCTGTTAATCAATATTGGAAATGTATCAATTAGAAACACTAAGATAACATAGACATACTAAGACAAATATAAAAACGTGCAGTTGAGTTATTTTTGATTTGTAATTAAGACTGCATCACCTAAGATCCTGGTTTTCTTGCGAAGGAACATACAACATAAAATTAAATAGATAGACAAACACAATACCTATTACTGTTTTATTTTTTTATACATGGATTTGTCTTCAATGACAAACCTTTTTGTATCGTAGGTCGCAAAGATTTTTTTTCATAGTTCATGAGTCATTATATGAATGAATAACGACCCGCCCCGGCTTTGCATAGGTAGAAAATGTCATCTTTGTTCATCAGGGGTAATATAGGATTCTAATGGTAAAAGATTTTTCCTAATCAATCCTGCACTTTGGAGCCAATTCAATTTTAACAAACAAACAAATCTACCGCTTCATTATAATATATGTGTAGAAATATGCAGGCACTACCATAGTTTATTTAATTTTCATTACGGATTGGTCAAACATGAAGCAATAATAAATAATTTGTAGTATACTATTCATATCAAATATGTCGCGATTATCGGTGTTTGGTAAATAACGTGCATTATCCAACATAGAAAGTTGTCTTATTTATCGTCAATAAAATTAAAAAAAAAACAGTTAAAGAATATGTACATTTAATGAAGGCAAAATACGTGTAGCGGACCGCATTTTATATGTTATGTACCATTCCTGATGTCTAACACTACTATGCACTTATTCCATGGCTCTACGGTGTCTGATCACAGCAACGCATGCCACGCCTTATAGGAATACAAAAAATATCGCTATATTGAACTCTATTAACATATGCAGATTTTTTGGTATAAAAAGGGGGAAATATAAGTTTTAAATCATCAGTAGGTGGTTGTTACAGCTGAGAATATGTCAGTAAGTCTTAAAAATCATAAAATTTATTACTAAAAATTCAATGATAGTGAAAAAAAAACATATTGAATGCTTATAATAACATTAATAATTTCTGTGTTGTTGTTTTCAGTATTCAAACTGGATTCTCTCACCACCAGCCTTGACCGTCGACGAATGTGGTAGATTATTAGAGAACAATGAACAGATAAATCAGTTCAATGCTCCGAGTCCTCAAATTGAAGTAAAGAAGAAACTTTCTTTATCCATGAAAACCACAGCACTCGGATCGAAACTAATTCGCATTGAAATATACGACGCCACCCAGTTCCAAAGCATGGAAGAGTCGATATGCAGGTGTAATGCAGAAATATGCGCGCAGCATGTTGTTGGGGCTGTATATTCAGATAATATCTACGCTCAAATCAGAGAAATACTAAAATCAATGGATAATTCATTGTATGTAGTATTGTAATTTTTCAAAAATAAAGGCACGCTATTTTCTTTTAGCACTATTTATTTGTACTTTTCAGGTTCTTTTACGTCAACAAACTAAATCATACATACTTAAGTTAAGAAAAAAACCGAATAATCGAGATACTCTATTCATTTTTATGATCTTTGACTTGAGGTAAATAATGTGTTAATGTTTTCATTTTTCCACAGTTTTAAGAAACTCTGACCATCATCCACGAAGTATTGATGCTGTTGATATTGTTATTGAGTGCGACCATTGTCATATCAAAATACCATCCAAATTATACTTGAAGCACATACAATCAAATGGAAGGATTTTTTAATTTATTCTCAGATATATAACATCATACGGGCTTTGAAATACGTGAACATATGTAAATAAAATTATTTGAAATAAAAAACAATGTATTTATTTTCTCTTGAATATATTAAAACCATACAAGTTTTATCATGCTAACCATGTAATCATAGGCAGCGCAAAAATAAAATAGATTATTGATAAAATATAAAATGTTAATTATGAATAGCTAAGATATTGTAGATCAGGAAAAAAACGGTATATTTATTAATTTCAATTTAATATTATTGTATTAAGTCGTTATATGGGAATAGAATATATTATATGAATAGAAACGTTCTGTGAAACTTAAATGTAAGTTTGTTATTTTAAAAAATAAGGATATGAATAAAACATGAATACATGAAAAGTGAAATTTGTGGGTATCTGGATCTCCTCTGATCCAGATGCCCCAAATTTCACCTACTTAGGTAACTTATTTAAAAATGTGAATTAAGTTGTCCTTCTTGAAAAAAATATTGTTACTTTGCTATTTATCTCCCTCGCTAAAACCCGAATACAATATGTTAACATGTCCAGACATAATAGAAAATAATAACAAAAATGTTGAACCTAGTAAATAAACATAATGATTTTGATTTTTGTTGATTCGAAAATTTAGGTTAATAAATGGAAGGCCAAAATTTTGAGTGAAAATAGACCTAAACGAGGTGGTTTTTAATATAAATTTGTGTATATACATAAGCATTAAGATATATGAGAATTTATTTTATGAAGCATATTATAAAGAAACGTGTTTTGGAATCAACTAGGACTTAGGATCGTAATAAAATAGGATCTTAAAATGAATCTCAACTTTGAGATATTTTTTTAATACAAGTCATAGAGAACAATCAGAATTAACATTCCTTAATATTTTGCTATAACAACTTCGTCCTTTTTATTCTGTGATATTGCTAAAACATTGCAAAAGTTATCATCCTTTATGTGTTTTAATATTTTTGCAATGACGTATAACGTCACAGAGTCACAAGGAGAGGAAATATTAGAGACGTTTTTTGAAATCTTTTAAGTAGGTGATAAGATGGTAAATAGCTATTCTTGCACGCTCATTAGTCTAAGCACAAACTTTTTACAGTACCAGAATAATCTCATATATGATTTGACAATCTTACAAGCTTAGCGAATATCAAACTATTGATAATTGCTACTTCAACTTCAAACTTAAAAATTCCGTTGGATAGCGACATCGTTATAAAGTTTTTATTTGTAAAACACTTCTTACGTCCAAGTCTAGTGGTCTAGTAGTCACTCAAAAATGTGCGTATGTGATACTCAAAAGATGCAATTATGTGATAAATAATAAAACGAAAGAAAAATGTATGTAGTCGAACTATGTTTCAATATTAAAATATTTTTTCCTTATCATTGCAATCCTGTTAGACGTAAGAGAATCATCATCATCAGCAGTCATTAAATCCATTGAACAAATGCCTCTCCATCGGGCGTGGTTTGCCTTAAACCCCACGCTTTTTTTAATAGTAATATGACGGAACAAGCTCGAGGTCCACCTGATGACTAACCTCTGCCTATAACAGATGAATTTCATCACAAGTTACGAATTGCACTGCACCCGTCACCTTAAGATATAGTTGTTAAGTCTCATGTGCTTGTAATTTCACTGGCTTTTAGGTGCTTGGCGGCAGATTTGCTACTTGAAGGTGTTCGCTAGCCAGGCGGGCATTCGCAATATGCCCTTCCACCATGCGGTGAAGCTCAAGCCTGCGCGGTATTCGAACCGTGGACCTGCTGCGCGGCAGCCCATAGCCAATGCCACTGAGCCATCACTGCTTCAAAATGTGTTTCATAATCGTTCCATCTTGCTTATGAGCCCCACGACGATTCATTTTTTATTTTTTTCATCTTCGAAGACGTGGAGAGAAGCGGTGCCGTTGAGTTCCTAAAAATGAGGACTGATGTTCCATAACTTCTATTTTTTTTCATGTGATTGTGACGGCACAAGCACGAGGCTGACCTGATGTTAACCGGATTAACCTCTGCCTATAACAGATATCATGCCAATTCTATACGTGCCAATGAGATATCGTGAAGTTATTATGTTAAAACAATAGAAAAAAAATTGGTTAGTGAAAATAATGAGCTGCACGCATCTGAAACAACGGGAAAATCGGCCCACATACCTCGAACATAGCAATGTCAAATCAGGTGACGTCTCCTGATTTAGTCTCAGTCGTGTACGTATGTGCCTCCATTGCATGCTTGTGTTCCTGTCTTTTAATTCATTGACACGTATCATATACAATGAAAGTTTAGCTGTGAGCATTATATGTGTAAAATTTTTGCCACGTTATATTGTCGTAATATGAGACCGTACCCTATATTCCTTTTTTATTGAAACCGATGGCTGTCTGCTACAAATTTCAATAACGTACGAAAATTTCACATAAATATAAGCTCTTTGAACTGAAGCTTACATAAGACTACAAGTATAAGTCATACGAGTGTATTTATGTATATAAAACATTCAGATTTTGCGCTGAAAAATATAGAACTCAACAATACTAGTAATACATACAGATACATCATATAATAAAACAGCTATATGGACTGCATAGGTTCCACTTATGTGAAGTTCAAGGCTTGGGCATTGATTTTTTCTGGCACGAGCTTGTAGTGACATCTATTGAAGCTTGCTTGTAACTCGTAAACTTTACTCCTAGCTCTGACAAACGCTCGAGGGTCTACACCGTCTACATGAACTCACAAAGTCTCAAGCTGTAAAATATAGATGGCAGCAAAATACAAAAAAGTTAATTGCAGATTGTGTGTTCAACGAAAATCACAATAACAAGGTGTCATTTAAGTTCAGAACTTACCCCAATGTTTTTGTGCTGATGAGTGGCGTTTTCAAACTGAGAAAACCATTTAATCTGCTTGTTTTCTCTCTGCCACCGTCACTGGATGAATCCGGCCTGAGAACAATGAAAACAAATGCTATTTTAGATAATATGTACCCAAGATTTTTTTTATTTCTCAATAAATAGTACATCCCATAACTTGGTCTCGTCTACGTTATACCCCACCTAACGAAAATTAGTTTAATAATTTCATCAACTTTGGCGGGCACATCAGAAGTTATACTCAACATATTATACCTAGGTGACAAGTCGCTGTAATGTTTTTAAAGTACAAACAAGATGAACAAGGTGGCGCTTACAAAAATCCTGAAAAATAACACTGAGTTGAGTGAGCATTTGTCCAGTCGTGGAAATACAATGTAGAATACAAATAAGTAATATTGTGTAATTGATTTCATAAGAGCATCGTAGAAGCCTAATTGAATCAAAGTCAAAGTCAAAATCATTTATTCAATTTAGGCGTCTACGACGCTCTTATGAAGCTCAATAACAAATTTAAATATTAAAATATACTACATTGTACTGCCACGTTCAGCAAACAAAAATTATAGAGCCACTGCGAGAAGACTAAGGGCCCGTTTCAGAATGTCCTAATAAAGTTTCGGGTTGCTATGCAACACATAAAATAACTGAATGATAAAAATGACAGTTAATATGCACCACGTTTCAAGCTTTAACCGATGGATAGGCTAAATCGATGACTGTGAAACGCAAAGATAGTGTTTTGTTTAATAAATATGTTCTGGGTAGTAAAACCGGAACTTATTCGAACATTTTGAAACGGGCCCTTAATCTCATGGCTATATTAAAAAATGTTTACCTGTATTTCAACTCTCTGTGGCTATACGCTTTTCTTGATTTTTCTGGCAAAAAACTATTCGTCAGTTTTGTAGCAGTTTCTAGAATGTCAGGTGGAGTTAAATCATCAGTATCGTGGGTGTTGCTTGACATTTTTGCTACTAAACTTTTATCCAACAAAATATCACTTAAATTCGTATGTACGAAATAGCGCCAAAATGGAAAAGTCTGTTATTGTTCAATGGCTCGGAACCAGCGCAGCGCGTTGCGCGCGCATCTCGCTCACCAAAGATAATGTGTACTTAAATTGAATTGAAACCTCTTTGGTCGGGACAAATTGTACTTTAATAATTAAAAAAATGTTTTAAAGCATTGTTTTTTTAGGAGAACAATGCTTTAATTTAACTTTTTGATTTTCTTAAAGAAAGTATGTACATAAAATTTGCCAATAAAAGTCTGTATTTAATTTTATAATTAGAATATTACCGAATGAGATTATATAAATATGTTTATGAAATGAAGTTTGTATATGCGAAGTTTGAAAATGATAGAACTAAGCTTGTATTTCCTCCTAAAATATATGGTCAATCTTCTTCAAAACTATGTTAATCAATGGATAACCTTAATTTCTTTAATCTGTTCATACGATTTTAAAATCGAAGAAGTGCGTTGAAAATTTGAGAAAATATTACTTTTGACATGATATTTTTTAATTTGCTTGCATTTTTGACGGAGCTATAGCTATACCGTAACTATCACTGAGAAACTGCACGATTCTGGAGTGAAAGTTGTTTAAGCAAGGTTTTTGCAATAAAATAAATTTGTATTATATACTGTTTTTACACTTTTAAAGTTACCATCGTCAGATTTTAAGAAGGAATCAGTACTAATATTATGAATGCGTAAGTAATTCTGTCTGTCTGTTACGCTTTCACGCCAAAACTACTGGACCGATTTGAATGAATGAATGATTGGTATGGAAAAAACAAGGATAGTTTTTATCCAACTGCGACAAAAGAGGTTAGTGTTTTTGCGCGATAACCGACATAAGCGCGGGCGGAGCCGCGCCCTGAAAGCTAGTAACAAATTTTTTTTAAAGCCATCCATAGTTATTTAAATAGAGATATAGGAAGTAAATTTAACATTTTTATTTTATTGATGCCCTTACCAGAAAATTATCTTTGATTAATTTTAAGACAAAATTAAAAATGATTTTCAAAGCTGCCCATCCATTTTAAAATTTAAACGAAGTTTTGGCTACTAAAATAAATGAATCCTCTTTTTTTAATACCGACTAAAACAATTTTATTCTTTAATTAATTAAAAACTATTAGTAAATACATGTAATTTTATAACTTAAAGACCTGCCATTTTATGTTATGCGTAATTTTATACTAATTGTATTAATATTTTGTGAAGTTGGGAATAATAATAATGTACAATTATAAATTTAAAAAAATATATATATATACTTATAAAATTACATACGTAGTATAAAATACCACTGTAACAATGTGATTAAAGAATCTAAATCCGTAACTGAGTTTTCAAACTGAATTAACTCCTGCACATAACTATAACTACTACGTAGCAGCTCTGCGACACGTAGACATCTACGCCGTAGCATGTTCGTGGCAATTTACTCATTCGAATAGATTGCATTATCACGTGACTTGCCTGTATAATCATTACAATATGAATTAATTTCATAATTTTATTGCATGTTACAATAAATAAACGATCTGCAGTTATTTGAAGCAATGAGGGCTCAGTGGCATTGGCTATATATAGGCTCGAATCCCGCCAGAAGAGCTTCACCACATGGTAGAAAGGCATTTTGCGACTGCCTGCCTGGCTAGCGACCACCCTCAAGTAGAAAATCTATCGCCAAGCACCTACCGGTGTGTTCCTGAGAGCCAGTGAAATTACAGTCACATGGGACTTAACAACTATCTCTCAAGGTGACGGGCCCAGTGAAATTCGTGACTTGTGACGAAATGCATCTTTTATAGGCAGAGGTTAGTCCACTTAACATAAGTTGGGCCTCGAGCTTGTTCCGTCACAATAACATAAAAAAATATAAAAAAAGTATAGTGGAAAACTTTGTTAAAACAGTGTAAAAAAAAGTATTTTGTTAAAACATCTGTTTGGATTGTCTACTGCTGAAAACAGCCTCCCCCATTTAGGGGTGTGTTGCAATAATCCCTACGCTTGGTAGGCGTCATGGGATCGCAGTTTAAGATATCGGTTCCTCAAAAGGTGCTACTGCCTTCCGGTATTTTACCTTTAGACGTCTCTTATGACACCCACAAGTAGAAATGGGGGAGTGACATTCTAACCGGGCACCTCATGGGGCTTAATGTACTCTCACCGTGGAATAGTTATTTTTAGTATAAATAGCACCAATAACCTTTAATTGATTTGTTTTTAAGCGGAATTATGCATAGTTTTTTGGTGCTCATGCCCATGGTTCAAGTTTAGGGGATGATGATAAAAAAGCTGTTGCGTGGTATATTTACAAAGTAGGTGAATTAGACCTTGAGATTAGTCCTCAATCATAAAATATTCCTTAGAATAAAGAATGACCGAACTAACGAATGTTGGTTGTTTAAAAGAAAACTTCATTTGTTTTAAATTAGTTTGTTATCACTTTCAGCCTGATATTATTTTATCTGATAATCGAATCTCTGGAACCTTGTTTTTATATTGTAGTTGGGTATATATTTGAGATTCTAAAAACATTCTTCGTAGTATTCCAAAGTGCTGTTGATTACCGGGAGATAGCAATAGGCTTGACGCCTATTACATAATACAATAATAACTCTTTATTGCAAACCAATTTACAAATTTTACATATATTAAATAATAAACAATAAAAACCCTTACAAAATGGTATTACAATGGGCGGTCCTATCGCAATAAAAGCATTTTTTTCCAGACAACCTTTGGATGGACAGAATCAGAAATAGGGAATAGGGGGTTGGTGCAACTTGAAATCATATATAAAACGTTTACTAGTACTTTAATATAAATTCTAATACATAAATATCAATAAAAATACACTATTTCATACATACACATATATATATTATATATATATATATATAATATATAATTTGAGTACGAATATATAAATATAAACAAATATCAAGCAGCATCAGAAATTGATCAATAATAATTCTTAACTGAAGTCTTAAATTTTGAAAGCGTATTCAACTGCTGTACTATTCCACAATCGTACAGCATGGACTTTGGAGGACTTATCTTGGAACTGTGAAGTATGGGGAGGCATGCAGCGCAGCAGTCTATAGCTATTACCGCTCAGCCATAGTTGCTTCAATGTATAATAAATTATGAAGTTATCACCAATACAATAAAACAAGGCCGTCCATAGCAATTAAAAAACAAGGCCAAATCTATTTTGTGAAATTATGCTGAATACGTTACTATTAAAGTAACTACCGCATGAATATCAAATAAGTTTAAGATTTCTATCGTAAAATGTAAAACGAGGTATTAAGATCGATTTATGAAGAGAAAATATACATTAAATATAGTGGCGCCATTGTTCCCTAAAGCGGTAGGCAGTTATGTCTGATTAACGATTTGTAAAAAAAAAATTATACGTTTTTTTTTTGTAAGAACAATCTCAATTTTCACCTGGTGTGACTACAGCACTGCGCCGATTAGCCTGTGACATATAGTTGTTAGGTAAAATGTGCCTGTTATTTCACCGGCACCCATACCCTTTAAGCCGGAATACAGTAATGCCAACATTACTGCTTGGCGTTAGAAATAAATAGATTGGCAATACTTCTCCACACGAACTCGTTTGCACAGAGGTGCTACTACTTCAGCTAGATACCTTTTGGATTCAAGTAGAAAATCTGTCGCCAAGCATTTAAAAGTGTGTTTTGGCAGCTGTCCTTGAGTGAAAATAAAATTACGGGCGCATGAGACTTAACAACTGTATGTCTCAGTGTGACAGGCGCAGTGCAATTCGTCTCTGACGAAATCCCTCTGTTATGCTTAAAAGTCCACTTAACATCAGGTAGGGTTAGTGTCAGAATAACATTACAAAAATGTGTGCTATTTCCTTTCCCTGAAGCACATCACAAAAATCTCCAACATTGCCATGAAAAATCATTTATAGTTAACAGATTCTGGCGTTACTTTGTAAAAAATCATAATTAGAAATAAAAATATTTTATAAAACATATGTGTACATATATATATTTTTGACAACAGTATTTATTTCTAACATATACATCATTATTCTCGATCGTGCGCTCGAAGTGTCAAGACCTACTTTTACTTTTACATCTACACGAAGATGTTTCGTGTAGATGTAAAAGTCGTCGAAAACTGTTCTGGCGTGGTGATTTTGACGTTGGCGTAGCAGGAAATGTTGGCCAAGTTGTCACTAGATATTTAGTTACATTTTTTTAAAATATGTATTGATAACATTTAAATTATTTCTAAAATATTTGTTAATATCAATACAAATCCTTTTGAGTTATAAGAGTCAATGTACATTTTGGTGAATTTTATCCGCAGCACAAAAATATTTAGTTTACCTTTAGATGTAAATCACAGGATTTCGTCCACTAGAATTTGATACATCATAAATGTAAAAATTAAAAAAATTAAAAATAAAAATTTAATTAAACATTTAACGTTTTGGCTCCTAACATCAAAATTCTTAACAGACAATCTTTTTTTTTTTTTTTTTTTTTTTTTTCATAAAAACTAACGTGAGTTGACATACTTATTAACTACGTATACCGGCTAGAACTCACGGTGTTTAGTCGTTTAGTCGCGAGCAGCCGCCCGCAGTGCGCGTCTAGCGGCCCTCGAAGCTGCCCGCATTCCTTGAGAATGAGCGTCTTTACCGCTCGAACACCGGTCGGAGATAACGACTAAACACCGTGAGTTCTAGCCGGTATACGTAGTTAATAGACAATCTTTTCGTTTATTAGGGGCTCCGATATTCACTGACGCATTCCCTACGTTCATTATAGAACAAAAACTTAAATTTGAAGAATGTTCTGACCGTCTTTCAAACATCCACGCAGACGTAGCTTTTCATATCATCCGTTATTGTCTTTTTGTACCTAAATTAACATATGTTTTAAGATGCAGTCCGTTTTGGATTTTTAGTGACCTTTTGTCAACTTTAGATGATTGTATTAAAAATACCTTAGTCAAAATTCTAAATTGTCCAATGTCAGATATTTCTTGGTGTCAAGCCTCCCTTCCGATCCTTCCGAAATTTGGTGGTTTAGGTATCCGCAAAATTTCCAGTGTTTCACTCCCGGCGTTTCTATCCTCAGTTCATAGTACTTGTGCCCTTTTTTTAAAAATTATTGAAAATTCTTTAGGAAATGTACAAATTAATTGTATGCAAGATGCTACAAACGCTCGAGAATCAGGTTTCTGGCTTCAGGTTTTACCATCTGCCAACATTGGGACGCTACTGGACAGTAAGTCGTTTGCCCTTTCTATCAGCCTGCGAATTGGTTCAAACACAGTCGAACCACATAACTGCTTTTGCGGAGTTCCAGTAGATCGCCAAGGACACCACGGCCTCTCCTGCCGTCAAAGTGCTGGCCGCCTTTCTCGTCACGCCTCTTTAAATGATGTCATCCGCAGGGCTCTTGCTACCGTAAACGTGCCGGCTATTCTTGAACCGAACGGTATCGCACGTGACGATGGCAAGAGACCTGACGGAATGACCTTAACTCCCTGGATTTGTGGAAGGCCGCTAGTTTGGGATGCCACTTGCGTTGACACGCTTGCGGCGTCTCATTTACCATCCACCTCCAAGACGGCGGGAGCAGCGGCAGTGGCAGCAGAAGGCTCCAAAGGGCAAAAATACGAGAGTCTCGGCGATAGTTATATATTTCTGCCTTTTGGAGTAGAAACATTATGTCCGTGGGGTCCAAGCGCATGGACTTTATATAAAGATTTATCAAAGCGGCTGATAGAAAAGACAAACGACCAAAGGGCTGGCGCTTACCTCGGCCGGAGAATTAGTCTTGCCATACAACGGGGTAATGCTGCCAGCCCTGATAGGCACTCTACCCGTGGACAGTGACCTGAGTTCTGTTTTCTACTTATGATTGCCTCCTGGTAGAAAACAGAGCTCAGAATTTTTAAGTGTAATATTTTTAGGTCATAAGTAGATATAGTTAAATTATTTATTTATTTTTGTATTAGTATATGTACTGTTAATTTTTTCTTGTAATGTACAATAAATGTAATAATAACAAATACTTTTAAAAGTATCCTAAAAAACATTAAATAATATTTAAATAAAACACTTAAAAAAGCATAAAATTATATATCTAGTGACAATTCCGCCTAATTTTCCTGTTATCTACGTGACGTCATAAACATCACGCAGCCTAACCGGAAGAATACCCAAATACCAAGCGCACGATCGAGACTGAGTCTCGATCGTGCGCTTGGTAAGTCAAGACCTCCTGAAGATGCTTCGTTTAGAAGCGAAACTAGTCGGGTATTCTTCCGGTTAGGCTGCGTGATGTTTATGACGTCACGTAGATAACAGGAAAATTAGGCGGAATTGTCACTAGATATATAATTTTATGCTTTTTTAAGTGTTTTATTTAAATATTATTTAATGTTTTTTAGGATACTTTTAAAAGTATTTGTTATTATTAAATATGGATTTCCGCAAAGTAACGCCTGAATCTATTCATTACAATAAATGTATATATTCATAAATGATATATATTCACATATAAAAGTGCTTTATCTTGGATTTAATAGGAAGAGGAGCACTAATCGATCCGCCATTTTGTTGAGACTGACTTTATTAGAAAGAGATAGTCATACATAAACGTTGTAAGGTTGGTTCTAAAATATTTGGTAACATAACAAAAGGACAAGCAGTGATGACTCAGAGGCAATATCCATGTTCTGCCATGCAAGGAATATGTGGTTCAAATTTAACAGAGGGCGTGAGCTTCGCCACACGGTTGACCGTCATTTTGCAATTGCTTGCCTGTTTAGCTACTGAGTGGTTCCTTCAAGTAGAAAATCGGTCACTATATTAGACGCCCATTACTTGCCAACAGACTCTTGCATAGTATGTCCCCATTGGTAGCTGTATAAACGCTACCTTCTAGTTAATAACAGCGTCAAAGTGACAAAACTATTTTTGTCTTAAGTGCAACAACACCCTATACACGACACGACAACGTAAATGGCTGCACATTTTTCTGTACTTGCTTTTAACGCCATCTATTAGAAGGATATGGAACTCTAATGACATTATCAACCCTACATCTGTACGGCACTGTTGAATTAAGCTGTCATTAGCATTTATATTACACTACACGACGCTTCTACATAATTACAGTAGACTTAAAGGCAGTTAGTGTTTATACGTTTTAATGAATATATTAGTGCCTAATGATTGTGTGTGATTAAGTTATGCTATGTCTAGAATTACTAAGGGTCTGCATATTAACACTGTTATTTTGCGCTTGAATTTCGGGTATCTGTTGTTACAATGGTATTATTATAGATATGTATATACTAAATAACTATAATACATTTTCTGCCCACCTATTTGGAAATAAAATTTTGTTCACAGATAAATCTGAGCATAGATGATATCAGTAATTATAATAGGTTAGCCTGAACAAAATCTTCGACTATTCCATCACTTACCATCAGGTGAGAGAGTGGTCAAAGGCTACCTTATCAGGAATAAATAATAAAAGCAACATACTGTGTCATTATATAATATGTATTATTGTATGATATTCAGAAATTCTCATTTTGTTATTTTTTTGTTATAATACAATTACCGTTATTTTTTTTACAAGACGGGAATCGAACACACATCCTCCGGTCTCGATCCCTATTTTTCTAGGCCATAGGAACCTTACTCTTTTGTACTGTAACCTTTTGCTACAATTGTATTACCCTAACCGTCATAGGGGACGATGCGCGGTCTTCAACCAGACTACTAGACTTCATGTAATGGAAAGAAATTTTAAAAGTTTGCAAATCTGATTTTCGCTGAGCAAATCATAGTGCTTATAAACATATTTTGATATATCCAAAGTAATTTAAAAATTATAATTTTATAAAAATTAAAAAAAACCCGACTGTAAATTATTTAATTTTGTTAAGGGTGTTATCGTTTCATTGAAATTAAAACTGCAAATTATATTTATGGTATCATTTCTTAAAACCTTTCATTTTGATACACTAGATGGGTTTGGGCGAAAAAGAAACTGTCAGTTTAATTTATTGTACTCTTTTTATGTACCTAGTGTCACTCAAACACAAATCTAATGACATATTATACATAGAAATCGGTTAAGCCGTTAAGTTATGGTAGAATAAAGAAACTCACAAACATACATACAAACATGAACCTTTAAAACATAACACTCCTTTTTTAGGCAGTCGTGTAAATGTAGTAGAAAGTTTTTCTAAAGCGAAAGGTTGACCTAGACAAAATTACGAACAAATCGTTTATTTAAGACATTTTAAATAAAACCTACTCTGACGACATTTTAATAAATTCGCGCCATTTTGAAGCAAGGCGACCGTCACCACCAGATGGCGCTTGGCATTCAACACACAATATTAGATTTAGCTAAGGACCCAAGACATGAGCTCACGGCGTTAAACATTTTATAGCAATAAATATTTTTCAACAAAATCAGAACCGACTCCCAACACAAAGATGTATGAAATAATTTAAAATTAGTCTTGTTTGTAGTACAACGTTAGTAGAACAATAGATGTCGCTTCATCCCAATACCATGGTTAAAAATAAGGATAGGAATTTTTTTAGTTACGGACTCATTGTCATGTTAGCTCAATTGGATTAGAGCTTACCTCGGGTAAAGGGGTGGATGGACGCGGGTTCAAATCCCGCACAGTACTTAATTTTTTTCTCTCGTAAATTTGTAATTTTTGTAATGTATAAAATAACCTGCGGAAGTTGGTATCAAGCTGTTTTAGAACACCGGCCGCATATTAGCATGGCCCAACTTCGACAAGTTATTTCATTCTTTCCACTATTTGAAGTTGGTTCTTTTTTTATTTTTATATATTATTTAATCACTTATTTGTTTAAAATAATGTTTACAAGATAATTCACTCGCCTAAAATAGTGTTCATTGTCGACAACAGCAAATGCCATTAAATCATCCAGGTAAGGGAATACGTTTTTCAGTCAATTGACTATAACTTATAAACTACTTAACTGATTTTGATAAAATTTATACGGGAGTATTTCGAGATTATATCCTTTTGACAAAAAATAATTTTTAAATCAAACTACTCAATCAAAAATATGCGTGGTCATCCAAAAGAGGTTTAAATTCTTTTTCAGTCCTCTATGATTGATATATGTCAATTTTGATGTTTCGAGCTTACGTTAAAATCATGAATACAGGTCTAAAATTTCGCGTAATCCGGTTTTATGTCTACATATGGTATATAGTAAATCATATGAAATCAAATTGTATATATTTTAGTACGTAGCAACCATGTGATACAGTACGTGAAATATTTTTCCCAGAAAAAGATTTTGCATGGTGGTAGGGCATTTTGCGAATGTCCGCCTGGCTAGCTACCTCAAGTAGAAAATCTATCATCGAGCATCTAACGGTGTGTTCCGGCAGCTGTCCTTGAGAGCCAGTAATTCTAGGCTAGCCTGAACAACATCTTCGACCACATCATCACTTACCATCAGGTGAGATAGTGGTCAAAGGCTAGCCTATGAGCAATTTAAAAAAAAAACAAGCTGGAATAAATAAAAATGAGGTGTATTAGTTTCCTAAATTACCTTAAGATATCCAATATAAGGTTATGAAACATTGCTTATATTGTTCACCCAGAATTTCACCTCTGAAGAGTTTTTTCAAAGATATATAGTAGGTATGGGTTTAGACATTGTGTAAATCAGATCACTGTGTAAGGGTATGAAAAATAACTCATCGTTTGGCACGAACGTGACTTTAACGTCGATCGTTATTTCGAGAGTTCCTGCAGATATCCTTTGTAGTTTTCGGTAGGTTTTTATTGCAAACTTAATTTCTATTATACTATCAAATGTATATATTTTTTTATTGCTGATAGGTAAATTTTTGACCACAATCTCACCTGATGGTGAGTGATGTTGTGGTCGAAGGTGTTAACAGGCTAAACCTAGAAGAAGGCATTGACTCCACAAGCGCGCCATCAAAAATGTCTTTGAAAATTTGAATATTGAAAATCATACATCGTTCCCTTGAAGAGTTAATAGGTCCAATCCTCTTGTTGATGATTCTAAAAACTCACTAATATTATAAAGGCGAAAGTTACTTCTTCACGCTCAAACGGCTGAACAAATTTTAATAAAATATGGTATGGAGGTAGATGAAGGACACATAGATCTACATACTTTAAGTACCAAACTATAGGTACATCGGCGTATCCGTCCGCACATTGTTCTACTGTGCTTGACGCTTGAGAAGAGATTAGATCTAATGTACAGACGCCTTGTAGGTGAATATATAATGCTTTGCGCCTTTTTATTGCTTCGTAGCTAATTTAAAAGAACATATAATAAAACCCAGCCAAGTGCGTGTCAATTTAGAATCACAAATTATATCCATCATATATATTCTTATATATGATATACGACATTTTCTTTGATAATTTGTGTGTACAAAACGTTTAATTTATTACCATTGTATATTGTATATTACTCATGAACGAGTTTAGAAGTCAGTTTTAATTTGCGACATGCCTCACATTCTACAAGGCTGCGCGGAACGAGAAAAACTTTCTGAAATATGGCCAAAGTTTAGCTAGATATCTCTGCAGGAAAATAAGACTATAATTCACTTTGTAATACTTTAATAAGTGCTGTCACGTGACTTGTTTAACACGTAGTTTAGCTGTGAGGAATAGTTATATGTGCCTTCGGCTAACTGGTGTTGGCACAATGCAACATTTATAGATTTATATGTATACAACATGGGTGTCTACAAATCGAGAGTAAATAGGTTTCTTCTAGGTAAACGTGCTCCTTCTTAGACCACATCAATGCTTAACATCAGGCAGGGTGTTGTGAAACGCGAACATATAATAAATAAAAAAAAATTATGCCCTTTTCCCATAAGGCAATCTACAATCGACTCAAGTACGCGTCCAACACAAGTTTGGCGTCAGTCACCTGCTACTATCAGTGTTGAACGCACGCTATGCTAAGCAAGTACGTATCGCGTCAAAATGGTGTCCGAATAAAAAGTAAAGAAATTAATCATTTTCAATTTCATGTTGTTATCTAGCAGTGACGAATTCTTTATATTTGATGTTTCTCTCAATAAACGGATGTATCCAAAATCTTCTATTCTTAGGATAAATTTATCAAAACAATACATCTTCGTCACTACAATCAATTGACATTTTATTGATAGCTTATTAGCAAGTTTTTATACTATTGACAATTTTTTGAAGAAAGGTTCGTGTCGCTTCTATGCATACAGAAATGCGTTGTAGGTTTTAAGTTAATGACATTTATTTATTCAAACTCTATAATATTAATTATTTCACGTCTTATTTAATGCATGGTATATAAATATTAACGAAATGAATATTGATGTATGTTTTCTGATTTCCATATTTGTACACCAGTGGACTGGTAGACTGTAGAGAACTAAATTTATCTTAAGAACTATATGTACCTACTTTCAGCAAATAAATAAATTTGATTTGATTTGATTTGAGCTTTCAGATGGGTTTCGGATAAGATAATAAAAATGATGTAGATCTTTTTTAAAGTTAAAAGGCTTAACGGCTCAATAAAAATGGAAGAATGTAGTTGAATTAAGGTAAAGTAGTTAGCAGTCACGTAATTTATGGATAGCACCGTGGGAGAAGGGCTTATTCGGCCGCTTCGTTTTATCGGCTTTCAGCTCCGTGCTAACACTGTTCCCTATATTCATGTTATTTCCAAGCGTTCTTCAATACAACACTTTTAGTTTTAATATGTTTGTTGAAAGACTCCAACCTAGCCTAGCGACTGCCTGTAACGGTTTCGATACTGACTTTTCCATACTACTTATGTAATAAATGATAAGTAATTAATGAGAAATTAATTTAAGTAAATTATTTCTGACCAAACCCGTCTGGCGATATGGTACTTTCCGAATAACCTGCACAGCGACCCAAACAGCCACCTCACCCACCTCTGAGGGACCGGGCGAATGGCCGCCACCGTCCACTGCCCAGAGACTGGTGGAGCCAGGTCCTCCTTCCACCGCCGCAACAAGTCGGCTCTTGCCTCACGGCGTATCGCTCTTGTCGCGACAACCCGCTTACACCCTGACTTAATTAACGGCAAATGATGTTATGCCATCCTAAGAAAATATCTGGGACCGTGTCCTCCAAAGCGCTGAAACTATACTACCGCATTAGCGGTCACCCATCCAAGTACTGACCGTAGAGAGCGTTGATCGAATATAGACTAGAGCTAGAGAGCTAGATATAGAATGAGAGCTTTTAAAAATATCCACGTTTTAAAGAACCCATTCCCGAAGTAATTATATTAAATAAACGTCGATTTTTATTTTTCTCCGGTAATTTGTTTTCGATTCTTCGCTTTATTTTGTCCAATTCCATTACTTCTCATTCTACCGTCTACATTCGATTTATTTCGTTAACTTGCTTAACTCCTATAACAGAATCTCGCTTGATTTCGTGACACGCAATACTTTCCTTACAAATAACTTGATGGACTCACGCAGAGTTCAAGCAAATTGATACCAACTTAAGTTTGCAGTTTGTGAGGGCGCTGGTAGTAGGAAAAACTAATATATTAAAATGGAGGCGTCGGTAAACAGTTAGTACGACTCAGAGAATTGGTTAAACTGTCGCATTTGTCTATTGACTAGTCTGGATGTATTTTACCACCTGGTCCATTCATTAAGTCTCCATACAGAAATGAAAAAAAAATTTTTTGTAAACATACTTTTGCTGTGCGCATCGAATACAGGTGGTAGGATAAGAAATAGGTGCATATTATGATCTGGATATATCCAGTAATGACAGCTATATAAAATAAAAATAATTGTTAGTCTTGATATTTCATATGGCTGCAATTTCACTGGATACCGATTTCGGGTGGCGAACATACACAACGCACTGTCGTGGAGGATTTAATTGTTGTCAACTAAAGTACTAACTCAATGCAAGATTCGCCACGCTGCAAAAATCAAACTTATACAGCAATACTGGTATAAGTTTGATTTGCACGACGTATGTCAAAAAAGAATAATGTCCAAAACTAAAAGTGTCCACAAATAAAAATTACCATTAATAAAAACAGCCCAGAAAAAAAATGTCCAAAAGTAAAAATGTCCATCGTAGTCTTTATATTTTTTTTATTTTACAACCATTTTTAGAAACATATATTTTTAGTTCCAATATTTCCCACCTCCACAGATAAGTTTGTACCTCCGTAATATTATTTTTAGTGTCACAGACTATCTGATCCGGTATTAGTTTGATTTGCACGACGTATGACAAAAAATAATAATGTCCAAAGCCAAATAAAAGTGTCCACATATAAAACTGACCAATAATAAAAATGTCCAAAAGTAAAAATATCCAAAAATAAAAATGCCCATCGTATTCTATTACGTTTTTTGAATTTAACAACCATTTTTAGAAACATATTTTTAGTACCAATATTTCCCGCCTCCACAGATAAGTTTGTACCTCCATAATATTATTTTTATTGTCACAGACTATCCGATATTCACTACGGAACTTTTGTCGCAATGAATCGTTTTCTTTATGTCTTCAATATACTATATATTTTGGTAGAAATCGGAAAAATGTAGTGGTACAGTGCTCATTATTTAGAGTACGTTATTTGACAGGTTTTGTTTATTGTAGTTAGAGTTCTGACAAAGTCGAAGGAATAGAAAATGAATACTTTGTTTGTTGATGTGAAGATTTGTTGAGATATGGGAGGCTCACACCAAATTTTAGTAAGGCAAGGCAAAGCTACCTTAGTTTTAGCCTTTATGTTGTTATTTACGGTGTAGTTTCAGATGTAGAAGTTAAAACAATATAAATTAAATATTCTATTATTTATAACTCAACTTTGTGGGATGAAATGACGAAACGGAGAGTTTGCTTGCCCGATGGTAAGCATTACAACATTGTTCATCATGAAGGAATTGAATTTACGACTGTATTTGTACATTACGTAAAAGGCGCCAATATATTATCCTCTACCAAAGAATGAATCGCCTCAATCGGTTGATAATTTATGGCAAATTGTAGGCAAAATTAGCCCAAATGTATATACTAAGCTGTAAAGTCACGTAGATTGATTTAGGCGAGGAGCTGGAGGCCTAAAAACTACTACAGCGTTGAAGGACAATTGAGAGTATATTTATATTATTAGGTAGAAAAAGTTCTGTTTAAAAAAATAGTAAATTTGCTATGCTTATATTTAATAGGAGCTTGATTGCCTTAGAGGCATTTGGTAATAAACCACCACTTCAGGTAATTTTCTGTTTTTTAAGGTTTAAATGCTATTGTCCTTTTAGACGGTTGCTGTAGCTCACTCTGTTCTGGGCTTGAAAATGCACAACCACGACGAGAAAGTTTGCGTTGGTGTCTGGCACCACGGTGGCACAACTGATCTTGACTATTGGAGAGAAAGTTAAAAAAGCGGCCGATTTGAATGTTCTGTGAAGTAAATTTATATTCAATTAATAATGTTTGATATTTCATATATCTAACAATGCCTGTGGAAAGTGAAGGCAAAGATAACAGTTGTTTTTCCACTACTAAAAGGCTCTTTAGGAAAAGCGGCTCTGTGGAAATAGATCTCGAATTGGCCAGCGGCAGTTTCAAAACTTTTGAGACAGCTGCCCAAAAATGGTTTATACTTATAAGCCATTTTTTGAATCAAAATATAAGGGGTTATACCCAGATAAAAGCAACGACAAAAAAAATTTGAGTGTTCCTTAAAACCACCAATGAAGAAAAACTAAGAAATGATGGCCCAATTTTCATTCAAAGATTAAAGGAAAATGCGTAAGGAGTCAGTACAAAAGGACCCGCACCAGTGCTCAATAGCCCAAAATCACTTTTAAACATTCTACCGATGCCAATGACTTTTTATGCCCGGAAGCGCCTCAAAAATAGTTCATATCGTCGTCTTTTGTGGAGAAGGTCTCCACAGAACTGAGCAATAAAGAATTCTAGCAGCGTCTGTTGAAACACAGACTAGCTCCATATCAGTAGTTTGAATATGTTGTCCTCCTAGAAAGAAGAAACGAATTCGCTTTAATATGTAAATAAACTTTTTAAACAACTTTCCTCAACCTTGTTTATTCTTTGGAAATTGTAATGCACAATGAGAAATTCGCAAAGTATTCAAAACTTTAAAGTTAAGTTAAATAACATTTTACTTCTCATCGAAAAGAACAGGAAACTTTTCGACACGATACTAGTGCAATATATAAGCTGAGTGCAAATACTGAATAAACATTATTTAATTAATATTATTTTTTAAATACTGGAAGGTGGCAGTGCCTTCTAAAGAACTACTAACATACACTGCGATCCCCAAGACGCTTGCCAAGCATGGGGATTATGGCAAATACCCCCTTAATAGGGGAGGCTATGTTTAGCAGAGGACGATCCGGCTGTTACAGTACAGTTTATTTATTTTCCATATATTGTACTATATTTGAAAATACTTTATTTTAAATAATATTTTTTTTTCTATTTGGCGAATGTTGTATATATGTATGTGTCTTAAGCTGCCGTTGTCATGTAAGAAAAAATATGAGTACTAACTGCTCCGGGCAGAAATATACCATTCAGATAGTCAGTGGGCATTGGGTGGACACTGATGAGAAAGAAAAAGAAAAATATTTTTCTCAAAATATGGTGTATAAAATCAGCCAGTTGTTTTTATATATATTTAAAGTTACTTGGGTTATCAAGACGTATCTAATTATATTTCATACATTCAAATTGGTTTAGCCGTTTAGAAGTCATGTAGGAATGCAAAAAACTCACAAACATACATACATAATTGAACCCTGAAAACATAACTACTCCTTTTTTGGGCAGTTATATATAAATTAAACAAATTTAGGGGACGGTGCGGCCATCCACAGCATTGATTACGGTTAAAGTAATAATTAGAGCATAAAATTTGTCTCGGTCAAGCCTTCCTCGATAGCCCGGTGGTTAAGGCACCCTGTGCATAAAGCTGGGGGATGCGGGTTCGATTCTTGCTCGAGTTGTCAAATTTTGTGCGGTAAAAATGTGTAAATGTGAGTTCGTTTAGCATACAATAATGCTTGTAATCATATTTAGGTGTAATTTTACATTTTGAAGCACTTTACACTTTGTACTCGCACATTTAAAGATAATTTCAAATAGATAAAAAATATTCATGATTTTTTCAAACGTGGTATGACATTGTTTTGCTTTTTGCGACTGTAGATGGTCTCAACATATTTTTATTTTGTAATATGTTGAGTCCAATTAAAATTAGAGGCAAAGATTTTAAGTAAATAAATTATGCGTTTTGGATCCACTATTAAAGATATCAACATGAAAATTTGTCGAGAACATCTATAGTCGCATGCAGCGAAATAATAACAGACCACAATTTAAAAATCATTACCATATTGTAGCTATTTGAAATAGCTAAAAGTGCGAGTGAGAGGTCTGCAAAATGTAAAAGGTCTCTTAAACTGTTACCATATTAATAAAAAACTTTATATCTTTGCAAATTAAGGAATTGAGGGGATCCATAGCAAAAACCGCCTTGTGTACATAAACAATAATTGAATGTGTTTGGAGAAAGTGAATTGTCTGTCAAGGTCTGCGCCTCGGTATTTGTTTATTTTCTCCCAGGGAGTTATATTCTAACTACTTAAGATAATGGTCAAACATCAAAGACACCTCTTGTTTTAACGAGTTTAGCTCCTTCGCTATAATGACCGTGTTCGCACGATCGACCCAGTAATCTCTATGCTAAAGAGAAAGTGAATTTTCTTTCAAGGACTGCGCCATGGTGTTTGTTTGATATCCCCCAGGGTGTTTATATTCTAACTACTTAAAAATAATGGTCATACATCAAAGACACCTCTTGTTTTAACGAGTTTAGCTCCTTTGCTATAATGACCGTGTTTGCACGATTGACCCAGTAATCTCTATGCTAAACACGTTGCGATGTGGCGGGCACAGGGTGCCTTGTATTATTGGCGGTAAACGGTTAAATAGGTATAGGGCGGAATTTAATTTAAAGCTTGGAAAGTTTAATTCGATTTATTTTACATGGATTTTTTTTATCTGCTCACAGTGTTATAGAGAACACTGACTCATTTTTTTTTTTAGATAAAACGTGTTTATGATTTCACTGGTTTATATACCATCCTAGAATACAGCATATAAGCTTTTGCAGTTATAATATTATAAATAATATATAATATAATATATTTATTTCAACAACCATAATGATACCATTCTTAAAACTAATTAATGTAAGTACTTTATTTATTAAAAATAAATTAGCAAATAAAAGTATACTTAATTAAATTTATATATAGTCCGTGGTCTCCACACTAGGATTCCCTGTGTTGTGAAGATCAGTTTCTTTTCTATTTGTCACAAGGGTTTGTTTATAACGTAACAGGTGTTCTATGATTGGAAGTGTGTTTACGAATTAAATTACTTATATACATAACTGTGCAATATAGTCTTAATACAATTTGTCAGTAATATTATTAAGGAACAACATTGTAATTAACGTTACACACACAGTAAAACATACATATAATTATACATATTTACCTATATGTGCCCAACAATCAACACTAATATAAACACAAGAAGCATTTCAGAAATGGCACTAAAAAAGAAAAGAGAAAAATATACAAATATAGAACAAACACGATAGAACAAAATATTATTTATTATAATTCTATGTGGACATTTTAAGACAAATGAGTACTTGTTTTATTCATCAAAATAGTTAGGACAGGCAGCGTGCGAGGACTCAAAAAAAACCGAAATTTACTTAAAAACTTTAATTTAAATAAAATACAATTAAAATAATTATAAACTAGGTGAGGTTACGATAGTTCGATGTGAGAACGTAAAGTGATTTAATTTTGATTCATTTCCTTAAACGAAGCCGGTGTCCAAAATGTTGCAATAGCGCCTCCTCAGCGTTCTCAAGAATTATCGGTGGCGGGATGTCGCAATACCGATCTGAGTCACTTTTGTTGGTTTACAGTTCCGTGGATTGGGAGTACATAACAAAATGGTCAATTATTTACGGCTTGTCCCTAAACCGGTTTACATAAATATTTCTTTTAAAAAAACAACACAGTCGGTTTATATTTATATATTTTACTCTATATTGATCTTATCTGTGTGAATAGAACGTTATTCTAGGGTCGCAGAAGCTTTATGGTTGATTTTATTCTGACGCATCACTGTCAGTTGCTTCTTGATTATTTTCACAGTCAATCTAATCACTTCGTTACATTTCGGTCGTCATCGTAACTATAAGTTTGTATTGAAAGACTGCGGGTGGCCATAAAATCTTTTTTTTATACCTAACTAGTCTACATTGAGTCTCTTAAAAATTCTCTGGAGCAACAGTGGAACAATTTCCCATGGAAACAGTGCGTAAATCCAAATATTCGTGGCCAGACTTAAAGGCCTGTATAAAAGCCAAAGGACTTCTGATTGTATAATATTTGAAATGGCCATCAAATAGAATACAATATTTTTTGAGACTTTAGTAAATATGTACGTTTAAGTTTTAGTAATATCACAATATTTTCATAAACAAAAAATGCATTTGCATGTGTAACAGAACTTACAAGGTAATGTTTTTGAAAAAAAGCTATCAAAATTTTAAAAATACTTGCTAAAAGTTAAAATAAAGGTTTATACATTAAAAATAAAATTGACTCCTTAAATAAAAAAAGTGCTCATACGTACACTATATCAATCAGAGTATAGGAGGACCTATTAATAATATTCTCTTACCTGCACATCCCATAAATCAAACGTTTTTTGTGTACCTCATAAAAAAAATTATGTGTACCTTATAAATACGTTTTCTCTAACCCAAATTCTTTATGACATACTCGTGTAAAGCTTATATACATTATGAAGAATTGCAACATCCAATTCTGCCACCTATCATGAAAGTCATAAACTATCTATGTCAGGTCTCTAGAGATAAATGAACAGAGAGTTGGCAGGCAGCCTAACCGAGCGAATTTAACGTAAAATTACAGCCGCGCTGTATAAACGGCATGCATCACCGATGCAGCACCGCTCCGGTAACCTTAGCAATAGTTGGTTGAGTAAAAACTTCACAAAACGAACATAACAGCAAAGTTAGTTGGCTATTTAACGTATTATTATTTTATACCCTCGTCAGGTCAAGAATATCCTTTATATGGACACTTTTTGTGCCCATGTGATGGGCGCAAGCTTATTTTATTCAATATTTTTATCGCATACTCTGTGGATTACATTACAAATTTACGAAAGGTTATAGGTGTCGCTCCATTCCCATAAGATGGTTAAAGAACGAGAAAAATTAGAGTTAAGACTCATTGTCATGTTAGCTCAGTCTGTCAGAGCATACCCCTGTTATAGGGATGGATGAAGTAGGTTCGAATCCAGCACATGACTATATTTTTTCCTTTTGTAAATTTGTAATTGTGTAAAGCCTATTGCCATCAAACGGTTACTTTACATTTTGCTCTTTATTATCAGAAAAAAAACAGTCTATTCCAAAGAACCACGAACTCTCGAGATTATTCAACGAACAAGGATTATTCAAACTTACTTATATGTCTTAATAGTAGTTTATGCAACTGTCATATAATAGAGGGTATTAAAACATGAGTGTAGTTTTTGAAACCAGCCGTAGGCGAGTTTCAAAATAAGATTACACGAGTGTTTTAATACCTAATTATATGCAGTTGCATACACTACTTTATTTAATCTCATGGCTATGGTAGCTACATTAAATAAAATGCAATATAAAACCCGCGCGAAGCGCGCACTGTGCCCTCACCACAGATAATGTGTACTTAAATTGAATTGAAACCTCCTTGGTAGGGACACACTGTACTTTAATAATTAAAAAATTGTTTTAAAGCATTGTTTTGTTAGGAGAATAATGCTTTAATTTAATTTTTAATTTTATTAAAGAAGTATGTATATAAAGTATGCCAATAAAGGTCTGTATTTCATTTCATAATTAGAATATTACCGAATGAGATTATATAAAATATATAAACGTCTATTATATTATAATATATTTTAGAGTCAAAGAGAAGTCTTCTTGTTCAAGGTCGACGCAGATACATATATATAAGATCAAGTAATTCCTTGTCAAGAATAATAACATGTAATTATTCTTTTATTATATTCTAGTTTAACAATGTAAACATTGTAGACACTAAAAAGAACCACGTGTGTTTACTTTTTCGGAATCCGATCCCAGTTTGAATTCAAAAATTTTATGAGGGTATAAAGTTACATAACAGCTTATGCTGAAATTACATATATTGTCAAGCTATCCACTTTTTTCTATTATTAATAATTAGGTACTTATTCATCAATTTACTTGACGTTTATTTCTTTAATGATATGAATACGATACTTACCTAATAACTGTGCTAGTAAATTTGACCCCTATAAGGGTAAAAAATACTATTACAAGCATTTAAATGTTTGTAATAGTATTATTATTTTATAGTAATTATATGTACTCCAATCACTTTGAGATTTGTAGACTTATTCGTGTGATATATTTTTATAGATACGAGTAGATCTTGGGCTGGTGCCATATCCATTTCAATATATTTGGTAAAGTCGTATTAGAACTCGATAAAATATTGGTGCAAATGCAGTAGAAAACATGAAGCCCAGAATTATCAATATAATAAAGAAAACATTTTGAAGTATATACAGTTAAGTAAGGTGTTTAAAATGGGGCGTTCTATAGGAGCTCTCAATTTTGTAGCAGCCATGTGGTGTAATTGGCATGTTTAAACTTTTCGTTGTTTATTTACTAGTGTACCCACCTACTATATATGACTTAAATAAGCCAAAAACTGTAGAAAAATAAATATACATATGCTAATTTTCTAATCATTCACCTAGTTCAGCTATATAAATACATAAGTACACTCCATTTATCTCAATTATCCCTAGTCGTTCATGTTGTTAATGCTGATCTTAAGGACATTTTTATACATTTTGATTGCAACCATGCAACATTATGGTGAATGGGCTTTAGAGCCTTGAGTATCGACATTTTCTGTTTCAAAAACTTTGTGCAGTTACTTATCTTGCTTGGCACGTTATCAAACGCCCCAAGGTAAGTTAAAATGTTTCGCAGTTGTTTTCTGGTGATATTGAGCTTTATTGATTAACGGAAAACATGTTGTTTTCATATATATATATATATATATATATATATATCAATGCGAAGGCGTTGCTAGGCTTCAACTACCAGTTATATTCAACTATCAGTTAATGACTCTTATGTCTATAAAAACTTCATTATGTGTCAAAACCCTAGATAATGATGAACTATTTAGGTAAGTTTTATATCAGCAAATTATAATTTTAAAATTTGATTCACTGTAAAACACAAGCTGAGGCACTCAAAACTAATATATAATTATTTTGAAAGCATTAATTGTTGCGGGACTAATTTTGCTATATATACGGCCACGATTCATACCAGGGCTATATAAGTGCCTTCTTTCGCTCAAAGCAACCCAAAATCCGGTTGAGTTGTATAGCCGACAGCGGCAGTCAACATCCAAATTCTCCCTAAACAAACGAGCTCCAACCCTCGCAGCGATCGGACCTCTCTGTACCTACATTCAGAAGTCAATAAATTGAAGTACGCAGTACTTCACTTTACCAAATTAACTGGGGTATAGTAGATAGATAGATAGAAAACTCTTTATTGTTACACCACTTTAGAAATATAAAAGATTACACATTAAATTATAATAACATAGTGTTACAATGGGCGGCCTTATCACTAAAAGTGATCTCTACCAGGCAACCTACAAAAGAGGCGGGTGAAGTCCAAATACATAATCAAATTTCATAAAAACATTTTAAAATAAAACGTATTTTAGTGTAATTTCTAAACAAATATATAAAAAATAGCATACATATAGGTTTTTATAATAATTAAACAGATACAATTATAAACATATATAATATATATATGTATATATATATATATAAACATACACAAAGCAACATACATAAATAGATAATGATATATTAGAAATTGACAAAAATATAGTGCAAAATTAATTGGACAAATAAAACCTTTTAACTTGATCCTTGAACATATTAAGAGTCGGTGCTTGTCTGATTGATACAGGAAGAGAATTCCACAAGCGGGCAGCCTGAATAGTGAAGGATTTGCTATAAAACGAACTCGTATGAGGATGGATTTCAAGTGTGAGATTTTCTGATGACCTTAACGTGTATGAAGAACAGTGAAGGAAATCGAAGCGTTCCTTGAGATAGCGCGGGGATGTAGGACTGAACAATATATTGTAAAGGAGACTGAGAATATGAGCATTCCGGCGAAAACGTATATTCAGCCAATTGAGCTTAGAACGAAACTGAGATACGTGATCATATTTGCGTAAACCAAATATGAATCTAATGCAAAAATTTTGAAGACGCTCAAGTTTATCTAGCTGTTCCTCCGTGAGATCTAGATAGCAGGCATGAGCGTAGTCAAGAATAGGAAGTAAAAGAGATTGAGCTAATGCAATTTTAGTGGCTGTTGAAAGAAAGTTGCGCAACCTTTTTAAGGATCCTGCTGCGGCAAATAGCTTGCGACTGGTGTTTTGTAGCTGTTGATCCCACCTCATATAGCGATCCATTGTTATTCCAAGATTCTTTACAGAGCTACTAAAGGGAATAGCAATACCACCAAAGAAAACTTGAGAAAGTAATGTCCAGTCTATTGTAGACAGCAATCTTGAGCTACCAATTACTATTGTTTGTGTCTTAATGGGATTTACTTGTAACCCAAAAGAATTGCTCCATTTAGCTATACGATCAAGATCAGCATTAACAGTCTGAATTGCTTCAGATAGTTTATTCACTGGTGCCTTAGAATAAATCTGTAGATCGTCTGCATATAGGTGGTAGGAAGAAGTGAGGTTGTGAGAAATGGAATTAATAAACAAAGCAAACAATAAAGGAGATAAGACGCCACCTTGCGGGACGCCTGCTGATGTGTTACACCACAAAGAGTACTTATCTTCAAGGCGAACACGCTGCCTGCGCCCGTACAGATAACTGTGAAACCAATCAACTACCGTAGGAGAAATGTTAATTGAGCGAAGGAGAGCAAGAAGAATGTCAAAATTAACAGTGTTAAAGGCGTTGCTAAAATCTAATAGAGTTAATACGGTAAGTTGGCCGTTGTCCATTCCAAGACGGATATCATCAGTAATTTTGATGAGAGTAGTTACAGTGCTATGCCCAGGTCGATAGCCAGATTGAAAAGGGTTTAAGAGATTGTGACTAGATAAGAATTTGCTAATTTGGTTGTAGATAAGACGCTCGAAAACTTTTGACAGGAATGGAAGGATAGAAATGGGTCGATAATCGGAATAAGATTTAGGGTTTGATTTTTTAGCCAAGGGAATAATTTGAGCGTCTTTCCAAATTGAGGGAAATACTCCATCAGAGACAGAGTTATTAAAAATGTGACAGAGAACAGGAAGTATAACATCCAAGATGGGCATAACCATGTTACGACTTATGCCATCAATACCAACAGCATTGGAAGTGATTGAAATTACGCTCTTCTTAACATCACAAGCGGATAGTTGATTAAAAATAAATGTTAAATGATCGGGAGTCGGTAAAGTTGTAAGATAACGTAAGGTATTGTTTTTATCTGAGATGTTAATATCAGATGACGAAGAGAAATGTTGGTTGAGAGAATTGATATTTAAATCATTAGGAATAGACTCTTGTCGTGAATTACCTATGCCCAATGACCTGAGAAATTTCTAAACTTTGGCAGGGTCCTCGTTAGCGACAGACTTGTGAACATGGTGGCGTAAAGCATTCCTACACACCATATTGCAGCAATTGCGAGATTTAACATACACAGCTTTATTTTCATCACTTGGTTGACGCTTGTATTTACTTTTAGTGACTGCTTTTTTATGCATTAACACTTTTATGTCATTGGTTAGCCAAGGAGCTGGAAGGTGTTTTAATTTTATAGCTCGCAGAGGGGCATGCTTATCATACAACTGTGTTAATAAGGAGTTGAAAATAGCAACTTGGTCATTCACAGTCGCTGCATTATATACCGGAGACCAGTCGACTACTTGGGCATCATTAAGAAATGCAACCTGGTCCATGCCACTAAAATTGCGCTGAAGTATGACTTTAGGTTTTGCTTTAGGAGGACGAATTTTATAAGATAGGAATATCAGATCATGATATGAGAAGGCATCGGCGGAACATTGACCGTGCTTCGCAACATGCAGGGTGGATGATACTATAATCAAGTCAAGAAGTGAAGGAGTGTAATTTGGGGAGTGATGAGTAGCATTTAGAGGCAGAAAATGCATGTTGCAGGAATTAACGACAGCTTCAAGTGAGGAAGTACGACAATCCCGTTTGAGAAGACAGGTATTGAAATCACCAATGATAATGGTATGGATATATGAAGGGGTAAGATCTTCAAGGATTTGTCCAAAAGATGAAAAGAAATTATTACAAGAAGAACTGCTATAATAGGCTCCGAGTAAGATTTTATTATGTGAAAGAAGGACTTCCACAATAAGATGCTTACCGGCATTTGATGTAGGCGGCTGGGATGAGGTGCTGAATACTGAGAAAGGAATATGTGATCTAAGGTAAATAGCCACCCCACCCCCACGGCTGTCAGTACGATCATTTCGGATAAGGTTAAAGCCGGGCAAGGAGTACGATATGGAGGGTAAGCACGGCTTGAACCATGTTTCGGAGACTATTATGGCGTGAATATTTTTGTGTTCTAGAGATGCCTGCATATCGGGATAATGTGCCGGAATGCTCTGCGCGTTGATATGAATCACGTTAAAATTTTTCGGTACATTAGAAAACTGTGTTTCAAGAATATCGGAAAGCGATGGAATGGATTGGAAACTGTTATTACTACTCGTGTCGGAAGACAAGGACAGGAAATCATCTGCATCACTGCTATCATCTTGCATTAATAAGGTAAACATGTTATAATATATAAAATACGTGTTTAAAATAAAGATATATAGACAAACAATTTATAAATCAGGTAATACTCCACCTGCCAGTTTTGTGCTTTTAGAGTAAAACAGAAAAACTTAGTGTACCATAAAATAAATTACAAATTAAAAACATACAGCTCAAAAGATATTACAACAATTATTGATAGCGAGTTTTCGAATAAATATTATACTAGGTAATATTATGTATTATTTAAAGGTCTAATATTTAAAATTCTAAGTAGCTAGTCGATTACTCGACATAAAGTCTCAACGTCAAATTTAACACAGACATAATAATATGTCAGCGCGTACAAAGAAAAATATATTTAAAAATTAATAAATAAGGAAATAGAATTCATCTTCGAACCTGCTTGTAAACATGCTAATGTGACTAACAAAGGGATACATTGAACAAGCTTAACATATAATTATACCTACTCAGGAGTTTGAAATGCAAACAATATGGCTTGAAGTTAAGAAATATGGCCTTGACTTTTATAAAAAACATATAATCAATAATAAAAAAATACACAATTATGTGTATATTTTTAATGTATAAGGTCTCACTGTCAAACACCTAGTAGCTTATTTCACATAGCCTGTGTACATAAGTTGTACGGTTTTCATGGTTGACAGTTTTAAAGGAATAAAATCGTGAAAGGGATAGAAAGCATGATAATAAGAAACAAACTTCATATTGAAGCTCTAGGCAGGCCCTCCTGTGTTTACGGATATCATTGACACAGAACATAATAATTATACTATATGATACATGTCTATGATGCAAACCATAGACATCTTGATTATTGGTCTCCGATGAAATGTATTATTATCTTTGGCTGTATTGTGTTTAGTGTTATTCATTTACTAATCTATGGACTAGATTGAGTTAAAGATTTGATTTTACTAGTTTAATTACCTCACAAAAGGTAAACACACTAAACAAATAGTGCAAAAGACAAGAAGGTAAAACAAAATTACAATACAATAATAATGGTACTGCCACAAACGTTGTTGAGAAAAAAGAGGAATTAATGTCGGAGCTTATTTGAAAATCCTCACTTTTTGGCAGCATTTCGTCGGGATCTGGGTGCAGCCGCGGGATCTTTAGTAGTAGCAGAAGTCGGCTTAGGCGTCGCCAACACTTCATACTTCTCCAGTTCTGCAAGAGAGTTGACGCGGTGTCGTTTTTCATCAGCACCCTGCACGAACACGAAGCCATCTCTTGTCCAACATTTTTGGATACCAAACTTTTGGCGGGCCGCCATAAATGCGTCATGCCTCGACTTCGTCAAAAACTCGGATAAAGTGACCCCTGACGCCTTCAAACAAGTTTTCGCTAACCAGATCTTGTTTCTAATATCCAAGCTACACACTTTAAACAAGATAGGACGGGGCTTATCGGGAGAGGACATGCGACCCATTCGATGGCAGCGGCTGATATCCGTCACAGAGAAGTTGGAAAGTTTCATCTGCACGGCCACAACTTTGGCCACTACAGCTGCAGTCTCTTCATCTTTGCCCTCGGCAACACCATGAAGCAGGAGTATTTTGCGACGGCTCCGTATCTCCATACTGTCCTGCTGTTGCTTGAGTAGGCCTACCTGATCTTGCAGGCAACGCACAGCAGTCACAATAAAATCTCGGAAAGCAGCAAATTCCGATGCCAAGTTAGTCACGCTGGCTGATGGAGCAGCAGCTTGAAGGTCACTTTGATATGACTTCATCCGCTGGTCAAACAAGAGTTGAAGCTGATCCACTGACTGTTGAATGGCATCCATGTTAATGTGTAGTGTGAAGTAACAAAATTGAAAGTTAACAAAGTGTTTATGGTGACTGAGTAGTAAGGAAAACACTTTCTGGCAGGTACTGAGTCCTAAATTTTACTTAAACATCAAAATCAGGCACTTTTATAGTAATTTAATATTATTTTGGATTAAATTTTGCTAGACATATGTATTATTAACAACTACCGTATATATATATTATAGTTATTGGTGTAACCATGGATTACCCTGGTGATGGTGCCGTAAGCAATGCTGACGTCACGATTTTTAAGAACAATCTCGAGGCCGGTTATCCGTCATATAATATACTCGTACAAAAAAAAACTATTCTGTTTTCTCAAAAAAGCAATAATAGTATACAAATAATAAAAAAAAACTCTTAACTTCGATTACGAGAATGACTCCAATACCAACGGTATTATAAATGATCATTTAGTCCCTCTTTAGGGTATGTAAGGCGTAAACATTTATTTAAAAATCAGTCAGTTTATTGCTTAATTATTTCTTTATTAAATTGATAATTCTGTGCTTAATTTTTTTCTTCTGCATTTGCACCAATATTTTTAATTTATATGTCAAAGAAAGTAATAACATGCAACCTTTATATATTATATTGCCTTACTTCCCTCAAAACCAGTATGCTCTTATTTCATAATGAATACTTATTAACAATCGATTAAGCATCTTTAATGTCTAATTCGAAAACGAAGAATTGAATACGAAGATTCAAATTCCTACGAATATTCAAGAATGTAGATTTCAGAACGATGATCGAAGGAAGGCAGCCATAGAATATCGAAGTAGGAGGATGCTGTTTTAACGCCCGTTATTAGTGGAGAAACATACAAGCATGCTGCCCACCTGATGGAAAATGGTCACCATCGACTTATGGATGTTTGTAACACAGGAGGGGTTACCAACGCGCTGCTGACCTCTAAGGAATCTTATGACGCCCTTTTTAAACAACCCCATATCGTATTGCAGAGAAAAGATCTCGGTCGAGAAGTTCCTTTCTATAGAACCGTTGCGTAGTCGAGTGCAGAAGGCAAGGTAGTGAGGGTGAATAACCCGTTGATGGCAAGCCGTGCGCTGGTGGAATTAAGGAGTTTGGCATCATATCATACAGCTCCTTAGGACACTCTCCATTTTACAGACATTAGAATACGCAGAGAGATGTAAATACTCTCCAGAGGCTAAGCGTTTCCAAACCTGTCAGAATGAGATCGTCGACAATACAAACGTCGCGCCGAGGGATGGAGTCAAAAGGCTTTACAAATATCAAACGAATATAACGAAACAAATCGCAAATTAGTCAGATATCAGAATGGCTTTGATTATATAAGACTCTTATGCCCTAACGCCTTCGACTCAGAACTTGTTTTTGAAACCTACACTCGTATGTATATTGTCGTAAGAGTGATATTTCATTACTTTCAGAGAAATATAATTCCATACGTCGAATACACTTACATGTAATGTGACACCAAACAAATAACATCATATATTCTATTTGTTTATACAGAGACATCAAAGAAAATTACATTTGGATATGTATTATTTATTTGTGAGTTCTTCCAACATTACCTAGGTAATTTGTTCTTTGGTCTTGTAATAATATTTAGGTTTCTTCTTCACATTGCTCCTTAGGAACTCAAAGAGGACATAATGACAAATGTGCAAAACTCCCTTTGACTTCTTGAGTTTTTTAGGGCACGGTACCTTATACCGTACGTATCGAAGCGCTCGTAGCCAAGTTTGCTTAGCCATTCTGAATCGATCAGCAAAGTTAAGCAACGTCCGCCGCGGTCATGACTTGGATGGGTGACCGCTGGTTGGGCATTACTACTGAGCGCTTCCGTGCTTCGGAGGGCACGTTAATCCGTCGGTCCCGGTTGTTGTCTTAGGATAGCAGTCGTTACAGCATGGTGGTAGGGCATTTTGCAAATGCCCGCCTGGCTAGCTACCACCCTCAAGTTGAAATTCTGTCGCCAAGCACCTAACGGTGTGTTCCGGCAGCTGTCCTTGAGAGCCAGTTACTCTAGGTTAGTCTGAACAACATCCTCGACCACATCATCACTTACCATCAGGTGAGATAGTGGTCAAAGGCTACCTATCAGGCAAAAAAAAAAAAAAAAGCATGAAATCATTTTGACGCGTAAATTTGACACATGTATAAACATGGCTTAGCTTGATGATGGAATATTCAATATACAGGGTTATTGGTAAAATGCTAACGACCTCTTAGGGTTGACGTTTGTTTTAAAAAAAAAAGCGTTTTTTGATGTGTTTTTGACCGAATATGTACGAGGACCACCTGATGTTAAAAGTCTGTAATGTATTATTTCATATTTTTTATTACTTTGCTCGATGTAAATATTCAAAACTCTATTCAAAGGGAGCTTAACGGGTCCAGTGTTGCTGCGGCGGGCGCTCTCGGCTCGGAGTAGGCATTAAAACAAAAAAAAATATCTCAAAATGTTTGTTAGGACTAACAGAAGTCAACCCTAAGCATTTTACCAATAACGCTGTATAACATTACTTTTTTGTTGAGTAGAATATACTTCCATGGTAATCCCATTTCAATTTCATCAACATCGATTGAATAGTTTTTGTGTTCCACTCGATTGACTGAAAAACGTATTTGCCAAACTACTTTTATCTGGATGACTTCACAGTTACTGCAACTCTTGCCAATGATGAACAGTGTTGTAGGTAAGTGACAATTATCGATTAGAAAGTTTTTTTTATTTACAGCTGTAACCTGCCTTTGACCACTATCTAATACATACTATCTTTCTTTTTGCATTACTCGTATACTCTGACTCGTATAACTGGTAGAAGTAAATAATATTTTTTATTTCACAGCTGATAGGCTACCCTTTGATCATCAACTTTGATTGCCGCGCAGCAGGTCCATGGTTCGAATCCCACCGCGGTCTTGAACTTCACCGCATGGTGCAAGGGCATTTTGCACATGCACGCCTGGCTAGCGACCACCCTCAAGTATAATATCTGTCGCCAAGCACCTATCGGTGTGTTTCGGCAGCAGTCTTTGAGAGCCAGTGAAATTACAGGCACATGAGATTTAACAGCTATGTCTCAAGGTGACGTGCGCAGTGCAATAAATGCATCTGTTATAGGCAGAGCACGAAATGCATCTGTTATAGGCAGAGGTTAGTTCGCCTAACATCATGCGGGCCTAGAGCTTGTTCCGTCACAATAATATAAAAAAGGGACGATATGGTAGAAGATAATGTTCAGGCTAACCTGAAATTAATAGATCTCAATAAAAGCTGCCAGAACACACCGTTAGGTGCTTGGCGACAGATTTTATACTCGAGGGTGGTATCTAGCCAGGCAGGCATTCGCAAAATGCCCTACTACCATGCCATATCGACTGCCATCCTAAGACAACAACCGGGATTTATGACTTAACTTGTCCTATGAAGCACGTGCAAGCTCAGTAGTAATGTCACTAGCGGTCACCCATCCAAGTCTAAGCCGCGGCGGACGTTGCTTAACTTAGCTGATCGGTTAAAAACGGCTTACAAACTACGCTACGAGCGCTTCAAAATAACTTGTGGAAGTTAGACTTGTGGGAATAGCATAGGAGTGCACGGTATAGGTATTTCAAAAAATATCGATATATGAACACGATATATCGCTTCCACCCGATATTATCGAAAAACCTAGCATCGATATATATATCGATACATCAATCTATATTGTTCAAACGATACAACACCATAGCTTACTTGTCATATTTGACCAAAACCTTTACATTTTCAAAACGCATTTTGGCAAAGTTGTTTTTTATGGCAAATTGATCGTAAACACCACTTTAATTTAATCATTTTCAAAAAACTTTTCACAGTATAATATAAGTGCATACTGCTAATTATGCTGATCATAATGTGTACTCATATTAAGGAATATAGTCCGGCTCGTAAATGTTAGCCTATATCATATGTGTTATTTTAGTGATTGCATTCTGTTTTGTGTATCAATATAAATAAATAAGTAATTAGATACTGATTTATGGTTGGCAACTTGAGTAAAAATCAAACGTAAAACCACGAATGGTGAATAATTAGCCTTCGCAGTTACGAAGGTTTTGTTGTACCTAAACAAAACATTCGTAACGGCATTTTTTTATGCAAGCCTATTTTATTTTGTTATGTCTAGAGAAAAAAAATATTGCGAATAAAAAATATAAAGTTGAATTGTTTCTTTATCCTAGCTGTTTTTACTTATATCAACCTGTCAAATATTTAATATTATAGACTAGCTAAATACAAGAAAAATTTGTTTTACCTTATATCGAAAATATCGATATATTGAAAGTATCGATAGAACACTACGATATATTATATTGAAAAAAATTTCGATACTTTTTTTGTTTGAACATCCCTAGAATAGCATATATCTGGATGATTAAATGATGATTGCGACTCTTGGAGATGGTAAACCTGTGTTTTTTGTCAGTGCGTGATCGTGTAAGCGACATGTATCACTAAAAACTGTGGAAAATAATGTTTCTGGAAAATGAAACAAAACTCACTTCCTACACTGAAATAGTATGAAAAAACTTGTGGAAGGCGGACAATGAAATGAGCGTCGAGACTATTCAATTATCAAGGAATCAACTTCAACAAGTAATTTAATAATCTTCAGTACAGGAAGTTGGTACCGAAGTTTTATTTCAACAAAATTTGTATGTTTTTCATTCCTCCTGATTATGATGGTTACGTATATCACGTCAATCTGCTCTTCAACATTTCTGTTTATTACTTTTTTATGGTGTTGTGACAGAACTATCACGAAGCCTTTTTTTATGCCTTATATGTTAGCTTTTGACCACTATTTTACCTGATGGTAAGTGATGATGTGGTCGAATATGATGTTCAGGCTAACCTAAAATTACTGGCTCTCAGGACAGCTGCCGGAACACACCGTTAAGTGTTTGGCGACAGATTTTCAACTTGAGGGTGGTAGCTAGCCAGGCGGGCATTCGAAAAATTCCCTACCACCATGCTATAACGCTCAGTAGTAATGTCACCAGCGGTCACCAAGCCAACTCATGACCGCGGCGGACGTTGCTTAACTTTGCTGATCGGTTAAGAACAGCCAAGCAAACTTCGCTACGAGCGCTTCATACAACTTGGTGTTAAGCAGACTAACCTCTGCCGATGACAAATACATTTCGACACAAGTGAAGAATTGCGCTGCACGGGCTATCACCCGGAGACTTATAGTTGTAAAGTCTCATGTGCCTATAATTTTAGTGCCTGTCGAGGACTGCTTCTAGAGCACACCGTTAGGTGTTGGCGACTGATTTTCTACTTAAAGGGGGTAGCTGGGTTTTTTTTATGACTGATAGGTTAGCCTTTGACCACTATCTCACCTTATGGTAAGTGATGATGTGGTCGAGGATATTGTTCAGGCTAACCTAGAGTTAGCCTGAACAACATCCTCAGTGGGCATTCGCAAAATGCCCTACTTATATGCTATATCGATTGCCATCGTTAGATAACGGGGACCGACAGTTTAACGTGCTCTTTGAAGCACCTGCACGCTCAGTAGTAATGTCACTAGCCGTCATCCATCCCAGTCTTGACCACAGCGAACGTTGCTTAACTTAGATGATTCGAAGAACGGCTAAGCAAACTTCGCTATGAGCGCTTGCGCTAGGAATTTGAAGGACTATTAAGGATTTTTACTAGTTACATACCTTCGTAGACTCATTTTCACAGTTGGACAAGTTCTTAAAGTTCTATCCAAAGTTTATTTTCAATAAAGGCAAAGTTATATTAATCACTTTTTACTAAATAAGACACTTTAAATCTGCATATGAGCCTTGAAAAAACATAAACATAATATAATTTTACATATTATAAACTTAAAAAGACAAACATATAGGTATAAGAAACAAAATAGATAATTATATAACAATAAAAAATTACTTTTTCATATAATTTTGTTATAATCTTATTATAATATGTTTTTACTGTCTTATATGACTTATAACTTATGACATTAATTAAATAAAAAAAGAATGTTGAAATGATATTAAGTTTCTTTAAAACTTAGTCATTTATACTTTTAAATAAAATAAATAATTAAAACTCTTATTTAATTCTCAATGATTTTACCACGACTGACTGCGCATGGTGGGAAACATTTTGCGAATGCCTGCTTGGGTGTATACTACCCCCAAGTCGAAAACCTGTCGCCAAGCACCTAACAATGTATTCCAGCAGTTACCCTTGAGAGCCAGTTTCCATTCTAGATTAAACATGTTACCCACCCTCGACTACATCAGCGCTTACCAGCAATCAAAACCGTGTTCTAAGGCTACCTTATCAAAGAATAATGTTAATATTTAAATGAAATTAGTTTATACTAGCTGCCCGCCCCGGCTTTGCACGGATAATTGCAACTATAAATTTCAACGTAAACCAGCCTATCTTTCAATTTGAATCAAAATGCATACGGTGTGCACATCAAATTTAAAATCGGTTCAGTACTTTAGGAGTCCACCGCGGACAAACAACGTGACACGTAATTTTTATATATATACGGATTATATATTATGTATAGTATTATTATTTTTATGTCTTGTTGTATCGTATACATTGATATTAAGGATAAACCGCTGTTTATTTTTACAGTAAGCTTATTATTATTATATGAAATAGGCTAGCTTTTGAGTAATAACCTTTATCTGCCACTTATTATCTGCTGTACTATAAGTGATAATGTGACCGATCAGGATAAGCATGGGAACCGGTTGTAAATAACAGGTGCCAGGCCCTGACACACCGTTAGGTGCTTGGTTACAGATTTTGACAGCTAGCCAGGTGAGCTGCGCATATTGCCTTACTATCACGCAAAATTACACAGATAAATATGTATTTACGATTATCACCATCGCGTATTCATAATAATATCAATGTACAGAGTATGTAGATAATTTTTATTCATTTTCATTATAATGCCTATAATTAATATTGTGTGATTTTCTGGAAGAGATTGCTTTCAGCAAAAAAACCGCTCACTTCACTTAGTTATATCTTTAGTTGTCAGTTTTTTAAGTTTGGTTACAATTAAGACTTTATTTATTTATCTTAAACATAATAAATTCAATATGTTCATAAATTCATCCAAACGAGTTACTTTAGGTTATAAAAAACTTAAACAGAACCAAATATAAACAAACTAATGTTACAGTTGGAACTAAAATTTCAGTCAGCTATAGTTGGAAAACTGATATTATGCAAATATAACTTATTAGAAGCATTGAGTGACTTTTAAATACAAAAATAAATTGAAATTATGTAAATATCTACAACCAAAAAAACACGCATATCATGCCAAAAAGAAACCAAAAGCAAATCAACTTAAATAAACCAAAAATATTAATTTAGTATATAACACCACAGCACTTCTTACAAAAACACGGTCACAATATTATTTGTTTTTGGAACTCCCTAATCACGACATTGACCTTCGAAGTACGCGCGCCGACTGACTGTTTCGCTTTTACTTGGTCCAAACTTTCACAATAATGTACCAAGTTACTCCAAATAACTAAAAGCATCCTTAAACCTAAAGCATAAAGATCAATATAGTTTGAACGTCTATTTCAGGCAATTGTAATCCCGTATCAAACAAATAAAATCAGCCTTAGACAGTACGTGTTAGAGATGACAATGGCATATCGATACTACAAGCAAATCCATGTCGGTTGATTTTGTTCAGTGGATGAACAAATTTCGTCTTTATGTCGATGGAATAAAGGTTTAATGTTATATGTAGGTAAAGTTAGTTAAAGTTGCAGAACAGTTCAAAATTAGCAACGAATATTTAGTTTTTGGTATACTGCGGCGATGCTTGTACTTATTTCCATTATTTTTAAGTTTTTTTTTTAATATAACTTTATTTGTTTTGCAAGACTGCAAAGTTGTTCTTTGGCGCGAGTACTTGAATAATTTATTGGAAGATGAACTGAATAACATCACAAAACGTAGACGTTGCAGCTACGCCGTAGCAAAATTCGTAGCTCGCGTAGTTTAAACCTGTGGAAGCGAAGGATTCTAAGATTATAGATCGATATTTTAGGATATACGATCCCTAGCGGACCGAAGATTTCAAAGGTACGAGACGCAAAATAACTTTGCTGACGAGCAAAACACACAACTTTTCACGTCATTTCACCGAGGAAATGCTAAGTGCACCTAGTTTCTGAATAACAGCTTGTCATATGACATTTATGTGTAATAAATTTACGTTATATTAAAGGAAAAATTAGTGGGAAATCTATGTTTTAAAATTGATAATACTCTTATTCGTAATATACTTAATCGGTAATTATTTTTTCTGGAACTTTTATTGAGGTTTAGATTTCAATTTTTTCTTTTTTTTTCCTAATATTAATATATAAGAATAATATGTTCACCTCTATCGGATCACCAATATTGGACTAGAAATTCAGTGAACCCTTCAACTGCAGAATGTTTCGGCCAAGGTTACATTGTTGTTTAATTGAATAAATTGTTCATGTCAGTTAAAAGGTTAATCAACCCGTTAACTTAACTTGACTTTTATATTAAACTTCCGTTTATATCCTACCCTATAGATCGTGAGTTTCTATGTATATACTAGTGACCCACCCCGGCTTCGCATGTGTGCAATGCTTTTTGTTACTACATAGTTTATGATATCTTCGAAAATATTCATTTAAATAACATATTGTAAACTAACAATAAGATCTTTAGTACTGTCTTAAATTTTGAAGTTTTATCTCGTAATAATAGACAATGAGCCAAGAGCGCCCGCAACGGCAACACTGGACCGCGCAAAAAAAAACAAAAAAAAACTTCAAAAATTATGAAATAAAATGTTTGTAAACTAGCTGAAGTCAACCCTAAGAGGTTGTTAGTATTTTACCAATAACCCTGAATATAATATAAATATATATTTTTTTCGTGTCATTGGCTATAACTTTCAAACAAACAGATACAGTTACCAACATTTACATGAAGATGACTTGTTAAATCGCATTTATTTGAGTTTCACCTTCATAGTTTCACAGTAATGGCCCTTATTTACACAGTTATAAGATTCAAAATAACATTTAGTGATGCAATCAAAACCTTTGCATTCGTAAATTCGACTGATTGCTAAGTCGTAACATACATTGATGAGCTTTAAACTGAACTTCTTAGGGTTTAATTTTCCGTAACATGTTATTCAATATTTTTGCTGAGTCAGTTATAGATGAACTTTTTCACCTGAATTTTCTATGAAATATTCTGATTTGTGCTACGGTATTTTATGTTTTAAGAACAGGGCAATTAAATTTGAAAATGTTTTTACGCTGTATACGAACAGGCAAAGTGGTCGTCAAAAACACAAAGTAAGCTAATTGGTCATAAAATTGGACTACATCCTTGATTGCAATTTTGGTCAAGTGTTAATGACTATGGGCTTCCGCGCAGCCGGTCTACAACTCCAATCATGTACCAGCCATTTAGTTTTTGTACTCATTTTCACAATACCTCGTATGGCTACTTGTTTCTAATAGGCATTCCCCAAGTATAAAATATGTCACCAAACGCTAAACTATGTGTTGCGGCAGCTGTCCTATAAGCCGGTTTCCGTTCTAGAAACCTAGTTATTCTAGGTATGACCTATTGAAATATCTACCACAACATTAGTTGTTTCTTATGGAAGACTGCAGTTCTTATTTGGTGCGAATACTTATATTGAAATCTGAGGATGCAAATGATTTTAGAATTGATACAAATAAAAAATCCTGAGCGCAGAGCGAAGGTGTCAAACGTATGGTACGTAAAATAACTTCACTGCCTAGCAACCCATAATATTTTACCTCACGACAGTGAGAAAAATGCTTGGTAAAGCTTTCATAATTGAAGTAAATAATTTACGACACATTCTACAATAAAATTAAAAGTGAAATTAATACTTTTGGTAACACTGAAAGTAAATTTAATTTTGGGGGACTGATAAGTAAGAATTTTAAAAACTTTTCAACGCTAACGGATAAATAGCATTTTTTCATGCAGATTTCTAATGAAAAACAATACATTTCTGAGCTAGTGAGGTCAAAAATAAATTTTCTTCACTGCAGACACTTCAAACTTGAGGATGCTCTCCTAATAAACGTGTCTTCAACATTGAACGTCATGGCAGTTGATGTAGAGTTCTCTGTACAGGAGAATACTGTGTATAGTATAGGTATATTACACGCACAGTGCTCTAAGCTGCGATTGAGTGTCGATCCATGTTGGCACACATCTGTCTACTGTCGTGCAAAGTGCAGATATGTAGCAGCACCTTCCTTACGTCAGTAGAGGCAGGTTCATAATATTTTTTTCACATAGTCGCCAATATTACGATATCTGACAAGAGAATCACAAGAAAAAAGAAAAGGACGCAAGTCACAACCTTGAATAACATAAAGTGTGATGACAGGCTCATAAGTTTGATTTATCCTTGTTCAACACAATAGTTTTTATAAGTTTGTTTTCGCAGACAAAATATCAACTTCCATGGATAGTTATGGGTAGATAAATGTCAAGGACGGTTTTTGATATAATGCTGATAGGTTTGCCTTTGACTATATTCTCACCTGATGGTAAGTGCTGATTGGTCAAAGATTTTGCACAGGCTTACCTAGAATTACTGACTCTCTAGGACAGCTGGACACACCGTTAGGTGCTTGGCGTTGGCGACCGATTTTCTAGGGCAGTTTGTAAGCAGACACGCTCTCATCACCATTACAAAGGTTTTTGTATGCTTTTCTATAGCTAGTACATATAAAAGTTCTCTACACTTATAATATTATAGAGAGGAACATTTTTATTTTTGTATGTGGATAAACTTAAAAACAACAGGACCGATTTGAAAATTTCTTTTACCATTAGAATCCCTCATTCTCCTTGATGCACATTTGCTATAAAATATTTTCAAAACACTTTAATGTTTTGTTTAATATTCGTGCGAAGCTGGGGCGGGCCGCTAGTCTATGATATGTAGGTAAGTAGTTTCGTTATGTAGAAAACTACCTGTGGGGTCACTTGTGGAGAGTTGGGGGATTTTCTCTTGACTTACACGGCCTCACACGTCCTCACAAGACCTGCCCTCCATAGGCATAGACGCCCGATTAAGTTAGGCTACCGCAGGGGCAAATAGTGAATGCTGACATGGTCCTATCTTGCCCCACTTCGCTGGAGGACTGCTCACGAGAGCGTTTTAGTGGGTTCAAGTCCCACAAATCTCCTTCCGCCACCCCCGTAAAGATACCCATCTTTTAAGTATTTTTTCATGAATCATTAATAGTTTTGTTTAGTCAAGTATAATTATCTTGATTTGATTATACGAATATGTTAGTTTAATAAAATAAAAGGTCAAAGTCAAAGTCAAAACAATTTATTCAATTTAGGCGTCTGCGACGCTCTAATGCAATTTTAATATTGAAATATTGTAATTTTACTGCCACGTTCAGCAAACAAAATTGTATAGAGCCACTGCGAGAAGAACGGGCAAGAAACTCGGGGCCATTCTTTTAAACATCTTTAACAATGTATTACTTACTTTCTAAATACATTTTATTTGCACTTTTACTGGTTCATCAACTATTAATTAACATTATTATAATTATAATTCAATATAATTTATAACAACTGTCAAAACCCTTTTAACAAACCATTTTAAGAACCATTACATATAAACAAGGTTAGTCCAGTAATATCATAAAAGAGAATAATAAATTACTTAACTTTCACACAATCTTGATCGGGCAGCACTTCGTCGTTAAAGACTACTTTGAAAATGTATTTAGACACCACTGTGAGATCTGAGTTGTTCACTCTGAGCTTGCTTAAAGACGACTGACTTGCTGGGCAGAGCCCTTTTCAAATAACAACTTCGACAGTCAATATCAATACTTTTAAATAATTACAGTTTTGGTTTACTATTAAATTATTTGATTAGAATGTGCTTATAAATAACCATTTTAATCATAGGTATAAATATATTAATGTTATTATTGATTTTATACAATTATATGTATTGAACAAATATAATATATTTAATATGACTAACGTCACATCAAGTACTCTTATTTTAAACCTTAAATAAATGTACAATGGTTCAACATGATACAAATACTTATAAGTAGTTCCTTGCAAGTCCTATTTTATTCAACATCTTAAAATTAAAACAAAGGACATTACCTAAAACGTAAATCTAACAACACAATATTTACCTATGCTATCAAGTACTTATATATTATCATAACACCCCGTCTATTTATTATCGTATTGCCTCTTCGACCAGTTTGCTTGAAAGAGAACACTATTACTGATGAGGTCGACCATTGGGGCCCATTTTTGTAAGCATTTTTACTTATATGCTATATTTGTATAAGAGTGGGGTAACAATAAAGAATAATCTTTAATTCCATGTAAACCGTATTTTATAGTTTCATTCAACTTCTAAAATGGATCCCAGTTTTCACTATCCCTACCTCAGACCGAATAAAAAGTCAAGACAGAATGTTGTGTAAAGAGCCGTGAGGCCGGCAAAACTATGCCTCGCCGTGTACAAACACCATTACACACACACATATGTACAACTAAACTACGCCTTGACTCGTCAGTCGAACTATTGCGGCGTGGTGGCATTGGTGTTGCCGTTATTAAGCCTATAAGGTTTACCCTTTTATTGGGTGATAATACACAACGTATTGCTATTACTTTTTTTTATTAGTTGAACAATGTGTTTTAACCGACTTTAAAAAAGAGAAGGTTCTCAATTCGACTGTATTTTTTTTAAATACAGATATTGCGTCGTAGGCATCTACGACATTATCAAAATCGGTTCAGTGGTCTGATTGCAAATTTAAAAGATGGATGTCATTCATTCAGTCCATTTTCAACCGACTTCAAAACGGACCAGGTTTTAATTCAGTTGTATTTTTTTTAATTTAATTTATTTGATTAAATCTTTGTTACTTCATAACTCCGTCATTTTAATTTTTTTTTGGAAAGCTGATACCTTTAATTATGACTCATATTCATTTCATTCGTATTGGATTTTCGGTTTCGAAGATATTGAAGTATATGATGTTTTTTTTCGTTATAAAAAAAACATATTTGAATTGTTTTTTTTTTGTTTTTAACGTTGATATATATAGAGTTGAATTATAACCATATTATTATTGATATTACAAAGGCAAATTTAAGTTCCCTCTTAACTGTTCACGCTTTACTGGTCACTTACCAGTGTTACTGTTTAATTAATTTTACATTTTCCGAATTGAGTCCAAAAGTAAGAAGGAACTATCATGGCAATATTTTAAAATCGGCGACTTATATTTATTTATACCTATTTCAACCGCCAAGCAGTAATGTTCACATTCCTATGTTCCGGTAAAATTACAGGCACATGAGACTTAACATCTTTATGTCTCAAGGTGATTGGCGAAGTGCAGTTTGCCACTTGTGACGAACTGTATCGGCATAGGTTACAGCTTAACACCAGGTGGGCTTTGTGCGTATTTCCCCGATTGCATAAAAAACCCGTCACTAATTAGTTACAAGAAATAAATGCATGTAAATTAAATACCCAGTAATGTTATTTCTGAAACACTTTTTCCATTCCCTTCCCCTACTTAACGATGCTACTTTTGGCGACACCTTACATCGAAACCCTATTGTTGTATTAATACTAATTACATTATTAAATTGGTAACGTTATTTTCATAAGGTAATTTGATTATCATGGCAACACCGACACACGCACACATGTAAGGAAAACCGGCCTCACTTCTCTGTTCACAACATTCTGTCTTGACTTTTTATTTGGTCTGAGATCCCTACCTCTGGAGAAATAAAAGCGTCATGATATATATAAATACCTTAACAAAGGTATTTTCGTTATTTTAATAACATAAACCAGGATAAGCGGCATCATAAACAAACCTTGTTAATATCAAGGCAGACAATAGAACCTCTGTATTTGCAACATTGTTGAAAAGATAACAGAGCCTTTTGTCTATAATATTTTTGGGATATTAACGGTTGCTTGTTTGGTTACTGCAAGGGCTGAATTGCTTCACTCAACAGATTTTTAGTAAAATACAGGATTAATTTTGCTGGAGCAGGAAAATTTTGATTTTCATTTCCTAAACACAACGATGTTTCCAAAAGACGTCCATTTTAATTTTTCACGATTAAAGCATTATTGAGATAAAACAATTATAAATCATCACTATCACTACATGGTATAAAACAAAGTCGCTTATCACTGTCTGTCTGTCCCTATGTATGCTTAGATCTTTAAAACTACGCTACGGATTCTGATGCGGGATTTTTTAGTACTTAGAGTAATTTAAGGGATAGGTTTACATGTACAATACAAAGAAGCAGAAGCAGTAATGGCTCAGTGGCATTGGCTATGGACTGCCGCGCAGCAGGTCCATGGTTCGAATCCCGCCGCAGGCTTGAGCTTCACCGCATGGTGGAAGGGCTTTTTGCGAATGCCCGCCTGGCTAGCGAACACCCTCAAGTTGAAAATCTGTCGCCAAGCACCTAACGGTGTGTTCCGGCAGCAGTCCTTGAGAGCCAGTGAAATTACAGGCACATGAGACTTAACAACTATGTCTCAAGGTGACGGGCGCAGTGCAATTCGTTACTTGAACGATGAACTGCATCTGTTATAGGCAGAGGTAACCGCTTAACATCAGGTGGACCTCGAGCTTGTTCCGTCACAATAACATAAAAAAAAAAAAAAAAAAAAAAAAAAAAAACAATACATGCATAATGTAATAGAGAAATACTGATAATTTAAGAGGATTCTGGTGTGATGTCGTATACAAACACATATTTTTGCGCTTACATTGCAAACGCTGGCTGAATCCTACGAGATAGATCAAAATAATGTACTACAGTATTTGTACACCTTAAAAAGGTCTAAGGTCTAAAACTAAGACAACATTATTTATGATAATATTAATTCTAACCAAATATTTGTACGCCGATTAAGGCATGCGTTGTACTAACAAAATGTATTTATACCATCCTGTATGTTTTTGTAATTGTATACATACCATGTCTTAGAAATAAATTATTCTATTCTAATATATAGAGGTCAGGGGTGTACCGAAGTAATAAAAACAACAATACACTCCGTTCGTACCACCAGCTTGGAAATATGAAGTTTGAAATATAAACACTTGGATTTTATTAGGGTAAAGTGAAATGTGAAAATTGAATAGAACAATACCTTGGGAGGCAAGCACTGCGAAACTGCGGAAAATTTCCAAAGAAATACTCGTATTTTACTGTGTTGAGATGTTTTCTTTGTGAAGTTGTGACTCTTTTAGAACTCATGAAGGAAACCGACCCAACGCGAGTTGGTCTCACACTTTAAAGTTCCAAACATCGTTATCTTTTTACTAGTTTTTAACCAACTTCCAAAAAAAAGGAGGTTGTCAATTCGTTCTTATGTTTTTTTAATGTTTGTCACCTACCTCAGAACTCTTGACTGGGTAAACGGATTTTGAATTTGTTTTTGTTTGAAAGCTGATGCTTGTCGTTTGTTACATTTCATCATAATTGGTCAAGCCGTTTTTAGTTCCACTCCAATAAGTGAAAAATAAACAAAAAAGAATGAAAAAAAAAAAATTACCAAAAAATGGAACCGACTTCAACACCCAAAAGTGTGAAATAACTTTTCGAAGTCGGTCCCATGCGCACAATATTGTGATATTAGGTACTTTTCAAGTATCATGGTGCCGACTTCAACAAGTTATTTCCCACTTTTGGGTGTTGAAGTCGGTTCCATTTAATGGTTATTTTTTTGAGTGATTGTGATAGAACAAGCACGGGGCCTAGCGGATGTTAAGACGCTGACAAGTGCTAATAGCTTTACTTAAACAAATATTTAGCAAAACGTATTTAGTTCGTAGCAGTGAGAAAATTATATGTTAATCTTGATCACATTACCTAAGGCCAAGAAAAGTCCGAAACACGTTCACTTAAAATTTTCTCAATAGAAAAAAAATTGCAAAGTTGACTCTAAATTACGCTTGTGGCGTGAATATCTTAATTATTTACGTATGAATGTGCATGAAAATATGTTAATAAAACAGCAAAACCTGATCAAAAAGGACAAAAAAGTTATATATTCATCTAGCTTTCCGGGCGCGGCTCCGCCCGCGCGTATGTCGGTTATCGCTCAAAAACATTAACCTGTTTTTGCGCAGTTGGATAAAAACTATCCTATGTTTTTTCCCGGGTCTCAAACTATTTCCATACCAAATTTCATTCAAATCGGTCCAGTAGTTTTGGCGTGAAAGCGTAACAGACAGACAGACAGAGTTACTGTCGCATTTATAATATTAGTACTGATAGTACTGATTTACGTTACTAGTTTTGTGTTATTAAGTTTACTTTCGAATTTTACCTAAACTGATCGCGATTTCACCATCGCTGCCTCTCTTTCACTCTTATGCAGTCCGAGAGTGACAAGCATTTAAAAGCGGTCATCTCTGCCTATAATAGATGCATTTCATTGAATGTCAAACTGTACTGCGCCCGTCACCAAGACACATACAGTCGTTAAGTCTCCCATGTACCTGTAATTTTATCAATCAACTGCTCAACATAACGTTTATTTATAGTTCAGGTTCAAAAAAAATCGGCCAAGTGCCGGTCAGACTCGCGCACAAAGGATTCCGTACCATTGGCTATACAACATTAGACTTCATATCTTAATCTTTTTTTGTTTTAACGTGCGCGAGTTCGACTCGCACTTAGCCATTTTTTTGTATTTGTTGTCATAGCAGCAATAGAAATACATCATCTGTGAAAATTCCAACTGTCTAGCTATCACCGTGCTTGCACAGCCTGGTGACAGACGGACGGACGGGCAGCGAAGTCTCAGTAATAGGGTCCCGTCTTTACCCTTTGGGTACGGAACCCAAAAAAAAATAGTGGTTCCAGCCAATACTGAAACTACAAATACAGTCAAACCATATTCTACTCTATGTTTTAAGTCATAAAGTTCAAGATGCTATGTTTAAATGGTTTTATATTTTTTACCTTCACAGAACCTGTAAATAGTATTTTTCTTGCGTAAACAAAACGATAAATTTGGACAAGTCGTTAGAAATCGTGTGAATACGACTGTTATACGGAAATTGAAAATGTTTTTCCACTATTTTAATGTATTTGTGTGTCTATTAAACGTAAAGTATACTTTTTTTATTGGCCGGACTGCCCCCCATTAAGGGGGGATTCGCCATTAACCAATCATTGATGCGCTCGTAGCGAAGTTTGCTTAGCCGTTCTGAACCGATCAGCAAAGTTAAGCAACGTCCGCCTTGGTCATGACTTGGATGGGTAACCGCTGGTGACATACTACTGAGCGCTTCCGTGCTTCGTAGGGCACGTTAAGCCGTCAGTCCCGGTTGTTTTCCTAGCATGGCAGTCATTATAGTATGGTGGTGAGGCATTTAGCGAATGCTCGCCTGGCTAGCGACCACCCTCAAGTAGAAAACCTGTCGTCAAACACCTAAAGGTGTGTTCCGGCAGCTGTCCTTGAGATCCAGTAATTCTAGGTTAGCCTGAACAACATCTTCGACCACATCGTCACCTACCATCAAGTGAGATAGTGGTCAAAGGCTAACCTATAAGGCATAACAAAAAACCCCACGCTTGGCAGGCATCTTGGGGATTGCCAATTTACGATTTCGATTACTTTGAAAATGTTGCTGTCCACGTTCCAGTATTTCACCTTTATTAGGGGTGACCAACTAGCCTCGCACCCCACGGGGCTAATAGATACTTAAGTAGCTACCAATTCTAACATTTATATTATTTGAAAGCCTGGCAAAAGCAAGTTGGATTCCCAAATCTAATGTTCCGTATTCCGTATTTACGTAATACGAAATATACCAATGAGTCGTAATTTTTTTTTCATACATATTTGTATTCTTAGGGAGTCAGAATTATTTATTTTATTGTGACGGAACAAGCTCGAGGCCCACTTGATGATAAGCGGTATACCCTGCCTTAAACATTTGCATTTCATCACAAGCAAAGAACCCGCGTCCTCCGATATCGCGTCGGATGCTTAACACCATCTCAGCCACCTGGACATTGGCATTTCTGCCGAAAGTTTGTGCTCCAATTGTATTACTTTAACCGTCATAGGGGACGGTGCGCGGCCATCAACCAGACTATTAGACTTCATCAGATCGAAAGAAGTGTTTTTTTGATGGCCGCGGCCACTCTTAAGGCTCAGAGTAGGCATTAAAATACAAAATATGTATATAATAAAAAAAAAATTTTATTATTATTTTTTAAAACAAAACAAAAATCCTCTCAATATGTTTGTTAGGACTAGCAGAAGTTAACCCTAAGAGGTTGTTAGCATATTACCAATAACCCTGAATTATAAATTTCAACCAGCTCCCTATTTGCAAACTAAGATTTTAAAAAATAAACTGAAGTAATTTCACAATTAAAAAGTTACGCTTATACTGCCAATTGATATAGAAATAAACAGTACTCGTAGCTATTATATAATTATATGGTATTCATGCGTCAGCGTTATCGCAGAGTCCTATCACCACATTCTAGGCTATATTTATCCCATTGTTTATTTTGTTTAAAAAAGGAAACAAATGAAAAAGCTACCTGGATCACTATTATATCACTGACCCCCTGCGTGCCTGAAATGACACGACGCGTTGTAAGTAGTTGGTTCCTTTTCTATTGCATTGAACGCAGAGTTTCTTGTGGGTGATGAAGAGATGATACACTTTGCGCGATGGTTGCCGCTGATGTTGATAAACCGTCGTTTTGGCAATATTTTAAAGAAAGTTTACGGAGTTTTCTACTTGATCGGGTGTCAGTTAGACTTCAAAACTTTTTCTCTGCTGCAGGAGTAGCCCAAGAAAAACGAGCGCGAAATAGTTTGAAAGAAAGTATGGTAGGTTTCATTTAGTAATAAAGATTTTATAGAATATTGCGATTTAAAATTATGGTACATAAATAATACTGACCAGATGTAATAAGTTTTCCTAGTACAATGAAATCTTCTTACGAATTGTGGTTATTCGCAAGAAAATCAGTAACTTCATAGACCACTGTAACACTTTATAACTCCTTTTGATACCGAATACTTAAGTCTTACCTAGCCATTACGACGCAACTTTCTTTAAGAGGTCTCACAAAGAACGTTGAAACCTTTTGCAGGATATGTCTCTAGAAACATGCTCTTTTATATATATATATATATATATATATATATATATATATATATATATATATATATATATATATATATATATATATATATATATATATATATATATATATATATTTTTAATAATAAATTGTAATTCAACGAGGCAATGCTGCCAGCATGCTGGGCACGCTGCCAATTGGTAGTAGGCTGGAGCATTTGGACTGCCTGTAAGTCTGCAATGACTTATAGGTTGTCTAAATGCTTTTATTGTAGTAGCTGTAGTACTGTATATAGTTCGTAGTATTCTGTTAAACAGGCATACCACAGATATCAAAAAAATAAAACATTAATACAGCAATGTTAGGTGTAAAGTGAAAACATACAAGACCGTATAGGCTTTTTGATTTTTGCAATTTCTATTTTTATTGTTCCTAGCTTAAGAATATAATTGATTTTTGGTGTTGTAAATGGCAGCTAAAAATATGAACCTAACGAGCAGCATTCTTTTTACGTTATTAGGTCTTGCATAAGACCCACCTGTTGGGAAGTGGTAACATCTGCCAATAGCAGATACATTTCGTCACAAGTGACGAAATCCTTGTGGACGAGTTCCTATAGGTAAGTACTGCTTCCATACCTATATCTACCGCCAAGCAGTAATGTTTGCATTACTGTGTAACACAGGTATGACGGCAGTAGTTCCTCGTACGAAGTACACAGAGTTTTCTACTGCTCTTGAAATCACGCCATAACTCACATCATTGTGAAAGAGTTTTATTAGCACATGGACAAGAACTGGATTATCATAACCATAGGGACATAACCATTTTTACGCCCAGTTTTCCAGAAAGCTAGCAAGTATAATATCAAGAAAGTATTTTACTAAAAATTTTACAATCACTGCCATTGTTAACGAAAACATATTTTTAATGATTCCCTTGTTGTGACAAAAGACTTGTACAAACCCCACATGACTGAGATAAAAGTAGGAAGATGCGGAGATAAAATAATTTTATTTTAATGAAAAAAAAATTACCGATTATTGTTTGGATTCAAACTTAAAGGGGAAAGAAAAAAATTTAAACGAAGTTACATTCTTGTAACCGATTCAAAACTATGTGTAGACATATCCATACGAATTAATGTATATCCACGTGGGTAGTACTTTAGCATACTTTGGCAAGTCGAAAGTGCTAAGTTGTTGCTTAAACTTTACCTGCCGGTGGCTTAACTAGTAAAATACGATAAAATTATATAACTTTTATAACCGTACTTAGGAATAATTCACTTTGGCGTTAGATTTTATTGCAAGATTGCGTCTTGTTAGGACTAAGCAATGAAGTCATTTTAACGAGAATGTTATTATGTTTAACTTATTTCTTTATCTTTAGTTTTTTCCGTCATAAAAAAGCAGTGAGTAAAATTAGGTTGTGGTCACGGATTAAAATAGAGGCCGAAGATGAAGAAGCAGTGATAGCTCAGTAACATTGGCTATGGACTGCCGGCAAGCAGGACCATGGTTCGAATCCCACCGCGGGCTTGAGCTTCACCTTGGTGGAAGGGCATTTTGCGAATGCCCGCCTAGCTAGCGAGCACCCCCAAGTAGAAAATCTGCGGTCAAGCACCTAACGCTGTGTTCCGGCAGCTGTCCTTGAGAGCCAGTAATTCTAGGTTAAGCCTGTTAACACCTTCGACCACATCATCACTTACCATCAGGTGAGATTGTGGTCAAAGGCTTACCTATAAGCAATAAAAAAAATAAAAAAATCTTAACTGTGTTTACAGCAAACCAATGCATACAATAATGTTATTAGTTAAATCTTAAATATTTAAATAATTTAGGGCCTGTTTCAGAATGTTCGAGTAAGTTCGGGTTTTACTACCCAGAACATATTTAATAAATAAAACACTATCTTTGCGTTTCACAGTCATCGCTTTAGCCTATCCATCGGCATCGGTTAAAGCTTGAAACGCGCTGCATGTTAGCTGTCATTTTTATCATTCAGTTCTTTTATGTGTTGCATAGCAACCCGAAACTTTATTAGGACATTCTGAAACAGGCCCTAAGTATAATTTGCATATATATAAATTTGTATTTTTTTTTATGGGATAGGAGGGCAAACGTGCAGGCGGCTCATCTGATAGTAAGTGATCACCGTCGCCCACAAACATCCGCAACACCAGAGGTCTCGAGGATGCGTTGCCGGCCTTTAAGGAGGGAATATGCTCTCTTCTTGAAGGTTCCTAAGTCGTAACTGTTCGGAAATGTGTTTATTTTTGTTATTTTGTATTTGTTATCTAAATCTGACCGTTCTTTTGTAAGCTTGTCGTCTAAATTATGGTTTGTTTGATGCATCTACCCACATTTGTGTAGCTAAATTTATTTTATATACCTAAATGGTCTTACTTGTAGCAAAACTTATTTTTTAATTTTAAAGTAATCTGTGGATAATGTGGTTGGCTGCACATTCATTAATACATGTTATATTCTTTTATTTAAATGATAAAAGAATATTATTACACTTTGTACTTATGCTTAATGTGTAGCTGTTAGTTATCCCTCAATAAATAAAATTAAAAAAAAAAAAACTCTACACAAAGCCAAAGGGTCGAGCCGACCGGAGAGAACTTGATCGTCGACGATTCGAGTCGCTCTGCGTTGAATGCGGTCAAATGGAAGAAGCTGGTACTGGGGAGCTCCCGCCCAGAGGTGAGAGCAGTACTCCATGTGAGTTCGAACCTGAGCCTTATAAAGTTGCAGGCGATGGGCCGACGTGAAGTACCGCCTTGCCTTTCCGAGCACACCAAGTATACAAAAGATATCACTTGTAGGGTCCAATTTAATCAGAGTGCTGAAAAGTTTGGGCAGTAGATGTGAACTGAGATGTTTGCATGCTTGCAGTAAACGTAAAACGGTCATTTCACGCAGCTACCGTTGCCGGTCTGGCACAACACATCGTCGTGAATATCCACTCTGTTGTTGAGCACCTTTAAATGTGTACCAATAAAGCACATCTACCTCTAAGCTCCAAATAATTCACAGCTAACATATCTAATATGATAAGACAGAAAAAGATCCGGAGAGTATCCGTAAGTACTCACAGTACTCCTCTATCAGTGTATACAAGTGGACGCGTACTTTAGCTCCCCGTCAATTGCAAATTTATCTCCATACTATATTGCCCCCAAAGTGCAGCGTAATTGAAGTGGTAATCGTGTGCACTGTGACACCCGCTCGCGCGCACAAGGTAGGAGTAAGGTATTTGTTTTATCTCTACTGCTGACCCGAACGGATACATCGTTTAGTGTCGGCTTAGTTCGGCGGCGCTGCATAAGAACGGCTACTGGACCGGTCGTGTTCGCTCCACAGTTTCTCAAACTTTATTCTTCTCACATCGAGTTTGGACTTCAGTATGGTTATCTGCGGAAGGTGTAACGATGAAGTCGCAGAGGCTATTCAGTGCTCAGTATGTCAGAAGCACTTCGACTTCCCTTGTTCTGGGATCACTGAAAAGGGATATCGTAAATTAGGAGACCGTCAAGCCACATGGAGATGTGCAGCATGCAAAACTGCGGGCCTGCATCTTGTTCCGCCGGTTTCAGCCCCAGCTTCTCCAGCTGCATCGCCGTCAGTAACTTTGGATACCATAATGCACGAGTTGACCAACATCCGTCTAGAACTTGCTCCTCTTTCAAGCCTAACATCTGAAGTTCAACTACTTCGAAAAGAGCTAACCGACCTTAAAGGGCTCCCTAAAGTGGTCGAAGCTATCGACGAAAGGCTTGCAAAAGTTGAAGTGGCACAGGAAAACGTCATTCAATTACAAAACGTGATCGATAAGCTAGAGGGAGAGCTTCAGGACACAGAACAATGGCTCCGCAGTAACAATGTGGAAATTAAGGGTGTTCCAGTAAAAGACAGAGAGAACCTTTACAACATAGTTGCCAAAATTGGAGACCAGATCTCCTATCCAGTCCCGAAGACTCAAATTAACTTCATTCACCGGGTCCCTACTAATGCAACTGATACCAAGAACATAATTGTGTCATTTATTAATAGGTATGTCAAGGAAGATTTTGTGGCAGCTGCCCGCTCTAGAAGGGACTCTCTGACTCCAAAGGATGTTGGTATTGCCGGTTCGGGACGGATATTTATAAATGATCACCTCACAATTAAGAACAAACTACTATTGTCTCAAGCCAAGACTTTAGCTAAGGAACGCAATTTTCAGTTCGTGTGGGTGAAACACATGAAAATTTTTGTAAGGCGCGACCCTACTTCGAAGACGATCACAATCAAGACAGGACGCGATTTATCAAAAATTTCCTAGTTAATTGTTCCGTTTTTATTTCGGTATTATTATTTACGCAATTTATATACATGTTTGTTACCTATTTATTATCCTACCTAAATTTTAAAGCATGCATGTTCATCTTAAAAAGTTTGAGAAACCTAATCAGTACTCGACTTCTTATCGCAGTCCTTTGTTCGTTGTACTTTGTTTACGCACGGATTCCATTAATTCTTACTTACGCTAATTTGAGTTGTATATCTACCTATCCTGTTACCAAACATGTCTTTATATTTGTTTTGTGTATGTTGACGCCTCATTGTGAATGCGCGATAAGATTTGGTGGTTCTCTCGTCAAGTCACTCAGTTTGGTGTTGGTTTTTGAAATTGTTTTTAAATATGATCTCGCGTCGGTTACTTGTTGTAGTGTTGCATTTGCCGTACTGTATAAAATAGAATGGCATTTGTGTTCCTTACTTACCGAACTGTATTACAAAGTCATTGTTTGTTTGTATGTGTCGCCTGTGTCCCTGTTTTTTATATATTGTATTACCCCACGACATGAACTTTGGTTTGCCAGTGCTTAAAATCGTTATGGTTCCATCGCGCAAATATTTAGTATCAATATGCCAATTTGACTTGATAATTATAAGACATTTGTTACCACTTTACCTATATTATAATAAACTATATCCTAATAGGCTTATTACTCCATGATGGCTACTCTTAATATTTATTATCAAAATGTACGTGGACTACGGACAAAAACTAATGTTTTCTATAGGAACATAGCAAAAAATAACATATATAACATCATAGTTCTGACAGAGACTTGGCTGACTAGTGGAATCCTGGATAGTGAACTTTTTGATGACAGATACATAGTTTGGCGACGTGACCGAAATTTTGGACGAGGCGGCGGAATTTTGGTGGCAACCCACAGAGAACTGCTTACGTCTGATAATGTCAGTTGGCGATCCACTGCTGAAGACATTTGGATATCGCTTCAACTAAAATCACACTGCGGCAAACATATCCACCATCTCCACATAGGTGCGCTGTACTTGTGTGGTGAGCAAGACGGTCACAGTTTTGCCAACCAGTTAGATGCCTTTTTGGATAAATTAACGGATATAGTTAACGACCACCCATCTGACAGTTTTATTATCTTAGGCGATTTCAATATGAGCTCTATATGCTGGACCATAACAGATGATGGAATCCGACCGTCTTCGGCGCCCCTTATTAGTCCATATTCCAATTTTATTGATTCTATTAATATGTGTGGTCTTCAGCAATTTAATTTAGTTAAAAACAAAGATGAAAGGATACTGGATTTGGTTCTTTCTAACATGCTCGTGTCAGTTTCACCATGTACGGAACCACTATCCAAAGTTGACGGATACCATCCACCATTATCAATTCGCGCTGATGTTCCACAATCTCAATCGCTTAAAACTAAAAAGCGCTTAATTTATCAATATAATAAAGCAGATTTTGACCTCATTTGTTCTGATATTAGTAAACAACAGTGGGGTGACATATTAGCAAAAGGTAGTGTTGATGATGCTGTAGGCATGTTTTATTCCGTTATTTTTAAAATTAGAGACATGTACATCCCACAACGTTACAACAAAGCCAACAAATGTCCACCCTGGTACTCTTCAGCTCTCACTAAGATACTAAAAGAAAAATATAAGTACCACAGTAAATGGAAAGTTTATGGCAATATGGCCGATCTTCTGTCTTATCAATTACTACGCGATAGAGCTGACAGTATTGAGCAAATCTGCTATAAGGCGTACATTGAACGTGTTGAATCATCCATAAGTTCCACGCCCAAATTGTTCTGGTCTTTTATCAAAAGTAAACGGAACAACAATAATTTCCCATCACAAATGTCCTACAATGGTAAAGTTAGTAATAATGGTGAAGAAATATGTGATTTTTTCTCAAACTATTTTTTTCTACCTTTCTGGCTACTACGTCGTCTCCTAGCAGCTACATTCAGCCTAATATTAATACCAACTGCTATATCCATAACATTGAAGTTGATCCGTATGTTCTTCGTAAACACCTTAAAACACTAGATTTAAGCAAATCAGCCGGGCCGGATTCACTGCCAGCTATCTTCTTAGTGAAGTGTGCCGATGCGCTATTAGAACCAGTGACTTTACTATTTAAACGGTCCCTGGCTGAAGGCGTCGTGCCCGCTCTATGGAAATCTGCCTTTATCTCTCCAATCCATAAAAAAGGTGCCAAAGACAAGGTAGATCACTATGGGCCGATTTCCAAACTTTGTCTTTTAGCCAAGATACTGGAGCGGATTGTGTATAAACAACTTTACGACAACCTGATATCTAGTCTCAGTCCTCAACAGCATGGGTTTTTAAAGGGTAGGTCGACCGTTTCTAACCTTGTGTTATTCACGGATTTTATCTCTGAGCATATGGATAATGGTACCCAAGTAGACGCTATATATACCGACTATAGTAAGGCATTCGATCGATTAGATCACGATATCCTATTAAAGAAGCTGTCTGCCTTGGGAATCAGTGGCGACCTACTCAGGTGGTTTTCGTCTTATGTGGTAAACAGAGCTCAAGCGGTAGTACTCAATGGTTTCATCTCATCTTGGATGATGATTCCATCCGGCGTCCCCCAAGGATCGCTTTTAGGACCTTTGATTTTTGTAGCATTTGTTAATGACATCGGCGCATGTTTCAGACATTCTGAATACCTACTCTTTGCTGACGACATGAAAGTTTATAGGCCAATTAAAACTCTAGCCGATGCTTGTCTGTTACAAGAAGACCTATTGCGAGTAGTAGAGTACTGTCAGATCAATAATCTTACCCTCAATATATCGAAATGCTTAGTAATCAGTTTCACTCGGAAATTAGGCGCTATCATGCACGATTATTCTGTAAATAACCAACTCTTATCACGTACAGATGTTATTAGAGATTTGGGTGTTTTTGTTGATAGCAAGCTCTCCTACGAATATCACATTGACCATATTGCGAAAAAAGGATTTGCAGCACTGGGATTTGTAATCCGTAATTCAAAATCCCTACATAAAATGAAAACCTTAAAAATATTATACTGTGCTTATGTCCGTAGCCATCTGGAGTACGCTAGCCAAGTATGGAACCCTAATTACGCAGTTCACTCTGATAGATTGGAACGTCTACAGAGAAAGTTTACAAGGTATCTTGGTTTTAAATTCAAAACACCTAATTTAACCTATAACGAAAGGTGTTCACGCTTTCATTTGCTACCGCTAAAATGTCGTAGACATATCTCTGACCTGCGTTATCTAACTAAACTGGCTCAGTCAAAGGTTGATTGCCTTGAATTAGTCTCTAAGCTATCATTATAAGTTCCGTCCAGACTCCAGAACCGACAAACCAGAGATTTGCTTCACAATCCATTCGCACGCACCAACTATCGAGCTAACTCCTTTTTATTACGTTCCGCAACTGCACTTAATAATACTCTTGAAGTACACCCTTCTATTGACCTTTTCACAAGCAGTGTGGCGTCAACAAACACACTGTTATCTGCGACCTGCACCTGCCCTGGGCATTAGATTAATTGTTAGCTGATAAGTGTAGATGTGTATAATTTACCTGCTATTTATTTATTGTATACTCATCTTATATCATTGTCATTTGCGGAGGCTTTTAAGTGGCTTCTCTTTATGTATTTACATGTTATTTTGTAACTTTAGCTGTAAGCCCCCCGAAAAAAATAAAATAAAATAAAAATAAAATAAAGTATATCTTTGCATAGAAGTGATTTTATATTGATGACTGTTTGGGCCTGATTATGGTTGTTGTCTTTACTACCATCTAACGGCTGATTTGGGAACTAAGACGATAGCGATGCGCCCTATGCGCTCCCGTGAAACCTAAGCTTTAATTGTCACATTTGTCACCTCAAGCAAATAGAACCATAGTTATCCGCAAGAGGCGTCATTGTATTAAGCCGCTGCGCTCACGTCATTTTGTCCTAACTACGATCAATTTATTATATTAATTCAAGAACAAAAGTAATTTAACTTACAATTTATATACAATAAATATTTATTATGTAATGCTATTATTTGGCACTGTATATATTCATCAGCCTATGCCAGATGGCACCTAAGTCCATAACAGTAGTAATATTTTAATATTGTTAAGTTTGCAATAACGCCTGCTAGGCGAATTACATTACAAAATTACAAATATACGAGAGAAAAAATTATAGTCATGTGCGGGATTCGAACCCGCGTCCATCCACCCCTTTAGCCGGGGTATGCTCTAACCAATTGAGCTAACATGACACAATGACGCATAACTGTAATTCTTGCTCTTGTTCTTCATGCAACCATCGTATTGGGATGGAGCGACACCTATAGTTCAACTTGCGTTGTACTACGCAAGTTCGAATCCCGCACATGACTATAATTTTTTCTCTCGTATATTTGTAACAGTAGTAATACTTAAGAAATAAGCCAAATCCCCATATAGAGAGCCTAGCTAGCCTTCTTAGACGCAACCGATAGCCTTAATATGTATACCCGCACAGTTGTTCTGCGTTATTGCACTTTTCATATGTTTTCTAAATATATAAATATTTTGTATGGTTTTGTACGCCAAATAAATTGGCCAAGTACGGACTCACGCACGTAGGGTTCCGTACCATTAGCTATAACATTAGACTTCATATTTTAACCTTGTTTTTTTAACGTGCGCGAGTCCGACTTGCACTTGGCCACTTTTTGTATTTGTTGTTATAGCGGCAACAGAAATACATCATCTGTGAAAATGTCAAATGTCTAGCTATCACCGTTCTTGAGATACAGCCTGGTGACAGACGGACGGACGGATAGCGAAGTCTCAGTAATAGGGTCCCGTTTTTACCCTTTGGATACGGAACCATAAAAAGGACCCTATTAGGTACTGTATCAGCGGCGTTCATCCGCCCATCCGTATGTCTTCTAGAGCTGTATATATGTTTTGAATCGCCATAGGGAGCTTGTTAATGAAACAACTAACAAAAAACAAACAAAGAATTTGTACTAAATTAATAAAAAATACCATTCTCAGCTATAATATCAAAAGGGACATAGCGGTTAAAGGCTAACCTGTCAGTTATAAAATAACTTTCTCTTATTACCTTATAGCACAACTTGTGCCATCTTCGTCAGTTTCCCGCTTACGCCGCCGGCTCCTTATATAAAGGTATGCGCCAGCAGCAAAGAGCGCTGCTGCAGCGCCGCAGCTCAAGATTGTCACCAGAACCACGTCATGGGTCTTCATTGTGACCTGGAAAGAAAGTAATATTGTTATTGTGTATAGTGCCATCTATAATATACAAAATTAACTTATATTTTTTACACGACTGCCCAAAAAAAGGAGAGTTATGTTTTCAGGGTTCATGTATGTATGTTTGTGAGTTTCTTTATTCCATCATAACTTCGTAACGGCTTAACCGATTTTGATGTATGTGATATCATTAGAAGCGTTGAGTTATTCCGGGTAACATACATACGCTAGTGAACGGTTTAAAAAATTAATGATTATTTAATGATCATCTCTTTTCCAGTTTTGGGTTCAATGGTGTTTTAATTGCACATTAAATATAATCTATTATGTACCTACATTGTGGCCATTCAACATTAAAATCATGTAAGTATCTCGTTTGTAACTTTTTAGTTCACTTTTTTGCACGGCAGGCGTGTTTTTTATTTTGTCCATTATTTTCTTTTTTATTGTACGAGTAATTGAACTCAGGCGCTATGTCATTGTCATCGCCACTTTTGAAATGGAGCTCAACAAAAAAGTATAAATATTTTGAACAAGTATGGTAATGTTTTGTATGTGCTGATAGATGTGGATCACCTGTTAGTAATTGAATTAGCGTAATCCCCACGCTTGGCAGGCTTCTTGGGGATCGCAGTTTAATAATAATAATTTTATTTGCCAGAAAAGTATACAAGTGTTACAATAAATATTTTTAAAACTAAGACCATTGTTTACATAAGTTGAAAATAACAACACTAACTTTTGATTTACAGCGGGTCCCAACCTAGGCAAAGCCTGTATCTTGGCGACCCAAATGAGGCTGACAAGGTGCAAACGGTGACACTCACCTCACATGGCCAGCATAGGCCATAAGTTGTCTTATGCTGATCCATTTCATGAGTGATATAATAATATAATTTCAGTTTAAGATATTAGTTCCTCAGAAGACGCTGCTGCCCACCTTCCTGTATTTTACCTTTAACCGCCATTTTATCCCGGCACCCCCCGGGCAAAGTAATACAAAGTTTTATTATTAAAATAAGTATTTAATATTTGTAACAAATCTTGGCTCAAAGTATGAAACATTGAATAGAAAACTCCTATAATACGATACATTTACAGCCAGTTCATAAATCTTATTTATTACCCGGAATAAATACCCTTATTACCTCAGCCTTGCGATGGTCGAATGAATTGGTGTTCCGTACGGGATGTGGTAAAACGGTGCCATTTCCGTTACGGATCCCCAACTTGGAGGGACCATTCGTTTTGGTGGGTTGCTTTTATGGGTTATTTTGTTGTAAGGTAAATAGGACAAGAGTTCCAAGAACCAAAATGTACGGTAATCGGAACATATTGTATGAAGGAGCACAGTTCTATAACGAGTTATCTAAAGATCTCAAAGACTGTCAAATTAATTTATTTAAAAAGAAACTAAAAATATATATATTTGATAACATATTGTAAGATCACTGGACTAACATATCATATAGAAACTTAGCTAATTAGATTAATTAGTTTTTAAGTTAAATAATTAACTGTATTACATTGTAAGTGAACTTTGTTCTTTATGAGAAAAATAAAAAATCGTTAAACACGTAAATACGATATCTGAATTCTCAGGTTTTCACCACAGCCAGTGGACTTCCCGGCTTAGGAATACAAGTGTTTTTTTTTTATTGCTGATAGGTAAGCCTTTGACCACAATCTCACCTGATGGTAAGTGACGATGTGGTCGAAGGTGTTATCAGGCTTAACCTAGAATTACTGGCTCTCAAGGACAGCTGCCGGAGCACACCGTTAGGTGCTTGGCGACAGATTTTCCACTTGAGGGTGGTCGCTAGCCAGGCGGGTATTCGCAAAAATGCCCTTCCACCATGCGGTGAAGCTCAAGCCCGCGGCGGGATTCGAACCATGGACCTGCTGCGCGGCAGTCCATAGCCAAAGCCACTGAGCTATGTCACTGCTTCAAAATTATGTATTATATTTAATATTCCATATTTTCTTATCGAAGATCGTAAGAGGTTACTAATACGGTTAAACATTATGCCATCACTGTCACTTTCCGTGGTGTGCCGGGTTAGAATGACACCTCCCCATTTATTCTCGTGGGTGTCCTAAGAGGCGACTAAGGGGAAAGTGTGAATGAGCAGCATGCCACTACTCACGTGGATGTGAGTAGGGTGTTGTGTTAGTTGAGAATCTTTGACAAAGATATGAAGTTACGACAATTTATTGTAATTTTCATCTCATTATATTTTTTTTTTCAATTATATTTTACTAGCTTGCCGGGCGCGGCTCCGCCCGCGCGTTGTCGGTTATGGCGCAAAAACATTAACCTCTTTTTGCACAGTTGGATGAAAACTATCCTATGTTTTTCCCGGGTCTCAAACTATTGCCCTACCAAATTTCATTCAAATCAGTCCAGTAGTTTTGGCGTGAAAGCGTAACAGACAGACAGACAGACAGAGTTATATTTGGATTTATAATATTAGTACTGATATATTTGACACCACATTTGATGACCTACAACCACAAGAAAATAAATAATCTATCATTTATCATTCATTTAGTTATTTTTTTATTCAGTTCGTGATCGTTAACGGGAGTACGACCCAAAAACCGTTAAAAAATTTCATAGCGAAGCAGTCATAATACCTATTAAAGGAGCACCTATTAAAAATATTTCAAAAATATATTTATCCACTCCTCACGAAAGGTTTTTTTAACAAGGTTGGTTACATAAAAATACACGGGACAAGAGTGCTAAAAAAAAATTTTAACAATAAATGAAACCGACTTCAACACCCAAAAGTGTGAAATAACTTGTTGAAGTTGGTACCATGATGGTTCAAAAGTACCTATTATCACAATATTGTAGGCATGGTACCGACTTCGACAAGTTATTTCACACTTTTGGGTGTTGAAGTCGGTTTCATTTTTTGTTAAAATTTTTTTTTCAATCTTTTTAGTGTAACTCAAAAACGGCTTGACCGATTTTTGATGAAATTTAAAATGGGACCAAACGACAAGCATCAGCTTTCAAACAAAAAAAGAATTTTCAAAATCGGTTCACCCAGTCAAGAGAACTGAGGTATTTAACATAAAAAAAAAAAAAAAAAATACAGACGAACTGAGAACCTCCTCCTTTTTTGGAAGTCGGTTAATTAAACTTAACTTTGTGAGGGGCTGGTGCCTGAAGTAGGTTTCTAAGAACCTGTATCACAGGTCACCAGGACACCTCCTGCGGATAGAAATAATCTAATATTATAAATGCGAAAGTAACTCTGTCTGTCTGTCAATCTGTTACGCTTTCGCGCCAAAACTACTTGACAGATTTGAATGAAATTCGGTATGGAAATAGTTTGAGACCCGGAAAAAAACAAAGGATAGTTTTGATCCAACTGCACAAAAAGAGGTTAATGTTTTTGCGCGATAACCGACATACGCGCGGGCGGAACCGCACCCGGAAAGCTAGTACAATATAAAATACAGTTTAACGCTACTACGAACTACTTGTAGGTAAGAAGTTATTACAATATATATTAAAATACAAGTGTTACCTAATTAACGCAGTAGTAGGATACTGAATGCTGATGTTAAGGATGGATACAAAAACAAGTTAATTTAAGAATTACCTTAATAAAAATAAAATAATAATAATTTATTTATATGGCATAAAAATGTTACAGAGTATATCAGTTATTGAATCCATTGACTCCCGAACTAGTTCATAAAAACTGTGTTTCGAGTCTCAATGGCTTCTCCCATCTAGATTCATTTGTTTAATTATTATGCATATCTTACATGAATTAAAATTAAAGTTTATAAAACAAGAAAAGAAAAACATCGGTGAAGCGCGAGCGCGCTCGTTTTTGTATGTCTGTGAGTAAGTGTATGTGTGTTTGTGTGTGTGTGAGTGTAGTGTTAGCACTTAATCAATAATGTAATAATGTGATATTTTCCAGTAACTCATATCATACGTGAAAACTATTATCATATCTTCTAAATATATGAATATTAAATGGAATTTCAAATTTCGAACAGGTTATTTAACAGTGTATAGTTGAAGACGGTAGGATACATGTTTATATGCGAGTACAATAGTGACATATCATTCTTCATACTGTATTCAGAGTATTTTTTTCACTTTTTAACCGACTTCCAAAAAAGGAGGAAGTTCTCAATTCGTCTGTATATATATATTTTTTTATGTTTGTTACCTCAGCTCTCTGGACTGGGTGAACCGATTTTGAAAATTCTTTTTTTCTGTGAAAGCTGATGCTTGTCGTTTGGTCCCATTTTAAATTTCATCAAAATTGGTCAAGCCATTTTGAGTTACACTAAAAAGATTGAAAAAAAAATTTTTAACAAAAAATGGAACCGACTTCCACACCCAAAAGTGTGAAATAACTTGTCGAAGTCGGTACAATGCGCACAATATTATGATAATAGGTACTTTTGAACCATCATGGTAACGACTTCAACAAGTTATTTCACACTTTTGGGTGGGGAAGTCGGTTCCATTTTTTGTTAAAATTTTTCTGTTACGTTATTTTTGCCTGTATGGAGTGTTCTGTGATTTCATGCTGAATATGCATCAGGCTCGCTGCATTACTGTATATTATCTTTATCATATACTAGCGGCCCACACGCGGTATTTTATAAAAATAAAAAATAACAATGTTTTTGGAAATATTCTATCGCCTATGTTTCTCAGGGATAATGTAGGATTCTAATGTAACAGCCGGATCGTCCACTGCTGAACACAGCCTCCCCTATTAAGGGGATATTTGCCATAAACCTCACGCTTGGCAGGCGTCTTGGGGATCGCAGTATAAGTTGGCAGTTCTTTAGAAGGCGCTGCTGCCCACCTTCCAGTAGTTTTTCCTTAGTCGCCTCTTACGATACCCACGGGATGATATGGGGAGGTGCAATTCTAACCCGGCACTCCACGGGGAGGATTCTAATGGCGAAAGAAATCTTTCTTCTTTATAATGTTGTACATCTACTGTGGTAGTACTAACATAATAAGGTAGCGAGTCTGAAGAGCGAGCTTCTTCCAAGACCAGTCTGAGCTGTCAGGCTGCGCATCCAAAGGCCGAGCCCTATTCGCAACTAGAGAGGCCGGAGGCCGAGCTCCAACTTGGGAGTATATTTTGCATCGCTGTTCTCCAAGCCTGTGATAACTGAAGCATTTGTAAATGGGCTTCTCTGTTTCCCGATATAAATATTTATTTTTATACGTCTTCTAAACCAGGAGGAGGTAGCTCAAATCGTCTGTTTTTTTTTGAATTTTTTTTTATTTGAAAGCTGATACTTGTTTTTGGTCCCATTTCAAATTACATCAAAATCGGTCAAGCCGTTTTTGAGTTACGCTCCAATAACTAAAATATATTCACCTATGTTGATGATATAGTCGTTGACAATAAATGAGAATCGATCCCGTAAGTAGCAAGGGTCACTAAAAAGAGTAAAAAAATTTTACAAAAAAATGGAACCGACTTCAACACCCAAACGTGTGAAATAACTTGCCAAAGTCGGTAGCATGTGCACAATTTTGTGATAATAGGTACTTTTGAACTATCATGGTACCGACTTCAACAAGTTATTTCACACTTCTGGGTGTAGAAGTCGGTTCTATTTTTAGTAAAAAAAAATATGATATGAAGTGACGTAATAGACTATTCGCCTGCCTAATGATAGACCAGTTAAATACAGTTTGAGTGTGACGGTTCTGCTTGACACTGCACTGCGCTATTCACTATGAGGCATTATTTCTAATACTTATTCCATTCGTTCAGTTACTTCACTTTCTCTAGTGCACTTTACGCCTAAATAAATAAGCGTTTGTTTCCGAAACGCAATAACATCAAATTCCACGCGTGAAAAGCTGCAGGCGGAAGTAAATTATATTTTACTAGCTTTCCGGGCGCAGCTCCGCCCGCGCGTATGTCGGTTATCGCGCAAAACATTAACCTCATTTTGCGCAGTTGGATAAAAACTATCCTAAGTTTTTTCCCGGGTCTCAAACTATTTCCATACCAAATTTCATTCAAATCGGTCCAGTAGTTTTAGCGTGAAAGCGTAACAGACAGAAAGACAGAGTTACTTTCGCATTTATAATATTAGTACTGATACAAATAGCACAGCAAATTAGAGTTAACTGACTGTTTAATATTTTTAGCACTTAATCAACAATTTAACATTTAACGAAAGTTGAAAATTTGGCATCACTCCAGACTATATCTGTACTGCAGTAGATAGGTACTCGTATGTAGCTAAAGCATATTATATAGCCTGTGTATATTCATTGTACGTCGTGGTACTGCCGTTACGATTGATAAAATAGATGTTAAGGAAATGTCTGCTTTATTTTTAAGGTCTTAGAATATAGATTGCCTTGTGCTTGTTTTCATTTTAACTGAATTACATTTCTGAGGGGGGTACTAATGGTTTCACTGCACTGCGTCGTAGTGTTTGGTTTTATGTAAAGACTCACGTCAATTACTCGTGTAAGCCGATTGTCAGTGAAAAATGTTGTAGCATAATTTTCCATTCCTTTTTTTTGCATGTAAATGGTGATAGAAAAATACTATTTTCTAAAAATAACTGAAAAGTGCGCGAGCGTCAATTGTCGAAGTTATTTGCAACGACTGATGTACCAATCGTAGCCTGATAAACGCGCAGGCGTTGATTTTATTTAACGAAGTGATATATTATATTTCTAAGTACTGACGTTTCACACTGACAACTGTTTGTTTACATTGTTATCTACCTATTTTTTTTTATTTTATCCTTTGTATATTTTCAGGTGACGAGCGAAGGCACATAGTCTACAGTTTGTATTTAAATAAATCGTAGTAAATAAAGAAAATTATGTAAATTTTCATGAAGCATTGATCCACAAGACCAGGCGTAGGGAGCATGGCAAACCTCTCTGAGGCCTTTGTTCAATGGCGGATGTTATAGCTGTTGATGTGATATGGGAGGAGACATTCTAGCCAGGTGCTCCACTGGCATACGCTTTAGTTAATAATAATAATAATAAATATAAGCTTTTATTTTCTTACACTCTACTTAAATCACATTATCCTAACTTTTTTTAATTCTATAATACATTTTCTAATAATTAATACCTTCGTCTATTCTATATATTTTTAAATGTAAGTACCGCTTTGAGCGGTGAAAGCCTCCTCCATCTGCTTCCAGCTCTCCCTATCTCTCGCTGCCCGGCACCAAGTAACACCTGCTATTGGCGATGTCATCGCACCACCTTTTGCACGGTCTTCCTGGCCGTCTCTTTTTATCCATGGGGTACCAGTTAGTTATTGTTTTCGACCACCTTTCGTCTGTTACTCGTTGTACGCTTAAGTTACCATCATAATAATATTTAGCCATTTTGTTGGCCAGATTTTTGTAAAAAAATATTCTTCTGAAATTTTTCAATATAATAATTTCCTATAAGTAACGCTACATTATTCAAAGATAAAATAAATAATTTCAAACAGAATTAGCAAATGAAATAATGAAAATATTCGATTCAAGAACATACATGCGGAGTTTGACAGAATGTAATATTTGGTTTGGTACCTATTTAAAAATTAATATATTTGAATGAAAAATGTGAATGTGACATGCTCTTATGATATTTATTATATAATAGTAATATTTGTAATCATACAACAAAAAAAATATTTTTTGTTGACATAATTGCAACTATGATAATATAATATTTATTTCATATTAATAACGAGTAATTATAACATTTTATTTACTGATTCATTTGTTGATTATTTTGTAATTTAGTAAAATTATGACATGATGATAGTGAAAACTAATTGATTGTATAATAACTTTTTTATAATAATGTTATTACTTTATTTTGATCTGATATAATATATATAATTTGTAAATAATAATTGATTGTATAATTAAGTTTGTTCGTGTAATTGGTGATATTACAGTATTAGTTTAAATAAATAAATAAAATTAATATAAATAACGAACCTAGGTTTGATTTTAAAAATACACTGTATTCTACAGTAACAAATGGTAGCACCTCGTAATAATATCCCGAATACGGGCAACGAATGGTTCGGATGTTATCGTGCATTCACGTGGATGCACAGCGCACTAAACTGAATATTAATATAACTTACACTTGTCGCAAACGAGAACCGACTTCAGCTATATACAACCTTATCGATGCTTTTGGTAAATTTCCATGAGAAAATTGTCTTTTAAAATATGATTTTACAGGTTATTTTGCGACGCGCTTTACGTTATAACAATGTTACTTACAAATTATTGGAGTACAAAATGTTTTGCCCCGGGTGGGAATTGAACCCGCGTCCTTCAGATTTCGCGCCGGATGCTTTAACCGCTCAGCTACCGGGGGGTCGGCTGTGTCGCCAAAATTTCGTGCTCCAATCGTATTTCTTAAACCGTCATCGTCATAGGGGAAGTGATGATACAATCGAAGATGTTGTTCAACCTAATCTAGAATTACTGGCTCTCAAGGTCATCTGATGGAACACACCAAGATGGTTAGTGAAAGACTAGTTCTACTTGTAACGTCGCCAGGTTTGCATTCGCAAAATGACCTACCACCACCATGTTATAACGACTGCCATCCTATAAGATATATATAAGATAACCGGGACCAACGGCTTAACGTGCCCTCCGAAGCACGTGCAAGCTCAGTAGCAATGCCACTAGGTTTCATCCGTCATACACATTAACACTAATTTACTATAAATCACATGGAATTTTCCATGCTGGAGTGAGGTTGCGCTCGGCAGCAAAGCTATTTTGCGTCTCGTAACTTTGAAACCTTCGATACGCTCAGGATTTTATATTAAAACCAACCGCATTGCTCAGGATTGAATCCTAGAATCCTTAGAAATAACAAGCGTTGATGGCACAGTGGCAATGCCTATGGACTGGCACGCAGCAGGTCCATGGTTTGAATCCCGCTGCGGCCTTGAGCTTCACCGCATGGTTTCCACCATGCGGTGATTAGAAAGTAGAAAATCTGTCGCCAAGCACCTAACGGTGTGTTGCGGCAACCTTCCTTGAGAGCCAGTAATTCTAGGTTAGCCTGAACAACATCTTCGACCACAACATCACTTACCATCAGATGAGATAGTGGTCAAAGGCTAACCTATCAGGCATAATTTTTTTTTAAAAAAACGGCATTTTGTGAATGCGTGGCTACCTAGTAACTTCAAGTATAAAATCTATCTCCAAGCACCTAACAGTGTGTTCCGGCAGCAGTTATTGAGAGCCAATAAAATTACTGGCCCATAAGACTTCAGGGTGACGAGCGCAGAATAGAATAGAATTATTTATTGGCCTTATTATATCAACAGCTACAGCAAGCAAGTCAATTTACAATATCAATTTGAAAATGGTAAGTCAGTTTAATAATTAAGCAACGTATGGTTCACAATATTGATATAAAATAAAATATAAATACAATTCCAAAATAACTTAATAGGATTATTAATAACAATGTTTTAAATTATCATAGAATAGCAGATGTCATATTATAAAAAATAATTAAATTTTATACAATACAAACCAATTATTATTTTATACAATACATTATAGTTATTTAAATTCTGATTGACTTACATAAAATTTCCGTTATTAGGTATTATTAAGCCCATGTATTTAGGGCCCGTTTCAGAATGTCCTAATAAAGTTTCGGATTGCTATGCAACACATAAAATAACTTCATCATAAAAATTACAGCGAATATGCAGCGCGTTTCACGCTTTAACCGATGGATAGGCTAAATCGGTGACTGTGAAACGCAAAGATAATGTTTTATCTATTAAATACTAGCTTTCCGGGCGCGGCTCCGCCCGCGCGTATGTCGGTTATCGCGCAAAAACATTAACCTCTTTTTGCGAAGTTGGATAAAAACTATCCTATGTTTTTTCCCAGGTCGCAAACTATTTTCACAACAAATTTCATTCAAATCGGTCCAGTAGTTTTGGCGTGAAAGCGTAACAGACAGACAGACAGATAGACAGACAGACAGAGTTACTTTCGCATTTGTAATATTAGTAAGTAAGTAAGTATAGTAAGTACTGAGTACTGATGATCTCGGTAGTAAAACCGGAACTTACTCGAACATTCTGAAACAGGCCCTTAGAGTTATTAATTAATTCTAGGTTAGCCTGAACAACATCTTCGACCACATCATCACTTACCAACAGGTGAGATATTGGTCCAAGGCTAACCTATCAGGCATAAAAAAAGTGTTCAAACACGCTGAAATTTTGTATGCATATTGCTGAGCCTAATATGTATGCTTCTGGTTTGCCAGTTTTTCGATTTATTATTTATTTTATCCCTTAATGTCAAAATAACAGTTCCCATACAAACCGATTTATCGAATCAGTACTTCAGTACTAATAAATGCGAAAGTAACTCTGTCTTTCTGTCTGTTACGCTTTCATGCCAAAACTACTGGACCGATTTGAATGAAATTTGGTATGGAAATAGTTTGAGACCCGAGAAAAAACATAGGATAGTTTTTATCCAACTGCGCAAAAAGAGATTAATTTTTTGCGCGATAACCGACGTACGCGCGGGTGGAGCCGCGCTTGGAAAGCTAGTTATTTATGAAATACTTAGTTTTATACAAATCTGGAACAGAAGCGAAGACATACAGGCAAAGCTTTTTTTTTTTTTATCCTTGATAGGTTAGCCTTTGACCACTATCACACCTGAAGGTAAGTGATGATGTGGTCGAAGATGTTGTTCAGGCTTACCTAGAATTACTGGCTCTCAAGGACAGCTGCCGGAACACACCGTTAGGTGCTTGGCGACAGATTTTCAACTTGAGGGTGGTAGCTAGCCAGGCGGGCATTCGCAAATTGTCCACGCTGTAACGACTGCCATCCTAAGACAACAACCGGGACCGACAGCTTAACGTGCCCTCCGAAGCACGGAAGCGCTCAGTAGTAATGTCACCAGCGGTCACCCATCCAACTCATGACCGAGGCGGACGTTGCTTAGCTTTGCTGATCGGTTCAGAATGGCTAAGCAAACTTCGCTACGAGCGCTTCAGCTTCCGTTTGTATGGAAAGCACCACGAGCACTCTAGCTTTAAGCGGTAATTTATCTATCTCTGTCTATCAAAGTCAAAGTCACAGTCAAAATCATTAATGCAATTAAGACATCTACAACGCTCTTATGAAGATCAATTAAAAATTTTAATATTGAAATATACTACATTGTACTACCACGTTCAGCAAACAAAATATAGAGCCACTGCGAGAAGAACGGACAAGAAACTCGGGGCCATTCTTTTAAACGTTTTTTAACAATGCGTTACATACTATAAAGTAAAATTATTACAATACTTAATTTACATAACGTAGGTGTTAGGCGCTAGCTTGGCACAGGCGAACCAGTCCAAGCATTTTTGTCGTTTAAGTAGTCACAAACTATCACAGATTCAGTTGAGTAGATTAACTGCACTGCGCTTCACTCTAAAACACAAAGTTGTTAAGTCTCATGTGCCTGTTATTTCACCAGCACCCACGCACTTCAAACCAGATCATAGTAATCCGAACATAACTGCTTGTCAGTAAAAATAGGTATGAGTTCACAAAGAGTTCTACTCTACTAAAACTCAGTGTTTTGTGCTATCCATACTAATATTATTAATGCGAAACTCCGTCTCTTTTTTTGTGCCTGATAGGTTAGCCTTTGACCACTATCTCACCTGTTGGTATGTGATGATGTGGTCGAAGATATTGTTCAGACCTAGAATTACTGGCTCTCAATGACGGCTGCCGGAACACACCGTTAGGTGTTTGGCGACAGATTTTCTAATTGAGGGTGGTCGCTAGCCAGGCTGGCATTCGCAAAATGCCCTACCACCATGCAAATCTGTCTGTCTCGATAAAACTGCTGGACCGATTTGAATGAAATTTGGTACGGGAATAGTTTGAGACCCGGGAAAGGACATAGGATAGTCTTTATCCAACTGCACGAAAAGAGGTTAATGATTTTGCGTGACAAAGGACACGCGCGGGCGGGGCCACGACCGGACAGCTAGTAAGTTTATATATTCTGGCAGCACACATATCTACCCTCGCACACATACACATACGAAGTTAATCAACTTTTTTCTCCATTCGCGTGCATCGTACGTTGAACTAGGTTAAAATTTGCATTTGCCAATAATAAAAAAAAATGTCGGCATAAATAAATCTATTTAAATGTACGTCACACGCAAGCTTTCTTTTTCATTTACTGTGTATGAGTTTTAATTTATGTGTGTACGGAACTTGGATCGACATGATCACCTTCGTGCCCTTGTCTCGCTTGATCTGAGGTCGGTTAAATTATGTTCACAACACAAGAACATTACACTAATATTATAAACAAAGCTATTTATATTTTAATATAATGCTATTTATAATATTTGTTTTAACTGCGTAGGTAACTGGCGATAGCTTAGTGTAGGCGAAATTGTCCAAGCATTATAGTACAAACTATGCAGGCTCAGAATACAGTCTGTATTCTAAGATAGTAGGATTTCTTAATCGAAATCGAAAATTTTAATTTTCTTTCTAGGAGCGTTGTAAGTAGTATCTTTGGCTTTGAACTTTATTAGAAACCACACACAGTTACCTAAGAAGTAACTTATTTGGCTTCCGACTTCAAAAAGGAGGAGGTTCTCAATTCGTCTGTATTTTTTGTAATGTTTGTTACCTCAGAACTTTTGACTGGGTGAACCGATTTTGATAATTCTTTTTTTATTTGAAAGCTGAGGCTTTTAATATATTTTATATACTCTTGATGATATAGTCGTGGACAATGAATGACAATCGATCCCGTAGTAGCAATGGTCTCAAAAAAGAGTGAAAAAAATATTATGTTCATAAAAAACTCTTTTGAATCGTTAAAACATTTACCTAAGAGCCATGAAAATAACTGTTTGTAAGGGTTCCGTACCCAAAGGGTAAAAACGGGACCCTTTTACTGAGACTTCGCTGTCCATCCGTCCGTCCGTCCGTCTGTCACCAGGCTGTATCTCAAGAACAGTGATAGCTAGACAGTTGAAAGTTTCAAAAATGATGTATTTCTGTTGCCGCTATAACAACAAATACAAAAAGTTGGCCAAGTGCGAGTCCGACTCGCGCACGTTAAAACAAAAAAAGGTTAAAATAAAATATGAAGTCTAATGTTGTATTGCTAATGGTACGGGACCCTTCGTGCGCGAGTCCGACTCGCACTTGGCCGATTTTTTTCATTTTGGTAGAATTGGGTTATCTCTGTAGGAAGGTTATTATACACGCTCACAGACATGCTGAAAATGTTGCTTAGTAGTCTAAACTTAGGGGTAAAAAGTTTATGCCTGAAGCGGTCTCTTAGTCGTTCAATTTGAGTCTCTGGCATTTTTTTAAAGTAGCCTATGTGTTTTTTCACAAATAAACAAATTTTGTATATATATATAACAAACAATGTGGTAATATCTTCAGTTCTTTAAATAGTGGATGTATGACACAGTTTGGTCGTTAGTACTCGTGATTATAGGCACTTTTGAACTATCATGGTACCGATTTCAACAAGTTATTTCACACTTTTGAGTGTTGAAGTCGGTTCCATTTTTTGGTATATTTTTTTTATTCATAGTGTAGTGTATGATTGTCACTGTTTAAATTAAATATAAATTTCTAAATATTATGATTACAAGCACTACCGCGTACTAAGCGAAAATCATAAATTTACAAATTATTTGTAAATAATTTGTAAATTAAATATATGTACCTATTTTATTACGAACGGACATAATATCTTTAAGTTAAAGCACCCATGTGTTATTTACTAAATATACCAGCTTGCACTCACGGTGTTTATTCGAAATCTCCAACCGGTGTTCGAGCTGTTAAGATACTCATTCTCAAGGAATGCGGGCAGCTTCGAGGGTTGCTGAGCTGGTATATTTAGTAAATAATCATGACAAATCACGTTAGTTTTTATGACAATATACATACTCGTATGTGTTACATCATAGCTATAATCAATACAACAACCAACATTTTCTCTTTCGACTTGTTTTCTCCACGTTTTCTCTATTTGACGTGAGATAATACGAGAAACAAATATAGGTATTTTTCTATGTGAAAACACGTTTCTAACTTGCAAGAAAGAAATATGTTGTTTACGTTTGGAATTCTCAGAATTATATTTCGTGGAAGGGTGTTTTTGTTTTGTTGTGTTATACGTCTCCTTTACTTTGTAAAGATATTTGTTTCGATATCGTCAAGTTTGCAATAACGCCTGCTAGGCGAATTACATTACAAAATTACAAATTAGCGAAAGAAAAAATTCAATTTTCTTTTAAAATTATAAGGTTGCGTCATCATTTACTAGTTTAAAACCAATTGCAAAATTGGTCTTGTTTGTTGTACAACGCAAGTTGAACTATAGGTGTCGCTCCATCCCGATACGATGGTTGAAGAACGAGAGCAAGAATTAAAGTTATGAGTCATTGTCTCATGTTAGCTCTATTGGTTAGAGCATACCCCGGCTAAAGGGGTGGATGGACGCGGGTTCGAATCCCGCACATGACTATAATTTTTTGTCTCGTAAATTTGTAATATTTGTTTCGGTTTTATGAGCGATCCTCTTCGTGATACAAAATCTTCTTGAAAATCCTCGCTGATAGTAAAAACTTAGCTGAAATTTTAGATAGCTTTTAGTGGAGATTGCTTAATTGTTCTTAATCGAGTTTGAGCAACGTGCGCTGCAGTCATGACTGAGATAGGTCGCCAGTGGCGTTCACTACTAACACTTCCGTTCTTCAAATGGCACGGTAATGTATATATTTTTTAGGATATAAAGATATTAAACATATACATTTCTAATAATATAATATGTAGTAACTCATATATTTGTCGTAGTTAGTTTACTACGAGACTTGCAACACTCCATCGACATTATTATAGTCTGTGGTAGCTACTAGTCTCTAGTCATTTGAGATACTATGACTCGGCCTTCGAAGTTTACGTCACAAGACACGGCAGATGACTCGGCAGTCTGTTACCGACCTCCGAAGGCGACACACCGGAAACCGAATCTATATTGAGTGCATATAGTGTAAGTGCTGACAGTATTTAGAACTGTGGTGAATCACGCCACTACGTTTACTGAAATTGTACAAAAATTTCGTGATGTCCTAACAATAAATTCGTTTCAACATTTTTTGCAGTTCCATCGCATTAATACGAGCGGGCCGCGGTCCTCGATCGTTTCCCGTTTGTTTGAGGGCGATCGGATAAGTAGTTTTCATTTTATAGGCACATTTTTGGAATTTCAATACTTCAAAGTTCACATTGAGGTACCACACCCTCCCCCCCATACATTGCGAGCAAAGTCAAATCTTCTGCGTAATATAGTCCATCCTATCAAAATTTGCGTCTTTTCTAGCGTTGTACGAATAAGCAATAGTAATTGACACGCTCTTTACATATTTTTTACACCCAACAGAAAAAAACTGAATTTTCTTCGAAATTACTGTAGATTTTCGGTACTCCCACCCACCCTAAGGTTGGTTGGGCTTAGGATGGCAGTCATTATAGCATGGTGGTACGTCATTTTCAGAATACCTACCTGGCTACATACTTACCACTCCTAAGTAGAAATTTTGTCACCAATCACCTAACTTTTGTTCCGACAACCGCTCTGAGTAATTAAGTGTTACCAGTGGCTAGCCTGAACCACATCTTCCGCATTATCACGTGGTCAAAGGATAGCCTATCAGAAATAAAACGAAATGTTAAAATCTATTTCGATACCAATCTAATAGAATAAAGCGTTGGAGTAGTCAAGAAGGCGTTTTATCTGTATTAAGTACTTCAATTATATTTCGAAGCGCTCGTAGCGAAGTTTGCTTAGCCATTCTGAAGCGATCAGCAAAGTTAAGCAACGTCCGTAGCAGCCATGAGTTGGATGGGTGACCGCTGGTGACATTACTACTGAGCGCTTCCGTGCTTCGGAGGGCATGTTAAGCCGTCGGTTCTGGGTATTTGTCTTAGGACGGCAGTCGTTATAGCATAGTTGTAGGGCATTTTGCGAATGCCCGCCTGGCTAGCTACCAACCTCAAGTAAAAAATCTGTCGCCAAGCACCTAACGGTGTGTTCTGGTAGCTGTCCTTGAGAGTCAGTTATTCTAGGTTAGCCTGAGCAACATCTTCGAAATCAAAGGCAAACCAACCAGGCATAAAAACGTGTAAAAAATACATGTTTTGTTAGAAGATAAAGATTTTTTATACCTACCGAAATTAGATGTGATAATGGAAGGTTAATGAATAATTTACACAAAACCAAACTTCATCTTTAACAAAGAACACTGACAAATATAACAAAGACTGAAAAGCTATAAAAAGGGGTCAAAAGGAGGATAAAGGAGTGCAAAAAGCCCCAAATTCGCGTCACAACTTCAATCAAACGGCGAAGCCAACAGTTGGAGGGCAAAAACGGGAAGGGCTAATGCGGTATGCGGCGCCCGCATCGACCCGGGTGTGTTCTAACGGGCGAGTGGACTGGCGTTAGTAGCTGGAATGCTGAATGTTTTGCTGTTTTTGTCTTAATTTAATGTATGGGTTACCCTAGATTCACAAGATAAGCGACACGGTAATAAAAGTGAACAAAAATTGTATGCTATGTTGGCGTAGTGGCAAAGTCTATCTATCTATCTACTATCGATTTCCATGCAGGGGCCTAAGGCTCAATTCAAACCAAAATACCAGCGGCTGGCAGCGCAACTTTACTACGGCAGTTTTACTGTCAAACAATTTTGGACTTTGGTTCTAACAGTATAATGTTTAATGAATAGATTAAAGCGTTACATTGCGGAAATTCATATTCAATAATAACAATTTTTTTTAAAATATTTTGAGAACAATAATTACTTAATTTCTCATAAATAGTATACAATTTACGAGACCGTGGGGTGACGGGCCAGAATGTCACCCGCCCATATCTTCCCGTGGGTGTCGTAAGAGGTGACTAAGGGTAAAATACCAGAAGGTGGACAAGCCGCCTGCTAAGCGTGGGGATTATGGCAAACTCCCTCCTTAATGGAGGAGGCTCTGTTCAGCAGTATACAATCCGGATGATTCAGCACAGTACAGTATACAATTTGTGACAAACTATATTGGTATTCAATTTTTTAAATTTAAATGAATATTTTAAGAAATCACTTAAAAATATGTAAGTGTGGTTTTTTTTCAAAAATATTAATTTCAAATAATGTTTTCTTAAAATATTTGTTATTATAGCAATAAATGAAGCATAAAATACTTGACGGTAAAGGCTGCGCGACTTAGGCTTGTTTTTCAACCGATATTATGCTTTATAGTGATATAGATAAAGCCAAAAATGGTTTGACAGTAAAACTGACAGTCACTGCCACTTTGGTGTAAATTGAGCATAATGGTTTGATTCTAATTGATATATAAGAGCATGCTTTAGTTTTTGTCAATAATTTGCAAAATACACACTTAAAAAACTCAAAAAGAATATTTAAGGTCAATGAAAAATATATTTGTATTAAGCAGCCGCCTGTACAAGATTGCGATGTAAACCAGTTTTGTAAAAAAAAGCAGACTGTTGTGAACGGTTAGTCAAATAGAAAAATTAAAAGCAGCGCCAGCGAAGTTAAGCAACGTCCGCCGCGGTCATGAGTTGGATGGGTGACCGCTGGTGACATTACTACTGAGCGCTTCCGTGCTTCGGGGGGCACGTTAAGCCATCCGTCCCGGTTGTTGTCTTAGGATAGCAGTCGTTACAGCATGGTGGTAGGGCACTTTGCGAATGCCTGCCTGGCTAGCTACCACCCTCAATTAAAATATATAAAAATTAAATTTGTATGTTTAATAATTATTATTTTTTATATACAATTTTTTATTTAATTTTTTTTGTTCAAATTTAATTTGTATATTTTTTTCAATTCAAACTGAGCTGGAATAGATCTATTCCAAAACTGAGGTAAGAAGTTAAAGATTTATTTTGCTTGATATCAATATTGCAAAAAGTCACGTCGTGGCACTGGCATACAGAGGGTCAACGTTGTGATACTCTTTCGTTTTGTCGATGTCATTTAGGAGCACATTTGAACTGAATTAACCTTTGAAGCATTATATAATACCTATTCAGTAAAATACAAATTATTGCTGGTATGTAAGCTTAACGCAAGGCATGGTTTTAGAAGGTTTAAATAGCAAGGCATGTTATTTTAAAATTGTATTGACATGTTTTACATGCATGCATTTTATGATTATTCGTCATATAACGGACGTAGCTCTCTGGCGTCCATCGCCCTCATCATGTTTTTGTAAACAGTACCCTGCTAGATAGAGGGTAGTTTTTTTTATTGCATGGTAGTAAGGTATTTTGCGAATGCCCGCATGCATGGCTCACTACTACCCCAAAGTAAAAAATCTGCCGTTAACACCTATCTAAGCCAGTTTCCATTCTCATTTTTAACCGAATTCAAAAAAGGAGAAGGTTCTCAATTCGACTGTTTTTTTTTTTACCTCAGAACTTTTTGTTTCGTACCCTAAATCGCATCATCATTTATCACCATGTGAAATTAGGTTCAAAGGCTAATATTTTGGCCACACAAAAACAAATGTGGTTTGTCAAATAAATCAGATGTATAGAGTCAAGGCCTCTGAAAAACTATAGAAAAGAAATTATACCCAAATTGAAATTCAAATTCAAAATCATTTATTTAATTTAGGCGTCTAAGACGCTCTTATGAAGGTCAATTACAAATTTTTATTTTGAAATATTCTACATTGTACTGCCAGGTTCAGCAAAAAAAAATATAGAGCCACTGCGAGAAGAACGGGCAAGAAACTCGGGGCCATTCTTTTAAACGTCTTTTTACAATCAGTACTATAATATAATATTATAAATAAGAAAGTAACTCTGTCTGTCTGTTACGCTTTCACGCCAAAACTACTGGACCGATTTGAATGAAATTTGGTATGGAGATAGTTTGAGACCCGGGAAAAAACATAGGATAGCTTTTATCCGACTGCGCAAAAAGAGGTTAATGTTATCGCGCGATAACCGACATACGCGCGGGCGGAGCCGCGCCCGGAAAGCTAGTGTGTTATATGCGAAATAGGGCGCAGATTGAGGGAGAAGACGGGTGACTCCCACTCCGGATCGTATCTGGTGCAAAGATTGTCCATTGCCATACAACGTGGCAATGGCGCAAGCGTTATGGGTAACTTTGCACCCGGTGCGATCAGGGGTGGGTTATTTGGTTAGTTTTAAGAATTATGTTTTTTGTTTCCTTTTATTTACTATCAATTTAATTTGACAATATATTTTAGTTATTATTTATTAAAACAAATATTATATTCAGATTTAAACAGTTATAATTACTACATTGGAATAAAGTTTCCAACATGTGTTATATACAATATAATACAATTATTACAATATTTGTTTACATTACGTAGGAGACAGGTGATAACTTGGCAGAGGCGGCCAAGCATTTTTGTCGTTTAAGTAATCACAAACTGTGTATTAGGATTTCTTAATCAAAATGTTTTCCACGTGCAATTTGAATTTTCCTTCTGTGAGCATTGTAATATGTTTGGGAATTTTATTTTAAAACCGCACACAATTACCTAAAAAGGACCTTTTATTTATCTTTGCTAGTCTTGAAACCTGGTACCGTTATTTTATATTTATTCCTAGTGTTGTTATCGTGGTTTTCACTGTTTAATTTAAATTTACTCATTTATTTCCGAACATACGAGTACATAATAATTTCAAACCCACAAAGTATTTAAAGCTTCAGTTTAATTACAAAGACTCCTTGAAGACTTTTTGAACAATATTGAACAAGAGCTCAGCTACGTTATCCTGGCTTACAGTATGTCAAACTTTTCTATTCCTTAAATTGAATCTCGTTAGAGGTACCGTGTTGTAGTTGCAGACGTACAAAAGGGGCCTCTTATGTAAGTAACCTTTATTTTACTAGTAGTACAACTCTTTGTGCAGGGTTTACTAGCTACAGGTTATAGAAACAAGTGCCTGTCACACCAGCACTCCCGCTTATTAGGATCTCGAACTGTATGAAATAAGTTAAGATTTATTGGTACGTGCTGTTTTAGTATGGAGTCTTCAGTATATATACGAGTCCAATTCGCGCTTGCCCAGTTTTATTTAACTGTTAGAAAAGGATATTTTGTACCAATACCATACTATTGGAATAAGAATAGGAAATATATGGCAAAATATAGGTGAATTCTCTTTCCATTTTTGTAATTTTTCCTTTGCGAAACCTTTTAGGCAATGATTTACTTACGCACAAGGACACAGACTAATCAAAATTATATGGATACATTTATATTCTGGCGCAAACAGTGTAACAATGGAATGAAATTAACATTGTCTGTGACTTTCAGAATAGACAATGACGTCTTACAAAATCTTTGTTTCTGCGACGTTATGATTATTGTAAATTAGTCTTTATTACTTCAAAAGTTTTGAAACATAGTACACGCTAAAGCTGAGTTATTGTGTAGCTAGAAATGTAATGAAGATGAATTCTATTTGACTTTTTCAATGCGTACTTCTTTAACGATGCACATACGTAGGCGTTCACTCAATGTACTCGTATATCGTCCAAGGGCGTAAATTATAAATTGAAAATAAGTTACAAACTCTTTGGATCTGAAAAAGTAAATGCTGGCACAGCTGGCATTATAGTTAGATAAAATAAGAAGAAATTATTTGTTTACTACCTTTCCGGGCGAGGCTCCGCTCGCGCGTATGTCGGTTAGCGCGCAAAAACATTAACCTCCTTTTGCGCAGTTAGGTAAAAGCTATCCTATGTTTTTTCCCGGGTCTTAGACTATTTCAATACCAAATTTCATTCAAATCGGTCCAGTACTTTTGGCGTGTAAGCGTAACAGACAGACAGACAGAAAGAGTTACTTTCGCATTTATAATATTAGTACTGATATTTTTTTTTATTGAAAGTATGTTTTTGGTGTCATTCGTAGGTTGTTAGGTTCGTCAAAAATAGAAAAAATTTAATTGCACCTGGTCATTTATGTATATGTGCTTGAAAAACTTTGCTTCACAACGATATATTCTTGTTGTACAGTGTATTTTAGGAGTAAATACTGTACTGTAATACTGTTTTTTACAGTTGCATGTGTTGCGTCTATTTTAAAAGTGGAAAGTCCACTATGATGACTCTCTGACGTATAACTAAAACCCAAAATCTTCGCAAGTGTTCTACGATACAAAAAGTAAAGATAAGTAGTAAGTAAGTAGCGTACAAATAAAGGAATTTAAAGAAAACTGGAGGCACCAACCATTCAATAACTAAGCAAAAACAATCTGAAAATGGACGCAACTTCATGTAACTGTAAAATATTTTTGCATTTCTGAAACTAGACCATACAGTTTAAACGTCTCTGCTTCAGCATTTTATACAAATAGAAAGTTTTCAAGCATTTTCAAGGTTTGAAAGTTGCTCAAAATTGCTCACGGAAATAGTATCATATACTTATAACTCGGCGTGTAGTAAATTCAACAGCTTAGTATAATCGAAGCGCTCGTAGAGTACTTTGCTTAGCCTTTCTTAACCGATCAGTTAAGTTAAGCAATGTCAGCTGCGGTCATGGCTTTGATGGGGGACCGCTAATAACATTACATGTACCGTAATGGTACATGTAATGTCATTAGCAATGACTACAAAATTTGGCTTTTTTATGTTATTATGACGGGACAAGCACGAAAACCACCTGATGTTAAGTGGTATCCTCTACCTATAGATGCATTTCGTCACAAGTCAAGTGACGAACTGCACTGCACCCGTCACCCTGAGACATACAGTTGTTAAGTCTCATCGCATGTACCTATAATTTTACTGGCTCTCAAGGACTGATACCGGAACACATTATTATGTACCTGGCGACGGATTTTCTAATTGAGGGTGGTAGCTAGCCAAGAGGGCATTCGCAAAATGTCCATCCACCATGCGCTGAAGCTCAAGCCAGCGGCAGGGATCGAACCATGGGTCAGCGGCACCGCAGTCCATAGCTATGACCGTGTGGCTATGAAATGAAATGAAATTGTATTTATTCCAGATTTTTGCATCCATAATTACAAATAAATATATTATCTCATTATTCATTAAATTGAATTTAAAAATAATAATAATAATTAAACTAAACAGACAATAAATTAAGTGATGGGAGTGTGATACGCTTGCCACGTTTTGTGCAATGGGCTAGCATACCACTGTCGTACAGCAGCCACCTGGGTGTTTTCGGAGCGATGCAGCGTGGTGCGTGTGGCGGCCGACCTGCTCCGGAGCAGCGCCTGCCAACCTGGCGCGCGCCCCTCCTCAAACATCGCGCTCGCGCTGCACCAGCGGGGCAACCGGAACATAGCACGCCACGCGTCGTTGTATTGCACCTTCATCTCTCTCATGGCCGCTTTCGTGTGGTTCGTCCACAGTTCCACAGTGTATACTGTGTACACATGTGTGGTGGTGCAGTAGCTGATAAATAGTTGTTTTTTCGGGGTCGCTACAACGGGCAATGCGTCTGGCCAGCATGTTTCCACGCACTGCAATGGCACGCCTCTGCCTTTCGATATCCGAGTGATCCGATAAGTCTGAGGTAATCATATGCCCGAGGTACTTTACTTCCTCGTTATCATTGTTTCAAAATGCCTTATAATAAAGTTAAGTTAAAAGTTTATAACTAGCTAAAATACTTTAATTTCTGAAAAGATATGCCCGTCAGTTTTACAATTATTTAAATATTATAAATTAACCAGCAAACACTCGCGTTGTGGATTGAGTACGTCAACCCAGGTTTCATACCCATGTTTGAATCGAACAAATGTTCATTCAATATTTCATTCTAAAACATGTTCATTCAATACTTAAGGTCCATTAACAGATTAAAATGTTTAAGTTCTCTTTTAACATAAAAACAACAGTCGAATGAGAACACTCTTTGATGAGAGAAAACTCGGATTTTAAAGATATTAAAAAAAAGTTTCAACTTCCTTTTTACGTTACAAAGATTCCACAGAAATCATCTATATAAAAATGGACAGTAAGGGCTTTCTTATCTATCCTAGTCTCCATCACAGTCCATAAATAGTCACATTAATATTAAAAATTAAAGATGTTATTAAAATATAGGGATATGTATGTGTGGTGTGCGTCTGTTTGTTACCATACGGTAACAAACAGACGCACACGTATAACAGATTTAGATGACATTTGGTAAGAAAACGATAACCCATGCAGCACTTGGCTTGAAAGCACCACTTCAGTTTATAAGAAATTATTTTCTCAATTTACATTTCACTTATATGAGAAACTAGCTTTCCGGCCGCGGCTCCACCCTCGCGTATGTTGGTTATCGCGTGAAAACGAGACAGACAGATAGACAGAGTTACTTTCGCATTTATAATATTAGTATGGATTAATACAAATTAATTTATATTATGCTACCGCTTGAGAATATCTTCGATCCCTCTTTGATGGAGATTGTGTGCTTGAAGATTACCGCCTGAGGATGCTTCGGCGAAAAATCTTTCCGATTAGGCTACATGGCGTTTATGACGTCTCGCTTGTCGGCTTTTCAAGAAAATTAGGCAAAATCGTCCATAAATATATTTTTATTTCCATTAATATTTTTCTTATATTATATTATTATAATATTTATAGGGGTTAATATTTTATATGGAATTTGCTACGTAACGATTTAATGTAATAAATACTATTATATCTTCCTGTTGGATACAATAAAAAGCAACTTAGGGAAAAATCGCGTCTAATGAGCAGTAGTTCACCTATAATTTCAATGTGATTGGGACATTGCTGCACAGGCAACATTAAAACAGGGCTTCTCATCATTTTAAGCTATTATAATACTACCAAAAGCTGATATCAGTTGATATCTAATGGCAGCTGACTGGCAATAAAACCGAAGCCTTAACTTACCAACTTACTTTACTAAACTTTATTTACTTAACCAAAACCAAAACGAACAATTGTTTCTTGTGTCATTCTGTGTGTTGTTACACCTAAAACAATTTAATAATATTCTTTTGTTCTCATTGTGTTTTTATCTTAATAACACGTTGGCAGAACTTTAGAATAACTCACGAAAGAGCACATAAAAAAATTACGAAACTTTATACTGACCTTTATTGATTTAGTTGGAGTTAAAACAAAAACTTTTATAATATGCTATCACTCTTGGCGTAATTTGGTTTGATTTGATTTTGCAACATATTTTTCTTCATATATCATACTTAACTGTTTACTTTTTCTTTACACAATATTGTCTTACGTCCATACTGCACTTAGAAATTGTATGTCGCCTATAGATTCTTGATTAGCAATCAGACCCCTTTGGATATTCAAGATTGGCTAATTGAAAGGGGCTTATAATGACCCCTTGTTTCGTCGCTGCAGAAAAACGGGCTTTTAATGACCCCTGGTTTGATCGATGAAGTGGAAGGTCTCATATTATAGGTATAAGACCTTATATTCTATCGACATTAAATACATAGAAATCATAGCTATATAATTTAGGTATAAATATACACCTTTATATATATATTATCATCATCAGCCGGAAGACGTCCACTGTTGAACAAAAGCCTCCTCCATAGAACGCCACAATAACTGCTTTTAGCTGCTTGTAACCATAGACTACCAGCAACTTTAACGATGTCGTCAGTCCACCCAGTGAGGGGCCTACCAACTCTACGTCTAAGATATATATATATATATATATATTTATGACCTTCCATTTCAAAGTTTCATATATAAGACCATTCATTCCATTGGCTTTAAATATGTAGTAAATAGAAAGCCTTCAGCAATAAGCTTTTCTCTGTGGGGTGTCGGGTTACAATTGCACCTCCCTATATCATCCCGTGGATGTCGTAAGAGGCGACTAAGGGAAAAATAATGGAAGGTGGGCAGCAGCGCCTTCTTAAGAACTGCTATCTTACTCTGCGATCCCCAAGCCGCCAGTCAAGCATGGGGATTATGGCAAATACCCCGTGATTAGGGGAGGCTGTGTTCAGCAGTGGACGATCCGGCTGATATCACAATAAGCTGTAGTTTATAAAAATTGTGAACGTATTAGCTGCGCCCCGCGGTTTAACCTACGCTGTTAGCGATGAAAGTAAAAATTCGATATTGTAAAGTATCGTGTTAATTCAGGACCTAAACTGTCTATATACTAAGTTTCACTAACAATATCAAGGACTAACAGACAAACACTCTGACTGCACTCACTCACAAACTTTCGCATTTATATCAATAGAGATAAGTAGAAAGTTTGTCGCCAAGCACCTAACGGTGTGCTCCGACAGCAGTCCTTGAGGGCCAGTGAAATAACAGGCATATGAGACTTAACAACTATTTCTCAAGGTAAGGGCGCAGTGCAATTCATGACTTGTGATGAAATGCATCTGTTATTGGCACAGGTTAGCCCGCTTAACATCAGGTGAGCCTTGAGTTAGTAAAATAATCTCCTACTAGTAACACACCGGTGGGAAAGTGATCATTATATTATTTACATTTAAAGAATGGAACAATTTGCAATGTTATCTGAAATAAATTATTTATTTTATTTTATCTTCCATGGAAAACAAACAGCTTATTAAATACAAAATAATGAGAACAGTAGTCTAATACTCTAAGCTTAAGAAGTTTTCGCTTCACTATATAGTAACACTTGTAGGTAGGTTATATCTATATGACAATATATATTTTAGCTAGCTTTCCGGGCGCGGCTCCGCCCGCGCGTGTGTCGGTTATCGCGCAAAAACATTAACCTTTTTGCGCAGTTGGATAAAAACTATCCTGATTTTTCCCGGGTCTTAAACTATTCCCATACCAAATTTCATTAAAATCGGTCCAGTAGTTTTGGCGTAATAGCGTAAAAGACAGACAGAGTTACTTTCGCATTTATAATATTAGTACTGATTATACTTATGTAGATACCACCAAAAATACAGTAATAAGCACAAAATTAAAATATATGTTAAAGTCAATGTCATATGAAAAATAACAACGAGAAAAAAATTTAGAAATAATCAAATACTATATTAAAAAAAGTACTTATTATATTAGATATGATCGTAAAAAAAATATAAGTTTATAAGTATATGTTTGTCGCGGCTCAAAATGGCCGCTTCAAATCAACTTCGTAGACTACAAGCACATAACAGCAAATGTCAGTTTATTCGCCTACCTACGCTACTACCCGCCACTAACTAATCGTGATGTATAAATTCCCTTAACGTCATTTGAACACTGCATCAGAAAACTAAATTCAAGACAGTCATTTCATGTCCCAAATTCGAGTAAAACAAAATATCTACAGCATTCACGGGATTCATTTTAATATGGAACTCACAGTCTCGGTGAAGACATAAGTTTTTTTTTGGCAACTGTGACAGGATTATTAGCGTTATACGGACTTCGTCAACATGCTGAGTTCATCAAGAAGACGACGTTGCATCGGAAATCTGTTACCTGAAGAAACAAGGAATACACCTTTTGTACAACAATAAACGCCGGTAGCCATTGGCAGATTGCAGCGAAGCAACATAAGTATCTGCAAGACCTCGTCAAGATCTCGGCAAAGCGAATATAAGATAAGTGTCCTTCCTTTGTCCTTCACACCCAACTTTTAACATCACAAATCATTTGTTATTGCCACCACAGTGTGTTTAAAGTCTCAAATAGTTGCGCACGGGCGATATAATACGATTTCGCAGACACTGGTCAAATCATTCATTTGTCAAATTTACGAGTACATATATAATACAATCATTTGTTTATAAAAATATGTGTTTACTGATATCATATAATACCTATTTACAACGCGTTAAGGTTTGGTAGTGTCCCTAGGTAATTTAATTCAATAACTTTTTTTCCCCGAAAAATGGAACCGACTTCAACACTCAAAAGTGTGAAATAACTTGTTGAAGTCGGCAACATGATGGTTCAAAAATACCTATTATCATAATATTGTGCGCATGACTTCGACAAGTTATTTCACACTTTTGAATGTTGAAGTCGGTTCCATTTTAGAGAAAAACTATATTTACCATTTTAGTGTCCCTTGCTACTTATGGGAGTGATTGTCATTCATTGGCAATTACTTTATCATCAAGCTAGGACAATATTTTTCAGTTATTGGAGTTTAACTCAAAAACGCCATGACCAATTTTGATGAAATTTTAATGGGACTAAACAACAAGCATCAGCTTTCAAATAAAAAATAATGATCATAATCGGTTTACCCAGTCAAAAGTACTGCAGTAACAAACATAAATACTGAAGTAAAAAAATACAGACGAATTGAAAAACTCCTCCTTTTTCAAAAGTCGGTTAAAAGCACTTTAATGTCATAATTGACAATGAATATATTAATAACTAAGTACATACTTATTGTGTGTGTTGAAAACCATAATCACGCATAATTATCCAATTTTCATATATTTTTTTGTTATTGTGACAGAACAAGCTCGAGGCTCACCTGATGCTAAGCGGACTAACCTTTGCCTATAACAGATGCATTTTGTCACATGTCACGAATTGCACTGCGCCCCTCACCTTGAGACATACTTGTTAAGTGTCATGTGCCTGTTATTTCACTGGCTCTCAAGGACTGCTGCTGAACACACCGTTAGGTGCTTGGCGACAGATTTTCTACTTGAGGATGGTTGATAGCCAGGTGAGAATTCGCAAAATTCCCTTACACCATGCGGTGAAGCTAAAGCCCGCGGCGAGATTCGAACCATAGACCTGCTGCGTGGCAGTCCATAGCCAATGCCACTGAGCCATCACTGCTTTACAAAAATAGCTTGACCTACTTACACTGTAAGTGACCTACTAACATTATTTAAAGTCACTCATCTACCATAATATAACAAAGCCAGTGAGTAAAAGTCAAGCTATAGTCCCAGTGTACCAAATAATCAGTATTCTTCAAGCTATTTCCCCGATTTGCTGACTATTCCAGACATAAGGGGCCCGGCCGGTATTCTTACCAGGTATTATTAATTAGTACCAGGTATTGTGCTTCAAAGCAGTATGTGCAAACATTAGAATATCACTGATATCACTATTTTCACTCACGCACTTGAAGCGCTGGTAGCAAAGTTTGCTTAGCCGTTCATAACCGATCAACTAAGTTAAGCAACGACCGCCGCGGTTGTAACTTATATGGTTGACCGCGAGTGACATTAGGTACTACTGAGCGCTTCGGTGCTTTAGAGGGCACGTTAAGCCATAGAGTTGTTGTCTAAGAGTTGCAGTCTTTACAGCGTGGTGGTAGGTCATTTTGCCTGGCTAGCTACCACACTCAACTAGAAAATCATCTGTCTCCAAGCACCTAACGGCGTGTTCTTGCTCATGGGCAGATGTCCATGAGAACCAGTTACTCTAGGTAAGCCTGAAAAACATATTCGACACATACCATCAGGTTAGATAAAGGACAAAAACTATCCGCTTAAAAAAATACCTGCATTTTTCTTGGAACTTTACAAAGGGAACCAAAGGTACCAAATAACATGACTGGGTGAGCTTTAATATTAGGATTATCAGCGAAGTGCTATATTATGCCTTGGAATAGTAGTCAACAGACGTGCTGATGCGGTGTCTGTGTGCGTAATGTCAATGAGAATTTACGCACACAGACACCAACCTCAAATGTGTGAAGTTAATGTCAGTAGAAACTGTAGTCCCAGTGTCCCATATAATCATTATTCTTCAAGCTATTTACCCGATTTGCCGACTATTTCAGACATAACCGGGGCGCCCCGGCCACTATATCAAATCTTCAGCCGGTGATGCTCTCAGCTGGCGCTGGCGGGTATCATCTAGACCCAGATTCCTGCGGAATCGCACCACGGCGAGGAACGTGAGACCTCACCTTACTACAGCTAAGTCAAAAATAATTATTTACCCGTTTTTACAATAACATTCACAAAGTTTTGCCATTTCAAGTTTCATAAACTATTTTACCTATGTCGTTGACTGATTGTTGGATTGGCCAGATCACGATATGACTGGTCATTTCTTGAAATGCCAACACATTTGGGTAGCCATAACGCGACGTGCCCAGTAAAAAGTCGGGCGGATCGACATGAACAACGTTTTAGCGCTTTGCCGGCCTTTGTTTAGCAATTTTTCTTTAGGTGGGGTGTTCTTATTTATTTAATTTATTACAAAGTACATTAATAACTTATATTTCTTGTATATCGTTTTCTTGTAAAATGAAAAACATTGAAATAAGTACAAAAGGCCTTGACAGGACTAGCATTATACGATCTTCGTCAACGTGCCGACTTCATCAAGGAAACGGCGTTGCATCGAAAATCTGCTACCTGAAGAAACAAGGAATACACCTTTTGTACAACAATAAGGACCGGTAGCTTCTGGCAGCGAAGCAATATAAGCACGATAATGTTATCTATACAGTATTTTAACATGGCTCTGACCTTGTAATAACTACCTACAGCCGCGCTGTACGTAAACATGCGATAGGGCTGCCCGCCTCCAGCATTTAAATTACATTTGCCTACTTTGTGATTCCATTTAGATTTGTAATTGTAAATATACTTTTTTATATAAACAAATAAAATACTTTGTGGATTGAACAGGAAGTGATCACTAAAAATGCAACATAATACATGTGATACAATCATCTCTATATATATAAAAATCGATTGCGGATTGTCTTGCTGAAACTCGCGAACGGCTGAGCCGATTTAGGTGATTTTCGTTTTGAAATATTTGTCGTAGTCAAGGGAAAGTTTAAACGATAAGAATATGTGGAAAAATGGCGAGGAAGATCGTAAAAACAAGAATTTCATTTTCCCATATAAACTGTTACCTATATTTTCCTGTCAAACATCTAACGTTCGTTCGTTAAGATAGGAGATACGAAGTACACCGGGTCATCTAGTTTGTTTATAAAACTACGTTGACCGGTATCATATATACGTATTCATATCACGTTAAGGTTTGGTAGGTATGTCCCTACTCACTAGGTAATTTGAATCAATATTTTTTCTTTTCGGAAAAATTGAACTTATTTCAACACTATTACGTGTGTAATAACTTTGTTATTTTGAAGTCGATACCATGATATTTCAAAAGTACCTCTTATCACAATATTGTTCGCATGGTACCGACTTCGACAAGTTATTTCACACTTTTGAGTACTGAAGTCAGTTCCATTTTTGGGAAAAAATATTTCACTCTTTTTATTTTCTCAATGTGTACAAAGGTAGCTAGCCAGGCGGGCATTCGCAAAGTGCCCTACCACCATGCTATAACGACTGCCATCCTAAGACAACAACCGGGACCGACGGCTTAACGTGCCCTCCGAAGCACGGAAGCGCTCAGTAGTAATGTCACCAGCGGTCACCCATCCAACTCCTGACCGCGGCGGACGTTGCTTAACTTTGCTGATCGATTCAGAATGGCTAAGCAAACTTCGCTACGAGCGCTTCATACTTGTTAAGTCCATGTGCCTGTAATTTCACTGGCTCTCTAGGACTTCTGCTGACCACACCGTTAGGTGCTTGGCGACAGATTTTTTACTTGAGGGTGGTGGCTAGCCAGGAGAGTATTCGCAAAATGCCCTTACACCATACCTTACACCATGCGGTGAAGCTAAAGCCCGCGGCGAGATTCGAATCATGGACCTGTTGCGTGGCAGTTCATAGCAAATGCCACTGAGCCATCACTGCTTTAAAAAAATAGCTTGACCTACATACTCTGTAAGTGACCTACTTACGTTATTTAAAATCACTCATCTACCATAATATAACAAAACCAGTGAGTAAAAGTGAAGCTGTAGTCCCAATGTACTATAAAATCAGTCGATCAACCCGATTTGCCGACTATTTCAGATAAAACCGGGGCGCCCCGGCCACTATATCAAATCTTCAGCCGGTGATGCTCTCAGCTGGCGCTGGCGGGTGTCATCTAGACCCAGATTCCTGCGGAATCCTCGCACCACGGCGAGGAACGTGAGACCTCACCTTACTACAGCTAAGTCAAAAAGAATTATTTACACGTTTTTACAATAACATTCACAAAGTTTTGCCATTACAAGTTTCATAAACTATTTTATCATTGTCGTTGACTGATTGTTGGATTGGGCAGATCACGATATGGCTGGCCATTTCTTGAAATGCTAACACATCGTGATTGGGGTAGCCATAACGCAACGTGCCCAGTAAAAAGTCGGGCGGTTCGACAAGAACAACGTTTTAGCGCTTTGCCGGCCTTTGTTAAGCAATTTTTATTTAGGTGGGGTGTTCTTATTTACTTAATTTATTAAAAACTACATTAATTACTTATATTTTTTGTATATCGTTTTCTTGTAAAATTAAAAACGTTGATATAAGTACCAAATATAATTATTTATTTTATAGAAGCTTGAGCAGTTAGCAAAGTTTGCTTAACCGTTCTGATCCGCTCAGCAAAGTTAAGCATCGTCCGCCTCGGTCATGACTTGGATGGGTGACCGCTGGTGACGTTACTATTGAGCGCTTCCGTGCTTCGGAGGGTACGTTAAGCCATCGGTCCCGGTTGTTGTCTTAGGATGGCAGTCGTTATAGCATGTTGCTAGGGCATTTTGCGAATGCCCGCCTGGCTAGCTACACCTTCAAGTAGAAAATCTGTCGCCAAGCACCTAACGATGTGTTCCAGCAGCTGTACTAATAGTAATTAAACTAGCCTGAACAACATCTTCGACCACATCATCACTTACCATCAGGTAAGATAGTGGTCAAAGGCTAACCTATCAGGCATATAAAAAAATACGTAAATTTATATAAAATAACACTCGACAAACTATATGCCCAAGTGTCGCTGACCAAATCATCAAACGTTAAGCGTCGAACGATATGGCTAGTGTAAGATGGCTCGATCACGATGTGCCAGCGTATCAAGAACTGGTTACCTATATCGTGATCTGACCAATTCAAAGATCAGCCCACGACATAGTCAACTGCCATTGTTTACATTCTTATCATTTAATTGATCTTTAAAATTAATTTAACTTTAAAAGCAAAGTTAAATACTTTAATTAGTTATATAAATTAGTGCCTATTTTATCATTACGACCGTGGCTACTGAATCATCAAAATCTAGTACTAAGCTGATAGATTTTATCACAAAACGTACCTCAATTAAAGGACAAATAAAAAAAATAAAAAAATTATAATCCGTTTTTACAATGTGCTGAGTTAAATAGCATGGAGCCAAATTTAACTTAAAATTAAGCAAATTTTAATCACTGGCCAGTAAGTTTGATAAACTACAAATAGAAATTGAGATATAAAATGCCGAATTTTTGGATTCTGAGTCAGATGAGAGATTAAGGTAACAATATCTTGTTCAATGCGGATTGCATTGATAATGTACCTAACCTACATGGTGAAAGCCAAAGTTTCGATTGAAAATGCAAATATAAATACAAATACAAACCCGCCGCGAATCTGAGGCGGGAGAAACTTCTTGAACTCACTCTCACTATGATGGTCAGAAATCAACATTTAATTTGCCGAAAATAGAAATTGTAAGTTTGACGGATCTTATTTCCGCTGGGCTCAATTTTGAGCATTTTTTTACTCCTGTCGATAATAACGCTAATATATCTGCCATCCAAAAATTCCATTACTTAATCAGCTACCTCGACGGGGATGCTGCCCGAGTAATATGCAATCTCGATTTGTCATCATTGAAATATGCAACCGCTGGGTCACTGTTGTGTGCGAGATGATAACAAACGTTTTCTTATCAGTCAGAATCATTTGCCACATGCCGTCGATCACACGCGAATCGGAACGTTCTTTACGATTTCTCGTTGACCACATAATGAAGAACTTACGCGCATTGTCTTGTTTAGGTCAACCTACAGACAAGTGGGATATTCTACTCATATTTATACTATCATCTAAACTTGAAAGTAATACTAACAAAATGGGAGGAACTTTGCAAAACTTCCTAAGAGGTTCCAATCCTACATAGATCAGTTCAATAAATTTTTGACTAATCTTTAAATACGTCAAAAATATTTGACGTTTTCGAAATTATTACCCGTAGCAAGCATGATAAATCTGGCATATTGCAATCCGCTAGTTCACGCTCAAATCAGAGTTTTTTTATAGACAACATACTACACATAATAGTCAGAATTTCAATAGCAAAAATGCTAATAATAATTTAAGTAATCAAGACAGAAGGCAGGCTATAAAAACATTCACAAGTTTCATTCAATTTACACAAACTTGTTAACTCTAAGCTAGGCCGATCCTATTCATTGCTCGGCAAAATACATACAATGCGATCGTTCATTCACCCATTCATACAATCAAACATACGAAGATCTGACCAATCATATAGGTACGATCACTCATGCAAGCCAACATACAAACAACCCTTCTGACGACAACTCCCACAGTCAAGTGGTCGCACATACAGGACACATTAAATTATTTATTTAATCAATCAAGAAATCAATCTTGCAAGAAATCAATTCACCAATAGTACCATCATTCGAACGATAAAACACACAACCAGTCAAACAGTAAATCTCATAACGACAATTCCATCGATCACTAGCACGAAACAAACGTCGAAAAATTTCTTACAAAAATTCTGGGAAATTGAAGAAATCCTACAAAATTTTATTTTTTATGTGGTTTATATGTGAGTTTACCGTCGCCTATAGACATTTGCAACACCAGGGGCGTTACCAATGGGTTGCCGACCCTGTAAGACTCTTTTAACACCCTTTTTGAAGGAATCCATATTGTAGCTCTGCGGGAAAACGCTAGCTGGAAGATCATTCCAGATTTTGCAAGTATGCGGTAAGAAGGAACGCATAAATCGAGCTGTGTGAGACTTCCAGGACTCGATTATGTGTGGATGAGCTTTCAAACGGTGACGCGAGGTATATTATGAGCAAAGAAGAAAAATTGTGCGAAGAGCATTTTATAAACGAATCGATTAAGTATAGGCAGTTTTTGTGTGAGGCTTCCATTGAAAAAACGCAACCCAGATTGCTTGGGTGATTCATAAAAGATGGCTAAAAAACGCCAAGTAAAATTCAGAAAAACGATTTCGTAGAAATGCTACCTTGAAATCACAGTACGCAGAGTTAATTCGCGAATATGCTGAATTAGGTCATTTATCTGTATCTCCAAGCCCTCATCCTGTTCCAGGATATTTTTATGCCATCACGCCGTGTTCTGCGAAGGCAGTGAATCAACTAAAATCATTGTATTTGGAAGCACCCACTTCCTCCGGACTTTCGGTCAACGACATTCTTAAGTTAGGCTCGAATGTACAAGACTCTCATTTCTAAATATGATTACAAGCACTATCGCGTGCTAAGCGAAAATCATATCAAACAAATTATTGGAGCACAAAATTTTATGCCTAAGGCGGGAATCGAACCCGCGTCCTCCAATATCGCGTCGGATGCCTAATAACATCTGTGGAATTTAAAAGTACCCAGGAATGTTCTTTGCAACAATCTAACGAAGATAGAAGTTCATTCATTTAGTGATGCGGCACAGTCATTATGAAGTAGTGATGTAACGAATGCTGGATTTTTCACATTCGCGAATGCGAATGCGATTGCGAATATTTATCTTTAACATTCGCGAATGCGATTGCGAATATTTATCTTTAACATTCGCGAATGCGAATGCGAACGAATGTTCGAAGCGCTCGTAGCCAAGTTTGCTTAGCCATTCTGAATCGATCAGCAAAGTTAAGCAACGTCCGCCACGGTCATGACTTGGATGGGTGACCGCTGGTGACATTACTACTGAGCGCTTCCGTGCTTCGGAGGGCACGTTAAGCCGTCGGTCCCGGTTGTTGTCTTAGGATAGCAGTCGTTACAGCATGGTGGTAGGGCACTTTGCAAATGCCCGCCTGGCTAGCTACCACCCTCAAGTTGAAAATCTGTCGCCAAGCACCTAACGGTGTGTTCCGGCAGCTGTCCTTGAGAGCCAGTAACTCTAGGTTAGTCTGAACAACATCCTCGACCACATCATCACTTACCATCAGGCGAGATAGTGGTCAAAGGCTAACCTATCAGGCATAAAAAAAAAAAAAATATTTTAAAATTTCAAAAAAGAGCGTGTAAAATGTTTGACAGGTTTGACGTTTCGTGTCGGTCATGTTTAAATTGACAATTTTTTTTGCTAAAAATGGAACCGACTTCAACACCCAAAAGTGTGTAATAACTTGTTGAAGTCGGTACCATGATATTTCAAAAGTACCTATTATCACAATACCGTGCGCATGGTACTGACTTCGACAAGTTATTACACACTTTTGGGTGTTAAAGTCGGTTCCATTTTAGGCAAAAAAAAATTTCACACTTTTTAGTGTCCCTTGCTACGATCGATTATGATTCATTGTTAACGACTATATCGTCAAGATAGGTAAATATTTTTCAGGTATTTTAGTGTAACTCAAAAACGGCTTGACTGATTTTGATGAAATTTAAAATGGGACCAAACGACAAGAATTACCTTTCAAACAAAAAAGAATTTTCAAAATCGGTTCACCCAGTACAGAGTTCTGCGGTAACTACTAGACGAATTGAGAACCTCCTCCTTTTTTGGAAGTTGGTTAAAAATAGCCGAGCCAATATTGGTTAATTGAATGAATTTCGTCACAAAAAGTTCACTGTAAAAGTTTTGTGTTGAGGTTAGTTTTATGTTGTTTTTCAAATTTAACTGATATTTAAGGGACAAAGGGGCATAAAAACATGAGGAAAGCACACATCAGCGAAGTTTGGACTTATTTTACAATATGTGATGCTGAAATTGTTAATTTAAAAATATCTAAGTGTTATCTATTGTATTCTTTTTTCATAATATGAAATTCATACGCATGCATATAATAATTTCCTTTTTGATTATTAAACACATTCGCTAAATATTCGCATAATTTTTGCGAATGCGAATGCGAATGCGAATATTGAAAAATACGCGGATATTCGCGAATGCGAATGCGAATGCGAATATCCGTTACATCACTATTATGAAGTAGTGATGGCTCAGTGGCATTGGCTATGGACTGCCACGCAGCAGGTCCATGGTTTGAATCTTGCCACGGGCTTAGCTTCAGCGTATGGTGGAAGGATGTTTTGTGAATGCCCGCCTGGATAGCGACCACCCTCAAGTAGAAAATCTGTCGCCATCGGGAGATTTGGGAGCCAGTAAAATTACAGGCCCATGAGACTTAACAAATATGTCAAGGTGACGGGTGCAGTGCAATTCGTGACTTGTGAAGAAATGCATCTGTTATAGGCAGAGGTTAGTCCGCTTAACATCAGGTGACCACGAGCTTGTTCCGTCACAATAACATTAAAAAAACTAAGATAGGTGTATGCATAATTCATACGAAACACGAACTAATTTCCAAACAGCTAGAAGTTCTAATTTCCCTTGTACCGTGATCGGCTTTTGAACCAATAACTATGTAGTAACGCAATAATATTCATAGAGCATGACGGAAAATTGACTCAGAGAATCTAAATCTACACTGGTTCTCACAACAGGTCTTGCATAATTCACACAAAACACGTACTTATTACAAAGGATACACATTTCAATTTCCTTTGTGCTTTGATCGTCACTCCAACTAATGACTATGTTGTAATGCAATAGTAATAGTGGTCATAGAAAATGATACAGACTTATCGCAAATGAGAACTTACGTGAGATTTGAAAATGCATGTTGACGTCGAAAAATAACGAGAACGAAACATAAACTAATAAAATGCTCTTAAAATAAGTTTTCAAGCATTATTACATGCTCAGTGAACTATCCTTATTTAAAAGACTGCTAAACAAAACGACTATGTACTACATAATGTACACATTTTTAATTGTGTGGCAGTAGGTACAAAATACCAATTTGACTAATCACTACATATATAGCACTAGCTTTACGGGCGCGGCTCCGCCCGCGTGTATGTCGTTTATCGCGCAAAAACATTAACCTATTTTTGCGCAGTTGGATAAAAACTGTCCTATGTTTTTTCCCGGGTCTAAAACTATTTCCATACCAAATTTCATTCATATCGGTCCTGTAGTTTCGGCGTGAAAGCGTAACAGACAGACAGAGTTATTTTCGCATTTATAATATTAGTACTGATAAAAAAAAGTCGTTTCCCTCTGTATGTCCCTATGTAGGTATGCATAGATCTTTAAAAATTCCAAAAATACTTTTCTCAGCTGCCCACATATGTGCTGATAAATGTAAAATAATTTATTTTAATTTCTATTCAATATTTCTGTTTAGGCCACTTCTCGACGTGAATAAAAATAGGGGTGTGTGGTCGGGAAGCTTAATTTATTCATAGACAAAAATACAATTCGTACATCGTTGCTACAATCGTTTGCGTCTGTTAAAGCTTGAGAGTGACATCTATTGACAACATTGTGAAGCTTAGACAATTTCTTTGCTACATATTTAAATTTCAGGTTTCAAGTAACTCCATTTATGTTTCTCTTCGGGTATAATAACCTTAAAACCGTTAAACGTATCCTACGTGGGAAGCCCTTCATATTCACTTTTGTTTATTAAAAGATTTAAGGGCGCACCGAGCTTTTTAGGCGCGCCACGTATGTGTGCGAAAGTAAGGCACGCCAACAGCATCCGTCCCCGTCCGACGGCCAAAGAATTTCTAAAACGGATAGAGACAAAGCATCGCGGCTCTGACTAAAATGGGCGGAACATGCGTGAATTTAAGTATTTCCTTCGTATAATAAAAATAAATACCAATTTGAAAAATGTAATGTGTATACGTTAAAGAAAACATGTTATTTTCTTTATTATTCAAATACTAATGACTCTCTGTTAAGTATTTACGCCGTACTAAGGGTTTTTGATGTAACTTTGGATTTATTTTCTATAGAGAAAATTTTAAGTAATCGTGTTTCCAAAGTGTATGATTTATAGAATGAATCCTTAAATATAGCATATATTAATTACATAACTCAAAATTAAGAAATAAAGATACAGCAAGGGATCAAACGAACCACAATTACGTATCGCTGCCTCGGTGCAGGCTTAAACAATATCCACAAAATTAACGTATACGCTTTGAAATGTCAAATGTTACGATGCCCGTGAGGTGCTGGGCTAGAATGACACCCCATATATCTTCCCGTGGGTATCGTGAGAGTCAAATAAGGCTGTAATGTAACTAGAAGGTGGACATTAGCGCCTTTTAAATAAAATCTTACACTGTGATTTTAAGACGCCTGACAAGCCTGTGGAAACCGTTTTTTTTTTATTTATAGCTAGCTTTTGACTATCTAACCTAACGATAAGTGATGATGAGGTCGATGATGTTGTTCAGGTTAACCTTGAATTACTGGTTCTCAAGGAAAGCTGCCGGAATACACCGTTAGGTGCTTGGCGACTGACAACCACGAAAAAAAAATGGGCTCTGGCAAAGTTGTAAGTTTTTTACCATTTTTGTTACGAAGTCTTACCAAAAACTAATCTAGTTAGGAAAACGTTTAAGTTATTGTGGTGATGTACCATTTTTCTACTTAACCAAATAGTTTGAAAATGCTGATATATTATGTAATAGATCACCCTATGAATATGACTTGCTTGTGTCTAGTTTAATTTTAGTTTTCCCAAGCACGGCTTGCTTATTTTCATAGCTCTGAATGAAATCACTCTGTACGAGTACATACTATCGTATTGAATTGAATACCTCAGGGAAATATCGGATTTTCATGGCATGCAGACAAAGTTATAAATATGAAACAAAGTCTAACAAATATAATAAAATATAAATTTTATTTGTGTTTACTCGAGTGTAAGCAAGTTCGAGCGTCTCACTGTGCACCAGATCACTCTGGGAAGTTTTATGATCCTCATAAATCCAATGTTACCTCTGTGCAATCTATGGTTTTACGAGATGATTTTGTACATATTATGAATTGTTGTTGTCAATTGTATATTTTCATGATTTCAAATAAAAACATGTTCTAATTACTGAATAAATATATCTGTGAAATGTAATAGAATGAAAGAGGTGGCTTATAGGAACATTAACTGCACATAATGTTCTTTGGTTAAAAGTAAGTTTTTGTATGTTTATTATAACTAAATGAATTATTGTTCATGTACCTCTGTGCTTAAGCCTGCACCGAGGCAACGATACGTAACTGTTGTTCGTTTGATCCCTTAAGAAAAATTAAGAAATAAAGACACAGTATCTTTATTTCTTAATTTTGAGTAATGTAATTAATATATAGTATATTTAAAAATTCATTCTATAAATCATACACTTTGGAAACACGATTACTTATAATTTTCTCTATAGAAAAAAAAACAAAGTTACATCTAAAAAACAAAATAAACTCTTAGTACGGCGTAAATACTTAACGGAGAGTCAACCGTATTTTTTTATACCGTATACACATTACATTTTTCAAATAGGTATTTGTTTTACTATACGAAGTAAATACTCAAGTTCAGGCAATTTCCGCCCATTTTAGTCAGAGCTGCGATGCTTTGTCCCTAATAAATTCTTCTGTCGTCGGACGGGGACGGATGCTGTTGGCGTGCCTTACTTACGCACACATACGCGGCGCGCCTAAAAAGCTTACTAGTGACTTAGAATGACTAGTGCTCAGTCACGTGTTACAAATAGGTACCTATATGTTATAAAATGTATTTATTGACTATGTCCATTCTATAATAACTGTAAGAGAAAATTGAAAAATATATAAATGAAATAACCTTACATTGATGCAAATAATTATAATAATTGACCTTGTGTGTAAGTAATATTTATTATACTACTTATATATCCAGAATGTTATTTTTACAAAGGAATGCGTCGCGTTAATTATGTACTTATACTTCAGCATGCAATGCCCTTACAGGAAACATAATTATAACTAACCTAAGACACGTATTACTGTCTGTAATCACATATTATATTGTATGTAATATGAATAGAAATGAATGATATGTAGAGAAAAAAATGGAACAGACTTCCAACATTGAAAGTATGATATAACTTGTGGAAATTGGACCATGCTAATGTGAAGTCAGTGTTTTGAATCATCATTAGCATGGTCCGGTTTATTTCAAACTTATTAGTGTTCGGTTCCAACGTTTTGTGCTTTTTTGTCTCTTTATTGATAGTCTTTATCAAGTGAATTTACAAGATCATTCACTCGCTCAAAATAGTGTTCATCGTCGACACCAAACACCATGATATCATCCAGGTAAGCGTATAAATTTTTCGGTTAATCAGTACTAATATTATACATGTGAAAGTAACTCTGTCTGTCTGTTACGCTTTCACGCCAAAACTACTGGACCGATTTGAATGAAATTTGGTATGGAAATAGTTTGAGACCCGGGAAAAAACATGGGATAGTTTTTATCCAACTCCGCAAAAAGAGGTTAATGTTTTTGCACGATAACCGTCATATGCCTAGAAAGCTAGTAGAATATAACTTATAAACTAATCGATTAACTTTATATGGGACTACTTCGGAAGGATACCCTTTCGAATAAAAAAGAACAATGAAAATCGGACTTCGCTGAAAAAAAGTATGCATGTCATACAAAAAAAAACATGTACGCATCGAATTGAAGTCCTTTTCCGTTTTTGGAAGTCGGTTAATAATAATTATAGTAATAGAATAAGATTTCAAATATTTTCAATCCTCTAGAAAACATCTTTTTGTCTTAAATTTACGTGTATTTTCGTTTATCGAACAAGGCGCAAAATAACAAAGTATCCGTTCATAAACAGTTTTCGAAATAAAATGGACAAAGCGCTTTGATTATACATCAATATTATGCGTAAGGCTGAAATATTGAACACTCCACTAGTGCCTGTTTCCCGAAAGGGAATATATAGGAGTCTCCAAATACAGACTGAGTAGGTGTGTTCTATGCGAGCATAATATCAATAAAAATATCCTTGGTAATTTCAGTAAAAATATTCAATAAGCACAAATAAAAATCCTAAATAATGACAAAAATTTCATAGAAAAATTAAAACAATATTTAATTAAGAAAACTTATTACACAGTTGAGAAATATTTCAATGAAGAAAATATACATTTACCCATTTAAGATGACATTCTTGAAAAAAAACATAAAATTGTACAAATATATGTAACTATTAACTATTGCATACCCTTTTTTATTGTTTAATTATACTATATTGTTATTAATTTGTAAATAACAATTTACAATGATTATATTTCGACATTAAAATCGAAGAAATATTTGTACCAATTACTATAATAGTTAACACTATTATTGTAATTGGTACAAATATTTAATACTATTATTGTAATTAGTACAAATATTTCATAAAGGTAATCCTCCTCTCTCCGAATTGTGGCCCAACAGGGTTTTTAATGAACTTTCACTTATATTGACCATCTTTGTCTACACTCGACCCTCTAGACCCTCGACATGTCGTAGCTTTGTTTCAAGGGTCAAATGCTTACTTTTACAGGGTTATTGCTAACTATCTCTTAGGGTTGACTTCTGCTAGCAAACATTTTGAGAATATATTTTTTTGTTTTTGATATTAATTTTTTTTTCTCGGTTTTAATGCCTACTCCGAGTCAAGACCGCCTGCTGCGGCAACACTGTACCTCGCCGTGTTCCTTTTGAATAGAGTTGTGAATATCTAGAGCCATCTATGAAATGGATCCTAGGGAATCCCTGAGAGATATTTTTAAAGAAATTGATATTTTAACTTTACCAAGTCTGTATATATTTGAAAATATTATGTATGTTCGTAAAAATTTGAGCAAATTTAAATCAAACAGTGACGATTACAACACTAGGAATAAAGATAAAATAGCGGTGCCAGGTTTTAGATTAGCAAAGACAAATAAAAGGTCCTTCTTAGGAAATTGTGTGCGGTTTTATAATAAATTGCCCAAACATATTACAACGCTCACAGAAAGAAAATTCAAGTTGCATGTGAAGAATATTTTGATAAAGTAATCTTACTACACAGTTTGTGATTACTTAAACGACAAAAATGCTTGGACTGGTTCACCTCTGCCAAGCTAGCGCCTAACACCTACGTAATGTAAATTAAGTATTGTAATAATTTTACTATACATATGTACTTAACACATTGTTAAAAACGTTTAAAAGAATGGCCCCGAGTTTCTTGCCCGTTCTTCTCGCAGTGGCTCTATAACTTTTGTTTGCTGAACGTGGCAGTACAATGTAGTATATTTCAATATTAAAATTTGTAATTGACCTTCATAAGAGCGTCGTAGACGCCTAAATTGAATAAATGATTTTGACTTTTTTTTTTGACTACATCGAACAAAGTAATAAAAATATGAAATAATACATTACAGGCACAAGAGACTTTTAACATCGGGTGGTTCTCGTGCTTATTCCGTCAAAAACATATAAATAAAACACAAAAAATAAATAAAAATAAATTAAAAACAAATATATTCATCTCAAAATGTTTGTAAGGCCTAGCAGGAGTCAACCCTAAGAGGTTGTTAGCATTTTTACAATAACCCTGTACATAAAAAAGCAATATAATATGTTTGATATATCTTTTATATTTAAAATATATCAATATGGTAATAGTATTCAATTGTTAGCAAATTCGCACGTCCCACTGCGCGCCGGATAGCTCTAGGAAGTTTTATGACCGTTATAAATCAAGTGTTACCACTGTGCACTTTACGCCGGTTTTACGGGATATTGTTCATACAAGTTGTTCAACATTTTATTACTTGATAAAGATGCAATAAGTGTCTAAATAAGGGAGAAAATATACTGAATCTACGTAATATAATACATTTATTATGTTATGAGTGTTTTTTAAAAATTCGGATGAATAATTTCCCAACTAATTCGATTTCTGAAATGCTTGTAAAAGTTAATCAATAACTAGGTGAAACGCTCGTAGCCATGTTTGCTTAGCCGTTCTGAACCGATCAGCAAAGTTAAGCAACGTCCGCCGCGATCATGACTTGGAATACTTGGATGGGTCAGTACCCATCCAAGTATTCCTGGACTGAGCACTTCCATGCTTCGGAGGGCACGTTAAGCCGTCGGTCCCCGTCGGCAGTCGTTATAGCGTGGTAGCACACTTTTGAGTGTTGACATTGGTTCCATGTTTTGGTTAAACATTTTTTTCACTCTTTTTAGTGATCCTTGCTACTTACGGGATCGATTGTCATTCGCTGTCAACAAAGTCAAAGTCAAAATCATTTATTCAATTAAGGCGTCTACAACGCTCTTATGAAGGTCAATTACAAATTTTAATATTGAAATATACTACATTGTACTGCCACGTTCAGCAAACAAAAATTATAGAGCCACTGCCAGAAGAACGGGCAAGAAACTCGGGGCCATTCTTTTAAACGCTTTTTAACAATGTGCTAAGTACATATGTATAGTAAACTTATTAAAATACTTAATTTACATTACGTAGGTGACAGGCGCTAGCTTGGCAGAGGCGAACCAGTCCAAACATTTTTGTCGTTTAAGTAATCACAAACTGTGTAGTAAGATTTCTTTTTCAAAATATTCTTCACGGGCACCTTGAATTTTCCTTCTGTGAGCGTTGTAATATGTTTGGGCAATTTATTATAAAACCGCACACAATTGCCTAAGAAGGACCTTTAATTTGTTTTTGCTAATCTAAAACCTGGTACCGCTATTTTATCTTTATTCCTAGTGTTATAATCGTGATTGTCGCTGTTTGATTTAAATTTGCTAATTTTTTTACGAACATACATAATATTTTCAAATATATACAGACTTGGTAAAGTTAAAATATCAATTCCTTTTAAAAGATCTCTCAGGGATTCCCTAGAATTCATTTCATATATGGCTCGAATTGCACGCTTTTGTAATATATAGATTGTCTCTATCTCAGCAGCAGCTCCCCACAGCTATACACCACATGAAATAATACCGTGGAAGTACGCAAAATAAACGAGCCTACAGTAGCTACGTCTGTAAGCTGTCTTATTTTACGAACTGCATATTCAGCAGAACTAAGTCTTCCGGATATATCATGTATATGTGGATTCCACTGTAAAGTTGAATCCATTTTGATTCCCAGGAAGACTGTCGCATTGTCAATAGAGAGTTCATCTAGGCCAAGCTTAATGTTTGGTTCAACATAAGTAACATTTGGTAATGAAAACTTTAAACATTTGGTCTTTTTTTAATTTAAGAGAAGATTATTAGTATATAGAGAACCTCCTCCTTTTTGGAAGTCGGTTAAAACAACACTGTTCTGGAAGAGATCGCTCTCAGCGATAAGACCGCCCATTGTCACACCTACTCTTACTTTTTATGTTTTAAAGTTCTAAGTTTGTAAATTTGTATTGTGTCAATAAAGTGTTATCTATTTATCTAATCCACACTCACTACTCACTTTGCTTATTCGTTAGTAGTTTCTAGATTTACTAGCTTCTCACTTTTCGCCGGCGGTGGGGCAAGCCGGGGCAAGTGCCCTAAGCTAGTAAATAAGCACCGTTGTGTATGAAAATACTAAATTATTTTTATATTTTCATAAGCCGTCTTTCATAACCAAAACGTTTATTAAATCTCATAATCCGGTCTAAAGTGGATTAAATGAAATATAAGCGTTATTATTTTCACAACGACAGGTTGTCGACAGGTTTAATGAACTTTAGGTAACACAGCGTTTATTTAATAATAGATTTGAATAAAATTCTTGTAACTTTTTTAGTTAGACTAGTGGTTCGCCTCTGCTTCGCACAGGTATTCAACAAAATTTTCAAAAAATATAAAGTAGAATGCCCATTTCCCTAGGAGACTTAGCAAAATTTTAGGTCCCTTGAAAAAAGTGCTACCTAAGACCATAATACTTATAAGACAAATCGAATTCGGTATGAATAATATCCCAACTATTTCGATTTCTGAAATGCTTGTAAAAGGCAATCAATAACTAGGTGAACCGCTCGTAGCCATGTTTGCTGAGCCGTTCTGAACCGATCAGCAAAGTTAAGCAATCATGACCGCGGTCATGACTTGGATGGGTACTGAGCGCTTCCGTGCTTCGGAGGGCACGTTAAGCCGTCGGTCCCCGTCGGCAGTCGTTATAGCATGGGGGTAGCACACTTTTGAGTGTTGACATTGGTTCAATGTTACTACAATGATTTTGACTTTCAAAATCATTTATTCAATTAAAGCGTGTACAACGCTCTTATGAAGGTCAATTACAAATTTTAATATTGAAATATACTACATTGTACTGCCACGTTCAGCAAACAAAAATTATAGAGCCACTGCCAGAAGAACGGGCAAGAAACTCGGGGCCATTCTTTTAAACGTTTTTAACAATGTGTTAAGTACATATGTATAGTAAAATTATTATAATACTTAATTTACATTACGTAGGTGACAGGCGCTAGCTTGGCAGAGGCGAACCAGTCCAAACATTTTTGTCGTTTAAGTAATCACAAACTGTGTAGTAAGATTTCTTTTTCAAAATATTCTTCACGTGCAACTTGAATTTTCCTTCTGTGAGCGTTGTAATATGTTTGGGCAATTTATTATAAAACCGCACACAATTTCCTAAGAAGGACCTTTTCTTTGTCTTTGCTAATCTAAAACCTGGTACCGCTATTTTATCTTTATTCCTAGTGTTATAATCGTGATTGTCACTGTTTGATTTAAATTTGCTCAATTTTTGACGAACACACATAATATTTTCAAATATATACAGATTTGGTAAAGTTAAAATATCAATTTCTTTTAAAAGATCTCTCAGGGATTCCCTAGGATTCATTTCATATATGGCTCGAATTGCACGCTTTTGTAATATTAAGATTGTCTCTATCTCAGCAGCAGCTCCCCACAGCTATACACCACATGAAATAATACCGTGGAAGTACGCAAAATAAACGAGCCTAACAGTAGCTACGTCTGTAAGCTGTCTTATTTTACGAACTGCATATGCAGCAGAACTAAGTCTTCCGGATAGATCATGTATATGTGGATTCCACTGTTAAGTTGAATCTATTTTGATTCCCAGGAAGACTGTCGCATTGTCAATAGAGAGTTCATCTAGGCCAAGCTTAATGTTTGGTTCAACATAAGTAACATTTGGTAATGAAAACTTTAAGCATTTGGTCTTTTTTTAATTTCAGAGAAGATTATTAGTATATAGAGAACCTCCTCCTTTTTGGAAGTCGGTTAAAACAACACTGTTCTGGAAGAGATCGCTCTCAGCGATAAGACCGCCCATTGTCACACCTACTCTTACTTTTTATGTTTTAAAGTTCTAAGTTTGTAAATTTGTATTGTGTCAATAAAGTGTTATCTATTTATCTAATCCACACTCACTACTCACTTTGCTTATTCGTTAGTAGTTTCTAGATTTACTAGCTTCTCACTTTTCGCCGGCGGTGGGGCAAGCCGGGGCAAGTGCCCTAAGCTAGTAAATAAGCACCGTTGTGTATGAAAATACTAAATTATTTTTATATTTTCATAAGCCGTCTTTCATAACCAAAACGTTTATTAAATCTCATAATCCGGTCTAAAGTGGATTAAATGAAATATAAGCGTTATTATTTTCACAATGACAGGTTGTCGACAGGTTGTAATGAACTTTAGCTAACACAGCGCTTATTGAATAATAGATTTGAATAAAATTCTTGTAACTTTTTTAATTATACTAGTGGTTCGCCTCTGCTTCGCACAGGTATTCAACAAAATTTTAAAAAAATATAAAGTAGAATGCCCATTTCCCTAGGAGACTTAGCAAAATTTTAGATCCCTTGAAAAAAGTGCTACCTAAGACCATAATACTTATAAGACAAATCGAATGATACCAGAGTAATTTAAATTTTATATTCTGGTTATTGAAGTTACGAAAATTATCAATCAACCAGATATTATGTTACGACCTAAGACCATAATACTTATAAGACAAATCGAATGATACCATAATCATCTGAGGAATCTTAATCTCATCTGAGGGATATCCAGATACTCGGAAGCAACCGGTTTATCTCCTATTGTTGGATGGAATACATTTAACAGGCTACAGGCTATTTTACAATCAACCAAATGCGACTATGTGACTTGACACTCTTGACAGTAACACGATATGACAGCATAACACAGACGTATGTAGATCAGTGGTGTTGCCAGTTGACATTTTTAAATCGAGTCCAACCATATCGATATTTCCCTAATTTAAGTGTTTTTCACTGTTCAGAGAGTCGTGCTACAACGGTATACCATCGCCGATGCCTTTTATATGTGGCTGCTATAAATGTTATTTTATTATTTTTTATACTAGCTAAATTCTAACGTTCTCCTTGCTACTAGCCCGGTGGCACACCTGACAGTAAGCCACTGTAGTAGATAACCAATCAGTTTACTTAACTATACTATAAGCACACTAAGCACCTATATAACATATACATATACATAAACTATCGATAGGATGGGCTTCAGAACTATCAATACCGATACTAAATTAAATATCTTAGTATACTAACGGTATGGATTGTTTCTCCGCTGTCGATAGATTATCAATTAAAGGCAAAACTAAGAACCTGTAAAAAAAACTAAATAAATAATAATTAATTTTGCTGCCAGCATGCTGGGCACGCTGCCAACTGGGAGTGGGCTGGAGCATTTGGACTGCCTATGAGTCTGCTATGACTTATAGGTGTCTAAATGCTTTTATTGTAGTAGCTGTAGTGTTGTATATAGTTCATAGTATTTTGTTTAATAAAGGCATACCGCCGGTAAAAAAGAAGTAATTAATTAAGTTAAAGCTATGTATGTCTAATCGATTTTAGATTGTGTAAAAATGGGAATAATAAATAACTGGCAATTCGAAGTTGGCAATATTGTAGTGCATATTATAAGTGCAACCATGCTTTAACGACTGCCATCCTAAGAAAACAACTGGGGCCGACGGCTTAAAGTGCCCTCCGAAGCACGGAAGCGCTCAGTAGTAATGTCACTAGCGGGCACCCATCCAACTCATGACCGCGGTGGACGTTGTTTAACTTTGCTGATTGGCTGAGAACAGCTCAGCAAAATCCGCTACGAGCGCTTTTTAAAACTGCACTGCTGCTACATAAAACTAAACTAGTAAACTATCTACAGGCAAAACCTAATAAATGATTTATGAATTGTAGTTGAAGTTATATATTAAATTGTAGCCTTCAATTTGCCAAATCTTTCAATATTCAAAGATTTTTTACTGCCTACGATCACAAGCTATACAACACAAATCTAAGATAGTCGAAAAAACAGAGCTAAAGTAAAAAGTTTAGGACATAGAAAAATATGTTGTCTACAGGCAAAACCATTTAAATGCGTCATCCAGCTGAGTAAACATGATTTATACCTACTATTTTTTAGATTTTTGTCACAAAATACCTACAGCCCTACTCATAAATAAAATATCTAACTGATAACACTAAAACATTGCTGTTAGTATCAATTTTTATCAGACATTTCGACATATAAACCTTTAAGTTCAATTATCTGAAAACTATGATTCATGTAAATGATTGGTTTATGCAGTAAGGAAACGATATACCAATTATTTTAGAAAGAGTTCTTACAACACTGTACACCCTATGGTTTCAGAACTTTTTATAATGGTTTCATATTATGGGTGTAGATAAATAATATGGTATTAAAACACTCATGTATCTATTATCTATTATATATACTATTATCGTCAAAATAAACCACCATGCGTGTTTTAAATGAATTGGAATTATGTGTACATGAATTATTCACTCCAATACGTTTGCAAAATAAAACAGTGGTCATCAATATCTTTGCGTTTCACAGTCACCGCTTTAGCCTATCCATCGGTTAAGCTTGCAACGCGCTGCATGTCAACAGTCATTTTTATCATTCAGTTATTTCATGTGTTGCATGGAAACCCGAAACTTTATTCGAACATTCTGAAACGTATATAGTGGAAGGAGGCGAAACATTATGCAGAAAGAGTCCTTCTTTTTTCGTAGACCTACGTTATAACTGGATTATAAAAGCTACAACGAATAAACAGACTAAGCTAAACATCTAAGCGCAAGAGCCTACTTATGTCACCAACAACACCTCCTGAGAACAAAAGCCAATATCGAAACTAGTGCAGCGCAAACTTCTAGTGCATACAATCTTGCACTTAAGTTAATAAGTAGAAGTTATCGAGAGCTTCGATAGTGTTACTTTGTTATAGGTAAAGTACGACGTAGTTTGGTTATTGGGTATTTTGTCGCAAACTAGAACCTACTTAGTTCAAAATTAGTATTTTTGGAAATAGTATGAAATGTCGAAGAAGATCCTGTACCTACCCAAAGAGGAAACACATGAAGACCTTATCTGCTGCCTGTATATCGCTCTGTATGTTACGGGTCCCAAATTTGTACACAGATTAAGTTACGTGCTGTGAATACATAAAGATACATGTAGATACCATAAACTAGATAATAAAAATAAGAAATGCCATTAGTTAAATATATTTTAGTCGGCTATCGGAAGCAGTGATAACGAAGTGGTAATTAATTACTGCCGTGCCGCAGGTTTCAATCTTGAGCTTGGCCGCAGGTTGAAAGGGTATTTTTGAATACTCGCCTCGTTGGCTACCAACCTCAAGTAGAAGATCTGTCGCCACCGTGTAAAAAATCCAAAATGTTTTGCATGCAAAAATGTTCTTGGCATTCACCCCTTCAGAGGTCATGGCACAAATTAATTTGTCCCTGTTCGGTAATCTGAACACTTTGAAAAATTTCACGCCTTATGAAGACTAGATTAAAACTTTAGAAGCAGCTCCCTTATGTAGGTATATTTAGAGCACATGTTAATAATTATTATTATTTTGCATGTTAATTTAGCCTTTGACCACTATCTCACCTGATGGTAAGTGATGATGTGGTCGAAGATGTTGTTCAGGCTAACCTAGAATTACTGGCTCTCAAGAACAGCTGCCGGAACACACTGTTAGGTGCTTGGCGACAGATTTTCCACTTGAGGGTGGTCGCTAGCCAGGCGGGCATTCGCAACACACTGTTAGGTGCTTGGCGACAGATTTTCCACTTGAGGGTGGTCGCTAGCCAGGCGGGCATTCGCAAAAATGCCCTTCCACCATGCGGTGAAGCTACAGCCAGCGGCGGGATTCGAACCATGGACCTGCTGCGCGGCAGTCTATAGCCAAAGCCACTGAGCTATCACTGCTTCAAAAAGATAAGGAGTAAGTTAAAAATTTCTGCGTAGTTTTGAAAAATTAATATTATTATAGAAATAATTTATAACGCAATAAGGAAGAAACAGAAATGAATACTTCCTAAGTTTAGTTTATACATAATTATTTATAGTTTTATCAATTGTTAATACCAAAATAAAATATCACAACTGCAGTTTCAGAACGCACCTTTAAAAATGTAGCGAAAATCATAGTTACCATAAAAAAATATACAAAATATGAGTGAGTCCAGTATGAAGACAGCAATTTAACACCAGAGTTATTAAAACAACAAGTTGAAGGATCGATTAAAAGTCCTTGCTGAAAAGTCAGTTGAGAAATAGGTACCTATCTTATCTAAAAGCATATAAATCTTAAACACATATCGAGATTTACCCCTAAGGTGAAAAGTTGTATGAGCGACACAAAAGCAAACTTCTTTACCTCTCCTGCTTTACTATCCCTTGTTACACTCAGGAGTCTAACTTAAAATAACTCGCTACGATCGTGATTCAATTATGGAATCCTTAACTTACTCGGTAATTATTCAAATTCAACACTCGCAGAAAAAGAAGCAATTGTTGCACCAATAACCTTTTCGCCTCTTCAGCACGAATAAGGTCGTTTTGGTGTTCAAAAACTCGCAACAAAATCGACAGTAAGTATATACTTCAAGCTTGCAAAAATGTATTAAATTTTTAATCGTCATGTAAAAACTAAAAACACCTATAATTTGCGTCAAACATTACATACATTGATTTTGGTAACATCAAGTAGTATAATTTCCGAACGCAACTTCTATAGAAAGCAATGCAGTGAAATGAGGAGAAGTAAGTTTTCTCGCTGGCAGAGATGATAAGTTGTATGTTTCACAAGTCTAATATTTTTGGCCGTATGCCTTAAAATCGTCTATACTATAATAAAATATCTATGCTCAGTAGTCCATTTACAAGAGAAAAAAATATAGTCATGTGCGGGATTCGAACCCGCGCCCATCCATCCCTATAGCCAGAATCCCGAATCCCGCAAATGAGTTCAATTAATCTCTCGTAAATTTGTAATTTTGTAATGTAATCCGCAGAACAGACGTTATGGCAAACGTAACAATATTAAAATTATAAGTTGTCGCTCCATCCCCATACGATGGTTGAAGATATGGTAATATATAGAGATATATATAGAGAGATCAAATAGATATATTACCTCAAGACGCCATATTGCATTCTCTGTCGAATCGCGCTAGGAATTTTGAATTAAAATAAGTACCTACTCGAACCTTCTACTGAAGTGTATGGTTTAGAAGCTATTGTTGGTAGTTTTGTTTGAAATACATGCACAACTAATATAATTAGTTTATTATGGTATGCATGGTGGTAGGGCATTTTGCGAATGCCCGCCTGGCTAACTTACCGCCCTCAATTAGAAAATCTGTCACTAAGCACATAACGGTGTGTTCCGGCAGCTGTCCTTGAGATGCAGTAATTCAAGGTTAGCCTGAACAACATCTTCGACCACATCATCACTTAAAAACAGGTGAGATATAAAAAAAAACATTAAATGTTATTTCAGTAACCCATTTAAGTAGGTACCTATTTTTTTAATTTTTTTTTATACTGATCTGGGTAGCTCTTGACCACTATCTTACCTGATGTTAAGTGAAGATGCGGTCGATGATGGAGCGCGCTTCCCCAGAAGAAACCTGTTCACTCGGGTTTTGAAGACACCCATATTCTACTTAACCGGAAACACAGACTCAGGCAGGGTATTCCATTCCCTGGCGGTTCGTATAATAATTATTTTTATATCATTGGTGGTATCCGTAAATTTTATAAGTACTTTTTATTATGTACATAATTCGCTTTAATAGCACATATTTTGTGAAGAATTGAACCTGATATCTAAAGGGATATACAAATATAGCCCATAATAGGTACAACGGGACGGACGACGGATGGACAGCATTGGTTGTAGCGTATAAGGTCTAGAATCTCTAATGAATCCGTGAAAACAACTTCAAAAACTTTTCACGTCCGAAACAAAAACTGATAGTTACCCAAAGTGACCTTATCCAGATACGGTTCCGTGACCTTTTTATTCCACATATATAGTGTATTATATTATATATATCATATACGCCATTAGGAAAAGGGTCAGGCGTACAAGCCACGTGTTACTAGGGCCAAAAATACCACGAAGGTATATGTTTCAGTACGACGGCATTAGAATGAATTACGAGGTGGCATGTATGTATACACAAAAACATATCGTCATGCCTGTACAATCTAAAAGAAGTAGACTGATGTGTCTAAGAAGCTAACGAAGTAGTCTAGACTTGTCTAGAATTAGACTAACATAGACTTTTTAATATTGTTTTGCAATAACGCCTGCTCTGCGGATTACTTTACAAAATTACAAATTAACGAGATAAAAAAATATTGTCATATGCGGGATTCGAACCCGCGTCCATCCACCCTTTAGCCGGGGGATGCTCTGACCGACGGCGCTAATATGATATTTTGACTCATAACTCTAATTTTTGCTCTCGTTCTTCAACCATCGTATGGGGATGGAGCGACAACTTATAATTTTAATATTGTTACGTTTGCCATAACGCCTGTTCTGCGGATTACTTTACAAAATTACAAATAAACAAGATAAAAAAATATTGTCATATGCGGGATTCGAACCCGCGTCCATCCACCCTTTAGCCGGGGGATGCTCTGACCGACGGCGCTAATATGATATTTTGACTCATAACTCTAATTTTTGCTCTCGTTCTTCAACCATCGTATGGGGATGGAGCGACAACTTATAATTTTAATATTGTTACGTTTGCCATAACGTCTGTTCTGCGGATTACATTACAAAATTACAAATTTACGAGAGATTAATTGAACTCATTTGCGGGATTCGGGATTCTGGCTATAGGGATGGATGGGCGCGGGTTCGAATCCCGCACATGACTATATTTTTTTCTCTCGTAAATTTTTAACATGGACTACTGAGCATAGATATTTTATTATAGTATAGACGATTTTAAGGCATACGGCCAAAAATATTAGACTTGTGAAACATACAACTTATCATCTCTGCCAGCGAGAAAACTTACTTCTCCTCATTTCACTGCATTGCTTTCTATAGAAGTTGCGTTCGGAAATTATACTACTTGATGTTACCAAAATCAATGTATGTAATGTTTGACGCAAATTATAGGTGTTTTTAGTTTTTACATGACGATTAAAAATTTAATACATTTTTGCAAGCTTGAAGTATATACTTACTGTCGATTTTGTTGCGAGTTTTTGAACACCAAAACGACCTTATTCGTGCTGAAGAGGCGAAAAGGTTATTGGTGCAACAATTGCTTCTTTTTCTGCGAGTGTTGAATTTGAATACTTACCGAGTAAGTTAAGGATTCCATAATTGAATCACGATCGTAGCGAGTTATTTTAAGTTAGACTCCTGAGTGTAACAAGGGATAGTAAAGCAGGAGAGGTAAAGAAGTTTGCTTTTGTATCGCTCATACAACTTTTCACCTTAGGGGTAAATCTCGATATGTGTTTAAGATTTATATGCTTTTAGATAAGATAGGTACCTAATTCTCAACTGACTTTTCAGCAAGGACTTTTAATCGATCCTTCAACTTGTTGTTTTAATAACTCTGGTGTTAAATTGCTGTCTTCATACTGGACTCACTCATATTTTGTATGTTATGTTATTATATTACAGGCTGTGTATGAGTTGAAAATATTATATCGAATGAGGCCGTTCTTAGGGACAACTCTCCGGATACTCTAATTCGTCGAAGTTTTGAACTTGGGTATCCGCAAAACCCGTATTAGCTCACTTTTGTTTAACTTCGTTCGTAGCATAGACTAGCCAGCATTTGCCTGTGTAGATTCTGAATAAGATATTTTTTAAATTGAATTCGTATGGTTTGTCCATTTTCAATATATGAAATTATAATATATTCATAAGTAAGTAGTCAAACTCCAGTTCTAAATATGCAGAAAGACCACAAATACTAATGGGGATATAAATACCTAAGGAGAACAAATAAATTAATGTAAATTTTACATACGAGTATCTAACTTCTAGAACAGTAGCGACACCTCTCGCTGATCCATAACTAAATAGGACTGTCACTCTTACCATGTGAAAATGTTCTTTAATTTATCTCAGTTAAGACTTAAATTGATTGAGGCATAATAGCGTTCTCAGAATAGTATGGGAGATTCCCTAGAGGGCACGATTTGTGATGAACGATGCGATCTGACCATAGATTATATGAAACAATGAACTTCGTACCGCAAATTTGATTTTCGTTGTCTAAACTGTCACTTGTGACACGAAAAACGAAACTTCGATGAATTTTAGTAGCGGCCCAGCTCACTGAATCCATGACATTATCGAAATTTTCGCATGGTGGAAGGGCATTTTGCGATTGCTCACCTGGCTTCCACCCTCATGTAGAAATTCTGTCGCCAAGCACTTGACGGTGTTTTCCGGCAGCAGTCCTTACTAGCAGACTTAACAACTATGTCTCAGTGTGACAGGCGCAGTGTAATTCGTCATTTGTGACGAAATGCATCTGTTATAGGCAGAGTGTACCGCTTAACAACAGGTGGGCCTCGAACATGTACCTAAAGTTGTTTTAACTAAACATTCCTACATAAATCTTTATCCTCACGAACATAGCACAATATATTTCTTTAAAATCATCCTAAAAAGAAGGACGAGTATTTTGTTTAAAAACGTAACTTTACTCAGCATTATTCGATTATCATCAAGAATTACTGGATATTTTTATTCCCTTCCTCCAAAATTATTCAAATCGCCATCGACGGAGGCGCGGTGGCGGACAGAGTATTTTTGAAGATGTCAAGATTTTCGTAAAGTGAATTCCGAATTATGTTTTTCTGTCTTCATTATAACAGCAATTGATAGAATTAGATCTCTACAAAAAATATATAATTTTACAGAAGCGCTCGTTCTGAATCGATCAGCAAAGTTAAGCAACGTCCGCCTCAGTCATGACTTGGATGGGTGACCGCTGGTGACATTACTACTGAGCGCTTCCGTGCTTCGGAGGGCACGTTAAGCCCTCGGTCCCGGTTGTTGTCTTAGGATGGCAGTCGTTACAGCATGGTGGTAGGGCACTTTGCAAATGCCCGCCTGGCTAGCTACCACCCTCAAGTTGAAAATCTGTCGCCAAGCACCTAACGGTGTGTTCCGGCAGCTGTCCTTGAGAGCTAGTAATTCTAGGTTGGCCTGAACAATATCTTCGACCACATCATCACTTACCATCAGGTGAGATAGTGGTCAAAGGCTAACCTATAAAGCATAACAAAATGCACAAAATGCCCTACCATCATGCTATAACGACTGCCATCCTAAGACAACAACCGGGACCGACGGCTTAACGTGCCCTCCGAAGCACGGAAGCGCACATTCAGGGTAATATTAAAATAGATCATATTACCGTGGCTCAGTAGTAATGTCACCAACGGTCACCTATCCAACTCATGACCACGAAGGACGTTGAGACAAATACCTGGCTTTGATAGATGTCGCAGCAGATGTTAACTGACTCTCTTATTAAAATTACCATCTATGATGGTTCACTTAAGTTGGTGATCGAATGATAAACTTCAAAGTAACAGTTTTATTTTTCTTCTTCTTCTTCATCTTCTTCTTCTTCTTCTTCGTTAGATGGCTTTTAAACGCTGCTTGTCGTTTTTCTCCCAAAAAGTAACAATTTCAGTCTCTCTAAAATGAATGGCTACAGAGTAATAGCGATCACAGACTACAGAAAAAAAGTAAGACAAAGTATTGCCCGTCCCGTAGCAAATTTGTTCCAGCTACCCGCTTGACGCTTTTGAACATTAACTTGCTTATCGGCTTGTTGATTAAACGCTCATAAGAACCTGAAGTGTTGGTGTTCGTGCTCACGCTCCGACACATACACTTCAAACTTACATATATACATATCCATCCCCATTAAGAACGATAGGAAAAAAGCTGCAGTGCAGCTGTCATATATAAGGTGACTATTAATTCATCAACAATACTGCGGGGGATGGTGTAGAATCGATAACTGAATGTGATCCACTCATAATTAATTTTCACATAAACAAAATTAATACTAACTATTGCCTAAGCTGTGGCGCGTTGACTTTGAGAATGATAGCGACGACAACACTCGCGGCCGCCGTGGAAGCCACCGTTTATATAAAGAAAAATACTGCTGACAACGAGTAAATAGGTTTGTCAGGGATCCGGGCCTAGGTCAGCAAAAATTAGGTGTAACAGTACGAAGATACTATCAATATAGTAATGATAGAATCGCGGTCACGTTGGTTCTCTTTTCGAACAAGCTTTACGCCTATGATAGAGTTTATGTGAGAGTGGGCTGTTATAATAAAAACCTTGTTAATGTTATTATGAAAATTACAAAAATTTAAGTCATGTGCAGGATTCGAACACGCGTCCATCCACCCCTTTAGCCGGGGTATGCTTTAATCCAATTGAGCTAACATGCCAATGAGTCCATAAGTCAAATTTTTCATATCGTTCATTTTAACCATCGTATTCATACAGCGACATCTATATTTCATAGTTCTTGTTAATGTTACTTTGGATTGTTTTGAGTACTGGCTTGTTTTAATAGGATATAAAACAACTCTTATAACATTAAATGTGATTTTTGCAAACAAAAAAAAATATCACAAAATGTTTGTTAGGATTAGCAGATGTCAACCCTAAGAGGTTGTTAGAATATTACCAATAACCCTGTATATGTACTAGTAGTAAAATACACTAGTACTCTGGTGCGTCAATTGCATTTTAGGAGCGGTATGCAAATAGGTGCATTTATTTTCTTTTTTGTAGCGCTCGTAGCGAAGTTTGCTTAGCCGTCCTTAAACAATATGACTAGGATGGGTGACCGCTAGTAACATTAATATTGAGCGCTTTCGTGCTTCGTATTCTTCGGAGGGCATGCTAAGCCGTCCGTTCTGGTTATTTTCCAAGACTAGCAGTTGTTATGGTATCGTAGTAGGGCATTTTGAGAATGACAGCCTGGCTAGCTACCACTGCTAAGTAGAAAATCTGTCGCTAAGCACCAATGTATGTTCCGGCAGCTGTCTTTGAGAGCCTATAATTCTAGATAGAGCCTAAGCAACATATTCGATCACATTATCACCTACCATCCAGGTGAACGTCAAAGACTAGCGTTCTATATAAATAAATAAATAATCGCCTTTGAGGACATGCAACCGGAGGATATATAGATTGTATTCCAGGGAGTGTACCTACATGAATATATAAATATTTTATTCTTTGAAATGTGTAAAATCGAAATTCTGAAGAAACGCACAAAGTACTTTGCGTCTACATTTATTGTGCGAACCGCGACGGAAATATCTGAATTACTTAACATGAATTCTTCTAGAAAATACAACCCGGGAGTTTTCAAATCCACAGAAAAAAGCTTCTTTCTCAGCTATGCTTTACTAAGAGTGCTTCACCGCAGACCACAACGTTGCTTAATATGAGATAAATAGTGCTGAAATGTGAATAATTAGTCTGCAGGTACGGCAATCGCGAACGAAGTCGCAGGTACAGCTAGTATATATTATGATAGGTATCATTCTGAATATAGCACATGAAAATTAGATATAATATATTCACCTTAATATGCCATACATGGGTCTCATTCTATACATAGAATGATAATTAACTTCATTTTTACCTGTATTGAGGTATAAACTTTAAGTGCTATACAGGGTCTTACTATGTACTGAATGGTAATGAAATTGAACTTCGTGTTGACGTGTTTAGTGGGGTCTTGTGCCATGGTATCGGTAGTGGTAATTTCTATCTAACAGGTTGTAGGCGGTGAAAATGTCAACTCCAAAATAGCACTCAACACAAACAGTTTATTCCGATCAGAAAGGTTACAAAGAGTCAACAATATATTAGAGCGGTAACAAAACGATAAATATAAATACACGAACAATAACAAATAAAAAGTCAACAAATAATAAGGTCGCGCAACGATTGGTGCCGTACAGAGGGACGCGGGCTTCGCGAGTATTGGCCTATTCACGACTGAGGTTTAGTAAAACTCGGCAGCTGATCGCACGCGGCGGCCGTGCGAGCGCGTCACAACATTCCTTAGATAAGGATTTACTCCGGTTGCCGCGCGGCGATGCTCGTATGTGTGAATGTATGTAAATGTATAATGTGTGTTATTTCTATATGTAAATAAATATGATAAATGTAATGTTTTTATTTGTGTGAATAAATATAATAAAATAAACTATATTATAATGATTGAAGTAGGGACTCCTACATCATTCCCTTCCAGAGACCGACTAAGGGCGATAATAATCTGGAAAGTGTACCTTCCTCCCAGATCGTGTAGTCCGAACAGGTTGATTTTGGAGCGGTGGTGGCTCGGGAGATTCTGGATCAGGGGAGGGTGCTTCGCGTCGCAGTGGGGCTGTATCAGCGGACAGTATATAAGCTGGCTTAAGGCGGTCTATTGATACTGTCACGTCTCTGTTCCGAGCGCGGAGTACGAAGGTCTTTGTACCTCTCTTAAGCACCTCGAATGGCCCGGTGTAAGCGGGTTAGAGTGAGCCACGTAGCACTTCTTCCCTAAGGAATACGTGGCTACAGGTGGTGAGCTCCTTAAAAACGAAGGTTCTGTGATTGGAGTGGTGCTGAGGGGGAACTGGACGTACGTTCTCGGCAAAGGACCTCATTCGAGCTGAGAAATCGGTGATGTCGGTGGTGTAGTAAGCGACATCATGGCCAAAAAATTCGCCAGGCAGACGAAGTGGCTCACCGTACACCAGCTCAGCAGAAGAAGTCTGTAGGTCTTCTTTGAAAGCGCTCCTTATGCCGAGAAGTACTAGCGGGAGAGATTCGGTCCAGTTAGCGTCAGCGTGGCAAGTGATTGCTGCCTTCAACTGACGGTGAAAACGTTCAACCAAACCGTTGCATTGCGGGTGGTATGCTGTCGTCCTACGGTGATCGAAACCGATGGACTTGGACAGCTGTTGAAACAGTGCCGATTGGAATTGTCCGCCTCGATCGGTTACGATCTCGGTAGGACAACCGTATCGCGCCACCCAACAAGAAATGAACGCTTTGGCCACTGTTTCGGCGGTGATATCGGTAATAGGCACAGCTTCCGGCCATCGCGTAAAGCGATCGACGGCTGTGAGGCAGTACCGATAGTCACCAGCAGGCGGTAGTGGGCCGATCAGGTCTAAATGGACATGTTTGAAACGCGCCGAAGGTAAATCGTGCTTACCTAAAGGTGATGCAACGTGTCTTGTTACCTTCGAGCGCTTGCAAGTCAAACATGCCTTAGCCCATTCACGGCAGTTCTTGCGCATCAGTGGCCAAACGAAGCGTTGTGCAACGAGTTTGGCTGTTGCGTTGGCGCCAGGGTGGCTAAGTGAGTGAAGACATCCAAACACTTGCCGGCGCAGTTGTTGTGGGACGAAAGGCCTGGGCGTCGGTGTACTGACGTCGCAGTATAATACAGTACGACTCCCAGGTATGCTCGTCTTGATCAGGCGAAGTGAAGTATCGCCTTTAAGGTGCTCTTCGTGGTCTGGGTCTGATGCTTGGAGCTTGGCCATCACTTCAATGTCGACAGGCATCTGCAGTTCATTAACACGCGATAGTGTATCGGCAACTAAGTTGTCCTTGCCGGCGATGAATACAATGTCAGTGGTGAACTGCGAGATGAAGTCAAGGTGCCTATACTGACGTGGTGAGCAGTTACTTTTCCGTTCGTGGAATGCGTAACAGAGCGGCTTGTGGTCAGTATAGACTGTGAAGTGAGTGGCTTCCAGCATGTGCCGAAAGTATCTAATGCTCTCGTAAATGGCAAGGAGCTCGCGGTCGTATGGAGAATACTTAGTTTGCGACGGGCTCAACTTGCGAGAGAAAAATGCTAACGGCTGCCAGTCTCCATCCTTGAGCTGCTGTAAGACTCCACCTATCGCCGTATCAGAGGCGTCAGTGACGAGTCCTAGCTTGGCTTGCGAGTCAGGATGAGCTAAAAGTGCAGCGTTGCATAGGCTCTTTTTGCAGTCCTCGAAAGCTTGTAGCGAATCCCCTTCTATGACTACTGGATGAGAAGCCTTAACCGATCCAGTCAGCAAGGCATTCAATGGGGCTTGAATTTGTGCGGCGTTTGGCAAAAATTGCCTGTAAAAGTTTACCATCCCCAAAAATCGTCTGAGTTCTCGGACGGTTTTTGGTGGGGGAAAATTGGAAATTGCCTGTACCTTGCTGTCTAGTGGTTTGGTACCCTTTTCAGAGATGTGATACCCGAGGAAAGTAACTTCAGATGCACCGAAGACACACTTTGCAGAGTTGATAAGAACGCCGTAGTTTTTCATACGGGTGAAAAGTTGGCGAAGGTGGTCTTCGTGCTCACGTGCTGACCTGCTGAAAATCAGGAAGTCATCCAAATACGGATAGCAGCAGTCCAGCCCACGTGTCATCTCATCAACAAATCTCTGAAAAGTTTGACCAGCGTTCCTAAGTCCAAAATTCATAAAAGGGAACTCGAATAAGCCGAAAGGGGTTGAAATTGCGGTCTTGCAAATGTCCTCCTCAGCTGTGGGAATTTGATTGTAGGCCTTAACTAAATCGACGACGGAAAATACCGTACAACCAGACAGACAGTGTGAAAAATCGTGTATATGTCGAATGGGGTATTGGTCAGGTATGGTTCGAGAGTTAAGTAGCCTATAGTCGCCACAGGGACGCCACCCATTGTCCTTCTTGGACACGAGGTGAAGGGGGGAGGCCCATGGGCTGTCAGATGGTCGTGCTGTTCTATTTTCCAACATGGCGTCAAATTCTTGCTTTGCAATTTTCAATTTGTCGGGAGCAAGACGTCGTGGTGAGCATGATACAGGAGGGCCTGGTGTAGTGCGAATGTGGTGTGTAGTGTGGTGCTTGAAGACAACCGGAGTACCAGCAGGGCGTGTTATCTCCGGAAATTCTGCTAAAATTTTATGATACACACTGTCACCACCAGTCGTTACCTTTACACTAGATATAAGGTTATCACTTAAATCTACACAGGCTACAGTACTAACATTGGTCAGGCTATCTACAAGTTTTTGTTGGCTGACGTCAACAATGAGGCGATAGTGCGACAAAAAATCTACGCCTATAATAGCTTTGGTGACGTCAGCAACAATAAAGCGCCAAGGGAAATTACGGCGTAAGCCTATATTAAGATTTAAAGGTAAATAACCATATGTGTCAATGATTGAACCATTGGCGGCACTGAGTTGATAGCTAGTTTTAGCACGGCGCTCACTAAGCGCAGACACAGGGTAAACACAAATATCACTACCAGTGTCAATGAGAAACTGTGTGTTGGTACTGCGGTCCGTGATGAAGAGACGACCTGTAGAGCTCTGGCAGTCATTAGTCGCCATCACTGACTGCCTATCGCATTTCCCGCCTTGTAGTCACATGGTCGCACGCACTTGCGTGCATTAGCGCCATGTTTGCTGTGATACCAGCAGATAGGGTACCTGCGGTAGTTAGACTGCGATCGGCGTGACGACGAGCGGCTGCGTTGACCTACTGCGCGTTCTCTCGAACGCGGGTTGTGCTGTACCTGCATTGTTAGGGCACTAACTTGCCGCGTCAGCTCCGCTACTTGCAGTGTAAGCTCGTCGATCGGTGATGCCATTGGTGATGATGATGATGATGGCATCGCGGCTGCCGCGATCTGATTCGCCGGCGCCGCGATGTCATGGACACGGTCGGCGAGCTCGGCGAGTGCATCCAAAGGCAGAGTCAGCTGCGACGCAATGATCGGCTGCAATGTAGTAGGTAACCGGCTGGTCCATATGGTCCGCAAGAAGTCTTCTGGGATATCCGGTCCAGCCAGGTGTTGCAGGTGGCGCAGGAATTGCGATGGCTTACGAGTACCAAGTTGCTCGTGCGTCAGCAACTGCTTCACCTTATTTCCGCGGGAAGCCGACAATCTTCTAATAAGCTCCTCCTTAAGTCGCTTGTAATTTGGAGGGCCGGTAAGTATGTCCTCAACCTCAGCAGCATACTGGCGGTCAAGTGTAGCCAGGATGTGGTAAAACTTTTCCGTTTCGTCGGTCACGCGCATAATTGCGAATTGGCCCTCCACTTGGGCGAACCAAATAGCTGGTTTTTCTGGCCAAAACGGGGGTATTCTGAGAAATGGCGGTGGCGGTGAGGTCATAGAGCTGGCTGCAGGCGTAACGGGCGAAGCCATTTTCACGTTACGGCGGCGTGGTCGCGCGTTAACTTGTGACTGTGCTGTGTCGGAATCGCTCGATTCCAAGACGTCGTCTTCCAGGTGTTCTTCGGCGTGGGTCACCAGTTTAGTGGGGTCTTGTGCCATGGTATCGGTAGTGGTAATTTCTATCTAACAGGTTGTAGGCGGTGAAAATGTCAACTCCAAAATAGCACTCAACACAAACAGTTTATTCCGATCAGAAAGGTTACAAAGAGTCAACAATATATTAGAGCGGTAACAAAACGATAAATATAAATACACGAACAATAACAAATAAAAAGTCAACAAATAATAAGGTCGCGCAACGATTGGTGCCGTACAGAGGGACGCGGGCTTCGCGAGTATTGGCCTATTCACGACTGAGGTTTAGTAAAACTCGGCAGCTGATCGCACGCGGCGGCCGGGCGAGCGCGTCACAACATTCCTTAGATAAGGATTTACTCCGGTTGCCGCGCGGCGATGCTCGTATGTGTGAATGTATGTAAATGTATAATGTGTGTTATTTCTATATGTAAATAAATATGATAAATGTAATGTTTTTATTTGTGTGAATAAATATAATAAAATAAACTATATTATAATGATTGAAGTAGGGACTCCTACAACGTGTATTGAATCTACAAGTGATATACAGGATTCTTGTTATATACCTGGACTTGATGTGTTTTGACATGTGAACTCCAGTAGTATTCGTTTTACAGAAAATCACAAAAATACATTCATCTATTAGGTTTAATGAGGCAAAATGGCCTCAGGTGCCTTTTTTATGCTTGATAGGTTAGCTTTTGACCTCTATTTCACCTGATGGTAAGTGATGACGTGGTCGAAGATGTTGCTCAGGCTAACCTAGAATTACTGGCTCTCAAGGACAGCTCCCGGAACACACAGGAGGTGCTTGGCGACTGATTTTCAACTTGAGGGTGGTAGCTAGCCAGGCGGGCATTCACAAAATGCCCTACCACCATGCTGTAATAACTGCCATCCTAAGACAACAACCGGGCCCCACGGCTTAACGTGCCCTCCGAAGCACGGAAGCGCTCAGTTGTAATGGCTAAGCAAACTTCGCTACGAGCGCTTCTTTTTGAGTTATTTTTCATGTTCCAAAATATACTATTTAGACCTCAAATGACTTGTAGTCTTACCAAATTTTTCGGGCCACAGTGTATAGAACTGCAGTAAATCTTTCACAACATCATCGCTTTTCCATTATACTCTAAGTTGCAATATACATTTTGAATGGAATTAGAATCACTATTTGGAACCACTATAGTTATCGGAAAAACAGTAGCTCTTGGCAAAATACCGAGTCATAAAAAAGAGTAATGGCGTTAATACAACATTATTATCATAATAAACATAATATGACTCATAAGTGTCTAAATGCTTTTATTGTAGTAGCTGTAGTGTTGTATATAGTTCATAGTATTTTGTTTAATAAAGGCATACCGCCAGTAAAAAAGAAAAAAAAAAAAAAAAAAAAAAATAATAAACATGAGTGATGTGATTTCTGCATTTTATTGTCTCAACTTATAGCATATTTACAGAGTGACCCAAAGGCCAAAACGGAACCTTATCAATGTCAGCTTTTCCGTTCGTATATCATGGGTAAACAGTATGAATCATAAACTCTGAAATTAAGATATTTAAATGAAGAATTTATACAAAGGAAATATTGAAGTAATATATTGAATATTTTTTTGGAGTGTAGTCCAATATTTGAAAAAATCGGCTAAGTACGAGTCAGACTCGCGCACGAAGGGTTCCGTACCATTCTGTACAACATTAGACTTAATTTTTTGACCTATTTTTGTTTTAAAGTGCGCAAGGCCGACTCGCACTTGGCGAACTTTTGTAATTGTTGCTATAGCTGCAACAGAAAGACATCATCAGCGAAAAATTCAACTGTCTAGCTATCACCGTTCTAGAGATACAGCCTGGTGACAGACGGACGGACGGACGAACAGCGAAGTCTCAGTAATAGGGTCCCGTTTTTACTCTTTGGGTACGGAACCCTAAAAATTACTAAAAATTAAGCACATAAAGTATCTTCGTTTAGAATGCATTGAGTATAGAAGACTTTTTTATATATATTATCTACAATAACTGGTTTTATGCGAGTGGAAATTATTTAATATTTGTACGAACTTGAAAATGACTTTGGATGGAAAAAGAAAACATCTAGTGGGACTTGCAACCTCACATTTTTAATTATGCTGTGGATACTAATACTGAACAGTATTAATTTTTGATTCGGTGAAAAATAATTTTGACTTTCTGGCAAGGACGACATATTCCGTGGTTGGTACATCGGCATATCCGTCCGAACGAAATTATTCTAAACTGCGTGCTGCGTTAAAAGAGATCAGCGGGGCGATCACGTATCTTCTGTAGTAATGAATTATGATTGCAAAAATCGAAAATGACAGTTTTGACAGATTTTGTAGCAATGAATTTGATAGCTACAGAACCACGTTTGACGTATCTTGTATCTATCGATAAAAACTGTTTTTTTTTTGAAATAGCGATCACGTAAAATTGAACTTGTAAATGTACGTATTGAATAAAGTTGTGACTTGGTTATTTTGACATTCATATTAGATGGTGCCATTTAAATTAGTCAGATAGGTAGTCAATGATTCGCATCAACTTCACTTTGCAATTTATCGATAGATACAAATTGATATTTGAATGCTACAAGATACGTGATCGCAAAATATCGATTGCTACAAAACTTTGATAGCATCAACTGTCTGATAGCTACAGAGATACGAGATCGCCCTGCAGAGCTATGCGATATAAAGAGAGACGCTTTGTAAGTGAAAATATTAGATACTCCGTGCTTTGCGAGCTGAAGTGCACTTTATTGCTTCGAAGCTAGAGTCGCTTATTTATTACAACGGCTTTGCAGACTTATCCTTCTGGACCTTTGTATTCTGTGCTAGTACTAATATTAACATAATTCTACACGCAAAATCAAAGCTTTTAAAACTTGGTAATTAATATTGACAATGAATGAGAGTGTGATGTTATTTTCGTGTCAAAAAGTTTATCTATCTGTTTTAAGGACATATACCCGCCAGCCAAAGTATGAACTTTCATATAAACTCAACTTGTTATAAAAAAAAACTTACATGTAAATATAGTGTATTATTAGACCTATCGTTTCTGGCTTAAATACTTTTTCTTTTGGACTATAATTAAAATTTTTAATATATTGCGTTAAGTATATAGCACTCGTTTTTAGGAGTTTGAGCCAATTAATCGTAGGTCCAGATTTATTTAAAAGTATAGTACACACACATGTATAAATAACTTTCCATTATAGAAAGTTCATTATATTCTCCATGTTTGTGGTGCAATAGAAATACTAAAAACATGTTTATTTTTCTTGAAAGAGATGCTTAAAGTTGGGTCTTTCTTTTATCTAAAATTACGAGTTTTTGAGCTACTGTAATTTCAAAACTGTATAATTTAATGAAAATCTGACGCACCACAAACCTAGATATTAGGGTAGTTAATACGTAGCTAAAAAATCATTGAGTTTTATTCGCTATTATTAAAATGAGATTGGAGCTGCGTTTTGTATGGGGGCGCTCGTCTAAAATATACCCTTAATCACACTCCAGGGAGATGTTTTGTAAATCCATCTATTGAACGGAAAAATCTATTAAGCCCTTGAATATAACGAACACGTTTTTATTTTACAGGTTGATTTATAAGTGATTTTCTTTTCGATCGTGTACATGCGGTAAAAATTGAGACATGTTTTTTGAAGCTATCGTAGCGAAGTTTGCTTAGCTGTTCTTAACCGATAAGCAAAGTTAAGTAACGTCTGCCGTGGTCATGAGTTGGATGGGTGACCGCTAGTGACATTACTACCGAGCACTTCCATGCTTCGAAGGGCAAGTTAAGCCGTCGGTCCAGGTTGTTGTCTTAGAATGGCAGTCGTTATAGCATGGTTGTAAGGTATATTGCGAATGCCCGCCTGGCTATTTACCACCCTCACCCAAGCAGAAAATCTATCGCCAAGCACCTAACGGTGTGTTCCGGCAGCTGTCCTTGAGAGCCAGTAATTATAGGTTAGCCTGAACAACACCTTTGACCACATCATCACTTACCATCAGGTAGTGATAGTGATCAAAGGCATACCTATCAGGCATAAAAAAATTGGAATACTTTTTTTTTAAAAGCTAACTTTGACTAGCAAAATAAAAAGGGCGAGATCTGAGTCATTATAGACGTTATGATTGTCTAGTTAGCCTAGTCATTTCACACTTGCTACAGGGCCTTATAGCATATAGTATTTGCAGACTACTGCTTTGTGGCAGAATACCTGATACTGCAGTGGTACACACCAAGCCAATTATTGTTGAGACGATTACCTGTAACAATAACGGATCCAAGTGTTACTTTTTATGTCATATACTCCTCGAGAAATACTTACCTAGCTAGATTTGCACATGATCCCCCTATACTACCCTATACACCCAACACCTTCAAAACCAAAACACAGTAATGCGAACATTTCATTAAAAATCATCACATACCTACCAATGGGTTCATGATAAAAAAGACCCAAGTGCGAGTAAGACTTGCGGACTGAGGTTTAAGCAAAAACCCTACGATACTTTCAATATTACTGTAACAGCCGGATTGTCCACTGCTGAACACATCCTCCCCTATTAAGGGGGTATTTGCCATAATCCCCACGCTTGCCAGGCGTCTTGGGGATCGCAGTGTAAGTTGGCAGTTCTTTAGAAGGTGCTGCTGCCCATCTTCCAGTATTTTTCCCCTTAGTCACCGCTTACGACACCCACGGAATGATATGGGGAGGTTCAATTCTAACCCGGCACCCCACGGGGCAACCTTTTAATATTAATAGGTATATAAATCACACGTTCTGTACCGTTTTCATTTTGTATGACCAATCTTACACAACTGAACACTCTCTATGATTTTTTAGGGATAGAGCACAAAATGCCCCGCAAAGAAAAGGAAAAACAAAGGTACGAACCGTTTTCTTTCCGGCTCAAGGCAAACTATATCATAACCAATTTATTTCAATATCCGCTCGCAAAAAGACACAAAGAACCTTGACCCTTCTAACAAACCCTCACGGAAACCTTTTCGAGGTCAGACTGTCTCTTTTGAGATTTGTCGCTCATAAGAAACGACATACCCAAGAACCTAATAAATGCAAAGTAGTATATGTAAAATAATTTGTTTTTAAATCCATACTAGATACCAGTTGCTGCATTCATAATATGTAGAAATACGAAGGGCGGAAATTAAATTAATACAATTCATTTTATACATATTATATAGGTCTTAAGTATTAATTTTAAATTTAGCTCTCCTGTTTTGCTTACGATTTTTAAATGCTCAACCGGGACCGATGGCGTAACGTTCTCTCCGAAACACGGAAGCGCTCAGAAGTAATATCACTGGCGATCACCCCAAGTCATGGCCGTGGTGGACGTTGCTTAGCTTAGCTGATCGGTTAAGAACATGTAAGCAAACTTCGCTACGAGCGCTTCGAAATAACCTTGGAATGGAGTGTCTGCGTGGAATAGAGTAATCGTGTGTGGTCAAAAAATGGCCGCTATTCACACCACACATGATGTGGTGGAAATAGAGTGCACGAGAAAAGCAACCTTCAATAGCTTCGGAATGCTGCTCAGTTGGTCCACGTTCAAATCCCACCGTGGGCTGGAGCTTCAGAGCATAGTAGTGGCAAATTTAAATAATGTTCAATTGGCTCCGTACCTAAGGATATTATCCTTGAAGGCCAGTTCTGATTCTATGCTGAGCCTGCTGACCATTCATGACCACTGTCTATAGAAGGTCATCATAGGTTATAAAACAAGCAACAACTGACTATGTTTTAATAACTGACAGTCTAAACTGATGCACAGCTAAGAATCCTCTACACAAGTTCCTCCTCGTCACGCCAACTTTTTTATGACTATTATAAATACATAATATTATTACATACGATATAAAAAAAACGACTGACTTCTTTACCTTTAAGGCCCTGTAACAAAAATCATACAACCTATAACTTTTTTTTAATCCTACCTTAATTATATGAAAATATGTTAAAAATGCCGCTCCACTTATAAAATGACGACGGCGGCGGCTTATATTGAGGTTGCAAATATGATAATTTCGGGTTAGTAACTCATTCTATTTCCGAGCTAGAGACGTACTCGTGATGACATGTCAAGACTGTAGCTCGTACGAACGACTGACAGACGACAGCAATGTGACATTAATAGGGCTTAAAATTGTCGCTTGGATAGGGAAATCTAAAAATACTACTTAAACTCATGGAGAATACCTATGATTACCAATGTTTCTCGTGAAGTCTTCCAATTTAACTTTTTCACAGTTTCAGAGGCAAACAATATCAACAGTTACCAATACCATTGAATTGTTAACAATTTCCACGTCGTGTCGAGTCGTGCGCACTGTTGTGTGGACCTATTCAGTTGTCTTAAAAAAAAACAACTTATGGACACACACACATTTATTTTATAAAAAAAATAAAATTATTAATATACACTTGACTTTTGAAGTTCCCGCAACTCACTTTTAACTACTAATTTGGGCAGAGGTTCCACCTGAAGGGTATACTGGTACTGAGTCTGGTGACTCCTGGAGTTATCACAATAAATCTGAGCACTTAATTTTGGAAGCCACCGTTTACATAGAGAAAAATACTGCTGACAACGCGTAAATAGGTTTGTGAGGGATTCGGGCCTAGGTCAGCAATATATTAGGTGTAACAGCACGCTGAAGAAAACTTAAAACTCTTTGACAGTTCCTGAACAATGAAAAGTTTGCATTCCCTTTTACAATCGAATCTATAGAACAAGACTCTATACTTCTAGAAATAGGTTCGATTTTCGATGGAAAGCGTAAATAATGTGATTGGTTCACCCGGGTCAGAACAAAACGTGACGTATTTTCTAATAACGCCCTCTAGATTTTATAGTAATGAGTGTTCACCTCTGTGTGACCTCAATGTGTTTTTGGCTTGACTTTGAAACCTTTTTCTTTTTGCGTATTGTTGTTTTTTTATATACAGCTAGTTGATCTGACTGATAAGCGTCGGGTGCTTTTGGGATCGAAAAACTAAACCTGGGGGCCACTTTGAATACGCCATCTTAGATTTTGACAACTGACATCATGTTAGACTTGCTGTTCGTAATATCGTCCATATTATAATTTTACGTTTGAATAGTAATAATAATAATATAATAATAATCCATATTATAATTGCAATTCAACGGGGCAATGCTGCCAGCATGCTGGGCACGCTCCCAACTGGGAGTGGGCTGGAGCATTTGGACTGCCTATGAGTCTGCTATGACTTATAGGTGTCTAAATGCTTTTATTGTAGTAGCTGTAGTGTTGTATATAGTTCATAGTATTTTGTTTAATAAAGGCATACCGCCGGTTAAAAAAAAAAAAATATATTTGACAATTATCGTTTGAATATGTGTTAATAGGGTGGATCCTTAATATTAGATGATTTGAAGGAGATTTCTTCTTCAGATATTCATAGTACGGAGTCTGAGTGAGAAAAAATATATACTATGCGTGGACATCCTGGTAACAAATCCGTACTGGTAACAATACGATAATACGAAAAGTAAGCTTAGTGGGTCAATCAGTGAACAAGTAGTGACGAGATAATTATTACGTAACTTTATATTTTGTCACCAAAATTTAATTGGAGCAGGTTTCATTTCATTATTTTAAATACTTCCCATTATTAACAGCAATATAAGTTTTTTCATAGTATAGCCAAGAATGCCTACTTTTGAAAACCGTCTGAATTATGAGTATCGGACCTACACAAACTTCAGTATAATTCTGTCAATTCGCCGTATTAATTGAGTTACACTCCAATAACTGAAAAATATTTTCCTATCTTGATGATAATGTAGTCGATGACAGTGAATGACAATCGATCCCATAGGTAGCAAGGAAAAATTGTTTTACCTTAAAATGGAACCGAATTCAACACTCAAAAGTGTGAATCAACTTGTCGAAGACAGTGCCATGCGCACAATATTGTGATAATAGGTACTTTGAACTACCACGGTACCGACTTCTACTAGTTATTTCACACTTTTGAGTGTTGAAGTCGGTTCCATTTTTAGGTAAAATAAATGTTTTGCATTTATGACCATGTCTAACATGTCTTTTAATGTATATTTTTAATGTATATATAAGCAGGTTCTTTTTCGGTATTCCTTTATTAACAAACCTACAAACTTTTTACTACAGCTAATACACTGAAAGCATTTAAGTAACCCAAACCACAGGTAGTCTAAAAGCCCCTTAGTCATGCTGATTCTTTACTTCCTTCTTGGTCCTATTTCAAAAACACTCACGTTAGGGATCGAATACGCCAACCCGGGTTTCGAGCACATCAGATGTTCATCATCAGGGCAATTGCGCAGTTGCTTCTGCGAGCTCCCGGTGGGCCCAAAGGGAGGGGAAAATTGTCTATTAAAACGGAGTCGCTAGTTGTCGCACTAGGTAGTTGTGCATAACTTGTTAAATAGTACATTGTACATCGAGAAGATAAAGCACTATGTATCACTCGGGAGAAAGTTCTATTTATGTTCAAGAGTATGTTTAAGCCCGACGCGAAGCGGAGGGTAAAGGAAACTCGACAACAGAAATAGAACTTTCTCCCGAGTGATACATAGTGCTTTATATTGCAGCAATGTGAAAAATAAATTCATAAAATCATAATCTTTCTTTCACTATCAGATGATATTTTGGAAAATTATTTAGAATAATTAAAAGCTTAAGTACTATTATATTATTATATTATTTAATTTATTAATATTTTTTTCGTAGTTCAGAGAAAGGTTGTCAACCTCCTTTCATTGAAAATTGAGTACAAAAAAAATCCCACCTCCAAAAATCTTTTTTCTAATTATTTGATATAAAACCTTTTTGGGATTTGACGACTGTATGTTTTTTTGTTAGCAGCTATAAAAACAAAAGAGCGCTAGTAGGTCAGGTATGGATTTTCATACAACTTTACTTCACTGCTCTGGAAAATGGCCTGGCGAGGCGGAAAAAGTTCGTTGGAACGAAATTCCAAATCACTTTTCCCGCCCCACATATTATATGAGGGAGAAAGATAAATTTTAGAACATGAAGGACTCAGTTCCGAACTATACCTATATAAATAACTATATATAATTATGTGAAAGTCATTTGTATAATGATTGTCTCTAATTGTATAGATTGACGTCATATCTTATTAGTTCCTGTGAGTGACAGAAGGTAGGTACTTCAGGGATAGAGCACGTGGTCACATACAAATCGTGGAAAACGGAGATCTTCAAAAATATTTTTTGTGGCTTACATTCGTTCTGTTCCTGGCTTAACAATTAGGACTCTTACAGATCATTACGTATACCACTAGTTCAATGGTAAATGATTTTGTACAAACCGTCTTAGTCAAGAATAGTGTAGTTAAAAAAAACTACCATCTTAGGCATAGAAAATATTTAATATTTGCAAGATTGTTGATGCATGTGTTTGAGCCTAAGATCCATGCTAATTTTTTTTCTATTTATATTATTTAGGCCCTGATTCAGAATGTTCGAGTTACTACCCAGAACATATTTATTAAACAAAACACGTTTTGCGTTTCACAGTCATCGATTTAGCGTATCCATCGGTTAAAGCTTGAAACGCGCTGCATGTCAACTGTCATTTTTATCATTCAGTTATTTTATGTGTGGGTTAGAAACCTGAAACTTTATTAGGACATTCTGAAACGGGGCCTTAATGTTTCAATAAAATAATAATTTCATATTTTAGTATGAAATTCTAAGTCTAACTAATAAGGATTTCTGGAATCATTTTGTTTGTAGCGCTCGACTCTAAGCGTATCTTACGCCGATGAACAAAGTCAAGCAACGTTCGCTGCGGTCTTGCCTTGGATGGGTGACCGCTAGTGGCATTACTACTGAGCGTGCACGTGCTACGGACTGCGAGGGTACGCTAAGCCGATCGACATCTGCGGCAGCTGTTCTTGAGAGCCAGTAATTCTAGGTTTGTCTGAATAACACCTTCGACCACATCATGACTTATTATTATTAATATTTTTTTGTACGAGAATATATCAACTTAGAGCAAATAAATCAAAATACCTAACCTAAAGCCCTTTGCAGTTAGTGCGTACTTATTTTATATGACTGCTTAAATCAGGAATTACACAAGATTAGTTGAAGTGAAAACGTACATAGAGAAATTGAGAGCCAGTAATTCTAGGTTAGCCTGAACAACATCTTCGACCACATCATCACTTACCATGAGGTGAGATAGTGGTCATAGGGTAACCTATCAAGCATAAAAAAAAGTTGGAAACCTTTTTTAGTTTATAAGCTAACTCTGACCAGCAAAATAAAAAAGGGCGAGATTTGAGTCATTTTAGACATAAAGAAGCATACAATAATAATATAGTAAGACCTATAAATATGGCAAGTCCTTACCAGAAAATTATGATTCCATTAAATCGCACTATAAACTCAAATAAGTACACTCTATAATGATGTAAGTGTTTGTTTTAGTTATACATTTAATGCTCATGAATCATTAGGTGAGATAGTAGTCAAAGGAGTGAGATAGTAGCCTATCAGCTATAATTAATAGTAAACTTGAGTGTATACAGGTTTATTGGAAAAATGTTAACAACTTCTTAGGGTTGACTTCTGCTAGTCCAAACAAACATTTTGAGATGATTTTTTTTGTTTTTTTATGGTCTTTTGACTGAATAAGTACGAGTACCACCTGATGTTAAAAGGCTCTTGTGCCTGTGATGTATTATTTCATATTTTTTATTACTTTGCTCGATGTAAATATTCAAAACTCTGTTCAAAGGGAGCACAGCGCGGTCCAGTGTCGCCGCGGCGGGCGCTTATGGCTCAGAGTAGGCATTAAAACAAAAAAAAAATACCCCAAAATGTTTGTTAGGGCTAGCAGAACTCAACCCTAAGAGGTTGTTAGCATTTTACCAATAACCCTGTTTAGCCGTTGTGAGCAGTGGTCGCAGCTTCTTAAGATTTTCTGCACAACGAAGCTTATTTCGTTTTGAGCATAGTCTTGCAACATGTTTTTCCAAGTACCTACTATGGAAGAGAGGGTAACAAACAAGATGACATGTGTGTGGGGTATAAGCAGGAGGTAAAAGGTTGTCACGTTTCGTAAAATGATTGTCACTTATGGTATAGAAGTTTTAATATTACGTGCGTGCCTGTGAGCGACGTTACTCTCGGGCTAGAGGCACGGTAATATTATTTATAATATTACCGTGTTAGTTTTTTTTATGTTATTGTGACGGAACAAGCTCGAGGTCCACCTGATGTTAAGCGGTTACCTCTGCCTATAACAGATGCAGTTCATCGTTCAAGTGACGAATTGCACTGCGCCCGTCACCTTGAGACATAGTTGTTAAGGCTCGGAAATTACGAAATAGTGCCAACATGATATGGAAAATCTCATAAACCAGGTACCGGATGGTACTGCAATTTAAATACACGATACTCAAGGATATAAGTAATACTTTCATCGATTTCAAAACATGTTTCCTAATAATTGGCTCGATAGAAAAAAATCTCAAAAACACCTCTGAAAATAGAGGATTCCTACTTTTTCCGCCAGATTTTAGTGTATTAAAAATTGGATTATTTTTCTAAAATATTGATTTTTTAAGTACAATAAATTTCATTGATTATTTTAATCCAAAAAAAGCACAGTTAATGCGTACTGAGCCTGTTTACAAAATGTCACATACGCCCTTTCATTCCGAGAAGCGTTAACATCATGTCGCACTATTTACTCCAGCGATCTACGTATATTGCTATCATCCTCGCTCATATCGCGGTCAGCCGCGTCATGCGTCGGACCTATGTCACTTTTCTCGGCGATCTCAATTAAAATAAAACATGGGTAAAATTATAAATAAACGCTTTGGGAATGCAAAAAATCGTCAAAAACGCATGATGGACATAATAAGGTAAGCATCTATGGCTTCCTTTCTCCATGTACCTATGTATATATCTATTATATTAATGAAATTATGATATGATTGTGAACCCTAACGCAATATAAAAAACACTTCAAACATTTTACAAGACATAGGTACAACTTTAGCTACCTAAAATAATTATTATAAGCAATATTCAGAATTTTTCGTAATGAATGTGTTGTAATTATTTTAGATGGATCATGATTAATTTATACAGTTTCTGACAATAAGGCACACAGGTTATGTACATAATTTTCGACAAATCAATCGTCGTTCAAATAGCGCATAGTAAGTAACATCGCTTCGCATTTGAGAGGCACGTGCATCGAATCCAGCGTAAAGAGATTCTTTTTGGTCTAATTTTAATTTTACGACATAATTCTTAATAATACAATAATAATTTTACGTATGTACGTGGACCAATATAATGTGTCTGACAGTAAGGCATAAACGATATGTGTGTAATTTTCGACACCTTGGTCAATGATTGTATAGTGTGTAACTACTGAAGTCGAATCAGAAGATCGAGTACCGTGGATCGAATCTCACATACCTAGATTCTTTTTGGTGACTTTTTTATTTGTATTACTTTTTATTTGATACGTATTATATTTACGTATAATTAAGTTTTCTGACGCGTATTCAATTTACGATTACAATGCTTGCAAATTTATTAGGTATCTCGAGTTTCCATGTTTTCATATAATTAGAGAGTTTAGTATATCTAATGAACGTGAACATTAAATAGGTACTACCTAATCTAGCTACCTGAACACGTTTTTTCATAGATCTCGAAAAAGTATGTCTTGGATGGACACGAGTTGCCACAGCGTAATAGTTACAGTAGAACAACATTTTCAATTTACTACAAAGCTTTGTTGAGTAAACACCGTCCTTCTGTCCACTACTATAGAAAACACAAACTTTCATACATGGAAAGTTATTGAAATATTCATGGTATTATCGAGTACGTTTTTTTTTTACCGGCGGTATGCCTTTATTAAACAAAATACTATGAACTATATACAACACTACAGCTACTACAATAAAAGCATTTAGACACCTATAAGTCATAGCAGACTCATAGGCAGTCCAAATGCTCCAGCCCACTCCCAGTTGGCAGCGTGCCCAGCATGCTGGCAGCATTGCCCCGTTGAATTGCAATGCTTATTCGTTGAGCCAAATATGTGCCAGCATTTTGATCACGCGTCGCATCGACCAAGCGCTCAGATAGGTTTTGGAAAATACGATGAGCTCCCGGTCCCCACGGACCCAACGTCTCTACACCAAACGGCTCAAATATGTAACCCATACCGAGGTTAGCATATTTGCGCCGCTTGAGTTGCTCCGCCGAAGTAGCCGCAGCGCCAGCCCTCACGTTGGTTTCAGAAAGATGTGACGGCGCTAAAGTGTCCACGCACGTAGCGTCCCACACTAAGGGCCGTCCTAACTTCCACGGAACCAGAGTCATGCCGTCAGGTCTTTTACCATCGTCACGCATCAGACCATTCGGTTCGAGAATAGCTGGAACATTGGCGCTGGTAAAAGCCCGGCGAATGATATCGTTAAGGCTGGCGTGGCGGGAAATTCGACCAGCACTTCGAGAGCAGGAGAGGCCATGGTGACCGAGTTGATCAACTGCAGTACCACACTGGCAGTGATGTGCAACACAACACCTTGCACCCAAGCGTAAGCTAATAGCTAGACGAAAAGCGGATGGATCTATAAGGCTACCAGTTTTGTAAGAAGGAATGGCCTGTAACCAAAGACCGGATTCCCACACAGAAACAGCGAGAATACGAGCACGATCTGCGATGCTAGAACACGTATTTAAAAGATCTTTCCGTGTTAGCTCGCATAGGGGCCGATCCCACTGCTTCTGAGATGACAACATTTTTGGGAATTCAGTATTTGGACAAGCCAGTCTCCATGTGTTTTTGGCCTCAGCCAGATATGCTACATCGAAAGAGCCTAAAGATCGTGCAAGAATTTTTTCTACTAATTTGTGTGTACTGTGTACAGAAGACAAAAAAGCTGGTAATGCCACACTAGAAATTTTGCGTATCCCTATGCCCCCCAACCTCACAGGGAGGGAAGCTTGCACCCAAGCCCTATCATCCATCTCAACATTCAAAACCGACACTAACGTATCTTTTACTAAGTTGTCTAAGCTTAACAAAAGCTCACTGTGTTGCCACAGCTGACAACATCTTAAATAGTATGTAAATTTAGGAACAAAAAGGCAAAATCTTATAATTGTAAAAGCCATATGGGCGTTAATTTTGGATAATCTGCTAGAAGCATTTCTAAACTTTTGAATTTGTTCTTCGACAAATGGTGATAAAGATTCGTTAAGAATCGGTGAACCCAAAAGACGAAGCGAACTTTTTTCTACTAATTTTATATTAGGCGCAAGTAAGTTGAATTTTTCAATAATCGAAACTTTATCCGGACAAGTATCACAAACAAAAAGTTCACATTTAGAAAAATTTAGTTCAAGGCCAATAACACGAAAATCGTCTATAAGTACTCGCAAGTCATCCAAAACCGTGTTCGCATCGCCTCCTAAGGTTCCGTCATCCAAATACCAAACGTTAAGTTTTGATTGAAGACGTTGAATTATTGAGTGGATCGCAAGGCTAAAAATGGCTGGTCCCAGAGGATCACCCTGTTGACATCCTACGGAAGATAAAATAACGTTATTTTGGTATGTTAAGTTTGACGGTTTGCCGTAGCATTGCCAAAGAAAAGGGTATAATTCCGGAATTTTATCTTTCACTTCAGTCAAAAGAGTGCCTCTATCTAAAGAGTTGAATGCATTTTTAACATCCACCTTCAAAAGCACATCTCCACAATTTTGATCAAGAAATGTGCGAAGTGAATGTACAGCAGCCTCACAGCCACCCTGTGAACCAAAACCGAGTTGCAGTGGTTGAAAAAGATTACTTAAAAAAGCAACCTTTTTCCTACAACCGCATTTGGCTGTGAGGCGACGATAAGTGGTGCCTACTGCTATAGGCCTAATACCACCATCTTTTTTATTTAGGGCACATAAATTCGCACCGTACAGAATTTCGGTAATTTCATTGTTGACCTGACCCGACAACATCAAATTAACCAAAGCCGTCACATCCCTTAAAAGTGTCTCGCCTACCTCACCAGAACTAAAAGATAAAATATCTTTTAAGTGCTGAGGCGTGAGGCCATCAAGGCCACCGGCTGAGCCACTTAAAAAAGATGCCACGGCTGCAGAAACATCCTGTGGGGTCACCTCAACAATGTCTTGTATAGGAGATTCGGGAAGGTGGAGACCTGCAGTTGCAGGCGGATGCTTTTCAATTAGGGAATTCAACGTATCAGATGTAAAAGGAGCGATTGTATCACTCGAAAACAAGATGCGTGCCGCGTTTTTAATATCACCATCAGTAATTTTGTTTTCTACTATTTTAATAGTAGCTGAATCGAAATTATTTGTTTTTGTATTCCGCCGCAGAGGCGGAATGATTATAGTTGTGCCAAAAGATTGCTCTTCCCGTGCCTTGTATTTCACGCAGTTTTCCTTTACTCTAGTAGTAAGTGATTTTTTGTTAGACGGATCAAAATTCACGTGAAATACGTGGTACGGGAATGCTAGAAGATGCTCCCAGGCTTGCGTAGTATTAGTAGCCAAGACGTTTTTAATGGAACAAGATAAAGATTGGGCAACAGAAATTCTTGCACCCCGAGGTATGCGTTTTAATAAAGGAATGTTATTTTTGTACGAGCTTAAAACCTCCCAAAACGGTTTGGAAGGCGTAGCAGGGCTCGCAACACTGCTACTACTTACGTTTTGATTATTAATTGGTGCCGAAAGGGGAATTTCTATTTGTTTATGACACCTTGTTTGGTGAATTTTGAGGCCTTTATGACCTTTGAAATAACGAGCCTGGGGGCACTGCGGACACAACATCTGGCTATCTTGCGATACAAAGATCCCCGTTGCAGCATTCATAGTTGGGGCACAAAGCATTGTTTACAAAATAAAGCAAAGCTTATCTTAGAATCTCTAGTGTGACGTCTCAACCCGGATGAAGGCTCGCGTCAACACCGTCGTCGTAGTGCGCGCGCCGGTATCGAGTACGTAATATATTAGTACATATAAATTAGTAGTAAAAAGATGGCCGTAAACGTTTGATGCGATAGAGATAATGAAATTCTGAAATGAAAACTTAATACAAAAAGATGAAGTCTAAGCTTCTGCTTTAGAATGAGACTTTCCATGGTTTTCTTGAATAGCATAAGAATTAAGAACTGACTAAAAGAAAATGAAATAATTAGCACCATACCAATACTTACGTAAGAACATCGAGTAAGGTGCATTATAGAGGACTTAACTATAACGCCCTTAATAACCAAAGTGTAGCGGATATACTACCAAAGAGAGTATTCCCCAGGACGTTTTGGTGTTAAGGGGCGGCCGGTAATTCAACAAAAGTTAAAATTATACACATTATAGCCATTATGTTTTTAAATGTTACATCTTCTGTGTTGTATAAACAACATATGGTAGCCATATAAACAACCCCATATATTGGATAGGAGGATGCTTCTTGGTTATTGATACTATCCCATAACTTACTTACCAATAAAATTCTTACCCCCGGTTTCTGAAACGCAAATCAGCGACAAATTATTTTAAATACTTGTTAATCCATTGTCATACGCAGATTGGGTTTCTAAAAACTTCATGTGACTGTTTGTCAACACTAATGTCAAATCTCCAATTAATCGACAATTATTTCAATTTTGGGTTTCTGAAAAGCTTTTCGGTACGTTAACGGTTTGTTAAACTGACTAATTCTAATTGCCCAAAATTGACCAATTATTCTAAGATTAACGTGTTGATATCGTAAAAATATATAAAAATAGTTTTAAGCATTCCTACCTACAACGTTTACTCTAATAACTGATAAGATAGAACAAGAACAGAATTATATCAAGTATGATTACTCTAAAAACACATATTGCTATTTTTCATACCGAAGGTACTGGGTAGCACTTCACCACTATCTCGCCTGATGTTAAGTGACGATGCCATCGATGATGCAGCTCGCTTACCCTGAAGATACCTATTCACTCCTGTTTAGAAAATCCCCCCGTAATTAACCAGAAACACAGACTCAGGCAGAGTGTTCCATTCCCTAGCGGTGTGTATGATGAGCGAGTATAGAACAAGAGTCCGATTATAGAACTACGTAAATATATTACTAAAGACTACGTGATTATAGTGTTGCTGCTCATTTGTTACTCAATAGGGTGCTATAACATAACCATAGCAGCCATTAAACAAACCGCAGCTGGGTAGATTGTAATACCAACAAAAGCATTTCCAAGATAAGTAGGTTATGGACCTTCCAAACCCCAACCCTCTTTGAGAAAACACCTTTCGGCTGAGGGCGTTAAGATATGGTTTAAAGCTCTGTTTAGCGCCTGATGTGCGGCTACAACATATTCACGTTGATGTTAGAAGTGGTATTATTTTGTATTGATGCGCAGGAGGTCCATAGTTAGAATCTCGCCGCGGTCTTCCACTTCACCGCATGATGCGAGGGCGGGAGTTTTTAGAATCATTGATAGGCTTGATAGTTGTTGGCCTTCAAGTAGAAAATATATTACCAAGGATCTAATGGTATGTTACGACGGCTGTTCTTGCCTATTCTTCTCTACTGACTTCATCATCATCAGACGTCAATCACTTACCATCAGGTGAGATTATAGTCAAAGCGTAGCCTAGCAGCAATAAAAAATGCCACTCATGATTTTTTTATTTTAATCGATTTTTACGATATAAAGCAACAAGTAAGGGAAGACAAACACGCACATTTTCACGTACGCTAGTGACTTTCACTATCAATAAACTATTACTGACATAATAACTATAAAATTAAAGAGTATTTATAATCATCATGATGGTATTGAGGATAAAGGGATTTTTTTTAATTTAATTTTTTATAGCTGATAGGTAAGCCTTTGACCACAATCTCACGTGATGGTAAGTGATGATGTGGTCGAAGGTGTTAACAGGCTTAACCTAGAATTACTCTGGTTGTCAAGGACAGCTGCCGGAACACACCGTTAGGTGCTTGGCGACAGATTTTCTACTTGAGGGTGGTCGCTAGCCAGGCGGGCATTCACAAAATGCCCTTCCACCATGCGGTGAAGCTCAAGCCCGCGGCGGGATTCGAACCATGGACCTGCTGCGCGGCAGTCCATAGCCAAAGCCACTGAGCTATCACTGCTGGATTCATAAAAATTAATGAAATTTGATAATTCCACTAGCCATAACCCATCAATGTTGACATTTTAGGTATTAGAGCGTACACTCGCACGACTGGACTCTGTCAGTTAGAAATCCGAGCGCAAATAGTATTGTTGGATGTGAATGCCCAAATCTGCTTGTATTTTGACAAATAGGAACGCTTCGAACTCCTCTCTCTTGTTGTTTTACGTTTACGATCATCCGTCATATTTAATTGGTAACCATAGTAACGGTGGTGATGCCAAAAATGATTTGGGATTAATTTCATGTCAAAACAGAAGAGACAACGCTATGTGTTAAAAAAAGACAGAACACTAGAGAATGAATGAATTTGAACGACATTTTCAAATTTCATGTTATCATAGATAAACAAGCATTTTAATCAGGTGTTCTGTAATTTTTCATTAATATGCGTTCCAGAAACCCGTTGAAAGTTAGCGGATTGTTAATTGTGATGGCTTGTTAGATGAATTGAATTTTGACACGCGTACCGAAAACCGGCGATTAATATCGGACACCAAAAATATTATTTGAAAATCAATAAAAGTTTGTTATTTTTCTAGTATAGAAAATGGAGGAGAAGAACGACGCATTGTTGATATACACTATTACACAAAGATTATATTAAGACAAATCTCGAAACATTCACCTTTCGATTATTTTTTTATTAATATGCAGGGTTATTGGTAAAATGCTAAATCCAGGGAAACCCGGACGGATGGCAGCCCTACTCTCATAGAATGTCCGATTTTATGTCGCACTCCGGTGCATCTTCGCAACATAATCTACCTATACAAGTACATACATCAAGTGACGGCACGGGTGTCGTTTACAAACATAAACGTATCTTTCGTAATCTTTGACTAATACAGTTAATAACAGTAATACCACGGTTTTATAATCGATATGTAATATTGTGGTATTACGTATGAATAGTAATACAAAGTAATACATTTTCAAACAAAATACTTATCTTTCTCCTTGGGTGATTTCAATAATGGTATTATTTTGTTAGAAGTTTTGTTGTTCCACTCATCTACACAATAGCATCCACGAGATGTATTTATTATTATTAACAAATTGAAACAATAACTGTACCTACCTACTACATTCTCCATGTGATTTTTTGTTAGTGAAATCTTAATATGACTTGTAGTAATGACACGAGCAGGTACCCTTGATTGTTAGCGGAAACAAAGCCAGGATCTGAAGGAACTACGCTACTTGATAAAAAAAAAACAAAAATTGGAACCGACTCCAACACCCAAAAGTGTGAAATAACTTGTTCAAGTCGGTACCAGTATAGTTCAAAAGTACCTATTATCACAATATTGTGCACGTGGTACTAGTGTTGGACTTCGACAAGTTAATTCACACTTTTTGGTGATGAAGTCATTTCCATTTTTATTTAAAAAAAAAACACTTCTTTTTATGACCCTTGCTACTTACGGGATCGATCTTCATTCATTGTCAACGACTATATCATCAAGATAAGTAAATATTTTTCAGTTATTGGATGATTGGTGTATGTCAAAAACGGCTTGACCGATTTTGATGAAATTTAACTGGAACCAAACAACAAGTATCAGCTTTCAAACAATAAAAGATTTTTTTAAATCGATTCACCCAGTCAAATGTTCTGAGGTAACAAACATATAAGAAAAAACAGACGAATTCAGAACCTCCTCCTTTTTTTGAAGTCAGTTAAAAATACCCAATAGTATAACCCGCTATTTGTATTTTGATCAGGGGTAAAAAAGTTTTTTTATGATTTTCTGTGTAAATTTTACACAATATACTTGTTTTTGTAATAAATAAACCATCTATTGTGTAACAGCTTACGCCTTGCATCAAAGTAGATACATAGTTCATGTTCATCAAAACCATAGTTCATGTTCATTAAAAATGAACATACACAAAAACTGCAAAATCAAACAAGTTGGTAATAATCAAGACTAAACTTGTTCTACTGTAGGTATGGTAAATTTAGGCTCGCGGGAACTATGATCGCAAATGGTTAACTGTGTCACACTATGATATTTACAGCATACAATCAACTAATGGTTGGTATCATGTATGCATACTAGATGGCGCTTCAGCACACATCACATTCGTGTGTGACAAGATAGTTTCTACTAGTTCTACTAGAGAGCGCTCTAAATTTTTAACCAAATAAAATATTACCGTTGACTTGCGGACGTGGCGCCATGTACACCGCGAAGTAAACACGCGAGGAGAAGTGGGGACAAAATCTAACATCTGGTTTTAGAATTCTGTCCCTTAAGTCTCATGTGCCTGTAATTTCACTGGCTCTCAAGGACTGCTGCCGGTGTTAGCGGCATGTCGTTAGTATGAGAGGTACATAAAGGATATTAAGTTTCATAATGGCAGACTACAACAGTGCGAAAATAATTTATAAATTGACCAACCTTTAATATGTTACTGTATGATTTTCTGTCGACTTTACCAGTAAAAAGTACCTGTGTCGCATTTCTTACAATTACGAGCAGATATTTAATATAATTTCGAGTACTGTATCAGCCGAATTGTCTTCAGTTGAACACAGTCCCCACGCTTGGCAGGCGTCTTGGGGATCGCAGTTTTAGATATCAGTTACTCAGAAAGCGCTGCTGCCCAAATTTTTTTTTTTTATGCTTGATAGTTTAACCTTTGACCACTATCTCACCTGATGGTAAGTGATGATGTGGTCGAAGATGTTATTCAGGCTAACCTAGAATGACCTTTTTGATGTACCTTAGTCGCCTCATACGCCCGATGGGGGGTGACAAACTAGCCCGTCATCCCACTGGATAGCCCAGCTCCCCACGAGACTAATATAAATAATTGCGAGTGAATAATGTAAAATACTAACAATGGAACTAGTATCCCGCTTTACCATTTTTTACTTAATTATTTTGAAGATACGTCAATCATCGTTATTTGAAAGGCCACATTATGAATTTAGATTTTGTCCATACTCACCTTAGCCTCGTGTCATTTTCACTATACATGACTTTAAAACATCACTTTTGAAGCAGTGATGCTCAGTGGCTTTGGCTATGGACAGCCGCGCAGCAGGTCCATGGTTCGAATCCCGCCGCGGGCTTGAGCTTCACCGCATGGTGGAAGGGCATTTTTGCGAATGCCCGCCTGGCTAGCGACCACCCTCAAGTTGAAAATCTGTCTCCAAGCACCTAACCGTGAGTTCCGGCAGCTGTCCTTGAGAGCCAGTCATTCTAGGTTAAGTCTGTTATCACCTTCGACCACATCATCACTTACCATCACGTGAGATTGTGGTCAAAGTATTACCCATCAGCAAAAAAAAAAAAAACTGTATATTTCAGGGTGTTGAGCACAGTGTTTATAGGCAGAGGTTACCGCTTAACATGAGGTGGCCTCGTGCACGTCCCATCAAAACCCAATTAAAAAAAGTCTAAATATATATTAATATGTCATTTCATCGAACGCTTCATTAATCTACAGTGGAAGTATTGACACTCCGTAGTCAATACTACGTGATCAGAATATCGGACAACGGATAAGGGAGCTTATACGGACTGGGTTTTTAAATTGTTTGCATTGTATAAACTTGATGTAATAAAAATCCATAAATATATGCATGGGAGACTTAGTCTATGTTTATATATATGTTGTTTTATTCTTTCATTTCGGTCTATTTCGTTTAATACAAACAATAATTATTAATGTATCAATGTAGGATCATACGGCTTATAAGGGTCTCCCTTAATTAATTCGAGTATTTATTTATTATCTATATTCGTATGAACTCTACAGAAAGAAGTACGGCATTAGTGCAAATTTATCGAATGCCTCATTAATCTCAAATCGGAACCACGTCGAGTCAATACTACGTGACCAGAATGACGGACAGTGCATACGGAGCTCATACGAACGGGCCTCTTGTTAGCTTGTGTTTATTTGCGTATAAACCCAGATCGCAGATGGGCTGTATCTTCAAAAATATTTTAATATAATTGGAGCATTGAAAATTTGATCTCAGATTTGTTCATGTGATTTTATTTACAATTCAGGTTATTTTTTGGATACAACGATAAATCATCCGAGCGAGCGCGAAGCGCAAAGCGACACTGCTCTGTTTACGTGTAATCAAGCAAAATGGCGTGAAATGTCTGTCCAGATTCCTGATTTTCAGTTGTTCTCCTCTATAGGTGGCATTTCTCAATCAAATCTCTTGAAATTTACCGAGGAGGTTTGATCTCTCTCTAGTTCACAGAACCGCGTGTTAGGCATTCATCAATCATAGTAGAAGCTTACTTATACCATATTTTATGAGACCCACACATCTTTTTTTGCGCCCATGCAACTGTAGTGCCTCATTTCTCGGAAGAGTAGGTGCTTATACAATATGCAGAACATTAGTGATTGCATACAAATTATTTACTAAAAATTACGTAAGAGTGTCGTAAGAGTTACGTAAACTGTGTAGAAAGCAGTTTATTAGGTTAAAAAAGACACCTGTAATGCCTTGATTAATTATTAAACTTTTGAAAACTACACACGCCACAGCAATAAACTTAAGGCGACTTTACTTTTGGCAGGAAACATTGTACACCAATATTTCGCCAATTTCAATATATTCACCGTGCGACGGACGCTATGACAAATATCAAATAACGCACTCATTTTTTTTTTTTTTTTAGGGAGGACATAGATGCTGGCTACCGCCTGTGCGGTCGTCCAGCTCCACCGGGTTTTGGGCGAGGGCCTGGCCCTACAATAGCCCGGGAGGGAGAAGTGCCGAAGGCACTTCTCCCGAGACGGGCGTAGAAGGCGAAAAGCGCCTTCTACCTCCGTCTCCTGCGGACGCCGAAAACGTACCGCTATTATAGGAGGGGTTGACAGCGAGCTCAAGGGCACCACTGTGGTTCGGACCTCGGCTTGTCTCACTGTCTAGAGACATGGGGGGGATCGGAGCAAAATGCCTCTGTGCAACTGCAGTGTTGCACAATTGGGCCCTACTGAATAAAACTCTTTGACTATTTGGAGAGCAATTTATCGTGACCTTGTTTTTGCCTCGAGCTCGCCGGCGAGCTCGGTGTTTGATTGTGTGACCTCTAATTACCTCACACCTGGGGATTTTACCTCGACGACTTGCGGATAACGCTAAAGCTGCCAATGTAATGACTGCGATGGGGTCATCCGGGTCGTCTAATACCTGCCGTGGTCGGCGACGGGGGGGTTTGAAAAATGGGATAGAAGAGGCGGTCGAGTAGTTCGATGCCTGGACAACCAATGGGTTCGAGTGGTGGGGCGCTCGATCAAAGTATCGGCGAGCGCAGTCCTTATTGAACTGCGCTAAAGAGGGAAGGTTTAGGTCGCAGTGCAACTCGGTGTTCCGGACATACCACGGAGCGCCGGTTGCACTACGAAGAAAACGATTTTGAATGACTTGAAGTTTATGAAGGTGGGCCTCACTAGCATGACTAAACACTACTGATGCGTAAGTCATGATGGGGCGGATGCAGGCAGTGTAAAGTGTCTTCTTATTACTAAGAGACATTTTACTCTCTTTGCGAATCAGGGGACCAAGGCGACCCATTACAAAGGCCGCTCTGTTTCGGACGGTTGTTATATGATCGCTAAAGGTGAGATTCCGATCAAGGGTGACTCCGAGATATTTTGTTTTACTAACCCAGGGGATGGGTTGGTCAAACAAAGTTAAAGGTTGCGGGTAACGGGGGCGAGTCTTCTCAGTAAAGTACATAGCTGCACTTTTAACTGGGTTGACCGCGATGCGCCATTTACGGAACCAGTCACCGATCTCGGTGATGGCCCGTTGGAGGGCGAAAATGGACTTTCTGCTGATACGCCACCCAGTGGTATAAATAGCGGTATCATCCGCGTATTGGGCCAATAGGACGTCTGGCTGAGAGCGTGGGATGTCGCTGGTATACAGCGCGAAGAGAATGGGTGATAGCACGGAGCCCTGCGGGACTCCGGCTCTGACTGGGTGGGGGGAGGAGAGGGTGCCTTCCACGCGATAGCGAAAGCTTCTGGCTTTAAGGAAGTCTTGTAGGATGAGCACAAGACGTTCTGGCACGCCAAGTTGGTATAGCTTGTAAATCAAGCCATTGTGCCAGACTTTGTCAAAAGCTTTCGCCACGTCGAGGAAGACTGCTAGCGTGGTCTGGGGTTTGGGGTACTTGTTAAAGCCCTCAATGATGTGCTCCGTGAGGCGGTGCACCTGTTGGACGCATGAGTGTCCGGGTCTGAAGCCAAACTGCTCATCTGGGATAAGGTGGTGTTCCTTAGCATGGGACTGGAGGCGGTTTGCAAGTAACCGCTCGTAAAGTTTGCCTAAGGCACTGAGGAGGCTGATTGGGCGGTAACTGGTGGGGTCAGATGAGCTTTTGCCTGGTTTGTGAATGCCAATGACAGTTGCACATTTCCAGGTGTCTGGGAATAAGCAGTGGCTCATAGCAGCATTGAAGATGCTGACTAGGAGATGGATGAGAGGAGGAGAGAGGGTTTTAAGAGCCCTGTTGGAGATGCCATCGGCACCGGGGGATTTGCGCGGTCGGAGGGCCTTGATCAGTCTCGCCACCTCAGCGTAAGTGGCTAAGGTGGCAGGTGGGAGTTCAGAGGTGACCACAGAGTTTTTACGTTCGACTTCAGCATCCACCGAATCGAGGTGAGCTTGGTCAACGTGATCTACGTTAGGGGAACACTGAGCCTCTAGGCTATCAGCTAGGCACTCAGCTTTGTCTTCGTCAAAGAACGCTGGGACTAGTGGGACTGGTCTGTATAAGGGAGGCATGTCGTTATGGTTACTACCTTTCATACTTCGCGCCAAGTTCCAATAAGCATGGTGGCTTGGCACGAGGTTTGAAAGTTTATCGCCCCATTGTTGATCACGCAACTCAGACATGCGACTTTGAACCATGCGTTCAAAGTGGCGTTTCTTAGTTTTGTTCTCTTTACTGGGGTATGAGTCGTAATGTCGGGTCACTGCTTTACTCTCCGTCACCAATCGTCTCACATCCGCTGGAATGACAAGGCGCCGGTCGTCCGGCACTATGACCTCCTTTGCGGATGCACCTACTACGGTGGAGAGGTGATTGGTGAACGAATCGATCGCAAGGGTTACGTCATCTTTTGTCAGGATGTCGTCAGGGATCTTGTCTAGGTCCGGTGAACTGATAGCCTTTAGGGCATCGCCTACTTGCTTCCAGTTCACTATCGTCTTAGTGGGGCGGGGGAGGTCAGTCGTTGGGTCGGGACCTAGTCGCAGTATAATGGGTCGGTGGTCAGAGTGAAGCTCGTGAACCACTTCTATGGAGCGTAACCGGAGTGTTACGCCTCTGAATAGTGCCATGTCAAGCAAGTCAGATCGGTGGTCTTCCATATAAGGGTAGTGAGTGGGCTCAGTGGGCGCAATTATGTCAAAGTTAAGTTCTGCGATTAGGTTTTCAAGTGCAATACCTCTGGGATTGTTGACGTTACAATTCCATAGGATGTGCTTACTGTTGAAGTCGCCAATCAGAATGACGGCGCTTCCTAATGAGAATAGGGCTTCTAAGTCAGCTCGGACGATCGGCTTTTTGCAAGCTTGGTAACAGGATGCTATGACTATAGGTTGATGACCAGTCATAGCTAGGAGGCAACAAGATGCTTCCATATTAACAAGAGTTGGGGTAGGTAGGGGAATGCAGTGCAGGGACCTTTTGTAATAGATAAGAGTGCCTCCCCCACGGGAGTTCACTCTATCATCACGTACCGTTCTGTAATTGGCAAACCTAGGGTTCGCCTTCCCCGGTTTTAGAAAGGTTTCCTGCACGCATATGATATCGATAAGGTGGGTACAACAAAAGTCGTGGACGAGGTCACGTTGTCTGAAGAGGCCGTCAGCGTTAAATGACGCTAACGAAACTGAGTACGGTTTCGTGCGTTCGGTTGTACTACCCATAGTGGTTGTACTGGGGAGGGGCCTGGGGAACGAAGCGCTTAAGGGCGCTAAGTAAATTCGCGTGTTCCAATGTGTATTGGATCACGTCCGCTGGGGATTGAGCGTATTGCATCTTGTGGAATAGCTCTTGTACCTCATTGATGTCAACCGACATAGCCAGATCGCTGACTAGGTTGATTGCCTCTTGAAGAGGGGCAGCCATCAATGGCATAGGTGGAGCTTGTGGCCGGGAAGCGGCGCGGGGAGGCGCGCGAATGGGGTTGGCGACGGGTGCCGGGAGCGCGGGGCGAGCCGGGGCCGGTGCGCGGGCAGGGGCCGCGGCGCGGGCGGGTGCGGGTGCGGGCGCGGGTGCGGGCGCGCGGGCCGGGGCGCGGGCGGTAGCGACGGTCTTAACCATACTGGGTGGTTTAGACCATGCGTTACGGGCTGGGAGCGGCGCGGGTATTACCTGTGAGGCAGGTACTACCGTTAATTTAGGGCTTACCCGTTGGTAACGGTCGTAAGAGGGACGGGTCGGCCTATGCCTTGCCACCCTGTGGTTCACTCGTGGTGCTTTAGGGCAGCCACGGTAATTCGCGGTATGCCCTTGAGCACCGCATAAAACACAGCTGGGTGGGTCCGGCGAATCACGGGTGCGAGTGCACGCTGCTGTCGCGTGATCGCCTAGGCACTTAACGCACCTAGCGCGAGCGAAGCAGAAACGGGAGGCGTGCCCGTATAGTTGGCAGTTATGGCACTGCGAGGGACTCCCATTCTTGTATGGGGCTTGGACATCGAGTCCTGAGAGGCCACAGACCTTTTTTAAATTAAAAATGGCCTTGCCTTCAGGAGTACGATCTAGTACTACGAGTACTAGATCGTAGGGGCTGCGGTCCTTCCCGCTGTACATGCGGTGAACTGCATGTACGGGGAAGTCTTGTGCCTTCAGGTCGGCACATACCGAATCGGTATGTACCTCCTTGGGCACACCGCGGATGACCACTCGGAGGACTTTCTCCTCTTCGAGCGCATAAGTGTGAAAACTTATGCTCTCGTGGCGGAGGAGTTTAGTTAGCGCTCTGTGGTCGCTAATGGTGGAAACTTGGACTTTAATGCCCTGCTGCGTGGAGCGGGCATTAGTATAGTGGATCCCACGATCCGAAACTAAACGGGACAGCATGTCCCATTTGGTTTTGTCCTGAATGAACAGGGGCGGAGGCGGTTTTTCGCGGCGCGCGCTCGCGTCCTGAGGGGACGCGGCAGTGGTGGCCGGAGCGGAGGGAGGAGACGCGGGGCGCGGGGCGGGGGTCGGCTTCTTGCCGGAGGCGGGGGCCTTAGCGGGTGCCTTGGCGGGAGGGGCGGAAGTTGCGCAACTAGCGGCTTTAGGAGCACGCTTGCGCTTTCTATCTACGACGGTGTAGCCGTCGTTATCTGAGTCCGAGTCAGTGCGTAAGGCGCGACTCGGATCTACCTCCATCTCCGCTTCGGAGTCCGAAGTGGGCTCGACAACGGCGATGGAGGGACGGGTGCTCGCTGGCCTCCCGATCGGTGAGCGCGAGCGAGACCTCTCACGGGGAGGGGCTGCCACCGTGCGTCTGTTGTCAGGGCCCGGAGCGGGCGAAGTCGGGCTGTCCTCTGAGAAGGACCGGGTCAGAGGAGGGACGATGGCCTCCGGAATTGGAATTCCGGAGGGAGCGATGAGAGTGTCCGTGAGGCGGGCACTCTCTGCATCGTTAAGCGATTGCTGATGATCAGCGTAGAGTTCGGGGTAGCGGAGGGCGAAGGTCTGAAGGACCTCCACCTCACCGTTAGAGGGACGTTGCATCCTGAGGGGAATACTCAGGATGGCCTAACGGGTTCTGTCTCCCTCTCGCAACTCGTGAGCTCACTTGTGTGAGAGGGAGTGAGTACCTATGGTGTGCCCTAGTTGTGTACCCTCTCCGAGCTTTTTTCTCGGCGGAGAGGGGTGCTCCTAAGCGCTACTCCGGGTTTGACTAGGGGTGACCCCAAGGCCAGAATCCCGGAGCCCAGCTTGCTTCGGCTGACCCGTGAAGCGGGAAAGGCCACGGTGCAAGGTTAAACCAAAACAACAACAGTGGCCGTTGTCACCGTAGGGTGTCACACTGCGACCGCAGCAAATGGCGGATTTGATCGTTCAGACGGGTTTGGCTGACGCTACCCCACGCCTGAACGACGTCGCTTAACAGCACAAAGTGTGTTGTTACGCGACTGTTACTATGTTGTGTCGGATAGTAAAGTGGTGAAATGCGCACCGAAAAGTGCGGTCGAAGCAAGACCACCAGCCCGATATGATGTTGTTCGTCCGAAACAAGGGACTGGGTAGGTGGTAATGCCAGACGTCTTAGAGCGCCTCTGCGCGACGGCACGGCGAGCTCGTAGCTCGCGTTGCTTGGCGTTCGGCGGCTGCTCAGCGTCTGCACAGAAAACAAAACTTCGTCAGGACTGCGTATTCCAAGGCACTGGTCTGCAACTAGCGTCGGAACGATGACCCGAGTGAGACGGCAATAGTGCGGGGACTATTGCGGTCTCACTGGGAGATACTGGCGGAGCTGTAGACAGGTGTGCTCGGCGTGGCGGCACAGGTCGGAATGATTGTTCGAAAAAAAGATTGATAACGCACTCAGTACCCAAGTCGTTAATTAAAATCACGTAATTCGTGCCAATTCATCGAACCCACCGAGCGCTCATTAATCTACAATCGAATCTATGGAAGGTCAATACTACGTGACCGGAATAACAGACAGTGGATATGGCAGCTTATAGAAACAGGGTTTATGTACGTTGATGTTTATTTGTTTGGATCAGGTGTGGTTAATCGAGTGTCAAAACATTTCACTAATCTTATTGTACCCCAAAGATTGATTGGTTAGGATTGTGACGGCATGTTTTTTTTATGTTATTGTGGCGGAACAACCTCGAGGCCCACCTGAGTCCTTAAGTGGACGTACCTCTGCCTATAACAGATGCATTTCGTAACAAGTCACCAATTGCACTGCGCCCGTCACTTGAGACATAGTTCTTATGCCTCATGTGCCTGTAATTTCACTGGCTCTCAAGGACTGCTGCTGAAACACACCGTTAGGTGTTTGGCGACAGATTTTCTACTTGAGGGTGGTCTCTATAGCCAGGCGGGCATTCGCAAAATGCCCTTCCTTCATGCTGTGAAGCTAAAGCCCGCGGCGGCATTCGAACCATGGACCTGCTGCGCGGCAGTCCATAGCCAATGCCACTGAGCCATCACTGCTTCATGATGTGGAAACGGTTACCTCTGTCTTTAACAGATATATTTCATCACTACATATTTAGTTTTCTCTATACACTACAGTACACGCGCCCCTTATTTTTAACATGAGTACACGCGTGGCCTACTATAGTAGGCCATTTTTAAATTTCAATAACATGTTTTTTTTTCCGAATTATTACATTAAAGAAACAAATGGAATTGGAAAAGTTTTATTTTTCTTAGGGCCTGTTTCAGTATGTTCAAGTAAGTTCCGGTTTTACTACCCAGCATATATTTATTAAACAAAACACTATCTTTGCGAATCACAGTCATCCATTTAATTTAGCCTATTCATTGGTTAAAGCTTGAAACGCGCTGCATGTTAACTGTCATTTCTATAATTCAGTTATTTTATGTGTTGCATATTAACCCGAAGCTTTATTATGACATTCTGAAACAGGCCCTTCGTTTTACGACTTTACTTTCAAGGTTAAATTATAAAGAAATTATAACCAATCAACAAATTAGTAAACATATAATGAAAAAGTAACAAAAATGGCACTTCGGAGATCAACTTACTCTGTTCTTTTATTTTGTAGCATTCAAAATACACTTACTGCTTGGTGATCGGGGCAGATCTATTTATTGCAAGTCCTGCACCTCTTTATTGTCGACCTATTTCGGGCCCTTGAGCAAAGTGCACATCGACCAACTCAGTCCTACCTTTGAATTCAAATCGTGTTGAGACTCTTGGGGTTCTTAAACTTTACGGCCAAAAAGTGCTTCTATTCTGAATTTAAGTTGTGGAAGTGTTTCAATAGATGCTCGGTGAATCAAAAGGTTTTTAGAAAATCTTTGAACGAAGTTTGAAATGTGTTTAAAAATAAAATTTGGGCATCTTTTAAATTTCCTATCTTCAATATTTAATGTACTTCTCATATGGCTTCTGGCAGACGTCGTTTTATTCACACATAGATATGAATCACGTTTACGAAAATATACCCAAATGTATACGCAGAGGTACGTAAACACTCAGGTATCATTCTTAGATTTGCTTTGGTCCTAGAGGACGATTCTTTTGCCATCTAACTGCTATTAAAAATATAATTGACAGAAAACTCAAAAACTACCCGACCCAGTTATCGAACCCAGCACTTCGAGTTTTCAAAGCCACGATTTCGCTACTTCACTAACGAAACATTCCAGAGAGAACAGTAGATTTTTACCTACGGATCATCATGATCAGTGCTTGAATTTGAATTCAAAATTCAATTCTGTTAAACAATTACTTTTATAATTGTACACATATCCAAATGAAAAGGTTCTTAAAAGGATTCTTTCCCAAATTCCACCTAACCAGTGTACTTGTACAACGGTTAGAATAGAATGACATTCCAAAGACAGCATGATAAGGGTCGGAGATGAGCTAGTATGTTGAATGTCCCATAAATTCTTGATATTTATACTTTTAAACATAAATAGATTTTTAACGACTAGGCAGAATCTCCCCTCGGGATGCCAGGTTAAATGAAATGAAGTTTATTCCAGCATAACATAACACTACAATTAAATAAGTAAAGTTAATTATACTACAATTAGAGCAAATGCAATGTTGCATGATGCTCGGAACGAGTCCCGTCTCAGCATGTGCCAGGTTCAAAAAATGACCCTAAGCGCTGGTTTTCAGACGGCACTCCCGACCAACATCACGAACGTGTATGACATTAAATAACAATACATATATACATACTCATATATATATATATATTTATATACATATAAACAAATAAAACATTTTTGACTCTAGCTAAGAAATAATTAATTAAACAATTATGAACTTAAATTTGTGATTTATCTGAGGATAAATAGAATTACACTTCCCCATATCATCCCGTGGGTGTCGTATGAGGCAACTAAAGGAAACATACTGGAAGGTGGGCAGCAGCGCCTTCTAAAGAACTGCTTGCGTGGGGATTATGGCATATACCCCTTAATAGGGGAGGCTGTGATCAGCAGTGGACGATCCGGCTGTTACAGTACAGTTATCTTGATACACAAGTACGGTACCATTAAACATAGTTTTAACCGACTTCAAAAAAGGAGGAGGTTCACAAATCGTCTAGTATTTTTTTTATGTTTGTTACCTCAGAACTCTTGTCGGTGAATCGATTTTGATAATTCTTTTTTTATTTGATAGCTGATGTTTGTCGTTTGGTCCCATTTCAATTAAATCAAAATCAGTCAAGCCGTTTTTAGTATATTTTAACATTACTGCCTCGTTCAGTAAACAAAGTTGTATAGAGCCACTTCGAGAAGAACGGGCAAGAAACTCGAGGCCATTCTTTTAAATGTCTTTTAACAATGTGATACTTACTTACATTATACACTTCATTTACACTTATCAATTATTGATTGACATATTCGTCGTTATATAATACTTAAAAAGAGTATAATAAATTACTTAACTTCACAACATCTTGATTGGGCAGCACTTCGTCTTTAAAGACTATTTCCACACCACCGGAGCTCTGCTCGGCACGGCGGTCCGACAGACACTGAATCGGGCAGCACTTCGTCATTAAAGACTATTTCGAAACCACTAGAGGTCCGCTCCGCACGGCGGTCCGACAGACACTGAAGCTACTCGCAGTGAGTTTAACAAACAAGGTGACAAAGCGACTACCGTCACAAACACATTACTCTTTATAATTGACAATTGTGTGATCTCAAGCTCACGTATGGCAATAAGTATAATAAAATCTTCAATGTTTTTACACATATAAATAAAGCACATAATATAAACTATTTTATATAAGTATCTCAACAAATGTCACATGACCAGTTAAACTACTTATAAAATATACTTACAGTATTAATAACATCAAATAATGATTCAAGTGATCATGATAATTCATATATTATGCTTAATCACAGTCTAACAAACACAATTAGGTACAGTATTAAATTCACAGCACAGATAAAGTATACACATGGATAATTAAACCAATACTTATTTTCCTCTTATAAACCACAGAGTATATTTAAAACAAAATGAGAATGTCACATTAAACCAGTTGTTTAATCTTAAGCTTAAAGCTAATCAAGTGAAGATGAACAAATATTTCATTACATAGCAAGTCAATTTTCAAATAATCTATCACATTCATCGGTTCATTTTTAGGTTTAATTTTTTTGTAATTTTAAATTAATTTCATAATATTAATCAAAAATATTAAGTGTGCGAGGTACAGCGAATAGCTCTCCCCCACTGCGGGTATTGTATGTATGTGAATCACTTAATTTAGCAAAGCTTTAAGGTTGATATCTTGTATGCACTTCAACCTGACAGATTAATAAAGACGGTAGTGTGAGAATACCCAAGTCCGTAAAGTAGGGTCTTGCCGAGGTGTCCTGTAGTATTCAGACAAAAGCTCGCACAGCACGTTTCTGTAACAGGCATGCTTTCTCATAGTCTCCTGCTTGAGTCCAGAACATTTATAATAGATAACTAGCTTTCCGGGCGCGGCTCCGCCCGCGCGTATGTCGGCTATCGCGCAAAAACATTAACCTCTTTTTGCGCAGTTGGATAAAAACTATTCTAAGGTTTTTTTCTGGGTCTCAAACTATTTTCATACCAAATTTCATTCAAATCGGTCCAGTAGTTTTGGACTGAAAGCGTTACAGACAGACAGATAGACAGAGTTACTTTCGCATTTTTAATATTAGTACTGATTAGTACTGATTATAAAAAGTGGAGTCCTTGAATGAAATATCAATTAAAATCTAGATTTTCCTAAACTAATATGTAGCAATTTGGTTAAAATGTAAGCGTATTATTGTTGTATGTTCAAATGGACTTATCTGTTGGCACTATTTATAATATTTAAGAACTTTATGTAAAACAGCGTAACAGTCACAAAATCTAAATCTGACAGAACGCTGGCGAAATCTAAGATGGCGGATTTAAGATGTCCTCAAACAATATTATTGTTTTCGCTCTGCCACAAACACTGCATAATGTAGTAAGTTAGCTTCAAGAACAACAAACAAAACGAGTAAAATCTAGTATGTTCTACCCGAAAAGGTTCTAGAACGAATTCTTTCCTAAATTCCACAAAACCTTAGTACAGTTACAGCGTTGGAATAGAATGACATTTTAATGACAGCATGACGAGGGTAAGGGATTACGTATTATGTGAATGATTTGGGGATCCTTGATATTTATACGTTAACGATATGACTACAGATGGTCGTTTATATGTAATCACCTGGGCATGCAATCTACGCTCTGTGACTATTGTTCGATACCATACGCCAATATGTCCGAGTCTAATTGGCAGAAAATAAAAATAACATCTGCCATCTTGTGTCGTCGATAAAATTTTGTGCTTTGTACTTACTGCGGATATTTTGTTTTGGATGTTTGCAAAAGCTTGTTGATTCCGATTACTAATTATTGGTACGTGTTTTTTATTGTTTTGTTTTCTTGACTCAACCTTATTGTAAGGGTTTACGAATTGTTTATTAGGTTAAGTTATAGTTAGCTCCGTCTCATCCGTCCTAAAAAGCGATCCCAGAAAGAAATGGAACTATATAAAATTTTGTTTTGAAATAATATGTCAACGCAATTTTCGCTTAGTACGCGATAGTGCTTGTAATAATATTTAGAAATATATAGCGAAGCGGATAGTCACATCATTGCGAGAGTTAATGGTTTGAAAAAGCACTTCTGTCGATCAGATGAAGTCTAGTAGTCTGGTTGATGACCGCGCACCGCCCCCCTATGACATTTAAAGTAATAACAAATAGAGCACAAAGTTTCGTATATTTTGGAGTGGTATGTGGCAGAGTGAAATAGGCATTTGGCGCAAAATCTAAGAACGCGGGTTTGATTGTAAATGTTGAATTTGTAAATGTGATAACGAGTTTTCTCAGAGAATAGACTACGGTATATTTTTTTGGCCTGAAAATCAAAATCGGTATACTTATTGGTTTTTAAGACGTGATTTTATACTCATCATCGTCATCACTATAGGCAGCTGGAAGAGATTAACTGTTAAAAAATGCCTCCCCTATATAGATTTCTACATTGAACGGCTGTTAGCCACGTGTATCCATTGCCTTCTAGTGAATCAGGTGGTTTCGTCCATCCAACTCCAGGTTAGCCTGAACAACATCCTCGACCACATCATCACTTTCCATCTGGTGAGATAGTGGTCAAAGGCTAACCTATCAGGCACAAAAAAGCCACCTGGTGGAGGCCCAGTAACTATGTCTGCCAATGTAATGTACTTAGTAACCACTCGAGATCTATTCGACCTCATTGGTTAACGGTTATAAACGAATAAATTTATTTAAATATCTTACTATTACTTGACCGTATTTTAATTAGAAAACTTAAATATAAATTTATGATTTAGTGTAAAAAGGAATGAACACGATTACACATTTTACGATTTAAAAAGTTACGTTATACTATAGTTATATCCGTTTGAATTGCGGTTACTCGATAGTCTTATTTGCCAACACGACAATGGAATTTGTTACCAGAGAACAAAATATGTAGCTAGATAATAACTTCTAGCTACATATTAAATAAAATTTAAGCTCACTAGTGGCATTAAATTTTCTACCAAGCGCTTTCATGCTTTGGAGGCCATCGTTCCACGTCGTTGATAAGTCAACACAGATAGGGTTCAGAAGTTATAGCAAGGTGGTGATCATTTTAAAACCCCAGCTAGATAGCTACCAATATAAAGAAGAAATGTGTAAAATGCAATATTGCTTTTAACTGTGATATGTGAGATCAAGCATCAAGCAATGTGCAATAAAACATCAAGGAAGTGAAAGATTAAGGCAAAAAAATCTGTATTACTGCACTGAACTCTTCACTACCAAGTTCATATGTTTCGTTTGCGCAGTTATTTTGCTTTCTACAGTGCCCTTCACGCCTACATACAATTGTGTTTTCACACTACTGTTTCAAGTCATCGAAGAGAACGACTAAATATCTCAAAGAGTCTACTTAATTATTATAAATGTATTTACGTTTAAACGTGTTATAATCAAGGATTCACGGAACATCCACAAACTAGAGCACCTCTCCGTTGTCATGCTGTCGTTATTATGTTTCTCTATTCTAATTGTTGTAGAAACACACTACTGAGTTTAAGGTTTTGTGGAATTTGGGAAAGAATTCTCATAAGAACCTTTTCACTTGAAACGCGATGTAATTATATGTTTCTACAATTTATTTGCTGTAGTTTTTTGTTTCAGATTTTAATACCTTAAATTCAAATTCAAGTAGTAATTAGTTTTCAAATATCTCATAAATCGTTGGTGAATTAACAAAACCGTGGCTGTGGAGTTCGGGTTCCTTTCGATTAATAGATCACGCAGTTTTTGTGGCAATAGACTCGTCCCTGAAAAGTATAGGCCGAGGTACGATCAGATATTGTATGAAGAAGTTGTAGATGGAGCACAGCGCACGACACAAGTGAAGCTACAAAAACCTATAATACCATCTCTATAACAGTATGGCAAATCTATGGAGGGCGAAAGGAACAGTAAGAGAGAAGCATGGTTTTTCATAGCTTTACTTGTATCGTGAACCGTGCTCCATTTGAACTTCTTTGTTTATGAATATTGCTAGGCGTACACATTTTCAAATATATCGGTATTAGTGATTTATGTATCGATCATAAATACGACACGTTTACTACCGTAGAAACATAAAACGTTTTCCAACAAATTTCAATATTAGGAAGCAGTGATGGCCAGTGGCATGGGCTATGGACTGCCGCGCAGCAGGTCCATGGTTCGGATCCCACCGCAGGCTTGGGATTCACCGCATGCTGGAAGGGCATTTTGCGAATGCCCGTCTAAGTAGCGACCACCCTCAAGTAGAAAATCTGTCGCCAAGCACCTTACGTAATGTTCCGGCAGCTCTCCTTGAGAGCCAGTAACTCTGAGTTAGCCTGAACAACAATTTAGACCACATCATCACTTACCATCAGGTGCTATTGTGGTCAAAGGCTTAAATAATAACAATAAAAAAAAAGATGGAGATATGCAGAATTCTCAAAGCAAGAATTCTCATATCTGCGAGGATTCCTTCACGGACAAAGAGATCACATATCTATACCAAGGATTTTTCATTTTCTGTCGAAGCTACCAGTACGATATTAGTATTGACGTCTCATAAACAATTGTGCATTTCGATATTGGAATTCAATTTTATTTCACATAATACGTTTTTTAGAATATTGTATAACACTGTGCAATTACAGTGTTATTTAATATATATTTTTTTTTTATTTTTGTGTTGTTTTAACAATATTTTAATGTCGTACTATTGACAAGTTTACATATTAGTATTACACGAATATGTTAAATTGTCAAGAGTACAACAAGTACAAGTAGTATTCATCATTTTGATGCTTTTGTACAATATAATAACATAACATCACCTCTCTTTCCTGTAGGGTAGGCAGAGATAACCAATTTCTACTTGCTATGATCCTGGCATCACTTTCGCTTCGTCTACTCTGATCAATCCTTTCATACATAAGCGTCGGTTTAGAGTACTCCTGACCTGGGCTTTTTTCATTTGATTTCGGAACGTTCACCTCGGTCTTCCCCTTCCAACACTTCCGCTCACTTGTTCAATGTATACCTGCACTGAGAAAATGACTTCCATCCTTCATTAGTTAATGACGTGCCGATTAATTAATAATGATGATGCCTGTATCAATATAAAGAGAGAGATGAAGGCAGATATATTTCAGGTTCCATCAATACAAGTTTCAATACAGATAATAACCAGCAGTCATGACAGCCTTTCATTTTAAAATAAAGTTACTAAATACTAAACTATGCCGATATTAATGCTTCTTAACAGGAAGTTTGTCGTGATAAAAATGTAACTCGACAATAATTAACCAAGAACTTAACAATTAGCGTAGATGAAAATAAAATGACAAGACCAAGCAATAATACATTCACGGCCAATCTTCAGCGGTTAAACCGCAATCGATTGAAATACAAACAAATGAGTTTCACCACAAGGTGGAAGGGCATTTCTCTAATGCTGACATGGTAAAGTACCAAGTAGAAAATCTGCCGCCAAGTACCTAACAGTGAGTTCCGGTAGCAGTCCTTGAAAGTCAGAAAGTAAATTATGAAATTAATAAATGAGAGAGAGATTTATTTGCGTAAAATATGGTGTTACAAGTTGTTGTACAAGTCATAATAATAAGGAGTATCACATATTTAGTCAGAAAACATAACTGACATGCAAATTAAAATGACCAAATTAATTACAATTGAACATACGAGTATAAAATATAATAATACAAATACACATTTTTTAAGATACAATGTCAAAGAAAATTTAATTACAATAAAAATAAGCAGTATGTCATTACATTATATAATTAGATATTTTAAGATGTCCATTGTTTGTTTAATAATTCGGTTACATTGTAGAAATTTTTGTCATGAAGCCATTGGAAAAGTTTATGTTTAAATTTTCTTAGTGTCAATTGTCGTATGTCTCTGGGTATTTTATTAAATATTCTCATTGACATGATATGACTATTTTTTGAAAATAACGCAGATTTATTAACAGGCATAATAATAAGAGTAGGATCTCTTTTTTTCAATCTAGAATTGAGCTTATCTTTAAAAAAATTAAACAAAACCTCATGCTCTTTTACAAAAGTACACACTTGGAAAATATACATGCCCGGTAGTGATAGTAAATTCAGTCTCTTGAATAGAGGTTTACAGGAGCTCAGTGGCCCGACATTACACACAGCTCGGATACACTTTTTTTGAGCAATAAAAACCTTATTAATATTTGTGCAATTTCCCCACAAAATGAGACCATATCTCAATACTGATGCAACAAACCCGTGATAGGCAGTAAGAGCAGTTTTCTGATTTGATAATCTCCTAAGCCTTCTAAGTGCAAAAACAAAACGGTTTATTTTATTACATACATAATCTATATGTGCCTTCCAGTTACACTGTGCGTCTAGCATTAACCCTAAAAATTTAATGATGTCAACTTGTTCAATTTTCTCATTACGGCATGTCAGATTAAGAGATAAATTATTTTTATTATTATAATTACAAAATTGTATGAATTTAGTCTTAGAATAATTGGCATTTAAATTGTTACGTTCCAACCAATTATTTATAGAGTTAATTTGCAGATTAATTGTATTTTCATAGTCGGTATTACTATCATGTTTATCGTTTGCTACAACAATCGAAATGTCATCGGCAAATAGGACACATTTGTGCTCTGTGACATTGGGCAAATCATTGATATAGAGCAGAAAAAGCAATGGCCCGAGGATACTCCCTTGGGGTACTCCATAATTGTTGCATAGTGAACTTGATTGGTAAGTGGTATAAATCAGATTATCATCAACATTTTTTAGCTCTACATATTGTGTTCGTTCTCTAAGATAGCTGGATAGCCATCGTGAAGCTGGACCTCGTATCCCATACCGTTCGCATTTTTCAATAAGTATGTCGTGATCTACAAAATCAAACGCCCTGCTCATATCGAAAAACACTACGCAGACAGGAATGCGTTTGTCTATATTTTCAGTAATAATTTTCATAAGATTAAATGTAGCTAGGGTGGTTGATTTTTTCTTCTGGAAGCCATTTTGTTCCTCTTTTAAAATGTTACACTTAATTAGAAATTGACTTATACGACAATGCATAGCCTTCTAAAAAATCTTCGCAAATATAGGGATGAGGGTTATTGGCCGATAATTCTTGATGTCAGTTTTAATGTCCTTTTTATGTAAAGGTTTCACAACAGAGAGTTTCAATCTCTGTGGAAAAACACCTTCTTCAAGAGAGAAATTCAAGAGATACCTAAGAATAAACACTAATTTAGTGGTACATTCCTTTAAAATATGTGTGGATATTCCATCAAAACCCACTGATTTTGTATTATTTAGTGATAGCATTATTTTGACTACTTCAGCTTCACTTAATGGCCGTAGAAAGAGACTTGAACAAGTATTTTCTATAGACTTAAAGTTACCAACATTGTTTCCATATGTTGGAGAACTTTTATTATTTAAACCTATGAAGAACTTATTAAAGGCCTCCGCTATTTCTGATGTGGTGGTCAAATTACGACCTTCATAGACAATAGATTTAATACTTTCACAAGACTGTGTTTGTTGTACTTTATCTTGTATAATATGCCATGTTGCCCTACATTTGTTTTTAGCCACAGATAAGTATTGTTGATTTCTATTTTTTTTTGATAAAATAATGCATTTTCTTAATATACAACTATATTTTTTAAATTTTGATTTAGCGCTGTGTGTTTTGTATTTGTAATAATAAAATCTTAGTTCTCTCTTTCGTATAGCAGATTTTTTAATACCTTTGGATATCCAATTGGCCGATGACTTATCGGGACAAATTTTAACCTTTTCTATTGGAAAACATAATTTATACAATAAGCAAAAAAAGTCATGAAAATTATTGAACGCTCTATTAATGTCAGGTTGCTCTAGAACCTCAGTCCAAGTCAAAGATGATATGTGAGCTTTAAACTTCTCTATGTTATCTCTACTATAGTTTCTTTTCTCTATGTACCAGTATTTTAATTTATTAGGTTTTTTATCAACCGGGAAACACAGCGATTGACCTGTGTTATGGTCTGAAAGACAAAGCTGATGGGTTTCCCCTATAGCATCCTGTATATTGCTTATTATATGGTCAATACAGCTCATCTGACGTGTAGGTTCCTGAATATGTAATTTAAGATTATAATTTAATAAGAGATCTTTCAAACGAGATGTTGGTGCACTATTTTTGAGAATGTCAATATTTAGGTCACCCGCTACTATTATTTTTTTTGAGTGTTTAAGAAATAAATTATGCAATAATATTTCAAATTTGTTGAAAAATCTATTAATATCACTGGTCGGGGTACGGTAAACACATACAATAATTATATTGAGGGCAGGTATTTCTATGCCACAGCATTCAAAAATTCGTTCTACCGACATATTTTTGCAGAGGGCCAGAACTTTAAATTCTATACATTTGCGTACCATTATGCAAACACCTCCGCGTTTTTCATTTTTTCTAGAGTAGAAAGAAGCAATTTCAAAATCTTTTAAACGGATGTTTGTTTCACTGCCCGATTTAACAAAAGTTTCTGATATGCAAATAATGTCAATTTCGTAACGCTTTTGAGAGAATTCATCAATACACAATTCTAGAAAATCTAATTTGTTCAGAAGGCCTGCAATATTTTGGTGAAATAAAGTTATTTTATCTACGAAAAAACTGCTCGGAACCACGGTGATCCCCTAATATGGGAAAATAATATGGAATGGTTCCTTTTTTAACCACAACATTTCCTGACTCTATCGGGGCTTCTTGTAATGAGTATTTCATAGAGTTTTTATTGCTCATCTTTTGAAAGTAGTAAGGAATATTTCCTTTTTTCGGTAGTGCATTAGTTGTGATTCTGGCTTTCAAATTTTTAATATTTAAAAAATTATCTTTATAATACCTGTAGTCCAATACATATGAGATCCTATTACTAAGTTCAGTTAGATATTGGAGATGGCTTGAGCGCGATGAATTATTTATGCTCACAGAAAGGAAATCGCAGTTTGACCACTTATCACATATTGAGCTAATACACTCATTCAATTTAAAAGTATTAATATATTTGTTGTGGTTTACGCTTACTACAATAACGTGACATAATTTATGCACATTTTTAATTTTAGTTGTAACATCATTTAGTACTTTGATGGGATTTTTGTCGTTTTCTCCCACACACAGAACAATCTGATCCTTCTCAGTGAGTTCCATGGAGTTGCAGGCACGCAGGACCTCTTCGCTTGCAGCAGATGGCTTGATAATGGAGGAAATATCATACTTTTCAAAATTTCCATTCAAAGTTTTCCTTGAGCTAATAAGTTTAGATGCAAGTCCTCTACATTGTTGAGTACCAAATATTAGTAGACGAGGCTTCTTGGACACCTCCATTATATCAATATTATTTTCTCTTTGCCGTACTTGTTTTGAGTTTTCTAAACCACCAATGTTGCACCCTATTAAAGGATGAGAATTTAGTTGACAGGTTTCTTGTCGTAAGGATAAATTACTCACGTTCTCCTCTGGTTGCTTCATAATACTCTGGTTATTTTTTTTTAACGTTTCATCTCCTAATTCTAAGTCAAAACTGCTTGAATTTATAGTTTTCGTTGTTATTGTATTGGGCAATTCAATCTGTTTCTTAGTATTTTTTTTCCGAGGTGTTTGTTTAAATTTAGCAGGGCTATTAGTTATTTTCCCAAGTAATTCATTTTTCATTAATAATTCGTCATTTTTGAGTTTTAAATTTTTGTTTTCCAAACATAATATTTCGATCTCATTATGAGCACTTTTTAATTCTAATTCAAGTGCTTCGATGCGCTCATTCAATTTTCTGTTTCTATCCAAATCTTCATCCGACATATTAGGTAAGCTAGTACATGTTGTGTCTAAAGTTTCTAAAGAATCATTGACACCTGTTTGACTGTATGAATCGGAATGATTCCTTTTTCTTCGAAATGTGATATTCTCAAGGAAGTTCATTTTATTTAGTGTTAAAATTAAAAAATCACAAAATAATTTGCAGCCCGCAAGATTTCGATACTTGAACCTTCTGATCGTGATCCTATATATAGAACCACTACACCACTGGTACGATACAACGTTTGACGAAAAAAACTGTGTGGTTCGCTCAGAGGGATTATGTATAGGCACTTAATTAAACATACGCTAGATGGCACCAAAGTCAATTGGAAAAGATTATTTAGAATGGTAACACCGATGAAATAGTGTCGTAGTAATTACAGTTCGATTTTAAATATCAATATTATTGTTACCATAATTTGTTGATTTCAATAATTGTATCATATTACACTGAATTTAAAAGCACAAGAAACATTTCCATCTAAATATCACTGATAAGTCACTTTGTAAGTATTTGCAACTGAGATTTGATTTATTTTTTCAATGTCACGTTATTTTTTGTTTGTTTTCATATTTTTTATTTCACTGCATGGACGTAGCCACAAACACTCTCACTTAATATTCATACATTGATCTTCACTTTTAATGGTAATTGAGCACTCAAAACACATTTAAAATATTTTTAACAATTATTTATTGACAAGCAACTTGTTTACGTGACGGCAGCGCCATCTAACTAATATTAAGTTATAACTAAGACTTAAGGCTTAACAACTTATGTCTCAGGGCAAAGGCCGCAATGCAGGTCATCATTCATGATCAAATACATCTGTTATATAGGCTGAGGTTACCGCATCAGATAAGCCACATGCGTGTTTCGTCACAATATTATTTCAAAAATCGCCCAAGTGCGAGTCGGACTCACAAGCACAAAGGGTTACGTACCGTTAGCTATACAACATTTGACTTAATATTTTAACCTTCTTTGTTTTAACGTGCGCGAGTCCGACTCGCATTTGGCCAACTTTTTGTATTTTTTGCTATAGCGGCAACAGAAATACTCTGTGAAAATTTCAACTGTCTAGCTATCAACGTTCTTGAGATGCAGCCTGGTGACAGACGGACGGATGGACGGACAGCGAAGTCTCAGTAATAGGGTCCCGTTTTTACCCTCTGGGTACGGAACCCTAAAAAACCAATGAAGAAAGGCCATTAACATCGTATAATCGTGGGCTACAAAAAGAATAGTGAAATGTTTTGACACTCGATCAAACCACACCTGATCCAAACAAATAAACATCAACTTACAAAAACCCTGTTCGTATAAGCTCCCTTATCTACTGTCTGCTATTCTGGTCACGTAGTATTGACCCTCGGTAGATTCGATTGTAGATTAATGAGCGCTCGATGGATTCGATGAATTGGCACGAATTACGTAATTTTAATTAATGACCTGAGCGCCGAGTGCGTTATTTGATATATGTCATACCGTCATTCGCACGGTGAAAATATAGAAAATGGCGCCAAATGTCTCCTGCAAAAAAATATAATCGTCTCAGGTGAAGTGCTGTGAAGTGAGTAGTTTTTTCGAGTGTAGTTGTGAAATTAACAATGGTGAAATTACACATGAATTTTTTATAAACTTTTTGTTGACATAGTTCACGTATTTGGTACACTTTTACCTAGTTTTTGGTGCATAATTTGTATGAAATTGATAATTGTCCTCCAGGTGTATGGCCGCTTACTTGCCTGGGAAATATGGTATTGCAAAGGCTCGAGCCCACAATTTTACGTAATATGAAGGCTTCTACTTTGATTGTTAAATACTTCGATAAACTATACCCTAGATTCTGCGCGAACGCTCCAAAGTTAACCAAACAAAACTGTGCTTATAATGATCTGAAGCACAGTTTTGCCGTTAGTGACGCGCTGATCGTCGAGTGAAACAATGCCGAAGTGCTCTGTGAATAGTTGCAAAAATAATACACTTACAAAGCGAAAAATACATCGGATTTCGTATTTTCGGTAAGTTTAATAAATATTTATAGTATTTTAAGTGATAAACATTCATAATTATTTAAGTATCACCTCCAAATTAATACATCAACAAATTAAATTCCGTTACTCCTGTCACGCAGTTGTCTCTTTCGCACCTATAATAACATCCCATGCAAGACAAGAATAAGTGAGCCCTAATTCAGAACAAGTCTATTGGAGTCGCCATAATAATCTTTTATTTTCTCAGACTGTACACAGGCATTACTTTTACATTTTCCAACTTCCAAAAAGGAGGTTATCGATTTGACATGTGTGTATGAAATATTATTAGAACTGCAATATATTCACATATAATATGGATTAGTGCTTACAAACATATATACTATATTTTTATGTGTGTGTGTGTGTGTGTGTGTGTGTGTGTGTGTGTGTGTGTGTGTGTGTGTGTGCATATGTATGTATGTTTTATGTACAAATACGTGTAAGAGTGACTTGGCTTACTGATTGGAATAACACCACAAAACCTTTTTCAAGTTCTAGTGTTCCGGTTTTTAATCGATGTTGTATGTTAATAATTTAATATCGAAATGTCCGAGCCACCTGCACAATCCTGAATGCACGAGGTTTAGCGTGCACTCTTATTATTACAGATGATTTTCAGAATGTATGATATGAATATAGTATATAAAGGTAGTTTATAAATATGAAATATTGTATTACATATATAATGTATAACATTAACATTGTATTAACATTCATAATTACTCAAACACGTTTACTTTATACATTTTGCTGTAACACGCAGGTATCTGAACTGCAATTCAGGTCTGATACATTATATAGTTATATTATTTGTTTTTAATTGGTTTTTGTTCTGTGTGGAATAAATAAATAAATGTTAATGAAAATTAAAGCCGAATAATTAATATTCTGATTTCATTATAACAGATCCCTTTACTATCTCCCAACATCCGCATATAATTTACTACACACCTTTTCAACCCGGGCAAAACCAGGGTATATAAGCTAGTTGTATATACGGATAGTTAAAATTCCAATTATTAATGTCACCAAAAAAACTAATCACTAAATAATAGTTTTAGTACAAGATTAGGAGTAAGCGACTCCATTGTATTTTATGTTCTATCACAGCAAAGGGTAATAAAATTTTACGAGCTCTCTTCAATGGCGCAGAGTAAAAGTGCTATAAGTTTATTACGAAGTAATTGAAAATTAAACCTTATGCAACTGAAACAAGGTTGAATATTGTTAAATAACTTAAATAGATTTACTACGTTTTTGTGTAATTTTAAGGTTTTTATGTGTATCTCAATAGACAGAAAGGTATAGGATAACTCGAGCCGTTTATATGCGTTCTGTCAATACGAAAAGTTGCATCTAGGGTATATTTTATCGAAGGTTAAATACCTTAAAGTAGAGCTGCCTCTGTGAGCTATGACCTCGCAACAAAAAATATTTTTGCTTCGGCTTCAACTACCATTTTTCACCATTTTCTCGATTAAAAGCAATCGGATTCGACAAAAAATCCATAATATTATCAAACCTGCTCACAAAATTTCACGGGAAACGGTTGAGAAATACAATCTGTACAGGAGAACCACCGGAAATTCAGAATCTGGACAGTATTTTTGCTAAAGTTCAAACAAAGAAGAATCGGTTGATTACTTATTGTTTATAAATAACTTGAAATAAAATCACGTGAATAAATCACAGATAAAATCTTCTATACTCCAAATATTTTTCAAAATATAATCCATCTGTGAGCTGGTTTTATACACAAATCAACATAAGTGTACAAGAGGCCCGTCCGTATAAGCTCCGTATCCACTGTCCGTTATTCTAGTCACGTAGTATTGACTCAACGTGGTTCCGATTTCAGATTAATGAGGCATTCGATAAATTTGCACTAATGCCGTACTTCTGTAGAACTCATATACATATAGATAATATATAAATACTTGAATTAATTAAGGGAAACACTTATAAGCCGTACGTTCCTACATTGATACATTTAATTAATTATTGTTTGTATTAAACGGAATAGACCGAAATGAAAGAATAAAATAACATATATATAAAAATAGACTAAGTAAAAGTAAACTTCTGTAGATTTCATACATATATAGAGGTAATATATATATATTCGAATTGTTTAAGGGAGACAATTATGGGCCGTAGGATCCTGCGTTGATACATTAATAATTATTGTTTGTATTAAAATAAATAGAATGAAATTAGAGAACAACAAATTTCAAATCATACTACTAAAACTTCAATACATATATTTATGGATTTATATTCTTCTTCTTCTCAGTCGTTACGCTCTTGACAGAGCGGTCGTGGTCGTCATGTAGTTGTAGTGGGGGCAGATGTAATGCGCCTCACAATGTCACGCCATCGCCCTCTATTTATGGTCATCCTGGTACACTCATGCAAGGGACCGCCCACCGCAGATTTAATTTGGTCAGTCCATCGCATGGGTGACCTCCCGCGCGGCCTCGTGCCCTCCACTTTGCCCTGAACGACAAGACGCTCAATGGACTGGCTACCTCGCCTCAAAATATGTCCTAAGAATGCGAGGATCCGGGATTGCACTATAGCTGAAAGACGCTGCTTAATGCCGAGTTCTTGGAGTATCGAGACGTTTGTGCGAAACTCGGTCCACGACACCCCAAGCATTCTTCTCCAGCACCACATCTCAAGAGCATCTATTTTTTTCTTTTCGATCTCTCGCAGGGTCCACGTCTCTGCGGCGTAAAGAAATATGGGGAAAATAAGAGTTCGCACTAGTCGGATCTTTGTGGCTTTGGTGATATTTCTGTTCTTCCATATTTTCCTCATTTTGTCCATTGAGGTCCTGGTGATTGCCATACGTCGTTTTACCTCGTCGATGCATCCGCCGTTATTCGAGATTAAAGAACCTAGATAAACGTAAGAGTGGACAACTTCACAGTTCGCAATCTTAGTCATTTCCGGCGAGTTATTATTAGCGCGGTCCACAATCATGACCTTGGTTTTGTTGCGATTAATCTTCAATCCAAACTCGAGGCTCACTCGCTCCATTTTCAAAAGTAGTTCCTCCATATGGCGTTCACCAGTCGCAAACAGAGTAGTATCATCCGCGTAGCGCAGGTTCGCTATCTTATAACCGCCAACTTTAACACCATCTGTCCAACCTTCCAGGGTGATACGCATTATAAGCTCGGTGTATGATTTTATATTACATCAAGTTTATTCAAGCAAACAAATTAAAAAACCCAGTCCGTATAACCTCCCTTATCCGTTGTCCGGTATCCCAGTCACGTAGTATTGACACTCCGTAGATTCCATTGTAGATTAATGAAGCGTTCGATGAAATGGCACAAAGTACTTTTCTGCTTCTTATTTTGGAATTGAGACATGCACGAGACTCATCAGATATTAGTCGCTTACCTATACCTATAACCAATACGACCATCACCCTGAGGCATACCCTTGTTATGTTTTATGTGCCTGCAATTTCTTACTGGCTGTCAAGGACAGCAGGAACACACTATTAGTGCTTGGGCGACAGATTTTCTAATTGAGGATGGAGCCTAAGAAGGTGATCATCGCAAAATGCCCTTTCACCATGCGGTGAAGCTGTAGCCGGCGGTGGATATAGAACCAAGCACCTGCGGCACGATAGCCATGGATATTTTATATAACGTGGGACCAAAACTCAAATACTCCATATATTTTTTTTATGCCTGATAGGTTTGCTTTTTTATATATATAAAATGCTGAAATATTTTTAAATTCTGTCATATTTGTTAGGTATAAACATGAAAAGAAAATAATACCTACAAAAACCCTTTTCGTAAAAGGTCCTTAACATTTAACAGCTGTTATCTAACAGTCAAGTTTATTTTGTTTCTAAAATTCCCAATGCTACAAATATAATAATCTCAAAGTATTTTTTATTATAAAAGTTTAATAAAAAAATATTTTAGTATCTCAGTTTCAAAATTCGATAAATGAAACATTCGGAACGGTCTACCTCTATTCAGGGCGTCCCAGGGCGGGGAAATTTCATTTTTTTTGTTTGTTTTGTACAGGAATCGAACCCACTGGAAACGTGACAAAAATTAAAGAAATGTATTTTATGATAATGGTCGAACGGTTTCATCGGAATGATTATATATTCTTAAATAACATAGCATTATAAATAAAAGGAAGGCCATAAAATTTATATTTTTATTTAAAATGCTGTGCTGGAAAATGTTTAATAGACTATTTTCTGGCTCGCCGTGTTTTTATTCTACAAAATTCTTATAACAAAAAATAAGTAAAATTTTATTAATAAATTTCATAATCCAGTAATTTTAGGTTAGCCTGAACAACATCCTCGACCACATCTTCACATACCATCAAGTGAGATAGTGGATCATGCATAAAAAGAATATGATGCCATGTTATTTGGAAAGAAATAATCTCTATGTTTAAACGTTTTGCCTGTTATCATAAAAAAATATTTTTTTTATTGATGGGTTCAATTAGCGTTTTAGGCACGTGTTAAAAAATACTAAGAATGCAGTTTTAGATAATTTGACTACGATAAGACATTATGTCTTCTTTCAGTTCAATTCCCTATCTTCAATATTTAATGTTCATGTAGCAAAGCCGGGGTACACCCTGTATATCAAGGGCACATGTGCAATGTCAGTTTTACGTGATCTATGGAGAGATTTCAGGAAATCCTTATGCCACGTATTATCGTTAAGCTTGCCTATCACTCAAGATTTGGAAGGCACGTGTTGGTTTATTTATTTTTTATTTCTACATATATATTTGTCACCGCATTGAAAAGAAAAGATATATATAAGTATATATATTTAATATTGTTAAGTTTGAAATAACGCCTGCTAGGCGAATTACATTACAAAATTACAAATTTACGAGAGAAAAAAATATAGTCATGTGCGGTATTCGAACCCGCTTCCATCCACCCCTTTAGCCGGGGTATGCTCTAACCAATTGAGCTAACATGACACGATGACTCATAACTTTAATTCTTGCTCTCGTTTTTCAACCATCGTATCGGGATGGAGCGACACCTACAGTTCAACTTGCGTTGTACTACAAACAATACCAATTTTGCAATTGCTTTTAAACTTGTAAAATAATTGTAATTTTGTAAGAAAAGATATAATTTTGCCTATATTTTTTGTAAGAATCACCATAATGGTATTACAAATTAATTTAAAGACCACGCAATCTTTTTTGCAGGTTCATCGTTGATGAGTTAATTTTTATGGTGCCACACCTAAAAGGCAACAGGGAGGCCTAATTTTATAATTCTGCTGTCTGTCGATCCTACCGCCATTCATGCAACGGGTCTCCAGCTCCTGATAGGAAGAGGTCAAACCTGAAATTATGATTAAAATGTAAGTTTGAAATTCTAAGCTAACTTCACTTGTACTTTTTAAGCTGATAAGTCAGCCTTTGACCACCGTCTCATTTTCAACTGATGTTGTGGTCTAGGGTCGTTTAAAGACTAAGTCTGGAGAGTTTGTTGTGTTCACCGCAGTTCATTTTAGAGTTCCTTACCCCCAGAGTAAAAACGGGACCCTATTACTGAGACTTCGCTGTCCGTCCGTCCGTCCGTCACCAGGCTGTATCTCAAGAACGGTGATACCTAGTTAGTTGAAATTTTCACAGATGATGTATTTCTTTTGCCGCTATAACAACAAATACAAAATATTGACCAAGTGCGAGTCGGACACTCGCACGTAAAATTTTTCTTTTAACGTGCAGAAATCTTATTATATGAAGTCTAATGTTATATAGCTAATGGTACGGAAACCTTCGTGCGCGAGTCCGACTTGGCCAATTTTTTTTATGTAATTGGATCATGGATCAAGAACGAAACCCACGTGATATTAATTGGACTAACCACTGCCTATAAAAGATACATTTTGTCTGAATTACACTGTGTCCGTCACTCTGAGACAAACAGTTGTCATATCTCATGTGCCCGTAATTTTACTAGCTCTCAAGGACTGGTGCCGGTACACACTGTTAGGCGCTTGGTGACAGATCTACTTGAAAATGGTAGCTAGCCAGACGAGCATTCGCAAAATACCCTTCCAACATGCAGTGAAGCTCAAGCCGGCGGTGGGTATCGAACCATGGACCTGCAGCACGGCATTCCATAGCTATTACCGCTCGGCCATCATTGCTTCAAAACTCATAGTTCGATTCTTACAAATTCATGACAAGACCTGATATATGATGATGATGATAATGATGATGTCGTCCGCGTTGTTTTCGACGATGGCGACCTTGACTATCTTCTGGCATAAGCTCGAGCGTGGCTGGCGAACCCGAACTTCGTGTGGAACACTCGGTCACAAGTCGGGCAGTACAGCTGGCCCGTGGAGTTGTAAGTGTAGTGGTAAGAGGGTTTAGGCTGATCCTTTCTAATTTGACGCTTCAAGTCTAAACCATAAAGGCGAGCGTCTTCAAAGGAAGACACACCTTTATTGACCTTAGAACGGCAAACTGATCTAGTACAGGCTTCCTCTTCCCACCTGTCGATTGGTAGGCGACAACTAATTAAATTCCGTTTAAGAACGTCCTTATAACGGAGGTACTGCCCGCCGGAACTTCGAGAGCTTCGAGTAGAATACGCTCTTCGGTAGTCTGATATATACAACTCTTACAGGCGCATACATCATCCGTAATACTATACAGTGAAATATATAATATTAATTATACCTAGGCAGGTTTTCACAGCCCCGCGGGGTGCCGGGTTAGAATTGCACCTCCCCATATCATCCCGTGGGTGTCGTAGGAGGCGACTAATGGAAAAATACTGAAAGGTGGGCAGCAACGCCTTCTAAAGAACTGGCAACTTACACTGCGATCCCCATGATGCCTGCCAAGCGTGGGAATTATGGCAAATACCCCCTTAATAAGGGAGGCTGTGTTCAGCAGTGGACGATCCGGCTGTTACAGTACAGTACAGGTTTCACGACTTTTACAGTCACTTTTACTAAATGTTTCATTAAATTTCGATGATTTGACAACTTTTTAGTAAACAAACACTGTGAGCAAGCAATTCAGCTGATATTTTAAGTAGACTCGACCAGTAGGTTATTAAGAACCCGTTTGAAGTTGTAGTAATAAAACACTTAACGAAATAAAAAAGTGTAAACATATTATATCAATGAATGACATATCATCTCAAAAAAATTTAACATTAATCGTCTCTGAAGAGATCTAATCAATTTGTGATTAGAAAAATTAAAAACCTATCAGCATAAAAAAACCTTTAAATCTCTCTAGCAATAACTCACAACGCAACGAGACTATTACAAATGCTAAAGACAAAATGGCAAAAAACTTTACACGGGAGGCACTACCTAGATCTGCAACAGCTGCACGTCGACAAAACAGCGTCGAACTCGTGGCTGCAGCGTGGAGAACTCTACCCTAAGACTGAAGCTTTTATGTTAGCCATTCAGGACCAAGTAATCGATACGCGAAATGACCAAAAGAACAAAATACGCACCCCACACTTCACTTGTAGATGATGTTGATAGTAGCTCTGAGACCATCCAACATATCACTGCGGCTTATAAATCAACAGTCCAAACAGACTATAAGCATCGATATGACCAGGTGGCGGCCATCATACACCAATACTTTGCACACAAATACAAATAAAATACAGGTGAAAAAATTCCATACTACAAATACACACCACAATCTGTTCTGGAGAATGACAGCTATAGGCTTTATTGGGACCGAACTTATACATTGCCATTTGCAATACACACAATTCACAAACAACACACACTTAAAAAGTAGCATAATACACAGACCTGTCAATAGAGATCAAAGCACAGTGGCTAATCAATAGCACCAGAACAATACCAAATAGTCTTATCCACCACTGGCGTCATACCCAAAACATTGCTTACAAGCTTAGATACCATCAATATTCCTGTAACTGCTTACAAGTTGCTCCAGAAAGCAGTCATACTAAACACTTGCAGGCTTGAAAGAAATGTTTTGTTTCTAGAATAGAAATAGCACTTGGTATTTGGCTCCGGCCCATGCAATATAAAAACCTCCACGGCAGAGAGACGCAAATCATAATTGAAAAACAATAATGATAAAATTTCTTTATTCTAATTAAAAATGTTACAACACACTCATCCTTAGTGTTATTATATAAAATATAATGCCAAAATAATAACTAAAATTACAAAACTTGACACTAGTGTCATCATTTCCGATATTTTCTACTCTGTGCCAAGATATTTAGAGATAACATATTGACTTCCTTATTTTGGCCTACTCTTTTCAAATAAAAATTGCCACCTGAAACACGTTGTCCCACGGTATTCTCGCCAACTGCTCAAGGGGGGAATATGTGTGATGAGTAGATGGCGGGCTAGCGGCACTTCTTGTTCAGACGTGGGGTAGTCCCAGGTAGCAATTTTACGTCATGATGACGTCCATTCACAGTCATTTTCGGCGTAAATGACGTCGTAAAAGACGTCCCACAGACGTACAAAATGACGGCCTAATGTCAGGTCATAGCGACGTCTCTGAAGACGTTTAAAGGACGTCATAAGAAACGTCATATATACGTCTCCAGATAATGTCATATTTACGTCATCAGATAATGTCATATTAACGTCTCCAGATAACGTCATATTAACGTATCCAGATACCGTCATATGAATGTCTCCAGATAACGTCATATTAACGTCTCCATATAACGTTATATTAACGAAATATGTATACCTCTTTTTAAAATCAGCCTTGTGTATCATGGTTGTAATGATTGGAGATGAAGTATGTATTTAGTAAATTGAATTTCTTTTCATTTAGTTACATAAAAACAACATGCTATTATGTATTATGACTGTTATAATGTACAAGTTGCGTTCAATGCGTTCCGTTCCTCACAGATGAAGCAGTAATAATGGATTCTATATAATTATTCTATATATTACCATATGGTAAGTATAACAATATTACCGTGCCTTAGGGTTGACACTCCTAACTAACAATATTCGTTTAAAAAAAAAATGTTTTTTTAATCCTCTGGTCTGGTCCTCTGGCTCGCTCTGGTGCCTATCCTTTTTTACGTAAGGGCAAAGGGGTTGCGCATTCCGCAGTGCCGGAGACATTGCAGAAGTACCTACCTAACTTTGAAGTTATTATTTAGTAACCGGCTAGGACTCGCGTAATATTTACCGGATATTGCTCCGACCAGTTTCGAACTTATTTGAAGTTCTTCGTCTGGGAGTCACGATTGTGCACAGCGTCGAGCGCGGGCCTCAGCACGTAACGAGTTATGTATTTAGTAAATTGAACGAGTTACGTGCTGAGGCCCGCGCTCGACGCTGTGCACAATCGTGACTCCCAGACGAAGAACTTCAAATAAGTTCGAAACTGGTCGGAGCAATATCCGGTAAATATTACGCGAGTCCTAGCCGGTTACTAAATAATAATTATGGACAAAACTCGCGACAGTTTTTTTTTTAACTTTGAAGTGTTTTGAGGTTAAGTTATTTTTTTTTTCTCAAGGTGTCTTAACTTTGCACTGTAATTCTAAATTGGAGTGGAATAATATATCTACATGACCTACCGAAATACCCTATACATGGCCTAAGCAGCCAGTTCACTAAATGTTGTATTAGAGACGTTTTGGATGTATATTATCATTCAAGCCGTTTTGATTGAATGGCGGCATCTATTGGAATGGCTAGGCGATTAACCAAATAGCTAAATCAACCAGTTCGCTGAGACCTATTCACCAACACAGGAGGTCACAGAATTGATTTTAAATAGACGTACAGCGTCTCAATAATAATAACATACAAAGGACGTCACAATATTCATCCTAAGTGGAGGTTACTACGGCGTCATAATAATAACCAAAAAGGACGTCACAGAAATGATCATAAATGGACGTTACCATGGCGTCTTAATTAACCAACAAATGACGTCACAGAATATACCCTAAATGGATGTTGCTAGGGCGTGTGAATAATGACCAACACAGAACGTCACACAATTTACCCTAAATGGACGTGACTAGGACATAACATTCACGACCAATACAGGACGTTACAGAATTGACCTTATGTGGACGTTGCTACGTCGTCATAATCATGATCTACGCGGGACGTCACTGAATTGACACTAAGTGGACGTTACTGGGACGTACAATGCATGACCACCACAGGACGTTACAGAATTGACCTTTTATGGACGTTGCTAAGTCGTCATAATCATGATCAACACGGGACGTCACTGAATTGACAGTAAATGGACGTCACCAGGGCGTTCCATTAAGTACCAGACGTTGAAATGACGTCAGTGTGACGGACATATTCAACGAAAAAAGTACTGACCCTAAAATGACCTTGGGATGACGTCATTTTTATGGCGCCGACGTCATTTTGCTACCTGGGGTGAAGTCGATTTTCTATAACATGTATCCAGAAATACTGTACTGGATACGCAAAGTGCCTTGTATAATATACGGTAGTACTACAGATATACATTTTTTGACATAAGCTTAACCGAATTGTGGAATAGAAGACAAGTATGAAATATAGCAACTGGAACATGGTACGCCGGAGTTTTTATTACACTAGGAGGGTCGTTAGTAGCTGTGCTAGGATTCCATTTGTTACAGCTACTACGATTTCTACTTCTGGACCTGGCCCAGTACTTAAAGCTATGAGATGAACATAGATCGTAGTGTACAATTAAAATGTATATTAAAAAAAGTATTATTAAATGAAAATCACTTACAATATAGAATACTTAAATAATAACATGAGCAAAAAAAAACAAATAAATATGTTACATACAAAGAAAGATTTATTTGTACATTTACTTAATAGATACGTTATTAATATTATGTATGTTGTTAAAGTCTATAACAGATAGCTCTACCTATAACAGATGCATTTCTTCAAGTTACAAATTGCGCTACGCCCATCAGCATGACTCATACAGTAGTTGTCCATGTGCCCGTAATTTAATTTGATAAATTAATTATTTGTACTGTTATAATCACATTAAATATTAGTATGACTTCGCCATCTAGGGTGAATTGCATGAACTACGGGAGTGCAATGATCACCCGGAACATCGCACGCTAAGTCCGCAAGGTGGCTTGCAGTGACAACTGCCCGGATCTCTGAAGTTGACCAAACTTCTACGAGAAGACATTATTACCTTAGCGTCACTCTTCTCTTGTTGCACCTTTTGCACGCATCGCAATACATTGACTAATACGCTACCCGCATTACTGTCTCGAAAGAGCTCTAATTTGTTTGTTACCGAATTTATACGTTTCTATTAACAAATTGGGCTGGAAATAGCCTACGCTTGGGAACCTGGAGAAACGACGTGCACGCTTAAGGGATTGGATCTTTTCTGGCTTTCGGTGAGTGCATTTGGCTTTACATTCTTTACTCGATGTGAACTACCACATTCCCTCTTCATCTCCAATCACTTCACTAATGCATTTTACATATAAATTATAATACACGCGCATGCGTATATCCAAAAATAATCTATAATCTAATAATTAAATACTGGTTCTCAAGGTCTGTCGCCGGAACACATTGTTAGGAGCTTGGCGACAGACATTTTACTTGAAACTATTATCTAGGCGAGTATTCCCTAAATGCCCTTCCAACCATGTAGTGAATCTCAAGCCGGCGGTGGGGATAGAACCATGGTCCTGCGGCTCGGCAGTCTATAGCCATTACCGCTCGGTTATCACTGCTTGATATAAAATAACCTTAGAAAATTACAACGAAAGGAAAAATTTAAACCACGACGAACTTGCGACCCTCCGTCCCTATAGTCGGTATATGCCCTTTTTTTATTGCTGATAGGTAAGCCTTTGACCACAATCTCACCTAATAGTAAGTGATGATGTGGTCTAAACTGTTAACAGGCTTAACCTAGAATTACAGGCACAAGGACGGCTGCCGGAACACACCGTTAGAGGCTTGGCTACATATTTTCTACACTGCTTCAAATCTCTGTCAATTCAACTATCGTGGTGGGGCATAGTTCAAATTTATTCTTTCGTTCCTATTGGTTAACCGTTTTAAAGGGAGAGAGCAACATCTGCAAACAAAACTGAACTACACAATTTTTCTTCCATTGTAATTTTGTTAGCTTATTCGCTTAGCAAGAAATATTGTTGTTATATAATATAATATCAGGCTGGTAGGGAGCCACCTGGGCCCTTCCAACCGACCCTGCAGCTACTGGCTCAATAGGAGACCGTTAGATATTACTAAATATGATTACAAGCACCGTTGCGTGCCCAGCAAAAGTCATATATTACAGATTATTGGAGCACAAAATTTTATGCCCCAGGCGAGAATTAAACCCGCATCTTCCGGTTTCACGCTGGATGCCTAAACCACTCCTCAAAGGCCACTTAGGCACGCTCTTTCGAGCCGAAATTTCGTGCTCCAACTGTATTACTTTAACCGTCATAGGGGACGGTGCGCGGCCATCAGACTACTAGACTTCATCTGATCAACAGAAGTGTTTATTTTCAAACACTTAACTCTCGGAATGATATCGCTATCCGTCCTATATATCTAAATAAGATTACAAGCACTATCGCTTGGTAAGCGAAAATCATAATTATATTACATTAAGGGAGCATAACATTTTATGCCCTGGGCGGAAATAGAACCCCTGTCATCCATCCTCGTGCATCCTGGATTCCCGCCCGGGGCATAAAATTTTGTGCTCCAATAATCTGTAATATAAGACCATTAGATGCTTGGCAGATTTTTAACTTGAAGTTGTACTATATTCTACCATTGCAGCTGTAGACTAAGGACCCCTGCGTCACGGCCCATAACTATTGTCACTGGGCAATCTTTGCTTCATCAATCCGGATGTATATGCACGATCACGCCTGAAAATCAGACCAGCCTATATAGGTAAACGTCCGTACTGTATATATGACCATACCCCAGGGTTCTCATTATAGGCAATACACGAGGAGCGTTACGTTTCTACGTCTCGCTCGAGCGTCGCCAGATGGCAACGACGCGTGCTTACCATGAAGAACTTGGATGTACTTAACAGGGAGATGTGGCAACTTAGGTAACTAGTTTTAATATTTTTTTTGTAATTGACTGGTAGATTTTATACAACTGCCGGAATACAGTGCTCGGGAACAGCTTTGACTTGGGAGCGGTAGATGATCATGTGACCATTATGGGACAATAATTGTTAAAAATTTTGTTTTCGGTATAATATTATAGCCGGATTGCTACAACCTTTCAAGGTTTGATACTGTAAATATTGAAGCCCTCGTAGCGAAGTTTGCTTAGCCATTCTAAACCGATCAGCAACGTTAAGTTGCTTATTAATACTGTAAGTATATTTTAAAAGTAGTGTAACTGGTCACGTGACAGTGTAAAGTACGAGTACTTATTTAAAATAGTTTCTTTATTTATGATGTGTAAAAAAATCGAAGATTTTATTATGGTTATTGCCATATGTATAGGTCACATGAATCGTTATTTGATGATATTAATACTGTAAGTATATTTTAAAAGTAGTGTAACTGGTCTTATGACAGTTGTAAAGATACTTATTTATGATAGTTTATATTATGTTCTTTATTTATGATGTGTAAAAACATTGAAGATTTTATTATACTTATTGCCATACGTGAGCATGAGATCACACAATTGTCAATTATAAAGAGTACTGTGATTACGACGGTAGTCGCTTTGTCACCTTGTTTGTTCACTCACTACGAGTAGCTTCAGTGTCTGTCGGACCGCCATGCGGAACGGACCTCTAGTGGTATCGAAATAGTCTTTGACGACAAAGTGCTGCCCGATTCACTTTCCGTCCGACCGGCCGTGCCGAACAGACCTCCGGTGATGTTAAAATAGTCTTTAACGACGGAGTGCTGCCCAATCAAGATGTTGTGAAGTTAAGTAATATATTATATCCTTTTTTGGTATTATACAACGACAAATATGTTAATCAATAATTGATAAGTGTAAATAAAGTGTATATAGTAAGTGAGTAACACATTGTTAAAAGACGTTTAAAATAATGGCCCCGAGTTTCTTGCCCATTCTTCTCGGAGTGGCTCTATACAACTTTGTTTACTGAACGAGGCAGTAAAGTTAGAATATTTCAATGTTATAATTGCAATAGAGCGTCGTAGACGCCTAAATTGAATAAATGGTTTTGACTTTGACTTTCATTTATCCAACTAACATTAGAAGTGGGATAGAACACATATACATCATATTGTTTCAAATGCTTTTAGAACGTGTGGACGTGGCTTCTCATGGCTGTTTTGTAGGGTCTGTATAAGACTATAACTCTATAGTCATATAAGACTCTGACCATATCAAACATGAATTAGACCATCACTAAATCACAAACGTACAATGAAATGATCTAAAAAAATATATACAATGGTGTCCAATTGTATATTACGTCTAAAACTATCAATACTTCTAAGGCTAATATTAAAATGCAAAAAGGGAGGCTCCTGGTGGCACAGAAATCGATAGCAATACTGTTCAACTGCAATTTTAAACCTTGCTTCGAGAGATAGAACATTTTATTGTAAATCAAATGTAAGATAAACGTAGACTCAAAAGCGTATACCTTTGCTCGAAAATTATTGGTCTTTGTCAAACAACTATAGGAACTGAAAGGTCATTTGGAAATCGATCGACAAAACAAAATTATACGATTTTTGGGAAATTCTCATCAATACCATTGTCGTTCCATGATGACATAGGCAGTGTAAGAACTGGTAGAGTTTTATAACTCTGCACGATGACTACTATCACGTAAGATATGACAACCACTAAACAAAACTAGAAACTACATACAGGGAACCAGTCTAATTTATACCTTAACAGAAGATTACTTTATATCTAAGAAAATTCTTTTATATCATATAGGGAAATTGATTTATTACACTTGGATTACTCTGGGATTTTCAGACAATCTGAGGTAGGGTATGACAATATTTTTCTTATTATAGATAAAAATGATTACATTAATTCGCACTCCAATAAAGGCTCAAACTTCTCCAGTAATAAAGTTCAGTCGTTGAATTTGGTAAGAAATATATTTAACATCACGCTATTTCTGATATATTTATTTCTCGTTAGCAATGGTCAGGTTAAACGTTACGTTGCTACGGTTAACAAATACGATGAACAATTCGTCAGAATAGCCAAACGATCTGTGACAGATTTAGTTAACACATGACAAAACTCAAAAGAAAATTAAGATTTTCCCTGTAAGAAAAATACGAGTAATAGGTACAGTGGGAAATGTTCAAATTAATGTTTCCAGGAATATGGATAGTTTATATACATAGATCTTGGACTTGTTTTAGTAAATTGTGTCCGCTATATGCTGCCCTTAATGGGTGTGCAAAATTTGGTTCACATTTCAGTGAAAAAAAAAGCATATAAATTAGATTATTTGGAAACTAAATACAACTGTAGGAAAAAAAAATGGTACTGGTATTAGTTATCATTGAAATATGAGTTAAGTTCACGAAAGTTTAAAGAGAGTATACAATGAAACTGAATATGCTTTGTGTACGTGCACCTCTCAGACTAACGACCTGCCTCTAGCTCAAAAGTAACGTCGCTCACAGACACGCATGAAATATTACAACATTCTATAAAAAATGTGGCAATCATTTCACGAAACGTAACAGTCTTTTACTTCCTGCTTGTATCTTACACAAAAGTCTTATTCCTCTCTGTTATATTAGATGGATGTTATATTTGGTTTCGAATGCGTTGGGCAATGATGGCCGAGCGGTTATAGCCATAGACTGCGGTGCTGCAGGTCCATGATTCAATCTCCACCGCCGGTTCGAGCTTCAATGTATGGTGAAAGGGCATTTTTCAAATGCCCGCCTGGTTAGCTAACACCCTCAAGTAGAAAATCTGTCACCAAGCACCTAACAGTGTATTCCGGCAGCAGTCGTTGAGAGCCAGTAAAATTACAGGCACATATTAAAACTTACCAACTGTATGACTCAGAGTGACGAGCGCAGTGCAGTTCGTTACTTGTGACGAAATGACGAAATGCATCTGTTATAGGCAGAGATACCGCTTAACATCAGGTGGGCACCGTGCTTGTCCCGTCCATCATACATAAAAAAGGTACATTTCAAGTAAGTACTTGAAAACAACATTTTGCTAGACTATGCTCGAAACAAAACAACCACAGCTAACTACGGCTAGATATAAACTCAAGTTTACTTTTTTAATTATAGCTAAGAACACTTTCTTACCTGATGATGTGGTCGAAGGTTTTGTTCAGGCTAATCTTGAATTACTGACTATCCACGACCACTGTCTGACTATCCAGGTAAGCACTAGTGAAATGCCCTACCATATTGCACAGCTTGGGTCCTTTAGCACTAGAAAAGCCACGCTTATTTTGTTTTTGCTAGCTTTATGAACAAAACATACAAATTCCCGACTACCTTGAAGGCCTTGTAACAAAAATCATACAAAATCATTTTTACTCCGTTTTATTTTCAAACTGTTTCTAGAGAACGGCATGGGAGTTTACCTACATCAGAGGGTGCGAAAAAATTTTTGATGCTACTCTTTTATGTATTTCATGTAATTTATATTGATAATCTAATTAAATATTCAGTTTTTGGTAAATTTTCTACACAAAATTAGTTAGGGATAAGGATAAGTTTATTGTTCAAAACTTTTATTGTTCGTAAATTATATATAACTTCATAGACAATTATAATTCAACATTCAGAGTTTTTGGGTTGCCTATGCAGGCGTACAATTTTTAGAGATGGAGCAACCACAAATTAGTATTGAAAAAAACTATATATAGATTATTTTTTTTTAAGTCTGATAGTTTAGTCTTTGACAACTATCTCACCTGATGGTAAGTGATGATGTGGTCGAGGATGTTGTTTAGACTAACCTAGAGTTACTGGCTCTCAAGGACAGCTGCCGGAACACACCGTTATGTGCTATTATAATATAACTCAACGTTTTAAAATTAAAAATTATTATTTTATACTAAACATAAAATACTAATGTCATCATGAATTTATATAATCTTATATTATAAAATTGTATTTCAATTAGAGTTCATAAATAAATATTGGTTATTTTCATATATTAATTATCATAAGTCATTATTAATTAAAATTTATACCTTAAAAAATGTCATAGATTTTATATTAACTTTATTCAACCAATAAGTTTTTAAATCTTGTTCCTCATTACAACAACCTATTCAAATAGGTTAATATTTAATTTCTCAAAAATTGTGGGCTTTTGTTATATATTCGTTGTGCCAAAATCCGGTAGAGCTGGACTCCCGACAATGGCAGACAGCATCTATGTCTTCCCTAAAATAAAACACTATTTTCCAGAAGAACAGTGTGTTGCCAGAATATTGACGTACTTATTATATTATGTTCACGCCTGTTTCTTTTTACTCTTGCTACTTGTTAATTTCAGGTTTGTCAACTCTTTCCGTATACGTAGAGACGTGCCTGTCATGAATTATCGGGACTCTAACTCGTGCAAAAGGACAGACAGACAGCAAAGTGATATAAATAGATCTCCGTTTAGACCCTTCGCAACGAAACTTAAAAAATCCTGAATTCATCCAAAACATGACAATACCCATAATATTTACTAATGCTTATCGTGAGGCTTCTAATTTAACTTTTCTACAATTTCAGAGGTATACAGTAATAGCAGTTTTTAATATCATTGTATTCTTTGCAATGTCCACTTCGTGTCGAGTTCGAGCGCACACTAAAGAAACTCTTTGACAGTTTCTGTACAACTAAAAGTTTTCATTATGTTTTACAAACGAATGTATAAAAGAAGACTTTATATTCTTAGCAATAGGTACGATTTTCGATCAAATACATAAATAATGTGATTTGTTCACCCGGGTCAGGATGAAACGTGAGTTATTTTCTAATTGCGCCCTCTAGGTCTTATTGTAATGAGTGTCGACCTCTGTGGGACCTTAATGTGTTCTAGGTTTAGCCTGGAAACATTTTTTTTAGCTGACTAGTCGAGGGTCTTTGGGGTCGAAATATTTTTGTAAAGTCGAAATAATTTTGTATTTTTGTAAAGCAGTGATGGCTCAGTGGCATTGGCTATGGACTGCCGCGCAGCAGGTCCATGGTTCGAATCCCGTCGCGAGCTTGAGCTTCACCGCATGTTGGAAGGGCATTTTGCGACTGCCCGCCTGGCTTGCGATCACCCTCAAGTAGAAAATCTGTCACCAAGCACCTAATGGTGTGTTCCTTGAGAGCCAGTGAAATTACAGACACATGAGACTTAACAACTATGTCTCTAGGTCACGGGCGCAGTGCACTTATGACGAAATGCATCTATTATAGGCAGAGGTTAGTCCGCTTAACATCAGGTGGGCCTCGGGCTTGTTCCATCACAATAAAATAAAACTCGATATTTATACGGAACACTCAATTAGGTGCTTGGCGACAGATTTTCTATATGAGGGTGGTTGCTAGCCAGGCGAGCATTCGCAAAATACACTTCCACCATGCGCTGAAGCTCAAGCTGGCGCGGGTGTAGATTGAACCATTGATAAGCGTGACGGCAGTCCATAGATACTACAGTTCAGCTATTATTACTTTTAAAAAAATGGAACCGACTTCAACACTCGAAAGTGTGAAATAACTTGTTGAAGTCGGTACCATGATAGTTCAAAAGTACGTATTATCACAATATTGTGCGCATGGTACCAAGTTCGACAGGTTATTTCACACGTTTGAGTGTTGAAGTCGGTTCCATTATTTGGTTGAAAATTTTAATTCACTCATTTTAGTGACCCTAGCTACTTACTTAGGCCGGCAACGCATCCTCGAGACTTCTTGGGTTGTATACATATTATTTTGATCGTTCCACTAGAAAAAAATCCCATTAAAAAACACTTTTCAAGGCAAGACGGTTCCGTTTAATATTTTTTTTATTTGTTTATTAGGGATGCAGCACTCGTGTAAAAATTATTGCAGTCGCTGCTGATGTGTCGCTGATTCTGAGGCAGTCCTTTGCATTTCAAACAACGAATGTAGCTAAAAGTGTATATTAAAATGTTTTGTATACTTACATTACTTTGAAATCCTTGTTTTGGTATGCTGTTTCTTATTTGCGACAAGTCTCGAAAGAGAATGTCCGTGACCTCGGAAAGGTTTGCGTGAGGGCTTGTTAGAAGGGTCAAGGTTCTTTGTGTCTTTTTGCCAGCGGATATTGAAATAAATTGGGTATGATATGGTTTGCCTTGAGCCGGAACGAAAACTGTTCGGGCCTTTTTTTTCCTTTTCTTTGTGGGGCATTTTGTATTCCGTATAATCTAAAGGGACCCAGTTGCCGCATGCAGCCCTTGAAAACAAAGCATACGCCGCACGTTGTCTATAAGTCTGTGCTTCCAACCTTCTAAAATTATAGGGAGTGTTCAGGTGTGTAAGAATTAAATCAAAATTTTATTTGCAATACATTTTCAACCATTGACCTCTATATACTGGACGCGACACCTCAAACGAACAAAGTCGAATAGGTAAGATAAGCCAGCCGGCATATCCTTACCCACACGCAGCTGGGCACTCATAGAGATCACACGCGCTTTTCGACGAAAATTGTGTATGCAAAATGCCATCCTGCATCCTTAGATACTGCAAAAACGAGTCAAGAAAAACAAATAAAAGCGATGGAATCACTTTTCAAAAATAAGTTTTTGGTATTAAACACGCCCGAATATATTATTATTTTGCCGAGTTGTAATCGCGAAAGACAATGCTTCACGACTGCATAGGCAGCCATGTTCACGGAGTGAAATTCATAGATAAAGTGGAGAGATATGTCAACTAGCAACATTGAGTCAATTACCTAGTTTTTACTCACGACGAAAAAAGTTTGACGTGTCTGTTTATTATCATAACTCCCAATTGGCTGGAAAACTATGGATTAAATATTTGAAAAGGGACTTGATCAAGTGCTTTATTATTCCCCTCATAAGTATACTACATATGTCAATTACTCGTAAGTATTCTCTTAACATAAGTAACTAAATAAATACGTGATAGGATATTGGATTGAATAAAATATATTTAAAAAACCTTAATTAAAAATTAAATATGTACTACTTAAATGTGTGTGAAAAATACGATTTACTTTTTTGAATCTAGATTTTATATTATGATTATATAAAATCTAGATATAAAAGAGTTAGTAATACTTTGTTTCTTGTAAAAAAATAAACAATTGTACCTTTACTTTCTAAAACTGAATAGTGCAGTAAGTGACCCTCAGTTTTACTTTTTTAACTAATACACTCATCATATAGTTACGTAGGTACAAAAACCATATCCGTTCTGTGTGCTGATAGTCTTTGATATTGAGATACCATACCTCAGAAGTAGTCTAGCGCTGCATGTTTGAATAGTTTGGTTAGATGATATAATTAGTTCTAGACTGCAGTCCGATCGCGTAAAGCGCTGAAGCGCACTTAAGTTTAAAATTAGCAAAAATGGCAGAAACTTGTCTCAAATGTCTTCTCCAGTGTAATGTATTATCTCGATGTTTTCAACATACTTGCTCATAAAGTGGCTCAAATTTCATCGGAATTAGGCACATAATGACACCTTCTTTTTTGACGGAACAAGCTCGAGGACCACCTGATGTAAAGCGGACTAACCTCTGCCTGTAACAGATGCATTTTTCTAGGGTTCCGTACCATTAGACTTCATATTTTAACCTATTTTTGTTTTAAAATTTTTCGTGCGCGAGTCTGACTCGCACTTGGCAAACTGTTTGTATTTGTTGTTATAGCGGCAACAGAAATACATCATCTGTGAAAATTTCAACTGTCTAGCTATCACCGTTCTTGAGATACGGCCTGGTGACAGACGGACGGACGGACAAAAAACATGTTTTCAAACATGTCTCAATATTAACCGAATCCTTCTCGAGCGAAGTCACGTGAAACGAATGTGTTCGTAAAAAACCAAGGGCTCTTTTAGTTCTACAGTAACATTGATGGATTTACTAAAAATATCCCTGGAGTGTGATTCAAACAGAACGATAAACTTTTTGATACGAAAAACTGTCAGTTTATGTCAATAATTATTAACGAGTTTGATTTTTACACGACTGCCCAAAAAAAAGAGTGTTATATTTTCAACGTTCGCATTTGAATCAATCAATCAATCAATTATTTATTTATTGAAAATGTGTACAATGAATAAGGTCTTAAATTGAATGTTTGTTAGTGAGTTTATTTATTCCACCATAGCTTCAAAACGGCTTAATATTTATTAATGTATGAGATATCATTAGTTATCTTGATAGCTCAAGTGACACTAGGTACATAAAAACATAAAACAAAATAACTGGAGGATTTAAGACGCCATATTGGGAGATGAATTTTTTTCTTTCATAGATATGTCGAGTGATGTATCAAAAATGATTAAAGGCTTTATAAGAGATAAAATAAATATATATAACTTACAGTTTAAATTACAATGAAACGGGTTTATTACTTTTATAATAAATTTATACGTGTATCCGTCTAGAAATTTGGAATGGAAAAAGATAACTTTCAGCGGGATTCAACTCGCAACCCCAGAATATCATTGTGGTGCATGATGAATTATGCTATGAAAGCAGATTCTGAACAGTCGATTTCATTTATATCTGTTTTAAATATACGACTCTCCGACAGTGGCGACATCTACCCAAAATAATGTGAACTATTTAGACTAGTAGGTTAATATTAAATCCTTCATCAATAGAAATTTGATGGTCCTGTTATTAAATTGATTTATTATTCCAGCACCTGCATCCGTATCATGAAAATGTATCAGGACGGTATTCTGAGGTCGCGAGTTCAAGTCCCACTGGAAGTTATCTTTTATCATTTATGTGTTTGCTCAGCGTGCATCAATGTTCTTTTATTACTACTAAATTAATGATGATAACAACACTACCTAAAACTTATATTATTTAATTTCAGAAATTGCAATACTGTAGAATATTGTAGGTGAAATATTACCAGCTACAAAAGCAGAGGTCAGTTTCCAGTTCCTATTAAATGTATGTGGAAACAAATCACGTCGACTCTTTGCTTTGTATATACATTTTCATTAAGATCGCTCGAATATACCTTTTCATTAAGATCGCTCGAACATAAAATAATAAATCTGTTTGAGTGATATTGCCACATTTATTATTTTATTTCAAAGGATATTCGCAGACATTACGTGTGGAATATAATTTTAGCAAAATGGCCGCCGCGACTCCGGTGTAGGCTACTGTATCCTAGTGGACCAATTTTGGATGACATTTTCGCATAAATGGGGCTCAACGAAGAGCGCGAGTTATGTTGGCCTTCAGGGCGGCAATTGACTGTGGTTTGTCTGCATAGACTAGAGACTTCACGTAACTCCACAGTAAGTAGTCGAGCGGTGTTAAGTCACACGATCTTGGTGGCCAGTTGATGTCGCCACCACGCGAGATGACGAAGCCTTCGAATTTGTCATCCAATAAATTTAAAGTTTGTTTTTTCCCGTGCTTTATAGCAAGTGGCGCCATCCTGTTGGAACCACATGTTTGTGAGATCCATACCATCTAACCTAGGCCAAAATTTGTTATCGTCGTCCGATATCGGTCGCCATTGATAGTGATAAATTGGACGAGTTATAGATTTTGATAATAAATTTCAACAAATTCTACGCGTTGTTGAAACGTGTAAGCGTTCCATGGTAATTCATTCCGACTAAATATGTGTTCTTGCCAAATTTGACAGTTATCGCTTTACCAAGATGGCCGCTATGCGATGTCAAAGTTCGCGCGTCCCTATTGAAAAATCTTTTTCATCCCACCATCTCGGAAAGAGTATTTTTAATCTTCAATATCTGAGTGGAATAGCCGTTTTTATTCTCTAGAGGATAAAGTAAATTGAATTTAGAACATCGTGTACACTAAGTTTGTGAATTAAAAAAAACATTAAACCTATTTACTGCTACCTCTATGGTGCCGAATATATCATACAACTTTTTTTTAATATGTTAAAAACTCAGACTCGGAACCTTCTTGGTGTTCTTTTTTCAATTTGCTTTGTACGCGGTTCTTTACGCGGCATTTTTTCACGTCTAGTATTATTTTGTTATAATTTAAAGATTATTCTGTAATACTTACCTGTCATAATGTAGTAATTAATACCTAAACTGACATAAAAGTGTACCTATCTTGTGATTGTAAACGTTTTTTTTTTGCATTTAGTCATTTCCTCGCTGAGGTGGAATGAAAAGTTACGTGTTGCACTCGAGTGCAAAGATTTTTCACCTCGTGCTCTTTTGATTCCCTCGCTGACGCTCAGGATTATAATTTTAAATCACTCGCTGCGCTCGTGATTCAATTTTATAATCCTTCGCTTGCTCGGTCATCAAAATTGAACACGCGGTTAAAAAGCAACTTTGCACTCTTGTATAACAAATAACTATTATATATTTTTCATATTATATCACTGATAAACCTAAAATTCAAGCTATTCAAGATTTACAAAATTACAAATTTATTAAAAGGGGTGGATGGTTGTGGGTTTGAATCCCGCACATTACTAAAATTTCTCCTCTCGTAAATTTGTAATTTTGTAATATAATCCGCAGAACATGTGTTATTGCAAACATAAACATATTCAAGATTTGATAAAGGCAAACTCCGTCAAGAAAGATGCATAGAATAGTAAACATATTAAAAATATCCATCATACACTTATTTTGTAGCTAAGTGGTACAGTTGTAATAATAACAAATATATTTTTAAAAGTATCTTAAGAAAACATTAAATAACATTTTAATGAAACACTTCACACGAACTTCGAACACGATCGAGACTAGACTAGACTAGTCAGTCTCGTTCGTGCGCTCGGTGAGTCAAGACATCCTGAAGATGCTTCGTTGAGAAGCGAAACTAGTCGAATATTCTTCCGGTTAGGCTGCGTGGCGTTTGTGACGTCACGTGGGCATAACAGGAAAATTAGGCGGAATTAGATAGGTTTATATTTTATAAACTCTTTATTGAACACCTTAAATCTCTACCAGACAACCTTTGGAGAGTAGCAAGTTTTGACAAAAGGATGGCGGTGTACAATATCCTTAAGTAATAGTATTGATATTTATAAATATCTATAATATAATATATAATATAGATCATTAATGTATTCTTACATCATATATACATATACATACAAAAAATACATACATATATACAAATATACAAATACAGTACATAAATATGATGTTTACACGTATGGAGCTTATGCTAGCACCACAGGTAAAAAGCTTTAACTTTGTCTTTAAAAACATTTAAGGACGGAGCTCGTTTGGTATCAAGTGGCAATGCATTCCAGAGTCTGACGGCTTCGACCGAAAACGAACGGTCATAAAACGAGGTAGTGTGTGGAGGAAATTTAAGCATAAGATTCTCTGATGACCGTAAGCATAGATAATTAGAGTCATTAAGATAATCAAAACGCTCTTTAGGGTACTGGAGTGAAGAAGGGTTGAACAAAATATTGTAGCGAAGAGATAGGATGTGAGCATTCCGGCGACGTCGTATAGGAAGCCACTTGAGCTTGGTGCGAAATTCAGAAACGTGGTCGTATTTGCGCAAGCCAAATATGAACCTTATTGAAAAGTTTTGAAGACGCTAAAGTTTGTTAAGCTGGTCCTCCGTAAGGTCTAAATAGCAGGCTTCTGCATAATCAAGCAATATTTTGTTAAGTGTTTCATTAAAATGTTATTTTATGTTTTCTTAAAAATATATTTGTTATTGTTAAGTATGGATTTGCGAAAAGTAACGCCTGAATCTATTTGGTAGTCTATTCAGTAGTCTTTTATTATTTTCTTGCATCAAAAGACTAACTGCTTCAACCCTATTGCTCACGCGCGTCGGCACAAAGTCAACGTTGCGCGATCTCACACGTTCGATTGAGTGTCACGGGTCTGTCATTACAATGTACCATGCGGTCTTTCTCTGCTTCTGCTTTAAATTTAATTTTATTTGAAATGAGAAAGTATATATAGGGATTTTGGTAAAATGCTAATAACCTCCTAGGGCTTCTTCTAGTCCTAATAAACATTTAGAGATGATTATTTTTGTTTTGCATATGTTTATATATTTTTTTAATGCCTACTCCTAGCCGAGCGCGCCCTGGACCACGCCGTGCTCCCTTTGAATAGAGTTATGAATATTTACATCGAGCAAAGTAATAAAAATATGAAATAATACATTACAGGCACAAGATACTTTTAACATCAGCTGGTCCTCGTACTTATTCTGTCAAGAACAAATAAAAACACAAAAACAAAATTAAAAAATAATTGAAAGAATATATATTTTTTCTAATAAAAAAAAATCATCTCTAAATGTTTGTTAGGACCAGCAGAAGTCAAACCTAAGAGGTTGTTAGCATTTTACCAAAAACCCTGTATATGTACATATATATATATATATATATATATATATATATATATTATTGCTGATAGCTAAGCCTTTGAACATAATCTCACCTGATGGTATGTGATGTGGTCGAAGGTTGAACCTAGAATTACTGGCTCTCAAGGACACCTGGCGGAACACACCGTTATGTGGTTGGCGACAGATTTTCTACTTGAGGGTGGTCGCTAGACAGGTGGGCATTCGCAAAATGCCCTTCCACCATGCAGTAAAGCTCAAGCCCGCGGCGGGATTCGAACCATGGACCTGCTTCGCGGCAGTTCATAGCCAATGCTACTGAGCCATCACTGCTTCACGAATATTTTGGTACATTATACACATAATTTAATGATTCCTATATATACATTCATATATTTAAAGTAACTTCGTCAAAACACTAACATTAAAAAAAAATCTACTCAATGCACTCTATACGAAAGCACCTTACATGCTATGCGCTTCTTTTAACCAACTTTCAAAAAGGAGGAGGTTCACAATTCGTCTGTTTTTTTTTTATGTTTGTTACCTCAGAAGTCCTGACTGTGTGAACTAATTTTGAAAATTCTTTTTTGTTAAAAATCAGATGCTAGTCGTTTGGTTCCATTTTAAATTTCATCAAAATCGGTCAAGCCGTTTTTGAGTTACACTTCAATAACTGAAAAATATTCACCTATATTGATGATAATATTCGTTGACATTTGTCACAAGTGAAGGTAATTGTTTTACCAAAAAATGGAACCGACTTCAACACCCAAAAGTGTGAAATAATTTGTGGAAGTCGGTACCATGCGAACAATATTGTGATAATAGGTACTTTTGAACTATCATGGTAACGACTTCAACAAGTTATTTCACACTTTTGGGTGTTGACATCGGTTCCATTTTGGAAAAAAAAATTGTTAACTTCTTAAAATTTTGTACAACTCAGAAAACATTTATTTTTCAATATTTCGTTTTGAATCAATATTTTTTATTATAATCTAAATCGAATATTTTGGTACATTATACACATAATTTAATGATTCCTATATATACATTCATATATTTAAAGTAACTTCGTCAAAACACTTACATTAAAAAAAAATCTACTCAATGCACTCTATACGAAAGCACCTTACATGCTATGCGCTTCTTTTAACCAACTTTCAAAAAGGAGGAGGTTCACAATTCGTCTGTTTTTTTTTTATGTTTGTTACCTCAGAAGTCCTGACTGTGTGAACTAATTTTGAAAATTCTTTTTTGTTAAAAATCAGATGCTAGTCGTTTGGTTCCATTTTAAATTTCATCAAAATCGGTCAAGCCGTTTTTGAGTTACACTTCAATAACTGAAAAATATTCACCTATATTGATGATAATATTCGTTGACATTTGTCACAAGTGAAGGTAATTGTTTTACCAAAAAATGGAACCGACTTCAACACCCAAAAGTGTGAAATAATTTGTGGAAGTCGGTACCATGCGAACAATATTGTGATAATAGGTACTTTTGAACTATCATGGTAACGACTTCAACAAGTTATTTCACACTTTTGGGTGTTGAAATCGGTTCCATTTTGGAAAAAAAAATTGTTAACTTCTTAAAATTTTGTACAACTCAGAAAACATTTATTTTTCAATATTTCGTTTTGAATCAATATTATTTATTTAAGATCTAAATATCTAGTTCTAATGAAAATCCCGTGACATTACGGACGAGAAGGGTGACATTGGTGGTGCGCCATTTTGACCTTTTAATACGTTACCTAATAAGTAATTAATACAGTAAGCAGGCCTGTAAACATGCTATAAATTGAGACAATAAAATGCAGAAATCACATCACTTTTGTTTATTATGATAATAATGTTGCATTAACGCCATTACTCTGTTTTATAGGTCGGTATTTTCCCAGCGCTACTGTTTTCCATTAAGTGTAGTGGTTCTATAGTCATTTAAAGTGTTTATTGCAGCCTAGAGTAGAGTAGGAAAGCGATGACGTTGTGGAAGATTTAGTCGGGCTATTATGCTTTTTAACCGACTTCAAAAAAGGAGGAGGTTCTCAATTGGTATGTTTGTTTTTACCTCAGAACTTTTACTAGCTAAACCGACTTTTTATTTATTACATTTTTATGTTCCATTTTTTATTTGAAGGCTAATGCCCATTTAAATTTCATCAAAATTGGTCAAGCCGTTTTTTCGTTACGTATTGCCAATGAATGACACTCGATCCCGTAAGTGGCAAGTGACACTAAAAAGGATGAATAATATTTTTTCCCGTATGTGGAAGTCCGTCTCGCACTTGGCCGATTTTTATTATGTACTTTTTGTGCTGGAGAAGTGAAAAAACATAATCGATTGACCCTGCAACAAGAGTAGGAAATGGCGATTAGATTTCTCAATTTATGTTTGCCGCCCCGTTCACTATTATCTCTTTCAAACCGTTTTATTATAAGTATAAATCTAAACAGAAAGCTTAGTACAAGAACACGGGAACTAGTTTTAGTTGATCCTTAAGTACGGTAAGATAAGCGTTATTAATCTTTAGACCCTTTTACGGTAATTTCCTCTCGGGACCATAATTCCATATAATGTGCTCTCTTAGCTGTTTTAATATGAAATATTAGGGTCTGATTTTAACCTGCTTCATTGACCACGCCAATTTAAGCGTGTCTTTGAATCTGGAAGTCCTTGGTAAGATTCTTTGGTTGGAAAATATTATTGTTTTTTTTATTGGGATTTTTGTCAAAACTCAGGTAGAAATAACAGTTCCACAATTCGTAAAGAACGCCACGATAGCGCAAGACCTCCAGGTGGAGAGACTGGAAGAGCTCACGAAGTGACTCATGAAATAAAAAGAGAATATAGTCCAAACATCGACTGTATCCGTATCGACGTAGTGCCCTTACATGCCAAGGTACTGGAATAAAAAAACAACTGAAAAATATGAAAACTGAAGCTGTACTCAAGGAACCTAATAATATATGAAGAGGCAGAAAAGAAGAAAGAAATTGGGACCGACAAGTGTACTGACCATAGAGTGTGCATTACACACTCAGTGGTCAGCGCCTCGGTCGTTGATCGTTCCGCTGGGCTTGAACAGTGTGGACGGGCTCCACCTGGCGCGCGCTAATTTCCCAGGTACACAATCACCACTAGGAAATAGCTTGATGTCAAAGACAACAACCTATACCTAATACATGTTCCCAATCATAGAACAGTAAGATGGCCCAGCCCTGAAACATTTCCTCATGCAAGTTTTCTGCATGCGAAGAGATAATGTATGACAAATATACTAGCAACACGACCGGTCTGGAACTATGCTCGGTACGGTTAGGTATAGGCTATTTTCAAACACTTAACTCTCTTAGTTTCTATCATTAAAGCAGTGGTATGGCCAAAGTGATTTTTACTAGTTTTGATGTAAATTGAATTTAACGTTGAATAATAGTAAATTTATTTATTATAATTATTTGCTTAACTATTTGACTTCTATTTTATTTAATGTTACTTAAGAGGCATTTCACATTTTGATGCGTGTATCGAAGATTTTAAGCGCTTAATTTACTATCATAGGAAAGACCTACAAATTGTTGAATAATTGATAAAAATAGAATGATCTGTTCCCTTTTCAGTTAATGTACCACATTTACAAATATTACTTCAAGTATTTTGTAGTGACCAATCTCCCGCACCTTGCTTTACGAATTAACGTACACATAGCCATCTTCTGAGCTCCATCTCTTATATAAAAATTCATCAAATTAACTTTTTTTTAAATCTATACATCAGGCATATAATCTTGTTGACACTTAATGTACTAGAATATCGATAATTTATCATAATTATGGAATAAAAATTAAAGACCTTGCGCCAATTTCCACGAATTATATAAGCATTTTAACACGATTTATTGCGTCAAATAAAGTGTAATTCCAAACAGATATTATATCCAAAGAAAGTGCTTTATTCAAATAATCTAATCTCAATTAAGTGTGATACTAACTCTGTTTTCTTGGTTAGGAAAGAATTTTTAACATAACTCTAAATTATCATTGTTTACTCATGCCAATTACACATTTTTTTATATCACAACTTATATTTATTTATTATGAGTGCAAATATCACAATAAGTTACTCACAGTCACGCTATTCCGTCGTCACATCTTTCGCTTGTGTAAGCAATGCGCTGGCATTTACCTAAACTTCAGTAGCGTGATTTTGTGAAATGGCTCTTAATAATTTGTTTGTAATGTCATGATGTGTTATTATCATATATATAATTCATCAGTATTATTGTTTACATGACATAAACTTCTACTCTTATGTTATGTTACAAATGTCATTTATGTATTGTGTTTGATTTTATATTATATTCGGTGAATATGGGTTCAATTTTGCCTGATATAAATGGATTTCATTTGAATTGTTTAAAGTTTCCAAATCTTACAGTTGTAGCTGACGAAGGAAAATACTTACATATCTATAGAAAACTAGTATTAAAATTGTAATTATTTGATAAAATTGGGCAAATTTAGCATGTATCACTTTGCAAGCTTAAGATAATTCCACGTATTTATCTTGAATAATTATTAGAAAACATTGCACATGATTACATAAATTACTCAAGAAACCTACGAATAAAAGATTTATTAACATAAAACCGTTAATATTTTAAATACTAGCTTTCTGGGCGCGGCTCCGCCCGCGCTTATGTCGGCTATCACGCGAAAACATTAACCTCTTTTTGCGCAGTCAGATAAAAACTATCCTATGTTTTTTCCTGGGTCTCAAACTATCTCCATACCAGATTTCATTCAAATCGGCTAGTAGTTTTGGCGTGAAAGCATAACAGACAGACAGACAGAGTTACTTTCGCATTTATAATATTAGTACTGATTACGTTTATCCTTAGCAAATGTGGGCCCGGGGGTGCCAGGCTTGATGGCCACCCTTCGATCTCTACCCGTGGGTGTCGTAAGAGGTGACACAATGTAAAACACCAGAAGATCGGCAGCAACATTTTTTAAAGAACTGATATCTGGGTGAAATGCAAAATGAATGTACCTTATCTATGTCCCACCATTACTTGAAACATGAAATCGTAAAAAAAGTATATTTATTAAATGTATTTCTTTGTATTCTATTAAACTTTGAGAAGAAATATACTTGTATTTCATTGTAATAGGTTCATTTAATTATATAATACACTATCTACATCCCCACATATTTGTTGTTTCGTAACATCAAGTTTAGTAACGACATTTTTGATGAAAATAATCATTATTTTGGTAAAATGGTTGTTTTAAATTGGCAGCACTGATAACCGAACGACAGTGTCTAACAGAAATCACAGTACAGCCGTTTTGTTTTGTAATATTCACGAATTTTACTGAGTGCAGGTATTTATTCAAAAAAATTATCAGACTTAGTAACGCACATTTGCTTCATATCGATAAGTTTATTTAACTGTTCTCTATAAATGTCTATCGGAATATTGTTAAATATGCTTTCGAATACGAATAATTCTCGATATCGTGAGTAGTATCGGCACGAGGTTATTTTGAGATTGGATTTTCTCAGATTTTTTTATCAGTTTCGTTGCATTTCGTTACTCAGTTTAGTAACGAGTGTTACTCAGTTTTGTTATTTTTCTGTTACGTTACTAAACTGAGAAGCTACGGCCAAGTACATATTGACCAGAACTACAGTCGTCGTTTTTTAAACTTAAAAACCTGTCTATTAAATTATTCAATGTTATAAAACCGTCATCATAATAAAGTTTTAGCAATTAATCGTGCGTAAAGTTAATTTCCTTTGCCTGTTTCAGCTTTTTCGTTTTTTAATGGAAATAAATTTTATTTAATTTGGATTTTATAATTCAGATAAGATAGTTTTTGTGTTTACAAAAATACAAACCGACAAACAATCGAATCTTTCTCCTGTATACTAGTAGTTTGCCACAAACGAAGGCCTCGCGATGTACCGAACTTGCTCGCGATGTACTTTTGTGGAATACCTATGCTCTGTCACAATTAAAAATATCCAATACAATATTCTTTATTGCACACTGAAAACAACAATAATACAATATAATAATATTATATAACATTTATAAACGGCGGTCTTATCGCTATCCAATCTATTGTATTTTTTAATGATACGTACTAATATTTCATTTTAAAAATTTTAACTTTAATTCTTTTTTGTCGCTACTAGTTGGAGCGGCGGCGCGTCGGTGCGACTTCGTTCGCGTGTTTATTCAACCATAGAGAAATGTACTAATATTTTTCTCTATGATTCAACTCTACACCTACCCAATACCTACTAGCTCTACCTATCTACTACCCCTGTATTATAAGTTATAACCAAGGAACAAGAAAACAAAACAATAATTCATATTAGTCCAGCCTTATTCTAGTTTTAGCGAGACTAATGCATCACGATTGATTTTATTTATTATAGATCTAAATTTGTATCAGTACTTACAGTTTTTTTAGGACATGTGACCTACGCCTTACTTATCAGTTTCGTTAAAATTTCGTTACCAATTTTTATATATCAGTTTAGTTACTATTTCGTTACGGTACATCTATTTTGTATTTCACCCATCTCTCTCACATTGCGATCCCGAAGACACCTGCCAAGCGTGGGACCAAACCCCCTATAAAAGTGGAAGATGCGTACTCCAGTGGACAAACCGGCTGATACAGTACAGTAAAGCAAATAAAATGAATTATGAATAGGATGCCTATTCAAATTAGATCAGTTATTACATAGTATAAACTCTTTTCCAAAACTCGTGTGATATGTGATTTAGTTTAATAAATATTTGGCCAATCTAGCAACAACACAAACACAACCAAACAACAAAAATATAGTGAATTTTCTGCTAAAAACCTCGACGTATTTTTTCCTTTAATAAAAATGGAGGCACGTTGTTGTTCATCCATCCATTATTGAATAAATTTGATGTCCGCATAAAATGTTTACCCGTTGTTTTGTAATTTGCATATTATCGTGATACAATGGGTCGTCAAATTAATGACCTACATTTTATAAGTCTTGTTGTTTGTCGCGAATGACAACCCTGTTACCATAGTAATGAAACAACTTTAAACGGCTTAAATCGGGTATATGTATAATTATTTTTGTCCCGACGTTTCAAACACTTTCAAACACGAGTAACCTCGTGTTACAAAAGTATATTTTATCACATTACATATCTAGCCTGGCCAAATGAGCGAGCGACGTCCTTGAATTTCAGACGCCTCTAAAGGTGCCCGACCACGCACTAACGTTTGTCGTTGCACTCACACATAGCCGCAATCTGTTTTACGAACCCACGTACTTCAGTGTCGCTTCTTTACTTGAGTATAATATGTTCTATGGTGATAGTCAATTTGCCGCTAATAATACGAATAACCAGCCATTATTAGCGGTATTGGTAATCATTAAGGTATGACTTAATATTAACCAGTTTTTTTTTTTATGTGACTGTGATTGAACCCTCACGAAGCCCACGTGATGCTAGTGGTAACACCAAATGATCACAACGTGGGTTGACAAGAAAAACTCACTAAATACAGTTTTTGGAAAAAATGACTTTGCTTCACAAAGTTCATTATTTTTCTTAAATCTTTGCTAAGAAAAAGTCATTAAGCTAATAAGTCGCCGTAATCAAATACTAAAAAAGCAAAAACCTCATTATCTACACATGTTACCAAACTTACCGGCAGGTAAAATTCATTAAGACATTTAATTGATGATTTCGTCTTGAATAATTCTAAGGACCGACGCAAATAATGTTTAAATTTAAAAATAAAAATAAAGAAACGCCGTGCATGTCCAGCGGACCTATTAATACAGATATTAATGTTTCTAATAACTTAGGTACCTATGATTATGCCACATGGATATACCTCACGAGGACGCAAACCGTGTGGCAATAAAACCATTGCTGATAAAATTTCTTTGGTCAAAAAACATAGAAAACTATATTTTTCAGTGTTAGAAGTTGGTTCCATTTTTCTTATGAAAAATATTTATCTTACTCTTCTGATAAATAATGCTTGCGGGATCATTTACTCGCCTGAAATAGTTGTCATCGACGACAACAGCATATACCATTAAATAATCCAGATATGCGAATACATTTTTCAGTTAATTGTGACCATAACTTATAAACTACTCCACCGATTTTGATGAAATTTATACGGAACCACCTCGGCGGTATACCCTTGAAAATTAAAAATAATATTTTGAGAATCGGTCCGCAAAAGGGGTAGAAATTGGTGCACATACATATTAAAAACATACAGTCAAACTTAGAACCTCCTTTTTTTGGAAATCGGACAACAATAAGATTACATTTAAAAATTTACGAGAGGTAAAAATTAAGTCATGTGCGGGATTTGAAGTAGTGAACTATAGATGTCGCTCCATCCCAATACGATGGTTAAAGAATGATAGGAAAAATTTGAGTGACTCATTGTCATGTTCGCTCAATTGGTCAGAGCATGCCCCGGCTAAAGGGGTGGATGGACGCGAGTTCGAATTCCTCACATGACTTATTTTTTTCCTATCGTAAATTTGTCATGTAATCCGCAGAGCATGCGTTATTGCAAACATAAAAATATTAAAAATAAGATTACAGTCACTATTGTTTAAATAAACGAAAATATTTGAAAATTAACAGAGTTGATTTTGTCATTAAATACCCACATAATTCAATTTGATCATAGTTGAAGGCAGGTAAAAGTCATTAAATACATTTTTTTTTATTACAATGACGTTACTTATATTTTTAACAAATTATATGTATGTTGGTGTAGAATAACTATTATTCTATAACCAAACATAATTTAAGATCACTAATGCTCAAGACTGAATTTTGAAGTAAAAAAATATTTAAAAACTCATTATCTCTAATGAACACTTAGTGCAGTTAGTGAATTTTACTTGTCAACCCACGACAAATACATTTCATCACAAGGGACGAACAGCACTGCGCCCATCGCCTTGAGGCATACAGTTGTTAAATTATACGCGCCGGTAAGTTCATAATTACCTACTTACTGGCCCTCAAGAACTGCTGTCGGAACAGACTGTTAGTAGCTTGCTGGCAGATTTTCTACCTGAGAGTGGTAGCTAGCCAGGCGAGCATTCGCAAAATAGCCTTATACTGTGCAGCAAAGCTTGAGTCGGCAGTGTTTATCAAATTATCACCACTCGGCTATCACTACTGCTTCAAATTCATAATTCATTCATAGTGTAGGAATCGCGGCCATGGCGGTTCTCGTTTCGGACAAGCTTTACTTCTATGACGGAGTTTCTATGAGAGTGGGCTGTTATGAGCGAACCTTGTTAATGTTAGTTTTGATTGTTTTGAATGCTGGCTTGTTTTGATAGGATATAAAACAGCTATTTGACGTCAAAGTTTAACTCACTTCGCATTCTAGTTAAACCTTTAAACTCATTATGGAATAGATCTATTTCAGCTCAGACTGAATTGAAAAAATTATAAAAAATAAATTAAAAAAATATAAATGAGTATATAAAAAATGTATAATAAATATCCATAAAATTTTAATGTTTATATATTTTAAAATTATGGGGGTCAAAATGCGGGCCCCATATGTTAAGTGAAAATTGACCTGAGCGTAGGGTTAAAGATCGCTAGATTATACAATACAATACAATACAATATTCTTTATTGATGAACAGTAAAACAATAAAAATAATACAAACAAATTAAATCGTTAGATTGGACAAAGGGTGGCCTTGTCGCTGAAGCAATTTCTTACAGGCAACCTTGCATGGAGACATTTACAATATTGCGGTTTAGGGTGTCAAAAATATGTGATAAAAACATATGTACTATACATTATAATAAGCACAACACATATATACTATAATTCATATAATACTACACATACATATCCTATACAAAATATATTGATGAATATGCCAAATATTCAGTAGATGTTAGATAAGTAGTGCTTCTGCACCATATCTTTGAATGACGAAATGGACTTAGCTTGCATGATGTCAACAGGTAGCGCATTCCACATGAGGACTGCATGTTTGGTAAATTATTTATTAAAATTTGTGTAAAAAGAGAGTGGACTTGGGATTTATAATTAAAATTTAAGTAAACTATAACTAGATGTTCGGAACCACAACACGGAACCATCTACTTGTTATGATCTGTGACTTGACGCTCAACTCTTTGGAGCGAAACTTTTTTGTCTGTGGTTATAATACCCATTGTGAATAGAGAAAAGTAATATACCGGATAATATGCCTTTGTGTGTGAAAATGACTTTGTAGAATTACTTGCACTTTTTACTTTTTGATTGTTCTTCTTGTGATTATTTGTTTAAAATAACTTGATTTGAAGTAGTGTAGCTGGTGATGCCTCATAATTACAATAAATTGAATTAAGTAAAGTGTTGTGCATAGATGTTATAGATGTTGAAGATTGATTGATATTTCTTGTGGACGTTGATGAAGTGAACCCTATGAAGGAACATGTGATTCGTGTTATTAGGTAAGAGGTAAGCATGAGGGTGCAAGCATTAAAAGGACACGAAGAATTCATTAAGTTGAATGCCTTAGTTTTATTTTTAGCTCCGCGTATCGCGGACCAGTTTAGATTCACCAACAGGTTGTCTAGGTTGAAGAACTCTGCTATTCCATGCCTGCCTAGGCAATCTGGAATATATACACTATAATTAATACCCCGTTATCATTGTCTTATATTTACTATGTATTCCAATAAAATTTATTTGAATTATTGTACATAATTTAACATTTTTATATGATTACCGATGGGAAAAAAAGGTAGCTAAGGAGTAGAGACGTAGAGTTGGTAGGCCACCCACTAGATGGACTGACGACATTGTAAAAGTCACAGGTAGCAATAGTAATAAGCGGCTAATAGCCGTTCTTTGTGGTGTTCTATGGGGGAGGCTTTTGTTCAACACTGGACGTCTTCCGGCTGATGATGATGAAAAATAATTTTTGAAGAGACACGTTGATTTTGAATAGAAATTGTGAGAAGGTCAATGGAAGTTTTTAAATAATAATCATTATTAATAATAACAAATATTTTAAAAAGACTTAAAGTATGCATAAAATTAATATTTAATAAAACACAAACGTGAAAACTATTTAAACTTGCTCCATTCCCGCGACAGATGTCAGTTTCCATCTCAATGTTGCTCATTAAAACTTAAAGTTTCTCACTACAAGACTGTAAAAAATAATCCTCAAGACGATTATACAGAAAAAAATTAGTGAGTGTACCTAGAATTTTTAAAATTAAGTCAAGTGTATTCATAAAAAAACAAACGTGAGTTGAAACACTTATTAACTACATATGTCGGAGATAACGACTAAACACCGTGAGTGCTAGCCGGTATATGTAGTTATTCATCTTTAGTCATTTTTACCATGCCTTTCACACACAGATGTTACACTTGTTAACAACTTTTTAATGAAAACATATACATTGTCTTTCACCAAGCCATCATAGCAGAGATTGCTTAGAAGTTCTTAACTAATCAGCAAGGTAAAGTAACGTCCGCTGCGGTCATTGTGGGTAACCGTTAGTAAGCGCTTCAGTTCTTTGAAGGGTCAATAAACGATGGCTTTAGACAGTGATTATACCGTGGAATCGTTTCGAAGCAGTAGTGGCTCAGTGATTTTGGCTATGGACTGCCGCGCAGCAGGTCCATGGTTAGAATCCCGCCGCGGGCTTGATCTTCACCGCATGGTGGAAGGGCATTTTGCGAGTGCCCGCCTGGCTAGCGACTACCCTCAAGTAGAAAATCTGTCGCGAACACCTAACGGTGTGTTCCTGCAGCAGTCCTTGAGAGCCAGTGAAATTACAGGCACATGAGACTTAACAACTATGTCTCAAGGTGGCGGGCGCAGTGCAATTCGAGACTTGTGACGAAATGCATATTTTATAGGCAGAGGATACCGCTTAGCATCAGGGGGCCAACTCCCACCTTTTACGAAACCATCATAAAAAAGTTGCGTTTTGTTTCATGCTTAAAATAATAATTCGCAGACACAAACTATCACCGACCCACAATGGCGTCAAGCAATATTGGTTTGATCCTACTTAAAGAACGAATGAAATATGTATCATACGGTTGTGCAAGCGAGATACAAGATGATTATAATATAGCGTTATTCCGCTCGCACTGTTCCGAACTACGATGTCATGGAACGGTTTTAACATAGTTTTACGACATTTTTTTTGTATGGTTCACAAAAACTATCTGTAACTTTTATACTTTCAATCATCAAATAATTTTGCTGCATTTAATTTAAAGTAATAATAGAAATAAAAACATTGTACGCATTTTACACATTAATTAAACCCATTTTTATCGTAAAATAATCAAAATCAAGTTTAAATCCGCTGCTAGAAAGTAACTTTTTTAAGATGGGTAAACATGACGGAATTGTCGATGGAACAGTATTAAATGTCACGTCAGAGTTCGCGAAATGAGTGAACTATTTGTCGTGACGTCATCAAAGCGCCGAGCGATTCCTTTACCGCTTGTAAGCCTGCTTAATTGACGTGGAGGTATACAATTTCGCAGTAAGATCACGTTATTATTACTTTAAGAGGTGAGAGTTGGCTCCCAGGCGGGCCTCAAGCTTGTTCCGTGAAGATAAAAACCAAACAAATGGGGGTAGGGCATTGCAAATGTTCTGAAACTAAGTTAGCCTGGATGGCATCTACGACTGCACATCAGTGAGATAGTGAATAAAGGCTGGACAATAAGCAATTAAAATAAGTCTTATATCATTCTTATCCTTATAAAATAACATTCAATTATGAAAACCGACTAATATATTCAAAATATTGATCATAATTGGTCACCCCATACAAAGAGAGAGAAAATATAATATAGGTATGTAGTCTTTTAAAGCCACATTTCTTTGCTATAAGGCATTGTTTGTATTTCAAACTAGTGTTTATATATTGTTATCATCTTGATAATTCATATACAGGGTTATTGAAATATGCTAACAACCTCTTAGGGTTGACTTTTGGCAGTCCTAACAAACATTTTGAGATATGAATATTGTTTTTATTTATTTATTTATTTAATTTTTTTTGTGTTTTTGATGGAATAAGCACGACTAACACCTGATAATAAAGTCTCTTGTGCGTCTATTGTGTTCTTTCATAGTATTTATTAATTTGCTCGGTGTATATTTTCAAAATTCTATTGAAAGGGAGCACAGAACGATTAAGTGTTGCCGCGGCGGACGCTCTTAGCACGGAGTAGGCTTTAAACAAGAAAAAAAAATTTAATAAAAGATATACTTACATCTTTTTTGAAAACAAAAAAAACATCTCAAAATGTTTGTAAGGACTAGCAGAAGTCAACCCTAAGAGGTTAACACCGAATTTGACATTAACAGCAGTTCGATCGTAGAAGCATCGCAGTAGTGTGGCGTTTGGTCAATAGCTAAGAGAATCGGGCCCCTGGTACATCAGCGTTTTCGTCCGGATACTTAGGATTATTATACGGTGCGTGCCGCGTCAGAAGAGATCAGAGCTATGCGATAGAAAGAGAGATGCCGTGTAGGTGAATTTATTAGAAACTCCATGATATGCGAGCTGAAGTGCACTTTATGGCTTCGCAGCTAGAGTCGTTTATTCATTGGAGAGGCTTTGCTGAGTGATACATCTGGTCCTTTATATTCTGTGACTAAACCATTCCGAGAAAACAACAACACCGCAAAAAACGCTGCGAAATTGTATTATTTAAAGATGTAATTCTATCGATAAAATTGATCAAGACAGTCAAAACATAATTTGGAATTCACTTTGCGAAAATCTTGACATCTTCGAAAACACTCTGTCCGCCGACAAGGTTGTCGACGGTGATTTGAATAATTGTGAAAGCATAGATTTAAATAAAAAAGAAAGATACGTTACACTCTAACACCACAAAATTTAACACAAGCATATAACACACACAGCTATACTTCCATTGTATATGGTACTTTTTAATGAATGACAGAGATAGGAAGATAAGCATGCTGTAGACGCACATACGTACACTATACTGAGACCCAATCAGGAGCCATTGCGTGATTGCCATGTTCAAGGTACCGGGCCCTTTTCTCCCATTTTTTGCAGGTTCAATGGAAAATAGTAATAATCCAGTAATGTATGCAGATAATCGAGTCTTGCTAAGGAGTAACAAGCTTTTAATATTTTCAATAACGCATGCTCTGCAGTTTTTATTACAAAATTACAAATTTACGAGGAAAAATTTTAGTCATGTGCGGGATTCGAACCCGCGTCCATCCACCTCTTTAGCCGGGGTATGCTCTAATCCAATTGAGCTAGCATGACAATGAGTCATAACTAAATTTTCTTAAATATTCCTATCGTTCTTTAACCATCGTATTGGGATTGAGCGACATCTATAGTTCAACTTACGTTGTAATACAAACAAGGCTAATTTTGCAATTACCTTTAAAATTGTTAATGATGACGAAACCCTATAATTTTATTATTTTTATAATGAACATATGCGAAAATATTATAATAAAAATATTAGGATTTTAAACAGGGGTGGAAGGGCGAGTTCGAATCCCGCACATGACTTAAATTTATGCTCTCGTAAATTTGTAATTTTGTAAAGATACAAGCTTATTTAAACAAAAGTACTACCTAATCCATCTAATGAGGATAATTTTTAATTAATTTATCAAGGCCCCGTTTCAGAATGTCCTAATAAAGTTTCGGGTTGCTAACCAACACATAAAATAACTGAATGATAAAAATGACAGTTAACATGCAGCGCGTTTCAAGCTTTAACCGATGGATATGCTAAATCGGTGACTGAGAAACGCAAAGATAGTGTTTAGTTTAATAAATATGTTTTAGGTATTATAACCGGAACTTACTTGAACATTCTGAAACAGGCCCTAAATGTATTATTCCATTTTTAGAAGGATAACGGTATAATATGTATTTTTAATTGTTGAGCAACTATTGCAGATCATGGGGATGTATTCCAAAATGTAACATTCAAATTTGGTTTCCGTTACGCTGGTTGAAAAGAAACTGAAATAGAAACTCTAAAGAGGTTAATCTTTCTAACCAACTTCAAAACAAAGGAGATTCTAAATACCTTTAGATTTTTTTATGTTTCTTACCTCAGAACTTTTGACTGGGTGAAACGATTTTGATGATTCGTTGTTTTTTTGAAGACTGATGCATGTTGTGTTTTTTTTTTTTTTTTTTTTTTTTTTTAGGGAGGACATAGATGCTGGCTACCGCCTGTGCGGTCGTCCAGCTCCACCGGGTTTTGGGCGAGGGCCTGGCCCTACAATAGCCCGGGAGCGTGGATACAATAGCGAGCTCAAGGGCACCACTGTGGTTCGGACCTCGGCTTGTCTCGCTGTCGAGAGACATGGGGGGGATCGGAGCAAAATGCCTCTGTGCAACTGCAGTGTTGCACAATTGGGCCCTACTGAATAATACTCTTTGATTATTTGGAGAGCAATTTATCGTGACCTTGTTTTTGCCTCGAGCTCGCCGGCGAGCTCGGTGTTTGATTGTGTGACCTCTAATTACCTCACACCTGGGGATTTTACCTCGACGACTTGCGGATAACGCTAAAGCTGCCAATGTAATGACTGCGATGGGGTCATCCGGGTCGTCTAATACCTGCCGTGGTCGGCGACGGGGGGGTTTGAAAAATGGGATAGAAGAGGCAGTCGAGTAGTTCGATGCCTGGACAACCAATGGGTTCGGGTGGTGGGGCGCTCGATCAAAGTATCGGCGGGCGCAGTCCTTATTGAACTGCGCTAGAGAGGGAAGGTTTAAGTCGCAATGCAACTCGGTGTTCCGGATATACCACGGGGCGCCGGTTGCATTACGAAGAAAACGGTTTTGGATGACTTGAAGTTTATGAAGGTGGGCCTCACTAGCATGACTAAACACTACTGATGCGTAAGTCATGATGGGGCGGATGCAGGCAGTGTAAAGTGTCTTCTTATTACTAAGAGACATTTTACTCTCTTTGCGAAGTAGGGGACCAAGGCGACCCATTATGAAGGCCGCTCTGTTACGGACGGTTGTTATGTGATCGTTAAAGGTGAGATGACGATCAAGGGTGACTCCGAGGTATTTTGTTCTAGGAACCCAGGGAATGGGTTCGTCGAACAAAATAAGCGGTTTCGGGTAAGGGGAGCGTGTCTTCTCAGTAAAGCACATAGCTGTGCTTTTAGCTGGGTTGACCGCGATGCGCCATTTTCGGAACCAGTCACCGATCTCGGTGATGGCCCGTTGCATGACGAAATAGGACTGTCTGTTGATATGCCACCCAGTGGTGTAAATGGCGGTATCATCCGCATATTGGGCTAGGAATATTTTGGGCTGAGAGCGTGGGATGTCACTGGTATACAGTGCAAAGAGAATAGGTGATAGCACGGAGCCCTGAGGGACTCCGGCTCTGACTGGGTGGGGGGAGGAGAGGGTGCCTTCCACGCGATAGCGAAAGCTTCTGGCTTTAAGGAAGTCTTGTAGGATGAGCACAAGACGTTCTGGCACGCCAAATTGGTATAGCTTGTAGATCAAGCCGTTGTGCCAGACTTTGTCAAAAGCTTTCGCTACGTCGAGGAAGACTGCTAGCGTAGTCTGGGGTTTGGGGTACTTATTGAAGCCCTCAATGATGTGCTCCGTGAGGCGGTGCACCTGTTGGACGCATGAGTGTCCGGGTCTGAAGCCAAACTGCTCATCTGGGATAAGGTGGTGTTCCTTAGCATGGGACTGGAGACGGTTTGCAAGTAACCGCTCGTAAAGTTTGCCTAAGGCACTGAGGAGGCTGATGGGGCGGTAACTGGTGGGGTCAGATGAGCTTTTGCCTGGTTTGTGAATGCCAATGACATTTGCACATTTCCAGGTGTCTGGGAATAAGCAGTGGCTCATAGCAGCATTGAAGATGCTGACTAAGAGATGGATGAGAGGAGGAGAGAGGGTTTTAAGAACCCTGTTGGAGATGCCATCGGCACCGGGGGATTTGCGCGGTCGGAGGGCCTTGATCAGTCTCTCCACCTCAGCGTAAGTCGCTAAGGTGATTGGTGGGAGTTCAGAGGTGACCACAGAGCTTTTACGTTCGACTTCAGCATCCACCGAATCGAGGTGAGCTTGGTCAACGTGATCTACGTTAGGGGAACATTGGGCCTCTAGGCTATCAGCTAGGCACTCAGCTTTGTCTTCGTCAAAGAACGCTGGGACAAGTGGGACTGGTCTGTATAAGGGAGGCATGTCGTTATGGTTACTTCCTTTCAAGCCTCGCGCCAAGTCCCAGTAAGCATGGTGGCTTGGCACGAGGTTTGAAAGTTTATCGCCCCATTGTTGATCACGCAACTCAGACATGCGACTTTGAACCATGCGTTCAAAGTGGCGTTTCTTAGTTTTGTTCTCTTTACTGGGGTAAGAGTCGTAATGTCGGGTCACTGCTTTACTCTCCGTCACCAATCGTCTCACATCCGCTGGAATGACAAGGCGCCGGTCGTCCGGCACTATGACCTCCTTTGCGGATGCACCTACTACGGTGGAGAGGTGATTGGTGAACGAATCGATCGCAAGGGTTACGTCATCTTTTGTCAGGATGTCGTCAGGGATCTTGTCTAGGTCCGGTGAACTGATAGCCTTTAGGGCATCGCCTACTTGCTTCCAGTTCACTATCGTCTTAGTGGGGCGGGGGAGGTCAGTCGTTGGGTCGGGACCTAGTCGCAGTATAATGGGTCGGTGGTCAGAGTGAAGCTCGTGAACCACTTCTATGGAGCGTAACCGGAGTGTTACGCCTCTGAATAGTGCCATGTCAAGCAAGTCAGATCGGTGGTCTGCCATATAAGGGTAGTGAGTGGGCTCAGTGGGCGCAATTATGTCAAAGTTAAGTTCTGCGATTAGGTTTTCAAGTGCAATACCTCTGGGATTGTTGACGTTACAATTCCATAGGATGTGCTTACTGTTGAAGTCGCCAATCAGAATGACGGCGCTTCCTAATGAGAATAGGGCTTCTAAGTCAGCTCGGACGATCGGCTTTGCGCAAGCTTGGTAACAGGATGCTATGACTATAGGTTGATGACCAGTCATAGCTAGGAGGCAACAAGATGCTTCCATATTAACAAGAGTCGGGGTAGGTAGGGGAATGCAGTGCAGGGACCTTTTGTAATAGATAAGAGTGCCTCCCCCACGGGAGTTCACTCTATCATCACGTACCGTTCTGTAATTGGCAAACCTAGGGTTCGCCTTCCCCGGTTTTAGAAAGGTTTCCTGCACGCATATGATATCGATAAGGTGGGTACAACAAAAGTCGTGGACGAGGTCACGTTGTCTGAAGAGGCCGTCAGCGTTAAATGACGCTAACGAAACTGAGTACGGTTTCGTGCGTTCGGTTGTACTACCCATAGTGGTTGTACTGGGGAGGGGCCTGGGGAACGAAGCGCTTAAGGGCGCTAAGTAAATTCGCGTGTTCCAATGTGTATTGGATCACGTCCGCTGGGGATTGAGCGTATTGCATCTTGTGGAATAGCTCTTGTACCTCATTGATGTCAACCGACATAGCCAGATCGCTGACTAGGTTGATTGCCTCTTGAAGAGGGGCAGCCATCAATGGCATAGGTGGAGCTTGTGGCCGGGAAGCGGCGCGGGGAGGCGCGCGAATGGTGTTGGCGACGGGTGCCGGGAGCGCGGGGCGAGCCGGGGCCGGTGCGCGGGCAGGGGCCGCGGCGCGGGCGGGTGCGGGTGCGGGCGCGGGTGCGGGCGCGCGGGCCGGGGCGCGGGCGGTAGCGACGGTCTTAACCATACTGGGTGGTTTAGACCATGCGTTACGGGCTGGGAGCGGCGCGGGTATTACCTGTGAGGCAGGTACTACCGTTAGTTTGGGGCTTACCCGTTGGTAACGGTCGTAAGAGGGACGGGTTGGCCTATGCCTTGCCACCCTGTGGTTCACTCGTGGTGCTTTAGGGCAACCACGGTAATTCGCGGTATGCCCTTGAGCGCCGCATAACACACAGCTGGGTGGGTCCGGCGAATCCCGGGTGCGAGTGCACGCTGCTGTCGCGTGATCGCCTAGGCACTTAACGCACCTAGCGCGAGCGAAGCAGAATCGGGAGGCGTGCCCGTATAGTTGGCAGTTGTGGCACTGCGAGGGACTCCCATTCTTGTATGGGGCTTGGACATCGAGTCCTGAGAGGCCACAGACCTTTTTTAAATTAAAAATGGCCTTGCCTTCAGGAGTACGATCTAGTACTACGAGTACTAGATCGTAGGGACTGCGGTCCTTCCCGCTGTACATGCGGTGAACTGCATGTACGGGGAAGTCTTGTGCCTTCAGGTCGGCACATACCGAATCGGTATGTACCTCCTTGGGCACACCGCGGATGACCACTCGGAGGACTTTCTCCTCTTCGAGCGCATAAGTGTGAAAACTTATGCTCTCGTTGCGGAGGAGTTTTGTTAGCGCTCTGTGGTCGCTAATGGAGGAGACTTGGACTTTAATGCCCTGCTGCGTGGAGCGGGCATTAGTATAATGGATCCCACGATCCGAAACTAAACGGGACAGCATGTCCCATTTGGTTTTGTCCTGAATGAACAGGGGCGGAGGCGGTTTTTCGCGGCGCGCGCTCGCGTCCTGAGGGGACGCGGCAGTGGTGGCCGGAGCGGAGGGAGGAGACGCGGGGCGCGGGGCGGGGGTCGGCTTCTTGCCGGAGGCGGGGGCCTTAGCGGGTGCCTTGGCGGGAGGGGCGGAAGTTGCGCAACTAGCGGCTTTAGGAGCACGCTTGCGCTTTCTATCTACGACGGTATAGCCGTCGTTATCTGAGTCCGAGTCAGTGCGTAAGGCGCGACTCGGATCTACCTCCATCTCCGCTTCGGAGTCCGAAGTGGGCTCTACAACGGCGATGGAGGGACGGGTGCTCGCTGGCCTCCCGATCGGTGAGCGCGAGCGAGACCTCTCACGGGGAGGGGCTGCCACCGTGCGTCTGTTGTCTGGGCCCGGAGCGGGCGAAAGCGGACTGTCCTCTGAGAAGGACCGGGTCAGAGGAGGGACGTTGGCCTCCGGGTTTGAAGTCCCGGAGGGAGCGATGAGAGTGTCCGTGAAGCGGGCATTCTCTTCCTCTTCTAGGAGTTGCATATGTGCAACGTATAGATCGGGGTGGCGGAGGGCGAAGGTCTGAAGGACCTGCACCTCACCGTTAGAGGGACGGGACTGCATCCTGAGGGGAATACTCAGGACGCCCTATCCAGGGTTTGAATTCCCTCACACACCTTGTGAGCTCACTGTGTGAGAGGGAGTGTGTACCTACGGTGTGCCCTAGTTGTGTACCCTCTCCGAGCTTTTTTCTCGGCGGAGAGGGGTGCTCCTAAGCGCTACTCCGGGTTTGACTAGGGGCGACCCCAAGGCCAGAATTCCGGAGCCCAGCTTGCTTCGGCTGACCCGTGAAGCGGGAAAGGCCACGGTGCAAGGTTAAACCAAAACAACAACAGTGGCCGTTGTCACCGTAGGGTGTCACACTGCGACCGCAGCAAATGGCGGATTTGATCGTTCAGACGGGTTTGGCTGACGCTACCCCACGCCTGAACGACGTCGCTTAACAGCACAAAGTGTGTTGTTACGCGACTGTTACTATGTTGTGTCGGATAGTAAAGTGGTGAGATGCGCACCGAAAAGTGCGGTCGAAGCAAGACCACCAGCCCGATATGATGTTGTTCGTCCGAAACAAGGGACTGGGTAGGTGGTAATGCCAGACGTCTTAGAGCGCCTCTGCGCGACGGCACGGCGAGCTCGTAGCTCGCGTTGCTCGGCGTTCGGCGGCTGCTCAGCTTCTGCACACAAAACAAAAACTTCGTCAGGACTGCGTATTCCAAGGCACTGGTCTGCAACTAGCGTCGGAACGATGACCCGAGTGAGACGGCAATAGTGCGGGGACTATTGCGGTCTCACTGGGAGATACTGGCGGAGCTGTAGACAGGTGTGCACGGCGTGGCGGCACAGGTCGGAATGTCGAGTCGCATGTTGTGTGGTACCTTTTAATTTTTTCAAAATCAAGCCATTTTCGAGTTAGGGAGAGTTCCTATCACTGAAAAGTGTTGTCATTGCCAATGAATGCTATTTGTTCCGTAAGTTGCAACGGACATTAAAAAGGGTGCAATATTTTTTGGTGACGTGGGACCACAAGACACGGTCAGCTTTCAAATAAAAAAAACCAGGCAAGTGCGAGTCGGACTCGCGCACGAAGGGTTCTGTACCATTCGATTTTTAACATTAGACTTCATATTTTCACTTTTTTTTGTTTTAACGTGCGCGAGTCTGACTGGCACTTGGCCAACTTTTTGAATTTGTTGTTACAGCGGCAACAGAAATACATCATCTGTGAAAATTTCAACTGTCTAGTTATCACCGTTCTCGACGGACGGACAGCGAAGTCTCAGTAATAGGGTCCTATTTTTACCCTTTGGGTACGGAACCCTAAAAAGAAACATCATAATTGGTTCCAGTAAAAAGTTCTGAGGTAATAAACATAAAAAAACATAAGAATTAAGAATCTCCTCCTATTTTTTAAGTCGTTTTATAATGTACATAATTCCGAAAAGGTATTCCAATTTCACTAATCAATGCTGCCAGCATGAACACACTGCTGTTAGTGGACTGGAGCATTTGGACTGCCGGTGCTTCTACAATGAAGCGCTCGTAGCGAAGTTTTCTTAGCCGTTCTGAACAGATCAGCAAAGTTAAGCAACGTCCGCTTCGGTCATGACTTGGATGGGTGACCGCTGGTGACATTACTACTGAGTGCTTCCGTGCATCGGAGGGCATGTTAAGCCGTCGGTCCCGGTTGTTATCTTAGGATGGCAGTCGTTATAGCATGGTGGTAGAACATTTTGTGAATGCCCGCCTGGCTAGCGACCACCCTCAAGTAGAAAATCTGTCGCCACGCACCTAACGGCGTGTTCCGGCAGCTGTCCTTGAGAGCCAGTAATTCTAGGTAAAGCCTGTTAACAACTTCGACCACATCATCACTTACCACCAGGTGAGACTGTGGTCAATGGCTTACCTATCAGCTAAAAAAAAATTATGACTTGTAGGTTGTCTAAATGCTTACATTACAGCACCTGTGGTGCTCAAAATGTTAACATTAATTACCACCTACCTACAGAAACACTGGATTTAAATCCACACACTTCAACTAAATGGACACTGACATTACTCTGACGTAGTTTCCCATCCAGTGTTCTTGAAATTCAATTTTCGAGTCTCGACAAATCGAGTCAGTCATGTGACTCGATTTGTCAATCAACACTCGAACATCGGAAGGCTTTGTCTCTGTGTATTTAGGGCCCGTTTCAGAATGTCCTAATAAAGTTTCAGGTTGCTATGCAACATATAAAATAACTGAATGATAAAATGACATTTAATATGCAGCGCTTTTCAAGCTTTAACCGATGGATAGGCTAAATCAATGACTGTGAAACGCAAAGATAGTGTTTTATTTATTAAATATGTTTTGGGTAGTAAAAACGGAACTTACTCGAACATTCTGAAATAGGCCCTTAATCTATCGATATGCTTTAGGTAATAAATGATTGAGTTAAGACTTTTTGGAGCCAGCTATAAAGTGAAAGCTTACTGAATTCTCTAAGAGTGAAAGCGACATAGCTTAAGCTTTTAATGTATGGGATATCGTGTTTGATAGTTTTTATGGTGGTAGCTAGCCAGGCGAGTATTCGCAAAATTCCCTATCACCATGCCATAACTTCTGCCATACTAAGACAACAACCAAGACCGACGGCTTAACGTGCCCTCCGGAGCACGTGTATGCTCAGTACTTAGAAATGTCACGGTCACCCATCCAACTTATGACCGGATGTTGCTTAATTTTGCTGATCGGTTAGCTATCGATTTTACTAGTTTTCAATCACACATCTTTTGTTTTCTGTATAACATATAACTTTCAATTAAATATATATACAGGAAGTCCGAGGAAATAGAGATATACCTACTAAGCTGGGAAGTAGAGAACCTAGAGGGCGTCACATAAATAAAAAACTCATCGTTCTCGGCGATAGGTGATAAATTAAAAAACAATTTATAACTCCGAAAATACGCAAGATCGCGGAACATACATGGGGGTGATTCAGATAGCCCTCTAGGTCCCCTACCTCCCAGTTTCAGTATATAACTATTTCTTGGGACATCCTGTGTGTAATTGTTATGGGGCGGCGTCGCGCACCAACGAACCTCACATGGCTGCTATAATTATTACATTTGTTCCTATGGCTTATTATTATATACAAAAATACTAGAAATGTCTTTTCCCTTAATGCCATACTAAAAAATTACGCTCCTTTGTCACAAGCAGTGATGGCTCAGTGGAATCGGCTATGGACTGCCGCGCAGCAGGACCATGGTTGGAATCCCTCCGCGGGCTTGAGCTTCACCGAGTAGCGACCACCCTCAAGTTGAAAATCTGTCGCCAAGCACCTAACGGTGTGTTCGGGCAGCAGTCCTTGAGAGCTGGTGAAATTACAGGCACATGAGACAACCATGTCTCAAGGTGACGGGCGCAGTGCAATTCGTCACTTGTCAAATGTTAGGCAGAGGTAACCGCTTCACATTAGGTGGACCTCAAGCTTGTTCCGTCACAATAACATTAAAAAAATTATTACTATTAATTTTACATGATTTTTTTTACATGCTCCAATCCTATTTTTAGTTTTAATTTCATTATTTGTAATGTTTAATTGACATTTCATAAATTGCTTGTGTTTGCAATGTGAACTTTGTATATATTGTAAGCACCTAAAATCAATTAATTAATTAAAATATAATCAGTGTCATACAATTTATTTTCCACACCTTAATTGCACTGAAAGTTTTACATCTGTCAAGACCATTTTTATCAGGAACGTGTGGAGGTATCAAGCTGAAATTCATATCAAATACTCAAGTCTACTGTGCCTTTTAGCTGTGAAAAAATCAAGATACAGCCGTTTATGCCGCAAATTCTTGAAATTTGGTACGAAGCAACGTCTTATTGCACAGAGAAAGGAAAAATTTCGAAAAGCATAAATTTGTAGTTTCATCAAAATATTTTTAATAATTTTAAAATGTTATGGATATCATTTAGTAATAAAAATACCACAACTTTTACTTATATAACTACAGGTTTGTACGGATTTCTCGGTGAGCGCGTCCGACTCGCAATTGGCTGTTTTTTGTTGTTGTAAATGCTTATTGAAAGATATAAATAACATCTTAGGTGTATACTAATTTTTACTATATTACTAGCGGCCCGCCCCGGCTTCGCACGGGTAATTACGACTATAAATTGACATGTAAGCTACCCTATCTTTCAATTTGGATCAAATTGCACACGGTGTACAAATCAAATTTGAAATTGGTTCAGTAGTTTAGGAGTCCATCGCGGACAAACAACGTGACACGTCATTTTTAGGGTTCCGTACCCAAAGGGTAAAAACGGGACCCTATTACTGAGACTTCGCTGTCCGTCCGTCCGTCTGTCACCAGGCTGTATCTCAAGAACGGTGATCGCTACACAGTTAAAATTTTTACAGATGATGTAGGTATTTCTGTTGCCGCTACAACAACAAATACAAAAAGTTAGCCAAGTGCGAGTCGGACTCGTGCACGTTAAAAAAGGTTAAAATATGAAGTCCAATGTTGTATAGCTAATGGTACGGAACCCTTCGTGCGCGAGTCCAACTCGCACTTGGCCGGTTTTTATATATAAATATGTAGTATCATGTGTTGTATACTGCAAGATAAACGTGTAAGTTTATGCTTCAATATAATTGTGAGTCCCACAAACTAAACGTATTTTAGCTCTCAATCCAGTATTCCGATATCGAAATTCAATTTTCAATCGTTGCATGACAGATTCGATTTGTCAATCAACATTCGAACATCGAATGGCTTTGTCTCTATGGGTTAAATCTATCGATATGTGTTATCGATAATCGGAAGGCCAACACAAGTAATATACTACACGATTTTATGAAGAGTTGGTAGTAACAGGAGGTAACCCTAAAAATTATGGTTGGCACAACGCGGTTACTCCAATTTCAATAAATGATCAGTTATAAAAATGTGTTCTTTTTAATCATATGACAAGCTTAGACGATAACCTTCAAAATCGTTTAGAAAGAGTTTTGTGCAATGAAATACCAGAAAACATTAATTTTTAACGCAGCATATAAGTAGTCACAATATGTATTACTTAATTAATGCCTTTGTTTTTTTATGCCTTTGACCACTATCTCACTTGATGGTAAGTGATGATGTGGTCGAAGATCTTGTTCAGGCTAACCGAGAATTACTAGCTCTCAATGACAGCTGCAGAAACACATCGTTAGGGGCTTGGCGACAGATTTTCTACTTGAGGGTGGTAGATACCCAGGCGGGCATTTACAAAATGCCCTTCCACCATGCTATAACGACTGCCATCCTAAGACAACAACCGGGACCGACGGCTTAACGTGCCCTCCGAAGCACGGAAGCGCTCAGTAGTAATGTCACCAGCGGTCACTCATCCAAGTCATGACCGAGGCGGACGTTGCTTAACTTTGCTGATCGGTTCAGAATGGCTTAGCAAACTTCGCTACGTTCGCTTCAATGCCTGTATGCCAAATTGTTGGAACTAGCGTTCTATATATATAAAATACTAGCCGACCGCGCGCGGTTTCACCCGCTTTACTCCGCTCCCGTTGCTCTTAGCGTGATGCGATATAGCCTATGTTCACCGAGGGTAGTGTAGCTTCCTAACAGTGAAAGAACTTTTTAAATCGGCCCAGTACTTTTTGAGCCTATTCATTACAAACATACAAACATACAAAAATAGGTACAAATCTTTCCTCTTTATAATATTAGTATACTAGTATAGATATAGATGTAATATCCTTTGTACCTAGATTCACAGACTAATAAATCATTATGTCATTGTAATCTTTAAGCTTTAATGAGAAGGAATCTAAAAAGAAGAATAAAAACGGATATCTTAAGGTTATAGTCGAGTCAAATTTATATAAACATGACCACTCCTTAAGCACTACAGAGTAGTATAAACAGTAGATAGATAGATAGATAACACTTTATTGAGACACCATTTAAAAAATAACTTATAAAGATAACAACACAAAATATGATGTAACAATAGGCGGTCTTATCGCTTAGAGCGATCTCTTCCAGACAACAGTATAATAATATAGGAAGAAAGATGAAGAAAGAAACTAGATGACCATCGGTAAAATACTTTGATCCTGTGAACACAGTGAGCCTACCAGGGTTATCAGGAGAGAAAGACGCGGAAATAACTTGATACGGGACAAAAATAATATGAAAGCTTGTTATGATGACTAATTTAAAAAACTTAGGTCATTTTAAAGCGCTCGTAGAGAAGTTTGCTTAGCTGTTCTTAGCCGATCAGCTAAGCTAAGCAACGTCCGCCGCGGTCATGAGTTGGATGGGTGACAGCTAGTGACATTAATACTGAGCGCTTCTGTGCTTTGGAGGGCACGTTATGCCGTCAGTCCCGGTTGTCGTCTAAGGATGGCAGTCGTAGCATGGTGGTAGGGAATTTTGCGATTGCCCGCCTGGCTAGCTACCCTCAAGTAGAAAATCTGTCGCCAAGCCCCTAACGTTGTGTTCCGGCAGCTGTCCTTGAGATACAGTAATTCTAGGTTAGCCTGAAGAACACCTTCGACCACATCGTCACTTACCGTCAGGTGAGATATTAGTCAAAGGCTAACCTATGAGGCATTAATCAGACCGCAAAACTTTTTGTTTATGCTCAACATAATTACATGACATGATCCTAACGAAGTACTTGTGCACTTGTGTTCTATAGCTCCCAGTCCAACGTTCCGATTTCGAAATTCAATTTTCGACCCTCGCATGACATAATGTGATTTGTCAATCAACGATTGGACATCGAATGGCTTTGTCTCTATGCATTTAATATATCGATGTGTAATCGATATTCAAGATCTGATCTAGAACAAATTTGAGTGTTAGCCGCAATTTTTTATAAAATTTTATATCTGTTTTTCATATTAATGGTAACTCATTAACAATTTTACAATATTACAAATTTACAAGAGGAAAAGTTAAAGTAATGTACTGGGTTCGAACCCGCGTTATACACCCCTTTAGCCGGGGTATACTGTGACCGACTGAGCTAACATGACTCATAACATTAATTTTTCCTCGCGTTCTTTAACTATCGTATTGGGATGGAGCGACATCAATAGTTCTAGCTCACGTGGTATCTATTACAAACAAGACAATTTTGTAATATAATCCGCAGAGCATACTTTAAAATTCGCAGAGCATAATTGCAAAAGTAAAATATTAAAAAGGAGGGTAGTTTCAAGTAAGTACATTATATGGTACTTATTGCTAGGTTAATTGTAGCTTTTCAGGCGATCATAACTTAATTCTCTGACTCCATGAAATTACCTAAAATATTCACTGACACTGACAGACAGTTGCCGGAACAGTATAATATGCTTGGCAACAGATTTGTTATTGCGGTAGCTTTCTAGGCATTCAAAACAAAGTTTCCTTTGATCATATTAATAGTTAAAAACTTAAGGACAGGTGCTGGAATACTATTATGCTAGGCAACATATTTTTATCCAACCGCGCAAAAAGATTTTTTTTCTCAGAAGTGTGATAGATACTACACAGTTGGCAACCATGTGTACCGCCCATTGGCTTTGGCGGGCGGCTTGGTGCTCACCACTGTCGGAATTTGCTATTACACAGTTGCTCACCACAGTGTGTTTCGATCTACCGCGCCAACAACACGCATCGTAAGAATGCCAAAAGACACACGATATCGCTATTATTATCTCTGTATGAAATTTGAAAGAAATATATATGTCATAAATAATCAGCAGCAAATATTTTATTTGGTCGCGGCTTTTATACCTACGTATCTTAAAGAGGGAAACGCGATATGCGTGCGCTCCGCCATGCCTGCGCTCTAACCAGCTGCAGCGACATACTACCCTCGCGTGGTGTGCAACCAGCGTCCACACAATCGGAAATAGTGGTTGCTTACCACGGTTAACAACGCATGCTCGCTATCCAAGAGCGTTGGAAGGTCAAACATTATTTGGTGGCAAACCATCATCTACACATTTTGTAATATATGGTTGGCAACCATGGTGGGAGGCTGATTTTTGACTGTGTAGCACAGCTATACAAATTCAAATTAGAAGAAATTCTTAAAATTCTCTTTAAAATATAATTGGTCCTGATTCTTATGCCAGGAACTGTACGTAGTTATAAGTATTTAACGGGACTTAATCGCGATAAAAACATTTATATTTTTATTTATATAAATGTTTTTATCGCGATTAAGTCCCGTTAAATACTTATAACTATGTGTTCAAGTCGCGAAAGCCTTAAAGTTACTATAGGAACTGTACGGTAATTCAAGAAATCGTTCGGGAATCTAATTTTATAAATAGCAAGCATTAATCGTCTTGCCACTTGTACGCTGAAATATTTTATGGAAATAAATAACGAACGTTCTAGCATTTACTTAATTATACCGTTTTGCGAAGGAAATACAGGCTTTTTAGGGATCAGCACATTCATAAGCTAAAACGGAGCCCTATTATTGAGACTCCGCACTGTCTGTCCGTCCGTCTGGTTCCATCTGAAATAATTTCTTAGCCAGTATCAGGCCTTGCTCACTCCGAACTTTAGGTACAAAGCTACAGGCACATCGGCCTATCTGTCGGAACGGGATTATAGTACGGTGCGTGCCGCGTCAGAAGAGATCAGAGCTATGCGAGGCTATGCGATAGAAAGAGAGACGCCTTGCAAATACTAGGCGAGCTGAAGTGCACTTCTTTGCTTCCAGGATAGAGTTGCTTATTTATTGAAATAGCTTTGATCATTAATTATTCCAGTTCTTTTTATTCTGTGATCACGGGTCTCTAGCCTGTAATCGTAATTAATTACAAACTTAAACTCGTTCCGTTTAATTTGATACCCAACATGACCTATTTTTATCACTTTGACAAATTCTACCGCCCATTAAGGCGGTAATTCACGTCTGCAGGGTTATTTCATATATTATATAGATATTTCGCTTGTGTAGCTAGATTTGTTAACTATTGTACCAGGTTGTAAAATTCGACAGAAAAATAATATTGTTCATAGTATTTTAAATGGTTGAACACTTGACCGATTAAAGCGCTGTGATTTGCCAAAAAGGTCACGTGAAGAACCAAAATATAAAGCTGACCACGCAACGAAGTCAATTATATTATATAGTTATTTTTTACAGTTCATTGTTTATGATGTCCGTTCGACTTAGTTCTGCTATGCTCTGCTAAGCTTTACCTTAGCTAGTGATGGCTTAGTGGCATTGGCTAGTGACTGCCGCGCAGCAGGTCCATGGTTCGGCTCCCGCCGCGGGCTTGAGTTTCACCGCATGGTGGAAAGGAATTTTTCGAATGACCGTCAGGCTAGCGACCACCCTCAAGTAGAAAATCTGTCACCAAGCACCTAACGGTGTGTTCCGGCAGCTGTATTGAGAGCCAGTGAAGTTACAGGCATATGAGACTTAACAACTACGTCTCAATGTGACGGGCGCAGTGCAATTCGTGACTTGACGGTGATGAAAAGAATCTGTTATAGGCAGAGGTTAGTCCGCTTAACACAAGGTTTGCTTTGAGCCTGTTCCGTCACAAAAACATTAAAAAAAATAAAAAAATTCATTGTGCCCTTTATAAGAAGGCAGTTGCCGGTTATACTATACCATAAATATATATATAATATATACTAAATGTGATGATATATTACGCATATTCCACAGCATTATGTTGCATGGTGTATTGTTGTGATGAGCGGTAGCTGATTTATAAACAATTTTTAGTTTGTCAAATTATTTATTGATATCAAAATATAAAAGATAAAATAACGATTCCAGGTTCTAGATTCGCTAAGATATTAAGTATATTGTTCTCATACAGGGAAAATTTAAATTGCAGAAAAAAGAGAAAAAAAGGCTTGGAACATTTAGCACAGTCAAGCACCACCATCACCTACGTAGTAGAAACAAATGTATTTTTTTTTAATAGGCTTATGCTATACTTTGTAAATATATCCGAAAAGTCTTGTTTCTTGCGTTCTTCTCGAAGTGGCTATCTGTAGGAATTCTGTAATGATCCCTTACGCGGCGTCTTGCGTGAGCGATCTTGATGCGAACGCGAAGCGGCGCGGCACGGTGCCAAAACAACAAACAGTCAATAACTATATAAGTGGCCTACTTGACCGAACGCACGTATGGTACGGTGCGGTGCGGCGCGAAACGAAGCGGTTGCGGTGTCATCGTTGAAAAAATGTCGGATGCAGAAACTTTTAATTAATTCTATTCAAAAACATCCTATATTATGGCATAAAAGGAATGGCTTGCACAATATAATCAAACGTTGTAGGCAACATTCGACAATATTTCTTGAATAAGAGGGGTTGAGTCCGTAATTCTTAATGCAAATTGTGAAATTCCCATAAATATGCCTTTCTAAGAACAAAATGTTAGTTTCACTTCACTGCCGTACATATGTACTTCTTGAATATATGATATTTAAGAAATGCATTTACCAATAACATTTGCTTGCGTCCGTCCATGACAATATTGACAATACAGTGTTTACTGAAAGGCGGCTGCGGCGGTGGCACGGTACGATTCGAGCGCATGTAGGACAAAGCCGCCGCGTCGCACCGCATCGCATTGAATTTGCGTTTCACCGCATAGAATCGCTTCGCAATCGCGTTCGCTTTGAGTCGCATACGTAGGACGTCGCGTTATCAATTTTGACTAGGACTTTGACTTCAGCTTATACAAAACGATGTCGTTAAAGTCAATCGTTGAAAAATAATGGTATAATCGTTGAAAAATAATGGTATAATGGATCACGTAGCCATCACAGGCGGCAAAGTATTAGTACCTTGTTGCTGCTCATTAAGGTACAAAACAGGGCTAAAAGCTAAATTTCTGACACTTGTAAAGTGACTAAAGTAAAGTAAGTATATATTTTTGAAAGACATAACTGTATAATAACAGAAAGTATATAAATATATGTTACATTACAGTTGCTTAATCTAAATTACATCGAAAGTAATTTAATTACATAGAAAATGAAAATTCCCGAGGACCTGCAACTTGAATTTTTCATTTCGCCTCATGCTCGTTTTAAATTATTCACACACTTCTTTGTGTAATTTAATTAAACATTTCCCTTCTCTAAGTCAAAAAGAAAAAGAACTTATATACACACGGAAGCTTTAAAACAGTTTCAAGCAAGGACTGAATTCGATAGAAAATTTACGGTAAAGTATTAGTTTTTTTATTTACTACTAGCTTTCCGGGCGCGGCTCCGACCGTGCGTGTTTCGGTTATCGCGCAAAAACATTAACCTCTTTTAGCGCAGTTGGATAAAAACTATCCTATGTTTTTTCCCGGGTCTCAAATTATATCCATACCAAATTTCATTTAAATCGGTCCAGTAGTTTTGGCCCGTCGTTGTTTTCTGCGCGCAGCGTGGGTACGCCGCACGGACGCGCCTTCGGGCACATGGGGCCCCTGAGCGCGGCTGTCCTTCGCCAGCTGAACGTTCTCAGCTGCGTCGTGGGGTGTGAGTCATCTTTGATGGCTCCTTCGTCTAGGTCGGGGTAGGTGGTCAGTCCGGTGGTCTTCAGCCTCCCTACTCGCTCGCGGCCCGCCGGGGGGGACCCAGCGAGCGGGCGCTCGGGAGACTAGAAGATGGCGCGCCCAGGCCGGCCCTTAGGGCCCGGGCGACGCGGCAGCAGCAGAGGGTCCGGGTGGTGCTTCCTAGCGGCAGGAGAGGAGCTTGCCCACCCCCGCTAGTACTAGCGGGGTTGGGTCGGTCCCCTCCCTGATCGCCAGGAGCACGTCCTGGAGGATGCAGAGGGCGGTCTCGATCAATTCGAGCTCCACCGCGGTCCTTGTCGTCTTGGTAGCTGTCTCGCTCTCTCGTGGGAGCGAGACAGGTGCTGGTTGCTTTCTTGGTCGCGCGGCGGGAGCACGTGATGCACCCTTTGCGCGAATAGATTGGGCGGTCGTAGTTAGGGCGGGCGGCTGGGCGGCGCCCTGCCGTTTGCCCTTCTTCTTCTTCTTCTTTTTTCTCTTCTTCTTTGTTCCCTCAGGGCCGGCGCCGCGGTTAGGCGGGTTGTTGGCGGCGGCCATGAGGGAAGATGTGGACGTCTTCTTCGTGGTTGTGGTCAGCGTCTTGTTTGGGCAGGCAGTTTGTGAAGGCACAGTAATGTGCTTTTCTGTGGCCGCATCCTTGGTGGTGGTTATCGCTGTCGTCCCCGCGCGCTTGTTCCGCGCCTCCTCGCGGAACACAGCGCAGCGGGGGTTATTGGCGGTGTGCGCGCCACCACAGTTGGCGCACGTCGCCGGCTCGTCCAGGGGTCTCGGACAGTCGCGCGCGAAGTGCTCGCCTCCGCACCGCACGCACGCCTGTCGTCTGAAGCAGTTATGGGAGGAGTGCCGGAACGCCTGGCATCTATGGCATTGTGCCGGGCCCCTCCTCCCATGCCAGTGTTCGAATTTCACTCCCGGCATACAGAGCAGCTCGTCCACTGCGTATATACCGGGAGTCAGGTTGGCTGTCCTTTTCATGGCGGCAAAGAAGATGCAGCCTGGTCTGCCTCTTCTTGCCGCGATCTTCTTGATGTGCTCGGGTTCGTACCCGAGCTCTTCCAACTCCTTCTTTATCTCGTCCGGGTTTGTGTCCACCGGGAGCCCTCTGATGGCGAGTTTCAGATTCTGCTCCTTGGGGAGTGAGTAGGAGAACCAGGTCATCCTCTCCGTCTCTTCCAGGCTTGAGAGGTAGGCCTGGATGACCCGGTACTCGTCTCCGTCGGTGGGTGTAAATCGTACGCCCTTGTTGAAGGGGCGTACAGATGGCGGTCTTCCTAACTTCTCCTTCAGCGCGCGGAGGTGCTTCGCGCCGTTGGGGAAGGTTTCAACCACAATCGGCGGGTACCTAGGCATCTTAGGTGCGGGTGCCGGCTGTGGATTGTGTGTTGGTGGCTTCTGGTGTTGAGTGGCTGTCGATGAGGTTCCAGACCACGAGGTTGACGCTGTCACTGCGTGGCTGGACGTAGTCGAGGTGACTGCCGCGTAAGATGCGCGGCCCGAGTCACTGGGTGGCGGGGCAGTCTGCGCTGCTTCAGTAGCACGTGCACAGGTGCCCTTGCTAACTTCTGTGGCGGCCTCTTCACCGCGCTTGCGGCGCAGGCCGGGGGCTGGGTCTTCTTCTTCCGTGGTAGGCTCTGGCGGTGGGGATGGTGAGTCACTGGAGATGAGCGAGATGAGCGTGCTCACTGGAGCGTTCTCATCTAGTGGTACCTCTAGCATTTGCTGGATCTCACGGCGGGCGGCCTCCCTGGTGCTCTGCACCGAGAGTTGGAATTGGCGGAAGTTCTCCGCATCTCTATCGATGGCGTCTACGGGGACCCTTCGCCTGGACAGTGATCTGTCGCGTGCGGAGGGTTTGGGCGGGCCGGACTTCCTGGGCGCGTCGGGGCATGCACCGCTAGGCGCGGCTTGTCCTGGGCGCTTCCCGGAACTCATCGTGGTTGCTGTACGTCGCGCGAATCAAATACCAGAACTGGTCTGATATGGAGGTCTTGGGGGCTAAGGCGGTCTCCGCCCTCTACATAGAGGGGTGGAGTTCGGAGCGCGTTTTCAATAAAACGCCCCCGAGTTCCGCTGTTAACTTGGCTGGGATTCCGTGCGCGAATGAAAACAAACTAGCGTAAAGCAAGACTTTCCAGTAGTTTTGGCGTGAAAGCGTATCAGACAGACAGACAGACAGACAGAGTTACTTTCACATTTATAATATTAGTACTGATTATTGATACTGACCATATCCTTGATCACTGATTCCTGATTTTTAACTTTCAATTAATAATATTTTCACCGACTTACATGTCACATATTATATCTATGAATGAAAATAATATTTTTTAATAAGAATGAACAAAAGACAGAACTAATTAGAACTACAGTTAAAGAACTTACTATTATTCAAGAAACAGAGGCTTCACACTAGGCCCATTTCTTGGATACCTGAATAATATCGATGTATATGATGTAGGTATCAAGTATAGTCACGACATTGGAGGCATTTTTACAATTACATATTATATCGTTTCTTACCGGCAACAAAGATTGACAAATAATGTTTGATACTTACATGGTTAATGTAATACTTTTATGTTTTTTTGTAATTGAAATATTAATTGGAATATTTAATGAAGATATTTGAATTTTTATCCGCACAACCATAATTTGGTTCTACTATTTGGGACTTGAATGTATTAGTATCTCTATGGACTTATCTTTGAGAACAACTTGTTTTCATATGTAACATCATTTTATTTACTTTGATACTATTTTCCTCCAAAGTGTAACGAGAGAACCAGTAAATAGACACTTGTGTGGTAGCATTAACTCTGATTATTATTTAATATGATTTAATGAATATATGATTTAATGAATATTGTATTTAACTATTATTATTAATTTATAAGATGTGTAATGTTATTGAAATTATTATTGTTCCAAATGTAATATGTTTTATACAATAATGTTTTAAATTTAATTAATGTCTGTATGCCAAATTGGTGGAACTAGCGTTCTGTGTATATAAAATATGTAATATCTTTTGTTTGTACCTAGATTCACAGACTAATAAATCATTGTATCATTGTATCATTGATTTTTTGTTTTGTATTGTCTTTGTAAGATATTTTATCTATCACTTTGAGAATAAAAAAATATAGTTAATTTTTTTGTGATAGCAAATTAACATATCAATTAATTAATCCCATAGATAGCCAATTTTTCAGTAATATATTTTGATTGTAGCCTTTTTTCATCTACCGAATGCAGTACAAGCCTCCGTCATGCATACTAAAAAAATATTTGTCAGGATGACCTATTATTTTTTTGACCTGGGGTCAAAATCAGTTTTATTTTACGTCATTTCACAAATGCGGTATATCAGAGCAACTTTCCTTTAAAATTCAGCAGTACCTCGTATCATATTTCATATACACTTCATGGAGTTGCGACTTATAACTGCGACGCTGTCAGAACCGTAATATATCGGTTATTCAGTCCTTGTATTCAGGGTGGAATCTCTTTGTGCGATGACACTCTGAAGAGTTTTTGAGCACTTTATAATTAAGACCTTAATTAACATTCTCTGTGAAAACAGGAGTAAGGCTGTGACACAGCTTAGGTAGTTGTCAGTATGAAAACCATATAAAAGGCTTTAACGCCTTTTAAAATATTCTCCTTGTATTCAACAAGAAGCTCGAGTATTTTGGAGTTGTCACAAAAACTTCGAAGGTCGAGTTACGTAAAATTTTACAAATAGAGATACTGACTGGAATATCTGACGTAACGGAATATCAAACTTATGGGTAGCGCCCAGGAAATATTGGACGAGTTAACAGTACAAATTTATTTAATAAGCATAAATTATTATACTTGAAAACTGTTCAACTTCAATAAGTTTGAATACTTCCTATTTAAAATATGACGTTACTAGGTTTCAACGGAAAGAGCTACGAAGTTACTTATCCTACATTTTTTATAAGTTATTACATTATAACTATACAAATTAACCTTTTTATGCAACGTAGAACTACTCTACGGCGTTGATTCAACCGTCATGGAGGTTAGGATTGAGTTTTTTTTTTAATTAGCAACACCACAGTAGTTTTTTTAATAAAAGGAAGAAAGCCTTCTTGATTTTTTTCCATAAATGTACGTAAGTTTCTTACCAATCTGTCAGCAAAGTCGAGGATATCAAGTCAGTTTTACCTGAAAAATAAAAGAAAAGTAATGGAATACGATAATAATTTACTGTTTACCAAAGACAATACATAAAACTTTCAAAGCATATTATGATTTTCCATGAAATTCTCAAAAATGTATAAAAGTTAGGAAGCCATGCTTACCAAAGGTTAGAACTATCTACCAAATCATAGTATATAATAATAATTAAAGTACTAAAAACTTTTAAATCTGTTAGTAACTCTAACCTCCAATATAAGATAGAAAAATGTTTTTTCTATCCAAATAGAATAAAAACACGTAGGTACGATAAACTCGTGCCCCGTTTTAATCCGGCTTAAAATGTTGGGGTGAAATACGCAATAAATTCTGACTTAACTATTGAGTATACGATAAAAAAAGGCCTTTCCGATACGTTATGGGAGTCTGTTCATAAAATGGGGCTTCATGTATAGTTTGGAAACTGGCATGTAACGAGTCTAACCTCTCTCCACCTGATGGTAAATTGCTTTTCCTGTCATTTGATAATCAATGGCAAAATCTGAGAGGCTGTGCACTGTACTGTATCAGCCGGATTGTCCTGTGCTGAACACCATAATTCCTACGCTTGGCAGTCATCTTGAGAATCGCAGTGTAAGATATCAGTGCATCAGAAGGCGCTGCTGTCCACCTTCCGGTATTTTCGAAAGAGATGGGTGGGTGACATTATTTCCCGAAAAACAAACGCTCTGCTTAGCCCAAAATAAGATATCTAACTTAAGTTTCCAGCTCAATTTGGACACATTAAACTATAGCATAGAAAGTAATTAAAATGATATTCAGATTAAAAGTAATTTTTCAAACTTTTTGCAAAAATTTGAGCGTTATAGACAGGCGTACCACTTTGATATATTTAAGTTAGAAAAAAAATTAGGCACCTTTTAAAAATAGGCAGAGATTTTCGGTGAAATATGGCCAAAGCCAATTATGGGCTGAAAATATTTTAATATAACATTAAAGCATCAAGAGAGTCAGGTTTAAATTGTAATATTCCAATGAATTGTCATTGGAGAATTACAATCACACACCTCAGTTAGTGCCCTTCGGAAAAATTTTGCATTTCAAGGCATAAGGTACTTGTCAGAGGCTAGACACATAGAAACATATTAACAATACAATACAAATACAAATTGTTTATTTTTCCAAAAAAAATATGTATAAGTATACTAAAGTCCTAAGATAAAACACCTTCCATTAGCCAACGTCCCGTTGCGGTCATGACTTGGATGGGTGACCGCTAGTGACATTAGGTGCTTTCGGGCTTCGGAAGTCACGTTAAGCCGTCGGTCCCGATTATTGTATTAGGATGGCAGTCGTTACAGCATAGTGGTAATGTATTTTCCAGATGCTAGCTAGTTTCCATCTCCATTAAACAATCTATCGCCAAGCACCTAACGGTGTGTACCGGCAGCTGTCTTTGAGAGCCAATAATTCTAGGTTAGCCTGAACAATATCTTTAATCATATCGTTACTCACCATCAGATGAGATAGTCCCAATCTAGCCAATTTATAATATAGTCTTTAAGTATAAAATATAATTAGAATATTGAATTCGAATTTTCGTGGTCTTAACCAAGTCGGATAGACCCCTGTTTGTTATTATTTATCATTAATAAATTTATTATTATTTACAAATGGCAGAATTGCGCCCTAGAGCAAAACATCAGGTAGCTAAGACTGTATGCTAATTTTATACCTATCCATTGTAAGCATCGTTAACGAGCCGGAAAAGCTACTGACCCGAATTGAACGAAGCTAATAGAATTTCACGTCGATTGGTATTTCGAATAAATAGATTTTGTACCTATTTATTAGAAAATTTAATTAAATCAACATAACAGGAAGGGACATATCATCACGCCTGTGTTCCCCAAAGTGGTAGTCAGAGATGTCTAAAAACTCATATTTAAATAGGAGGTGAGCCTAGTTCCATCTACTGGGCACAACTCCAAACTCCGGGCAGCGACTGAAAATGTCTTTGAAAATTCTTCATAAAAACTATATATATAAATATTGGTTTTCATGTATAGTAAAATAATTTTATAAATTTATGTTATGAATATTTTTATATTTTTTATAAAAATATTCATAACTTATTTTAACCAAATTAATAATAATAATCATTTTATTGCAGATAACAAAGATACATTTGAAGACAATTACAAAATTAAATTAAATAGAATGAAATAAGAATTAGAGTAAAGCTTATAATAATTTAGCCCAATATTTTTTTAAATTAAAACAATTGTCATAAATAGTTTTAACTGTCGTATTTACAGACTTAGACAGTGATACTCTAAATCTGGCAATTCGGTGTCTTATCACCGCATCGAGAACCGGCACGCGGGCCTCCGCGAACATAGTGGAAGCACTGCACCATCGCGGAAGGCGAAACATTATGCGGAAAGAGTCATTATACTGCACTTTAAGCGTACGGTAACTTTCCACCTTGTATTTACACCATAATTGTGGAGTGTACAGTGCAGTACAATACGTTTTAAAGAGCAATATTTTCGCATCACGCGAACAACTATTGAACTTTCTACCTAGCATATTGGCTCTAACCGCAAGAGACCGTCTTTCTCTATCAAGGTCATGGTCGTCAACGAGATCACTGGCAATAACATGTCCTAGGTACCTAAACGAAGAAACGTATTTTAGAGGTTTTCCATTTAAGGACAAAGGAAGACCAGCCACATCCCTTTTTGTAGCTCGGAACATCATTGCTACTGACTTTTCGGTGTTGTACTGTAAGTTGTGGGCTGCAGCGTATTTTTCGCACTTACTTAGTAGCACTCTCATTGCACTGATGGAGGGGCTCAACAGAACCATATCGTCGGCGTAACTCAGGTTATTCATACATTTCATTCCGATCGAACAGCCAACACCGGCACCGTTGAGTTCCTCGATCAGAGCATTGATGTACAAATTAAAAAGTAAAGGCGATGTGAGTCCTCCCTGTCTCACTCCACTTGATAACACGAACTCGTCGGAGAACGCATCGCGCCAGCGAACCACATTCTTTTGACTTTTGTACCACGATTGGAGAAGCATAATGATGTCGATAGGTACGCTAGCGCTTTTAAGTTTCTCCCACAGGATCTGATAGTTAACTCTATCAAATGCACGACTCAAGTCCAGGAAACAAGCATAGACGTTGGTCTGTCTGGAGGTGTAATAGTCGACTATCTGTTTCAAGCTAAATGTAGCCATATCCGTCGAACTATGCTTTTGAAAACCAAACTGTGCACTATCTATTACTATTTGTTTGGAAAGGAAGCTTAGTAAAATAGAGTCGATGACCTTTGAACATGCCGTGGTAATCGAGATTGGTCGGTAGTTGGAGCCTAACGAAGCACTTGTCGTCTTACTTTTTATAATTGGCAATACCACTGACTTAAGAAGGTCAGGAGGTAGATATGAATGCGTGAAACAAGCGTTAAAAAATACCGATAAAAAAGCAATCACCCATGGACCACCGAAACGCAGATGTTCAACAGCTATCCGATCATGACCAACCGCTTTTCCCATTGGCAACCTCATGATGGTATCAAAAACAAGCTTCTCATCAATGTGCGTAAAAGACTCAGATAATGACTCGCCCAGGTTTTTATTAATGAAGTCATTTTGATTCACAGGACCCGAAACTGCCGTCAGAAACCTGTGTTTAAAGTTTTCAGCTATAGCCTTACTATCGCATACGCCATCAACCGAGGCAGGGGCCCTAGGTTTGGTTTAACTCAGTTTTGAGGACTCCTTCCAGAACTTATGGAAATTTTTATTAGAGCATGCGTTACTGATGTTATCCAGCAAAATTTGGTCAGAATTTTTCTGACACCACTTCAGGCGACTTTTGAAAACGGATCTACTTAGCTTCATCGCATCGAATAGAAGGCCAGTAGAAGGAGCTCCAGCCTCAATCCAAGCAAAGTATTTCACCCTAGCCTCATCATGTGCAGCTTTTACGTGTTGATTCCATCCCGGCACTGGTTTAGGACGCCACACCTTTCTGTTTCTTTTTGCAGCAGCTGCCTCCTGTAGAGAGACTATAAATTGGCTATAAAGGGCGTTTATCAGCTCCGCGTGTGACTCATCTGTACAAGCTTCACACGTGCTCAAGTGTCGCAGCGCCTGCCAGTCGAGCGAACATATGTGTTTACTGCAAAGAAACTTATAAAATTCGATCTCCTTGCCATTCCTTTTACCCCATGCGAATCGGTCAATTTTATTGGATACGCTACACTTTTCGACCCTACTTACGGATATGTAACCAAAATCGCACTCGATTGCCAGCGGCCTGTGATCTGACCATAACACATCTTTGATAACATATACGTTAGATATACTGGACCAAGCGAGCCGGGTCACAATGCAGTGATCAAGCCAACTCTTTGAGCCAGACACGTCACTTACATAAGTAAAATTATTATCATTAGTCCTTAAAAATTCATAATCAGCATATATTAAATCATTGTCATTGCAAAATTTCATTAATTCGTTACCAAATAAGGTGTCAATATTTGCATTATAGTCGCCAAACGCTACAGCAAAGCTTACATTGTGTTCGTCAATTAAACTATTAATAGTAGATAAATAATTTGTAAAATCTGGCAAATTGTTTATATCATTTTGTGGCATATATACTGAAAAGCACATATGACAATTACCAGCAATTTCTGTCTTTATTGCACATAACCTAGGGTCAGAGCAGTCAATAATAGTAACATTATTAAAGGTTGCAGTTCTGTAAAGGATGGCCAATAACAATCTAATAAAATCAACACTTCTCTTAACCGATTTACAGTTTGTTGCCGCCAAAACCATATAACATGATTCAATTTTCGCGCGCATTAGTATCCTACCACAATTCTCTTTCTTTTGGTTTATCGCGTTGGCAGTCATATCCCAAGATCCCTCACTTCTATATTTTATCCCTTTCCCACGCACGTCTACAGCATATTTGCTTCTCGCTTATGATGCGATGCAGCCATTGCATCAGTACGTTGTCAAATCTCGTCGAGGCAACTGCTAACCGCAGAAAAGTACGGCAGAGAATATGTTAACCAAACAGTTTACAATTTAACGTTTATATAGACAGAAATATAGTGAAATAGGACTAAAGGTGAACACAAACGCGAGTGACGTGAGGTTTTTGCTGTGAAAGCGCCGCGCCCAGGCTAGCACATTGCTGGCGTGCGCATTTGGCCATACAAAGAGTAGCACAACTAAACCAGATCTTCACAAGCAGCGGAGGAGCACGCGAAAGGAGACAAGGTAGGCGTGCATGTCCTATTTTCCTGTAACCCTGTGTTCTTTATCCTTTAGCTGCCAACCGGTCTACCCTCTATCTATATATCTGTCGCCGCACCGCGAACCAGCCCTATAGAAAGGCATTTCAAATACAGTCCACACCCGCCGGAGTCTCATGATTTCTTATCTTGACTCCACGCTCCAGATTCTTAGGAACCTGGACCATTGAGAAACCTTCTCAATTTCCCATAACCGCTCCGCAAGTAGGCGTCATAACATCGTGGCGCCTACATTTGGCCTTCGAGCCGTATTTCTCATATTCTTATCCGCCCTGCCGAACGATTCTAGTAGCCACAGATTCGTCTGGGTCACCCCGCATTCCAATCTAGATTCATCTAGATATCTACCGCATAAAATATACTGGGTTTCAAATAACTGCCTAGGCACGTTCTTACCGCATCTCAACCGCCCCTTATAGGAGTTACCTTTAGTTGTCATTGTTTAATTTTAACCGCATAATACATACATTAATCATCAAAGTATACCTAATCTATCTAGTATATACAAATTGTTTCCCAATTATATCGAATAATATTCTCCATACATTCTGTTCAATAACGCCTTTAAAGATAAGCAGATATAAAACTCGTACCTTCGCCCGCTTGCTATTTCTAACTTACGGTAGGTAGGTATCTATATTGTTTCCTTATCTGCTCGACGCGTCTGCGCTTGCAGCTGTGACTGCAGTTATATATATTGAGTCCTATCTTACAAAGTATTCGAGTAATTGTCGTTATAACGTTATTAGCTAATAATGGCGCCGCCAAAGAAGGTCGAGTCAGAGTCTGAGTCCAAATCTAATAACGATGTAATTGTTTTAGAAACTAAACGAGATACGCTTTTCGAGTTTATTCAAATTGTATATGAAAACTCGAAACAGGCACATATTAGTGAAGAATGCAAGGAGAATTTTCTGAGTTCAGTCGAAACGATTGAAGATATTCGATCTGAGTTTAGACAACTTGTTGACGAGCATAATCGCGCACAGCTTAAATTAGATCCATCTTTTAAGCCTAATTTTAAATCGCTAAACGCGTTTGAAGAGTTATATTGTCGTATCAAGCGTGTATTGAAACGTGTTGAACCCAAACCGTCGAGCGTGGACTTTGATCACGATCTGAAAGGTTCCACTGATCGAATAGGAATTAAATGTAGGATGCCGTCATTGCCATCCATCGAACTGATGTTTTTTGATGGTGATGTCAGAAACTGGCCCTTATTTTATGCTGGATTTAAGTCCATGGTACATGACAATACAATGTTGACAAACGCGGAGAGGTTATATTATTTGATAGGGAAGCTCTCAACTAAGGCCCAAACAGTGTTCTCGGGAATAACACCGTGCGCTGATAATTACGATACAATATTAAAATGTCTCGTCGATAGGTACCAAGACACCCGCATGCTTGCATCTACGTATTTAGATCAGATGTTGAATCTCAAACTGAGCGGGCCCGCGTCTTCGGCTAAATTCCAAACATTTATGGATCAGTTAGTTACCGCCGTTAATGCGCTAAAAAACTTAAAACTCGATAATTTGACGGATTACATATTGTTACATATAGCATTGAGAAAATTAGATGAAGAGACAATCCGCGCATTTGAATCTCATTATCGCACTGAAAGTTTACCTACGTTTGTTCAGCTGTCAGATTTTATTCGAGGACAATTTAAAATTTATCATAACACGCAAACTAGTATAAGTACGTCAAGTAGTACTTCACGAAATTTAAACAAACCGCGAAGTCATGTACTGTAACCGTCTAGACCCTACCTACCATAAAAAAAGGTTAACGCGACTAATATCTAAAAAAAAAATTCTTAACACACATGCAAGTAATAAATTTCTCTAAGTGGTCACGTTACATTTTTTTTTTTCAAATAAATTAATACCAAAGACGTGTATTTTTTTTTGTGCCATTGAAATTTTGGGAACGTTCGAAGAATTTGAGTTAAGTGCTTGGGACATTTGGTAAGATAAAGAAACTGTTGGGACGTTATTGTTTCAAGATCGTAAAATTTTGAATCGTTAGAGATAAGGGGCTGAAATTCTTAGGAGTCAAGGGTACTTTTGTCCTCATAAACAAGTGGTCCTTTCAACACGTGAACATACATTGGGTTTAATTTTTTTGTCGCGTTGAAGTGAGAAACGAATGCTTAGTAAGAGTGAGGGAGACAAATATGTTAGGAAAGAGAGGGAATACAGCGGTACCTGCTCAAAGGAACTAGACTATGTTTAAAGGTTTGTTCAGTGGTTCGCGAACGTTTGACTGGCCAAGTAGTGTGTAGAATTATTGTTTTCTTGGCAAAAAGTCACCCGCGCGTGTGTTCATCTCAAGCTGGTTCCTGTCGCCGAATAAAAGCTAAGTACTTAGGACTTAACTAACGTTACATAAGAAGTTAATTTACATAAATTCATTATTTGATTTAAAAAGGAACAATAACTATTAAATTTTTCATTAAACTAGTAGAGATGTCTCAAATAATTAAATCTACAAGTTACATCTTTAATTCTTTAATATATCTGGTAGTTTAAACGCTTTTGATTATTTATATTAAATACACAATTTTAATTAAATATTCTAACTATAATTTTATTTATAATTTATGTACATTCTGAGAATATTAAATTCAACTTGAACGATAACAATATGTTTAGTTATTATTTCTTGAACTACATTTTATTTCAGTAAATATTCAAATATTTTATTATTAATTAAATGATTGATAATAATTTATGAAGTATAAATTTTAGAACACTAACTGAATTGTAATTGGCATTTATTTACTAATTCTTTTGAAAGGGATTTAATTGATTTAAAATATTAAATGATTAATTGATGATGAGCGGTTAGATATTCAGCAAGATTGAAAAATACAGGTTGGGTTTCCGTCAGGGATAGAATATATTGCAGAGATTAACTGTTATCTAATTGTTTCATGTTTTATATGAATGTGTTATTTTTTTGTGTGACTTTTAGGTTGATTTTACATTGGCTTCATCTGTATGATTGAAATTTAAATTAATTAAATAAAGATCTTTATTTAAGCGTGAATAGCATTGCAGAGGTATAGGAAAATTAGACAATAAATTTTGTCTAAGCATACTTTATTTGACTGATCAAGATGAAAATGACATTACGAACATGAGAGTATAATTATTTGTTCTTTTAAAACACAAAATTATGGTTTTGTTTCATAAAAACTTTTGTTGCAAATATTTGGCGAGCAAATGCGTAAATTTAATATTTTGCACGGACATTAACTTTCAATAACACACTTGCCACTAGGCATACAAAGATATTCAATTGATCGAGTTGGCTCTAATTGCGCCATACGTAACACACCTATATATTATATGTATGCTTCCCTTTTCGAGTCAGGCACTTTGAGATCACCAAAAGGTTAGGATGACTATAAATTTCTTAATTTTATGTCAAAATGGTGCATTCATTGTTGTCACTCACTCAAAAAGGAGAATTTATCTGTATCTAAGTATAAAATATCGATTGGTAATCTAGACAGGGAACAAAGAGAGTGTTCTTATGTTTCATTATCAATTGATATATCCTTTTAGTTAAAGATCAAATTACTAAATTTGATCTAGCTCTAATGAAGATAAATTAAATACGGAGCTTAAAACTAAAAGGCCCGACTCGATCTCATGGAACAAAGCCGCACGTGTAAAAGTGACGGCTTGAGCTCAAAGTAACAATGACAATAAACGAGCTCGTACCCTAAAGGTATTCTATAAATAATTCTGAAGGGTAAACTTTATATTGTAATTTTATCACTTGACTTTATTTATCAGGGAACATTTGGGCAGATCAGTATCGGCCGATCGGAGACCTGGTCAAAATATACCCTAACACTTTTATATTATATGAAAAGAATATAAGTCCTTTATGGCCATTCTTTAGCGATATTCGCTCATCAAGGAGTTTTCAGCGTGATAGCCAAGCAACGCTGCTTCGTGGGATCTACACACAGGGTTATACACTTTGTCCAGATAGAGAAAGCCATGCATACTGGCAGTTCCAAACATTAGAAACAAATTTGACACATATCAACACATACACAGCAAATAATATGTCATGAATGCTTTCAAGCTTCTCTGCACGAAGTTGTAGCAAATTTATATGCTTAACAGAACTTAGTTAATTAAGGCACTGCGTACATAAGAAATTACAAAAGCGTAATATAGTATTAGCGAAGCGTAATACAAAGGGTTTTATGAAACAAAACACATATGATGAATTCACATTTACTTTTGTTATGGAGGAACCATTTTCATAACTTCTAAGTATGACATATTGACCATACATGACGAGACATTATTCTTTTTTACAAAACTAACGTATTTACTTAATTATGTGAAACTATAATTTAATTTTAACGTAATTTAAGGATAGTATATTTGTACAATTTTATTACAAAAGTTTTAGGTAGTTAGGAACTTCATTTGAACACGTTAGAATTTATTTTTCTCTCTACAGGACTCTTCAATCCAGTCCGACCATAGGGAAAGCAGGGATTCCTGAATTACCTGTAATACAGAAAGGTTTGATGCATGTTCAGCCAGCCGTATGTGTGATGCCTAAACTAGTTCTAGGTTCTTTACTTTGAATATTTTATGGATTCTATTTCATGTATGTATTTGTTTGTTGTTTTCTTGCAGCATTGTGTAAAAGTTTACATTACGTAAAATAATTTTTACATTCGCTATTACATCAGGAAAAGTAAATTTAGGTATTACGTTTTAACGATTCGCGGATTTATGTCTTATAATAGAGATTAAATAAAATAGGTATAAATTTAAAATATTAAATTCAAATAATAGTACAATAACGCTAGACGATCACAAGAAAAAAAAAACAGTAGCATTAAATTGTAGGACTCTTTTATTTTGAACTAAAACTTTATACAAAATAAATTGAGTCTGATAATTTTAATTCATCAATTCAATTTCTCACATCTAATAAAAAGTTATCAGGAGGTAAAAGGGGGGTTACTCACATTTGGTGCGCGTGACCGAGATTTCGTTTAAAGTGGTAATTTAATTCTAATTATTTATCACAACGAAATTTAAAGAAACCGATATCATTTTAGTTATTATAAAATTAGATTAACCGCTTGACGCACCTACCTTGAATTATTAATTTACGTCGATGCACGCACTTATCTACGATGGGGTCTCAAGTGGCCGCGCGCTAAGTGTTTTTATAAACAAACGATATTTATGACTTGGGTTCTCAAATGAACAACAGGTTGAGTGTTGAATGTTATTGTTATTGCCTTAAGCTTTCAAACAGTGTTAGTTTTATTTAGATTAAGTGGTCGTAAAATTATACAAACCGGTTCGATTATAGACATTGAGAAAATATACGCTAATTTTTATTTCAGGAATTTTTAATTCTTAAACAAAAGCGATGACCCCCATATTTTATGTTTTAAATGGGATAAGGTATTCAATTTGCACTTTAAAAAAAATTAAGACACATTTCCCGTTTCAAAATATTTATTTACAAGATTTTGAAAATCTCTTCAGAATACCCGGCAGGACGGAGTTTTTATGTGAATTTTGTGGAATTAATTTCTATAATCCTAATAATATCTCATAATTAGTATTATTTTATATGATTTGGGCATAAACTGTTATTTAAGTGACTGATTTTTAGTAGCTCTATATCAATAATTCATTTCACAATTAATTACGCCAACATTTGATCGCAACTTTTCGCGCCATTTTTGCAAAACGTTATGTTGATGAAAAACTTACCGAATTTTGGTGAAATAAACAATATTCTTCACAATCACTTTTGTAGCGTCTAAAATAGATCATATACATACATAAATCAGTAACCTTTACTTAAAATCACCAAAATTAACACAAAATAAGAATTTTAAATCTGCTAGCATCGAAGGAATAGGCAGAATGAATCACAGATGAATGACGAAATTATTTTTTTAAATATTTTAAGTCAAGTGTGAATGGTACATATAGTTGCCAGACATAACAATAAAGCTACGTTCAGTGGTAACAAGACAAAAAATTCATTGATATGAGATTTTGAACGAGTAAGAAGAAAACAGGTAGTTTTTATCAGCATGGCGCCGAACAATTTGCGTGGTTACATTTGTAACCAAAGTGCATCTACGGATTTTTTGCTTTTGGTTAAAAAAGTAACCAAAGTGCATCAAGCGGTTAACTCATATTTAGTTATCAAAAAAATTCATAACGTAAAATAATAAGACATATCATTTTAATTATTTAAAATCAATTTGAGATTCATTTTAAGTAAATAAATCATCATGTACAGTATTACATGAATAGTAATTAAATCATCATGTACAGTATTAGGATATTATAGGTTGAAAAAGGATCGCATTAGATACAATAGGTATTGGGAAGATATCCCGTTTTAATTATAATCAATTTATTTTAAATAACTTAAACACAACGTAGGGGTTGATTGTATTTTAACGGGAATAGCCTTTCTAAAATCTGCTCACAATGTAAACTTCACAATTGCTGCATTTTAACGGGAATAGCCTTTCTAAAATCTGTTAACAATGTAAACTTCACAATTGCTGCATAGAAATAATGGACAGAAATTTTTGTAAGGCAGGCCATAAACTAATTGGTAAAAAGGTAATTGTTCAAAATTGGTAACAAAATAAATTTCACAGCTGCGTAGAGTTAAAAATAAAAGACGGCAAATCTTTTGTTAAACAAGTCATAAACCGACGTTATAAAAAGTAATTTGTCTGTGAGTAAAGTTTAAACAATTGTTATTCGTTATTTTGTAACAAAGGAGCAGTAAAACTATAGAATTAGGAATATTTTATTTTTCGGACTAAGAACAATAGTTGAGAATCCATAAAGTGTGCACGGTTGGAGCGTGGGACTGGTTTTTGGGCTCAGTTATCGGCTGACGGTACAAATGCATCAAATTGAAAACAAAACACTTGTTGAATGAGTTTTTGTTGCCTAAAGTAAAATGTTTATTGTTTTGGTTTCAATTACTTACCTTGTTATTTTCAGTTTTAACCAGTGAAATATAAGTGCTTAAATACTAAAGTAGAACGTTAAAATAAAATAAAATGAGTGGCCGTAAAAGGAAGTCAACTTTAACCGCGAGTTCAAACGTAAAGAAGTCGAATTTGGGAACAAGCTTAAACGAAAATAATATTGTAACAGAAATTTTGTCGTTTATGGAACAGAAATTTAAAGAAATATCAAGTAGGATTGATAAAATAGAATTAAACTCGAATTTATCAAATGCTTCCACTTCGGAGAACAATACAATACCTGAAAATATTGAGATAGTTCAAAACGAAGATTCGGATTCATCGTTAAACAAAACGACTAATGTTTTCGTGATGAGGCCTGTTCTTGAGCAACCTAGATTTAATGGAGTCGGCACTATAAACCCAGTTCGATTTATAGAAAAATTGAGGCAATACATTAGATACGTAAATGCGGGAAATAAAAGCCTAGAAATTGCTATGGAATGTCTAGAAGGGATCCCTCAAAAGGTTATGGAGTTGCATAAAGAAAAATGGGTTAATTTTGAAGATTTCGTAAATGATTTCTTTAGCGTTTATTGGAGTACTCGGGAACAGGAGAATGCCAAGATCAAATTAATAAATACTACTTGGGTTCCGGATAAGGGCATCACAATGGAGGAACACTTTGCAGAACAAATGGACAATGTTAAGCAGCTGACAATCCCGTTAACGGAGGGAGATTTAGTAAAGAGTATAATGCATCATTTCCCAGAGGAAATACAGAGGATTTGGTTCACGCGTGGAGAAACATCAACTGCGTTACACGCTATTAAGTTTTTAAGAGACATAGAAAAGAATGTAATGTCACATAAAGGACAGGTAGAATTATATAAACCTAGAGTAGAAAGCCGAAATGTACAACATGATTTTAGGAAGGATAGGCAGCCCATCAGGAATAATCAATATAGGGCAGTAGCACCTTTAGTACAAACTAACGCCATTAATTATAATTCTAGAGGTCGTGGTAATGGAAATTATAAAAATAATATGCAACGGAAGGGGAATCAATCCGGTACCGATTATAACTTCAGAAATCACACTAATTGGGTTAAAGAGGGGACGAACAATGTAAATGTAGGTAATTGTTTGCAAGAACGAGTATCAAATTCAAGCTCTGATAAGGCGGGAGATAGTAATAACGCGTCAACAAGTCAGGGAAACTAAATACAGTTGATTGTTTCAGTTCCGCACAATCAACAAGTGAATTAAGTAATTGTTATAGGAGCTCGATAGATACTTTATACGTTAATGTTCCGGAGAGAACAATAAGCCATTGTTTTGGTTTGGAGGCTAGCGACGCGAGGGTTTCTCAGGTAATCTACGAACAAATGTGTAAAATGGGTTGGAAGCCAGGGCAAGCGTTAGGTAGAAGTAATAAAGGTAATCTATATCCTATAAAATCAAACTCTAAGACAGCTTTCGAATCAGACAGTAATGATAATTTTATTAGTGATGTAAAACTTTTAATGCATGCGGTGGAATGTCGTCAGGAATATAATCAATACATATGCCCAGGGTTAATTAATTATTGTAAAGGGTGCAAGCTAACATCAAAATATAGAGAAGTCACCACGTTATTTAGTGATGAAACGGAACATTTTGAAAAACAATTAGAAAATCCGTTAGTAGATTTACCTGAAGTTGTGGTGCAGATAGGAACCATTATCACTAAAGGTTTGATCGATACAGGTAGTCAGATAACATGTATATCAGATAGCTTTTATATGGACTTATTAAAAGATTTAGGTAAATTGAGCGAAATACCTATTCCTGCTATACAAATACAAGGGGCTGTAGGACGTAAAAGCGAAAAGTTAAATAAAATGTGTTTAATCACCATGAAAATCGGTGGGTTCGACATATCTACACCTTGTTTGATTGTCAAGAAATTAATTAGGCCATTAATTTTAGGCATCGATTTCTTGGAGAGAGTTAAAGCACAGATAGATTGTTCTGGGGAAAGAATATTACGTATAAAGCATCTTAATAAATTAATTCAGATAAAAATGGGATTGAATAATTGTAATCAAATTAATGAAATTGAAAATAATTTGGATAAAAATTTAAACACTATTTGTACTCCGGGAGGTGCATTATGTGTAAACTCTATAAAATCAGTAACAAATTCGATTAATCAGGGAGGTGAGGTAGAATTTAATCAATTAAATCAGGTACAACAAAACAAGCAATTAAACAATACGATGGAATTAAAAATAAATGATAACTTAGCTAAACAGGATATGCCATTTGAATGTAAAGAAGTTTTGCTACCCTTATTATTAAAACATAGAGAGGTATTTTCAGAAAAACCAGGACGTACTGATAAGTATTTTCATGAGATAAAAATGCTTGATAATAAACCATTCGTTAAAAGGAGTTACCCAGTGCCTTATGCTCATAGAGAACAGGTAGCAAACAAAATAAAGGAGTATGAACAATTGGGGATCATAAAAAGGGAGAGTACAGATTATTGTAGTCCGCTAACATGCACTATAAAACGCGATGGATCTGTTAGAATCTTATTAGATGCCAGAGAGTTGAATAAACGGATGCAAGGTGATGTTGAGTCTCCTTTAACTACTGAAATTTTACAATCATTCCATGGGGTACAGTATATGTCAATTATTGATTTAAACGACGCGTATTTTCAAATTCCTTTAAAGAAAGAATCTACTAAGTATACAGGGTTTACTTTTGATGGGAAAAGTTATACGTACAATGTTCTACCACAAGGCCTGAAAACTTCAGTCGGTAGTTTTTCAAGAGCTATAGATATCATTTTAGGGCCTGAACTTAAAGACTTTTGTGTAGCCTATATGGACGATTTATGCGTATATACAAGAGGTGATGATAAAACCGATATTAAACAGCACGCGGAACACATAAGTAGGGTTTTAGATAAATTGAACGAGGCTGGCTTAACTTGTAAATTAGAAAAATGCAACTTCTTAAAGAAGGAAGTAAAACTATTGGGGCATATTGTCTCAACAAAGGGTATTCGAATGGACCCTGATAAGATAAAGGCAATTAAACAATTTCCCACGCCTAAAAATGTTAAACAAATACGAAGTTTCCTCGGTTTGCTAAACTATTACCGAAAGTTTGTGAAAAGTTATGGTGAGTTAATTAAGCCATTAAGCGAATTGCTAGGTAAGAGGCGGTACATTTGGGGAACAAGATTGCTTTGAAGATTTGAAAGAAAAGTTTTTGGAAACTATCATGTTGGAACATCCATTGCTAAATAGGGATTATTACCTGCAGACCGACAGTAGCAATCTGGGTATTTCTGGTTGTTTGTATCAAATTGATGATAATGGAGATCAAAGGGTCATTAGTTATTGTAGTGAAGGATTAAGTAGTGCCGAAAAGAACTGGAGTGTTAGTGAACAGGAATTATGGGCTATCATTTACAGCATTAGAAAGTTTGAAACGTATTTACGAGGGGTAAATTTCACAATAAAACAGATCATAAAAGTTTATTGTTCTTACAAAATTGGAAATTATGCTCAGCGCGCATTATTAGGTGGGTATTGTATTTAGGTCAATTTCAGTATAAAATCGAACATGTGAAAGGAGTTGATAATGTCGCTGTAGACATATTATCTAGGTTTTTACCAGATACGAATGAGGTACAAGAAACGAAGGTTAAATGCCCTGAGGTAGTCACTTTTAAATACACGAATCAAAAGGAATTGATTAGCATGTTTCAGAACATTATTACATTGCAATCACAAGATGATGTATTGAAAGAAATTATTAATTCAATTAAAATCACCAGTGGGTCAGGAAAAGAGTCAAATAAAAAGGGGTATTATTTAGATGGGGGAATATTAAAATATAAAGCCTGGGAACAAGGTAGGGGCGTTTTAGTTATACCTACCATAATGTAAAGTAGTTTAATAAAAGGAATACACGAAGAGTTAGGTCATTTTGGGAAAAGAAAAGTTTTTATAGAAATGAAACAAAGATTTTATTTTTCTAACATGCGGACATTAATAGGGGAATATTTGCGTACTTGTGATATTTGTCAAAAATCAAAACATGAAGTTAAAAATTATATGGGGAAATGTAAGACAGTTAGTTCTAACGATGTAGGAGATCTAGTATTTGCTGACATTTATGGACCTTTACCTGCCAGTAAATTTGGGTATAAATACATATGTGTTATACAAGATAGTTTTAGTAAATATATAAAGTTATATCCTTTAAAAAATGCAACAGGGGTGTCAGTATTACGCAGTATTAAACACTTTCATAAAATCATTTTAATAAAGAACTTGGTGACAGACAATGGATCGCAGTTTACTTCGAGAGTATTAGAAAATGGGTTGAAAGAGTTAAATATAAAATTATCACATACCACAATTCGTAATCCTCGTCCTAATTCAGTCGAACGAGTGAACCGGGAATTGGGTAGATTCTTTCGTACTTATTGTTCAAATAATCATAAAAGTTGGTCAAGCATATTAGGAGACATAGAAGAGTGTTATAATAAAAGTAATCACGAGAGTACTAAATTTTCACCAAATGAAATTGTATTTGGTGAAGATTCTTGTTTAAGTATTGATAAATTTTTGAACAGGGAACGCGTAACGTGTAAAAATTTAGAGGAATTAAATAAAATTCGGGAAAACGCTAGGAAACATTTAAAAGAAATGGCTAGGAAAAGGGCTTTAATTTTTGATAAATCGCACCACATAAGAACTTATCAATTAGGTGATTGGGTTAAATTGAGGACTTTAACTAAATCAGATGCAAAACAAAAGATAACAAAAAAATTTAATTTGTTATTCCAAGGACCATTTAGAGTAGGGTCTATACCGTATGATAATGTATACTGTTTAATATGCCCTGAAACAGGCAAGGTAATTGGAAATTTTAATGCCATTCATATAGCGAGATATTACACTAATAAGGCAGAAAATTCAAATTAAAAAAGGGTTTAAATTGAAATACATAGCACAGTTAATGTAATTTTATAATAAATTCATGAGTTCTGTAGAGAGTAGGTATAAGTTGTACGTTAAAATTAGATGTAAAACAGAAAAAAAAAAAAAAAAAAAAAAAAATGTGTGTTAAATAATATTAATCTAGGTTATATAATTATTATTAAGATTGGTGTAACATTGTAGTTTTATCTCATTGAATAGAGTAACTATTATAATATAGAGTAGAATAAAGAACATAACATTTAAGTAATTAAACTAATTAGGTTTATTATCTTATAATAATATACGTACATGTAGTAGAAGTTTTTTTATTGTATTTGAATTAAGTAAGCTTGGACGATTAATACAATGGTAATTTGTAATAGTTACAATTTCAGGAAATAAAATTTAAAACAAGGAGCATGGTTTGATTTCATAGAACATAATTAAAGTCATTAAGTAATTTGTATGTGCTCAATATTGCATAATTACAATATTTAACACATACAGGGAGGTGAATGTAACCGTCTAGACGTCGCGTTAACCTTTTTTTATGGTAGGTAGGGACCTACCATAAAAAAAGGTTAACGCGACTAATATCTAAAAAAAAATTCTTAACACACATGCAAGTAATAAATTTCTCTAAGTGGTCACGTTACATTTTTTTTTTTTCAAATAAATTAATACCAAAGACGTGTATTTTTTTTTGTGCCATTGAAATTTTGGGAACGTTCGAAGAATTTGAGTTAAGTGCTTGGGACATTTGGTAAGATAAAGAAACTGTTGGGACGTTATTGTTTCAAGATCGTAAAATTTTGAATCGTTAGAGATAAGGGGCTGAAATTCTTAGGAGTCAAGGGTACTTTTGTCCTCATAAACAAGTGGTCCTTTCAACACGTGAACATACATTGGGTTTAATTTTTTTGTCGCGTTGAAGTGAGAAACGAATGCTTAGTAAGAGTGAGGGAGACAAATATGTTAGGAAAGAGAGGGAATACAGCGGTACCTGCTCAAAGGAACTAGACTATGTTTAAAGGTTTGTTCAGTGGTTCGCGAACGTTTGACTGGCCAAGTAGTGTGTAGAATTATTGTTTTCTTGGCAAAAAGTCACCCGCGCGTGTGTTCATCTCAAGCTGGTTCATGTCGCCGAATAAAAGCTAAGTACTTAGGACTTAACTAACGTTACATAAGAAGTTAATTTACATAAATTAATTATTTGATTTAAAAAGGAACAATAACTATTAAATTTTTCATTAAACTAGTAGAGATGTCTCAAATAATTAAATCTACAAGTTACATCTTTAATTCTTTAATATATCTGGTAGTTTAAACGCTTTTGATTATTTATATTAAATACACAATTTTAATTAAATATTCTAACTATAATTTTATTTATAATTTATGTACATTCTGAGAATATTAAATTCAACTTGAACGATAACAATATGTTTAGTTATTATTTCTTGAACTACATTTTATTTCAGTAAATATTCAAATATTTTATTATTAATTAAATTATTGATAATAATTTATGAAGTATAAATTTTAGAACACTAACTGAATTGTAATTGGCATTTATTTACTAATTCTTTTGAAAGGGATTTAATTGATTTAAAATATTAAATGATTAATTGATGATGAGCGGTTAGATATTCAGCAAGATTGAAAAATACAGGTTGGGTTTCCGTCAGGGATAGAATATATTGCAGAGATTAACTGTTATCTAATTGTTTCATGTTTTATATGAATGTGTTATTTTTTTGTGTGACTTTTAGGTTGATTTTACATTGGCTTCATCTGTATGATTGAAATTTAAATTAATTAAATAAAGATCTTTATTTAAGCGTGAATAGCATTGCAGAGGTATAGGAAAATTAGACAATAAATTTTGTCTAAGCATACTTTATTTGACTGATCAAGATGAAAATGACATTACGAACATGAGAGTATAATTATTTGTTCTTTTAAAACACAAAATTATGGTTTTGTTTCATAAAAACTTTTGTTGCAAATATTTGGCGAGCAAATGCGTAAATTTAATATTTTGCACGGACATTAACTTTCAATAACACACTTGCCACTAGGCATACAAAGATATTCAATTGATCGAGTTGGCTCTAATTGCGCCATACGTAACACACCTATATATTATATGTATGCTTCCCTTTTCGAGTCAGGCACTTTGAGATCACCAAAAGGTTAGGATGACTATAAATTTCTTAATTTTATGTCAAAATGGTGCATTCATTGTTGTCACTCACTCAAAAAGGAGAATTTATCTGTATCTAAGTATAAAATATCGATTGGTAATCTAGACAGGGAACAAAGAGAGTGTTCTTATGTTTCATTATCAATTGATATATCCTTTTAGTTAAAGATCAAATTACTAAATTTGATCTAGCTCTAATGAAGATAAATTAAATACGGAGCTTAAAACTAAAAGGCCCGACTCGATCTCATGGAACAAAGCCGCACGTGTAAAAGTGACGGCTTGAGCTCAAAGTAACAATGACAATAAACGAGCTCGTACCCTAAAGGTATTCTATAAATAATTCTGAAGGGTAAACTTTATATTGTAATTTTATCACTTGACTTTATTTATCAGGGAACATTTGGGCAGATCAGTATCGGCCGATTGGAGACCTGGTCAAAATATACCCTAACACTTTTATATTATATGAAAAGAATATAAGTCCTTTATGGCCATTCTTTAGCGATATTCGCTCATCAAGGAGTTTTCAGCGTGATAGCCAAGCAACGCTGCTTCGTGGGATCTACACACAGGGTATACACTTTGTCCAGATAGAGAAAGCCATGCATACTGGCAGTTCCAAACATTAGAAACAAATTTGACACATATCAACACATACACAGCAAATAATATGTCATGAATGCTTTCAAGCTTCTCTGCACGAAGTTGTAGCAAATTTATATGCTTAACAGAACTTAGTTAATTAAGGCACTGCGTACATAAGAAATTACAAAAGCGTAATATAGTATTAGCGAAGCGTAATACAAAGGGTTTTATGAAACAAAACACATATGATGAATTCACATTTACTTTTGTTATGGTGGAACCATTTTCATAACTTCTAAGTATGACATATTGACCATACATGACGAGACATTATTCTTTTTTACAAAACTAACGTATTTACTTAATTATGTGAAACTATAATTTAATCTTAACGTAATTTAAGGATAGTATATTTGTACAATTTTATTACAAAAGTTTTAGGTAGTTAGGAACTTCATTTGAACACGTTAGAATTTATTTTTCTCTCTACAGGACTCTTCAATCCAGTCCGACCATAGGGAAAGCAGGGATTCCTGAATTACCTGAAATACAGAAAGGTTTGATGCATGTTCAGCCAGCCGTATGTGTGATGCCTAAACTAGTTCTAGGTTCTTTACTTTGAATATTTTATGGATTCTATTTCATGTATGTATTTGTTTGTTGTTTTCTTGCAGCATTGTGTAAAAGTTTACATTACGTAAAATAATTTTTACATTCGCTATTACATCAGGAAAAGTAAATTTAGGTATTACGTTTTAACGATTCGCGGATTTATGTCTTATAATAGAGATTAAATAAAATAGGTATAAATTTAAAATATTAAATTCAAATAATAGTACAATAACGCTAGACGATCACAAGAAAAAAAAACAGTAGCATTAAATTGTAGGACTCTTTTATTTTGAACTAAAACTTTATACAAAATAAATTGAGTCTGATAATTTTAATTCATCAATTCAATTTCTCACATCTAATAAAAAGTTATCAGGAGGTAAAAGGGGGGTTACTCACAGTACCTAACCCGCGGGCTCACGTAGCCGTGTCCGCTGTGCACCGGAAATGTCTTTGTGATAATTTCACACATGATCATTTTTTCAAGTGTCCTAAATTTAACGATTTAACGCCTTCCGCTCGATTTCAATGTGTAAAAGAACATAACGCATGCATTAATTGCCTTAGTTTGAAACATAAAACCCGCGAATGTAATTCAACCTTTAAGTGTCGCAATTGCAACCAAAAACACCATTCCTTATTGCATTTTAATAAGGCAAACAACAAAAATACACCTGGAATCGAACCCGCGCCAGAAACCAACTCCGCTCCGCCGCGAGCGCCATCGCCTACGTCATTATACATCACTGCATACATCGCTGCATACATCCATTGCCGCGCGAGTTCCGGACACCGCGAGTAGCGATGCTTACACCGCGCAATGTATGCAACCCGTAACGGTATTATTATCGACCGCTCAAATCGTTATCTATGATAAAGCAGGTAAGGCACATTTAGTTAAATGTTTACTCGATTCTGCTTCAACGAGCAGCTTTATAACTTACGAGTGTTGTACGCGCTTGGGTTTGAATTATAATACAGATACGCAGATGATTGTGCGAGGTTTTGGGGGTTCTGAAAAGCCTATAAAGGGATGTACAGACTTTAAATTTTATTCACGATTTTCAGATAAGGTTCATTTTCAAGTATCGGCACTTGTTGTAGACCGCATCACGGATAACTTGCCTTCGCTACCCGTGAATGCATCTGCGTTCACGCATATTCAATCGCTTCCACTCGCTGACAGCACCTTTGCTACGCCTAGCGAGGTTCACGTGCTTCTCGGTGCAGATATTTTTCCGCACCTGTTGATACCGGGTTCGGTACATAGCAGTGTGGACGGAATGTTGCCCGCTATGGAAACTGTTCTGGGTTACATAATTATGGGTTCTGCTCCCATATTGATACCTAAACATACTTCCGCTTGTTGTGCGGTTGTGCAGCATTCATTGGATCACCTACTGAAAATGTTTTGGGAACTCGAAGAAGTAACCGCTCCGCCCGCCCACAGTCAAGAAGATCTTGAATGTGAGAACCATTTTCTCGCCACTACTACGCGTGATGCTAATGGCAGATATACCGTCGCTTTGCCGTTTAGTGACGATGTGTTTAAATTAGGAAATTCGTACTCAACCGCATACAGACGCTTTCTGTGCTTGGAACGGAAGTTGTCTTCGTCAAATACGCTGCGCGCTGCCTACAACGATATCATTCGTGAATACGTTGATAAAGGTTATATCACTGAAATAGGCCCAATTGATAATGTCGCTTCTTTCGCATCCTATTTCGTTCCGCATCACTGCGTGCAGCGTGAAGATAAGAAGACCACAAAAATTCGCATGGTTTTAGACTCCAGTAGTAAGACCAGCACAGGGCTGTCACTTAATGAAGTACTGCACGCAGGCCCTAATCTACAGGGTGATTTAAATAATATACTTCTTAATTTTCGTCTTTTTAAAATTGCGATTTCAGCTGACTGTCGTCAAATGTTTTTACAAATTGGAATGCACGAAAATGATCGCAAATATCAGCGAATTCTTTTCAGGTTTCATCCACGCGACCCGATATTGGTCTTCCAATTAAATAGGGTTTGTTTTGGAATCAAGTCGAGTGTATTTCACGCCATCCGCGTCATTCATCAGCTCATTGCCGATGAAGGGCACCGGTTTCCCATAGCTGCCGCAATAGCATCAAGCTCCACGTACATGGACGATGTATGCTTCAGTATAATGGCGGATGATTCATCACAGAACGATGAAGCCGTCGCTGTTGCCGCATGTACGCAACTTATCGCCTTATTCAAGTGTGGTCAATTTGACCTCGTTAAGTGGACCAGTAATGCTCCTAATGTTTTACGTGCTATTCCTGCCTCTCATCGTGCATCCGCAGATCTTGAGATCGACAGGGGTGCCACTCCTCATAAAATATTGGGCACGCATTGGGATAGGTCTGACGATGTTTTTAATTTCAGGGTTGCCACACCAGAACCAGGGTGCACCAAACGGATAATTTTATCTGTCGTCGCACGTTTATGGGATAACTTAGGTCTAGTGGCTCCCGTCATATTGTATGCCAAGCTCCTCATTCAGGAACTTTGGCTTTTGAAATGTGACTGGGACGACACGCCTCCTCGACACATCGTGACATTGTGGTCGCAGTTTTGCAGTGAACTACCTGCACTGAACCGTATACGTATACCGCGTCATTTAGGGGTAGTCCAGGGTTGCACGGCTAACCTTTTGGGATTTTCGGACGCAAGTGAGCGCGCCTACGGTGGAGTTATTTTCCTTCAGGTTGTGATCGGTGAATATAGGAGCGTTAGGCTCGTAAGTTCTAAGTCCAAAGTCGCACCGCTTAAAACTTTATCTATCGCAAGATTGGAACTATGCGCCGCTGTTTTGCTGTCAAAGTTGATGCGTAAGGTGCTAGACAATTTCGAACCACGCTACAAAATCTCAAATATCTACGCCTTTACAAACTTGAAGGTTGTTCTGTGTAGGATCAACTCTTCCCCGCATAGATGGCAAACGTTTGTCGCAAATATCGTCGTTAAGATTGTCGATAATATACCTGCTGTTTGTTTCCATCACACGGCAGGTATTGATAACCCAGCAGATTGCCTATCGCGAGGCCTTTCTCCCGCAATGTTAGTTGACCATCCTCTATGGTACTCGGGACCGCCATGGCCATCAAAAGACGTCTCTGAATGGCCAATCGTGGAGTTCAATCACGATGACATGACCGAAGTGCCAGATCTGAAGTCGCTTGCCCATACTACAGCTTTAGTTGCAATTGAATCGCTAATTTACGCTCTCGCACATCGTATATCTTCTTGGTCAAGGTTATTAAGAATTGTAGTATACGTCTTCCGCTTTTTGAAGATACTACCGCGCAGACCTGTAAATGGTTCTGATTTAGATTTCGCACAAACTAAGGTTGTGCTGGCGCTACGACAAGTTCACTTTAGTGACGACATAATTAAATTGAAAAATGGTCAAAACTGTTCCCCCGCACTACAAAAATTAAATCTGTTTTTGGATAACGATGGAACAACACGTGTAGTATATAATTATTATTTCATGAATATTTATATAATTTCGTGCGTCCTGTTGTTCGATTATGCCCATTGCCAAGTCAGTAGTTTAGATATGTAGGTTCAGGATCTACACATAATATTTATAAGGTTAGGTATACGGATTTGATGTAACATATTTATAATTATTTATCGCATTTTATATATTTTTTAAAGGTAACCCTTTAAGGCCGGGGGTATGTTGCCGCCAAAACCATATAACATGATTCAATTTTCGCGCGCATTTGTATCCTACCACAATTCTCTTTCTTTTGGTTTATCGCGTTGGCAGTCATATCCCAAGATCCCTCACTTCTATATTTTATCCCTTTCCCACGCACGTCTACAGCATATTTGCTTCTCGCTTATGATGCGATGCAGCCATTGCATCAGTACGTTGTCAAATCTCGTCGAGGCAACTGCTAACCGCAGAAAAGTACGGCAGAGAATATGTTAACCAAACAGTTTACAATTTAACGTTTATATAGACAGAAATATAGTGAAATAGGACTAAAGGTGAACACAAACGCGAGTAACGTGAGGTTTTTGCTGTGAAAGCGCCGCGCCCAGGCTAGCACATTGCTGGCGTGCGCATTTGGCCATACAAGGAGTAGCACAACTAAACCAGATCTTCACAAGCAGCGGAGGAGCACGCGAAACAACGAGATTTAAACCCCGAGAGGGGAATTGATGGTTCGCCCGATCATGCAACTGGTGTGTGATTTCTAACACATTTAAGTCATAGCATGAGCTCTCATAAACAGTACGCGACCAGAAGCTTGATCCGTACGTACGTGTCTGAAAATATTTTTATTTTTGACGATTGTAGGCATTCATTGCAATAAAAATGACTACCTGCTCCATTAAACGGTGCGGGAAAAATAGCAAACATCCATTTATAAAACAGATGGAATTACCTTCCACAAGTAAGTAAAATTTATCAATTTACGTTATATATCTACTTCATTTTTAATAGGTCAAGTTAAACTAGACAATCTAATAGACCCGTATGAATGCATTTCACTCCCACTTACTACATTCATCTATTGTCATCCTTGTCTTTCTGTAAACCGCGCCCTCTCTTAGTGTTGTGCTTATACAGTACGGTAATTTATCGTTATATTGGAACTAAAATCGATATCGTCATACTCTGGCCAATAAATATATTTAGCCTTGGATGTAAAAAAGGGGGTGGGTACCTTTTATATGTTTGATATGAGTTTATAATAATAATAATAAAAATAATTTATTTCACAATATACATACTACGAGTAATCATACGATAACTTTTAGAAAATCTTCAGCTTCATCGTGGTTGAGTCCTCAACCACTTGTTTATTTCGATTTTAGCTTACCTAGTCGTGTGTGTTCTCAGATTAGTGATGACTTTACTAGTTTTGTTATATACATATGAGCCAAGAAAACTCTGATGATGATGCCAGTTTTGTGTTGAATTTCTGTCTCATAAACACCAAATCTTTTCTACGTTTTTTACTTGATATAATTCTCATCTTAATATAATCTTATGGTATATCAATATACGTGTACCGATTTCAAAATCATATTTTTGTATAAAACATATATAGCTACCTTAAGTTATTCTAGGGTAATATTAACAAACAAAGTTGATCCAAATCTCAAACAAAAATGGACTGAGCTAACAAGAAGAGAAAATTGGTTTCCAGCATACTACAACAGGGTTTGCTCCCGTCACTTTTCAGACGATTGTTTTCATTTATTGAAAAGTAGCCGCCGACGTTTACTTAATACTGCGATTCCTACAAAACACTTGGAACCTTTAGTTCCGCTTGGTGTCTCCCCGTCAATGTCACTCGGGATTAATCAGTCCCGGAGTTGTCGACCTCTTTTTTCGACTGTATATCTATGGAAATAGTGCATATTTTCTAATAACGTACGCTCAAACATATATATATATGCATGGATGTTGATATATCGGATTATTATTACAACAGATACATATATATTTCTAAATATGATTACAAGCACTATTGCGTGCTGAGTAAAAATCACATTTACAATTTATTATTAGAGTACAAAATGTTTTGTGTCGGACGGGAATCGAACCCACGTCCTCTGATTTCGCGCTGGATGCCTAATCTATTCTGCCCCCGGAACTTTACTCTTACGAATCGAAAATTTCGACTTCAATTATAAGAAATATACTCCAATAGTAATTTGATGATGTATTGATATCGATTATATATGCATAAAAATCACGTCCCATCACTATGGGACTCGGGTGTTTACCGCATGGAGGTGGCTTAGCCAATTAGAGCGCGTTTAGGTTAAACAGAGTTTGGCATCAATTCATCTCGAACAAACCAAATCTTATTGCATCTCTAAGGGTTATTTTCTCGATGACGCGAAAGGAGACAAGGTAGGCGTGCATGTCCTATTTTCCTGTAACCCTGTGTTCTTTATCCTTTAGCTGCCAACCGGTCTACCCTCTATCTATATATCTGTCGCCGCACCGCGAACCAGCCCTATAGAAAGGCATTTCAAATACAGTCCACACCCGCCGGAGTCTCATGATTTCTTATCTTGACTCCACGCTCCAGATTCTTAGGAACCTGGACCATTGAGAAACCTTCTTAATTTCCCATAACCGCCCCGCAAGTAGGCGTCATAACATCGTGGCGTCTACACAGTTGAAACTAACAAACTTCATTATGCCGACAAATACCGTTACTTATTACTAGTATTACTCAACAGAAAAAAGTTTTTTCTGCCAAAACAATCTGTAAATAATGCCTAAAGGCCAAAAGTCAGGATTCAAAAATGTCTGCTTTCTATCAAACAGCACGGTAACCTTAAAAGACGCAAAACTTGTTTCTTTATATGGTATAATTCGTTCTACTGTTACGGGATTCTCACCTTTACTTTTTATGTATTCAGTTAAACTATCCTCGTTTACAGACTTATCGACTCGAGATACGTATAAACAAACAAGTTTCGGCGCCGCCTTAATAGCAGAAGATTCCTGCACGAGCGCCTGTCCCTGTCTATTTCTATTGAATTTCTTTCTATACGACACAGTAGTAAATCCGTCGTTTTGCTCGCTGTCCTGGTGCTCGAACTTGTTCTTTTGAACGCGATCACGGGATTCCGCGCCTTTCGAATTCGTCGTTTTAGCGCGTTTATTAAATGTCGTAGTTGCGGCCTTATAATCAGCTGACTGTTGTTTGGAGGTAGAACGAATGACTTGACCAGGCTTGCGGCTGCTTGTTGTAGCACTTAGGGCGGCCGCGGGCTGCGGATTGCTAGCGGGCGGGTGCGGCTGGACCGGTTCCGCGGACTGCAGCGTATCGCTTATCGTAAGTATGACACCAGTCTCGACGGCTGTAGAATTATAATTTGCGGTCGGTACAGAGTGGGTTTGAGTTTCACTTGACATAAGGTTGCAATTGCTACCTTTTTTATCGTCACGTGTACCGTGGTCAATTCGTTCTTCCAGGTCCTTACGTAAAACGTCTAGCTCACACTGCTTCACGTATGAGCTTTTTACTTTGTGCAGTTCTTGTTTGAGGAGAACTACGTCCTTTAGCAGAATAAAGACGTCTACGTGATCCCAAGTCACAGCGGGGAGACGATTCAGATTTTTACAAGCAAAGACAGGTTGAGTATTTACTTCAATATCCTTGATTATATCTATTATATCTTGTAGTTGTTTCCTGCTTTTTCCTTCACCTTTTCGGGTTGCACGTCTCACTTTAGTCGAGTCTTGAAGGATAGCCTTCGCTGCGTCGATCTCCTCTTTAAAGTGTGATTGACAAATTTGAAGAAGACTAAGTTCATCCATAACATCCACTTTGCATTGTACGAAACACAACAATTCGTTAATGATAACACGACAACTGCATATATCTGGCATTTTAAGGTGCGCAGATTCAAAATGCGTCACACAGCACTACACTCCGATGAGACACGTCCGTATTCAAGCGATGCGCGCTCGCCACCCAAATTAATGTTCAATAATAAATGTTTAGAACATTATAAAAATATATCTCGTCTTCTCTATTGTCCGCTTGAAGAGTTATGGCCTCTTGATGATGCTTCGTGTGGAAACGAAAGGCGTCAAAAATTCTTTCGGGTAGGCAATGGTTGGAATACCTGAAGACCAAAAAAGATATGGATATAGTGCATGATCAAAAATATGTAACCAAAAGGTTTCTGTACGGTAGGATAAGACAGTTTATAGAGCGTTGTGGAAGTAGAATTTAACTATGCGCCAATCCAAGTTAGTTTTTTAAAGATTTATATGTGAAATTTATTCACCAAGGTTTCCGCAGGGTGACAATGTGTCTGTATAGTATATTTTAATTGTTAAAATTGATGTTCAATAAAGAATATTTATATTGTAGTATATTGTTTACGCGTCAAGGGCACTGTGATGAGTTAAAATACTGCGAGAACTAGTCATTTTCATTTTTATGAGAACTATTTTTCGGAGTGACCAGAGAAGTGCAGTGTCAAGCAGAAAAAAGGTGCTATAACTGTAATGGACAGTGGCACTTAGCATCAGATGAGCAAGTTGTCCGTCTGATCAGTCCATTACCTACATAAAAAAATGTTGTGAATTAACTGCGAAGTCTGTTCAGAAAGAAAGTGGACTTGGGATTTGACTTTGAGACTTGTGGTGCATGCCAAATAATATGAGTATTATATATATGAAAATATATAATTGACATAAAATGACAACGATATCGGGAAATGGGTACGTATATTAAATCAATTTTATTCATAATCACAACAGTTAGGATGACAATTTGAAAAGGTGAAAGCAACATCAAAATAAAAAACCCAAAATTACCTGTTCGAATCATTGAACTAAGCCTTTGTATTGTTTGATTTTACGACCACACAAATATTTGGCATAATAATATGAACACTTGAAAACAACAGCAACTTTTTAAGCTAAAGCAACATGTTCGGATAGTTAAACTAACTCATTATCTAGGGTTAAAATAACCATCTCAACAGGTTAAGTCCTGTGCAAAAAAAAACAATTGACACAACCCTTTCAAGCGTTTGTTTCAACTGTCACGCAAACAGGTCCAGTTCAGACAGTCCATTGCGCACACACCGCAAGACACGACAACATTGCAGATCGTAACAAAAACCCATTTACAATTCGTCGTAGTTACTCGTTGGGAGCTGATTTCTAATTTAGTATGCGAAGGTAAGTACATAACTACGTACGAAATTCTTTTAGATCTTCCGACGTAGGTAGTTAGGTAACATACATGTAAACTATACCAGAGAAGTAATGATAATTTTAGAATCTAATAAATATAAGATTGTAATAATCTAATAAATATTAAGATTTCTAATATGATGTCAAGAGTAACCTCTAAAGAACATATGTTTCTATAATCTAATGACAAAAAGCTGTAAACGTTGTATATAACGTGTATATTAATTCATCAACACTACTGCGGGGGATGGTGTAGAATCGATAACTGAATGTGATCCACTCATAATTAATTTTCACATAAACAAAATTATCACTAACTATTGCCTAAGCTGTGGCGCGTTGACTTTGAGAATGATAGCGACGACAACACTCGCGGCCGCCGTGGACAAGACTAACACATACACACACGTTCTAGGTATTCTAACGCATTGCGAGGGCAATGAACTCGGTAGGTATACCTACGCATTGCGAGGGTAATGAACTCGGTAGGTATTCTAACGCATTGCGAGGGCAATGAACTCGGTAGGTATACCTACGCATTGCGAGGGCAATGAACACGGTAGGTATACCTACCGAGTTCATTGCCCTCGCAATGCGTTAGAATACCTAGAACGTGTGTGTATGTGTGAGTCTCAGTCCACGGCGCGGCCGCGAGTGTTGTCGTCTCTATCATTCTCAAAGTCAACGCGCCACAGCTTAGGCAATAGTTAGTATTAATTTTGTTTATGTGAAAATTAATTATGAGTGGATCACATTCAGTTATCGATTCTACACCATCCCCCGCAGTATTGTTGATGAATTAATATACACGTTATATAAAGACATTCTGTAGTATATTTTGTATCAGCATAGATAGATAGACAGATGAACTCTTTATTAACACCATAATTAGGACAACTGTAACAAACAATTAATAAGACTAAGTGCTAACATGGGCGGTCTTATCGCTCAAAGCGATCTCTTCCATACAACCCATTTGTAAAAGAGATTATTGAATTTATACAATTATATGTATTGAACAAATAAAATATATTTAATATGACTAACTACTACTACTACTACTTGTCAAATCAAGTACTCTTATTTTAAACCTTAAATAAATGTACAATGGTGCAACATGATACAAATACTTATTAATAGTTCCTTGCAAGTCCTATTTTATTCAACATCTTAAAATTAAAACAAAGGACATTGCCTAAAACGTACCTAAATCTAACATCTAAATATTTACCTATGCTATCAAGTGCATAAAACTAGTAATGTTAGCTGAGACGTTTAACAAGATCATACCACGAGTGCATAAAACTAGTAATTTTAGCTGAGACGTTTAACAAGATCATACCACGAGTGCATAAAACTAGTAATGTTAGCTGAGACGTTTAACAAGATCATACCACGAGTGCATAAAACTAGTAATTTTAGCTGAGGCGTTTAACAAGATCATACCACGAGTGCATAAAACTAGTAATGTTAGCTGAGACGTTTAACAAGATCATACCACGAGTGCATAAAACTAGTAATGTTAGCTGAGACGTTTAACAAGATTGTACAACGTGTGTGTAATTATCAATTATTATAATACTAGTAATTCATACTTCTTCAATCAAATTGAAACTGATATTTGAACAATGATATAATAATAATAATAATGAGTGTCATTGTTTCGGAAATAACATAATTGGGTATTTAATAATACCTCTGATCTATGGATATAATTAAAACCCACGCAAAACTTCTTCATTAAAATATATTACAAACTAAACCTCTTTATAGTAAAAACATAACTATACATATTTATGCACTTGTGCTCAAAAAATAGTATTTTAAGTACTAAGCAAAAAAAACACTTTTAATCCGCCTATACCGGGCATAAATAAAAACTTGACGAGCATGAGAACAGAAAATATATTTTTTTATATAAGAATAAGATTATTGCCATTGTCTTCGTAACATCAATTTTATATTTGTGCAACCGTAGGTTGTCCGCAGCTGTCGGTGTGTCCGTCTGTCTATCTGCTCTTTCATCCGTCCGTCCATACGGCTCGTATGTCAAGATCAGCGAAATGAGTTACAATACTGAAATTGTGAAATTTGGTGTAAAACGTTGATAGAACAATTGGAATAGAAAATTCATCAAATTACATATATTTAAGGCTCTAAGAGAAGCAAATTAAAATGAATCTTTTGCAACCTAGAATACAGGTGTTCAAAGTCTTGATTTCATTGATTTAAAAAGTTGTTATTTGGCGCGAGTAATTCATTGAAACCTGAAGAAGCAAAGGATTCAAAGATACGAGACATAAAATAACTTTGTTCCACACCCACTCAGAAAGTGTCTCATTGCTTGTTCAAAAACATTAGAATGCACCAGTGGGTGTCGTAATAGGTGACATAGGGAGAAACATACTCGAGGGTGGTCAGCAGTGCCTTTTAAGAAACTGCCAACTTACACTGCGATCCCCAAGCCGCCTGCCAAGTGTGGGAATATGGCAAATACCCCCTTAATAGGGAAGGCTGCATTCAGTATTGGACGATCGGGCTGATACAATACAGTAGAGTAAAGAGTCAAACCCTGTTTTTTTTTATTGCTGATTGGAAAGCCTTTGACCACAATCTCATCTGATGATAAGGGATGATGTGGTCGAAGGTGTTAACAGGCTTAAGCTAGAATTACCGGCTTTCAAGGACAGCTGCCGGAGCATGCCGTTTTGGCAACAGATTTTCTACTTGAGGGTGGTCGCTAGCCAAGCGGGCATTCGCCACCATGCATTTGTATTGCCTGGTTTCGAACATCTACGACGTATTCGATCTCCAACGTAAGTATTTTTCCGGTTAGTGTATAAAATTTAGCTTAGGAAATTGGTTACAACGTTTACTAGTAAACATAATTTTTAATAATTGATTAAAACTAACGTAAGTTTGACACATACTAAAAGACATTGTGAACCGAATTAAACTTACGGTATTTTACGGAAACCAGTCAAGGCGCCTTCTCGACGTAAAAATACCGTAAGTTTAATTCGGTTCACAATGTCTTTTAGTATATTTTTTAATATTTAAGAATTATTAAACCTAGCTACAACTTTATCGTGCTTGTAGCTCACAGGCGTAGTTTTGTCTTAATTTAAATACCGAGTGAGAGACACAAAGCAACTTTCGCTTCTTCAAAACAATATTTTTATAAAACACTGGTAGTGGTATTCTTGGCTCAAAACAATAGGTATTTCTGGTAGAAATAACGAGCTCCATTTTTTATGTGTTGGCGTGTCGTTTCATTAAGAAATAACGACAACTTGGAAATTGCGCGGGATTTATAAATCTTTGTGAAATATCTCAGCTCTGAATGGTAATCTTCTTCTTCTTCTTTGTGTCGACGATTCACGATTTAGATGGATGGCTGCCAGTACTGGGCTGTAGCCACCCCAAGGGTGGTGGCCTCGTAAAGGTCACCCAAAGTGCAAACATTGGGACAATGGGGGCAGGACAGCAAGTAAACCATGTCCTGCGTAGCGCCACAACTACATTGGATTCCTGCGTTAGAGTATCCCCATTTGGTCATATTAAACCGGCAGACCGGCAATGGTAATTAGGCTTTCGGTCACAGAATAAAAAGGGCCAGAAGGATGCCAAGAATGATCTGCAATGCACTTATATAATAAGAGACTCAAGAAGAAATAATATAAGATTTCAGCACGCACGCACGGAATAACAACTTTCACAAAGCACGGAGTACCTAATATTTATATTCACCTACACAGCGACACAAATCTGCAAGACCTCTGTACACTGTGAGCGAATACTACGTGAATAGGGAACGTTATGATTAATTTAAAAAATTCTGACGGTAGACCAAATAATTTCTTAATAACTCATGTGACAAATAAAACCAATTAGTCACCCCGTGACCACGTTCACTGCAAAGTGTTTGAAACGTCGGGTCGGGACAAAATAATGAAAAATATACGCGATTTAAACCGTTTAAAATTGTTTAGTTACATACTAGTAGAAAATAAGTTACTTTCATTTTTATGATGTATGCTGCATTTAAGGGATAAAATTATGATTAGAAAATATACGCTGAAAGAGCATACTCGGTTTACGTTCTCATCTATACTAGGTACATAGATTTTTAGATCTTAGCGACAGACGTAAAAAGAAGGGCGTATCTATCATGAGATTATCATTAATTCGTATTCAACTGTCTAAATACGAAGTAATAAATGCCAAATAATATTTGGGAGTAGGGTCAAAATACGGGCAATATGTCAATTGACGAAGTACGGATTGAAATTCGGATCAGGGCCCGTACTCTAATTCGTCGAAGTTTCGAACTTCGGGTCCGAAAGAAAGGTATCCGCAAAACACGTATTGGTTCACTTTTGTTTAACTTCGTTCGTAGCATAGACTAGCAAGCATTTGCCTGTGTAGATTCTGATTGAGATATTTTTTGAATCAGATTCATATGGTTTGTACAAAATATGAAATTATAATTTATTTACAGTCAAAATTGAGTTCTAAATATGCAGAAGGAACACAAATACTAATAAGGATATAAATACCTATGGCGAACAAAGAAATTAACGTAAATTTTAAATACAAGTATCTAACTTCTAGAACAGTAGCGACACCTCTCGCTGACTCTCACTCTTACCATGTGAAAATGTTATTTTATTTCCCGTAATTAAGACTTAAAATTGATTGAGGCATAATAGCGTTCTCAGAGTAGTATGGGAGATTCCCTAGCACGATTTGTGATGAACGATGCGAACCGACTATAGATTATATGGAACAACGAACTTCGTACGGCAAATTCGATTTTCGTTGTCTAAAGTGTCACTCGAAACACGAAAAACGAAACTTCTTTGAATTGTAGTAGCGGCCCAGGAGGTCTACTCGAAGTTTCGTTTGACTCATCGCACCTTTCCTTTCTACGAAACATTTTTTGATCTGAATTTCGATCCGTACTTCGTGAATTGACATATTGTCCGTATTTGACGCTACTCCCAAATGTTATTTGGCATTTATTACTTCGTATTTAGACAGCAAGTTAATTACGGATTAATAATAATCATACGCCCTACTATTTACATTTGTCAAAGAGTTATCGTTTGCTGAGGCACGTACTACTTTGCCTGAACAAAACTTGCGTGATTCCATTTTTAGTAGAAATTAGTACGTTCACCGAGTATGCTTTTTCATAGGGTTTTTTCTGCTCAGGACCATTTTATACACATTGTAAATTTTATCCCTCATTTGCAGCATACTTCATAAAAATTAAATTAAATTATTTTCTACTCGTTAATTGGTGATGCGTTTGTTGGTGGAAGAAAAAGTTATGGAGTCGGAACATGAATGTATGTGTAGACAAGAGTCGCCGTTACAATATGTTAAATTATTCGTGTGTTTTCAAGAATATGTTTACTTTATTTAGATACGCGTTGCATGGTTGTTCATTAAGCAGCGCGAGAAACAGGTACTTCAAAAAAGAAGAAAGGTCTGCCTCTTCAGAAAATAAAAACATTCTGACGTACCGCACGTCAGAATGTAAAAACATTCTGACTTTCTATAATTCTATATTGAAAATATGGGCTTATCTACTGATGTAAGTCCATGGTTGCATTCTCGTTGTCATATTCAAAGTTGAATTTACCAAATAGTTTAGTGTTACGCATCATTCAATTAGGTTCATTTTTTGTCGACGACATAAACATCTCTCTGGAAAACATTTGTTTACTAAGAAAACGAATTGTAGAATACACTGAATTCTGCATACACATATAAATAGTTTATTAATTATCGAAACATTCTTCTTCACAAATTCTTTTTTGTTATTAGTTTTCATTAGTTTACATGTCTACCATAAAGAACCTACACAAAAATTTCAATATCACTTCACTATAATATTTGTCTATGAATCCGAAACTAAGACCGTCCGTACAAGTCGCATCCGAAGTTATTTGGTAGTAGGCTACAAGTTCGATGTTCGTCGTTACTTCGATCCGAAACGAAGCTTCAAACTTCGTTTTTGGGAGTAGACCTCTAGAGTTGTATAAAAATGCGATATAAGGTAAAGATAAATCCAATATCCGCATCGATCCCTGAATCCCGCCGCGGGCTTGAGCTTCACCGCATGGTGGAAAGGCATTTTGCGAATATCCGCCTGGCTAGCGACCACCCTCAAGTAGAAAATCTATCGCCAAGCACCTAACGGTATGTTTTGGCAGCACTCCTTGAGAGCCAGTCAAAACAGGCACATGAGACATAACATCTATATCTCTAAGGTGACGGGCGCAGTGCAATTCTTGACTTGTGACGAAATGTATCTGTTATAGGAACAGGTTAGTCCGATTAACATCGGGTGGGCCCCGAGCTTGTTTTATCACAATAAAATTAAAACTACATTTAAGTAGTGAAATAACACCAACTCTGTAGCACATGGAATATTCTGACACATTATAATTAACTAAACAACATTGTGGTATGCAAAACAGTTAATGTAACGTGGAGTGAATGACACCTAAATATTCTAACACGCAAGGCACATGTTATTTTTCTCTGAAAAATTCAGGTGTGAATGCCCTTTCAACCTTGATGTACGGGATAGATGTATGGTGTTTCAGTTTTTTCCAATGTTAGGAATATTTTTTACCTATAAATGGAATTGACTTCAACACTCAAAGGTGTGAAATAACTTTTTGAAGTCGGTATCATGATAGTTCAAAAGTACCTATTATGACAATATTGTGTGCGTGGTACCGACTTCGACAAGTTATTTCACACTTTTAAGAGTTGAAGTCGGTTCTGTTTTGAAGTACCTATTTATTTATTTTTTCACCCTTTGTAGTGACCCTTGCTACTGACGGGATCGATTGTCATTCACTGACAATGACTATAATTAACTTTAAAAAATCCTATCTTGACTATAACACTATGACACCAAGATAGGATTTTTTATAAGATTTTCAGTTATGGACTCAAAAATAGCTTGACCGTATTTGATGAAATTTAAATGGGACCACACGAAAAGCATCAGCTTTCAAATAAAAAAGACACATCAAAATCGGTCCACTCATCAGAATCTCCTCCTTTTTTGAAGTTAATAATATAGTTATTGGTTTTGCAAAGCTACAACAAACTTATATGGCGAGAATACTTGTATTGAAACCTAAGGAAGCGGAGGAGTCTAGGATTCCACCGTGAGCGAAGCGAGTGGTTTAAATATAGAATCCTGAGCGTAGTGAGGGTTTCAAAGGTACAAGACGCAGAATAACTTTGTTGTGGACCAAACCCACAATTATTCTTCTTACTTCAGCGAGGAAAATTCTATGTACAGCTTCAATAATCAAAGTAAATTTGTGTAAACTTACATTAAAAAATATATGCCAAGTGCGAGCCGGACTCGCGCACTAAGGGTTCCGTACCTATACAACATTAGACTTCAAATTTTAATCTCATTTTGATTTAACGTGCGCGAGTCCGAATCGCACTTGGCCAACTTTTTGTATTTGTTGTTATAGTGGCAAAAGAATTACATCATTTGTGAAAATGTCAACTGTCTAGCTGTCACCGTTCTTGAGATACAGCCTGGTGACAGACGGACGGACACCGAAGTCTCAGTAAAAGGGTCAAGTTTTTACCGTTTGGGTACGGAACCCTAATAAATAAACGTAAAATGCTCCCAATTGGTAACATTGAAAGTAAATTTAATGTTTTGTTTTTTTTTATATTATTGTGACGGATCAAGCAGAAGTCCCACCTTATGTTAAGCGGTAACTTCTGCCTACAGATGCATTTCGTCAACGTCACTGGGCCCGTTACCTAGGACAAGTAAATATTTTTTTTTTTTTCATATATTAGTTTAATGTTATCTTAAAACATTTTAAAAAATATTTGTTATTATTAAATATGGATTTTCCAAAAATAACGCCTGAATCTTTTCATTAACTTTTTATTTATCACACAAAAAAATCACTTATAATTAATCTTAATTCATACTACAGAATAACAATATTTTTAACGTTGAAAATACAATTATTCTGTAATAGTTACCTTTTTTTTTGTTTTTTTTTTTATTGCCGGCTAGCCTTTGACCACTATCTCACCTGATGGTAAGTGATGATTTGGTTGAAGATGTTGTTCAGGCTAGCCTAGAATGATAGCTGCCGGAACACACCGTTAGGTGCTTGGCGACAGATTTTCAACTTCAGGGTGATAGCTAGCCAGGCGGGCATTCGCAAAATGCCCTACCACCATGCATACCTACACACTAAACTAAGCCCATTGGACGAAAACGCCATAGGACAGTTCGTTAGGAATGTGATGGTTGCGACACCAAAAGGCATCCATAGACTACAAAACTTAAAATGGCGTTCAAAAATCGAAATAGCGCGGTAATAGAGGCCATGTTAAAATGTGACGTGGGAGAATCGCAAAATATGTAAATTTCTGTAGGTAAGTATATTATTTTATAATTGTAATCTTTGGCACGGGTATCCAGAGTGGTAATGCTCACAGAAAGGTGTTGGCGGCGGTGTTGTGTGTCGGGTCGCCATCTTCCCTCAAACATGGTTAAGGAAGGCGATGGCTGGCACATGCGTCAACTCGGGAACGGGTGAGCGGATACCGGTCTGCTCTAGATGTTAGAGCTATTGGCATTACCGAAAAAAAAAATCTTTTAACACTGTTCCCCCTTGGATTGTTGCATGTTTCCTAATTATTTTTTCTTGTTTTCAATAACAAATGACAGAATTGAAAAAAGTCACGGACCCTGGAGTCTGTTGAGTGTATATAGAGTTATAGTAAAATAATATATATATATATATATATATAACACCTAAGCCCATTGTAGTTGGTTTCGCCCTGTTTACGCCGTCTCCCTTCGTGTAAACTAAAATAATCGCGTGACGGGCGCTTTCCATTTAATTATGATTACAGTCCAGCTTCTATTGTTAAATTTAAATAGTTATTTTACTGTTAATATGCAAATTGTCTCTAGTAAAACATGTTGAGGTTATTTAAGACAATAAACGCAAAATACTTTGGTGGTAAAACGACGTCTGAAACGTTAACTTAAGAGGATTTTAAAGCGCGTACTTCTCCATACAAAAAGAAAAAGCTCTTTTCTACCTCTTAATATTGTCCGATTTCAATGATTTTTGTGTTCATGAATTGAACATATCATGCTTGGTTTGTATGTTTTATTTATTCCAGTTTTCTATATAACTATAAGAAGAAACTTTAAAGTTTCAAAGAAAGCAGAATATGCTTTAAACTTGTTTAGAAAACTGTAATAAATAAAACGTACAAGCCTAGTCAATGATACATATTTTAATACATGAACACAAAAATCACCGAAATCGGGCAATGTTCAGAGGTAGAATAGAGCTTTTTCTTTTTGTATGGAGAAGTACGCGCTATATAATCCTCTTAAAAACGTTTAATGTTAGGCGTATACGTAAACTTCTCTTCTATTATCAATCACTTTTATTACCGAACTGGCCGCTATCGTTAGAAGGGCTATCCACACATTATAGATACGTGGAAGTCTCGCACTACTCGATTTATTAGTCTGTTTCTGCCACGTACCTGTAAGTTGTGGAATGCTCTTCCTCCTGAGGTTTTCCTCAGGTCTAGAATCAAAACCGCTTTAAATGAGGCGTTAATAGAGTCTTTTCTCTAAATGATAGGCAACGCACCAGTAATGCTGTGGATATTACAGGTGTTCATGGGCGGCGGTGACCACTTACCATCAGGTGGAACTTCTGCTTGTTTGTCAACAATTTTGTAAAAAAAAACAATTTAGAAGCAATTTGTGTAAATTTTTAACAAAGAAACTGTGTGTGAGAAACAGCGTGAGGGTGATTTTCAAATTTGAGCGCCGGCCCTAGACGGCGGGATTCTTACCCCTGACCAACTCCGCGTTCGTGCTGTGGTGTGAAACACGATGACGGCTCGAAGCGGCGATCTGTTAGCCCACTTGAGAGAAGAGCTAACGTGTGTTCCACTCACTGATGCACCCGGTGGCCCTGGTTTGATTTGACTGTTTGACACAATGATGATAATGTAAATGGCGGCGTGCCACCCTAGCACTGCCGTCCTCGGGAAGGTTGATTCGGGATGATGCGAAATGAAACTTGACGTATGTTTATACGTATACTAGCTTTCCAGGCGCGGCTCCGACCGCGCGTATTTTTTTTTTATTTTTTTATTGCTGATAGGTTAGCCTTTGACCACAATCTCACGTGATGATAAGTGATGATGTGGTCGAAGGTGTTAACAGGCTTAACCTAGAATGATTGGCTCTCAAGGACAGCTGCCGGAACACACCGTTAGGTGCTTGGCGACAGATTTTCTACTTGAGGGTGGTCGCTAGCCAGGCGGGCATTCGCAAAAATGCCCTTCCGCCATGCGGTGAAGCTCAAGCCCGCGGCGGGATTCGAACCATGGACCTGCTGCGCGGCAGTCCATACCCAAAGCCACTGAGCTATCACTGCTTCAAAATAGTATGTCGGTTATCGCGCAAAAACATTAACCTCTTTTTGCGCAGTTGGATAAAAACTATCCTATGTTTTTTCCCGGGTCTCAAACTATTTCCACACCAAATTTCATTCAAATCGGTCCAGTAGTTTTGGCGTGAAAGCGTAACAGACAGACAGACAGAGTTACTTTCGCATTTATAATATTAGTAATGATAGTACTGATTAATTCGACTTTAGTACAGTTTACACTTGATTATTTATACCTTATTTATGTGATATGACTATATGGCAACGTCCGGCCCCTGGACCGATGAGACGTGCGCACCGGCTGAAGGAAGGAAGGAATGAATGAATGGAATGAACGCTTGATTTATGATTGAACCAGGAAGCTGGGATGTATCACAGCTTCCTGGATTGAACACAATTTTAACCTTCATTACAGATTACTGATTACATCCACAGAGTATTACATAATTATATTTTAATGATAATCGATACAATTTCTCACGTTCGACTCCCATGAAACCATGTTAAATTTCAATTCACAAACTGACTTTTAACATGAAATTAGCATTTTATAAAATACTACTCGTCAGATCTCCTTAAATGTAAATGGAACCACATGAAAAACACCAGCTTGCCAATATAAAAAATTCACAAAAATCGCTACACCCTGTAAAACAAACAAAAAACAACACACAAAATAATACACTCGAATCAAGAATCTCCCCCTTTACCTCTATTTAGCCGACTTTAAAACATTGAAATGGGTTTAAATTAATGTCTAGGAAGTAAATTAACTAAAATGCAAAATTACTAGAAGTTTAAGCGTCTTGAAACATTATGAAACTGTTTGCACTGGTAACGAATTATTCAAAAAATACTCTCATTGGAGAGGCTTCATAATCATTATCAAAAGCTGGAAGACGTTGACCATTGAACAAAGCTCTCTCCACGCAGTGGCTCTATATTTTTTTTTTGCTGACCGTGGCAGTACAATGTAGAATATTGAGTAAGTTCACGCTCAAACACCCGTGTTTTTCATATATTAGATATAAATATGAGCGTAAGTTTTTATAATATGATAGAATATTTCAATGTTGAAATTTGTAATTGACCTTCATAAGAGCGTCGTAGATGCCTAAATTGAATAAATTATTTTGAATTTAGTCCCATTTAAGTTTCATTAAAATCGGTCAAGCCGTTTTTGAGTTACTCTAAAATAACTGAAAAATATTTACCTATCTCGATGATATAGTCGTTAACAATGAATGATAATCGATCCCGTAAGTAGCAAAGGTCACCAAATAGTGTGAAAAAAACCATTTTTACCAATAAATGGAACCGACTTCAACACCCAAAAGTGTGAAATAACTTGTCGAAGTCGGTACCATGCGAACAACATTGTGATTATGGGTACTTTTAAACTATCATGATATCAACTTCAACAAGTTTTTTCATACTTTTGGGTGTTGAAGTCGGTTCCATTTATTGGTAAAAAAAATGTTTGTTCATCTGGCAGGGTGTGGTCATGGATGATAACTACACTCGAGAGCAATGAATCCGGGTCACTTAAAGAATGTTAAAAATCTCGGAAACTAAAAATGATAGGTTAATGGAATGAATTGTATTTAATAGACAATGTAATACTCCTTAAATGAAAGTAAAAAAAATATGAGTCACCATACATTTTATTAACACAAAATTACATAAAGAAAAAAACTGCTGATCTCTCCTTAAAACAAAAATAGGAAACATGAAATTTTTGAACTTTATTACGATTTTCTTGAATTTTAATACTTCGTATTGCCTCCTCGTGCTTCCATTACTGCGTTTACGCGGTTTGGCATGCTGTACACCAAGTTCCTTATACGATTTTGGGGCATATTCTCCCATTCCTCTGTGAGAGCAATTTTGAGCTCACGAAGCGTGATTGGGGGAGGGTTTCGTTGTTTTACGCATCTGCCTAGCTCGTCCCAAGCATGCTCGATCGGGTTGATATCCGGGCTGCGCGCTGGCCACTCCATACGAGTAATGTTCATCTCTTGAAGGTAGTCATTCACAATCCTACCTGTATGAGGTCGGGCATTGTCATGCATAAATATAGCATCCTCACCTAAATTGACCATAAATGGACCAACGTGATCATTGAGGATTTCTTCCACATATCTTACGCTAGTTAAAGAGCCGTTTTCTATGATCACCAGCTCTGTGCGACTTTCAGAAGAAATTCCGGCCCACACAAGTACAGACCCACCACCGTAGCCTACTTTTTCTTCGATGCATGCTTGCTTGAATCTTTCCCCTGGTCTTCGATACACTCTGTGTCTTCCATCGTGCTTGTAGAGCATAAATTTTGATTCGTCGGAGAACATAACTTTTGACCAATCTTCAATACTCCAATTTACGTGGCTCTGGGCATAATATCTTAGTCTCGAAATACGATGCCCACGCTCCAGTTTAGGGCCGTTTGCAGGTCTAAGGGGTTTTAAGTTAGATTCAGCAAGCCGACGTCTTACTGTCCATGCACTTGGGTTACTTCCTCCGAGGTGTCGAAACTGATTGGTGAGTTCAGTTCCTGTGAGAAAGCGATTTCGAAGCATGGTGTTCACCAAGTATCGGTCTTCTCGTGCTGTGGTACACCTGGTTCTGCCCGTTCCTGGTCTGCGTAGGTTAGAACCAGTTTCTTCGTAACGTCGGAGAACTCTTTGTACTGTTGACAGCGACACACCGACAGTCCTGGCTGTATCGCGCTGACTCCGGCCGGTTTCCAGCATTGTAAGTATTCTGGTGCATTCTTCAGGCGTAAGCGACATAATTTCAGCTTGAATAATGAATATAGAGCACTATCAACATGGTTTATGTACCCACATAAATGACAGATTACAAACAAAAGCAAAACCAAATGCTGTAATTTCGTAGTTCCATCTTCGAAAGTGGCCCTTTTTCAAATTTGATTTTTTTATGATATAACTTTACAATAACTAAGAAGTTTTAATACCTTCATTTAAGGAGTATTACATTGTCTATTAAATACAATTTATTGCATTAACCTAGCATTTTTAGTTTCCGAGATTTTTAGGATTCTTTAAGTGACCCGGATTCATTGCTCTCGAGTGTATATCATCAAGATAGGTAAGTATTTTTCAGTCATTGGAGTGTAGACAGGGCGTTTGTCATTCATTGTCAACGTTGTCGTTGACAATGAATGACAAACGCCCTGTCTACAAACGATCCCGTAAGCAGCAAGGGTCACTAAAAAGTGTGAAATTTGTTCCATTTGTGTTGAAGTCGGTTCCATTTATTGGTAAAAAAAAATGTTTGTTCATCTGGCAGGGTGTGGTCAAATGCGTACATATTTTGTACGCATTTGAACACACCCTGTCTTCACTCCAATGACTGAAAAATACTCACCTATCTTGATGATATAGTTATCATCAAGATAGGTAAGTATTTTTCAGTCATTGACACCGTTGACAATGAATGACAAACGCCCTGTCTACAAACGATCCCGTAAGCAGCAAGGGTCACTAAAACGTGTGAAATTTTTTTTTACCAAAAAATGGAACCGACTGCAACACCCAAAAGTGTGAAATAGCTTATCAAAGTCGGTAACATGCGGACAATATTGTGATAATAGGTACTTTTGAACTATCATGGTATCGACTTCAACAAGTTATTTCATAATTTTGGGTGTTGAAGTCGGTTCCTTTTTTTACTTTGTGGTAATGGTCCAGCTTTCAGGTTCGGAACCCTTATAAAATGGCATGACTCAGCTATATATTCTATATATATTTTACATAAGTACGTATATAACACCTATATAATAAAGTCGAGATCATAACAGGCACGACATAACTTTGTCAATAAAATGGAATGAGGCAGAGTTCTATCCTCAGCGGATTTATTTTATTAGCTCTCATTTCATTACAGTGTAAAATAGAGAAAAGAAGTAGGACAATTTCCAGCCAATTGAAACTGACTTCTGCCCCCGGTTTCACCCGGTGGTATTTGGTATTATGCTAGGAGTACTCCTGCGGGAGGCACTGCGCAATTAATATGCACTCTAATTGTAATAATCCAATATATGAATAAATAGATAATTCTTTATTGTTACACCAATACAATACAAAATCTAGCTTATATTATCTATAAAAAATCAATACAAAATCCCAAACATTTTATTACATATAAGGTGTTTCTGCAGGAAGCGTATACTTTCGTGTTCTATTTCTTCTCCAGAGAAACTACCGACGGTCTGAATTAATAATGTTAATTCTTACAAAACTTTTACTAAAGTAAATAAATTAACTCGTAATAAGATTAACAAAAACGGTCGTAAGTTCTTAGTCCGGTAAGTAGTTCAATAAACTGGTACTAGATGGAGTTTTTCACATCTTTCCACTTTTCATACATAATTTTTAATTTTACACACTTTCCAAAAATGTTTTACCATTAGGTATTGCCAGAAAATTACACTATACAAAATGACGATTGGCAAGGTTTTCCTTTCATAACTTTTACATATATCGTGGTGAGTACATACATGTTTTATGTAATCAACACCAATAAAAAATATGGAAGAAGGTACAGTGGACGCAGAAAAACAAGGCTTTCACTGGCCAGTTATATTAAGCCAAGTTTAAGCTAAGTTTCACTTAAAGAACACTTACGTTCAGAAACTCATTTTCACAAATTATTTAACCAATAGCGTTAACGAATTGACTAATAAATAAACTACAGATTATACTACCACCATAATTAGTTATATTGTCCTCCAAAACTTCACTGTAACTTATGGCCATGACTTCTTTCTACATGACTAGAACTTGACTATTACACTTTAATGCATATTCAACATGTTATAATATTAGATGTTCCCTTGTGTTTTGACACGTAATAATATTGGACAAAAATTAGGAGAGGGGACGATAATCTGGCAAAACTGGTTATAGTTGGCAACATTGAAGGAAAAAAGATCAATGATGGTCACCAACGAGATTGAGTGACCTCGTCAAAGACACCACTCCTTTGAAACGATTTGTCCAATGCCACTTAACCAGGGGCTTGACAGTTCCCATACGTGTGCAATCGCGTCAGTACTAGGCACCGTCAAAGCTCTGAAGCAATGTAATTGTACTAAGGCCAAATGAGCGAGCGGCGTCCTTGAATTACAGGCGGCTCTTTAGGTGTCCGACTGGCGACAGCACACCGTGCGGCCCGTGCATCACCCGCTCGCCGTCGCACTCTCACATAGCCGCGAGCGGTTTTACGAGCACACATTCGTGAGTGTCTTTCTTTACTTGTGTATATATTCTGTGACTTAGACAAGACTGACCACGATCTTCAGCAATGAATAAATGACCGTATAGAGAGATAATATTAGGAGTTAGAATATTAGAGTATGAAATTGCCGTTCGCAATAAATACTTACAATATTTTACTGTAGTTGAAATATAAATATTAAATAAAATTACTTACTCTCGTTGTCTATATATATCTGCTATCAAATAGGAAAATCATTTAAACCTTTCCGATAAAACTATGCAGACCTACACAATGCGCAAAACAAACAAAAAATTGTACGCTGGGGCAACAAAGTAACAAGTACCTACGTTAAGATTATTTTCACAGATTGCTTCTCCAATAAAAGAGACAAAGCTACTTGTCTCAGAGGGTTTGTCTTTATTACCCTCATTTTGGCTGAAAACAGAAGACAATAAGAGGGCGGGTTATAAGATAAATGTGATTGTTGACAAGGTATTTTGAAGTTTTTAGGGCAGAGAGATAAAGTATAAAGCTGTATATTTCGAAGCGCTCGTAGCCTAGTTTGCTTAGCCATTCTGAATCGATCAGCAAAGTTAAGCAACGTCCGCCGCGGTCATGACTTGGATGGGTGACCGCTGGTGACATTACTACTGAGCGCTTCCGTGCTTCGGAGGGCACGTTAAGCCGTCGGTCCCGGTTGTTGTCTTAGGATAGTGGTATGGCACTTTGCAAATGCCCGCCTGGCTAGCTACCACCCTCAAGTTGAAAATCTGTCGCCAAGCACCTAACGGTGTGTTCCGGCAGCTGTCCTTGAGAGCCAGTAACTCTAGGTTAGTCTGAACAACATCCTCGACCACATCATCACTTACCATCAGGTGAGATAGTGGTCAAAGGCTAACCTATCACCATTAAAAAAAAAAAAAAATATTTAAGTAATTTTTATTTAAACCAGCGGTATGCCTTTGTTAACAAAATATTACGAACTATAGGTATATACTACACTACAGCTACAACAGTGAAAGTATTTAGACAACCTACAAGTAATTGCAGACTCACAGGCAGTCCAAATGCTCCAGCCCATTACTAGTTGGCAGCGTGCCCAGCATGAATTGCAAGGCTTATTCCTTGAGCCAAATAGGTACCAGCATGACGCGTTGCATCGACCAAGCCCTCTGATAAGTTTTGGAAAATACGACAAGCTCGCGGTCCCCACGGATCCAACATCTCCACACCAAACGGCTCAAATATGTAACCACTCTCGAGGAATAAAGAAATAATAATTCATACTATCTAATAAAGTACTTAGAAATCACCCGTGTTTGTGAGATAGACATATAGACCTCTAATTATTTTTTCTTGGAAAGTAAGTTTGATGTAGGTAAGTAACTTCTATAATTCAGTCCATAGGTACATAGTTGTATTGACAATGTATATTATATGCCCTTGGCGTTTTAGTGAGTGGATTCACAGTTGATGCATGGTGGTAGGACATTTTGCGAATGCCCGCCTGGCTAGCAACCACCCTCAAGTAGAGATTCTGTCGCCAAGCACCTAACGCTGTGTTCCGGCAGCTGTCCTTGTGAGCCAGTAATTCTAGGTTAGCTTGAATAACATCTTCGACCACATCATTACCATCAGATGTGATAGCGGTCAAAGACTAACCTATCAGTTTAAAAAAAAAATGAAGTGCATGGATACTAACTAACAGTAGTAAGTAGTTACTTTCTTGTAGCAAATAGATAACACAAAATATGTACCACAGGAAAAGAGTAGACTTCCACAACACAGGGAATTCTAGTGTGGGAGCTAGTGTTCATATTTGTAATTCAATAATACGATTATTTTATATGTTCATTAGTATAAGTATATTGTAAACAAAGGTTCTGGCAAATAAACGATATAATTATTATTATTAGATACACATTATGATCTAAGATTTTTTTACCTGTAGATGCGTTGTATGCCCGCCATATTTACTAGACGAATTCTGGGTAATTACCAGAGTCACGATCAGTCTTGCACTTCCGAGCGTCCGGTGAATACATCGCCGCTAGTCGTGTTTTTTAGGAATAATCTGTGGACAATATGCCTTCCTTGTGTCTTTATACTCTGCACCAATTATACAAGCACTGTGAGAGATAAGAAAACTGTTTCATTTCACGCGTAATTATTGCTTTTATTGAGTAAATAGAAAATATCGACATTTTGTTTTATCTATAGAACTATTCTCATTGAAATGGATGAGCGAGATATGTGTATCGTTTGGTGTGAGAGAGTGAAAGAGATCGCAGTGTAATGGTGATCGGAACGTCTCGTGGCGGTTCGGTGGTTACACGAATTGGTTATATTTATCTCTTTCTTACAACAGATATAACGCATAATATTTGAACGTTCTTTCCTTGTCATTACAAACTGCATATACATGTGCGTAGGTATGTAGATAGGTAAATTCTAGTAAGCTTTTAGAGCAGTGGTGTTCGGATATAACTACTCTAATATTTCAACTTTCTGATTATGATCCTTCATTTGTATTTTGCTTTCTATATATAAACACGTGGCCTTTTACATAGAAGGATAATAATGCCCCTATTACACTTTTATAAATATCTTTTAAGATAACATATAAGCAACTGGTCAGCCAGTACTAAAATAAAACCAAACAAGGTTGAAATAAACCTCACATCAGCTCACGCTGCATCGTGACAGGCACGGTAATGGCTCTTTCCGAAATGCTAGAAGAGAAGATCACTCCGCAAAGCCATTCCTATAAACGACTCTTGTTACGAAACAATGGGAGTATCTAATATTTATATCCACCTACAAGGCGTCTCTTTCTATTGCATAGCCAGGCATAGCTCTGTAGCCCTAGCACGAATAACTTGCGAAAACGTAACCGTTTCGTTAACGCAGTGTTTTTAAAAACTTATAGATTTCGCGACCCCCTTACAGGTCGAAAAAATCTGGCGACCCCCTTGTCAGACAGACAAAGAATTTATGATTTAAAAGACTATGTACGATAATGACTTGCTTTGACTATGATACCTTTACTTATTAGAGAAGAAAATATTTTAACAGCTAAGGATATAGTCAAACATTTCATGCAAAATTAAATTTATGGTCAACCGCTCTCCAAAGTCCAAAGACATATATTTAAATATTTTACATGTGTTCAGAAGATTGTTGAAGATAATGCATCAGATCTTGTGGTAAGAGCTCACATCCCTTGCATTATGCAGTGTTTGCATAATTTGCAAGATACATTATTAGTTTGTTTTCGTTTTACTGAATCTGACAATGGGCGTACTAAATTCTAAATATTTTAACTGTTAACGTATTGAAATGTCACCATTTTGTATAGGATTTGTTCAGCGCCCCTACAGTGCGTAAAAGGAACTACACTTTGGCAGATTCAAAGAATATGACATGTAACGTGTCGAGATTTTAACGTGAACGTTTCGTCACGTAAAAAGTTTTGTATGAAATCGCGAGCACGAACTTAAGTTTAACGTAGGCTCGAAGAAATAAAACGCCAAAATGACAAATATCAATCACAGAGGACTTTATAGGCTGAAAAAGAATTGAAACCTCTTTTGGAATGGTTCATTAACTCTTAGAAAGAAGGCACAATTAATTTGATTTACGCCGGATGACGTCACTTCTGTAATACTATTGAGTTCACGTTAGTCAACAAACGATGCGTTGTGCTGTCAACCATCGCCTCCTGCGTAAACGTACTGTAAACTCGATACGTTTACGTTACGGACAATCGAAATGTTCGTGCTTGGGCTACTGATCTCTTTTAACGCGACATGCACCGTACAATAATCCCATCCGGATGGATACGCCGATGTACCTGTAGTGACGTACCAAAAGTGTGGAGTAAGCCAAGCCTGGTAAAATTTTACACAATTACAAATTGACGAGAGGGAAAATTTACTTTACACGTAAAGCACAGCATATAAATAAATTTAAGACTTTTTTATGCTTGATAGGTTAGCCTTTGACCACTATCTCACGTGATGGTAAGTGGTGGTGTGGTCGAAGATGTTGTTCTGGCTAGCCTAGAATTACTGATTCTCAAGGACAGCTGCTGCCCGGAACACACCGTTAGGTGCTTGGCGACAGATTTTCTACTTGAGGGTGTAGCTAGACAGGCGGGCATTCGCAGAATACCCTACCGCCATGCTAAAACGCCTGCCATCCTAAGACAACAACCGGGACAGACGGCTTAACGTGCCCTCCAAAGCACGGAAGCGCTCAGTAGTAATGTCACCAGCGGTCACCCATCCATGTCATGACCGAGGCGGACGTTGGTTAACTTTGCTGATTGGTTCAGAACGGCTTAGGAAACTGCGCTACGAGCGCTTCAAAAATGTGAAATAACGTGTTGAAGTCGGTACCATGACAGTTCAAAAGTACCTATTATCACAATATTCTGCGCATGGTACCGACTTTGACAAGTTATTTCACACTTTTGAGTGTTGAAGGCGGTTCCATTACTTGTTAAAAAAACACTCTTTAGTGACCCTTGCTACTTACGGGATCGATTGTCATTCATTGTCAACGGCTATATCATCAAGATAGGAAAATAGGTTTAGCCATTGGAGTGATACTCAAAAACAGCTTAACCGATTTTGATGAAATTTAAATGGAACCAAACGACCAGCATCACTTTTCAAATATAAAGAGAAATTATCAAAATCGGTTCACCCAGTCAAAAATTCTGAGGTAACAAACATAGAAAAATTCAGAACCTCTTCTTTTTTTTGAAGTCGGTTAAAGACTTCAAAACAAGGAAGAGTAGATATATTCAATTATATATATAGTAGATATATACAACTGAGTAGATATATTCAATTGATAATAATTATCTTCGAGCATATTCTTTTCAGAAACAAATACTCAAAAGAAGGTTTCTATTTTGTATTCAAATAGCGCCCTGTGAAAAATGCCATCTGGTTACTTATTTCTGACATTATAGTTAAGTAGATAGCAATGGCGTGAGGTCTTGTACGACAAGCTTCCAGCACGAAACTGCTATGTAACGTATAATTTTTGACAGTACATAAGTTTAGCCATTTGACTATTTTGTTTAGATCGATAAAGCGCTCTTAACGTAGTTTGCTTAGCCGTTCTTAAAGTTCTTAAAACCTAAGTTAAGCAACGTCCGCTGCGGTCATGATTGGATGGGTGTAAAATCTCAAGTATAAAATCTGTCGCCAAGCACCCAACGGTGTTTAACAGCAGCTGTCCTTGCAACCCAGCGATTCAAGGTGATCCTGAACAACAGATATATGCTATCACGGGCTTTTTTGTACGACAATTTAAGATAAACATTTCCGTTTTAGATTATGTTCGTGTGATACCAAAGGCCCCGTGGAGTGCCGGGTCAGAATTGCACTTCCCCATATCATTTTGAAGCGCTCGTAGCTAAGTTTGCTTAGCCATTCTGATTCGATCAGCAAAGTTAAGCAACGTCCGCCGCGGTCATGACTTGGATGGGTGACCGCTGGTGACATTACTACTGAGCGCTTCCGTGCTTCGGAGGGTACGTTAAGCCGTCGGTCCCGGTTGTTGTCTTAGGATAGCAGTCGTTACAGCATGGTGGTAGGGCACTTTGCAAATGTCCGCCTGGCTAGCTACCACCCTCAAGTTGAAAATCTGTCGCCAAGCACCTAACGGTGTGTTCCGGCAGCTGTCCTTGAGAGCCAGTAACTCTAGGTTAGTCTGAACAACATCCTCGACCACATCATCACTTACCATCAGGTGATATAGTGGTCAAAGGCTAAACTATCAGGTATAAAAAAAAAAAAAAAAAAAAAATATCATCCCATGGGTGTCGTAAGAGGCGACTAAGTGAAAAATACCGGAAGGCAGGCAGCAGCGCCTTCTAACTGCCAACTTACACTGCGATTCCCAAGACGCCTGCCAAGCGTGGGGATTATGGCAAATACCCCCTTAATAGGGGAGGTTGTGTTCAGCAGTGAACGATCCGGCTGTTACAGTACAGTACAGCAGCGCAAGTACCGAACTTACCGATCGCTAAATTTGACGTTACAATCGTCTAAATTCGATAAAACCGGTTATATCGATGTTTGCAAAGATCGATATAACCCATTTATTCGAATTTAGACGATTGGAACGTCAAATTTAGCGATCGGTAAGTTCGGTACTTGCGCTGCAGATACTAATAGTTTTGGTAGCGCACGTCAAAATGGATCGCAAAGGGCATATTTTTTCCAACTTACTTGACACTAATCATTATATTTTGGACAATTCATAAAATATCTTTATAAATTATAGCTATTGTGTTATTCTGACGTGTAAGCTATAATATTGTAAAGTTTTACGTACAGAAAAATTTGCAAACTTTCGCGTTTATAATATTAGTAAGACTAATAGTGCCTAATATATAGTTACCCTATATAAATAGATACATGCGTTACATTCTGGAAATCCATATTTTATAGTAACAAGTATTTTTAGAAAACATTACATTAATAGTTATAAAAAAAACTTAAAAATATATCTAGTGACAATTCTACCTAAATTTCTTGCTAAGCCAACGGGTCGTCATAAACGCCACGTAGCCATACCGGAAGAATTTTTGACGCGTTTTGGTTCTACACGAAGCATCCTCAGGAAGTAACCCTTCGAGCGCACGTTCGTATAGTTTGCCTACGTGTGAACTGTTGTGCTGTTATGATTACAGTGTAATAAAACAGAGTAGTACATTGTCTTCTCTAGAAATAACATAGACATAACTATAGTATTGATAAATTTGTGGAAAGGCACCATCGATTTATATATAAAAAGTAAGATAGGGTAAGCTTTAATATGACGGCAATATAATATGAAGAAAATTTAACACAAGTATATTATGCACACAGCTATACTGCTATTGTATAAACGTTTAAATGAATGACAAAGGCAGGAAAACTAGCATGCAGTAGGGCATATACGCACTGTTGTGTGGACCTATTCAGTTGTCTTAAAAAAAACAACTTATGGACACACACACATTTATTTTATAAAAAAAATAAAATTATTAATATACACTTGACTTTTGAAGTTCCCGCAACTCACTTTTAACTACTAATTTGGGCAGAGGTTCCACCTGAAGGGTATACTGGTACTGAGTCTGGTGACTCCTGGAGTTATCACAATAAATCAGAACACTTAATTTTGGAAGCCACCGTTTATATAGAGAAAAATACTGCTGACACCGCGTAAATAGGTTTGTGAGGGATTCGGGCCTAGGTCAGCAATATATTAGGTGTAACAGCACACTAATGAGACTCAATCAGAGTATAGGTCTCCTGATTTGACATTGCCATGTTCGAGGTACAGGTGTCGTTTCTTTTGTTTTGAATAGTTCAATGAAGGGCAACGAAAATTATAAAACAACGACAATTCGTAGCAACCTTCATTACTGTCTTGTTTAAATGTACTGTAAGTAAATTCGTGTTTTGTATTGTCCGGAATACTTTCGTTTGCGTGATAAAAATTCGAAGATGAATATTTAATGAAAAATAGCTTTTCATCCCTTTCGTTAATTATACATACCATTATCATGAAACCAATAAAAAATAGTACGAAAAACGTCTTTAAAACTCTTTTTTTACCGACATCCAAAAAGGAAGAGGTTATCAATTCCCCTTTTTTAAATATTTTTATGTTTGCAATAACGCATGCTCTGCGGATTGCATTACAAGAACGATAGGAGAAATTTGATTTATGACTCATTGTCATCTTAGTTCAATTGGATTAGAGAATACCATGGCTAAACTAAATTTGTAATTTTGTACCAATTGTTTTCAAGCATGCGTTGAGGTGGTCTCATAAAAAATATTCTCAATTCATCTGTTTTTTTTTTATTTATATTTGCTGTGCTGGAGGCTCATAGCTATTACCGCTTCTGTTCCATTCCGGCCATCTTTGCTTTAAAAGATCTGTTTCGGGCATGTGTATTGTGCTTTATAATCGAAAATCTGTCACCAAGCACCTAACAGTGTGTTCCGGCAGCAGTCCTTGAGGGCCAGTGAAATTACAGGCACGTGAGACTTAACAACTATGTCTCAAGGTGACGGGCGCAGTGCAATTCGTGACTTGTGACGAAATGCATCTGTTATATGCAGAGGTTAGTCTACTTAACATCAAGTGGGCCTCGAGCTTGTTCCGTCACAAACATAAAAAGAACATAAAAATAAATCTAAGTTCAGCGTATTTAAGACATATATCAAACAAATTCCAATAGATCACATCAGTATCTAATATAACAGGGGGCCGACTCCCATGTCTTAATTCAGTCTTATTTTAACCATATATTTACAATTTTAATTCGCACTACCACATATCACTATAGTAAACTTACATTAGAACTTCAACGTGAGAGCGAGCTGCATGCATTGAATCAAGTCATCTGTGCGATAGAGATAGCGCTATACGAACATTATTGTTTCGTGATGGCCACGGTACGAATGTCAATATTAATATTTTAAGCTTAAAATAATGACGTTGGTTTTCTATAATAGTTTTTTAAAGGTGGGAGTTGGGCCCCAGGGCTCTGGGGTCACATTGTCTGCTGCTAACAAATTCAAATTCAAATTCAAAATCATTTATTCAATTTAGGCGTCTACGACGCTCTTATGAAGGTCAATTACAAACTTTAATATTGAAATATTCTACATTGTACTGCCACGTTCAGCAAAAAAATTTATAGAGCCACTGCGAGAAGAACGGGCAAGAAACTCGGGGCCATTCTTTTAAACGTCTGTTTACAATTTGTTATAAACAATATAATACAATTATTACAATATTTGTTTAAATTACGTCGGAGACAGGTGATGGCTTGGCAGAGGTGGAATTTTCCAAGCATTTTTGTCGTTTAAGTAATCACAAACTGTGTAGTAGGATTTCTTAATCAAAATGTTTTTCATGTGTAATTTGAATTTTCCTTCTGTGAGCATTGTAATATGTTCGGGAATTTTATTATAAAACCGCACACAATTACCTAAAAAGGACCTTTTATTTGTCTTTGCTAATCTAAAACACGGTACCGTTAATTTATATTTGTTCCTAGTGTTGTAATCGTGGTTGTCACTGTTTAATTTAAATTTACTCAAATTTTTCCGAACATACATAATATTATGTATATACATAATATTATGTATAATATTATGCGTAACGTCAAATGGAGTGGGACCCAAATCAATGCGTACAACAGGCAGCTTAAATTATACACGTATTGTGCCAGAATACAGTATTCACCTCTGAAATTCTACTGTAGGAGTAAAGGGCGAGTGAAAGGTTTACCAAAACGATTCATATATCAAAATGTGATTACAATGACTATCGCATGCGAAAATCAAATCAACAAATTAAATACTAATAAAAAAATATAATAACAAATATTTTTTAAATATTTTAAGAAAACATCAAATTAATATTTTAATAAAACACTTAAAAATACAAAAATATATCTAATGACAATTCCGCCTAATTTTCCTGCTAAGCCGACGTGACGTCACAAACGCCACGCAGCCAAACCGGAAGAATTTTTTCGACGCGTTTCACTTCTACACGAATCATCCTCAGGAGATTTTGACTTTGCGAGCGCACGATCGAGAAACTGAATCTATTCATTGTCTAAAAAAAATTTTTAATAAAACTGCCATCCTTAGACAGCAACTTATTCCAACGGCTTAGCCACGGTAATATTTATAGATATTATTACCGTGGCTTAGCTCTTCGAAGCTTTCGAAGCACTCGTAGCGAAGTTTGCTTAGTCGTTCTTTATAGATCTGCCAAGTTAAGTAACGTCCGCTACAGTCAGGAATAGGACCGCTAGTGACATTACTACTGAGCGTGCACGTGCTTCGGAAGGCACGTTAAGCCATCGGCCCCGGTTGTTGTCTAACGATTGCAGTCGTTACAGCATGGTGGTAGGGCATTTTGCGAATGCCCGCCTGGTTGCCACCACCCTCAAGTAGAAAATCTGCCGCCAAGCACCTAACGGTGTGTTCCGGCAGCTGTCCTGAGAGCCAGTAATTCTAGGTTAGCCTGAACAACATCTTCGACCACATCATCTCTTACCATCAGTTGAGATAGTGGTGAAAGGCTAACCTATTAGGCATAAAAAAATCAAAAAAACAAGCGGATGCACGAAACACTCGCCATCAAGACTGAGTAATGAGATGCAAATTTTGTATCCTAATTTTATTTTGACAGTAAAATCGAGCGGTGCCGTCTAGATTCAGATTAATGGACTCATCTCACCGAAAGAAGGGTAACTCTTCTTGATATACTTATATTATCACAGATTTGTTTGCTACATACATACGAGTATTTATCGTTTGAAACGGGAATCGAACACGCGTTCTTGGGCTTTACGATGAACACGATATATTTTATAGATACATTATATTTTTATTTTATAGTGTTATTGACATGGATATAAAAATGTATGAATTATTATATAAATTTTGTATTATTATTACCATTTAAATATACCAGAATCATAATTTTTATTGTGACTATAATGTTGAAATGATATTGAAATTCACCTATGTTATCGGTTCGCTATTTATGACGTTAATGAACTTATTTAATATAATTTAATAATTATTATAAAAAAATATGATCAAAAATATTTGCATGTCAAATTGATGCAGTATGCTAGGACAATCATAATACAAACTAAGACCTTTATTGTACTATATTTCTTGCAAATTTATTATTTTTATCATTACGCAGCAACAACTACTCACATGGAGATGCGACATGTCGCTCATTCACCGTTACAACATCCAAGAGAAGGACTTGAAACAGTCCTTATATATAATAATCCGAAAATAGTTGAAAATCGCTGTCCAACAGGGCACGATATTTTTACGGTGATATTTTTCAAGGAGAGCTCGGGATGCCCGCGTTGTTGTCTCTCTTAGCACTGCTATCAGGTTTAGTACATAATACGGAATAACTCACGTGAATTAGTATAACCGAGCTTATAGTTTCGGCCACATCCTGTAGTCTTTTTCAAGGAGAGTAAAATAAGAAACATGTAAAAGGGGTGAAAACCACATTTGTTATCTTCTCTTAAATAAAACCACACTGAACACTTGTATACACCACAAGTTATATTATAGATTTCACTGATTCACATACTTATTCGTTAACTTTATATTTTATTATATAATATAGCTAAAAAGTCTGTTCTCACTGAACGTCAAGTCCAAAGTGTACTGAGCTGTTAGCATCAACGACTCATTCCCTGGGCGGATATTACGTAAATCTCTTGTCATAGAGAAAGACTATCGGAAGCAAGTCGTTGACGCTACAGTGCTAGTTTCTAATCAATTCCGTACTTTTAAGTGTCTATAAGTCCCAAAGTGCCAGATGAGATGGCGGTAGTGATGCCGTTTTTCTCTGGCATGACGGCGGCGACAACACATTAGATTTTATTACTAGATCTTCATCAAGAAACGTTATCCTAAATTATAGTACACAATTGAAAACCATCAAGTAAATTCCAACCTCAAAATGTCGCAAATTTCATAAAAACATTTTAAAATAAAACGTATTTTATTGTAATTTCTAAACAAATATATAAAAATAGCATACATATAGGTTTTTATAATAATTAAACAGATACAATTATAAACATATATACATGATCTGAATCTGATTTTTTTATTTGTTTTAATTAATTTATACCTGTTACTCTATCATCCAACCTCAAATTTTTTTTGGGTAGAGATATACTTACTCAAAGTTAGTCCAATTTAAATTTCATTGACATAATTTTATTTATTTTATTGTGACGGAACAAGCTCGAGGCCCACCTGATGTAAATCGGACTAACCTCTGCCTATATAGATGCATTTCATCACAAGTCACGAAATTGCACTGCGCCCGTCACCTTGAGACATAATTAGTTGTTAAGTCTCATGTGCCTGTTATTTCGTGGGTTCTGACGGTCTGCTGCCGAAAATGTTACGTGCTTGGCGACAGTTTTTCTACTTGACTTACTTTTTATACTTGATTACCAGCTTTACTCGGTGACTTAGATTTTAAAATACACTATTAATAAAAAAAATGCTAATGAGCCTAGGCTCCAATACGGAACTGACTTCTAAGGCTCAATCTGCACCGAAGTGGTGGCGGCTGACAAAACAACTACACGATCGAAGTTGGCGAAATATAAATGGCTCAATTTACTCTATTCAATATAGTATAATAAAAGTATCATCGAGATGGGACGATCAGAGGTCTACGTAAGAGCCTTCTTCCATTTTTTGGAACTCAATTTATATGAGTAAAAATCTTTATCAGCTGGAGTTTATTTACTAACTCCATTTAATTTATCTGCTACATTTTTATTATTATTATTATAATTTTTTAGAACAACAATATTTGTAGCGGGTATTTCTGCTATTATGTCTATATTAAGAATTTGACTTAAAAATATTGCTTTATTTAGTTTAAGACAATTAGGATTAATAATAAAAATTTTCAAAATCATATCATAGGTCTATTTTGACCAGTATGCTACGAAACTTTAAGAAGCGCTGGCAACGGAGTTTACCTAGTTGTTCCGGAAAGTACTGTTTACAAAAAGTAATGTTCATATTTCTGTGTTCTCTATTGAACCTTGATATACCTAAGAGGTGCTATATAATAGAGATTGGCCTAAACATATATCATATTATTATGATATATGCAGTAGGGCCCAATTGTGCAACACTGCAGTTGCACAGAAGCAATGAGTTCCGATCCCCCCCATGTCTCCCAACAGCGAGACAAGCCGAGGTCCGAACCACAGTGGTGCCCTTGAGCTCGCTGTCAACCCCTCCTATAGTAGCGGCACATTTTCGGCGTCCGCAGGAGATGGAGGTGCTTTTCGCCTTCTACGCCCTTACTTCTCCCGAGACGGGCTATTGTAGGGCCTCCCTTCGCCCAAAATCCGCTGGAGCTGAACGACCGAACAGTCGGTAGGCCAACCTCGTAACAAAAACGTAAATCGTAATATATCCTGTTGGCCATTGACTTGTATTAATTATCCAACAAAAAATATTGTGCCAATGCAACGTAAATAGATAAGCATTGCTCTGGCTCTAAGTACTAGGCATCAAAACAAAATTTTGTACCGCCCAAACGTATAAGCTTTTACGTTGATATGGCTTGTATAATATTCCCAAACAAAGTATATTCTAATAAATATTGTTTTAACAAATACGTTCCTATAGCTCTAACGAGGTATGAAGATACTTAGAACTAATTAAACGGTACTCATAATACGTTTTTCTAGTTCCAGACGGGGTTAGCCTAAACATATATTATTGTAATAATTTATTTTTAGGCCAACCTCGTCGGTGCGCGTCGTGGTTGTACCCACGTAGACAATGACGAATGTAATGATGATTATAAAACAATCCTATGTTATTATTCAGGACCTACTCGTAAGTTAGATTTATTCCAATTTTCATACAAATCAGCTCAGCTGTTTTAGCGTGAAGGACAGCGTAAACAAACATACACACTTACCCCCTCACGTTCTCTTTCTCAAACTTGCGTATGTATAACTAACTACCAAGACACACCCCGGTTTCCCGCGGGTGCAATGCCTATACTAAATAAATTACAGAATGTGTTTATATACGACGTTCGCCAAGAATTTAACGGGTGTTCCGGCAGCAGACCTTGATAGCCAGTGAAATTACAGGCACATGAGACTTAACAGCTACGTCTCAAGGTGACGGGCGCAGTGCAATTCGTGACAGTGATGTCTGTTTATCATCTGTTATAGGCAGAGGTTAGTCCGCTTAACATCAGATGGGCCTCGAGCTAGTTCCATCACAATAACATAATAAAAAAAAAATCCAACGATTTCAAAATTAAGTACGGTATAGTCGGTAACACAGAGAAGAGAAAATAGTATTTTATATCTCTATGGTCGGTAAGGTATAGTCAATGAAGCACGGTCGATCTCCATCGAGCCCTTAAAATGGATGTCGTTGTGAATATAATAAAAAAAACATGCAGAATCTCTCGAACATAGACTTCACAATCACATGAATTTTGAGGCTAGTCCAGCTCCTTGATAACACAGACATAGTGAGAAGGCTAAAAAGACAAAACCCTTTGTAAGTTTTGACGTGAGTGTACATATAAAGAACAAAACTAGATATGTCTTCCTTCCCCTTATGAAAGACAATGAGATAGATGTTAGTTGTCGAATTCTTAACTTTACTCTATTTAACGGTTCAAAACTCCAAATCAACTGCTTTGGAATACCGACCTGGAATTTTAGAGGCGAATTAGAATAAAATACCGGAAGATGGGCAGTAATACATTCTGAGGAACTGCGACTCCCAAGACGCCTGCCAAGCATGTCGATTTTAGCCAATACCTCCTTTATAGGCGAGGCTGAGTTCAGCAGTAGACAATCCAGCTGTACAGTACAATAGCTACAATTATAAAACATAGAACATTTTAAATAGTGACAAATTATTTAAAAAAAAACAGTTAGTTAGGTCGTGAGCCGGATATAATCATATTATGATCACATCATCACTTACCATCTAGATTGTGGTTGCAGACTAACCATCGTAAAGAAACAATATTAACGTTAAATGAGATGAAATAAATATTTCGGAAGATAAATAAAAGCAAATGGTATTCTTCTTCAAATTTTACGGCAAGTAATCCGATATCTAAAGGCTTTTCGGTAGAAGTAAACAAGTGTCGTTCGGTTTCTTCCATTTGTATTCAGTAACCATTTGTATTGGTTAGTGAGAGATCCTAAAGAACAACGTGTGTTCCGTTGATTTTTATAATATAATTTGTTTCCAATTGATTTATACAGTACAATGTAATTAACAATATAATAATGAACCAGTTCAGGAGGTAGAATCCCTCAACTTATTTTAAAAAGAATGGTTAAGGGTATATTTTAGACGAACGCCCCCATACAAAACGCAACTCCAATCTCATTTTAATAATAGCAAATAAAACTCAATGATTTTTACCTACGTAATCACTACCCTAATATCTAGGTTTGTGGTGCAACAGATTTTCATTAAATTATACAGTTTTAAAATTTTACTAGCTCAAAAATTCGTAATTTTAAAGAAAGATCCAACTTTAAGCAACTCTTGCAAGAATAATAAGCATGTTTTTAATATTTCTATTGCACCACAAACATGGGGAATATAATGAACTTTCTATAATGGGAAGTTATTTATACATGTGTGCTATATTTTTTTAATAAATCTGGAGCTACGAATAACTCGCTCAAACTCCTAAAAACGAGTGCTATATACTAAACGCTATATACCTACTAACATTTGTAATTATTTGTCCAAAAAAAGGATTTAAGTCGGAAACGATAGGTCTAATAAATAATACACTATATTATATACATGCGAGTTTTTTTTTAAATAACAATTTGAGTTTATAAATAGGTTTACGATTTGGCTGGCGGGTATATGTCCTTAAGGAAAAGTACTTGTCCAGCTTGTTCACAAACTTCTTAAACCGTTAATATATTGTCTGCTAGAATAATGTTTGAATTATATATGTAAAGTTATTATATACAGCGTGTCCCACGGTGATGCCACATGGAGGGAAAGTACCTTGAATATTGTAGATGAAACATTTTACTGAAAGAAGACATTATTTTAATTTTAAAACCAATTTAAACTACATTCATAGATATTTAAATCATTACATCGTTGAACCGGGAATCGAACCCGTTACACGAGAAAACTAATCAAGCTGTAGTTTCATCATACCGAACGAAAAGCTTCATCATAAGGATATTTTTTTTGCTAAATAACATAGTGTCAAAAATAAAAGAAAGAACATGAATTTTAACATTTGATGTGAAATTTTGAATTTAAATTTCTTAATAATCAGCCAGCCGCATTGCGATGGACAAAATAATTTACGCGTCTTTCGGGTCGATTTGTTGCATATAACCAGGTACCTACTAATTACGTATCTATTTATCTTGCACTTAAATTATAATAGGGAAATGATTTTCAAGTGGGTGCATTTATTAGAAATAGGTTCTTATGGTAATGTCAGTTGTACTCGTACGTTCTAACGGCAATGTCAGCTTTTCATTTTTCTGAACAAAATTTCACATCAAATGTTAAAAATTCATGGTCTTCCTTCTATTTCTGACACTATGTTATTCAGCAGAAATAATCCTTATGATGAAATCTTTCGATCAGTATGATAAAACTACAAGTGATATTTTTTTCTCGTGTAATGGCTTCGATTCCCGGTTCAACCATGTAATTATTTAAATATCTATGAATGCAATTCAATTTATTTATTTAATTCAAATAATGTCTTTTTTCAGTAAAATGTTCCATCTACAATATTCAGGGTACTTTCCCTCCATGTGGCATCGCCGTGGGACGCCCTGTATATATAATATGACTTAACCGCATCGAGTTACGGCTCGTTTGATTTGTCTTGGCGAGTACTATATTTTTAGATCGTTACCAAGGTCTGATCTGATGATGGAGTTGGAAAGTCGTCATATGAACTCAGTAAAGAAACGACGCAACCCCATCGATTTTAAATTTTTAGTTATTTTTATTATTAACAAAAACATAATAAAAGCTTGTTTTTAATAGTTTTTTTTTTATGATCATTGTTTCATTAAAAAGTGTAGTTTAAAAACAATTATCAATGTAAATATAGTTTATATTGTATATAGTTCATAGTATTTTGTTTAATAAAATAAGTTTTTTTTTTATTTTATATTTTAAAAAAAATGTAAATTAAATTAAAATTAATTAAATGGGAGCACATCTCTACCAAACAAAAATTTGAGATTGGATGATCGAGTAAAAGGTAATGCATGGTCGTACATAAAAAAAATACAAAAAATCATGCAGATATAGATGTCAGTTGAATAAATGAAATCGCTTGTAGAAGTCAAATCATGTAGATGTGAGCTCAGTATTAGAAACAGAAGGTACCAACTTCAATTAGTATTCATTTTCATATTTTGCAGTGTTAGAAGAAGGTTCCATTATTTCTACACAATTTTTTAAACTGAACTCCCTTCTTTGCCCATAAATTAAAAAGAAAGTAGATATGCTAATTTGAAATATGCTTTGGTAATATCTATAAAGCGTAAGATATGAGAGACTGAATAAACTAAAGCATTTTCTACCGCCACAGAACCCTAAGTGAACCAGATCTGTAGTAAATACTCTTGAGACGTTCCCGTGGTTTTGCCAATCGTCTCTTTATTGATAATAATTTCCGAGGAAAAGGGCTTAATAATAGATATTTATTAGCGGTACGGGATACGATAACCGTAGACTCATGAGGCGTTACATTCCTCGTCATTTTGAGGTTGGAATTTACTTGATGGTTTTCAATTGTTGCGAAGCGCTCGTAACGAAGTTTGCTTACTCGTTCTTTATCGATCAGCTAAGTTAAGCAACGTCCGCCGCGGTCAGGAGTTGGATGGGTGACCGCTAATGACATTACTACTGAGCATGCACATGCATCGGCGGAACGTTATGCTGTCGGTCCCAGTTGTTATCTTACGGTGGCAGTCGTTACAGCATGTTGGTAGGGCATTTTGCAAATGCCCGCCTGGCTAGTTACCACCCTCAAGTAGAAAATATGTCGCCAAGCACCTAACGGTGTGCTCCGGCAGCTGTCCTTGAGAATCAGTAACTCTAGGTTAGCCTGAACATCATCTCGACCACATCATCACCTACCATCAGGTGAGATAGTGGTCAACGGGTAACCTATCAGGCATAAAAAAAATTAAAAAGTCCTACATTTGCCCTGATGAACATGGGCTATAGAATATTTCCAAAAAATTGAATATCATTTTTTGGAAATATTCTATCTACCAATATTATATTTACCAAAAATAGAATTTTTTGGTAAATACGATATTCTTAGGATAGAATTTACTCAATATGCTCATAATGCGTATCATGCATTTTTGGATTCCCAAACAGCATACGGATGTTTTGGCAACAAAGCCGTGCTGAGCTGGTTATTCTACACGGCTTGATTCATATAATAAAAAGATTCAAGCGTTACTTTGCGGAAATCCATTTTTAATAATAATAAATAATAAAAATATAAATATATTCGTCCGAGCCGACGATGTGACGTCACAAACCACAAGAATTTTCGACGCGTTTCGATTCTAGATATACGAAGCATCCTCAGGAGGTCTTGAGCACGGTAATGTTATCTATACAGTATTTCAACTTCATAGAAACGGACGAAACGCGAGTTATACCTACGCGCCTCAATCTCGGCTCACGCTCAGTACGCAGACAGTCACGTCTGTGCCGCAGTGACGAATGGACATTGTGTTATTTTTTTAGGAATAAACGCGCGATATTTTCACTAAAAATAAGTTTATGTACTTACATATTATGTTAAGAATTTCAAACCAATGTAGATAATACTTCCAAATTACTTAATTCCAAACTTGTACCTACAATTTCAAGCTAATACTTTTCGCCTCGAAGTCTCTTGCCAGAATGAACATTCGACGGACTGACTGGTTTCTGCCTCCTGTATTTTTCCCTCCAAAATGCGATAGTGGTAAATCTTTTCTGATTGGTCGATTGAACTCAACAGTGATTGGTCGATTTTGAATAACCGACCACGAGATCGTGTGTGTGTTGCCACTGTTTAAAATACCGAAATATTGAATAAAATATGGTTCAGATAAAATAATCTATAAATCCATTGAAAATCATGATACATACATAATTAATATGACGAGTAGGATATTTTTTGCTGTTTCAGGTTGAATGAATTTATCAAAAACGCATCCAGAGATCACTTTTTTTACATAACCTGAAAACTGAAAGGTAATACTATAAAATAATTTACTTACTAGTTATTAAAATTATTTTTTAGTCTACATAGTTGACGGTACATAATGTGTGTCTTTTTAATGGATAAGTATATCCTTTAATCCCCCGAAAAAAAATGTCACGATTAATAAAAATAAGTGAATAGAGTAAAGGAAAGTGATTAACACGAGTGAAAGAGGTAGTTATAAGCTATATAGTAGAATGCGGATTTTTTATACTTTAAAATTTAATAATAAAGCATTTCGTACGTCTCATAAATATTTTTCGGTCGCAAATTTTTAAGACTGATTTATTAATCAAATATAAACATGGTTTTCTAATTAAATCTACCTACTAGTCAAAAAACCACGCATTTTTAGTGAACATTTGTGTTTATATAAAAAAAAGTATATTTACAATCACAAAACTGAATGGAAACACAAAGTAGGCAAATGTAATTAAAATACTGGAGGCGGGTAGCCCTATTGCATGTTAATGTACAGCACGGCTGTAGGTAGTTATTTCAACAGCAGAGCCGAGTTAAGATACTGTGTAGATAACATTACCGTGTCTTGAGTCTTTCAGCGCGTGATAAGAGTCAAATTCTCACTAGACATATTTTTCTATTTTCAAAATTCGAATTCTCGAATTCAGCAAATTTAAAATATTTGTTTCGTAAAGCATGGGTGCAAAATAATGATATGCACACGGTAATCAATTCACTTGCTTTAACCAAATTGGTATGCAAAATATTTACATACCAATTTGGTTAAAGCAAGATTGTCTATATATCTTCGAAGCTATTATAAATTAATTAATCTTCTCATTTTGAATGTGCTGTTACTACTACTACTGCTGTTACAAACTCGTGAATGGGTGCTGCTAGAGGATACTGGTCTGCTCTGGATGCTGGTGCTAATGACATTAAGGGAAAAAAAAAGAAAAAAAAAACTTTTAACACTGTTCCCCCTTGAAATGTTGCATGTTTCCTATTTCATATTTCTTGTTTACTAAATTATGTCATAGTTAAAAAAGTCACGGACCCTGAAGTCTGTGGAGTGTAGATTCAAAATTAAAAAAAAATAAAATTTGCTGTTACTGCTCAGTGCAGCCCTGCGAAAAACCCCTTGTCTTCTGTCGTTATGTGGCTTGCTTTTTTTTAATTTTATTGTGACTGATCGTACTCGAGGACTACCTGAAGTTAAGCGGACTAACCTCTGGTTATAATAGATTCATTTTGTCACAAGTCACGAATTGCACTGCGCCCGTCACCTGGAAACATAGTTGTTAAGTCTCATGTGCCTGTAATTTCACTGGCTCTCAAGGACTGCTGCCGGAATATAGTTGCCGTATTTACATATTATATAATATATAATATAATAAGAAAATATTATATATTATATAAATACTGTTCCCCCATATAAGAACTCCAAATTTTAATGTGGAACCAACGTATTCGTGGTAGGCACTCATAAGACCAACTTTACGTAGCATATACAACGCAAATTGGTTTATTTTTGCACATACGTGTGCAAATACTTCCACGACATATTTGAGTCTATGTAAAAGCCTAAAAATTGTTTTGTATGAATTTCATCAATCGTTTTACCATGATTATTTATCCATACTAATATTCTATATGCGAAAGTAACTCAGTCTGTCTTCAATCTGTCTGTTTTGCTTTCACGTCACTACTGGATCGATTTGGATGAAATCAGTACTAATATTATAAATGCGAAAGTAACTCTGTATGTCTGTCTGTTACGCTTTCACGCCAAAACTACTAGACCGATTTGTATGAAATTTGGTATGGAAATAGTTTGAGACCCGGGAAAAAACATAGGATAGTTTTTATCCAACTGCGCAAAATGAGGTTAATGTTTTTGCGCGATAACCGACATACGCGCGGGCGGAGCCACGCCCGGAATGCTAGTACGGTATATAAAATAGTTTGAGACCCAGGGAAGGACATAGGATAGTGTTTATCCAACTGCGCAAAATGAGCTTAATGTTTTTGCACGATAACCGACAACGCTCGGGCGAAGCCGCGGCTGGAGCTAGTATTTAATATTATGTAAATTTTGATTTAGTATTTTTAAATATAACCGATTACAAGAAATTGCTCTCGGCTCTTAAGCAAATTAAACAATGCTTCAATATGTATGATTGAATAATAACAAATACTTTTAAAGGTCTTGACTTACCGAGCGCACGATCGAGACTGAACTCGACTCAGTCTCGATCGTGCGCTCGGTAAGTCAAGACCTCCTGAAGATGCTTCGTTTAGAAGCGAAACTAGTCGGGTATTCTTCCGGTTAGGCTGCGTGATGTTTGTGACGTCACGTAGATAACAGGAAAATTAGGCGGAATTGTCACTAGATATATAATTTTATGCTTTTTTAAGTGTTTTATTTAAATATTATTTAATATTTTTTAGGATACTTTTAAAAGTATTTGTTATTCTTAAATATGGATTTCCGCAAAGTAACGCCTGAATCTATCCATTATGTATGATTGAGTGAAGAAATGTGAAGAATGCGCGAAACCCGAGTGATGTGCCTCTGTTTCAGTTTGGGCAAAAATGCTTGCGCATGTTTGCCGGATTGCGGTTGTTCTCTTCTACAGGTACATAGTTTTCTCAAGCGATTCTCTCACATTTTGTGAGTGGGTTGGATAATTATATAGATTTTTTAAGACTTCAAAAAGAAAAAGAGTTTCTTAATTCGACTGTATTTATTTTTTGTATGTGCTACTTCATTACTTTTATAGGGTGTACAGATTTCAATGTTTTTTTTTTTTCATTCGTAAGGTGCATATTATGATGTGTACATGTGGTCCAATTTAAATTTGAGTGAGTTCTGACGAGTAGTATTTGAGTTATCCCTATAATAATGCGTATTTAATTGGCTTTGACTATTATGATATGTTCTCATTTTCACTTATCGATGTAAAATGAACAAAAAATTGCATATGATTGTTTAGTTTATTTACTTTTTGTTTATTTTTGATTTTAGAACTTTTTCTGTTTAAACTCGTTTCTTTTTGTTAAAATTTAACTCATCGATTATTGTTGATTAATTTATGGGACATTTTAAAAAACAGCGGATATATGGCGTAGAAAATTTAAAAAAATATTTATCAAAACGCATGTAATAATTTATTAAGCCCTTAATATGTTTCTGCTACAACTTGTCCAAAGTACTTTAATTTCTGATCCAATACTCCCACAATATTTGAAATACCATTAAATTTCACCGATACCATTTACACGTGAATGTCCTTATTCAATATATATTCACGCTTTTCTTTAACATTGACATAGGAAAATATACTCAAATCTAATACTATGAAAGCATATATTGCCTTAACAGAAACAAATATTTTCTGAACATACTCATTTTGATCGCAACACAGGGTTTTAAACGTTATTTCTAATAGACTTAGATTTATAATCCTGTACAGGAAGTAAATTCGGATCAGTAATAGGGGATCTAAATAAGCGACTGACCGAAATTCGTGATATCTAATAACCAAGCACTTACAGCGCTTCTGGAGAAAGTTTTCAAATACCTATTGACTGAAATTGGTCGGGTATTTAGAGAGTCAAGGACCTTCAGGAATTTCCCAGGATTTATTATGATTGGCCTTAATAAATGATTTTTGAAGTAGACGTGATAAACGATAATGTACAGGCTGACTTGATTGCGGTGAAGCTCAAGCCCGCAGCGGGATTCGAACTATGGACCTGCTGCGCGGCAGTCCATAGCCAATGCCACTGAGCCATCACTGCTTCAAAAACAGTGCTGCATTTGTAGTAAACAAATTCAGCAATGTATCAAGGCAATGTTGACACTTCACATTTTAGTGAATTGATTAACTTATTAATTATAATTATATATTCAAGATACAACTGCACACAATTTTATAAAACAAAGAATTTTATAAAACAAAGTTTATATCACAAAGAATAGGTAGGATAGTATACTGTACCTCTACACATAATAAAAAATGTGCACGTGTACTCGGACTGCTGAAATATCCAGTGCTGCCAGAAAAAGTCTGAGCTCAGCATTATGCTGTAGATTATCCACAGCGCTGTTTTTAAAATCTGTCGATTTGTGATACACGGACGCCAAAAAAATGGTTATAAAGTTTTAAATTACTTATAATCCTATCCTAATAGATACTTTACGGTGTAATTGCATGTGTTTTATTGCCTATGTGCAGGATTATAAAGAAATTAAGGAAAATTTAAACAGATGGTAACACGAAAACCTTCAAACAGTTAAAAATAAAAATAATTAAAAGCGTCAAAGGAAACTTTTACAACTGTGTCTCAAGGTGACGGGCGCAGTGCAATTTGTAACTTGTGAGGAAATGCATCTGTTATAGGCAGAGGTTAGTCTCCTTAACATCAATGGGCCTCGAGCTTGTTCCGTCACGATAACACAAAAAAAAAATCAAATCGGTCCAGTAGTTATTAAGTTTATTCGTTACATATTAGAATACAAATCTTTCCTCATTTTAATGTTAGCGTAGATGCAATAACAATAAAATGAATGAAATAAAATATTGAAATCTTATACTCCATCTACATATTATTTAATTATGGAAATTGTCGAAGAATAAGAAGCAAACCCAGTACATTTAAACATTACACCGATTCTAACAATGATTATATATTGTACAATCATCGTGTTTCTTCTTTGTTCCCACGCTTTGTTCTTTGAACAAAAGACTTCGTGTATTCCTTTATCTGTTTTAATATTTTAGTATCAGAGCCAAATGTTAATATATTTAAGACACTTTATGACTTTATAACATTGTCTTCATTGCAGTTTCGTTATGGAAAATTGTTATTGTTATAACTTCGTTAGTGTTTTGTTTGCAATAAATATGTTTAGTCACAAGCTAACGCATTGCTTTTTATTCGTTGACTTGGAAACATGTTTTTAAAATTCGATTCTTTATGACAGTTGAAGCAATATAACTTTCTGACAATATTACCAACTTTAATATTTTTTTATAATTTTACATTATCGTGACTGTTGTCGCTCTCGGGTTTTCGAACGCAATCGGATGTGACGTCAGCAACGTGCAACAAGTTTTATACTTAATAATATACGCGATGCAGGTAGCGCGTTCATTTCAAAATTGTTGCAAAGATCGGAATATCAGGGCTCACATAATTGCCACGGGCGGCTGTACCGTGTCCAAACGATCAAGTGGAACGCTATAATCAGACCATTCTAAACCATCTTTACGTAGTATCGATGCTGACAATAATAATTGACCGAGCGAGAACTCGGTTCGAACGAAGCGTCTCTGCTTTAACTAACAAAAAAATGCTTTCGTATGTCTAGTTGCACTCCTCTACAGGTCGCAGTTCTCAACCGATTCTCACGAAATTTTGTGAACAGGTTTTATAAGTCCATATTTTTTTTGTCGGAGATATACATTATAACGTGTTGAAAGTATGGACCCTGCGCTTAATTTAATGGCAATGTTCCTGATACGCACGCCTGTTGCCTATATGTGATAGTCTCTCTCTCTGGTATAATCAATCGTTTATCTTCGATGTTTCTGTAGCCAGTATATGAATTCGAGATAAATACACTACCGAGTAGGTATATAAAACTACTGTATAATTACTACTTACCTACCTATTTCTGATATAACTAGCTTTTGCTGGGGTCCGCTTGTCATTGATTTTCTTAGATAAAAGTCTAACGAAATCATTTATTATTTACAATACATATCTAGATTTTTGGATTTTGTGACCCGTTTTCCCAAAAGCATGCGCAGTGAACCTTTATTCAATCGTAAACTATGCAAAGGCATACTCACCAAGTCTACAGCTCGGAGAGCCACTAGTAATAAGTGGGACCAGCGCGTGATTATTATATAGCACGGGACAAATTCCATTATTAACAAAACCACGTCTGCTGTACCGAGTGAGGTTTTCTTCGGGTATAGATAGAATTAGAATCAATAACGATTTTTTTTTTTTTTTTTTTATGCCTGATAGGTTAGCCTTTGACCACTATCTCACCTGATGGTAAGTGATGATGTGGTCGAGGATGTTGTTCAGACTAACCTAGAGTTACTGGCTCTCAAGGACAGCTGCCGGAACACACCGTTAGGTGCTTGGCGACAGATTTTCAACTTGAGGGTGGTAGCTAGCCAGGCGGGCATTCGCAAAGTGCCCTACCACCGTGCTTTAACGACTGCTATCCTAAGACAACAACCGGGACCGACGGCTTAACGTGCCCTCCGAAGCACGGAAGCGCTCAGTAGTAATGTCACCAACGGTCACCCATCCAAGTCATGACCGCGGCGGACGTTGCTTAACTTTGCTGATCGATTCAGAATGGCTATGCAAACTTGGCTACGATGCGATCACTATGCGATACAGATGCGATGATAACATTGTACCTATATTCTGTTGGTCACTATATTGAGAAGATCAGTTGACATTAATATTAAGAAAGGTGCCGAACTACAAAAGGCATCTTTCCATGCGAAAAGAAAAGGTGCCTCTAGGTATTTCATTAAAGACTTGGTAGATCTGAAAATTCCAAGTCACTCTAATGATGGTTAAAGAACTAAGCTTATGCCTCTCTCTCTACAAGGGTCCATTCCAGGTGACAAACATTCTGGGTCACGACAGATATCAGGTGGCGTATCAGGGGAGCTGAAAGGACATCAAAACGTTGATGGTGTTGCTTGTGTCGAAAACATGAAGCCAAGGATTCGCATCTCAGAGTAAGCCCGGATGTTGTCTTAAGTACGTCAACAGTCATCACAGAGCAGTCAGGTATTTAATTATCAAATTGTTTACTGTGTAAGAATAACTTTAACAAAGTTACTTTCAATAATAATTCTCCATAATCAGACGGATTTTAATCCGTCTGGAATGGGAGAGGGGGAATAAGGATTTGACCAAACCTATTCGGGGCTGATATCTATATCGTAACTGATAGTTTGTATAAGTCGAATGTATCTTCGCTAACTATGGGAATTTTAAAAACTATGATAATTTGTCTACCAGCATAGTACGTTCCAGGCTTTATGACGCTATAATAATCACGTAAATCTAAGTTTAAGACTTTACTATCTCCATAAATGTTATGGAGTCGATCTATCATTTTCCTTAAAGTAACTATGTCTACCATAGAGTGGTGCGTGCTTAAGGCGCGCACTAGAGCTAACATATTTTCTATTCTAACTAATTCACTTAATAAGTCATCTACGTTCTCTGTTATAATTGTCAGTAACTGAGCGAATTGAGCATATTTTAAAAGGCTTGTTTCTTTATAGGCATTGCTATTTAATAAAAGTTCAAGTGTGGAATTTATTGTTTGCTGGTTTCTTACTAGTTGGTTAATGACGTCATTATGTTGCGTCATCCATTCCTTACCAAGACTTATATGAGAGTTAAATTCAGTAATAATTTTGTTCTCATTATTATTGAGATTTTTTATCGCGGTGTCAAACTTAATTGCATCCTGATAATCTAAATTTCCTGTGAGACTTTTGATAACGGAACCTAAACCGTCAATAAGACCTCTCTTTACCCGACTCGGTTCTAAACCTTTTAAGTGATTTAAAACTTTCTCGATCTTCTGCGATAAATAGTTAATTTGTAGGTCATATAAAGCTAATGTGTCATTATTAAGTTTAAGTTCAAAATCCATTAATTGTTTTCTAACTGCAAGGGCCTTCATTTCTATGTCATCTATTTGAATGTACTGTAAAAAACTATGATAATGCGTTATGAGATGAGTTCGTCCTAGTTTATAAGGCAGGAGTCCAGGGCCGTCGTTAAGACTCTCAAGTCTTATCTCCTGCGCCCGAGCAAGATGCACCATGATCATCAGCAGAATTCTGAAACAATTTAGCACTGTTAGGTACTCGCTTAAGGCGAGATTTGCCTACAGGACCACGTTTTCGGGAGGTATATATATGTATAGGTAAGTCTGCTAGTACTTTATCTTTGGTGTATCTTGGTGCTAACTTTTGTCGGCTAGCTAAAGGATTTTTTATGAAAATTTGTTGTTCCGGCTCGTACTGTATCTCAGGCTCCCTATCCTTATTCCTATTTTCAATAAGGGCCGTGCGATTGTGCAGTGCGGATTCATTTATTATATTATAAACAAGTTTCATCTGTTCTCTGTGGTTTTGGGTATACTGTTGCAGTAGAAGCTGTGTTAAATCTATTGCAATGGGATCCCTAGGATCAAAATGTCCTGTTATTATATCAAATGGCCTGCATTTAGTGAAACTGTGGACTGAGCTGTTGTAAGCAATGATTGCATATGGTACTAAATTTACTACTGGTTCGTCTTTACGTTGTAGTTTTAAAAGTCTTAAGTGTTCAAGTCGAGTGAAAACGCTCTATGTTACCGTTATCGTTAGGGCAATGCGGGAGCACTTTATGATGGTTTACATTATGGGTTCGCAAGAATTCCGAGAACAGTTGATTGCTGAATTCAGTTCCGTTGTCGGTAACAATCGTTAATGGCAAACCATGATGGGTACAAAACTTTAATAATGATTGTAGGACGCTGATAGCGGTTCCATCCCTTAAATGGTATGCCTGCCCGTACTTTGAAAATACATCTATAAATGTTACATACTTTTCGCTATCTACCGTGAATAAATCCATATGAACTATTTCTAAGGGCTTACTAGGTGGTGGAACGATATTAAACCGTGGCTGAATGGGGTTACGATCATAAATTCAAATTCAAATTCAAATTCAAAATCATTTATTCAATTTAGGCGTCTACGACGCTCTTATGAAGGTCAGTTACAAATTTTAATATTGAAATATTCTACATTGTACTGCCACGTTCAGCAAAAAAAGTTTATAGAGCCACTGCGAGAAGAACGGGCAAGAAACTCGGGGCCATTCTTTTAAACGTCTTTTTACAATGTGTTATAAACAATATAATACAATTATTACAATATTTGTTTAAATTACGTAGGAGACATGTGATGGCTTGGCAGAGGTGGAATTTTCCAAGCATTTTTGTCGTTTAAGTAATCACAAACTGTGTAGTAGGATTTCTTCATCAAAATATTTTTCACGTGCAATTTGAATTTTCCTTCTGTGAGCATTGTAATATGTTCGGGAATTTTATTATAAAACCGCACACAATTACCTAAAAAGGACCTTTTATTTGTCTTTGCTAATCTAAAACATGGTACCGTTAATTTATATTTGTTCCTAGTGTTGTAATGATGGTTGTCACTGTTTTATTTAAATTTACTAAAATTTTTCCGAACATACATAATATTTTCAAATATATACAGACTCGGTAAAGTTAATATATCAATTTCTTTAAAAAGATCCCTTAGAGATTCCCTAGGATCCATTTCATATATGGCTCGAATTGCAAGCTTTTGTAAGATAAAGATTGTCTCTATCTCAGCAGCAGCTCCCCACAGCAATACACCATACGACATAATACTGTGGAAGTATGCGAAATAAACTAGCCGTGCAGTAGCTACATCTGTTAACTGTCTTATCTTACAAACTGCATATGCAGCAGAACTAAGTCTTCCGGCTAGATCATGTATATGTGGATCCCACTGTAAAGTTGAATCCATTTTGATTCCCAGAAAGACTGTCGCTTTGTCAATAGAGAGTTTATCTAGGCCAAGCTTAATGTTTGGTTCAACATAAGGAACATTTGGTAATGAAAACTTTAAACATTTGGTCTTTTTTGAATTTAACAGATGATTATTAGCGGCGAACCATCCAGAGATCATAAATAACACATTATTTACATGAATGAGTTCACTATCTTTCCTATCTACTTTAAAAATTAGAGAGGTATCATCCGCGAATAAAACAATATCACAGAAATCTTTGACCATGCAAGGCAGATCATTAATATACGCTAGGAACAGAAAAGGTCCCAAAATTGATCCCTGCGGTACACCTATTTTTACGAAAGACCCGGAAGAAGTATTGCCATTTATTCCAACCATCTGTAGCCTGTCAGACAGATATGACTCTATTAGATTCAAAGCTTTTCCACGAACACCATAGTGTGAAAGCTTACGAATCAGAGTGCAGTGTTCTACACAGTCGAATGCCTTGGAAAGATCACAAAATACGCCAATAGCATCATGTGAACTCTCCCAGGCTTCAAGTATATGTGACATCAATTGAACACCTGCATCTGTTGTCGATCTGCTCTTAGTGAAACCAAACTGATTCTCATTCAATATATTATGCTCATTAAAATGAGATAAAAGTTGTTTGAGCATAATTTTTTCGAATACTTTACTCAGAACGGGTAAGATGGAAATAGGTCTATAATTGCAAGGGTCAGATGCAGCCCCCGACTTCAAAATTAGAGTGATTTTACTTAGTTTCATTAAGTCGGGGAAACTTCCTCTATCAACACAAAGATTGAATATTGTTACTAAGTATGGTGCAATAATGCAAATAATAGACTCTGCCACTTTAACTGACATACCCCACAAGTCTTCAGTACTCTTTATGTTTAAACTTTTGAATATCTTTATAATTTCAAAGTTTGTCGTGTATCTGAAAGAGAAGTCCTGTGTTTTGCAGGGAAAATTATGTTTTAATAGGGCTTCTGCTACACTGGGACAAGAATCCAATGATTTAGTGGCTTCTAGGGGTAAGTTAGAAAAAAAATTTTCAAATATATTCGCCACTTGTATTGGATCAGAGATTTGATGTTTATTAATAGTTAAGACATATGTTGAATCTCTAGGTTTATTCTTACCAGTCTCAGTATTTATAGTCTTCCAAATGGTTTTTATTTTATTTTTAGACTTGCTAATTTTGTCTCTAATAAAAAGAGATTTAGCACACAAGCAAACAGACTTAAAAATTTTTGAATAGTTCCTAACATAATCATGAAACTGCTTGCAAGATGTTAAATTTTTCCTGCGATACAGATCAAACAAATAATCTCTACTTTTTCGGATACCTCTAGTTGCCCAATCACCAAACTTCAAACATATTTTCCTTGGCCACATATAGTGCATTCGTTAATGAATTTTGTTATATGTTCTTTCATTTTTGGCCAAAAATATTTTCGCGATAGGGACAAATAACATTCGTTGATGCCTCTGTGGTTCGTTTTGCCCTCATGATAATGTCTTATTATTTCTTGTTGTCTGAGATAAGGTTTTACATTCTCATATTAAATTTTAGTAAGTACAAGATTCATTGATGAACTTCTAAAATGATTCTGTATAATTGGGATTATAGAGTACAATCCTAAAGGGGGGTCAATTAAAATTCCTGTCTTTACTTTAGGGCTCACAAATTCTTTTATTGCATTAATAACGTCCTGCTCTAAATTGGACTCGGTTACTTGAACGGAAACACGAGTGTGAGTTTCGAATGGTTTTGATACCGCTGGCCGTCTTTTGACATCACTAACAATCGTAAAAACTAACTGGCGATGAAATTTATTTAATGGGTCGTCTGATATAGGAACCTCCAATATAGGATTTTCATTACTGGTGTGGACTGTCTCCGTTGAGGAATTTGCTTGAGGAGCATCAAGTATGGACTCGGGTGGATTACCCAGTATTGAGTTAGATGGGATGCCCAATACGGAATTCAATTCCTCGATGTCTTCGAATAGTTTCCTAGCTTCGTTAGTATGGATTTCTACGCAGGACAGAGCGTCTGCATTTGTATTATTTTTTCCTTTTTTGTACACTACAGTAAAGTCGTATTCACTGAGTTTCAAGTGCCATCGCGTTAGTCGTGAATTTGGTTCTTTTAAGCTCATAACCCACTGCAAGGGTTTGTGGTCAGTCAGTATTTTAAACTTTCTTCCAAAAAGGTAGGGTCTAAAATACTTAGTAGCCCAAACGATTGCCAAGAGCTCCTTCTCGATAGTACTATAATTCAGCTCGCTTTCGTTGAGCGTACGTGAGGCGTATGAAATGGGCTTATCTGATCCAACAGTTCCCTGGGATAAGATGGCGCCTATGGCGACGTTGGACGCGTCTGTTGTTAAGATGAACTCCTTATTAAAATCAGGGTACCTTAGAATCGGATCGTTTGTTAACAGCGTTTTGCATTTTTCGAAACTCTTGACATATTCAGGGTCAAAAGTTATTTTCTTACCCTTTTTTAAGCATACAGTCAATGGTTTCGTTAATCGTGCAAAATCCGGGATAAATTTGCGATAATAGCCTAAAAGACCCAGAAATTGTTTTATTTCCTTGGTTGTTTTTGGCATTGGATATTTTTCTATCGCTGAAATTTTATCAGGATTGGGTTTAACTCCTTCGCTGCTAATAACATGACCTAAATAGGCTGTTTCCAGCTTCAAGAACTCAGACTTGTCCATTTGTATCTTGAAGTTGGATTCCTTTAGTCTTTGGAATACCTTTTCTAAGTTAGTCATGTGTTCCTGCAGTGATGTGCTGAACACTATGATATCATCAAGGAAGACCAGGCAGATCTGGTTCTGGAGACCTCTGAGGATATTATCCATGACCCTTTGGAACGTGGATGGGGAATTTTTTAATCCCATTGGCATCCGGAGAAACTCAAAATGACCATGTTCCACGTTGAAAGCGGTCTTCTGGACGTCAGCGGGATCCATTTCCACCTGGTAAAAACCGCTGGCCAGGTCTAGGGTGGTAAAATACTGGCACTTTCCTAACTTGTCCAGAACATCCGCTATATTAGGGATAGGATATTTGTCGTCTATGGTTTTTTCGTTGACTTTACGAAAGTCAACCACTAGACGCCATTTCTGCTTGCCTGAGGCGTCCACCTTTTTGAGAACAATCCAAATTGGTGAACTCCACGCTGACTCCGAGGGGCGTATAATACCCTGAGTCAGCATCTTATTAATTTGTTCGCTAACCTCTTGTCGGTGAACAAAAGGGTAACGGTAGCTCTTTGTATGAACCGGGATCTCGTCGGTCGTGCGAATGTGATGCTTAATCTTATTTGTGAATGTTAAATTTTCACCCTCAAGATAAAAGACATCTGAATACTTTGAACAAAGCGCTATTAAGTTAGCCTTTTCTTCCTCGTTTAGGTGATCCGTGCGAAGTCGCGATAGGACTTCCTTGTCACGTACGGATCGTTGTTCAGTACGAGTGCACTCGTTAGTGTGAACCTCGGCTACAACGGGACGGTCCATAGAGAATATAATGTCATGCGGTGACGGATTGACTATTTCTAAAAAACCGCGGTTGTTTTTTACTACTGTAAGACAATTTTGTATAACGCAGTTTGAGATCGTTTGTTCCGGTATGAAAGCCTCTCTCCGTCATGAATATTAATAGGGATTTTAACTAACTTCGACGTATTCGCCGGGATAACGTCTTCGTATAGATTCACGTTATGTGAGTTATACATTTCAATGGGGTTGGTCGCGTTACGCGTGATCAAAATTTTGTTCTTAAGGTCGATCTTAGCTTCCCACTTCTCTAACAAATCAAGTCCGATAAGTCCGTGAAAATAATTGTGAAAACGGTACACATATAATTTAATACTCTCAGAGTCCTGAAATTCTGAAAAACATGGTAGTGACACAGAATAATCATTACGAGTAGTTGCATGCACATTGGTAACCTCAAATGGATCAAAGTTTAGAGGTACATGAGAAAAAAAATTTTCGACTGCTTCAGGATCTGTTATATATATAACATGCACCCTTTATTGCACACTCCGCTCCTTTCCTGCCTAATCATCATCTCTTTTGTCATAGTGCCTCAGCCAACCATATTTCTCCTCAGTCTTCACCCAACTTCCAAATCCGACGGTTGCCTTAAATTTAATTTTGTATTTTATTTCTTTTTTTAAAAAGCCTCAAGCCCGAAGGCTCATAACATTTGGTGGCAGCGTAAAGGGATTTAAAAGATCCCCGGTACCGTCTCCGTTCAAATAAGTGTTAAAACGCGAAGTGAGTGCTGTGAATGTAAGTGTCTACTTCATAGTGCATACCCAGAGTATACCACAAAGTGCATCAAGTTTCGACCCGGCTCAACTAGTCCACTGAGAACTACTTCTACGAAAGGCCCACTGCTGCGCACTGCTCGTGCTGTGGCCGGTCTTCCACTAGGAAGTAATACCCATTGTCACGCACAACACGGTGCAGTGGCCGGTATTCACCACCCGACGAGCAACGAGCACCCTTCCGACTCGATAAACCACTACGTAACTCTTATCTACATCCTGTGCGAATACACCTCACCTGTGCCCGCCGTGCGAGAACTTTGAAGAAATGATAACCTTTGTTATCGCTCTGTCCGTATTCAAGTGAGTGATTCTTGGTCATTGCGATTCTCAAACTTTTTCTTGTTATTTTTGTGTTATTAATTTAATTATTTTATATATCTACTTCATTCATTTTTGTGTGAATTGTGATTGCTATACCTATACTGTTTATTTTGTTTTGACATTGCAAATCTAAAATGGCTGAGTCTAGAGCCACAAGTCCAAAACCCGAGAGACCCGAAATCGCTGTAACAGACACTGATGATGATGGTTTTTGTCCCCCACATCCTGGACCTACAACAAGGTCCCTCGCTAAAAAGAAAACACAAAACGTAAACAGTAAATTGGAACTAGATCTTGCCACTTTATTAAAATTCATAAAAACGTTTGACGGATCTAGGGAAACATTAAACTCCTTTTTAGTAAATTGTAATAACGCATACGAATTAGCCTCGGAAGCCCAAAAAGATATATTATTTAAATATATATTATGCCAACTGCAGGGCAAGGCACAAACTGCCTGTTCTGTCAAAGAGTTCACCAATTGGCCGCAACTTAAAGAATTCCTCAAAACCCAGTTCAGTGAGCGGAAACACTATGCCCATTTGCTCACCGACCTTCAAGAATGCAAGCAACAATTCAACGAGCCTGTGAGCCAGTACGCTTTAAGGATAGAATCCTGTCTATCCCAGTTACTAACAGAGATATCCATCTCACATGGCCATAAGAATAGAGAAATGATAGGACGCACAGCGGCTATGGAGGAATTAGCCCTCCATCATTTCCAAATGGGATTGATAGGCCGAATATCGAATATTGTAAGATGCAAATCACCCAAAACGCTTAACGAAGCCGTTAATATTGCCATCTCAGAAGAAAAGATCCAACAATTTCTGTTTAAACAAAACCCTTCTAGCTCACGCCAAGAGAAATCAAATTCCTCAAGGCCAAATTTCCAACCTATACGTCGCGATCAACACCGGTCATCTCCTCCAAATCCTAACCAGCCTCGACCGAACTTCTACCCTAATCGACCTAGCAACGGCAATAACAATCCTTCTACCCCAGTCTGCAGATATTGCAAGGCACCTGGTCATACACTGGAACAATGCCGCAAACGCGAGTATAACAATAATCGCTTTAAAGTCGACCAAAACCAATCAAGGCCATTTCAGCGTGTCCATTTCGTGTCCGATGCCCAAGACGATCAGTATCAAGACGAATCAGCAGAGGGCTATGACACCGTTGATGCTGAAACAAAAAACGAGTAGCCGTCTCGTCCCGGTGTCGTACGGGACCTCATAATTCAGAAATCGACACCTTAGTCTTTACTTCTAAGCCCAAGTTAACCCCGCTACATGGAGGTCAACCAATAATTACATCAAAACCTTTGCAGTCTCCGCCACATGGTGACCTGCCAAAGCCCACTGTATCCACGCAGAGTACTAACCTGCCAAAATCCTCTGAGTCCAGTCCAGTATTTGAGATTACGAATGATCCAGCGATGATGTTACTACCTCATGTACTTGTCGAATCTTCCGTGTCAGACATTCCTTTATCCTTACTAGTGGACTCAGGATCCTCGGTAAGCCTGTTAAAACACGCTTGTTTAGAAAGACATCCTAAGTTAGTAAAAGAAAAAATCCAATTGAAGGGTATAGATTCATCAGAAGAATCTATAGAAACCCGAGGTCACTTTCAACTTAAACTACGATTAGCAAAATCCAACATATCGCATAAGTTTCATGTCATCGACAAAATACACTTACCATACGATGGCATTATAGGCTCCGATATGCTCAACGCACATAGCTGTAACATTGATTATACCAATAATTTACTCTATCTAGGTAAATCGTCCTTAAAATTACACTTTCACGATCCTGCATATTTAATCCCCGCTAGAACAGAAACCATTATTGAATGTTCAGTGCAAAATCCCAAAATCAAAGAAGGAATGGTTCTCGATCAGAAATTTTCAGTCTTTGTTGATTGCAAATTGTATAGTACGTGTTAAAGACAATAATAGGATAAATATATCCGTGGTAAATACCTCTGAAGAACCTGTGACACTGAAATCTAATCTTAATTTAAAACTTACCCCGATTGACCACTCAGAATTCAAAGAATTTTCTTCAAAATCTGTAAACCATATAAATACTACAATTGACTGTGCTACGCGAACAGACGAGGTGTTAAAGCAATTGCGCATCTCTCACCTTAATAGTGAAGAAAAAGAAGCTCTCCTACAATTGTGTTCTGAATTTTCTGATATTTTCCACCTTCCCGGAGAGAACTTGTCTTACACTAATGCCTTAAAACACGAGATAAAAACGACGACAGATATGCCGATCCATACGAAAACTTACCGGTTCCCTGAAGTCCATAAGACAGAAGTTCGTAATCAAGTTGATAAAATGATACAACAAAATATTATAGAACCTTCCAATTCCCCATGGTCATCGCCAATTTGGGTTGTCCCAAAGAAGCTCGATGCTTCTAATACTCAAAAGTGGCGAGTTGTAATAGATTACAGAAAGCTCAATGATGTTACAATTGGTGACACATACCCCATACCTCAAATAACCGAAATTTTAGATCAACTTGGCAATAGTAAGTACTTCTCTACCTTAGATTTAGCATCCGGGTTCCATCAGATATTACTAAATGAAGACGACAAAGCCAAAACTGCGTTCACTGTCTCAGAGGGACATTTCCAATTCCTAAGAATGCCGTTTGGACTCAAAAATGCCCCTTCCACATTTCAGAGACTGATGAACTCTGCTTTATCCGGGCTCCAAGGCATTCGATGTTTCGTCTATCTTGATGACATAGTTTGTTACGCGTATGACGTCCGGTCCCATATCCTGAACCTAAGATCAATTTTCCAAAGAATCAGAGAATTTAATCTAAAATTACAGCCCGAAAAGTGTGAGTTTCTACGACGAGAAGTCTGTTACCTTGGTCACGTCATCACTGAGCAAGGCGTCAAGCCAAATCCCGACAAGATTAAAGCCGTTACCGAATTTCCAGCTCCTAGATCTCCTAAAGACATCAAATCGTTTCTTGGCCTAGTCTCTTACTATCGACGTTTTATATCCGATTTTTCTAAAACTGCAAAATCCCTCACTAACCTCCTGAAAAAGGAGACAACCTTAAAATGGGAAAACGAACAACAGCTGGCCTTCGACACATTAAAACGTAAACTAACAACTGCCCCTCTACTAATTTATCCTGACTTTTCAAAAGCCTTCATTCTTACCTGCGATGCTTCAAACTATGCGGTAGGAGCTGTCCTTTCCCAAGGACAAATCGGTAAAGATCAGCCCGTAGCTTTTGCATCACGCACTCTCAATAAAAGTGAAGCAAATTATAGCACTACTGAGAAAGAGCTATTAGCCATACTTTTCGGTTGCAAAACATTCCGCCCCTATCTTTACGGGAACAAATTTGAAATTGTTACCGACCACCGACCTCTAAAATGGCTTTTCAACCATAAAGATCCTAGCAGCAAACTTCAACGTTGGCGGTTAAAGCTCGAGGAGTACGAATATGAAATCGTATATCGCAAAGGTAAACTAAATTCAGCAGCTGATGCCCTTTCCAGATATCCTGTGAACCCTATCTACCCTGAAAATAAAGATAGGTTGACTCCAAATACCACTAACGAAACTAGCTCAAATTCTAATGTCGAAGTTCAGCCAGAATCACCACTCCCTGAAATTCCTCAAGAAACACTTGAAGACCTAATGACAACAAACTTCAGTCCAGTAAATGAAAGAGACTTTGATTTCAGTCCCTTAAATCCTCCAACTCCCGTAGAACTTCGTCCAATAGTAAATCCTCCAATTCCTGCAGTTCCTCCTATCCCCGCAAATCCTCCACCTGCACCGACCGAACCGCATCCTGAAAACGTACCAGAACCTCAACCATCAACTAGTTGGCAGAATCCTGAAACCTTACCTGCATCCATATCTGCATACCGTGACCCGGATACTCCCCCTTCAGCACCTGAAAACTTACCTTCACCCGACGAGACCTATAATAAATTTTTGAAATCACCCACAAAGATATACAACACTCATATTATAGAACATAACGAAGAACTTCTGAAAGGAACACAAAAATTGATAATAGTACCTACCTCGATAGACATGGACGAGTCCATGCCTTATATCCAAGAGATCCTTGGTAATTGCTCAAACCTGGAGCGTGAAGAATTCCTAAAAACAGAAAGATCTCTACATACCCTTTCACCCCTTAGCACTGGAAATAAAACTTACCTCTTTCTATTCACGAAAGTTCACCATTTCGATGACCACTCGTATCCCGATTTATTTAAATGTCTGAAGTACGCTCGCGATGAAGTAATTATGTCCTATCCCACAGCTAACGAAATAAGTATATCAGATTTCAGAAACCCTTTTGATAGACACTCTTTCACCAAAATCTATAATATGTTAGCTTACCTATTCGATGGCACCAATATAAAAATACATATCTACCACAATAATATTATATATCCTTCACTAAGTGAAATCCCTAAAATCTTAAAAGAAAATCATGATGTTCCCATCGCTGGACATCTAGGCTCCGCTAGAATGCTAAATCGTATTAAGGAAAGATTTTCATGGAAAAATATGCGCAGCGACATTGATAACTATGTCAAGAAATGTACATCATGTCAGACAAACAAAGCGTTGCGTAAAGTAAACAGAGCGCCGATGGTCATAACATCCACTTCCACATCCCCATTCGAGAGACTCGCCCTCGATATCGTAGGGCCTTTGCCTGAATCCGGCACAGCCAAACTTAAGTATATCCTGACAATGCAAGACGATCTAACCAAATTTTCATTGGCATACCCTCTTCGCAGTAACACAGCGGCAGAAGCAAGCGACTGCCTCCTTCATTTTGTCTCTCTATTTGGGATTCCCAAACATATACTTACCGACCAAGGCACTAACTTCACGGCTGACCTCTTTAGGAAGACGTGCGAATTCCTAAAAATCAAACAGCTATGGTCATCACCCTATCATCCACAGACACAAGGTGCTTTGGAAAGATCCCACTCTACTCTTAAGGAGTACCTCAAATCGTATGTTAACGAAAATCAGGATAACTGGCCCCAGTATGTGTATACTTCTATGTTGGCCTATAACACCGCTGTACATTCGACTACACATTACACACCATACGAACTATTGTTTGGACACAAGCCCCACATCCCGGACTCGATATATAACGATAATTCCAACACAACGTATCCTGAATATGTAAAACTATTACAACATCGCATGAAACATGCGCGCGACAAAGCATTAGAATACATTCACAGATCTAAAGAAAATTCTAAAACCTATTACGATTCTAGCACCCGTCCGATTGAGTATAAAGTAGGTGATTACGTCTTGCTGAAAAATCATCTTAGGATGCGGAAGGCCTTATCGCCTTTATGGAAGGGACCATACAAGGTAGTCAAAATTCATGGCAACCATACCTTGTCCCTACTCATAAATAGGCGTCACATAAAACACCATTACGACGAAGTGAAACTCGTGGAGAACAATGACGCCTCTCCTAATTAAATATGTATAGATATATATACGTATATACTTTCCTCTTACGTATTAGAACCTAAATTGATTAAGTAGTAATTAGTGTCCTTATTAGGTAACATAGTTTAAAATATTTGAGTTTAATTTTAGTAACTGCTACATCTCTTTTTATTACAGCGTACTGGCCCAAGGTCATCCAGAGTATGTCCAACCGATCAACTCGAGCTCCGGCATATATTTTGATCCAATCGGTGAACTCAAAATAAATATTGGCCATTTAGATATAGTTACTCCATTTGACATTTCTTACATTGGACCCCACATTCAAAATATTAACGCTATATTAGGTACAACACGTTTCTTGTGCAATCAATTTGAGATAGAACTTGCCAACAAGCTGGAATGCCACAACGTGTTGGAACCACTCTCAATCAGGTATAACGACATCGTTTCCGAGTACTCCTCTATAGCTCACCTCACGAGCCACAATAGGTTTAAGCGCAGCGCATGGATAGGTGGAATAGGTACCTTATCCAAAACCATCTTTGGAACTCTTAACGAAGATGATGCCGCAAGATATGACAATGCAATACAAAATATACAGAACAACGAAAAAAGGCTGAGTTCATTAATTAAGGAAAACATTTTGGTAACATCTTCTTCTTTGTCAAAATTTAACGAAACCTTAAGTAAAATAAAAATTAATGAAGCCAGGCTTAACGAAGGTGTCGACAATCTGTCACTTACATTAAAAAACTTGTCACAATTATCCAACGATTTAAATATAAAAGCAAATATTAATTCAATTTTAAACAGTTTGGAAGCCTCTGTACTCACCTTATCATTCCAACTGGAGGACATAATTAATGCCATTATGTTTAGCAGTCAAAACATACTTCACCCAGCCGTGTTACCTCCCACGCAGCTATATCAAGAGCTTGTTGATAATTATAGGTACTTACCTTTAGAACAGAAATTACCTGTTACTTTAGAATTAAGTCATATGCACATATTAATGAATATATCTAATGTAGTTTGTTATAGTTTAAATAATAAGATTGTTTTTATATTGAGAATACCTTTAGTGTCCTCTAAACAATACAATGTATATCATAATATTGCACTGCCTACCCCACATAGTAGTGTTAAACCAAACTCATTTAGTTTTATAATACCTAGCAGTAAGTATATCGCATTGACCAAGGATAAATCTGAATATTGTAACATTGAATCACTCAAAGAATGCAGAGTTATAAATCCCAACGAGTTTATCTGTGACGTCATGACCGTGTACCCAACAAGTGCGAATCCTAGTTGCGAAAGTGAACTAATCTCAAACATAGTGAGTGCCCTACCAGTGCAGTGCCAAACTGACTTCATATACGGACACTTAGATTTATGGAAACCACTTTGCAATAACAACTGGATTTATGTACAGTCTCAAAACAATAAATTATATATAGAATGCCCTGGGCAGAAAAGCACGGAAATAAATATTATTGGAACGGGAATTGTAAACATCCCTATTAACTGCTATGCATACTGCAAAAGTACCAAATTGATACCTCAATATAGTAATATACAAATTAATGTCAACGTTACTCATTCTGACTTTAATATAATTAATGACTCTTGCTGTACATTAGATAAGTTTAAAATGGAGATGAGTAGTGACCCTCGTATAAAATTACAAAATATTGATTTAGATATGTTCACTCTGGAAACAAGGTCAAGATTAATATCTATGGCGGATGAAACCGACAAAATTGTAAACCAACACCAAATAATTAAATACGAGACTCATTACTCAATTATTTTAATTTTAATTACTTGTATTATTCTACTTTTTTGTATATTTAAACTATTTTTGTATATTAAATCGCGCAACCGTCTTCCATATCGCTTCCCTAGGTTTTTCCGTTCAATATCAGTAGAATCACCAGTAGAACAGATACCAATTCCCGATCCTGTCATACCCGTCAAGGTCAATAGACGTCACCAGACTCCGGAAGAAATTCCATCCCCTAGTATTAGAAGAAATATATAATCACCCGAATGATCTATTCCTAAACTTCAAATTTCAACCCCGAAGTTTAGTCTACCCCAGGGAGGTGTTATATATATAACATGCACCCTTTATTGCACACTCCGCTCCTTTCCTGCCTAATCATCATCTCTTTTGTCATAGTGCCTCAGCCAACCATATTTCTCCTCAGTCTTCACCCAACTTCCAAATCCGACGGTTGCCTTAAATTTAATTTTGTATTTTATTTCTTTTTTTAAAAAGCCTCAAGCCCGAAGGCTCATAACAGATCGATAAAAGATTGATTTGCTCCAGTGTCAATTAAAAGTTTAAGAGGAGGATTTGAAATTTGGATATATGGAAGTTGTCGCTGAGTATGTAAATTAATTTCTATTTTGGCTTGTCTAACGTTGAGGCCTGTTGAAAAAAATTTTCGTGGCTGGTAGAGGGTTGTGGCTCTGTAGCAGAGTCATCATCGTTAGAATACTCATACACCTGAACCGGTTCTGATGCGTGGTTGTCGTAGTCAACGTACTCAAGTGCATACGTTGGACTCTCATAGTAATCAGTGTAGTAGTTAAGGTTAGGTTCATAGTAATAGTCTACATAGCTATTGTTCGCACATTCGTTAAAGTTCATCTCGCGACTCTTAAAATAGTTGGTGGGTGGCGGATTGCCATGTTTATTCCAGTCGTGTCCAGTAAGTCCAGTCGGAGGTAAGACTTTAGGGGTGAAATGCTGCACTCCACTCATGGGCGTAGGGGCAGAATTTTGGGGTTGGTTACGCAGTGGAAGTCGGAAAGTATTACTCCGCGCGTTATAATTTGGTGACGGTGCACTAAACATCTGTTGCGTGCGAGTTGGCATACGCAATTGAGGCTGATGTTGGGGACCTGCATTAAATTTAAATTGATTCGACTGTGGCGGATTGAATTTAAAAGCCTGCTGCTGTGGCATGAACGTTGGTCTTTGACTCATGGGCGCTAACATCATGGGCTGCATTGGTACATAATTTTGCCTTGATGAAGGTGGCATTTGAGTAGTAACCGGTGTTCTGTAAATTGACTGGTGCTTATGGCTAGGTACGGCTTCGTTATTTCGCTGCTGCATATAAATTATATTCAGCTCTTCTTGTACGAATTGCAAAACCTGCTCCATAGTAGAAGGCCTCATACATCTTATTCGTGAACCTAAAGGTTCTCGTAAGCCTCGTACAAAAGCTTGCATTGATAATTTCCTATGTAGCGCGCGTTTTGATTCAATAGTGGTATCGATAGTTTCGTGTAGCGAAATGTAAGTCATAATAGTACTAAATAACGTTTGACAGTAGTCGTAAAATTCCTGCGGAGTCTTATTTCCCTGTGTGGCTAAGGAGAGGTCATTATATAATGCAGTTTCATCTCTTTGGTCTGCAAAGTTATTTATAAGAGAATTCCGAATTCCTAACCAACTATCAGGAATGCCATTTGAGTTTATGACTGTAGCGGCGGGCCCAGTTATTTTATTTAATATACCATTTATTAAACTCAAATTTCCTAATTCATTGCCGGCTTCCTCACACATAAAAGTTTTTACTAATTGATCACATATTTTTATAAATCTGGTGAGGACGTTTGGGTTTCCATCAAAATCTGGTACTGGGCGTAAGGCCTTAAAAATAGCATCAGGGTCGTAAGGCATTTTTACAGATGATGTGGTCTCTAAATCAATTTCTCTAATACTATCTATATCTCTATAACGGCGAGACTGTCGTGGTGCAGTCTCCCGGTCACCCCGATTCTTAGGATGAAAAATCTTGAAAAATTACAAGGATAAGGACTAAAAAGGATGCAATACAAAAAAGAAAGATTTTGCGCACTTACATATGCATTCTGGTTTCCTCTGCGTATCAATGGTCGGATACTATACTGGTCCTCAGAGCTGTGGCCACGTAGATTCGGATATTAGATGAAGACTGGAGAGCCTGCCAGCGACGTTTGATGTCAAGCCGCAACGATTTTTGGAGCTTATGACTGCCGTGCACTGACTCTAATATCCTACCGACTGCGCCAAATACGTAGGCACCAGCCGAAGGACTTAAAAAAAACCAAAATTACTTGCAACTTAATTTATTAATTATTTAAAAGTACAATTTTAATATTAAATCTATTACTAAAATAATGTCTACTCTGGTCGATGTGGGAACCAAAAGTGACGCTTGTAGCCATGCACTCGGCCGGTGTCGCCTTCCGCACGTTCCGCTGACTCGACGCCTCGTGTTGCATGTAGGTAGGAACTACGCAGCAGTTTCCGTGGTTGTGCAATACGTAATTATTGTATTGTATTGTATTGTATTGTATTGTATTGTATTGTATTGTATTGTATTGTATTGTATTGTATTGTATTGTATTGTATTGTATTGTATTGTATTGTATTGTATTGTATTGTATTGTATTGTATTGTATTGTATTGTATTGTATTGTATTGTATTGTATTGTATTGTATTGTATTGTATTGTATTGTATTGTATTGTATTGTATTGTATTGTATTGTATTGTATTGTATTGTATTGTATTGTATTGTATTGTATTGTATTGTATCGTATCGTATCGTATCGTATCGTATCGTATCGTATCGTATCGTATCGTATCGTATCGTATCGTATCGTATCGTATCGTATCGTATCGTATCGTATCGTATCGTATCGTATCGTATCGTATCGTATCGTATCGTATCGTATCGTATCGTATCGTATCGTATCGTATCGTATCGTATTGTATTGTATCATTCAGAAGTCCATAGGCGGTTACGTTTTCCATCAGGCGGGCCGTCTGCTTGTTTGTCACCCATAATATAAAATATATATATATAAAATCACCACACAAGCAACTTACAGTGAATTAGACACAAAAGCCAACTGATGCAATGGTGACTAAGAGCTCGGAGACAATCTAGGATCTAATCTTGTTTTATATAAAATGACAGAGAGGAAAGATTAACTGAAAACTCAATTGAGAAATGAAACTTACTTCGTGCCATTTGAAACATTGGTTAAGGACAAAGTTCGTTGGTAATTAGTACAACTCGAGTTTCTTAACTGGTAATCAAGACTGTCCAAACTGTGATACAAAGATGTTTTATAATGTACTCTCGAAACTCCTTATCAGGTTAAAAAAATTGAAGCAATTCTACTTAAGATTATGGTAAATAATTATGCTTATATAATTGAATTTAAGAAAACAATGAAATAATAAAATTATTATATAATAAAATAATATAATCCTACTAATATTATAAACGTGAAAGTTTGTAAGGATGTATCTATGGACGTTTGTTACTCTTTCACACAAAAACGACTGAACGGATTTTAATGAAACTTTACAGTTATATAGATTTGACATCAGAATAACACATAGGCTATCATTTATAAAGATAATATGTGAATTGTCAAAAATATAAAGATACGTGTCAAGTAGGTAAGAAAAAATCAGCCATTATGCATACTTATTCGGTAGTAACAAATTGATCCTTTTCAAACTTAATATTAATTTCAAATTTCAAACTAATAAAGGCAAACGTTTGCGAGTATGTTTGTATGTTCATTACTTCTTCACCCTCAAACAACTGGACGATTTTGATGAAATTGGGTATGATAGATAGCGAGATAGGTAACTCTTTATTGAAAACACCATAATAACAAAAATAAACTTATTACTAAAACATAAATTAAAACCCAGTGTATCAATGGGTGGTCTAATCGCTCAGAGCAATCTCTTCCAGACAATCCATCAACAATAGATATGGTCAAAATATTGGGCGGGGTTTCTTATGGTCCGTTATGTGAGTTCCACAAAATGAGGAATAATTTTACTTCTAGGTTTAATCACAAACATCAAAAACTCAGCAAATTTTATTCAAGTTACACAAAACTTTTATTAAATCATTAACTCGTACAATTATGCTTCCTAAGAACTTTAGAAGCATTACTTACATTTCTTTTAGTCCTTAAGTTTAAGTAAGCCCACTTGTGCTTAACGTTCTTAAGTTTTAAGTACTTTTAAGTTGAAGGAAAGGGGTTAAGATTTGTGTAATACGTTACAAGCGAAAGTTTTGTCGCATAAAAGATACAACCTAAAAAACTAAACTTCTAGATGCGGATGACCTGATTGTTAACCTGCAGAGCCTAGCAGACAATGTTGACAAAAATAAAATGTATCAGTTGATGATGAATTATGGGGCGACAAGACTAAGGGCCTGTTTCAGAATGTTCGAGTATGTTCCGGTTATACTACCCAGAACATATTTACTAAACAAAACACTATCATTGCGTTTCACGGTCATCGATTTAGCCTTTCCATCAGTTAAAGCTTGAAACGCGCTGTATGTTAACTGTCATTTTTATCATTTAGTTATTTTATGTGTTGGATAGCAACCCGAAACTTTATATGGATGGACATTCTGAAACGGACCCTTAAAATAATATAGGAGGGTTCTCAGATTGATAGAATAGGGGTGAGATACAAACTCACATTGGTTTTACTGCTGGAAATCATACTGCTGGGGTAAAATGGTCTATGTTTTATAAATTAAATAGATTTTCTATTGATGTGTTGTCATTTAAGAAAAAAACATACCTTCATCGGATTCTCACTCACAATACAAATAAAATTACTTTACAAAGTTGATAATATACGAGAGGAAAAATGTATCTCTCGTAAATTTATAATTTTGTAATCAAATAAACGCAAAGAAAGCTTTGAAAATATTTGAAAGTCATATGTGAAATTTAGAAAGATTTATATATAACTAGCTTTCCGGGCGCGGCTCCGCCCGCGCGTATGTCGGTTATCGCGCGAAAACATTAACCTCTTTTTGCGCAGTTGGATAAAAACTATCCTATGTTTTTTCCCGGGTCTCAAACTATCTCCATACCAAATTTCATTCAAATCGGTGCAGTAGTTTTGGCGTAAAAGCGTAACAGACAGACAGACAGACAGAGTTACTTTCGCATTTATAATATTAGTACTGAGTACTGATTTACGGGTATATTAACCCATTATATCAACATTTTGATTTATTGTTAACTATTACCGTTATTTTCAAATTTCAACTCGAAAACTTAAACCTGTCATTTTCATTTGTATTTAATCTGAGAACACTATCATATTATTTTCAGTGCTTATAATAATATATAAGACCTTAGTACCTTACCTTTATTGCCCATAACTTGACGAAAATATAGTATTTTTTTTTCTACGACAAGATGGCTAACAAGCATTCGGCCCATCTTATGGTAGGTGGTTACGGCAGCTTTAGTACGCTTGCAACACCAAGGCTATCACTTACACATTGCCGACCCTTCAAATACCTTTAACCCCATCTGGAAGAAACCCATACAATGGTGCGTAAAATGTAAGATCAGTACTTAATACATATTATAAATGCGAAAGTAACTCTGTCTGTCTGTTCCGTTTTCACGCCAAAACTACTGGACCGATTTGAATGAAATTTGGTATGGAAAAAGTTTGAGACCCGGGAAAAAACATAGGATAGTTTTTATCCAACTGCGCAAAAAGAGGTTAATGTTTTTGCGCGATTACCGACATACGCGCGGGCGGAGCCGCGCCCGGAATGCTAGTACGGTATATAGAATGGCACCAGTCCAGCGGTCAAGCGAAAGCCGTAATGGTGGTTGCTGATCTAATCGTGTTCTTCTATTTAATTGAGGAGCTTCTTGTTAATGACGCGTTCCATCATCTTTGGAAATTATTGCGATGTGCCTGTAATTTGATGTATCTGATATGTCACCTGTTTTCGGTGCCATGAAAAAGGAACTTAGCTACTGAGATACGAAAGCACAAAAAGTCGCGTAAGCGCACTTCGGGCGCATTAAATGTAAGGATGACGGCTGGTATGCCATTTCATCTGGCACACCACTCGTCTATCCAGATAGAGTAGCTCTCATCGGAGCTACCTCTGCGTGATAGAGATTAAAAGCTGAGATTATCCGCACTTAGGGATGGTGGGAACACCCCTTAGTGCGGATACTCTGCTGTATAGTACTCCCTGCGGTACGGCACTACCATCATCGTTCAGAGTCAAGTTGGAGGCAAATAGACGACCCAAAAGAACAGCTTCCTCTTTATAACTTTAAATTCTGTTTCATTTCATGTAAGAATTGAATATTAGGCACTGATATGCCTCTGTTAGATCTGCCCATTTGATTTCCTTAAGAAGAATTCTATCCTTCTTACGATACAATTTAACATCATAAACAAATCATGCTAATATCATTGAGAAACTAGTACTTTTCTCTATGCTAATATCTATATATCTCTACATCGCTTCTAATTTGCGACAAATTGAGGATTAAGTAACAAATTTACAGAATTACGCAACAGGCATTTGCAATAAACGTTTCATGAATTTCAAGTGACTTTTGAGCAATCATTTCGCTGGAAAATGCCATTCGAACTGGCTGTATTAACTGGAGAAATTGTAGGTTTAATGTAGTCAAAATGTTTATGAATTGTCGTCTTTGGCCTTCGTTTAAATAGGTCACAGTATTTTATCAAAGTTTATCTTCAATGGAGTGTACTGTAATTACCTACAATAACTACTCTTTAGTCAATAACATATAAGTTTTCCATTAAACCATTAAAAGAACAAAGAAAACCAGAGTAAAAAATGGGTATAAAAATGTAATTATTTTTGTTATTTTAACCAACTTCCAAAAAAGGAGGAGGTGTTCATTTCGTCTTTATTTTTTTTTGTTACCTCATACTTAGCGGTTGACTGGGTGAACCGACGTTGAAAATTATTTTTTGTTTTTTTTTATGCGTTATAGGTTAGCCTTTGACCACTATCTCACCTGATGGTAAGTGATGATGTCACAGTGACAGCTGCCGGAACACACCGTAAGGTGCTTGGCGACAGATTTTCTACTTGAGGGTGGTAGCTAGCCAAGTCCCATTTACATTTCATGAAAATTGGTCAAGCCGGTCATGAGTTACACTCCAATAACTAAAAAATATTTACCTATGTTGATGATACAGTCATTGACAATGAATGTCCATCGATCCCGTAAGTAGTTAAGTCACTAAAAAGATTGAAACATTTTTTTTACCAAAAATGGAACTGACTTCAATATTTTTATATATATTTTTCATTAAAACGGACACAGTTTCATGATATCACAAATATTATTCGATTACGAATTAACAATAAAGTTACATACTTAAAAAAATCGGCCAAATGCGAGTCGGACTCGCGCATGAAGGGTTCCGTAGCATTAGCTGTACAACATTAGACTTCATATTTTAACCTTTTTTGTTATAACGTGCGCGAGTCCGACTCGCACGAGGTCAACTTTTTGTATTTGCTGTTACAGCGGCAACAGAAATACATCATCTGTGAAAATTTCAACTGTCTAGCTATCACCATCTTGAGATACAGCCTGGTGACAGACGGACGGACGGACGGACGGATGGACGGACGGACAGCGAAGTATCAGTAATAGGGTCCCGTTTTTACCCTTTGGGTACGGAACCCTAATAGAGTTTACCTTCGCGCATTTGGGCGTCTGACATCATCTAGAAGTTAGAAGAATTGGTCTGGCACGTACCTAAAACAAAAGACACGTAAATAAGATGACCGCTCATATAAGTTTTCTTAAAGTGTCCATTGAACTTATAAAAACGGGAGAAACTGCACTCTATTCTCGAACGTTACGATTTGACATTACCATTTTTTTTTATTTGTATGCCTGATAGGTTAGCCTTTGACCACTATCTCACCTGATGGTAAGTGATTATGCGGTCTAAGATGTTGTTCAGGCTAACCTAGAATTACTGGCTCTCAAGGACGGCTGTCGGAACACACTGTTAGGTGCTTGGCGACAGATTTTCTACTTGATTATATGATATTTTCTTTACTAAAAGGTGGTAGCTAGTCAAATGGGCATTCACAAAATGCCCTACTACCATGCTAAGACAACAACCGGGACCGACGGCTTAACGTGCCCTCCGAAGCACGGAAGCGCTCAGTAGTAATGTCACCAGCGGTCACCCATCCAACTCCTGACCGAGGCGGACGTTGCTTAACTTTGCTGACCGTTTCAGAATGGCTAAACAAACTTCGCTACGAGCGCTTCAAATCATGTCAAATCGTAACCTGATTTCACATTGCCATGTTCAAGAATCGGGTCTTTTGACTGATTCGAAGCAGTGTGCGTATGTGCGTCTGCTTGCTTGTCTTCCTGTCTTTGTCATTCATTAAAACGTATCATATTATACAATGGAAATAAAGCTGTGTGCATTATATGCTTGTGTTATCGCCACACCGTGATTTTTTTTTGTGATTCACCATATTGTCGTGATATTTTTTTTTCTTTTTTTATTATGCCTGTATTTTTTTTTTTTTTTATGCCTGATAGGTTAGTCTTCGACCACTATCTCACCTGATGGTAAGTGATGATGTGGTCGAGGATGTTGTTCAGACTAACCTAGAGTTACTGGCTCTCAAGGACAGCTGCCGGAACACACTGTTAGGTGCTAGGCGACAGATATTCAACTTGAGGGTGGTAGCTAGCCAGGCGGGCATTTGCAAAGTGCCCTACCACCATGCTGTAACGACTGCTATCCGAAGACAACAACTGGGACCGACGGCTTAACGTGCCCTCCGAACCACGGAAGCGCTCAGTAGTAATGTCACCAGCGGTCACGCATCCAAGTCATGACCGCGGCGGACGTTGCTTAACTTTGCTGATCGATTCAGAATGGCTAAGCAAACTTGGCTACGAGCGCTTTATTAATTAAACAAAATACTATGAACTATATACAACACCACAGCTACTACAATAAAAGCATTTAGACAACCTATAAGTCATAGCAGACTCATAGGCAGTCCAAATGCTCCAGCCCACTCCCAGTTGCCAGCGTGCCCAGCATGCTGGCAGCATTTCCCCGTTGAATTGCAATGCTTATTCGTTGAGCCAAATATGTGCCAGCATTTTGATCACGCGTCGCATCGACCAAGCGCTCAGATAGGTTTATACGTGATATTAGATCTATCTTTCTTTTATAATTAAATCGTGTCCTTTACCGATATATATAACATAAGAAAATTCACATTCTGAATCAAAATATAAATTCCATATAATCAAACCTGCTCACGAAACTTCACGAGAATTGGTTGAGAAATGTGACTTTTAGAAGAGAACAACTGGAAATCTATAAATCCGGACTAATATACAAAAACATGTTTGCCGAAGCTGAAACAAAGACGCTTCAAGACGGTCGATAATATATCCCCGAAGCAGTACGCTGAGGTGTCTAAAACACCTGCGATTGTTGCCGTGTTAATTCCTCTCAAAATTGCCTGTAAAAATACTGCGAACAAACTCCTCGCCTATAACAAAAACTACATCTGAATAACAAAAGCCAGCAACTCCTTACCTAAATTTTTGTACTTCGTTGTACATGTACAAAGTATAAACGATCTGTTAGCAGGCCACGCTACAGTTCTTTTTTATAGACGGTAGCTTATGCGCTTGGTGGTAGGGCATTTTGTGAATGCCCGCCTGGCTAGCTACCTCTGTCGCTAAACACCTAACAGTGTGTTCCGGCAGCTGTCTTTGAGAGCCAGTAATTCTAGGTTAGCCTGAACAACATCATCGACCACATCTTCACTTACCATCAGGTGATATAGTGGTCAAAGGCTAATCTATCAAGCATAAGAAAAAAATAGTTCTTTCTTCAAGGGAATTTAATTATCCTTTTGGAAGCTTAAGACTCTTGGTTCAATCCCTAGGGTTTTGTAGCTAGCCTTTGACTACAATTGCATCTGATAGTAAGTGTATGACGCGCTAGAACCATACTGTACTGTATCAGCTGGATTATCCACTGCTGAATACAGCCTCCTCTATAAAGGGGAGATTTGCCATAATCTCCACGCTTGGCAGGCATGTTGGGGATCGCTGTTTAAGACATCAGCTTCTCCGAAGGCGCTCATGCCCACCTTCCAGTAATTTACCTTTAGTCGCCTCTTACGACACCCACAGGTAGCATTGGGTGGTGACATTCTAACGCGGCACCTCGCGGGTGGCTAGAACCATTATATTGTGTACAGTTTTTATTATGTTACATAATTGAAAAAAGGGTGCCAGTTACCTTAACATATTTGATATGAATGAAGCAAAATATTGAAATCTTAATGTTGTCTTAGGTTTTCGCTATTGTTACACATAGTAATTAAACAACTTTAAACGGTTTAAATTGCGTATAGTTTCATTATTTTATCCCGACGTTTCAAACACTTCGCAGTGATCGTGGTCACGGGGTGACTAATTGATTTTATTTGTTACATGAATTATTAATAAATTATTTGGTCTACCGTCAGAAATTTTTATATTAATCATAACGTTCCCTATTCATGCAGTATTCGCTCACAGTGTCCAGAGGTATTGCAGATTTGTGTCGGCCTTGGGATTTAATTAATTTGATAACAGGATCCCAAGCAGGTGGTACTTGCCAACCATCATCTCTATTGAAATTTGGGTACTTTTTGATAACAATAGCCTCGCGTAACATTCTTGGCATAAACCGGGTCTCTCTGGCGAGGATTTGTGGGTTGTCGAACCGAATGTAGTGGTTGGGTTTGTCCTGGGCAAGTTCACAAACCGCAGACTTGGTCGAGCGTCTGTTCTTCATGTCAGCAATGTGTTCTTTTACCCGGATACCAACGCTCCTCTTTGTTTGCCCAATGTATGACAGCCCACATTCACAATTAAGTTTGTAAACACCTGCATCATGTAAGGGAATATTGCACTTAACAGGTCTTAAAAATTGGTTGACCTTCTTGTGCGGCCTGAAGTAAGTTTTTATTGAAGCTCGTCTTAAAATATCACCAATTTTGTCCGTGACACCCTTGATGTAAGGTAAGATGGCAGGTTGTCGCTCAACTGTGGAAGGCTTGGACCGGCTTCGGTGACGCATTCGTGGTAGCTTGTGATTATTATATACGCGATTTAAACCGTTTTAAAGTTGTTTAATACTATATTGAAATCTTATACTTCAGCTATATATTATTTAATTATGGAAATTGTCGAAGAATAAGAAGCAAAACCAGAACATAATTAAACATTACACCGATTCTAACAATGATTATATATTTGTACAATCATCGTGCTTCTTCTTTGTTCCCACGCTTTGTTCTTTGAACAAAAGACTTCGTGTATTCCTTTATCTGTTTTAATCTTTTAGTATCAGAGCCAAATGTAAATATATTTAAGGACATACCCGCCAGACAAAACGTGAATTTTTATATAAACTCAACGTAATATTAAAAAAGAACTCACATGTAAATATAGTGTATTATTAGACTTATCGTTTCTGGCTTAAATCCTTTTTCTTTTGGACTAATTAATAATTTTTTTATTATATAGCGTTTAGTATATAACACTCGTTTTTAGGAGTTTGAGCCATTGATTCTAACTCCAGATTTATTTAAAAAGTATAGTACACATGTATAAATAACTTCTCATTATAGAAAGTTCATTATATTCCCCATGTTTGTGGTGCAATAGAAATATTAAAAACCTACTTATTTTTCTTGAAAGAGATGCTTAAATTTGTGTCTTTCTTTTATCTAAAATTACGAGTTTTTGAGCTAGTGTAATTTCAAAACTGTATAATTTAATGAAAATCTGATGCACCACAAACCTAGATATTATGGTAGTGATTACGTAGGTAAAAATCATTGAGTTTTATTCGCTATTATTAAAATGAGATTGGAGCTGCATTTTGTATGGGGGCGTTCGTCTAAAATATGCCCTAAAGACACTTTATGACTTTATAATATTGTCTTCATTGCAGTTTTGGCATGGAAAATTAGAAACCATGACATTTTTATTAGTGTTTTGAAGCGTAGCGAAGTGAGCTTAGCTGTTCTTAACCGATCAGCAAAGTTGAGCAACGTCCGCCGCGGTCATGGCTTGGATGGGTGACCGCTAGTGATTTAATACGTGCACGTGCCAGATGACACGTTAAGCCGCGTTAAGTCCCTGTTGTTGTCTTAGGATGGCATTCGTTATACCATGGCGGTGGGGCATTTTAAAAATCCCCGGCTAATAAGCTACCACCCTCAAGTAGAAAATCTGTCACCAAGCTCTTAACGGCATGTTCCAGCAGATACCTTTGTGAGCCTGTAATTCTAGGTTAGCCTGAACAAAGTATTCGACCACATCATCACTTACAATCAGGTATGATAGTCAAAGGCTACCATATCAGCTATAAATAAAATAAATAAAAAAGCTTATGGGCACAGATTTTCTACTCGAGGTTAGTTACGAACCAGAATGGTATTAGAAAAATGCCTTATCACCATGCATGTCTGAGTTTTCAAGCCATACTTATTTTATAATTTATATTTATTTTTTAAACAGACTGGGTTTCAAATCTGCTCACAAACAGACGGTATCATTATCCAAAATTAATGAGCTGTCAACAAAATATCCCAAAGTTCAGGCTTATTTATGCCTCATACTAACCTCTGTTTACGTATTATGTTTGCTTAGGATCTTCTCGCTCAAGTTGACCTTATTTACTCGCAAATATTTTGACTGGCAACACACAGGTTCGGTAGAATATTAAATTAGCTGACCATTAAGTAAATTTTTAATAAAACAGTATTTATAAATATCAATACAGAGTCAACTATCTATAATATATATAATCTAGTAGCGACCCGCCCCGGGTTGCACGGGTGCAATGCTGATACTAAATATGTAATATCTGTAATGTAATATCTATGTAATATCTTCGAAAATATTCATTTATATAAAATGTAGCCATATTAATCTTTATTAAATGCAAAATGTATTTAAGGTACTGTGCTGTGTTGCTTAAAATCACTTCGTAAATAAGCCATTTTTTCTCATAAAGAGTAAAGGATAAAAATGGTTACTGTGGGTTATTCCTAAAAGATAGACATATACAATCACGGACTTTTTGTAACCCTCTTCAAGGTGTGCAAAACATTATTTTGATCTATCTTGTAGGGTTCAGCCAGCGTTTGCAAAATAAGCGCAAAAAATGTGTTAATTTGCGACATCGCATTAGTATATTATACATACAAACATGTCTTTTGAATCGCGCTATCTATTAAAAGAAACCGTATCAAAATCCATTTAGTAATTTTAAAGATCTAAGCATACATAGGGGACAGACAGAAAAGTAGTAAGTGACTTTGTGTTACTCGTATACTATGCAGTGATAATCAACAAGCCTATTCGGTAGACCAAATTCTCCAACCATCTACCACTTTCCAGCGTACCCATCTACTTTTTTATGTTATTGTGACGGAACAAGCCGACCTGATGTTAAGCGGACTAACCTCTGCCTACAACAGATGCATTACACCCGAACGAATTGCACTGCACCCATCACACTAGTTGAACAACGCACCTGGCCTATAACAGGCCAGATCCGAGTTTTTGTCTTGAGTCAAACTCAAGCAGTGGACGACTTTGCTTCTTAATTTAAGACAAAATGCCTTGAGGAAGTGTGCCATAGTTATTGTTTTTGTGTTACAGAAACATGTGGGAGAACCTCAGAGAAATCGTAACACGAACGAAAGCAATCTCTCATGTTTCTATAATCTCAGATGTATTCGTGGCCTCTTTGTATATTAAAACAATTTTTTTTGCCGAGGTACAACACTCTGTTCACATGTCGCCTTTACGAAACACTTCGATTTTATTGATTTTAATTTACATCACACATCATTTCAACACCCACCATAGAGCAAAAGCATCCTTCCTACCCAGGAGTTTGCCAAAAACTCCAAGTAGCGAAGTTCTTCATAAAGCGCTGCTGCCCATCTTCTGGTTTTTTCTTTTGACGCTTCTTACGACCCCCACAGGAAGACATGAAGGGGTTCAATCTTAGCCCAGCACACCACGGGGGTTAAATAATAGTGTTTAATTCTACGAATAAATATGTATAAACATGTAAGTCAAGCTCAAAACAGCACCCGTTTATAAAGTGTAACGTGCGATGCGAACTACCACGAGGAAATGAATGCCACTACATTTAAAGAGTGGTTCCAGAACGTGCTTTTGCCCAGCCTACCAGAGCCTTCTGTAATATTCATGGATAATGCCTCTTATCTATCATATCACTCGGTTCAAATAAAGAAACCTACTACCCAAGCTAATAAAAAAGAAGAAATGGTGGCTTGGTTACAAGCAAAAAGCATTGACGCAAATATGCAGATGCTAAAAGCAGAGCTAATTAAATTAGTTAAAGAAAATAAAGCGGCAAATGTGCGATACGAAATCGATGAACTGGCTCTGGAGTACGGTCATCGCGTTCTAAGAATTCCACTGTATCATTGCCAATATAACGCGATTGAGCTAATCTGAGCTCTAATAAAAGGTTACGCCGCCCGCCACAATACTTCACCGCCATTCAGCACGAAAAAGATGATGACCCTATTAAAAGAAGCCTGCGGGGAAGGTTGTTGAGAAGACTGAAAACCTGATTTTGGAACATTTTGACCGAGATATCAGGATTGATTCTGTTATTCATAATAATATAATTATACATGTAGGCGAAGATGATGATGAAGACACCACCTCCTCAAGCGAATCGGAGTCTGATTAATATTCTTTACGCACATTCAATTCAATATACTTTATTGCATAGAAATACAGATTATAACTTTGTAAGAATAAATAAAACAATTTTATTATATTAATATTACCTTTTTTTGGTTTCCACTTAAATAACTAAAATATAAATTTTAAATGATTCCGCCAATTTAAAACGAAAATAATCTTAAAAATAATGCGGCGGTTCATTTTGGAGGAACGGTAACGAACTCAGTGTTATGTTTTGCCCATCACTAGTCGTGACTAACGCTTTCTCTGAACGGCCGAACTATAATCCAGATGAATTTGCAAGATTGTGCGTGTTTTGTTAATTGTGCCTTGATAAGTCCAAAATCAAAGCGGTAACTTTATGAGAGTTGCACTTCTTGACATATTTATTCGTAGGATTATATATATAAGTAAATATATTTTATACTACACCTGCTCGGAAAGTACCTTGATACTTTATCAAATTTACGGTAGAAAGTACGTCATTGCATATCGATCAAATATGCGGGGAGAAAACGCATCTGAGCGGGAGAGAAAAGTGTATGAAAATCCATTTCTTACGTGGTTTTTCTTTTTTAATTTTGGGTAAGACTATGCGCGGGTAACCTAAATATCAAAAGCCAAAAAGTTTTTACAGTGAGTTTTTATCTCCAAGTTCGCAAAATGACACTGGCCACTAGCTGTGTGTTGGATGGTGTCAAACAATTTGAAAAAAGATCATGTGAAAATTGCAGACGCCATTGGCGCCATTTTCAATTTGTGTGTTGTTTGAGGATTCAGTTTTCGTAGAAAAGTAAAATAAAAGGTAGGTGTAGTATAAAGCACTATGTATCACTCGAGAGAAAGTGCGATTCCCGATCTCGGGTGTTTTAAAGCCCTCGCCTACGGCTCGGGCTTCAAACGACACCCTCGACGGTAATCGGTCACTTTCTCCTCTCGGTGAACAATGTACTATTGCTAAGCTATATTTTATTGCTGTCGTCCCTTCGTATCTGCAAACATTCTAGATAGTCCAGACTAGATAGATTAGTCTCTACAGAGAGTGCGTGCTAATTAGATGCCGATCTTTAGAGGTTAGAAGGTGAATGAATCCGATGTGGTTCAGTGACAATAGTACTAGGCTAATGCAAATAAAAACAAATTGATACGATCATTTTGACGTGTTTTTTTATTATATGCCTTCGAAGGAAATGTTGACGTCTACTTTTTCTATATGATTTTTTTCTCTTAAGCTACCGCATGTGTACCTAAGCGCTTTTGAGCCAATTCTAAAATATATTACAATATTTCAAAATGTTACCTATGAGTTCTAAAGCAACATATATTTTGGGCTATCTACGATAAAATGGCTGAATATTTTTTTTTAATAAATATAACGTCAAATAATATTCAATATCCTTAAATTTAACCTCATGGAAGCAATTTTGAAAGTATTTACATTTAATATTTTTTATAACTGTACTGTAAAAGCCAGAACGTCTACTGCAGAACGCAGCCTCCCCCGTTAAAGAGGGAATTTTTCACAATCCCCACGCTTTGCAGGTGTCTGATACAAATACAAATAACTTTATTGTATAATAATATGATACAATTTATAGGTGAAATCCCTGCCTGCTGCTGTAGTTTTCACTGTGTTGCAGAAGGCAGTTCCTTTCCCACAATTATGTTTATTTAAACAATATAGACATTAATTTAGAATAATGTAGAAAAATAAAAAAAAGCTTAGGTTTATAAAGTATTGTGATTTGTGTGTGTGTGTGTGTGTGTGTGTATGTGTGTGTGAAGCAGTGTGGTATGAGATGTTGTGTAAGTGGTGTGGATTAGAGTTTTAATGAATATTTATTCCACTTTTTCTAGTAATTTTTCAGTCATGTCATAATCATGTTCTCTAAGCCTGTCCTTTATTATTGATTTAATTTTGTAGGGACTGAGTGATTTAATTTTTTCTTTCCTATTATGTGCATTCTATATCTTTGGAGATAAATGGTTATATTGTCTCCAGGCAAATATACTCTTGCACCTAGGCACAGGGCATATATCTAATCTTTTCTTAGTTACCGGTAAGAATGGAACAGTTTTAATATGATACTTTTTGATACTGCTGTATATATATATTTTTCTGACAGAAAGTTGTTTGCACTTCTCATAAAGCTCTGTAGTAGGGTGAGTGAATGGTAAGGCCATTATAACTTTAAGAAGGGCACGTTGGGCTCTCTCTACTTCAATCATATGCGTCTTTGCAGCACACCCCCATGAACAAATGCAGTAACTAATTATACACTCTCCTAGAGCTTTGTAGGTTTGCAGCATGACACTTTGATCTGCTACTGGGCGAAGTAGTTTAAAAACATGGATGAGTCTCCTTACCCGGTTTGACACTGTTTGGTTATGTGGAAGCCATGACAGTTTATGGTCTATTTGGACACCAAGATATCTAATAGTTTCCACATTGTCCAGTGCATTACAAGAACAATTTTTGTGTTTGGATAAACTACGGTTGCATGGGAAGGTGTGTGCAAGTATTTTGAAGTCCGCTGGTGGTCTATTTGCGTTCGTTTTTTTGAAGCAGATATATTTAGTTTTTGATATATTCAGCGAAAGTAGATTATCTTCTAACCATGAAATAACTTTAGATAGCCCTTCCTCTGTCAACTGTCGCGCTTGTGGCCATGTAGTGCCATGAAACACTAAGACTGTGTCATCAGCAAACATCAGAATATCCGCGTTGTTTAATTTAATTTTGCATAGTTCGTTAATGTACAGTAAAAACAATGTCGGTCCAAGTGTGCTGCCTTGGGGAACTCCATAGTTGCAGATGGCACCGTTGGTTTCGTGTTCGTTAAATACAATTTGCTGACTTCGATCGGTGAGGTAATCTTTAAACCAATCTAGGACATTTCCTCGCACACCTACATTCTCCAGACGCGCCAGAAGGATAGGGATAGAGACCATGTCGAAGGCTTTTTTAAGATCAAGAAATACACTGACACACTTCTCTCCCTTGTCCACATATTTAGTAATCAGAGAAGTCAACTGAAGCACAGCATCATCAGTAGACTTCTTAACTTGAAAACCATATTGATTACTTGCCATGAGACCATGTTTTTCTAAGTATGACATCAGTCGCTTGTTCACTATTTTTTCTATGACTTTGTAGAGAGTTGGCAGGAGGGAAATAGGTCTGTAGTTTGATGGGAGTTCCTTGTTTCCGGCCTTATAAATCGGGCAGACCACAGCTTTTTTGAGAGCCATAGGAAATATACCGTACGTAAAACTAATGTTGCATAAGTGAGCTATTGGCGGAGACAATGACAAAGAGCATATTTTAAGTAGGCAGACTGGATATAATACTAGTTACCTCTATAGCATCCGTTAGAAATAGAGATAGTGAGCTCAGTGGTTTGGGCGTGAGAGAACTGACTGATGTTGCAAGTTCGTAATCAGATTTGTTTAGCTGATTTAGTGTTACAGTTGCAAGATCTCTTCCTATAGAGGTGAAGAATTTATTAACGTAGTTCAGTGATTCTGGGGGAGAATTTTTAATTTTAAGTAGTGTTATGGGTTCTATTTTATTCTTACCATAATCACAAAGTTCTTTTATTATTTTCCAGGTATCTTTCATATTACCACGTGATTGTTCAAGTTTGTTTTTATAATGATTATGTTTTAGTGATTTGATCAGGTGATTGCAGGTATTTCGGTATTTAATATAGGTATTTATTTTTTCTATATCTACTATAGTAGTCTTTAATTGTTTTTGCAGTCTATTTCTATGCCTTATGCATTTAATCACACTGGTAGTTATCCATGGTTTAATAGATTTATGCCTATTTGGTATACGTTGTACTTGAGTATTTGTTTGTATTATACCTTGTATAGAGGAAATAAGAGTATTTGCTGCGTCATTAACGTCGTAAATTAAGATATATTCTTTCCAACAATGCTGTGCTAAAGTTTCCCTAACAGCATTTATATTTGTAACAGTTTTGGGTTTATTGTATGGTTTATCAGATTTTTATTTAATTTCGAGTCTATACACAATAATATTGGTAAGTGATCTGTCAGTTCATTAAACACTAGAGTTTGCCATTTATTAGCTGTTTTAATCATAAAATGATCCCAGCACGCTGTTGCTCTAGTAGGCAAGTCTATACCTTGAGTTAAGCCATGGGATGCTATAAGATTCAGGTACATTGACGTAAAACTAGACTGGCCTGTGGTAGGTAAGGTATTAATGTTAATATCGCCAGTAAAAATAAAATCTTTTTTGTGCTTGACAATATTAAAGACTGCATCTAGTGACTCTAAGTAAGATGTTGGATTTTTGTATGAAGGTGGACGATAGGAACATACTATGAAATATTTGTCATCAATTTCTAGAAGTAAACAATTGCCTTCAGATATCTGTGGCTCGGTTGATTTGACTGCAAATTTTTTACTAACATATACAACTACACCATCGTTTTGATTAATTCTGTTTTTAGTGAAAAACAAGTCATAGTTATAGATGGGCGGTGGATCATATTTGCTAGTCCAGCATTCTGTTAGAACGATAACGTCAATAGGTATATTAAAGTTACTGAGAAAAGCAAGAAACAAGTCCATATTCTTATGGATACTACGGATATTAAGCGATAATACCGAGAGGTCCTTATGGACATTACTGTAGTTTAGAAATTTTGAACTTTCTGAGGGATCATCAAGATACCTACAGTTTATTGGATCGGTTCGATCAATATCTTGCAATATATTATTATTAATTAAATCAAACATTGTAAAAATTTATGCAAGTAAGAACTATATTGTATGAACGGTATAAATACTGAGAAAGTGAAATTCTTAATATGTATGTAAGTATGTTTTGTAGTAAGAATGTATGTGTTAAATTTTATATTAAAGTATGTTGTGTGTTTAGTTTTTTGAGTGTTACATTGTGGAGAGAATAAGATGGTTAAACAGTTTGTAAATTTACATAAGAAAATAATCGTGAATAAATGAGAATATAAATCATTACAAATATATAGTAGGTTAGCGTCCACATTAATTAACAAAAATTTTGAGTACTGCACTCTTAGTCATGTGGCTTTTAGCTTGTCCAGATCGCTTTCGCAGGATACTCGAATCTGTGGAGAGCCTTCTGACTTCCGTAAAAATACTTGGCCAAACGACGTCCAGCAATAAGCGAACCCGTGGTTCTTAGCAAATTCTCGGCCATGGTAAAATAGTTTACGCTCCTTTGCAGTCAGGTTTTCTGACATGAATATTGGTGTACCCGGTCCAACAGCTTTCAAGTCCACGGTACTAAGTCTGCCATGATAGTGTAAGATCAGTTCCATAGAAGGCGCAGCTGCCCCCCTTCTAGTATTTTACGCTTAGTCTCCTGTTACGACACCCATATATATACTAAGCGATGGGTGATTGATGATAAGGATGGGTGGCATTCTATCCCGGCAACCCACGAGCAATTTTTTTAAATTAATTTTTCATTTTTACAGAGTGAGACAGTTTTGAAAAACTTCAGTAATACGAGACTGCGAATATTTTTTTGGTTTTATTTCAAACAAGTAGGTAGCTAAAAAAAATGCCATGGTATGTTTTTAGAATCGATTATTCAAAAAAACGCACTATTTTGTAATCTACAATTTTATAACGCTGTTTAATATTCAATATACCACACATTAAACTTTGAGATTTTATTTTCATAGGAAATATAAATGTAATTACTCAACCTATATTTTTAAGAACTGCAAGTCAAAATTATTGTCATGACTTCAAGTACATGTGTGCCAAGAGAACACGTGGGAAAGCGTATTGCATAGGTTCCTGTACATCAATTTCCGGTTTTCCTTGATATCGAACTCGTCCACCGTTAGCTACTGCTATGGACGGCTGCGGAAGATGTCTATGGTTTGAATCGCGCCATGTGCTTGATCTGCACTGCATAGTTTTAGCACATGAATAGAGAAAGGAACAGAACGAAAGCTACGACAACTGTAGTTAAAGAAGAAAATATATGGAATCTTATTTTTGGATCAAGCATAGTAGTTTCATATTCATTAGAATATAATACATTTTATTCATATCTATAATGCATTCAAAAGTACAGCTAGTACACTTTTTCTAAAGCACATGTTCAACATTTGCCTTTTTGCGACTTACTTCACCTTAAGCTCGAGGAATGTAAAATTTCACCAAATTGAACACTTGGAACCTATTTACAATTATGACCAAACGACGTTGATATATAATACTACATGGAAAATAACCTAAACAAGGAGTCCATTAGGCGGTCTTATCGCTAAGTAGCAGTCATTTGGACAGAAGAACAGCCTTGTTACTGGAAGCTGAACGTGATTTTTGTACATGGACGCCTGTAATGCCTTTACTAGTAACATAAATGGTTATTACCCCGGTGACCAGACCACCTTGCATATGCCCTCCACCCTTCGGTTTTAATAAAGTACTGTGTAGATTCTCATTTGCGTCAGACTTGAGACAATCATACTTGAGAATAATTTCAAATTATGGATCAAATACCTTTTATGTCGAGAGGTTGGGGATCATTTTTGGATAAGGATCATAACGCAACGAGTCTAAAATAATAGAGACCGAAGCATAAAATCGAGGTATAATGCTTTTAACATTATCACAGAATAAAAAGGACCATAAAGAAGAAGCCATTCCAATAATTAAGCGACTGTGGCTACTAAGCAATAAAGTGCATTTCAGCTCGCTAAGCATGGATTATCTAATATTTATACCTACAAGGCGTATCTCTTTCTATCGCATAGTCACGCATAGCTCTGATCTCTTCTGACGTGGCACGCACCATACAATAATCCCGTTTGGACGGATACGCCGACGTATCAATAGCTTTGTACCTAAAGTGCGGAGTGAACCAGGCCCGACATGTAATATAAAATTAACCACGGAAAGTAAAACTTGAACTACTAGCTTTATTTTTTATGCTTGATAGGTTAGCCTTTGACCACTATCTCACCTGATGGTAAGTGATGATGTGGTCGAAGATGTAGTTCAGGCTAACCTAGAATTACTGGCTCTCAAGGACAGCTGCCGGAACACACCGTAAGGTGCTTGGCGACAGATTTTCTACTTGAGGGTCGTAGCTAGCCAGGCGGGCATTCGCAAAATGCCCTACCACCATGCGAATGCATCGCTAATTGCATATCTTCACTACCTGTAAATCTAGTAATTCAAATAAACCTTTACATACACGCAGTCCTTGCAGGGCCGAAGGATCACGTACTGGATACGGTACTTTATATTACAAGTGCGATACCGTCGCTGAGGCGTGTACCTCACGCTAGTCCCGCTTGCAATGTTGGAAACTAGTGATGAGTATTTGTTTTTCTAATGCTATGGTTGCTTTGGCCAGAACTCACCTGTTATGAAATCAATGTGCACGAAGATAGTAAACAGCTAAAAAACTGTAGCGAGTTTTGTCCATAATTATAATTTAGCAAGCGGCTAGGACTCGCGTAATAATTACTGGATATTTCTCCGACCAGCTTAGAACTTATATAAAGTTCTTAGTAACTGTAGTAGTTACGTGCTGAGGCCCGAGCTCGACGCTGTGCACAATCGTGACTCCCAGACGAAGAACTTCAAATAAGTTTGAAACTTGTTGGAGATATATCCGGTTAATATTACGCGAGTCCCAGCTGATTTCTAAATAATAAATACTAAATATTTTACCCTACAATATTTTATAAATAATGAAAGACGACTTCGACAAGTTATTTCACACTTTTGAGAGTTGTTTTGATTTTTTGGTAAATTTTTTCACCCTCTTTAGTGACCCTTACTAATTACGGGATCGATTGTAATTCACTGTCATTAACTATATAATCAAGATAGAGAAACAGTATACAGTTATTGGAGTGAAACTAGAAACCGCTTCACCGTTTTCGATACAATTACACACAGTAAGCACCAGCTTTCAAATAAAAAAGCATCAAAATTGGTTAACTCAGTTGAAAGTTCTGACGTAATACTGTACTGTACTGTATCAGCCGGATCGTCCACTGCTGAACACAGCCTTCCCTATTAAGGGGGTATTTTCCATAATCCCCACGCTTGGCAGGCGTCTAGGGGATCGCAATGTAAGTTGGCAGATCTTTAGAAAGCGCTGTTGCCCACCTTCCAGTATTTTTCTCCTAGTCGCCTCTTACGACACCCACGGGATGATATGGGGAGGTGCAATTCTAACCCGGTACCCCACGGAGTCTGACGTAATAAACATAAAAAAATACACTCTTCCTTTTTTAGAAGTCGATTAAAAATATACGGACTCCAGATTCTAAATTAACTAAGTAAGGAGAATTATTTAGCAGTTTCATATCATGATTTTATGCAACAGCGAATTCTGTACTTTCATGTAAAAGTACAGATTATATGATGATGTACTAATATACTAATATGATGATGTAATAAATGATGTACTTATTAAGGAGAAACTACAAAATTGTTTCTCCTTATTATGAAAGTACAGAATAAAATATGAATGAACAGCTTGCGTTATATCTAAGGTCGACATTTCATTTGTTTAAAAACTTGGTGGCGTTTGATTCTGATAAATTATCCGAAAAGCCAGATGTCGGCGATTCCCTACATTGATCATATAATGTAATAATTTATTTTGATCTCTGCCATGTCCTTTGTAAACGTAGGTTATTGACGTGATTATTTTTGGAGTATTTTTGCGACTCTGTTCACATTTTAACCATGTTAGTTAACAAAGGCAAGTAAGCAGCAGTAGCTTTCTTAAGCCTCCACCGAGGCAGCGATACGTAATTGTGGTTCGTTTGATCCCTTGCTGTATCTTTATTTCTTAAATTTGAGGTATGTAATTAATATATGTTATATTTAAGGATTCATTGTATAAATCATACACTTTGGAAACACGATTACTTAAAATTTTCTCGACGGACAAAAAAACCAAAGTTACTTCTAAAAAACGGAATAAACCCTTAGCACGGCGTAAATACTTATCGGAGAGTCATCCGTATTTGAATAATAAAAAGTCAACATGTTTTCAATAACGTACACATTACATTTTTCAAATAGGTATTTGTTTTTACTATACGAAGGAAATACTCAAATTCACGCATGTTCCGCCCATTTTAGTAAGAGCCGCGATGCTTTGTCCTTATCCGCTTTAGTAATTCTTCGGCCGTCGGACGGGGACGGATGCTGTTGGCGTGCCTTACATACGTACACATACGCGGCGCGCCTAAGAAGCTCGATGCGCCCTTAATAATAATAATCACGGTCAGCTGAACTGAAGCAAGAAATTATTACAACAAAATATTATTGGGCGTCCTTGTATTTTAATGGAAATTTTGTGTCACCAAGGTAGGGAGATACAGTAGTAGCGACATAGACGCGGTTGTGGGAGTATTGAAAATTTTTTTTTACCAAAAAATGGAACGGACTTCGACACTCAAAAGTGTGAAATAACTTGTTGCAGTCGGTACCATGATAGTTTAAAAAGTACCTATTATCACATTATTGTGCGCATGGTACTGACTTCGACAAGTTATTTCATAGTTTTGGGTGTTGAAGTCGATTTCATTTTTTGGTAAAAAAAGATTTTTCTCTCTTTTTGTCAGCGAATATATCATCAAGATAGGAAAATATTTTTCAGTTATTGAAGTGTTACACAAAAACGGCTTGACCGATTTCGATAAAATTTAAATGTGGCCAAACCACAAGCATCAGCTTTCAAAAAAAAAATAATCAAAATCGGTTCACCCAGTCAAAAGTTCTGAGGAAACAAACATCTTGATGATATATTCGCTGACAAAAAGAGAGAAAAATCTTTTTTTAAACATATGAATATAACATGAGAACCTCTTCCTTTTTTTGAAGTCGGTTATAAAGAAGATTACCTATGCATACAGAACACGCCAGTGTTTGTATATATAGGAAAGACCATTGCGATTAACTCATTGAACCCGAGAGGATTGGCGTATATTATTCTAACAGTAGTGATTTGAAGCAGTGATGGCTCAGTGGCATTGGCTATGGACTGCCGCGTAGCAGATCCATGGTTCGAATCCCACCGCGGGCTTGAGCTTCACCGCATGGTGGAAGGGCATTTTGCGACTGCCCGCCTGGCTAGCGATCACCCTGAAGTAGACAATCTGTCGCCAAGCACCTAACGGTGTGTTCCGGCAGCACTCCTTAAGAGCCAGTGAAATTACAGGCACATGAGACTTAGCAACTGTCTCAAGGTGACGGGAGCAGTGGAATTCGTGAATTGTGACGAAATGCATCTGTTATAGGCAGAGGTTAGTCCGCTTAACATCACGTGGGCCTCGAGTTTGTCCCGTCACAACAACATAAAAAAAACATTGCAATGTCAAATCAGGCTACGTCTTCTGATTGAGTCTGACACTACGGTTTAAATCACGCAAACACTGCTGTCACTGCATACATTGCAAAAGCTCGGTTCATAACTGAAATACGAGAATATGCATTGTTTGCGCGCAAACGATGTGAACCGATATGTAGCCGCGCTAATAATATCTGCTAACTGTCAATTTGCTTTTTCGCAATTGACCCAAAATCTAATTATTGATAATAGAAGTGCACATTGCACTTCAAGGCATTCTTTTGGGAACAGATGTTTGTATGTTCAACATTCTAACCACAACAACAAAAATCTCCTCATCTATCTGTCCAGATTTGAGTTTGACGTTTGTGCATACATTGCACTACCACTTTTCTGTGAGCGTTGTTTGCGGCCGGAGGTGACGTCATAGATGACGTCATTACGCTATCGTGGTGTCTGTTTAGCGAGTTATGAACCGACCGTTTGCGTGCATACAGTGCAAATAGCGCATATTTGCGTGACTTGAACCATAGTGTGAGTAGTGTAGGTACATGTGTGCGTCTACAGCATGTTTGTCTTCCCATCTTTGTCATTCATTAAAACGTATCATATTATACAATGGAAATGTAGCTGTGTGCATTATATGCTTGTGTTAATTATTTTTCCACATTATATTGTCGTGATATTAGAGCTTACCCTATCTTACTTTTTTAGGGTTCCATACCCAAAGGGTCAATACGTTTTAATTATTTAGAATTTTATTTTTTTGCAATGACGTGAATGATGATTTTTTGAATGTTCCGCGGATTACATTACAGAATTAAATTGAGAAGAAAAATCATAATGTTTTTCGGAGATTGGATCCTGCACCTTTGTTTGTCATTGAATGAGGGAGCGCGAAGCGTTTCTGTATCAGCTTGGGCAAAAACACTTTCGTATGGATGTCTAGATTTCCAGCTGTTCTCACTACAGGTCGCATTTCTCAATCTAATTTGTAAAATTTTTGTGCTTTAGGAACTTTTTCAATCAGTCCTGTTCAGCGTTGAGTCATTAATAATACGTTTAATACCTTTTGCCCGATCGAATAACAAACATTTGTTATAATACACAGTTTTTTTTTAATGTCATCGTGACGGAACAAGCTCGAGGCCCACCTGATGTTAAGTGGTTACCTCTGCCTATAACAGATGCATTTCGTGAAAAGTTACGAATTGCACTGCGCCCGTCACCTTGAGACATAGTATGCTTGTAATTTCACTGGCTCTCAAGGACTGCTGCCGGAACACACCGTTAGGTGCTTGGTGACAAATTTTCAACTTGAGGGTGGTCGCTAGCCAGGCGGGCATTTGCAAAAAGCCCTTCCACCATGCGATGAAGCTCAAGCTCGCGGCGGGATTCGAACCATGGACCTGCTGCGCGGCAGTCCATAGGCAATGCCACTGAGCCATCACTGCTTCAAAACAGTACCCTCATTTATCTGTTATAACACACAATTTTCCCAAGTTATTACTCTCGGAGTGTAGAGTCACTCACAATTACAATTGTGCAGTCACAGCCAAGAATAATGAGGTCATTTTCAGCTCTTTCAGTTAGCAGCTGCTATCTAGGATATGTCGTTTGATACAAAGCTCCATGCGGTTAATCCATCGATTTAAATTAAAAAAACCAGCCCAGTGCCAGTGGGACTCGCGCACGAAGTGTTCCGTACCATTATCTGTAACCTAATAAACGTCGAAACCCTCTTTTATCGTATAGGAGCCTTCTTAATTATTTATTTAAATTAATTATATTTATGGAGAACATAAAACTAAATATTATGTGAATAGTTAAAGCGTCTATCTGTCACCGTTACTAGTATCGAGCAAGAAACGGTAAAAAATCAAGTTTGTTGTTTAGTGACAATACTACTGAGCGCTTCCGTGCTTCGGAGGGCACGTTAAGTCGTCGGTCCCGGTTGTGGTCATAGGATGGCAGTCGTTATAGCATGGTGGTAGGGCATTTTGCGAATGACCGCCTGGCTAGCTACCACCCTCAAGTAGAACATCTGTCACCAAGCACCTAACAGTGTGTCCCTGCAGCTTTCCTAAAGAGCCAGTAATTCTAGGTTAGCCTGAACAACACCTACGACCACATCCTCAGATACCATTCAGGTGAGATGGTGGTGAAAGGTTAGCCTACCAGATTAAAAAAACAATAACCTCGTGTATCAAACCAAGGGCATGTTTATTTTCATATTATATACATAAAACGAGCAGTCTAGACATTTGTCTGTTACAAATCTGCCAGGATTGAGTGTTCCCCCTCTCTGGCAGTCTGCCAAGTAGGCTCTATTGTTACTTGAGATCGGATAGACTAAAGTGATATACGAATTCAAACATTTTATTATCCAAGATAAACATGTACTTGACCACGATTTTGGCTAAAAGAAAGTGACGATGAGGAAAAGTTTATTATTATGTACATGGGGGCTTCAATGACTTCTTTCTCCAAATTTAAGGCTAGTGTTCGTAGTCTTTCCACACTAACTTAGTTTAGTAGTCATAATATTTACATGACGATTATAGTTTTGAAAAAAAAAATACAAAATAAAATGAAACCGACTTTAACTTGAAGTCAATACCATGATAGTTCAGAAGTACCTATTATCACCATATTGTGCGCATGGTATCGACTTCGACAAGTTATTTCACACTTATGAGAGTTTACTTTACACTTAGTAGAATTCGGTCTCATAGTTTTGTAAAAAAAAACACCCTTCTTAGTCACTCTTACTACTTACGGGATCGATTTTCCTTCGCTGTCAATGAACATATCATCAAGATAGTACGAAAACTAATCAGTTATTGGAGTCTAACTCTAAAACGGCTAAGGCTACGGCTAAAAGGGGCACACGGGAGTCACCAGCTATAAAATAAAAAATAATCATCAAATCAGTTAACACAATCAAAAATTGTGACACAACAAACATAAAAAAAGCCTCGGTAGTCAATAATACCTGACGCTTGTATTATGAGCAGGTTCGATAATTATACGTATTTTTTACGTCTATTTAGTTTTTGGAATTTAGAAGAAAGTACATACAATATCCATATTTAATTTTGAAGCGCTCGTAGCGAAGTTTGCTCAGCCATTCTGAATCGATCAGCAAAGTTAAGCAACGTCCGCCGCGGTCATGAGTTGGATGGGTGACCGCTGGTGACATTACTACTGAGCGCTTCCGTGCTTCGGAGAGCCGTCGGTCCCGGTTGTTGTCTTAGGATAGCAGTCGTTACAGCATGGTGGTAGGGCACTTTGCGAATGCCCGGCTGGCTAGCTACCACCCTCAAGTTGAAAATCTGTCGCCAAGCACCTAACGGTGTGTTCCGGCAGCTGTCCTTGAGAGCCAGTAATTCTAGGTTAGCCTGAACAACATCTTCGACCACATCATCAATTACCATCAGGTGAGATAGTGGTCAAAGGCTAACCTATCAAGCATAAAAAAAAATAAAAAAAGAATACCAAACTTGACACTTCTGTGTATTGCTATTTTAACGTTAGAGAAAATCCAAAATACGACATAAAAGCACGTTTCTTATACGGGGATCCCAATTTATTTCAATTAATTAATATTATTTGTAAGATAATCCGCAATACTAACACAAATTTTGTGAAAAATTTAATTTGCTTCCTCGGTTCCAAAAACACAGCCTTAAAGGTTGGAGGGACCGACAAACAGACAAGATTTACAAAATTACAAATTTAAAATTATAGCCATGTGCGGGATTAGAACCCGAGTCCACCCCTATAGCCGGGGTATGCTCTGATCTACTAGGCTAACATGACATATGACTTAGAACTCTATTTTCGTTCTTTAACTATCGTATGGGGATGGGGCAACACCTATAGTTCAACTTACATTGTAATACAAAGGCAAGGCTTACTTACGAGTCCCGTTTTCTAGTACGAGACCCTAAAAACCTGCTCTATAATTTATGGAAATAAGTACTTATGCCTTTGAAAAAGTTCTTTGTTACAATATCACATTACTTATCTTTGAAATAACATTGCCATTATTGTCTGCTCTTCAGAAAGTATTATTTACATAATAACAAAGGCACAACGTAAACCAGGGGTGGGCAAAGTTCGGCCCGCGGGCTATTTGCGGCCCGCGAAGGTTTAATCTGTCCCGCGAACCTCCCTTCCAAAGTAGGCCCTAGAAATGGCCCGCTCACCAATTTGTGAGAAAAAACTGAATATATGTAGGTATTCAAGTAAAAAAAAAATGAAATCAGATTTCAATACTTTGAAAATATTCGGATATATTTCCGATTCCGTTAAAAGACGCGATTTCTTTCCCCTATTATTGCAGCAAGAAATTATTGAGTTGCAACGTAGCACTCATTAAAAACAACTTATCCACAATTCTGCTAAACTTGAAGAATACTGCCCTTATTTTTCAATATGTATTTCCAAAGATTATTGCTCATGCCCAGTAAACTATGACAATCGTTGCGTAGTGTTTTCTACAATGGAGATGCCGAAGCATTGCCTTTGCAGCTGACTAATTGACAAACAGATTTTCTCACTCCTAAAAGTAACGTCGTCTCAGCTCAAACAGGGAACGGAACGTTACGAAAGATCATAAACAATTTCATGTGTCACACACACCTACTATGGTAAATCCTTCAAACAAAAGCTATCCTTAAAACGATGACACCAGCTTCTTCAGTCTTCTCGTTATCACGCTAAATGCAACTTGATCAAAACGTCGAGCTTAGTCAAAATAAGATTTGATATTAATTTGTGAGTGAATAGAACGAACCGTTAGTGATTTTTAAACATAATTAAACGTTTTCGTAAAAGTTACATTTGCTCTTTCCAAAAATATTTAAGTAGGATCTACACGGTTCGAGACCACGGGCTCCGCCCATTGGCCTTGGCCAGAGGCTTGTTGCAAACCACCGTCGGAATTTGCTACTACACAGTTCGGGACCACATTGTGTTTCGAGCTCCCGCGCCGATAACACGCATCCACCTAAGGCCAAACTACACACGATATCGCTTAATTTATACGTTTTAAAATTACTATCTATATATGAAATTTGGAAGAAAAATATGTCATAAATAATGCATTATATTTGGTCGTGGCTTTTATAACTACGTATCTCAATGAGGGAAACGCGCTATGCGTGCGCTCCCGCCATGCGTGCGCTCTCGCCGGCGGCAGCGGCATACTGCCCTCGCGTGGTTTGCGACCGGCGTCTACACAGTGAGAAATAGTGGTCCCGAACCACGGTCGACAACGCATGCTCGCAATCCAAGGGCGTTGGAAAGTCAAACGTAATTTGGTCGCAAACCATTATCTCCACAGTTCGCGACCATGGTTCGGGACCATGGTCGCGAACTGTCTGGCACGCTCTTTAGTACGTACTTAGTTTGTAACTTTCACATAAATATTTATATTCAAAAGATACAAAACTGTTCTTGCGCGGACGCGGTCGGGAGCGCACGTACTCCATGACGAAGCGACTCTGAAATTCACGAAACCGGTCGAGATCTAGCTACTCGACTGTATTAACGTGAGTAAAATCGGTGTGAATATTATTTAAACAAAACTTCTTATTAAAATAACTGACCCGTCCTGAAATTTCTTTAATTTGTGAAGCCCTCAATGAAAATTGTTTGCCCATCCCTGACGAACACTGTATAAAACTTAATTTATTAGAAACGAACCTTCAGCTTTCAAGTTGAGTTATTTCATCTAATGCATATTCTAGGTGTCTTTAAGTTAAAGGTGTAACTAATGGATTATTTAATGTTAAACTTAACATTAAATAATCCATCGCAAATAATTTGTACTGTTCTTAACATAAGAATAATAGTAGAAAATATAGTACCTACTGATCTTCACCTCCTGTAATTTTCTTTTATGGCTGATAGGTAAGCCTTTGATCACGCAGTTTTAGATGTTGTTTTAACTAGTCTAGAATTTCTGGCTCTCATTGATAGCTGCCGTAAAGCGCTGATAGGTGCTCGGCGAAAGATATATACTTGTAAGGGAAGGTAGCCCGGTTGGCATTTTTAAAATGGCCTGCCACGATGCACACCATTCTAAGACAACAACTAAGACTGAAGGCCTAACGTTTCCTCGGAAGCACGAAGCTCAGCAGCAAATAGCACTAGCGGTCACCCATCCAAGTAATGATCACGACGGATGTTGCTTAACCCATGTGGCAAGCCATCAGAACAAAATATTAAGTGTTCAACAAAAACACTCTAACTTCATCGCACCACAATAATGTGAAGATATTTATATACATATTATACATTAGCATTTTCGTGATATTGTTTTAAAAAAAATCACGAAAGCTTAGCTGCTAAATTAATAGCTAGCTGTCAGCGAGTACTAAAATGAAACAAACTACGGTTGATATAAGGATAATTTCATCGTGCACCCCGAAGTGGCAATAACGGTGTTGATTATAAAGCTTTTGTTGTTATCATGATATTACAGGATATATAGACAAAATAGACATAAGAAAAATATTTTTCGTAATAAGGCAAATGTAAATAAATTCAGTTTCATTTCAATTAATCAGAATTAATTATTCCTATATATGTTATTTTTATAATTTTGCTAAATTATGTGGATTTTTCAGTATATGACTTGAAAATACTGATTGTACATAAATGCTTTGCACGAAACAACCTTACTAAAACGAGTGGAAAATGTTTAGTGAAATTCCGCAGCATAGCAGCAGTGACATCAACCCATCTGGTTTGGCGGCGCAAACACAGTCATTCCCAGCATGTAAGTTTTTTTTTCGCTTTTTTCGTTTTTTATGTTATTGTGACAGAACAAGCTCGAGGCCCCCCTGATGTTAAGCGAACTAACCTCTGCCTATAACAGATGCATTTCGTCATAAATCACGAATTACACTGCGCCCGTCACCTTGAGACATAATTGTTTAGTCTCATGTGCCTGTAATTTCACTGGCCCTCATTTTCTTGAGGGTGGTCGCTAGCCAGGCGCGTGGTGTAAGGGCATTCGCTAAATGCCCTTCCACTATGCGGTGAAGCTCAAGCTCGCGGCGGGAATCGTACCATGGGCCTGCTGCGCGGCAGTCCATAGTCAATGTCACAGAGCCATCATTGCTTCAAATCTATTTATAAGCCGATAAGTGGCATGTTCATACTGCCAACAACAATTCTTTCCAGACAGAGAATCACAAGGTGCTATGGGTGATGGATGATGATTGTGATATCATTCTTTATATACATTACAATAAGTATAAGAAACTCAGTTATTTCCGCCATATAATTTTCTAATCTAAACACAACCTCTCGTAGGAAATCTTAAATAAACTCATGTTTAAAGCCGAAATATTTTATGCAATCCCGAAGGCTTTCTTCAGCGGGCTCTTAGTAATATTACCGTTCGTACATACTCAAACGTATTCTGTGGCGCAAAGATGTTTGTAAAAGAATTTTATATGTTCCTGAGGATGTGCTCAGAATCACGATTTCTTTGGAGATGGTGAAATTTCACAAAGTGTTTATTTAATGTAAAGCTAGCGACTGTGAGTAACCACGCGTTCGTGGTTTGTGTCCATTTTGCACTCCATTGATTTTTATTTATTAAATTATAGTTTAAATATTATAGTTAAAGCAAGATATACGAGAGCCTGTGCCAAAACTGTGTAAAAATAAATATTTTCTTTAGTTAAGCTCAATTTACTAAAATCAGCGCCATCTATTGGATTTCGAGTGAATTAAGTTGTACTGTTTTAAAAAGAATACTATGTTTCCATGATTACAGTGTGTGCATGAATATAATGTATCTGGCGCCGCCAATTAAATCAACTGTTAAATAAATAGCCTAGTCTTTTAATGAAACTATCGGCCTGAATGAAATTGCGCCGTAATGTCTCATACAACTTAATTATTGAATTGGCTGGTTGCTGCTTAAGCCACTTATAAAATGACTAGTCTAGGCCAAATTTATTTATAGACCACAAAAACACGCAAGGCGATCGAAGGAGGCTATCATGCCGTGGCAGCGATGCACCAGAAAAAGTTACCATACCACACCAGCGACGTAGTGTAGGTACACCTGCTAAGTGGACGGACGACATCGTGATATCCTCCGGTCAAAAAAAGTTAAGGTAAAATCTTTCTTTTTAATAATCTTTTTGTAACAGGTATAAAAATATACGTAAATCAATAATGAAGGCACTCAATTAATTGCTGATAAAAAAATAAATCTGTCCGTATATGTAATGAATAGATTCAGGCGTTACTTTGCGGAAATCCATATTTAATAATAACAAATACTTTTAAAAGTATCCTAAAAAACATTAAATAATATTTAAATAAAACACTTAAAAAAGCATAAAATTATATATCTAGTGACAATTCCGCCTAATTTTCCTGTTATCTACGTGACGTCATAAACATCACGCAGCCTAACCGGAAGAATACCCGACTAGTTTCGCTTCTAAACGAAGCATCTTCAGGAGGTCTTGACTTACCGAGCGCAAGATCGAGACTCGATTCAGTCTCGATCGTGCGCTCGGTAAGTCAAGACCTCCTGAAGATGCTTCGTTTAGAAGCGAAACTAGTCGGGTATTCTTCCGGTTAGGCTGCGTGATGTTTATGACGTCACGTAGATAACAGGAAAATTAGGCGGAATTGTCACTAGATATATAATTTTATGCTTTTTTAAGTGTTTTATTTAAATATTATTTAATGTTTTTTAGGATACTTTTAAAAGTATTTGTTATTACTGTCCGTATATTCTTCGTAGAATAAGCAATGAGTAGGCAGCCCAGTGGCAGTGGCTATAGCGCAGTGGGCAGAAATTCCACCAAAGGCTTCGACACACCAGATAATAATAGACAATTTTGCAAAGGCACGCCTGGCTCATCAGTCACACATCATAATAGTCTTTTCTTGTACTTGAGACCAGGAAGCGCTACTAGCGTAGCTTGCTTAGTTGTTCTCGATCGATCAACAATGTGCAACGTTCGCTGCGGTCATGACTTGGATGGGTGATCTCTTGCATATAGCTAGCATTGCCTTCTACTGAGCACTTCTTACATGGTCACATAGTCGTATGGCATCTTGCAAATATACGCCTGACTACTACCACCCTCTTAAAAAAACTGATGCTAACAACCCGACTGTATGGTTCGGTAGCTTTCTTTGAGAACCGATCATTATTTTAGTTATCCTAAACAACATCTTAAATCGTATTATCACTAACCATCAGGGGAGTTATATATAACCTAGAGGAAACTAAAAATGGAGTATTTAATAACCTCGAACCACATTATCAATTACTTACCAACCTCCCATCACCAAAAGTAAATTTAATACTTTCGCGACTTCAACAAAGAGTTCTAAGTATTTAACGTGACTTAATTATGATAAAAACATGTACATTATTTACCTCCACGTTTCGACCAAGTTGTATTGGTCAACATCACGAGAGGACTGAAGAGGCGGATGTCAACGTCTTTAAGGGCGGGTATTTTCTCCAACTACCCGCATTTAGTTTAGCTATGTATCGTCCGACACACAATACTGAGAACATCCACAGGATTTAACGAAAGCAGAATGCGTTTGATGCATTTTCTTAGCACTGAATTGTAGGTAAATTTATGCCGTTTTAGGTATTACATATCTAAATTAAATGCGGGTAGTTGGACAAAATACTAGCCCTTTAAAACGTTGACACCCGCCTTTCAGTCCGCTCGTGACCACGACCAACGTAACATTTCGAAACATAAATGTAAATAATATATTTATATTTATATCGCAATAAAGTCTCATTAATATGTATAATCAGCTGTTAAAATCAAGCCAGTTTGTGTAACTTGAATGTAAAATTTAAATTAATGATTAACTTTATGTAACTTTACGAAACGTTCTTAATGATGGCTTCTCCCGAGCCTCGATTATTTCGTAAATGTTAATCAAAGAAAATTCCCTAATCTATTAAATATAATTACTACACTTAAACAAAAGGGCCGAAGTAATTAAGTAATTGCTTAAGGGTCGTTAGGCCCATTACGATTTTATGAATCTAATGCTCAGTTTATGAGTAATTATGGTTTTCTAGTGTATGAGATTGGATCATTTTTATTAAGGCCCAAATAAACTTGAAGTTGGAGTTACTTTTAACATAACTGACCAAAAAAACATTTTGCATGGTGGTAGGGCATTTTGCGAATGCCCGCCTGGCTAGCTACCACCCTCAAGTAGAAAATCGGTCGCCAAGCACCTAACGGTGTGTTCCGACAGCTATCCTTGAGAGCCAGTAATTCTAGGTTAGCCTGAACAACATCTTCGACCACATCATCACTTACCAACAGTTGAGATAGTAGTCAAAGGCTAACCTATCAGGCATACAAAAAAAAGGAGTATCGTATTTTCAGGGTTCATTTATGTATGTTTGTGAGCTTTTTTATTCCACCATAACTTCTAAACACCTTAACCGATTTTAGTACACATATCATTAAATTTGCTTTGATAGCGCAAGTTGTTCGATATCTACACACTTACTAAGTAAGGGAGCAAATGACAACACGGTGACTGGTTGGCAACTAGTTTATTAACTCGTATGCATGCTGTATTAAAGGAAGCGTACCTGTATCGTATACCCACATATATATATATTTATATATATATATACATATAGCTGCAATGCGTATATCACACAAGTGACACTAGGGACGTACATAAATAAAATACAAAACAATACGGATTCTAGACGCCATATTTTGAGGACAAATCAGTTTTCTTTTAAATGTTTGCTTCACCGCTAAGTAGAAGGGCATTTTGGGAATGCCTGCCTGGCTAGCTACCACCCTCAAGTAGAAAATCGGTCGCTAAGCACTTAACAGTGTTGTCCGGCAGCAGTCCTTGAGAGCCAGAAAAAATATAGGCACACAAGACTTAACAATTGTATGTCTCAATTGATGGGCGCAGAGCAATTCGTCTTATGACGAAAAACATGTGTTATGGACCGAGGTTAATCCGCTTAACATCAGTTGGACCCCAAGCTTGATCGGTCACAAACACATTAAATAAACCCATCAATTTTTATATATAAAACTTGCAGTTTTAATTTCAATAGAACGATAAAGCGCATAACGAAAATAGATAATTTTCAGTCGGGATTTTTAATTTTTAAATTAATCTATACTTGTACTAGATACATACAGTTGGAGTTATTACTTTCCAAAAAAACATTCTACATAAACAAGATGTGAGATGTAATTTGGTTATTTCCTTATGTACTGTAGATAAACATAATCATAAAACATAATGTTGTCTTAGGTTTTCGCGATTGTTACACATAGTAATTAAACAACTTTAAACGGTTTAAATCGCGTATATTTTTCATTATTTTATCCCGACGTTTCAAACACTTTGCAGTGATCGTGGTCACGGGGTGACTAATTGATTTTATTTGTCACATGAGTTATTAAGAAATTATTTGGTCTACCGTCAGAAATTTTTATATTAATCATAACGTTCCCTATTCACGCAGTATTCGCTCACAGTGTCCAGAGGTCTTGCAGATTTATGTCGGCCTTGGGATTTAATTAATTTGATAACAGGATCCCAAGCAGGTGGTACTTGCCAACCATCATCCCTATTGAAATTTGGGTACTTTTTGATTTCAATAGCCTCGCGTAACATTCTTGGCATAAACCGGGTCTCTCTAGCGAGGATTTGTGGTTTGTCGAACCGAATGTAGTGGTTGGGTTTGTCCTGGGCATGTTCACAAACCGCAGACTTGGTTGAGCGTCTGTTCTTCATGTCAGCAATGTGTTCTTTTACTCGGATACCAACGCTCCTCTTTGTTTGCCCAATGTATGACAGCCCACATTCACAATCAAGTTTGTAAACACCTGCATCTTGTAAGGGAATATTGCACTTAACAGGTCTTAAAAATTGGTTGATCTTCTTGTGCGGCTTGAAGTAAGTTTTTATTGAAGCTCGTCTTAAGATATTTCGACGCATTCGTGGGAGCTTGTGATTATTGTTTCGCAGTACTTGTTTTACATACTGAAGCTCCTCCTTGAGATGGTCAGTGTCGCAGATGCCATGTGCTCTCTGTAACAAAGATTTGCCTACGGTAGCCAACTGACATGGATGGTGATGGGAGTTACCATTGAGATATTTATATGTATGGGTGGGTTTCCTATACACTGTATGACTAAGGGAGTTGTCAGGATTCCTGATAACTAAAACATCAAGAAAAGCTAAGCATTTATTGACTTCAGGCTCCATTGTAAATTGAATTTTATTATGTAAGGAGTTTAGATGGTCTAGAAATGCAGAAACTTTATTACTGGAAAGGATGGTAAAAGTATCATCTACGTACCATTTGTAGATCTTCGGCATAGCCACAGCTGTGGAGATAGCTCTCTCCTCGAAGTCTTCCATGAAAATATCGGTGACAACGGGGGAGACTGGAGAGCCCATAGCTACACCATCAATCTGCATGTAGAAGTTATTTTCCCAGAATAGATAGCCAGATGTTAGGCAATGTTCCAGTAATTCTGCATATTCCATGGGAAGGTCATGCTCACTAAGTCTTTTCTTGACAATTTCAATGCAATCATGTACAGGTAGGCTGGTGAATAACGACTGTACATCAAAGCTAACCATAACTTCATCATCAGTCAATTGTAGATTTTTCATTTGAGTGACAAAGTGGTAAGAAACTTTGACATGCGCACTAGTTTGACCGCGAAGTGGAGACAGTATTTTAGCAAGGTGTTGAGCTAGTTTGTATGTTGGCGAGTCAATTTGGCTTACAATTGGGCGCAAAGGAAGACAGACGTTCCTTAAGTTTGAAGTCAATAAATGCTTAGCTTTTCTTGATGTTTTAGTTATCAGGAATCCTGACAACTCCCTTAGTCATACAGTGTATAGGAAACCCACCCATACAGATAAATATCTCAATGGTAACTCCCATCACCATCCATGTCAGTTGGCTACCGTAGGCAAATCTTTGTTACAGAGAGCACATGGCATCTGCGACACTGACCATCTCAAGGAGGAGCTTCAGTATGTAAAACAAGTACTGCGAAGCAATAATCACAAGCTCCCACGAATGCGTCACAGAAGCCGGCCCAAGCCTTCCACAGTTGAGCGACAACCTGCCATCTTACCTTACATCAAGGGTGTCACGGACAAAATTGGTAATATCTTAAGACGAGCTTCAATAAAAACTTACTTCAAGCCGCACAAGAAGATCAACCAATTTTTAAGACCTGTTAAGTGCAATATTCCCTTACAAGATGCAGGTGTTTACAAACTTGATTGTGAATGTGGGCTGTCATACATTGGGCAAACAAAGAGGAGCGTTGGTATCCGAGTAAAAGAACACATTGCTGACATGAAGAACAGACGCTCAACCAAGTCTGCGGTTTGTGAACGTGCCCAGGACAAACCCAACCACTACATTCGGTTCGACAAACCACAAATCCTCGCTAGAGAGACCCGGTTTATGCCAAGAATGTTACGCGAGGCTATTGAAATCAAAAAGTACCCAAATTTCAATAGGGATGATGGTTGGCAAGTACCACCTGCTTGGGATCCTGTTATCAAATTAATTAAATCCCAAGGCCGACATAAATCTGCAAGACCTCTGAACACTGTGAGCGAATACTGCGTGAATAGGGAACGTTATGATTAATATAAAAATTTCTGACGGTAGACCAAATAATTTCTTAATAACTCATGTGACAAATAAAATCAATTAGTCACCCCGTGACCACGATCACTGCAAAGTGTTTGGAACGTCGGGATAAAATAATGAAAAATATACGCGATTTAAACCGTTTAAAGTTGTTTAATTACTATAATCATAAAACACCTCTTATTTACGTAATTGGAAGTGTTGGAATCATTTATTTATTTATTTACATAATTATTACGGCTATTGCCAATGACCCCCATTAGATTATTAATCACAGAATATTAACATTAACAATATTAATATTAACAATATTACATAATTACTAATGAATAATAAAATTTTAATATTAAAAAAAAAACATCATTTAACAATAAAATCAGTCTAATATAAATAAATTAGGCAAATAGTTTACTGAATACAATGTCAAATATAATTAAATACAACTCGATTTCTCAAAAAATATCTTATTGAATTTACTTATTTTATATAAAAAATGCATCTGATTCTTAAATCTTTCCTAAATCATCCTGCGCTCCTCCATTTAATCAGTGCTTCAAGGTTATTGACCTAGTTCCAAGCCTTAATTATTTTATTTTTCTTGCTTTGATCATTTTGTCAGTCTTTACGCTTCAAAATTGTTACCTACCTAATTTATTTTTCAGCCTTTTTCGAGGTTTTTATATTATATATTTGAGAAAGCATTTGATCGCAGTCTCGCCTGATGGATATTGACGACGCGGTCGATGGCGGAACGTGCTTGCCTAGATACCTATTCACTCTGTACCTGAATACTCCAAGGTTATATCGGAAAATAGAGACGCTAGTATGGTATTCCATACTTTAGCCATTCGACATACGCGTTATAGAGCTGGGTTTAAAGCGATTCATAGCGAGGGATTATGGCAATGGAGGAGTCCTTTGTTCAACGTCGGATGGTTGTGAATGACCGTGGATGTGTGAAACAAAAATAGTACCAAAGACTGAACTGAAGATATATCAAATTATAAGGTACTAGCGGGTTCATCTAAAGCTATACTTCAGGACTAAAGCGACAGAGCCCTGTAATCGCGGGATAAATTTTATGAAGCTTGCATATACCATATTATGATAATTTAGAAGCAGTTATGGGCGAGCGTTAATAGCTATGGACTGCCGAGCTGCAGGTCCATGATTCAATCCAACCTCCGGCTTGAGCTTCACCGCATGCTACATCTTCAGCCATACCATCACTTTCCATCAGGTGAGATAGCGGCCAAATGCTTGCCAATAGCGCATAAAAAAAAGTGTGTTCCGGCAGCAGTCCTTAAAAGCCAGTAAAATTACAGGCACATAAGACTTAACAGTTGTAAAACCAGGGTTCAGGCGCAGTACAGTTACGTCAGTTAACGGCAGAGGTTATCGCTTAAAATCAGGTGGGTATCATGCTCGTTCCGTCACAATACCATAAAAAAATTACAGTTATTTTATCATTTACGCATCCGATAATATTAAAAGTCTGTTGTGTAAAACCAATTCGCTACTAGAGAACCTGCTACTACAGGCAATGTAGTCAGGCGTGGAGCGAAAAACACAGGGAGGGTTGTGTTTTGTTCACTCTACGCTTACTTAACGCTTGGTACTGACGAACGAGTTCATCAGGCGAAGATTCTCGATGGTTGACGGAAGCAGCCGAGTGTTTACCATCGCGTAAATATGCATACTTTCCGTTCAAGCACCATCGCTCCCATAAACCGACCGATCATTCACCCGCGCTCCCCAAAATTTCTCCATATAACCACAGAATAAAAAAAAGCAGAAAGATCACTCCACAAAGCCATTCCAATAAATGAGCGACTTTACCTACGAAGCAATAAAGTACACTTCAGCTCGCAAAGCTTTTTTTAGGGAGGACGTAGATGCTGACTACTGACTGATCGGACGTTCAGCTCCACCGGATTTTAAACTTGCAAAGCACAGAGTAGCTAACATTCATATTCACCTACAAGGGGTCTCTATTTCTATCGCATAGCTCTGATCTCTTCTGACGCGGCACGCACCGTACAATAATTTCGTCTGGACAGATACGCCGATGTATCTGCAGCTGGTACCAAAATTGCGGAGAGATCCAGTCCTGACATGTAATTTAAAATTAAAAAATTGAACTACGAGCTTTGGGATTCGAACCAGTGAACATCCGCCCCTATAAACGGGATATAATCTGCCAATTAAGCTATCGTTTGAGTGAGTCATCGCTAAAATGTATCCTTTCGTTCCTATTACTTAACTGTCTTAAGGACACGGAGCGACATCTGGAGCCAAACTGAATTGAACTACATACAAAACTGATTTTTCAATAACAAATAAGCATTGCAATTCAACTGGGTAATGCTGTCAGCATGCTAGGAACGCTGCAAACTAGTACTGGGCTGACCTGATATAGCAAAATTTTAATACAATGTTTGTTTGTAGGCATATCACATCAAGCCGTAAATCGACGATGTTTTCGGTAACCTCTAATATTACTGAAACTATTATAAACGCGGTGAAGCAGTTAATTTTTTTATAGCATGTAATTTTGAAAAGCACGCTCGTTCGTACCAGGTAGGACAGGCACGATTATATTTTAATAAATACATGAATTTCATAAAATGTACCTATTAATGTGTGCTGCGGCGAAGGCTGTCGCAAAAGAGAACCAATATAATATATGTTTGTAATACATTGGCTTGTTTCGTATTACCGAATCAATATTTTCAACTCAATATACTGAAAAAAGTACTGTAATATATGTACTAGCAAAACGCTGCGCTTTGTTGAGGGCTCGAGTTTATTTTACACCCTGATACAAGTGGTGAGATCGTATTGAGTGAACTACGATGTGAACTATCAACTACGATGTATTTAGGTATTGACTTTAGTTCTGTTGCAGTGATGTTAACTCTTTGATTTTCTAACAGATGGCGGTAGTAGTACAATAACATTCTATCCAAGGAATGCAAAATTGGTAATGTTGTTTTTAGGGTTCCGTACCCAAAGGGTAAAAACGGGACCTTATTACTGAGACCTTGCTGTCCGTCCGTCCGTCTGTCACCAGGCCGTATCTCAAGAACGGTGACAGTTGAAATTTTCACAGATGATGTATTTCTGTTGCCGCTATAACAACAAATAGAAAAAGTTGCCCAAGTGCGAGTCGGACTCGTTAAAACAAAAAAAAGGTTAAAATATGAAGTCTAATGTTGTATAACTAATGGTATGGAACCCTTCGTGCGCGAGTCCGATTCGCACTTGGCCGGTTTTTTATGGTTATAAAATTATATTTTTTTTGACAGATAACACTTTTAGGTATTAAGTTAAATTACTATGTTAAAGCACAAATCTCTAGATGTAACAGTTTTTTTTAGTAAAAGGGGCCACAAAATGTTCAAGTTTTGGGAAAGTGAAAAGAATAAGAATAATCGATCGTGATCAATTACGATTGAACTGAATTTAATTACATTTGCTACAATATACGATAAAAAATATTTTTCTAACATTTATTTTGTTTCTATACCCTGTAATATCGTGATAACAACGAGGAGGGCCGGCCCCGCGCTGCGGCTACGTCTACAGCGGAGCGATCCAAGTGCAAATATCTCGGTAGTTACATATTTGAAGCGTTTGGTGTAGATACATTGGGTCCGTAGGTACCAGTAGCTCATCTTCTTACCAGAGAGAATGATCGATACGCGTGATCAAAATACTGGCGCATATTTGACTCAAAGAATGAGCATTGCAAATTTGCATTCCAAGGGGGCAATGCTGCCAGCATGTTGTGCACGCTACCAACCGGTGGGCTAGAGAATTTGGAATTCCTTTAGACCTGCAATGGTTTTTAGATTGCGTAAATGCATTCGTTGTAGTAGGTAGCTGTAGTGTTGTATTAAGTTTGTAGTGTGTTGTTAATAAAGGTTATTAATAAATATAAAACTGTCATAATAACTTTTTTAATTCCCATGATCTTGTTTTGGGTAATTCTCGCGCATTTCGGACGAAAATATTAACGTGATTGCCAAGTCAGGTGCGTGCTGAAATGATCCTTATTTCAACGGTAGTTTGTTTGATATTTGTACTCGCTGACAGCATGTTGCTAATTTAGAAGCTGTTAAGCCTTTAATTCATTTTAACGTGTATTAATCTCAGACAAAAAAAGTTCTAATGGAACTCGACTCGAAGCGAAGTGAGACTGGTTTTCTAAACATGTGGAGCGTCTTTACCACGTTACCGTCCAAGTTACTTATGTGTGAAATGTGATTCCATCCCGCATTTTAGGGTTCCGTATCCAAATGGTAAAAACTGGACCCTATTACTAAAACTCAAATGTCCGTCTGTCTATCTGTCACCAGGCTGTATCTCATGAACTGTTATAGAAATGTATTTGAAATTTTCACAGATGATGTATTTCTGTTGCTGCTTTAAAAACAAATACTAAAAATCGGCCGTGTGCGAGTTGGACTCGCGCACGAATCAATCAAATCAAATAATTGATTTGCAAGAATACAATAATTAATGTACATTTTGAGTTCTAGTGTAATATGCGTTGTTTCTGTATTCTGCCTGCAAGCAGACGTGCAAATATAAGGCTAATGCTAATATACCAAAAAATATTAACAATTTAATCAAATTAATACATATTTCACTATAATTCCTTAAAATCTATACTAATATAAATAGTTTTTTTTTTTTATGTCTCATAAGTTAGCCTTTGACCACAATCTCACCTGTTGGTAAGTGATGATGTGGTCGAGGATGTTGTTCAGACTAACCTAGAGTTATTGGCTCTCAAGGACAGCTGCCGGAACACACCGTTAGGTGCTTGGCGACAGATTTTCAACTTGAGGGTGGTAGCTAGCCAGGCGGGCATTTGCAAAGTGCCCTACCACCATGCTGTAACGACTGCTATCCTAAGACAACAACCGGGACCGAAGCACGGAAGCGCTCAGTAGTAATGTCACCAGCGGTCACCCATCCAAGTCATGACCGCGGCGGACGTTGCTTAACTTTGCTGATCGATTCAGAATGGCTAAGCAAACTTGGCAAAATTTTCCAATAACCACTGACTTATTTCTATAAACATGACCCTCTAACAGTTTTATTTCGTCAGGTAATGTATTATACACAGTAATGCACATATTGTAAACATTTCTCTTATATAGGTATATCTTTATGGCATGACTTTTCATCGCGAAGGGTTTTGCCTAGTTGAATGGTCAATCTGTTGCGTTGAACGAAGTAAACACTAGGTCTATGATCACCTGTCACGTCCAAGTTAAACAACTGACTTACTCTTTGCTTTCTTTTTATTGAATACTAGATGACCCGGTGTACTTCGTGTCACCTATCCTAACGGACTAACGCCAAATGTTTGACAGGAAAGTATATAGGTAGAACAGTTTATATGGGAAAATTGATTTTTTTTTTACTATCTTCCTCACAAACAATCGCATCATCTGTATTTATACATCGAAATCCATAGCCGTAAAACATTACGCTCATTTTAAGCAATTCTCTAATGAAAACCACAGTATGTCGACAAACGTATTATTATTTTGGTTGCTTGAATTAATGTTGAATAAATAAACTGAATATCCTAGCTTGAACTAAATTTCCCGAAAAATCGTTTAAACATATAATATTTCCGTGACAATTTTACCCAACATCACCATGGTTTCAATGATGGCCGCAGAAATAGATAAATGTGCCACTTCCCATAGTGATGTTGTCATAATGAAATGAACATGTTACATAATAGCTGTATGTTTCAGGTTCTGGGCGCAGTGCAGTTCGTCCCCTCTTTATATATAGGCAGGACTTATCGTTTCAAATAAATTGGGCCTCGTGCTAGTTCCGTCACAAATCTACAAAATAAAAAATATTTTTTTTTACAGTGGTAATAAGAAGTTGCCAATATGCTGCCCCTATTAGACGGGACGATGTTTTATATGCGACAGACATATTCATGATGACAAACGCTCACACACACGCACATATACCCACTCACACGCACACACACACATACATGCACACTCTCACACACACACAAAATTTATATTTTTATTGAATATTTTTTCTTTTTTTGTGCTTTTTATGCCTATTTGACGGAATAAGCACGAACCTTATGTTAAAAGTATCTTGTGCCTGTAATTTATTAATTCCTAATTTTTGTTACTTTGCTCGATGTAAATATTTAAAACTCTATTCAAAGGGAGCGGGCGCGTCTAGTGTAGCCACGGCGTACGCTCATTGCTCGGAAGTAATAAAACAATATGAAATAATAAATTACAGGCACAAGATACTTTTAACATCAGATGGTCCTCGTGCTTATTCCGTCAAATACACATAAAAACACAAAAAAGAAGAAAAAAATTTCAAAGAAGTTAATATTTTTATCTCAAAATGTTTGTTAAGACTAGCAGAAGTCAACCCTAAGAGGCTGTTAGCATTTTTGCAATACTTAATCCTGTATATAAAAATAAATCTGTTATTTTATATATACTCCAGTTCTCTGCGAATCCAATATAACGATGTCTTCAGGATGCTGTTAGCACTGCCTCGTTATTGCAGCGCGTCCGGGATGTTTGCGGAAGCGCGCACGGATAGTTTTCACGCAATAATTCGCTTATCCCGGCGCACGCGAGGCACTGGTAACGGTAACCTGCAGATGATCGAATCACGACCAGACTGCTCTATCCAATATAGATGGGAAAAATTGTTACTGGGCAAGTCAATTCATCATAGTTTTATTAAGTTTTTATTTGAAATTATCACATACCTACTTATATTTGACATTATAATTTTTTAAATACTTTGACTTATTGTACTATTAATATTTTATTTTTATATTATTGGAATACTACTTATAATACTAAAATTATAATTTATTTGTAAAAGATAACTAAAGTGTAACAACAGATATTTCTGACTAAAATTAACATATTTAACTTAAAAAAAATAAAATTAAAATAAAAACTTATTACTACAAACTAATCCAATATTCCGCTACCATTAGGCAGTGTTCCCAAAATGCTGGCCGCATTGCCACGTTGTATGGCAATGCTTATCCTCTGTCTAAAGTATATGCCAGCATTTTGGTCACAAGTAGCGTCGACCAGACGTTTTGAGAGGTCTTTGAATAATAGTTTGGCGCTCGGTCCCCACGGTCCCAGCGTTTCGACCCCAAAAGGCACAAACATTACTATATTTGCGCCTTTTGAGGCCTCGTGCTAGTTCAGCCGCCGCACCGGCCACTTTTTGGGTAGCAGGAAGATGAGAAGGTGCTAAGGTATCGACACAGGTAGCGTCCCATACCAGAGGCCTTCCCATCCTCCACGGAACCAAAGTCATGCCGTCGGGCCTTTTACCATCGCCACGTACAAGGCCACTTGGTTCCAAGATGGCAGCGCAGTTGGCGGTGGTAAGAGCCCGGCGAATAATGTCATTAAGTCCGGCGTGGCGGGGAATTCTTCCGGTGCTTCTCACACAGGACAGGCCGTGGTGACCGAGTTGGTCGAGGCTACTGCCACAATGGCAGCGGTGAGGAGCACAGCACGATGCGCCCAAGCGAAGGGAGGTAGCAATCCTAAAAGTGGAGGAATCTATTAGTGTTCCGGTGTTCGGTGAAGGGAGGGAGTGTAGCCACAAACCTGATTCCCACTCAGAAACTGCTAAAAGCCGAGCACGATCTGTAGAACTGGAGCACGTATTTAAAAGTTGATTCCGCACTTGCTCACAGATCGGCCGGTCCCATAGCTTCTGAGAAGATGTAGTTTTGGGGAAATCAAAGTTTGGGCATATTGCTGTCCAAGCTTCCCTAGCCTCGTTCATATGTGCAATACTCAGACTCACATTATCGACGCTAGAGCCAAGAATTTTCGCAACTAAATTTTGATTGCTATGTACGGAGGAAAGGAAAGCATCCCTGCTTTCCTTTCCAACACCCGAGGTGGAGCGGATGCCTAGCCCACCCATGGACACCGGAAGAGAAACCTGCAGCCACTCTCTATCTAATAAATTTACATTTAAAATTGAACCCAAAGTATTTTTGATGGTCGTGTCCAAATGTTCGAGTAGCAAAGGATGTTGCCAGAGCTGACAACATCTCAACAGATATGTGAATAGGGGTATAAAAAGACAGAATTTAATGATTGTAAAAGCCATGTGTGCGTTAATTTTGAAAAGGCGGTCCGAGCATTGCTGAAAATTTTGAATTTTTTCTTCGATAAAAAGTTGGAACGCTTTATTCAGAATAGGAGAGCCCAACAAACGGAGCGAGCTGTCATCAAGTATTTTTATTTCTGGTGCCAAATTATTGAATTTTTGAATTGCCAAATCTTTCGTTGGGTAAGAATCCGGAATATAAATATCACATTTTGATAAGTTTAATTCCAGACCAATCGTTTTGAATTCTGATATTAAAAACTGTAAGTCATTGTATAAAGTGTCTGCGTCACCACCTAAAGTCCCATCATCTAAGTACCAAACGTTTAGCTTGGATTGGAGACGTTGTATTACTGGGTGTATGGCGAGGCTAAAAACAGCTGGGCCCAGAGGATCACCTTGTTGGCACCCTACAGCGGAAGAAATTTCGTTGCCATGGTAAGTTAATTTTGATGAAATTGCATAGCATTGCCAAAGAAAACTGTACAAATTTGGAATTTTGTCTTTGACTTGTGTTAGAAGGGCTCCTCTATCTATTGAATTAAAAGCGTTCCTCACATCCACCTTCAGGAGCAAATCCCCACAATTTTGAGTCAAAAACGTTCTAACGGAATGGACGGCGGCTTCGCATCCACCTCGCGAGCCAAAACCTAACTGAAGGGGCTGGAAAATGTTTGTCAAAGCTGGTGCTACCTTTTTGCAGCAAACTTTAGCGGCAAGGCGGCGATAAGTCATTCCTACTGCAATTGGCCTGATGCCGCCGTCCTTCTTCTTTAAAGCGCATAAATTTGCACCGTAAAGGATATCGATAATACTACCATTCACTCGGCCTGACAACATTAGGTTCACCAGAGCCGTTAAGTCTCTCAAAAGCGTCTCCCCAACTTCCCCGCTAGCACCGCATAGTAAATCCTTTAAATGCTGCGGGGTTAGTGCATCAAGGCCACCAGCAGACCCACTTTGAAATGACATAACAGCTGCAGAAACCTCTAAAGCCGTCACCTCAATAGTATTATCGTTATCTACCGGTGCTTCAGGCAGTAAAATATCTGCTGGTGGAGGTGGATGTTTTTCCACCAAGATCTTGAGTGTCTCAGGTGTCGACGGCGCGATTGTGTCACTGGAAAATAAAATACGCGCTGCCCCTCTAATATTTCCATCACTGAGTTTGCTTTCCACTAGCTTGGTGAACCCACATTAAATTTAGATTTTTTATTTGAAACCGAATTTTCAACAGAAATTAGAGTAGGCCCTTCCCGTGTACTGTACTTCACACAATTTTCTTTTATCCGAGTTGTCAAAGACTTTTTATTTCGTTGGTCCGGGCTAACGTGAAGTATAGCACAAGGAAAGGACAGTAGATGTTCCCAGGTCTGCTTTGTATTCTGAGCTACCACAGCCTTGATGGCGTGGCACAAAGCTGTAGCGACGGATATACGGGCCCCTCTAGGTATACGTTTTACTACAGGCTTATTTATTTTGTTATTTGACAAAGTTTGCCACAATGGTTGGATTGCTAAAGAAGGGGGTATTTCAATTACGTTTTGTGGTGAAGTAGGGACGGATGAGCTACTTATAATCTGTTTATGGCACTTACTTTTGTGAATTTTCAAACCTCTTTCCCCTTTGAAGAGGCGTTCATTGGAACATTCCAAACATCTTACCAAATTGTTTTGTGACACAATAGCTTGAGTAGCTTCCTCAATTTGGGCGCATCGCTGTAGCACATTGAACATTATTTTAAATAAACCAATTAGAAAAACAACTAGAAAAATAGTCCAAAGCATAGAATATTTAAAATGTCACGTTGACTTCTTCACTGGTTTGCTTTCTTCGGATGTTGACGAGATGAGCACATGCGCACCAACACGCTTAGAAACACAGCTGCGCACCACCTTCACACCACGGCTTGGCGCCATGGTCTCCACGGATACAGCGCATCGTCTCCAACGTCAAAGAGACATACAATGCTACCAAACATATATCTCAAAAATAAATAAACAACCTGCGCACGCATAAAAATAATAGCAGCATTTGTACAATATTGTAACAGGGGCTCATTACATAGCCACAGGGCACATATAAACGGCGCTAATTATTTTTTTTATTTAATTTCAATTTTCTAATATTTTTACTTGACTGCGTCAACGGACGTCATTTTTTTTTTTCATTTTTATTTTTACTTATAATTATATTTGATTTTACTAACCTTTTGATTACGATTTCACTAATATTTTAATGACCGTTATAATGTAATTATTTGATTTTAAGGTATTTTGATATGTTATTTATTAATAATATGTTTGAATGGACATTTTATGGTTTAATAACTGAAATAAATTATTATAATTATTATATTATAGGTGCTATGATGAAATGTAGAAGAGAAATGTTTCAGAATATAATTAATTCGGTATTGATTACATGTGCTTTGTGTGCGTTAATCCAATGTAGGTTCTTATATGCGATAGACAGGATTACCTGTCTGTTATTTAAGGTGCTCTATATCGAAGCGTAGATCCCTTTCAAGACGCCATTAGTTCCAGTCTTACTAGAATTTATAGTCTGAATTTATAGACGCATAAAGTTGACATAGATTTATTACGTTTTGAATACATCGTTGATATTGAACGACGTGTAGATTGAAAAGATTGATGTAAGTACTTGTACGATGATATACGGCTAGATTATCTTGATCGTGCTTAATATTGCGCGTACTTCTCTGTACAAAAAGAAAAAGCTCTTTTCTACTCTTAATACTCGTATCAACCGATTTCGGTGATTTTTGTGTTCATGTATTGAACATAGTATCTAAAAAACTGGCAACTAGGTATGGGTAATTTTTTTTATCTTCAAAAGGTGTTGGTGTTCAAATCTCTATTCGAGTATAAACTCATTGGCTGGGACATTATTATCTCAAAATAATAATAAGAACTAGATGGATCACTCGGCAAAGCCATTGCAATAAATAAGCGATTTTAGCTACGAAGCAATAAAGTGCACTTAGGCTCGCAATATAAAAATTTCTTGTACCGCATACTATTAACACGGTTGAGGTCCGTGCTATACACGGACAGGCAGACAGACAGAAGAGTATAATTAGAAGCAACTCCGTATCTGGGTACCGAATCATAAAAAAACGTTCGTCATTTAGCCCAAATTCGCACGAACGCTTTTAGTAAGCTCCTAACGTAGTAAACGCCACGTGTGAACACATACAGGAGAAGTTATATGTTCTATTCTACACGTTAAAATACTCTTAGGAGTAGAGTTCACGGAGCCCTTTCCATACAAACGAAGTTTCGTCATATTTTGAATACTAAGTATTCAAACTCGGTGAAATGTTGTGTGCATATTGCTGAGCCTAATATCTATGCTTCTGCTTTGCCAGTTTTAAGATTTACTATTTAATTTATCCCTTAGTGTCAAAATGTACGCAACGTAGCTATTGCAACGGCTGTAGCAACGTAACTATTGCAACGGCTGTAGCTACGTAGCTATTGCAACGGCTGTAGCAACGTAGCTATTGCAACGGCTGTAGCTACGTAGCTATTGCAACGGCTGTAGCTACGTAGCTATTGCAACGGCTGTAGCAACGTAGCTATTGCAATGGCTGTAGCAACGTAGCTATTGCAACGGCTGTAGCAACGTAACTATTGCAACGGCTGTAGCTACGTGGCTATTGCAACGGCTGTAGCAACGTAGCTATTGCAATGGCTGTAGCAACGTAGCTATTGCAATGGCTGTAGCAACGTAGCTATTGCAACGGCTGCCGCAATAGTGTCTTAAAAAAATATATTCTTAAACTTTCAGTGAAATACCTTTGAAAAGCCACATAACCAAAAATATATTAAAAAATTGGCCAAGTGCGATTCAAACTCGTGCACGAAGGGTTCCGTACCATTAGCTATACAACATTGGACTTCATATTATAACCTTTTTTGTTTTAACGTGCGCAAGTCCGACTCGCCCCTGGCCAACTTTTTGTATTTGTTGTTATAGCGGCAATAGAAATACATCATCTGTGAAAATTTCAACTGTCTAGCTATCACTATTCTTGAGATACAGCCTGGTGACAGACGGACACCGAAGTCTCAGCAATAGGCTCCTATTTTTAACCTTTGGGTACGGAACCCTAAAAACATAAATTTTGAATGCGTCTACCTTAAAATGGTTTCATGTCATCCTTTATGCTGTAGAAGACATATTTACCGACCCCACATGTGTGAGTTAAGGGTATGAAGATGAGGAACAGAAGTCTCCCTGCGAAATATTGCTATATACCCTAAGATTTTTTTTACCTGTATTTCAATTCTCTGTATAAAACCTAACCAATTTTTCAAGGATTTTAATATCCAAATTTAAAATTCATAAAGTGTGTTCCCCGCATACTGTTCTGAAGGGTGAGCAGGGTGGAATAATTTAATTATCCCTTGCCTTTACGAATGAAATATAAACTGGATGAGTTTGAACTCCTGTAGAGCCATGGTGGTTTAATATGAAATAAATATTAGGCGCAGTTTTTATTAAATCAGTACTAATATTATAAATGCGAAAGTAACTCTGTCTGTCTGTTACGCTTTCACGCCAAAACTACTGGACCGATTTGAATGAAATTTGGCATGGAAATAATTTGAGACCCGGGAAAAAACATAGGATAGTTTTTATCCGACTGCTCAAAAAGAGGTTAATGTTTTCGCGCGATAACCGACATACGCGCGGGCGGAGCCGCGCCCGGAAAGCTAGTGATGAATAAAAAAATGTTTACAAGTGTAGAAAACTCGACCTGTTAGCCGCCATACCATTACCATTTTGTTAGACAATAGGCCCCAGGTTTGAATCTAAGGCCTAGTTTCACCATACTCTGTTATTTATTTGACGCCTTGTTAATCCTATTAACGGACTGTTAACTGAACCGAGTGTCCCACCAACTGTTAATGGATGATTAATTCAGTTAACTTCATAGAACGTAGACTGATTTAACAGCTCTGTTATTTTTAAAGACCCATTAGCTAATGCCTGATTTAGCGTAAACAAACATGGTATGGTGAAATTAGGCCTAAGTATGATAAAAATTAACCGAAGGCAGCGCAACTTTCCGTCAACCGCATCTTGATTTCTCTGTAACCATCGTCAGCGGTGTAACAAATTACTCAAAGCCCACAAATGAATGAATCAGTATAAATGAAAGGTTTATATTAAACATGGAAAGTACTTAGTTGATTGAACTCCTTAGTGAAGAAAAATTTACTAATTTACCATATCTATCATTTTAATTTTAAAACTAAGTTTAATCGGCTTCAAAAACAGGGGAGGTTCTCAATTCGAATGTATTTTGTGTGTGTGTGTCTCTCTCTCATAATCGGTACACGTTTTACAAGCTGGTTTGAAAGTAGAAGTTTGCCTGGGTATTTAGTACTACCCGTACGTCAGGGGATTTTTTAAAGACCCAGACAAACTTCTTACATGAAATATATTAAAAATTTAACCTGTTTAGTAAATTTTTAAACATATCTCTTAATGTGTTATCACTTAATAATATGTTTGAATGCCCTTGTGCATTAAAACATGCTTGGCTTAAAACCGTTTTAGTCCACATGAACCTGCATGGCATACGCAAGAATTAATAAGTAAGAATACGAGCACAAGAAGTAAGAAGTATAATTTTCATAGTTTTTTGTTTTTATTGTATCGTACAACGATAATACACACAAGCGTCTAAGTTGTTGTGCTCAATGTACAAATTATTTAACTAGTAATAATTTACTTTTTTATAGCACATTATCAAAACCGGTTAAGCGTGTGTCAAACTCATGCTAAGAATCCAAAACTTATCGTTATTACAAGCTTCATCATGAGAGCAATTAAACTCCAAGTCCACCACCAAACTGCCAAGGCTGGTCACCTTTGTGCGCCCACCACCCCCGACAATGCACTCGAGTCACGTGCCGACGGATTCAACTCCAGAAAATGTCAAAGTTAGGGCACAGATCATGAAAAATGCAAGGTTGATTTGTGGGATCTACTTAGTGTTGCCAATAACTACGCTTTGTGGTCGCAGCCGTAGGCCGCAGACTTTATTCTTCTTTGGCCTGGAAGCCGTAGCACACAGCAATTGCCGTAGCATTAACAATTCAATTAAATAGTTAACTGTGGTTTGAAATATGGTTATTATCACATTCTCTTAGAGGTCAGTTTTCTACCGTACTACTAAACATTTAGAGAATATATTTTATCAAAATATCTAATGTAAACTTAGGCAGAATACGTTTAAAGTCCGAGTGAGTAGAAGTTTTAACAGGTTCACTAAGTTGCAGAATATTGACCCATTTATGTATCAAAATGTTGTTTTAACGCGATTTGTGTATCTTATGAGTGTTCTACCCGTAAAAACCTATAATTGACTTTCTGTACCTATTTAAGTCACAATTATTACCATGTTAGCTGTTGGTTTTCCATATAATTAAGTAAGTATATAAGTTATATTATGTTAAGACATATTATGTTGCAAGCAAATGTAAATATTTTTGACGGTTTCAACATACATTGAACTTAACTTTATAAAAAACGTGAGCTATATGCGTAGTCTTTTCTAGTTAATCCAAGCGTTTTTTATCATCGAATACCATTATCATGTAAAATGGTACGACACCAAAACGTTGATAATAGTGCGATAGACTGTATTTCCTGCTCAAGACATGTGTTTTCACCTTGAGTCAGTGGTGCTAATGGTATGTTATTAGGATACGGTCAATGTTTGACATTTAGCTATTAATATGCCTACTACCTAATTTAATATGCCTAATGACGCCTGTCGTTCGCAGCGCTTGTCCATAAAGGTTTGAATAATCTTGACCTTCTATGTTCAAGTACTGTCAACGTTAAAGCTTTAAGTGGTAACTTTGAAGTGTCTGTAGTGAAGTTTGGAGCTTGGTTAATAGTAATGACCCGTTCAACTAGGTTAAACAAAGTCTGTTGTTGTCAATATTGGATGGGTGACCGCTAGTAGAATTTCTACTGAGCGTGCATGTGCATTGGAGGGCACGTTAAAAGGCAACGAACAATTTGAAGAACCTTTTCAAAAACAACGTTTCGTAATCCCACTTATATATTTTTCGAAAAATGAGTTATTTTTAAAATTTTTATAAATATTATTAAAAGTTTTTAGACGTAGTCTAGCCTCGTCAGGTTTTTACGAATAGTTGGGTTAAAAAAAAATGATTTTCAAATACTAGATAATAATAAAATATATTCTAAAATTATTTTAACTTAAAATTTAATTAATATTTATGAAAAATAATATATATAAAATAAATATCTAGTGACAATGGCGCTTAATTTTCCTGCTAAGCCGACGTGATGTCATAACCGCCGCCTAGCCAAACCGGGAAAGTTAGGCGGAATTGTTACTACATATAATTTGTTTTATTTTTTAGTGTTAATCGAAAATATTAATTTAATGTTTTTGCAATATTTGTTATTAATAAATATCAATTTATGCAAAGTAATCCTGAATCTATTCATTATCAAACGCTAGATGATAAAACCGCACAACACCCAAGGAAGCATTATTACAATTTACAATATATAAAATCCAACCCTTTATGGGAACCTATAGAAAAAATGGCCATGTTTTAGAAAGCCAATCGTACCCCTTGGGCTAGTTCCAGAGAAACTGATTTGTCATGAAGTGAAACAACGACTTAGACGAGGATATGTGTGTTTCTTAACAGCACCTTCGAGAGTTTCACCGATGTTGTGGTAAAAAGTGGAAACTGACGTTGGCGGGAACAACATTTAATCAGTTTATTTACTGTCGTCCTATAGGTTCACGTCGCACTAGGTTTGGTGAACATTGTAATATATCATTTTTATTATTCTAATAGATTATATTATATGATCATATATAGTTTTAATTTTTTAACCGACTTCAAAAAGGAGGAGGTTCTCAATTCGTCGAGTTTTTTTGTATATTTGAGACCTCATAACTTTTGAATGGGTGAACCGGTTTTAATGCTTCTCATTTTTTGAAAGCTGATGCTTGTTGTTTGGTTCCATTTAAATTACATCAAAATTGGTCAAGCAGTTTTTGAGTGACACTTCAATAGCTAAAAATATTTTCCTATCTTGATGATATAGTCGTTGTTGAATAACAATCGATCCCGTAAGTAGCAAGGGTCACTAGAAAGAGTGAAAATACAATTGAACCGACTTCAACACTCAAAAGTGTGAAATAACTTGTCGAAGTCGGTACCATGCGCACAATATTGTGATAGTAGGTACTTTTGAACTATCATGGCTTAATAATAATAGAATAAGATTATTAAATTACAGAATAAAATGAAATCAAAGGAAAGACAATACATTTTTTTTTGGAAAATAAATGTCATCTTCATATTTAAGGGAAAAACTGCGGCAAACCACAAACATAGATATTAGGCTCCAGGACATACATGCAATATTTCCCCGAGTTTGAAAACTTGATGATTAAAATATGACAAATCTACGTTTTTAATGTAAACTCTACGGAGACGAAAGCCTTAAGACAGAATTTGTATAATTGTGACTAAAATAGATTTAGATTCAAACACACACTCCACCAAATGTCAGAATCTACATACCGTCTGTTCGCACATAAATCACTTCTGTATTCAAGTGTACCTACGTGTATTTTGAGCAGGATTACTCACGCTTGGCGGGCAGGGGGGTTGTCTTGTACACGCCTGTTGAGATATCAACTGACGCAAATGAGAACCAACGTATATCCAGAGTCCTAAGACACTAAGTCTTCAAATTTAGACTGAACCAACATACTTGAAATTCTCTTCATATTTCAAACTAAATCTATATATTTTATGCACTTGGTAATTCGAAGGTGGCCTCCGAAGCACGGAAGCTATTTGTTGTGTGGATAGGTCCACAGTTCAGTTGTCTTAAAAAAAAACAATTTATGGACACACACATTTATTTTGAAAAAATAAAATTATTAGTTTACACGTTGACTTACAAGTTCCCGCAACTCACTTTTGCTACTAATTTGGGCAGAGTCTCCACCTGAAGGGTATACTGGTACTAAGTCTGGTGACTCCTGGAGTTATCACAATAAATCTGAGCACTTAATTTTGGAAGCCACCGTTTCTATAGAGAAAAATACTGCTCGCGTAAATCGGTTTGTGAGGTATTCGGGCCTAGGTCAGTAATATATAAGGTATAACAGCTCGTTAGTAATGCCACTAGCGGTCACCGATCCAAGTCATGACCGCGGCGGACGTTGCTTAACTTAGCTGATCGGTTAAGAACGACTCAGCAACCTTCGCTACGAGTGCTGCTAAATTTTCAACTTACACGCCAGTCTATATATAAAGTACAAGTATTATTTATTTGTTCTCGTATGCCGCAACAGTTACATAGCAGTGTGCAGTGTATTTTATTTTGCGTACCTACGTTATTGCAACATTGTAAAGGACTCAAAAAATGTGAGTGATGCACCCTGTAGTTGACATTATTTTTAAATCTATTAAAATAAAATAATATGATAACTGAAGAGTCTCGGTCATCGTCGCAGGGTCGCTAGCCTATCGGTGTTCTACCGTATACATTTCGGAGAGTGTGCGCAGGAATTACACGCGTTGATTCCACCATGCCCCTCTTACCAGCGGACTACAAGGCGCTCTGATGGCCGTCATCCTTTCTTAGTTGACATTCCCCCAGTTCGCTCGAAGCGATTCGCTTCCACATTTATGATTTATCATCCGTACAGCGAAGGAATGGAACTCATTGCCCGCGTCTTTGTTTCCCGATCAGTATAATTTGGGTGTCTTTAAGTCTAGAGTGAATAGGTATCTTCTAGGCAAGCATGCTACATCGTCGGCCGCATCATCACTTTCCATCAGGTGAGATAGTGGCCAAATGCTTGACTATCTTGCATAATATATATATATATTGACGTACCCCATTGAATTATTTTGAGATAGTATATTATTCGATATTAATTATTTGATTATTTTGACATTGGTATATGGTTTAGTTATTTTTTTCAATCGGCAGTATGCCCTAATTAAGGCATACATTAATTAACAAGTTATTACTGGATCTTAATTATTGAAATACTTTGATATATGATTATATTATATTATCCGATATTAATTGTTTGATCAGATTCAGATTCCACAATAATTTCATCAACATAATATTATTTTTTTGTATCTTTCTAATAACGCATGCTCTGCGAATCACATTACAAAATTACAAATTTTGAATCCGTCTCAATTGTTCAGAGAATACCCCGGATGAAGGGGTAGATGGACCCAGGTTTGAATCCCGCACATGACTTATTTTTTTTTTCCTCTCGTAAATTTGTAACTTTGTAACATAATATTATTTAATTTTTAGTGTGTGATAATTTGTAACTGTCTTATCGTGTACGTTTTTATCATAATAAACATACATATTTGAATTTGAATATGAACCTTATAACTTACGTAAGTTTATTTGGTTTTACTGGCGGGCAACGAACTACTATTTTGGGAACAGTTAAGTCTGTGGAAATATTGTAAGAGGAGAACGAACGTAACGTGCTTTTCTCACATTTACTTAGTAAGGCGAGACGTGAGCGCAAACATCTCTAGCATTCATGGAAAAATACAAACTGGTGTGGTTGAAACGATGGTCGGAACGATCCTTTATTATATTCATACGTGAATGATAAAAATTTTGTATATTTTCTAACTCAGTGTAAAATATACATTGCAAAAATCGGGAAAATGTACACTGCGCGCGATAGAAGTGAAGTCAGAAGCACTCGTAGTGAAGTTTGCTTAGCTGTTTTTAACTGATCAGCTATGTTAAGCAACGTCCGCAAACAGCATGGTGATATGGCATTTTGCGAAACTCGCTGGCTAGCTACCACTTTTTATATGATTTGTTTTATTATTAATTATTATTTTAGTTATACTACAATTTCAATATTTATTATTTTCTATTCTGTATAAATATGTAATTGTGTCTATGATATGAGTCCTAAGTAGCTCGAAATAAATGAATTTGAATTTGAATTTGAAACTTTCAAGTAGAAAATCTGTCACCAAGCACCTAACGGTGGGTTCCTCCAGTTGTCCTTTAGGCAGTAGGTCTAGGGTAGCCTGATTTACATATTCGACCCTTAGAAAGATATAAAAAATATAAAAACTAGATATAAAAAATGACGTTGCTCTCTATCTGTCTCCTTCTCTCTTGGCTAAGTGTGCCCGAAAAAGTAATAAGTTGAAATTAATGTTCTTAACCACCTAAAAAAGGAGTGGGTTCTCAATTCGACTGTATAATTTTTTGTTTATTATGCAATTACTCCGCCAATTACACAATAACATTTAAATACTCGCAAAATAATTTTTACAAATTAATGGAACTGACATCTACCCTCAAAAGTTTAAAATATGTTGAAGTCGGTACCGTGATAGTTGAAAAGTACCTTTTGTCACAATATAGTTCGCATGGTACCGTCTTGGACAAATTATTTTACACTTTAAATATTGAAGTCGGTAATTTTTTTTCACCCATTTTTCTTTTTATTTTTTGTATGTGACTCTACCAATTGTAAACCTAGCACCGTGCAAACCTATGGTAGCGATTCGTTACATTTGAATAAATGGTTCATCCGTAGATGAACGTTTCAATCTATTTCTTTCACTCGCACACTTACTTAGGCGAGCGAGAAAGAGACATTTTGAAAGGTACGTGGTTTTTTTTATCCATGGATGAACCATTCATTCTAAATTTGACGAATCGCTGTCAAAGCTTTTTTTTATTTTTTTATGCCTGATAGATTAGCCTTTGACCACTATCTCACCTGATGGTAAGTGATGATGTGGCCGAAGATGTCGTACCTACAGGCTAACCCAGAATTACTGGCTCTCAAGGACAGCTGCCGGAACACACCGTTAGGTGATTGGCGACAGATTTTCAACTTGAGGGTGGTAGCTAGCCAGGCGGGCATTCGCAAAGTGCCCTACCACCATGCTGTAACGATTGCCATCCTAAGACAACAACCGGGACCGACGGCTTAACGTGCCCTCCGAAGCACGGAAGCGCTCAGTAGTAATGTCACCAGTGGTCACCCATCCAACTCCTGACCGCGGCGGACGTTGCTTAACTTTACTGATCGATTCAGAATAGCCAAGCAAACCTCGCTACGAGCGCTTCAAAAATGTGAAAAGTGATTGCATGGTGCTAGGGCATTATTTAAAACACTCAAATAGAAAAATTGTCGCCAAGCACATAACACTGTGTTCCGGCAGCAATGTAGAAGAGCTTGTTAATATCCTAAGACCCAATATAATCTATCTGGGGTTCAATTTGATAAGCGGATAACTTTATAATATAAACCAGTAAAATGTGCAAGGCCTTTGTTGACATAGAAAGTAAAACCGTAGTAGCGGGCTTGCCTGTGGGGTGCCGGGCTAGCCTGTGGGGTGCCGGGCTAATGTAACCCCCCCATTGCTACCTGTGAGTGTCGTAAGACGCGACTATGGGTAAAATACCGGAAGGTGGGCAGCACCGCTTTCTGAGGACTGATATCTTAAAACTGCGGCAGACGCCTGCCAAGCGTGGGGATTATGGCAAATCCCCCCCTAATGAGAGAGGCTCTGTTCAGCAGTGGACACTCCGGCTGATACAGTACAGTAAAATAGTGAACGTAGCTGAGTTAAAATTTGAATATTCCTGTCGTGAAATAAAGAAATCTTGGTTTGGACTTTTATGATACATGACAGCAACGTGGACATAAAATTAGTATGTAATACTCAGCTGGGGCAAAGTAGCCATATTTGTTTTTAGTTTATGTAGCTATACCGCCAAATTTGATGGTAATACAATATTTATATATATTTAGGGTTCCGAACCAAATGGGTAAAAACGGGACCCTATTGCTGAGACTTCGCTGTCCATCCGTCTATCACCAATCTGTATCTCAAGAACGGTGATAGCTAGACAGTTGAAATTTTCACAGATGATGTATTTCTATTGCCGCTATAACAACAAATACTAAAAATAAAATAAAATAAATATTTAAAGGGGAGCTCCCATACAACAAACTTGATTTTTGCTCGATACGATTTTACCGTTTTTTGCTCGATACTATTAATGGTGACAGGTAGACGCTTTAATTATTCACAGAATATATAATTAATATATAATTATATCATATATATTAATTATATATATAATTTTACGTTCTCTTTAAATATAATTAATTAATTTAATTTTGAAGCGCTTGATAGATTATTTAAAAATTGGCTTACTATGTATTGAAATATTTGTTCATTTTCACTTGATTGGCTGTTTTTAAATTTATCTTTGTAATATTTCCTTTTGTACTTAATTAAATGTAGGGTGCAGAATTTACTTTTACATCCGTAAGCTATGTATGATTAGAACAACTGGTTTAATATGATGTTTTAATTTAGTTTTCGAAATACTCTGTGTACCTTCCACAGACGAAAATAAGTAATAGTTTAATTATCTGTCTGTATATTTTATCTGTGGTTTGAAGTTAATACTCTGGACTGTGACTGCTGTCGCTTGGTTTAATATGACGTTTTAGTTTAGTTTTCGAAATACTCTGTGTACCTTCCACAGACGAAAATAAGTAATCGTTTAATTATCTGTCTGTATATTTTATCTGTGGTTTAAATTTAATACTCTGGACTGTGACTGCTGTCGCTGAGTCACCTTGTTTGTTCTCTCCTATAAAAGGAGTAGCCTAAGGCGATTTAACTTACTTTTCTGCCCGACTGCCGCGCCGAGCAGACCTTCTGAAGTGATATAAAGTATAATAAAAGTGTTGGCCTTAAATTGCCTTAAAAACAACAAAGTGCTGCTCGATCAAGATTTGGTAAAGTTAAGTAATTTATTATTCTCTTTTCTGATATTGCATAACGACAAACCTCGTTTATATGTAAAGTAATGGTTTGTAAAAAGGTTCTTGACAATTATTATATATTGAATAAGAAAATATCTGTTTATGTAAACCATGAATTTATATGTTAATTGATAGTTAATAAACCGGTGAAAGTGTATATAGTAATTATGTAACAATTTGTTAAAAGACGTTTAAAAGAATGGCCCCGAGTTTCTTGCCCGTTCTTCTCGCAGAGGCTCTATACAATTTTGTTTGCTGAACGTGGCAGTACAATGTAGAATATTACAATAATAAAATTTGTAATTGACCTTCATAAGAGCGTCGCAGACGCTTAAATTGAATAAATGATTTTGACTTTAACTTTGTTGTTTTAATCAAACTAACATCAGAAGTGGGATAGAACATATATACTTCATATTGTTTCAAATTCTTTCAGAACGTATGGACGTGGCTTCCCTTGTATCCGGCTGTTCAGGAGGGTCTGCTTAAGGCCATCTGCGACGCAGTTGCTGGCTCACACCATGCTGACGACGTGGTGCTAACACCTTTTGATCCTGACAAGAATGACAACGGTGCAGACAACAGGTATACCGGCGATCTTGGCTGGAGCACCGTCACTACTGTTGCAAATCAGGTAAAGCCTTTAAGGGCTCTGTATTGTTATGGTGAAAGCCTAGGATTGAAAAGTGGGACTTGTTCAAAGCTGCAATAAGTATTTGTACCCCGAAAAATTTAAACAATAAAAAAAAAAAATATATATATATACTTTAGCAACCGGGTAGGTTCTCGTAAACTTTACCGGGTATTTCTCCAACCAGTTTTGAACTTATTTGATCTTCGTCTGGGAGTAAAATTTTTTGTATCAGATAAAGTTTCATAAGCTGTGGTTTAGAGGGATAGCTTTTCTGTTAATTTTGGGAACTACCGATTCATATGTTAATACGCCAGATTAAAACTCAGATTACTAAGAAATTATAAGATAACCTTTACGGAACCACAGAGCTTGTTCGTGGAAATAGCCATGATGTAAATGTAAGAACTGCATATCTTAACAGTCGTGTTAATACTATTGCAGAACTTATTTCACTTTTCACAACATATAGTTAGTCCCCAAAAATGACAGTTTTAATACACTATTATAGGCAGACTGTTAGATAAAACGACCTATCTGCTAAATTACCGAAAACTGACACTCCTCAAGACATACGTTGTTTTCTGTTACAAATTGCTTTATTTTAAATAACAAAGTGTATTAGAAACATATATATACAAGACCATAATCCAAAGACTCTAACTATATCAAACATGAATTGAGCATCACTAAATCACAAACGTACAATGCAATTACTGTATTAAAAAAAGGGGCCATAGCACAGAGCCTGTACGTTAGTCTAAACTTCCGATTTATTTTTACTAGTATTTAAAAAGTAATCATGTTTAGGTAATAATGATGTCCAATTGTTTCATAGAAGTTAAAATCAAACTTACTATGGCTAATATTAAAATGCGAAAAGAGAGGCTCTTGGAGGCACAGAAATCGATAGCAACTGCAATTTTGAATCTTGCTCAGATCGATAGATAACACTTTATTATACTCGTACATCAAATGTAAGATAAACTTAGGCTTAGTAAAATATAAGGTACACTACACATATAGACTAAGTAACTAAACTTATACCCACCTACTTGCATCATAATATATAATTATATTCAGTAACAATTAGTACTGAACTAAGTAGCAGTTACTATTTCAAAATATAGGCAATACAGTAGTAGTAGTTGCAAAATTAATGACCTTGTTAGGTGTGATGACACTATTGTTCTAAAATTTTAGTTTATTATTACTTAATTGAAATAATTGCAGTTTATCATCCATATGCCGCTGTAATAATAGCACCTTCCGGTCGTAGACTTCAAAGCGTAGAACTTTTCTCGAACCATATGGGGGTACTTGGTCCTTGTCAAACAACTATATGAACTGAAAGGACATTGAATACTGACCGTGATAATTACACGGTCTGGTTGGATTTTTTTTTATCAGTATCATCATCTTTCTTTGATTATTTATACTTAGGAAAACTATTTTCAATCATATAGGGAAATCGATTTATTACACTTGGATTACTCTGGGATTTTCGGACAATCTGAAAAAGGGTATAACAATATCCTTCTAAATATAGATGAAAAAGATGATATTATTTAGTACTCCAAATCTCGTGATGACCGATAAAGGCTAAAACTTCTCTACTAATAAAGTTCAGTCGTTGAATTTGGTGAGAAATGTATTTAACAGCACACTATTCCTTATATATTTATTTCTTGTTAGAAATGGCTAGGATAAACGTTACGTGGCTACGGTTAACAAATCGATAGACAATTCGTCAGAATAGCCAAACGGTCTGTGGCAGATTCAGCAAACCCATGACACAACTGTTAAAAAGAAAATTAAGTTTTTCCCTGTAAGACACAGTATAGGTACAGCGCGAAATGTTCAAATTCATTTGCTTCCAGGAATATAGGTAGTGTTGATACATAGATCTTAGAATTATTTTAATAAATTGTGCCCACTATATTCTACCCTTAATGGGTGTTAATGGATTTGCAAAATTCGGTTTACATGTCAGTGAAAAATACATAATATGAATTAAATTATTTGGAAACTAAATACAACTGTAGTAAAAAAAAAAAACGGTACTTATATTAGTTATAATTATTTAATAGAAATATAATGGTACATATTATTATTAAATTAATTATACATTTCAATATTTATTACATCAATTAAATAAATACGTGAAAACACTACAAAAAAAAAACACTACACATATAATAACATTGAACATAAGTTATATAATAACAGTAAACATGGGCCGTGAATTAAATGTCGTATACCTACACACTAACGTCAATATTTTTTTAAACATGGTCAGCTAAAAATTCTTCAATTTTGTTATATGATTTATTAATAAATAAAACTTTAAAATTTTCTTTTAAAAAAAATGGAAAATTAATTGATATCCTTCGGCGATGATGGTCATTGGTTATACATTTTTATGCCTAAGGCAAATACACTGTTTTTTTTAATGGGTGGTATTACATCTTATGTTACGTATTGTGGTTTTGTATGTTCTGCTCAAAAAAGTGTCATAGTTTTGAGTATTTGACCTGATTAAAAGCAATGCCTCATAAATGTTTAGCGAAGGAAATATCAGTATCTTAAGATTAGGGAAATAAAGTTCACATGTATATATATACACCATCCTGACGGGCTCTGCTGTCTGACGTAGTAGATAAACTATCATGTACATGCCAATATGAAACCAGCAGAGCAATGTTGTGGAAATGTTGCTGAAAAGTTAAAGGAATGTTTTGCCAAGGAAGCCATTCTTTCTAGCCCGGTGAATGGGTGGATCAAAACGTTTATTTTGAATAAGCTTAGGTAAAGCTGAAATATATAGATAAAGCAGATGTGATAACATTGAATCGATGGTATACATTAATGTTTGGATTAACCGTGATATATTATATTTAATGATATTGTAAAACTTATTTATATTAAATAAGGCTAGTAATATCATTTGTGTATTTTAAATTATAATAGAAACATTTTAACTAACAATATATACAATGTTGTAATGAAAACTCGTAATAAATAAAGCTAATATTTAAAAAAAAAATATATATATAGGTAACAAACATTGTATGTGATGGACAATTATTTCAAGATTTTGTGAGTGAACGTTCGTAGCGATTTTAAATAATAATAACGAACATTTTGAGAAAACATTATATCAACGAATGTGTATATATATAATATATATATATATATACATTATATATAATCAGTTAAAAATGTATAATGACTGTATGACGATATGACTATATGACTGACACGCTGGTAGGTCTCTGACCTTCCATTAGTCCCGGTAATACCGCTCGCAGCGTGTGGTAGGACTAATATACGTTGAAAGTCAGAGGCTATGGGAAAATTCATAACCAAGAACATAATAAGTACTGCTGGTCGATCACTGCCCTGATACTTTACGGTAAGTCATGCGCAGCAGGTGATAGGTAAAGTATGTCAAGGCCAGAGATCTGTTATATACTGCTGGTCGATCACTGCCCTGATACTTTACTGGAAGTCATGCGCAGCAGGTGATAGGTAGAGTATGTCAAGGCCAGAGATCTGTTATATACTGCTGGTCGATCACTGCCCTGATACTTTACTGGAAGTCATGCGCAGCAGGTGATAGGTAGAGTATGTCAAGGCCAGAGATCTGTTATATACTGCTGGTCGGTAACTGTCCTGATACTCTACTGGAAGTCATGCGCAGCAGGTGATAGGTAGAGTATGTCAAGGCCAGAGACCCCTTATAACGAAATAAGATGAAATGAAATGAAATAAAATGAAATGAGGTGATATGACATGACATGGAATCAATTGAATTGATATAAAATGAAATGAATTGATATAAAATAAAATGAAATGAATTGAAGTGAAATAAAATGAAATGAAAATTGAGGTTGTACTTCGAGAGCAAAGTACTGGTCAGTATGGCCGTGATAGATTATTTAAAAATTGGCTTACTATGTATTGAAATATTTGTTCATTTTCACTTGATTGGCTGTTTTTAAATTTATCTTTGTAATATTTCCTTTTGTACTTAATTAAATGTAGGGTGCAGAATTTACTTTTACATCCGTAAGCTATGTATGATTAGAACAACTGGTTTAATATGATGTTTTAATTTAGTTTTCGAAATACTCTGTGTACCTTCCACAGACGAAAATAAGTAATAGTTTAATTATCTGTCTGTATATTTTATCTGTGGTTTGAAGTTAATACTCTGGACTGTGACTGCTGTCGCTTGGTTTAATATGACGTTTTAGTTTAGTTTTCGAAATACTCTGTGTACCTTCCACAGACGAAAATAAGTAAAAGTTTAATTATCTGTCTGTATATTTTATCTGTGGTTTAAATTTAATACTCTGGACTGTGACTGCTGTCGCTGAGTCACCTTGTTTGTTCTCTCCTATAAAAGGAGTAGCCTAAGGCGATTTAACTTACTTTTCTGCCCGACTGCCGCGCCGAGCAGACCTCCTGAAGTGATATAAAGTATAATAAAAGTGTTGGCCTTAAATTGCCTTAAAAACAACAAAGTGCTGCTCGATCAAGATTTGGTAAAGTTAAGTAATTTATTATTCTCTTTTCTGATATTGCATAACGACAAACCTCGTTTATATGTAAAGTAATGGTTTGTAAAAAGGTTCTTGACAATTATTATATATTGAATAAGAAAATATCTGTTTATGTAAACCATGACTTTATATGTTAATTGATAGTTAATAAACCGGTGAAAGTGTATATAGTAATTATGTAACAATTTGTTAAAAGACGTTTAAAAGAATGGCCCCGAGTTTCTTGCCCGTTCTTCTCGCAGAGGCTCTATACAATTTTGTTTGCTGAACGTGGCAGTACAATGTAGAATATTACAATATTAAAATTTGTAATTGACCGTCATAAGAGCGTCGCAGACGCTTAAATTGAATAAATGATTTTGACTTTAACTTTGTTGTTTTAATCAAACTAACACGCTCGTAGCCAAGTTTGCTTAGCCATTCTGAATCGATCAGCAAAGTTAAGCAACGTCCGCCGCGGTCATGACTTGGATGGGTGACCGCTGGTGACATTACTACTGAGCGCTTCCGTGCTTCGGAGGGCACGTTAAGCCGTCGGTCCCGGTTGTTGTCTTAGGATAGCAGTCTTTACAGCATGGTGGTAGGACACTTTGCGAATGTCCGCCTGGCTAGCTACCACCCTCAAGTTGAAAATCTGTCGCCAAGCACCTAACGGTGTGTTCCGGCAGCTGTCCTTGAGAGCCAGTAACTCTAGGTTAGCCTGAACAACATCCTCGACCACATCATCACTTACCATCAGGTGAGATAGTGGTCAAAGGCTAACCTATCAGGCATAAAAAAATAAAAAAAAGCTTTGACAGCGATTCGTCAAATTTAGAATGAATGGTTCATCCATGGATAAAAAAAACCACGTACCTTTCAAAATGTCTCTTTCTCGCTCGCCTAAGTAAGTGTGCGAGTGAAAGAAATAGATTGAAACGTTCATCTACGGATGAACCATTTATTCAAATGTAACGAATCGCTACCATAGGTTTGCACGGTGCTAGGTTTACAATTGGTAGAGTCACATACAAAAAATAAAAAGAAAAATGGGTGAAAAAAAATTACCGACTTCAATATTTAAAGTGTAAAATAATTTGTCCAAGACGGTACCATGCGAACTATATTGTGACAAAAGGTACTTTTCAACTATCACGGTACCGACTTCAACATATTTTAAACTTTTGAGGGTAGATGTCAGTTCCATTAATTTGTAAAAATTATTTTGCGAGTATTTAAATGTTATTGTGTAATTGGCGGAGTAATTGCATAATAAACAAAAAATTATACAGTCGAATTGAGAACCCACTCCTTTTTTAGGTGGTTAAGAACATTAATTTCAACAAATTACTTTTTCGGGCACACTTAGCCAAGAGAGAAGGAGACAGATAACCAATCAGGCATAAAAAAAAAAAAATAATAATAATTAAGGGGGCTCCCATACAATTATAGAAGTTATCGCCGTTTATTTAATTTTAAACTATAACTTGCAAGATTAGGTTACAGATACTGGTACCTTTGTGCGCGAGTCCCACTCGCACTTGGCAGGTTTTTGATCTTGGATAACATTTTTCCTTTTCTACAGTCATTTCCCTAATGTCAAATTTAATTATCCAATACGCAAGGCAAATATAAAATACAGCAACATCAATAGACGTTTAAGATGATTGACGAGATATATGATGATTGAGACGTATCTAATGTTTTAATTTGTTTGTAAATTTTTTATTGTTTTACTTAAGATCATTAAAGAATTTTGTATTGTATTGTATTGTATGATTGATGACACAGGTTATCAAATTTTATTGTTTTCAAACATTGAGCTTAGAAACGGCACACGTATTTCGAACAGTGCAATGTCAAATCAGACGACGTCGCCTCTTTGAGTCACAGTAGTGTGCGTATGTGTGTCTACGTCATGCTTGTCATTATGTAACTGTCATTAATTAAAATCTGTCATATACAAGGGAAGCGTAGCTGTGAGAATTATATGCTTGTGTTACTTTTTCTCCACTGTCGTGATATAAGAGCGTACCCTATCAACCTTTTTATTTATTAAAATCAATGAAGAAAAATATTACTTTCTATAAGGAAACGCTGGTCAGTTATTAAATAAAAAAACAAAAGAGAATGAATCCGACTTCTAACATTCAATGGTATGTGTTCACTTTAGCCAATAGAGTATATATTTTTATTGTACTGGCAACTTTTATTACCTGCCCTTGAAAAATGACCTTCACATTTCATTCTTCTCTTGTCGTTGTCGCTTTTGTCGAGTGTGGATAATTTTTTGTCGGAGCCACTACTCGACAGTTTTTACATTAATTTGTCGGGCATTCGTGCCAACCTTGTCGAGGGCAAATCCCTAAGGATATTAAATTAACTAAAATTCAAAATATTGTGTGTGAAACTGTGCACTCGAACCGTCGCCGCAGCCAAGACAGGTACCGAGCTATTGAAGAGGTAAGCGCGCGAACCAATTCGTAGTGTAGGTACCAATAACGGCTTTATACATCGGATCGTCTGGTGAGTTGCACAACCATACTTATTTTATATCTTTTTTCCTAATTAGTTCGTAATACAGTCCATTAAACCTCTCGCCCTTGCATGGGAACTTTCGTACAGTTTTGCTAGATCGTAAAAACACTCAAAATATAACATTTTTTTGGCCCATCGAGCCGAATATTTGAATAGTGACCGAATATTTCGCATATTTTAGTGCACTACGATCATATTTCTCGAATTTTGTCGAAATTTCTAACATAAACTTTTCTCTGTCATACCCACAAAAAGTTGTCGGCTCGAACATTCATGCCCATGTTAATTTGAACCTTATCTATAATCGACATTATCAAACCATAAATTAACGTAGGATTCTCTATGGTCAACTTTAACAAGTGTCAAACAGATTTCGTTCTATATCACTGTCAAATACAAACAGCTGTTTCTTGTTGTAAATGTTTGTTTTGATTTTTGTGTAAATTATTGTTTACGTGCGTGTATATACTGGATATTGTGGAAATGGAATCGTCAGGCTCCGTTAGTGATGTCGAGGAAAACCGCGTGAAGCGAGACTATCAGCTGATGCGAGTCGAGTTATTAGAGACGTCCACGGAACTTCTCAGAGGTTATACAGAAGCCGACCTGAACATTATCGAAGCCGAATTTCATGCAGCACAGTTAAAAGTTCTTTCACCCCTGAGTCCCGCTGAACGTAAGACTGAACTCTCAGTGACCTTAAGTTTTGAGCGGCGTTTTCGGGAGATAAAAAGTCAATTTATGGCAGTTCATAACCATAGTCATGGAGTCAAAATGCATAGTGAAAATAAAAAACAATTATCGTGTGTTTCAGCTAAATTGCCTAAAATTGAGATTAAACCTTTTGATGGAAATATTGAAAATTGGATATCTTTCATACAACTGTTTGACTCGTTAGTACATAACAGAGATATGTCAAATGTTGAAAAATTACATTATCTTTTATCTAGTGTCCAGGGTACAGCCTATAATCTCATCAAAAACTTTCCTTTGTCTGATGGTAGCTATCCAGATGCATACAATGCACTTAATAAATATTATAATGCGAAAAGACAAATAGCTTTCACATATTATGGCAAAATTCTAAATTGTGAATTGATAAAATCTAAAACTAGTTTTGAGTTAGAACGGGTTCACAGAACATTTACAGAAACACTATTAATTTTGGACAAGTATGAATTGCCTGATAAGAATTTCATGCTATTTCATTTGTTGTGGTCGAAGCTGGACAGATCAACCCGGGAAGCTTTTCAACTTGAGTTTAATAGTGATGAAATTCCTAGGTACACTCAAGTACTAGATTTTATTGAAAAACAATACAAAGCCCTAAAGATGTCAAATGTTGCTGTTAATAGTAAACCCGCAGTTGCTTTGAGGAATAACCAAGGCAAACCAAAAGCATCATTGGTAGTTGCAAATTCTTTATGTGTTTTTTGTTCCTGTCAGCACCACAAGCTCACATCGTGTGAGGGCTTCCTAAAACTAGACCCAACCTCTCGTTTTAATTTTATAAAAGAAAAGGGTCTTTGTATTTTGTGTTTTTCCAATACTCATAGAGTCAAAGTGTGTAAAGCATCTTTTCGTTGTAGTGTGTGCAATTATTCTCATAACACTCTGCTCCACTTGGAAAAGCGAGCAGAAGTTATACCACATCAGGCATGTGAAACAAAACCTAGTGCTGACAGTAACAATGTTGTATTGACATCGGTGGCTGGTAGTAGCACAGTTCTATTCTCAACAGCAAAGGTCTTGGTACGGGATAGCTTTGGTAACTTTCAGCCAGTAAGAGCTCTCCTGGACTCTGCCAGTGCGTGTAACTTCATATCTAAGGATTGTGCTTTACGTTTAGGTCTCAATATTGGTAAAAACAGCCAGTCTGTGAGTGGTATAGGACAATCAGCTGCTGAGCCTGTTGGCTCACTGTTATGTGAGATGAAACCTGTTGTTAAAACCTTATCGTCAAATTTTAAATTTGAAGCTCTTGTTTTGTCGTCGATCTGTGCTGACCAACCTCTTCAACATATTGATCCGTCGAAGTGGTCACACATAAAACATTTGGATCTAGCTGACCCTGAGTTTGCACAGCCAGGCCCAGTGGACATGTTGCTGGATGCAAATATTTTCGTTTCTTGTCTTTTACCTGGGATCAAGCGTGGTCGACCAGGCCAACCCGTAGCATTGAATACACATTTCGGATGGATTTTGATGGGTGGTTGTGATTCGATATATTATAAACCACATGCTCATTGTGAGATGCAAGGTAAAAATTGTTTTTTCGTGTCGAACTTGTCGTTAGATAATTCTCTCAAACGGTTTTGGGAGTTAGAAGATGTTGGACCTCAACCTAAAATATTATCGAAAGAGGACCAGCTTTGTGAAGAGTATTTTACTCAACAACATCGGCGTACCCCTGAAGGAAGATTTGTCGTTCCTTTACCTTTTGTAGAGTCATTAGATCGGCCATGTTTTGTAAATACTCGTGCCATAGCATTAAAAAGATTTTCATCATTAGAGAAAAAACTTCAATTGAACCCAGAATATAAGAAAGCATATGTCGCTTTCATGAATGACTATGAGACTTGTCATCATCTAGAACAGGTAGAGCCACCTGTTGTTGATAAAGGTTTGTTCTACTATATTCCTCACCATGGAATATTGCGTCCCGAATCAGTGAGCACACCATTACGTGTAGTCTTTGATGCAAGTTGTTCTGACTCTACCGGGAAAAGTCTGAATGATACTTTGTTGCCAGGACCCAAACTTCAAACAAATATTTTTGATTTGTTAATTCGTTTTCGCTGGCATGCAATTGTATTCACTGGTGATGTCAAGCAAATGTACCGGCAGATTTTAGTGCCAGAGGCTGATGCAGATTATCAACGCATTTTGTGGAGACCGTCGATTAATGAACCTGTGCGTGATTATCGTCTTCGATCCGTGACTTACGGTGTTTCATCTGCACCCTATCAGGCTCTCCGTACCATCGCGCAGCTAGCACAAGAAGCTAGCACTGATTATTCTCTTGGCTCCGCGGTATTGAAAAGAGACATTTTTGTTGATGATGTTGTTAGTGGAGCTGACTCTATCGGTGAGGCTATTGAATTGAGGTCACAACTTTGCCAAATTTTGTCGTCGGGTGGTTTTGATCTCAGAAAATGGACTTCAAACCACAAAGATTTTTTTGTTGGGCTCTCTACATCTGACTTGTATTCTGAGGACTTCAAGCGATTTGAAGACATCTCTGACGTATCATTGAAGATATTAGGACTTTCGTGGCTATCACATTCGGATTGTTTCCGTTTTAAAGTTTTTGTCGAAAATCGTAGATGTACAAAGCGTACAATTTTGTCGGAACTCTCTCGTATCTACGATCCTCTTGGTTTTCTCGGCCCAGTCACTTTCTATTTGAAGTATCTGGTGCAAATGTTGTGGATCTCTGGTGTATCCTGGGATGAGGATGCACCTGAAACTGTCGTTTCGGAATGGCTGCGTTTTAAATCGCAGTTGTCGATGCTGTCGGCCATATCGATACCTCGTCGTATGGTATCATCATTTGTCGTTTTACAAATCCATGGATTTTCAGACGCCTCGGAGAGAGGAATGTGTGGTATTATTTTTGTGCGCGTGGTCGATGCGGTAGGCTGTTGTTCCGTATATTTTTGTGCGTCACGTTGTAAACTCGCACCTCTCCGTAAACTATCGATACCCAGACTGGAACTCCAGGCTGCGGTTTTATTGTCGGACCTAATGACTTCTGTTGTTGAAGCGCTAAGCCCCTTTCACACGGTCACACACCGTTTCGCGTGGTCTGACTCTACGGTTACTTTGTCGTGGATCAAGTCTTGTCCCTCTAGGTGGAAGACTTATGTCGCAAATAGGGTTAGCCATATTCAGGAAAGAGTCGCGCCTGAGTTCTGGAGGCACGTTGGATCTCTCGATAACCCAGCTGATGTCGGTTCGAGAGGAATCCTACCGTCAGATTTGGTAGAGCAGACACTTTGGTGGAACGGGCCACCCTGGCTCTCCAGGCCCGAAGCGGAATGGCCTGTTTTGTCTTTCGCCGCTGATTCAGCTTTCGCAGAGAATGAGCAAAGGATTTTGACTCTCGTGACTTCTGTAGATTCTCACGTGTGCGACCAAATTTTAAATAACTTTTCGTCGTTTTCGAAAGTCAAACGTGTGTTGGCGTATGTTTTTCGATTTCTGCTCAACTCCAGACCCAAACGTCTTGAATCGAAACTTGTCGGCGCTTTGTCACCATCGGAGATCAGACGCTCGTTCATGTTTTTGATCAAACATGTCCAACGAAGCGCATTTTCGGTAGAGATAGAAAAACTTAAATCTGGTTTTCCAAACTCTTTACCCAAGAGTTTGAGAAAATTAACACCTTTTCTTGATGAAGCGGGTCATCTGAGGGTGGGCGGTCGCCTGGCCCACGCCAACGTAGATTTCGAAACCAAACATGCTTTGCTTTTGCCTCGTGACAATCGCCTTACTTATTTGATTATTGACGAGTATCATAAGAAATTTATGCATCCTGGTGCACAGACTCTACAAAACCTTCTTGCTCAACACTTTTGGATTCTGTCGCCTAAGCGAGCTATCCGTGCTGTTGTTTCACAATGTACCAAATGTTTCCGGGTCAATCCAAAACCCGCTCCAGCTCCAATCATGGGAAATTTGCCTGAATACCGCGTCAACCAAATTAAACCTTTTTCGACTGTTAATATAGATTTCGGTGGTCCTTTTGACATTGCTCTTGGTCGTGGCCGAGGAGTAAAAACATTTAAAGGATATATTTGCGTTATCGTATGTACAAGTACAAAGGCAATTCATTTGGAATTGGCCTCAGAATTATCCACAGAAGCTTTTCTTGCTGTTTTAAAAAGATTTGTCGCTCGCCGTGGTCGCTGTAGTAAAATCGTGTCGGACCAAGGCCGAAATTTTGTAGGTGCGAGCAACTACCTCGGGAAATTGATGAAAAATGCTGCTGAGATTCAGGAAATTCAATTCGCCTTTAGCCCACCAGGATCTCCGCACTTTAATGGACTTGCTGAAGCAGGAATCAAATCTGTAAAGACCCATATATCTAGAGTTGTAGGAACGCAAAGACTAACGTTTGAAGAATTTTATACTGTACTTGCACAAATCGAAGCACTTTTAAACTCTCGCCCGCTGACACCCCTCAGCTCTGATGCGAACGATTTTTCGGCGCTCACTCCTGGACATTTTCTGACGCTAGAACCCTTGTCGATGCTTCCAGAAGAACAGCTCGGAGATTTGAATATTAGTACACTAAATCGGTGGAAGCTACTTCAGAAAATGCACCAGGATTTTTGGCGCAGATGGCATCAAGAATACGTACATACTCTACAGCAACGGATGCGTTGGAATAAAATTCAGCAAGAAGTAGCAGTTGGCACTCTCGTTCTAATTGTAAATGAACAATGCAACCCGATGAAGTGGAGTATGGGGCGTATCGTTGCCTTGCACAAGGGAACTGACGGAGTTTGTCGTGTCGCAACTGTTAAAACAGCAACTAGTAAATTCAAAAGACCACTTGTTAAACTTTGTCCATTGCCAATTCTACATTAATTTTCGATTTTTCAACCATATTATACTACAATTTATCGTTTTCGTAAGATTTTTGTTGAGTAAATTTGTCGTTTGTCGTAGTTTTTTCGTAAATGTAACCATTTAGGTGGGCGGAATGTTCACTTTAGCCAATAGAGTATATATTTTTATTGTACTGGCAACTTTTATTACCTGCCCTTGAAAAATGACCTTCACATTTCATTCTTCTCTTGTCGTTGTCGCTTTTGTCGAGTGTGGATAATTTTTTGTCGGAGCCACTACTCGACAGTTTTTACATTAATTTGTCGGGCATTCGTGCCAACCTTGTCGAGGGCAAATCCCTAAGGATATTAAATTAACTAAAATTCAAAATATTGTGTGTGAAACTGTGCACTCGAACCGTCGCCGCAGCCAAGACAGGTACCGAGCTATTGAAGAGGTAAGCGCGCGAACCAATTCGTAGTGTAGGTACCAATAACGGCTTTATACATCGGATCGTCTGGTGAGTTGCACAACCATACTTATTTTATATCTTTTTTCCTAATTAGTTCGTAATACAGTCCATTAAACCTCTCGCCCTTGCATGGGAACTTTCGTACAGTTTTGCTAGATCGTAAAAACACTCAAAATATAACAGTATGAAATACAATTTCATTTAATTCAGGGTTGTTACTCATTTCTATTAAACAATTATATACTTAATGATACCTTTTCCCTACTTACCTTTTATCGCTTTTAGCATTTTATTTTATTTCAAACATTGCTATATAGGTTTATATTTAGAACCACTTACATACAAATTTTTAAATTAAATTAAAAAAATAATTAATTATTATTGTTTATTATCATATACATATAGGTATTATTTAAAAATAATAATAAAAAAAATATTAATTATTATTATTTATTATCATATTTATTTGCAATATGTAGTTATAGTTATAATAGCTATTTATTTCCATTAATTCTTCTGTACTTCTGTGTAGTTTTATTTTTGGCATTACTAATCCTATTTATTTACTTGATGCACATACACCTTCTCTAATACCATTGCTGGATGACTGGTAGATAATGCCTTAGCATTAAGTCCTCCAGTAGAGAGAATGAATGAGATGAGACTCGACAGGTATACATGGGACAAGTGGACAGTAATGGGAAGACCTAGACGAACGTTCCGAAATCAAATTGAAGACGTTTTGAAAAAAGGACAGGTCAGGAGTACCCTACACCGACGCTCATGTATGAAAGGATTGACGAATGTAGATGCAGCGAAAGAGTTATGCAAGGATCGTATCAAGTGGAAACCTATGGTCTCTGCCTACCCCTACGGGAAAGAGGCGTGATGTTACGTATGTATGTATTAAGTCTTCCTTTTGTATTTTTTGTGCAATAAAGTATTAGATGAATAAATAAATAAAAGATAACTTCTAACATATATAAAAGAAACTAATAAAAAAAAGATACTATTTTTTACGCTATCAACACAGGGTAAGTACCCGTCATGTACCCCGTAAAATTTTCCCGGCACATCTGCTAGCAAGAAGGTTAAAACAACATTGTACATTTCGGGGCGCTAAGTCAACTCAACCCGTCTAAATGTGGAAACATGAATTATTTAAAATTAACATGGATGGTTTTAGTTCATAATTGGATTGCTACTTTTGCTGCCAAATAATTTTGGTCGTGGAATAAAGAAATAATATCGACAAACCTATTTTGGGAGTCTAATTTTTCGTAATAGTTAAGAGCTGCGTTTTTGAAGCGCTCGTAGCCAAGTTTGCTTAGCCATTCTGAATCAAAGTCAAAGTCAAAGTCAAAGTCAAAATCATTTATTCAATTTAGGCGTCTACGACACTCTTATGAAGGTCAATTACGTATTTTAATATTGAAATATACTACATTGTACTGCCACGTTCAGCAAACAAAAGTTATAGAGCCACTTCGAGAAGAACGGGCAAGAAACTCGGGGCCATTCTTTTAAACATTTTTTAAAAATGTGTTAAGTACATACTATATAATAAAATTATTACAATACTTAATTTACATTACGTAGGTGTTAGGCGCTAGCTTGGCAGAGGCGAACCAGTCCAAGCATTTTTGTCGTTTAAGTAATCACAAACTGTGTAGTAAGATTTCTTTATCAAAATATTCTTCACATGCAACTTGAATTTTCTTTCTGTGAGCGTTGTAATATGTTTGGGCAATTTATTATAAAACCGCACACAATTTCCTAAGAAGGACCTTTTATTTGTCCTCACTAAACTAAAACCTGGCACCGCTATTTTATCTTTATTCCTAGTGTTATAATCGTGAGTGTCACTGTTTGATTTAAATTTGCTCAAATTTTTACGAACATACATAATATTTTCAAATATATACAGACTTGGTAAAGTTAAAATATCAATTTCTTTAAAAATATCTCTCAGGGATTCCCTAGGATCCATTTCATATATGGCTCGAATTGCACGCTTTTGTAAGATAAAGATTGTCTCTATCTCAGCAGCAGCTCCCCACAGCAATATACCATAAGTCATAATACTGTGGAAGTACGCAAAATAAACGAGCCTAGCAGTAGCTACGTCTGTTAGCTGTCTTATCTTACGAACTGCATATGCAGCAGAACTAAGTCTTCCAGATAGATCATGTATATGTGGATTCCACTGTAAAGTTGAATCCATTTTAATTCCCAGGAAGACTGTCGCATTGTCAAAAGAGAGTTTTTCTAGGCCAAGCTTAATGTTTGGTTCAACATAAGTAACATTTGGTAAAGAAAACTTTAAACATTTGGTCTTTTTTGAATTTAAGAGAAGATTATTAGCCGCGAACCACTTAGAGATCATAGATAACACATTATTTACATGAATAAGTTCACTATCCCTCCTATCTATTTTAAAAATTAGGGAGGTATCATCTGCGAATAAAACTATATCGCAGAAATTTTTAACCATGCAAGGCAGATCATTTATATATGCTAGAAACAGAAAAGGTCCTAAAATTGATCCTTGCGGTACGCCTATTCTTACCAAAGACCCGGAAGAAGTATTGCCATTTATTCTAACCTTCTGTAGCCTGTCTGACAGATATGACTTTATAAGATCCAGAGCTTTTCCACGAATACCATAATGTGAAAGTTTTCGAATCAGAGTGCGGTGCTCTACACAGTCAAATGCCTTAGAAAGGTCACAGAATACGGCAATGGCATCCTGTGAACTCTCCCAGGCTTCAAGTATATGTGACATCAATTGAGCATCTGCATCTGTTGTGGATCTGCTCTTTGTGAAACCAAACTGATTCTCATTCAATATATTATGCTCATTAAAATGGAGTAGAAGTTGTTTGAGCATAATTTTTTCGAATACTTTACTCAGAACAGGTAAGATAGAAATAGGTCTGTAATTGCAAGGGTCAGATGTAGCCCCCGACTTCAAAATTGGAGTGATTTTATCGATCAGCAAAGTTAAGCAACATCCGCCGCGGTCATGACTTGGATGGGTGAGCGCTGGTGACATTACTACTGAGCGCTTCCGTGCTTCGGAGGGCACGTTAAGCCGTCGGTCCCGGTTGTTGTCTTAGGATAGCAGCCGTTACAGCATGGTGGTAGGGCACTTTGCGAATGCCCGACTGGCTAGCTACCACCCTCAAGTTGAAAATCTGTCGCCAAGCACCTAACGGTGTGTTCCGGCAGTTGTCCTTGAGAGCCAGTAACTCTTGGTTAGCCTGAACAACATCCTCGACCACATCATCACTTACCATCAGGTGAGATAGTGGTCAAAGGCTAACCTATCAGGCATAAAAAAAAAAAAAACGGAGCTCCTAAATACGAAACCCTAATTCACGCTATCCCTATACCTAATAACAATATCTCTAAACCACTTGAATTTGAAGCGCTCGTAGCGAAGTTTGCTTAGCCGTTCTGAACCGACCAGATAAGTTAAGCATCGTCCGCCACGGTCATTACTTGGATGGGTGACCGCTGGTGACATTACTACTGAGGGCACGTTAAGACATCGGTCCCGGTTGTTTTCTTAGGATGGCAGTCGTCTATTTGTTATTTGTTATTAGGGGTATCGTCTTAGAAATGCAGTGATTAGAATTCACGTGGTTCAGTGCAATACTTAGGGGCCATCAATTAACCACGTGAAGTATGTTTTAGCATTTTTCAACCCTACTTCCCCCATTGGTGATACTTGGTGAGGTCTAAGACTAACCCCCCCCCCCCTCCCCCCCCCAAATCATGTGTGTTTTTTAGTACCTACAAAGAAACTTAATGTTAAAGTATAAGCTAATTTTATCGATTATATATGTGCGTAAACGCACGGTGTATTTGGCGCGGTAGTCGCGGGATCTTCGTTCGTAGGTCACACTACACGCCTCTTTTCACTTAAGAAATTGCGCCTTCGAACAGAAGGATTATGGCAATTACCCTCTTAATAGGGGAGGCTGTGTTCAGCAGTGGACGATCCGGCTGTTACAGTACAGTATAGTACAGTAGGTCAACATTGTTTACAAAACATTAAAATATCAGGATTTTAGTAACTCATTCCGTATACGATCAAGGAATCCGTGGCTTATAGACAGACAAGCCGACAGTAGATTCAGATTCATAGGGTTCTTTTTGTGTTTTCCGAAATGTTACCCTCAGTCACCACTTCTTACAATACCCAAGTAAGAGATTTTAGGGTTTCTGGAAACCTTAAAATTTTAACGAAAAACAACCTACTTTAAACATATAATACGCTTTATTAGGGATAACTCGAATACTACTCCTCAGAAATTTAAATAGGACTACATGACAAGCAACAGCTTTCGAATTTAAAATCGGCCAAGTGCGAGTCGGACTCGCGCACGAAGGGTTCCGTACCATTAGCTATACAACATTAGACTTCATATTTTAACCTTTTTTTGTTTTAACGAGCGCCAGTCCAACTCGCACTTGGCCAACTTTTTGTATTTGTTGTTATAGCGGCAACAGAAATACATCATCTGTGAAAATTACAACTGTCTAGCTATCACCGTTCTTGAGATACAGCCTGGTGACAGACGGACGGGCAGCGAAGTCTCAGTAATAGGGTCCCGTTTTTACCCTTTGGGTACGGAACCCTAAAAATCATCACTTGTAAAGACTTATGAGGTAACACACAAAAAAAAACAGTCAAATTAAGAACCCCCTCCTTATTTTGAAGTCGGTTGAAAATACACGAAGATGACAACAAACTATATTAACAACTAGCTTTCCGGACGCGGCTCCGCCCTTGCGTATGTCGGTTATCACGCAAAAACATTAACCTCTTTTTGTGCAGTTGGATAAAAACTATCCTATGTTTTTCCCGGGTCTCAAACTATTTCCATACCAAATTTCATTTATATCGGTCCAGTAGTTTTGGCGTGAAAGCGTAACAGAAAGACAGACAGAGTTACTTTCGCATTTATAATATTAGTACTGAATAGTACTTCAGTACTATTCAGTACTAATATTATTACTTCTTCTGAGAATTCAGTTATTCACTACTGAGAATAATTTACCATTCCATTTCGTCACATGTATTCCAAAGTCCTGTGAGTAACGTTACACGTGAAGCTCAATAATTTTAGCATAACATGTTAAATCTGAGCAGAATGTTCCCCTCACGAACCTTAGTTAATATAATGAATTATTTATGAAATTTTGCAGCTTGGATTTCGCAATTTGTAACTAGCAGATTCGAACGAGAAGTGTGACATTATGTTAAGTTTTATTCAAATGAGGCTTCGCTAGTTTGGAATTCAATTTTAAATTGGATTTTGTACCATATAAAATATTTTTACGTGACTGCCCAAAATGGGTTATGTTTTCAGGGTTTTTGTATGTATGTGTGTGAGTCTCATTATTCCACCATAACTTCTGTTTTTTTTTTATGCCTGATAGGTTAGCCTTTGACCGCTATCTCACCTGATGGTAAGTGATGATGTGGTCGAGGATGTTGGTCAGGCTAACCCAGAGTTACTGGCTCTCAAGGGCAGCTGCCGGAACACACCGTTAGGTGCTTGGCGACAGATTTTCAACTTGAGGGTGGTAGCTAGCCAGGCGGGCATTCGCAAAGTGCCCTACCACCATGCTTTAACGAATGCTATCCTAAGACAACAACCGGGACCGACGGCTTAACGTGCCCTCCGAAGCACGGAAGCGCTCAGTAGTAATGTCAAAAGCGGTCACCCATCCAAGTCATGACCGCGGCGGACGTTGCTTAACTTTGCTGATCGATTCAGAATGGCTAAGCAAACATGGCTACGAGCGTTTCAAACTTTTTAAGAAAAAAAATTTAATGTATGAGATATCGATAGATTTGTTTTGACAGCGCTGCTGAAATAAAGTAAATAAAAATAATTACTTAGAAACAAAACCATATTTTAAAATAAAATAGATTTTTTCTTCTAAACCCATCGAGTGGAATATCAAAGCTTTAAAAACCATTCCATAAATATATATATCTTGCAGTTTTAATTTTAATGGAACGATAAATCGTTAAACTTTAATCAATGGTTTTACTTTTTTAATTAATTCAACGCTGATAATCGCCTCTGAGGAACTAACGGCAGTTGGCACTTTGGTCAATATGGGGTATATTATAATTATATACTTTTAGAGATGTCTTTTTATTTATTATCTACTATATACCTCTAACGAGGGTTTATATGTATGTTTAGGGAGGACATAGATGCTGACTATCAACTGCTTGGACGTTCAGCTCCACCAGATTATGGGCGAGGGAAGGCCCTACGAGAAGGAAGGAAGGCCCTATTATACCCGAGAGGGAGAAGATTCTACCTCCGTCTCCTGCGGTCGCCGAAAACGTACCGCTAATAAAGGAGGAGTTGACAGCAAGCTCAAGGGCAACACTGTGGTTCTGACCTCGGCTTGAGTCGCTACCGAGAGACATTGGGGGAATCGGATCTAATTGCCCTGGTGCAACTGCAGTGTTGCACCGTTGAGAATAGGCCCTACGGAAAATTACTCCGTAGGATTTTATTTTTGACTCGAGCTCGCCGGCGATGTGTTTGATTGCATAACCTCTGATTACCGCACACCTGGGGATGTTACCTGGACGACTTGCGTTTGACGCTAAAGCTACCAACTTAATGGCTGCGATGGGGTCATCCGGGTCGTCCAATAACTGCCGTGGTCGGCGTCGGGGCGGTTTAAAATGTGGATCGGAGGAGGCAGTAGAATAGTTCGCTGCCTGGACAACCAGAGGGTTTCGGGTGGTGGGGCGCTCTATCAAAGTATCGGTGGGCGCAGTCATTATTGAACTGCGCTAAAGAAGGAAGGTTTAGGTCGCAATGCAACTCGCTGTTCCGGACATACCACGGAGCACCGGTTGCACTTCGAATAAAACGATTTTGGATGACTTGAAGTTTATGAAGGTGGGCCTCACTAGCATGACTAAACACTACTGATGCGTAAGTCATGATGGGGCGGATGCAAGCAGTGTAAAGTGTCTTCTTATTACTAAGAGACATTTTACTTTCTTTACGAATTAAAATACCTAGGCGACCCATTACAAAGGCCGCCCTGTTTCGGACAGTTTTAATATGATCGTCGAAGGTGAGATTCCGGTCAAGGGTGACTCCGAGATATTTAGTTTTACACACCCAGGGAATAGGTTCATCGAATAAAGTTAAAGGTTTCGGATAGCGGGGGCGTGTCCTCTCAGTAAAGCACATAGCTGTGCTTTTGACTGGATTGACATCGATGCGCCATTTTCGGAACCAGTCACCGATCTCGGTGATGGCCCGTTGAATGGCGAAGTAGGAATGTCTATTAGTATGCCACCCAGTGGTATATATGGTCGTATCGTCCGCATATTGGGCTAAGAGAACGTTAGGCTGGGAGCGTGGGATGTCGCTGGTATACAGCGCGAAGAGAATGTGTGATAGCACGGAGACCTGAGGGACTCCGGCTCTGACTGTGTGGGGGGTGGAGAGAGTGTTATTTTCAGTGAGGGGATAGTTTTGAGTTCCTCATTTATTCTTTATACAGCAAGTGGTCGAGATTTTCAGTTTAATCCATTGAACTTACAAAAAACGGGAGAAGTGGCACCCGTATCCGCACCGTTCACAAATATCCACCCGATTTCACAAATTTTATGTGGTCATGAATTTACAATATAATTATACTTACGTACCTACGAATTCACCTTCGCACATTTGGGCATCTGACATCATCCAGTAGTAAGAAGAACAGGTCTAGAACGTACCTAAAACAAAAGACACGAGTATAAGATAATCGTTCATATATAATTTTTTCTTATAAGTATTATTATATGATATATGCTTATAGGGTACCTAAACCCATTATTCTTATAAAAAACGGAAGAAACAGCATCCGTAATTCGAACATGAAATGTCAAATCAGGCAACGTTTCCTGATTGAGTGTCAGTAGTGTGCGTATCTGCGTCAAACGCTTTTCTTCCTGTCTTAGGCATTCATTGAAACGTTTCATATACAATGGAAGTGTACATGTGTGCATTATATGCTTGTGTTAAATTTTCGCCAACTTAAGTCTTAACATTTCAGCGTACCCTATATTCCTTTTCTTGCTTAAGTCGGTGGTTTCATCAGTTTTTTTACACTGACATACCTAGCAAGATAGACAACTAACAAATCCAAAAAGATTATTTATAAGTCAAACTCAAATAGAACTCCGAGAACGTGCGTTCCGTTTGACCGCAGTAGGTGGACTCTTTCTCTTCTCTAAATTGTTTTGAAACATCAAGATGTTCTTTCGATAATAATCAAGTGTTGAGTTCCGCGTTACAAAATAAAATAAATATTGAAAATATAATGAATAGATTAAGGCGTATCTTTGCGGAAATATTTGATATTAACAAATTTTTAAAAAATATTTTAAGATAACATTAATTTAAGATAATAATACACATTTATTTCAGAAAGAGTTTTAATAACTGTGACATAACAGATAATGATGATTTAGTAGTTAAACTGCATTCACGAAACGATCAAGCAGTGCGCGATCGAGGGTAAACTGACATGTACACGCTTCGAATGAAACTCTACAGTCCCTTCGATTCGAGTTATCCGATTTTTAATTCCACACCGTTCAACTGTACAGTTTTGAAAAATCTCAGCGATCTTCCACACGCGATATAATTCATCTATTTCACTGAACTATAAGGTTCAGACTGTAAGAGGCAGAACCTAGATAGGTACGTAAAACTAGGCGATCTGTTATTGTACGAGAAATAGGGGAGTGTTGGCTAGCAAGTCCTGCTCCCTTGTTAAGTCTGGCAAGTTAACGCACGTCATGGGTCCGGCAGTTTATAATCAAATCCCAAGTGATGTCAAACTAGCGTTAAGTTTGAATGGGTTCAAAACGAGACTCAAACGCTGGCTTATTAGTCAATCATTCTACAGCTATAATGAATTCTTGAAATCAACAAATAATATTTCTAATTTTAATTTTATCCATTTTAATTTTATACTTTTTTATTTATAAACTCATTGACATTTATAAACAATTCATTTAATGACATACTTGCACTATTGAATGTACGTGTCGTGTGATTTTTATATTATTATTATTTAATACTATTTCATTTTATTGTCATCATAATTTCTTTAATTGTATTTTTTAATATGTATATCAAGCTATACAAGCTGAAAATGTTATTTTTGTACAAAAAATATTATTGACGTGTATTGAGATAAGAATAAATGACTATGAACTATGAACAGATCGCATTTAATTTTGTGAGGTGTGTGGCAGATGTTGTCGAAAGCTTAACGTGCCATCCAAAGCATGGAAGCACTCAGTAGTAAGAATATAATATGGCTACTATATCACACGACAGAAGTCATCTAAGAACAACTTGCCAAGTTCCACTACGACTACCTCAACACTCACTTTAAAGTAATCTATCACTCTGAATAATGTCATTTAGCTAAACAATTGCTTTTTAAGCAGGGGCTCTATTGAAATCCTCTTGAGCCCTCTTGAATTATTCAAAAGATGAAACGAAACCTTTCGGGGATAACTCTTTCGCCTTCACGTATTTTACTGACAATACCTACCTTGTTCTTTGTGTACAGATTCTTTTATTATAGACCTGAATACTTTATTATAACCCAGTTTCGTAAAGGAACGAATTAAGATGGCGCTGCAAAAAATCTAATTCATTGAATAGTAGTTTAATGATAATTTATTCGTAGGTTTAATAAGAAGATTTTTTTTTTATGTAATGTTACCGTCGCCTATGGACGTTTGCAACACTAGGAGCGTTACCAATGCCTTGTCGACCCTGTAAGACTCTTTTAACACCCTTTTTGAAGGAATCCATATTGTAGCTCTGCGGGAAAACGTTACATGTAAGATCATTCCAGATTTTGCAAGTATATGGTAAGAAAGACGCATAAATCGAGCTGTGTGAAATTTCCAGGACTCGTTTATGTGTGTATAAGCTTTTAACCGATGACGCGAGGTACGATAATTAACTTATAAACGTTAAATGACTTTAATCATTCATTATTCCTTTAATAAAGTAGCTGTAAAGTCAACTGTTGTTGCACCCATGTTCAAATAGTGATATCGATTTATTTAACAAGTTGGCGGATGTGAAACAGCTGATCCAGTCAGTTGCCTGGCATGTGATTGTGTTTCTTTCTTAGTTTGATTGTTTGTGCGCACAATTTGTTTTTTGAAATTGGTTTTGTACCATTATCAAGTTGAGGATGGCTACTAAACCTGAATATGATGTTCAACGAAACGAGAAGGTCAAATGGTTCTATATCTCGTTTATTACTGGCTTAATAGTAGTTTATGCAACTGTCATATAATAGAGGGTATTAAAACATGGGTGTAGTTTTTTGAAACGAGCCGCAGGCGAGTTTCAAAATAAGATTACACGAGTGTTTTAATACCTAATTATATGCAGTTGCATACACTACTTTATTTAATCTCATGGCTATATTATTTTTTTTTACCTGTATTTCAACTCTCTGTGACTATACGCTTTTCTTGATTTTTCTGGCAAAAGACTATTCGTTAGTTTCGTAGCTGTTTCTAGAATGTCAGGTGGAGTTAAATCATCAGTATCCTGGATGTTGCTTGACATTTTTGCTACTAAAGTTTTATCCAACAAAATATAACTCAAATTCATATGTATGAAATAGCGCCAAAATGGAAAAAGTACTCGTATGTTATTGGTCTATTGGCTCGGAACCAGCGCAGCGCGTTGCGCGCGCATCTCGCTCACCATAGATAATGTGTACTTAAATTGAATTGAAAACTCCTTGGTCGGGACACATTGTACTTTAATAATTAAAAAATTGTTTCAAAGGTTGGAGGATTTTAGTTTTGTTAGGAGAACAATGCTTTAATTTAACTTTTTAATTTTCTTAAAGAAGTATGTACATAAAATATGCCAATAAAAGTCTGTATTTAATTTCATAATTAGAATATTACCGAATGAGATTATATAAAATATATTTAAACATTTTTTCTTCAACCCAGTTATAGTAGTCACACGCGTTATGATATTGTTGGACTTGGCATTAAAAAAAATCTTAAAACACTTGCAAGTGAAGGCCCATACTGACGTCTTTTGCAAAGCGGAAAATAATACCTTCGGAGTTCGATCACAATGTAACAACTTTAATAATCGCTCATTATCGACTGATTAAATAAACAGGCCCTATTGAACATATATAAGTAAGTAATATTTAACCGCTGGAATTAATATTTTTCCATCCGAAATAATTTCCATGTTTTCGCTTAGCATGCGTCAATGCTCTTATAAAATAATAATAATCAAAATAAAAAAGGGTTCATCGATTTGGAGTTAAGTGTTGATCGTATATCAACCTACCAGCGTAAGTAAATAGTCTTCTGCTATTTGGGTAGATGTCGCCAATGTCATAATAGACGTGCATGCAATCGGATGGAGAAGATTCGACTGTCCAGCGCCCGCTTCCATAGCATAATTGGTAATGCACCAGGACGGTATTCTGGGGTTCAGGTCCCGCTGGGAGGATTTTTTTTTGTCTTTCGTATAATGACTTCCATAAATAACAATTAAACAATAATTTTATTATGACATCAATATCGACGAAATATTTGGACCAATTAAAATAATAGTATTAATAATCCTTTTATCTCCTAATTGTGTGCCCAACAGGGTCTGTAATGAACATATAATTATTTTGACCATCTTTGTCTACACTACAGAAAAAAATAACGTATTGAGTATTGGGTACCTAAACCTTTAAGGGCACATTTAAGCTTCGTTTAAAATATATCATCAATTTTCTTCACGAGCTTTTTCATCTTCCCATTCATTTGTGAATGAAACAATACATATTAGTGTCAGTAGCAAAACTTTACTAGCGTCCTGTTAGCCGAAGCGCGTCAAATCGAAACTAATTCATTTTCCGCTCGACCGGCACATTTCGACTCTTTGCAGATAGGAAGCTATTCCATTGGAAATTTATGTCTGCGCAGTAAAATTCGCATCGAGGAAATTCACTGCAGAATAAGGACGACGAAGCTCTCAAAATTTGCAAGTTGAAGTGGCAATTGGCCACAACTCAACGAACCAGATTACCGATGGGAATATAGTTCTGGCGCGTCGAAAAGTGCTAAATAGTTTTGTTTCAACGAGTTTTTCGAAAAACTTATGTAGATTGTAGCAGAAAAAAATATGTTTATCTTGTTAATATTTTATAAAGCGAAGTTCAAAGTCAAAGTGAAAATCATTTATTCAATTTAGGCGTCTACGACGCTCTTATGAAAGTCAATTACAATTTTTAATATTGAAATATACTACATTGTACTGCCACGTTCAGCAAACAAAAATTATAGAGCCACTGCGAGAAGAACGGGCAAGAAACTCGGGGCCATTCTTTTAAACGTTTTTTAAAAATGTGTTAAGTACATACTATATAGTAAAATTATTACAATACTTAATTTACATTACGTAGGTGTTAGGCGCTAGCTTGGCAGAGGCGAACCAGTCCAAGCATTTTTGTCGTTTAAGTAATCACAAACTGTGTAGTAAGATTTCTTTATCAAAATATTCTTCACATGCAACTTGAATTTTCTTTCTGTGAGCGTTGTAATATGTTTGGGCAATTTATTATAAAACTGCACACAATTGCCTAAGAAGGACCTTTTATTTGTCTTTGCAAATCTAAAACCTGGCACCGCTATTTTATCTTTATTCCTAGTGTTATAATCGTGAGTGTCACTGTTTGATTTAAATTTGCTCAAATGTTTACGAGCATACATAATATTTTCAAATATATACAGACTTGGTAAAGTTAAAATATCAATTTCTTTAAAAATATCTCTCAGGGATTCCCTAGGATCCATTTCATATATGGCTCTCAGCAGCAGCTCCCCACAGCAATATAATAGTTGATTCCTTAATATCCTAGATAATAAAAGTTATATAGTTGCGTTATTGTTATCAAGTTCAAAGCTAATTGAAATAATTCGTTTTGTTTGTAGTTCATCGAGGTTGAACTATATATGTCGCTCCATCACCATACGATGGTTAAGAATGAGAGGACAAATTTGAGTCATGAGTCATATGTTATGTTGGCTTAGCGGTTAGAGCATACCTCGGCTATAGAAGTGTATGGCGTGGGTTCTAATCCTGCACATGACTATAATTTTTCCTCTGCTGTTATTTTGTAATTTTACTTATTCTTTAGAATTTTCTCGATAGAATAAAATTGCAAAGTTGACTCTAAATTATTCTTGTAACAGAAATATATTCATTATTTATGTACATATGTGCATGTATAAAACATAAATTTAACTAGCAAAACCTCCCGCACTAGTGTTTTAAATAGATTTCTCTATTTAAACACTAGTGCGGGAGGTTGGTTGCTTGGTGAGAAGCGTGAAAACAACCTTTCCACGCTTCTCACCAAGTAGGATATTGAAGTTTGTTCAGTTCGTTTTTCATATAGACATAAACCAAAGAGTTATTTACCTACTGAAGTAGAACTTTAGAAGATTTTATTACAAACCTTCTTAATCAGATTATCGTTTTTCATATTATAAAAACAAACCAAACAGTTTTTAACTACTGAAGTTGAACTTTAGAAAATTTAATTATAAATCGTCATAATCAGATTATTATTGTTATCAAAAAGATCAAGAAATTTTTTTCGTATCGAAATTTTCGTATTCGTTCCTCGCAAGTGTATTGATAAACGTCGTATGAAACTCGTGCGCATTGTTTATTACAATCTCTACTCCATTTAACACCCGTCTCGATGGTAATAAGCTACTTGTTGCAAAATGTACTATTATTAGTTTAATATAGTGTCTAGTGTTAGAAACTAGGTACAGTCTCACCTTTGTCTATGACCTTGCGCTCGACACTCCGCGACATACGTAAAATTCAATTGCTACAATGCCCATCAAACCTAAACACAGAAGTGTTTGCACACTGCTACGTGGAAGTAAAATATCCAACTCTGCAATGGTACCCAACAGGACGGCCTCTTTCATAAAAGGCCTGTTACCTGATTGGGAGCACCCAGGGACCGGACCTAAAATCTGCTGTAGAACTTAAGAGTTTAAAATTCCATAGATTTATTAATATTTTAAAAACTTTAGCTCCGATCGCGCTCAAACTAACGGGAAACGATCGGGGATCGCTACCCACGTGAATTAATACGTGGAGCTATTGAAAAATTTATTGAAAAATTGAAACAAGACGCACTGGAACACGGCATCCGTACACGGTCGATATTCCGAAAATACGCACAAAGCGTTTTAAATCCAGCTTTATAATGCGTACGGCCGATGTAAGGAACACCCTACCAGCGTCTCTATTTCCGGAAAGATATAATCTGGAAGTCTTCAAGAACAGAGTAAATAGGTATCTGCTAGGCAAGCATGTTCCACCGTCGACTGCGTCGTCACGATCCATCAGGGGAGACAGCAGTCAAATGCTTGCTTATCCAATTATAAAAAAATAATTGGAAAATTATATTTAATTAACGACAATTAAACGTAAATAACTTCAACGACAGTCAGGGTATCTTCCCACGGACGAAGGTGACTCAGCCCCCTTAAATAGTAAAGTGTAGAGACAATCTACTGGAAAACAAACGTACGGCAACACGAGCTTCGCCTCGATTAAATTGAAATTGTCCTACAACTTTTTTCCGTTTGTAATTAAGATCTTATTCAAAAATCTCCGCTCGTAATAAGTAAAAGTTGCCGGAAAGAACTCAATTATTTTTCCATTCAAATGCATAATTCATTTCCTTCGGTGCCTTTTTTTCTGTTTAGGCAATTTTATATCTTGCTCCGTCAGTTGCTTTGCCTGAATTTAATTATACCGCGCTCTCACGAGAAGTACCTAATCCAGTTACTACTGAGAAGCACGGAAGTGGTGCTTCTCAGTAGTAAGTTTTCAAGTTTTGGAAAATACGATGAGCTCCCGGTCCCCACGGACCCACACCGAGGTTAGCATATTTGCGCCGCTTGAGTTGCTCCGCCGAAGCCCTCACGTTGGTTTCAGAAAGATATGACGGCGCTGAAGTGTCTACGCAAGTAGCATCCCATACTAAGCCTGTATAAGAGGTTTCCATCATATACAGATTCCAAAGCACGTGGAGTAACAATTTAAAAAAATATTTCTTAGCGTTAACAAAGATCGTATTATCCATTTAAGGGTTAAAGACTTTGGCGAGCATCCCAGGACTGTTTCATACTGTTTATGTTTCATATTTCTTTCTATGATATGTCTAGCTTTGAAATTGAATCCATTTTCTTGGCATTTTCCTAGGATCAAAGTTTTCTATTCAGAGATATGAAAATCTTATTGAATCTTACAAATGGGATCAATTTCATCTCATGTAGAATTCATGCAGCTTGGATTGAGTTTGATATACGTAAACATATTATTTGATATAAATAAAACAAGACTGTCAACAAGAAATATAAATATGGCTTTTGTTTCGGGTAATTTTGGGCTAAGTAATAGTTTAGGAGACGTGGGCGACGTTCATCCATCAGATAACTTGATGTACATATTTTTTTTATATATAATTTATTAAAATACATGGATATGATAATTTGCCTATCGAATAATTTTCATAGCTATTTTTAAAAACTTTATATCTTGACAATAATATTTCATTTACGATTTTTGTAGGCAAGCCTATACGATTGGTTTTTGTAATTAAAATATCTTACATTTTTTTATTTAAGAGTCAAAAAACTGTACATAACAAAGGATTACAGAAGTGTAGTTTAAGGAATATAGCTTGTATGTGCACCAACATCGCTAACCACAAATTAATTACTTATGATATCAATTTAGATTGCTTATCAGATCGGTGTAGTTACCTATATTAACTTACCTGTTCACATCTTGCCAGGTAGCCATGCACAGAAATAATTAGGGAAGCCAACCTACGCTGTATTTTATATATTATGTGTGTTAAAAACTTTCAGTTAGGATAAAATTCATTCGGTTAGTAAAAAGTGTGAAGGTGATGTACGCAAATTCATTAAAATTATTACAATTTAGAATAGCTATAATTTTTCGATAAGCAATTTATCATAGGCATGTTTGTTAATAAATTATATTTGATAAAAAATGTCTCCTCAAGTTATCAAATGGGTGAAGGTCAATCTCCACCGGCTCTTAGACTATAAGTTTTGAATCAGTGATGGCTCAGTGGCATTGGCTATGGACTGCCGCGCAGCAGGTCTATGGTTCGAATCCCGCCGCGGGCTTGAGCTTCACCGCATGGTGGGAGGGCATTTTGCGAATGCCCCAAAATTTTTATATTGTCAAAAACCATTTTGCACCAAATCATCCCGACATATTAAGCGACCTTTCCTACCCTAAATAGTATCTTTCATTACCCAAAAATGTACTTGTAAAGATATAAGAATCCTTTATGGATATATGGATTGAAGACATATTATATGGATTGAAGACTACTTTCACCTTTTATTTAATACTAGCTTTCCGGGCGCGGCTCCACCCGCGCGTATGTCGTTTATCGCGCATAAACATTAACCTCTTTTTGCGCAGTCGGATAAAAACTATCCTATGTTTTTTCCCGAGTCTCAAACTATCTCCATACCAAATTTCATTTAAATCGGTCCAGTAGTTTTGGCGTGAAAGCGTAACAGACAGACAGACGACAGAGTTACTTTCGCATTTATAATATTATAGTACTGATTTAGCTAGCATCTACCTCTCTTTTCCTCAATTTTCGACTTACCTCTGTAAATTTAGGGTTGAGAGTAGAGGTATAACTATACTCTTATAGTTATATACCCTTATATTTCAACCCACGGTTTCACCCTCGTGATGGATGTTGATAATGATGAAATGTATCCTATGTGTTAGCGTCATTTACCTCCATACCAAGTTTCATTTGGTCCAGCCGTTTGAGCGTGAAAAAGTAACAAACACAGTCACAAACTACGCCTTTATTGTATTAGTGTGATGTGTTTACCTATAAACTTCAGAAACATAAACTTCTTCAATTTGGTTTTGGTTTTTGCGCGAACCAACAGATATCCATACTGACCACTCTGGTCAGACAGATAAGAAAATAGTCAATATATCCATATATCCCCATATACCGAAACTAATATTAATTTCAATTATTAATCTCTTTAGTTTTAAAGAGACACACTGACAGTAATTTTACAAAGTATCAATGTATGTATGTAAATATGTTTATATATAGTATGATAAGATAAATGAAATGCATGCATTCACCAAGTATAATGAATCCACAGCCTAGAAAAACTTTCAACTAAGTTGTTTTGTTAAATAACACCGTTTCTAGTTTGCGACAGGCTCGCGACACTTTTCCATTACGCGCGAAATTGGAAATATTACCAGAGTAATGGCTCACAGCTCGGAAAATGGATGCATTAGCTGTCACCGCGTTGGAACTAATGGTAACAGCGCTTGGTAATTCATTCTTGTGCTGTACTATAAGGTGTTTATCTTATAGGCTAGCTTCAATAATCGTAGAGGATTTGCCTTTACGATTATTGTAGCGGTCATAGCAGAGCTTTGCGTAGTCATTCGTAACCAATTAACTACTATAAGCAGCATCTTCTGCGGTCATTACTTGAATGCCCCGTAGCAAAGTTATTAGAAAACACTGACTCTGCGGTCTGAACTGATATTTTTGCCATAACAACCGATTAAGGTGGCAGCGCACGTCTGTGGTAGGAAATTAAATAAATTGAGAATTATTTCACTTTTGTAGTTTGATAAATATTAAGGTTACGATCAAAATAACGCGGTTTTTCAGTATTTTTTTCATATATTTTCTTTTTCATATATGTCGCAAGCATTATTCTCGTTAACATCGTCATTAGTGGTTGAGAGTGGGCATCATTAGGGTAGAAATGCGAGGGCAAAACACAAAGAACACTGTTTCACATTTAATTTAGATTGAAACAATTTTTCACATTAAAGTTGAAAGGTAATTATAGGTACTGATAGGGTGAGCAGTGGGTTCAAGGCATCGATATTACTTTCGATCGAACGATCCAATTCGATCAATTGCCTAAAATCCAATGTATCACAAAAACTGTTGGCCTTCGATAAATCAAGATGGCGCCTCAATCCCGGTCGAGGCACGTGCTCTGCTCTGATTGGTCGTTACGTTAATTACAATATTCATAACTTTTATCAGAAATTAGGTTCTAAGCATTAGAAAAACGTAACACATTCAAAATTGTGCCACAGTCATGGGCAGTGAGGCATAGCGGACTTCGAAGACGGGTTGTATTCGCGACATTACAAAACTATAGAACTCATATAACTCGATCACTGTGTACTCAACTAATGTACAGGAAATTGAGTGTCAAGGTATCGCGTTACAAGATGGCTGACTTCTAACATGGTTAGTAAAATGCATACATCGGCTGTTTACAATCTCTTAGGAGGAAGTAAGTTGCAGTTTTAACGATTCACACATCAACAGCGATAAGGTCGATTGGCCATAATCTTGAGACGCTCGTAGCGAAGTTTGCTTAGCTGTTCTTAACCGATCAGCAAAGCTAAGCAACGTCTGTCTCGGTCATGACTTAGATGGGTGACCCCAGGTGACATTCCTACTGAGCGCTTCCGTGATTCGGAGAGCACGTTAAGCCGTCGGTCCCGGTTGTTGTCTTAGGATGGCAGTCATTATAGTATGGTGCTAGGGCATTTTGCGAATGCCCGCCTGGCTAGCTACCACCCTCAAGTTGAAAATCTGTCGTCAAGCACTTAACGGTGTGTTCCGACAGCTGTACTTGAGAGCCAGTAATTCTGGGTTAGTCTGAGTTATTAAGTTAATCTTTGACCACATCATCACTTACCATCAGGTGAGATAGTGGCCAAAGGCTAATCTATCAGGCATAAAAAAAACCCCCACGCAACTAATTTTCATGAAAATTAATAGGTTTCTTAGGTCATGGTATCACATTTTATTGCCGATAAAGCTTACCTAGGACCCTTTTTTTGTAAACTAGGGACTTCGGTAATGCGAACTGGCCCTGAAGGTTAAACTGACCGGTCAGAAATCTCCATACAAACTTCGTAGGGTAATGACTCCCTTATTTGAGACTAGGTCCAGAATTAAGCATAATACCGATTGATCTCGTCATTATCTAGGCTTGTATGATGACGCAATTTTAAAAAGTTAATTAAGTTGAAAGTTATGAGCCTCGTAAACTTTATACGGAAATATTTCGTGGCTCATAACTCTCAACTTATTATCATAATTGAAAAAAAAACGTTACGATACAAGCCTAGATAATAAAGATATTTATCGATATCATGCTTTGTTTTGGACCTCAAATAAGGGAGTGATCACCGTACGACTTTTGTATGGAGAAATGACCGGCCAGTACACCCTTACCGTATATACAGAGGAGCCTGGTGACTTGGATATTTTTTTAAGGTGAGCTTTCGCGAAATACCCTACCACTATTATGGAACCACGCAAGATTCAAACGACAGACTACTTTCGCTGCAATCCATAGTCACTAGATCGTTTTTTTTATATAGCTCTTGGGCTTCTACTTTGACCACTACTTCACCTGATGGTAAGTGTATGTGGTCGAAGATGTTGTTCAGGCTACCCTAGAACACCTGCCTCTCCAATGACGAAATTTCATATATTTCTTAGAATTACTTTATTGAGAATAACAGGGTAGTGTTATTTCTATTTTCTTAGTTGTTACCCAAGGAACACGAAAACAATAATATTACCCCTGTTAGCTATAAGTATTTAACGGTCCGTAATTGCGACAAAAACATATATTATTTATTTACCTCGACGTTTCGACCAAGTTTCATTTAAATTCTAATTCCAATGGTCGAAACGTCGAGGTAAATAAATATTATAAATATTTTTTATCGTGGTTAAGTCCCGCTAAATAAGTACTTATAACGATGTGTTCAAGTCACAATTCTTAAAGTTACTATTACCCCTGTTGTTATTATTTAGTATCTGCAAAAATCAACATTATTCTCCCGTGTGAACTGTCACTTCTGTCACTATGACTATCAGTGTCACTGTCACTGTGATCGATACACACTACACTAATGTCGTCTTCATGGTTCCTTAGATCCGATGTCGTATCGACAATATCCAGGCCACTGGAATATTCCAACAACGATCCTGATTAATTATAAGTGTTGCGTACAATTTCGATGGCCTCTCGTTCTTTAGTCCTACCCTGCTTAACAATAATTATGGACAAAGACAAATTTCATATACATACATAAAAATCACGCCTTTTTCCCGTTGGGGTAGATAGAGAAATCATATTTCCACTTATGATCCTTACATACCTTTTTCGCTTCATCTACACTCATCAATCTTTTCATACATGAGCGTTAGTTTAGGGTACTCCTGACCTGGCATTTTTTCAGAATGTCTTAAATCTGATTTCGGAACGTTCGCCTAGGTCTTCTCCTTCCAACACTTCCGTTCACTTGTCCCATGTATTAGTTTAGTCATTCTCATTTCATTCATTCTCTCCACATGTCCAAACCTTAAAAATTATATTAAACAAATTTAATATATACCACCTTATTCCATGCCAGAGAACACAACCTCCCACCCTCGCAAAACACCAAACTACATGTAAATTCAATCTCATAAATAAACATAGATGCCTACTTCTAGTTTGGGATAAACAAACATTCAGGATAGTTTCACAATTTCAGCAAGATTAAATCAAAACATCATTAAGTTATTCATAGGTGCTCGTAGAGAAGCTTGCCTAGTCGTGCACTGGGTTAAGCAATGTTCTCTGTGGTCACTACTTAGAAGGAACACTTGATAGCTATGTACTGGCATTTTCTATTGTGCGCTTGCTTGTTTCGGACGGCAGTTTTAAAGCAGTCATCGGTCCGGTTGTAGTTCTAGATCGTCACGCCACCCATACACGTTTGGGAGGCGGCCTTGGTGAGAAAGATTGCCCCTCCACACGCGCAAAGGCTCGATTAAGTACGGCCCTACCGTACTTAATCGAGCACCTGGAAGGAGGACTGCTCACGGGGGGGTTTTAGTGGGTTCAAGTCCCACACATCTCCTGTGAGCAGGGTAGATTGAAGGCATTTCCCACCCTCAAAATCAATCGTTTTGAAGGAATGAATTTTGAAGCCAAATCCTTTCAATCATTTTGAAGGTGAGTAGCAATAAACACAGGTTATTTATTCTTTGTGACTTAGTAATAAATTAACTTGAAACGGGAAAATATGTACTCTATAATAGCTGCACCACGCAGTTTTAGCCCACGTAGACAACGTAGAAAAGTGATGATGATGATAAAATAATGACAATGCAGGACCTTAATTATCTATACTCCGAGTTTCATCAAAATTGGTTCAGCCATTCCAGCGTGAAAGAGTAGCAAACATACACACCCACATCCTCACATGCTCACAAACTTAACGCATTCATAAATTAATGTGAAGAAATATGCTTACTCTGAGTACACTAAAACAGTTGAATTTAACAAACAGTTGAATAATTCTAGAGAGTTCTATTCCATCTCTGAATAGTAACAAAGATATTCCATGCCTGCCTTTGGAATGATAATAAGCAATTCCTCTCTGAATTAATGTCCAGCTTTCCGTAAATTTTGGTTTAGACTTAAGCTAGCTTGAATTATTATTCAGTTGAATTAAGACACTCAAAGCGTATTGCCAGGATTATTTTGTTTCAACATCTCAGCTTAATATATGTTATTATTTAGGTGTAATTTATTTGTAAAAGATAACTAAAGTGTAACAACAGATATTTCTGACTAAAATTAACATATTTAACTTAAAAAAATAAAATTAAAATAAAAACTTAAAATTACTACAAACTAATCCAATATTCCGCTACCATTAGGCAGTGTTCCCAAAATGCTGGCCGCATTGCCACGTTGTATGGCAATGCTTATCCTCTGTCCAAAGTATATGCCAGCATTTTGGTCACAAGTAGCGTCGACCAGACGTTTTGAGAGGTCTTTGAATAATAGTTTGGCGCTCGGTCCCCACGGTCCCAGCGTTTCGACCCCAAAAGGCACAAACATGTAACAACTACTGAGATTACTATATTTGCGCCTTTTGAGGCCTTCTGCTAGTTCAGCCGCCGCACCGGCCACTTTTTGGGTAGCAGGAAGATGAGAAGGTGCTAAGGTATCGACACAGGTAGCGTCCCATACCAGAGGCCTTCCCATCCTCCACGGAACCAAAGTCATGCCGTCGGGCCTTTTACCATCGCCACGTACAAGGCCACTTGGTTCCAAGATGGCAGCGCAGTTGGCGGTGGTAAGAGCCCGGCGAATAATGTCATTAAGTCCGGCGTGGCGGGGAATTCTTCCGGTGCTTCTCACACAGGACAGGCCGTGGTGACCGAGTTGGTCGACGCTACTGCCACAATGGCAGCGGTGAGGAGCACAGCACGATGCGCCCAAGCGGAGGGAGGTAGCAATCCTAAAAGTGGAGGAATCTATTAGTGTTCCGGTGTTCGGCGAAGGGAGGGAGTGTAGCCACAAACCTGATTCCCACTCAGAAACTGCTAAAAGCCGAGCACGATCTGTAGAACTGGAGCACGTATTTAAAAGTTGATTCCGCACTTGCTCACAGATCGGCCGGTCCCATAGCTTCTGAGAAGATGTAGTTTTGGGGAAATCAAAGTTTGGGCATATTGCTGTCCAAGCTTCCCTAGCCTCGTTCATATGTGCAATACTCAGACTCACATTATCGACGCTAGAGCCAAGAATTTTCGCAACTAAATTTTGATTGCTATGTACGGAGGAAAGGAAAGCATCCCTGCTTTCCTTTCCAACACCCGAGGTGGAGCGGATGCCTAGCCCACCCATGGACACCGGAAGAGAAGCCTGCAGCCACTCTCTATCTAATAAATTTACATTTAAAATTGAACCCAAAGTATTTTTGATGGTCGTGTCCAAATGTTCGAGTAGCAAAGGATGTTGCCAGAGCTGACAACATCTCAACAGATATGTGAATTGGGGTATAAAAAGACAGAATTTAATGATTGTTAAAGCCATGTGTGCGTTAATTTTGAAAGGCGGCCCGAGCATTGCTGAAAATTTTGAATTTTTTCTTCGATAAAAAAAATAATAAAAATATAATAATATAATATAATAAAAATATTATTTAGGTGTATATTAACTTTAGTAGACATTCTGATAGTTAGAGGTATACCGTTTTTTTTAATATGCGGTTGTATTTTTGGTTACAATAATTTCATAACAACATTTTTTGGTATCTTCTCATTTCAGTACACGCAAGCCACGATCTTCAATCGTTTCCCGTTTGGTTATTCGCAAACGGTGTCATTCTTTTTAAAATATTAGCAAAATACTGTATTTTTCGTATACTAAAATTCACCTTAGGTGTACCTACCACACCAAGTACAGTAGATTTTCGAATAAATGGGAAAGTTGTGATTGTGAATGTTTGTTAGTCCTTGACGCTGAAACTGCTTCACCGATTTGGATGAAACTTGGAACATATAATTATTGTAAAAGTATTTTTTTCACCCATAGGATACATTTCTTACTAACTTCAAGCAGTGCAAACACTGTTGTGTTTAGATTTGAAGGGCACTGTTGCAAGTGATTTTTTTTATTATAATAATAATAATAAAATAATATAATATAATATAATATAATATAATATAATATAATATAATATAATATAATATAATATAATATAATATAATATAATATAATATAATATAATATAATATAATATAATATAATATAATATAATATAATATAATATAATATAATATAATATAATATAATATAATATAATATAATATAATATAATATAATATAATATAATATAATATAATATAATAATAATTATAATTACTTATAATATAATAATAATATTTATAAGCTCAAATATAGGTACTACACGATACATATATTACACTATATATTGAAAAGGAAAATGTGCATAACAGTGAGTCCGTCTTTATAGTACGTTTCCACTCTAGGCGGGTATCTGGACATTATTAACTTAGTGATTAGAGGTTAATCCCTAGTCCTCACTGTAGGATACCCTGAGTTTGTGAGGACTAGTTCACTTCCAGGGTGCTAGTAACATAAAGTTAGTTCGTGAGCAGTGTTCTATGTGAGATTCGTGAAGTGTATCATAATTGTGTGTAATTTTGAATAATGACTAAAGCAGTGATCAAGAAATGTGAATCACAGTTAGCTATGTTTCCTTTTTGTATATTTGATTATGCGACAAAAGAAAAATGTAAACATTTACTATTCTGTATTCACAAAATTTAATGTAACTTTTGAATTTTGTCATTTTGTTAAGTCATACACATTGAAGCTCATTATAGTAGTGTTGATAATGCTGTAAATAATTCGATTTTATTGCACATCATTTTTGTACATCAAAATTAATAAAATATTATTTAAATTTAATTTTATGTTATATATTAATTATTACAGAGAGATTGCTCTGTATTTGTATTCATTTTAGAGATTCTTACAGCAAGATTATAATAGCTTATTTAAGGTGCTGAAGGCTATTTAAGTGATTCTACTAAGAAATTAAGAGAATTATTCTAATCGAGTAGACTACAAACCCCGTGCCCCGTGGGGTGCCGTGTTAAAATTGCGCCTCTCTATATCATCCCGTGGGAGTCGTAAGAGGCGACTAAGGGAAAATACTGGAAGGTGGGCAGCAGCGCCTTCTAAAGAACTGCCAACTTACATTGTGATCCCCAAGACGTAGGGCTTATGACAAATACCCCCTTAATAGGAGAGGCTGTGTTCAGCAGTAGACGATCCGGCTGTTACAGTAAGACTACAAACACTGAGAAAAACAGAATAGTTAAACAACACTTGAACAAGAATAGAACTAATTGAAAAATGCATTATACAATATCCTCACTTGCTCGACAGACCTATTGAAAATATCATGGTCATGCCGAGGTGCTACGTCATTGAAACAACGGCTTGCTCTTATCAAGTTTCTCCTGTAACTAGAGTTAACTATTGGGGTGTATAATTTACACAGTCTCCTAGTAAGATCAGCTTTCACCTTCACTCCCAATAAGTTAAGCAACACGGGACAGTTTTGAAAACGCGCCTAAATCGATGAAACTCAAAATGTAGTTATTGCGCGACGGTTTCAATGCAATTGATTTGAAATGCGTTTCAAACAGGTTTCAAACGTGTTGCACTGTAAAATTATACGGCAAAACTAAAAAGCGTCAAGGAGCTACAATTTCGTCGATTTTTTGTTTTACCATTTGTGTTCTGGGGCTTACGAATATTCCCAATCTAGTCAGAAACTTTCCGCTAAATACAATACACGTTCCAGCCGGTTTTTAATTAGTAAGTGTCGACAAAACTTATGATTGTTACAAAAAAAATCCTTAAATTGATACAAATGAAGTGCATAAACAAACTTATGAAAATGGCTAACTCATAAGATATCTACATCTACACTAATATTATAAAGAGGAAAGATTTGTATTTTTGTATAAAACGAATAAACTTAAAAACTACTGGACCGATTTGAAAAATTCTTTCACCATTAGAATCATCATCATTTCAGCCGCAAGAAATCCACTGCTGGACATAGGCCTCCGGAGATATGACATCTCACTGTCTCACGCCTCTGTGTGATGGAATCGCCTTCGAACTCTGCTCCTGTGCTCGGACCGACATGGTGGCGTTATTGTACAAACACTTTAACACTTCGATATATCGATAGTCAATACAGCATCGTTGGAGTGACTCAAGCACCGCCCACGTTTCAATCGAATCGAAGGCTTTCTCATAGTCCACAAACGCTAAGTATAGTGGCAAGTTATACTACTCGGTTTTCTGTATAACTCGGTCTTTGCTATAACATTTTCGGAAACCGGCTTGTTCGGGAGGTTGGAACTCATCAAACCTGTGACTGAGATGGTTCGTGATGACCCTTGAAAACAGCATGTAAACATGACTCAGAAGAGTGACAGGTCTGTAGTTTTTCAGTAAAGTGTTATCACCTATTTTAGAGCACAGTACCACTACGCCTCTGTTCCATGTGTCATGATTTTCAATGGTTTTATAGATTATTTCATCTGAAACGATATTTTATTCAATATTTAGGTATTTTAAATAGTGGCAACACACACACGATATCGTGGTCGGTTATTCAAAATCGACCAATCACTGTTGAGATTGATCAATCGGAAAAGATTTACCACTATCGCATTTTGGAGGGAAAAATACAGGAGGAAGAAACCAGTCAGTCCGTCGAATGATCATTCTGGCAAGAGACTTCGAGGCGAAAAGTACTAGCTTGAAATTGTACAAGTTTGGAATAAAGTAATTTGGAAGTATTATCTACATTGGTTTGAAATTCACTGTCACTTCAGAAGTGGGATGTGGGACCTACGTTGCATTATGTACGAATTGGTATGTACAATTATTTTATCACATTATAATTATAAAGTTTTAATAATAACGGCCATTTGCCACGCCTGCCGTCGAATTATTACAAATATTTAAATAGCATGAATAAAATATGAGACAGTTATTCTGGGTTAACATTTGGTCAAGCACTCTTGACAATGTTGTTCTGGTAAGTTAGTAGAAAAATCTTGATCAGGGCTACCCTCTGATGGTATTTCTACTTAACACTGTATACTGCTCATATTTCAGTTGCATTAATAATAGAGGAGGCAGTAAACTAGGTTAACATTTGGTCAAGCACTCTTGACAATGTTATTCTGGTATGTTGGTAGAAAAATCTTGATCAGGGCTATCCTCTGATGGTGTTTCTACTTAACACTGTATACTGCTCGTATTTCAGTTGCATTAATAATAGAGGAGGCAGTAAACTAGGTTAACATTTGGTCAAGCACTCTTGACAATGTTATTCTGGTATGTTGGTAGAAAAATCTTGATCAGGGCTATCCTCTGATGGTGTTTCTACTTAACACTGTATACTGCTCATATTTCAGTTGCATTAATAATAGAGGAGGCAGTAAACTAGGTTAACATTTGGTCAAGCACTCTTGACAATGTTATTCTGGTATGTTGGTAGAAAAATCTTGATCAGGGCTATCCTCTGATGGTGTTTCTACTTAACACTGTATACTGCTCATATTTCAGTTGCATTAATAATAGAGGAGGCAGTAAACTAGGTTAACATTTGGTCAAGCACTCTTGACAATGTTATTCTGGTATGTTGGTAGAAAAATCTTGATCAGGGCTATCCTCTGATGGTGTTTCTACTTAACACTGTATACTGCTCATATTTCAGTTGCATTAATAATAGAGGAGGCAGTAAACTAGGTTAACATTTGGTCAAGCACTCTTGACAATGTTATTCTGGTATGTTGGTAGAAAAATCTTGATCAGGGCTACCCTCTGATGATTTTTCTACGTAACATTATACTGCTACGCTAGAATAGAAACCCTAGTATGTTGTTGGACTATCACTTGGTTAAAGCCACTCTTTGACAGTGTTATTCTGATAAGTGTGCTAAATTATTGCGTGTACCATTTGATCAAGGCGACTCTTTGATAATGCTGTTCTGCGCAATAACATTGGCATACAATTGCATATCTAGCTGGAAATGTACCTATAAAGTTATATGCAAAAGAAAAGTCATTTACGAGTGGCATGGCGTGGCAGAAGGACCTATATATAGGATATTTATAAGAAGGCGACTGTTTCATTATTAGTACATTCAGATTAAATTTTATTTCAACGCACAAATGAATACTACTCACATTTTGGAAATAATTTTTACCTCTGCGATTACCCATAATGTCTGTAAACTGAGCCATAGATAAATAATTCATTTATTTATGACGGAGCTATGTATGTTCCTCAAGATATTATTTATATCCAACGGAGCTATGTACGCCTCGTCTGTAGTGCCGAAGCCAGTTTAGTTACTAAGGAGCTATGTATGTTCCTCAGATATTATGTATATCCAACGGAGCTATGTACGCCCCACCTGTAGTGCCGAAGCCAGTTTAGTTACTAAGGAGCTATTCAATTCAATTAAATTGTTTATTGACATAAAAACGAATTACACATATACATTTAAATTTTTTTATAATTAATTAAATCTAATTTCTAATTACACACAAATATTAATTATATATTAAATTACAAATACAATAATAAATTTATTCAATAATTCATGCAAATTCAAACTTGTTTATCAATTGATATCAAGTTACAAATCAATTAAAATATCTATGGCTATGTTTGTTCCTCAAGATGTATGTCCAACAGAACTATGTATGTTCCGTCTGTACAGTAACTAAGGCTGGATAAGGCGATAAAGGAGCTACGTATGCTCCTCCAGAAAGTGGCTATGTATGCCCAACGGAACTATGTATGTTCCGTCTGTACAGAAGGGAGCTAGGTATGCTCCTCCAGAAAGTGGCTATGTATGCCTAATGGAACTATGTACGTTCCATCTATATAGTAACTAAGACTGAATAGGCTCAGAATAGCTATGTATGCTCCGCAAGAAGAGATGTGTGCCAAGCGAGATTATACGCTCTGAATAATATCTTAATTTTGAATAACCTAATATTCTTTAATATTTATTTAATTTTAATATTCTTTAATACAAGGCATACTTTCGTTATTAAATATTCTTATCTATGAGATACATTTACTGGAATAATATTGGACGCAATAAGTATTTATTTTATTTATTTATTTGGAATAACAAACAGCTACATTATACATAATATTTGGATATTGGTTACATATACAGAATTTTTAATAATGCAGCCAACGGCGCTATTCACATATTGATTAAACATATTGTGTAAAAAGATGCTGCCAGAGAGCTTTATTAGTGCTATAAATAAACACAAAAATTGGCTAATAAAGACATTTGCAAAGAAGATATTAAAATCAAATTATTAAAGTCACAATTATACTTGACCACTAGTTAAGGGTGCAAATTATTCATGAACAGATTTAATGACTAAAATGTTACTGTTTGCGAGGAAATGAGATCGGACAAGGAAGCTGCTACCGGTGACTGCGCGTGGAAAAACCAAGAGCGTCGTTGCCATGAGCACCTGCAAACGTAAGAAGACTGACATTGAACTGGCAGATAGATTCCACTTCGCCTGATGCGACATCGGGCACTGCGGTTAATAGGTTAATCTACTACCAGCAGACGAGGTATTTATATTTTAAACTTTTTTCTACGTTATGTGATAACGACAACGATAGTTTCTCGTTTGATTTAAAATCACGTTTACAATACAATACCAACATTTGATTCTCTAGTCAGGTTGCCTAAAGAAATCCTACAAATGCTTTAGCATTAATGATTGAGACTAAGAAACAGAACATACATTAGGCACTTCAAAAAGTAGATTTGTCTAAAAAAAATGGCAGCGTGAGACTTTGTTATCGGTTATTTATAGCTCCAAGCTATTATTCGATAACATGCAAGACTTACCGTTGTTATTTGTTAAATTTAAGCGTCTACGACGCTCTTATGAAGGTCAATTACAAGTTTAACGTGAAAACCGAGATACACTAAAACGACTATTGTTACGCGGAAAACCTTGTCAATCACCACCATTAGTAAAACTAACGATTATTATTAATTAAAAAAAAAGAGTACATTCAATGGATGATTTTTGCGAGTGAGTACATTATAAATGCGTGAATCTGATACTCGGATGCTTAACTAAATATTTCAATGATTTAGTCTTTATTTAATAATGCCCATTATCAAAATATTCAGAAAACTTCCGTTATTCTAATCAATAAAAGTTTTGACTCTAAAACTTCACGATGTTTAGGCTGGAACAGGAATCCTGTTTGTTTCTGACGAATTTATGTGTGCACTAGCGGTCCGTCCCGGCTTCGCACGGGTATTTAACAAAACATTCAACAATTATAAATTTAAACACATAAAAAGTAGTTATGGTGACATTTATTTATTTTATTTATTTAGGAAACCAACAGCGTTTACAATTATAAATTAATTACATGTACTAAAAAGAAGGGCCAATAACAGGTTACCCTAATTTTTTAGTATAAGTACTTACAATAGTTTTATAGTAAACAATAAATGGAGTTAAAAGTTACTGGTACTCAATTTATATGTAACATTTGCTATTATTAAAAATCAATTATTCCTATTGCAACCAACGCATAGGATTTTGTATATTTTCAGTTATTTGTGTGTACTGGGTGTGTGTGAACGTGTTTGTTTGTGAGCTGCTGTAGATGGGGGAGAAATTATTGGTAACAAGGGGGAACTTGACTGAAAAGTGTTTCTATTTATGGTTGAACTGATATCGCTGGCAGCATAGAAACGATTCCGTATTTCAATTTTGAATAAGCTTTTGTGACTTAAAAATGGATCGAGATTAAAGAAACTTTTATTGTAAGTGATGACAATACAAGTAAGAACTGAATTACTTCCGTAGTTTGTTCGGTGGTTTGGCGTACTAAATCTCTATTATCAACAATTTCCGCAGCGTACGCGATATTTTTGGTATTTTTTGCACTTTGGGTTACATTATCGAAGTATACATACGGATCCCTAACTTTTTGATAATGTTTTATAGCCTATGTTCACCGGGGATAGTAAATAATTTTTCAAATCGCTCCAGTAGTTTCAGAGCTTATTCAATGCAAACAAACAAACAAAACAATCAATAAAATCTTTCCTCTTTATTATATTAGTTAGATGAGTATATTGGTAGCTTACTGACGCTAATAGACTTATATTCTACAAGAGTTCTCTTAACCATTGCTCTGACCAGCACTGATTTATATTAAATGACAGTTGTATTGAATTTTGGAGAAAATGTCACTTATGCAAGTGCTTATCACATCAACCAAGGCAAAGGTCACCTTGTAATTGCAAATTTATGCACAGACCTTTTAGTGTTGACTTTATGAGCTTACTCAAAAAGACACACCAAACCCGGAGCACGCGAGTTGCAGTTCTATGAGCTGGAAACTCTAGCCAAGGAATGTTCTATAAAAAAAAATCGACGGACTCGTGCATCAAGGGTTCCATACTAACCTTAAGGTGCGAGTATATAAGTAAAAGTTATATTTTTATTGCTTAGTGAAATCCATAATATTTTAGAATTATTTAAAATATTTTTTATATTATGTAACTAAAAATTTATGCTGTTCGCAATTTTTCCTTTATCTAGCTATAAGACGTTGCTTCGTACCAAATTTCATGATTCTGAGTTCACGGGAAGTTCCCTGTAGGTTTTGATTGCATTGGCTTAGAAATTTGTTTTTTTTTTTTTGCAATTCCAAGGGACAGTAGATTTGAGTCATTTGATATGAATTTCAGTTTGATACCTCCACGCGTTCCTGAGAAAAAGGGTCTAGACATACAGATAGACTGACAAGTATGTGATATTATAAGGGTTCCGTTTTTTCCTTTTGAGGTACGGAACCCTGAAAATATATTAATCAGGACTCAACTCTGAAATTATTAAAGTGTTGTGCTCTAATAACTACACTCACTTTCGCGATTTTACACTACGTATATAGCTGTTGTAGGAGGTGGCATTGAGTATAGAACTGGTACTCAAATAGCTCATGTCGATACCCTGAGTCACAACACAAAAGACGCCAGAGGCAACTCGACTGCTTCAGTTTCAGTGAGCATTGGCCCTTGACGCTATATACGACTATGTTATCTACAGTCTTAAGTTTATAGAAAGTTGATAATTGGTTACGTATAATTCTTCATGGACAGACGGGTATTTCTGAGATGCTCTGAAAGATTCGGAAAATCTTTGGTATCCAAATTTATGATATACGTACTCTTGCATACAATTCCTACAATCTGTATTGTAGGAACTTCTTTAACCTCAACAGTTGCACTGAACAGTTCAAATGCATTGCCCCTTTGTGCTTTTTTTTCAATGCTATTTCTTATTTTCATGGTGTTTGCGGCCTGGGCTCAACCATCCCCGGAGGCTTCTGATGCACCCTCAAGTAGCAGCTCACGGATAATGGAACGCCATGTCTTCTTGGTATCCGGAAGCCAGGCGTGGAGTGGTGCTATCCCGTGGAGGTGCGCATATGATAGGAGATCTAAACATAGTGAAGATAATCAAATAAAATATGAACTTGTAGAGCTCCCGCTATAGTTTTCAAGGAAAGAGATTTGATAAGGTGGCAAAGAGCAACTTCTTTATCAAAAAACTAAATGTTGCCAAGCTTTTACCTTAATTTACAGGCTTTTACAAAATAGAGCTTTTGACAGAAATGACATGTCTCGTTGAAAATATAAATATTTTTAAATAATAAAAGTAAGATTTTTGACACCGTATAGTTGCATCTGATCATATTAGGTCATGTATTACGAATAAATTTGTAAAAGTGTAACGTGCAGACTACCGCTTTAATTTGAAATTTTCAAGTTCACAATTAACACAACACGCAAAATCATCTGGATCGGTTTAGACCTTGGAAATGATTGCATTCAATTGGTCATGTTAAGATAATATTGTTGCGCTGCACTGTACACTTTTTAAACCACGCCCGCCATGTTAAGGGTTGCGTTCTGCTGTTTGTAAGTTTGATTTACATATCATAATTATTCGTAAGTCATGTATGAATATATCTATATTTAGACATGATTATATTAATTTCTATGTGAGTCTGGTACATCAAGCAATAATTCTGCGAAACTATCATGCAGTAATGCAAAGGTAACATATCTTTATCAGTATTGTGAAGCTAGATCCGAATGTCATGATTAAAATAAAAACATGGGAACAATGATTATAGATATATAGGTGTTTATTTAAATTATTTTAAATATATTACGACCGTACGGTAATTTTTACTTAGTGAATCTTACCTATTATTTCAATTGTTGGAGTGGTATTTTAATACACCGGGGTGTTAAACTGATAACTTGTGTCATATATCTTCTAGTGTTTATGACACCTAAGTTTATATCTTACGAAAATTTTAAATTTGTATTGATGTGTATACCTTATCTTAGAAAAGATTTTCTTATTTTTGCCAATTGATATTACATTCTTAAGTGTAAGTATATCTTGTAATTATAACTTATAAGTGTATTGACATGTATACCTTACAATTTATCACATAAGTTTTGCTTATTTTTCCAATGAATTCGACTGGCTGACTGAGTGGTTTTTATGCACACTAGGAGGTTGCACTGATACGGATGGCCGAATGTCATGATTTTCAATGGTTTTATAGATTATTTCATCTGAAACGATATTTTATTCAATATTTAGGTATTTTAAATAGTGGCAACACACACACGATATCGTGGTCGGTTATTCAAAATCGACCAATCACTGTTGAGATTGATCAATCGGAAAAGATTTACCACTATCGCATTTTGGAGGGAAAAATACAGGAGGAAGAAACCAGTCAGTCCGTCGAATGATCATTCTGGCAAGAGACTTCGAGGCGAAAAGTACTAGCTTGAAATTGTACAAGTTTGGAATAAAGTAATTTGGAAGTATTATCTACATTGGTTTGAAATTCATCACACATGCTTCTGGCGTTGTACCACCAATCAGTTCGGAATTGAAGAGCTTCTGAAGGACTTAAGGAGTACTGCGGTTCCGCCCGCTCTCAGAAGCTCAGATGTGATTCCATGCCATTAGGATACATAAAGGCAATAGAATATTATCAAAAAGTTGAAAAATACCCGTTCGAAGCCGGGGCGGGCCGCAAGTGGTCAGATAAAGTCTAGTAGTCTTAGTAATTAAACAACTTTAAACCGTTTCAAGTTGTTTAATTACTATGTGTAACAATCGCGAAAACCTAAGACAACATTACGTCTAGTAGTCTGCTTGATTACCACGCACCGTCCCCTATGACGGTTAAAGTAAAACAATTTGAGCACAAAGTTTCGGCTCGAACTTGTATATTCCGATGGCCGAGTGGAATAGGCATCTAGTGTGAAATCGAAGAATACAAGTTCAATTCCCGCACGAAAAGTTTTGTGCTCCAATAATTTTAAAATGTGATAATCGCTTAGCACGCCATAGTGTTTATTATGATAATTAGAAATATGAATCGTTTTGGTAAACCTTTCACTCGCCCTTCACTCCTACAGTAGAATTTCAGAAGTGAATACTGTATTCTGGCACAATACGTGTATAATTTAAGCTGCCTGTTGTACGCATTGATTTGGGTCCCACTCCATTTGACGTTAGCAGCAGACAATGTGACCCCAGAGCCCCGTTATATCAGATACTGATGTGATCTATTGGAAATTGTTTGATTTATGTCTTAAATATGCTGAATTAGATGACGCTCAACACGTGCCCGAAATAGAGGTTTGGAAGCAACGATAGCCGAGCGGTAATAGCTATATATGGACTGCCGTGCTGGAGGTCCACTATTCGATCCCCACCGTCAGCTTGAGCTTCACTGCATGGTGGTAGGGCATTTTGTGAGTTCTCACCTGTCTAGACCACCTTCAACAGAAAAATCTTTCACCAAACACCTAACAGAGTGTTCCGGCAGCAGTCCTTCAAAGCCAGTAAGTATTAATTTTATTTTTAATCAGTACACAACTCAAACTACAACCAAAATAAATATAATGTTACAAATCATACATACCAGTTCTGGGTTGTAACTCAATTATAAAAACCCTAAAATGTCTACTGAGAAAAATGAAATAAGTATTGACGTGACCAGAGAAAGTAGATTTTTATACAAGTAAAGAACATTTTATATCTGATTCGAATATTTACTTCTTTTCTTTCGTCTCGAGTGCCGGTAACGGGCGCAGTGCAGTTTGCCGGTGAAATGCATCTGTTATAGGCAGAAGTAACCGCTTAACATCAGGTTGGACTCGTGCTTGTTTTGCCAAATAACATAAAAATAAGACTATCGTACCAAAATCCATATATTTCATCAAGGAATTGACATTTACTGAAGATATGTTTACTTCATACCTAAAATAGGATGCGTTTTGAGCTCCTGAGCTAATTTGACTTATATAAATAAACAAATTAACGAATTTTCGCTAAGTGTTGGAACATCACTAATGTCACATCCCTATGTACCCCGTCAATGGTTTTTCAAGCAGATGAAAGTTGCATTGAAAACGTATTACGCATTTATTTCAGTTTAATAAATCTTTCATTTGATAAATCAAATACCAAATATAGTTTAAGACAAGGTAACTTTACAAGGTAAACATACTTTTTTAGTAACAAAAGGCCTTCGATGAGGAATAATCTTATTTATTGTAACAGAATTATATTTTTCTTATTAGTTTTTTGAGCATTTTTTCATAGAAGTAGTGGGTAAAGCATATATTACAGAGTTAGAATTATTATATTCCTAATTCTGTTCCAGTATTTCATTAGAAGAACATAACATAATTATAATGACTTATTATGTACAAAATTTAATCATGAGAGTAAAACAGGGTTATTATGAGCTACCCTCTTGCCGCAAGAATAATTCTGCCACCCATGGGAAATCCCCTATAATCGGATTGCTTCCGCTTGTTTGATGAGATTATTTTGTTAACATTTCATAACAAAATTATTAGTTTTTGAGTGAAATAAATGAGAACAGGGCATCCTTTATTACTAAGTATTAGGTAGATAGAATGATAAACTTTTTGTAGAACAGCTGAAGGCTAGAGTGCTCGTGGCGCTTTCTATACAAACGTAGTTTAGTAATATTTTAAATATTAGCATGGTATGGTGGCATACTACTTGGCATGGTGGAAGGGCATTTTGCGAATGCCTGCCTGGCTAGCGTAGTACCTCTAGTAGAAAATCTGTCACCAAGCACCGAACGGTGTTCCGGCAGCTGTACTTGAGAGCCAGTGTAATACATGCACATGAGACTTAACAAACTATGTCTTGAGGTGATGGGCGCAGTGCAATTCGTGAAGAAATGCTTCTTTTATAGGCAGAGGTTAGTTTGCTAACAATCAGGTGGGCCTCGAGCTTGTTCTGTCACAATAAGATAAAAAACAAGGAATGTAACCTCAGTAATATATTACATGCTTGTCCTTGAGCCTAATATTAAATATTTTCCGTAAAATAAAGTATTTTCAAATATATTCAGAAAAATTCGTTTTGAATTTTTCCATTCAGTAATATTATTATTACACATCACTAAATTATAACCACGCATTGGACCTTTTACTAAATTATCAGGTAATTAATCATCATCAAAGTTTCAATTGTGAATGCTGTGGCAAACGTATTGTTAATTTGAGTCGGTGCCCACATCACGCGATGATTAATATTTGATGCGGTTTCAAGCGATATGTGGTGAATTTATTACAATGTAGATGAGAAATGTGTAGCAACATCATAAATTTCACATTAATTCATTGCATGACATGCCGTGTATGTTGTGTCAAATTAATTTGCGTATTCTTTGAATTGTGTCATACGACTATCTGTATATTGTGTTTATCCTTTTAGATTGATAGATAAAATGTTATAGCTTAATTATAATATTTATTATTTATTATTATTATATATGAGAAGTGTTAAAATTTAATTATGTATGAAACAGTTATTGAATCGATTTAACTAACGTCATTCAGCTAAGTAGTTCGAACTCGACCAGTATTGCTTTCAGGTAACTTCATGGAATACGTGAAACTGCGTCCGCATTTGCATGCATGGGCCCTGATTTTCTATGACCATTCAAGAAGGTATTGCGCCCCGTTACGATATCTCCGTGAAAAGATAGTATGGTATTCTGCGTACCCCTTCAACATTGACGGCACGTTACGATCACGTTATCAGCGTGTTTGGAGCTGTCTTGGTTTAATAAAAACAAATTTTTCGGTATGGCCTCTGTGGTGTAAATGTAAAAGTCAAAATACAAAGTTTCTCTATGGTGAAAGTTACACGTTCACATACTCACGCTAAAACTTGAAGTATTTCCTTTTACAATGATATAAATGATAAGAAGGTGGATACTACCGTCTATGATAAAAGGACTTTTGAAAGCGATGCAGAGATAGAGGATTTCAAACGTAATTTCTGAACAACTCGAAATAAAAGAATCAGCCATAGACCACTCACCGTGTGACATATATAGGGCGTTCCCTAAATAGACAAGAAATCTCCAAACGGTATTCTATAAGCAACAAGGTGAGTTTTCTATGGCTAAATCTTTTATTGCAAGTTTTCACGATACGACGTAATGTTTGATAACCATCAAACGTGTAATAGTTTACTGCACGTAATGACGTCTCGCGTTATTTGCAAGGAATCTTAAGGTCTTTAGTGTCATATTATACAAATATTATTGATATCAGCCAGTCAGTTAAATTGGTTTAATAATTGTTTATATATCATGGTATTTTATATGCATATACAAGTAACCTGACACAATATAAATGTGTGTGTTACAATAATAACTGATTATTATATTTGTATTTGATTATGGCACCATTATCTTGTTTAGTTTAAGGTGCTATTAAATAAAATGTGCCAATTTCTTAATAGTTTATCGACCCGTGGGGCGCCGGGTTAGAATTGCACCTCCCTATTTCTTCCCGTGTGGGTGTCGTAAAAGTCGACTAAGGGAAAAGTACTAGGAGGTGGGCAGCAGCACCTTCTTAAGAAGACATCTTATACTGCGATCCCCAAGCCGCCTGCCAAGCGTGGGGATTATGGCAAATACCCCCTACATAGGGGAAGCTGTGTTCAGCAGTGGACGAACCGGCTGATAAAGTACAGATAATCTTGTGTGTTGGTCTACGGCACTTACACATGATAATCGAAAGGAATTCTATGTAATCGAAAATTTGATGAAGAGGTTATCAAAGGCTTCCCACTTAATATATATACAGAATTAATTTAAGGGTGTAATATTGTCAAAATTAGCAGCTCCTTGCCGGTGAATTCGAAAATGACACATAATACTAATGGATTAAGGTTCGTATTAGCGCGCTGTAACGTGGCGGAAACGTCAAAATCGAAAATTAGAGAAAATAGTACTTTATATATGGATGCGATGAGAATAAACACAAACTAAACAATACAAATTGTCAAAAACGGTGATAATTTGTTTCCATATAAGTTTTCAAGTGATTTTATTAGTAGTTTCTGAAACAATTTTCAATTTATGTCATCATAAGGTTTACTTAGAGTTTTTTGTACAAAAATGGGAATAAATAAGTATGCTTAAAAAATGCTCTTCCACCGTGCAGTGAAGCTCAAGCCCGCAGTGGGATTTGAACCAAGGAACTGCTGCGCAGAAGTGCATAGCCAATGCCACTGAGCTATCACTGCTTTAGAATAAAAACAAAGTAAATAATACAAATTGTTATACAGGCTGATAATTTGTTTCCTTATGAGGTGTCAAGTGGTTTCTCTACTTCAATTCAGTAGATTTTGAGAATTTTTTGTCTAAAAATGTGAATACATAATAAGAAATATATTCAATACAATTTGTTTGTAGCAAAAAACGGGGTACTTAGTAAAAAAGTCTTGCCGTCTCTTAGAAACCAAAAGACTCGTCACCAAATCTCATAAAAATATCGATTTCACCACTGTTACGTTTTATTCAGTGAGATAACATTTTTGATAGCAACCGGGTGGTTCTTACGTCGCGATATGTTCTTGTTAGCGTCTTATTACGTATTATTAGCTTACCTGTTATTTTTAAACTAAGAACAGTGGGTACCTGAAACAAAAGAAGTTATCAGTTTATTCTACTACAAAGATACTTGACACCACAATAGACAGCTAACCTGGCGCGGCAGGCATAACTGCTCTTAGTTCTCAACTGCACATGAAGTTAGGTAGTTACTTTTTAAAAGTACATGACATATTATTTTTAGTACAAAATAAATACTTTCATGAACACGAGATGTAAACAAAACAAATCCTTAAAAAGTGACTTTAAAAATGTAGGAGGTTCTCAATTTGACTAAGTACATCTTTTTTTTCTGTGTGTTACCTAATAACATTTTAAAGGATGTTGGTGACTATTAAAGTCACCAACATCCTTTGATGTTGGTGACACATGAACATTATTTTATAATCGAAAGCTGGTTCTTGTCACGTGGTCACATTTAAATTTGAGTGAAATCTGAGTATTAGGTACTTGAGTTATCCCTAATAATGCTTATTTTATTGACTTCGACTACATTGCTGATGTTCTCGATTACACTTGTCTATGTAATATGAACAAAAACAAACTGTACGAGTATACGATGGTTTGGATTACTTATTTTATGTATTCCAAAACCATTGTAGATAATATTTCCAAATACAATTTATTCCAAACTTGTAAGATTTCAAGCCAGTACTTTTCGCCTCGATGTCTTTTGCCAGAATGCCCATTCGACGGACTGACTGGTTTCTCCCTGCTGTATTTTTCCCTCCAAAATGAGATAGTGGTAAACCTTTTCTGATTGGTCGAACGAGCTCAACAGTGATTGGTCGATTTTGAACAACCGACCACGTGATCCTGTGTGTTGCCAATATTTAAAATACCGAAATATTGGTTCAAATAAAATAATCTAGAAATACACTGAAAATCATGACACTTAATTCAATTAAAGTGCATTTTGTGTTTTTAATATTATGGTTTGAACTTGGTTACATTTTGATAAAATTTTATTCAGTGATTTTCGAGACAATTTTCAATATTTTAAAAATAATAATATACCTTAAAATTTCCAGAACATAAAATAATTATGATATTTATTAAGAGTATTTTATTGGCTTCGATTACATTGATGAAGTTCTTTAAAAAAATCGATGTAAAAGGAAGAAAATCAAACTATATTCTTTGGTTTGGTTTATTTACTATTTAGTGCATTTTTTGTTTAAGAATATTTCGGATTCAAATCGGTATTTTTTTTTGTAAACATTTATAGTAAAAGTTTTCCAGGTGATTTTCAATATTTTTTTTATTTTATTTTTTATTACTGATAGGTAAGCCTTTGACCACAATTTTAAATTTGTACAACATGTACATTGTACATTCTTAATAAGAATTATAAGCAATAATTTTGCCTTAAAAGGGTAAAAGAAAAAAACATAGGGTTGGAGGTGTAACATTTTATTGTTCTTATGCAAACAATGTATCCATAATGTTCAGTATTGGAACGCACCAAAACCATCGGTGCCATAACGATACATTGTTTTTTTTAGATTCTGTGCTTGGCGGATGTTATGTAGATTTTATGACATGGTATTTTGGTTAAAATACTTGGTATTTGGATATTATGAAAATATAAAATTTATTCTTTGTTATTTTGAAAAGCAGCTTCCCGATCAGCTTATAATTTGCAGAGTAATTCCAAAATATTCATTCTTATGGCCCGTTTGCTCAGTGATTTTGTGACTAGCTACATTGCCTTTCATGGCACAGTAGTGTTACACACTACTTTGAGGCAGAATATGTGACACTGCAGTGGTAGCCACCAAGACAAACTCTTGCTACAGACACCTATTACCTGCGAAAAAAGGTATCCACTCCAAGACAACGGACCCCCTTTTTTTAAGTGTGAAAAATACATTTACGCTTTCCCCAGATTTTCTACTTGAGGGTGATCACTAGCCAGGCGGGTATTCGCAAAATACCCATCCACCATGCGGTGTAGCTCAAGCCCGCGGCGGGATTCAAACCATTAACCTGCTGCGCGGCAGTCGCCAATACTACTGAGCCATCACTGCTTCCTTAAAAGTTGAAAGGGTTGTAATCGTTTATTATGCACACGTTTCCACGTCACTTTTGAGGTAATGTACAGTATACAAATTTAATAAGTACCCTACCTATAACGTTAAGAAGATAATTGACTTAACCTTACTACTTAATGAATAAGTAACAACACTCAAGCTACAGAAATGATGTGACCTTTATAACATGGACATGAGTAATTAAGGGATCTCATATTATTTCGTGTTTAACCTTTATCAATTATAACAAAGTTGACTTATTACATTTTTTATTTTTAATATACCTGATAGGTTAGCCTTTGACCACAATCTTACCTGATGGTAAGTGATGATGTGGTCGAAGATGTTGTTCACAGATTTTCACTTGAGGGTGGTAGCTAGCCAAGCGGGCATTCGCAAAATACCCTACCACCATGCTATAACGACTGCCATCCGAAGACAACAACTGGGACCGACGGCTTAACGTGCCCTCCGAAGCACGGAAGCGCTGAGTAGTAATGTCACTAGCGGTCACCCATCCATGTCATGACTGCGGCGGACGTTGCTTAACTTTGCTGATCGATTCAGAATGACTAAGCAAACTTCGTTACGAGCGCTTCAAAATTACATATTCATATTCGGTTACAATAATGTGAGTAACCCCCCTTTTTACCTCCTGATAACCTATTATTAGATGTGAGAAATTGAATTGATGAATTAAAATTATCAGACTCAATTTATTTTGTATAAAGTTTTAGTTCAAAATAAATGAATCCTACAATTTAATGCTACTGTTTTTTTTCTTGTGATCGTCTAGCGTTATTGTACTATTATTTGAATTTAATATTTTAAAATTATACCTATTTTATTTAATCACTATTATAAGACATAAATCCTCGGATCGTTAAAACGTAATACCTAAATTTACTTTTCCTGATGTAATAGCGAATGTAAAAATTATTTTACGTAATGTAAACTTTTACACAATGCTGCAAGAAAACAACAAACAAATACATACATGAAATAGAATCCATAAAATATTCAAAGTAAAGAACCTAGAACTAGTTTAGGCATCACACATACGGCTGGCTGAACATGCATCAAACCTTTCTGTATTTCAGGTAATTCAGGAATCCCTGCTTTCCCTATGGTCGGACTGGATTGAAGAGTCCTGTAGAGAGAAAAATAAATTCTAACGTGTTCAAATGAAGTTCCTAACTACCTAAAACTTTTGTAATAAAATTGTACAAATATACTATCCTTCAATTACGTTAAGATTAAATTATAGTTTCACATAATTAAGTAAATACGTTAGTTTTGTAAAAAGAATAATGTCTCGTCATGTATGGTCAATATGTCATACTTAGAAGTTATGAAAATGGTTCCACCATAACAAAAGTAAATGTGAATTCATCATATGTGTTTTGTTTCATAAAACCCTTTGTATTACGCTTCGCTAATACTATATTACGCTTTTGTAATTTCTTATGTACGCAGTGCCTTAATTAACTAAGTTCTATTAAGCATATAAATTTGCTACAACTTCGTGCAGAGAAGCTTGAAAGCATTCATGACATATTATTTGCTGTGTATGTGTTTATATGTGTCAAATTTGTTTCTAATATTTGGAACTGCCAGTATGCATGGCTTTCTCTATCTGGACAAAGTGTATACCCTGAGTGTAGATCCCACGAAGCAGCGTTACTTGGCTATCACGCTGAAAACTCCTTGATGAGCGAATATCGCTAAAGAATGGCCATAAAGGACTTATATTCTTTTCATATAATATAAAAGTGTTAGGGTATATTTTGACCAGGTCTCCGATCGGCCGATACTGATCTGCCCAAATGTTCCCTGATAAATAAAGTCAAGTGATAAAATTACAATATAAAGTTTACCCTTCAGAATTATTTATAGAATACCTTTAGGGTACGAGCTCGTTTATTGTCATTGTTACTTTGAGCTCAAGCCGTCACTTTTACACGTGCGGCTTTGTTCCATGATATCGAGTCGGGCCTTTTAGTTTTAAGCTCCGTATTTAATTTATCTTCATTAGAGCTAGATCAAATTTAGTAATATGATCTTTAATTAAAAAGATATATCAATTGATAATGAAACATAAGAACACTCTCTTTGTTCCCTGTCTAGATTACCAATCGATATTTTATACTTAGATACAGATAAATTCTCCTTTTTGAGTGAGTGACAACAATGAACGCACCATTTTGACATAAAATTAAGAAATTTATAGTCATCCTAACCTTTTGGTGATCTCAAAGTGCCTGACTCGAAAAGGGAAGCATACATATAATATATAGGTGTGTTACGTATGGCGCAATTAGAGCCAACTCGATCAATTGAATATCTTTGTATGCCTAGTGGCAAGTGTGTTATTGAAAGTTAAAGTCCGTGCAAAATATTAAATTTACGCATTTGCTCGCCAAATATTTGCAACAAAAGTTCTTATGAAACAAAACCATAATTTTGTGTTTTAAAAGAACAAATAATTATACTCTCATGTTCGTAATGTCATTTTCGTCTTGATCAGTCAAATAAAGTATGCTTAGACAAAATTTATTGTCTAATTTTCCTATACCTCTGCAATGCTATTCACGCTTAAATAAAGATCTTTATTTAATTAATTTAAATTTCAATCATACAGATGAAGCCAATGTAAAATCAACCTAAAAGTCACACAAAAAAATAACACATTCATATAAAACATGAAACAATTAGATAACAGTTAATCTCTGCAATATATTCTATCCCTGACGGAAATCCAACCTGTATTTTTCAATCTTGCTGAATATCTAACCGCTCATCATCAATTAATCATTTAATATTTTAAATCAATTAAATCCCTTTCAAAAGAATTAGTAAATAAATGTCAATTACAATTCAGTTAGCGTTCTAAAATTTATACTTCATAAATTATTATCAATTATTTAATTAATAATAAAATATTTGAATATTTACTGAAATAAAATGTAGTTCAAGAAATAATAACTAAACATATTGTTATCGTTCAAGTTGAATTTAATATTCTCAGAATGTACATAAATTATCAATAAAATTATAGTTAGAATATTTAATTAAAATTGTGTATTTAATATAAATAATCAAAAGCGTTTAAACTACCAGATATATTAAAGAATTAAAGATGTAACTTGTAGATTTAATTATTTGAGACATCTCTACTAGTTTAATGAAAAATTTAATAGTTATTGTTCCTTTTTAAATCAAATAATGAATTTATGTAAATTAACTTCTTATGTAACGTTAGTTAAGTCCTAAGTACTTAGCTTTTATTCGGCGACAGGAACCAGCTTGAGATGAACACACGCGCGGGTGACTTTTTGCCAAGAAAACAATAATTCTACACACTACTTGGCCAGTCAAACGTTCGCGAACCACTGAACAAACCTTTAAACATAGTCTAGTTCCTTTGAGCAGGTACCGCTGTATTCCCTCTCTTTCCTAACATATTTGTCTCCCTCACTCTTACTAAGCATTCGTTTCTCACTTCAACGCGACAAAAAAATTAAACCCAATGTATGTTCACGTGTTGAAAGGACCACTTGTTTATGAGGACAAAAGTACCCCTGACTCCTAAGAATTTCAGCCCCTTATCTCTAACGATTCAAAATTTTACGATCTTGAAACAATAACGTCCCAACAGTTTCTTTATCTTACCAAATGTCCCAAGCACTTAACTCAAATTCTTCGAACGTTCCCAAAATTTCAATGGCACAAAAAAAATACACGTCTTTGGTATTAATTTATTTGAAAAAAAAAATGTAACGTGACCACTTAGAGAAATTTATTACTTGCATGTGTGTTAAGAATTTTTTTAGATATTAGTCGCGTTAACCTTTTTTTATGGTAGGTAGGGTCTAGACGGTTACATTCACCTCCCTGTATGTGTTAAATATTGTAATTATGCAATATTGAGCACATACAAATTACTTAATGACTTTAATTATGTTCTATGAAATCAAACCATGCTCCTTGTTTTAAATTTTATTTCCTGAAATTGTAACTTTTACAATTTACCATTGTATTAATCGTCCAAGCTTACTTAATTCAAATACAATAAAAAAACTTCTACTACATGTACGTATATTATTATAAGATAATGAACCTAATTAGTTTAATTACTTAAATGTTATGTTCTTTATTCTACTCTATATTATAATAGTTACTCTATTCAATGAGATAAAACTACAATGTTACACCAATCTTAATAATAATTATATAACCTAGATTAATATTATTTAACACACATTTATTTTTATTTTTATTTTTTTTTATATATATATATTTTTTTTTTTTTATATGTATATTTTCCTGTTTTACATCTAATTTTAACGTACAACTTATACCTACTCTCTACAGAACTCATGAATTTATTATAAAATTACATTAACTGTGCTATGCATTTCAATTTAAACCCTTTTTTAATTCGAATTTTCCGCCTTATTAGTGTAATATCTCGCTATATGAATGGCATTAAAATTTTCAATTACCTTGCCTGTTTCAGGGCATATTAAACAGTATACATTATCATACGGTATAGACCCTACTCTAAATGGTCCTTGGAATAACAAATTAAATTTTTTTGTTATCTTTTGCTTTGCATCTGATTTAGTTAAAGTCCTCAATTTAACCCAATCACCTATTTGATAAGTTCTTATGTGGTGTGATTTATCAAAAATTAAAGCCCTTTTCCTAGCCATTTCTTTTAAATGTTTCCTAGCGTTTTCCCGAATTTTATTTAATTCCTCTAAATTTTCACACGTTACGCGTTCCCTGTTCAAAAATTTATCAATACTTAAACAAGAATCTTCACCAAATACAATTTTATTTGGTGAAAATTTAGTACTCTCGTGATTACTTTTATTATCCCCCTTCTTTACACTCTTCTATGTCTCCTAATATGCTTGACCAACTTTTATGATTATTTGAACAATAAGTACGAAAGAATCTACCCAATTCCCGGTTCACTCGTTCGACTGAATTAGGACGAGGATTACGAATTGTGGTATGTGATAATTTTATATTTAACTCTTTCAACCCATTTTCTATTACTCTCGAAGTAAACTGCGATCCATTGTCTGTCACCAAGTTCTTTATTAAAATGATTTTATGAAAGTGTTTAATACTGCGTAATACTGACACCCCTGTTGCATTTTTTAAAGGATATAACTTTATATATTTACTAAAACTATCTTGTATAACACATATGTATTTATACCCAAATTTACTGGCAGGTAAAGGTCCATAAATGTCAGCAAATACTAGATCTCCTACATCGTTAGAACTAACTGTCTTACATTTCCCCATATAATTTTTAACTTCATGTTTTGACTTTTGACAAATATCACAAGTACGCAAATATTCCCCTATTAATGTCCGCATGTTAGAAAAATAAAATCTTTGTTTCATTTCTATAAAAACTTTTCTTTTCCCAAAATGACCTAACTCTTCGTGTATTCCTTTTATTAAACTACTTTGCATTATGGTAGGTATAACTAAAACGCCCCTACCTTGTTCCCAGGCTTTATATTTTAATATTCCCCCATCTAAATAATACCCCTTTTTATTTGACTCTTTTCCTGACCCACTGGTGATTTTAATTGAATTAATAATTTCTTTCAATACATCATCTTGTGATTGCAATGTAATAATGTTCTGAAACATGCTAATCAATTCCTTTTGATTCGTGTATTTAAAAGTGACTATCTCAGGGCATTTAACCTTCGTTTCTTGTACCTCATTCGTATCTGGTAAAAACCTAGATAATATGTCTACAGCGACATTATCAACTCCTTTCACATGTTCGATTTTATACTGAAATTGACCTAAATACAATACCCACCTAATAATGCGCGCTGAGCATAATTTCCAATTTTGTAAGAACAATAAACTTTTATGATCTGTTTTTATTGTGAAATTTACCCCTCGTAAATACGTTTCAAACTTTCTAATGCTGTAAATGATAGCCCATAATTCCTGTTCACTAACACTCCAGTTCTTTTCGGCACTACTTAATCCTTTACTACAATAACTAATGACCCTTTGATCTCCATTATCATCAATTTGATACAAACAACCAGAAATACCGAGATTGCTACTGTCGGTCTGCAGGTAATAATCCCTATTTAACAATGGATGTTCCAACATGATAGTTTCCAAAAACTTTTCTTTCAAATCTTCAAAGCAATCTTGTTCCCTTTTTCCCCAAATGTACCGCCCCTTACCTAGCAATTCGCTTAATGGCTCAATTAATTCAACTTAATTTTTCACAAACTTTCGGTAATAGTTTAACAAACCGAGGAAACTTCGTGTTTGTTTAACATTTTTAGACGTGGGAAATTGTTTAATCGCTTGTTTTATTGTACCTGATTTAATTGGTTTAATTCTACCTCACCTCCCTGATTAATCGAATTTGTTACTGATTTTATAGAGTTTATACAAAGCTCACCTCCCGGAGTACAATATGTGGTTAAAATTTTATCCAAATTATTTCCAATTTCATTAATTTGATTACAATTATTCAACCCCATTTTTTGTCTGAATTAATTTATTAAGATGCTTTATACGTAATATTCTTTCCCCAGAACAATCTATATGTGCTTTAACTCTCTCCAAGAAATCGATGCCTAGAATTAATGGCCTAATTAACTTCTTGACAATCAAACAAGGTGTAGATATGTCGAACCCACCGATGTTCATGATGATTAACACATTTTATTTAACTTTTCGCTTTTACGTCCTACCGCCCCTTGTATTCGTACAGCAGGAATAGGTATTTCGCTCAATTTACCTAAATCTTTTAATAAGTCCATATAAAAGCTATCTGATATACATGTTGTTCGACTAACTGTATCGATCCAACCCTTAGTGATAATGATTCCTATCTGCACTACAATTTCCAGTAAATCAGGTAACGGATTTTCCAATTGTTTTTCAAAATGTTCTGTTTCATCACTAAATAATGTGGTGACTTCTCTATATTTTGATGTTAGCTTGCACCCTTTACAATAATTAATTAACCCTGGGCATATGTATTGATTATTTTCCTGACGACATCCCACCGCGTGCATTAAAAGTTTTACATCACTAATAAAATTATTATTACTCTCTGATTCGAAAGGTGTCTTAGAGGTTGATTTTATAGGATATAGGCTACCTTTGTTACTTCTACCTAACGCTTGTCCTGGCTTCCAACACATTTACACAGTTGTTCATAAGTAACCTGTAAACACTTATATTTCACTGTTCAAATCTGAAAATAACAAGGCAAGTAATAGAAACCAAAACACCAATCATTTTACTTTAGGCAACAAAAACTCATTCAACAAGTGTTTTGTTTTCAAATTGATACAGATGTTTAGTCAGCCGATAATCGAGCCCAAAAACCAGTCCCACGCTCCAACCGTGCACATTTTATGGATTCTCAACTATTGTTCTTAGTCCGAAAAATAAAATATTCCTAATTCTATAGTTTTACGGCTCCTTTGTTACAAAATAACGAATAACAATTGTTTAAACTTTACTCACAGACAAATTACTTTTTACAACGTCGGTTTATGACTTGTTTAACAAAAGATTTGCCGTCTTTTATTTTTAACACTACGCAGCTGTGAAATTTATTTTGTTACCAATTTTGAACAATTACCTTTTTACCAATTAGTTTATGACCTGCCTTACAAAATTTCTGTCCATTATTTCTATGCAGCAATTGTGAAGTTTATATTGTTAACAGATTTTAGAAAGGCTATTCCCGTTAAAATGCAGCAATTGTGAAGTTTACATTGTGAGCAGATTTTAAAAAGGCTATTCCCGTTAAAATACAATCAACCCCTACGTTGTGTTTAAGTTATTTAAAATAAATTGATTATAATTAAAACGGGATATCTTCCCAATACCTATTGTATCTAATGCGATAATTTTACAAACTATAATATCCTAATACTGTACATGATGATTTAATTACTATTCGTTACTTATAATGAATCTCAAATTGATTTTAAATAATTAAAACGGTATGTCTTATTATTTAACGTTATGAATTTTTTTGATAACTAAATATGAGTTAATCTAATTTTATAATAACTAAAATGATATCGGTTTCTTTAAATTTCGTTGTGATAAATAATTAGAATTAAATTACCACTTTAAACGAAATCTCGGTCACGCGCACCAAATGTGAGTAACCCCCCTTTTTACCTCCTGATAACCTATTATTAGATGTGAGAAATTGAATTGATGAATTAAAATTATCAGACTCAATTTATTTTGTATAAAGTTTTAGTTCAAAATAAATGAATCCTACAATTTAATGCTACTGTTTTTTTTTCTTGTGATCGTCTAGCGTTATTGTACTATTATTTGAATTTAATATTTTAAAATTATACCTATTTTATTTAATCACTATTATAAGACATAAATCCTCGGATCGTTAAAACGTAATACCTAAATTTACTTTTCCTGATGTAATAGCGAATGTAAAAATTATTTTACGTAATGTAAACTTTTACACAATGCTGCAAGAAAACAACAAACAAATACATACATGAAATAGAATCCATAAAATATTCAAAGTAAAGAACCTAGAACTAGTTTAGGCATCACACATACGGCTGGCTGAACATGCATCAAACCTTTCTGTATTTCAGGTAATTCAGGAATCCCTGCTTTCCCTATGGTCGGACTGGATTGAAGAGTCCTGTAGAGAGAAAAATAAATTCTAACGTGTTCAAATGAAGTTCCTAACTACCTAAAACTTTTGTAATAAAATTGTACAAATATACTATCCTTCAATTACGTTAAGATTAAATTATAGTTTCACATAATTAAGTAAATACGTTAGTTTTGTAAAAAGAATAATGTCTCGTCATGTATGGTCAATATGTCATACTTAGAAGTTATGAAAATGGTTCCACCATAACAAAAGTAAATGTGAATTCATCATATGTGTTTTGTTTCATAAAACCCTTTGTATTACGCTTCGCTAATACTATATTACGCTTTTGTAATTTCTTATGTACGCAGTGCCTTAATTAACTAAGTTCTATTAAGCATATAAATTTGCTACAACTTCGTGCAGAGAAGCTTGAAAGCATTCATGACATATTATTTGCTGTGTATGTGTTTATATGTGTCAAATTTGTTTCTAATATTTGGAACTGCCAGTATGCATGGCTTTCTCTATCTGGACAAAGTGTATACCCTGAGTGTAGATCCCACGAAGCAGCGTTACTTGGCTATCACGCTGAAAACTCCTTGATGAGCGAATATCGCTAAAGAATGGCCATAAAGGACTTATATTCTTTTCATATAATATAAAAGTGTTAGGGTATATTTTGACCAGGTCTCCGATCGGCCGATACTGATCTGCCCAAATGTTCCCTGATAAATAAAGTCAAGTGATAAAATTACAATATAAAGTTTACCCTTCAGAATTATTTATAGAATACCTTTAGGGTACGAGCTCGTTTATTGTCATTGTTACTTTGAGCTCAAGCCGTCACTTTTACACGTGCGGCTTTGTTCCATGATATCGAGTCGGGCCTTTTAGTTTTAAGCTCCGTATTTAATTTATCTTCATTAGAGCTAGATCAAATTTAGTAATATGATCTTTAATTAAAAAGATATATCAATTGATAATGAAACATAAGAACACTCTCTTTGTTCCCTGTCTAGATTACCAATCGATATTTTATACTTAGATACAGATAAATTCTCCTTTTTGAGTGAGTGACAACAATGAACGCACCATTTTGACATAAAATTAAGAAATTTATAGTCATCCTAACCTTTTGGTGATCTCAAAGTGCCTGACTCGAAAAGGGAAGCATACATATAATATATAGGTGTGTTACGTATGGCGCAATTAGAGCCAACTCGATCAATTGAATATCTTTGTATGCCTAGTGGCAAGTGTGTTATTGAAAGTTAAAGTCCGTGCAAAATATTAAATTTACGCATTTGCTCGCCAAATATTTGCAACAAAAGTTCTTATGAAACAAAACCATAATTTTGTGTTTTAAAAGAACAAATAATTATACTCTCATGTTCGTAATGTCATTTTCGTCTTGATCAGTCAAATAAAGTATGCTTAGACAAAATTTATTGTCTAATTTTCCTATACCTCTGCAATGCTATTCACGCTTAAATAAAGATCTTTATTTAATTAATTTAAATTTCAATCATACAGATGAAGCCAATGTAAAATCAACCTAAAAGTCACACAAAAAAATAACACATTCATATAAAACATGAAACAATTAGATAACAGTTAATCTCTGCAATATATTCTATCCCTGACGGAAATCCAACCTGTATTTTTCAATCTTGCTGAATATCTAACCGCTCATCATCAATTAATCATTTAATATTTTAAATCAATTAAATCCCTTTCAAAAGAATTAGTAAATAAATGTCAATTACAATTCAGTTAGCGTTCTAAAATTTATACTTCATAAATTATTATCAATTATTTAATTAATAATAAAATATTTGAATATTTACTGAAATAAAATGTAGTTCAAGAAATAATAACTAAACATATTGTTATCGTTCAAGTTGAATTTAATATTCTCAGAATGTACATAAATTATCAATAAAATTATAGTTAGAATATTTAATTAAAATTGTGTATTTAATATAAATAATCAAAAGCGTTTAAACTACCAGATATATTAAAGAATTAAAGATGTAACTTGTAGATTTAATTATTTGAGACATCTCTACTAGTTTAATGAAAAATGTAATAGTTATTGTTCCTTTTTAAATCAAATAATGAATTTATGTAAATTAACTTCTTATGTAACGTTAGTTAAGTCCTAAGTACTTAGCTTTTATTCGGCGACAGGAACCAGCTTGAGATGAACACACGCGCGGGTGACTTTTTGCCAAGAAAACAATAATTCTACACACTACTTGGCCAGTCAAACGTTCGCGAACCAATGAACAAACCTTTAAACATAGTCTAGTTCCTTTGAGCAGGTACCGCTGTATTCCCTCTCTTTCCTAACATATTTGTCTCCCTCACTCTTACTAAGCATTCGTTTCTCACTTCAACGCGACAAAAAAATTAAACCCAATGTATGTTCACGTGTTGAAAGGACCACTTGTTTATGAGGACAAAAGTACCCCTGACTCCTAAGAATTTCAGCCCCTTATCTCTAACGATTCAAAATTTTACGATCTTGAAACAATAACGTCCCAACAGTTTCTTTATCTTACCAAATGTCCCAAGCACTTAACTCAAATTCTTCGAACGTTCCCAAAATTTCAATGGCACAAAAAAAATACACGTCTTTGGTATTAATTTATTTGAAAAAAAAAATGTAACGTGACCACTTAGAGAAATTTATTACTTGCATGTGTGTTTTTTTAGATATTAGTCGCGTTAACCTTTTTTTATGGTAGGTAGGGTCTAGACGGTTACAATATTCATAATATACATACAAAAAAGTGCCTTGGTATCCAGTACGTTTTCGAGTATTGTCGCAAGGCTGGCGGTGCGTGTGCTTTTCTGACGAGTCTCGTTTCGGTATCCTGATACAAGACGTACTCCAGTTTGGAGGAGCTCTGGACGTCAAGAACGTTTAAAATTCTGTCAAGAAGTTCACCCATATGGAGGGGGAACAATAATGGTTTGGGCCGGTATTTGGATCGGTGGAAGAACACATCTCATTTGGATCAGGGGCAACCTCAATGCTCAGATTTATGCGGAGAGTATTGTTTCAGAAGTGATCATCCTTTTGCTAAACCGTTTGGGTAATTCGTTACGTCTAATGCACGATAATGCACATCCACACACGGCTAGAGTCGTACGTAACTCGCACTCTTGCCGATGCTCGCATCATTGTTCTGCCGTGGCCTGCTCAATCGCCAGACCTCAACCCCATTGAACATGCATGGGATATTCTACAAAGAAGAGCTCTGCCAAGTATGGACGCCGTGCATACTCCACAACTAAGATTTTTTTACCTGTAGATGTGTTGTATGGCCTCCATATTTACTAGACGAATTCAAGGTAATCACCTGAGTCACTACCAGTCTTGCACTTCCGAGCGTCCGGTGAATACATCGCCGCTAATCGTGTTTTTTATGAATAATCTGTGGACAATATGCCTTTCTTGTGTCTTTAGATTCTGCACCAATTATACATGCACTGTGAGAGATAAGAAAACTGTTTCATTTCACGCGTAATTATTGCTTTTATTGTTGAAATAGAAAATATCGTCATTTTGTTTTATCTTAGGCATTAATCTCAATGAAATGGATGAGCGAGAAATGTGTATCGTTTGGTGTGAGAGGGTGAAAAAGATCGCAGCATAATGGTGATCGGAACGTTTCGTGGCGGTTCGGTGGTAACACGAATTGCTTATTTATCTCTTTCTAACAACAGATATGACGCATAATATTTGAACTTTCTTTCCTTGTCCTTACAAACTGCACATACATGTGCGTAGGTATGTATATATGTAAATTCTAGTAAGCTTTTAGAGCAGTGGTGTTCGGATCTAACTAATCTATATATTTCAAATCTCTGCACCACAACAGCTTTTTGACGTGTTGTTACACGTCACAAGAACGTGGGCGGCCATCCTTCAAAGTGATTTGATGAGCTGACTTTAAGCATGCCAAATCGCTGTGCTTGTGTGATTAGTGTAAATTGTGGAAACACAGAATATTAATTAATATAATTTTACAATAAACATAGCAAAAATCCTATTTTATTTTCGTTTTTCTGCCATTTGATTGCCGACATTAACTTAGGTTACATTTCTTCAAATTGCAATTTTTTTCTCATTTTTCATTTTTCATATTTTCACATATAGGAATAATAAACATATGAATTAAATTAAAAAAACCAGTTTGGATAGTTAGATTTGGTAAATATTATTTGAATATTTTTTTAAAGTCAAAATACACATGATTTCAAGGCACTTTTGATGTGTGTACTTATTAATTTTTAATTTCACTAATATATTAATCTTATATATAAAAATCTCGTGTAACAGTGTGGTAAAAAAACTTCTCCAAAATGGCTTGACCGATTCTGAATGTATATTTAGTTGGTTTGAGAATAGGACGTAAACAACTTTTCATACCAAAAATGTTTGTTTTATTTTTCGGACAGTATTTTATTTTATTTTTTCTATGATTTTGGGTTCAAAATTAAATACCTACAATCCTAAATGTTCACCATTCTACCACCTACCCCAATTTTTTGAAATAGCAATATTAGTATTTAAGTAATTTTCTACTCTCTAATTGATCAGTTACGATCAGTTATTCCCGCCAGGCGTCTATCGAGTATCAGTGTCATTTCTCACTCCGTAAACAGCACGAACGAAGCCAGTCTCCTGTCTTTCTCACACAATAAGCTTTCTCTCACTTACTAAAGTTTAGGATCTAAACCGTTTTAAAAATGTCACTATCTATACGGCCACAAATATTTTTTTTACATTATTATGATGGAACAAGATCGAGGCCCACCTGATGTTAAGCGGACTAACCTCTGGCAAATATAGATGTATTTCGTCACCTTGAGACATAGTTGTTTAGTCTCATGTGCCTGTAATTTCATTGGCTCTCAAGGTCTGCTGCCGGAACACACCGTTAGGTTCTTAACGACAAATTTTCTACTTGAGGGCGGTCGCTAAGGGCAACGCAAAATGCCCTTCCACCATGCGGTGAAGCTCAAGCCCGCGGTGGGACTGAACCATGGACCTGCTGCGCAGCAGTCCATAGCCAATGGTACTGAGCCATCACTGCTTCAAAGTGCATGTAGACGATGTTTCGCTATTTTATATGCCGTCATCGTTCACATCGCTCCATTCCCTTTACTCATAAACCACATCTCCACACACAATAGATTAGTTATTTTTTGTGACTACCAAAATATTCACTAGAAATAATCTATATTAAAGCAGTGATAGCTCAGTGGCATCGGAAATGGACTTCCGCGCAGAAGGTCTATGGTTTGAATCCCGCCGTGGGCTTGAGCTTTACCGCATGGTGGAAGGGCATTTTGCGAATGCCCGCCTCGCTAGTAACCACCCTCAAGTAGAAAATCTGTCGCCATTGTTATGCATATATATGGCATAACAATGTCTTCTGAGTCAGGTAGTATCTTATAAAAAAAATATACATATATACGAAAACTAATGCTGTAAATATTAGAACAACATATTTAACATTAATATATAAAGTAAACAACACAAACATACTAACCACATTATATACAAGTCAGTACTATATTTAGGTAATCCGGTTGTCCGTTATAAGGATTACGTTATTCCGGTGGTCGAGGAATTGCATTTGTAATGTGCTAAGCGGATTTACTCGTACCTACATGGGGTATAAGCTACACTGGCAGCTTTTCATGCATATAAAATGAGGAACCACAGAAAAGCGAAACGTGGTCAAACATACTACTGTAGACGCTGCCATATTTATTTATTTACTAGATGACCCAGTGTACTTCGTATCACCTATCCTAACGGACTGTTGTGTGGATCTATTCAGTTGTCTTATAAAAAAACAACCTATGGACACACACACATTTATTTTATTAAAAAAATAAAATTATTAATTTACACTTGACTTTAAACGTTCCCGCAACTCACTTTTGGTACTAATTTGGGCAGAGGTTCCACCTGAAGGGTATACTGGTACTGAGTCTGGTGACTCCTGGAGTTATCACAATAAATCTGAGCACTTAATTTTGGAAGCCACCGTTTCTATAGAGAAAAATACTGCTGACACCGCGTAAATAGGTTTGTGAGGGATTCGGGCCTAGGTCAGCAATATATTAGGTGTAACAGGACGAACGTCAATTGTTTTGACAGGAAAGTATAGGTAGAACAGTTTATATGGGAAAATTAAATTGTTGTTTTTACTATCTTCCTCGCAATTTTTCCATATTTTCTCTACCTTACCTAGACTATGACAAACGTTTCAAAACCAAAATCAGCTAAATCAACTCACCCGTTCTCGAGTTTTACCGAGACAAACAACCGCAATTGTTTTTTATATATATAGAGATAATTGCTTACTTTCTGACAGCTAGGCCAAGGAGTGTGCCAAGCCAGTTTTATATAAAAATAATATTGTTATTACGTAAAAAATTTAGTACATATGCCAACAAACATGGCTAGCTAGCACACTCAAGTAGAAAATCTGTCGCCAAGCACCTAACAGTGTGTTTTAGCTACCACACGTAAGAAGAAAATCTGTTGCCAAGTACCTTACATAGTGTTCCAGCAGCAGTCTTTTTACGAGCGGTACAGTTAAATTAAAGGCACATAAGACACAACTGTATGTCTCAGAGTGATAGGCGCATGTAACTCGTAACTTGTGACTTAATGCATCTGTTATAGGCAGAGGTTAGTCCGCTTAACATCAGGTGGGCCTCGTGCTTCTTCCATCACAATGAGATAAAAAAAAGTGTGACTTGTTTTAGATTTATGCAATTTTCAATCAGAGTACCAGGAAGTTTTTAAAGTTTTCGTGATTATAATACATGAATTACCTTAAACAACATTATCTACACCCATGCTATAAATCCTCTATAAATGTTTCTGAAACAGCTAGCATATTGCCAACATTAAAATATCCTGTGTCATAGTACTTATAATATCATCTAATAAATAATGATGTGCTTAATTTCATAATGAAACTTCTTTAAAAAAAAAAATACAGACGAATTGAGAACCTCCTCCTTTTTTGGAAGTCGTTTAAAAAGAACATTGTCAGGCACGAGCCTTCTCTAACACAGCGCCATGATTAAAAAAAAGAACGTAATACGAATTTATGTCGTATCCCGCCTTTTTTATTCGATATATTCATTATATTATATTTCATATATTTATATATATAATATATTATGTATTTGCTTGTTGTTTACAAAAATAGCTTTGATAACACACAATCAGATATTTCTAATGCAGCAAAGGACATTTCAACCAATTATTATCAGAAAAGTCGAGAAAACAATATGAAAAGGAGGACCAAGATTTCATGAAATGGAAATAATCAAAAAGTAGTAAGTAAATAATTTTCTAAAGATGTGCTTAAAGTATATTTTCAAGAATTATCTTTTTATTATTATAATTAGAATTGCACCTCCCCATATTATCACGTGGGTGTCGTAAGAGGCGACTAAGGGAAAAATACTGGAAGGTTCAGGGGCAGTTCTTTAGATGGCGCTGCTGCCCAGCAGCGCCTTCTAAAGAACTGCCAACTTACACTGCGATCCCCAAGCCGCCTGCCAAGTGTGGGGATTATCACAAACACCCCCTTAATAGGGGAGGCTGTGTTCAACGGCTGTTACAGTACAGTACAGTATTTTTTTTTATTCAAGTGCATTTAAATAATTGTACGATGCAAAATGTAATAGTACATTATGCAACAATTGCGCGTAGTTGCTTATTACAATCGAGACGGGTTTTAGGCCTGAGATCGATGATCGAAGGCGTAAATGGAGTAGAGATTGTAATAAACAACGCGCACGAGTTTCATACGATGTATTTCTACACACTTGCGAGGAACGAATACGAAAATTTCGATACAAAAATATTTTCTTGATCTCTTCTGATAAGATAAGATTAAAAATTAATATGAAAAACGAACGAAACAAACCACAATCTCCTTTGAAGAAGAAGTGTGGAAACGTTATTTTTTTCTATTTAAAACACTAGTGCAGTAAAGTAAACAAAAAGCACGAGTGCGTAATAGACTATATTATGACACGTAAATCTGTGCATTTAAAGACCCGTTACGAGCATTATTAATATAATGAGGATTGCATTATTACATATACAAATACAATATACATACAAATAAGTCTATTTCTTTAATGAAATATAAATTTCTTTAACTTTCCATGAATTTAAATAGAGTTCTTACTGTAGTGTTTCAGAAAGGTTTCAGAACTTTTTATAGAGGATTAATTTCATGGGTGTAGGTAAATTGTGATACCTATTACCCACCAAAACAGAAGGCAGACTTGGAAGGATATTGTTTGAAAGGAAATTTTTAGATGGTAAAATATTTAATTTAATCCATCCAAGTATAACGGTAAATTTCCTGCTGAGTCAAATAGATGGTAACACCTCCCTTATTTCGGAAGGTCTTTTTTTTCAGTGTATAAAAACCCACATTCATGTTTAAGCACGTCTTATTATACAACAATTGCATAAATAACTATTATCAGATTTCTCGTTTATTTTTATTCCGACATTACAAACACAGTGATATCGATCGGTGGTAGATTATCTTTTGAGTTAATTATTTGAGAAAAATATTTTCATTTATCACTTCAGTCTCTACACATTCTGAACGTTCTTTTGAACAATTGATAATTAACGACAAATAAAAAGAGGTCGCCAACTGTATAAGGAACTAGGAGGAAGTATCTATGGAGTAGCTATGCGCATATACCCGATAGAGACAGAGTATAAATACCTAATTTTGCGGAATTGCCAGTGTCCCATAATAATATTACCCCAAAAACAATGAAGCTTTTAGAAAAAATATTGCCGCACCTATTGAAAAAATAGCATTTGGATGGTATTTGCTTAAGGTGGACCGCTCAATTTGTTATAGCGGGGAATTCAAAATTTAATATATGTCAGATCGGATAACTTTAGTAATTGTATTGTTTTTAAATTGCGCAAATCGAAAATTATACCCTACAGTTTGGCATCAAAACTTACAAATATATTATTGTTTCTTTACTATTTTGCGGATTAGTACAGAAATATATGAAATCAGATACATATAATGTAAGATACAATAACAAAATAATGTAAAAATGATCTCCGATTTGAGTAAATTAATGAATGATATACCTACAAATGTTATTCGATTTCGCAACAAATAGAAAGACTGTTAAATTTTTAATTTATCTCTACAGATTGAACGTGGACCGTTCAATCTGGCATCTTAATGGCAGAGAACCCAGGTCAGATAGTTTTAGAAAATTACCATGATTCTAAAATTAACTGACAACGTACAGAATATTTTTTGGTAGAGATTAAAACTAAGGCATTTTTGTTAGCTATATACATAAAATTTCGCCCGCGTAGAACTTGGTTGAGCCGCGATCCCTTCGAGAACTCAGCTCGGTAATTAAAGCATAGTTCAATTTTATTCTACTTACTGGTATCTACAAACTAAGCTAGATAGCTTATTATTATGTAGCTCTCAAATTTCATCAAGGTCTGTCATTTATATATGCAAATTATCAAAACTTCTTTTTTTTTTCAAAATTCAAAATATTTATTTCGCAAAACATGGGTACAAAATAATGACATGTCGACAGTAGTCAATAGCAAGGATCACCATGCTTTAACCAAATTGGCATGCAAAACGTATTAATTGTGTTCAAACTAAAATTACAAGCACAAGAAAAATATATCAAAATTACATTCGAAATTATTAAAATCAATATTATTATTTAGATGTTCTTTTCATTTAAAAATCGTTAATAGAATAATATTTCATAGCAATAAGATTTTTTTTCAGTCTAAATTGAAAAATGTCTTCATTGTTTATCTCTTAAACAACGTGGTAGCTTATTATAAATTAATCCTCTCATTTTAAATGTGCTGTTATTGCTCAGTGCAGTCCTGCGAAAAACTCCTCGTACTTTGTCGTTATGTCGCTTGCTCCTCAACTTACCGAAGTCTTTCATTTTTTACAAACGCCGCATGTGCAACATGCGATTTCCACGACAGATTTGTATCTATGTAAATGCCTAAAAATTTAGTTGTCTGAATTTCGTGAATAGTTTTCAACATGATAATTTATATTTAATGTTGTAAACTTTGATTTATTATTTTAAAATGTAAATGTAATGTCGTAATATGTGTCTTGTCTTGGTTTATTTTTTTATATTGGTTTAGTGGACGTAGGACAAAAAATCTTACTTGTTAAATTTAGAGGTCCAAATAATTGTTTACCTATGTAATTTAACCCGTATTGGTACTATTGGGTAACTAGCTTGCGCCTGTGGACTCAACCGCGTGGAATAGTTATATCGCAATCCCCTGATAATACTCAATAACTCGGAATAAAGGTAGCCAATGTATTAATCCAGGTCCTACGGAATCTATGTGCGAAATTTCGGGCAAAACTTCGGCGGTGTGTGGTAACAAACTCATACAAACCTTCGAAACTATAATATTTCCTAGTCTGCGCTTAAAATAAAACAAAGTAATTATGTATTTATAGCTGTATGATAAATAAAGCATATATAATATGTGTGAATAGAGATTAATAATAATTAATACAACGAGATTCAACATTTTGGCACCACATACAATTTAATTCATGAATTATTAATTTATTTAATTTTGTCGTCCAGTTGCACGAAGCCATACACGATGAAGGGCAGCATCCTTACGAAAACTGCAAATCAACATTTAATTGCGTCAATTTTACTGCATAATTGGTCAAAAGTGGTACATACTTAAATTACCCATTTTTATGTGAAAAATCGTCGGTCATGAGCTGGTATCCCGAAAATTGCTATAATTCGAAATAGTATAATTTTTGATCTATGTTCACACTCTCTTTTCTCCCTGCACAAATTTCATCATAGGAGAGCGAGACAGATAGACAAAAGAACACTACTTAATTTTATGGATTATAATCTAAAAATCAAGAAATAATTAAAAAGATATATGGATAATAGCACTTACATGTGATACGTAATGTGTTCCATATTTCGTTCAGTTCTGTTTTTACAGATAAGAAGACTTCAACTCACCATGTTTGGTGGAAGCAGCAGCGTTGAATTACAATTTACAATACACACTTCAAATCGTTGTTTAACACGAAAAAAATACTTTTTTAGCACCGAATCAAATTTGTCTGCCACATTTGCAAAGTGTGGCAAATAAAGAAATCGCATATGCCAAGCAAGACAAAACAAACGGATGCTATCTCTTTCACACTAATGCAAGCGTATATATTCCCTTTCTGGTCTCACAACCAATAGAAAATAAATGTGCTCCATAAATACTTCCTAGACAAGAAACGTGTCTTTTAACTCTGTGCCTTTATACGGTAACACATACAAGACATGTTAAACTCGGGGTGATATCAGTAGAGGAAAGGAAGGTAATTTGGAATACCATTTGGTTTTAGGCCTGTATATTGTTTTCTATTGGGTTTAAATAAATAAAACCTTAATGAAATTGATGCAAAATTCGTTCACTATCTATCTGCAAGCTATGAATACTAACCAAACTACGCAACAGTCAGCAGCCAACCCTTATACTTGCATCCCTCGTGTGTCCAAACCGGGATCCCGGTCGTCGAGTAGCTTCTACTTTTACAATATCGTCCTTAAATCTGCGTAAGTCCGATTGTCGTAATCCAAACGGTTTTCGAAAGGATTCATCCATGGCTATACCAGAAAAAATCCATATATTCTGAGATAACGAAAAGTATGTTTAATATTTTTATGAAATCAGAAACCAACTCAAATTACATTTTGACGCCAAAATATTTCGTCATTTAATAATAATCTCGTAACAACTTCTATAGTTATGAACCTAGAGAGCTGTAATTTTGCATATGTATAGGGGACAAGTCAATAATGATGTTAAAAGAAATAAAAAGGATAAGGATTGAAAAGTTATTTTTTTTTCATATTTTTTGTTTTACCCCTCTGTGTGTCCCGTCCGAGATTTCGGTAGTCTGAAAAAAAGGTTTAGTGTGAAGCTTGCATATATCCAATTGTTATTATTCAAACGCTGTTAGTAAGCTTGTATCCTTGGCTATACAACACAAGAAACCGCATCACTCTACGGTAACGGGAAATTATTCAAATTGTGAAATTAAAATAAAAACTTTCACTCCATACATTTTGCTGCGCAAACACTCACCGATGGAAACTTACGTAATACGTCGTAAGTACTAAACCTAAACATCTGAAATAATTCAGGTGTATAGGTTACATGTAAATAATCATATCAAAAGAAAAACCAAAGTCGCCGGTGGTATAGTTTTTGAAAAAAAAAATACGGTTCCATAGAGTTTTCCCGCCAAAATTCTTAAAAAAAATCGCTTTGTTTTAATTTCGTAACTTCTTTTAAAATATTTGTCCTAACATTATGTAATAATTCATGGGTAGAGAACCATAGTAAATACTCATATTAAAAGAAAAAACAAAGTTATAGGTGGAATAGTTTCGGAAAAAAATAGAAAAAAACTATAAAAAATTGCTGTTTCGCGCCATTTTCGTCGTGTTTTCAAACCCCTTTTTCTGTGAAATTTTCCATGAAAAGGGCTATTTTCATTTTTTTCCCGTAAAGCCTATATAATGAGGATTGCATTGGTACCAATAAGTTATTATATATGTTATAAATTGCATCAAATAAACCCGATTTAAAATCATAAAACCTCAAAATCTGTAAAAAAAAAATATATTTCGCTATTTGGTCTACTCAAACTAAATGGATGAAAATGTTATGTTTGTATTGTGCATGAGATATATTGGGGTATGCGGATATGAGGGATTTAAGTTTAGGTATTGGAAAACGTCTTAGTACTTAAGAAGTCACGGGGCGTCGAGGGATGAAAAGCTTGAGCAGATGCGTGGACGGCTCGAGCGTACCCTGTGCAGATGAGTGGACGTTGTAGGGGTCGAAACCCATAAGTTATCGGGTGGTAGTACTGGTTAATGTAAGCTTATATATGAGAATTATTTAAATTAGTGGTGTGTACCGGTTCTCAAAAAACCGGATAATCACCGGTTGGGATGGGTACCGGAGACTAATCGGTGTTTCTGTTAACTACCGGTTAATCGACTATTTGATGGGTAACCATTTCTGAACGCGCGATTCTGTCGCGATTAGGGTAGGGATGTATCTTTGTTCGATACTACTCATATGAATATCATAAAATGATAGTATGAATTCCATCTCATCTCATTCGTACTATAAATGCGTTTTGCTTCTATCAACCTACACGGGAAACTATTATTACTACTACCCCATTGAGTTCTCCTCCGTTTATGCTACCCAAGAAAAACACTTGTTCTCGGTAGGTAAGTATTTTGATTACAATTAAAACCTTATTTTTCCTTGGATTGCATTCAAAAATATTATAAATAATCTCATTCGGTAATATTCTAATTATGAAATGAAATACAGATTTTTATTGGCATATTTTATGGACATACTTCTTGCAGAAAATTAAAAAATTAAATTAAAGCTTTATTCTCCTAACAAAACAATGCTTTAAAACATTTTTTTTATTATTAAAGTACAATGTGTCCCGACCAAGGAGGTTTCAATTCAATTTAAATACACATTATCTGTGGTGAGCGCACTGCGCGCGCAACGCCCTGGTTTCGAGCCAATAGCCCAAAAACAGACTTTTTCCTTTGGCCAGAAAAACCAAGAAAAGCTTATAGCCATGATATTAAATAAAGTACTGTATGGAACTGTATATAATTAGATATTAAAAAAAACTACACTCATGTTTTAATACCCTCTATTACATGACAGCTGTTGCATAAACTACTATTATTGGTCACATTAAATTCGATTGGATGTCAAGTGTTAAGTGGTTCGCGGCTAATAATCTTCTCTTAAATTCAAAAAAGACCAAATGTTTAAAGTTTTCTTTACCAAATGTTACTTATGTTGAACCAAACATTAAGCTTGGCCTAGAAAAACTCTCTTTTGACAATGCGACAGTCTTCCTGGGAATTAAAATGGATTCAACTTTACAGTGGAATCCACATATACATGATCTATCTGGAAGACTTAGTTCTGCTGCATATGCAGTTCGTAAGATAAGACAGCTAACAGACGTAGCTACTGCTAGGCTCGTTTATTTCGCGTATTTCCACAGTATTATGTCTTATGGTATATTGCTGTGGGGAGCTGCTGCTGAGATAGAGACAATCTTTATCTTACAAAAGCGTGCAATTCGAGCCATATATGAAATGGATCCTAGGGAATCCCTGAGAGATATTTTTAAAGAAATTGATATTTTAACTTTACCAAGTCTGTATATATTTGAAAATATTATGTATGTTCGTAAAAATTTGAGCAAATTTAAATCAAACAGTGACACTCACGATTATAACACTAGGAATAAAGATAAAATAGCGGTGCCAGGTTTTAGATTAGCAAAGACAAATAAAAGGTCCTTCTTAGGAAATTGTGTGCGGTTTTATAATAAATTGCCCAAACATATTACAACGCTCACAGAAAGAAAATTCAAGTTGCATGTGAAGAATATTTTGATAAAGAAATCTTACTACACAGTTTGTGATTACTTAAACGACAAAAATGCTTGGACTGGTTCGCCTCTACCAAGCTAGCGCCTAACACCTACGTAATGTAAATTAAGTATTGTAATAATTTTATTATATAGTAGGTATGTACCAAACACATTTTTAAAAAACGTTTAAAAGAATGGCCCCGAGTTTCTTGCCCGTTCTTCTCGCAGTGGCTCTATAATTTTTGTTTGCTGAACGTGGCAGTACAATGTAGTATATTTCAATATTAAAATTTGTAATTGACCTTCATAAGAGCGTCGTAGACGCCTAAATTGAATAAATGATTTTGACTTTGACTTTGACTTTGACTTTGACTTTGTCAAGTGCTTTCTGTGCATCAGTAATAAAATATACTGTCTATCCGGAGAATAACCGCAAAATCTCCGGAGGCTGAAATTGCCTCCGGTACACACCTCTAATTTAAATGCAATTTGTTGTTTGTTGTTATTATTATTATGTAATTATATAATTTGCTTTAAATATGTATAGCGTTTTTAATTCAACGCTGTTAAAAATATTAGATTACTTTGGAACGGTACGTAATCTTTAATAGACAGTAACTCAACTATAAATGCCGAGACTTGGGCTGTCTGGTGTGCGATACTAACGATACCGCGATTCAGAGCTGTTTGCCGGGGTTTACTACCGCCATCTGTTACAATTTTGATGTACTCTTTTAATCTTTTTTGTTTTTCATGAGATTCGTATAATGTGTACATTTCAAGTCGCACTCGTGCAGTTTAGTCGGTAGTCGGTTTGCACGTCATGCATTATGTTTCAGTATAGTCATAGTAAACTGATTGGAACTACCTTGTTAGCCATATTAAAACTTTATAATATGAGTTCAAGAAGAGAACGTGAATAGGAGCATTTCTTGCTGCAAGGCGATCACGTATCTTCTGTAGCAATGAATTCTGAAATTTGCAACAATCAGAAAAATTGCAACAATCAGAAATTACAGTTTTGACAGATTTTGTAGCAATGAAATCGTTGATAGCTACAGAACCACGATTGACATATCTGTATCTATCGATAAAAACTGTTTTGTATGAAATAGCGTCACGTAAAATTGAACTTATAATTATACGTATTGAATAAAGTTGTTACATGGTTATTTTGACATTTATATTAGATGGTATCATTTAAATTGGTCAGACAGCCAATGATTCGCATCAACTTTACTTTGCAATTTATCGATAGATAAAAATTTATATTTGATTGCTACAAGATACGTGTTTGGAAAAAATCGATTGCTACAAAACTTTGATAGCATTCTGTCTGATAGCTACAGAGATACGTGATCGCCAAAATTGACAACATTACATAATGTAAAGATTACCGGCATAACAAAAATAATAAAGATATAAAAACGTCATTTTTTGATTATTAATTCTCTTACGAAAAAAATATAAATTTAAAATCTGTTCATTCTAAAATGGCGTAAATGTAAGAGTCAGGCAATCTAAAAAAAACGGGGTGGCAAGATCTTATGGTATGTACATTTTTCATTCTTAAATAACTATGTTACATAAGTTACGGATCGACAAAAATCCATAAGTCACATCACACAAAATAATACTAAAATATGCTCAGAATAGTAATTACTCTGTACACCAGTACCTAAAATTTGCATAAAATACGTTACAGAACGGTTATTGCTAATTAATTAATTTGATTGAACCAAAGATTGATGATGGCCGTGCGAACAATATTTTTCGACAAAATATCCACGCAAGCAAACAATCGTTCATCGAAGATCTGTATTTTGACATGAGTCACATGTAGCGATTGTTTATCGAATAACCATTCATTCCATGAATCACATCAAATATATGTATTTTAAAAAAAGGCCGCGCACCGCGTCTTTGCTCGACGAATACTTGATCGATCACGATAAAATACACCAGCTTCAAGTTGAACTTAGTTTGAGGTATAGTTTTTCCATAACAAATGGTCTTTGAACTGAAGCAGAACTGGCAGCAGACTCTAAAAGTTGCTCTGAGCACTCACAATTTTGTGACTCTTTCTTCTTGCAGCCAACCGATGAAGTGGAAGTAGGCAAACTAATCGACAGGCTCAAAAGAGATAGCGCAAGCTTGCGAGTTCTTTTACCTAGGGTGGATATGTGTTCTTTAAATGACAATAGTTCATCCAATATGATTCCTAAGTATTTAATTGAGGGGGACCGGTAGATAACATCACATTTACAGGAGACCTCCCGGTCTTGATGGTATAAAACCTGCTCTAGTTAAAGCCATTAAATCGGAGATTTTAACACCACTCACACACATCTTTAACATCAGTCTATCAACTGGCACATTCCCTGACCAATGGAAGCTGGCAAGTGTCATACCAGTACATAAAAGTGGCCCCAAAAATCTTCCTGAGAACTACAGACCAATCTGCCTTCTAGCTACGTTCTCTAAAATACTCGAAAGAATAGTAAATCTTCGTCTAGTTTCGTTCTTAGAGAAACGTAATTTATTAGCAAAACAGCAGTATGGTTTCAGAAGAGGAAAATCCACTGAGGATGCAGTCGAACTAATGATTAGGAAAGTAGCTTCAAGCCTCGATAAAAAGCAAAAATCTATTGGTGTCTTTCTTGACCTTGCCAGGGCTTTTGACACCATTTCGGTAACAATCCTTAGTAAGAAACTCGAAAACTTAGGTATGAGAGGCTTGCCACTAAAATGGTTTCTAACTTACCTTGGAGAAAGAAGCCAATACATCAAAATAGGTAATAGCATCAGTGACACACTTCCGATCAGATTTGGCGTACCTCAGGGTAGCATACTGGGCCCTACTTTTTTCATTTTATATATGAATGATATTCACACAGCATGTCACGCGAAAACAGACCTGATCTGCTACGCAGATGACACTGTGGCCCTCTTCCACGGCAAAACCTGGAAATTAGCATTTCGAAACGCAGAAACAGGCGTGGCACGCATCAAACACTGGCTGGACTCAAATCTCTTAACATTAAATCTAAGTAAAACTAAATACCTTTGTTTCCACAAGACTATAAAATCTGAACTTGACTCCCGTCTCTGTCTTAAAATTCATTCAGCATGCAGTATGCTCTCCAGTAAATGTGATGTGATCTACCGGTCCCCCTCAATTAAATACTTAGGAATCATAGTGGATGAACTATTGTCATTTAAAGAACACATATCCACCCTAGGTAAAAGAACTCGCAAGCTTATTCATATCATGAGGTCCCTTCGAAATGCCGCTAGTGAGCGTGTTCTTCGACTAGTGTACGTGTCTCTCTGTGAATCAGTACTGTCCTACTGCATAACAGTCTGGGGGGGCACCGGGAGCACTACTATGATAGAAGTGGAAAGAGCACAGCGTGCAGTGCTGAAAGTCATGCTCAAACTGCCCTGCCGCAATCCAACTACAGATTTGTATAAAAAAGTAGGAGTGCCAACTGTGCGCCAATTGTATATGCAGAGAGTCACCCTCGCAGTCGACCATCAATACCCCTACCTAGTAAGCACCAGTTCACCAAAGAGACGACCCCCTCGTGCCACACAACCTCTCGTTAAAACTACTTTTGCACAACGTCTCCCAGAATTTAGATTCCCTTACATTTACAATAAAATTTACAAATTATGCGACATTCGAGACAAACGAGTAAAAGAATGTAAAACTATAATAACAAAATACTTATGCACTCTCACACATGACGACACAGAGAAATTACTGAAATTTGACACCTAACTTAAAACCACTTTGGGTACTTGTACAGAAATCCACTCTCACACACACCCCCTACAAGACACTTTGATGTGACCTTAACTTATACTCACTGTTATTTACACCTCAAACACACTATTCACTGCATACTTACAAATCTATTCACATATTACAAATCAATTACTCACTCACACCATTCACTCTCTCATACCGCATACACGATTACACACTCGCTGTTCCAATTCTCTCTCGATCATTAAATGATTAGATTATTATTCTCATAACTCAATGTTTTAACCGCACCATAAATGTTTTAACACTATTTAAACGCAACCACCGCGGGTCCTGTGATACAGGTTCGCCTAGTGCAGGACTCTCAAGCACTCTGTTAACCTTCCTAAAAAGGTATTTTAAGACTTTTGTTACACTATGTTTGGTTTATTTATTAAGGTTAAGTTTGTATTATTTTTGGTAATAAAACTATTTCTATTTCTTTAAAAAACGTTGGTCGTAGTACCGTATTTCGGGACTATGATTTATTATGATTCATTTTCGATAAATCATCCTATCAAAAAATAGTTCATCGTACATATAGGCATTCTTCTTCTTCTTCTTCTTTAGATGGCTTTTAAACGCAGCTTGGCGTTTTTCTGCCAGTGTCAGAGTGTGGCCAATGTACGGTTTAAATAAAGAATGCGCGGTTAATTAATAAAAAAATAATTAGGATTATGTAGCTAATAAAGTAAAAATAAAGGTTTAGAAGTATTTAAAAACTAATAATAACATCTATAAACGAATATTATTGGACTTAATAAAATTACATAAAATATTTATAAAGGGTGTAAAGACATATGAGAGAAGACATTTGAAGTTAACAGGTCTAGGGATATCAGGACTTAAAACATCATACAGAGAATAAGATAACTTAGGACAGCAAAAGAAAATATGATCTAATGTTCCATCTTCAAGGCCACATTCACAAAGAGAATGGTCCCTGACCCTAATTTTGGAAAGGAAAACTGGTGAGCAAACATGTCCTAGGCGCGATCTGATTATTGTAGAGGTAACCATTTTATTAGACTTTTTATATTTAAAAAACCATGGCTTAGTAGGTATATCTGGCTGAATGTCCCCATAATGTCTACCTTTAATCATTCTTGTCCTATTCCAAATTTCAGACCATTTTTCTCGAAGATTTCTTTCCGCTAAAGTGCGTAGGTCTCTGGAAAATCCTTTTGAATACGTGTCCAGGCCTATTTCAACGGCTTGCTTAGCATAATAATCTGCATTTTCATTACCCTCAATACCACAGTGACCTGGAATCCAGGCAAGGGCTACCTCGATTCCAGAAGAGTGGCATCTGTAAAGGATTTCTCTAATTTTTAGGTTGGTGTGTAAGAGGTCTTTAGATCTAAATGGGAATTTATTAATGTCTTGCAAACAACTTAGAGAGTCTGAAAATATTATAGATTTATTTAATTTACGGGATTCTACATATTTGACGGCTTCTAATAAGGCGATTGATTCACCAGAATATACAGATGAATAAGGAGGACATTTATGACTCAGAACTATCCTGAATTTAGGAATCCAAACCGCAGAACCAGTCGATCCATTATCTGTTAACTTAGATGCATCGGTGAATATAGCCATCCAATTCGGCCATTGACGATTCATAGTATCATGAAAAAATTTATCAGCTCCAGGGGAATCTTTGTCAATACCAAAATGTAAGAGAATATTTGGTCTATATATTAAACAATCGTAGGGAAAACTAAAAAGAGGATGTATAGGAAATTGATATAACGAAAAAGGCATACTTGATAATTTATTAAAAGAATTTAAAAGACAAGAAGAGTCTTTATTACGCCAATAGTCTGAAGACCTAAATAGAATAGAAAGACAGTGAAGTCTATTCAAAATTGGATGAAGAGAAAATTGAGCAGCTTGAAAAAAGAAACGATCACTGAGTAATTGTCGACGAAGATAAAGAGGGGCTTCAACACATTCAACTTGAAGAGCATTTATAGGAGAAGATTTCATAGCACCAGAAATTATACGAAGACATTTGTGTTGGATTGAATCAAAGGATCTTAATGAGATTTTACTGCATGGCTCTAAGAGAAATGAAGCATAATCCAAATGGCTTCTAATGATGGCATTATAAAGAAGTTTTTGACTGTATGGATGTGAACCCCACCAAACCCCAGACAAAGCACGAAGAATATTTATATTCTTTTCACATTTATTTCTTATATAGTCAATATGGCAAGAACCTGATAACTTAGTCTAAAATAAGCCCTAAAAATTTTGCTTTATTACTAACATCAAGACAAAAATCACCTATATAAATTTGAAGATCAGGAATTAATTTCTTCCTAGAAAAAAATACCACTTTACTTTTATCTGAAGCTAAGGATAGTCCATGATTTTTTAACCATTCATTGAGATACATAAGAGCTGTATTAAGACGCGATACCAAATCTGACATAGAGCCAGAAGCATAATATAGAGCTATATCAATATAGGCATTATATCGTAACAATCACTTGAAATGAAGACAGATAGAGTAAAAGCTCTTCGATTAATAATTCGTTGTATGAATAGTTCATCGTACATTTGAAGGTAGGTACTTCGAAATTTAAAAGTTACCTACTGATATAAACCTCATTTCGACAGTGATTTAGGTACTTCATATTTGTACTGGCTAGCAACTAAGTATAGTAAGGGCCTGTTTCAGAATGTTCGAGTAAGTTCCGGTTATACTACCCAGAACATATTTATTAAACAAAACACTATCTTTGCGTTTCACAGTCATCGATTTAGCCTATCCATCGGTTAAATCTTGAAACTACTGCATATACATAGCGCTGCATGTTAACTGTCATTTTTATCATTCAGTTATTTTATGTGATGGTAAGCAACCCGAAACTTTCTTAGGATATTCTGAAACGGACCCTAAGGGCCCATAAAACAGTAAACTATTTAGCAAGTTGAATAAACCAGCATTTTTTTATTTTTTAAATTTATTATAACCTGATATACGTAAGTTTTGGATGCTGTATTTTACGGGATAACTCACGTGAATCAGTCAGATAGCTCCGACTATAGTTTCAACCACATTCGGTGGTTTAGAGTGCTAAGTGAGACGACAACGCGGGCGTCCCGAGCTCTCCTTGAAAAAGACCACCGAATGTGGTTGAAACTATAGTCGGAGCTATCTGACTGATTCACGTGAGTTATCCCGTATTATTTACTAAAATGAGTGAAAACCACGTTAGTTTTTATAATAAAACTGTAATTTACATTGAATAATGAAATGTATATGTAATACCTTTATAGCCATTTTTGGTCACGAATTTTTAAAGATGTAAAAAGTAGGAGCAGAGTCTTATTTAATACACACAAACAACACATTGCAACTGTGTTGAGATTTGATGTTATATGTTGCGACAGTTCAGTAACAATGTGACTGAACTAGTTTCAGTAATTTCGTTATGTCGCTGAGTTGATATTTAACAGATTAATTTGTATCCACACATTATACAAATTTTGCGTTTAGTTTGTGACAAGTGTACAACAATGTGTTTTCAAAGGATAGTAACATGTTACGTCAAAGTTTAAAAATACTTTATATACCTGTCTTAAATATGTACATCACCAGATCCAGTTATTCTCAAATGTTATTATTGTTGCCCAGTGGTTTCTGACCTAATAGTTGACAGAAGAATAAAACGCTAAAATTATCTATCTCTGAGCGGCATATTTAAGTTTCGCTGAAATAATTAAATTTTCTTATTATAGTGGCGCATTGACACATACCAACCTTTTTAACGGAACTACGCAGTAAATTTCTTATCCCATTAGAACTCGAGCAATAATAATCACAACATATAAAACTTTCTTTCTATTGAGCTCTAGAGATAATATGACTGGTTTCGTTTATTAAAATTTTACGTCATGACAGAAACAAACAAAATGAGCGAAAGAATGAATGAACAAAGGTACGAATTCTAGTTCAAATATGGTAACAACTTTACGACACAGTGGGTAAATTCGAAACCAAATGTCATAGTCGGGTCTTCCCCATTTTTAGTTGCAGCGACTGAAAATACACGTAACCGCAACGAGACAATGTTTCGAGAATTAAATAGTGTGACGCTAGGTGTCGTACGGGTTACGTCAGGTTCACAAAAATGGCTATATGGGTAGGCAGCTAAACACATTTCCAATACGGTTAAAAGCTATTTTGTTGTACTGACGGGTTTAGGGGAAGTTTACGTAGTCATGTATGTGGTAAATGATTTCTTAAGACTAGAAGCAATATTATTCTGAACGTTACTGTTACGTTTTTTTTTTACAGTAGTTGCCAAATCAAAATCTGCAAAAGCTGCCTTTAAAGTTTTATTAATATCCACGGTAAGTGTTTAATGCCTTGTAAACTATTAAACATGTTTTTTTTATGCCTGATAGGTTAGCCTTTGACCACTATCTCACCTGATCGTAAGTGATGATGTGTTCGAGGATGTTGTTCAGACTAACCTAGAGTTACTGGCTCTCAAGGACAGCTGCCGGAACACTCTGTTAGGTGCTTGGCGACAGATTTTCAACTTGAGGGTGGTAGCTAGCCAGGCGGGCATTTGCAAAGTGCCCTACCACCATGCTGTAACGACTGCTATCCTAAGACAACAATCGGGGCCGACAGCTTAACGTGCCCTCCGAAGCACGGAAGCGCTCAGTAGTAATGTCACCAGCGGTCACCCATTAAAGTCATGACCGCGGCGGACGTTGCTTAACTTTGCTGATCGACTCAGAATGGCTAAGCAAACTTGGCTACGAGTGCTTCACGTTTTTATGAAACAAAAGCGTTGACAATCAACCAAGACATCAATAAAGAACAAATATATCCATAGTCGGCTTTATCCTAAATATCTTGGTTTAATATATAAGTTTACTTTTAAAAGAATAGGAGCAATATTATTCTGAACGTTAATGTTACGATTTCTTGATTTGTACAGTAGTTGCCATACTTAAATCTGCAAAAGCTGCCGTTGAAGTTTTTATTAATATCCACGGTAAGTATTTAATGCCTTGTAAACTATCAAACATGTTTCACGTTTATATGAAACAAAAGCGTTGGCAATCAACCAAGACATCAAAGAAAAACAAGCATATCCGTAGTCGGCTTTATCCTAAATATCTTGGTTTAATATATAAGTTTACTTTTAAAAGAATAGGAGCAATATTATTCTGAACGTTACTGTTACGATTTTTTGATTTATACAGTAGTTGCCATACTTAAATCTGCAAAAGCTGCCGTTGAAGTTTTTATTAATATCCACGGTAAGTATTTAATGCCTTGTAAACTATCAAACATGTTTCACGTTCATATGAAACAAAACCGTTGGCAATCAACCAAGACATCAAAGAAAAACAAGCATATCCGTAGTCGGCTTTATCCTAAATATCTTGGTTTAATATATAAGTTTACTTTTAAAAGAATAGGAGCAATATTATTCTAAACGTTACTGTTACGATTTCTTGATTTGTACAGTAGTTGCCATATGTAAATCTGCAAAAGCTGCCGTTAAAATTTTTATTAATATCCACGGTAACTGTTTATTGCCTTGTAAACTATCAAACACGTTTCACGATTATATGAAACAAAAGCGTTGACAATATTTCTATTTCCTTCAGTTATATTGACCTAAGTCATATTATTTTAATAATAATAATAAACTTTATTCACAACGAAACTAAGGCTACACTTACATGTTAATTATGAGTATATAACCAATTTAAATATAGCTATGTACAAATAACATGTATTGTTTAAACAAGTATCTCTGAATCTCACACTAGGATGGCCCTGTGTCGTGGGATTCAGTCCCTTTCTAACTAACATATTTAATAGCTAAATTTAAGACCATATTAAAGAACTATCTAAATAGAATTATACAAGACACTTATTACATTTTATGTTTGTTTCGACAGCTATCTTTTATTTAAAAATATTGCATGTGTTTCTTTCCCGTTATACTATTTCTCCTACTTTTTTATGTAGAAAGGTTCTGAATTTGGATCTCTCGCCCGTGAGGTGCCGGTTAGAATTGCACCTCCCCATGTCATCCCGTCGGTGTCGTTAAAGAGCGACTAAGGGAAACATACCAGAAGGTGGGCAGCAGCGCCTTCTAAAGTACTTTCATCTTACAATGCGATCTCCATGACGCCTGCCAGTAGTGGGGATTATGGCAAATACCTAAATAATAGGGGAGGTTCAGCAGTGGACGATCTGGCTGATACATATAAGTGCCTGGTCCATTACAAATGGTTGCTTGAATTTTAGAGACAAAGTTGAAATAATAACATAAGATGGAAATTTCGAACATATTTTTATCTCAGGAGAAAACAAGGAATTAGTAAAGGAGCAGGCCCCCTAATGCCATATGTTGAAAAAACTCTCCGTATCCTCGTATTTCAATGTGATGAGCCAAGAAGTAGGTAATATTTTTTTTATAGATGAATTTGATATTATTAAATTTTAATAAAACTTTAAACATATATTAACATACATACGCATTATTAGGGATATCTTAAATACTACTCGTCCGTTTTCACTATAATTTAATAATATTTTAAAAAAACATTGTACTCGGTACATCCTGAATAGATTTATGAAGTATAACGCACACAAAAAACAGTTCAATAGAAAATCTCTTCCTATTTTTGAATTCCCTTAAAAAGCTCAAAATAAGTATTTTATTTGAAAACACGTCAAACAAGGCCGCACACGTTCAAATAATTTGACAAAACACGTAAAGTTTGACAAACATGTTTCGTTGTTTACAGGGCACATAATCGATATTTCAAATAGTACACACCGCTGCTGTAAATGCAATACACTGTAATAACCATAGATAAAAATCAGCCCCTTCACTTTTAAAACTACTTCATACAGTATAAACAAAGTAATACTCAAATACGAGGCACTGCACCATTTTTAAATGAAGACCCGATATAAATAGTTACGTACCTATAGGTAAGGTCGACCCATAAAGATCCTAAGCAAACCATGCCTGTCTAATTCCATTAGGAGGTATCGATCCACCTTAATGGCTATGGGTCGCATACACCGGCACCAGGCTGGGCCTTGAACCGTACAACTATGTTTACAATGGCTATATTTATACAAACTTGCATCTTGTATCGTGAAAGTAGGGAGATAGCGGGTGGAGACCGAAGTAGGTATAAATGTTTGCACGTCTATATGTCATTCATTTTAATTTATTATGATTTGAATGAGTTTTGTGTCTGATCTGTTGTGGATACATAAAACTACATAAATCTCAGGATAAAAATTATTTGTTATACAAGGGACATATTTTCGTTGATTGATTATAATACCTATCAAAGAAAACCTATTCAATATCAAATACTGTACTAAGTGTCACTTTGACAGCTGTCACATCGGAGACCCATTTATAAGTATATTTTGTTATATTGACTTATTACAAGAAGCAATAGATGTATGCGTTGCCGGAAAAAAACAATTCTAGGTATCTGCCTACCGCTCCAAAGGCATCCGGCAGCTAAAAAAGTTAATCTACTACCATTAACGCTTAGCACAAACTATTATCTAGTCTGTGTCTAAGGTTTTCAATGACCTACACAATGAATACATTTGTAGAACACCACTAGTATAAATGTAATATAACTATTACTTAATCTGTGTCGCATGTGTTCTATAATTTAATGCTTGATTGTTTGCCTGTACTCCACCTGTGTTCCACCACCCACAAATTTAAAAAATCTGAACTATCGCCCGTAGAACACCCGAAATCCGAAGGTGTTCCACAGGAGATTTATGACACCCGTGGAACACCCAGGTGTTCTACGAGGTATACCACGGGCATGTACCGTATTGTATCAGCAGGATTGTCCACTGTTGAATAGGAGATGCTATGTTCAACTATAAACGCTTGGCAGGCGTTCTGTGGATTGCAGTACACCTTCCAATATTTTACCCATAGTCGCCTCCTACGCCCACGCGAAGTTATCTGCAATCTATGGAAGTCATGGGTGATAAGATAACTAGCCCGGGCAATATCAAATAAATATTAATAAAAAGGTGAAACATTTCAACTCAGAATTAATGTCAACATTCAAAATATTGTCAATGTTTTCTTTTATTATGTCTGATGTAAAATTATATGTATGTATAAAATATATAATACACGAGAGAATACAAAGAATACTATGCCTGAACAGAAAACATTTCTCGCGATACAAAAAAATCATTATAATGTAACATACAGCATGAAAGATTTTTTCCATTATATATAGATTATTTATAATTTTTTTTTTTTATCGTTATAAATTTTTCGTACTACTATTCCGCTCACTTGCATTCGAAATGAATTAGTTCCGTCCTACGCCCTCAGTCGTTTTTTTATGCCTGATAGGTTAGCCTTTGACCACTATCTCACCTGATGGTAAGTGATGCTGTGGTCGAAGATGTTGTTCAGGCTAACCTAGAATTACTGGCTCTCGAGGACAGCTGCCGGAACACACCGTTAGGTGCTTGGTGACAGATTTTCCACTTGAGGGTGGTAACTAGCCAGGCAGCCATTCGTAAAATGTCCTATCACCATGCTATAACGACTGCCATCCTAAAACAACAACCGGGACCGACGCCTTAACGTGCCCTCCGAAGCACGGAAGCGCTCAGTAGTAATGTCTCCAGCGGTCACCCATCCAAGTCGACACCGAGGCGCACGTTGCTTAGCTTTGCTGATTGGTTCAGAATGGCTAAGAAAACTTCTCTACGAGCCCTTCTTTTTTCAATGACGACTACACCTTAATATCTTGCGGTATAACAACCTATTGTTATAATTTGTCCCATTTCCGGTCAATTTGACGATGGCGAGATTAGAGCTGAATTATTTTACGGTATTTTTTCGGTGGTGAAAAATTAGGTTAGGACCTATTCACTGTTCGTATTAGTAACTTCTTTATTAGATACCTTTTTAGAATTCCTATGTATATATTAAGTAACTATAGATGAAGATCACAATAGTAGTAAAGAATTTAATGAAGTGATCAATCTGGATCAGAGCAAATTAATATCTATGCGAAGTTTTTCTAAAACTACCAGAGAAAAATCAAAGAGTAAAAACAAATTGATATAAGACATTTAAAATTATTGGTGAACATACAACGCCAGATAGTGCAGAATATGTTCCAGTTGGATTAGAAGATGTAGCACCAAGACATTCTAAAGTTATAAATATCTTATCAGAAATAAAGTCAAAACACCAAGACAAGAATGATTTGGTTAATTCACATGCCAGTGAAAAATTGGAAAACAAAATCAAAAGTGGAACACTTAATGAACATTTTGTCAAAATACATAGGTATAGAAAAAAAAGTTCTTGTGCGTGAAAATTAAAAAAAAACAGTGGAAATATACTAACCCAGTACGGACTTACTTTTTAGAGATTAATACCTACTTTGAAACGCTTGTAACGAAGTTTGCTGTTCTTAACCGATCCAGTAAAGTTAAGCAACGTCCGCCGCGGTCATGAGTTGGATGGGTGACCGCTAGTGTCATTACTACTAAGTCATGACAACACCATGTCAATCACACATTTACATTCCTTTTTTTGTAGCACCGTTCATCTATCATTGTTGGTCTTGTACATCCTAAGCTTATGGTGGCGACACTCGAGACTGTCTGCGTGCTGAGCGCAGGCTGAGATCGAGGGGCGTAGGTATAACTCCCGTTACGTCCGTTTCTATGAAGTTGAAATACTGTATAGATAATATTACCGTGCCGGAACACAGTGAAGTTAGCTTTACTAGGTACGAGTATAATCTAATAGTCTAAGAGCTGGTGAAGATCGACCTTCACCCATCAGATAACTTGATGTGACATACTTTTTATCAAATATAATTTAATAACAAACATGCCTATGATAATTTGCCTATCGAAAAGTATCATAACTTTTTTTAATTGAATATTTTTTTTTATTTCATGTACGTTTTTTGCAGTCCTATACGATTGGTTTAGTGATTAAAATATTTTACTTATTATATAAATTTCGATTAAGAGATTAAGATTGGTTAAGAGATCGGTGTAGTTATATTGACTTACCTGTTCACATCTGCTTGCCTAGTAGGCATGAGTAAGATTTGGCGTAATGAAACACGATCGAGCGGTTAACGAACTGATTTATTGCGGGTGAGATTTACAAGTACCCACAGATATCTTACACCTCCTTACTTAATTTATAACATAGAGAAAAAAAAATCAAATGTATAGCTACCATAACAAGCGAGTTACAATGTACTAGCTTAAATATAATCTAATATTTTTCAGCGCTAAAACTAAGAATGGCCTTATACAATTAACAACTCTACTTGGAATATTAGTTGCGGCACTTGCGGCGAGGACGAGAACTTATGGTATTTTCATTTGGTGGCGGCGATGAGCGAGTCCCTTCAACCTTCTTATCCTCATCATTTCGATTAGGTGAAATACCAGCACGGACGGAATCAGCTCGCTCCGGGCTGCTGACAGCGGCGCCACTCGACGCGATTTGTCCTTCTAGCTCTCTGTTTACCCCGTTATTTAGGTCAAGGTTGGGTGTACACGACAATGAAAATCTATTTTTCTGAGTTTTCGGAACAATCATTTGGTCTATATGACGCCGTACGGTAGAACTCGGTAGGTTCACTGCAAACGAATTAGGCCCTACCTGACTCCTAACTTGTCCTTCCACCCATTTATTATTATTATTTTTACTATAATCACGAACATAAACCGTATCACCCGGGCACGCCGAGCGCGCGGTGCCGCCCGCGTGTTGTACTTGCTGGCGCTGCTTGTCGCGCACGCGCTCCTCAGTGCTCGGCCGCAGCACGTCCAGACGGCCGCGCAGTCTCCGGCCCATCAAAGCCACCGCAGGGGCCACTCTGGTAGTGGCATGCTCGCAATTTCTGTATTGGAAAAGCATTTTGCTAAGAGCTTGTGTGACGTCGGTACCGTCTGTGTATGCTTTTTTAATACAGTTCTTAACTGTTCGAACCGCGTTCTCCGCGGCTCCGTTTCCTTTCGGTCTATATGGGCTTGTCAGTGAGTGTACGATTGCATTTCTATCGAAATATTCTTTTAGCTCCTGTGATGTAAACGGGGGCCCATTGTCTGACACGACTTGTAAAGGCAACCCGAAACGGGCAAACAAATCTCGAAAAATATTTATCACGTATTTAGCAGTCGTACTAAACATTTGAAATACCTCGATCCACTTGCTATGAGCGTCGATAACAATAAGGTAATGTTTGCCCTTACACTCAGCGAAATCTACATGCAGGCGCTGCCACGGGCGCGACGGGAACTGCCATGGTGTGAGGGGCGCGTGCGGTGGCGCGTCGCGCTGCTGGCGGCACGTCTCGCATGACCTGCACAGCTGCTCGATCTCCGAATCTAATCCGGGCCAGTATACATAATTACGTGCGATGTTTTTCATTTTTACGACTCCCAAATGACCTTCGTGCAATTCTCGTAATATGTATTGTCGAAACTTTGGCGGAACAACTATACGGTAATTGTACACGATGCAGCCATGTTCAATAAATAAATTGTCTTTGCGATTAAAATAACCTTTTTCTTGTTCGACATCAGTATGGTCTGGCCATCCAAACAAAATATTTTTATATATCACCCGCAGTACAGGGTCGACTTTCGTCGCATTAGCAATCTCCGTGTGGTTAATTGGAAACTCGTTTTCCAAAAACATTAAATATGACACCGCGTTTCCATCATCTGGCCTGCACACCCCGCTTGACTTTTGTGATTCATGCGTTAACGGTAAACGTGAGAGACAATCTGCTGGGCCATTTCTAGCAGAACTCACCCATTCCACATTGAAATCATAAGCTGCGAGGCGGGCAGCGTATCGTTGCAGTCGACTTGCTGCTGTTTGCGGAATGCCAACCTTGTCTCCGAATATATAAGACAAAGGTTTATGATCAGTACGAATAGTAAACGATCTTCCAAATAAATACTGGTGGTTTTTGACTACTCCAAAAAAAATTGCTAGCGCCTCCTTATCTAATTGACTATACGACTTCATTCAGAGAGCGGGAAGCGTAACAAATCGGTCTCTCAGACCCATCCGGATACTTGTGAGCTAATACCGAACCGAGGCCGTACGCACTACTATCGACGCTGAGGATAAGTGGCAAGGTCGGATCGTAGTGAGCCAAACACTTATCGCCGCCTAACATTTTTTTTACTTGCTCGAATGATTCTTCGCATTCAGAGCTCCATGTCCAATGAACTTTGCCCTTGAGTAAATTATACAGCGGGTATAGTATTTTACTTAAATGAGGGACGAATTTCCCATAATAATTTACTAGACCTAGAAATGATTTAAGTTGGTGGACGTCGGTGGGACGTGGAGCCTTCAAAATTGCCTTGACTTTCCTTATGTCAGGATGTAAACCATCTTTATCGATGACATGCCCCAAATAACAAACAGTGGGCTTAAAAAAATCGCATTTTTCAAATTTAATTCTAAGTCCTATCATCTGCAGGCGTTTTAAAACTTCACGTACATTCTTTAGGTTATCTTCATTGGAGACCCCTCCAATGCACGCATCGTCGAAATAGACCACTTTCATCGGTACGCCTCTCAGAGCCTCTTCCATTAATCTTTGGAATTTCTCAGGAATACAACTCAAACCGTAAGGAGTGTGGACGTGTTCGAAATTTCCAATATGAGTACTAAGTGTAGTGCAAGGTCTAGACTCCGGAGTTAATAAAACCTGCTCGTAAGCATGCGCTAAATCAATCTTTGTATATATCTTTGCTCCTCTAAGTGAACAGTAAAGCTCTTCAATACGCGGCAATGGATAAGGTTCACGTTTTAATTTTGGATTAATCGTCACCTTGTAATCGCCGCAGATACGAATACTTCCGCACTTCTTTACGACCGGCACGATAGGAGTACCATATTCCGAGGTTTCCACCTTAACTATTGTACCTTCCTTTACAAGACGTTGTAACTCGTTCTCGACGGGTGTTTTTAACGCTAATGGTAAGTTCCGCGCTTTGTGAAATATAGGCTCGTCGTCTTTTAACCTCAAAGAAAACATCTTAGTACAAGTTCCTAAGCCATCGGCAAAAACATCAGGAAATTCCTGCTTCAGTGAAACAATCGCACGATCAGTTTCGTCAATGGTACAATTCGCGTCAATATTATGAACTTTAATTTCAATATTTTTCAGCTTTAATTGTCGTAACCACTGGCGTCCGAGAAGCGGTGGGCCGCCACCAGGTATCACATATAATGGCATGTCTCGCGCCTCGCGCTTCTCCCCTGCACTTTGATAACACACCGATACTTTGATGAAACCAATCGGCAAGATTTTACCTCCCGTGTAAGCCTTAAATCTAAGATTACACTTAAATAACATGCAATTTATAAAATATCTCTTGTAATCACATTCATTAATGGCCGATATCTTACTTCCCGTGTCAATTTCAAAGTTCATAGGAATGTCATTAATATATATGTTCACTACATACGGTTTATCGTTCTCTCCATCCACGACGATGTTAAAGAAATCACTGTCTTCACTTTCCGAGTCCATTTCGATGTAAAATTGATTTTTCCGCTGCACATTACCTGACATACGACTGTTATTATCACCTATCTGACGCACATTTTTGCACATAGCCTTGAGATGGCCCTTAGCCCCGCACTCATCACAATTATAACGCCTATAGCGACACTTGTCTGGAGCGTGCTGACGACCGCACCTCCAACAATTTCGTTGCTGCCGATAGTTGTGCGCCGCCGGGCCCGTCGCCGCCGCAGCACCGATCCTGTGCACGGCCGACGGCCCCGCGGCCGCGCTCGCAGCCGCACTCGTGCCCGGCGCCACTGTGCTGCCCGAGCCGCTCGCCACCGCGTGCCTCTCTGCAGCCTCCAATGCCAGCGCCAAGTCTACCGCCCGTCTGTACTCCAAATCCTTCTCCGCGAATAAACGACTACGCATTTCGTCACTTGCGAGGCCAGAAACGAACTGATCCCTCAGGTTCTCTTCGAGTTTTTCGCCGAAATTGCATGTACTCGCGAGATGTTTCAAATGTTGTAGATATATACTCAGCTCTTCCCCTGGCCCTTGCCGACGCAGACGAAAAATATGCCTTTCTGCTATGTCCGATCGCCTGGGTTCTAGATGTTGTCCAACGATGGTCACTAGTTCCTCAAATGATTTGTTTTCGGGTTTATCCGGAGCACATAAATCACACATAAGATCGTATGTTGGTTCACCGACCACAGTAATGAGCGTGGCCACGTGTAAGGTATCTTTTATCTCGTTTAATAATATAAACTGTTTAACGCGATTAACGTATGTCGTCCACTTTCGCGAAGACAAATCGAAACTATCAATTTTTCCGTAAGGCATTGTATATATTACGCTTTAATCAATTAACTCGTCGCCAGTAAGATTTGGCGTAATGAAACACGATCGAGCGGTTAACGAACTGATTTATTGCGGGTGAGATTTACAAGTACCCACAGATATCTTACAGCATGCACAGAAATAAGTAGGCAAGCCTTGCCAGGCATATTCTGTGTGTAAAAAACTATCAGTTGAGATGAAATTTAGTCGGTTATGTATAGAGTTGAAGATGATAAAAGAAACTTGATTAAAATTAATTCTGTTAATAATAGCTACCTATGAAAACTTTTCGATAGGCAAGTTATCATAGGCATGTTTGTTAATAAATCTAATTTGAAAACAAATATGTCAGATGGGTGAAGGCCGAGCATCCACGTCTCCTCTACTATAAAACTAGAAATAGATATGGTGTCATAGTACGTAGACGTACTCTTAGCTTCTAAAAAGGCCAAAATAGTTCACTTTGTGATACCAGCACCAACTTTTAGTATGTTAATAAACATAGTGTTTACTCTAAAAAAAACATCGGGACACAAGCTGTAAAGTGCCTGGATCCGAAGCTATGACGTCATCAAAATAGCGGCCACCGCATTTTGAAAAATGCTAATTATATTGAAACTTTGAGTCATTAATATACGTGTGGGGTGTCAAATTAAAGGTAATTAAATGTTCTAGAATATTGTTTTTATATGACACCACGCTACTAGTAGACGTACAAAAATTTATAAAATTTTATGAAAATGTTACTTTGAAAAATCCCGTTTCTTTTAAATAGTTTCTATATTGTGTAATTTAGACAACCACTATGTATCACAGGAATACCAAATAATTAACCACCTTTCTATTAAAAAAAAAGTTAAGCGATCGGATGGAAAATGCTCTATTTATAACGATTTTAGCCTAGGCGCCTCGAGGTATTGCCGCGTAGTTGCCTCACCGTGCAGCAACAGCGCGCGAGTGGGGCGACCGCGCGCTAGCGCTTTCGCCCGCACGCTGTATAGTTGCCAATTTGACAGTACTAATCTAAATACAGTCAAAGGATGTACACCTACGCGAGTTATAATTATTAGTGAATGAAGAATTTAAATTACGAAGCAATTGTTATCGTTGTTAATGATTATTGTTGTAGTTACATTTTGTTGTTAACTAGTGTTGTATTTCCTATTGTTGCATGTTAAATACATCGTGACATGTAAACTCGGGGTAGATTCTGAAAGAGAGGGTAGGTAAGTGACCTTGAACCTTTATTTTACATGTGTTATTTGGATATCTAGCAATAATAGATATTGTTTTTATGACTTAAAAACGAATAAGCTCCGTCTATTTAAGGTGAAAAATAAATAAAGATATCAGCACCCTTGCGAAATTTGAATATTGTACAAGAAACGACTCCAGTTAGATCTGTATTAAAATGGGAAAGATGCATAATTTGTCAAAAGGACGACAACCAGCCTTTAATAACTTCAACGCATCGCGGTTATCAGTCACTGAGCGATAATTTGATTGAATATGCTCAATATGAGTCTATCCCATTTCATATGCATTTTGAGAACAGATTTGAAACGCTTCAAGATAACAAAGCTAAATACCATAAAACATCTTTCCCATTTTAATACAGGTCTAACTGGAGTCGTTTCTTGTATAATTTTCAAATTTCGCAAGGGTGCTGATATCTTTATTTAGTTTTCACCTTAAATAGACGGAGCTGATTAGTTTTAAATCATAAAACAATATCTATTATTGCTAGATATCCAAATATCACATGTAAAATAAAGGTTCAAGGTCACTTACCTACCCACTCTTTCAGAATCTACCAAAAAGCGCAAGTGCGCGGTCGCCCCACTCGCGCGCTGTTGCTGCACGGTGCGGCAACTACGCGGCAATACCTCGTGGCGCCTAGGCTAAAATCGTTATAAATAGAGCATTTTCCATCCGATCGCTTAGTTTTTTTTTTTTAATAGAAATGTGGTTAATTATTTGGTATTTCTGTGATACATAGTGGTTGTCTAAATTACATAATATAGAAACTATTTAAAAGAAACGGGATTTTTCAAAGTAACATTTTTATAAAATTATATAAATTTTTATACGTCTACTAGTAGCGTGGTGTCATATAAGAACAATATTCTAGAACATTTAATTACCTTTAATTTGACACCCCACACGTATATTTATGACTCAAAGTTTCAATATAATTAGCATTTTTCAAAATGCGGTGGCCGCTATTTTGATGACGTCATAGCTTCGGATCCAGCACTTTACAGCTTGTGTCCCGAATCCCGATGTTTTTTAAGAGTAAACACTATGTTTATTAACAAACTAAAAGTTGGTACTGGTATCACAAAGTGAACTATTTTTATATTAAGAGAAGGGACTATCAGTTCTTCCCCGTACGATACGAAGTCGTTCAAGAAGAGTTCTACTCCTACTAAAGATGATGATAAACTAGGTATTAATCTCTTTATTTTCCGATAACCTAAAAACTTAAGTGATAAAATCTGTCTTATGGTGAAAACAAGGTGTATCACTTTGTTTGCCACCATGTTGTCGGATTTTCCAATTATAGTAACTATTGCATAGTCTGTGACATGACGACGGTCAGTCTGACTTTTGGGAGCAAATATTTGTGACGCAAGTTTGTCTGGATAGTTTTAGCGAATTCTTAGGGATACGTGCAGAAAAAGCACTTTTATTTTTGCAGTATACACTCGAGAGCAATGAATCCGGGTCACTAAAAGAATCCTAAAAATCTCGGAAACTAAAAATGCTAGGTTAATGCAATAAATTGTATTTAATAGACAATGTAATACTCCTTAAATGAAGGTATTAAAACTTCTTAGTTATTGTAAAGTTATATCATAAAAAAATCAAATTTGAAAAAGGGCCACTTTCGAAGATGGAACTACGAAATTACAGCATTTGGTTTTGCTTTTGTTTGTAATCTGTCATTTATGTGGGTACATAAACCATGTTGATAGTGCTCTATATTCATTATTCAAGCTGAAATTATGTCGCTTACGCCTGAAAAATGCACCAGAATACTTACAATGCTGGAAACCGGCCGGAGTCAGCGCGATACAGCCAGGACTGTCGGTGTGTCGCTTTCAACAGTACAAAGAGTTCTCCGACGTTACGAAGAAACTGGTTCTAACCTACGCAGACAAGGAACGGGCAGAACCAGGTGTACCACAGCACGAGAAGACCGATACTTGGTGAACACCATGCTTCGAAATCGCTTTCTCACAGGAACTGAACTCACCAATCAGTTTCGACGCCTCGGAGGAAGTAACCCAAGTGCATGGACAGTAAGACGTCGGCTTGCTGAATCTAACTTAAAACCCCTTAGACCTGCAAACGGCCCTAAACTGGAGCGTGGGCATCGTATTTCGAGACTAAGATATGCCCAGAGCCACGTAAATTGGAGTATTGAAGATTGGTCAAAAGTTATGTTCTCCGACGAATCAAAATTTATGCTCTACAAGCACGATGGAAGACACAGAGTGTATCGAAGACCAGGGGAAAGATTCAAGCAAGCATGCATCGAAGAAAAAGTAGCCTACGGTGGTGGGTCTGTACTTGTGTGGGCCGGAATTTCTTCTGAAAGTCGCACAGAGCTGGTGATCATAGAAAACGGCTCTTTAACTAGCGTAAGATATGTGGAAGAAATCCTCAATGATCACGTTGGTCCATTTATGGTCAATTTAGGTGAGGATGCTATATTTATGCATGACAATGCCCGACCTCATACAGGTAGGATTGTGAATGACTACCTTCAAGAGATGAACATTACTCGTATGGAGTGGCCAGCGCGCAGCCCGGATATCAACCCGATCGAGCATGCTTGGGACGAGCTAGGCAGATGCGTAAAACAACGAAACCCTCCCCCAATCACGCTTCGTGAGCTCAAAATTGCTCTCACAGAGGAATGGGAGAATATTCCCCAAAATCGTATAAGGAACTTGGTGTACAGCATGCCAAACCGCGTAAACGCAGTAATGGAAGCACGAGGAGGCAATACGAAGTATTAAAATTCAAGAAAATCGTAATAAAGTTCAAAAATTTCATGTTTCCTATTTTTGTTTTAAGGAGAGATCAGCAGTTTTTTTCTTTATGTAATTTTGTGTTAATAAAATGTATGGTGACTCATATTTTTTTTACTTTCATTTAAGGAGTATTACATTGTCTATTAAATACAATTTATTGCATTAACCTATCATTTTTAGTTTCCGAGATTTTTAACATTCTTTAAGTGACCCGGATTCATTGCTCTCGAGTGTAGTTCATAAAGTTTAATAATTAAATTAATAATTAAATTAACCACAATATTGACCACAATATTGTGGTCCTGACATCTTATATTTTATAATTCCTTGACATTCATTTTATTTAATTTAATTCAATTGCATTCAATTCATTGATATTTAATTTTTCTGTTTGCAACTGTAACTGTATAAGTAATTCTATTGTTATAATAATTTTTTGTATGCCAATTATTGGTGAAACATGCTGAACCTATGTGACTAATTATCTAATAACTTTATTGTACCATGTTTCGTGCAAATAAACAAATTTCATTTCATTTCATTTCATTTCAAGTGAATATTTTGTTTATAATACGTTATATATGACATTAAACTGTACTAGATCAAAACTCTGTGGACACCGAGACTGAATGAACAAGCATTATAATAATAAATTTTCATTGCAGGTAATAGATACATTAAATACATTTGAAAACTTATCCCATATTAAATATGTATTTACCATGAATATATAAGTAGAAAATTTTATAAAATTACAAATTTACTAGAGAACAAATTATAGTCATGTGCGGGATTCGAACCCGCGTCCATCCACCCCTTTGTCACCTTCCTACCTAGCAGGGTAGTAGGGGGCATAAAATAAAAAAGAAAAACAGGTTTAGAGATATATTAAGAAGGGTAGATATAGTAAGTATTGAGAAGGGTCGTGGATTTCAGACAGGTGGCGTGTGGTAGGCTTCCTTGTTCAAGGACTTATCTCAGGTATTTGTAGAATAGTAGGTGCTCAGCAGCAGGTGCTGTGATGCACTCCGCTCAAGGTCAGCCTGTGAGCCGCGCTGGTAGGTCGTCCCAGCTATATGCTGTAGAGACGAGTCCGTGGAACCGTAAAGTGGCAGCGGTCGGTGCAGGAGATACTGGGCCTGGTTGCTTGCAGAAAGCTAGCGGTGTTTAAGGTGAAGCTTGGAGATCTGCCGCTTACTGGAACCCTGGAATCCACATGTTCCGGTTAAAATAGGTCCAGTGTGACGTTGAGCTGGTGGGTCCACTGACTCTGCTACTGAGCATTTGGGGACGAGCAGAGAGCCTTTGAGGATTTGGCCCGCCAGCAAACATGAGGTTGTCTGAAGGGCTAGAAGTGCCTTAAGGGCTTAGGTATAAAAAACACAATGATATTAATAAAAATTGAAATTAATATTAAACAGAAAAAATAGAGAAAAGGTACATATTAGTTACAATGCATTAGGAGCTTGAAGAGCATTCCTAGCATATAATTATCACATTGTTGAGTGCACTGGTTGTTATAATTAGGTTACATACCAGAAGTATTGGCATGGAGTTTACACATGTTCTTGTGCAATCTATTCAACGATAAATTGGTGGCAGCTTGAAGAGCTTACTCACATACGAAATCAAGCACATGGTAAATGTAATAAAGTTACATACAGACACTAAAAAGATCAGATACAGAAGTATTTAACACTGTTAATTCACACAATTACGTTGCAAAAGTTAGGTTATTTGATCACAGTATGAATTGGCTAGATCACAGAATATATACATCTTATATATCTATCACTCACCCTAGAACGGGGTTGAAGGCAAACACGAGAATTTAGTTAAATATTTCGTTGTTCAGTACTGAATTAACTTGATTTTCCTCTGGCGATCACGATCAAAGTGAGGATGCATTGTCGATTTGAAGTACTCGACCTTCTCCGGAAGTTCTACACACGAAACGTTACCATATAAGGCAACGTTTCGCTGCTGAATCGGTGGTGAGGGTGAGAGCCAATGAGAGGCTTTATTACTTTGCAGTTTTTGCCAAAAAAAAATCGGTGGAGCCGGAAGTTGAATGGTCATTCAACTTTTATCTCAAGTTCACTCAACTTTGCATTGTCGGTAATGTAAGTGTCGGTACGTACATTATTGCGACCTCTATAGATTTAATGATGAACTAAATGATTTAATGACGATCAGTACTACAGTAAGGTGTGCAGAATGTGTGTTAACCATTGTCATTCATAGACTTGGGTCATTCATAGAATTTAGTTTGTAGAAGGTTGAGCAGATGGCGCTGCTCTTCAAGTTGTCTGATAATAAGTAATTTTATTTTAATAATATGTATAATTTATTGTACCTGGCTTCAGCCAGGTTACACCTTCAGCCGGGGTATGATCTAACCAATTGAGCTAACATGACACAATGACTCATAACTTATATTCTTGCTCTCGTTCTGCAACCGTCGTATCGGGATGTAGCTATTTTGTATTGTAATTAACCTAGCAGGCGTTATTGCAAACTTAACAATATTATAAGAAAATATTCTAAGTGTGACACTACAAATAAGGCTGTCTCTGCTTCTTGTCCCGGAAAAAATGTATACCGCTCCGGCAGTCCGGCGTAGTGAACACCTTCAATTGATCAGTTGGGACCTGAAGGGAAAGACATTATGAGACCCTAGTCTACTCCAACCGCATCAAATTTGGTAAGTTTTGCCGTAAGTTGGCCGAGCGGACTGCCGTGGCGCAGGTCCATGTTTCCATCCCCACCGCCAGCTTGTGCTTCACCGCATGGTAGAAGGGCATTTTCCGAATCTCGCCAAGCTAGCTACTACTCTCAAGTAGAAAATCTGTCGCCAAGCACCCGACAGTGTGTTCCGGCAGCAGTCCTTGAGAGCCAGTAAAAAATACGGGTTGGTTGTCCATTTCTTGTTTTTTTTTCTTTTTTATATATGTCACGCACAACACTTTCTAAGGACTTTTGAGCCATTATTTAGTTTAAAATACCGCAAAACAACGGGAGTGAAGTATTTACTTGTGAATATCCCCACTCTTATCGAGTTATGGGGGACATGAGACTTAACATCTGTATGCATCAGTGTTACGGGCGCAGTGCAATTCGTCAATAGTGTTGAAATGCATCTGTTACAGACAGAGTAAGTCTACTTAACATCAGGTGGGCCTCGCGCTTGTTCCGTCACAATTCAATAAAAAAAACATGACCTAGATTGCCCCAAATTTGACTATCGTAAAATCTGGCAAAGACAATCTAATATCAACCTTAGTCATGGATGGTGCAAATAAGCCAATATCAATGTTATAAGATCCATTATTTAGAGAAATAAATTTGAAATGCAAGACAAAATTAGAAAATAATAAATATCCATCATTAACATTAGTGGAAGTCGGTAACATGCTGATTCCAAACTCACATTTTCAAGGTACGACTTTTATAATTACCTACTTTAGTTAATTTTGTGTAAGTTTAATAAAAATGTAATGCATAATCATGGGCTACTTTTTTACATATTTTTAATGTAGTTGATAATTATATTTTTAGTATATACATCATTAGCATATACATCATCTGTTTCGTAACTATACATTTTAAGTAAAAACTGGAATATTGTACTTTTGATGTAAATATTCAATTATGTCGTTGGCCGTATTCATATAGGTATATTTTAGTCAATAAAACTACACACTAATACACTCAACGTTTTCGAGTATTGTCGCAAGACTATTTATAATTTAATTTTGTTTTGTTGTAGCGCCTTATGATCCATATGGTTCAGGAGCTGCACAGCCTGACCCATACCAACCTGTGAACAGGCGGTGCATGTGCTTTTCTGACGCGTCTCGTTTCGGTATCCTGATACAAGACGTACTCCAGTTTGGAGGAGCTCTGGACGTCAAGAACGTTAAAAAATCTGTCAAGAAGTTCACCCATATGGAGGGGGAACAATAATGGTTTAGGCCGGTATTTGGATCGGTGAAAGAACACATCTCATTTGGATCAGGGGCAACCTCAATGCTCAGGTTTATGCGGAGAGTATTGTTTCAGAAGTGATCATCCCTTTGCGAAGCTGTTTGTGTAATTCCTTTCGTAAGTGTGATTGGTACATATGGTTGCCAAACATAAAAATAAAGCTACGTTCAGTGAGAACGAGAAAAAAATACATGGATATTAGATTTAGCATGAGTAAGAAGAAAACAGGTAGTTTTTAACAGCATGGCGCCAAACAATTTGCGTGGTTAAGACGAGGCTGCGGAAAAAATACTCTCATTCGACTAGTTTTTTTAACCAACCTAAATATGCAATCGACACGTTAACTTAAATATTTGATTTTCAAACCTTTTTCTATCCGTTGTTAAGACAGAAACACATTTGAAAGAAATTTACTCGATAGTTTTAATTTTTTTAAATGAAGCCTTTTCTTTAAATTATTGGATTTTTCTTGGAAACTACGTCAGTTACATATCAATAATAAATACACATAGAAAGGAAATGTAGTTTATTATCCACTGTAAAAGTAAAATTTACCTAGAGTTATTAGTATTCTCATAATAAATTAAATTGTGTTTTAGACTTACGACCTTTAGTTCTGTGCAGGATTACGGTCAATCGGAAGATTCGATATTCAACCTTATTAGCTTACGCTTACGAAATAAAATCAATGCGTAAGAGCTGTCCTTCAGTGCCGCGCTGTGCGCCGTTGGACGTGGACCTGTCGCTCGCGCGCTATCACCTGAGCAGTATAAATACGTATCTTGGTAGGTATATCAATCAATATGGGAAATAAAGATAACTAAAAAATAAAAAAAAGGAAGCAGAAGAGTCGATACAAAGACTTTGCAAGAATTATGAGAGAGGCAAAAGCGTATAATATTTCAGTTTTTTTTTACCTATTGCACCTATGCAAATTTAATATTCGTTTGTGTTTATTCTATTCATGAAACATACTATCTCGACAGAACTAAGAGATTCTATACCAACTAGGTTTCCTATAGTACTGTAATGGAGCTGTAAAATAACTATATGTCGTACTAATCTAAGTATGATTAGTAGGGTACTATAATAATATCTGGTATATGTATAATTATGGTCTCACCTGATGGTAAGTGATGTGGTTGAAGGTGCCAAACAGGTGTAAACTAAAATTATCTGGCTCTAAAGTACAGCTGCCGTTCAACTGTAAATGGAGTTGAGTGTTGCTAAATAATAATAACACAAGCGTAGCAAATCAAAGCATTTGGTTTGGTGGGTAGGTATATCGCAATAAAACATCGAACATTCTTTATGTCCCTCAAGACTAGATGTAGATTTATATCAATGAAAGAATATTCAGAATCAGGCAAGTAGGTATATATTCAAGAGATTATCTACAAAGTCACCTGCATAGGTACTTTTAAATATACATTTTATCACTTAGACATGTACATATAAGTATCGATTTATACAAAAATAATAGAGTGGAATAAATAGATTGTGTATATACTCGTATAATAAAAAAGACTGTGCTCAAAAATGCACCTTCTTTCTCAGGAAAAAAAATAATAAATCAGTCGAAGTCCGAGATCACTCGGAACAGGGAGAACTGTCGGAGTCGCCATCTCATATTATAAGTTTAGACTGTTCTTCCACTACACGAAAATAAGTGAGTAATTCTTTGAACATAATACTTTAGTATTGCTAAATTTGCAAATTTTATTCACAGGAAATTTCGTAAAGGAAATATTTTATATACTACCTATATTAGGCTAAAAATTATTTTGACCTATCCATAGCAGAGCAGCAGGTAAAATTAAATAAAATAACGTATAAATGTATAAATACAATGAAATTTTCTTTTTTACCCTGAAAAAAAAACTTTACATTATTATCGCCCTGCACTTGTCACACCTCTGTAGGATCGGTATAAACAATATATTTTTTCTGAGTACCTACACAAAAGACAACGCATTGACATAATTGTGCGGAGTAAGACTTAAATTTTATGGCCGGCCTCCTATCTGAAGCAATACTCCTTTGCGAATGCCATCGTTGATACGTATTATACTTGCCTTCACCCCCTTTTCGGTTATTAGGGTATTAGATAGATGGTAAAGAGCGATGTTGTACTCTTGACGTGCAAAAAATCTGACGTGCGAATTATTTGAATTTATGTATTTAAATTCATTTATTCATATTCCCAACACCCCTTTTCTGAAGGCCGAGCTTCAGCAAGGGCGGAGCAATTTGTATGGTGGCCGTGTTGAAATCGCCATTTTGGATTTTTGACAGGTGTCATTTGACTGCTCTCCCGACATTTATCCTTACAAATTATATTACAAATTGTGCGAAATTGATTGTCAGACAAACAGAAATGTACAGTTGCTTTTCTGAAGGCTTCAGGTAACTGATTGTCTGTAAAATGTATTTTGCAGGTATATATATCAATCAAAAATCTGATTGATATTATCAAACTGAAGGCAAATGCACATTTTGCATGGTGGTAGGGCACTTTGCGAATGCCCGCCTGGCTAGCTACCACTTTCAAGTAGAAAATCTGTCGCCAAGCACCTAACGGTGTGTTCCGGCAGCTGTCCTTGAGAGCCAGTAATTCTAGGTTAGCCTGAACAACATCTTCGACCACATCATCACTTACCAACAGGTGAGATAGTGGTCAAAGGGTAACCTATCAGGCATAAAAAAAAAAAAACATTTGTAATATAACTAAATGCTAATTTGCCGTGTAGTATGGAGACAACAAATTAAAAATAGAAATTCTACAAAAAGATGAAGAATTTTGGACGAAAAAAATGGAGACAAAACTAGTCACATTCTATATGAACTCCCTTCTGCCCGAGCTGGTCGATCCCCACCACCGTAAGAAAAGACTGATCCGGGATCAAGAATATGCGGATACTTCTAGAAAAAGATAAAATCAAGAGGAGGCTGTCGAGGGTGACTTGCAACATCAAAGTGCAAATGCTTCAGTACTTCCTCCCGCCATAAAAAGAAGACTTGACTTAATGTTGTCTTAGGTTTTCGCGATTGTTACTCATAGTAATTAAACAACATTTAACGGTTTAAATCGCGTATATTTATCATTATTTTTGTCCTGACGTTTCAAACACTTTGCAGTGATCGTGGTCACAGGGTGACGATCGGGGGGACTGCAAACTTGAAAAAAAACTTGACTTTCCGTTCCGATACTCGTTATTTCTCACGTACACTTTTGCATATCATTAATTCTGTATAATCATTAATACTGTATAAATTGAAAATAATATATTTTTTATTTCATAAATGATTTTTTGTTAATTTATATACATCTTAACTTAATTTGTCTATAACCACTTACTAACAATCTAAGAATCCACTGTTTTTATTTAAATGTCTAATTTAGTCACCTGTTCCAGTGCCACTCACTCTCTCACTTATCTGCCATGTTGCATTAAAAGAAGCTTGTATAACATGTTGTCTACAATGTTTCTGCAGTTGTGTTATTTTTAAAAAACCCTAAGTTTAAGGCCATTACAATTGCGTATATAGACTCTTCTGCAAGTTTGGTAAAAAATCTTATCCTGCTGTTTAGAAGTGGCTAGATCTATATCTGGTTGGTCTATCTAATTTTTACCATAGTTGGTATCTAACAGCAGAGTGGTAGTAAAATAACACCTTTCTGTTCACCAGTGTAACTGAAAAATAAAACGTAATAGGATGTATACGAACATATTTTCAACATTAGTAATTAATAGTTAAAAATTATATGATAGCAATAAAAAAACAACCTACTTTATATTATTATGGGAACGTGTACCGTAGCACAGTTATGAAAAACTGTAATTCATATTTGTATGACGAGTCATGGTAAAATATATTGGCCACGACTAACATTTAATCAAATCAAATCCATTTATTTCAGGTCAATTGTACCCATATTCACCGAATATAATATAATGTTATGCTCATTCAATTTGATGGTATTTTACTTTATTCTAATGATATGTAATCTGATTAATCGCATTCCAAGATACTGAGAACAATGTTGATTCATTCATAAATTATCGTCCACGCCAAGGGGTAATGAAATTTTTGTAGTAAGTTTAATCAGTAGAAATCACTTTCGTTACTACGGAGAATTTAAAAACACCCCCCATTTATCAATATATATCGTGCCGTTTGGGCTGATATGTACCATCATCATATTCCGACCCTTGTCTCACTTTATTTTGGTTTGGTGCAATATGTTTTCTCTATAAACACAGAGACTGCGACACAACAACATAGCAAAGAAAAAAAAAGACTTGAAAACAATTTTTTTAATTAAAAAGTCTGGTAACTAACTGGTTGATATCGGTGCAATATGATCTCAATTTCGTGCTCATGTAACTGACTTAGACAGGTTATTTGATATACTGATGTCTACAGACTTTACTAGAGAGATTATTATTCACATATTATTTATAGATTTTATCACTATTTAACAATAACTTTCATCTATATTTATAGTTGCCACTTACATTCGTTGCTAGAAGCACTGCGATCGTCAAGGCATTTTGGCAAATTACTTTTTAGTAAGTTTGACTGTAACTGGCAAACCGTTCGACCGATGTTGATGAAATTAAAATGAAACCAATTAAGAGTTAAACTGTACTAGCAAATAAATAATCTTCAAGATTGTAAGGTTCAGTAAAAAAGTTATGTGTGGTCAAACATAAAATAAAAAAATAGACAAGTCAATTTAAGAACCCTCTTTCTTTTGGGAAGTCAGTTAAATATGAATACAATATATATCAATAGATTCATACATAATAATATATACAAATAAAGTCGAGCAGACATGATCATATTGTAAAAAGTAAAACTTTTGGCTTTAGTTTTATAAGCTACTGTCGACCGTAAGAATAATTTTGGAAAGTAAATCAAATAATCAATTTCTTACTAAGAAATATTAGTAATGTTGATAAAAATACAAACGTGACATCAATTTCAGTATATACAAAGTTACTTTATGTATCGAAATGCGTCACGTAAATAAAATTATAAAAAAAGTTGAAATCGTCTCAATGGTATCTGTGTTCGCGAATCTAATTTCAAGTACACAAATATTTTTATAAGCGAGACGCGTGCGCCGCTGCACATCGCGTCGTTCGGTGCAGCGGGGATCGTTGCGCCGCATGGGCGGAGCTAGCGTGGGAATTATTTTTGACTGCCTGGACTTAAATTTGTAACCAAACTGCTTCTAGGGATTTCGTTGGTTAAAAAATTAACCAAACTGCACTTAGCAGTGCACGATAATACCTATAGGAATACGTTGTTAACTTAAAAATAGGAATTAAATTAAAAAACCAGTCTGGATAATTAGATTTGGTAAATATTAATTGAATATTTATTTTATAGTTCAAAATATACGTGATCCCTAGGCTCTTTTGATGTGTGTATTAAGTATATATTTTTTAACTACGGGCTTGTACCACGAGGCCAGTATGATTTTGGTGAGTCAGATTTTTCTTACATTTCCTAGAATTTGATCAAGGTTTCTCTTTGACACTACGCCCGTAGCTCGTTTCTTTTTTTCTTTATTATTTAAAGAATTTTGCACAACATGTTCATGACCTGTAGTGATCTTATCATATTATATAAACACAAAAAAAATCTTTGATAATATCTAAAGTGCGCACAGCGCTGTACCAACTTAACAAGCTTTTCTATAATGTACTTACAGTTGATATACTAACTTATAAATTATTTTTGCATCAGGTAACAAATTCAAGTGAACTTTTACTTGTTTTCAAACGGCCTGAAGTATGAATGTGAAATTTCACAGAGGTGATTTCCGGACAGCACGCGCGTAACGTTTACCCAAGTTATTTCCGAACCCATGCAATGAGTTACGTCCGCACAAGGAAATTAAAAGGAGAACTACACAAGGAAATTAAAAGGAACACAAACTAGAAACTGTTCATCAGATGTCAAATTCTGAATTCGCGTACAGAACCCAATCGCAGGGCGGACCCGCCCAATATAGTTTCATCACAGAACTTTGTGAATAATTTCATTATTTGGTAACCTAGTTCTGAACAATAAGAGAGTTCAAGGCCTACACGTCCTAGAAAAGGTCATATCAATTATTTTTACGTGGGTTCATACATCAATATATTTTTTAACCGACTTCCAAAAAAGGAGGAGGTATTTATACAGGCAATTACGTAGTTTTAACTTTTAGTAATTGATGATTTTCGTCGCATTGTAAATCTTTAGGTATTGTAATAAATTGCAAAATTAGTCTTGTTTGTAGTACAACGTAAATTGAACTATAGGTGTCACCTCCATGCCCATACGATGCGATGGTAAAGACCAAAATTACCAATTAGAGTCACGAAAGTACAAATTAAAGTCATGTCATATTCGCTTAGCGATATACTCATATCATCATACTCCGGCCATAGGGGCGGATATGGTGCGGGTTCGAATCCCGCATATGACTATATATTTTTTCCGCAATTGTTGTAATTTTGTTATGTGAGAAGTAAGTTAAAAGACAGTTATTAGCTGCCATGACTCCTCGGTAGTCGTTACAATCATAATCATTACATCAGCGGCGCAAGAATATACCATTTTCAGGTACTACAACGCAAAGGGGTCATGGACGCAATATTAATTCTTCTACACCCCGCTGGCTAATCACGGTGTAATTATCGATTCTCTACGCCATGTGAGTCACTGAGGACGTGTGTAGGAGGCCTATCCTATGTTGACCTATGTATACTCTTACCTACAGCAAAAGCTACTAGTTTTATTCATATATTCTGCTGGAACGGACTTTGGCCGTCATCCGTTCATGGTTGACATTCCTCCAGTTCGCTCGAAGTGATTCGCCTCCACATTTATCAACCGTACAGCGAAGGAATGGAACTCATTGCGGCGTCTTTGTTTCCCGATCAGTATAATTTGGGTGTCTTTAAGTCTAGAGTGAATAGGTATCTTCTAGGTAAGCATGCTACATCTTCGGCCGCATCATCACTTTCCATCAGGTGAGATAGCGGTCAAATGCTTGCCTATCTTGCATAAAAAAAAATCTAAAGGTGTAAGACCTCTAGATTAAAGTAAGTATAACTTGGCTATGTAGTTACATCATCGAGAAACTAACCTCGAGAGTGGAATTGACGGTCCGGCTAATCTGGCAACTAATGTGTATTGCACTCATTCGAAATTTAAAATATTATTTTTCCTAGTGAGGTGCTTACAGTATCGTAATGTGTTGTGTTTTTTTATAACTGATAAGTTTTATTAGAAATCATATTGGATATCACAGGTTATTTAGGGAGTCATTACCATATTCACTTAAATTTTGTGATGTGAGACATAGTCCTTACTTTAAGGTGTTGCTCAGGCTAACCTAGAATAACTGGCTCTCAAGGACAGCTGTCGGAACACACCATTAGGCGCTTGGAGACAGATTTTGTACTTGCGGGTGGTAGCTAGCCAGGCGGACATTCGCAAATGCCCTACCACCATGCTGTAATGAATGCCATCCTAAGACAAAAACCGGGACTGACGGCTTAAGGCGCTGTAATTAGACAAATTGTGCATTTTTGAAAGTAAGAAAATAGTACTTTTGAACAAGTTATGACATCCATTATTTTATATATGTTTCTTCGATTCTTCCTTCAGATTAATGGCAAAGCAAAACACAATAGCTTAAAATTTTCTCGATACAATATTTAATTTAAAACTGTACCTTTTTGAACTTTAAATGGATATATTTGGATAACTACTGTGCATATCAAAATGGGACTTACACAATATGGTAGGTAATGAAATTTTCTAAATATTTGGCAAAGATTTTCTTGATACGACTCATAAATATAATATAAGACCCATTATATAATAATCCAGGGATCAGTCTAAACGTCAGCGTACGCGTCGGCCGCTAATCAGTACTACCGTGACCACTGTCAACGTAGGACGCGTGTTTGACTTTCTCAGCAGAGATTCGTATAAATATCAGTTATTTTTTTTATCAAAGTACTATTATTATAATAATAAAACTATTTTATTGTGTTATTCAAGTCAAATAGGTTACTACCATGGGTAACCACAGTAAAAAAGTTGTGAAAAAGAGAGAATGGATACGAGACTTCAAGTTCAAAGAGAAAAACTGAAAAAATAAGGGAACAAATCCGGTAAGTACACACACACCTTCATAATCTTCATTATCGCGGAACAAGTGGAACTATTTTGTTGTGATCTGAGCGAATTTACAAAAGTCGCATTACATGTTCTGTGTAACAGGAATTAAGAATTAGATACCAAAAAAAATGTATATATATATATATATTAAATGTGTATAAGTAGCTACTCTATTGTATTGGGTGTGTACCTGTAAAGATAGATGTATGTATGGAAATAAATAAATAAAATAAAATAAAATTACCTAACTAGGTTACTATTTGTTTTTTTTTGTATAAATTCTAATCTTGAAAAAGGTCTTGCGAGTTGTTGCCAGTGCTTATGAAATTATTGTATGGTCTTATGGAGGTAATTATATTTCAGTGTACTCTGTATTTTGGTGGACATTTTTATTTATTTATATCTAGATATCTACCTACAACAATTCGATAAGGCTGAGCTATACATTTCTTACCGGTAAGAATCTGCTTTGAAGATTTGAGAAAACTAAACTGGTGTAAATATACCATATATACCCACTTACTTCCATGACAAACCATAAATATATTCATAATACACCTGAGCGAACTAATGTTTGCCGAGTAGATACCGACCTATTCGCTGAATCAAAATAATTATGCCTGCGTTGTTGGCAATGCTACTTATAGAATTGTAATGTTTATAACTAAACAGAACTTTGCTTTTTTTTTACTATTCTAATATGCATTGGCATCTTTCGATCAAGCCCTCGCAGAGCCATAATAAGCCACTGTGTACAAGTGCACTAATTACCTCTTTTGTTGATGATCCGCGTGCTAAGTTACATATCAAACATTGTTCCTGTGTTACGTACCTAGCGTTTTTGACGTTTTGCACGTCGTCACGACGATATACATACCTAATTACCTAAATTAAAAAAATCTAGTGGGCACGGTCAATAATATACTTTCCATTAGTAATTTACTTATTAACCTGATTACATTTTATTATTATTTCTTATTTTTTACTTATTTTAATAATATTATTTATTATTTTTTAGATTTAATGCTTTTAGGGACGACAGGTCTGGGGCATCAACATCACTGACTACTCCAACAGCAGTTCACGTCTCAATGCCTGATGAAGCTACTCAGCTACCAAGTTATCTATTATTTGTGTTTATCTAGGGATTGTGAAATTTCGGGATTTACATGAAAACCGGGATTGCAATAATAGTCCCGGGATTTTTGATAATTATTATAAAATGTGATAACTTTTCTGACTGTTTACACTACTATAAAACGAATGAAATGATGTTTGTTTGTTTTGATCTAATGAAAGAGGTTTATAAACGCCTTTGATAAATTGTTAGGCTTAGACTGGAAATAGGACAAATAGTACGATGTATCATGGTTGTATCCAGGTATCACATAGGTGTAGTGATGCTAGTTGTATTATGCTATAAATATCTTTGTGATGATTACTTGAATTATAAATTAAGCATTTTTTTTTCAGTTGTTCAATACAAAGTACCTTACAATGTCAAGAAGTCATAAATATGTCTAAGTGAGTAATTGTGTTTATTATTATTTTGTAAAAATGTATTTCGGTGAAGCAACTATGTTTTTTTCTAGTGAAGCAAGCAAAAATAATACATAATATCGAATGGAATATCAAGAAGATATTAAGGTACCAATGTAAGCACGTTTTATCTGAGTTTCAAGAAGGGCTATGTTTTTCACTCGTATCTTGTACACTGAGAAAAAAAATAGGTAACGCAACCCTAATATTTAACCTAATATTAGGGTTTGGTCGGACAACGTAACGTGTCTAGTATCTACAACCGAGTGCGCTAGGTACTACGTGTTCTTTGTTTTACTTACTTACTGGGTAAATTTTAACGTTACTCTCTAAGGTAACGTTTACTAGGGTGTCCGACCATTAACGTAACGTTAGGTTAAATATGTAATACCGAATAATTAGGTATGAATAGAATACCTACTAAAGTTTACCGATACCTTACGACTAACGTTAAAAATACGTACCAAAACGTCAAACGTTACCATTGATAGCAGATTAAATTCATATAATTTATAGGTTAGAATTACTGAATGTATTTTGTATCACTGACCGAGTATGATGAATTAAAAATACCTGTTGTGTGTTATCAAATAGTTTAATGTAACCTATACTGTTACGCAATAATACGTAATTCTAACCATATCGATTAGGCTGCGGTTAATTTGGTAATACGTAATTGCACCATGGATTCGGCTAGATCGACCTAGCTAATAGATTGTAGTAAAGTAGTGTGTTTGTAATTATTACCTAATAAATGCTTTTTAAAAAACCCACTCGACAGGTCATCTGTACCTTTTGAAAGAATGCAATTAGCCGTATGAAAAAGTTAAGTATACGCGAAATAGTTGGTAGGAGTTACTTTTTTATTATGATACAACAATATTATTAATGAGTAATTGTAAACAAATTACATACGCAAGTAATACGTAGTTGTGCGTAAATGATACCCACTTAGACACATATGTGTTGTTCTAATCTAATTGGAATGCTTTTAGTTAAGCGCTAACCAGTTCATAGGTTATTGTGACCAAGGCAATGGGGCTCTGCAATATTCTGTATACGTTTTGGTTACCTAATAAAATGTTTTACGACGTCATGGCTACCATACATTAGGTTCAAGGTACTTAATGTAAAAGGTATTAGTAACTATCTACTAGGTTGTATCAGACTATTGAATTATTTACGGTAACGAACTATGTGCGTACCGGTTACGTTACCTGAACGGTGAACAAAACCTTGTTGATAGGTTTATGTACCTTTTTAATAAGTAGTTGTAAACTAATTGATAAGTGTGCAGTCAAATGACTGGTATGTTATTGTAACCAGATATTCGGTTGTAACCGTTTAAATAGTAGTTAACGATAAGTAGAGATAATCTACTGTTAGGTATAAAATAATAATAAAAAAAATTGTACAGACCTATTTGACCAGTGAAATATATCTAGTCAGTAAGTTATGGGTACCCAGTTTTATGTTAGGTAAACAACAATCGAGCAAAAATCATAATTATTTTTCACTCAAGTAGTGAACTTAATTACAAAGTTACAGATTAACGAGAGGAAAAGTTATCTATTATAGTCATGCGATAAATAAAGTGCAAGGTTTGCGTACAATATGGTTTTTGCATAATGTTTGTTAACTAAAATAGTTGAGGATACCCGTAACCCACAGACTAGGCTTTATCACGATAATCAATTAGGTCCAAAAACTTATTTACTAGTTTATACTATACCTACAACAGACTTATCGTTAACTGTTAATTAAATTACATCAACGGAATAGCTGATTATTATAATACACAAATCACCGCACAATTCTCAATAAAAAAATATACATATGAAAAAGGTCCTTAATCTGAACTTAATTAATTTATAGAGACTGAGAAACAGATTTGTACACATAGTTCAACTTTTTTTTTTACACAGTACATAGTGTATATCGTATATCTATAATTACAAAACTACCAACTTGCTACCTTTAAGGTTGTTATTTCTACTGATGTGACAAGTACAGAATGCATCGATAAGGAACAATAAACGGAATAGATCACAATTAATATATCTTTATTTGTTTCTAATTTCATTGCTTTAGAACTAATCATTACAAAAAAACACAAAATTTAAATACGATAATAAGTTAACCAGTCAAATTCAAAAAATAAATTAACTCATTTTTCTAGCCTATTGAATTTATTTTTATGGATAGGAACTATCTAATGATTGAAAAGCCGGGCATCAATCAAAATAATTCTTGCCGTCAGTCAAACTTACAATCTTTTTTTTTTTTTTATTATTATTGCTGATAGGTAAGCCTTTGACCTCAATCTCACCTGATGGTAAGTGATGATGTGGTCGAAGGTGATAGCAGGCTTAACCTAGAATTACTGGCTCTCAAGGACAGCTGCCGGAACACAACGTTAGGTGCTTGGCGACAGATTTTCAACTTGAGGGTGGTCGCTAGCCAGGCGGGCATTCGCAAAAATGCCCTACCACCATGCGGTGAAACTCAAGCCCGCGGCGGGATTCGAACCATGGACCTGCTGCGCGGCAGTCCATAGCCAAAGCCACTGAGCCATCACTGCTTCAATCATTACACTAATGCTTACAATCGATAAGTAAGTATAATATCAAATACAATATTAAAATTCTTAATAATATAAACAGCGAATTATTCAGGAACAATGCGACTACAATCACTGGTGTTGATACTGGTGGTACTTTTCCGCCAGTGGAAAATAAATATGGCAGCAGAAGCAGGGCAGCCGTCAATTTGTTGTTTTCATTGTCTGTAAAATTAAATAAATACCACGGTAACGATTACTTGCACAGAAAAGTATAATTCAGAAGACTTTAATAAAAGGATTACGACGGCAATAATTTATATACAACAATAATTCTCTGGTAAAATAATGGATACTAACAACATTTTTATACAGCTAATAGGCTAGATCTTGACGGCACTGCCCGGGAACCATTTGTAGGGTATTGAGATAAAGGTACTTGGACCCTTGGACGAAGGTGACTCATCCGCCAAAAAACTTAAGATGTTTATCATATATTCAATAATGAAAGAGACTAAGTAGTTAAATCTATGTATGTACGTATACACAGATAGACCATGAGCTGGAATAAAACAGTATAATATTTCATTTTAAACAAACATAGCTTCTACTATCAAGGCCATTATGTAATAAGTACCTTTATTAAGTATATATTTTTCTACAACCCGTCTTTGAATGATCGCATATAATTTTCTGTTGCAATCAACTATTCTACCACCGCCGCCGATACAATTTGAAAATAAGTTGTCGGCATAATACAAACTTAAAATTAGGTTTTTTAATGTTATTGTAAAATATTTTTATAACCTTATTATGTTTCCTTGGCAAAAACCAATTCGTATGCTGAGACTTCTTAGTTTTTTCTAGTTTGATCATCCTTTCCATTGTGGTTTTCAGCTCTCATAATGATTTCAATGTAAAGAAAAACTTACAATTTAGCAACATTATCTTTAAATGTAAGCAATATTTAACAATAAGCAACCCTGGCAACACACCTGAATGGCAGAGGGGAGTAACGACGTGAAGTATAAAATTAGGTATATCTATAAATGGCGGCCTTTGGGACACAGTTGAAGAATGTTCCGTTGTGTTCTGTTATTTTATTATTTATTCTTATGCTCTTGGTAAAGTTTTGAAGACCTACATTACCAGTATAGATAGTATTAACTGCGTATTAGGATACTTAATAATACTTCAAAAGAACCTAATCAATTTCATTAATACGTTTCAGTAACCGCTTTATTGATGCAACGTACGTAACGGTTTGGTTGTAGCTACTATTTATTTGGTCGTATTAGTTGCGATAGTTGTAAGTTTAAGTACCTAAATTTATGAGATAACTAACAAAAATATGTACATTTAGTACACGGAGAGATGATACTACATTATAATAAAGTGTACATATTATGGCTACGTGAGGATATAAACCTTGAGTTGAGACGTAGGTACCTAGCTGATTTTACTTATGACTCGTGCAAGCATTTACATTTCTTTGTGTGTAACGTAAGTATCAGGATACTGCTTACATTATTTACCCAAAAAATGCCTTGCTAAACAGTTCTTCCTTTATAGTAAAGCTAATGGCAATCTTCATGAGTGGCCTTCATCTAGCAGGTAATCAATAATAAAAAGCTAAAACAGGCTGAAGATAACAACAGGTATACTTGCTTACTCAATTTCAAATATAACTCAAACATTTCATAATATACATACGCATATATGTATTAATAATATACATATAATATTTATATGAATATATTTAATTATTATACCACACAGCAATTAAGCAATATCACAGTTTATAATGAAAAGTGGTAGGTATATGGACTGATAGAACTTTTTTATTTGGTCCTATGTCTCACGTCGTAATGAGACGGGTAGAGGATTCCATAGACAGGCAGATTGAATAGTGAAAGCAGACTAATTCAATAATTATCGAGACTTAATTATATATGGACCTAGCTAATTTTAGCTCTCGGTAACGTTCTGATTAGGTATAGTTACCTAACAATGCTTCAGAAGAACCTAATCGATTTGATTAGTGCGTAAATACTTTGTCCTAATCGCATTATTGGTGCAAGTTACGTAACGAGTAGGGAACCAGTAACTATTTATTAGGTTGTATCAGTTGCTATATTGAGCTGATATATAAATTAAATTATAATAGGTATTTTAGATAACAAACAAACATAAGAATTCACACTCTTTATTGTTCTGCGGGGTACAACGTGACGGGGGCTGCTTGCAAAACAAAACGATGCTATAATCATATTATCTTTGCCACCCCACGAACCCTGTACCTGCCTATTATAGTATACCTAGGATCCTACTATTAAGATATATGAATGGGAAAATAAGACCGCAGGGTAGGTTAGTTATGGATATAGGCTGTTAGGAAGGTTCGTGTAGGCCGAGTAACATCCACACATAGAACTTATGTACCTATGACACGAGTAGGTAGCAGTCGCTGTTTTGGTTTGTTCGTATCAGAATAGTAACGACTATTTGATATCCTGGGTAGGTGGTAGTGGCCATAGTAGTTAGGTGAATTATAGTCATGTTAGGTTCAAAAACTTAAAATTTATTTGAAGAAACTGAATATGTAGTTGTATGTCACCACATGTTGGTATTTTTTTATTCATGCTTAGTAACAGAGAGTTGAAAAAAATCTTAACTTAGTAACAGTCGTTTCTTTTACCTTTTGTCATTTTGTGAAGAATACGTTTAAGTGAACATTTACAGTAAGTACGGTAAATTTTACATACCTAGTACCATAGTACATGTGTACACCTAACTGTATGTTACCATTATACAGGTGCATACCTACCTGCTAAACAGATGGCTATTATTACGGTAAACGCTACGAGGTTTCAAAACTGCGAGCAATAAGGTAGCTAGTCTACCTACCTATTTTGAACTGGTCAGATAGGTTCATCGTGTTTTAAAAAATAATTGAGTTATTTTTACCTAGATTTGCTTTCAACATTGATGTAATAAATTAGGTTTTGACTAGATTAAACGTTCGCATGGTAGTTAAAACCTAGTAGTAAGGTTGATTTCAAAGAATTTGAATAAGTTCCGATAACCTAAGAAAATCTTTGTTGTAATGGGTATATATTACGTAATCACCTAATCACACAATTTTAAAGCCATATTTGCTTATATATGCCATATGGCTTTAAAATTGTTTAAAGCAACTGAATATGTTCGTTTGATTGTACCTAATTATTATGTTACATAGGCCGGCGTCGGTGTCTGTGCCGGCGTCGGTGTCTGTGTCGGCGTCGCTATCTGTGTCGGCGTCGGTGTCTGTGCTGGCGTCGGTGTCTGTGTCGGCGTCGCTATCTGTGTCGGCGTCGGTGTCTGTGCCGGCGTCGGTGTCTGTGTCGGCGTCGGTGTCTGTGTCGGCGTCGGTGTCTGTGTCGGCGTCGGTGTCTGTGCCGGCGTTGGTGTCTGTGTCGGCGTCGGTGTCTGTGCCGGCGTCGGTGTCTGTGCCGGCGTCGGTGTCTGTGTCGGCGTCGCTGTCTGTGTCGGCGTCGGTGTCTGTGCCGGCGTCGGTGTCTGTGTCGGCGTCGGTGTCTGTGCCGGCGTCGGTGTCTGCGCCGGCGTCGGTGTCTGCGCCGGCGTCGGTGTCTGTGCCGGCGTCGGTGTCTGTGCCGGCGTCGGTGTCTGTGCCGGCGTCGGTGTCTGTGTCGGCGTCGGTGTCTGTGCCGGCGTCGGTGTCTGTGCCGGCGTCGGTGTCTGTGTCGGCGTCGGTGTCTGTGTCGGCGTCGGTGTCTGTGTCGGCGTCGGTGTCTGTGTCTGTGTCGGCGTCGGTGTCTGTGCCGGCGTCGGTGTCTGTACCGGCGTCGGTGTCTGTGTCGGCGTCGGTGTCTGTGCCGGCGTCGGTGTCTGTGTCGGCGTCGGTGTCTGCGCCGGCGTCGGTGTCTGTGCCGGCGTCGGTGTCTGTGCCGGCGTCGGTGTCTGTGTCGGCGTCGGTGTCTGTGCCGGCGTCGGTGTCTGTGTCGGCGTCGGTGTCTGTGTCGGCGTCGGTGTCTGTGTCGGTGTCTGTGTCGGCGTCGGTGTCTGTGTCGGCGTCGGTGTCTGTGTCTGTGTCGGCGTCGTCGGTGTCTGTGCCGGCGTCGGTGTCTGCACCGGCGTCGGTGTCTGTGTCGGCGTCGGTGTCTGCGCCGGCGTCGGTGTCTGTGCCAGCGTCGGTGTCTGTGCCGGCGTCGGTGTCGGTGTCTGTGTCGGCGTCGGTGTCTGTGTCGGCGTCGGTGTCTGTGCCGGCGTCGGTGTCTGTGCCGGCGTCGCTGTCTGTGCCGGCGTCGCTGTCTGTGCCGGCGTCGGTGTCTGTCCCGGCGTCGCTGTCTGTGCCGGCGTCGCTGTCTGTGCCGGCGTCGGTGTCTGTGTCGGCGTCGGTGTCTGTGCCGGCGTCGCTGTCTGTGCTGGCGTCGGTGTCTGTGTCGGCGTCGCTATCTGTGTCGGCGTCGGTGTCTGTGCCGGCGTCGGTGTCTGTGTCGGCGTCGGTGTCTGTGTCGGCGTCGGTGTCTGTGTCGGCGTCGGTGTCTGTGCCGGCGTTGGTGTCTGTGTCGGCGTCGGTGTCTGTGCCGGCGTCGGTGTCTGTGCCGGCGTCGGTGTCTGTGTCGGCGTCGCTGTCTGTGTCGGCGTCGGTGTCTGTGCCGGCGTCGGTGTCTGTGTCGGCGTCGGTGTCTGTGCCGGCGTCGGTGTCTGCGCCGGCGTCGGTGTCTGCGCCGGCGTCGGTGTCTGTGCCGGCGTCGGTGTCTGTGCCGGCGTCGGTGTCTGTGCCGGCGTCGGTGTCTGTGTCGGCGTCGGTGTCTGTGCCGGCGTCGGTGTCTGTGCCGGCGTCGGTGTCTGTGTCGGCGTCGGTGTCTGTGTCGGCGTCGGTGTCTGTGTCGGCGTCGGTGTCTGTGTCTGTGTCGGCGTCGGTGTCTGTGCCGGCGTCGGTGTCTGTACCGGCGTCGGTGTCTGTGTCGGCGTCGGTGTCTGTGCCGGCGTCGGTGTCTGTGTCGGCGTCGGTGTCTGCGCCGGCGTCGGTGTCTGTGCCGGCGTCGGTGTCTGTGCCGGCGTCGGTGTCTGTGTCGGCGTCGGTGTCTGTGCCGGCGTCGGTGTCTGTGTCGGCGTCGGTGTCTGTGTCGGCGTCGGTGTCTGTGTCGGCGTCGGTGTCTGTGTCTGTGTCGGCGTCGGTGTCTGTGCCGGCGTCGGTGTCTGTGCCGGCGTCGGTGTCTGTGTCGGCGTCGGTGTCTGTGCCGGCGTCGGTGTCTGTGTCGGCGTCGTCGGTGTCTGTGCCGGCGTCGGTGTCTGCACCGGCGTCGGTGTCTGTGTCGGCGTCGGTGTCTGCGCCGGCGTCGGTGTCTGTGCCAGCGTCGGTGTCTGTGCCGGCGTCGGTGTCGGTGTCTGTGTCGGCGTCGGTGTCTGTGTCGGCGTCGGTGTCTGTGCCGGCGTCGGTGTCTGTGCCGGCGTCGCTGTCTGTGCCGGCGTCGCTGTCTGTGCCGGCGTCGGTGTCTGTGCCGGCGTCGCTGTCTGTGCCGGCGTCGCTGTCTGTGCCGGCGTCGGTGTCTGTGTCGGCGTCGGTGTCTGTGCCGGCGTCGCTGTCTGTGTCGGCGTCGGTGTCTGTGTCGGCGTCGGTGTCTGTGCTGGCGTCGGTTTCTGTGTCGGCGTCGGTGTCTGTGTCGGCGTCGGTGTCTGTGTCGGCGTTGGTGTCTGTGCCGGCGTCGGTGGCTGTGTCGGCGTCGGTGTCTGTGCCGGCGTTGGTGTCTGTGCCGGCGTCGGTGTCTGTGTCGGCGTCGCTGTCTGTGTCGGCGTCGGTGTCTGTGCCGGCGTCGGTGTCTGTGTCGGCGTCGGTGTCTGTGCCGGCGTCGGTGTCTGTGCCGGCGTCGGTGTCTGTGCCGGCGTCGGTGTCTGTGTCGGCGTCGGTGTCTGTGCCGGCGTCGGTGTCTGTGCCGGCGTCGGTGTCTGTGCCGGCGTCGGTGTCTGTGTCGGCGTCGTATTCTATTTTAGATACTTATACTACCTACTTAAATGTTTTTCAACCATTAACGATGTTTTATCGAGTGTGTAGGAGAAGTAAGACCTCTTTCATCGTCACAGTTTATAACTAGGATTTTTTGACTATTTACACTGTAAACGGTTCTCGCTTTACACTGCGATTTAAACGCTAGCACGTACATTTCCAAACACTCCTTGAATTTTTTAACAAAATTAAGAACTGTCTTCTACACTGGAAAGTGTGCAATAATTTGTTGGTGTCGGTACAATGCTGGTTCAAAAGTACATATTATCTCAATATTGTGCTCACGGTACCGACTTTGACAAGTTATTTCACACTTTACAGTGTTGAAGTCGGTTCCATTTTTTCACCCTATTTTACTTATGATATTTACTGTCATTTACCGTTTTACGTAATAAAAACTTGAATCCCGGGATCCCGGTATTTAAATTATGAGTGAAATCTGAGAAAAATATCCACTCTATTCTATTTTAGATACTTATACTACCTACTTAAATGTTTTTCAACCATTAAAGATGTTTTATCGAGTGTGTAGGAGAAGTAAGACCTCTTTCATCGTCACAGTTTATAACTAGGATTTTTTGACTATTTACACTGTAAACGGTTCTCGCTTTACACTGCGAGTTAAACGCTAGCACGTACATTTCCAAACACTCCTTGAATTTTTTAACAAAATTAAGAACTGTCTTCTACACTGGAAAGTGTGCAATAATTTGTTGGTGTCGGTACAATGCTGGTTCAAAAGTACCTATTATCTCTATATTGTGCTCACGGTACCGACTTTGACAAGTTATTTCACACTTTACAGTGTTGAAGTCGGTTCCATTTTTTCACCCATTTTCTACTTATGGTATTTATTGTCATTTACCGTCAACTATGAAATCATCAAGATATTGTAACACTTTACAGTTATTTGACTGTAACTCAAAAACCACTTGACCAATGTTGATGAAATTGTAATGGGAGCACCTTTAAAGTATACCCTACCGAGTAAAAAAGAATCATCACGATAGGAGGATTTAATAAAAGTAATGCATATAGTCTATAGATATAGTCGAAACTGTCATTGGCATAATCAAACTTTTATATTTGAGTAAAAAACACGTTAGTTTTTAGTGTACGAGTGTTGAGATTATTATAGTTATACTATTCATAAAAAATATTTCAGACTTACCTTCCACATAATTCATAGTAAAATTTTGAGATGCAAAAAATTCTGGCAAATTTTATAGAAGAAAAAAGCATAACTATAGAGTTATGCTTTTTTATATATAATTTGGTACTACGTAAGTTCTCAGATAGTACTTGGGTATCCAACAAGTATGTGAAGTGAAATTGAAATAACTTGTCGAAGTCGTTACCACCAGCACATTATTGATGTTATATTTTTGAACAGAAGCGAGGTTTCGACATCAACAAGTTATTGCACTATGTTCAAATTAAAAAAAAATCGTTTTAGAAAAAATATGGATAGTAAAAAATGGATATCAGTAATGAGTAAGAACCACTCATTTATGTAACGGTTGGAAGAATATTGGTGAAAAAAGATAACCGAGGTCCTGAAATAAAAGAAGCGCTCCCTCAGTAAATTCTCATATGTTCCTGAGAGAGCAAGCATAATTCGAATTCTAGGGTTGAATTCCGGGTTCTCGGGTGAAGTCGCGAGCTTGTAAGCTTACATAATAAAAAATCACATTTCAAACAGCAGAATTAAAAACTTATAATTCCGCACATATCAGTTTTTACCCGCGCAGCAGCAGAATAGCGGCCCGATTCAACAATCAAACTACGCTACGCGACGCCACAACGGCATTTTTCGACAACTCTCCACAGCGTTTTTACCTATTATTTGGGAAGTCGGAGCGCCTTAACGTGCCCTACGAAGCACGGAAGTTCTCAATATTAATGTCACTAGCGGTCACCCATCCAACTCATGACTACGGAGGACGTTGCTTAACTTTGCTGATTAAGAACAGCTAAGCAGACTTCGCTACGAGCGCTTCAAAACTTATATTATTTTATGGTGTTTTAATCTTCTGTATATCTTTCTTGCATCTATATAAAAAAAGACTTACAAGCGGTGGATGGGTTATTTGAATTTAAATATATATATATATATATATGATTACTTAAAGTCTAAAAAAAAAACCACAAAATTGTGCAATTACTCATTAATGAATCGATAGTATTATATTGAATTTGAAAATAATTCCTATCCTAGCTTGTGATAAGAAACTAATTTTGATGTTGTTATAGACTAGCAATAGGTGAAGAGGTGTATATTTGGTAAATTCTTACAATGGCGAACACATAATGTTACAGATAGAAAGTAGTTTTTACTCTCTACCTACTTCCTATAGCCAAGCACAAAATAACATAGTATTCACACTCAACGCTCAAGATAGAATAGAGACGCATACGTTGTATTTCATCAAAATACTGATTTTATCGATATCGATAAAATCAGTAGTGTATATAGCTAATTTATTAGCATATTAATAACGTTCCATCACTATAAACCACATGGTGATGGCTTAGCCAGTTAGAAAGCGTTTTGAATAGAGAAAAATTGACTGAATTTATTTCGTACAAAGCAATTAGAATGGCTTCTCTTTGGGTTACTTTCTCGAAGAGGTACATTCACCCTGTCAGGGGATAACAGTTGTAATATTATTTTACTTATAATTTTTTACTTATACATTACATATATGAGCATGAAAACCTACATGGTATTATTACAAAATGTCATTTGTAGGCATTCTTCTAATCTGTCAACAAATATATCATATTCATAAAAAAATTAAATATATATAATACTACGATGCAATCTTTAACACTAATACACCTACAATTTATTTTCTTTTATGTCTCACTAGCTTTCCGGGCACGGCACCCGCGCGTATTTAGGTTATCGCGCTAAAACATTAACCTCTTTTTGCGCAGTTGGATAAAAACTATCCTATGTTTTTTCCCGGGTCTCAAACTATTTCCATACCAAATTTCATTCAAATCGGTTCAGTAGTTTTGGCGTGAAAGCGTAACAGACAGACAGACAGACAGAGTTACCTACTTTCGCTTTTATAATATTAGTACTGATGTAATGGGGAATGAGGTTATAGCCATTTGTTAGAATTTCAGTGGAATACAACACAAAATTACTTATTGATAATTAAGCGTCTTATTAAACAATACCATGTTAGTCTTCTAAGTCTTATAAAACATTGGTACCATGTCTACTTTTATCGGTTCATGTACCTGAATTAACCTGTAATATCTTATATTCATAAATATAGATAATTCCAAAACAGGTGCCTACGATAAAACGATATTTCGTTTTATTCGTTATATTTATAAAATAAGTCTATAGAGTAGTATGCTTATTATAAGAGAAATTATTTTGATTTACTTTGAATTATGTGCCTTTCATCCTCTTGCTTAGTGCTGATTGTTATATTATTATTATTTTATTTATTTACATAATAGCCAATAATGTGCATAATGCTTTATAGCAATATTTAAATTATATCATTTTAGCAAACTGTAATTTAAAACTAATATATATACATTTAATAGATAATTTACATAGACATATTTATAATTTTAAATATTTAAGTACTATAAAAAGTATTGTAGTATTTGGACTTGCCTGTAATTTTTTTACGAAAGGGCTAATAAAACTTATTTATATCTTTATACATAAAAAAGTAAAAAACATGCAGACTGGCGGATTTTATAGACGTCATATATTAAGAAATTCATTTTTTTCCGCCAAACCCATCGAGTGGGGTCTCAAACGAAGGGCTTTTAAATGTGATTCCATAAATAAATATAACTTACAATTTTGATCTCAATGAAACGATGAAAGGCTTAACAAAAATAAATAATTTGTAGTCGGTATTTAATTTTTAATGAATTTATACCCGTTTCTAACCGTCTTGAGCCCAGTGCCACCGCGTTAGGTTCAACTCCGGTTGGTTACTTCCTTAGTTTATAGAACTTAGAAGCTCTGAATACTACGGATACGGCGCGTGGCTCCAGCTTGAAGGTGCTGAACCGCGAAACTCTGTCGTTGGTACAATAGTGGCATAATGGTGGCAAACCACGAGGTCCCGGGTTTAAAACCTTGAGTCGGGCAAGTATTATTACTGATGTTTACTGATGTTGGCTTTTTATACAAAATTATTACCGGCCTTATTGACTACCCAACGCTTTTAGAAAGATTTTGCTTTTCAATACCACGATCTTCAAGCAGAATTAAAAATAAAATGACATTTATGCTCCCTTTTTGTCGTACTAACCACGGTCACCATAGCCAGTCTACAGAATGAGTTCCGCTTACATCGACAAATATAATTTAATTTTTTTTTCTACGTTGTGTTAATATAGTTCTATAACATATTTTAGAACTTTTTTTAAACAACAAACAATCATATTTAATTGTTAAAATTCTAACGTTTAGTATAGGTAACTAATATTATTTTGTATTTTCAAACATTTTCTCATGTTTAGGTACATTTAAATTCAAGTTAGTCTATTATTTAGGTAAGTGAGTGTAATTTTATTTTAGCATGTTGTGTTCACATCGAGAAGGCTGTTCACACGAGAGAGATATAATTAATTTGTAATATATATAAGCATTGTAAAAGAACCCGTTTTCTGAACCTATTAAATAAAAAAAATATATGAATTATTCCTACAGGAAATCCTAACAAATGGTTATATTTTGACCCTATCACATGTAACCTTAAGGCATTATAATAAAATGTAGGTGTAAAGATTGTCATAAATTTAGTTTTTTTGTGCCTTCTCTAACCTGCCTCTTGTTACGTCCTAAAGCAGTTTTGAATTGAAATGTCGTATTTCACGGATGCTTGCTTATCAGGCACCTATAATAGTAGATGCAGCTAAAGCTTTTTATGGTTTTTGCTTTTTATGTGTGGATGCCTCTAACCAAACTATCATACTGTTATATTATGAAGCGCTCGTAGTATAGTTTGCTTAGCCGTTCTTAATCGATCAGCTAAGTTAAGCAACGTCCACCACGGTTATGGCTTGGATGGGTGATCGCTATTGACATTAATACTGAGCGCTTCCGTGCTTCGGAAAGAAAATTGTAAAACAGGATTTTAGCTTAGCACGCGATAGTCCTTGTAATCATAATATTTAGAAATATAGAAGGGTAGCGACATAATACCGAGAGTAAAGTGTTTGAAAAACACGTCATTCGATCAGATGAAGACTAGTAGTCTGGTTGATGGCCGCGCACCGTCTGCTATGACGGTTTAAGTAATACAATTGGACCACAAAATTTCGGCTAGAAATGCCAAGTCCAAGTCAGAGAGGTGAAATACTTAGAGTAGTTATATCCGAACACCACTGCTCTAAAAGCTTACTAGAATTTACCTATATACATACCTACGCACATGTATATGCAGTTTGTAATGACAAGGAAAGAACGTTCAAATATTATGCGTCATATATGTTGTTAGAAAGAGATAAATAAGCAATTCGTGTAACCACCGAACCGCCACGAGACGTTCCGATCTCCATTATGCTGCGATCTCTTTCACTCTCTCACACCAAACGATACACATATCTCGCTCATCCATTTCATTGAGATTCGTTCCTAAGATAAAACAAAATAACGATATTTTCTATTTCAACAATAAAAGGAATAATTACGCGTGAAATGAAAAGTTTTATTATCTCTCACAGTGCCTGTATAATCGGTGCAGAGTCTAAAGACACAAGGAAGGTGTATTGTCCACAGATTATTCCGAAAAAACACGATTAGCGGCGATGTATTCACCGGACGCTCGGAAGTGCTAGACTGGTAGTGACTGGAAGTGACTCAGGCAATTACCCTGAATTCGTCTAGTAAATATGGAGGGCATACAACTGATCTACAGGTAAAAAAATCTTAGGTCCAAGTGGCCGAGTGGTATAGGCATCCGGCGCGAAATCGGAGAGGGTTCGATTCCCGCCTTGGGCATAACATTTTGTACTCCAATATTTTTTTTGATATGATTTGGAAAGCACGTTAAGCCGTCGGACCCAGTCGATATTGTATGGTGGTAGGGCATTTTACAAATGCCCTGGTAGCTATAACCCTGAAGTAGAAAATCTGTCACCAAGCACGTAGCGGTGTGTTCCGGCAGCAGTCTTTGAGAAAAAATAATTCTAGGTTAGCGTGAACAACATCTTCGACCACATCATCGCTTTACCATCATGTGAGATAGTGATCAATGGCTAGCCTATCAAGCTAATGCATATAAAAAGAAAAGCACCGCAAATTCACGCAGCGTGCGCAACCTTCATGCCGACACCCCAAACTCCATCAAATAAAGTACTTCATATACATCATCATATAACCGTACTACATCAAAACGAACATTGCGTCAACATAACACTTCCATAAAATGACCGTAACAAATACGCTCGCATTAAAACTTAATCTTTCCATCGTAAAATTGGCCGGAAGTACGACAAAAATCCGACAAAAACAATGTTTCCGTTACATTTTTGCCGTATTTGTTACATTGCGTGGTACGCGACCGTTACGCCGTACGGTACGGCAGGCTTTCTTGCTAAATTGACTTCGACGTTGATGCGGGTAGCTTCGGATGAGGTATTTCTGTATCGCTGTCTAAAATAGTATGAGGGTTGTTTTATGAACCGTAAAACGAATTGCTTTCCGATTTCTAGTCATGTACTTATTTAGAAGTGTATAAAGCTTTGTTGAAAAGTAAGGAAGTACCTCGTACTACCGTACCGCAAAGGCTTGCTTGAAGTAAGTACAATTTAGGTATTTGTAAAAACCTACGTAAAAATGTGAATATAAAATTAGTGTTGAAATACTGTATATGACTTAAGACATTGCTGTCTGGTTGGAAGTAACTTATCACAAAGTTTAGGTACTAGGAACATATGTACAGTGCACTTTCTGACCTTTTTATGAGCATCGTAGACGGCTAACTCGATTGAAATGATTTGGACTTTCACTTTAATCTGAATTTTATCAGAGGAGTAAATAAGTGCACGCGCTTTGTTAAGGAATAAATGACCTATGTCATTTATTCCTTAATGAATAGATTCTGGCGTTACTTTGCGGAAATCCATATTTAATAATAACAAATACTTTTAAAAGTGTCCTAAAAAACATTAAATAATATTTAAATAAAACACTTAAAAAAAGCATAAAATTATTATTCCGCCTAATTTTCTTACCGAGCGTACGAGGTCGTGCGCTCGGTAGGTCTGACCTCCTGAATCTAAGGTCAAGACCTCCTGAAGATGCTTCGTTTAGAAGCGAAACTAGTCGGGTATTCTTCCGGTTAGGCTGCGTATGTTTGACGTGACGTCACGTAGATAACAGGAAAATTAGGCGGAATTGTCACTAGATATATAATTTTATGCTTTTTTTAAGTGTTTTATTTAAATATTATTTAATGTTTTTAGGACACTTTTAAAAGTATTTGTTATTATTAGACATATAGGGTAACTTTACGAAAAACTATGGAACGAGCTGTGTTTTTTTATTTATCTATATTAATGTCATAAAGTATCATAAAAATTGTTAACACACCAATATCAAGTTATTTCATACTTTTCAGTATTGTAAGTCGGATCCGATTATTTTTTTTTAAGTTTTCCCTCTTTTTAATAATGCATACTGCTTATAACATCATTTTCTTGTGTAAAATACTGATTACCTAAATCAAATTCATTTTTCAGTTAATTGACTAAGTATAGATGTTGACATAGCATTTTTCAATTAACTTCGTATATTCCACCCAACGAAAAATAATCATTACAATCAGTTTATAACTGGCGTAGAAAAACAAATATATATTTAATTATTTTTTGTGTTTTTTTTTTGGTTTTTTGACAGAATAATTCGAGGAACTTGATTTTAAAGGACCCAGACAGAAGAGGGAAAGAGATCAGACAAATACTTCTTGAGTTATAAACTTGCAGCTTTTTTTCTCATGTATTTGAGTGATTCTGGTTGTCTAATTAGGCAGACTGTGTAGATTTTTATGACTTCTTCTGGGATACTTGAATGGTGTTTTCAAATAGTTAACAGTAACGTATTGACCCACTAACTCCAATATCTCTTTTCAACTCATATAGTCAATAGTCCATTATCACAATTGCCCCAAATCACTAAAAAAACGTGGCAAATGTGATAGCGACTATGTGGTGCAAATGTCATAAGATCTGTTAGATATAAGCTATTGAATGACTTTCTAATACCAAAATTTGTCACATTATTGCAAAGCTAATAAAAAACCTACTTCACAATTCAAGATGAAACTCGATTGAAATATAGGTTATAAATTTGTTTTTACGTTATTTCATGGCCGCTCCGGTAATCAATCATTCATTCTTCGGTAAAACTGTCTTGAGAAGTGGTTAGCTTATGGTCTAAGAAGTGTTCATGTCATAGCATAGATGGCAGAACTTAAATTATTGTACGATAGACTGGAATAGAGCGCTACTGCATTTGCCCCGCTATTGCATTTCCCCGATTTGACCGTACGATATATTGTTATAAAAACTATATAATGTTTGTCTTTCATATCATTAAACTTACCCACAAAATAAAACTTATTTAACAACTTTCCTACTTCTATAGGATTATAGATAAGAGTGGATACTCTTTTTACATATCTCACGTTAAGAAGATAAAAGTTAAATATATCGGGTCTAGTTTTGTTAAACCAAGTAACAAACACGCTTTCTTCTGTTTCTTTTCCCTTAAGTCAATTTATGTCATATCCATATATTATAAAAAACAGTAGCTCCATGTACGAACTCTGAAGTAATTCAATAGAATTTGTTTTCAAAATTACTGCCATTCTTTGTTTCACATAACGTTCATTTTATTCATGGCAAGCCACAGCATAAGTAAGACAGAATACTGACTTTATCGTTAATTTTAATGTAAAGTAACGCACACTTACGTACTGTAGTGTTATTATCTTATTGCATATATCTCCAATAAAAAATATGTAATCGGTAGTAAGAAGTAGAACATCGTATAGCCTGCGCCTAAAAAAACAAACAGGCAAAGCTATATAATAAACTTGCAAAATAGCACCTAAAAATCTATGTTAATTTAAGGGATGTATGAAATATAAATAAATGGAAGCCTCCTAAATCTTTCATTCGCCGAATCTATGTATGAAAGATCAAGCCTGGCATGTTTTAATTAGTTAGAAATATTGAGAGAGTGTCACGGCAAAGACATTCTAACGTTTTGAGTAAAGGTCTGAAAGCCCACAAGCGCCTGATAGAAATGAGATTGTCGTCAAAATATAATTTGCTCTGCAAAAAATAAATACTAGAATCAAAAATTATGTTTAATTATAAAGTCCTGCTTTTCCCGGCATTCTGGAAGCTGGAAAAGATAACTAGGCGATCGCTGAATATCCTGTGATTATTACTATTATAAAATTATTTCGCGTCTAACAGATTATTAACCATTTAAGAACAATAAGAAGTTTTGTCAATGAAATTGGCAACTATCTCTGGTTTTCAAAATATTCCCTTTATACTGTCCAGGGTCATTATGAAATCCTATTTAACACCTGTTCCTGGTCAGGTAATTATATAAATTAATTTAGGAATAATCCTCATTTATTTATTATTGGCATTATGAAGTTGGGTTAGGTTAGGTTTGCTCGATTATCTATGGAGTCCAAGGCTTCGAGCTGGTATTTAGCCGAACCATCCCAGAGATGGCTGCAGTATTCCATACAAGACCGGACTTGAGCTTGATAGAGGTTTAGAAGCTGTCCTGATGTGAAATACCGCCGCACTTTTCTGAGAACAACCAGCTTTTTGCAGCTAATTTAGCCTTGGACTCGATAAATGACCCGAAATTAAGTTTCGGTGTAATAGTTACACCTAGTAACTCGAGTTGGTCCGTTATCGGAACAGGCACACTTCGGAGGACAGGAGTGAGAGAGAAAAGACTCTGTTTAGCGCTAAAGAGACACGCCTGGGTCTTTGCAGCATTGAATTTGACTAAATTGGCATCACCCCATTCGCAGACGGCCAAAATCATTCGCTCGACCATCGCCTCTCTATGGGACTGGATTTTTACATCGCCGGCCCGTGTATCGGATATATACCTCTCAACAACTGTGCTGTCATCTGCATACCCAATGATACCGGGTTTGAGCAGACCATTTATGTGCAGCAAGAAGAGGGTAGCACAGAGAACCGATCCTTGAGGTACCCCGGCATTTATTGCCAATTGATCGGACGAACATCCATCAAGGACAACTCGTAACGATCTTTCCCTCAAGAAGTCGGAAATCCAAGAGCACAGGCCAGCGGGTAAGCCATACGATGGAAGCTTATTAGCAAGACTGTCGTGCCAGACCCTGTCGAAGGCCTTTGAAATATCAAGAGAGACGGCAAGCGCTTCTCCGTGCATATCAATGGCTTCGCTGCAGATATGACTTAGATCTTTAAAACTACGCAACGGATTTTGATGCGATTTTGTTTATAGATGGAGTGATCAAGATAAAGGTTTATTTATATAATTAAGGTATATTTATGTTTACCTACATGATTGTGCTCAACGCACGCATCTACCTGGCGCGCAGGGAATGACAACTAGCTAGACTACTACTACTAGAAAACTAGCAACAAACTAACCGGTGTTTTACTTCCTTCAATACATATCAATAATACATACATAATATGATACGTGAAAAACACTGATAATTTGAGGGTAACCTTTAAACTTTCAAGAATAACCTCTAAAAACATGCTGGTAATGTCTAATGACAAAACATCTGTGAACGTTGTATAGAAAGACATTCTGTATTACGATATGAGAAAAAATTAAGTCATGTGCGGGATTCCAACCCGCGTCCATCCACCCCTGTAGCCGGAAAATGCTCTAATCCAATTGAGCTAACATGTCAATGAGTCCATAACCAACATTTTTCCTATCGTTCTTTTTAACTATCGTATTGGGATGGAGTGACATCTATAGTTCAACTTACGTTGTATTGCAAACAAGACTAATTTTGCAATTAGCTTTAAACCGCTCGTTCCACTACGATCCCCTATTTCACTCCCCCAGGGGACTGTACAACACCCACTATTCCACTACAGTCCCCTATTGAGGGGACTCAACAGGTACTAACAAATGCAATTCCACTTCGATCCCCTATGCTTTCTTCTATGCTCCGGATTTAACTAGTAATAGAAAATGCAATTCCATTACAGTAAAACGGCGAGTGTAATCTCTCTCAGAAAAATCCTCTAAATACATCTTATTTCTGACATCTGTCAAAGTGACAGTTGATGTCGTATTTTATGTACTCAATTACTTTTCGTTTTCGTGACATCTGTCAAACTTTTATAGATTTCATGAGAGATGTTATTTCAGATGACAGCTGTCAAACTAAAATAGTGTTTATCTCGGAAACTATTGATCCTAGACTACTAGTTTCTTCACAGATATGATAGATCTCATAGAGATCTTCATTTCAGATGACAGCTGTCAAACTAAAATAGTGTTTATCTCGGAAACTATTGATCCTAGAATACTAGTTTCTTCACAGATATGATAGATCTCATAGAGATCTTCATTTCAGATGACAGCTGTCAAATTAAAACAAGATTTATCTTGGAAACTATTGGTCCTAGACTACTAGTTTCTTCACAGATATTATAGATCTCATAGAGATCTTCATTTCAGATGACAGCTGTTAATCTAAAATAGTGTTTATCCCGGAAATTATTGATCCTAGAATACTAGTTTCTTCACAGATATGATAGATCTCATAGAGATCTTCATTTCAGATGACAGTTGTCAAACTAAAATAGGGTTGATCTCGGAAACTATTGATCCTAGACTACTAGTTTCTTCACAGATATGATAGATCTCATAGAGATCTTCATTTCAGATGACAGCTGTCAAACTAAAATAGTGTTTAGGCATTTGTCCACTTACATAGAACACTGCATTCTTATATTGAATTCTGTCACTTGTATAGGAAAGATCTAAATAAAGACAAATCTGGTCTGTATACCTTATGAATCCAACACACACATTAGTATAATTGTAATATAAAGTATCGTCTAATTTTTTTACCTAATTTACTTCTTCACCTCTCTTAATTAAAGCAAGTCAGGAGGAATATAAAAGTGATTATTTTGTGGTCAGCCTAATATACGGACATAAAGCTTATGTGAGACATGAGAGTAATAAAGCTCTCCTACTATATTGTATCTCTGAATCAAATAATCACCTTCTCAGTATAACATAAACCTAAACTTAGACGATCACGATGACCTGTACCGCCATAAACATTTGTCAAGATAATGTGGAAATATATACGGCACTATGACCTATTTTTGAAATTTTACATCTGTGACAGTAACATATTTATTAATAGAATATGTTTTGTTTTTAACAGTTTTGTTCAATTAGATGAATCTAAATGAAAGTTGAATCTCATAAAATATGGCCTGGCAATTATTGTATATGCCACATTAGTATAAAAATATTAATAATAAATGTACGTTAATATAATAAATTTACATGGGGTCAACAGTAGTTTAAATTACTTTTGGCCCCTATCTATATAGGGTTCAAAACGCAAAAAAATCCTTTTGTCCCCCACTGGGGGCAAAAAGTGGCGACTACAGGAATAACCCGTTACGTTTCTACCTATTTTTTCCATGTGCAATTTTAAAGACTTGCATTTTTTTAAATGGTTGAAAAGAAATTATATAAAACTTAAATTAAAAAATAAATAAATAATATGAAATAGTTTTGTCCAAGTAGTTATATTAACAGAAATAGATATGATAACATAATAGAACAATATATTACAGATACAGATCTACTACAAAGAGACTAGCAATTAACAGTTAACGCATCCCCGTAGGACACCACTCCGATGAAATAGGGAATTTCTCCATCCACAAGCTTTTTGACAACCTTTCTTGCATTTGCAAGAAATAAGTTTCAGTAAGCTTTCCGGAGCTGGGGGATCGAATGTGGTAACTGGAATGAGCCCGTTCTTGTCTTTTTTTCCATTTGTTCTGCTATCTGTTCGTTTCCATACCATTCATTGACCTATATATACTAAGCCCGACATCTCAAACAAGGATACCGGTGCAAATATGCTGGCCGGCATACTCTCACCCACCCGTAGCTGGGCACTCGTAAAGATAGTTCGAATATTGTGTATTATCAATTGTGTATTTTGAATACACAATTTTCGAACGTAAAGCGCATGTAATCTCTACGAGTGCCCAGCTCAGCTGGGTCCAGATGTCTCTTAGAAGGGGAAGAAGGGGTTTGACATAGAAGGGACGCATTTCTTTATACCTGCGGAGACATGAAAGACTATAGTTAGCTGGGTTTCATTCTATGGAACAATATTTAACCTTCGTATAATTTTTGTAACTTACAAATCACAATATGAGCAGTTTAAAGTAAATAATACACGTTGGTGTGGATGTATAATGGTTTACGGCGCTCGTACGCAGAAACTATTGATTTTAGGAAAGAAAAGATCAATTGTAGGAAATTTTTTCAACTTCTATTTTGTTTAGATATGTTTTTGGAGTTATTATCAAAAAACTGCTTTTGGGCGCCATTTTATCAATATAGCGGCGCGAGCGGCAAACATACGAGGTGGCAAAGTTGAAATTTGGAAAGAGCATATCAAAATCTATAAAATTGCCAATTTTCAAAACTTCCGGAAAGCTTTCCAGGTAACCTCTATTTTTTCGACCAAATGACTGGGCTAGTGAAATTTTAACGTAAAATTTTATTTTGAATATTTACGAGCGGCTATAGCCCGAATAGCAATTGATTACTTCCGCTCTGCTTTTCACTACTAATATAAGGAATACCTGTATAAAAATAGTAAGTTTTTTTATTATTTATTTTGATTATAATAACATGAGCAGTACTCCAGTAGATCGGGCTCGTCTTCTTGCCTCTGCGGAGCGAGAATCAGGTTTCTGGCTTCAGGCTTTACCATCTGCCAACATTGGGACGCTACTGGACAGTAAGTCGTTTGCCCTTTCTATCAGCCTGCGAATTGGTTCAAACACAGTCGAACCACATAACTGCTTATGCGGAGTTCCAGTAGATCGCCAAGGACACCACGGCCTCTCCTGCCGTCGAAGTGCTGGCCGCCTTTCTCGCCACGCCTCTTTAAATCATGTCATCCGCAGGGCTCTTGCTACCGTAAACGTGCCGGCTATTCTTGAGCCGAACGGTATCGCACGTGACGATGGCAAGAGACCTGACGGAATGACCTTAACTCCCTGGTTTCGTGGAAGGCCGTTAGTTTGGGATGCCACTTGCGTTGACACGCTTGCGGCGTCTCATTTACCATCCACCTCCAAGACGGCAGGAGCAGCGGCAGTGGCAGCAGCAGGCTCCAAAGGGCGAAAATACGAGAGTCTCGGCGATAGTTATATATTTCTGCCTTTTGGAGTAGAAACATTAGGTCCGTGGGGTCCAAGCGCATGGACTTTATATAAAGATTTATCAAAGTGGCTGATAGAAAAGACAAACGACCAAAAGGCTGGCGCTTACCTCGGCCAGAGAATTAGTCTTGCCATACAACGGGGTAATGCTGCCAGCCTTTTAGGCACTCTACCCGTGGACAGTGACCTGAGTTCTGTTTTCTATTTATGATTGCCTCCTGGTAGAAAACAGAGCTCAGAATTTTTAAGTTTAATATTTTTAGGTCATAAGTAGATATAGTTAAATTATTTATTTATTTTTGTATCAGTATATGTACTGTTAATTTTTTCTTATTTTAACTTGTTCATACAATGTTTGTGATTGATCTCTGTGTTGATTGAAACGTTATAACGAAATAAGCTCTTTTGTAATTAAATAATATAAAATAAAAGTAGGAATCGATGACTTACATCCGTGTTAAAGTAGAGTGACTTGACATTTAAAGTATGGAGAGGGTAAAAAATAGTAGTTTTCCTAAATATTTACCTAAAATAATAAACATGAGTAGAAGATACAGAGATACACTAGGAGTTAAAACAATGAAATTTAGGGAAATTTTTAGTTAGTTTTTAAAATAATTACCATATATTTAGTAACTACCCTACCAAACGTAGTTATTATTAATAGTTTTATAACAACAGAGTATTTAACAACGAAATATCTGAGACATATGTATAACTTTGTTTACAAGTCATTTACCATGTTTACAAGTCATTCCGGCCCTAGAGAAGGAAGCATTTACTATGAGTTTTTCCCGCCCTTAGGTGGGAAGGAGCGTCTCCCACCCGCTACACGGATCAAACAAACAAATCTTTCCGAGAATGAGAATGTAAAAGTATTTTTTTCTTTGCAACATTACATTTTAGTTTATATATTAACAATTGTTTTAATTTTTATTATAAATAAACACTTCTTTGCTATATTATTAAAGCTGTTTTAAATATTTTGCGTTTCGTGCTTTTGCCGCTCGCTACGCTTGTGGTTCAAATCCGAAAATCTTCGCTGCCTCAGGTTTCAATACAAGTGCTCGCGCCAAATAACAAGTTTGCAACCTTGCACGCTAAAGACTATTGCTACTTGATTCACTTTGAAGACTACCTTAGATATTACAGCTGTCTAAGTGATTTTTTCAGTTGTCAGTTTAGTTACTGGTTTTGATCTTCTTAAACTACCTGATAAATAATATCAAGACAAGTGTAAGATGTGACAGCTGTCAAAGTTGATGTTTAATTTTTAGCATTCAATTACTTTTCATACATCTGAAATGAAGATCTCTATGAGATCTATCATATCTGTGAAGAAGCTAGTAGTCTAGGATCAATAGTTTCCGAGATAAACACTATTTTAGTTTGACAGCTGTCATCTGAAATGAAGATCTCTATGAGATCTATCATATCTGTGAAGAAACTAGTAGTCTAGGATCAATAGTTTCCGAGATAAATCTTGTTTTAATTTGACAGCTGTCATCTGAAATGAAGATCTCTATGAGATCTATCATATCTGTGAAGAAACTAGTATTCTAGGATCAATAATTTCCGAGATAAACACTATTTTAGTTTGACAGCTGTCATCTGAAATGAAGATCTCTATGAGATCTATCATATCTGTGAAGAAACTAGTATTCCAGGATCAATAATTTCCGAGATAAACACTATTTTAGTTTGACAGCTGTCATCTGAAATAAAGATCTCTACGAGGTCTATAAAAGATTGACAGATGTCACGAAAACGAAAAGTAATTGAGTTCATAATATAGACATCAACTGTCACTTTGACACCTGTCACATTTTAAACCTATTTTTTTTTTAAATAACCTAAATACGAAATCAATTGGTAAGCAGTGTTCCTATGGGGGACTGTAGTGGAATAGTGAGTGCTGTACAGTCCCCTGGGGGACTCTAGTGGAATAGTGAGTGTTGTACAGTCCCCTGGGGGACTGAAATAGGGGATCGTAGTGGAACGAGCGCTTTAAACTTGTTTATAATGACGCAACCCTATGATTTTAATATTTTTATGTTCGCAATAACGCATGCCCTGCGGATTACATTACAAAATTACAAATTTACGAGAGGAAAAATTTGTCATGTGTGGGATTCGAACCCGCGTCCATCCACCCCTTTAGCCGGGGTATGCTCTAATCCAATTGAGCTAACATGACAATGAGTCCATAGTTCATACATTCTGTAGTATATTTAGTCAGCATTGCACCCGTGCGAAGCCGCGGCGAGTCGTTAGTTTCCTGTATAAGTATTTTTGAATATATTGTTTCTAAATCTAATATATTTGTAACTGAATTTCAATCATCCTCTTTACACATCCAATCGCTATAAATACACATATTGACGACGCGGCGCCGCCGGCGACCCTATGGTAATTAAGAAACTTACATCTGTATAGAAATTGATCCCTCGTCCCTTCTATTACTCCATTATCTTATCTCTGGGATAGGAAATGTTCAAACCTATCCCATTCTAAGTTGAAATAGCGTAGGTTAGAAATGGGTTAGAATGTATTACATGGGTTATCTTGTCTCCCTTACAAGACACAATGTATACCACCCAATATTAATATTGGATACTAATATAGTGTTTATGAAACTCCAATTTATACCAGAGTTTTATTACTAACTGTGAAAGTAATGTATCGAAAGTCCACTTCGCAAATAGACCTATTCTTTAATTAGGAACTTCGATGAGAATGAAACTATGTCATTGTTATGTACAACAAAAATAAAGAAAGCTTTTGAAGAGCTCGTAGCGAAGTTTGCTTAGCTATTCTGAAACGATCAGCAAAGTTAAGCAACGTGCGGTACGATCATGAGTTGGATGGGTGACTGCTGGTGATTCGGAGGGCTCGTTAAGCCGTCGGTCCCGGTTGTTGTCTTAGGATGGCAGTCGTTATAGCGTGGTGGTAGGGCATTTAGCAAATGCCCGCCTGGCTAGCTACCACCCTCAAGTAGAAAATGTGTCGCCAAGCACCTAACGGTGTGTTCCGGCAGCTGTACTTGAGAGCCAGTAATTCTATGCTAGCCTAAAGAACATCTTCGACCAGATCATCACTAACCATCAGGTGAGATAGTGGTCAAAGGCTAGCATATCAGGCATAAAAAAAATATCCCTAACAAGTTAGTACCTAACTGCAAATTATATGCGAGAAAGCAGAGCATCTTCAATTTAACCGGGTAATACAGATTTGTAACAACAAAGAGGTTTAAGGCTAAGTATATGTAATCAACCACCATACATTTGCCGCGCGCAAAATAAAAAACTTTCGCTATTTTCCATAATTTTCGTATGTTGTTTGAATTACATTTGAGCAATATTTTTTTTCCTCGCAAGGGTGTTGAAAAAGTGCGTATGAAACTCGTGAGAAACTTGCTCATTATACACTCGGCTAATTTACACCCTCGCCTGTGGCTCGGGCTGCAACCCACAGCCTCGTGTATAATGAGCAACTTAGCTCACTCGTATCATAATATACTATTAAAATATACAATAGACCAAGCCGAAATTCACACGTACCTACACATTTTTTACTACTTATCCTATTACTTATCCTTAACAATTTTTCTCATATTATTCTCACAACAATTTAAAACTCAACATTCATCCAAAAGGCTGATTGCAATTATCAGCTGCATAGTCAAGAACATTTTCATTTCTTTATATTAATACTAGCGGCCCGCCCCGGCTTTGCACGGGTAATTGCAACTTGCGACTATAAATTGATATGTCAGCTAACCTATCTTTCAATTTGAATCAAATTGCACGAATTTGATTTGCAATTGTGCAAATCAAAGTTAAAATCGGTTCAGTAGTTTAGGAGTCCATCGCGGACAAACAACGTGACACGTAATTTTTATATATATTGAATAATTTAGATGCGTGCACAATTAATTAAATTCGTTAAATATAGGGTACATTATCAATTATATGTTCTTCTATTTTGGTACGGAACCCTGGATGTTTGAGTCCTAATCGCACTTGGCTGGTTTTATTACACGACTGCCCAAAAATAAGAGTTATGTTTTCAGGGTTCATGTATATGTGTCATATGTATGTATGTTTGTGAGTTGTTTTATTCCACCATAATTTCTAAACGGCTTAACCGATTTTAATGTACCTATGAGATATCATTAGATTCGTAGTGATAGCTGAAGTGACACAAGTTACATAAAATAATTTTAAAAAGTACAAAATGGTGCATACAAGACCCCATATTGTGCGATGACCTTGTCTATTTCATAAAATTTTATCGAGTGGGGATTCAAAATGAAGCTCTTTAAATTTAAACACGATTCCATATATATATATATAACTTGGAGATTGTAAATTGCAGTCGATTTTTTTTTATGTTAATGTGACGGAACAAGCTTGAGGCCCACCTGATGTTAAGTGGATTAACCTTTGCCTATAACAGATGCATTTCGTCATGCGACGAATTGCACTGCGCCCGTCACATTGAAACATACAGTTGTTAAGTCTCATGTGCCTGTTATTTTCCTGGCTCTCAAAGACTGCTGCCGGAACACGCTGTGAATTTTCTACTTGAGGGTGGTAGCTAGCCAGGCGGGCATTCGCAAAATGCCCTTCCACCATGCGGTGAAGCTCAACCCCGCGGCTGGTTTCTAACCATGGAGTTGCTGCGCGGCAGTCCATAGCCAATGCCACTAAGCCATCACTGCTTCAGATATTTATACTTGTTACTTGGTTTTTCGCATTACATAATTAAACGGTAAAAAATAAAAGCAATATGTGTCGTCGGCATACAATCAAGATGGCTACATAGCGTACTTTCACAGCGTAACAATGCAATTAGGTCGGATTACCAACGCATTCTATTTAAGCTGCTGGCGCATGGGAATTGTATAGTAAATTAATTAACGATTGATCCTTGAAAATGAATCTAATCAACTCAGTAGTCAGTATTGCGACTGATGACATCACTGTCCTAATTCTAGAGTCAGATATGATTATTATTCTGAAACGATCAGCAAAGCTAAGTAACTTCCGCCGCAGTCATGAATTGGATGGGTGACCGCTGGTGACATTACTACTGAGCGCTTCCATGCTTCGGAGGGCACTTTAAGCCGTCGGTCCCGGTTGTTGTCTGTGGTAGGGCATTTTGCGAATGCCGGCCTGGCTAGCTACCACCCACAGGTAGAAAATCTGTCGCCAAGCACCTTACGGTGTGTTCCGGCAGCTGTCCTTGAGAGCCAGTAATTCTTGTTTAGCCTGAACAACATCTTCGACCACATCATCACTTACCATCAGGTGAGATAGTTGTCAAAAGCTAACCTATCAAGCATAAAAAACAGACATCTTGAGAACAGTACGTTTTTTGTTTCTGACTGACTTCAAAAAAAGGAGGTACTCAATTGGTCTGTATTTTTTATGTTTGTACCTCAGTACTTTTGACTGGGTGAACCGATTTCGATGATTCTTATTTTTTGAAAGCTGATGCTTCCCGTATGCTTCCATTCAAATTTCATTAAAATCGGTTGACCCCTTTGTGAGTTACCGTCCAATAACTGAAAAGTGTTTTCCTATCTTGATGATAAAGTCATTGACAGTGAATGGCAATCGAATCGTAAGTACCAAAGGTCAATAATAAGGATGATTTTTTTTTACGTCAAAATGGAATCGACTTTATCACTCAAGTGTGAAATAACTCGTCGAAGTCGGTAACATGCGCACAATATTTTTATAATAGGTACTTTTGAACTATCATGGTACCGACTTCATCAAGTTCCAATTTTAGGTAATTTTATGTTATTGTGACGGAACAAGCACGAGGCCCACGATGTTAGAAAGAAAGAAAATATATTTATTTCTGACAACACACAACATCAAACATTTGCGAACAAAACGAAAAAATAATATTAGGTACATGTAAAAAACAAAAAAATCAATCAATAAAAGAACAAACATAAACAGACAAATCCAAAATATATAATATTAGTTATAAAAAGAATAATTAAGATGTTGCGTGACGTCAGAAAAGAGCCCCGACTCAGCATGTGCTAGGTACATAAATGGACCACAGCGCTGTTTTTCAGTCGGAACTCAGGACTAACATCACGAACGCACATGAACAGGAAATTAAAAAGAAACATGCAATTAAAACACGTAAACGTATTACAAGTAAACAAAACGAACAAAAAATAAAAAACCATAACACACCCATAAACGGACGTGGAGCTGTCACTGTCACTGTCCTGACTCCTGTGACAGTTAACAACTAGCCATGCTGCCATGCGTAATCAATCAAATGGTGTTATATTTCCACGTTTTAACACGTCATCAATTTATTTCTTCCAACCATGCGAAGGTCCTTTAGGGTTTAAAGTCCTCTAAGTAACATCTAGGTATAAAAACAAAAGTATACAAGAAAAAGTGGCACGGAATTATTGACATACCTATGTAAATCACCACCGCAAGCACATCGAGTACAACATGAGGTAAGTACTAACCTATAAGATGCAATCAATATTATGCATATATTTAAAAACACATTTCTAATAATCGTTGGTACCTAAGTAATACATATAACATAAACGTCGCTTTGATTTCACATATTCATAATAGCACTCACAAGCAAATTATGCAATCAACTATGTAGGTACAATATATTCATATTGTGCCTACAATGTATATTTAAAATGTTGAAGAATTATAAATAAAATAATAAATTTAGTAAAAGCAAGACTTCAGTGTAGCATATTTGCAGCTATTTGAGATCAGGATGAATCAGGTGCACTCTTAGGTGTCTATTAAATGTTTTTACCGTTTGCAGGGCTCGCATAGGCGGAGGAAGGTTGTTCCAACAATAACTTGCAGCATAGAGAAAGCTGCCACGGAAAGCTTGGGTTCTAAAATGTTGAGTTAAAAGCCTGCGACCTGGCCTGCGTGCTGAATACATATCCTCCCAGTTCAGTTTCTTACACAGGTATTCAGGCTCACTATGTGTTAATACACCAAAAAGCAATGTTGCAAAATGAAGCTGCCGTCTGGCTTTCATCTTCATAAGGTTGGCATTATTAAGGAATGGATTGACATGTCCACGAGCAGGTACCTTGAAACAAAAGCGAATGCATGCGTTTTGAACTCTCTGGAGCAGTTTTTCAGTTCTAGACAAAATACATGGACCAAATACCACATCAGCATAATTAAGTTTCGATAAGATAAGGGATTCACACAATGCTATTCTAATGTCTGTGATTAGATATGGCCTCACTTTGTACAGTACCCGCAATCTATAAAAGCAGTTTCGTACTGCTTCTTCCACATGTTTTTCAAAATTTTTAAAATGTTAAGCGGTATCCTCTACCTATAACAGATGCACTTCGACACAAGTGACGAACTGCCCTGTACCCGTCACCCTCAGACATACAGTTCTTTAGTCTCATGTGCCTGTAATTTACTAGCTCTCAATGACTGCCGTCGGAACACACTGTTAGGTGCTTGGTGAAAGGTTTTTCTACTTGAGAGTGGTAGCTAGCCAGGTGCGCATACTCAAAATGCCCTTCCACCATGCATTGAAGCTCAAGCCGGTGGCGGGAATCGAACCATGGACTTGCGGCACTGCAGTCCACAGCTATAATCACTCGGTCAGCATTATATAAAGTTTTGAGTAATTTACAATTTTAAGTTTTTTTTTTGTATAGGCATTTTATAGGTTAGCCTTTGACCACTATCTCACGTTTTTAATTTTTTTTACGTGAATACGTCATTAAAATGGCTTCCATAGGGACTAGAGATGAAATGGATATCTGGTAACTATCCGGTATCCGGCCTATCCGGTGGCCTTAATACTATCCGGTATTTACGACGTACGAATTTAAAAAAAAACTGTATAAAAGCTATAGCTATTAGCTTTATTTAGTTAGTTTTAGTATCACATAAGAAATATTATTAGTTTTAGTTGTAAATGCTTAGTCACACAATAGTAAATTAATGTAATAGAAATAAAATGAATGAAACAATTGCTTCAATCATCAACGAAAAGACCCGAATCGAACCGAATCCACTCGATCGTTCGCGTGCCACCTATGCAAGTGTGTGTGTGTGTGTGCGATGCACCAAAGCTTAAGTTGCACCCGATATCCGGTATCCGGCCAAACTGCTATCTGTTTCATCTCTAATAGGGACGCACTACAAAAAAATACAAATGATAATAAAATCGGGGGATACAGGGGGATTTAGTATTGCGTTACATATCTATCATCCCTAACCTAATTTCATTTACACCAATGGATAGCTAACGAATCATAGAATTTATTACGCTAAGTAAGAACTGTAACACACCGCGCGCGGCGGAGGCGGGAGCCCGCTACTAGATAGCCACACCATTTTTTTTCTTTATTAATTAGCCTTTATTGGCCTTAGTGAATATACATATGTATATGTTGTAATTTTATAAGAAGGCCGTTGGAAATCCTTGAAAAATAACATTAAAAATCAAATATATATCAAATCATCGTCATCATGTTTCCAATGTATTTTTTCAGTCATTTTAAAGCAGTGATGGCTTAGTGGCATTGGCTATGGACTGCCGCGCAGCAGGTCCATGGTTCGAATCCCGCAGGGGGCTTGAGCTTCACCGCATGGTGGAAGGGCATTTTGGAATGCCCGCCTGGCTAGCGACCACCCTCAAGTAGAAAATCTGTCGCCAAGCACCTAACGGTGAGTTCCGACAGCAGTCCTTGAGAGCCAGTGAAATTACAGGCAAATGAAACTTAAAAACTGTCTCAAGCTGACAGGCGCAGTGCAATTCGTGACGAAATGCATCTGTTATAGGCATAGGTTAGTCCGCTTAACATCAGGTGGGCCTCGATGACATAAAGTCATATATTTGAGCGACAATTAAACTTGTAACAAATTTCTCATATACATTTTACTTTCAAAGTACTTGCCCCAAAATTTAAATACTTCAATTTTCATTTCGCCGTTGTATTTACCTGAAAACAAAAGATTTTCATATAATATAGGCGATTTTATCAAGATTTTGGTAATTTAAGTTTGCAGTTCCTAAAACGTTTGACAAAGCCTTGATTATTTGACAGACTAAATACAGTACGCTGATTGGTCAATGGTACTCTATGACGCGATAGGTGACCAATGAGCATTCAGTATTTAAACTGTTGACTGTTCAAGACTGACAAACGTTCCTGAAAGTGGGGGGTAAGTAAGAAAAATAAACACCACTGCGCGCCGAGCCTCAGAAAAACTCAGAAAAGGGGAGACTGCTGAGCAAGTAGTATCAGGGGCATCCGTATCTGCTCATTTTTAAAACAAAATCCCGTGCACAAGCTGACCACATCATGTACTCTAATTCGTCGAAGTTTCGAACTTCAGGTCCGAAAGAAAGGTATCCGCAAAACAAGTACATTGGCTCACTTTTGTTTAACTTCGTTCGTAGCATAGACTAGCAAGCATTTGCCTGTGTAGATTCTGAATAAGATATTTTTTAAATTGGATTCATATAGTTTGTACATTTTCAAAATATGAAATTATAATTTATTCATAGTTCAGGTTATTCATAGTCAATGTCAAGTTCTAAATATGCAGAAAGAACACAAATACTAAAAAAAAATCCGTAAATTTTAAATACGAGTATCTAACTTCTAGAACAGTAGCGCAAACCGGATTTTATTATTATTACCTTGCCTGATGTTAAGCATTGATGTGTACATAGAAAAAACCTATTTACTCTCGATTATTTTTTAATTCACTACTACTTAAAGATACACTACTACTAAAAGATACACTAATACTAAAAGATACACTACTACTAAAAGATACACTACTACTAAACGCGTACGAGTTTAAATAAAGATCAGTGAATAGAAACTGTTTCTAATTCGTTTACAGCCATATCAGTTTTTTCAACTCAATATTAATACTGAAAAAATGCACGCTTCACCAAAACAAATTTTAAACGAATAATTCATCTTACGCGCTTCGCACTTAGCGAAGTTCTTTAAGCCGTCAATGTCTTGAACTCTCATTTAAAAAGACCACGAGATATGGTCGAAACTATAGTCAGAGCTTAATCTGAGTTATTCCATAATTCAAATATTAGTTTGTTAATTAATATTATTTCCCCAAGTCATCAGATAAGGGAATAATATATATTCACAAATACAGTATTACAATTTTACGAGAGGATATATTATAGTCATGTGGTGGATATAATTGTTCCCCTCGAAATTTTTTAATAGTTTAATGTCATCTGCAGAGCATGGTTTATTACAATTATAATTATATTAAAAAAAATACAAATTTTCAAATCTTAACTATTCTTTGTATCCCAGTTCAAAGAAATCTAGGTTACCCTGAACCACATCTTCAACCACATCATCACTTACCATCAGGTGAGATAATGGTCAAAGACGAATCTAGCAAGCATAAAAAAAGAGAAGAAGAGGTAATAATGTTATATTCTAGAAATTTGGATTTAAAAGATTACAAGAGTTTTCCACAATTCATCTTTCAGGACCATCTCTAAGTCACCGAAAGCAGATTTTAAACATGTCACGGTAATTTAAATATTTATTATTAGAACCGGTATATTTACCGTGCTTTTGATTGTTTATGAGCTCTCAAAACCAACTTATTTGCCATATGTGAAAGGAGTGACTGATAAGGTGGCAAATATTCTAAACAAGTACTGTATAAGAACTATCTTCACCCCTTCTAAAAAAGTAGCTCATATACTGCGTTCAGCAAAAGATAACATTCCTTTGGAAAAACCTGGTGTGTACAAAGTTAATTGTGTACAAAGTTAGCTGTGGTAAGTCCTACATCGATCAGACAAAACGAACAATAAGTATCTTGTCGTATTAAGGAACATAAAGAGCAGTTTAAAATAATGATATTGAAAAATATGCCATAGCTCAACACGCTCTAGCGTCTAGTTCTAAGTGTTCTAACCACTGGATTGAGTAATATAGGTAATCTACTGGTACTCTCGACAGAACGCCACTACATACCGATAATGGTCAGAGAAGCCATCGAAATAACAAAGTATCAAAACTTTAATAGGGAAGATGGGTTTCAACTGTCGATAACATGGAATCCAGTGGTTAACATATGCCGGAACCGAAGAAGTGTTACGAATAGTTCACGATGTGATACCGTTAGTTTTGCACGTCAAAATTTTAATAGTGGTGTGAGTGACAAATACAATAATAGCATCGCCTTGCCGTAAAAGAGTAGACCGGTTCGTCTGCTCTTCGTGCCTACCATCCACTCGCATGGACTTCAGTTTACTCGTGATCATGGCGCTTGCAACAGTGCCGAAATATCGAGAGCTCATAAAAAAATCAAAAACAAGGTAAATATCCCAGTTCTAATAATAAGTATAGTACCTATAGTGTTATATTTTTGTTACTTCAAAACAAATGCGAGCCTTTTAGCGTTATTCCGCAATTTTCTTAATGATTTTATATATCATAAGTGCAAAATAAACTGTATCATTTATTCATTTTCTGGTATCTCGTATCCAGCACCGCCGAGCCATTCGCAACACTAACTTAATTCCCCCTTCACTCACTACGTTATCTACGTCGGTGTGGGAATTATTTGTCCTAATTTCATTACGATCCATTTCACTGTAATAATAGAATGCGGCTTCTTAGCGTCTTACTTGAATTAAACTAGTTTAAATTTATAAGTAATTATATGTATACAGGGTTATTGGAAAAATGCTAACAACCTCTTAGGGTTGACTTCTGCTAGTCCTAACAAACAATTTGAGATGAATTTTTAAGATTTCAAAAAGAAAAATGTGTTTTTTTTACCTAATACGTACGCGGAACTCCTGATTTTAAGAGTTTTTTGTGACCGTAATGTATTATTTCATATTTTTTATTACTTTGCTCAATGTAAATATTCAAAACTCTATTCAAAGGGAGCACGGCGCGGTCCAGTGTTGCCGCGGCGGGCGCTCTTGGCTCAGAATAGGCATTAAAACACATATTCTTTTTATCAAAACAAAAAACCTTTTATATCAAAATGTTTGTTAGGACTAGCAGATGTCAACCCTAAGGGTTGTTAGCATTTTACCAATAACCCTGTATAATACGCTGAGAGTCGGCTGTTTTCACAAACCAGCTCCTCTCATTATCTCATTTTAACACTACACTCACATGATTCCCTCACATACACAGACACTTTAAAACAAAATGTACACATTCAAACATGCATAACTATTTGTACTAAAAATCTTAGATTACTCACACCTTAACGTACTTTTCGTTATGTATTTCCATTAATGCACTTTTCACTTTTTCACCTATAATCTGCGGAATGGGGGCCCTGGTGACCTGTATGCACTACAGGTTTCTAAACCTAACTCAGGCACCAGTCTCTCACATCACAGGTATACGTGTAAAGATAGATAATATAATGTTTTTCATAATCTATACCTATAATAGCTTTAATAAATTAAGATACTTTTGTGGAGAGAAGAATAAAGAATATTGTATTGTATTGTTAATATGTTCACAAGATAACAATACATTTATATTGTTATGAATTATATACCGCTATGTAAAGGTTACGGTGGTATCTAGTACTTAATTTTCTTTTATAACTGATAGGCTAGCTTTTGGCCGCAATGTCACCGGTAGGTATGTAATGATTTAAGGCGGATGGTATAGAGGCTTTAAGGTGATCACCGTAGTGAAACGCGCACTTTTGGAATCTTCTTTTACCGAAACTATTCGTTCAAAAAGTGCGAAAAAAATATATCATATTTATTAATTCTTTATTGAGTGAATTAGTTGATTAGTTTATACTAAAAATTATTAGTTCTTCTGTAATAAATTGTAATCGGCGACCCTTTTTAGACAGTTTTTTATTAATTTAAGAGGCATTATTGATGTAATCGCAACGTTTCTTTTTTTTTAAAATAGCTAATACTATACTCTAATGAACTACTTAACAACTTGTGTTGAAAACATTTTTATGAATTTTTGGCACAAAATTGCGTGATCGCGAGAAGACATCTCAACGAAAATCAGTCTGCCCGCAGCGCTCGGGCCGTTTGGACGTGGGATCGGTGCCGTTCGTTACGCCATCATTTTTGTGCATTTATTTTACGAAATATACAATATTTTTTTACCATACGTTAATTTGCAAGTCATAAATTATTGAAACTCAAGTAAAAAAAAAATTGGATAAGTACTTTTCTTTATATTGATTTATAAAATCTTTCTAACAACGAGTTGATTAAAGTTCAGATTTACTCTAAAATACCTGAAAAATATTTACCTATCTTGATGATATAGTTGTTAAAAATGAATGATAATCGATCCCGTACGTGGTAGGTAGGTAGTAAGGTGGCAAGGGTCACTAAAAAGTGTGAAAAAAAAATTTAAGCAAAAAAATGGAACCAACTTCACCACCCAAAAGTGTGAAATAACTTGTCGAAGTCGGTACCATACGCAAAGTTTTGTGATATTAGGTACTTTTTAACTGTCATGGTACCGACTTTAACAAGTTATTTCACACTTTTGGGTGTTGAAGTCGGTTCCATATTTTTGCTTAAATTTTTTTTTATTATAATTATTATTATAATAAGTGGGGTTCCTTAGGAAAAGTGACTAAGAACCCCGGTACGATTCTTCCCGTATAACTTTTAATGGCAGCAGTCGAATGAGACTTGTCAAAAACCGAAATGACGGATTCGAGATGGCAGGCAAAATTCAAGATGCCCTGATCCGGCTGAAAATAAACGCCCTGAGCAACCCAGATAGGGTTGCTTAGAGCGTCGTTATTCGGAATTAAGAAATTATTTCTTATGATGTAATTTTTCAAGATGGCCGCCGTACATAGATGTTTTGAAACCATTGGCTTAAATTGTTCAATGGGAAGGAGTCATGGGGAAAGAAAGTATTCTAAACCGAAAATAACAAAGTGATTTTCATGATATAGAAATAATGGGAAATCATAAAATAACGTCTGCCAAGTGAAGATAGATGACGTATCTCGTAAACAGTTACAGATAAGTAAAGAAGTTTTGAACAAATGTCATAGGGAATCGAGAGAGCACTCAAATGACACGCAACAAAAATCCAAAATAGCAGAATTCATACAAAGTGCTGAAGTGCGATCCCGCTGAAGTAAGGTTGAGCTTCAGTGTGGTCGGAGTACGTTATGGTGGCTATCTTGAATTACATCATTCTGGATTTGCCATTTTGCTCTTCTAATTTATCATATTGCATTTAGAGCACGGATGGTGCGTGAGTTCGAAGGGCGAGTGCAAGGTGAGGGTGCAGTCTAAGCCGAGCAGGAACTTGCAAGGCCGAAGGCTGAGAAGTTGGGAGTATTTTCCGAATTTCCAAATGTCAAAATCCAATTTCCAAATCTCCAATGTCTCCATGATGAATGGCCGCGATAACCGAAGCACCTACGAGTGGGGTTCTTTAACCAATGTGACTCAGAAACTTGGTGCGATTCTGCCTGTAGCACTTTTAGTAGCGGTAGGGTGAATCTTATATGGTGGTTTCATTAAGGTTATCTTTTGTATTGAGCATTGCATTGGGATAATACTTCTATAAACATTTTGAACTTTTATTATATTATTATTTGTAGCTATGTTATTTCATAATGCATAAAAATAAATGACACACTGCCTGATAAACTTGTTAGCATATAAGTACATAACAAATAATTAAAAAGTTATGGTTACATAAGAAACGTAATTGTATTTTTTTTTAGATTTGTAATACAATGGGGAATAAACGAAAGTATAAAGTGCTCCATTAACGTCTTGTAGTAACACAAACTGTGAACGAGTTCTTGAGTTCAGTGAGTTATAAATCTCGTAAATAAACTTTAAAATTTCATAATGACTTTCTATAACTGAAATTATACCTATACATTACATTTATTCACCTATAGATTTATAGAAATATGATAAGGTAAAATTGTAAGTTTCTGTTTTAGAGTTGGTAAGTATATTACAGTAAGCCAAAACACAAATTATTTGACAGTTTTTTGTAAACAAGGTTATTTAAAATTAAATACACATTCTCACCATTTTCCCTTCAGTCTACACAATTCTTTCTGCTTACCAAAACACTGACACACTTTTTTCGCTTTTTCTACATGAGCGTTATGATACATAATAATAATAATGAATAATAATAATTTTATTTCAAAAAACGTTTAACATGTTGGAGCAGTAAGGAACACATAATGTATACATAGAACTATGAATAAGAACAACAAAACACATATGTAGGTACAATGTAAGTCCTACAGGCACAAATATGCTCCAGGAGGTTATCCGCACCAACCCGGTGGTTGGTTGAATGTCTTCTTTCATACCGCTTTCGTACCGCTTCATGAAATCGAACTACTTTTTTGAGCACAATACTGACTTTTGAACTAACACGGTACCAACTTTGACAAGTAATTTCACACTTATCAGGAACATAAGTCGGTTCCATTTTTGTTTTTAAAATCGATCTCATAATCTACTAACCACCAAACAATTAAAACTTTTACTTACAAATTATGTTGATATGGAAGATAGGCACCTTTCTAACAAAATTTCAAGAAGATCGGATCAGGCAATCGAGATAATGACTGAGAAATATACACTGCCCAGACCTCCACCGAGACCACGCTTCGCTTAGTCTATTAAATATATCTATACTTACAAGCGATGATATTTTTTACCGTATAGGTTCGCAGTAACTGCAGATAAAATGTTGTTATGTACACTTCTGTTCTGCCGCTTCTAATAGCGCACGAAACTCTACAATTTTAGCGATGCTATCCGTGGTACGGCGACTAGTGCCGCCGTACGACTGAATATTTTTATGAGTTGAAAGTTAACGCCTATTTCTTTTAGCTCCGCCCGAATTAGAAATTATTTTGACTACTGTCTTGCCCTTAACTGGTAATCAGATCTGACTCTCAGGGATAGCCGCTGGATTGATTACACAGTAAGGTGCTTGGCGACAGATTTTCATCCTAAGGGAGAATGTATCCATACAAAATTTGCTATCCATGCAAAAGTTGTTTTGTCATATTTTAAATGGAGTTCAAACTCGCTAAAATGTATTAAGCCTAATATAGGCTTTTAGTTTACCACAATATCGTAAAATGAGTATGTAATTAAAAAAAATATTCGGAAACATGGTTTGACACGGATATACGAATTTAAGACAAAGACAATCATGCCAAAGTTCACCGAGTTTGAACTCTCTATTAAAAATATGACGAAACTACTTTTGTATGAAAAGCGCAAAGAATACATACATACTTCTTAGTGAATAGTTAAAGGGTCTGATTCGATACAAATATAGTCCTACACGCTTCCTGTAGTGCACCCTAGTAATCCAATAAAATGCTTATTAATATGATACCAAGCAGTTTATTTTCTATATATAAATAATCACTTAATTCTGCTGATGTTTCGGAGGTCTATCGCAAAATGTGTGTAAATAGAGGTTGTTTTAACTAAACCTTTCACCAGGGTCAGGAAATATATCTGTAAGCTACATTCTGAACGAGGTTGGGTATTTCCAGGGCTCCAATACAAATTACATATGCCATACGTTCACTTCCAAAGCTCCAAAACAATAAGCATGTATCAGCCTGATTGTCCACTGCTGAACACAGCCTCCCCCATTAAGGGGGAATTGCCATAATCCCCTTGGCAGGCGTATGGGGATTGATTTTTAGCACAATATAATTCATTCTATACTGATTTTTTCACCTCTGACTGGTTTTCATGGTTTGAATAAAAATTCTTAATGCAATACTGACTACTCTTTTTTTCAAATTTACTTCTACTTAAGTGAAATTTAGTTTTAGAAACTAAATTACACGTATCATCAATGAAAGTGTGGTTATTAAATAAACAGCAATATTCACTAACCTACACTAGCAGAATGAGCTTTACTAATGTTAAATAAGGCTTACATAAGCCGCTCCGCTGCCTCTTTCACAACACTAACTTAATTTCCCCCTCGCTCCGTAACTACGTCAGTGTGGGAAATATATGCCGTAATTTCATTACGATCCATTTCTCTATAATTGTAGAACGGTTTCTAGACGTTTCAATGAAACAAGCTTAAGGCTAAAAGGCTAAAGCCTTACATTACTTTGTAACTTAGCTCAAATTAAATATATGAAGATTTCATAGCGAAGTTTGCTTACTCGTTCCTAACATATCCATTAGGTTAAGCAACATCCCCAAGACGCCTGCCAAGCGTACAGCCAATAAATCTCAAACTTTCCTGAACTTACGTCTTTGAATTTCCCTTCAGATCAAATCGTAAGGATAAGTAGTTCGACAAAAGATGTAGGTCGTAGTTGAATGTGTACACTGCGCCTTATATGAGAGCCTAAGAGGAAATTCATTGTGAACCAAAAGTACTTTGTGTTTGACTAACAGTCTGAAGGCTTTATGTAATGTGAATAATATCAACCTGTATTGAAAGAACTCTGAAAAAGTTGAAAAAGTTTGATGGGTATCATAATAATGTTACTACGCCGAAACACATTTAGATCTGCCTACCTCCGCAGGTTAGGAACGTTGGAACGAGTAACCTTCCAAACTTATCTAGGTTAAGCATCACCCCCAAGACGCCTGCCAAGCGTGAGGGTAATACCAAACAGCCCCTTAGGAGGTGGCTGTGTTCAGCAGTGAACAATCTGGCTAATACAGTACTTTTCGTTATCGTCATCAGTTTTCGTCATTGTATAGGTGGGTGAAACCGCAGGGCACAGCTAGTGCAACTCAGGGCTACAAATCCGAAAGCCATAACTCTGGTCAATGAACCCATCCTCTGGGTAAGAGCGATCAAATAACTTTTTTTATGTCTGATAGGTTAGCCTTTGACCACTATCTCATCAGATGGTAAGAGATGATGTGGTCGAAGATGTTGTTCAAGCTAACCTAAACTTACAGGCTCTCAAGCACAACTGCCGGAACACTCCGTCAGGTGCTTGGCGAGATATTTTCTACGTGTGGGTGGTAGCTAGCCAGGCAGGCATTAGCAAAATGCCCTACCACCATGCTATAACGACTGCCATCCTAAGACAACAACCGGGACCGACGGCTTAACGTGCCCTCCGAAGCACGGAAGCGCTCAGTACTAATGACACTAGCTGTCACCCATCGAACTCATGACCGCGGCCGACGGTGGTTAATTTTACTGATCGGTTAAAAACAGCTAAGCAAGCTTCTCTACAAGCGCTTCAAAAGCCTCGGAGTAATCATTGATCGGCATCTCACCTTTGCAGACTTTTACTACTATTCTCTCATCTATGGCCGAGGTCACCGCTGAGCCTCGTACTTGTTCTATCGCGATAGCATAAAAATTACACTAAACTAAATGTACCTACAGTAAAACAACATTAAAAAGTTCATTATAAACGAAGCGAAACTAAAGTTGTAAAGCAATTAAATACCAATGTTCCTCAGTCCCTTTTTCCCACAGTTTACAACGAAACGATGAAGAAGTTCGACAAAGGATGTAGGTCACAGCTCAATATTCTATTGTGGAGCAAACGCAAAGGTATTTTGTTAACAGTGAGATAACGCGTAAAGGGCTTTGTGTAAAAAGAATTTGATATTTACCTACTTGTTATCGAGAAAGGTTACATATACAAAGTAGATAAAAGATGTATGAAAGAGGATTTCCAGAAAGCAATAAAAAATATTTAAGTGGCTACGAGTAATATTGACAAAAACCGGCCAAGTGCGAGTCGGGCTCGCGCACGAAGAGTTCCGTACCATTAGCTATACAACATTAGACTTCATATTTTAACGTGCGCGAGTCCGACTCGCCAACTTTTTGTATTTGTTGTTACAGCGGCAACAGAAATACATCATGTGTGAGAATTTCAACTGTCTAGCTATCACCGTTCTTGAAATACAGCCTGGTGACAGACGGACGGACGGACGGTCAGCGAAGTCTCAGTAATAGGGTCATGTTGTTACCCTTTGGGTACGGAACCCTAAAAAAGGACAATTCTATCAATATTATCAAAATAATATGTATAAGAATAATTCATCGTGATTAATTGCAATTAAACTGAATTTATTTATACATACACTTATCTAGCCAAATACATTAGTATTAAAAACATATTTGTCTATTTTGTCCATATATAGCCCGCAATATCGTGATAGCAACAAATGCTTTATAATCGATTCTTACACATTAAGAGCTTAATTTAAAAAATAAAATCGGTTAACCCAGTGAAAAGTTCTGAGGTAACAAACATAAAAAAACCACGAATTTAATACCTCCTCCTTTTTTTTGATGTCGGTTAAAATTTAAACACGTTTTTGATTACTTTTCTCTTATTTCGGTAGTTTTAGTGTTTAGTAATGTTTTGATTCTCGCGCATTTCGAGTATATTTCACGATCTAAACAACTTTAAGCGGATTCAACCGCATAAAGTTATTTATTTAATACTAGCTTTCCGGGCGCGGCTCCGCCCGCGCGTATGTCAGTTATCGCGCGAAAACATTAACCTCTTTTTGCGCAGTCGGATAAAAACTATCCTATGTTTTTTCCCGGGTCTCAAACTATCTCCATACTAAATTTCATTCAAATCGGTCCATTAGTTTTGGCGTGAAAGCGTAACAGACAGACAGACAGACAGAGTTACTTTCGCATTTATAATATTAGTACTGAAGTACTGATGAGTGATAATCGTGAAAACCTAAGACTACTTCTTGTTAGCTTTATTTTATTAGGATTGTGACTGGTAATCTCTGCCTAAAATGCATTTAATCACAAGTGTTGAAATATACCAAAGATAATTCAGTATTTTTTTCTCTGTCAGGAATACAATAATTAACAGGTAATAGAATTATATATAAGAATGAATTAAAAAGTTTCAAAAATTCCTTAAAGGACCAGCAGTCTCTTGGCGCACAGCACAAACCTTGATATTACGAGCTCCACGATAGAAAATAACATTCCTAAAACCTTACAATTCAGAAATTAAATGTAAATAACGATTAAGTCAGAGGTGATCCAAAAAGATCATTCAAGATTCATAAAGTTTTCTTTACCAAATGTTACTTATGTTGAACCAAACATTAAGCTTGGCCTAGATAATTTCTCTTTTGACAATGCGACAGTCTTCCTGGGAATTAAAATGGATTCAACTTTACAGTGGAATCCACACACGGACTAAGTCCGTGAATCCACATATACATGATCTATCCGGAAGACTTAGTTCTGCTGCATATACAGTTCGTAAGATAAGACAGCTAACAGACGTAGCTACTGCTAGGCTCGTTTATTTCGCATACTTCCACAGTATTATGTCTAATGGTATATTGCTGTGGGGAGCTGCTGCTGAGATAGAGACAATCTTTATCTTACAAAAGCGTGCAATTCGAGCCATATACGAAATGGATCCTAGGGAATCCCTGAGAGATCTTTTAAAAGAATATTTTAACTTTACCAAGTCTGCATATATTTGAAAATATTATGTATGTTCGTAAAAATTTGAGCAAATTTAAATCAAACAGTGACAATCACGATTATAACACTAGGAATAAAGATAAAATAGCAGTGCCAGGTTTTAGATTAGCGAAGACAAATAAAAGGTCCTTCTTAGGCAATTGTGTGCGGTTTTATAATAAATTGCCCAAACCTTTTACAACGCTCACAGAAAGAAAATTCAAGTTGCATGTGAAGAATATTTTGATAAAGAAATCTTACTACACAGTTTGTGATTACTTAAACGACAAAAATGCTTGGACTGGTTCGCCTCTGCCAAGCTAGCGCCTGTCACCTACGTAATGTAAATGAAGTATTGTAATAATTTTACTACTCGTATATAGTATGTACTTAACACATTGTTATAAAACGTTTAAAAGAATGGCCCCGAGTTTCTTGCTCGTTCTTCTCGGAGTGGCTCTATAATTTTTGTTTGCTGAATGTGGCAGTACAGTGTAGTATATTTCAATATTAAAATTTGTAATTGACCTTCATAAGAGCGTCGTAGACGCCTTAATTGAATAAATTATTTTGACTTTGACTTTGACTCTGAGATTACAACCCTCGCCATATTGTTTCACTTTCCCAAAACTAGTTCATAATATAGTACTAAAAGCCTGTGCTAAACGTTACATAAAACAGATAAAAAAAAAGTTATTATAATATTACAAGTTAAAGCAAAATAACAAAAATTTAAGCGCATGTATCGAAGTTTGGTTAGGTGAGATAGTTGTCAAAAGATAAACATATTACCTTTCTCTATGGGCTAAAGGCAGTGATTTGAAATATATAGATTTGTTATATCCGAACACCACTGCTCTAAAAGCTTACTAGAATTTACCTATATACATACCTACGCACATGTATATGCAGTTTGTAATGACAAGGTAAGAACGTTCAAATATTATGCGTCATATCTGTTGTTAGAAAGAGATAATAAGCAATTCGTGTTACCACCGAACCGCCACGAGACGTTCCGATCACCATTATGCTGCGATCTCTTTCACTCTCTCACACCAAACGATACACATATCTCGCTCATCCATTTCATTGCGATTAGTTCCTAAGATAAAACAAAATGACGATAATTTTTATTTCATCAATAAAAATAATAATTACGCGTGAAATGAAACATTTTTCTTATCTCTCACAGTGCATGTATAATTGTTGCAGAGTCTAAAGACACAAGAAAGGCAAATCGTCCACAGATTATTCCTAAAAAACATGATTAGCGGCGATGTATTCACCGGACGCTTGGAAGTGCAAGACTGGTAGTGACTCAGGTGATTACCCTGAATTCGTCTAGTAAATATGGAGGCCATACAACACATCTACAGGTAAAAAAATCTTAGGCTAAAGGGCTAAGTCAGTCATAAAAAACAATGAGATGAATAAAAACAGCCATGTGCGGGATTTCAACTTGCGCCATCAGCCGGGGTATGCTCTGACCGCTAAGTCAACATGACATATGACTCATGATTCTAATTTGTACATTTGTTCTTAACCATCGTATTGGGATGGAGCGACATCTATAGTTTGAAAGTAATTTGTAGTTATGAAGTTGTACAACAAACAAGACTTATTTTTGCAATTAGCTTTAAGCTTGTTAACGATGACGCAACCCTATATTTATTTTTTGCAAAAACGCATGCTCCACGGATCACATTTTGAATCCCGCACATGACCAAAATTTTCTAATCTAATCCGCAGAGCATGCGGCATTGCATAAATAAAAATATTAAAAGATAGAATTTATATTGAAAACTGAACAAGAAAACCGTATCTGTGACAAGTTTACGAAGCAATAAATCTCAAACTTTCCACAACTTCGTTCAATTTCCCGTCAGATCAAATCGTAAGGATAAGTAGTTCGACAAAAGATGTAGGTCGTAGTTGAAATGTGTACACTGCGCCTTATACGTCTTCGCGGCAATTCATTGTGAACTGAGAGTACTTTGTGTTTGACTAACAGTCTGAGGGCTTTATGTAATGTGAATTCAATATGAACGTGTATAAGTAAAGAAGAAAGGAGAAAGTTGAAAGAGACTTCGGTTGTTGTTATTGTTGTCGGAGTAGACGGGCATTATATCTTATTTCTACGCCTAAACAAAGTCAGGCTCTCTCCGCACTTTAGGTACAAAGTACATCGGCGTATTATCGGGGTCATTGTACGGTGCCTGTCGCGTCAGAATGAGATCAGAGCTATGCGTGGCTGTGCGATAGAAAGAGAGATGGCTTGTAGGTGAATATAAATATTAGGTACTCGGTGCTTTGCGAGCTGAAGTGTACTTTATTGCTTCGTATCTAGAGTCGCTTATTTATTGGAATGGCTTTGCGGACTGATCCTTCTGGTTCTTTTTATTCTGTGACAATTATGCAACTTAGTAAATATATGATTTATATACATACATACAACGCGGTCACATTAACTCGACGCATCGCTGGAATGCGGGTCCCCGCCCGCTTCCTCCCGCATTCCCTTTTCTCGCCCGCCAAGTGTCAGTACACAGTACACACCGTACTTGAGCGTCAAAATGACGTCACAAGTTCAAGCGTCTAGTTAATGTGACCGCGTTGTACATATAAAAATATTTTTGAAACAATGATAGCCGAGCGGTAATAATTTTGGACTGTCCTGCCGCAGGCCCATGTTTCAATCCCTACCGCCGGTTTGAGCTTCACTGCGTGGTGGTTTGCATTTTGTGCATTTTGAAAGTGTTCACGTGGCTGGCTATTACCCTCAAGTAGAAAACCAAGCACCTAGCAGTGTGTTCCGCCAGCAGTCCATGAGAATCAATAGTTGTTTACAAAGTAACCGACAAATGAGACTTAACAGTCTCAGGGTGATGGGCGCAGTGCAGTTAGTCACTTGTGACGAATACATCTGCTGTGAATGGAAGTGCTAAGGCTGCTTTTTAAGCGCATTATTTATCGTTTCTGACATTTAATAAGTAAATAGTGAGTCTGCAAAGATTTGTAGGTGGTCTTAATACCTTCATTGTAGTAGCTGCTGTAGTGTTGTATATAGTTCGTAGTATTTTGGTAATCCTTCCGCATCCATAGATAAGGAGAACAACAGAATTTGGTTCATAAAATGGACATAATCACCCACGCGTAAGCTAAAGGCATACCACCGGAAAATACTTAAAACAACAAACCTTAATATTATTCTGTATGTCACACAGTCTCAAAATCAAATTCCAAGTCCTCTCTCTCTCTCTCTCTCTGAACAGACTACTATAGTTGTGTGGTTACATTTAAGCAACTAAGAAAATATTTCCAAAAACAAACTGTACGTAAGGAATCTAAGTATACGATAGTCCATAGTAAAATCACAGAAATAAGGACAACAAGTTCAAACTATCAGTTTTGAAACTCGATAAAATCCAAACTTCTTTTTATCGGTTAAATTTCCCGATAACTAACAAAAGGATAAAGTAGTTCGACAAAAGATGTAGGTCGCGGTTTAATGGTGTACATTGCGCGTTATGTGAACCTTGGCGAAACTCAATTGTAAACTGAAAGCGCTTTGTATTCGGTTAACACTTTGTAACACAGGTGAAGTTTATCGTAACACGAATCCAATATTTACCTGTGGGGTGTTAGCTGAGAAACTATCTTGAGGCGTAGTATATTAGTTCGCTTTCTGATATTATGGTTTCATTTTCTAGAGGAAACGTAACAAAAGGAAATCTGCCTTTTGTTATGTTTGATTTGCGGGGCCCGGGGCTAGGGTAGCCATGTTATAGGAGCGTTCGATCACGGAAAATAATTTATCGCATTCCGTGAAAAAAAAAAACAACACTCAACCATTGAGATAATCATGCACTCAACTGCTTGAATCAAATTATACTTTCTACTGTACTGTATCAGCCGGATTGTCCACTGCTGAACACAGCCTCCCCAATCTAGGAGGGGTTTGCCATAATCCCCACGGTTGGCAGGCGGCTTGGATATCACAGTTTAATATATCAGTTCCTCAGAAGGCGCTGCTGCCCACGTTCTGGTATTTTACCTTTAGTCGCCTCTCATGACAACCCACAGGTAGCAATGGGGGAGTAACATTCTAGCCCGGCACCCCAGGGGGGGTATACCTAAACTTCTGTTATAATAGTTTAAATATTTTCACGCAACTAATTTACAATTTGTTTAAACACTAAATAAGGTTCATAATACTATTAATTCTAACAAAAAACTGTGGCTTGTATGCAGAACCTACACTAAGAGAAAATAAAATAGAACATATTTTTTATTGCCTTCTAAAATGTGATTGTGACTTGACAAGCACGAAGCCCGCCTGATGTTAAGCAGACTAATATCTGCCAAATAACAGATTATTGAATAAGATAATCAAATTATTGAATGAATTCGTCACAAGTGAAGAATTGCACTGCGCTTGTCTGCTTGAAATATATATGTATAGCTTAAGTCTCATGTTCCTGTAATTTTACTGGCTAAAATATATTAAAATTTAAGTAAGATTGCTGCCGTTAGGCAGCAATATGATAGCTGATCATATCGCTTGCCGTTAGGCAGCAATCTTACTACGGCAACTGTCCTTGAGAGCCAGTAATACTAGGTTAGCCTGAACAACATATTCGACCAAATAATCATTTACTGTCAGGTGAGATAGTGTTCAAAAGCTAGCGTATATATAAATTGCGATAAGACCGCTGTTCCTTTATATCTTTAATTGTAAGTTTTTTATTAAATTAGGTTTGGTGTTACAATAAAGTGTTTATCTATCTATCTATAGTAGTCAGTCAGAGCTGTAGCTAGAGTCAAATTTGAGGTAGGGCAGCATTGGTTACAGGTAGGGCGGAAGTAAAAAAATATCTTATTCGACCTGCCCTCGAAGCACGGTCTCCTAAACCTATCACCATGTATATCACTGACTTCAGGTCAGTGCTGTGAATTCAATAGCTATCTGTAGATAAATAAGTCGGTTAAAAATAGTAGATTACTTTATAAATGGACCGACGCACTAGAATCAAGGGAAATTGTGTCGATTACAACAAGTTGCATTACATAATGCAACTCACAGTGCGAACAGAGCCATGGCCATAACATGTGGCACACAATCAGTCTTAAAGCGCTCGTAGCGAAGTTAGATTAGCCATTCTGAATCGATCGGTAAAGTTAACGTCCGCCGCGATCATGAGTTGGATGGGTGACCGCTGGTGACAGTAGTAGTAACTACTGAGCGCTACCGTGCTTCTGAGGGCACGTTATGCTGTCGGTCCCGGTTGTTGTCTTAGGATGGAGGTCATTATAGCATGGCGGTAGGGCATTTAGTGAATGCCCGCCTGGCTAGCTACCACCCACACGTAGTAAATCTGTCGCCAAGCACCTTACAGTGTGTTCCGGCAGTCGTGCTTGAGAGCCAGTAATTCTAGGTTAGCTTGAACAACATCTTCGACCACATCATAACTTACCATCAGGTGAGATAGTGGCCAAAGGCTAACCTATCACCAATAAAAAAAAACTTGTTGAATCTATTGAGTCTCCAACTAGTAAATAAGACCAGTTTCGAGGTTTGCCCCATCTAGATTTATTTACATAATTATTATACCTTTCTTATAGAAGAACTATAAATAAGCTAAGCTTATACGACAAGAAAATAAATATATACCTAACAGCATAATAAATAAATAGTTTGAGTTGCTAATATTATTCACTTAATTTATCCTGTATTTATTAACTATCTATGTAGATAAACCTTGTACATCAGATCAGTTGTCTAGTACTCATGGCAGGGTTTGTGTTTGTGTATGTGTGTGTGAGAGAGTCTTGGTTGTTATTTAAGGATTTTTTACTTATAAGGCTGCAGACACTGTTAGGAGCTTGGCGTTAGATTTTCTACTTGAGGGTCGTAGATGGCCAGGCGGGAATTTGCAAATTCCTTACCACCATGTAAAAAATCATCTGTGAAAGATACATATTTGAAAACACACTTAACCAAAAATAAATAAAAAGCTTTATTATGCGATGCACGTGTTACTTTTTAGCTTCAGTTATTATAATGATAATATATCAATAAATATAAAGGATAACTAAAAATAAAAAGGGTAAACTTACTGTCAAACACTGTGTACCTATATGTAGTACTGTCGTATATTGTGCGCGGCACTTTGCGTGTTGGGTATAGAAGCGTCCTTGCACTTCGAGACTCTATTGAAGACTGACTCGAATTCTCCCTACAACCGGCCATGTTTGCTCTCCCCTCCAAGTATTACCTTACGAGTCAAATCAATGTTTAATGGACTACGTAATTATCAATTAAAGTATTAAAGGAGACAAATAGTATAATTACAAGTACAATGTAAAGCATTAAATTAAGTACAGTTTAAATCAAATTGAAACGTAACAATTTAAACACTATTTGCAATTTTTGTTTATTATTTTTTTCATAACGTGCCGAGCCAAGCCACCCGTCGAACCAGCAACCAGTGATGACGTCACGCTACGAGTCACGCCACCCACCGTGTCATCCCCACGTGTCCCGAGCAGGTCCTGTGACTGTTTCATCGTGGAAGCTGCCTACTTGCCGAACCGAGCGACCCGCCGAACCAGTGTTGACGTCACTCTGCGACCCTTTCATAATATTAAGTTTAAAACTAGTTTTCTTATATTATTTAGTATAGTATTCAACATTTCTCATATTCGTAAACACTAAACATACCGTATATAACTTAAAAAATATTCTGTTAACAATTCAAAAACTTTTTTATGTAATTATCACTATAAAAACGTATATCTTTACCAATTGTAAGCTACAACAAAGAACGGTGAGTCACGATCGGGCCTATATAAAGGCGTGTTTAGCCGCTGGCCGTTTTTCACATTCCGACCTGTGCCGCCACGCCGTGCACACCTGTCTACAGCTCCGCCAGTATCTCCCAGTGAGACCGCAATAGTCCCCGCACTATTGCCGTCTCACTCGGGTCATCGTTCCGACGCTAGTTGCAGACCAGTGCCTTGGAATACGCAGTCCTGACGAAGTTTTGTTTTGTGTGCAGAAGCTGAGCAGCCGCCGACCGCCGTGCAACGTGAGCTACGAGCTCGCCGTGCCGGCGCGCAGAGGCGCTCTAAGACGTCAGGCATTACCACCTACCCAAGTCCCTTGTTTCGGAACAACATCATACCGGGCTGGTGGTCTTGTTTTGACCGCACTTTTCGGTGCGCACTTCACAACTCTACTACTCGACACAACATTGTAACAGTGCGCGTAACAACACACTTTGTGCTGTTAAGCGACGTCGTTCAGGCGTGGGGTAGCGTCAGCCAAACCCGTCTGAACGATCAAATCCGCCATTTGCTGCGGTCGCAGTGTGACACCCTACGGTGACAACGGCCACTGTTGTTGTTTTTTGGTTTAACCTTGCACCGTGGCCTTTCCCGCTTCACGGGTCAGCCGAAGCAAGCTGGGCTCCGGGACAACTGGCCTTGGGGTCGCCCCTAGTCAACCCCGGAGCAGCATTAGGAGCACCCCTCTCCGCCGAGAAAAAAGCTCGGAGAGGGTACACAACTAGGGCACACCATAGGTACTCACTCCCTCTCACACAAGTGAGCTCACGAGTTGCGAGAGGGAGACGGAACCCGTTAGGCCATCCTGAGTATTCCCCTCAGGATGCAACGTCCCTCTAGTTTAGTTTCGGATCGTGGGATCCACTACACTAATGCCCGCTCCACGCAGCAGGGCATTAAAGTTCAAGTGTCCACCATTAGCGACCACAGAGCGCTAACAAAGCTCCTCCGTAAAGAGAGCATAAGTTTTCACACTTATGCGCTCGAAGAGGAGAAAGTCCTCCGAGTGGTCATCCGCGGTGTGCCCAAGGAGGTACATACCGATTCGGTATGTGCCGACCTGAAGGCACAAGACTTCCCCGTACATGCAGTTCACCGCATGTACAGCGGGAAGGACCGCAGTCCCTACGATCTAGTACTCGTAGTACTAGATCGTACACCTGAAGGCAAGGCCATTTTTAATTTAAAAAAGGTCTGTGGCCTCTCAGGACTCGATGTCCAAGCCCCATACAAAAATGGGAGTCCCTCGCAGTGCCATAACTGCCAACTATACGGGCACGCCTCCCGTTTCTGCTTCGCTCGCGCTAGGTGCGTTAAGTGCCTAGGCGATCACGCGACAGCAGCGTGCACTCGCACCCGGGATTCGCCGGACCCACCCAGTTGTGTTCTATGCGGTGCTCAAGGGCATACCGCGAATTACCGTGGTTGCCCTAAAGCACCACGAGTGAACCACAGGGTGGCAAGGCATAGGCCGACCCGTCCCTCTTACGACCGTTACCAACGGGTAAGCCCTAAACTAACGGTAGTACCTGCCTCACAGGTAATACCCGCGCCGCTCCCAACCCGTAACGCATGGTCTAAACCACCCAGTATGGTTAAGACCGTCGCTACCGCCCGCGCCCCGGCCCGCGCGCCCGCACCCGCGCCCGCACCCGCACCCGCCCGCGCCGCGGCCCCTGCCCGCGCACCGGCCCCGGCTCGCCCCGCGCTCCCGGCACCCGCTGCCAACACCGTTCGCGCCCCTCCCCGCGCCGCTTCCCGGCCACAAGCTCCCCCTATGCCATTGATGGCTGCCCCTCTTCAAGAGGCAATCAACCTAGTCAGCGATCTGGCTATGTCGGTTGACATCAATGAGGTACAAGAGCTATTCCACAAGATGCAATACGCTCAATCCCCAGCGGACGTGATCCAATACACATTGGAACACGCAAACTTACTAAGCGCCCTTAAGCGCTTCGTCCCCCAGGCCCCTCCCCAGTACAACCACTATGGGTAGTACAACCGAACGCACGAAACCGTACTCAGTTTCGTTAGCGTCATTTAACGCTGACGGCCTCTTCAGACAACGTGACCTCGTCCACGACTTTTGTTGTACCCACCTTATCGATATCATATGCGTGCAGGAAACCTTTCTAAAACCGGGGAAGGCGAACCCTAGGTTTGCCAATTACAGAACGGTACGTGATGATAGAGTGAACTCCCGTGGGGGAGGCACTCTTATCTATTACAAAAGGTCCCTGCACTGCATTCCCCTACCTACCCCGACTCTTGTTAATATGGAAGCATCTTGTTGCCTCCTAGCTATGACTGGTCATCAACCTATAGTCATAGCGTCCTGTTACCAAGCTTGCTCCAAGCCGATCGTCCGAGCTGACTTAGAAGCCTTATTCTCATTAGGAAGCGCCGTCCTTCTGATTGGCGACTTCAACAGTAAGCACATCCTATGGAATTGTAACGTCAACAATCCCAAAGGTATTGCACTTGAAAACCTAATCGCAGAACTTAACTTTGACATAATTGCGCCCACTGAGCCCACTCACTACCCTTATATGGAAGACCACCGATCTGACTTGCTTGACATGGCACTACTCAGAGGCGTAACACTCCGGTTACGCTCCATAGAAGTGGTTCACGAGCTTCACTCTGACCACCGACCCATTATACTGCGACTAGGTCCCGACCCAACGACTGACCTCCCCCGCCCCACTAAGACGATAGTGAACTGGAAGCAAGTAGGCGATGCCCTAAAGGCTATCAGTTCACCGGACCTTGACAAGATCCCTGACGACATCCTGACAAAAGATGACGTAACCCTTGCGATCGATTCGTTCACCAATCACCTCTCCACCGTAGTAGGTGCATCCGCAAAGGAGGTCATAGTGCCGGACGACCGGCGCCTTGTCATTCCAGCGGATGTGAGACGATTGGTGACGGAGAGTAAAGCAGTGACCCGACATTACGACTCTTACCCCAGTAAAGAGAACAAAACTAAAAAACGCCACTTTGAACGCATGGTTCAAAGTCGCATGTCTGAGTTGCGTGATCAACAATGGGGCGATAAACTTTCAAACCTCGTGCCAAGCCACCATGCCTACTGGGACCTGGCGCGAGGTTTGAAAGGAAGTAACCATAACGACATGCCTCCCTTATACAGACCAGTCCCACTAGTCCCAGCGTTCTTTGACGAAGACAAAGCTGAGTGCCTAGCTGATAGCCTAGAGGCTCAGTGTTCCCCTAACGTAGATCACGTTGACCAAGCTCACCTCGATTCGGTGGATGCTGAAGTCGAACGTAAAAGCTCTGTGGTCACCTCTGAACTCCCACCAATCACTTTAGCGACTTACGCTGAGGTGGAGAGACTGATCAAGGCCCTCCGACCGCGCAAATCCCCCGGTGCCGATGGCATCTCCAACAGGGTTCTTAAAACCCTCTCTCCTCCTCTCATCCATCTCTTAGTCAGCATCTTCAATGCTGCTATGAGCCACTGCTTATTCCCAGACACCTGGAAATGTGCAAATGTCATTGGCATTCACAAACCAGGCAAAAGCTCATCTGACCCCACCAGCTACCGCCCCATCAGCCTCCTCAGTGCCTTAGACAAACTTTACGAGCGGTTACTTGCAAACCGTCTCCAGTCCCATGCTAAGGAACACCACCTTATCCCAGATGAGCAATTTGGCTTCAGACCCGGACACTCATGCGTCCAACAGGTGCACCGCCTCACGGAGCACATCATTGAGGGCTTCAATAAGTACCCCAAACCCCAGACTACGCTAGCAGTCTTCCTTGACGTAGCGAAAGCTTTTGACAAAGTCTGGCACAATGGCTTGATCTACAAGCTATACCAATTTGGCGTGCCAGAACGTCTTGTGCTCATCCTACAAGACTTCCTTAAAGCCAGAAGCTTTCGCTATCGCGTGGAAGGCACCCTCTCCTCCCCCCACCCAGTCAGAGCCGGAGTCCCTCAGGGCTCCGTGCTATCACCTATTCTCTTTGCACTGTATACCAGTGACATCCCACGCTCTCAGCCCAAAGTATTCCTAGCCCAATATGCGGACGATACCGCCATTTACACCACTGGGTGGCATATCAACAGACAGTCCTACTTCGTCATTCAACGGGCCGTCACCGAGATCGGTGACTGGTTCCGAAAATGGCGCATCGCGGTCAACCCAGCTAAAAGCACAGCTATGTGCTTTACTGAGAAGACACGCTCCCCTTACCCGAAACCGCGTATTTTGTTCGACGAACCCATTCCCTGGGTTCCTAGAACAAAATACCTCGGAATCACCCTTGATCGTCATCTCACCTTTAACGATCACATAACAACCGTCCGTAACAGAGCGGCCTTCGTAATGGGTCGCCTTGGTCCCCTACTTTGCAAAGAGAGTAAAATGTCTCTTAGTAATAAGAAGACACTTTACACTGCCTGCATCCGCCCCATCATGACTTACGCATCAGTAGTGTTTAGTCATGCTAGTGAGGCCCACCTCCATAAACTTCAAGTCATCCAAAACCGTTTTCTTCGTAATGCAACCGGCGCCCCGTGGTATATCCGGAACACCGAGTTGCATTGCGACTTAAACCTTCCCTCTCTAGCGCAGTTCAATAAGGACTGCGCCCGCCGATACTTCGATCGAGCGCCCCACCACCCGAACCCATTGGTTGTCCAGGCATCGAACTACTCGACTGCCTCTTCTATCCCATTTTTCAAACCCCCCCGTCGCCGACCACGGCAGGTATTAGACGACCCGGATGACCCCATCGCAGCCATTACATTGGCAGCTTTAGCGTTATCCGCAAGTCGTCGAGGTAAAATCCCCAGGTGTGAGGTAATTAGAGGTCACACAATCAAACACCGAGCCCGCCGGCGAGCTCGAGGCAAAAACAAGGTCACGATAAATTGCTCTCCAAATAGTCAAAGAGTATTATTCAGTAGGGCCCAATTGTGCAACACTGCAGTTGCACAGAGGCATTTTGCTCCGATCCCCCCCATGTCTCTCGACAGCGAGACTAGCCGAGGTCCGAACCACAGTGGTGCCCTTGAGCTCGCTGTCAACCCCTCCTATAATAGCGGTACGTTTTCGGCGTCCGCAGGAGACGGAGGTAGAAAGCGCTTTTCGCCTTCTACGCCCGTCTCGGGAGAAGTGCCTTCGGCATTTCTCCCTCCCGGGCTATTGTAGGGCCAGGCCCTCGCCCAAAACCCGGTGGAGCTGGACGACCGCACAGGCGGTAGCCAGCATCTATGTCCTCCTAAAAAAAAAAAAAAAAAGCTGGCCGTTTGTCTCCCGGGCTAATTGTAGGGCCAGGCCCTCGCCCAAAACCCGGTGGAGCTGGACGACGACCGCACAGGCGGTAGCCAGCATCTCTGTCCTCCCAAAAGAAAAAAAAAAAGCTGGCCATTTATTCTCGATCGTGCGCTCGGTGAGTCATGACCTCCTGAAGATGCTTCGTTTAGAAGCGAAACTAGTCGGGTATTCTTCCGGTTAGGCTGCGTGATGTTTGTGACGTCACGTAGATGACAGGAAAATTAGGCGGAATTGTCACTAGATATATAATTTTATGCTTTTTTAAGTGTTTTATTTAAATATTATTTAATGTTTTATAGGATACTTTTAAAAGTATTTATTATTAAATATGGATTTCCGCAAAGTAACGCCTGAATCTATTCATTAATAAAAAGGGTTCTATTTATTGCTGACCTTTTTATTTATTGATATATTATCAATAAATAAAAAGAGTAACAATTAATATAAAAGATGTAGCTTATAAAATGCTGGATTTTGGTCTATATTTGTATTATTGAAGTTCTACCTCAATAACCAATACATTATGCTACAGTATTTTATTTTGATATGGGCAACATTATACGCTAGGACTCATTACCCTTTGGTAACTTACTTTGCTACTACATATTTGCATTGTGGTAGGGCAGTATGCGAATTCCCCCCTGGCTAGCGACCACCCTCAAGTAGAAAATCCTTCGCTAAGCACCTAACGGTGTGTTTCGGCAGCTGTCGTTGAGACCCAGTAATTCACAGTTAAGCCTGTTTATACCTTCGACCACATCAAGACTTACCACCAGGGTGAGATTGTGGTCAAAGGCTTGTCTATCAGCAATAAAAAAAAATACTCTCCTTTGGGATGTCAAAAGGGGTTGAGTAATCTAACAAATTTCGAATTGCCGATCATGACTTGAGTCATTACAATTCTATTCGTCCCTTGAGCAAAGAAAGGTCGTCAGTACAAACAAAATTGGAATTCTCCCGCCAATAACGCCTTGTGGCGTAGCCGGCTCTGCGGTCAAACGAGTTTCAAAATTATCGTTTTTGAGAAGCTGTTATGTGAGAAAATTGATAAAATTGTTTCAACTTTTGATTGGTTAAATCTAACCATAGAAATTTTATTTATAATATACGGAACATTTTTCTTTTCATTTAAATTTTGTATATTTATTCGCTTAACAGGCGTTAAAGCTATTTGGGCAACCTAAAGGCCATTACATACAAGTTGAATTGCAATGTTTATTCTTATATACTTCTTTGTAAAATGGAAGCTGTAACATGGGTATAAAAATACGTAGTTATTGAAATAAAAAGACAAAGTTAAGTATTTGCAATGCCAGAATATTGATCACGCATCGTATTGATTAAAATTTTACGAACTAACACACAGTAACTAACACTGACACAGTTATAATGACATTATAACACTGGATCAACTGCTTTTGGAAACAACGTGTATCATCTGTTTGTTGTAAAGTTAACCGTTTTGTATTCGCTATAAAACGCATCCGTCATATGATTAGTTATATGGGAAATCTGTATAAAATAACAGAGTTTTTAGGAGTCACAAGACATTATTCAATCTCTATGCTCAGTTCATGTAAATACTCATGCAGGACTTTATTTAGAAAATTACAAATACTACCTTTTTCAAAAGACCAATTTCCTCTATGCATAGACATAGAGGAAATTGGTCTTTTTAGTCAACAACATCCAAATTTCTTCAAAATAAAAGGTAATGTACATCGTTTTCGATATAAGAAAAATCTTGTAATGCCTAAATCTAACTTAGCATTATATAAAAACAATAAAATCCTTAAAGTAAATTTAAATTGCATACTTGGCAACTGCACAATTCATTTTATTAGTTTTTTTTAAAGTAAAACGAAAGTAATTTGTAATTGAATTGATTTACCTTCTGACATAATTTTATGGAGTACTGCTTTATAATTAAATTCAAATATTTCAATATACAGTATTAAAAATTTGTACGCCGCAAGGCAGAACATGCTGGAAAGTTTTAAATACTGACATAACTTAACAAGATCTATGCATAACACCCATGTTTCTGACAAATACCCACCAACCAAGTTTTTACTGAAGCAATTGGGCTTCAACTGTCTCGAAGGGAGAAAGAAGGATGATCAACCAACTCAACACCTACCCCAAAATGCTGAGAGGATCAGCTGACTCATGGCCGTAGCCAGGGTGGGGCATTGTGGGGCAATGCCCTACCTTAAAATACCAATGCCCTACCTACCTTAAACATTCCAAGAACTAAAATAAATTATTATAATAAAATTGATTGTTCAAATTTTGAGATAAAAATATTGTATCGATATGTATCTAAAGTTTCAGAAGATACCACAGTTTGTGACATTCATTTCATATTATAATAATCCTTTGTTTTGTGTAAAAGTAGATGAAATGAAATGAAATGAAATGAAATGAAATGAAATGAAATGAAATGAAATGAAATGAAATGAAATGAAATGAAATGAAATGAAATGAAATGAAATGAAATGAAATGAAATGAAATGAAATGAAATGAAATGAAATGAAATGAAATGAAATGAAATGAAATGAAATGAAATGAAATGAAATGAAATGAAATGAAATGAAATGAAATGAAATGAAATGAAATGAAATGAAATGAAATGAAATGAAATGAAATGAAATGAAATGAAATGAAATGAAATGAAATGAAATGAAATGAAATGAAATGAAATGAAATGAAATGAAATGAAATGAAATGAAATGAAATGAAATGAAATGAAATGAAATGAAATGAAATGAAATGAAATGAAATGAAATGAAATGAAATGAAATGAAATGAAATGAAATGAAATGAAATGAAATGAAATGAAATGAAATGAAATGAAATGAAATGAAATGAAATGAAATGAAATGAAATGAAATGAAATGAAATGAAATGAAATGAAATGAAATGAAATGAAATGAAATGAAATGAAATGAAATGAAATGAAATGAAATGAAATGAAATGAAATGAAATGAAATGAAATGAAATGAAATGAAATGAAATGAAATGAAATGAAATGAAATGAAATGAAATGAAATGAAATGAAATGAAATGAAATGAAATGAAATGAAATGAAATGAAATGAAATGAAATGAAATGAAATGAAATGAAATGAAATGAAATGAAATGAAATGAAATGAAATGAAATGAAATGAAATGAAATGAAATGAAATGAAATGAAATGAAATGAAATGAAATGAAATGAAATGAAATGAAATGAAATGAAATGAAATGAAATGAAATGAAATGAAATGAAATGAAATGAAATGAAATGAAATGAAATGAAATGAAATGAAATGAAATGAAATGAAATGAAATGAAATGAAATGAAATGAAATGAAATGAAATGAAATGAAATGAAATGAAATGAAATGAAATGAAATGAAATGAAATGAAATGAAATGAAATGAAATGAAATGAAATGAAATGAAATGAAATGAAATGAAATGAAATGAAATGAAATGAAATGAAATGAAATGAAATGAAATGAAATGAAATGAAATGAAATGAAATGAAATGAAATGAAATGAAATGAAATGAAATGAAATGAAATGAAATGAAATGAAATGAAATGAAATGAAATGAAATGAAATGAAATGAAATGAAATGAAATGAAATGAAATGAAATGAAATGAAATGAAATGAAATGAAATGAAATGAAATGAAATGAAATGAAATGAAATGAAATGAAATGAAATGAAATGAAATGAAATGAAATGAAATGAAATGAAATGAAATGAAATGAAATGAAATGAAATGAAATGAAATGAAATGAAATTAAATTAAATTAAATGAAATTAAATTAAATTAAATGAAATTAAATTAAATGAAATTAAATTAAATGAAATGAAATGAAATGAAATGAAATGAAATGAAATGAAATGAAATGAAATGAAATGAAATGAAATGAAATGAAATGAAATGAAATGAAATGAAATGAAATGAAATGAAATGAAATGAAATGAAATGAAATGAAATGAAATGAAATGAAATGAAATGAAATGAAATGAAATGAAATGAAATGAAATGAAATGAAATGAAATGAAATGAAATGAAATGAAATGAAATGAAATGAAATGAAATGAAATTAAATTAAATTAAATGAAATTAAATTAAATTAAATGAAATTAAATTAAATGAAATTAAATTAAATGAAATTAAATTAAATGAAATTAAATTAAATTAAATGAAATTAAATTAAATGAAATTAAATGAAATTAAATGAAATTAAATGAAATTAAATGAAATTAAATGAAATTAAATGAAATTAAATGAAATTAAATGAAATTAAATGAAATTAAATGAAATTAAATGAAATTAAATGAAATTAAATGAAATTAAATGAAATTAAATGAAATGAAATTAAATGAAATTAAATGAAATGAAATGAAATGAAATGAAATGAAATGAAATGAAATGAAATGAAATGAAATGAAATGAAATGAAATGAAATGAAATGAAATGAAATGAAATGAAATGAAATGAAATGAAATGAAATGAAATGAAATGAAATGAAATGAAATGAAATGAAATGAAATGAAATGAAATGAAATGAAATGAAATGAAATGAAATGAAATGAAATGAAATGAAATGAAATGAAATGAAATGAAATGAAATGAAATGAAATGAAATGAAATGAAATGAAATGAAATGAAATGAAATGAAATGAAATGAAATGAAATGAAATGAAATGAAATGAAATGAAATGAAATGAAATGAAATGAAATGAAATGAAATGAAATGAAATGAAATGAAATGAAATGAAATGAAATGAAATGAAATGAAATGAAATGAAATGAAATGAAATGAAATGAAATGAAATGAAATGAAATGAAATGAAATGAAATGAAATGAAATGAAATGAAATGAAATGAAATGAAATGAAATGAAATGAAATGAAATGAAATGAAATGAAATGAAATGAAATGAAATGAAATGAAATGAAATGAAATGAAATGAAATGAAATGAAATGAAATGAAATGAAATGAAATGAAATGAAATGAAATGAAATGAAATGAAATGAAATGAAATGAAATGAAATGAAATGAAATGAAATGAAATGAAATGAAATGAAATGAAATGAAATGAAATGAAATGAAATGAAATGAAATGAAATGAAATGAAATGAAATGAAATGAAATGAAATGAAATGAAATGAAATGAAATGAAATGAAATGAAATGAAATGAAATGAAATGAAATGAAATGAAATGAAATGAAATGAAATGAAATGAAATGAAATGAAATGAAATGAAATGAAATGAAATGAAATGAAATGAAATGAAATGAAATGAAATGAAATGAAATGAAATGAAATGAAATGAAATGAAATGAAATGAAATGAAATGAAATGAAATGAAATGAAATGAAATGAAATGAAATGAAATGAAATGAAATGAAATGAAATGAAATGAAATGAAATGAAATGAAATGAAATGAAATGAAATGAAATGAAATGAAATGAAATGAAATGAAATGAAATGAAATGAAATGAAATGAAATGAAATGAAATGAAATGAAATGAAATGAAATGAAATGAAATGAAATGAAATGAAATGAAATGAAATGAAATGAAATGAAATGAAATGAAATGAAATGAAATGAAATGAAATGAAATGAAATGAAATGAAATGAAATGAAATGAAATGAAATGAAATGAAATGAAATGAAATGAAATGAAATGAAATGAAATGAAATGAAATGAAATGAAATGAAATGAAATGAAATGAAATGAAATGAAATGAAATGAAATGAAATGAAATGAAATGAAATGAAATGAAATGAAATGAAATGAAATGAAATGAAATGAAATGAAATGAAATGAAATGAAATGAAATGAAATGAAATGAAATGAAATGAAATGAAATGAAATGAAATGAAATGAAATGAAATGAAATGAAATGAAATGAAATGAAATGAAATGAAATGAAATGAAATGAAATGAAATGAAATGAAATGAAATGAAATGAAATGAAATGAAATGAAATGAAATGAAATGAAATGAAATGAAATGAAATGAAATGAAATGAAATGAAATGAAATGAAATGAAATGAAATGAAATGAAATGAAATGAAATGAAATGAAATGAAATGAAATGAAATGAAATGAAATGAAATGAAATGAAATGAAATGAAATGAAATGAAATGAAATGAAATGAAATGAAATGAAATGAAATGAAATGAAATGAAATGAAATGAAATGAAATGAAATGAAATGAAATGAAATGAAATGAAATGAAATGAAATGAAATGAAATGAAATGAAATGAAATGAAATGAAATGAAATGAAATGAAATGAAATGAAATGAAATGAAATGAAATGAAATGAAATGAAATGAAATGAAATGAAATGAAATGAAATGAAATGAAATGAAATGAAATGAAATGAAATGAAATGAAATGAAATGAAATGAAATGAAATGAAATGAAATGAAATGAAATGAAATGAAATGAAATGAAATGAAATGAAATGAAATGAAATGAAATGAAATGAAATGAAATGAAATGAAATGAAATGAAATGAAATGAAATGAAATGAAATGAAATGAAATGAAATGAAATGAAATGAAATGAAATGAAATGAAATGAAATGAAATGAAATGAAATGAAATGAAATGAAATGAAATGAAATGAAATGAAATGAAATGAAATGAAATGAAATGAAATGAAATGAAATGAAATGAAATGAAATGAAATGAAATGAAATGAAATGAAATGAAATGAAATGAAATGAAATGAAATGAAATGAAATGAAATGAAATGAAATGAAATGAAATGAAATGAAATGAAATGAAATGAAATGAAATGAAATGAAATGAAATGAAATGAAATGAAATGAAATGAAATGAAATGAAATGAAATGAAATGAAATGAAATGAAATGAAATGAAATGAAATGAAATGAAATGAAATGAAATGAAATGAAATGAATTTATTTATGAAGTTAACAATTTACAACAAAATATTTACATAAAAGACATGTGACAGACTTAGAAATAATTGCTTTGCATCATAAATTGGTCCCCAACTCAGCATGTGCTAGTTTGATTTAAACCAGCGCTGGTCTTCCGTTGGAGCCATTTTGTGACGTCACGGAGGATAAAAGATACAACAGCTCAAACTTTATAACATAAGCATTAAATATTACCAACTAAAAATAAAATTACAGTGAAAACAAGAATCTTTAAAAATATATAATAACCTATAACCAGTGAATTAGCAATATATATTACGAATAAAATAACTATAGTAAATTTTCTTGAACATACATAAATACTTTTAAATTATATTACCTACTTGAAAACGAAACTTAGATTGCACTTAAATTACGTGCTAGATGCAACTTTTTAGGTAAGTACCCAATATTACAAAATAAATGGATACCTACCAATATATTAAGACATTGAAGTAAGTCTTATATAGCACTTGTGTCATTTCTCTGTTTTTCCTGGGTTTTTTGATGACTAAATAAGAAATATTTTAGTTTTGTTTTAAAACTATTAATGTTTTGCAGGTTCCTGATCGGTGGTGGAATGTTGTTCCAGCATTTCGACGCAGCGTAGCGAAAACTACCACGAAAAGAAGCAGACCCATGCTGAGGTGTAGAAAGTTGTATCGCGCACTGCCGCGGTCCAAATGACCTGTGATTGGATACCCAGGATAATTTTTCAAATAAATAGATTGGAGTTTTACGTTTTATAACACCAAAAAGAAGAGTGGCCAAGTGTAGCTTGCGACGATGCTTCATTTTTAGTATGAAATTCTTATTCAGGTATGGAGTCACGTGAGCCCTAAAAGGGATATCAAAACAGAACCGTGCGCAGGCATTTTGGACTCTCTGAACAAGTTTTTGGGTCCTTGTTAGTAGACGAGGACCAAACACTACATCCACATAGCTCAATTTTGAAAGAACAAGTGACTCCACTAACTGAATACGTAAAGCTTCTTTTATAAATGGCCTCATTCTGTACAGCACTTTGAGTTTATAAAAACAACTTTTAACTAAATTTGCTACATGTTTTTCGAAGCGTAGTGCAGAGTCCATATGCAAACCCAGGTTACGCGCTTCATGAACTTGCTCTATTTGGACATCTTTAAGCATAACACTCAACGTCGGGCTCAAGCTGTTTAATTGATGCTTATTACCAAATAGCAGGTATTTCGTTTTTGTGGGATTAAGAACAAGATCATTTTGACTTGCCCATGCGGATACACTAGAGAGATCGATGTTTAGATCACGTATTGCATTATCAATTTCTGAGGGCTTAAAAGAAATGTACATCTGTATATCATCTGCATATATATGAAATTTACAATGTTTTATGTGTTGACATATATCAGCCGAATACAAAATAAACAAAATCGGTCCCAGGATGGATCCCTGAGGAACGCCTCTCCTTACAGCCACCTTGTCAGACTCCAATCGAGTACCGTCGTTACGACTAAGTTTTACGTACTGAGAACGATCAGTTAGGTAACTTTCAAACCATTTTAGAGCCTTAAAGTCGAAACCATAAAAACTTAATTTGGAAATTAAAAGATCAAGGTTTATACAATCGACAGCTCTAGAAAAATCGAGTAAAACAAGCAATGTACACATTCCCCTACTCTGAGAAGAGAGTATGTTATCCGTGACATCCAATAAAGCAGTTGCCGTGCTGCGGCCTTTTCTAAAGCCAGACTGCACTTCAGGTAAAATATTATTTTTTTCTATATACTCAGTTAATTGAGTACAGACTGCCTTTTCCAATACCTTTGACAAACACGGCAATATACTTATTGGTCTAAGATCTTTGATGTCAACTGTATTCGAGTGCTTAGGCAAAGGACGCACAACGGCTACCTTCCATGTATCCGGGAATGTGGATGTACAAATTGATAAATTGATTATGTCTTTTATAGTATCTATTGTATATGGAAAAGTCATAATGAGCATGTCCAAAGTTATATTATCATAGCCTTCTGCATTAGATTGTATATTTTTAATTATACTTATTATTCTGTCCAAACTAATAGGCTCTAGATGAAATACTGCATCGCTAAACCTATGAAATTCGAAGTATGTCAGCTGAGAAATAGTTACGCCTGAAGGGCCTGATATATCCAGAAAAACATTATTTATTAAGTTGGGATTATTAAAGAAAGAAGGCAGTTCAATGTCACTTTTAGGTAATAAAGTATTTCTAAGATTTTTCCATAACTGTTTCGGATTGTGGATATGACAGTTAATATTGTATTTAAAATATGCAGATTTTTCCTGGTAGAGTGCTACGTTTACTGTTGATTTTAAAGTTTTATAATATTCTTTTTTACTATCTAATTTAGTTTTATGATAAACCGCTGAAGCTTCGTCGCGAAGCTTCATCATTAATTTAATTGTGTCAGTAATCCATGGTTGGGAGCGCTCTCTGATAACGATAGTCTTTAAAGGCGTATACAAATTGAATATAGCTAATATTTTTTGACGGAAAACGTTAACTACGTCGTTTACGTCGCCCACTGCCGATACATGATGCCATTCTACAGCTTCTAAATCTCTATTTAATGCTGCCAAATTCACATTTTTCTTGGCTCTATAGGTAATAGTATAAGGTACAGTCTTTATGCGTTTCACGTTGAACTCACAAGTCACTAGGCAGTGTCCAAAAAGATTACCTACCAGTTCTAAAGTAATTTTCTTAGCGGGCATGTCCGTACAAACGAGATCGATTAGAGTCTGACTCGTGTCAGTAAAGTGAGTCGGCTCAGATACCAACTGTGACAGATTTAATGATGATAAAAATGCATTAAATTTAATTGTATTACCATCGTCTTTATTATATAAATTAATATTAAAATCACCTAACAAAATTAGGTTATCATATTTAGGTATGCATGTGATGGAATCTGTAATTGTGTCTAAAAATAGGTCCACACTTACCCACTGGGGACGATAAGCAGTGCCTATTACTATTTTTTTGCCATTTAGATTCAGGTATAACCACATTTGCTCAACTGTACTGTGCAGTGGATCTACTGGGTGTGGCCAGGTGCGTACGCTTACGCTCCGTTTGATATAAAAGCCGACACCACCCCCTCGCGTCCGGTCACATTCCCCTCTGGGCAAGTGACGGATACGATAATCAGAAAGGACGGGTGCACGGCCTTCCTCACCTGTTCTGAGCCAGGTCTCATTCACTGCCAGAATGTCTAAGTCATTTCGAGTGACTGCAGCTATAAAATTATCGTGGTTTGTGCCGAGGGAACCCGCATTATTCAAACCTATTTTTAATAGTTTGTTAGCCATAATAATATTCAAAACAAGATCTGAGAGGATGTGACCAACACAATGTGCTATAATTGACTATATTGTTAAAAATTATACAATAAAGGTAGGTTACACAGGAATAAACAAAATATATTATAAAAGTAAAACTGTGACAGTAAAATGTCATTATTATTTTTTTGGCAACAAAAATAATAAAATTTATATTTTTACTAAGAATTAACATATTCTGAGGATGATTGTTACTATAAGTATAAACACGATAAATTAAAAAGTAAATAAAAATTTCGGCAAATTTGGTTTGGTATAATAAGAATATAAAATAAAATTTAGTTCTAGAAAAAAAACTCAAACAGAGCACGCTTCAAAAACACGACAGAAATCTGCATCTGATCGAATCACAAACACTGGCTTACCATCACCTTGCCTAACAAAGATGCGACCTTTCTTGGTCCAACAGTACCTCCACTGGCGCTTACGACTTTCCTCCCGAACTTGATGAAAAAGTAGGCGATTTGCCTTCGTCAGCCTTTCATTTAAGTACATTCTTTGTGGCGGTCCCGACAGACCGATATCAGCCGTAGTGAAATGACGTCGCACGCGTGCAGCACTCAGGAGCTCGTCACGCAGGTGACGTCGGGCCAACCGAACAACGACGCGGCGCGCACGCCCCTTCACCCCTCCCCCGGCTGCACTTCCTATGCTGGCGCCGGGGCCACCTGAGCCCACGGTTCCGACTCGCTCGGCAAACACAATCTCGCGACTCTCTAGGGAGACCCCCAGCTTAGCAGCCATGACTGTTACCGTATGTACCAAATTTTCACCATTTTCCTCTGGAAGATGGCCAATGTCCAGATCTGTTAGGAGGGCTTCTTGATCACGATCATTGAGTTCCTGCTTCAGTTGAATGACTGCCTGTTGCAGTTCGATAACTTGGGTCGTTTCCTCCGCCAACCTTTTCTGCTCGACCACTTCAAGCCTCCGCTCTAGGCCATCCATACGATTCACAATACTTTCAATGGAAGAACGAAATTCTTTACGAAAGTCGCGTAGCTCAGTCATGAAATCAGCAAGTTCACGGCGCATGACCTGGAAATCTGAGTCCCCAACATGAGGCAATACTGGGGGAAGACTAGATATATTATCTGCGGGGGGCAACCCGGACACTATATTTTCAACGGCGGGCAGGGAAAAAGGTTTCTCGCTAATATCCTTTGCAGGTGTGCTAGAGTTGTTGCCTTTTCGCTGCTTCTTGCAGTCGATGCATACCCAGTCCTTAGGTATGTTAGAGCCGTCAGATATCCCTACACAGCTTTTATGATACATGCACGGGCAATTAGAACATGTGGCGGCGCCTACCGTCGTCGGCTTGAGGAACTTCCCACAAGCTGCACACTTAGCCATTGCAAATGTCGAACTATGTTAGTTCTTGATTTTTTCGCTAGATAGCGCTTTTACAAGATTAGAGAGAGAGCAGGATTATCGATTGCGATATGTGATCAAGTAACCTACCCACTTTTAGGATTCGCGATACTGATAATTATGTTAATAATTATCGGAGATTAAAGCACTAACCAAAGTATCCGCATATACACAAACACTTCCACTCACGATATGTTCCAAGTAGTCCGCAATGATAGCAATTTCACAACGAACGAGCACAGTTTTATATTTTTGCGGATTAAAATTATGCGAGCGTATACTGTCGTATGGCCGTCCGTGACGTCAATTCTATGGAATTGAATGGAATTTGAAGCGCCATCGCGTGAAGAAATGAGTCTATTTAATTATTATATCTGTGATGCAGAGGGGATTCACCACACCATAGATTTAAAAAAAACATAGAGATTGATTATTATTGTTTGTTTCGGCCATAGGATGTAGCACTGGAGTGTGTGAATGTACGTTTACTACTTTAACTGCAATCAAATGCAACAGCCATTCTCTCGTGACACATTTGATTGCAGTTAAAGTAGAAAACGTACATTCACACACTCCAGTGCTACATCCTATGGCCGAAACAAACAATAATAATCAATCTCTATGTTTTTTTTAAATCTATGGTGTGGAGAATCCCCTCTGCATCACAGATATAATAATTAAATAGACTCATTTCTTCATGCGATGGCGCTTCAAATTCCATCTACTTTTACACAAAACAAAGGATTGTCACAAACTGTGGTATCTTCTGAAACTTTAGCTACATATCGATACAATATTTTTATCTCAAAATTTGAACAATCAATTTAATTATAATAATTTATTTTAGTTCTTGGAATTTTTAAGGTAGGTAGGGCATTGGTATTTTAAGGTAGGGCATTGCCCCACAATGCCCCACCCTGGCTACGGCCATGAGTCAGCTGATCCTCTCAGCATTTTGGGGTAGGTGTTGAGTTGGTTGATCATCCTTCTTTCTCCCTTCGAGACAGTTGAAGCCCAATTGCTTCAGTAAAAACTTGGTTGGTGGGTATTTGTCAGAAACATGGGTGTTATGCATAGATCTTGTTAAGTTATGTCAGTATTTAAAACTTTCCAGCATGTTCTGCCTTGCGGCGTACAAATTTTTAATACTGTATATTGAAATATTTGAATTTAATTATAAATTTATGTTATACTCCATAAAATTATGTCAGAAGGTAAATCAATTCAATTACAAATTACTTTCGTTTTACTTTAAAAAAAACTAATAAAATGAATTGTGCAGTTGCCAAGTATGCAATTTAAATTTACTTTAAGGATTTTATTGTTTTTATTTAAAGAAAAATTAAATACAAGATCTTTCTTATATTAAAAACGATGTACATTAACTTTTATTTTGAAGAAATTTGGATGTTGTTGACTAAAAAGACCAATTTCCTCTATGCATAGACATGAAAAAGGTAGTATTTGTAATTTTCTAAATAAAGTCCTGTATGAGTCTTTACATGAGCCGATCATAGAGACTGAATACTGTCTTATGACTCCTAAAAACTCTTTTATTTTATACAGATTTCCCATAATATAACTAATGATATGCTATCTGACGGATGCGTTTTATAGCGAATACAAAACGGTTAACTTTACAACAAACAGATGATACACGTTGTTTCCAAATGCAGTTGATCCAGTGTTATAATGTCATTATCACTGTGTTAGTATTAGTTACTGTGTGTTAGTTCGTAAAATTTTAATCAATACGACGCGTGATCAATATTCTGGCATTGCAAATACTTAACTTTGTCTTTTTATTTCAATAACTACGTATTTTTATACCTATGTTAGAGCATCCATTTTACAAAGAAGTATATAAGAATAAACATTGCAATTCAACTTGTATGCAATGGCCTTTAGGTTGCTCAAATAGCTTTAACGCCTGTAAAGCGAATAGATATACAAAATATAAAAGAAAAGAAAAATGTTCCGTATATTATAAATAAAATTTCTATGGTTAGATTCAATCAATCAAAAGTTGAAACAATTTTATCAATTTTCTCACATAACAGCTTCTCAAAAACGATAATTTTGAAACTCGTTTGACCGCAGAGCAGGCTACGCCACAAGGCATTATTGGCGGGAGAATTCCAATTTTGTTTGTACTGACGACCTTTCTTTGCTCAAGGGACGAGTAGAATTGTAATGGCTCAAGTCATGATCGGCAATTCGAAAATTGTTAGATTACTTAACCCCTTTTGACATCCCAAAGGAGAGTAATTTTTATATTTTTTTTATTGCTGATAGACAAGCCTTTGACCACAATCTCACCTGATGTCAAGCCTTGATGTGGTCAAAGGTATAAACAGGCTTAACTGGCTCTCAAGGACAGTTGCTGGAACTCACCGTTAGGTGCTTAGCGAATGATTTTATACTTGAGGGTAGTCGCTAGGTAGGGGGGAATTCGCATACTGCCCCACCACTATGCAAATATGTAGTAGCAAAGTAAGTTACCAAAGGGTAATGAGTCCTAGCATATAATGTTGCCCATATAAAAAAATAACAACTGTAGCATAATGTATTGGTTATTGAGGTAGAACTTCAATAATACAAATTTAGACCTTAATCCAACATTTTACAAACTACATCTTTGATATTAATTGTTATTCTTTATATTTATTGATAATATAACAATAAATAAAAAGGTCAACAATAAATAAAACCCTTTTTATTTTTTGTTATCCTTTATATTTATTGATATATTATCGTTATAATAACTGAAGCTAAAAAGTAACACGTGCATCGCATAATAAAGCTTTTTATTTATTTTTGGTTAAGTGTGTTTTCAAATATGTATCTTTCACAGATGATTTTTTACATGGTGGTAAGGAATTTGCAAATGCCTGCCTGGCTAGTTACGAAACTCAAGTAGAAAATCTAACGCCAAGCTCCTAACAGTGTCTGCAGCCTTATATCCTTATAAGTAAAAAATCATTGAATAACAACCAAGACTCTCTCTCACACACACACACACACATACCCTGCCATGAGTTCTAGACAACTGATCTAATGTACAAGGTTTATCTAGATAGTTAATAAATACAGTATAAATTAAGTGGATAATATTAGCAACTCAAACTATTTAGTTATTATGCTGATTGGTATATATATATTTTCTTAACGTATAATCTTAGCTTATTTTTAGTTCTTCTAAGAAAGGTATAATAATTATGTAAATAAATCTAGATGGGTCAAGCCTCGAAACTGGTTTTATTTACTAGTTGGAGACTCAATAGATTCAACAAGTTTTGGTCGAAGTTTTGTTCAGGCTAACCTAGAATTACTGGCTCTCAAGCACAGCTGCCGGAACACACTGTAAGGTGCTTGGCGACAGATTTTCTACGTGTGGGTGGTAGCTAGCCAGGCGGGCATTCCCTAAATGCCCTACCACCATGCTATAACGACCTCCATCCTAAGACAACAACCGGGACCGACAGCATAACGTGCCCTCAGAAGCACGGAAGCGCTCAGTAGTTACTACTACTGTCACTAGCGGTCACCCATCCAACTCATGATCGCGGTCAGAATGGCTAAGCTAACTTCGCTACGAGCGCTTTAAGATTGATTGTGTGCCACATGTTATGGCCATGGCTCTGTTCGCACTGTGACTTGCATTATGTAATGCAACTTGTTGTAATCGACACAATTTCCCTTGATTCTAGTGCGTCGGGCCATTTATAAAGTAATCTACTATTTTTAACCGACTTCAAAATAAGGTGGAGGTTCTCAACTCATATATTTTTTTTATGTTTGTTACCTCAGACCTTTTGACTGGATGAACTGATTTGATAATTCTTTTTTTATTTGAAGGCTGATGCTTGTCGTTAGGTCCCGTTCAAGTTTCATCAAAATCGGTTTAGCCGTTTTTGAGTTACTTTCCAATAACTGAAAAACATTTTTGTATAGTCGTTGACAGTGAATGACAATCGATCCCGTAAGTAGCAAGAGTTACTAAAAAGAGTGAAAAAATTGTTTATGCTAAAAAGGGGAACCAACTTCAACATTCAAAAGTGTGAAATAACTTGTCGAAGTCGGTACATAATATTGTAATAATAGGTACTTCTGAACTATCATGGTACCGACTTCATAAAGTAATTTCACATTTTTGAGTGTTGAAGTCGGTTCCACTTATTGAAAAATTTTTTTTCTCTCAGAGCATCCAATTACTTGAAACACCTACAAAGAAATTTAGATATCATAACATTACGTCAATCTTCACAAACTTTTCACTGAAAGGAACGCTATCTAACATGGCGGAATGTTCACACCTGCCTGAAGAAACAATTTCGAACGAGATTATAAGTGTCAAAGTTTTGTAACGAATTTGACAGGTTTTCTTAGCGCCAAAATGTTAGCTTCTAATTTTAACGTGGGAAATAATTTGCATCTTTTGCGTATTTATTATTTGTTAGTAAGTACTTATACTTTTATTTATTTTACAAATTATTGGAGCAATTTTTTTATGCCCCCGCGTCCTCCAATTTTTGCTGGATGCCTATACCACTCGGCCACGTGGCACGCTCTTTCCAGCCGCAAATTTCGTGCTCCAATTGCCTCCAACCAAGTTAAAACGCCTTAGGAGACGGTGCGCGGCCATTTACCAGACTACTAGACTTCTTGTGATCGAAAGAAGTGCTTTATCAAACACAACTCTCGGAATGATGTCGCTATTTTGTGCTCCAATAATTTGTTAAATATGATTTTCGCTTAACACGCGATAGTGTTTGTAATCATATTTATAAATATAGCAAGTAGGTACTAATTTAAGTTAAGTGTAATCATACTCGTACCTTATTTTAAACTTGGGTAGATTGTTTAAAATCTTAACTACTAGTACAATCATTTCAGTACCCTGTAACTGTAGGTATATGAAATCAGAAATGGTTCTAACATAGTTATTTAAAAAAAAACCATTCCCTTAAGACAGTTAAACGATAGCACCAAAAGGATAACCTTGTTCTATGATTCACTACGACAGCTCAGTTGGAAGAGCATATCTCGGCTATAGAGACGGAAAGAAGAATATTCAAAGCATCAGCAACAAAGTCAAAATATTAGACATATTTCTTTCTGAAAATAATATGGATGTATTGTGCTTATTTGAGACTTTCTTGAATAAAATAAAAATACAAAGTACGAAGATAAATGGATATACTATGGCAGCATATTATAATCGAAAAAATCACATAAGGGGTGGAGTGGGAATAATGATAAGAGATGATATTGAGTATTTAGAACGTAAAGATATCTCAGATAGGTCAATAGAATTTGTTGTAGAGTACTGTGCAATTGAACTAGAGAAGTATAACCTATTAATAATATGTTTATATTGGAACAAACGAGAAACAGACATATTTATAAAATCAATTGAATTATTACTAACGCATTTAAAATGTGAACAAAATAAAAACATCCTATTAGGTGGTGATTTTAATATCAATATGCTAGAAAAAACTAAATTTACATCTGATTTTGAAAACTTAGTACTCAGTTACAACTTTCTACGGCAAGTAAGGACCCCAACAAGGGTATGTAAAACCACATCTACGTGCATTGACCTTGTCTTCTCTAACTTTAACCAAATGAATACGAGCGTGCACGAGTTTGGACTATCCGATCACCACGGTGTGCTAGTCAATGTAGAAATAGAGCCAATATCTAATATAAAAGAAACGCAAAATATAATTAAAAGGTTATATACAGAAAGACAAATAGAACTATTTAAATTAAAACTAAGGAATATTAATTGGAATTTACAATTATCTAAAAATGAATGTATAAATGAAAATTACAAACTTTTTCACAATATAACACAAAACTTAATACAAAATTGCTTTACAGAAAAATGCATTAAAATCAAACAAAAAAACAGAAGCCCGAAGTGGATAACAGCAGGTATAAGGCTCTCCGCCAAGCATAAAAGGGCACTCAGAATAATGCTAAATCACACCATAATGACGTAATTAAAAAATACTACAAATCATACAGAAAAATTTTAAAACAATCAATAAGTATATCTAGAAAAATTCTAAATATAAAAAAAATTATAGAATCAGATAACAAAACTAAAACAATGTGGAATATAATAAAAATCATGATTGGTAAAAATATAACAAAAAAATTTAAAAATTTTACACTAAAAATAGATAATAAAAAAAATGAATCACCCTCAAAAATTTCGGATAGTTTCAATAACTTTTTTGCTAGAGTTGGGAATTCTGAACAAAATACTACCACTATACAGAACACTAACTCAGGAAATGGCCCACTGCACAGCATGTACTTGCGACCAGTAGATGAAAATGAAGTCAGAACACTTATTCAATCATTGAAAAGTACACGCAGTTTTGGCCATGACAACTTGCCACCACTGGTCATAAAAAAATGTGCAAACGAATTTGTCGAACCTTTGACTCTACTAATAAACCAATCATTTGCTGAAGGTACTTTCCCAGACATATTAAAAATATCTATTATTAAACCCATTCACAAAAAAGGAGATAAGACTGACCCCTCCAACTACAGACCAATAGCTCTTTTACCTTCTATCTCTAAAATATTTGAACGTGCTATGTCAAATCGCTTGTGCTCTTACCTAGAAACAAATGAGATCTTAGATGATCACCAATATGGCTTTCGCAAAAATAGATCCACAACTTTGGCAGTCTATAAATTAATACAACAAGCACTATCCTATGTGAATGATGGACGATACGCTGTGGGTATCCTACTCGATATGACGAAAGCATATGATAGAGTACAATTTAATATCCTCCTAACAAACTCTATGAATCAGGAATAAGAGGTATTGCATATGAGTGGCTGGATTCCTACCTTAAAAATAGGGTACAATATGTTAAAATTCAATACCATAACCATCGAACACACAGAACTGAGGACTACTTGTCTCAGCCACTCATATTAAACTCCTCTATTCCCCAAGGTAGCGTATTAGGATGCATACTTTTTATAATTTACATAAACCAATTACCTAAAATCATAGACACTCAGTGTGTTCTTTTTGCGGATGATATATCACTTCTCTTTAAATATAAAAATACATGTGAATTCAACCAAACCGTAAAAGATAGTTTGTGTAATGTGATAAAATGGTTAGCAGACCATAATCTTAAGGTAAATTTTTCAAAAACCAAATTAATTGAATTCTTACCACATCAAAAATCTTCATTGAACGTAGAATTACAAATTGACAACAAGACTATAGACAAAGTCAGTACATGCACACTATTAGGAATAGAAATTGATTCAAATGTGAACTGGAAGACACACATTGAAAAACTAAAATCGAAATTGTCTAGATTTGCATACGCCCTATATGAGCTTAAAGTAAGTACAGATAAAAAAACTGCAGTTATAGCTTACTATGCATATGCTCACTCTTGGTTAAATTACGGACTTATCCTGTGGGGAAATGGCACTAACATCGAAGATTTACTAATCAAGCAAAAAAAACTAATACGTATCATAGTGAATATTAACAATACTGACTCATGCAAACCACATTTTGTACAATTAAAAATTTTAACAATAATAAGTATGTATATTTTAGAATTATGTAAATTTGTCAGAAAAAATCCAAACATATTTAAAGATGCGAAACCAAATCGAGTATACGGCCCCCGAATGAACCAAAAAAAACAATTAGCCCAACCTAAAAGCCGCATCAATATGTATAAAAATAGCCCTTATGTTAACGCGATAAAAGTTTACAACCATCTACCAAACGAGGTAAGAGGTGAACCAAACACGAACAAATTTATAAATAAAATTAAAACATTACTTACAGAGAAATGCTTTTACAATCTAAAAGAATATTATAATGATAAATTCCCATAATTTTTATATTTTTTCATGACATTCGATATAATTTTATTAATAATCAATATAATTTAACATATAACACGCAAGGATAAAAAAAATGTATTAAAATTGTTTATAATAAATTGACAATGTTTCAACTTCAAATATAGGTAGGTAGGTCTGTTTCACGTTGGTAATATGTACTTCATCTGTAATATTTCATGTATTTGATTGTATAATGATGCTATGCCCAAATGGGTTTCATGTATGTTCTGTTAAATATTGTATCCATCAAATGTACTCATGAAAGCAATAAACAACTTTGAACTTTGAACTTTGAACTTTGAAAGTCGCGTGTGATATCCCGGACTAATCTGTTTCCTTTCGTTGAAATTTTCAACTAAATGAAAAATAAACTACCGCCGCATATGGTGGTAGGGCATTTTGTGAACGCTCGCCTTATCATCCAACCTAGTAACAAACCAAGTGCCTAAAGGAGTGTTGCATTAGCTGTTCTTTAAGGCCTGAAAGACTAAGTTTAGCCTGAAAGCGACTTTAATCTGTTCATCACTAGTCGCCACTTTTGTTATAAAGTCCAATTGAAAAGACATATTCATATGACGATAAGAATTCATACAAGTATCAAAGGCATGTCATGTTACCATTATGAAAACTACTCGTAATTCGTGCCATATTATATTTTAGCATAGGATCTAGGACTCACACGGACCTCCTCAACTCCAATTACATTTTAAGTAATCGTATTTGAATTTCTCAACCATTCGTATCGTTTCCTAATTTCCCTATTAACTTTAACAATAGGCTACGACACACTCACCCGGATCCGGAAACCTCGCTTCGCTTCTTTTCCATCTTTACCGTGATCAATATCTTTCATTGATTAAAACCTTGCTTCGGCAAATCAAATGATACCAACAACAAATTGATATTCCAGACTACTTACAATTTGCAGGTTTCGCGATAGTTCGCGACATCACTTACCAAGATTGAGGTCATTGCCATAAAAAAAAAATTCAATAAAACGATGTATAATAAGTAGGTATTCAATAAAATGCATTAAGGGGGAAACTTTAACGGCAAGAAATTCAAAATTTAAGGTGGCCATGCGTATTTATAAGGAGTTTGTTTTTTAATTGCTGATAGGTATGTTTTGACCACAATCTCACCTGATGGTGAGTATATGGTCGAAGGTGGTAACAGGCTTAACATAGAATTACCGGAACACACCGTTAGGTGCTTGGCGACAGATTTTCTACTTGAGTTTGGTAGTTGACTTTTGCTAGTCCTAACAAACATTTTGAAATGTTTTTTTTTTGTTTAGGAAAAACATTATTTTTTTTCTTTTGTGTGTTTTTATGGTTTTTTGATTGAATAAGTACGAGGACCACCTGATGTTAAAAGTATCTTGTGCCTGTAATGTATTATTTCATATTTTTTATTACTTTTCCCGATGTAAATATTCAAAACTCTATTCAAAGGGAGCACGGCGCGGTCCAGTGTTGCCGCGGCGGACGCTTTTGGCTCTGAGTAGTAGTATTCTATTAATAAATTACTATTGTAGAAGGTATACAAAAAATAATATCACAACAGCTGGTTTTTTTAAATTTATTAAAATCAAATAATTATGAAAAAACCTGCTGCACGGATTTGTTGAAAAACGTCCCGAGCTTTCCTTGAAAAAGAGTACCGACGTCGTCGTTACCATAGAGATATAAAATACTACTGTTACGACCACGTCAGTAGTCTTTCTCTTTTCTGTGGTCGTAACTATAGACCAAGCTATTTGACTTAACCACGTGAGTTGTCCTATATTGAAGCGCTTTGAAGCGCTCGTAGCGAAGTTTGCTTAGCCATTCTGAATCGATCAGCAAAGTTAAGCAACGTCTGCCTGCGTCATGACTTGGATGGGTGACCACTGGTGACATCACTAGTGAGCGCTTCCGTGCTTCGGAGGGCACGTTAAGCCGTCGGTCCCGATTGTTGTCTTAGGATAGCAGTCGTTACCGCATGGTGGTAGGGCACTTTGCGAATGCCCGCCTGGCTAGCTACCACCCTCAAGTTGAAAATCGATCGCCAAGCACCTAACGGTGTGTTCCGGCAGGTGTCCTTGACAGCCAGTAACTCTAGGTTCACTTACCATCAGGTGAGACAGTGGTCAAAGGCTAACCTATCAGGCATAAAAAAATAATAAAAATATGAACTATATAAGTTTAAATATAGTTGTTGAAGTAAAAGGATAAAGTTAAATAATCAGTACTATTATTATAAATGCGAAAGTAACTCTGTCTGTCTGTCTGTTACGCTTTCACGCCATAACTGCTGGACCGATTTGAATTAAATTTGGTATGGAAAGAGTTTGAGACCCGGGAAAAAACATAAGATAGTTTTTATCTAACTGCGCAAAAAGAGGTTAATGTTTTTGCGCGATAACCGAAATACGCGCGGGCGGAGCCGCGCCCGGAAAGCTAGTTGCATAATAGTTTATTAATAGATCTATATAAAGTTTCATTTTCTCAAAATTTTATACTTGAATGATTTATATTATTAGCTAAGACCGCATTAAGTAGGTACATTGAAATGAGGTTAATGGTTAAGGTTGGTTGGATTGCTCAGGCAGCCATTTTAGTAATTAGACTAATAGAGCAGTTCAGACTAAATCTTTACTAGTCTGTCGCAAATTGAAACAGAATTGCTATAGCTGCTAGAGATGTCAAAGTCAAAAGTAATTTATTCAATTTAGTCATCTAAGACGCTCTTATGAAGGTCAATTACAAATATTAATATTGAAATATTCTACATTGTACTCATGGTACAATAATATACTACGCCAGGTATTACACTCCGAGACCGGTTGTCACGTGACCGGGACACAAGCTTGTCAAGCATACCGTCATCAACGGCTCTCAAACTTTATACCTAATTTGAGGAAATGGAGGGGCAGTAAAATAACAGTTAATAGATTTCACCTTTTTTTTAAATAAATAAAATCACGTGATATTGATTTAAGTTACACAGATTAATGATTCTTGAATAAATTGTGGTTATCAAGTTCGTACAGTGTATGTTCGTAGTTTTCTTATAATGGGTACCGTCGATGCTACTCGTAATAGGCCTAAATTGTTCATAGATTGAAATCAAGTTATTATTTTCTATGCCGAAGAAAAGGCCAGTTTTCTGTATTTTGGTGTACAATTTAGTTTTAAAGAAAACTCAAAAATATATTAAGTAAAAACCAATTAGGTAGATACATTATATAACCAAAGAAATTTTACAGTACATACCATACTTAGTAGTCGCAGTAAGAATGAAACAATTTTGCAGGAAATGAAAAAACTTCAAATCACTGCTTTTTCTACTTTTACTCTCACAGTTACTTTTTGCATGGTGGAAGGGCATTTTGCGAATGCCCGCCTGGCTAGCGACCCCCTCAAGTAGAAAATCTGTCGGCAAGCACCTAACGGTGTGTTCCGGCATCAGTCCTTGAGAGCCAGTGAAATTACAGGTACAGAGACTTAACATCTATGTCTCCTGGAGACAGGCGCAGTGCAATTCGTGACTTGTAACGAAATGCATCTGTTATAGGCAGAAGTAAGTCTGCTTAACATCAGGTGGGCCTCGAGCTTGTTCCGTCACAATAGAAAAAAAATTACATGTTTTGTTTATTATACTCGTAGCTTCCAGAAATGGGCCTACCACAAAATTTGCGAATCACTGCGCATATGTGCATGAGCGAGAGCGAAACAGATGCAAATCATATACGTGAGACAGAGACGGCGATATTTTTCAAAATGGAACCACAGGGAGACAACTTTTTTCATACCATTTACTGAGATGAACATTGATTCATGTGTGACTTTCTATTAGACGTTTGAAATATTGTATTGATATTTTATAACAAAACATTCACATGAAAAAGAACCATGAACTTGTTTGCTGCGGCAATCATGTTTTAATAAAGAGCCAATTTGGTAGTGACGCAAGCCTGTGATTCTTCGGGAGTAGAAGACCTTGTTTTTAGACCATGATTGTACTGCAACGTTCAGCAAAGAAAATATAACAACCGCTGCGTGGAGAACGGTCAAGAAACTCGGGGCCATTCTTACGTCTTTTACCAACGTGTCACAAACTATAAAATAAAATTATTACAATGTTTGTTTAAATTACGTAGGTCACAGACGACAGATTGGCGGAGGCGGAATTGTTCAAGGATTTTTGTCGTTTAAGTAAGCACAAACTGTGTAGTAGGATTTATAAATCAAGATGTTTTTCACGTGCAACTTGTATTTTCCCTTAGTGAGCGTTGTGATATGTTCGGGAACTTTATTATAAAACCGCACACAATTACCTAAGAAGGACCTCTTATTTGTGTTTCCTAATTTAAATCGCTAAAGTGCTTTAATCTATATGCACCGCAATTTTATTTTTATATCTGGTGTTGTAAAAATAAAACACCGGTGCTAGGATTTAAATCAGCAAAGACAAATAAGAGGTCTTTCTTAGGTAAAAACAACCTCATTCAAGCTCTGAAAGGAGGATTCCATTGCTTCCGTAAGGATACACGGATCCTATCCTTGAAATGGATCTTTATTACATGTGAAAGCAGCGCGGAGTAAGAAATAGTACACGTAGGTACTTTCAGCTGTTGCGAAGTGGCCATATTATTTTAGTTTATATAACGCTAAATTCGAAGCTATAATTTTTTTATCTTTCCTTTGCTACAGCCGTCTCCTTGATGTCAAATTTCACAAAAGTCAATATCATAGTTTTTTCAAATGTATTAAAGCCTATGACCACTATCTCACCTGATGGTAAGTGATGATCGAAGATGTAGTTCAGGCTATCCTAGAACTACTGGCTCTCAAGGACAGCTGCCGGAACACACTGGTAGGAGCTTGGCGACGGATTTTCTACTTGAGGGTGGAAGCTACCCAGGGCATTCGCAAAATGCCCTACTACCATGCTATAACGTTGCTTAACATTGCTGGTCGGTTAAGAACAGCTAAACAAACTTCGCTACGAGTGCTTCAAGATAGATAGTAAAATGAATGTACTGTAACATCATTTGACTTCTAAGATGACAAAAGTCCATCATATTGTTTGAGTTATATGGAGATTTAAGTTATACTTTATCAGTTAGTTTTATTCTAGTTTAGTGGAATTGGCCTTTACTCGACTAGTGCCAATGATATAGGATATAGAATAGATTATTCATGGAACATTTAAGATAAACGGAAATGAAACTAAGGCCAGTGACATGATTTTTGAAAAGGTTGAACGTATGACAGCATTATGATTGATGGAAAAAAGGTTATATATAAAAGAGTTTGTATATGTGGAACTTTACTAACGATGCATGGGAATCATAAGGCAAAGCACAGGAGAGTGTTCATTAAAAGTGCTCGTAGCTGAGCTTGTTTAGTCTTTAACCGATGATCTGGGTTTTGAAACGCTCGTAGCGAAGTTTGCTTAGCCGTTCTGAACCGATCAGCAAAGCTAAGCAACGTCCGCCTCGGTCTTGACTTGGATGGATGACCGCTGGTGACATTACTACTGGGCGTGCACGTGCTTCGGAGGGCACGTTAACCCGTTGGTCCCAGTTGTTATCTTAGGATGGCAGTCGTTATAGCAAGGTGGTAGGGCAATTTTCGAATGCCCGTCTGGCTAGCTTTCACCCTCAAGTAGAAAATCTGTCGCCAAGCACCTAACTATGTATTCCGGCAGATGTCCTTGTGAGCCAGTAATTCTACGTTAGCCTGAACAACATCTTCGACCACATGATCACTTACCATCAGGTGAGATAGTGGTCATAGGCTTACCTATAAGGCATAAAGATAAAAGATAAAGCAACGACTTGGATGGGTGACCACTAGCAGCATTATACTGCTGAGCGCTTCTGTACTTCGGAGGGCACGTTAAAAGCACGATAGTCGTTACCTTTCTATATATCTAAATATGATTACAATTAAAAATTATTAGAGCTAAAATACTTTTTTGAATGGATATTTCTGGAACAGAATTTTGAATTAGAAAGAAAGAAAAATGCTTTATTTGTGACACAAACAAAGAGGTGGCACTAAAATTGAAAATTCAACTACATAATAAAGTGCACACAAATTGGTCCCAAATCAGCATAATGCTGGTTGTCTTCCTTTGGAACCACACACACACATACACACAACAGTTCGACAAATAGAAAAATAAATATGAATTAAAAATAAAGTATGTAACAAAAAAAAATAATAATATCACTATATAATTATTAGAACTAGAATATTTCTGGAATTTAATTTGTAGCACATAGTTTCGGCTCGATACTCTTTCGAGTTCCGGTCGATTGGTTTAGGCATCCGGCGCGAAATTGATGAAAGAGGGTTCGATTCGAGCCCGATTTTATTTTTTATTTTTATATATTTGTGATAGGTTAGCCTTTGACCACAATCTAACCTGATGGTACGTGACGATGTGGTCGAAGGTGTTAAGATGCTTAACCTAGAATTACTGGCTCTTAAAGACAGCTGCTGGAACACACCGTTAGGTGCTTGGTGACAGATTATCTACTTGAGGTGGTCACTAGCCAGGCGGGTATTCACAAAATGCCCTTCCACCATGCGGTGAAGCTCAAGCCTGCGGCGGGATTCGAACTATGGACCTCAAGTCAAGTCCATAGCCAATGGCACTGAGCCATCACTGCTACGCTATTTATATTGGAGCACAATAATTTCAAATTATTGTGCTCCAATAATTTTTAAATGAGATTTTCGCTTAGCACCTGATGGTGCTTGAAATAATTTTAAATAAACCTTTATATTTCACTAGAACTTCAGTGGTACCTACGGTAAAAAAAAACAATTATTCATTCATTCTGAGAAAGCTTCACTGAGAATTCCTTTCACAAATTGAAAACGTCCTTTGTCAACAGAGCACCAATCACAGTGGAATCCAATTCTCCTAGAATTTCCCTTGTGACAAGCTTCCAAAAGCAACATTTCGGGTCCATTTGATTTACATCAAAGGACACCTTGGTCCGAATTCTTCGGTTAACTGGTTCTTTAATTGCTTACTTCGTAGAGCAGAGAAAGGTCAGGTTTTGCATTTGGCTGATATACATATTGCATAATTGATAGATGTCAAATATTTAATTCAAACTATTAGGATAAGAGCAAACTGTGATCTCTGTCTAATGCATGTATGTATTCACTAATATGTTCCGTCGTAATTTGTTTTGTATGCCCCCGATTATTAACAATAAAGTACTAAAAAATATACGTGCTGAAATTAAATTAAGGCTTTCAAAAGTGCTCTTAACCATTTTTTATAGAAAAATCGTATATATCAATGAATCTCTTAATGATAAGTTAAAATAATTTTATTGAAGTTATGACATTAATGTATTATATTATAAGTGTAATTTTTGTATTGATATTTTCTTATAATATTATCTGGAAACAATATTTTACATGTATAAATAACCTTTACTAGCTTTTAATGCGGAGATTGACGGACTAGAATAAAATATTTAAGACTAAAATGTTTTCATAATAATGTTTATCTATTCTCGCAAGTGAATGATGTTTTATAAGATTTTTACGTCCGTTAGTTTATACTGTATCCTTTATCAATTTAATGGTTTCAATGACTGTGGTTTCCTATTTGCTTTTATTTTTTGTAATTTTCTGCTATAGGGGATATTCATTATCATCAGGCGTAAAATGTACTGTTGAAAAAAATAGCCATTTTGGATTCATCTGCTCCCAACGACGCTTGTTTACGATATCGTCAGTGTTATACTGACGATATCGTAAACAAGCGTTGTAGTACCTACTAACTCGGTGAAAAGTGTTAACCACTCGAGAACCTTTTTTTCTCATCGGTTCTCGGTTCACCGAGCAATATCTGAAAACTATGTCAGTGGTTCTTCGGCGAATTTCTTTGTTCCGGATGTCAGAATCGCGCAAAGAAACTCCAAGTATAATTCTCTCCGTAGCCTGTTGAGAAACTCTGAGCTTATCCATATGAGCTACAGTTAGGGACCATATCTCAGTACCATAAGTCATCACTGGTAACACGCACTGGTTGAAGAATTTGGTCTTCAGACTCTGCGGGATGTTAGGCGAGGAATTGTCTTATAATTTCATCTATAACCCTCTTTAAATTTGTGTCCAGAACATAGTTTTCCAAGTTATGTGAATTTAGACATAACTTAGTGCAGAAATTACCTTTACTCAGAAATTAAACTTGGGCTCCAAAAGTCTTGAAATCCCTTCTAAAGGAGGAATGGAAAAAAGAACTTCGAAAGCAAGCCGTACCTGATTAGTTCATAGAAGCAGCATTACACTGTTCATTTATATAAACATCAAAAGACATCTTGGTCAATCAGTGGTCCTTCGTTCACTGGTTTTCAGTTGTTTAATCCGTTATGTACGTAAGGAACAAGTTTAGTATTTATTGGGATTAAGAAATACATAAATAGTGACTGTGCACCATTCTAAGGTTCTTTTGTCCAACGAACTAGACTAGACTGTTTCTAATGGAAAAGTAAAACTTCTGCGAATAAATATTGAAGTGTAACTTTCATACAGTTGCCGCTTTGATTTCAGACTCTTCAAGTTCACAATTAAGTAGTTCCAGAATTGTTCACAATTATATTTAGCTTGACTTACATTTCTTTACTTCTTCTTAATTATATAATATGGTCTTACTAACCTTTGACTATGATTTTACTAATAATTAATGACCATTGTAAGGTTTTGTGTGATTTTATGGTAATATGATATTTTTTTATCATTTTTAAGTGAAATAAATAAATCATGATTAATATTTACATATATATTCGCAATAAAATTTGTTTTGTTTTTCTTATAGGTATCCTTTATTGTTGAAGTAACGATGACAGTAGAATCCAATTTGCCTAGAATTTCCTTGTTACCTAACGAGTTTCTTAAAGCAGTTTTACGTGTCCATTTCTTTTTTACATCAAAGGACATCTTAGTCCCAATCAGCGGTCTTCGGTTGACTGGTTCCTCAGTTGTTCACCTCAGTAGAGCTGTAGTGAGGGGACAGGTTTTGCATTTGCCCGAATTTAGTTATATTATTCCATTCGGCTGGCGTATTTTTCTAAACTTATCTCAGCGCCTGGTCAAACCAATGATAAACCAAAATGAGGGACTTGCAATGCAAATAAGGATTTCAATCATTCAACGTGGCTATACAGCCAGAATATTGACTATAATGCCAACAAATAGACGGCTGGAGTATTTTCACACAAATACAATAGGACAAACCACTTATTTTGTTGAATATTAATAGCTTTAAGCAGAAGTAGAAAATCTGATACCAAGCACGTAATAGCGTGTTCTGTTCAGGCAGTTGTCCTTCATTAATTAAGACAGCCAGTTATTCTTTAGATTAGCCTGAACAACATCTTTGACCACATCGTCACATACCTTCAGGTAATATTAAATATATATATATTTAAAAGATGATCAAAGTGCTTTTCAGCTATAAATAAATTAATACAATTTTATTACTAAAGATTTTTTAATTTAAATATTTGAGTGTGTTTATCGCTGAGCGACCACATCCCCTAGTAATTGTGTAAGTGGTTGTAACACGCAAATATGATTGACGAATGTTACCTATTCCTATTTTATCATTCAAACATATTATATGCACAACAGCTTTTAACTAATTTAACCTTTGAAAGTTCAACGTTCTAATCCCTTTTCAACTTTTAAATTTTATGGATTGGACGTAAATTAACCTTGTGTTTTCTCCCATACCTTTATATATAAAAAATACGTGTCACTTTGTTTGTCCGCGATGGACTCCTAAACTACAGAACCAATTTTAAATTTGATTTGCCCACCGTGTGTAATTTGATCCAAATTGAAAGATAGAATAGCTTATATCTCAATTTATGGTCGCAATTACCCTTGCGATGCCGGGGCGGGCCGCTATTCATATTATAAATTCGCAAGACTGACTGATTGATCTGCCTTATACATAATTAATGAAATCGTTTCGGTTTCAAGTCATTCGTATATTCGGACTCAGATTTTCACCTCACTATAGAGCTTCGATCAGTTAAATGAAATATCACACACCCGATTGATTCCGGGAGCTTTTGAGGTAGATAATATTATAATGTGCCATGAAATGGCATTTTTTAAGGAGACCTGACTCCTTTCCGTAGTGCCATTATTGGTACAATGAGAAGGAAAAAGGAGAAGAGATGCGGTAAAATATTTACAGTATACAGCGTATGCGTAAATAGAGAATATTCTTTCTTTTGATGGGTAGCCTGGGAGTATTTGTTAGCAATTCTTCCAATAGAATAATAGAGCTTATTTCATCCAGTACGTATTTGGATAAGTACGCAATTCGTCCAACACGCATTTGGTCATTACGCATTTCGTCTAAAATTCATATTCTAAGATGTAGATTGAGGGATAAGTTTGTCCTTTATTATACGTACATATTGTAAAATAAGTGATGCGCTTTAGTAATAAAAGAAGTAGCAGTAGAACTCTAAGTATGTGCTAGTTTGTCTGGAGAAGTACTGCCAACATAAGTACCTATTTCTGTCGCCAAGCAGTAATAGTCACATTACTGTGTTGCGGTTTGAAGGATATGGTTGACGGTGCGACTTAACAACGTTATGTTTAAGGGAGATGGGCGTTGTGCAGTTCGCCATGTTTGACGAACTGCATCTGTAATAGACAAAGGTTACCGCTTAACACCAGGTGGGCTTTGTTTTAGTTCCATCACGATAGTATTAAAAACATGCACTCACCACTGTTGTTAGCTGTTGTAAAATATTTTTTTTATGTTATTGTGACGGGACAAGCACAAGGCCCACCTGATGTTAAGCGGACTAACCTCTGCCTATAACAGATGCATTTCGTCACAAGTCACGATTGTCACTGCGCCCGTCTCCTTGAGACATAGTTGTTAAAGTCCCATGGCCTGTAATTTTACTGGCTCTCAAGGACTGCTGCAGGAACACACTGTTAGGTGCTTGCTGACAGATTTTCTACTTGAGGTAGTTCGCTAGCCAGGGGGGTATTCGCAAAATACCTTTCCACCACGCAAATCTCAATAAAAGGTTCATCATATCTAATTAAGAGTATCATAGACTTTTATACTTAACCATAATTAATATAAACGTTTGATTAAATTTTATCCATGTGATATTTAGGAATATAGGATGGCAAAATTTAACTTTTTGATTTTTCTTCGGGCTAAACGAGCAAAATTTAAGCTTATATTTGTCCGACATCTAAAAAAGAGGAGGTGTGTTACTACCAAAGAGTGAGATGATTTTTTTATATATGAAAGCTGGCGCTTGCCATGTTTTCCCATTTAAATTTGAGTGGGATCTGACGAGCAGTATTTGAGTTATATATATTTCATGCTTGGCAGTCTGATGTTTCTTGGTAGCGTGCTCTGCTCAAGGTTATGTTGGCTTTACCTTACAGACATTCTACAGAAGAAATATATGACAGATGTAAAGTCCTACCAGTCAGAAAAATGTTCATATATCAATGTGTTAGAAGGTATCATGCAGATACAGTTCCGTATTTACCCATTAATCAAAAGGCGCGATGATTGTCCAGTTCCAAGGTACCATAGCATGGTTGCGTGGAGACACTACAACCATATGTCACCTAAGTTCTATAATATATTGAATAGAAAAACTAAAATAAAGAATCTCCCCTTTCATAAACTCAAACCAATATTATTAGAATGGCTAAAACAGAAAAATTACGATGAAACAGAAACACTTATGGAGAAAGTTTTTTAGAGCTTTGACTTAATACCTTCTTTATACACCGCAGTAAACACAATACATAATATACATATTTTTATTCATACACTTAAAAGTGTATGAATAAAAGTCAAAAATATATTTAGAATATACCTACTTGCATACATATTTATTATTGTAAAAATGTTTCTTTTACCAAATTTATGTATTCATTTTTCTGTATTTTATTGCAAATGTTCCTCTCCCAGGGAAGACACTGCCTTTTGCAACACAGTGTAAACTAAAGCAAAAGGCAGGGCTTCACCAAAGAATATTGTGTCATATTTTATTATGCAATAAACTATTATGCATTTTTTTTTTATTTGTATTGGTGGGTAAAATTTAACTTGTTTTGCTCATTGTTCTACTAAAAATAAGCCTATTCATGTATTTTATATATAGTAAATTATGTTTTTTTTTTATTTTCGCGGACCCTAGCTGCTATTAAAATATAGTATCCGGAGTCTATAAATTTAGACAATTTCCCAAAACCACATGACATAATTCCTAAAAGACAACGTGCCACTACTCACATTGACGCACTCTACGTAGCTGGCACATATTTAACGCTCTCGTAGTAGACCAACAAAAGCTTACCCAAGGAAAGCTACAAACAGTTAGGAACATTTTAAGCATGCCAAATCGCTGTGCTTGTGATTAGTGTAAATGGTAGAAACACATATTATTAATTAATATAATTATACAATAAACATAGAAAAAATTCTATATTTTTTCGTTTTTCTGCCAAACAAGTCAGTTATAATGAATCGATTCAGGCGTTACTTTGCGGAAATCCATATTTAATAATAACAAATATTTTTAAAAGTATCTTAAGAAAACATTAAATAATATTGAAATAAAACACTTAAAAAAGTATTAAAATATATATCTAGTGACAATTCATGCACGAGGTGTGGTGATCGGTGAGTCAAGACCTCCTGAATGCTTCGTTTAGAAGCGAAACTAGTCGGCTATTCTTCCGGTTAGGCTGCGTGATGTTTGTGACGTCACGTAGACAACAGGAAAATTAGGCGGAATTGTCACTAGATATATATTTTTATACTTTTTTAAGTGTTTTATTTAACTATTATTTATGTTTATAAATACTTTTTAAAGTATTTGTTATTATTAAGTCAGTTATAGTTCAAAATGTACGTGATCCCTAGCCACTTTTGCTGAGTGTGATAGCATAGGTAAATATTGTGTCGTTAGATTTACGTTTTAGGCAATGTCCTTTGTTTTAATTTTAATATGTTGAATAAAATAGGACTTGCAAGGAACTATTAATAAGTATTTGTATCATGTTGAATCATTGTACATTTATTTAAGGTTTAAAATAAGGGTACCTTATTTGACGTTAGTCATATTAAATATATTAAATTTGTTCAATACATATAATTGTATAAAATCAATAATAAGATTAATGTAATAATACCTATAATTAAAATAGTTATTTATAAGCAAATTGTAATCAAATAATTTAATAGTAAACCAAAATTGTTATTACTTGAAAGTATTGATATTGACTGCCGAAGTTGTTATTTGAAAGGGGCTCTGCCCAGCAAGTCAGTCGTCTTTAAGCAAGCTCAGAGTGAACAACTCAGATCTCACAGTGGTGTTGAAATATATTTTCAAAGTAGTTAACGACGAAGTGCTGCCCGATCAAGATTGTGTGAAAGTTAAGTGATTTATTATTCTCTTTTATGATATTACTGAACTAACCTTGTTTATATGTAATGGTTCTTAAAATGGTTTGTTAAAAAGGTTTTGACAGTTGTTATAAATTATACTGAATTATAATTATAATAATGTTAATTAATAGTTGATGAACCAGTAAAAGTGTACATAACATGTATTTAGAAAGTAAGTATCACATTGTTAAAAGATTTTTAAGAGAATGGCCCCGAGTTTCTTGCCCGTTCTTCTCGCAGTGGCTCTATACAATTTTGTTTGCTGAACGTGACAGTAAAATTACAATATTTCAATATTAAAATTGCATTAGAGCGTCGCAGACGCCTAAATTGAATAAATAGTTTTGATTTTGACTTTGATCTTTTATTTTATTTAAACTAACAAGTGCATATTTTAGTGTCGTAACGTTCTTGAAGAATTGTGTAATATATTTGACTGAAATAAATTAATATAAAAAGTAAAAAACCAGACTACAAATTATTTATTTTCTTTTAGTGATTTATCGGTCCATTGAAATTAAAACTGCAAGTTACATATATTCATGGAATTCTTTGGAAAGCTCTTAATTTTGATACCCTACTCTATAGGTATGGAAGAAAAAAAATTTTATCTTCTAATATGGGGTCTTAAATCCGCCAGTTTCTTATTCTATTTTTTTATGTACCTAGGCGTTAGGCGCCTTACTTGCGTTATCAAGACGAAGCTACATCAAAATCGGTTAAGCTGTTTAGAAGTTATGGTGGAATAAAGAAACTCACAAACATACATACAAACATGAACCCTGAAAACATAACTCTCATCACTCTTTTAATAACATTATTTTTTCCAAACAAACAAACAAGTTGGGTTTTTTTTTAGTAGTCTTTGACCACTATCTCACCTAATGGTAAGTGATGATGTGGTCGAAGATGTTGTTCAGGCTAACCTAGAATTACTGGCTCTCAAAGACAGCTGCCGGAACACACCATTAGGTGATTTGTGACAGATTTTCTACTTGAGGGTGGTAGCTAGCCAAGCGGGCATTCGCAAATGCCCTACCACCGTGCTCTAACGACTGCCATCCTAAGACGACAACCGGGACCGAAAGCTTAACGTGCCCTCCGAAGCACGGAAGCGCTCAGTAGTAATGAAAACTTCGCTACGAGCGCTTCAAAATATATTCGAAAAATATACTCGTATATTCTAGTGTGGTCGCGTTCTTGGAGAATTGTGTGATATTTTTTGACGGAAAAAACAAAGAACTGACCCGATGTACGTCGTGTAAGAGTAAGTAGTGGAGAGACGATAGGCGTTTTGCTAATCTGATTTTATCCAACAAACAAACTAGAAACTAGTAGGTACAACTGTAACTGTGAAGTATCAGTCAGAAGGAATGATAAGAACACACTTCTCTCTGCTCTCGGATCTTTCAAGCGGAACAGCTTAAATTCCAAGCTGTAGACACAAGTTCCCCAAACTTATTTCGTAGAACTCTACAATTGGAGTATCTACAATTAAAAGTATTCGAAGTCCTCGTTCCAAGTGGAGAAGTCCGGCGGAATGTCGGATGGACCCCGGAGATAATTGAAAAACTTCGCGTTGGCTGTTGTGGTCCAAGATACTGCTAAAAAGAAAAAAAATAAAGGTACTGTGGCTGGAATGTGTGACAGATGACGTTCAATAGTGGTCCAAGGTATTGTCTGAAGGAAAGATGGTGCATTTAACAGCTAAAAGTAATTTTAATATTGTTAAGCTTGCAATAACGCCTGCTACGCGAATTACATTACAAAATTACAAATTTACGAAAGAAAAAAATATCGACGAAGGGGACGCGGGTTCAAATCCCGCACCTGATAACAATTTTTTCTATCGTAGATTTGTAATTTTGTAAGCTAAAAGTAAGTTTATAATATATATTTGTTAACAAAAATGACTTTTATACTTGAAGACATTCATTTAAAATCTACAACCTGACTTTGGGGATATCCTGGGAGCAAACAGTTCTTGAGGGTCACTATCGATAGTAGTACTGTTTAGCGAAATTAGATAGCTTTCACGTCTTTAATTTTCAATTTAAGTACTGTCTGAAATTTGAAAGTTTCAGACAGTACTAGAAAAACTTATTGTTTTGAGTCTCGTAGTAAAAGACAATATCTACTCCGAGCCAAGAGCGCCCACCGCGGCAACACTGGACCGCGCCGCACTCCCTTTGAATAAAGTTTTGAATTTTTAACTCGAGCAAATTAATAAAAATACGAAATAATCCATTGTAATTGATTATTATATATTACATAATTCTTAAAAAAAAATCTAAAATAAAAAAGTAGTCATCCCTAAGAGGTTGTTATCATTTTACTAATAATCCTGTATACATAAACATACAAATACAATATAATGTTATTTACATGTATGGAGTTGTTCGAGAAGACAAATTGTAACGACACTACATGAGTGGAATAAGGATACCAGATGTCTTTCATTTGCCAATTTATTTAGAAAGTACCAAATCTTAGTTATAAGCACCTTTAGTAAGAGCGGTACGCCTTATTAACGAACTTATTTACCAGGACCAAGACCTGGATTTGTTCAACTGTACGCAAAACGAATTTCGTAATGCGGGACTGTATTTAATCACAAAATCTCCGGAACTAGCACGATAAAATTAAGCATTTGTTTTTCTTCCTTGCATCTGTACTTATATCATGAATAACTTAATATGTAATTATAATACTATTGTTCTTGTGTATTTTGAACCTTGGGCATAACAGTCTCCCAAGTCACCCAGACTTGGGAGACTGTTATGCCCACCTAAAGGAATGTTTCAATAATAAATAAATAAATAAAGTGTTTGACTTGGACCACACGTACGAACACGTTTGCGGTTGCGGGGAAAGGAGCGACTTTTCTTTAATTTCTTTTCTCTTGTTATTTGGGCGGGTTTTATACGGCAAGTGTATTTCAAGTGTGTTTGCTTTCTGTCATTGTAAAGTTTATTGGCTTTTGTGGTTGACTTCTACATTGTTGGTTATAAAAGGGAAAATAATATCGAAAAAAAATTACTTTCTCTGTACATTAAAAAGCTTTTAACTACTTTTGTTCATGTACCATCTTATTCTAACCTTAAATTTTGCTATTACACAGAAAAAAATAATATCTTAGGCCAAGAGATTTATTTGGTTCAAGATCTTTTAGGTTTTCGATATAAGGAATGTCGAAAATGTCTTCCCCTAAGAAATAAAATGTGTTGTATTATAGTTCTTGGGCCAACAAATATATTCTTATACCAATATTGAAAACTTTCTTCTTTAAAATTTTTAAATATATCACTTCAAGACTGAAACTATTTCAAAACAAGATACATTTTTACATTACAATATGGAAGAGCTCTTTTTTAAAAGGTAAAAAGTTGAACTTTTTACGTTGGCTTTTTGCGTTGGCTCTTGGCCAACCTATTTTATTTGGAATTTTTATTTCGTGTCTCAAAACCGAATAACTATTTTTTTAAAAGCTTTATGTTTTGACCCAAGAGCGAATATATCTTATTTAAAATATTCTATTATATCTCTCAAAACTGAAACGCTCTTTTTTTTAAAACTAAATGTATTGAGCTTGATTTACCTAAGAGCGAATTTGTGTTACTTGAAATGTTTTATTTCATCATTCAAAACAGAAAAGTTCCTATCTTAAAAGCTAAATGTGTTAAACCAAGATCGAGTATATTTCTACTGAAATATTTTATTTCATCATTTAAAAGTGGAAAGTTATTAATCTAAGAATTCAAGTATTTTAATGAGAGTATCAGAATTCTTGATGTAAAATTGATTAGTTTTGAAGGAAGGATATTATATATTTTGACAAAATGTATTAATTTTTAAAATAAGAAGTTAAAAATCTTCAATGTAACTTTAATTTTTACGTCAAGAATCCAAATTCTTTGTACTGAGCCATGGAATGATTTGACTTGATATTTATGTTACTCTTATCAAGATAGTTAGTTATATCTCTAAACTGAAACTTAATGTTTCAATTCAACAATTGGAATGTATTGATTAGATATTAATGTTACTTTTATCAAAATATTAACTTATTTGATAGATTTAGTTTACCTATGTATATATCGAAAGTAAGTACATAAAATTTTAAATAGTTAACATAGAATAATTTGTCAAAAATTATTCTCATTTGTACACAACTATAATTTATTCTTCGGCCATGATGGACTTCATGATGGACAGTATACTCTTTCGTTGTATATTCGTAGGTTTTTTTTTCCCAAAAAATAGTGGTTACCATGGTTACCATGCGCACAATATAGTGATAATAGGTACTTTTGAACAAGCATATTGTTCCGAATTCAACAAGTTATTTTACACTTATCAGTGTTGAACAGTGTTAAATTTTTTTTAAAAAGAAACACACAAATACACAACGAAGGAGTAATTACAAGTCCATCATGTAGTCATGACCGAAAAAATAATAAGAACTGTATATAAATGATAATAGTTTTGACAAATTATTCTATGCTAACTATTTAAAATTCTATGTACTTACTTTCGATATACACACAGGTAAACTAATTCTATCAAATAAGTAAATATTTTGATACAAGTAACATTAATATCGGTATAACTATTCTAAATTTTATCTACCGTAATGTTACACACTACACGGAATACAGATATAAGACTTATTATTACCTTCGATATACACATAGGTTATTGAATTACAACTGATTGAATTAAAGAAGTGACAAGTTTTGATATCAGTAACTTATGTCTAGTTAAACCATTCCAACAGTTGAATTAAAACATGGGTAGAAGATAAAAATATCTTGATAATAATATAACATAAATCTCAAATACAAATTTACCAAACCTATTTGAAAGGGAACAAAGCATAGGCTAGCAATAGAAACTAAATTGAGATTCATATAATTTATTTAATTATTTAAGTAATTATTATTATTTTATTATATTTTATTATTTAAAAAAAAACACTTTTTTTTAAAACATAAAAATAAACCACTTCTTTATAAAAACTTAATACTAAGTGCTGCACCCGCTGAGTAGAGAGTAGGTTCATACGCATGACATGGGCAAATATTGTTAAGTATATCTATTCAATTGACTGTGCGGTAGGCCCCTGTCATTGTTAAATTATATTGTTCTGTTAGTTACTTCCGAAGTTCTCCAGAACGTCTGACGATACATCCCAGATAACAAACGACGTATAATTTCTTCCATCGCAACGCAACGGGGTGACAATTTTCAGTAGAAACCTTTGTGTATTTATAAACCACTGCAAGAAACTTAATACAAACACTTCGGTGGGCACTGCTTTTCTTTACTTAAGTCAAATCTCTCACAATACTACGTAGTCGTAAATTAACTTATTTTAGTATAACCGCCACGCCGCTACTGGACTCGATTATATACAGTGTTGCCATATGAACTCCAGATCTAGTTGCCAAATATTGAAGCTATAATATTGGAGTCCGTGTTCAAGTAATTCAAATCCAATATCTATAAGTTTTGACTTAGGATTATTGGGCTGTACAATGTATACATAACTTTATTGTTACATCCTTCGAAAAATATAGTATATTTTATCGAAGGTTACACCACAAGAAGTGCAATATGCATGAAATTAATGACTGAACTAAAATTTCTAGCGTAGGAAATTAAACCTTTCTTAATAAGGAGCATTATTGCGTATGAAAATATAATACTTGAAAGGCTTTTGCCTTGTAAGTAGTGTGATTGAATATTGTGAGTGTTTCTTATTGTTATGGGAATAGTTTGATTTCCTGTGGAGTTCAATCGAGCCGGTAAGACCCCCACAATACTTGCAAGTTGGTAGTCGTCATGAGTATTTTCTATGGCGTTGTATCGTAGCGTATACGTACAGGGAGGGCGCGGGCGCCGATCTATCGAATCAAGCTGTCGTTAATATACTTTTAAAGACTTGCAAGTATTTGGGGTCAGCACTTGGTTGGCGTACATGCAAGAAAAAAACAGCTTTTAAACCTGTTCGCGCAAATACCCATTTCCCTAGCTAACGTCACGTTTGTACCTGCTATCAATTATTCTGTGCTAACGTTCCGCAATCAAATTTTGGACGTTCTAGAAAAGAGTCAGATCAAGAGTACCCAAAACCGACGCGCATGTATGAAAGGATTGATGAGTATGGACGGAGTGAAAGAGGTGTGTCTGGATCGCAGAAAGTGAAAATCTATAGTCATTGCTTACCCCTTTGGGAAAGAGGCGTGATTATATGTATGCCTATGTATGTATATAACAACATTGTTTGGTTGTGAAATATCAACACGAGCTGATAGGTATTATACGGCTTAATAATATTCAGTGAATAAAACGAATCCAATTCATAGTATAGGTACTATATTAATTTATGTTCTGTTCGTGCGTTTTCGGCTTTGATTTATGAATTAGAAAACATTTGCACAGGGCTATAATGTACAACCTTTGTGTAACACAGCATATTAAAAATGACAAAAGTTACAAAAATAATAAATACATTCTTCCAAAATATTTTTACAGAATCTTACTTTCTATTGAAAATTAATATAAGTTAACCGCAATGCACTTGTAATTTTTCCCACGAATCTCGCGACATCTCAAATTTTATAGCAACACTGACCACTACTGGAATTATCGAGCCGACTAATCATCACTGTTCTCATTAGGCAAGATTCATGTTTCTTCCATCAAGAATCAAAAATCTTGATTTGATAAATTCGATAAATCTGATTCTTGAATGAAATAACTTTCTAGCCGGCTTACTTCTAAAATCATCGCCTAAGAACCTAGGTAGCAGATTAGATAATTAAAGGTTCATATAAGTACATAAGAGCAAATATATTTATGCTTAGTAGTAGCAGTAGGTACACATTTCTAGGTTAGCACAGAATCCTAGTAATATTATAAACGCCAAAGTTTGTATATATGGATGTTTGTTACTCTTTCATGCCTAAACGGCTGAATGGATTTTGATGAAATTTGGTTGGAAGATAGCTTATACCATAGATAAGCATAGGCTACTTTCCATTATCACCATCATCATCTTTTTTCATCACCATGCGGGTAAAACCGTGGGGCACAGCTAGTACAAAATAATATAAAGAAAAAAAAATACTGTCTAGGACTGATATTGTTAATATTTTATATTTGGCAATTACATTATGTGTAGGTATTGTAAGGTATGAATGCTTATCTATTAATCGACCTAAGTAAGTACTTAAATATGTAATATGTTTATACAGTTACTACTTATTTATGGATTTTAATTCAACGTATCTATATTGTACTTAAGGTGGTACTATTATGTATTCTGTGATTCTACTCACATTTATTAAGATACGTACAAAAAAAATCTTCCTCGTATATCATTAAAAAGTTACACGAATCTAATGATGTCTTAGGTTTTCGCGATTATTAAACATAATATTTAAATAACTTTAAACGTTTTCAATCGCGTATATTTATCATGATTTTTGTCCCGACCTTTCAAATACTTTGCGGTGATCGTTGTCACGGGGTGACTAATTGGTTCTATTTGTCTCATGAGTTATTATGAAATTATTTGGTCTACCGCCAGAAATTTTATATTAATCATAACGTTCCCTATTCACGCAGTATTCGCTCACAGTGTCCAGAGGTCTTGCAGATTTGGGTCGGCCATGAGATTTAAAAGTAAAAAAAATAATGTTAGAGGTACCTATATATACATGATTTAAGCCGTTTAAAGTTGTTTAAATCTGTTAACAAACTACATTAAGAAACAATCTTACAATAATCGGAGTAGACATTTCAACCTCTTATCTCCATTTTTCTTGTCTTAAAGCACCAATATTTTAACAATTTCCCCGTTGAGGATTAAAATTTCTTAACTTTTTTATGGGACCACGCTAGGTGCACGCCATGTGCCCCGTAGAAATCATTTAAATCTGAGACACCTTACGGAGATATCAGGTAAACTAAAACAATACGCGGTAAATTGAGAATCTACCTACTTTTTAAGGAGTCCGCTTTAATCCCAGTTCCTCTTGTAATTGGTAAAATGATTATTTTGTAACAACAAAAAGGACAAACGAATTGCGACCAAAAAGTAGCTGAATTACGTGCTTTACCCCGCGCTTAACGCTGTTACGGTATATATTATCTATACAGTATTTCAACTTCATAGAAACGGGCGAAACGCGAGTTATACCTACGCACCTCGATCTCGGCCTGCGCTCGGCTTGCAGACAGTCTCGAGTGTCGTGACTGTGCCGCAGAGACGAGCGAAGGAATTGTTGTTATTAAATATGACGAGAAAGATAATAATATATTGTACTATTTTTGGTTACATGAATTCGTCAAAAACGCATCCCGAACAAACATGAGTTAAAATACTGAATAGATAATATTACCGTGACGCTGTGCACAATCGTGAATCCCAGACGAAGAACTTCAAATAAGTTCGAAACTGGTCGGAGCAATATCCGGTAAATATTACGGGCGTCCCAGCCAGTTGCTAAATAACAATTATTGGAACTCACGATAGTTTTATACCACAAAAAGTATCTGTTTTCCAAATTAATTAAGGAAGACATTCGTAGCTTCTCTTGTTCTCATTTCGTCATGAATGAAAGGTTATAATATAACAGATGAATTGCTAATCAAAGATGACAAGCCTGACAAATTGCAGAAACCAGACGAACCGAGCAGCTAACACTTTGTTGCTAACATACATAGTACATAAAAGACATTTGTGTCTTCACTAAACAACACCCTGATTTATTTAAGAAACGTGGTGATGTTTTTACACGTCAAAAAAGGACAAAGTTCACCAATCTATTATATGAACCTCGTGCTAAGAAGGACTTATATAAAAAAAATATTTACAATATGTGTTTATCTATTTATAACTGTCTACCTAACGACATCAAAATATTGGATGGTAACAAATTTAAAAGATCCTTGACTCACTGGCTTCTTATAAACTGCTTTTATAGTGTTAAAGAATTTAAAGACTTTTGTAAAATGTAATATTGACTGAATTCATACAACAAAAAATTTGCACGTCTGCTTGCAGACTAAATACATTGTATCTTAACAATTAATATAAGATCTTATATGACATGTATTTTAGCAAATAAATTATTTGATTTGATTTGATTTGATTTGATAGTATGCTAAATGATACTATGTATGTTAATGTTTCTTATTTTATTATTTTTTTCATTTATTTTCATTTTGCATACATTTATATTTCTTAATCTAAATTCTGCCAAACTACAGAGCAGTTTGTCGGCAGATACACTCTCATTATCATTAGCTTTAACATAGCGGGCATTAGCATACATAGTATGCTTCTCTCTTTGTAGACAATAATTTAATCATAAGATTTTTGTTGCTTTATTTTTGGAACACACTGTTAGGTACTTGGCGACAGATATTCTACCTGGCAATGGTTGCTAACCAGGCGAGCATTCTCAAATACCTCTTCATCATGCGATGAAGCTCCAGCCAGCGGTGGGCATCGAACTTTGGACCTGTGACATGGCATTCCATAGCAGCTATAACCGCTATCACTGGCTGTCTAAGTAAAGTTATTAGTATTTTGTTTATGCCTGATAGCCTTCGACTACCTTCTCATCTGATGGTAGGTGATGATGTAGTCGAAGGTGTTGTTGACGCTAACCTAGAATTATTGGCTATCAAGGACAGCTGCCGGAACACACTGTTAGGTGCTTGGCGACATATTTTCTACTTGAGGGTGGTAGCTGGCCGGGCATTAGGAAATGTCCTGCCACCAAGCTAAAACGACTGCCATCCCAAGACAACAACCGGGACTGACGTACCCACTGAAGCACGTGCACGCTTAGTAGTAATGTAACTAGCGGTCACCCATCCAAGTCATGACCGCAGCGAACGTTCCTTTTTATAGTCGACGACTAAGCAAGTGACGTTACGAGCGATTCGTAAGGTGAAGTTATTGGTTAACCATAAAAAAGTCTATATGCCTGTTATATTGGATAATAAAAATAAAAACAATATCCCAAAGTCCAAACAGAATAGTCCTTTAAACAGCCTGTCCCCTATAAACTTTTTTACATTTTCCATCCAATTTCACAGATCATAAATTGTCAAACACTTTCCTTTTTTCAACACTCCATCGCATCGTAACAGCCACAAGGTCGAATTTTACAGTCAACGTGTTTATTTTTCCCTCAGGACCTACTGTCTAGACGAAACTAAACTCTATTTCAAAGTATGTAAGAGCTAGTAATGGTCCTTTGGACATGAATTACGGTGACAAAACACGTCATATTATTGATTTTTCTGGTAAACTGTATACATTATGTTAGTCTTTTGTAATAGGTGGCCAGACGAATATATTAAGTTTTATCAGGGTATGTTATATTGATCAAGGCTGTCTCGTTTGTTTGTCCCCGGATCTGACAAGCTATTGAGTTTTCCTGATAGATTTTTTAGTATCAGTCTGGAATCTGGTATATGTGGCAATATGCTAATAAATTATTATTCTTTTTTTTTTGAGGACTGGCGCCGCGACTTCTCTGGCGGAGCAACTCAAGCAGCGCAAATATGCTAACCTCGGTATGGGTTACATATTTGAGCCGTTTGGTGTAGAGACGTTGGGTCCGTGGGGATCGGGAGCTCATCGTATTTTCCAAAACTTATCAGAGTGCTTGGTCGATGCGACGCGTGATCAAAATGCTGGCACATATTTGGCTCAACGAATAAGCATTGCAATTAAACGGGGCAATGCTGCCAGCAGGCCTATGAGTCTGCTATGACTTATAGTTGTTTAAATTATTGTATTTTAGTAGCTGTAGTGTTGTATATAGTTCGTAGTATTTTGTTTTCTCTTTTTGTTAAATATTAATGATATTTTTTTTAAATTTTCAGTTTAAGACATCCTGTCTCATTAACTGAAATAAAACTGGACATATAAGCAGATGTATATTGCATGCCTTGTCTACACTCTTTGACTTATGCCATTGGTGTCGTCAATAAATGATTTGTATTTGTATTTAAGCACCGCGGCTCTGACTAAAATGGGTGGAACATGCGTGAATTTGAGTGTCTCCTTCGTATAGTAAAAACAAATACCTATTTGAAAAATGTAATGTGTATACGTAATGAAAAATATATATGTATTTGAAAAATAAAAAAACTTGTTGTTTTTTTATTTTTCAAATACGGATGACTCTCCGTTAAGTATTTACGCCGTACTAAGGGTTTATTTCGTTTTTTAGTTGTAGCTTTGGATTTTTTCCATCGAGAAAATTTTAGGTAATCGTGTTTCCAAAATGTATGATTTATAGAATAAATCCTTAAATAAAATATATATTAATTACATAACTCAAAATTGAGGAATAAAGATACAGCAAGGGATCAAACGACCTACAATTAGGTATCGCTGCCTCGGTGCAGGCTTAACAAGAATTCTGACGAAAGATGAGAGCTAAAAGACCTTCTTTTCCTATTCTATTCCCTCCCGGAAATTAAGGACGATTATGTTTATCAGGGTTGGCCGAGTAGTGTTAAAAGTTTTATATGCTTTTCTTTAAAAGACTCCCTTATTCAGTAACATCTTCATACCCTTATCACTCTTATATGCATTAGTGAGTGAAATGGTCTGTACTTTGGAATCCCAAAGTGATGAATTCTAGTACATGCACACCGTTCCAAAACGGAGCTTTTCCACATTTCGTGATAGCTAATAACTATGGACTGCCGTGCTGCAGGGCCATGGTTCCATCCCTACCGCTGGCATGAGCTTCACCGCATGGTGCTAAGGTTGTGCTAATGCTCATCACGCTAGCCTCAAGTCGACAATCTGTCGCGAGGCACCCTAACAGTGTGTTCCGACAGCAGCCTTTAAGTTATCTGTTACAGGTAGAAGTTACCGCTTCACATCAGGAGGGCCTAATGTAAATTCCATCACAATGTAATGAAAATAAAACATCTACGAGGTAGAAACAGATTCTTTATTTTGTGTTACATTTTAGTAAAGGGCTTCCCATATCTATTCAATTTTGTGTCCGAAGTCTGAACCGGTACCCACACTTTATCCTAAAACTACATGACATGAAAGGCTTGATATTGTGTAAATAGGGCTTTAATCGAATTCTCTCATATTTGGCAAATAATTTACTTAGGATCACTCAAGTTCTTGTTTTTAGGGTTCCATACCCAATGGGTAAAAACGGGACCCTATTACTGAGACTTCGCTGTCCGTCCGTCCGTCTGTCACCAGGCTGTATCTCAAGAACGGTGATAGCTAGACAGTTGAAATTTTCACAGATGATGTATTTCTATAACAACAAATACAAAATGTTAGCCAAGTGCGAGTCGGACTCGCGCACGTTAAAACAAAAAAGGTTAAAATATGAAGTCTAATGGTACGGAACCGTTCGTGGTGGAGTCCGACTCGCACTTGGCCGATTTTTTTATTGTAAATTATCTTTCCCGCAGTCATCTGTAGGTTAGTGATATTGCGTTAGATTGATTGGTTTAGTGCTATAATGACTCTTTACCTGGACTTATTGAATTACACTTAAGACGCTGACGAGTGCTAAATAGCTTTACTTGAACAGATACTTAGCAAAATGTATTTAGTTTGTAGCAGTAAGAAAATTATATGTTAATCTTGATCACATTACCTAAGGCCAAGAAAAGCCCGAAAAACGTTTTCTTTAAATTTTCTAGGCATAAAATTCCAAAATTAACTCTAAATTACGCTTGTAACGTAAATATCTTAACTATTCACGTATGAATGTGGTATATACATTTGGAACTCGTTCATTGATTAAAATATTATTTGGCGGGAAGTCGCGTGTCATTATTTGCACTTTGTCGTCCGTATCAAAAATAAAATTAACGCGAAAAGACTTTAGGGCGATGTTTTTTTATGAGTCAAATCAAATCATTTAATTATTTTCTAGAATACATGTCAAAAGGATAAAATAATATTATGATTTTATAAGTTCACTGTCTCCGCAAGACTGAACTGTCTTCAAAATGCTTTTGGGATGTGCTTCCCCATCATTTAACCGCAAGGGGTAAGGTGTTGCTACGCAGAATTTTCTCGTGGCTGTCTTTCTCTCAATGATGAAATTCGTGAAAGGCGCAGCCCTCAACTTTGATCACTGAGGAATATTTGGCTACTGTCAGTCAACTTATTGAAGAAAACTGGCTCTTAGATATGAATCTCCATTCGAGGACATTTAGGGGATTGGTATGAGCTTGAAATTGAACCAATCTAACATCAATATTCATGAATTAGAAATTGTGGTTGCCGCCGGATTCCTCATAAACTTATCCCAGAATAAAAACGGGGTCGACTTGATTAGTGTAAAAATGTGTTATTAAAGTACAATCATGAACGTTGAAACGCTGTATGATGTTTTGACAGGAGATGAAACATGGATATGGTTAAACGTGCCGGAAAAAAGCAACAGTCTTCTGTATGGGTGTTCGAAGGCGACAGCTAAGCAACGAAATTGAGGCACACAGAAGGCAAATTCAAGTTGCACGTGAAAAACATTTTGATTAAGAAATCCTACTGCATAGTTTGTGATTACGGACATATACCCGCCAGCCAAAGCGTGAACTTTTATATAAACTCAACTTGTTATTTAAAAAAACTCGCATGTAAATATAGTGTATTATTAGACCTATCGTTTCTGGCTTAAATCCTTTTTCTTTTGGACTAATAATTAAAAATTTAATATATAGCGTTTAGTATATAGCACTCGTTTTTAGGAGTTTGAGCCAGTTATTCGTAGCTCCAAATTTATTCAAAAAGTATAGTACATATGTATAAATAACTTCCCATTATAGAAAATTCATTATATTCCCCATGTTTGTGGTGCAATAGAAATATCAAAAACTTATTTTTCTTGAAAGAGATGCTTAAAGTTGGGTCTTTCTTTTATCTAAAATTACGAGTTTTTGAGCTTCTGTATTTTCAAAATTGTATAATTTAATGAAAATCTGTTGCACCACAAACCTAGATATTAGGGTAGTGATTACGTAGGTAAAAAATCATTAAGTTTTATTCGCTATTATTAAAATGAGATTGGAGCTGCGTTTTGTATGGGGGCGTTCGTCTAAAATATACCCTTAAACGACAAAAATGCTTGCATTATTCCGCCTCTGCCAAGCTATCACCTCATACATATGTAATTAAAACAAATATTCTAATAATATATAATGCACTGTTCACATTGCACTGTTATGTATGTAACATGATGCAAATGTTTTCAAACATTAAACATTTTAATGCATTTTTAAAACTTCTGTGGCAGCTATTTAGTAGCAGTAGTGAAACTATATGTACTGCCTACTGCTTTTAACTCTGTGAAGAATTCAACAATCCATTTTTATTTCTAATATTTGGCTAACTTTACCCATTCCCAATGTTCATCTTCATCACAAACATCTTTACGAACAGTCATCCATCATTTAGCCACAATCCAATCCAAAAAAATTACTGAAAGTTAGACGTAATGAAGCAACTTCAAACTGTATAAAAGGACGTTGGAACACAGTATCATATCTCCAGCGTTATAGAAGGAAGACCCTTGCCCAAAGCCCAGCGGTGGAGTTGTACTGTCGCAGCAGCAATTAGCATCTAAGTCCATTCTAAATATACAAATAATATCTCAGCGAAAAGTATTGAAACTCGCTATGACCCGGTTTAAAAGGGAACAAATCTATATGGCGAAAATCATTACCTCTCACTTTTGCATCCTATAGACAGCAGTAGTGTGCAAGAAGAGCAATGATTTAGGCGCCATTTTAACTTCGTTTCTTCATCAAACAAATCGATAAAAAATTTAATAGAGACAGAAAATCCTGTACTGAAATATTAAATAACTTGTATGTGTCGGATTATTAAAATATGTATAAGCTCAGAGAGAGTGAGAGAGTGAGATAGAGAGAGAGAGAGAGAGAGAGGTAGAGAGAGAGAGTGTTTGAATCGGTAAAGTACTGAGTTCCACAAGTAATTATGCATTTTTTGGTGTGATGTTCAGTTTTTCTTATTTGTAATTTTTCATTGTGTGTTAGCTTAATTTACCAACTACTACTTCAAAGATGCAGTTTCTACTCACAATTTAGATTTTCCGTCCTGCCTACAGTAGAGGAAGCGTAACTTCACTCATCTGATAATTTGAGGAGACATATTTTTTATCAAATATAATTTATTAACAAACATGCCTATGATAACTTGCCAATCGAAAAGTTTCCATAAACATTTTTAATACAATTAATTTAATCTAGTTTCTTTTATCACCTTCACTCTTTTCATAACTAAATGAATTTCATCTGAACTGATAGCTTTTAAAACACAGAATATGCCTAGGTACGCTTGCCTACTTATTTCTGTGCATGGTTACCTGGCAAGCAGATGTGAACAGGTAAGTCAATATAAGTAACTACACCGATCTGTTAACTAATCGAAATTTATATCATAAGTAAGATACCTATCTTAATTATAAAACCAATCAAAAATTTTGAAGCAGTGATAGCTCAGTGGCTTTGGCTATGGACTGCCACGCAGCAGGTCCATGGTTCGAATCCCGACGTGGGCTTGAGCTTCACCGCATGGTGGAAGGGAATTTTTGCGAATGCCCGCCTGGCTAGCGACCATCCTCAAGTTGAAAATCTGTCGTGTTCCGGCAGCTGTCCTTGAGAGCCAGTAATTCTAGGTTAAGCCTGCTATCACCTTCGACCAAATCATCACTTACCATCAGGTGAGATTGTGGTCAAAGGCTTACACATAAGCAATAAAAAAAAATTAAAAAATCGTATAGTATATTTAATCATATATTTTTTGCAGGCAAGCGCCTGCAAAAAATCATTCATGAAATAAAATATTATTAAACTTTATTCAATTAAAAATAGCTATGAAAACTTTTCGATAGGCAAGTTGTCATAGGCATTTTTGTTAATAAATTTTATTTGATAAAAAATATGTCTCATCAAGTTATCTGATGGGTGAAGGTCGACCTTCACCGGCTCTTAGACTACCATATGTAAATTAGGAATGTAGTAAGCTTATGTACTGTTAGAGCAAACTTTTCCGTGAATTATCCCATCGCTAAAGCTTTGATGTTCACGCCTTCGCTTTGTTACGATTTGTTATTTGAAAGTATTATAATTTAGGAACCGAATTGGAGGAAATTATCACAATATTCAAAGAGTTTTGAAAGTGTTTGAATTGGAAATTATTTATGTAAGCCAGTTTGAATGTATTTTAGTATTCCGTGCTCTTACTACTAAGCCCAGGGCGTCCCGTCCGTCCAAACTCTGGAAGGCTTTTTAAATTTTCACAGAATATGTGTTGAGATGGCGGTTTGCTTGAAAAATAATAAAAATGCCGAAAAGTTAAAAATAAAAGCGGATCCCCATACATTAAACAGGTACTTTTACACGACTGCCCAAAAATGGACTGTTATATTTTCAGGGTTCATGTATGTATGTTTGTGAGTTTCTTTAATCCACCATAACTTCTAAACGGCTTAGGGCATTTTGCGAATGCCCACCTTGCTATCTACCACCCTCAAGTAGAAAATCTGTCGCCAAGCACCTAACGGTGTGTTCCGGCAGTTTTCCTTGAGAGCCAGTAATTCTAGGTTAGCCTGAACAACATCTTCGACCATTGTGTGCGGTTCTATAATAAATTGCCCAAACATATTACAATGCTCACAGAAAGAAAATTCAAGTTGCATGTGAAGAACATTTTGATAAATAAATCTTACTACACAGTTTGTGATTACTTAAACGACAAAAATGCTTGGACTGGCTCGCCTCTGCCAAGTTAGCGCCTGTCACCTACGTAATGTAAATTAGGTATTGTAATAATTTTACTATATAGTATGTACTTAACACATTGTTAAAAAACGTTTAAAAGAATGGCCCTGAGTTTCTTGCCCGTTCTTCTCGCAGTGGCTCTATAATTTTTGTTTGCTGAACGTGGCAGTACAATGTAGTATATTTTAATATTAAAATTTGTCATTGACCTTCATAAGAGCGTCGTAGACGCCTAAATTTAATAAATGTTTTTGACTTTGACTTTGACTTTGACCACATCATCATGTCAGATTATGGTCAAAGGCTTACCTATCAGCAATAAAATTTAAAAAAACAATAAAAATTGAGTGGAACCAGTTCAGTAGGTTAACTTTGGCTGTCAATCCTCTAGTCACTCTCCTATCCACTATTGCAGCATGTCTAGAATGAAATTCTTGAAACACACCAAGTGTTAGGAACACCTGAGTGACTCCCTCGAAAGATATTGACCCGCTGGTCTCCGAATTTTCAAGCGAGTTCCACCAGCCGACCGCGACGCGCATCTTGCTCACCATGTGGATTTAAAAAAAATGAACAAATAAATGGAACCAACTTCAACACTCAAAAGTGTTAAATAACATTTTGTATTCCAATAATTTGTAAATTTAGTGTTAAATAACTTGTTGAAGTCGGTACCATGATAGTTCAAAAGTACCTATTATCACAATATTGTGGCTATTTCAAACTTTTGCGTTATTTCACACTTTTGAGTGTTAAAGTCGGTTCATTTTTTAGGTTAAACATTTTTTTTTCACCCTTTTTATGACCCTTGCTACTCACTCACCGACAAACAAAAAACACAGCTTTCAAATAAAAAAAAGAATTATCAAAATCGGTTCACCCAGTCAAAATAACTAAGGTAACAAACTTAATTTTTTTTTTTAAACTGACGTTTTGAAAACTTCTTTTTTTTTGAAGGTCGTTACATGTCACCATAAATTTCCAAAGAGTCAGAGACGTTTCTTTAAACTGAAATATATTAAAGATTATTAAAGAAGTAATAAATAATATGAAAGTTAACATAATTTCGTCGGCACAAAAATAATGATAAATATACAACGCGATTTAAACCGTTTAAAGTTAAATTACTATATGTAATAATCGCGAAAACCTAAGACAACATTTAATTAATAGCTTTTCTCCTCAAAAAGAAAACTTTCCAACTATATAATATATCTGTCGTCTTTTTCTTAAAAGCTATTTCGTAAGCAATGCTTTTTCCGGTTCATATTTTGTGATGCGAGGCTAAACCTCGTGAAAGCTCCAACAAAACATAGATAAGATACCGTTTTTCATTAACTAAGTGCTCAGTTTTATGTACAGATAAGCCGCAACTCGAGGATAACGCTGATAAAGTGATGTGGGCTGCATCGAATGACCATTGGCTTTTATGAGTTACTCATGCTCTACTTCATGCAAAAAATCTATGACGGTCTTTTTATGTCATGAGCGACAGCAAATTTTTTGCGAAAAATGGAACCGACTTCTTCACCCAAAGTGTGAAATAACTTGTTGAAGTCGTTACCATGTTAGTTAAAAAGTACATATTATCACAATACTGTGCGCATGATACCGACTTCGACAAGTTATTTCATACTTTTGGGTATAAAATACGGTTCCATTTTTAAAAAAAAAAATTATACACTTCTTAGTGACCTTCCGCGTCTTTTTGCTACTTACGGGATCGATTATGATTCATTGTTAACGATTACATCATCAAGGTAGGTAAATATTTTTCAGGTATTTGTAGTGTAACTCAAAAACGGCTAGACCGATTATGATGAAATTCAAAATGGTCTCAAATGAGAAGCATCACCTTTCAAACAAAAAAAGAATTTTCAAAATCGGTTCACCCAGTCCAGAGTTCTGAGGTAACAAACATAAAAAAGCAGACGAATTGAGAACCTTCTCTTTTTTTGGAAGTCAGTTATATTAAAATACAAGTTTTTTTTATTCTGCTGATATATTTGCCCTTGACTTGAAATGAAATGAAATAATTTATTTACAACAGTAGCAAAGAAACAAAGACAAAGTATTTTATAAAATATTAATCAGGTTGTCGCTACATGTCGTAAAACGGGCGGTCTCCAACTCAGCATATACTAGCGTAAATCCAGCGCTGGTCTTCCGTTGGAGCCATCTTTGTGACGTCATGGAGGTTGTTTTCGATATGTCACCTTACATAGGTATCAATAGCTAAGCAGTGCGTCAGGCGGCCGAGCCTCCCCACACCTCATCTAGCTCTCCCCGCGGGCCATATATAAACCGCAGGCGCGCCCGGCTTCGCTCTCTTTCTCCAAATAGTCATAGAGATTTATTCAGTAGGCCCTAATTGTGCAACACTGCAGTTGCACAGAGGCAATTTGTTCCGATTCCCCCCATGTCTCCCAACAGCGAGACAAGCCGAGGTCCGAACCACAGTGGTGCCCTTGAGCTGGCTGTCAACCCCTCCTATAGTAGCGGCACGTTTTCGGCGACCACAGGAGACGGAGGTAGAAGGCGCTTTTCGCCTTCTACGCCCGTCTCCCGCCCGGGCTATTATAGGGCCTTCCCTCGCCCAAAATCCGGTGGAGCTGGATGATCGAACAGCCAGCATCTATGTCTTCCCTAAAAAAAGAAAATAAGCTTCGTTCTCTTACTATCACGGAAACACCTACGAACTGACTCTCGCAATTATAACCAATATATACACAAGTTACTGTCTTTAATTTAACAGAAGAATTTTACACAGCCCTATATGAATATATATAATAGGAGTATATAAATTACACAGCAAAAAATATCTATTACATCTGATTGTTATTAAAGCTTTCGAAGGTGCTAAGGTCTTAGCCGCTATTTGTATAGAAACGTAGTTATCTCATGTCTTAAATAGCAAGTTGGAACTCGTTGAAATTTTCGTGCATGTCCTTGAGACTAAAATCTACTGATTTGCTAGTTTTTCGTTTTAATATTGATAATAATAATATAATAATACCACTTGCGTTGACACGCTTGCGGCGTCTCATTTACCATTCACCTCCAAGACGGCGGGAGCAGCGGCAGTGGCAGCAGAAGGCTGCAAAGGGCGAAAATACGAGAGTCTCGGCGATAGTTATATATTTCTGCCTTTTGGAGTAGAAACATTAGGTCCGTGGGGTCCAAGCGCATGGACCTTATATAAAGATTTATCAAAGCGGCTGATAGAAAAGACAAACGACCAAAGGGCTGGCGCTTACCTCGGCCAGAGAATTAGTCTTGCCATACAACGGCGTAATGCTGCCAGCCTTTTAGGTACTCTACCCGCGGACAGTGACCTGAGCTCTGCTTTCTACTTATGATTGCTTCCTGGTAGAAAACAGAGCTCAGAATTCTTAAGTGTAATATTTTTAGGTCATAAGTAGATATAGTTAAATTATTTATTTATTTTTGTATTCGTATATGTACTGTTAATTTTTTCATTTAATGTAAAATTATTGATTATCTATTTACAGTGTAATTTTTTACATGTTGTTATTTAAAAATAATAACGTTATCTCAGTACAGGTATTTACATTGACAAACTGTGCTAGGTCGAACCTGTGTTACAGTTGTCAATGTCTTCCTCCAGTGCAGTAACAGTCCTAGTAGTTTTTACATACCTACGGTTAAGAGTTTGAACATTTGGTATTTATATACGACGGCATTACGTTTATCGGAAAGCGTTATGAAGACTCTAGCCTTAACAATCTCAACTTTGAATTACTGGCTCTCAAGGACAGCTGGTGAAATAGAAAATAAATGTAATTTATTTCCAACACACCGTTATGTGTCTAGCGAACCTTCTGCGCGGTATCCACAGCTATTGCCACTAGGCCGTCACAACTACAAGACTTCTGTTGGCCTGTGGGCTACTGCACGCCTATAGGCAAAATAATACAGCCCAATTCGATTTTTAGTATTTTGTTTTTTGCAATAACGCATGCGGATTACATTACAAAATTACAAATTTACGAAAGGAAAAACTATAGTCATGTGCGGAGTTAAATTGTTTTTCAATTACATTGTTTTGCAATTGCAATATTTAGTTTAATTAAATAAATTTCACAAATGAAAATCCAAGTCGTGTTATTTATTTATACAGCCCCGTAGTTAGCAAGCCTGTTAGAAACCGCTGAGTAACTTTTTTTATTATATTTAGTTTCAATCTCTTTCGTCGAGGGATACTAAAATAATATTTCGCATTTACAATATATTATGTAGTATTAAGATAAAGTAATATGAATCTACATAAATATTGGTTACGCATGGCTACAAAGATGTCATGGGAGAGAGGGTTTCATCGGGGTTACACTATTGATACTTAGGATTAAACTAAAGTAATATACGAATTTTAATAATTTTATTATTTGCTACGCGAGGTTACAAAGATGTCATTTGGCACAAATACTTATTATTGTCACTTATAGAAGCGAAGGATTCCAGTAATTAACTATGAGTCAAGTTAAATTCATAAAATATACTAAGCTTAGAGAGGGTTTCATCGGGGTTACACTATTGATACTTAGGATTAAACTAAAAAATATAAGAATATAAGAATAAAGTATATTTATATATATATATATATATATATATATAAATATACCTTATTATATATATAATATTTAAATAATTTTAATATTTGTTACAGGAGGCTGCAAAGATGTCATTTGGCACAAGTACTTATTATTGACACTTATGGAAGCGAAGGATTCCAGTAATTAACCATGATTCAAGTTAAGTTCATAAAATAGAATACTAAGCTTAAAGAGAGTTTCATCGGGGTTACACTATTGATACTTAGGATTAAACTAAAGTAATATTAGAATTTAAATAATTTTATTATTTACTACGCGAGGTTACATAGATGTCATTTGGCACAAGTACTTATTAGTGTCACTTATGGAAGCGAAGGATTCCAGTAATTAACCACGAGTCATGCTAAGTTCACAAAATATAATACTAAGCTTAGAGAGGGTTTCACAGGGGTTACGTTATTGATAATTAGGATTAAACTTTTTGAAGCGCTCGTAGCCAAGTTTGCTTAGCCATTCTGAATCGATCAGCAAAGTTAAGCAACGTCCGCCGCGGTCATGAGTTGGATGGGTGACCGCTGGTTGGGCATTACTACAGAGCGCTTCCGTGCTTCGGAGGGCACGTTAAGCCGTCGGTTCCGGTTGTTGTCTTAGGATAGCAGTCGTCACAGCATGGTGGTAGGGCACTTTGCAAATGCCCGCCTGGCTAGCTACCACCCTCAAGTTGAAAAATCTGTCGCCAAGCACCTAACGGTGTGTTCCCGCAGCTGTCCTTGAGAGCCAGTAACTCTAGGTTAGTCTGAACAACATCCTCGACCACATCATCACTTACCATCAGGTGAGATAGTGGTCAAAGGCTAACCTATCAGGCATAAAAAAAAAAAAAAAAAAAAAACTAAAGTAATATAATAATTTAAATAATTTTATTATTTGTTACGCGAAGATGCTAAGATGTCATTTGGCGCAAGTGTACTTATTACTGACACTTATGGAAGCGAAGGATACCAGTAATTAACCACGAGTCAAGCTAAGTTCATAAAATATAATACTGAGCTTAAAGAGGGTTTCGTCGGGGTTACGTTATTGACACTTAGGATTAAATTAAAGTAATATAAGAATTGAAATAATTTTATTATTTGCTACACGAGGCTGCAAAATGTCATTTGGCACAAGTACTTATTATTGACACTTATGGAAGCGAAGGATTCCAGTAATTAACCATGAGTCAAGCTAAGTTTATAAAATAGAATACTAAGCTTAAAAAGAGTTTCATCCGTGTTAAGTTATTGATACTTAGCATTAAATTAAAGTAATTTATTAATTTAAATAATTTTATTTTAATAATTTGTTGTTATACGTAAAGCTGCAAAGTTGTCATACTTCTATTGACACTTATGGAAGCGAATGATTCTAGTTATTAACCATGAGTCAAGCTAATTTCAAGAGTATATTATATTTAAATTTTGAAAATCTTTTCCACGCTAGGAAATAAAAAGCTCTTTTGTACAAACATATCAAAGCAAAAGCTTATGAAAAAGTGAAAGTAGGTGAATATAGTTACTTTTTTCTGAAAATTCGTTGTTGACTCCAACATTCCTACATAAGGAACGATCGTTCATTCTGCTGTTGAAGCCATAACATAATAAATCAGATACCTAGAAGCGTGCAAATAACTCATTAATATAAACGTAGTCACGATTGTTCTGCGCGATAACATTCACAAAATTCATGTTCCTACTGGTATTCCACATAACAATATTATGGGACTATTATATTTATAACTGTTTTTTTAATTAATAACTGATAGACTAGCCTTTGACCACTATCTCACCTGATGGTAAGTGATGATGTTGTTCAGGCTAACCTAGATATACTGGCTCTCAAGGATAGCCGTCGGAACACACCGTTGCATGCTTGGTGACAGATTTTCTACTTGAAGGTGGTAGCTAGCCAGGCGGGTTTTCGCAAAATGACCTTATAAATAGTCAGCTTTTAAAAACGGAAAAAATCTTTCAGGTAGGCACTGTATAACATAGTTGCATAATAATAAGAAATGAAATTTGTTTTGATACGATTTAGTATATAGACACAAAACTAGAATTTAGCGAAATTTCAGAGCCGTATGCATGATGTTTTTCTATAGAAAGAAATATATGGAATTGTATTTTAAGAATAAGCATACTCGTATATGTAAGGCGTACTACGCTCTTTCTAAAAATCATGTCCAAAATTTGCCTTTTCGCGGGGTCAACAAACACAGCTAAAGGTCGCAAAAGAAGCCTTTGGGGCAATCAAGGTACTTGTCCCCTGTCTTGACAAGAAATAATTACGCAGACCATTCTCCGCAAAAAGTACAGCAGTAAATTTTTTTGTAAACGAGTTCGTGCGTTATGTACCTACTATTACCATATCTATTTCTACCGCCAACCAGCAATGTTCTTTTTTTTTTTTTTTTATGCTTGGTAGGTTAGCCTTTGACCACTATCTCACCTGATGGTAAGTGATGATGTGGTCGAGGATGTTGTTCAGGCTAACCTAGAGTTACTGGCTCTCAAGGACAGCTGCCGGAACACACCGTTAGGTGCTTGGCGACAGATTTTCAACTTGAGGGTGGTAGCTAGCCAGTCGGGCATTCGCAAAGTGCCCTACCACCATGCTGTAACGACTGCTATCCTAAGACAACAACCGGGACCGACGGCTTAACGTGCCCTCCGAAGCACGGAAGCGCTCAGTAGTAATGTCACCAGCGGTCACCCATCCAAGTCATGACCGCGGCGGACGTTGCTTAACTTTGCTGATCGATTCAGAATGGCTAAGCAAACTTGGCTACGAGCGCTTCATTTGGCTACGAGCGCTTCACATAACTGTTACTGTGTTTAGGTTGTATGGGTATATTTTAGACGAACGCCCCCGTACAAACGCAGTTCCAATCTCATTTTAATAATAGCGAATAAAACTCAATGATTTTTTACTTACGTAATCACTATCCTAATATCTAGGTCTGTGGTGCATCAGATTTTAATTATATTATACGGTTTTGAAATTGTACTAGCTCAAAAACTCGTAATTTTAGATAAAAGAGATATCCACCTTTAAGCACTTCTTTCAAGAAAAATAAGCATGTTTTTAATATTTCTATTACACCACAAACATGGGGAATATAATAAACTTTCTATAATGGAAAGTTTTTTTTTTACCGGCGGTATGCCTAATTAATCAAAATACTATGAACTATATACAACACTACAGCTACTACAATAAAAGCATTTAGACAACCTATAAGTCATAGCAGACTCATAGGCAGTCCAAATGCTCCAGCCCACTCCCAGTTGGCAGCGTGCCCAGCATGCTGGCAGCATTGCCCCGTTGAATTGCAATGCTTATTCGTTGAGCCAAATATGTGCCAGCATTTTGATCACGCGTCGCATCGACCAAGCGCTCAGATAAGTTTTGGATAATACGATGAGCTCCCGAAAGTTATTTACACATGTGTACCATATTTTTTTAATAAATCTGGAACTACTAATAATTCGCTCTCCTAAGAAACGAGTGCTATATACTAAAATGTGTAATTATTAGCCCAAAAAAAGGATTTAAGCGGGAAACGATATGTCTAATAATACACTATATTTACATACGAGTTTTTTTTAAAATAACAAGTTGAGTTTATAATTAGGTTTACGTTTTGGCGGGCGGGTATTATGGTGCCGGTGAAATTACAGACACATGAAACTTAACAACTTTATATATATGCGATGGACGCAGTGCAGTTCGTTATAACGAAATTCATCTATTATTAGTAGAGGTTACGGATTAAGACCAGGTGGGCTTTGTGCAATCACGATAAACAAAATAAAAAAGACAATCACAAGAGCGGCGCTCGGATCCCGGTTATAGCTACATTTATTGTATTGACACATATCTTTTTTTTATAGCTAATAGGCTAGCCTTTGACCACTATCTAACCTGATGATAAGTGAAGAAGTGGTTCAGGCTAACCTAAAAATACTGGCTCTCAACAACAGCTGTCGGAACACACTGTTAGGTGCCTGGCGACAGATCTTAAACTTGAGGGTGGTAGCAAGTCAGGCGAGCATTCCTAAAATGCCCTACCACCATGCTATAATGACTGCCATCCTAAGACCACGTGCACGCTCAATAGTAATGCCACTAGCGTTCACCCATCCAACTCAAGACCACGGCGGACATTGCTGAACTTAATTGGTCGGTTCAGAACGCCTAAATATGCTAATCTAAGAGCGCTTCAAATAATCATACAGATAATATAGAGCCGGAGCAATATCCGATAAATATTACGCGTGTACTAGCCGGTTACTAAATAATAATTATGGAGAAAACTCACGACAGTTTTTTAGCTCAGATCATATAGATACATAGATAGATAATACTTTATTAGTTAAGTATATTTTTATGCCTGATAGGTTAGCCTTTGACCACTATCTCACCTGAAGGTAAGTGATGATGTGGTCGAAGATGTTGTACAGGCTTAACCTAGAATTACTGGCTCTCAAGGACAGCTGCCGGAACACACCGTTAGGTGCTTGGCGACAGATAAAGAAGAGAAGAAGTAAAATTAAAATGATATAGATTCAGGATAATAGCGTACAATTCGTACACTGCGTTCCGAACAACCACAAACCCCATCCAGGACTCCAATACACTAAAGTCTACGCTACGACTTCCAAAGCTGAAAAATGTATACCGTCATAGAAAGTTGCCATTATGTATCTGCAATCCGAAAATGTTCTACATAACTTCCACAAAACCAGTCATAAACTGTACCTTTTGTTACGATATTTTTCATATTTATTATAATACTCTCATTACAATATTTATCCTACATTTTACGGTGCTTATGTTAATTTTATAGCTGAGCGGATTTGTGAAGGCTCACATCAATCTTTATTTAGTTACTTGGTTACTTAACTTTTATACGACTGAAGTTAAACGCTTGCACGCCACTTAGGTACTTAGAAATGGATATAAATTTGATGACGATGCCTACATACTTAGAAGTGATTCAACCATTTTGAAGCGCTCGTACCAAAGTTTGCTAAGCCGTTCTTAACCGATCAGTTTAGTTTTTTTATGTTATTGTGACGGAACAAGCTCGAAGCCCACCTGATGTTAAGCGGACTAACCTCTGCCTATAACAGACAAGTCACGAATTGCACTGCGCCCGTCACCTTGAGACATAGCTGTGTGTCTCATGTGCCTGTAATTTCACTGGCTCTCTAGGACTACTGCCGGAACAAAAAAATCGTTGTAAATCCATAATTGGATGTAAGATTTTAATATTATGTTATTGGATAAAATAATTAAGATCTGTGGATTTTGTGAAAATAAATAAATAAACACACCGTTAGATACTTGGCCACAGATTTTCTACTTAACGTTAAGGGCGCATGCGGTGCAACCATGGACCTGCTGCGCGGCAGTCCATAGGCAATTCCACTGAGCCATCACTGCTTCGAAAAGAAATATCCGCTGCGGTCAAGACTTGTATGGGTGACTGCTAGTGATATTACTACTGAGCGCTTCCGTGCTTCGGAAGGCGTGTTAAGCCGTTGCTCCTGGTTGTAGTCTTACGATTGCATTGGACATATTACGGTGATGGGGCATTTTACGAATGCCCTGGCTAGCTACCACCCGCAAGTAGAACATCTGTCGCCAAGCACCTAAACGTTGTGTTCTGGCTCGTCTTAAGAGCTAGTAATTCTATGTTAACTGAGCTAACATGACAATGAGTCATAACTAAATTTTTTCGTATCATAATCATCGTATTGGGAAAAATATACTCTCATAAATTTTTAATTCTGTAATGTAATCCGTAGACCATGCGTTATTGCAAACATAAAAATATTAAAATTCTAGGTTAGCCCTAACAATATCCTGCATCCAGATATAAAATAATACGTTGTTACAAACAAAACTATCTGGATATATATCCTATCAAAATGTTTGAAAACTTTCCAGAGCATATTACGATATGCATACGTGATTTTATCAGAAGACGAAGACAATTGTAAGGCCCGCGGCGCTGCGACTTCCATTTCACTACGCAAATGGAACGTCGCATGCGGTTGACATATCCCGTCGCGTAGAATATACAATTGAATAACTGAATTATTCTATTTTTATACGGGTTGAAATTTATAATAGAACTGATAACGACGGTGGAGACCAAAGTCAATACTTACCTTTGTTTAAATCAGTACTAATATTATGAATGCGAAAGTAACTCTGTCTGTCTGTCTGTTACGCTTTCACGCCAAAACTACTGGACCGATTTGAATGAAATTTGGTATGGAAATAGTTTGAGCACCCGGGAAAAACATAAGATAATTTATATCCAACTGCGCAAAAAGAGGTTAATGTTTTTGCGCGATAACCGACATACGCACGGGCGGAGCCGCGCCCGGAAAGCTAGTGTGACATATTAGGCTTAGAAATTATTCATAGGGCTTTAAATACAAATATAGTTTCGTCATATTTTAAAGATATAGATATAAAGATATATAAGTGAGATATATATATATATATATTAGTTTTATTGGCCCTTTTGTAAATTTTTTTTACATGCAAGTCCAAAGTACATTTAAACATTTTTATACTACTTATAAATATATTAAATTAAATTCTAATTACGTCTATGTAAATAATTGATAAATTTAAAAATCATAATATTTTACACTTCATACAGTTAAATACAATTTGCAGTTATCACGTTTGCACTTGTCCTAAGAACAAAGATTCTAAAAGCTGCATTGACATATATTCTTTTAATGTGTAGAAGGGATTGTTTACAAAAAAGTGTTTAAGTTTTAGTTTGAACAAACTGTATTTTAAGGTGGTCAAGCTTTTTGGTAATTTATTATACATAAGTATTTTCGAATAACGACCTTGTTTCTGGACTTTAGCTAATCTGATTTTTGGTACAACCCGAATTTCATTATTTTTTTATCATTCGATCTTCATTATTACGCAGATTGTAGGGTAGAAGTTTTTCCGGCTTTTCTGGAATATTCCTATCTTCATGAATTTCTAATAAAAAATTATAGATGTAAAGAGAAATAACTGTCATAATTTTGTGTTTCTTAAAGTGCTCCCTTGCGGGGCTACGCTTTTTCAGCCCATTAATTGTACAAAATAAATAGCAAGTGTTCCAACTCGTTGAAGTTTCGCACGCATGTTCTTAAGCTTAAACTTCTTTACTTCTTGACTTTCTGGTCTGTCAGTTTAAAAATGAGTATTTTTAAGATAATTAATAGGCGTTACTTTGCGGAAATCCATATTTAATATAACAAATATACAACATTAATTAACAAATTTATCATAACAAATATTTTTAAAATATTTTAAGAAAACATCAAATTAATATTTTAATAAAACACTTAAAAAATACAAAAATATATCTAGTGACAATTCCGCCTAATTTTCCTGCTAAGCCAACGTGACGTCAGAAACGCCACGCAGCCAAACCGGAAGAGTTTTCGACGCCTGATGTTAAGCATTGTTGTGGTCTAAGATGGAGCACGCTTACCTAGAAGAAACCTATTTACTCTCGATTTGAAGACACCCATGTTCTATTCATCGGGAAAAACTGACAACGGTAAAGAGCTCCACTCTTTCGCAGTACGCACGAGAAAAGTGAAATTGGTTGGTTTGGTACTTGATTATTGGATGTAGGTAATCAATGTTATACTAAAAAATCTTCTCCGAATCTGAAGTACAAAAAAATCATGAATTATATTTTTGAATTTCCCGCCATCACAGAGTGGTGGCGAAATCCATGTGCATATTTTTTTACATAACAGACCCAGTCGAAAAACCAGCGTAAAGTTGGAAGTGTTGCCTATTCAAAATAGGAAGAAGGTTTTTATATGCCATCACATTTTATTGTTTGATTTTTCCAGGTAAATACAAGAAAACATTTCTGCTGTCCCAGCGTAAGTTTCTTAGTTCTAGGTAGGAATATTTAAACTAAAACCGACTTTAAACAGAGAATATTCTTACACAAAAATTGCATTTTAAAAGTATATACACACATCAAAAGTGTCTAGGGATCATGTATATTTTGTACAATAACTGAATTGTTTGGCAGAAAAACGAAACGAAATAAGATTTTTGCTATTTTTATTACCAAATAATATTAATAAATCATCTGTGTTTTTACCATTTACACTAATCACACAAGCACAGCGATATGGCATGCTTAAAATCAGTTTTTCAAAATCACTTTGAGGAATAGCCGCCCACGTTCTTTGTAACAAGTAAAATGCTGTTGTGGGGTATGCACGGCATCCATACTTGGCAGAGCTCTTTGTAGCATATCCCTTGCATGTTCAATGGGGTTGAGGTCTGGCGATTGAGCAGGCCACGGCAGAACGTTGATGCGAACATCGGCAAGAGTCGAGTTACGACTCTAGCCGTGTGCAGACATGCATTATCGTGCATTAGACGAAACGAATTACCCAAACGGCAAAGGGATGATCACTTCTGAAACAATACTCTGCGCATAAATCTGAGCATTGATGTTGCCCCTGATCCAAATGAGATCTGTTTAAAACTTACTTGATTTACTCGAAAACGTACTTGATCCCTAGGCACTTTTGATGTGTGTACTTAAACCAAACCATCGTATATAGTTTTTCTTTCATTTTACATCGACAAATGAATATGAGAACATCATCAATGTAGTCGGAGCCAATCAAATACGTATTATTAGGGATAACTCAAATACTATTCTTCAGATCTCATTGAAATTTAAGTGGGACCACATGACAAGTACTAGCATTCGATATCAAAAAAACACACCAAATTCGATATACCTACCACGTAAAAAGTTATGATATAAAAAAAAATCGGCCAAGTGCGAGTCGGACTCGCGCACGAAGGGTTCCGTACCATTAGCTATACAGCATTTAGACTTCATATCTTAACCTTTTTTTGTTTTAACGTGCGCGTGTACGACTCGCGCTTGGCCAACTTTTTGTATTTTTTGTTATAGCGGCAACAGAAATACATCATATGAATAATTTAATCTGTGAAAATTTCAACTGTCTAGCTATCACCTTTCTTGAGATACAGCCTGGTGACAGACGGACGGACGGACAGCTAAGTCTCAGTAATTGGGTCCCGTTATTACCCTTTGGGCACGAAACCCTAAAAAATACAGTCAAATTGAGAACCTCCCCCTTTTCTGATATCGGTTAAAAATGCGTTTGTTTTAAAATACTTATGTGTTAAAAACTGCACGAATCTACATCTTTTAGGATTACCTATAATCAAACATTTTAGTGTATTTTTTTTATTGCTGATAGATTAGCCTTTGACCACAATCTCACCTGATGGTAAGTGATGATGTGGTCGAAGGTGTTAACAGACTTAAGCTAGAATTACTGGCTCTCTAGGACACACTGTTAGGTGCTTAGTGACAGATTTTCTACTTGAGGGTAGTAACTAGCCAGATGGGCATTCGCAAAATGCCCTACCAGCATACTATAACGGTTGCCATCCTAAGACAACAACCGGGAGCGATGGCTTAACGTGCCCTCCGAAGCACGGAAGCAGTCAGTGGTAATGTCACTAGCGGTCATTACTAGTTACTCGAAGACTCGTGATTCCAAAGTGGCATTCATACACCCCAACGAGGTATTCTAAATAAAACATTCTGCAATAAAAACTTTTGCCGTAACTTTTTATGAGGTAAATCTATTAAAAAAGTTTTGTATTTGCCACAATTTTTATTGATCTCAATTCCCGCTCCATCTTCCCCGGGAATTATTTTGAATAACTTGAACTAGGTAGAATTTAGATTTTTATTGTACATTAAATGAAAAAATTAACAGTACATATACGAATACAAAAATAAATAAATAATTTAACTTTATCTACTTAAGACCTAAAAATATTACACTTAAAAATTCTGAGCTCTGTTTTCTACCAGGAGGCAATCATAAGTAGAAAACAGAGCTCAGGTCACTGTCCGCGGGTAGAGTACCTAAAAGGCTGGCAGCATTACCACGTTGTATGGCAAGGGTCATTCTCTGGCCGAGGTAGATATATAAAAAAAATTGCCAGTTTAAGGATATGAATGTCTAACGTAGAATAAGTTTTAGTAAAAAGATCCCAAACACAAAAAACGTCATCTGTAACTTTGATAGTTGCTTACATCAACACCGAACTGAGTGTATTTTTACATTTCAAAGTAGGTACATTGTTTACCAAGGGAGCAAACCACCATTTACCATTTATCAGTGTTATCACGATATGTAATCACGAGCGTAGCGAGGGATTCTTAAGTAGAATCCTGAGTGTAGCGAGGGATTCAAAGTTACTAGAATAGTTGTTGGCTCCCGAGGTGGACACTCTACTTTTTATCATCCTAGAAAAGAGAGAAAATATGTAAGTGTAACTTATGAATAAGAATAGTAGGTTTATTTATTTAGATAAAATGAGGAATACATAGCATAGAAATAGTTAAGTTGTTGATTTATTTACAGCTTGAGAATTAGAAAGTCTGTGAAAACGTCATCTCTAGTTTTTGAGAAACTAAATTATTTTTTAGATTGTAAATAATATTTAATTTAAAAATCTATAAAAAAAACAGCCTATAACTTGTTCATACAATGTTTGTGATTGATCTCTTTAGTCATTGGAACTTTGACTAAAAATATCCACATTCTAAATTCAAATCACTTTTAGTCCCTCGGGTATTAACAAGCTAGTTTAATCCTTGTTTATATGAAGAATAAACTAGCTCTTTTCAAATAGATGTGATAAAAAGAATGTTGTGACATGTCAATATCAATCAATAAATGGCCCAATATCTGATGTAACTCCCAGATAAGTGCTAAAATGCAATTGGTACTAACGAAAAATTTAAATGCAATAAATATTAACGTAAAAATACAATAAAAAAGGTAATTTAGCTTATCATTGCATGAAATATACATAAGTCCATTGTTTATCGATAATCAACATTTAACCCTTTTATTATTAACTTGTCTAGATAGATATATTGAGCTTCTAAGCGTCCTAAAATATCAGCCAACAATTGGCTCATAAGTTCATTTTAACCGCTCAGTGGCGGCAACGTCGTTGTACAGTAAACACGCTTTCTGCAGCAAACAAAACTGATGATTTGCAATGTAAAAATGTGCATGAATAATAAAATAAACGTCTGAAAACAACTGATAAAGTTATCTGTCAACTGTAATAGTACATATTGATACAAGTGCGGTAAATTGAAAATTACAGCCGAAGCTATATTGCTACAAGAAAGTAGAAGCTGTTATCTATTATCAAAAAAAATAATCATGTATTTCATACGAGATTTTATAACATATTTGCAAGGAAATAAATAAAACTCGGACTTCCTTAAACGAATGAATATATGAATATTTTGGTGTTTTATTACAGATAAATGGTAAAATTTTATATTGATAATTAATTAAATTAAAGAATTAAATTTACATTTATTATATTTATCTCCCTAAGATAAATTTATTCATAAAATGTTGACCACTTTAAGGTGCTTGGCGACAGATTTTCTACTTGAGGGTGGAAGCTAGCCGGCGAGCATTCACAAAATGCCCTACCACCACGCTATAACGGCTGCCATCCGAAGTACACGCTCAATAGTAAATTCCACTCGCTATCCCCCATCCAAGTAATGAGTGCAGCGAAGTTGATCGTTTAAGAACCAAGGCAAGCCCCGCGAAATGAGGAGAAAAACCTTAAACCTCCTTATTCCTGATAAGGTTGGAAATAAAAAGATTATAAACGTTTAAAAGTGTGCAGAATAAAATCATTAAAAGCATTTTTAACTATGACTAACAACTAAGAAAATTTATTCAGCAACTAAAATAATGGACATAAAACAACGAGATACACATATAACTTTAACTAAAACTATTCACACTAACATAACGTTTACAAAACAAAAAAAATGTTGTTAACCAACGAACTCGCCGGGCGAGCTATATCGTCATTCCAAAGCATCAAACAAATATTGGTAAGACAATGCTCACAAATGAAGGTGCCAGACTTTATAACTCACCCTCACAAATAAAAAATGTTAACTCACTTCATGCCTTTAAAAAAACTTTAGCCGAATACATCATAGAAGATGTATCGTTATTGTTATAAGTAAAAGAAAAGAAGTATGAAGTGACTTACTTGTATTACATATATTGTATGTTTAATTAGATAATTGAATAGGTACGACTAAAATTGTAAAATATTTTAAAACTAGCTTTCCGGGCGCGGCTCAGCCCGCGCGTATGTCGGTTATCGCGCAAAAACATTAACCTCTTTTTGCGCAGTTGGATAAAAACTACCCTATGTTTTTTCCCGGGTCTCAAACTATTTCCATACCAAATTTCATTCAAATCGGTCCTGTAGTTTTGGCGTGAAAGCGTAACAGACAGACAGACAGAGTTACTTTCGCATTTATAATATTAGTACTGATTATGTTATCATGTAAATGACAAACTGTTTGTCATTACGATAATAAATATCTTTAAAACCAAATAAAAAACTTAAAAAGTGTCTTCGTGGCTCTTTCCGTGTTAACGCAGATTCGTCATATTTTAAAAACTATGTGTTCAAACTCGGTGAAACTTTGCATGTATGTCCTTGAACCTAAAATCTATGCTCCTAGTTTGCCACTTTTTGGTTTTAATTTTTTTTTATCTTTAAATGTGAAAATAATATTTCCCATATACAAACGATTTGTCCTTTGAATAAAACCTATTTAAACGAATAACTGACAATCCTAGAGACCGTATAGATTTTAGTCTCATGGACCTGCATACAAAATTTCAACGAGTGTAAAAACTTGATATCTAATATATGACGTATAGTTTGTATGCCGTGAAGACACTAACCTTAAGATTGTTTCTTCTACTGCCGTAAAAGAGCTTTGAAACATATTTTAACAACAAGTTAAAGTCAGTTTAAAAGTTTTCTTCACCAAGTCAACATTCCTTAATCTCTTGTTGTGGGCTGAAAGAAATCTTGTTTTAGAACTTTTCACCAAAAATTAAGGTTGATGGAATTGAGGGTAGCAACCCTTGTTTATCTTAAAAGTGGGTTTAAGTTCTGATTCTTACAACATTTGCGTTTCTATGAAACTTTACTCAAAATTATGTCAAAAATATTTATCAATTACACCCGGTTTTTAACCGACTTCAAAAAGGACAAGGTTCTCAAAACCACTTTTTTGTGTGTGTTACCTCATCACTCTTTACAGGGTGTACTGATTTTGGTGATTTTTTTTACATTCGGAAGCTGGTGCTTGCATGTAGTTCTCATTTAAATGTTGGATTCTAATGGTGAAAGAAATTTTCAAATCGGTCTAATACTTTTCAAGTTCATTCGATAACAGCAACATAAATCACCAAAGTATTAAAAAATCTTTAGTGACTAATACAGATTTAGTCAAGAAATGGCAAAATTTTTAAACATCAGTACCTAACAAAATCGTATTTTTAGCCGACTGTCAAAAAGTACGAGGTTCTCGCTTAATGTATTTGTTGTAAGATTTTAACACAAATACTCCACAAATTAAGAATTGTTTTTGATGATTATTTTATTTGGTTGTTTAGAGTACACCTCCACATCGCCGGTACCATTTGAATTTCATCAAAGTCGGTTGAGTAGTTTTTAAGTTACAATCAATAAACTGTAAAATGTATTTGCATTCCTATCTGATTTAACGATAGTTGCAACGCTTATGGTGCAGTCTTATGGTAAGATTACTAAAAAGAATTAAAAGAATCCGAACCGACTTCGAATTCTGAAAAGTATGAAATAACTTGTGGAAGTCAATCCGTGAGTATGTGAAGTGCTCGTAGCATAGTTTGCTTAGCCATTCTTAAGCGATCAGCTAAGTTAAGCAACATCCGCTGCGGTCGTGAGTTGGATGGGTGATCGCTAGTGTCATTACTACTGAACGCTTCCGTGCTTCGGAGCCCACGTTAAGCCGTCGGTCCCGGATGTTGTCATAGAGTGGCAGTTGTTATAGCATGGTGGAAGCGTATTTTACAAATGCCCGCCTGCCTAGCTATTACTCTCAAGTAGAAAATCTGTCGCCATGCACCTAATGGTGTGTTCCAGTAGCTGTCCTTGTGAGCCAGTAATTCTAAGTTACAAATTCTTCGCTCACATCATATTTTACCATGTGAGATAGTTGTCAAAGGCTGGCCAATCAGCAGTAAAAAAATGCGAGGTCAGTGTTTTGAATCAGCATGGTACCGACTTCAACAAGTTCTTTCATACTTTTCAATGTTAGAAGTAGGTCCCTTTTATAAAAATTTAATATCTTATCAAGTCTTTATTCTACTACATTACCTGCTGGTAGCAATAATGGATTCAAATATGTTTATATAACACACCAACCTAATTTAAACTTTATAAGTGAAAAGGTAAGTTATATATTGCTGTTACGTAACACGGTTGTTATGTTTTTGTTTGCTCCAACTGCCAAGTAGTTTTGTAAGTTCCTTGAATAATGATGGAGTGCGAGCTTGTTACACGGTAGCGTATCTAACAGAGTTAAAGGAGTTCTTTGATAAGTTCGGAGCCTGAATAACATGTTCCTGAACACACCATTTTTGCATTGTATTAGGGCATTTTGCAAATGCCCGCCTACCTAGCTACTACCCTCAAGTGGAAAATCTATCGGCAATTAACGGTGTCTTTATACACATATCCTTGAGAGCCAGTAATTCTAGGTTAGCCTGAACAACATCTTCGACCACCACCACACCACTCACCTTCCTTCAGGTGAGATAGTGGTCTATCAGTGGTACTATCAGGCTTAAAAATAATTAGGTGCTTGGCGATAGAATTGCTACTTGAAAGTGGTAGCTATCCCTTCACGCATTCGACGCGATGCATCACAGTTTTCAAGTCACCCGAATGCCTAAGAATTAAGCCTTGCAACTGCCATCCTAAGATAACCAGGACTGACTGCTTAGCGTGCCCTCCGAAGCACGGAAACGCTTGCTATTAAATGTCTTTTGCGGCCACCTATCCAATAACATATTGACATAACCAGTGAACATAGCTTAACCTATCAAACAAATTATTGGAGTAAAAAATTGTATGCCCAAGGCGGGAATCGAACCCGCGTCCTCCGATATCGCGTTGGATGCCTAATACCATCTCGGCCATCTGGGATTTGGCATTTCTGCCAAAATTTTGTGCTCCAATTTCAATTCATTTTACTTTGCATTAACAGATTTCATCTGTTTGTTGTTGGTCTTGTATTGTTGGGTGATGTCGTGAATAAAATACCGTATACACCAGATATGGCTCCAGCCAACTTCTTTCTTTCAGGTCAACATTTCGTGTAACATCTTTGTATTCGGTAGAAGATTTATAGGAGATTTCGCGGCGAGAACTGAACTCAATTTTGGAAAAAGCGTTTAAAAATGTTTAGATTGGATTACTCATTGGCGCAAGTGTATTGTTTGTTTATGAAGGGGTATACTTAAAGTGATCAAATAAATTTCGATGATTAACTAACATTTTTTGTAATAATTATTAATCTTTTCCCGGCACTTTCTTGACATAATAGTATGTTCCACTAGTAAGAACTGTGCCATATATAATAGAGTGTGATCTTAGCTAGGACTGGTGTTAGACTGTCTTAAATAATATCTCTGAATCTTAGCCTTAATATGTGTGACAAATTGTCTATATTCCTCTCAACACGCCGACGGAATCTTTGATAATGGCTACTTCAGAAACCGTTCAAAATTAATCACACACGACTAACCATAACTACCTCAGAATTCCCAACACGCCGCTTCGGCGCTTTGATCAACATATGAATAACTATATATGAAACTATAGCAAATAGTTTCAAACTTCGCAGACCCTTTGAAATTTAGTTTTAAATTAGTTCACACGCATGGCTGGCAATTCAAATTGATGCTTTGTAACTTGGAGATAAACATGCATATACGAGGGTAATTTATCCTTCATGTTGTGCAAGAAACTTGGGACCATTCTTTGTATGAATTTATGTAGATTGTACGAGTTCCTAAAACAAGCCTTGTATCCAAGACGTTTAATAGTTGATATTTAAGTCAAGGCTATAATGGGTTTTTTGATTAGTTATACACTCGGATTTTCATATTTATGGCGAGGAAATCTCAACAAACTTATTAATATATCTGAAATATATATTGAACCTGATATTTTAACAATGTTCTATTTAGTATTATTGTTTCTTCAAAACGTATGTCCGGGTCTTTAATAATACCCTTAAACTATGGTTATTATGAAAGATCCAGGCCACATTCTAAATTAAATGTATTTCAAACTGAACCTCTCTATAAAAAAAATAATCATTTTTATGCACTTGTGCTAAATAAGCCGGGTTTTATACACTAGGGCATAACAATCCATTTCAGCCTGCTTACACAGGGCATGTACAAGAACTTAAACAGGCATGAGATGTGAAAAATATATTAATACCCCTTAAACATAGGATACATATACTATTCTTTCTTTTGTAGTAACATAATTTTGCCATATTTTTTCATATGTCCTTGTATATAATATATTGTTTCTTCTATATAATATTTTGCTAGTTATTTGTTGTAAACATTGTAGTACCTAATTATATAAAACCGTGCGTGACGTCACCTACCGGCCTCAACGGAAGACCAACGCTGGTACTCAATCAAGAATCATTTTGTTACGTCTTGTATTTATTAATTGTATTTTTGTGTCTTGTTGTAAAAAAATTTGTATGTTTTTCGCCATAAATAAAGCCTATTCTATATTCTATTTAACATATCTATTCTATCATTCTATAACACTTAAGTATAAATTTCTTGTTGAGAAAATAAATTCTATTAAACGAAGTATTAAATATCTTCACCAAGAGTCCGTCTTGGTGGGTACCCCCACAGTGATATTCCTAACGTTATGTACAAACACTTTGTATTGTTTAGGCGTCACAATAGCAGAAAAAAACTGGTTGTATTTTGCCTTCTATGGTATACCCACTCGATAGGGTAACCCTTTAAAGTTCTCTCGTGTCACTTTTTACACGAACTCGACCGTGCAAATATACATGTACGTTTCGGTGTGACAGTCACACGACGAGACAAACAGTGAAGCGAGCACCTCTTTTATTGTTCACTGTGTTTGTTGCAAATAAACTTTATTATTTAAGAGTTGAGTACACGCCAAGGACGCTACCTGTGCGACATTAAACTTTAATTTGAAAAAAAAAACCAAAAGAGACCCAATTTCTTTCCGCTCTCTCCTGCCTGAATGAGTATGAAGCAGATTTATATGTTTGGATCTAGGGTTTATATGTTTGGATGTTGATATCTTATTTATGTTTGGATCTTTGATTTGGTGAAATCAGAAAAGCTGAATTTGAAGCGCTCGTAGCGAAGTTTGCTTAGCCGTTCTGAACCGATCAGCTAAGTTAAGCAACGTCCACCGCGGTCAGGAGTTGGATGGGTGAACGCTGGTGACGTTAAAACTGAGCGCTTACGTGCTTCGGAGGGCACGATAAACCGTCGGTCCTGGTTGTTGTCTTGGATGACAGTCGTTATTGCATGGGCAGGGCATTTTGCGAATGTCTGCCTGGCTAACTAACACTCTCAAGAAGAAAAATCTGTCGCCAAGCACCTAACGGTGTATTCCGGCAGCTGGCCAGTAATTCTAGGTTATCCTGAACAACATCTTAGACCACGTCATCATTTACCATCAGGTGAGATAGTGGTCTAGGCTAACCTATCAAGAAAAAAATAAACTACATCTTGATGTTGAGCTGATTTTCAATATTTAGAAGCACACACACATCACAATGTAACCAAAAAAAAACAAAATTTCCCCGACTTTGAACACTTGGTATTTAAAATATGGCGATACTACGATTCAACACACTCGCTCTTAAGGCCTTTAAATGCACCGATTTTAGTGTCATAATATAGTCTATTACGCACTCGTGCTTTTTGTTTACTTTACCGCACTAGGGTTTTAAATAGAAAAAAAACTTCTCACCAAGGAGATTGTATGTAGTTTGTTTCGTTAGTTTTTCATATAAAAACAAACCAAAGAGTTTTTTTTACCTACTGAAGTAGAACTTAAGAAGATTTAATCAGATTATTTTTGCTATAAAAAAGATCAAGAAAATATTTTCGTGTTCGTAATTTAGCCGTAAGTTACTTTTTCATTAATTATAGGCCTATGACCACGGTAATATGACGCGGACTATGTCTGAAATAAATGAACTGAATTGAATTGAATATGTAGAGGTAAACCCATAGAACGGAGTTCTAAATGAATGCTGAATGGCTTGAGTTGAGTCAATGTTAATACGGAGCAAGTGTGCGCCATCCTTAAGTGCTGCTAATCATTCAAAGACTAGACAATTGTGCTACAAATTCATCACCCGCATTGCATTGAAAAAAGGCGATATTATATCGCAGGCTATATTATATAACAGGCTACGCTACAGTTGCGTCGAAGTTGACAAATTTTAGATAGCAAGGATCGATATTGGTACACTCGAAAAGTCACGTATTGGAGTTTTGGATTTTTTAGCTAATGGATGAGTTCCACAGGATTTATGGGACACAAATTTATCTTTGCAAAAGAATAAGTACGGATGGAAGAATAAGAAAGGATAAGTGAGAATCGGTCTTGGATACTGCGGGTTCCGTACCAGCACACAATATATTTTGACGTCGACATAGACGATTTAACGTCCATCGTTGAATAAAGCTGGCTCCATTAGAAGGGGTTTGGCATTATCCATGGCAGGCTTGGGGCAGTGTAAGGGTTGTTCTTCAAAAGGCGGTGCTACTCACCTACTGGTGTTTTTCTTCACCCCACCTTCAAGACTCTCACAAAAAGAAGTGGGGTGGGTGCAATCCTAGCCATTCATCATATATTTCCGATCTACTCTAAAAATCAGAGAGGTATCATCTGCAAATAAAACAATATTGCAGAAATCTTTGACCGTGCAAAGCAGATCATTAATGTACGACTGCTGCCAGTCGTATAATAACAGATTTAGAATACCCGATTTCTCGTATAGAACACCAAAAATAAAATACTTTCACTTACACTTAGGTACTTACACTTCGTCACAACTGAGGAATTGCACTGGTCGCTGCGCCCTGATAAATACACACCCTTACTTATAAACACTCATTAAAATCTTATTCATTGAATAGTAGTTTAATAAGAAAAACTTAACTTATAAACGTTAAATAGCTTTTTCAACACCATTGCTCGTAAAATGAGCTTTATTATATCGTTCTTAGGGCCACAAACCGAACTATAACACCCTCGTGCATAATAATATTATTCACTAGTGCGTAATAGAATTATCCCTACATAGTTAAGTTAGTACCTAACTGCAAATTATATGCGAGTAAACAGAGCATTTTAAATTTAACCTGGTAATACTGATTTGTAACAACAAAGAGGTTTAATACTGCTGAAGATCCACGAATATTTTCAGTATATATAAATGTGTCCTTAATGAAGACGAAAATATTATTATTTATAATTCACAATAATTTATAATAAAATATTTGCATTTCATCACTAAAATTATAATCTTGAAGTAGGTTGTAAGGCTCAGTATAATTATGTAATAAACCACCATACATTTGCCGCGCGCAAAAATCGCATTTGTGCAATATATTTTTTTTTCCTCGCAGGGGTGTTGAAAATGTGAGTATGAAACTCGTGAGCAACTTGCTCCTTATACACTCGGCCGATTTACGCCCTCGCCTACGGCTCGGGCTGCAACCCACAGCCTCGTGTATAATGAGCAACTTAGCTCACTTGTATCATAATATACTATTATCAGTCACTATTCATTGCATAAAGTAGCTGTAAAGTTATACACTCAATCGCGTATTATATAAAAATAATGGTAAATAAACGCGATTTAAGCCGTTTAAAGTTATTGATTTACAAAGTATTCGCAAAAATCTAAGACAACGTTATCTAGAATACAACTCGACATTTTATACATTACTTTGTTGTATGTTGAAAAAAATGATAAGCTAGTGACGCATGCAGCCGTCACGCGTCGCCCGCATTGCCTTCTAAAAATTCTATTGAAAACGGCAATTTTTCATCGCCACGCTTATTTCCTTAGAAGCAAGACATTGACAAATGGTAAATTGTAGGGATCGATAGAAATTACATTTGGGAAGTCACGTATTGGGACGCTCTAGATTCGGCTAAGTTAAGATTTTCGCACGAATAATTCTCTGTTGCTTTTAAAGAAGAATACGAGATTACTCACGTAGAAAAGCCAGATAAATTCGGCTATAGTTCCGACCACACCCGGTGGTCTTTTACAAGCTTTTATTTATTTTTACCTGTCCCAAATCTTACAAATTAAATTTGTTTTTTTTAAATTCCACTTTCCGGTTACCGATTAAGCTTAAATTTTGTATGCATGTGTAAATCGCATGACAATGCAATATTGTGATGACAAGGAGCTGATCTGATAATGGAGCTGGATGATGGCCAAAGGAACTTCGCAATGAAACGACACTACCACTTCGAGTTTGGACTCATTTGAATCATCTTGACGAGTTATTTGTCTTTCAATGGTAACCAGGGTCTGATGATGGAGCTGGAAGATGGTCATAGGAACTTTGTAATGAAACGACGTAAGCCCATCGATTTTCGGCTCGTTTAATTCGTCTTGGCAAGAACTTTATTTTTAGATGGTAGAAAATATCTCATATCTGAAGTTAGAAGGTAGACATAGATGTATTTCTAAATTTTTAGTTCATGTTATTAGTAACATGTTTTTTATCTTAATTCTTGTTTCAATGAGTGTTCAAGATTCTCGCGGTAACGTCTCGATTAGCACTGCAGGTAACTAATCGAGACATCAAAAGTTGTTGCAGGGATTGAGATGCAGTAAGCTACGTCGGCGGGTCCAGAGTGGAACATTCTTCATCATCACTGATGGAACACAGACTTGTATGGTTGAAATACCGGCTAAAGGAGATTGTCTCAACAGCTCATAAGCTATGATGCCAAGAGATGCTGCATATGCAGTTCGTAAGATAAGACAGTTAGCAGACATAGGTACTGCTAGGCTAGTTGTTTTCCCCCACCTTCACAGTATTATGTCGAATGGTATATTGCTGTGGGGAGCTGCTGCTGAGATAGAGAAAATCTTTATCTTACAAATGCGTGAAATTCGAGCCATATATTAAATGGATCCTAGGGAATCTCTAAGAGATCTTTTTAAAGAAATTGATATTTTTACTTTACCGAGTCTGTATATATTTGAAAATATGATGTATGATCGTAAAAATATACATACATACATAACATCACGCCTATTTCCCGTAGGGGTAGGCAGAGACCACAGATTTCTACTTGCTACGATCATTCCATATCTCTTTCGCATTCTTCAATCTTTTCATATATGAGCGTCGGTTTAGGGTACTCCTTACCTGTCCTTTTTTCAGAACGTCTTCAATTTGATTTCGGAACGTTTGCCTAGGTCTTAGGTAAAAATGTGAGTAAATTTTAATCACGATTATAACTCTAAATTAAAATCTAAATTAAGGAACAAAGATAAAATAGCGGTGCCAGGTTTTAGATTAACAAAGACAAATAAAAGAACCTTCTTAGGCATGAACTGTGTGCGGTTTTATAATAAAGTTCCCAAACATGTTACAATAAAAATACAGTAATGACAATGCGGCTAAAGCAAAATAATAACCGTCTACGTACGAACTATTTACGTCGTGCTGGTCTATAATAAAATATATCCACAGCTTGTTCAGCAGTGTTCATTGCAGCAGCTATCATTTAATGAGCTTGTACTGCTTTTCACATAAATTACCATTGTATTTACAGTAAGAATAGTGAAGATAGTATGATTACATCACTTTGACGTCTTTGACATCTCTCTGTTCCGATTGGTGCCATCCCTTACTGAGTTTTTATTACACTTAGGGCCTATTTCAGAATGTTCGAGTAAGTTCCGGTTTTACTACCCAGAACATATTTACTAAACAAAACACTATCTTTGCGTTCCACAGTCATCGAATTAGCCTATGCATCGGTGAAAGCTTGAAACGCGCTGCATGTTAACTGTAATTTTTATCATTCAGTTACTCGTATTTTATGTGTTGGTTAGCAACCCGAAACTTTATTAGGACATTCTGAAACGGAGCCTTAAACATCAGTTTTTTTTCTGGGATTTTGCATGGGGTTATGGCCTTTTCCGAATACACGTCTGACTAGCTACCACTCTCAAGTAGAAAATATGTCGCCAAGCACCTAATGGTGTGTTCCGGCAGCTATCTGCAATTCTAGATTAGCCTGAACAACATCTTTGACCACATCATCACTTACCATCAGGTGAGATAATGGTCAAAGGCTAGCCTATAAGATATAAGAAAAGGAAAACCAGTACATCAGCAATAAATAACATCTTGTGAAGAGCAGACTTCACCTTCGGTACACAAACACAAAATAATTAAAAACAAAACATACATAATAAAAACATTGTTCGTGAGTTGGTGTCAAAGACCTTGCCTACGTGCGTATAATAAGTCAGATGTCTCTCTACGCTCAGGTCAATTTTCACTCAAAATTATGGGGCCCGCATTTTGACCCCTTAATTTTAAAATATATAAAAATTAAAATTTTATAATTATTTGTTATTATCTTTTAATTACATTTTTTTTTTTTTTAATTTAATTTGTATAATTTTTTCAATTCAAACTGAGCTGGAATAGATCTATTCCAATACTGAGCAAACAACCAAATGTTCTATAATAATTATATTAATTATAAATAACAGTAGTATTAAAGACATTTATTTTTTATATTTACTTTTATTATTATAAAGCGAAAAATTTTTATTGTTTGTTTGCTATTTATTAATAGGCTCTGAAACTACTGGACGGGTTTAAAACATTCTTTCAACATTAGAATGTTTCTATTTGAATGATACATTATCTCTGTGAACATAGGCTCTAGAATATTATCTAATAAAAACAAATAATTCAAAAAATAAAAAAAACACGCCTGCCGTACCAACAGGTGAACTAAAAAATTACAAACAAGTTACAAGATTTTAATGTTGAATGGCCACAAGGTAGGTACTAAATAGATTATATTTACTGTGCAATTAAAACACCATTGTGCCCAAAAATTTTAAACTAACTTGGCGTGACTCCTAACTTGGCGATAAATTTTCTACTTGAGGGTGGTCGCCAGCCAGGCAGGCATTCGCAAAATGCCCTTCCATCATGCGTTGAAGCTCAAGCCCGCGGCGGGATTCCAACCATGGACCTGCTGCGCGGCAGTCCATAGCCATACAACAAACTTGTTTTTTTTTACCGTTTCTTGCTTGATAATAATAACGGTGACAGGTAGACGCTTTAACTATTCACAGAATATTTAGTTTTATGTTCTCTTTGTATATAATTAATTAATATAAAATAAAATAAATAATGAAGGGCTCCCATACAATAAAAGAGGTTCATCATTCCATTTAATCCTGGTGGAAAGTGTCTGTAACTTGCAAGATTAGGTTACAGATAATGGTACGGAATCCTTCGTTCGCGAGTCCCACTCGCACTTGGCCGGTTTTTTCTTTCACGGTTTGTTACGATGCGCTTTCCCTTATATAGCGAAGCCACGACTCCCACTGTCCGTGTAATTTTATCGGCAATAAGTGTGTTTTTTACTATACATATCATTCCTTCCTTTATTTTAAACTAGGTGTTCTTCGTATCATCTATCCTAACGGACGAACGTCAAATGTTTGACAGGAAAGTATAGGTAGAACAGTTTATATGGGAAAATGAAATTGTTGTTTTTACTATCTTCCTCGAAATTATTACATATTTTCTCATCGTTTAAACCTTCCCTAAACTATGACAAACATTTCAAAACCAAAATCAGCTAAATCAACTCACCCCGCGTTCTCGAGTTTTAGCGAGACAAACAACCGCAATTGATTTTTATATATGTATATATAGAGATTGTAAAACATGACGGCGTAGAATTTTTCCGAAATTTAATTAAAGAGGCACGTTACATACGCTTTTAACATATATCCAAGTTTGCACACATTAAGGGACGTGTAAGGGCGCATAAGGCACCTAATGAATTACACAGAGCCCTGAAAAAAAGTTCATAAATATTCTGTTTTATCAAAACACAAGGTCAAAGTTAGCTAAATCAAATTTCTCGGACCATGTAAATATGTGCTTAGAGAATGTTTGGATCAGCATAGTACCGACTTTCATAAGTTATTTCATAGTTTTTAGAATCAGAAGCCAGTTTCTTACACGACTGCCCAAAAAAGGAGTGTTATGTTTTCAAGGTACATGTATGTATGTATGTTTGTGAGTTTCTTTATTCCACCATAACTTCTGTCTAGAAGTTATGGTGGAATATATGAAGCAGTCTGGCTTAAAAGATTTTGATGTATGATATATCATTAGATTTGTCTCAATAGCGCGGGTGACACTAGGTACATGAAGTAAAAAAGAAACTGGCGGATCTTAGATAAAAAATCAATCTTGTGAGCAAAAACATTTTTTTCTCCTAAGCCTATCAAGTGGGACATCAAATGAAGGGCTTTAAGAAACGATTCCATAAACATATTTAACTCGCAGTTTTAAATTTAATGGAACGATAAAACAATTAACGAAAATAAATAAATTGCAGTTTTTGTTTTTTTTTTAAATATTAACTTGTTTCCTTTAATTCACAAGAATGATTCTTGATGCTCATAGAACCCATTGTGTGAACAACCTCTTCGACCGCATCATCTGTAGGTACCTACTGTCCTTTATCAGCCAAATCTTCCACTGCCGAACACATACCCAGGTTTGGCAGACGGATTGGGAAGATATGATTTTTGAAGCACTCGTAGCCAAGTTTGCTTAGCCATTCTGAATCGATCAGCAAAGTTAAGCAACGTCCACCGCGGTCATTACTTGGATGGGTGACCGCTGGTGACATTACTACTGAGCGCTTCCGTGCTTCGGAGGGCACGTTAAGCCGTCGGTCCCGGTTGTTGCTTAGGATAGCAGTGGTTAAAGCATGGTGGTAGGGCACTTTGCGAATGCCCGCCAGGCTAGCTACCACCCTCAAGTTGAAAATCTGTCGCAAAGCACCTAACGGTGTATTCCGACAGCTGTCCTTGAGAGTCAGTAACTCTAGGTTAGCTTGAACAACATCCTCGACCACATCATCACTTACCATCTGGCAAGATGGTGGTCAAAGGCTAACCTATCAGGCATAAAAAAAAAACGGAGTGGGGATGCTTTTAATCCAGCAGCACCTCACGGGGGATCGCATAATCACTTACCAGTTATATACTTACTTGAGAGAGTTCAGAAAGCAAGCCTATCAGAAATTTAAATAAAAACTGGCCAAGTGCGAGTGGGACTCGCGCACGAGGGGTTCCGTACCATTATCTGTAACCTAATCTTGCAAGTTACAGACACTTTTCGCAGTGTCCGATTGAGCTGGGTAGGTACGTTCCTTTACTAGGTAGGTACGAACCCTAAATAGTGATCTCACTAATTGTTTACTTTTAAAGTAAATATACAACTAAATATTCGGTGATTATTTCATGTTTCTACCTGTTTTCATTATTATTGTTTTTAGCAAATAAACGGCGAAAACCTCTTTTAATATATGGGAGCCCCCTTAATTATTTATTTTGTTTTAATTAATTATATTTAAAGAGAACATAATACTAAATATTCTGTGAATAGCGTCTACCTGTCACCGTTATTAGTATCGAGCAAGAAACGTAGTATCAAGTTTGTTGTATGGGAGCCCCCCTTAAATATTTATTTTATTTTATTTTTAGTATTTTTTGTTATAGCGGCAATAGAAATACGAGTACATTATCTGTGATAATTTCAACTTTCTAGCTATCACCGTTCTTGAGATACAGCCTGGTGACAGACGGACAGCGAAGTCTCAGTAATAGAGACCCGTTTTTACCCTTTGGGTACGGAACCCTAAAAATGATCTGGTGACGCTTGTTTTTACATTTCTATCAACTTCGGTTAGCGTAAATTTATGGTAGGAAGAATGAGAACGGAGTATCTGATTGTTCAAGTTAACAAAAAATATCATAAAGCCCGACACAGACGTCGCTGTCGTAATCGCCATCGCTAACATCATAATATACAGGGTTATTGGTAAAATGCTAACAACCTCTTAGGGTTGACTTCTGCTAGTCCTAACAAACATTTTGAGATGTTTTTTTTTTCTACAAAATAAATAAATATTTTACTATCATTAGATCAGAAGTCTGCATTAAATTAAACATAAAATGTAGTGCTGACTCATTGAAATAAATCTTCTGTATCCATCCGCCAAAGCCAAATGAACGTTTGCCAGTCTCTTTGCGAGCCACTTCTCAACTAATTCAATTTCGTTTGGCAGCGTCCCCACTATCGTATATTTGCAAGATTTCAAGTAGGAATGGATAACTTAATTCAAGTTGAAGTTACATTAAGCAGGGACGCCATTTGCGACTGATTAGTGAACTCTGTCTCGCCCTTGCCATTAAAGGGAAGTGTGCACGAAGTGCTTTAAGTGATAAAATATAGGAAATTGTGTGGACATGTATGATATTATGAAATTCAAATATTGTATGCATTAACACAAGATTCAATAAAATTAAGTATGAATTATAAAAATATATTATAAAATTAAATCAGTACTAATCAGTACTATTAATATTATAAATGCCAAAGTAACTATGTCTGTCTGTTACGCTTTCACGCCATAACTACTGGACCGATTTGAATGAAATTTGGTATGGAAATAGTTTGAGACCCGGGAAAAAACATAGGATAGTTTTTATCCAACTGCTCAAAAAGAGGTTAATGTTTTTGCGCGATAACCGACATACGTGCGGGCGTATAACGTAACCAATTTCCAACTGACTAACTAGGGTGCTACTTATATATATACAAAATAAAACGACAAATTTTATTTATATACTGTTATTGAATATACTTATTCACGTAAAAAAACCTTTTTTCACGACGTCGAGGTACGTCAGTAGGTACATATAATACAGAATGGGTATATAAATAGGGTATTGTACCTTACATTATTGTACCTTTGTAATTGTAATCTTTGATGCATAATATTATGCCTTGCGGATCAAAGGTAATTCAAGACATGTTCAACATATATACACACCCTCTTACATTTCACACACATACACCTTCATAGTACACAAAGAGAAGAACAAGAATATACAATTTTCTCCTAGCTTATAATTTTCTAGGTTAGCCTGTACAACATCTTCGACCACATCATCACTTACCATCAGGTGAGATAGTGGTCAAAGGCTAACCTATAAGGCATAAAAAAAAATAAAAAAAAATAGGTTGTTGAAAGAATAGTATTATAGATTCATATAAATTATTGGCAGACCTGCTATTATAAGTCTAACGTACAAGGAAGAGCGTTGTATGCTGAAACACGGGTGATAAACCTAGTTCGCCAGCAGATACTGTTGCACAAATATAATATCAAATAATGAATAGATTCAGGCGTTACTTTGCGGAAATCCATATATAATAAATAAATACTTTTAAAAGTATCCTAAAAAACATTAAATAATATTTAAATGAAACACTTAAAAAGCATAAAATTATAAATCTAGTGACAATTCCGCCTAATTTTCCTGTTATCTACGTGACGTCACAAACATCACGCAGCCTAACCGGAAGAATACCCGACTAGTTTCGCTTCCAAACGAAGCATCTTCAGGAGGGCTTGACTCACCGAGCGCACGATCGAGAATGATTATGATTATTTAAAAGTATTTATTATAATATCAAATTTCACTAGTATTTTTTTATGAACGAAATCATGTACACTTATTTGTGAATAAAGATTATTATTATTAATACAACACTAATTTGGTAGAAAAATATTGAAATAATGATCCAAATTTTCTTTTTCCCTTTGATCTATGTCTCTATTATGTAGGTACATTTGTTGTCCACAGCCAGACAATACACAAAGGATGAAATACGTCGTAAACTGAGAGACGTTTACGACTACAACAGGCTGGAACTAAGGCTCTTCAGGAAATATGACAACATATTATGTCCCTAATCAACATAAAGTTCTGGTCATTTATATATTTTATTCTCTTATGTTTCCTCCTAATTTCGTTTCGCCGCGTTATGGTCACTGATATGTATTGCTGTATGTGTTGGCTAGTAAAATACTGATGAAATACTTACATTTTTTATCGACCCCCCTAAAATTACGGAGGTTTTTTACTCTACGAGATTTTTAGCTGATTAGCGGGTATATATGGTGTGCTGTGAAACGGTTTGAATTGTTCTTTCTTTGGTATTATTTAATGTAGCAAATACCAAACTTAACTGGACTGACGACGTCAGATAAGTCGGCTTATGCCTCTAAACCCCAAAGCCATAGTTCTCAAAACTCTGCGGTCCATACATATAAATATATCCATACATTTTGCGAATGCCCGCCTGGTTAGCCACCACCCTCAAGTAGAAAATCTGTCGCCAAGCACCTAACGGTGTGTTCCGGCAGCTGTCCTAAAAGCCAGTAATTCTAGGTTAGCCAGAACAACAGCTTCTACCAAAGTGAGATAGTAGTCAAAGGCTAACCTATCAAGCATATAAAAAAACTAATATCTCGTTGTGATCTGCGTCATGCGCGACCATGCTGTGTCACGTCATATATGTGTAATACATATATGACGTGACACAGCAACTGTAGTAATCAACGGTCGGCTGTTTGCTGCTGCGCTTGTCAATTTATATCATAAGCGTCAATTTACTTCGATGTCACAGTGCAACGGCTGGAAGTTTTACTGTCTCTATCAACACAATTTATAGTATAGGATGCTTTCAGCATTGAAGGCACTGATTACCCCCTAATCTGTGATAGAAGGTGACGGACCGCGGCAGCCGCGCGAATCATACACGCGGCTAATAATGTCTTTCACGCGATACTATGATTGTAATAACAGAGATAAAGTCGAAAATGGTTTGTCCATAAAACTGCCGGCTCCTACGACTTCGGTGGGAATCAGGACTAGGGTGAACCTAGCTTTTGAAGCAATGAGCCGATTGGTAATAGCAATAGACTGCCGTGCTGCATATCCATGGTTAGATCCCTACAACCAGCTTGAGCTTCACCGCATGGTGGAAGGCACCTAACAGTGTATTCTGGCAGTAGTCTTTGACAGCCAGTAGTAAATTACAGGCACATGAGAGTTAACAACTGTATGTCTCAAGGTGACGGGCGCAGTGCAGTTTGTCACTTGTGACGAAATGCATCTGTTATAAGCAGAGGTTAACTTACGCCTTAGCGTCAGTTGGATCTCGTGCTTGTTTCGTCGTAATCACATAAAAAAAAACGTTATAATAAAAAATAAATATGTCAGATTATATATGAGCTAAGATATGTACATACATACATAAAATCACGCCTCTTTCCCGTAGGGGTAGGCAGAGACCACAGATTTCCACTTGCTACGTTACTTACGAATCTCTTTCGTTTCATCTACACTCATCAATCCTTTCATACACAAGCGTCGGTTTAGGGTACTCCTGACCTGGCCTTTTTTCGGAACGTCTTAAGTGATGTACAATGAAGTATTTGAAAAGAAGTCCCAAAAGCGGCCGACTTATAATTTTTCTCAAAGGTTTACCTACAAAAATATATTTGCCTCAAAGTTATGACAAAGGAATTTTTCCAAGCATAGGATCTTTTGTAGATGGAAAGATTGTGAAGAATAGAAAGTAAGTTGAGCTGAGAATGTGTGTAAGAATTGGGTGAGCTTTGACATAAATCCGACGTTATTTTTCTTTTTAACTCACATTTATGCTTTTATCAAATAGACAAGCAAAGTTAATAGTGTCACAAATACAAAAGAGATTTTTTTCTTATAGATTTCTTTTAGATGTTATTGTGAGGGAACAAGCTCGAGGCCCAGCTGATGATTGCAGACTAACCTCTGCCTATAACAGATGCATTTCGTCACGTCACGAATTACACTGCGCCAGTCACATTGAGACATAGTTGTTAAGTCGCATGTGCCTGTAATTACACTGGCTCTCAAGAACTGCTGGCGGAATACACCCCTCGGTGCTTGGCGACAGATTTTCTACTTGAGGGTGGGCATTCGCAAAATGCCCATCCACCATGCAGTGAAGCTCAACCCCACGCTGGGATTCAAACCATGGACTTGCAGCGCGGCAGTCCATAGCCAATGCCACTGAGCCATCACTTCTTCAAAATGATATCTTGATATTAATATTATTAACCCATTCATGTGATATCGTACAGTATATTATCTCTAAGAACAAAAAGGGCAACGTAAAAACATGTTGTGATTTAGCGTTGGGTTTTATGGCTGGCCATACATCGAATAGATAACAAACCCTTCGACCCTAAAAGGAGAAATCAACTACGACGCATGAAATACGCATTGAATTAAAAATATCCGCCGTTTATAAGTGAGTTTATAAAGGTAAGTTTTTCAAAACAATAGTCATCATTTTTCTGACTTTATCTCACTCGTCTAGGGTCTAGAGATCATTAAGGGGGTGGATAGTTGGGAGATTAGGGTTCGCGAGATTTTTGAATCGGAAAGGTGCATTGTCGTCACTTTCGTGCTTTCGACAATCACGCCTGCGACTTGAACGGCAATGTATATGCACATTAGTGGACGATTTCATTACTTATTCCAATCGCTTTCTCACAATCTTTACAACGAATATGCACTACAATTTATTTTCCTTCAAAGAAAAAAGGTAATCTTCACATAATTACATATAAAAAAAACTACATATTGAAGCAGTGATGGCTCAGTGGCTTTGGCTATGGACTGCCGCGCAGCAGGTCCATGGTTCGAAACCCGCCGCTTGAACTTTACCGCATGGTGGAAGGGCATTTTGCGAATGCCCACCTGGCTAGCGACCACCCTCAAGTAGAAAATCTGTCGCCAAGCACCTAACGATGTGTTCCGACAGCAGTCCTTGAGAGTCAGTGAAATTACAGGCACACGAGACGTATCAACTATGTCTCAGGGTGACGGGCGCAGTGCAATTCGTGACTTGTGGCGAAGGGCAGAGTTTAGTACGCTTAACATCAGGTGGGCCTCGAGCTTGCTCCGACATGATAACATAAAAAAAAATATCCTTAGACAAATAATTAACAAAGTACAGACCTGTTCACTCAAGAAGGAGCGACCCTCTTCTGTGAATTATTGATGCGTGTAGTTATACGTACGTTAAGAATATGCATTAGTACGTGTAGGTCTCGTATACATGTCTTAGTGTGGGTGTAAAAGCTAATGGTAGATTCATAGCTATAGTAAAATTTCAAATAAAACACTAATACAATTTTAACAAAAAAAAAAACGATTACAAACATATAATACCCATTATTGGGGATAACTCAAATACTACTCATTTTGTCTAAAGTTTTCGCGATTATTACACATAGTAATTAAACAACTTTAAACGGTTTTTAGATCGAGTATATTTATCAATATTTTTGTCCCGACGTTTCAAACACTTTGCAGTGATCGTGGTCACGGGGTGACTAATTGGTTTTATTTGTTACACGAGTGATTAAGAAATTATTTAGTCTACCGTCAGATTCTTTTTTTTAATTCATGTGACAAATAAAACCAATTAGTCACCCCGTGACCACGATCATTGCAGTGTTTGAAACGTCGGTACAAAAATATTGATAAATATGCTCGTTTTAAACCGTTTAAAGTTGTTTAATTACTATCAAATACTACTCGTCAGATCTCACTTAAATAGGACCACATGACAAGGACCAGCAAGATATGATATAGATTAAATACAAAAAAAAACATCAAAATCAATACACCCTGTAAAGAGTTACGAGGTCTCGAAAGCGATGAGGACACAAAAACAGTCGAGTTGAGAACCTCCCTTTTTTCAAGTCGGTAAAAAATTACAAATATGATCACTTACGGCATTCGGCCGCAGTAGTTGCTAATATACACTTTAAAAACAATGGCGAGGCGAGCCTTTGTCAGTGAAAAGGTAATATAGAGCTTAAACTCTTACAGCGACCTCTTATTAAAACGTTTGACAACTAACGTCTCTTCAATTTATTTCGCTTCATAAACATTATCTTCATAAAATTATACAGCAGATAAGTTAAATATGTTACTGCTATTAAAACCACTATGGCATTAAGCCAAAGAAAAGCCAGCAGTTCTACATCCAAGTACTGACTCCAGGGCATGTTGGCGGTGAGAGCCTTCAGGTGGGGTGCTCCTCTATGACGTATGACGTGTTCTGTCCACCAGATAGCCCGCTCTAAGGGTTTTTGGGGCTGATCCTTCATTATTGTTCGGAGCTTCCCAACGTTCCGTCGGTAACTAGAATGGAAATATGCTTTTGTCAGTGGCTGGTCCGCGACTTCCTCTTCATGGGATTTGGTTATGATAGTACCTAAATATATGGACAAATCCGCAAAAACTTTTCTACCTATTTGACATTTTTCCATTGAAGGAAGAGAATCTAAGAGGTAAGCCCGTGGGGTGCCATGCTAAACTGGCAGCACCCTCTCATTTGTTCGTGGAGGAGTCGTAAGAGCCCAAGAAGAGAAAAATATGAGAAGGTGGGCAGCAGCGTTTAGAGAACTGCCATCTTACATTGCAATTCCCAAGACACCTGCCAACCGTGGGAATTATGGCAATCCACTCCTTCCGTGGGGTGCTGGGCTAGAATGTCACTCCCCACCTCTACGCGTGGGTGTCGTACGAGGCGACTAAGGATAACACACCAGAAGGTGGGCAGCATCGCTTTCTGAGGAACTGATATCTCACACTGCGATCCCTAAGACGCCTGCCAAGCGTGGGGATTATGGCAACCCCCACCCCTTTAATAGAGAAGGCTGTGTTCTGCAGTGGTCAATCCGGCTGATACAGTACTTCCTCCCTAATGGGAGGTCATTTGTTCAATGCTATACAAATAAATATAAATTTATTTCATCCTTATTGTGACACATTTATGATGAGTCTCTGACTCTTAAACTAGGCTGACCAGATCCTTCCAGGCTTTAGTGAATCCATAATTCGTGATACCCATCTATAATTTTTTATACGTAATGACTGTTGATATATGTACGTAATTAATTATTGGTAGTATGCATGATTTCAACACAAAAGGGAAACAAAATTCATATTTTGCTAAACACAGGTGCAAAACCAAGTATGGAATATAGAGGTTAACGGCTGGTGGTTGAGATTCTAGCAATCTGTCTTCACATGGTAGCGTGCCCTCTAGGAGGCATAGACGGAAGTGGATATGTGTATGAAATGGGTGGAGGAGAGATGACGAACTGGACCAAGGAAAAACTACTATATGCGTCGACCTCACATAACAGGAAAAAGAGGAGATCTTCTACCATATGATCGCTTCCTGAAATGTATCAAATTCAGAAGGAATTCAGCTTTCGAAACCAACCTTTCATCATTCACAATGGTATGGATGGCGTCTTTTAATTTATCTACTGTCACGGTCTCCAAGTCAAACCTGATGCCAATTTTGTGATATAGATACTGTTCCACGTTAAACCACTGGTCTACAAGCATCGGTATACCGATCAGGGGAACTCCAGCTGTGATGGATTCCTCAGTTGACTGGAGACCTCCTTGGGTGATAAAGAGTTTGAGTTTTGGATGCTCTGAAAGGAAGATATAAATGTATACGGCTAATCAGAATAAATTAAAATTTTTGGAAAGATTTTTCACCATATCAGATGTCATTAATAAAACTCAACCTACTACTCATTCGACCTACTCCGATTTAGTTATTGTTTTTATTAATATTATTAATTATGTGATGTTTGTATTATTTATATCCAGACAATTTCTAACCTCTTCTTTAAATGCAATATTGCACTAAAAAGTCCCCACCAAAAAGTCACCTGTCTGGATACAACATTCACGTATCTTTAATATAAATATAAATTAAATTCGGTAAGCACATCACTTCAGAACAGTAATACAGATTTTTACGGAAAAAATTAAAAATAATTGCCTTAAAAGTATGTGATTTTTGTATAAACTCAAATACATACATAATTTCTAAACATTTCTCAAAATTAAAATATATGATTGGTTGATCCGTTGTAGCCTTGACTGCGAAAAACATTCCAAATGCCAGTGCTGGAACTTTTATGATGGAACATAACCAACCGTTTTTTTTTTAAACTTGCTGTCTTTTTTTAATTAAAAGTTGGTTCTGTTATCATAATATTTTATTTACTGCTGATGGCTACTAGACCACAATCTCATTAGAAGAAAAGACATAATAACAAATATTTTTAAAATATTTTAAGAAAACATTAAATTAATATTTGAATAAAAGTGGTGTTTGTGACGTCGTGTGTGACGGCTTAACAGAAAAATTAGGCGGAATTATTACTAGATAGATTTTTTAAGTGTTTTATTAAAATATTTATTTAATGTTTTCTTTAAATATTTGTTATTATTAAATATGGATTTTCGCAAAGTAACGCCTGAGTCTATTCATTATCGGAAGAAAAGACGTTTTAATACCAAGATTTGCAATAATTTCGACTAAAATGTTTATGGCATCATTCTTGTCATCATCAATCTATGCATCACTTGGACACACCTTTTCAAATTGAATATGCAGGCCATAATTTTCATTCATACAGTTATCGCGCAGAAATACGTTTTTGTTTCTGATGTTTACCATTTATCAACAACTTTTCACAAATGCACAAAACTACCACAAACAAATTTATGGAAACTTGGAGAGGACAACGTCTGTCGAGTCAGCTAGTAATTTTGAATGTGTTGACGTATCTACTTTAATGTCATCAAGCTGCAAAAGCTACATACAAAGATATACGCAAAATTGTCAAGCTTCACATTATTTACATATGCGCTAATAATTATATACCCAGATTCAGACCCAACATCGGATAAGGAATATTTTCAGAACAGTTTTAGTCATCACAAACTCTTTCTCAAAGAAAAATGCACCCGAATTCTGACATATACAATACAATACAAATACTTTTTATTGAACACCAATTTGAAAAAAAACATTGTGCCACAAAGAGACATACGCAAAAGGATGTCCAAATGGCGGCATTATCGCTAAGTGAAATTTCTTATAGGCAACCGTGAACGGATATGAAAGTGAATTCATATTAAGGATATATTGAACTACCCGATAGATATAACATAGGTACCATAAAAGTCAACGTTACTTTTATTAACAAATTTATCAAATACTAATGCTAAGATGGTTTATCTTTAGTTAACGTCAAACCGTTCGCCAAATTTTTTTTTTTTTATTGGTGATAGGTTAGCCTTTTACCACAATCTCACGTGATGGTAAGTGATGATGTGGTCGAAGGTGTTAACAGGCTTAACCTAGAATGACTGGCTCTCAAGGACAGCTGCCGGAACACACCGTTAGGTGCTTGGCGACAGATTTTCAACTTGAGGGTGGTCGCTAGCCAGGCGGGCATTCGCAAAAATGCCCTTCCACTATGCGGTGAAGCTCAAGCCCGCGGCGGGATTCGAACCATGGACCTGCTGCGCGGCAGTCCATAGCCAAAGCCACTGAGCCATCACTGCTTCAATATATTCAATATATTTCGTTGGAATAAGGTTTTTAAAAATATATTTCCCATTCCCAGGTCCCGTGGGGTGCGGGTTTAGAATATAACCCCCCATAGCTACCTGTGGGTATTGTAAGAGGCAACTAAAGGTAAAAAATACTGGAAGGTAGGCAGGTGCGCCTTTTGAGGAACTGATATCTTAAATAGCGATCCCCAAGACGCCTGCCAAGCGTGGGAACCATTTTGCTGAAAATCGCGAAAGGTCCGTTTTTGTGACCTTTGACCTCGAGTTTTTTTTTTTTAAGTGTCGAATCGATGAGGACTTTTCAGATTTCATTCATAACAGTGTTTTGAAGAATTCTACCAATTTTCAGCCGAGTGTGAATCTTTGTAACCTTGGATGTCTAAATTGACCGGATTCTTTGTATGGAAAGCGACAGAGGACACTAGCCTTAATAACTAGTCAACAAGTTAACACTAGTCTTAAGCGTGGACGCACAATTGTGTTTGATGAGATAGGATATATCTAGCATACTTATCGATAACGCAGCATCCATCATGTTTTCTAGAAACATGAAACACTCACAAACAATAAATGATTATCTTAGATTTTTCCTCAAAAAAAACAATGACCATGTTGGCCAGACTACCACTGATGCTACACTTATGAGTTATCACTGTGGTAGCCCGGCCGACATTATATGCTGGGGTGTCAAGAAAAGGAATCTCTTTTCGTGGGGCATACCCCAACGTATACCAAAGAGAATTTCACTGCCAGGCATGATATAATATATAGACGATATTCTTACAATATAGTTATGAAACAGTACTTACTCAATAAATCTGACTGTGGAAACCACCTTGATATCATGATATTCTTAGACTTATTAGGCAGCTCGTCCAAATCCCACTTCCAAAGAACGTCATAAGGAAGATCTGAGAATGTTTTCACTAGCACTTGGATCTTTTCCGGAGGCAGCTGCGAGGGGCTCACATTGGTTCCGAAGCTGATATATATCACTCCATTTCTTGAAGAGTCTAGATATGTTTTGAGATCCTGAATAATATGAAAGAATGTATGTGATAAATTAATAAACAGAAGTTTTATTAGGAGGTATTATTGAATATACTCGCAAATATTTAAAAAGAAATTAGTTGAAAATACTATTAATTTCCACCTTTCTCTCCCTATTGTATGCTACTGGGGCTCTTTAGTAGCAAAACAAAACTTCTAATTCTTACACCAAAAATGTTGGCGATGTAAGTGAGCTGTGAGAAGCGTCGGGTAAGTGGCTTTTGTAATCTTGCACGAAGGTCTTTATGCATATTCATTACACATTCAATGAGTCAAAGATATTATTAGAAACAGTCCCAATAGGGAACTGCGCCCGGGAGATCTTCCCCAGTCACATGAGACCAAACATATCTGGTATCGCAGGTATCGACATATCTGAGTATTTAGAGAGCCTACCTCTAGGGGAAAAAGGAGTAATAATATGTTTCTTTATTCATTTCATATACGCCTTATAATAATAATGTGATTTACTTTCCAAAGTCAGATTTTTATTCAAAATTTGAGCCTTCCATTGGAGTCCCCTCAATAATTGAATTTACGAAAAAGTAAAATATTTTTTTATTGATAAGTATGACTTTTACGATGTTTTTTTAAACTTTAGAGATTTGCAAGAAATCATACAAATACAAAGTGGTGATATAATATCTGTATAGCTTACTTCAGGAAGTTTCTCTGGAGACTTCTGATGTATTCCTCCCATATAAACAACATTAGGCGGTACTGGTCTGTTAAACTCCCATATAGGGTGCACATTCAAAAACAGCATATCCAAATTATTTTCCAATTCTTCAATGGTTGGCGTATCTGGACCGAACAGTCTTTTTAAAACTCTGTCATCTTCGTCTTGCTGCCTCGCATAATACATTTCAATTGTATAATGATTGTAAAGTTCACAGATTTTTTCCCACAAGGATAAATTGAACAGTCTCTGGCGAAAAAGCGTCGGGAACCATAGCACAGGCCGTGTCGGTGCTCCAACCAAATCATAATGATTATCAGTTGCACCAAATGAACTAATACGAATAACGGGAGTATTTTTGTACACATGCGTCAAAGATATTGCGTACCGCGCGCAAGCTTCTATCATAAGGAGATCGAAATGGTTGCTGGTATTTCGAATCAAGTTTTGTACATTGTCTGTTTTAATTTGCGCCTCGAATATTTTTGTCAAAGCCCTCATCATCAGTTTCATCTGAGAGACTGTGTCTTCTTTCTTACCTTGGGTAGCGCCGGAAAATATGACTCCTCTCCATGCCTCATACGATGCTTCATGAATGTCTATTTCAATTAGTCTTTCAGGAGCTTGGTCCTTAGGGAAGGCTGGATCAGTCGTGATTACGACTACTTCGTGCCCGCGTTTTACTAACTCTTGAGTCAATGGCCGAAAAACGACTTGATGGCTTATGGATGGGGTTGGAATAACGACTAATATCCTTGCACTTTCACCAAATAAGCACCCAAAATAAAGGACTGTTATTATTTTTAATAGTAACATTTGGCTGTTTTGCAGATCAGATTCTAACTCCGGATTAATTGCAAGTGCCTTCTTGGTAGTGTTTTTCTTATTCTTTGGGCGTGATGGTATTCTTCGGTGTTCTAGAGCTTCGTCACAGAATATAGCGTCGCACATAGGGGTAAGGATTTGGTCGATCAAAGCGGTAAACGTCTCAATTGAATTTATGGTTTTAAGTTTGAAGCGTTATGCTAATAAATAAGATTTTATTCAACACTCACAACATGAAACCAACGTTATGAAATGAACTGATAAGTAAGATACGTATTTATATATTTAGCATTCAAGTTTATTATCACTAGTTGATAACATTCGTTATATTTGTTTTTATCACCTAGGTGCCTAATACCCAAATATATTATGTCATGTTTTGCAAGCGCAGATAGTCATAATTTCGAAGCTTAGCTAAATAGTCAGTTTATTTTATGTCTCAAGTTTATCATGGAAAGACAAATGGTTTGCTTTCGTTTTAATTTAATGTCAGAATGTAGAGATGAAGCTATAAACAAAAGCAATACGTATCAATAAGCAAGCAATAATAATGAACGTAGCGTAGTTTGCTTAACCGATCTGCTAAGTTAAGCAACGTCTGCAGCGGTCATGACTTGGATGGGTGACAGCTAGTGACATTACCATTGAGTATTTCCGCGCTTCGAAGGGCACATTAGGCAGTCGGTCCCGGGTGTTATCTTAGGATCGCAATCATTATAGCATGGTATATTGCTAAGGCCCGTCTGGCTACCTTCAAGTAGAAAATATGTCACCAAGCACCTAACGGTGTGTTCCGGTAGCTGTCATTGAGAGCCAACAATTGTAGGTTAGCCTGAACATCATCTTCGACCACATCATCACTTACCATCAGGTGAGATAGTAATCAAAGGTCAAACACTGAAGTCTAATCCAAATCATCACAGACACTTGAGTGATGACTTAACAACTATGTCTTAAAGTGACGGGCGCAGTGCAATTCGTGACTTGTGTCGAAATGCTTCTGTTATAGGCAGAGGTAAGTCCACTTAACATCAGGTGGGCCTCGAGCTTGTTCCGTCGCAATAACATAATAAAAAAAAACATATTTAGCCGACCTTTTACACAAAATACCAAAAATCCAGGTGCAAACTCATTCCCCTTAGGAATAAATGGCCTGTAATACGAATGGACATACGATGCGTATTATTTAGTTTTAATTAATTTAATTTTTCATTTAATTATTATATAGTATTTCGGAACAACTGAGCCTACATGGTAATAATTAATATACAATTCACTGCCCCATCAAATTCAAATTAATTTGTACAATTTGGGCGTCTACGACGCTCTTATGAAGGTCAGTTACAAATTTTAATATTGAAATATTCTACATCGTACAGCGAAAAATATGTATATAGGGCAAGAAACTCGGGGCCATTCTTTTAAACTTATTTTAACAATGTGTTATTTTCTCGATGGTTACATAAAATATAATAAAATTATTACAATATTTGTTTAAATTGCGGTGACAGGCGATAGCTTGGCAGAGGTGGCATTGTCGAAGCATTTTTGTCGTTTAAGTAATCACAGACTATGTAGTAGGATTTCTTAATCAAAATGTTTTTCACGTGCGTTCCTTCTGTGAGCATTGTAATATGTTTGGGAACTTTATGATAAAACCGAACACAATTACCTAAATAATCGTGATTGTCACTGTTTTAATTTAAATTTACTCAATTTTTTCCAAACATACATACTATTTTCAAATATAAACTAGGCTATATATAGTAATTAAACAACTTTAAACGGTTTAAATCGCGTATATTTTTCATTATTTTATCCCGACGTTTCAAACACTTTGCAGTGATCGTGGTCGCCCCGTGACCACGATCACTGCAGTGTTTGAAATTTAAACCGTTTAAAGTTGTTTAATTACTCTGTGTAACAATCGCGAAAACCTAAGACAACATTAGGCTATATATACTGGACTCGGTAAAGTTAAAATATCCCTTAGAGATTCCTCCATATAGTAAACTTCTCTTATGATCTACTTTGTTAAGTTAAAATACTGGCTGGTAGAGAAAAGTTTTTACACAATTGAATTGAACATCTAATGTGAATTGAATTATATGACATCTAATTATGTCATGTCATTCAATTCACATTATATGACTATGACTTATAGGTTGCCTAAATGCTTTTACTGTAGTAGCTGTAGTGTTGTATATAGTTCGTAGTATTTTGTTTAATAAAGGCATACCGCCGAAAAAAAAACACATTTGATGTCGTTTTTAGTACCAAAAAGTTAAAACGGTACCCTATTACTAAGACTCCAATGTCCATCTGTCTGTCTGTCACTAGGCTGTATCTCATGAACCGTGATAGCTAGACAGTTGAAATTTTCACAGATGATATTATTTTTGTTGCCGCTGTAACAAAAAAAATACTAAAAATCGGCCAAGTGCGAGTCCGTTCCGTAACCTTCGTGACAACTAAAAGTAGATTATATACAGTGTATAATGTACAGATGACGGAACCCATCGTGCTCGAACCCGACTCACACTTGGCCGATCTTTTTTTTTTTATTGTGACGGAATAAGCTCGAGGCTCCACCTGATGTTTAGCGGACTAACCTCTGCCTATAACAGATGCATTTCGTCACAAGTCACAAATTGCACTGCGCCCGTCACATTGAGACAGTAATTGTTAAGTCTCATGTGCCTGTAATTTCACTGGCTCTCAAGGACTGCTGCCGGAACACACCGTTAGGTGCTTGGCGACACATTTTCTACTTGAGGGTGGTCGCTAGCCAGGCGGGCATTCGAAAAATGCCCTTCCACCATGCGGTGAAGCTCAAGCCCGCGGCGGGATTTGAACCATGGACCTGCTGCGCGGCAGTGGATAGCCAATGCTACTGAGCCATTACTGCTTCAGATTGTTTCGTCAGATTGTTTCATCTACGGCAGTGCATTGTAGTATTCGTAATAATTTTTAAAATTGTATGGGATATAGATTATCAGTACTAATAATATAAACACGAAAGTAACTCTGTCTGTCTGTCTATGTCTGTTACGCTTTCACGCCAAAACTACTGGACCGATTTGAATGAAATTTGGTATGGAAATAGTTTGAGACCCGGGAAAAACATAGCATAGTTTTTATCCAACTGCGCAAAAAGAGCGCGCCCGGAAAGCTAGTGATTTTATATATTGGATATATATTCCTTTACCCTCAAATAGTTCATACTAATTTTAAACTATAATTAATTGAAAATGATTTAATAATAATAATGTAATAGTAAAAAAACAACAATCCATTTAAAATGTAATTACAATGCATGACGTTTACGTTTCCACTCTCAATTACATTGATTAATTTAATAATTGCATGGTATAATTTACAATTATATATTTAATGTGTATAATGTATAGGGTAATTGTCAAGTATGAAATGAAAGGTTTTTATTTTATTTATATTTTTATATATTGTTTGTGTCAGTTCATAATATTAGATAATTAATCAATATTTACCCCGTGGGGTGCCGGGTTAGAATTGCACCTCCCCATATCATCCTGTGGATGTCGTAGGAGGCGACTTAGGGAAATATACTGAAAGGTGGGCAGCAGCGCCTTCTAAAGAACTGCCAACTTACACTGTGATCCCCAAGACGCCTGCCAAGCGTGAGGCTTATGGCAAATACCCCCCTTAATAGGGGAGGCCGTGTACAGCAGTGGACGATCCGGCTGTTACTGTAATCAATATTTGCACATCTGGATTATGATTGAATTATAGATATTGGACTGATTTTATAATGTGTGACCATGATTGTTGAACCTTTTTCGGCTAATATATAAATAAATACAGACAATTACAAAATTACAAGCGAAAAAATTTAAGTCATGTGCAGGATTCGAACCCGCGTCCTTCCACCCCTTTAGCCGGGGTAAGCTCTGATCCAATTGAGCTAACATTACAATGAGTCATAACTCATTTTTTTCCTTTTGTTCTTTAACCATCGTATTGGGATGGAGCTACATCTATAGTTCAACTTACGTTGTACTACAAACAAGACTAATTTTGCAACTAGCTTAAAACTAGCTTTAGAGACTACCTTTAAACTTGTTAATGATGATGCAAACCCTATAATTTTAATATATTTATGTTTGATATGACGCATGCTTTGCGGATAACATTACTAAATTACGAGATTTTTTTTCAAATACCACACAGGACTTGAATTATTCCTGTAAATTTGTAATTTTGTAATGTAATCCGCAGAGCATGCGTTATTGCAAACATAAATATATAAAAATAAATACAGACAAGTTATATAAACACAAATAAATACAACAACTTTCATTGGGCTCTGTTTTATCCTTTACGTAAGGAACATTAGAAGTGAAATATATGCTGATATACCTAAAATAATATAATAATGAATATATTCAGGTGTTACTTTGCGGCAATCCATATTTTGTAATCTGTCTGTCTGTCTGTCTGTTGCGCTTTAACGCTAAAACTACTCGACCGATTTGAATGAAATTTGGTATGGAAATAGGTTGAGAACCGGGAAAAAACATAGGATAGTTTTTATGCAACTGCGCAAAAAGAGGTTAATATTTTTGGGCGATAACCGAAATACGCGCGGGCGGAGCCGTGCCCGCCCGCGCGTATTTCGTTTGTTTTTTATCAAGAAAAATCTAAAGATATCTCATACATTAAAATCGGTTAAGCCGTTTAGAAGTTATGGTGGAATAAAGAAACTCACAAACATAGCATACATACATACATGAACCCTGGTAACATAACACTCCTTCTTTGGACTGTCGTGTAAAAAGAGTCCTTGAGTTACCTTGGCCTTGAAGACATCATAACGTAGGTTGGTATCTTAGTTATTATCACAATCAGTACTAATATTATTTAAATGCGAAAGTAACTCTGTCTGTATGTCTGTTACGCTTTCACGCCAAAACTACTGGACTGAAATTTGGTATGGAAATAGTTTGAGACCCGGGAAAAAACATAGGATAGTTTTTATCCAACTGCGCAAAAAGAGGTTAATGTTTTGCGCGATAACCGACATACGCGCGGGCGGAGCCGCGCCCGGAAAGCTAGTATTGTATAAATGTGCTGCTGTGCTGGCTAGGCTTAATTTCGAATGCTTATTAAAATGATCTTCATCACAAAAAAAATATATGTGAGGAAAAGTTATAGTCATGTGTGGAATTCGAACCCGCGCCATCAACACTAAAGCCTATAGCCATAGCCGGGGCATGCTCTGACCATTTAAGCTAACATGACACATGACTCATAACTCTTTTTCGTTCTTTAACCATCGTATGGCGATGGAGCTATTTTTGAGATGGCTTTAATTTCTTCTCTAATATTTTTGTATTTTTGTGATGTAATTCGAAGAGCATGCATTGATGCTAAAATAAAAAATGATGTTCATTTTGAAATACGTACTCCGTATTTTTTTATTTATTTTTTTATTGCTGATAGGTAAGCCTTTGACCACAATCTCACGTGATGGTAAGTGATGATGTGGTCGAAGGTGTTAACAGGCTTAACCTTGAATGACTGGCTCTCAAGGACAGCTGCCGGAACACACCGTTAGCTGCTTGGCGGCAGATTTTCTACTTGAGGGTGGTCGCTAGCCAGGCGGGCATTCGCAAAAATGCCCTTCCACCATGGGGTGAAGCTCAAGCCCGCGGCGGGATTCGAACCATGGACCTGCTGCGCGGCAGTCCATACCCAAAGCCACTGAGCTATCACTGCTTCTAAAAGGGCATTGTTTTTAAAGTACAATGAAAAAGTTATATTAAAATTAAGTTTAGTTTTGTAAGACAATAAGGCTCTACATTAAGTTGGCAACAGCTCATCAGATAATCTCAAATACGGCTAAGAACGCATTATTGGTGAACTAGCTGGATACTTCTCAATAAACCTTTAGGTGTCGAAGGGAAATAAATAAAAAAAAACTATACAGGAATACGGCAGAACGGATGTTGTTTTTAACCGACTTCCAAAAAAGGAGGAGGTTCTCAATTCGTGTTTTTTTTACGTTTGTTACCTCAGAACTCTTGACTGGGTGAACCGATCATGAAAATTCTTTTTTTGTTTGTAAGTTGATGCTTGTCGTTTGGTCCCATTTTAAATTTCATCAAAATCGGTCTAGCCGTTTTTGAGTTACGCTCCAATAACTAAAAAAAAATATTCACCTATCTTGATGATATAGTCGTTGACAATGAATGAGAATCGATCCCGTAAGTAAAAGAGTGAAAAAAAAAATACCAAAAAATGGAACCGACTTCAACACCCAAAAGTGTGAAATAACTTGTCGAAGTCGGTACCACGTGCACAATTTTGTGATAATAGGTACTTTTGAACTATCATGGTACCGACTTCAACAAGTTATTTCACACTTTTGGGTGTTGAAATCGGTTCCATTTTTTGGTAAAATTTTTTAACGCTACGATGTCACAAGACATCACTACACACACATAAATTATAGACTTCTTAGTTATAATTTTTATAAGTTTAGGCATCCTGCGCGAAATCGGAAAATAAAATTATGTGCTTCAATAATATGTAAAATATTATTTTCGCTTAGCACGTGATAGTGCTTATATTCATATTTAGAATCATAATTTTTATTTCAATTTATACCTTACATGTGCAGTCAGGACTTAAACATTTTAAAAAACAGAGCGAAGTTTCAAATCCAAAAAAAGCATTTTGAGAATAGCTGTGATAGCTACAGACCTCAAAAAGAAAATCTGTCACCATGCACCAATCGGTTTGTTCCGGTAACTGTCTTTGGGAGTTAGGTCTCAAACAAGGTTTAGCTTGTTTAAGATCTACGACCACATCATCACTTATCAACAGGAAAACGGCCAAAGGTATTGCCTTAATATATTTTTTCATGATATGTTCTCATTTGACCACACCCTGCCTGATTTTAAGCATTGATGTGGTCTATGATGGAGCACGCTTGCCTAGAATAAATCTATTTACTCTCGGTTTGGAGACACCCATGTTGTATTCATCGGGAAAAACAGACCACGGTAAGTAGTTCCACTCTTTCGCAATACGCACGAGAAAAGTGGAAGCGAAACACTTCGTACGAGTTCTGGAAATATCAACCATGTACAGGTGGCGTCCTTCCTGTTGGTCTGGACGTCCGATGGAAAAAAATAAGTTCTTGCTAATTCGACGTAACGTCATAAACGCCACGAATTACAACCGGAAGATTTACAACGCATTTCCCTTCTACACAGAACATCATCTGGAAGTCTCGACTCTTCCCACGCATATACAGACATTTTAATTACATGGACGTCCGATGGAAGTACGGGGAGGGCGGAACTAAGTCGTGCAATTCTTGTGCACATTCACTGAAATGTAATGTAAAAAATTAAAATGTTGTTACTCGTTTATACCTAACTTATTTTATATTATCAAATTTACTGATAAAAGGTACGTAATTACAGGTATGGAAAATAAAGTACCATCCAAAGGAAAAGATGACGTGTAAGAGATAATATCTCATGTTTTACAACGCTATTTGTGAGTATTCTTCCAAGTTGCACACTGTTTCGCAGATTTTGTTACGTCTGTTCACCAGTTTACGTAAAAAACTATAGGCATCACTCCAAATACCTACCTACATTATAATATGCTATAGCCTTTTTTTTACCTAAGTAAGTACGCACATCATTCTATATATAAAAAAGTAATAATCATAAGTGCCTAAGTAAATAATGTGTTACATTAAATGAATGATTCCTTTCTCACGAAAAGAATTATTACTTGCTCAATAAAACCTCAAGTAGACAATGATCATCAATAACACTAATCCTACCTTATCAAAGCTGCCAGCTCAATCGCCCATCAATTTACACAAAACTTTTCCATCCGAATCCACAAAATACAGGCACAAACCACACTTGAATTAAAATTAAATAAATAAATTATAACACTGACACAGGCACTAAAGAATAAAAGCACAACACGCTCGTCACTTGACAGATGAAACTTCGTATTTTGAAACTGCGACGGAAAATGGCGCGAAAGCAGGCGACCGCGCGCTTTCACGGTTTTCAAACCACTGCATGTAAGGTCGCATAGCAAGGAGGTTCTAACATAACTCATGAATTTTCGGTTGTTACTGTATTTCAAGCTAAATTTTCCTGTTTATTTTTAATTAAACTTTTATGTTTATGTTAAGAAGTTTTATTTTATGATTTTGTGTTTGAGTAAATGTGATTTTCTTGGTAAAAGTACGGCGTAATAATGATGTACAGGATAATGATAACAAAGGAAGGAATTTGCGTGTTGTTTTCAGTCGTGAACTAATTTGCTTCGTCGTAGAATCAAAATTGTTTCAGGGTTGCGTGTCCATAGGGCAAATGGGAGACTTATTAATGAGACTTCGTTGATAGACTGTCTGTCTTTCTGTCCGTCCGTATCTCACGGTACTAGCTTGTTAAAGAAATGAGTTACATACATGATCTAAAGCTATTTAGTGTAGAACGTTGATTGAGATACAACTGTTGGACTGTGAAATTAATTAAATTTATTATTTATATTAAATAATTTTAAGCAGGTCTTGGAATGGTTGCCTCATCGTTTTAGAGCATATTGAGTACATTATACATTCAACTATAGTAGATTGTAGAATGAGTTCGTAAGAGAAGTCATTTTAGTCGAGATGTTTAACAACCCGAGCCGAAGGCGATGGTAAAATGGATTTTGTGCATACGTTACACACTTGGATATTCATTTTATTTGCGAGGTAATAAAACAAATATAATATGTATATAAAAATAATTGAATATTTCTTTTTTGGGTGTTATTATTACGGCAAAATGTATCTCGGTGTAATGTAATTTATGTTGGAGGTTTGTTTAGGTCTTTCATCATACTGATAAATCAGGAGTATTATTAAAGACCGAGGCAAACCTCCCACATAAAATACATTACAACCTAACCTCTTTGGACAATTTTAAATCAAATAATCATTTGTATGTGCTTGTGCTTAATAAACAGGCTTAACAAGAGCTAAAAATCCGTATAAGTCCGCATACAACGATCAAAACAAGAACTTTACGAGCATGTGTACCTAGTGTTTATTTTTATTGTCATATATAAATGGCATCAAACTGGTCCATATTTGACCATTTATAGGGTTCAGTACGCAAAGGGTAGAAACGGGACCCTAGTACTAAGACTCTACTGTCCGTCTGTCTGTCACCAGGCTGTATCTCATGAACGGTGCTATCACCGTTCATGAGATATTCGAAAATTTCAACTATCTAGCTATCTAGATAGTTGAAATTTTCACAGATAATGTATTTCTGTTGCCGCTATTGTTATAGCGGCAATTAAAAGCAGATATAAAAAATCGACCAAGTGCGAGTCAGACTCGCGCACGTGAAAACTATGTAAAGGTTATAATATAGTGTCTAATGCTGAGTAAATAATGATACCCTTCGCGCGGGAGTTTGACTTTTTTATCTTTTTTGTTTGATTGGGTTAATCTCTAAAAGAAATCTAGTAAGAAACCTGAAATTTCTCCTTATATATACCGTAATATATCCTCTTTGAAAGCAACAAATACTGAGGATGCCAATTTACAATGAAGTTTTAAAACTATGGCCAAAACCAACAAACTAGGACTACTGCAATGCGTAAGAGCGGGACCCAACATTGGCCAGTTCTTTTTACACGACTGCTCAAAAAAAGGAGGGCGATGTTTTCAGTGTTCTTGTATCCGAATTTATTGTATGAGATATCGTTAAATGTGTATTGTGTTACTAGGTGCATAAAAAAACATAAAACACACACTAGGAGATTTTAAACGACATAGGTACCTTATTGAGAAAAAATGTGTCTTCTTGCAATCACTTTGATTGGGGTATCAAAATGAGAGGATTCAAAATACGATTCCATAATAGTTTATGCAACTGTCATATAATAGAGGGTATTAAAACATGAGTGTAGTTCTTTGAGATGAACCGCAGGCGTTTTTCAAAATAAGATTACACGAGTGTTTTAATACCTAATTAAATGCAGTTGCATACACTTTTTAATCTCATGGCTTCATCACTCAAACCAGCGCGTTGCGCGCGCAGCGCGCTCACCACAGATAATGTGTACTTAAATTGAATTGAAACCTCCTTGGTCGGGACACATTGTACTTTAATAATTAAAAAATTGTTTTAAAGAGTTGTTTTGTTAGGGCAATAATACTTTAATTTATTTTTTTAATTTACTTATAGAAGTATAAGAATAATAAGAAGTATGTAAATAAAATATTCCAATAAAAGTCTGTATATCATAAATTTACAATTTATTGGAATACAAAATGTTTTGCCCCGGGCGGGAGTTGAACCTGCGTCCTTCCGATTTCGCGCCGGATGCTTTATCTATTAAGCTACCGGGGGTACGGCTGTGTCGCCGAAATTTCGTACTCCTGTATCATTTCATAATTAGAATATTACCGAATGAGATTATATAAATATAATTATATACGTGCAGTTTATATTTCGGCGGAACGATAAAACGCTCAACTAGTATATTTCAATATTAAAATTTGTAATTGACCTTCATAAGAGCGTCGTAGACGCCTAAATTGAAAATGACTTTGAACGAAAGTTAATACTTTGCAGTCGGGTTTTTGTTTTTTTAATTAACTTACACTTGTTATAATACTAGAAAAGAATTATCTAATAAGCATTTATATACTGCCCCGCGGGGTACCGTGCTGGAATTGCACTTCCTGATATATTACCATGGATGTCGTAAGAGGCCACTAAGGGAAAATACTGGAATGTGGGCAGCAGCGCCTTCTAATGAACTGCTATCTAACACTGCGATCCCCAAAACGCCTGCCAAGCGTGGGGATTATGGCAAATACTCCCTAAATAGGGGAGGCTGAGTTCAGCAGTAAACGACCCGCCTGATACAGTACAGTGCAATATATTATATATAATAACCATTTATCGACCTACTAAAGTGATTCAGTTCTTATGTTCCGAACACATGGCACGGTGTTCGGAAGTAATTTCATAGAATTTCATACAAACCACTACTGCTGCCGCGGCCGACTGCATATAGCCTGCAGTAATGTACATTTATTACATGCTAGAATGACTTTTAGTCGACTTTATAATAATAATTCAAAATCGGGGCCCCCCAGGGCGGGTCTCTGAGCGATTGGGGCCCTCAGAGATTTTCATTTCAGTGTAATGATGTAGGCATTTTTCTAAACACGACCACTCGAATATGTATTCTGAAGTAAACGTGATGATCAATTGTAGAGCAGTAGGTACTTACCACAAAACACTACACCTACTCTCGGTGTATTGTGTACGTCCTTAGTTTATCCTTTGATATTAAATAATATGAGTTTTCATACGCTGCGAGCGCTTACGTAAAGATTTTCCACATATACCTACCTACCTCCTTACTACTTATATGTTATCAGCGCCCCTAGCGGTAACGTGAACGACCTAAAAATATTTATGTGAGACAGTCAACGTTTAAGGTTCCGTATTAGAAAACGAAACCCTTTTCCTTAGCCTCGGATGTTCGTCTGGCCGGATATCCAACTTTTATATGTCGCTATCTTCGAAACGGTAATATGTAGCCGCCGTATCCGGTAAAAATTGTCACAGAATATGTATTAATAACAAAAAACTAAAAATAAATGGAGGTCCACATACAAGAAACGTCTTTTTTAGGTTTGTTTAGGGTTCCGTACCCAAAGGGTAAAAATGGGACCCCATTACTGAGAATTCGCTGTCTGTCCGTCCGTCCGTAACCAGGCTGTATATCAAGAACAGTGATCGTTAGACAGGTGAAATTTTCACAGATGATGTATTTCTATTGCCGCTATAACAACAAATAAAACAAAATGGATATTTAAGGGGGGCTCCCATAGACGAAACTTGATTTTTTTACCGTTTCTTGCTCGATACTAATAACGGTGACAGGTAGACGCTTTAACTATTCACAGAATATTTAGTTTTATGTTCTCTTTAATTAAAATAATATAAAATAAATAACAAATAAAATAAAAAAAAACCTAACAATAAAACAGGTGTTCGCCGTTTATTTGCTAAAAATAATAATTATTATGGTAGAAACTTGAAATATCCACCGAATATTTAGTTGTATATTTACTTTAAAAATAAACAATTAGTGAGATCACTATTTAGGGTTCGTACCTACCTAGTATAGGAACGTACCTACCCAGCACAATCGGTCACTGCGAAAAGTGTCTGTAACTTACAAGATTAGGTTACAGATAATGGTACGGAACCCTCCGTGCGCGAGTCCTACTCGCACCTAGCCGGTTTTTTTCTTAGTCATAAATACTATAGTATACATACAAACGTCAAACTTGGCATGTTTTTTTTTTCAAAACAGTCTGTGATAAATAAATGTAATAATAACAAAACTAAACTTACTCAAAAAATAAACGTCTAAACTACTAGTAAAAAATTTACTGTACAGTAAGGAATTGTGCTTTGTAGTAAAAAATTGTACTATATAGGACAATTAATATTTAATTATTAATACTATTTTCTCTTTCCTGTGGGTGGGCCACATCATTTTGCTTTTCAAGAACATAAAATAAACTCTCGCTTAAGTTCTCTAACTATATGTAAAATATAAAAATAACTATTTGAGGTATATTCTGTCTATACGGAACCCCCAGTAGTCCAGTCCGCACTTGGTAGGTTTTTATGGTTGCGTAAAGTATGAAAACTTGTACTAAAGAAAAGGTATTGTCCTTGTAAGCTACGTAGATACGAGGTCTACGTATCAATAACGAAGTTTTTTATTCATTAGAGGTAGCGCTCGTAGCATATCTTATTTTTACTGATCAACTAAGTTAAGCAACGTCCGCTGCGGTCATGACTTGGATGAGTGACCGCTAGTGACATTAATACTTAGCGACCTTAGCGTGCACGCGCTTTCGTTCCCAGTTTTTGTCTTAGGATGGCAGTAGTTATAGCATGGTACCTACTATTACCCTATTACCATCTTAAAGTATAAAATCGGTCGCACCTAACGGTATGTTCCGGCGGCTGTTCTCGAGAGCCTGTTATTTCGCTTTAAGTGAGCCCGAAATATACACATTTAGTACCTAAAAAATTACCAATTTACGAGAGGAAAAATTTAAGTCATGCGGGATTCGAACCTGCGTCCATCCATGGTTTGTATAGTTCAACTTACGTAGTACGTCAGTTGAACTACTTATCTGAGCGCTTGGTCGATGCGACGCGTGATCAAAATGCTGGCACATATTTGGCTCAACGAATAAGCATTGCAATTCAACGGGGCAATGCCAGCATGCTGGGCACGCTGCCAACTGGGAGTGGGCTGGAGCATTTAGACTGCCTATGAGTCTGCTATAACTTATAGGTTGTCTAAATGCTTTAATTGTAGTAGCTGTAGTGTTGTATATAGTTCGTAGTATTTGGCTTAATAAAGGCATACCACCGGTAAAAAAAAGTTGAACTATAGATGTCGCTCCTTCCCGATATGGTTAAAGAATGATAGGAAAAATTTGAGTTACGACTCATTGTCATGTTAGCTCAATTGGATTACATACCCCGGCTAAAGAGGTGGATGGACGCGGGTTCGAATCCCTCACATGACTTAAATTATTCCTCTCGTACATATGTAATTTTGTAATGTAATCGATGCGTGATTGCAAACATATAAAAAAAATAGTACCTAAATCCACCTAATGATATGAATACCTGTCAATTTGCAAGTACTACCCGCAATTGTCAATTTTTGTCTGTGTAGGTATATAACTCATAAACAAAAGTTTACTTCACAAGCTGACAGTTGGAAAAGTTAAACCTCAAAGTTAAATTAAAATATATTGCTGATTCAAATTCAGGGTGGTTTACTGTCCGTGTGTTGTGTAGATACATATTTTTGTGTTACATATAACTTTTGTTAGCTTTTCGGATTTCATTCGGCACATTTACATTTCGCATTTCCTCGTGTTTGACCACAGATTTTATTTAATGAAGAGCTCGTAGCGAAGTTTGCTTAGCCGTTTTGAGTCGATCAGCAAAGCTAAGCAACGTCCGCCTCGGTCTTGACTTGGATGGGTGACCACTGGTGACATTACTACTGGGCGCTTCCGTGCTTCGGAGGCACGTTAAGCCGTCGGTCCCGGTTGTTGTCTTAGGATGGCAGTCATTATAGCATGGTGTTAGGGCACTTTGCGAATGCACGTCTGGCTAGCTACAACCCTCAAGTAGAAAATCTGTCGCCAAGCACCTAACGGTGTGCTCCGGCAGCTGTCCTTGAGATCCAGTAATTCTAGGTTAGCCTGAACAACATCTTCGACCACATCATCACTTGCTATCAGGTGAGATAGTGGTCAAAGGCTAACTAACCTATCAGGCATAAAGAATAAATGAAAACTTTAATAGGATTTTGGAGAATCTGAAAGAGACCCATCTGATGCTAAGCGGTATAACCTCTGCCTATAACAGATGTGCCCAACACCCTGAGTCATAGTTGTTGTCTCTTGCCGGGAACTTTATATTTACTTATTGGCTCTCAAAGACTGTTGCCGTTAGGTGCTTGGAGATACATTTTCTACTTGGTCTAGTGGATGTATTGTCTAGTGGATGAATTGAGGAGCAACCCCAGATTTGAAAAGGAAACTCACACCCTTATTAAGTATCAAAGGTAAATATTTTGTAGTACAAATTCTAGAATTTGCAGATAACACATCAAATGTTATATCAGGTTAAAAGTGACTCCTCAATCTAAACATTCTTATGCCCTTCCAAAATGCGGTGAAGCACAATCCGGTGGTGGAGATCTATTGATTTATTTATTTAGATACACAAAACAAATTACATTCAATTTTCTTATGTCAATTATAAATGTTATACAAATTTTGAACTGGATTGTAATTCAACATATGTGTATACAGAAAGGTAAAGTAAATTCCGAGACGATGTCAAAGAAAGTACCAATCAGCAAATCAAACTAATATTTGCAGATTGGTAATCTTTTTTTTTTTACCGGCGGTATGCCTTTATTAAACAAAATACTATGAACTATATACAACACTACAGCTACTACAATAAAAGCATTTAGACACCTATAAGTCATAGCAGACTCATAGGCAGTCCAAATGCTCCAGCTCACTCCCAGTTGGCAGCGTGCCCAGCATGCTGGCAGCATTGGTAATCTTAAACTGGCACAATATATACTTATGTCATGATATCAGTATTTAAAGGTGTTCAATTGATTGAAACTGTTTGAACTCGCATTTTGAATATTTCATTTAAAAGTTATTCATTTGATTTCCACAAAGAAAGAGGACATTCGAAAGTGGAGTCAGTTTTGGAGGCTCATTCCGTGCAGAATTCTGGTTTAGTCAAGACGCAGTAAAGATTAAATATTGTCGTGGTCTAGTCTCTTGGTGTAGGGACGTTACTGTACCTAATACGCAAAGTGCCATGTATAATATACATTGTTTGACAGTAAGCCAACCTGAATTGTGGATTATAAGATAAGTAAATATAGCATGGTAAGTCTGAGTTTTTATTACACTTAGAACTAACAATAAGACGGATCATCCTGACACAACATGGCTTTTGTGCCCGAATTAATTGGTGGAGAGGATCTTTTATAGTTATAACATATCTGCTAAGACTAGGATTAAATACATCTTCCATAGACCTGCTGCACGGCATTCTATAGCTATTACCGCTCGGCTGTACTGCTTTAACGTCAAAAGAAGGCTGATAGTAGACAGTTACGGTAATAAATACTATCCCAATTTGGGTTTTCTTATTGAAAATTCCAATTTTGAAAAGCAGTGATGGCTCAGTGGCACTGGCTATGGACTGCCACACAGCAGGTCCATGGTTCGAATCCCACCGCAGGCTTGAACTTCACCGCATGGTGGAAGGGCATTTTCATATGCTTCCCTGGCTAGCGACCACCCTCAAGTAGAAAATCTGTCATCAAGCTCCAAACCGGGTTGTTCCGGCAGCAGTCCTTGCGAGCCAGTGAAATTACAGGTACATGAGACTTAACAGCTATGTCTTAAGGTGACGGGCTCAGTGCAATTCGTGACTTGTGACGAAATGCATTTGTAATAGGCACAGGTCCGTCCGCTTAACGCTTAACTTAAGTGGCCCTCGAGCTTGTTCCGTTACAAAAACATAAAAAAAATGCAGTCCGGTTGGTATATCCTAGTCTATTTTATCGCCAGTAGGCTAGCCCTTGACCACAATGAAACCATATATATGATAAGTAACGATGAGATCTAAGTGGTAATACCGGCTCAACCTAGACTGGAACTAGCTCTCAAGGAAAGCTGCCGAAGCACACCTTCAGGTGCTTTTTTTATGTCTTATAGGTTAGCCTTTGATCACTATCTCACCGGGTAATGTGGTCGAAGATGTTGTTCAGGCTATCCTTGAATTACTGGCTCTCAGGGACAGCTGCAGGAACACACCGTTAGGTACTTAGTGACAAATATTCTACTTGAGGGTAGTAGCTAGCCAGCTGGGCATTCGCAAAATGCCCTACCACCATGCTTGGCGTTAGAATATAATATGAATATTTAACAATATTGGTCAACTTATAGCTGTAAGTGCAGTGTCTGCTTTATTTTTCATACCATCAGTACTAATATTATCAATGCGAAAGTGACTCTGTCTGTTACGCTTTCACGCCATAACTACTGGACCGAATTAAATGAAATTTGGTATGGAAATAGTTTGAGACCCGGGAAAAAACATGGGATAGTTTTTATTCAACTGCGCAAAAAGAGGTTAATGTTTTTGCGCGATAACCGTCATACGCGCGGGCGGAGCCGCGCCCTGAAAGCTAGTTTTATATACAGGGTTATTGGTAAAATGCCAACAATCTCTTAGGGTTGCCTTCCGATAGTCCTAACAAACATTTCGAGATATTTTATTTACTATGAAAAAAAATGTTTTGGATTTTTTATATAATTTTTTTCTGTTATAAAGCATACTCCAAGTCATAAGAGCCCACCGCGGCCATACCGGACCGCGCCATGCTCCCTTTGAATAGAGTTTTGAATATTTACACCGAGATTAATCTTTGTGTTGATAGAGGAAGTTTCCCCGACTTAATGAAACTAAGTAAAATCACTCCAATTTTGAAGTCGGGGGCTGCATCTGACCCTTGCAATTATAGACCTATTTCCATCTTACCCGTTCTGAGTAAAGTATTCGAAAAAATTATGCTCAAACAACTTTTATCTCATTTTAATGAGCATAATATATTGAATGAGAATCAGTTTGGTTTCACTAAGAGCAGATCGACAACAGATGCAGGTGTTCAATTGATGTCACATATACTTGAAGCCTGGGAGAGTTCACATGATGCTATTGGCGTATTTTGTGATCTTTCCAAGGCATTCGACTGTGTAGAACACTGCACTCTGATTCGTAAGCTTTCACACTATGGTGTTCGTGGAAAAGCTTTGAATCTAATAGAGTCATATCTGTCTGACAGGCTACAGATGGTTGGAATAAATGGCAATACTTCTTCCGGGTCTTTCGTAAAAATAGGTGTACCGCAGGGATCAATTTTGGGACCTTTTCTGTTCCTAGCGTATATTAATGATCTGCCTTGCATGGTCAAAGATTTCTGTGATATTGTTTTATTCGCGGATGATACCTCTCTGATTTTTAAAGTAGATAGGAAAGATAGTGAACTCATTCATGTAAATAATGTGTTATCTATGATCTCTGGATGGTTCGCCGCTAATAATCTTCTGTTAAATTCAAAAAAGACCAAATGTTTAAAGTTTTCATTACCAAATGTTCCTTATGTTGAACCAAACATTAAGCTTGGCCTAGATAAACTCTCTATTGACAAAGCGACAGTCTTTCTGGGAATCAAAATGGATTCAACTTTACAGTGGGATCCACATATACATGATCTAGCCGGAAGACTTAGTTCTGCTGCATATGCAGTTTGTAAGATAAGACAGTTAACAGATGTAGCTACTGCACGGCTAGTTTATTTCGCATACTTCCACAGTATTATGTCGTATGGTGTATTGCTGTGGGGAGCTGCTGCTGAGATAGAGACAATCTTTATCTTACAAAAGCGTGCAATTCGAGCCATATATGAAATGGATCCTAGGGAATCTCTAAGGGATCTTTTTAAAGAAATTGATATATTAACTTTACCGAGTCTGTATATATTTGAAAATATTATGTATGTTCGGAAAAATTTGAGTAAATTTAAATTAAACAGTGACAACCATCATTACAACACTAGGAACAAATATAAATTAACGGTACCATGTTTTAGATTAGCAAAGACAAATAAAAGGTCCTTTTTAGGTAATTGTGTGCGGTTTTATAATAAAATTCCCGAACATATTACAATGCTCACAGAAGGAAAATTCAAATTGCACGTGAAAAATATTTTGATGAAGAAATCCTACTACACAGTTTGTGATTACTTAAACGACAAAAATGCTTGGAAAATTCCACCTCTGCCAAGCCATCACATGTCTCCTACGTAATTTAAACAAATATTGTAATAATTGTATTATATTGTTTATAACACATTGTAAAAAGACGTTTAAAAGAATGGCCCCGAGTTTCTTGCCCGTTCTTCTCGCAGTGGCTCTATAAACTTTTTTTGCTGAACGTGGCAGTACAATGTAGAATATTTCAATATTAAAATTTGTAATTGACCTTCATAAGAGCATCGTAGACGCCTAAATTGAATAAATGATTTTGAATTTGAAATTTGAATTTGAATTTGAGCAAAGTAATAAAAAATATAAAATAATACATTACAGGCACACGAAACTTTTAACATAACGTGGTCCTCGTGCTTATTGAAAAAATACGGAATATTTTTTCAAAACTTAAAAATATTCTTCTCAAAATATTTGTTAGTAAGTAATAGCAGAAATCAACCCTAATAGGTTGTTAGCATTTTTCCAATAACCCTGTATATGTTTACCTTAATGATGATGATGATATCGGTGATCCTTAAATTCTATTACATTCTTATATTAGCTATTTTGGTTATATTACCTGTGGAGACTAGTAAATGACTCATTTCACCATAAACGTTTGTTGTTTATTTTAAGTAAATTAGTCAACAGTCTTCCTTTACTGTAATAAATAAATAAATCTTAGTTGATACATCAAGAACATCTAGGAAAGTATCACAATATGTGCTTCGGAATTCTCCAATTTGCTTATATTAACTTAGGTGCATTGCTTGTAACCCGAACTAAGCAGTTTGGGTAACAAACAATGTAGGAACTGCCTATCTTACCTACGCCCAACCACGCCTATGGTCTAAACAATCCCTTCAACAAAGTTCTGAACTATAGTTCCGGCACGTGCTTCACCTATTTAGGTACAATATGTTCACGTGTCCTTTCACGTTTTGCGTTTTCACGTGGGCTAGTTTTAGTACCTACTAGATTGTTACATTGAGCGCGATGTGACTTCATTTTCTGATGAGGGCCCCTTACTCTAATTCGTCGATGTCTCGAACTTCGGGTCCGAAAGAAAAATATCCACAAAACACGTTTTGGCTTTTGTTTGACTTCGTTCGTAGCATCAACATTGGGCCGTATAGATTCTGAATAAAAAAAATTGTATGGGATTCGTATGGTTTGTACATTTCCCAAGTATGAAATAATAATTTATTTGTTTGATTTTACGAGGATGTAGTCAAATTTCAAAGTCGAGTTTAAAATATGCTGAAATAAAATAAGTAAGTCATAAACGTGTAGAAGTCACTATATTTTTATATTCATTATTTATTGCTATGGTTACATTACTAAATCTTGATAAAGAAGTTTAGGTGAGAACACTAAGAGCATGATACAAATATGCTTTCTAGGATCAAGATGAAAAGTACTTATCATAATTGCCTTGTGTACGGATAAATGTGGGGAAAAAAGAATTGCACTGTTGTTGCCATATACATTTAATCTCTTCATGACTGATGAACGATGCGGTTCGACCATAGACTAGGTATATTAAATAACGTACTTCGTACCGCAAATTCAATTTTCGTTATCTAAAGTGTCACTCGAAATACGAAAACCAAAGTCCAGTAAACTGTACTAGCGGCCCAGAAAATGGGACCCTATTACCTACTAAGTTTTGGCTGTCCGTCTGTTCATGTATTTTTAGGGTTACCCCGTACCCACAGGGTAAAAACAGGACCACATAACTAAGATTCCATTGTTCGTCTGTCTGTTACTAGGCTATATCTCTAGACATGAACAGCTTGACAGTTTATATTTTCACAGTTGATGTATTTCCATTGCCGCTTTAACAACAAATACTAAAAATCGGCCAAATGCGAGTCGGTCTCGCACACGTGCAAACTACAAAAATGGTTATAATATAGTGTTTAATGTTGTACCTATAGGGTACGGTACGGAACCCTTGCGAGTTGGACTCGCACTTTGTGATTTTTTTCTTTTTGCTTGTAAAAACGGTAATATGCAGAGTTTTAATCATCAATAAGTTGATAGACTAACCTTTGACCATCAAAAAAACTCCATGATATGACAGTAAGCATAACTTTCAACTTTGCCCACGAGAAATTTCATCTTCTTAATTGACTAAAAAGAGGCATTCTTTTGTTTGTAAATATTTTAAAGTTAAAACTTAGAGTTGTAAGTTTTCTTGTAGCCAAGCAGGTTTAGCAACGTATTTTGGCCACGAAGAACCCACAATAAATGCCACTTTTAGCTGTCCGTTTACCCATCAAATAGTAATATAAGTATACAACGAATATGTTGAATGATTACATGCTTCCAACCGCTTCAAAAAACAAAAGTTGTCCAATCAATAACTTTCTTGGTAACATAACTAATCAACTTCGGAAAACTGTAATTGGCTCCCCTCGCTAATTGGAGTATACACAGAACTATAGATAATGACTGGCTTGGAAGCTATATTGGTTTTATTTTAGTCGGAATTTCCTCGTCTCCTTGAAAGCTATTCAGGCTTCAATATTTTTGAAGCGCTCGTATCGAAGTTTGCTAAGCTGTTCTTAACCGATTAGTTAAGTTAAGCGATGTGGCTTACACCGTTACATCCTCTCCTATTAGGGAGACGTCTGTTTAACCACCACGTTTAAAAAAAAACAATGTGTTAATTTCTTTGTTAAGAAACCTCAGCTAAGAAAGATGTTGCATAGTCAGCAACAGTATTAGACAGAAGGAGGATGGTTTTAGTCCGTAGATCGGTAGACTGGCGGAGTCAGACATCACCAGAAGCTTGGATCTAGCATACAAGCAGCAACGCACTGGTATCCATGAGGATTTCCTCCTCCCTGCAGACAAAAAAAAACCACCACGTTTGGTAGGCGTCTTAGGTATCACAGTGTGAGATGACAGTTCTCCAGAAGGCAGCAGCGTGCCCACCTTGTGGTACATTTGCTTTCGTCGCTTATTATGTCTCCCACTGTAAGTTACAGAGGGGTGCAACTTTGACCGAGAAAACACTGGAATTCTATAACTTTCGCGGAAATGCTCTGGCTTATGACCTGAAACTGTTCACAATCCAACCAACAAATAAGAGCAATGAAGTCCATAGATACTCTTGTTGGAAACTATATGAAGTAACGTGTAAACGATACCACATTGGGGTCTTAAATCGCTAAATAGTGTTAAAATTAGACCTTAATGGGTTTTCAAACGAATACCAATTTGTACTCGCGTGAAATATCACAATTTAATTGGTCACTCACAACACCATTACTTTCAATATAACACTTATTGCTATAACACACTATTCCTTACTGGAGAACTTTCCCTCTCGACGGCACGGCAAAGACTGCCTGTAAAGTGTAACTGGCGTTAACAGAACCCCTCCCCCTTACCGCACTCATTTGTGGTAGGGTACACGTGACTAGGCAAAGTCATTGCAAATACTTTTAACATTATAAATATTCTTAAAACATAGTACCTAGTATTTCCTTAATACCTAGTATTTCCTTATAATTATACTACCATAGATATGATAACTATTAATGTAGCTAATATTCTCGATCCACAGATCCCCGTCGTGCAGCGGCTGCTATCTGCCACCACTAGTCTACGAACGAGAAAGTAATCTATCGACAAAAAATTACGTGTCATACGTGACATATCTCTTGTACGCATTTTAACCCAGAGTAGAGATGGGTCGTCGACGCATTTAACGTAGACGAAACTAGACCGTCCATTTTCTTTCGTGGACTAGTCGATCAACTAGTTAAATTCATCGACTAGTTGATTTATACCGACGGCGTTTTCTTTATGGACGATTAGTCGACTCGATCCGTTACGTACGACTATTCAACTAGACTAGACGCATTAGTAGTAGTAATGAATGAGTATTCTAGTTAAATGAAATTTGTATCGTAGTTTTATATGTTACGTATCACAAGCATATTATTGAAAAGTTTGACCTTCCCTACATACTTTTTCCAGGCTAAGGACTGGCTAAATAGAATTTATAATAGTCGATTATTTTCCCTATTTAGGCGTATTTAGAAGATCTACTGATTCTATTTACAATCATTGTTTTTTTTAATGTGTTTTATGTACAATATTTACGACGGCAATGACTTAAAAATAGATATATGCTTCCGTTTTAGATGGCTTTTCAAATTTGCCGCAGTAGATTTATACGCCAATTTTTCATACATATATTTAGCATAGATTGCAAATCGCCTTTCCACTAGATATGTCCTTTTCAAAGTGATGCCATAATTCTAAAATAATAAAATTTTGAAACTATAGTACGTAATTTGGTTAAACACGAAATAAGAAAGTTTCTAATTCAAAAAAAAATTCAAAAATTCAAAATTGTTTTATTTTGTTTCAAAGATTAACGTTACACAAAACAAGTGTCAGGAGTCTCCTTTTAAGCATAAAATGCCTGTAGTAGGAGCCTCCGCTCTTCCATATCTAATACATACTATGTAGTAACCAATATGTTAACTTAATTGCTTGAATTATTATTGTGTTTGTATGTTTGTGTAAGTGCGTGTGCGTCAGTGTGTGTATGTGTGTGTGTATGGGTGTGTGTGTAAGAGGGTGTGTGTGTGTTTATGTATGCTTTAAATTTCTAAATATCTGTTTATGTTGAATTATTTATTATATTACTTGTATTTATTTATGTAAGTTGTTGCAAAAGTGTTTCCGTCTCGTTGTAATCAATAGTAGAAATCCAATTAATTATATTTTTTTTACATTCATAATAAGGTTTAGCGTAAATTTCAAGTTCTGTATTTATTTTATTATATAGTTGTACTGAGCGTTTATTGTACTGCCAACTTGCAAAGGTAGTATTTACATAGGGGACCTGCAAGACATATTTCTTCTTTCTTCTTTTCTCTATACTGTTATTGTAAGGTAGTGTGCTGTGTTTTTTTAACACTGTCTGTAAAATGTATAATTTTCGCACAGATAATAAATTACTGATTAAATAAAGGCTTTCAGTTGGATATCTCATATTTTTAAAATACATTATTTTAATTAATGCTCGTTGGGTTCGTTCCAGTTCTATCATTTTAGTCTTAGCCGCACCTCCCCAAATAGGAATACAATAACTTAAAATTGACTGGGCTAATGCAACATATATATCATTCAAGAGATTTTTTGGAGTGTCTTTACTTTGTGAGTGAGTAGTCGCATATTTTGGCACCACATATCTCAAAGTTCTGAAAATCCATTTCAGCTTTCTAATTCTGTCAGTGACCTGCTCAAGATGGGGGTACCAGGTCAGTCTCTGATCCAATATTATGCCCAAATATTTAGTTTGTGTGACCTTATTTATGCTTATGCATTTACAAGTTTCACTGTTCATATTGTTACATGTTTGTACCTTAATTTCGATTTCTTTTGGCTGAGTGTGGTTGTAAATGCTAAAGCACATATAATTTGTCTTATCTGTGTTTAGGGTGAGTAAGTTCACAGTAAGCCATTTAGCAATCTTGGTAATTCCATGTTCAGTATTTTTCACAACTTCATCCCATGTGTCACCAGAAAAGACTACAGCAGTGTCATCAGCATACGAAAATATCCGGGCATTTTTAATTTCCATATTACAAAGATCGTTGATATATATAAGAAACAGGGTTGGACCCAGGACACTGCCCTGGGGCACCCCATACGACATCTCCGTGAATTCACTGACGGATTCTCCCACTCTTACTCTTTGCATTCTTTTTTTGAGGTAGTGTCCAAAAAGTTTATGTGGAATTCCTCTGATTCCAATCATTTCCAGCTTATTCATAAGGATTGGCACAGAGACGGTGTCAAATGCTTTTTTTAGATCTAAGAAAACTGTTATACACTTTTTACCGCTGTCTACAAGTTCTGTAACAAGAGAAGTTAAGGAACTAATTGCATCTTCAGTGGATTTACCTCGTCTAAACCCAAATTGGAATGGTGATAGAATTTCAAATTTATTGAGGTAATCCACAAGTCTATTATTCAGTAACTTCTCCAATATTTTTGAGATAGCTGGCAAGACAGATATGGGTCTATAATTGTTGACATCGTCTCTATCCCCTTTCTTAAGCACTGGAGTAATTACAGATCTCTTTAGGAGGTCTGGGAAAATGCCTCTTTCAAAACATACATTTGCGAGGTGAGTTATAATAGGAACAATTGTATGTCTTATATATTTCAAATATCCTGTAGATATATCATCCCAACCAGGTGCGCTATCTGATTTAAGATTCATTAATATTCTATCTACTTCCTCTATATCAGTATCTAAAAGTACCATGGAATTAGCCTGGGATATTTGATTCGACGAGTCACAAAAAATATTATCAACATTTTGTTCAATTTTTAAAGCAAGTTCTTTGCCAATATTAATAAAATATTCATTAATGAAATTGACTGATTCAGAAGGAGAAGGTTTAGTATTGAGCAATTCGTAGTTAGTATTATTGTTTTTACTAGAATAGGTTATAGTTTTAATGTTTTTCCATAGCAATTTATTATTATTTATAGAATTAGCAAGTAATTTTCTTTCATACATTCTTTTAAGTTTTTTGATGAGATTGTTGCAGTAGTTTCTGTACCTCGTGTAAGTAATTTTTAGGATTTCATTGTGTGGATCTTTAGTGCATTTATTTTGAAGTTTATTTCTATTTTTTATACAGCGCAGAATACCAGGTGTTATCCAAGGTTTGAGTATCCGTTACTACTTGCACATGTTTTGATATTAGTATTAAGTCGTATAGATTCAGACAATGTATTTATGAGTTGATTTGTTATTAAATTAGGGTCATGACAGAAGAGTAATTGAGACAAATTTTGATCTTGTAAATATTTAAGAGCTCTTTCAAAATCTACAGTCTTTTTAGATTTATTTTTATACTGATTATGGTTAACTTTAGATAATTTTAGTAATGTAGTATAATGATCAGTGACAGATGTGTGTAGAATAGCTATTAATGCCGATACCTTCTTTTTATTAATTTTGAGCATAAAATGATCCAGACATGATTTTTTTCTAGTTGGCAATGTATGCCCTGGAAGAAGACCATATGTTGTCAGTGCATTAAGATAACTTAATCTGTTTCTACATTGATACGGCGTTTCTGTTTCTTTAAGATTAAGATTAATATTTATATCTCCAGCTAAAATAATGTCTTTTTGAGAAGTTAAAGTTTCAAGATGGGTACTAAGTGATTCAATAAAACTGTCTGTATTCGTATTCGACGGAGATCGATAGATACATAGGACTGTTTTATTCAGTACATCCAGTTGCAGACAGGATGCCTGGGCTAGTTGTATTTCTTTGACTTTATGGGTAAGCTTCTCTTTAATATATACCGTCACTCCGTCATTTTGGTTGTGTTGACAAGAAGTAATGTAGCAGCTGTAGTTATCAAGTCGTGGTATAGGTTTATTATCGCTAAGTCTGCATTCTGTAAGAATAATTATATCGGTCTCAAATTTAAAATTTGTCAGAGAAAGCACAAAATCATCAAAATTACGGTATATGCTCCGAATATTCTGAGATATAATAGTCAAGTCAGTTCTACTAACGCGAATCAATCTATCCACATCTGAGCCATCACATTCCATAGTATGTGCAATTTTAATATTGTCTATTTCATGAAGGGTTTGTATTATGTCACCCATAGTTTATAAACGAAGCTATTGTTGTTATTTCAAAGTATGTATTGTTTTTTGAATAAACGAATTTAGTTACAATTATTATTATGTATATAGTTATTACGCTGTAATCTGCAGAATTAAATTTTAGAACTAACTTGAATTTATTATGTATTTGAATTTCCAAAATGTGTATACTAGGTATGAGGTGTGTTATTTCTTTGTTGTTATTTAGTGTGTAGATGTGTATGATGGTAAATATGATAAATATGTGAGTTTTTATTTCAAGGCTGAGCCAAAACAATCGCAAGTGATTTATAATCGATAGTCATTTGTTTTGGAGTAGTTGATGAACATGCTCTTCACTTCTTATTCTAATAATCGGTGAATTCTCGTTTTTTCTTACATACACTTTTCCATAGGCAGTCCAGCAGAATTTATAGGTCATGGATTTAGCCAGGTCGCGTGCAAGGAAGTATAGTCGAGATCCCTTCACAGTTAGGTGCTCCCCAATAAAAACAGGATTATCTTCTTCAGTTTTAAATCCTAAATGCTTACAGCATAGCTTAGTTTTGTGCCTAGAGTTGAAAGCTTTTCCCAGCTTGAGAAAATTAGTTTTTAATAATGTAGAGCTGGTTTCGACAACAATAGGTGTGCTTTGCTTTTCGCTGTTCTTCCCACGGATTCTATATATGTCTTTTATATCAGTTTTATTTAATGTACAATCTATGTTTTTGGAAAGGCATAAAACCATTTCAATTAGATCGTCTTTAGATTCATTATTCTTTTTTGGCACGTTCTTTATTTCAAAATTAGTTTTACGGCTCCCAATCTGCAAGTCTTCAATTTTATCCTCAAGTATTGTAATGTACTTTTTGTCTTCTTTAGCTTGATTCTCCAGAAATTGAATCTTCTTCTTATATTCTTCGTTTTGAGTAGTCAGGCACTCAATAGATTTTTCTATATTGAGATTTGACTGTTGAATTTCTTTCAGTGTAGTAGTAACCTTTTGTATCTCACTCCCTTGTTTGGACATCATTTTCTTTATTTCGGTTTTAAAATCTTCCAGTTGTTTCGTAATAGACTCGTCCATGTCCTCTCTCGTTCGCTTGAAGCGTTGAAATACGTAACTTGTCGGAGTCTTATTTAAGGTTCCCGCCAAGTTAATCTCCGAGTCTGATGCAGATTTATCCAAAGACGAGTCCATAGAACTAGGTTTTATGGAAAGTACAAGGAGACTACAATATGTACTCTTTATTGTCGCGGAACGGCTATAATTATGGTCGGTTTCAAATATACAGCAGACAGGTAATGCAGTAAACAAAGTGTTATGAGCCAGTCAGTCCACGTACCTGCGCTGTTACTATCAATCCTCGGCCGGCGCTCGTATTTAGATAAAGATAAAGAGGGCTCAAACTAGACTGGTTTTATCTGCACCTTCATATAAAACCGCGTTCCGTCCAATATATCCTGACCCCTCAGGTTTTTAAATAAAAATAAATACGTATCGCTGTTAACACACGTCCGACCGCCTCGGACGGTCCGGAGAAGAGGATTCCTAATAAGTGCATCGTTCGCGTTTTGACTGTAGTCAAGGCGCCGCGCGGCCGGTCTACGTCTATGACGGAGCATCAACACAACACGCTCAATGTTATTATCAACTCAGAGCTCCTAGATTTAAAGTTCAATTTTGTCTGCATGGACGGTCATTTCAACGCGTTGAAATGACCGTCCAAAACACGCTCAATGTTATTATCAACTCAGAGCTCCTACATTTAAAGTTCAATTTTGTCTGCATGGACGGTTCAACGATTTCAACGCGTTAAAATGACCGTCCATGCAGACAAAATTGAACTTTAAATGTAGGAGCTCTGAGTTGATAATAACATTGAGCGTGTTGTGTAACGGACCAATGAATGAATATATTAACCGACTGTGTTCACGAGCCGTCATCGCGTTGACAGTCGCTATGAACTTTGTATAGACTACAATTTAGCCGTCCTGCCGTCTACAGATTCTACTAGTCCGTTCATCGTCGATGAACTGTCCGTTCGTCTATTGTACGTCGACGGTCGAATTAACTAGTTCGTTCATTCAACGCTCTTCTCTAACCCAGAGTAACTAAGGATATACGGACATGAAACCCGAGACACGAAAGATTAAGCTACTGGAGTCGAGAATAATCGTTCCCTGTCCCAGTCTTCCTATTCCAGATAATTCCTTGCAGAATCAGAGGTCGTTGTCGTTTACACATATAGATGGAGAAACCTTCTTCTCCCTTCCCTTATTCCACTTATGTTGGGTCGGTAAAATATTTCTTCTTTATCTACATTATGTACATACCAACCGGTAATGGGCTGCAGCATGTGGACTACCTGTGAGTCTGCAGTGAATTGTAGGTTGTCTAAATGCTTTCATTGTAGTAGCTGTAGTGTTGTATATAGTTCGTAGTATTATGTTAATAAGGCATGGCCCGTTTAACTAATGAAAAAACATATTAAATATAAGCTTGAACATACGGCATGTTAGTTCATTTCTATACGTTTTCATACCCGTTTTAAACAAAGAAATACTTAATAATAATAATCTGGGATATAAGGATATTAGGTGAAGATGTATGCATTTACTACTGTAGGTATTTGCCTTTTTTTAATAAAACACTACAAACTATAAACAATAGTACAGCTACCACAACGAAAGCACTTAGGCAGCCCCAAGGCCTATGGAGGTCTATTGCTGTGGCCTGCAAATGCCCACAATTAGCTGGCATCGTGGCCGTCATGTTGGCAATACATAGCATCATACAGGGCACTCTACGTACACGTAAAAATTTGCAAAACTAGAACTACTCGATTAAAACTGCCAACTTTACGGCCACCATTTCTTTTCTCTATTTTTTTAAGGTTATACTACTTACTTACTCAATGAACTCTAGACGATGTTGCCACACAATAAGCTATGGCGCAAAGGAGTTAATACCTTTATACTACACCTGCTCGGAAAGTACCTTGATACTTTATCAAATTTACGGTAGAAAGTACGTCATTGCATATCGAACAAATATGCGGGGAGCAAACACATCTGAGCGGGAGAGAAAAGTGTATGAAAATCCATTTCTTACGTGGTTTTTCTTTTTTAATTTTGGGTAAGACTATGCGCTGGTAACCTAAATATCAAAAGCCAAAAAGTTTTTACAGTGAGTTTTTATCTCCAAGTTCGCAAAATGACACTGGCCACTAGCTGTGTGTTGGATGGTGTCAAACAATTTGAAAAAAGAACATGTGAAAATTGCAGACGCCATTGGCGCCATTTTCAATTTGTGTGTTGTTTGAGGATTCAGTTTTCGTAGAAAAGTAAAATAAAAGGTAGGTGTAGTATAAAGCACTATGTATCACTCGAGAGAAAGTGCGATTCCCGATCTCGGGTGTTTTAAAGCCCTCGCCTACGGCTCAAAACGACACTCTCGACGGTAATCGGTCACTTTCTCCTCTCGGTGACCAATGTACTATTCTATTACATTTACTATATATAGGTATATACCTAACGCAACTCACGCATAGAACCTATACACCAAACTATAGTCCAATCGTACTAAGACCATAGAACATATAATAATTAATACGTCTAAGACTTAAACTCTTAGTCGATACAAGTAACTTGTTAAATTAACATAATATAATAATTAATTAATCGGTATCATGTTATTTATGGGTTTTAGTTTTTTATTAGTTTTAGAATATAAAATATTAAAGAGGAAATATTTGTACGTAACGAATAAAGTTAAAAACTACTGGACCGATTTGAAAAATTCTTTATCTAATTAGTTTCCTACATTATCCCTGATGAACATAGACTATAGAATAATTTCAATTATTTTTTTGGATATTTGCTAAGCCCTCGCTGCCAGCGGGCAGCATATTTGGCGGTATGTAATATTTAAATTTTAATTTCATTATATTATGTCTCATTAATCTCATTATATAAGATTGAATCACATTTGCTAAAATAGAACTAATACCTACGCTTTATAAACTTATAGAAAATTAGTATATAATAACTTATCAATTCCATACTGCACACGCTGAATTCTACAAATCTAATTCTAAAAATCTGGGTTACCAAGATACAGGCTTGGCCTAGTTTGGGGCCTATTGGTAAATTGTAATCAATTTATTAAAAAAACATAATTAAGTTACCTGGCAGATTTCCAAGTATGTAACTAATCTGGAAAATTAATATATTAATATGAGATATTTGTGTAATATTCTTGTCACAAAAACTCCAAAAACTTTGATTTTCCACTTTTTCATTTATTTTATGAAGCGGCGCGGCGCTGAAGTTCAAAATGCGAATAAAGAATATCTTCATATTTCTTTCAACAAAATGATATTAGTGACATCTACGATTCGCAGTTCGAAGTAGCCCTAGATCCCATAGGTTGGTATAGTAACACATTCATATAATTTATAACATAATTAAGTTACCTCATGTTAAAATCCCAAGTATGTAACTAATCTGGAAAAGAAATATATTATTATTAGTTTTTTGTTGAATATTCTTAAACAAGTTTTGATTTTAATGTTGGTTTTGTAACACATTCCGTGTACTATAGCCAGAGCCCTGTAAAATACGGACGGAAAGACCGTGGAATAGGGCTTCGTTTCGCTATTTGGGTACTGAACCCTGTGTTTCTATTCTAAGCAACTCCGACGATTGGTTCCAAATAATTGGGATACAAAAATTAAATATTCATTCACCTACCTTTTCATGTATTGGCAACCCCGTGAATTATTATTAAAAACGTTTTTATTCTATAAAAGAATTTTATTCTTGAGTACCTATCTAAGCTACCTATCTTGAGTTGAGACCTATCTAAAATGTAAATATAAATACCAATAAAATTGTCATGTTTTGTTTTTGACATATAAACATTTAGTTTATATAATTTTAAATGTTATTTAATAATTATTTACTAGAAATATTTTTTTATACAATTGATTTATGTTGACAAATCAAGTTACCGACCTATTATGAGACCTATAGCTTTCAAGGACAGCTGCCGGAACATACCGGTTAGGTGCTTGGTGACAAATTTTCTACTTGAGGGTGGTAACCAGCCAGGCGGGCATTTCAAAATGCCCAACCACCATGCATTATTAATAGGACTCTGTTTTGCTCTTTCGGTACAGAATCCTGAAAATACACATCTCTGAAAGGTTTCGTTCTCCGAATTTCGACCTTGAGACTGCGTAGGTACCTAAATACCAACGCTGAGTAAGGGACAAGTCAAAAGGCACGGAAATGGGTCTCAAGGGTCATATGTACGGAATGTAAATTACCTCCTTCAGGTTTTTCTGCCTGCTTCAATTCCCACAGCTGAAAAGGACACCCTAAGATTATGCATAATTAACAGTTGCGAAGTAATTTAAATAGATGTGGGGGTCGTATCAAATTTAGAAAATTATTGATTGGATCCGATTATATTGGTCATAAACAATTGTACAAGTTTTATTTTTTTATTTATATACCTGTTGTCTTTGTCCACTTTCTCACCTGTAAGTGATGATGTGGTCGAATATGTTGTTCAGGCTAACCTAGAATTACTGGCTCTCGAAGACAGCTGCCAGAATACCGCTAAGTGTTTGGCGACAGATTTTCTACTTGGGGGTGGTTGCTAGCGAGGCGTACAATCGCAAAATGTCCTATCACCATGCTAAAATGACTGCCATCTTAAGACAACAACCGGGACTGACGGCGAAGCACGGAAGCGCTCAATAGTACCTAATCACCCATTTAAGACATGACCGCGGCGGACGTTGCTTAACATAGCAGAACGGCTAATCAAACTTCGCTACGCGCGCTTCAATTAAAATTCTTCGGAAAATATTATGTTAGGTAGTACTTAAAGTTCCAAATGACCCCAGTGATGGGTGGTGCGGTTTCGGTTTGTATGTTGTCCAATATGCCTATTTTCGGATTATTATATATTCTAATGTGAGTATAGTGATATGTGGTAGTGTGGATTAAAACTAAAAATTTAAGGTTATAACTTATAATAAGACTGAATTATGAGATGGGAGTTGAAGCGCTCGTAGCGAAGTTTGCTTAGCCATTCTGAAGCAACGTCCGCCGCGGTCATGAGTTGGATGGGTGACCGCTGGTGACATTACTACTGAGAGCTTCCGTGCTTCGGAGGGCACGTTAAGCCGTCGGTCCCGGTTGTTGTCTTAGGATGGCAGTCGTTACAGCATGGTGGTAGGGCACTTTGCGAATGCCCGCCTGGCTAGCTACCACCCTCAAGTTGAAAATCTGTCGCCAAGCACCTAACGGTGTGTTCCGGCAGCTGTCATTGAGAGCCAGTAATTCTAGGTTAGCCTGAACAACATCTTCGACCACATCATCACTTACCATCAGGTGAGATAGTGGTCAAAAGCTCAACTATCAGGCATAAAAAAAAATTTAAAAAAAGGTTGCCCCCTTGTTTCTCTGCTTGAATGGTATTTCTCTGTATAATATATCCCATCATAACACTGCTGTGTTTGGAAAAAGCTTGTTGTATATGGCACCTAGAATATACAACAAAGTTCCAAACGAAACTCTAAAGAAATTAATAGTTTCAGTGACTTTAAAACCAAGTTTAAATTATTTTTCACAACTAAATATTGCAGTAATGAATTTTTTGGCGACAAAATTTTTGAATTTGCATTTATAATTTGTAATGTATTATAATATAATTGCCATGACTGACGATGTGCATAGGAATGTGTTTCTAGTAGATATGTTTTGTGTTTATTTGATATTACATTGTTTATATAATTTAATCTCATATATTGACTTATTTTGCAATGAAAACATCTTAAATGAAAATTCAAAATTAAACTAATAGTCTGGCATGGCTGATAAATTGTATATGTTGCTTAGTTAAATATGTAGGTGCACGTGTTTTTATTAGCCTCAAATAATGGGATCTCAAAACCTCACGTCCAAAGCAGAAAAACCACCCATCAATATTACAAACCAAGACCCACAAAAAGTTACCACTTTGCCTTTCTGCTACCCTAGTACCTTTTTCAGCCTGAGTTCAATAAAATCGATAAGTAAGCGATAGTTACGTGATCCGCTGTCGTGACCTTTCCTAAACTAGATTCGGTAATCGAGTTCGTCCCTTTTGAGATCGTTTGGGTGGTTTTGCACCTGCCAACGATATCAAACTTATTAGCCTTTATGCTGTTTCGCTTGGAAACTTGAAAACTGCACTTACCTTCGTACAAACCTCACAAATTACAAATTTACAAGACCAAATATTATAGTCATGTGCGGGATTCGAACCCAGGCCATGCTCTGACCATTTATGCTAACTTGACATATGACTCATATCTCTATTTTTTCGTATCGTTCTTTAACCATCGTATGGGGATGGAGCGACACCTATAGTTCAATTTACGTTGTACTAAAATAAGATTAAGACGAGAAGGAAGTGTCGAATTTTCATACAAAAAGAGAAAATGTTTCTACCCCCCTAAACAATCACCGATTTTGATGATTTTTGGAAAGGTTACAGATATTATCAATATTGAGGTTTGTAAGTTTTGCTTTTTATCATTATATTATAGGAATTTGAATTAATGGGTTTTTAAATACCGATTTTTTCTCAAAAAATGTATCTCTAGTTTGTGAATTGTTTATATGAAAAATAATGATAAATAAAGAAAAAGGAAAACCTATAAACATCGTTTGTTCTGTCAGTTATAAAATAAGACCAATTTTTTTGGATTTGACTAATGTTTACTATAGGAGAAAAGTTTTCTCCCAGAACTCAAATTATGCGGAAATTCTAAGTCAAAACTTGAAGAAGCTGCAATTGTCCTTATCGCACAATTCTGTTCGGGGGGCAGGGTAGCTGCACAGAATAAATCATAGTAGTTAGGTAGAGGTACTTGCATTAGTGATGTCAATATGCATTTTCGATATGTTGGATGGTGAGTGATGGGAAAAAATCGATGGTGTAGATATTTCGATTCTACGAATATTATTGTTTTCTGAATATTACATTTGAATTATCGAAACTAAAAAATATATTATAGACGTACATAACCCAATATATAAATATAAAAACATGTTCACACATCAGTTTTTACCTATTAATAAATTTCATATTTTTACCTATCCTTCTAAGTATATCTTTGTCGTGAAATCTTAGCTTACATTATGGCGAACATTGATTGAGCCGACGTTGTAGATATTATATAATGTAAATTAAATGTCACAGCACATTTTGTAGCAAATCTAGTAAAGTCTCTAAAGTAAGTAAGTATAGGATATTTGTTCTTCGATACACATAAAACATGTTTTTTTATAAAATGGATTCATCACACAATAAAAAACGAACAAAAATTAAACCGACTTCTAATACCAAAAAGTCTGAAATAACTAGTCACAGTCGGTACCATGACAGATTGAAAGTATGATCTCCATATTGTGGTCATGGTGACTTCGACAAATTATTTTTCATTTTTTAGGTTTCATTATAGATATTATGTTAAAAAAAAAGTTAGCCCTGCCACTTACGGGAATGATTTGTGTATTCCGGTCTGATACCACAATCGGATCCCACACCGTTCATTTACAATATAAAATTGCAAGACAATACAAATATAAATACAATACAAATACAATATAAATTTTTCGTTCCGGTCTGATCCCACTCATTGTTTCATGGTCCAGACTGATAATAGTTATAGCTTGGGTACGTTATCGATAAAAGAAGAAATTTATGAAACTATGCTTAACACGACAACACACATTGGTACACATACCAATATAAGAATACGCAAGTTACCAGGAGAGCAGAAGTTCATAGGAGTTTCATACTGTAAATCTTGTTACAGAAAAACATATTTATTGGATGGATAGTAACTCTTGCCCTATCAAGTACTCAGGTAAGTACATTAAATGACGTGCAAATGACATTTGTCTATGTATTTTTTTAATATATTATACTCTGCTGAGCCGCCAGAGGGCGTCAAACGTGTTCACATCGGCTCTGTGATAAAAAATCCGTGAATATTATTTTTGTTAAACTGTTCAATTAATTCCAACTGCAAACGGTGGATTATGATCAAATACACAAGTGAAAGTGTTATCTCGACAATAGGTACAAAGACAATCGTGTAATTATGTGATAAAATCTTAAAGTGTTTCAACGGTAATTTGGCATCTAATCAATCAATTTATTTAAATAAATTCATTCAGAAAACTATATTCAACATCCATGCAACTTTTGAACAAACTATGTGCAGTGAATCGAGTGCAATTTTTAAATAAGTAACAGAATTTGTCAGTTACAACAATGGCTCTGACCAAGTAAAGCGAGTTTGACCTTTGGACTCAGAGCACTGCTGCCGTGTTTTGTTCAATGACTACTGATACACAACACTAAACTCAATGAATACTGAAATTTCGCCGCTTAGTTCATCGTAAGCGTGGCGCAGTTAAGCGAACGTATACGATAGTTCAGCTGCTCAAACGATATCGTGTTCAAGTCTCAGTGGACTGCAAAATATTTTTGTATTTTTTTTTGTGTCCACTTTTTGCAAGTTAAAATAATAGATATTTTGTGCAAAATTTGGCAATTTAGTAATTTTGATAATGGATTCAGATAATATAACGTACCGACTGCGACCGCAAAATCGTCACAACTCAATGGGTAACCTTTCCGATATGTCGATATTAGAGTCGACGCAATTTTACAATTTAGACCAAAATGACTCAACAGAAACTACAAATCACAAAATAATTGAGTTGGAAGGTAAACTTCTGTCAGCTAATAATGAAGTTGACAAATTACTGTATGAAATACAAGAACTAAAAAAGAAGTTAGCTAGAAAAGACAAACTAATTGAAATTTATAAGAAAATTGACTTTGATGAAATACATTGTTCGCCCATGTTGGGTCAAAAAAGAAAAAGGCAGAAAATGGCTTTTGGTATCGAAGAACTTATGAGAACGCCGGCATCTCCAGCTACTATGCAATTACTGCGACAAAATGTTTCTAAGATACCACCAGATCAAAATATTATAACAAAATTGAAAACAGAAATAAAGCAACTTACAGAATGGTTAAATAATGAAAAAATAAAAAATACAGAAATAACAAAAAAATTGGCTAAAAAACTTATATTAAAATGTCCAATGTACAACAAATCGAGAGTAAATAATACAAAGAATATGCAAAAAAATTCTAAGAAAATGAAAAAAATGCATAAAGAATGTTTAAAAATAAAGAAAGAAAATGTTAAGCTACAACACAAAATTAGAGAACTAAATGTAACAAAAGACTTACTCGTAGATACAGAAGATAACATCGCAAAAAACTATAGAGAAATTCAAGTCGAGCAACAGCTGCAGCCGAACAACGTCACTCAGGAAAATATGCAACAATGTGTGAAGAACAAAACTAGAACCGTGGAACACCATTCTAAAACCGTTATAATTTTATCTGATAGCGTGGGAAAAGGATTAGCTTCAAAAGTATTCGATAAGACCGACAAAAGAAATGAAATTATGAGCTACTGCAAACCTGATGCAGGATTTAAGGATATATTAGACAATTTTGACCATAAAACTAAGAACCTAGGAAGTGAAGACATTGTGGCAATATTAATAACGAAATTTGAGAATAGCTTGTATTATAACAAAAAATATTATATTAAGATACTTGACAATATAATTAAATCCCCAAATAGGAAATTTAATATTATAATCACTGGATTACGCTATAATAATAAAAATAATACTGACATATACAATATTAATAGACATATAGAAAATTTGGCGAACTTTAACGATGGGGTTCAATACATAGATCCAAATATGACATGTGTAAATAGCTTGACACAAATGAAAGTGTGTATATCAGATAGGCTGACTAGAATGATTGAAGAAAACTTCCAAGGATCATCAACTTTAAAATTTATTAAATTACAGCAGCACATTGAAACAACAACACAAAACATAAATTTTTCAAAGGCTCAACGCCTAAAACAGAAAGGATAATAATGCATGCCAATGTACAGAGCATACATAATAAGTACATTTTAATAGAAAATTTTCTAAGTGAACACAATTGTAACGTATTGTGCCTCACAGAAACATGGGGCAAGGATCATCAAGTTCAGGCCCTTAGAAAATTTTGAACTCGCATCGTATTTTAACAGGGTGTTTTTCGAGCATGGTGGTACGGCTATATTTGTAAAAGATAATGTTCACTTTAGGGTACGTAAAGATTTAAACAAATTGTCTATTGAAATGAATTGCGAGTTGTCAGCTGTTGAATTAAGATCTTCGAAAACAGTTATTATTTCAGTTTATAGACCTGATCAAGATTTAGACTTATTTTTTAATATACTGACAAAAATTTTACATATTATAACTAGGGAAGGTAAAAAGGTTGTAATAGACGGTGACTTTAACCAAAATGTTTTAAAACTTGATAAGAACGTAAAAAAACTTAAATGTATTTTAGATAAGTATCATTGCAAGTGGGTATTAAACGAACCAACTAGAATTCAAGGTACGAGTTCTACATGTTTAGACAATTTTATTGTTAATTTTAAAGGCTATAAGGGTAGTGTACTCAATATAAAGTTATCTGATCATAATGTAATTGGATTAACAATTGTTGAAAAGTATGAAGAAGAACAAGTAGGGAATAAAGCAACATGTATGGCAAGAAGTTTTACAAAAAATAATTTAGGTTATTTTAACTACCTGTTTAATAAAAATTATACTAAAATGAAACAAGAAATGATGATTTGTAAATGTTCAAATGAAAAAATGCAGATTCTAAACGACGCTATTAATTTTTATTATAATATGGCTTTTCCCAAACGACTTATACCCATACGGGCAACTAATAAAAAATGGACAACCCCAGGCATAGAAATATCAAAAAACAACTTAATGAAAATGGAAATATTACAAAGTGGCAACCCTAATGAAATTTGTAAGATTAACATTAAAAAGTATAAGAAGGTCTTAAGGAAAGTTATGTACGCAGCCAAAAAGTTACAGTATAGACACAGAATAGTAACTTCAAAAAATAAAATTAAAGAAGCATGGTCTATTATAAATGAACAAGTTACTCAAAAGCAAAAGCAGAAAAATAAAAATATATTATCAATAAAAAATGACATTGGTGAAGAATCTAGCGATCCAGCAACGATAGCTAACTTATTCAATAGGTATTTTTGTAGCATTGCCCGTAAACTGACATGTAATATAGAAATGGATGCCCAAAATTATTTAAAATATTTAGAAAAAGTTATTTAACCACTGAATAAAATACAATTTTACCCACTTGAACTTAATGAATTAAAGACGATTGTAGTTAACATAAAGCAAAAAATATCTTTAGACTTAAATGACATGAGTACAAAAACACTACGAAATCTTATTATAAACAATTACTGCTTAATGGACCTTTTGCATAATACAATTAATTCTTGTCTGGAAGAAGGTATATTCCCCGAGGTTTTTAAAACTGGCAGAGTAATACCGCTTCTCAAAAAAGGAGATTCAACTAATCTTAATAATTATAGACCCGTATGTATACTACCAGCAATATCTAAGATACTAGAAACTGTAATAAAGAGAAGAATTGTCGAATATTTTGAACAAAACCATTTGTTTGCCTTGGCTCAATTTGGTTTTAGAAAACATCTTTCTACGGAAAAAGCTATCAGAAAAGTTATTTATTTTATCCTCGATTCTATGGACAGATCACATAAATGTGCCAGTATTTTCTGTGATCTCTCCAAAGCTTTTGATTGTTTGAGACATGACATACTTATGACGAAGCTCCAATTCTATGGTTTTGAAGGAATCGAACTAAATATGATGCAGACATATTTATGTAATCGTACTCAAATTGTCTCTGTAAATAAAGTCAATTCGGAAACACAACTTTTGAATATTGGAGTACCTCAGGGTTCAATATTAGGACCAGTATTATTTCTAATATACATTAATGATCTTCCGAATTATATGCCAGAATGGGCAAACATCAGCTTATTTGCCGATGATACTCATGTAGGTATATCAGACAAAAGTACACAAGAGCTAGAAACAAAAATAAAAATAATTATGGATAAGCTTAAAGAATGGTTCGACGCAAATGGTATTATTCTAAATGCTAACAAAAGCTTGATAATGCAATACCAGTCAAGGCTAGGGTTAGGTAAAAATGTAAATGTAACAGAACATACATTCTTAGGTTATACCATAGATTACACATTAAGCCACACGACGCACATAGAAACAATATGCAAGAAAATCTCTAGCGGGAACTATGCACTATATAAATTGAAACCACTTTTAAATAAGGAAGCATTATTATCAGTCTATCATGCATATATACATTCGAATATAAGGTATGCAATTACCATATGGGGTAACGGGGCAAAAGTACTGAAAGTTTTGAAATGTCAAAAAAGGTCCATCAGGATAATAAATGGTCTAAAAAGAAGAAGTTCCGCTAGAAAATATTTTAAAATAAATAAAATCATGACCGTAGTTTCACTCTATGTTTTCAATTGTCTTCTAGAAATACATGAAGAAAAAGAAAAGTTACCAAAAAATAAGGACATGCATACATATAATCTCCGCAATAATTACAAATTATTTAGACAAAAAGCTAGACTTGTGAAAACTAAAAAACAGGGCATGTTTATAAAAATCACTATGTACAATAAACTGCCTCATCAAATTATGAACTTAAATTATGAGAATTTTAAGCATACAATAAAAATATTTTTTCTTTATAATCCCCTATACAATATTAACGAATTTATGAATATGACGTTATCAGAATCTTCATTTTTTAATTATGAACAATAAATTCATTAATATAACAAATTTATACTGCCATAGTTTTTTTTAGTTTTTTTTAGTAATCTTGAATTCATCGCTTGTAATTTCACAAAATATTATTGACATCATCTTAATCTTTATTTTGTTTCACATAGATATATTTATTATGTAACATTAATTTTAAATTGTTATTACATATATCATATTGCAATTATGAATTTCTTGTAACATGTTAGATTAATTACTTTGTTATCATAATTTTCGTATATATATTTTAGTATATTATCATGCTAACAACCTATTGTAAAATGACTTGCCTAGTATAACGTATATTGTTATAATGGTCAATAAAGATTTCTGATTCTGATTCTGGGACCATAATTCAATTATATTTGTAATCAATTAAAACATGAAAACATTATGTTTTTTATGAATTGTTAAGGTTTCATATCAAAAGGAAGGCAAATAAAACAATGAAATAATAGTACACTAAAAAATATAATAACTAAGTCACACCGAAATACAATAACCGACTTCCAAAATGGAAAGAGGTTCTCAATTCGTCTGTATTTATTTTATGTTTGTTACCTCAGAAATTTTGACTGGGTTAACCGATTTTAAAAAATATTTTATGTTTTAAATCTGATGCTTGTCGTTTGGTCCCATTAAAATTTCATCAAAATCGAGAGAATTCAATAATGACTCGACTGGACGACTCTGTACTGTAGTACCTATACATATTATATGTTTATGGGATTTGGCGACGGTGCGGGGCGCGGAGTGCGAGGCCGGCGTTTAGCGGCGAGACAGCATCATTTTGTTAAAATACCTATTTTTCTGTGTGAGCTTCTCTTCAGCGGCCTCTAAATTAGCTTTAATATTGTTAATGATGGATCGTATACAAACCTGTTCACTCAAGTACATAGGCGCTCCCCTCCACTGTAAATTATTGATGTGAATTGGTATGGTTAACTCGTGGGGTCCCCGTCAAAAGTGGGCCTTCCGAAGAACTGCTATCTTACACTGGTGTGGCGACGATAAGATTTAAGAATATCTCATTTCAGTATATTATCCTAGGTTCACATTTAAAATCATATGACACGCCACAAATATAATAATTGAGAATTATTGATAGGAATAGAGGTCACCATTTTGTATTAACTTTCATTCTGTACAAATGAGAGCCGCCACAGTACCATTAAGTCACGTTACCCGGGGGCCACATCGAGTGGTAGGTCCCCCGCAACGGATGAAATCATTACTGAATGCGAAATTACTCCTCTCAATACATTTCAGGACCCGAAATTCCCGAAGGTGGGTCCACCAGCCTTCCCCATACGACCCTCCCTTTCCACCAAGCGAAACTCTCACACAACTATAGTAATTACATCAGGAGACTTACCCCGTATCTGGAGCCTTCGTTACCTTTTTTCAAGCCATACATACCCATAGACCATAGACACCTACTACATAACCTCTTTCCCCCTACCGCCACATTCCCTTCCGGTTTTAAATTTATAATGTTGCCAGTACAGAAAACATTTATTTACTCATTTTCTGACCTGTGCATAGAGTAGAAACGCGTTTCGCGACAACTGGGATCCCAATCCGCCTGCTACACTTGGGGATTATTGCAAACCCCCCCCATAATGAAGGCTGTGTTCAGTAGTGGACGACTTGACTGAAACAGCACATAGTACTGTTTAATATTTTTATTATTGCTATAACGCATGCTCCGCGGTAGTCATGTGCGGGATTCCAACACGCGCCATCTACCCCTATAACCGGAGTATGCACTGACCGCTAAGCTAACATGACTAATGACTCATACTCTAACTTGTCCTCTCGTTTTTAACGATAGTATGTGAATGGAACGACACCTTAGTAAATAAAAAAAAAGTTTAATTAAACCTTAAAAACAAACAAACAGAAAGGATTTACAAAAATTTGCCAGGTTGGCAGTTGGCAGCAACACACAAAAATACCCAGTCAAAGCTTACCCCAGTTATAGAGTTAGATGGCGCGGATTTGAATGCCGCACATGAATATAATTTTTTCCTCGTAATTTTGTGTTTTTGTAGTACAGTAATGTATTTGTAAATAGACTGATCATGGTCTCGATCGTGCGCTCAGTGAGTCAACACCGCCATAAGATGCTTCGTTTAGAAGCGACACTAGTCGAATCATCTTCCGGTTAGGCTGCGCGGCATTTGTGACGTCACGTAGGCTTAACAGGAAAATTACGCGGAATTGTCGCTAGATATATAGTTTCATACTTTTTAAGTATTTTATTAAAATATTATGTAATGTTTTCTTAAGATACTTTTAAAAATATTTGTTATTATGAAATATGGATTTTCGCAAAGTAACGCCTGACTCTATTCATTACTTATATTAATTTTAATTTGATATTAAAAATAACAATCATTGCTTATAACATGTATATTTGACAATTATGAATTTAGATACTTCAACATAGTCACAACTAATTAAGAGAAAACATTTGTTCCATGAAAAATGCTGATAGTAACAACTGGGCAGTAGAAGAATAAACCCTGGCCTTTAGCACGGCGCACTACAAAAGGTTTGACAAGACCCGAGTTGTAGCAAGGGAGAAGTTATATCCTCGCCAGATCTGGGAAGCCATCGAAATCAGTCAGAGTGCGAGTGATAGTGGGTGGGCGCACTCACAAAGCTGGAACGCGTGTCTTCATGGAACTGTAGGGAATGTCAGAAAGGAAGTCGAGGAAACAGTGAGTTTCACGTGTCAGATTGCGAGGATTTTATAAGATGAGATCAGCAGCAATGAAGAACATTTCGCAGCCGCAGCCATTATGAAGCAGTCAACACACCGCACCCCGCAACAACTACCGTTGTCGCCCCGAGCACAACGGACTGCCGCCCGCACAGTGAAACGGACCGCAATAGCGATCGAACCACATTCCAGATCCTAATGATGGCTTCCTTATGAAGCCTAAACAATGGCCGGTCTTTACATCGACAACAAGTGTTTTTTTCACGTAAATAATTCGCATCGTTTTATTTATATAAACCTTGCTTGTTGCCTGTATCTACCATCCTCTATAAGTCTGCTTTTTTTTAACAACCGAGTACTGAAAATTTTACTGCGTTGCTATTGGCCCACGTAAACAACATAAAGTCCATTCCACATGAACTCTGTAGTTATGTGTTATGTAGTGACATTCAGTTGACCTGCTTGTCGAAAAATATTGCTTGTGCAAATCAACACTAAAGTTGCAACTTTTGAAATAGGGTAAGAAAAACAAAGATAATTTTGAAAAAATGTTGTAGGTAAGTCAAAAAATAGTCTCGTCATAAGTTTGCCGAAATTTCACCTTGAGCTCCCCAATTGAACTCGTTTGGTCTCAAGTGAAGGGCTATGGCAGGAAATAACACAAGTTATAAAATTTATGAAGTCTGAACTCTTTTGTTACGAGGAGTAGCTAAAGTGGAAAGATAAAAAATGGAGGTCATGTCTCAATATGTGGTAACCAAGATAAACACAAAAATGTACGGAGTCGGCAATCATGTACAAAATATGTGACTGCAATTTATTATTGACGTATCTGCAGAAAGTTTTTGAAACGCTCGTAGCGAAGTTTGCTTAGCCATTCTGAACTGATCAGCAAAGCTGAGCAACGTCCTCCGCGGTCATGAGTTGTATGGGTGACCGCTGATGACATTACTACTGAGCGCTTCCGTGCTTCGGAGGACACGTTAAGTCGTCGGCCCCGGTTGTTGTCTTAGGATGGCAGTCGTTATTGCATGGTGGTAGGGCATTTTGCGAATGCCCGCCTGGCTAGCTACTACCCTCAAGTAGAAAATCTGTCGCCAAGCACCTAATAGTGTGTTTCTAGGTTAACCTGAACAACATCTACGACCACATCATCACATACCATCAGGTGAGATAGTGGTCAAAGGCTAACCTATCAGGCATAAAAAAAAAGTTCAACAGAAGAATGACGATAATTTTTAAGATTTGTAATAGTTATATATATATATATATATATATATATATATATATATATAACTATTACAATATGGTTTTATATCATAAACGCGAACAAAACAAATTGTTACGAATATACTAAGTATGCAATTTTAAAACATAAAATAATTACGTTATTTTGTCTACAGAAGTATTCAAATATGAACGGCCCTTAACAATTTCAAAACAAGAACAAAGCCATTGACCAATGACGGCAATGACTCATCTTTTTTTTTTATTGTCATGGAACCAACAGCACTTAATAAAATTACATTATAATTATTTTTATTAAACTTACTGCCAATGACAGATTCTTACTTTTTATACAAAATAATAATAATATATACTTAATCGCTTAAATCGATTAAAGTTATCAACTACTAAAAGAAACATACTACCTACTATTACTAATAGGTAGTATGTATCTCACTGTCAATGTCGGAAATGTGAGAGAGACAAACTCAGTACTCGTTTCTTTAAAAAAAAAAAACAGACTATAAAATACTAATAAGAAATTGGTCGATGCTTGTTGTCTAGCTACCACCATCAAGTTGTGGCGACGTGAAGATTTTAGAATATCTTATTTCAGTATATCATCCTAGGTTCACATTTATTTATTTATTTAAAATTAAAATCATATGACACGAAAAATATAATAATTGAGAATTATTGATAGGAATAGAGGTCACCATTTATGTATTAACTATAATTCTGTACAAATGAGAGCCGCCACAGTACCATGAAGTCACCCGGGAGCCACTTCGAGTGGTAGGATCCCTCCCGCAACGGATGAAATCATTACTGAATGCGAAATTACTCCTCTCAATACACTTCAGGACCCGACTTCGGGTCCACCAGCCTTTCCCATACGACCCTCCCTTTCCACCAAGCGAAACTTTTCTCTTATCCTCTTTATTTTCCTCTCAATAACTCTCACACAACTAAGTATAGTAGTTACATCAGGAGACTTACCCCATATCTGGAGCCTTCGTTACCTTTTTCCAAACCATTCATTTTCTCGCTCCTTGTGACACCTACTACATAACCTCTTTCCCCCTACCGCCACATTCTCTCTAGTTTTAAATTTATAATGTTGCCAGTACACAAAACATTTATTTACTCTATTTCTCACCTGTGCATAGAGTAGAATCGCGTTTCGCGACACTTTGTCGATGTCATATTATAAAAACTTACGCTCATATTTATATCTAATATATGAAAAACACGGGTGTTTGAGCGTGAACTTACTATGAGTCGAAAACGCAGCGTTCGCCACAACACTCCCCGCAACGACCCCCGCCGCCGCCAGCGCCGTCGGCTCGAGCACAGCGAGCTGCCGCCCGCAGTGTGAAGCGTGACGCGACCGCGGCGGACGTACCACACTCAAAATCCTGAGGAAGGCTTCCGGTAGAAGCCGAAACATTGTCGATAGCGATATCGACTCATAGTAAGTTCACGCTCAAACACCCGTGTTTTTCATAAACTTTGTCGATGCTTGCTGACTAGCTGCCAACCTTAAGAGGAAAATTTGTCAATACTGGCTGACTAGCTACCACCCTCAAGTAGAAAATTGGTCGAAGATTTCTGCCCAGCTACCTAGCTCTATTAGAAATATGTTGATGCTTGTTGCCTAGCTACCACCCTCAATTGGAAAATTTGCCTAGCTACCACCCTCAAGTAGAATATTTGTCAAAACTTGCCGACTAGCTACCACCCTCATGTAGAAAATTGGTCGAGGATTTCTGCCTAGCTACCTAGCTCTATTAGAAAATATGTCGATGCTTGTTGCCTAGCTACCACCCTCAAGTACAATATTTGTCAAAACTTGCTGACTAGCTACCACCCCCAAGTAGGAAATTTGTCGATGATTTCTGCCTAGCTACCTAGCTCTATTAGAAAATATGTCGATGCTTGTTGCCTAGCTACCACCCTCAAGTACAATATTTGTCAAAACTTGCTGACTAGCTACCACCCTCAAGTAGAAAATTTCTTAATACTTGCCGACTAGCTACCTAGCTCTATTTGAAAATATGTCGATGCTTGTTGCCTAGCTACCACCCTGAATTGGAAAATTTGTCAGTGCTTGTTGCCTAGCTACCACCCTCAAGTAGAATATTTGTCAAAACTTGCTGACTAGCTACCACCTTCAAGTAGAAAATTTGTCACCAAGTCATACCACATGACTAAGGTAATTCTATTCTAACCTTCAAAACTACTAGAAATACTACTATAAATAAATTTATAAACTCTTTATTAACAATATCAACAATGTTTTCCAAAATGTCATACGAACATACTCGTACCTTAACTTATTAATTAATAAAATAACAATAACAAAAAAATACAAGTATATTACGAGTGGAACTGAGTAATTTTAAAAGAACTACATATGGGCCTTGAATGAGTTTTACTTGTGACAAGCTGTGAGCGAGTAAACGCGATTTTGTTTGACATAATGTTACTTCACTAACGCGACGCCAGGGGCGCTTTTGCCATACAAATTTGGGTTAATGCGATCGCGGCGTTTCGTAAGAAAAACTTGCCCTAGGCCGACAGCTAACATACAAATAATATCATTATTTTTTTATAAATCTCACTCTTTACACTATTATCACACTAATGTAATAATGGCGAGAGTTTGCGAGTGTTTGTTTTTGTTACTTCTTGACGCTCAAACGGCTGGTCCAATTTTGATACATTTTGGTATGGAGGTAGATGAGGCGCTGGATTAACATATAGTATACTTTCATCATCATCATCTATCACCACGCGGGTCTAACCGCGGAGCGCAACTAGGAAATGCTTATGTGTGAGTGAGGATGTAAGTATGGTTGTTAATTCTATAAAATCTCGGGCTGTTCACGATATTGGTACACAGCCATTGGATTTCAAATTACTACAATCTTAGCCCACTCACTTCGTTCACTCTCATCAGATTGACAGGATGACCCTACTGTACTGCATCAGCCGGATTGTCCACTGCTGAACAGAGCCTCCCCCATTAGGAGGGGAGGTTCCATAATCCCCATGCTTAGCAAGCGTCTTCGAGATTATATAGCAGTTCTTCAGAAGGCACTCCTGCCGATGGGCAGTACCAGTAAGGGATAATACCAGAATATGTTCTAATATTATCCCTTAACCCAGGAAGCCTTTTTCTCCATACTTACGAAATTACGAGAGAAAAACTATAGTTATGGGCGGGATTCGAACCCGCGCACTCCACTCCTATAGCCGAGATATGTTCTGACCGCTAAGCTAACATGACATATGACCTATAACTCTAATTTGTGCTCTTGTTTTTAACCATCGCATGTTGATGGAGCGTCATCTATAGTTCAACTTACGTTGTAGGTACTACAAACAAGACTAATTTTGCAATTAGCTTTAAACTTGTTAATGATGACGCGACCCTATAATTTTACTATTTTTATTTTTCTAACGGCTCCGCGGCTTATATTACAAAATTACGAGGGGAAAACTTATAGTCATGTGCTGGATTCGAACCCGCGTCATCCACCCTTATAAGCAAGGTGCTCTAATGCTCTAACCGTTAAGCAAACATGACATATAACTCCTTGTTCTCCGTACTTCTCCAGAAAACATTAAATCCATATAAGTTTGTCGGCTTTTAAAACTTTTCACATAATTACACACTTATGTTATAAAATCAATCAAAATCTGTTAGCTCACCTTTATAAACCCGAAGTGGATCAACAACCACGTTTCGCTAGACAAGTTCAGCCCAATGTAATATGGGGCGCGCCTCATACCACCTCCCAGGCACAATTCCAGACTCAGGACTATAACTGAAAATCTCTTAGTCCAAATAACCCTAATAATTTACTATCCGACCTGGATGAATCGAGGATCGCGAGACAACAAAGCAACGTTTTATGCCACTCGACCAATGAGAGGGTCCAATGTTGCCCATTAACCTTACACTAACACCCAGTTTCTGAAACGTTAATCAAAGTCTTGATTAGTTACCAGACTGAATACTGAACGCTCATTGGTCAGCTATCACGTCATAGAATACCACTGACCAATCAGCGTACATTATTTACTCTGTAAACTAATCAAGGTTTTGATAAACGTTTAGGTAACTAGAGGTATATCGACTATTATTATCACAGCTCATAGAGTATCTTCTAGAAGAAGCTTCATTTCTTTTCTTAACAGTTCTGCCTCAGTTCGCATTTCTTCCAAACTTCTCGGCGGTTTCGCCGGATGGCCAGATTTAAATCTGCGAAAAATAATAATTGCAAATGAAATATCGCTAATTGTTCAGTCAACTATGCGGTCGGGTTGAACCCTATCTCTAGGCGTATAGTGTTCATATTCGCGACGATGCAATCTGTTGTTAACGTGGGCGGCGCGGCCACCGCCGCCGGACGGCCATTTTTAATTTGCTATCAGTTCGTTTCGCGAGCTCGTCCGGATTACACACGCGGCTGTGTGCGCAGGAATTTTAAGATACGTTTTACTCCTGACCTAGTTAACGTGCGGTCACGTACGGTGCGCGAGGACGTGCTATAAAACAGAGTTAAGGTTTTTATTATTGGTGGGTCGCGGCGACCTAGTTCAGTGTTTGAAGTTGATTCTGACGCCGGGCGTCCAGCATTGAACGTTTTATATAGAGGAACTGTCAGTGAATTGTCGGGGACGAGGACGGATTCCGGGCTGTCTGCGGGCTACGACGTCGCCATCGGATTGAGGGAAGTTTATGCAAATATAATCCCTAGCTTTATTTAACTGCAGTTAGAATAAGTTAGGTGTTTTGGCATAATAATCGTTTTGAATTTTAGACAGTCTCAATCGACCGCTTTCTCGATTCCCTTTGACATTTGTTTTTAGGGTTAAACTGGCCGGTCACTTCCTTATTATGATCAGCATATGGATTGGAAAGAACATTGTGAAAAATTGACAGTTAAATTGAATAGATATATTTATGCTTTGCGGAGAATTGTAAATATGTCATCATTAGAAGCCGGGAAAACAGCGTATCATGGCTATGTGCAGTCCAATCTTCGCTATGGTATTATTTTATGGGGAAACTCAAGTGAGGTAGAGTCAGTATTTATTGTTCAAAAAAAGTGCATAAGAGCTCTGTGCAATATTAACGACCAAACTGTGTCATGTCGTCCACTATTTAAAGAACTGAAAATACTACCACTTTGTTCGTTATATATATACGAAGTATGTTTATTTGTGAAAAAACACATAGGCTACTTTAAAGAAATGCCAGAAACTCACAGTGAACGGCTAAGAGAACGATTCAGGCATAAACTTTTTACCCCTAAGTTTAGACTATTAAAACATGGGCATGGGCAGCATTTTCAGCATGTCTGTGAGAGTGTATAATAACCTTCCTACAGAGATAACTCAGCTACCTCTACCAAAATTAAAAAAACAGTTACTTTCATGGCTTTTAGGGAAATGTTTTTACGATTTAAAAGAGTTTTTTGTGAATATGTAATGAAATATAATTATTAATCATACTGTGACATGTCATAATATTTAATTTATATTTTGCATTACTTATTTTTAGTATATATAATTGATTTATTATTTTGTGACCATTATTTTAAGGTTTAGTCATATTAAATTAAATAAACAAGAATATTTTCGAAATAATTATAACATTGAATTGTATTAATGCATGTGGATTTTGATACTTAACTCTACAAATAATTAAGCTGAACACTCGAAAGAGTAAATTGTACTCGGAAACTCTTTAATGTATAACATCTTATGTACCTGCAATTATGACAGCAATAAATAGTTTCAAATGGTTTCAAATGGTTATTTGAGATTTTAGGTCCAGAATTAAGCATAATACCGATTAATCTCGTAATTATCTAGACTTGTATGATGTCGAAATTTTAAAAAGACGATTAAGTCAAAGTTATTAGCCTCGAAAACTTTATATGAAAATGAATCGAGGCTCAAAACTTTCCAGTTAATTATCTTATTAAAAACAACTACGATACAAGCCTAGATAGTAAAGAAATCAATCGATATCATGCTTTGTTTTGGACCTAAGATAAGGGAGTGATCACCCTTCGACTTTTGTATGGAGAACTGACCACCTTGAGAGAGGAGGGGCATGCCTTTAGTAGTAAACATTCGTATCGTTCCTGTAGCAGTGATAGGCGAGCGTGAAAAATCGGCGATTCCGATACTGACACAGTACAACACTGAACAACAGTAGAAAGTTTTATTATTTTTATTACAATACTAAGGGCCCGTTTCAGAATGTCCTAATAAAGTTTCGGATTGTTAAGCAACACATAAAATAACTGAATGATAAAAATGACAGTTGACATGCAGCGCGTTTCAAGCTTTAACCGATGGATAGGCTAAATTGATGACCGTGAAACGCAAAGATAATGTTTATTTGTTTCATTGTGTTTCATTTATCTAACTTCTGAAAACAACCACTCATTGCTTTGTACAACAGGTAGGTATTTGCCTGTAAAATCGCACTCTGAGTCTCAAGACACAGGCTCTCGCCTAGTTTGAGAATCACTGTTAACATACGTTTTTTTTAATATTATACCTTAAAATAGTGTAATTAGCCATGTGTTTGTTAATTTAACTTTTTGGAAATAAAAATGTATTATTATTATTATTTAATCAATATTTTCTGGCTAGTATAACCGGCACTTACGCGAAAATTCTGAAACAGGCCCTTAATATTATATGGTTCACTTACTGGTCGTGTTTTGCTAGTTCTAAATATATGAGGTCATTTTCTATGAAATCTCCTTTTCTCCTTGGCATTATGTGGCAGTGGAGGTGCTGAAAATGAACAATTAAAACTTTAAATACTGCGCATGTATATCCTTGAAAGGATATGCCGAGAGGGTCATATCGGCTTAGCAGGAGATGTAAGCTGCTAAAATATTAAATTGTTTTCAACTTTGTATTCAATAGTTTTCAACTACCTATATATTAAATTGTTTTCAACTATATATTAAATTGTTTTCAACTATATATTAAATTGTTTTCAACTATGTATTAGATTGTTTTCAACTATATATGAAATTGTTTTCAACTATGTATTAAATTGTTATCAACTATGTATTAATTTCAGTATGTGTGAGAATAACATTGTATATGTCATTGCACCAATATTGATCAGTTTATTACGAATCTTGTATACCGACGTCCTCAATATATATTCACTTTCATACTCATTCAACGGTTGCCCATAAGAAACTGCCCTTGGCGATAAAACCGTCCTATTGCTGATGTCTCTATGTAACATAATTATTTTATAAATATTCTTTGTTTTTTTTAAGTGATTGTGAAGGAACTAGCGGACTATCCTCTACCTATAACAGATACATATCCGCCCAAATTCAGTTATATCTCATTGTGCCTGTAATTTTACTGGCTCTCAAGGACTGCTGTCGGAACTCGGAACACACTGTTAGGTGTTTGGCGACAGATTTTTTACTTGAGGGTGGTAGCTAGCCAGGCGAGCATTCGCAAAATGTCCTTCCACCATGCGGTGAAGCTCAAGCCGGCGGCGGGGATAGAACCACGACCCTGCGGCTCGGCAGTCCATAGCTATTGCCGCTCGGCCATTATTGCTACAGATTGGTGTTCAAAAAAGAGTATTTGTATTACCTTGACAGTTTGCCCCGCGTCGGGTCCGTCTTGTATAGTAACGGTGCACGACTGCGTGTTGTGGACCTTCTCCATTAACTGTAAGAATAACGTTTTAATTTGTTAAGCCTGCACCGAGGCAGCGATACGTAATTGTGGTTCGTTTGATCCGTTGCTGTATCTTTATTTCTTAATTTTGAGGTATGCAATAAGTAATATTTATTACTAAAGTTTAGGTTAGCCTAAACTTTCCAACCTTAAAGGACAATGCCACACCTTAGGTGCTTGGCGACAGATTTCTACCTTGTCAGTGGCTGCTATCCAGGTGACAAAATGCCCTACCGCCATGCTATAACAATCCCCTCTGTAATAGGAAACTGCCACTAGCGGTCACACATCCCAGTAATTACCGTATCGGACGTTGCTTCAATCGTGATCGTTTAAGAACTACTAGGCAAGTTCCACTTTGAGCACATCAAAGGCATTTCGGGTATACTGCCCGGGATGCTTCGTCTTCATCTCTGCTATAGTTCGCGCAACACTGTATGAGCTTCGGTCGAGACACCACGTGGTCTGCGCAATACTAAAACTACAGCGGTCTATTTTATCAACCCACTTCCAAAAAAGGAGGAGTTTCTCAAGTCAGCGCTTTTATTTTTTATGTATGACCTCGCATAACTTTTTACAGAGTAATCCTATTTCTTATGGTGCCATATAACTTTTATCTAATCGGTTCAGTAGTTTATAAGTTGTACTCAATTAAATGAAAAATGTCTTCGCGTATCTGTATTATTTAAGCCTGCACCGAGGCAGCGATACGTAATTGTGGTTCGTTTGATCTCTTGCTGTATCTTTATTTCTTAATTTTGAGTTGTGTAATTAATATATATTATATTTAAGGATTCATTCTATAAATCATACACTTTGGAAACACGATTACTTAAAATTTTCTTCATAGGAAAAAAATCCAAAGTTACATCTAAAAAACAAAATAAACCTTTACTACGGCGTAAATACTTAACGTAGAGTCATTGGTATTTGAATAATAATAAAAACAACATGTTTTCTATAACGTATACACATTACATTTTGCAAATAAGTATTTTTTTATATTATACAAAGGAAATACTTAAATTCACGCCCGTTCCGCCCATTTTAGTCAGAGCCGCGATGCTTTGTCTCTATTCGCTTTAGTAATTCTTGGGCCGTCGGACGGGGACGGATGCTGTTGGCGTGCCTTACTTACGCACACATACGCGGCGCGCCTAAAAAGCTCGATGCGCCCTTAATGGTTATTTGCTGTTGTTAACGATGAACAACGTTTACGCGAGTGAATGGTCTTGTAAGCAGTCTTTATACATAAAAGACAAAAAAACCGGAACTGACTTCCAAAACTGAAAACTTGAAAATTATGAAATAACTTGTGGAAGTCGGTACCATGCTAATGTCAGGTCGGTGTTTTAAATCTGCATGGTACTGACTTCCACGAGTTATTTCATACTTTTCAGTGTTGGAAGTCAGTTCCAATTTTTTTTTAATATTTTTTTTCGATAAGTAGTTTACCTAGTTGTTCTTAATCAATCAGCAATATTCTCAGCGGTCATTACTTAGATGGGTGACCGCTAGCAGAATTATCTATTGAGCTTACACGAGATCCAGAGGTCAGACTAGACTATCATAGTAACAAAAACGTAACATATTACCCTTTGTACCAATCTGACAGTTCTATAGAAGTCTTCCGCCTCTTTTTCTGTCAAATCTTTGTTTCTCTCCGCCATCCGTAATGGAGCCACTAGAACGTGTCCCGGTATTACGCATCTGTTGGCAAAGATGTATTCAAAATGATTAATATAGATATACAGGGTTATTGGTAAAATGCTAACAACCTCATAGGTTTGACTTCTGCTAGTCCTAAACAAACAATTTGAAATTATGTTTTTCTGGTTTTGAAAAAAAAAATTATATTTTTTTTATTTTTTCTGTTGTAATGTCTACTTCGAGCCAAGAGCACCCGCCGTGGCCACAGTGGACCGCGCGGTGCTCCCTTTGAATAGAGTTTTCAGTATTTACATCGAGCATACTCCCAAAAACGAAGTTCGAAGCTTCGTTTCGGAACGAAGTAACGACGAACATCGAACTTGTACCCTACTACCAAATAACTTCGGATGCGACTTGTACGGACGATCTTCGTTCCGTATTCATAGATAATAACATAATGAAGCGATATTGAAAGGTTTGTGTAGGTTCTTTATGGTAGACATGTAAAAACTGATAAATAAATCAAAAAGTAATAACCAAAAAGAATTTGTGAAGAAGAATATTTCGATAATTAATAAACCATTTATTCATATATGTGTATGTAGAATTCAATTTATTCTACAATATGTTATCTTAGGAAATAAATATTTTTCAGAGTGATGGTTGTGTCGTCGACAAATAAAGAACCTAATAAAATGATACCTAAAACTATAATAAACTCTTTAGTAAATTCTACTTCGAATATGACAACGAGAATGCAACCATGGACTTACATTAATAGATAAGCCCATATGTTCAATACACCGTTCATCAGAATGTTTTTATTTTCTGAAGAGACAGACCCACAATTGGGGCTTCTTCTTTTTTGAAGTACCTATTTCTAGCGCTGCTTGTTATGAACAACCATGCAACGCGTGCTTGAAAACACAAGAATGATTTAATATATTGTAACGGCGACTCTTGTATATATAATATCTACATTCATGTTCCGACTTCATAACTTTTTCTTCCACCACCAAGCGCATCACCATTATACGAGTAGAAAATATGTTAATTTCATTTTTATGATGTATACTGCAAATGAGGGATAAAATTTACAATATGTATAAAATGGCCATGTGTAGAAAAAGTCTTATAAAAAGCATACCTACTCGTTGTACGTGTATTTATACTAGGTCAAGTATACTAAGAACCTATATGTTCTTAGTTAAAAATTAAAATGTGGAAAAACGGAATCATACATCAGCATGATTCCGTTCAGCAGCAGAATCATATAGCAGCAAACATCATAAAAATGAAATTAGCTTATTTTCTACTCGTATAATGGTGATGCGCTTGGTTGTGGAAAAAAAAAAGCTATGGAGTTCGAACATGAATGTACACATACCTATGTATATTCGAAGCAATGATAGCTCAGTGGCTTTGGCTATGGACTGCCGCGCAGCAGGTCCATGGTTCGAATCCCGCCGCGGGCTTGAGCTTCACTGCATGGTGGAAGGGCATTTTTGTGAATGCCCGCCTGGCTAGCGACCACCCTCAAGTAGAAAATCTGTCGCCAAGCACCTAACGGTGTGTTCCGGCAGCTGTCCTTGAGAGCCAGTAATTCTAGGTTAAGCCTGTTTACACCTTCGACCACATCATCATTTACCATCAGGTGAGATTGTGGTCAATGGCTCACCTATCAGCAATAAAAAAAAAAAAATATATAATAGTCGCCGTTATAATATATTGAATCTTTCTTGTGTTTTCAAGAATATGTTTACTTAATTTACGCATTGCATGGTTGTTCATAGAAAGTAGCGCGAGAAATATGTACGTCAAAAAGAAGAAGTCCCCATTGCATAGTCTGCCGCTTCAGAAAATAAAAACATTCTGACGGACGGTGCATTAAACATATGGGCTTATCTACTAATGTAAGTCCATGGTTGCATTCTCGTTGTCATATTCGAAGTAGAATTTACGAAAGAGTTTATAGTGTTAGGCATCATTCAATTAGGTTCTTTGTTTGTCGACGACACAACCATCACTCTGAAAAATATTTGATTACTAAGAAAACAATTTGTGGAATACATTAATTTCCACATACACATACATGAATACATAGTTTATTAATTATCGAAACATTCTTCTTTACAAATTCATTCTGGTTATTAGTTTTTGATTTATTTACCGTTTTTACCATAAAGAACCGACCCAAAGATTTCAATATCACTCCACTATAATATTTGTCTATGAATCCGAAACGAAGACCGTCCGTAAAAGTCACATCCGAAGTTATTTGGTGGTAGGGTACAAGTTCGATGTTCGTCGTTACTTCGATCCGAAACGAAACTACGAACTTCGTTTTTGGCACAAAAAAAATTAATTAAAATACATGTTTTATTTTGAAAATAAAAAATAACGTCTCAAAGTGTTTGTTAGGACTAGCTGAAGTCAACCCTAAAAGTTTGTTAGTATTTTTCCAATAACCCTGTATATACGATGGATTTAAGACCCGACAATAAGGGCAGTTACCTTTACCTTAAAGTTTTCCTGTAAGTAGGTATAACGCTTACAGGAAAATGTTCTTGGAAGACCAACAAGTTTTTGAGATATTCTGAACTTTATTCATTGATTTTGGAAAAAAAAACATACCGACAGAAAAAAATGGCTAGTAAAAAATATTTTTTAAAGGTTTTATAGGACAAAAAAAGTAATAAAAGAAAGTAATACAACAAAGCGCAAAGTTTCGGCTCGCTGAGTAAGGTTCCGGTGGCCGAGCGGAATAGGCAGCCGGCGCGACATCGGAGAACGCGGGTTTGATTCCCGTCCGGAGCAAAAAGTTTTGTACTCTAATAATCTATAAAAGTTATTTCAATAATTCATATTATTCAGCATTTGAAGTCTGAGGACTTTTCTTAATATGATTACAAGCAATATCGCGTGCTGAGTGGAATTAATATTTACAAATTATTGGAGTACGCATTTTTTTTTGCAACGAACGCGGATCCATCGATATCGCGCCGATACCTATTCCATTAGGTCAACTGAACCTTACTCTAACGAGTCGAAACAAAAAAACCCGTACCAAATCGTTCCCGTCCAGAACAAAAAAAAATGTACCCACTCCATTAATTACTACATTGGATATTTTCTTTTTAACATAACTATGTATATGTCAAAATACTTTAATCGTTTGACTTTTTTTAAAAGATGTATACTATATCAAAGGTTCTGTTGTCTATAATGAATGTAAATACATAATTTGTATCACTTTTTTTAATTAAGTCTATGAGCTAGACCTATATTCCTGTTGACTGTAATATATTATGTTAAAGTACTGTAATGTTACAGTCGGATCGTCCATTGCTTAACACAGCATCCCCAATTAAGGGGGTATTTGCCATAATCCCCACGCTTGGCAGGCGTCTTGGGGTGTAAGTTGGCAGTTCTTTAAAGGCGCTGTTGCCCACCTTCCAGTATTTTTCCTAAGTCGCCTCTTACGAATCCCCACGGTATGATAAGGAGAGGTGCAATTCTAACCCGGCACCCCACGGGGCTTAAATGTATGTTAAAATACTTACCGTAAATTTACAAACGCATAGCACAATTCGGATTCATAAAATACACAACTGTTTGGTATTTTAACATGGCCAAATATATTTGTCTTTTCCGATTCCGGAATGATTGGTACAGAATCCGTCGAACTTTGTCCCGCATCCGTTTCTCTCTGGCCGATATCCGTCCGACTTGGTCCGGAAAGTGACTCGAACTGGTTTTTATGAATGGGTAGAAGATCTTTTCTTAGACTTAAAGAGTAGAGAGAGTAGATATCTTTTCTGAAATGTGAAAATAATTATCTTCGAAGTGAAGTGAAAATAATACTATGTGCCGCGCGAAGCGAGCGAAGCGAGGTTGAATTACTAAAATGTCGTTACTTTTTTGGAAATTTAATTTAACAGAAAAATACAAAATCATTTATTCAATTTAGGCGTCTACGACGATCTTATGAAAGTCACTTACAAGTTTTAGTATTGAAATATTCTACATTGTACTGCCATGTTCTGCAAAAGCAATGTATATAGCCACTGCGAGAAGAACGGGACCCGAACAAACTCGGGGCCATTGTTTTAAACTTCTTTTAACAATGTGTTTAATACAATATTGTTTAAAATTACATAGGTGACAGGCGAAAGCTTTGCACAGCTTGGCAGAGGCGGAATTGTCAGGCATTTTTGTACTTTAAGTAAGCTTGGCAGAGGCGGAATTGTCAGGTATTTTTGTACTTTAAGTAATCACAAACTGTTTAGTAGGATTTCATAACCAAATTTTTTTCACGTGCGAGACATTTCTCTCTTTTAGCATTGTGATATGTTTGGGGACTTTATTTTAAAACCGCACAAGCAATACAGCATCAATCCTTATCCAAGTAAGTACCTTATATACACTGCATTTAATGTAGACAGTATACAATTGAAATGAATATTTTCGAAGATATTACAGATTTAAAGATTTAAGTATCAGTATTGCTCCCGTGCGAAGCCAGGGGGCCAACTCCCATCTCTTAATTCAGTCTTATTTTAACATTACATCTACAATTTTAATTCGCACCACCACATTATCACTTTAGTATACTTACATTAGAACTTCAACGTGAGAGCGGGATGCATGCATTGAATCAAGTCATTTGTGCGACAGAGGTAGCACTATATGAACATTATTGTTTCGTGACGGCCACGGTACTAACCTTAGTATCAATAATTTAAACTTGAAACAATGACGTTTGCTTTCTATAATAGTATATAAAAGGTGGGAGTTGGGCCCCTGGGCGGGTCGCTAGTTCTATCATACAATACTTGTCTTACCACAAAAGACTTAAGCACGCCTTAGACGTATGTGTTGAACAGATGTTTCAAAAATGTTGTACCACAAAACGGCGCCTAACACGCGCTTAGGCTTAAACATCCCTTAGTCACGTGTTTATATTTAAACAGCCACAAGTAGTATTGTTCAAATCCGCTATACAGCACCAACGCGCTAGAGACTATAAACTATATTCGAATAGCGCGCTATATTATACGCTATCGTTATAACGAAACAAGGTCCTCGCGCTAGATGCATATGCTAGGTGTCGTCACAATAGCGTCAGGCGCAACTTGCTGTCTGCCGTTGTAGTTCGGCTCGACACTAGCGTGGCTCTAACGAGTAACGAGTTGATTCTAACACAGAATTATTACACTGCTTTATTGTAATAAATGGAATGAACTTTCCTTCATACTTTACAGACTTAGGATTGTCTATAATTGTCTTGTATAGTGTTACGAAATGTGTGCAATTATAGGCGTATTTAGAAGTTCATTTCTAGTATATACAAAAATCAACATTTTTTGTTTTTTTTTTCTACTTTATATTCATTTTTTGTTTTTTGTATTTACAGTTATATGTACAGTAATGATATTTTTTTCACCGAATTTACGATTTGCTTCTTGCAGGCTTGCTTCATTAGCCATTTCAGGAGTTTGTGTACTGACATTGTTATCCTTTTCTTCGAAAGTTATTGAAAATGTTAGAAATGTCAATATATTGATTAACTTCACAAATGACACATAATTTATCTCTTGAACGTCATAAACGTTATCAGCCAGTGCATTAGAGAAAGAGATAAAAAGATACAATTGCATATGTTTATTAACCATTGAGAGTATACTAGCTCGATAATAAATTCTTAAGCGATAAGTTATCCCAACATTACGGTGGTGTCGTCAACAAATGCTTATTGTTAACGACACCCCAGGGGTGTCGTTTTGGGGGTGTCGTTAACAATGAACGGGTATTTCAAATAATTTCTACATGTAACAAAACGTTCCTTAAAGTTACACAACAGGCAGATGAAACGCGCACCGAGTTAGGCAGTGTTTAGGCAAACACGTGTTAAACATGGTTTAAAGTGGTAAAAAAATTGAAACACGTTTTAGACACTGTCTAGCTAAACAGGCGTTGAAATCATGTCTTATGATATTTTTGTGGTAAGACGGTACATATTTAATTCACTCCGCTCAAATACGCACCTCCTATGTTGAAACACCGGCATATTCCTTCTAACGTCTTTCAGCTTTTGTTCACTTATCTCAGCTACTTGATAGCTAGGGGACGTGTCTCCACAGTCTGCTAGGACTTCGCCCCACGGATCTATGCATATGGCGTGTCCGTAGGACTTGCGTTTAGCGTTGTGTGTCCCGGATTGGGCCGCAGCAATGACGTAACATTGGTTTTCTATGGCTCGTGATCTAAGAAAAATAGAAATTTTTGTTATCAATAATGCATCATAATCCTAACACGACCAATGCGAGAGAAAGTTAGTTTAAACCGGATTTATACGGTTCGTTACCTATATTTCTCCCCCCCTCCCCTGTTAGTCGCGTGAGGTCAATGTACTCGTAAACAGGCCGGTGCAAGGGCTGGCTCACTCCCAACTATATATGTAAGTCGCTACAGGTACATTGGCGTATCCGTCCGGACGGGATTTTTGTACGTGCGTGCCACGTCAGAAGAGATCAGAGCTATGCGATAGAAAGGGAGACACGCCTTGTAGGAGTTTTAGGTGAATATAAAATATATTAGGTTTTCCGTGCTTCGCGAGCTGAAGTGCACTTTATTGCTTCGCAGCTAGAGTTGCTTATTTATTGGAATGGCTTTGCAGAGTGATCCTTCTGATCGTTTTTATTCTGTGCCGGTGCTTGTTTCTAGAAGTGAACTGCTTATTACAATAAGCTCGCCCGCACGTTGGTGGATAAACTGCCTGGGGCTTGTATATCTACATAGTATAGTACCCATACTTGAAAAAAGTTCAAAAATATATATAACCAATACCTCAATAGAACATGCCAGTGCGCCTTTCCCGTCGCCACAGTAAATGCAGAAGGAAATGTTAGTATTTCCGCACCCATTATACTCAAACTTGTGCTCAGTTCAGGGAAACGCATGTCGTAACAGATTTCCATTCCTGCAATATTGACAATGAACTTTAACATAAAGAGGTTTGACCAACTTAGAAACTAAATACGATATAGTGATATAATAATATGTGTAAAATAATTTAGGGGCCCAATTAAATGATAATTTATGTCATATTTAATTATGAATAGTGTAGTAAGTTTGTAAAAAGTCCATAATTGCCTTGAGTAAAAAATTGTTATTGCATAACTCAACCACGGTAATGTTATCTCACATTACCGTGACTCAACCCTACGCTGCATTAATGTATTAACTACTACGAATAAATAATGAAAAGAAATGTAATTCAAGCTCAAAAACAGAACGCAATATGTACCGCGGTGGGCGTGGTTTAAAAAGTGTACCGTGCGGCGCTCTCAGTTCGCCGCGTGGGCCCGAGTCATGCGGAGGTACCGCGGGAAGTTTCAACTAAATTTATCAATGTTCTTCTGGGTTGTTTATTTCTGCAAAAATATTATAGTATATTGTAAAATTCTGGAGAAGCCATACGGATATGAAAATTCATAAACGAGTAAATAAATTATTTTGGATACCAATACTTGACTACCCTGGATAATTTTATACAACATGAACTTTACATTAAATCATAAAGTAGTTCGGAACATTGTTAGTCTTAGAATTATCTGTATGAAAGTGCGGTTAGGCCTTAAGGAATGACGGCTGTGACAACATGACCTTGACGCGACCAATCAGATGCGATCATTTCTAAGCGCCAAATCAATTAACCAATCCAATTGTATTTGGAAGCTTGTGCGAGTTTTCTTACTTGTGGAGTCGACAGGTCCGAAGTCAAAGCGGTTTCTGCATGAGAGTTACACTTCTTTACATATTTATTCGTAGATTAACTATTAGTACAGTCATTTGGTCGAAATAATAGAGGTTACCTGGAAAGTTTTCCGGGAGTTTTGAAAATTGGCAATTTTATAGATTTTAATATGCTTTTTCCAAATTTCAACTTTGCCACCTCGTGTGTTTGCCGCTCGCACCGCCATATTGAAAATATGGCGCCCAAAAGCAGCTTTTTGATAATAACTCCTTTCCGGCGCATTTTACAGGAAAAACATATCTATACAAAATAATAGTAGAAAAAATTTCCTACAATTTATGTCATGATCTTTTCTTTCCTAAAATCAATAGTTTCTGCGTACGAGCGCCCTAAAACAATAATACATCCACACCAACGTGTATATACTTTAAACTGCTCATATTGTGATTTGTAAATTATAAAAATTATACGAAGGTTAAATATTGTTCCATTGAATGAAAACCCAGCTAACTATAGTCTTTCATGTATCTGCAGGTATAAAGGAATGCGTCCCTTCTGTCTCAAGTCCCTTCTTCCCCTTTAAGAAACATCTGGACCCAGCTGAGCTCGATAGAAATATTTAGTCTGAGTCATCAGTATACGTTTATCATTTCACAGTGTCGTTTGAATTTATAAAGCCATGGCTTCTAATGAAGTAAACTGCGTTATCTATGGTGATATACATGAAAGGTGATATATATGCAAGAAAGTGATATATATGCAAGAAAGTGAAGTTATTGAAGTGAAGGAAAAAGGATTGGAAACTTTTCGGCAGTCAAGTATAAAAAGAAAAGACAATAAATACAAACTTTTGGTGGGATTGAAATCCATAGTAGTTCACGATGCGTGTCGAAAACTATATAATAATGAGAAGTTAATCGCTGCAACTTTGCGGATGGGAAGTGATGGTATCACTTCTCAAGGCCTACTGAGGATGCCACGATAAGAAAAACGCGCCGATTTCTCTACCTCATGGTGGTGTGGAAATTAATATTTCTGCCGAAACGTGTATTGAATTACACTTTACGGCGCTTCTACGCCGAAACTATTAATTTTAGGGAAAAAAGATTGACATAAATTATAGGAAATTTCCTCTACTTTTATTTTATGTAGATATGTTTTTCCTGTAAAATGCGTCGGAAAGGAGTTATTATCAAAAAACTGCCTTTGGGCGCCATTCTTCAATATGGCGGCGCGAGCGGCAAACATACGAGGTGGCAAAGTTGAAATTTGGAAAGAGCATATCAAAATCTATAAAATTACCAATATTCAAAACTCCCGGAAAACTTTCCAAGTAAAAATACCAAATGACTGTACTATATACCTACTATATAAATTAGGTTTTCTTATCAATTTAATCTACTGATGCAGTACTTACCAATTTTCCCTACAGGTGTGTCAACTGGAGTTACCACATGACTACCTGGGTGACTAAAGTCACTCTCTTTCAATCTGACATTTTTCTCCGGTATCTCAACATCGAAGAGGTGAAGTTTTCTGTATGTTTGTACAATGTCTCCTTGGTTGTTTATTATTAGGTGTGTATTGTACATTTTTGAAATATTGCTTTCATCCTAAAAGTATAGAGAAAAGTTTATGATGATTTTATTTTCTCAATACATTAAAATGAAAAATTTGAACCACAAGCTGGATTCGAACCCTTCACCCGTCGCTATAAGACATAGACCGCCAATTGAGCTATCGTGGTGAGTGAGTCATTGATCAAATTTATCCTTTCAATGACCAGCATGCCACTGGTTGTGCCAGTGTGAATAGGGCAATGCTGCACATTGATAACCTTAGTCAGTATTTAAAATCACCTTATGTAAGGATCAAACAGTCGTTAAAATACATAATTACTACAAGAGGGAAAATTTTTGTCATGTGCGAGATTTGTACCTGCGCTATCCACCCCTATGGCGGGGTATGCTCTTATTGTTAAGACAACATGACTCTAATTTCTCCTCTCATTTTAAACCATTGTATGGTAACGTAACGTAACCTTAGATCATTATGCCAGTACCTGTAATGACTTACTTTTTCATGCACTCCACCCATAGACAACCAAACGTTATGCTTTGCAGCAAGCTCTCTGTATTTACTGACAGTGTTGCCACCTATGATGGGCTCAGCAAGTGCCACAATATCATTCTTATTATCACAAATGTAGTCGCAAGCTTCAGGGAAGAAAATCATCTGAAAATATAAGTTCGATAGTAAATTGGTGTGCAGTTATGTTATGTCATATTGGACACAGGTACCATTATTAGCTCATAGGATGATTTGAAGAAGCATTGCGCGCAGTTTTAGTCACTTAGACATATTTTATTTTAAGCCTTAACTTCTAAAGACTGAGTGTGCGAGTTAGATATGGAATCAGATGTATGTGCAACAGGTATGCGAATTCCCACACTCAATTTTAAGCAGTCAATTTATGAGCATCAAAGATAATAAGAATAATATAAATCCATTCATTAAAGGAAAAATTCAAATATCTTTCTTCCGAAGTTGAAAGGTTAAATCATGCATGCATAGTGACCTTTGTTAGGAATAATATGGTTTGCATTAATAAAAGTTCATATTGAGATGTCTAAATTATTTGATACAGGTAAGGAATACATAATTAATAAGTCTGTTTTGGTGTATCATGAATCATTGGAACTCAGGCTCTTAGATATGATCGCATACAATTGGTTGCATCAAGATAATGTTGTTTCACCGCACAGTGCACTTATTAAACCACGCCCACTGCAGAAAGGTTTATGCTTTGCTGTTTTTGAGCTTGAATTACATTTCTTTAAATATTTATTCATAGTGTATTAATGACAAAATTCATATTCCCGTGTCATATCACATCTTCGACTGCACTGGGCATGCATTGCAGTATTATATAATTTTCATTGTGATTGTCTCCATTACAATGTCAAAAAATATACAATGGTATATTTGTAAAATAGATTATGCAAAGCCTGCTAAAAAGATATGACAATGTTACCTGAACATTTTCTTTCGCTGCACCCCTGACCAGATTCATTACAACCTGGAGATTGGCTTCTTTGTCAGCAATTGATGTCATCTGACACACCGCTATTCTCTTACTGACACTCATTGTGATACTTTGACTAAATTGTCTGCAATTAGTTCGGGTTAATTTTCTTAGCATTCTTATACTCCAAAACTGGAAAGGAACTGAGCTTTTTTTATGTGAACTAAATTCAATAGGTATTTTAGCAGAGTTTGCAAAAGGTAGGTTTACTTATATGTGTATCTAAATCTATCTTTACAGGCACTATGCTGTGCTGCACAAATATAACAATTACAAATAATTTGAGCACATTTTTTTTTTCTGGACAGGACAAAAAACTTTATTCTTCAATAATTTGTAAATATGTCATTTAAAATATACACAAAAAGCATTTGGAATAATTGTATTTAAAAAAATACCTAAGTAATTTGAATCCTTCATGTTTGGGAATTTCATTTAAATTACTTTATATTCTACACATATCTTTTAAATTATGTATTTACTGAAGCACTGCTCTGAGCATAGGTAAATACGTACCCAACAGAGTATTTTTGTAAGTATGTACAATTGTTTTTTGGATGGGTTTTCGATAAGACAAAAAATTAAGGACTAAAGTATTATATAGGCAACAAGTGACTTTAGTGACCTGTATGCATGCATTTATGAAGTGATATATCTCGTCGAAGAAGTTCCTACTATATACAATATTGTAAACACAGTTGATAAAATGTATCTAATAGTATGAATTAGGACTCAAAATGAATTACCACTGAACAGAATCTGAATGACAAACTAACCATAACTTATCTCACCTGCTTTAGGAATTATGTACTTTACACTGAGCAAATATAATACTAAGTACTTTACTTTATTTTATAACCCAAAATATATTGTTCAATAAATAAACACCGAGGAAGCCATAGATAAAAGTAATAGACTCTCTGGAGTATAGGTTATTCTGTGCTCTGTAATGTCATAATCTGTGAATCTAGGAGGAAGTATCTATGGTGGAGTAGCTATGCGCGTATACCCGTTAGAGACAGAGTATAAATACCTAATATTGCAGAATTGCCAGTGTCCCATAACAATTTACCCAAATTACAATGAAGCTTTTAGACTAAATATTATCGCGCTTACTGAAAAAATTCAAAAGTGGTTCATACAAAATTACCCACTTTTATGGGAAAAATCTTCGGTCATGAGCTGGTATTCCGAAAATTGGTATAATTCGAAAAAGTATAATTTTTGATCTATTTTCACACTCTCTTTTCTTCCTAAACAAATTTTGTCATAGTAGAGCGAGACAGTTAGACAAAAGAACACTACTTAATTTTTATGGATTATAATCTCAAAATCAAGAAATTATTTTGTAGTAAAATGTAAGGTTATCAAATAATTTAACATGCAGACATTCATGTTATGATCAGAAATTCATATTTGATTCGCATAGACTGTGTAAGAATGGTAAAGACATATCAAAAATAGCACTTACATGTGATACGTAATGTGTTCCATATTTTGTTCAGTTCTGTTTTTACATTCAAGAATTCTGCATTTCACCATGTTTGGTGGAAGCAGCAGCGTCGAATTTAACCTACAATATACACATCAAAATCGTTGTTTAACACGAAAAAAAGGACACTTTCAAGAACCGAACAAATTTGTCTGCGAAATGTGGCAAACAAAAAAATAGCATACGCCGAGCAGGACAAAACAAAGTGATGCTGTCTCTTTCAAACTAATGCAATTGTATATATTACCATTCTTGTCTCACAACCAACAGAATATAAATGTCGTCTCCATCATAGATACTTCCTCCTAGCTGTGAATCGATATACCGGGAGGATACTGGGCGCAGGGTTGCCATTTACACGGCAATTTGTCTCTTCAGCTTCTCTAACTCGATCTATTCAGCAATAAAACATGGTACAGTTCGACCAACTTATATGTGAACTCTAAAGAGGGCGTTGTCGGTTGAGAAACACCAAATTATTTTTCTAATTTTCGTAAGCAATTTCGTAGTTCCTTTTTCTGCCACTTCACAGATAACTTGGTTGAACTGTACATGGCAGTAGATTCATTGCCGTGGTATAAAACAAATTATTCATCAGATCACTTGATTGATAGTTGACATGTAACAACACATCACTAGACTGCTCGAGCCATCACTAGAGTAGTCTAGTGATGTTTTGTTACTTGTCGTGGGCGGAGAAAAATTTAATACATATAGTCATATTTACACTTGACGTGCTAATTTCAATTACAATTTATTCAAAAGAAACCATTCATTTACAACATATAACATTAACACTTACTAATACGTCTGCGAATACGACGTAATAACGTCAAGTTTACACTTGACACTTTACATAGGAATACTTTTACATTAAGTTTGCACTTGACGTAGTCATTTTTAGGGTTCCGTAGTCCTGACAAGGAACCCTTATAGTTTCGTCATGTCCGTCTGTCCGAGGTTTTGCTAAGAGACTGTTAGTACTTGGAAACTGAAATTTTGTGTGGGTATGTACATCAATTACGCCGATAAAATAGTAAAATAAAATTTTGTTTTTTTTTTTTTTAAGGTAGCTCCCTTACTTGTGAAGACAGGCGGGATGAATTTATTTTTAGTCACCCCATCGTGTCTAATATCGTTGAATAGGTCTTTCATAATGTTTTAGGGGTTGCTACAACTGTTTGACGATTTAATGCTCCATTTACGAAATACTAAACTTTAAAGAGAAAATTTTTGTTCCAACAGGGCGTCCCCCGCCCTCTAAAATGCTAATTGCTGGCTTTAAAAAACGGAAAAAAATCATAATGATAGTGCAGTTCATGAACTTTAAAGGAAAATTATAGCGGTTGAGATAACTTTATTACTTTAGCAGTAATAGTCGTTGAACTTGGGTGTTGGATAATTTTGTGCCAAATATAAAATTCTAGAATAAATCCTCTAAGGTTACTAAGTTGAAATAGTTGGTTGACATAATGGGTAAAGACTTGGATTGAAAACGACAGCCGAAATTTGTATTCATCCACTCCCTTTAATTGTAAAGATTGATTTAGGGCATGTACTGTATAATAATATCGACGATAAGCACCTATCTTCAGTCTTGTTATAATACGCGACATTTGCCTAGCGGAAATCTTCATTTCTCGCGATGTTTTGCTTCCTAATGGGATTTCGACTTATCTGGCTCTAACAGCACTAGCCTTTGTAATTCTAATAGCCCATTCCATATTGTGATTTTTACACACTTTTATATATATTTATATTGTAATTCTAACAGCACGCTGCTGCCCCGATCTTTAATAGTCTTCGATGGAGGAAATGTTTTGTATCTGTTGATATTACGATATACGGCTGATACAAAGCTTTTGAAGTGTCTGGAATATGACCGACGACGGCTCCATACATAAGATTTCAGTGATTGCTTTGCACAACACTTTGTGCTAAGCAATCACTGCAATCTTATTTTCTTTAACACCCCATTCCATATTGTAATTTTAACACGAATAAATATGTGAAACGGTACGAAATCGAAAGACAAGTTTTTTGTTACAGTATTTAAGGCCAGACTGGTTGTATAGTATGATAGATCTTTTATAAGCTTACTTCGGCTATCGCGCAAAAACATTAACCTCTTTTTGCGCAGTTGGATAAAAACTATCCTATGTTTTTTCTCGGGTCTCAAACTATTTCCATAACAAATTTCATTCAAATCGGTCCAGTAGTTGTGGCGTGAAAGCGTAACAGACAGACAGACAGACAGAGTTAGTTTCGCATTTATAATATTATAGTACTGATTTGCATTTATAGGTGTATACTTTTTTAATCCTTTCTTATATCTATCAACTATTTTAGAATGGTATAGAGTGATTATTAATTGCTCCAGAAAGAAAATAAATTGACAAACAACTTCTTACAAACAATATATACAACTAGCCATTTATGAAAACTAGTAGTATAGTAAGGGACGATTCGCGCGCGGTCAACTGTACATGTTTGCATAACGCTCCGGTAAACAAATAGTGAAAACAAGGACAAAGTGACAAAAATCTTTTGGAAAATACACCAAAACCAGAAGTGACACTGAATTCACAAGGTAAGCTAGTTAAAACTTACATCAAAGAAGCCACAGCGAAATAAATACTTCGCAAATTCAACGCAAATCTAACAGCAGCTGTTGACTCGCTTCAATTCAACGGAACGGCAGACAGCAGCCGCGCGCCGCCGCCGCCCGTATCGCACAGCTCCGTGTGTCCCGTCCCGCTCGCACTACTACGTAACACCTGTCGTGCTACACCGCTCCCACCCACGGTCATTCAATTCGATACCGGTTTTACTGATTTACGCATATTTCATTCATCGCGTTGGCGCATCAATAACATTTGCGAGCTGTATTAAAAATGGAATGACTGCGCAGCGTGCAAGCAAGACGTCACTGCCTCGCGTTCTCTTATTTGTATCTTTTGTAATGCTTCTTACCACCCAGCATGCGTAAATGTAGCAACCACAGATCCTACAGTTCATACTAGAGACGGTAGCGAGGAACGCGAGTCTGACAACGTGGCTTCCGAGCTTCGGTTGTTAAGACTCGAGATGGTAGAAATTAAAACATATCTCAAATCGATTCCTGAGGAAATTAGTAGATCTAATGTCCAATTAGACGACTGTGAATCCCACATTAAGGCAAGGAAGAGAAGGCCAAACTTACTGAGTCGTTGAGCGAAACTATACTGTACCTACAGGATCAATTAAACCTGCACACACAAGCTGCCCTCAAAAATGAACTGGAAATAATCGGCATTAACGAGACATCAAACGAGAATCTTGAACATATAGTTCAAGTAACCGCCACAAAATTTGGAGTCAATCTACCCGAAAGTGACATAGACTGGGTGACACGAGCTGGTCCTAAAAATAACAAGAGAAACTCGGACCTCCCACGCCCGGTCATCGTTCGACTGACAAGAAAATCCAAAAGAGATGAAATGCTCAAAGCTGTCAAAACACGTCGTCAAACAGTAATTACTTCGGCCGACTAGCTAGACTTGCTAGGCCCACCCCTTAATATTTATGTAAATGAACATTTGACAAAAGTAAACAGGTTAAGCAAGAATCCGTGCCAGATCAAACGGTTTTAGATTCTGCTGGATCAACAACAGCAGAGTGCACGTACGACGCGATGAAGGAAAACCAGCATAACACATCAAAAGCGCTGCTGATTTGGACCGCTTACTTCCTGCTGGGCCTGCTAGTGGGGACACAAATACAGTGCAATGAAACCAGTAACGGCTCAATGACAGTTACAAACGTTCATCTGATTGATCAGATTTTTATCTTGTTTTTAGCAGCACAACACGCTTACTACTGTCACATGTGTCTATACAAGATATATTCATACGACATAAATATCTACACATTTTGCACACCCACACACACAAAGATTAGGCTGTCCCCAAACAAAAACACGTCAAATACAGAACTGCCTTCAAAACGCCCTCATAATTGTTCAGGTGTCCTTACCAGCCGCACACATTTTGCACACCCACACACACAAAGATTAGGCTGTCCCCAAACAAAAACACGTCAAATACAGAACTGCCTTCAAAACGCCCTCATAATTGTTCAGGTGTCCTTACCAGCTGCTTAACCCTGAACAAGTATACACTAAATATATTTATACTGGTATGTGCTTCATTCCGTCCCCTATTCTTAAAAAATACTGTGGCGCTAATCACAAACTGCCAACCATATTTTGTTTCACTTTGAAAATGGATGATCTGGACCTTTTTGAAGAAAATAAAATTAGATTTTAAAATAATAATAATATGAAATCAAAGGAAATACTGACCATGGGAGTACAACCTGTATATAATGTTATTACGAATTTTAGTAGAATTAGTAGAATCGTCTCAGGTATAAAAGAAAAAAAAACGTTCGGCAACAAACTTTTGGGCACAAGAAGGTCTGTTACTTATCTGTCTTTTTCATTTATACAAAATCTGTCAAAACTGTCGTTTTTGATTGTTGCAATTAGCATTTCATTCCTACAGAAGATACGTGACCGCCCCGCGGAGCACCTACTTACATTTCCCTTTTCATGTACATGGCATAGTTTGATCAAAAAACAATTTTTATTGTAATATGCAAACAGGTTATTATTTTCTAAAATTTATTAGGTTATTATTTCTCAAACTACAAATGTATACCTATACAACTTAGGTACATAAAGTCATATCAAACATACCAAGTAATGTACTCTAATAACCTAATGAATTATCTTATGTTTTATTAAGCGAATGCACAGAATAGTTCAATTATAGCACTTTTATCGGAGAACTGGGTGTATGCCAAAAAAATTACAAACTAAAAAGTTGGGAGGCTCTGTCATCTAAATCTACAATGTGACAATCAAGTATCAACTCAGTAAGTGTTTTAGTAGGTTAGTCCTAAATCGCCTATTTGTGTTCGCAATGCTCCAGGACAGCACCAGATATGTGGTAGCAGAACTGAATAGGTGCAGTAAATGAAATGGATTTGCACTTAGAGCTATCAAATTCTAAGTGGTTAGCTTCAGCCCGTCTTACCACATTGTCAATGTCGGCCTGGAGTATCTCACAGTCTTTCGTGCTACCGACACCCAAGTAAATCTTAAGGTCATTACAAAAACATCAAACATTTAGCTCTTCCCAAAACCTTCAGCAAGCCATTGATCATGATGTGAAACTGGGTTCATCCCTGAATACTGACCCTGACTGACATCAGAACAGATCAAATAAGATATAAAAGGTCCGTTTCAATCATACACACTAGAGCTCAGTTCGCGAAAGTTTAAAAGTGGTATAATACTATCATCTTACCGAAACCGAAACTTGGGTAAATAAAATTCAGAAAATAGCAACACGTTACCTATTTATAATTTTGTAAATTTAGTAAAAATTAACAATATATCTACATTTCTTACGCAAAAACCAGTACTTAAGTTTTTTAAAAGTATAAAACGCTATAGCTTATCATGACCTTGCATAAATGTGTCCAAATGATAACAAGTCTGTTTACTTAAGAGTGAAAGTTTACTCCGGTTATTTTTCGCTCACTGCGGCTTTTGCAGCCTAATACACTACACCCTACCATCGCAAATACATTTAATTGAAGGATTCTCTGTATCAAAACACACTGGTACTCTATTTAAATCTACAAATCCCACATAAGCACATAAATTTTATCCAAACGCTGAACCAACTTTGCTAAACATCGTATTTTGACAGCTTGACAAACAACAAAAACCGGCCACGGTGACAAGGACAAAAAACATGTTTGGTCTTTGTTTTTCACCAAAAATTGATTAATTCAACATAATTTTTATTACTCTGTAGCACCTTACTCATCTGTTCTCTTGTCTTTTTATAATCTATTATCTATGGGGCTTAAATATCATTTATCCGAGCTTGTAGTGTTTGCTTTGCTACGAAAATAAATATTTTTTTCCCAGATTATTATTCCCGAGATTTTGGACTAATTAGTAAATTTAAAAGCACAAAATGAACGAGACAAAAGAAGCCGCAGCAGTTGAAGTAAGCAGAATTCTATATCATACGGCTACTCTCATGTCGTTGTGGGACTAAATTGAAAGGAATATGTAAATAAACAAAAATAAATCAACAGCTGAGCCATTCTCTGCTCAAGCTTCAAAGGGTAAAACGGAGCTCCATCTCCACTGTCTGTTTGGCATTGATCTTTATGCTGTAAATGGCATGAATTAGAATACATAAGTACCTGAAATGAATATATTTTGTTTTAATATTGTTAAGTTTGCAATGACGCCTGCTAAGCGAATTACATTACAAAATTACAAATTTACGAGAGAAAAAATTATAGTCATGTGCGGGATTCGAACCCGCGTCCATCCACCCTTTTAGCCGGGGTATGCTCTAACCAATTGAGCTAACATGACTCATAACTGTAATTCTTGCTCTCGTTCTTCATGCAACCATCGTATTGGGATGGAGCGACACCTATAGTTCAACTTGCATTGTACTACAAACAAGACCAATTTTGCAATTGGTTTTAAACTTGTAAATGATGACGCAACCTTATAATTTTAATATTGTTAAGTTTGCAATGACGCCTGCTAGGCGAATTACATTACAAAATTACAAATTTACGAGAGAAAAGATTATGGTCATGTGCGGGATTCGAACCCGCGTCCATCCACCCGTTTAGCCGGGGTATGCTCTAACCAATTGAGCTAACATGACACAATGACTCATAACTGTAATTCTTGCTCTCGTTCTTCATGCAACCATCATATTCAGATGGAGCGATACCTATAGTTCCACTTGCGTTGTACTACAAACAAGACCAATTTTGCAATTGGTTTTAATTATCATTCAACACAAAATAATATATTTTGTATTGAATGATAATCCAAAACCAAATATTTGACAGGGGGCTTCTAAACATGAAGGTCACAAAAAAAACTTACATGCATCATTACATGTGGGTTAACATCAGCTATAGCTATCAGCAGTAGGACTAGATTTCATTGTCTACAAAAACAGACAGGCTGTCAAAGTCAATATTTTTTGTGTGTGATTTAAAATTATTTATAGTTTGTGTAATTAAAAACAATATGAGCATATATAACCTGGTAATATGTACCATATCCTCTATACAAAAAAAAATACTGAAAACACTGATTAAAGGAACCCTTGGCTTCCGACAGTAAAATTTCATTCATAAATGGACAATATCATCCACACTTATGCCAATGAGCTTAAGTTTTTAAGCTGTGGTTATATTTAACAAGCAGTATATCTTTCCAGTGATGTAGTGATGAAAAACCTGTAAAAGTGAAACCTGACTCTCACTTGGCTGGGTTTATTTTTTTCAACTCTGTATAACTTTTATTGTTATATTAGGTATAATATATCTAGTAACTAAATATATCTAGTTTTAAATGTTTACTACTATTTTAGGCATCCAAACCAAAAATCAAGCATGATTGGTATCAAACCGATGCCCAAGTTGTTATTACTATTCTTCTCAAGAATGCACCCAGTGATAAAGTGAAGGTTCGGTACGGTGAACGCACAGTAAGTAACAACCTGTTTTTTTTTATATACCTTTTTAACATGTTCCCAATACAGTGAAGTTCACCGCAAACATAATGTTGTTGATGATGATGTTTCTCAGTTATTTTCACTGTTGTTTATTTAATTAGTCATATAAATAATAATATTAGTATTATCATGGACATTTAAACAGAGATGTAGACTACACTAAATTCAAAAGAGCCCCTGCAAAATGTTGGCAGCTTATTATAAAAATAAGACTTAAATAAAACAACTTTCTTCAAAATATTATGTACTGTGAATGTGTTGATGTAGAAAGACTGCTTAAAGGACTGTCATCAAATACTTGCAATTTCATTACAGTTGTCAGTCTCAAGTCCTATACCAAACTCTGATTCTGAATACAGCCTGGAATTAGAGTTAGCACATGAGGTTGAACCATCAATGTGTACACATGTCGTCTCTCAGTCTAAGATAGAAGTTAAACTGCGGAAGAAAGAGGGCATTCGCTGGTCACAATTGGAAGGGGAAGTGGGAGGAGACAAAGTCAAAGCTATACCACAAGGTATTAATATAATTAATTCTGATTATTTCATCATCGACAGCCAAAATGTCTACTATGCAATAAAAAGCTAACTATTTTATTTTAGTGTTTACTAAAACATTACTCTAGTTTGCCATAACCTCCATGCTTTGCAGGCATTTTGGAAATGTGTAGTGTAAGATCACAGTTCTTCAGAAGGTCACCTTCTGGTAAATTTGTCCTTCGCTGCCTCTTACAACCCACAAGATATGAGGGGTTGCAAAATCAGCCGAGCCCCCAATTAATATATAGTACAAATATAGAATACGATTCTTATTAATCAATAATTTGTAATTAGTGATAAGCACATTAAACAATATATATTTACATATAACAGCTCTAAAACTGCTCTAATGAATAATAGTAATTTTTATATGAGTACCATAATAATACATACAACCAAATTCCAAAATCTCTTAGGGAATTAAACAATGATCAATTTAAATACAAATTAAGTATATAAGCATTTAGTATATTAGCTGACAACTGTTATTATAATACCTATTGCCGACTTCCTAAATGATAAAATTGATGTAAAATCCTAATAAGCTATAATTATTGATATTATATACTAATGGATAGATTCAGGCGTTACTTTGCGGAAATCCATATTTAATAATAATGTCTCGATCGTGCGCTCGGTAAGTCAAGACCTCCTGAAGATGCTTCGTTTAGAAGCGAAACTAGTCGGGTATTCTTCCGGTTAGGCTGCGTGATGTTTGTGACGTCACGTAGATAACAGGAAAATTAGGCGGAATTGTCACTAGATATATAATTTTATGCTTTTTTAAGTGTTTTATTAAAATATTATTTAATATTTTTTAGGATACTTTTAAAGGTATTTGTTATTATATTATATACTGTTTGTCTGTTTTTGTTTTGTATGAGTTTGACATAAAAGTTAATTCTGATTATGTGTTGACATAATGTACTGTATGAGTTTTTTTTTTGTTTTCTTTTTGGTATGATATTGACATGAAATGAATCATAATTGATATAAAATTTGTATGCCACACCAGGCAAGAACATGAGCCCATCATTGTTGTAACTAATGACATAATATCTTGTATGCTTCTGTGAATGTATACATACCATATTCTGACAAATAAATGATTCTGATTCTAATTCTGAAAACATTTAAATTTTGTGCATTTATTTTTATTTAATTTAATATAATTTTTATTAATTTCAAGCAGACATACATATATATGACATTACACAAAGAGGTATTAAACAAACATTGGAATTGGCAGGTTATAAAATTTCACAACATAATAACAGAGCCCTACCTCACAAACTAGTTTTTAGCAAACTGTATCTTGTGAGACAGTGTTCCTACGCCAGCTAAATATAGTAATAAATATACCGCAATATGCCATGAATTTAGTTGCAAAATATGAGATATAACATGACGGTATACGAGGGACGGCTGAAAAGTTCTGAGCCTAAGGTATTAAAAGATCAGATAAAAATCTAAATTTAATTTATTTTTCTATATAATCTCCCTCTACTTCAACGCATTTCTCACATCTTTTAAAAAGAGCTTGTAGCCACTAAAAAAATAAAATGAAATTTTGAAGTAAAAATGCTCTTTCACGGCAGCTTTCATTTCATTATCATCCTCAAATCTTCGCCCTCGAAGGAATTTTTTAAAATTTTTAAAGAGGAAGAAGTCGCTGGGGGTCATGTCTGGACTGTAGGGTGGATGATTCACTTCATCAAAGTCAATTTCTCGAAGGGCTTGCCTCGCAATTCGCGCCGTATGGACTGGCGCATTGTCTTGCAAAAACAAAATTCCTTTGCTGATTTTCCCTCTTCTTTTTCCACAAAAAGATACTTTTTTCAAAAGTGCTGCATAATACGCGGCGTTCATTGTAGTATTTTTTGAAAGATACTCAATGAGTAAAATTCCTTCCGAATCCCAAAAATAGTGGCCATGAGTTTCGAAGTCGAGTTTTCGACCTTAAACTTCTTTGGCGGCTTCTCTCCCTATTCTATCCACTGCATTGATTTTTTTTTTGATTCTGGATTATACTGTCGAATCCACGTTTCATCCACGGCGACAATACGGTCACAATTTCGTCCAAATTGTCCTTGCACAAGCCGATAAACTCCAAAGAAGTTTCAAACCGACGCTGTTTATCGAGTGGCGTGAGCATTTTTGGAACCCAATGTGCTCTAATTTTATTCATGTGCAAATTATTGTGAAAAATATTACCAATTCGTTCCATATCGATGCTCAACTCTTCAGTTATCTGTCACATTTTTATTCGACGGTCCTCTAGTACAATTTTCTTCACTTTGACGATGTTTTCGTCTGTGACGGTGGTGTTTGGTCGCCCCGAGCGGGGGTCATCTTCCAATGACTCTCGACCTTGCTGGAATAGTCTTGCCCAACGTTTGATTGTAGTAGACGATAGTCCAAATTCTGGGTAAACTGCAGACATTTCTTAAAAAATCTCTTTTGCCGTTTTTACAAGGAATTTTATGACGGCGCGATGTTCCAATTTCGTGTAATGCAGCGATGACTCAGACATGTTGTTGTTAACAGATCGATTTCTCGGACTGTAATGATCCTAATTAGAAAAAACTTTCGTTATATACTAATTAGATGTCACTCAACTAGTGACTACTTCCGCGAGTAATTTAAGTACCTACAAGTACCTTAGGCTCAGAACTTTTCAGCCGCCCCTCGTATGTGACTATGATGTTAGTAGTTTAATGTGTTATGTCAAAACTTACAATCATATGTTTTATTTTTTCTTTCAGCTATCTTAGACGCTTCGGGACCCACCCCACAGCAACCGCCAAAACTATTCAGGAAAGACTGGGACAAAATAGAGAAAGATATTAAAAAAATGGTAAGCCTTCAAACTATAAAGGCCATGATAACTGCTTACGGTCAGTTGGAGCCAACTCTGCTCATATAAGAAACTAGGGACCCACCTCGGCTTCGCACGGGTGCAATGCTGTTATATACCATCGAGGACTTTTATCTAGATCTTTTTAAGGTGTACAATACTGTAGTACTGTATTTTGATCTCTCGTAGGGCCAGCGCTTGCAATGTAAATGCAAAAAAATGTGTTTATTTACATCCTATTAGAAAACTCTAAAATTATCAGTGTTTCAAGGTGCAATTCGTGACTTGTGACGAAATGCATCTGTTACCAGCAGAGGATACCGCTTAACATCAGGTGGCCCTCGAGCTTGTTCCGTCACAATAAAAAAAAACGTGCCTTTTAGTGACTAAGGTGTTTATAGAAATCCGATGGTTTCTTTAATTACTACCCAAAATTTGTTTGATCCCTGAATAAAGTAAACGAATCTGCCGTACTAACAAATGTAATCAATGCAATATATTACAAAAATGTATATTGTAAGAATTATAGTGATTTTACAAGTGGCGTTATTTTAACGTCCAGTGCGATCGCAATAGCCGCTAATTCCAGATCGTCAAAATTCAACATGATTGTAGTCTAGTTACATCACTATTTTTGCTCGGGCGAGTATAATGCATCACGGCGCATCGGTCATTGCTCGGTCGAGACCCGTCTTTGTAATTACAGGTATGGGACCAGCTCGGTGACCGTGCTACGGCCGACACTCGGCTCGGACCCGACACGGTCTAGCGTGAGTCATCCTTAAGCCTGCACCGAGGCAGCGATACGTAAAATTGTGGTTCCTTTAATCCCTTGATGTATCATTATTTCTTAATTTTGAGTTATGTAATTAATATATATTATATTTAAGGATTCGTTCTATAAATCATACACTTTGGAAACACGATTACTCTAAATTTTCTCTATAGAAATAAAATCCAAAGTTACATCTAAAAAACGAAATAAACCCTTAGTACGGCGTAAATACTTTTCGGAGAGTCATCCGTATTTGAATAATAATAAAAACAACATGTTTTCTATAACGTATACACATTACACTTTTCAAATTCACGCATGTTCCGCCCATTTTAGTGAGAGCCGCGATGCTTTGTCCCTATCCGCTTTAGTAATTCTTCGGCCGTCGGACGGGGACGGATGCTGTTGGCGTGCTTTACTTACGCACACATACGTGGTGCGCCTAAAAAGCTCGGTGCGCCCTTAATGATATACCTACAACATTGGATGTACAAATGTCTTAGGATTTTTGTAATATTATTTCGTTGTAGTCTTATGATTGTTAGTTCTTTTATTTTTAAGTTACTTTGCGGAAATCCATATATAATAATAACACATATATTTTTAAAAGTATCTTAAGAAAACATGAAATAACATTTAAATGAAACACAAATTTAGGCGGTATCGAGCGATGGTACAGTTCTTTGGCATGATCACTATGAGTAGAGTCTCGATTGCCTTATCTTCCCTTAGCTTGATACAGGAGCAGCACGATGTAAGTCACGAAGTAACAACACATGACGATCGTTTGACATTGAAGCGCACTTCGATGCGGCATTGAGCTATGTTGTAACCTTCCGCCATAAGAACTAATAGTGGCAAGCTTTGTTTGCCTTACCTTATCTTGGTACACGAACAGTACGATGTATTTATTGGAATGGAGTGATACTTTTTGTCCTTTTGATTCTGTGCCTTAGGCTGCGTATCCACCAGGGATGTGCGAATAAGATCACTAGTGTGAGAGGAAAAAAGACACCATTAAGGTCGCATCATTTTCCTAGCCTTTGGTACATTTTGTTTCTGACAACAGCTGATTCTTCCATTGAGCTTTCCAGTTCACTGTGCCATTATTAATTCCTAGCCTTAATCTGGAACACGTTTTTTTCAGGAAGAAGAAGAGAAACCGGAAGGAGAAGCGGCACTTAACTCTCTCTTCCAAAAGATATACGGCGAGGGCTCGGACGAGGTGCGCAGAGCTATGAACAAGAGCTTTGTAAGTACTTGTTTACCGGTTAGACTTCCTTCCCATATATTAGTGAGCTTTGATATGAATGAACATATTGCACGCAATATTAAGGCTTAATTTCTAAGAATATAAAAAAAAAACTTTTTAGAAAAACACTTTAAAAAAATATAAAAATATATCTACTTAGTGCAAATTTCGCCTAATATTCCTGTTAAGATAAACGCCACGTAGTCGAACCGGAATAATTTTGGACGCGTTTCGCTTCTGCTCGAAGGAGGTCCTGTCTCTTCAACACACGATCAAGTGGCTTCAATTTCTCCTACGCTAACGCGTCGGTCGCGGACATGGGTCGAATATACACTATGTTCTATGAGGCACCTCACTGCGACGCTGCCGTCAGTATATCGTCTGTATATATACTCGTAGATTAAAATACTAGCGCGCAGTATTCTCGCCAGTAAGCGCAAAGTGCGTTGTTTTTACACAACTGCCCAAAAAAGGAGAGTTATGTTTTCAGGGTTCATATATAATAAATAAGGAGGATGTTTTGGAGGTACCTTTACACTCGAGTTCATTTTATGACAAGTCCTTCACCATTCAAGCTGCTCGTTTGTGGAACTCTTTACCAGAAGCAATAAGAAAAGCGCCATCGATTATCTCATTTAAAAATGATGTTAAAATGTATTACCTCTCCTCAATGGATCACAATTAAATAATTTGTTTTTACCATGAATTATATTTTTTGTATCTATATGTGTATTTAATATGTATTATTTATTTATGTATGTTTATTTGTCTATATAAACATATATATATATATATATATATTGTGTACTAACTGTTAGTAAAAATCACACCCATATATGCAACGATACGGATGTCGAATTTGACACTGCTATACAAACGCTAAAGTCTCAAACCGAACGCACCGTTTCTTTTCTATTTAAAATGTTAAAGGCAAAGCAAAATCTACGTGAATGTTCCGAAAAATTCAGTTCTCTTAAGCCTGCACCGAGGCAGCGATACGTAATTGTGGTTCGTTTGATCCCTTGCTGTGTCTTTATTGCTTAATTTAGAGTTATGTAATTAATATATATTATATTTAAGGAGCCAATCTATAAATCATACACTTTAGAAACACGATTACTTAAAATTTTCTCTATAGAAAACAAAAAACCAAAGTTACATCTAAAAAACGAAATAAACTCTTAGTATGGCGTAAATACTTAACGGAGAGTCATCCGTATTTGAAAAATAAAAAAAACAACATGTTTTCTATAACGTATACACATTACATTTTTCAAATAGGTATTTGTTTTTACTATACGAAGGAAATACTCAAATTCACGCATGTTCCACCCATTTTAGTCAGAGCCGCGATGCTTTGTCCCTATCCGCTTTAGTAATTCTTCGGCCGTTGGACGGGGACGGATGCTGTTGGCGTGCCTTACTTACGCACACATACGCGGCGCGCCTAAAAAGCTCGGTGCACCCTTAAGGTTTTCGTATAAGGCTGCCTATGTACCTTAAGAGTAGAGTGCACGGAACGCTTTCCATACAACCGTAGTTTCGTCATATTTTAAATACCAAGTGTTCATACTCTGAAATTGTGTATGCATATTGCTGAGGCTAATATCTATGCTTCTGGTTTGCTAGTTTTTCGATTTATTATTAATTTGACCCCTAAATGTCTGAGTAACAATTACCATACAAAACGATTTTTCGAATTATTTTTGAAATACTCAATTTTACCGAAATCTAGCAAACCAGAAGCATAGATAGCAAAGTTTCGCCGAGTTTAATTAAACACTTAGTATTTAAAATGTGACGAAAAGCTTCTGAAGCAATGATGGCTCAGCGGCATTGGCTATGGACTGCCGCGCAGCAGGTCCATGGTTCGAATCCCGCCGCGGGCTTGAGGTTCACCGCATGGCGGAAGGGCATTTTGCGAGTGCCCGCCTGGCTAGCGACCACCTTGAAGTAGGATATCTGTCGCCAAGGACCTAACGGTGTGTTCCGGCAGCAATCCTGGAGAGCAAGTGAAATTACAGGCACATGAGACTTAACTATGTCTCAAGGTGACGGGCGTAGTACAATTCGTGACTTGTGTCGAAATGAATCTGTTATAGGCAGAGGTAAGTCCGCTTAGAGGGGGATAATTTATTGTGATGACTTCAATCTCGCACGTCGTCAGTTCCATACAAAATTCACATTTAAACGAAAGGAATATTCGGGATTTTAACATGGACCTATATATACTAGACGCGACATCTCAAACAAGGATAGTCGATCGGTGCAAATATGCTGGCCGGCATACTCTACCCCACACGCAGTTGGGCACTCGTAAAAATTACACGCGCTTTACGTTCGAATATTGTGTATTTCAACTGTGTATTTTGACATACAATTTTCGAACGTAAAGCGCGTGTAATATGTACGAGTGCCCAACTGCATGTCGGGGAGAGTATGCCGGCCAGCATATTTGCACCGATTTTAATTGGTTATTTGATTTAAGACCCAGTTATATAATCATCAGATAATTACTATACATAATAAGATATGCATACGCAACTAATATTAAAGAACCAATGTTGGTTGAGTAAAATAAGTTAATTTTGGACGGTTAATATTTTATCAGTATTATATAGTTTATCTGATGGTTGAAAAATCGTCTTTTCCACCAAAAAATGTTGTTTGCAACACATTTTGATGACATGTGTTTATAAAACAAGTTCTCCGATAAGCAATTTTTGTGATTCCAAAATGGTGACAAGTTGTAAATTTTTGTTTGGTGGAGAAGCGGCTTTAGACTTCATTTTTATGTATTTTAGACTCAATATACAGTCAAATATAAATTTTGTAGTACAAATAATACCTTTTTATATTTTGCCATATTGATTCATACAGGGTTGTTGGTAAATGGCTAGCAACTTCTTAGGGTTGACTTCTGCTAGTCCTAACCAACAATTTGAAATGATCTCATTTGCTTAGGTTTTTTTTGTGTTTTGATGCCGACTCCGAGCCAAGAGTGCCTGCCGCGGCAACACTGGACCGCGCCGCGCTCCCTTTGAATAGAGTTTTGGTTATTTACATCGAGCAAATTAATACAAAATATGAAATAATACATTATAGGCACAAGACACTTTTGATATCAGGTGGTCCTCGTGCTTATTCCATGAAAAACAAAAAAAAAAAAGGCTAGCAGAAGTCAACTCTAAGAGGTTCTTAGCCATTTACCAATAAGCCTGTAATATAGAATTGTCATTAATAATTTATTTATAAATGGTTAATTGCCCCTTGTCCTTGACATATATCAAATAAATGATGTATTTAAATGTACGAGTATGATATAAGCAAACCTTGATTTTATTTATTATTATTATCAATGTACCTCAGTCCCAAAGTCAAGTTCCGCTCTCCTACTGAACAGACTCTTATATTTAAAATTCCAATTGATTCAACCTTAAAAAAATCTTCGTCCCACAGGTGGAGTCAGGTGGCACCGTGCTGAGTACGAACTGGAATCAGGTCGGACAGGAAAAGGTAGAAGTTAAACCGCCAGATGGCGTAGAATTCAAGAAGTGGGACGCATAAGGATAAGTCCTAAGTTAAGAGCGACTTACAACAACGATATAAGACATGCATTCATTTACCTTATAGTAAAATATGGCGTCTTATATGGTTGGTGCAAGTCGCGCTTTTAAGTGTAGATTATTTAGGTATCACACTGGCGCGCTTTCAACTTCACGGAAGATATTGCTGCCAAGCAATAAGGCCGCCGATAGTACTATTTTTAAACAAATATATATTAATATAGTTATTTTTTGAGTGGAAAATAAAGTGGCTATCTTTGCTTGGTAATACAACGTTTCACCCAAAGAAAGTGAACTATATAATTATGGTTACATGACAACTTAACATTCGTCGCGACGACAACGCAAGAATAATTATATAAATTGAAAAGAAATGCTCGTCAAATATTGTAGCTTAACACGTAACGCATTTATATTTTTTTAAACAATACTAATTGCAATTAAAAATATTTATTAGGTCATTATCCATTAGATACGTATCTTTGTGGCGACAAGTCTTTTATTGAAAGAGTCGAGTCTTCGTTTTGTCTAGCTTTAAAAGTGCAAATATACAGTTTTTGCATTTTGCGTAGAAGCTATTTAATTTGATAAATTATCTATAAAATGTTGTGCCACAGCATTGACATCAGACAAAGTCATCGTTTAAAATTGATCATATATGCCATCTCTTATAGATCTTGACGTAGCGTCAATATCTATAAGAGATGTCAATATCAATATCTATAAGAGAATTCTAGGTTAGCCTGAACAACAACTTCGACCACATCATCACTTACCATCAGGTGAGATAGTGGTCAAAGGCTAACCTATCAAGCATAAAAAAAAAGATGGTATCCAATGTTTATCTCGAAATTGCGACATGAAACATGTTTATTTTAGCTTATGTCTCACGACCTCGTGACATCATCAGCATTTGCATTTATAGCCATAAATCACGAGCTGATACATGTATGAAAAATGGGGTTGATTACTGACAAGTTTTTAGCAGATGGCACTGTATGTTTGCTACTGAGCAGAACTCTCGTTACAAATAGGTCGAGTTTTTTTACGTTTTAAACAAGAGTTTTTTTAAGTTCTCTGATGTTTTATTATTTACCTGGATTATAAGAGGAGTCGTGAAAAAACGAGGTGTTAATGGTCAATTAAGCAATGCTGATCTATTCTATGTAACAAACATTTAGCGCCATATGTGTAGAACTAATTTCACAGTGGGCTTCTCCGTTACATCACGCCTTATTTACCTTAATTAGGTACAAACAAATGTAGGACCAGAGATACTGGTCCTATATTGGATACTGGTACTATAGTCCTATGAAGGTAATGAAGTCTAATTTTTGAAGAAGTCCATCGTGCAGACGAATGTTTCGTCATCTTTTATTAACGCTTGGTGATAATGAAGGCATGATCTCCTTGCACTGAAGACATGCTCTGGTTTGGAACAGCGCACAAAGTCGTGCAAGTTGAAAGCGGACCAGATTGATTTATACCATTCAGGATTGTGCAATGTCAAAGCTATAAGTAATCACATTTTTGTGTCTTTGTGTGCAATCTAAGGCTCAATTCACGCTAGCGTCGCATTGGAACGTCGAAATTTTGCACGAACAAAGCGTCGTCAACTCCTTACAATCACGTGCACCCGATATCGGCCATTTATGAATGAAATTCAATTGTTATCATAATCTATGATGCGCATGGAATGTACGTAAAAGTATGCTCGTCCTACTTTACTACTAAGCATCGTAGATATGACGCGCGAAGTAAGTTAACTGATGGCAACACATTTAATTAATGCTTTACGTTGTTCATTATAATTAACATTTAGATTTTTTTTAGATATTCGCTACGATTTAAACCCTAGTGTGAATTGAGCATAAAACAAACTAATAAGTTAGTGTTCTTTATTTAATTTTGCGTGTACAAAGACTGTCCGACGGAAATAATAGGGAAAATTCTCTTGATGTCAGAATATTATTTCTGAGGTGCTGAATTGAGATTTAGTGTTTATGAAATAAATGATAAATAAGATTAATGGAGTTTAATTTTCAACCTCTTTTCAAATATTAGGAGGTCTCTTTGCGCTTTGTTGTTACCAAGAACAAAGCGCAAAGAGACCAGTAGACAGAGCGTGAAACACCTTAGGCTATAACACGAGTGACCAAAATAAAACCAGTTTTCTACGCCGAGTCAAACATTCACACATGCACTGGTAGTGCAGGTCGCTCGTTCGTTGGCAAAGCATTTTGTACTAAAATTGACGCGTTCTCGTATTTATTAAATCAAATCAACTAGTTTATTTGCAAGAATACAAGTAAAGAACATCTTAAAAACATAGACATAATATACACAAAATTTTTACTCTTCTATCAAAGCTGCAGGGTGATTATTTTTCTCGTGTAACGGGTTCGATTCACGGTTCAACCATGTAATTATTTAAATATCTATGAATGCAGTTTAAATCGTTTTTTAAATTCAAATAAAGAAGACAGTATTTGAATTTAAAAAACAATTTAAAATGTTCCATCTACAATACTCAAGATACTTTCCCTCCATGTGGCACACGATTTAAACTGAGGCCTTACAAAAACTAACAAAATGCAGTAGCCTGTACGAACTCGCTCTGCGAACAGTGGAATATGTCAATGTTCGCCGCCACCTGATTAAGTGCTGGTGATTTGTTGAGCAGGTTAGTCGTACCGCGGGGTATCTTGAACAAAGATGGCTGCCTGCGCCGCCACACGTACTCGTCTGGCACGCTCAGCCACATGATGATGTTATCTTGTCGACTTTGTGTTGTTAGATAAATCAACCTTATACTTACCGACCGATACTTCACCGACCCCACATATATTGGAGATAGGGGCAGGAACATGATAATGGAAGAGACCAAGACCAAGTTAACGTCCGCCGCGGTCAAGACGTATGGGTGACCGCTAGTGGCATTACTACTGAGCGTCCACGTGCTTCGTAGTCGGTTTTCTAAGGGTGGCAGTCGTATAGCATGGTGGTAGGGCAGTCGTATAGCATGGTGTTAGAGCTACCACCCTCAAGTAGATAATCTGACGCCGAGCACCTAACCGTGTGGACCGGCAGCTGTACAAGACAGCCAGTAATTCTAGGTTACAAAATGAAAATGAGAGAAATAATTATAGTCATGTGAGGGATTCGAACCCGCGCCTTCCATACCTATATCCGAGGTATGCTCTGACCGCTAAGCCAACATGACCTATGACTCTACTAATTTGTCCTCTCGTTCTAAAACATCGGATGGAGATGAAGCGACACTTATAGTTCAACTCACCTTGTACTACAAACAATACTAATTTTACAATAAGCTTTAAACTTGTTTATGATGACGCAACCCTATAACTTTAATATGAGTATTTATTTTCGCAATAACGCAAGCTCTGCGGATTACATTACAAAATAACAACAAGATCCGATATTACAATGAGGAGGATGTGTTATTAGGTTATTACCAAAATAATAATATTTAAATTCTAGATTAGCCTGAACAAAATCTTCGACCACATCATTAGAGCCTTACTGTCAGGTGAGATAGTGGTCAAAGACTGGATGAATAAAACAATCATTGATATTTCAAAAGTTATATTTACGACTAGAAAATATATCACACAAAACGTTATTGGTACAACTAATTAGGTACTTTTATGAAAAATATTGCATAATTCTTATCAAATATAAGTTTTCCTATAGTTACACCTAATATCGAAAGTCACACCTAAATAAACTTAGATTGAGATGTCAAATCGGGAACCACCAACAACGACAAGACTGGCGTTTTATTGTGTAAGTATTGACAAAGAGACTTGTAGGAAAATAAATATATAAAGAGAACTTACAAGGAGTTGAGGATAATGGACAAGTACAAAGTATCTACTTATTTTTAGGTGAAATTTGTTCCAGAGTTCATAGATACGGCTATAACTTAGCCCTGTGAATAACATTTTATTTATTAGAGGACAATAAATCTTTTGATTAAGGGCCTGTTTCAGAATGTTCAAGTAAGTTCCGGTTTCACTACCCAGAACATACATATATAATAAATAAAACACTATCTTTGCGTTTCACAGTACTCGATTTAGGGCCCGTTTCAGAATGTCCTCATAAAGTTTCGGGTTGCTATGCAACATATAAAATAACTGAATCATAAAAATGACAGTTAACATGCAGCGCGTTTCAAGCTTTAACCGATGGATAGGCGAAGGGCCTTGTTTCAGAATGTTCGAGTATAATACAATTGGAGCACAAAACTTCGGCTAGAAATGTCAAGTCCGAGTGGCCGAGTGGTTTAGGCATCCGGCGCGAAATCGGAGGACGCGGGTTCGATTCCCGCTTTGGGCATAAAATTTTGTACTCCAATAATTTGTAAAATATAAGATAGAAATTTAAAAAAAGGTTTGAGCATATGAATCGGTTTTAGTATGAACCGAATAAAAACTACCAAAATAAAGAGATTATTACATTTAGAATCGATACCTAGTCTCTAACCGCCAAATTTAAGCTAAGGCACAGATACCATAATGTTCAGTGTATATACACCGCCTTCAGTCACAAACTTCAGAGTATTTTACAGGCATTGTACGACTTGTAAAACTTAGCTGTTATTTTAATAACTTGTAAAACTTATTTACTTTAAGTATTAATTACTTTAACACTAAAATTACTAACTAGAAATACAGCTTTAACTTAGCCCTGAGAATTACATTTTATTTTTAGAGTGCAAAATTTCTCTCCTGTAGGAATCTACACCACGTCCAGGAAAAAACCAGCTGCCAGGTGAAGTATTACGACTTAGGAGCCTTCAAGAAGAGAGCATATTCTCTCCTCATTTCCTCGTCCAGAGTAATTTTATGATAGTTACTCCGTTTCATACTTTGCTGTACTATGTATGTATACTTTTTACTTTGGACTTTGCTTTGTTGTATAATTATGTATATTCTTATATATTACAATATTTCTGCACCCCCTATCCTCACAGGGTCTATTGGCTGGAGGTCTTGGCAGAATACCAGCGCCTAGCTGCATTTTAGCGATGTGGTGAGGCATAATGCTGAGCCGAGTCCTTTTTGTTACTGTAGCACACAAATAGATGCATACTTTTTATATTGATTATGTTTGTTTTTCAAATATATATCTAGTAGTTATGTAAGTACTTACCTACGTTTTTATATGCATCATCAAACTTTTTATCCCTTTCATTTCCATATGCTTTGCTGTTTTGTTATATAGCCTGACTACTTTTTGTATATGTATCTTCCATTTTTGTACTTTCTCATTAATCTTTGTGTAATGTAAATGTATGTGTGCTAACGAAACAAATAAATGCCTGTCGATGTCTATGTCCTCAAAGGCCGGCAACGCATCCTCGAGACCTCTGGTGTTGCGGATGTTTGTGGGCGACGGTGATCACTTACCATCAGGTGAGCCGCCTGCTCGTTTGCCCTCCTATACCATAAAAATATGAGAAAATAATGTCCATCACAAACATGATATTGGTCACAGACCTGTTAGCTCACGAAGACGCAGCCCTCCCACAGTAAATTATGAATGCGCATTTGTACGTGTAGGCGTTTGTACACGACGTCTTAGTGTGGGTGTAAATGTTAATGGTACGTACAGTAAAACTGTTACTATACTACTAGGCACAAAATTTGTTACAATTAAACTCAAAAAGTATCGGGAAATAGCGCCTTCGTTAGTGTCCTTCAATTCTATACGGAAGCAAATTACTACCTTTCGCTGATCCTTTTACCCCATTGATGATTTTTATCACCCCAGTATTATTATTTATCCATTTATGAACATAGTAACGGACAACGGAACAAGGTAAGAATGTGAGCTAAAAAACTGTCGCGAGTTTTGTCCATAATTATTATTTAGTAACCGGCTAGGACTCGCGTAATATTAACCGGATATTGCTCCAACCAGTTACGTGCTGAGGCTCGCGCTCGACGCTGTGCACAATCGTGACTCCCAGACGAAGAACTTCAAATTAGTTCGAAACTGGTCGTAGCAATATCCTGTAAATATTACGCGAGTTACTAAATAATAATTAAGGTAAGAAAGTTTTTTTGAACGGCTTCATAAAAGAAGGTTCTCAATTTGTGTGTGCCTCATAACTCTTTCCAGGGTGTGATTATGATGTTGATTTTAACATTCAAAAGCTGGTACTTGTCATGTGGGCCCATTTAAATTTGGGTGAGTACTGGCGAGCGACCGCTCCCTTCAGCTTGGCACGACCTGACCGCATATAGCTCCAGCTTGAAGCGGTCCTCCTGAAGGGCCTTTACCCAATGCGCCAATGAGCTTCGCTGTTCTTCTGGTGACACGGTAGGCGAAAGCTGTTTGAGTTATCCTTAGTGATGGGTATTTTATGTGTGAATTTGTTGTCTTTGTTAAAGTTTTAATTATTATTTATAGCCTCTAAAAGTCCCCAAACTAATTTCCAGAATCGCCACATGTCCCCTTATTTGTCCCAGTATGTAATGTGGTCACAGTTCTTACAAATCACGCACAAAAATATTCACAATTCACAATACTGATATTCTAGATTAAAAATAAAAGTTAAGTATTAACACTGTTCCTAAGACCAGCCGCAGTAAACAAATTAACAGTAGCCTCACTCGGCACATAGTTTTGTTCTCTTCCCTCGTGAATAGTAGATATTTCGCCCGAGCTGTGATGCAGGCCGTTCCTTACTGGAGGCACTTTCTTGCCGTTTGTGTAAAGAACCGAACCATTGCTCTCTGATTCTGTAAAGATTTAAAATGCATAATAAATAAACCTAAAAACACGGTCAATGAACCCATCGTCTATCTTTTTATATGTGATTGAACTTGCACGTCGCGGCCATTTTTTTTTTATGTTATTGTGACGGAACAAGCTCGATGTCCACCTGATGTTAAGCGGTTACCTCTGCCTATAACAGATGCAGTTCATCGTTCACGTGACGAATTGCACTGCGCCCGTCACCTTGAGACATAGTTGTTAAGTCTCATGTGCCTGTAATTTCACTGGCTCTCAAGGACTGCTGCTGGAACACACTTGCTTGGTGGCAGATTTTCAACTTGAGGGTGGTCGCTAGCCAGGCGGGCATTCGCAAAAAGCCCTTCCACCATGCGGTGAAGCTCAAGCCCGCGGCGGGATTCGAACCATGGGCTTGCTGCGCGGCAGTCCATAGCCAATGCCACTGAGCCATCACTGCTTCGAATTGGTGTTAAGCCGTAACTTCTGCCTACAAGCACAAGTGATGAACTGAACTAAGACTAACAGTTCTTAAGTCTTCTCCTTTCTTGATAATATTTCTCTTGAAATAGATGGGGGCGCATCTGTTGATGCTGTGTACACTGATTTCAGCAAGGCATTTGATCGAGTGAGTCATATATTACTTCTCCGAAAACTCTCTGCTTATGGTATAGCCGAGCCAGTGTTGAGTTGGTGTAAATCCTACTTATCAAGTAGAAAATGTGTTGTTGTGGCTAATGGTTACTCGTCTAAACCATTTTCAGTTGTTTCTGAAGTACCACAAGGATCTCATTTAGGGCCACTGTTTTTCAACGTTTTTATTAATAATATCGGTGACTGTTTTCATCATTGCAAATATTTTCAGTTTGCTGACGATTTGAAAATTTTTAAAATCATTAATGACCCTTCTGATGCAAAACTTTTACAGGCTGACCTCAATCGCCTCACTCACTACATGGTGTCACTACAATGGCATGAACTTAAATACATCAAAATGTTACTCGATACAATTTACAAGAAAAAATAAACAAATCCATAATACATATAAAATCAATAATGTTAAATTGGCAATAGTAGATAGTGTAAAAGATTTAGGCATCTTGCTGGATAATAATCTTAGATTAACATGCATATAGACAACATCTGTACTAATGCATTCAAGTGTCTTGGCTTTTTATTGCGGAACTGCAGGAATTTCAAGTATCCTAGAACTAAAATACTACTTTATAACGCCTTAGTTCGTAGCGGTTTGGAATATTGCAGTGTGATCTGGAATCCTTTATACAAAGTTTATATCGAGCGTCGTTTATACGCCTACTAAAATTATCTATTTATCTCTGTTTTGCTCTAAAACTTATTGTCATATCTCTCACTAGCAAGGTGGCTGACACTTGTGCGAGTGCAAGAACACTAGATTTATAGGTAAATGACAGAGATGGACGATTGAGGTCAATGACCGAAATTCCTCCCGCAAATGTCCTCCCCAGTTCAAAGTAACACAGACAGTTTGACTGCATAATATTGTATTGGTCAGGCACCGAAGTATATAAAAATAGGGTAAATATTTTATTTTACTCCATTTACAAGCCACAACGCCAATAAAAACACGTACTATCAAACGCATTCTCTCGGCGGCCGGAGTATAAGTGTTTTCAATTCAATAAAAGCCAATTACAACCCACACCTAAAGACAATTTATTTGAACCAGGTGTGGAATCGAACCCGCGCCCATCCGTCTCTTGGGTCTGGATATGCTATTCCGATCCGAGCTATTGTGATCAACGATTGGATGTCATGGATTAGAAATTGGTAAAAATGTTATCTTGCGTTGTCGGTTTTATAAGCTTATTCGATTAGTAGGCATTAATGCACACATAATATTACTTTTCACAACGGCTGTGAATGGTCGCACAGAAAGGCTGTGGTTTGAATACCGTATAACTATAATATTACATATTTTTTTAATTAATAGCACCATAAGCTACATAAGATAGTAAAACTGCATTTGCCTGGTTTTTCACTGGCATTTTAACAGAAACAAGTCCCTACGGGACTATTTCTAGGCACCATTAAAAGGTTGAATGCCTCGTAGAAAATATTGTATTATATATCTTCTTACCTTCATCTTCTGGATCCTTTGTTTTCTTCAGCATACTGACAACACAAGGGCCTTTAGCCAGCGACCAAGTAGGAACGGGAATATCTCGCTTTATAGGCTCCAACAAATTCCTTCTAGACCTCACTACACTGGGCAAATCACCACCATTTTCTACCAAATTCTCCCCGTTTGGTAGATAATTTTTCTCCACTGGCAAGCTTTCACTTGAGTTTTTATTTACTGGCAAAATTAATTTGTTTGCAACAGGCAATTTACTAGCTTCGATTTTTGAAATCTGCGACTCAACAGTAAATATTTCTTTATTATCTTTAGTCAAAGAAGGTCGTATATCGTCTGAATGATTAGTTTCAGTACTATCTTGCTGTACGAGACGTGTTCTTGGGGAAACGGATTCAATTCTTTTCAGCATACGGTTGGTTTTTGGAGTGTCATTTTCTAGAGACAATGGCGGAGCTGTAGCCATATACTCTCTGTACATATTACCTATAAGTTCTTCTGTGCGGCGCGTTAAAGGTATTATAACTGTTTGAGCAGCTCCATTAGTCGGATGATAAGCGTTTGGTCCAAAACCATCCAATGCATTGTTATTCGATACCTCCATAATTCCAATTTGGGTAGTTCTCACATGGTATGGGAAATTTTTATTAGCGAATACTGGCAATGTTAAAAGTAAGAACATGATGTGTCCGCTGAATGTGATGAAGAGTAAGACAGCTGTCACTACACTCTCTCGCACCCATTTGTCTATGTAGGAGTTTGCTGTGAGAATGAACAATGGTCCGGCGTAGAACCACAGTGTACCGCATATGAAGAACGGACAGTAGAACAAGTTCTGGAAATAACATTTAAGATATATACATAACTTTAGGGTGGTGATTTGAAGAACTTATCGTCCCGAATGTGATTTTGGGAAACTTTAAGTTTAATTACCACGTTTCATGTACAACAATTGTATGTAAACAATTATTCAAGTGCATTCGTATTAAGGTGAGGGAGGATCAAAGTTTTAAACTGGCTCCAAAGATTATTTTCTTATTGGCGACTACATACGAAGTCTTATACAGGATTGTAAACATAACATTAGTACCTACACCAAATCGCATGTGCTAACTTGCGTACTACCTAGCTATTTTCAGCTATGGCATAGCTTACAAGCTATGGCCGTAAACTTGAGCTTCATCGCCTTCAGCCTCTAACCACTATTTCACCTGATAATAAGTGATGATGTGGTCGAAGCTTTTGTTTTGACCAACCTAGAATTACTGGCTCAAGGACAGCTGCTGGAACATATAAGTACCGTTAAACCATAAATTTACAAATTATTGGAGTACAAAATGTTTTGCCCCGGTATATAATAATAATTTGTAAATTTATGATTTTCGCTTAGTACGCGGACTACCGCGCTTATATTTCTAAATATTATGATTACAAGCACTAGCTTGTAATCATAATATTTAGAAGTATATAATATAAGTACCGTTAGCCTGACGGTTACTCGAGAGATGTTGCTAGCCAGGCGGGCATTCGCAAAATACCTTACCACTATGGTATTATGACTGCCTCTCTCAGACAAGAACTGGGACCGACGGCTTAACGTGCCCTTCGAAGCACATGCACGCTCAGTAGTAATGCCACTAGTGGTCACCCATCCAAGTCATGACCGCAGCGCAAATTGCTTAACTTGAATGACACCGCACATTGACAGGTAATTTTGCGATAGCCCATAACTTAGCGCTAGCAAAAACTCTCAAGTAGAAAATCTCACGCCAAGCACCCAATGGTGTATTCTGTCATCGAGTCCCAGCTCTTATTCATGGTTAACCTGTGTTTCATCATACCCTCCAGGTGAGATTGTAGTCAAAGGCTAGCCTCTCAGCAATAATAAATGTCTGCCTTACCTTCGCTGGGTATTTCCGAACAGTGAAGAGAGTGGAATACGCGAAGACGCACCATGCTGACACTCTAAGAATAATGACTCCGTAGCCAGCTGGACTTTCGTAAAGGTATAGCACCTCGCCGGGATCAAAAGCCTGCAACAATTTTACAAATATCATGTCAGGCCTGTTATCATATTCCTACCGTTATCTTACCTCTGACAGCCCTGGCTCACTCCGCACTTTAGGTACAAGTCTACAAGTATCCTTCCGGACGGGATTAATGTACGGTGTGTGCCGCGTCAGAAGGGATCAGAGCTATGCGTGGCTATGCGATAGAAAGCAAGATGCCTTATGGGTGAATGTAATTAATATTAGCTTCTCGCCGCGTCAAAAGAGATTAGAGCTATGCGTGGCTATGCGATAGAAAGAACGACACATTGTAGGTGAATATAAATGTCAGGTACTCCGTGCTTTGTCCGTGTTTGTGTGTTTTTATGTGCTGAAGTGCACCTTATTGCTTCGTAGCTAGAGTCGCTTATTTATTCGAATGGCTTTGCAGAGGGATCCTTCTGGTCCTTTTTATTCTGTGTCTCTATGTTGAGTTGAGGTTGGTACAATTTATTTTTTACTAACTAACAATACAAATATTATTAGCCCCAAAAATATCTACATTTGCAAAAGTCCATTTTTAGGCGGTATCGAGTGATAGCACAGCCTTTTGGCGTGATCATTAACAGTAGTCTTGTTTTTTCTTCTTCCCCGGCGGCGATTGAGCAGCCATGCATGGTGAAATGGGATATTGCGAATGCCCATTTGGCTAGCTACCACCCTCAAGTAGAAAATCTTTCGCCAAGCACCAAATAGTATGTTCCGGCAGCAGTCCTTGAGAGCGAGTAAAATTTACAGGCACATGATGAGATTTAACAACTGCGAGTCTCAGGGTGATGGGTTCGTAACTTGCAACGAAATGCATCTGTTATAGGCAGAGAATACCGCTTCACATCAGATGGGCCTCGTGCTTGTTCCGTCACAATAACATAAAAAAAACATGACTATCGTCAGATTGACAGTGAAGCTCCACTTTGAGTTTGCCGTATCTTACCTTAGCTTGGTACACGAACAGCGCGATGAAAGTGACGAAGTAAGTACACATGTCAATCGTCAGATTAACAGTGAAGCTTACTTCGATGCGGCCTATAGTTATGTTGCAACCTTTCGCCATAAGGACTAATAGTAACAAGTTTTGTCTTATCTTACCTTAGCTTGGTACATGAACTTCAAGATGTAAGTGACGAAGAAACTACACATGTCGATTGTCAGATTAATAGCGAAGCCCATTTCGATACAGCCTATAGCTATGTTGCAACCTTTCGCTATAAGAACTAATAGTAACAAGCCAAAGCTTGTTAGACAAATTTAAAATTTAATTTAAAATGTTTGTAAGACAAATCTTATCTTACCTTAGCTTGGTACACGAACAGCACGATGTAAGTGACGAAGTAACAACACATGTCGATCGTCAGTTTAACAGTGAATCCTACTTTGAAGCGTCCTATAGTTATGTTGCAACCATTCGCATAAGAACTTATAGTAACAAGCTTTGTTTGTCTTATCTTACCTTAGCTTGGTACACGAAAAGCACGATGTAAGTGACGAAGTAACAACACATGAAGATCGTCAGTTTAACAGTGAATCCTACTTTGAGGCATCCTATAGTTATATTGCAACCTTTCGCCATAAGATCTAATAGTAACAAGCCAAAGCTTGTTAGACAAATTTAAAATTTAATTAAAAGGTTTGTAACACAAATCTTATTTTACCTTAGCTTAGTACACGAACAGCACGATGTAAGTGACGAAGTAACAACACATGAAGATCGTCAGTTTAACAGTGAATCCTACTTTGAGGCATCCTATAGTTATATTGCAACCTTTCGCCATAAGATCTAATAGTAACAAGCCAAAGCTTGTTAGACAAATTTGAAATTTTATGAAAAGGTTTGTAACACAAATCTTATTTTACCTTAGCTTGGTACACGAACAGCACGATGTAAGTGACGAAGTAACAACACATGAAGATCGTCAGTTTAACAGTGAATCCTACTTTGAGGCATCCTATAGTTATATTGCAACCTTTCGCCATAAGATCTAATAGTAACAAGCCAAAGCTTGTTAGACAAATTTGAAATTTAATTAAAAGGTTTGTAACACAAATCTTATTTTACCTTAGCTTGGTACACGAACAGCACGATGTAAGTGACGAAGTAACAACACATGAAGATCGTCAGTTTAACAGTGAATCCCACTTTAAGGCGTCCTCTAGTGATGGTGTAACCCTTCGCCATCAGCACGAGAAGTAGCAGAAACGTCATTTCAGCTACTCCACAGAGGAATTGACCTGGGACAATGAAATAAAATCGTATATATGGAGGTTTGCTTCCCGGTTTTGGAATTTAATATTTAAATTTAGAAAATTTTCATCACAAAATGTTCTATTTAAGTTACCTATACACAAGTTTTTTTTTTGTATGGTTAGTCTTTTGCAGTGCCAAGTAGCTGGAGATGAGGAAACAAAAATGAGGAGTTGGAGATGAAAAGATGGAGATAAGGAGCTGGTGACGAGGAGATGTTGATGAGGAGATCGCAATGAGGAGTTGGAGATGAATTTCGTGTCGAAATAGTAAACATTATTATATTCTTTCTTTTTCATTTGCTTCTACATTTTTAGCCAAGGGCCTGCGGTTACACTTAAGTTTAGCCGGCTAATCTTAAGTTTATCACGCGTAAAAACTTATTATTTTTATGCCATCGAGGACATGAGATAAATATTCAGAGATGGGTCGTACCATGATCCAAGAAAACAAGCTCTTCTACTGCGAAAGAAACACGAGCTACGTCACAATCGAATAAGCTCTTTATTATATAACGATTATTGCAAAATACAACATTATTGTTCATTTTCTTGTGAATGTTTTGTTTGTAAAATATCAATAAATTATTACAAACGCCTAATTGAAAGTTACACATGAATCAATGTTTTTCAAACTAAATAGTATGAAAAAAGTTGTCTTCCTATGGTTCCACGATTTTGACTATTATCGCCATATTTGTCGCACGTATATGATTTGCATCTATTTCGCTCTCGCTCATGCACATATGCGCAGTGATGTAGTGCCCATTTCCTTAAGCTAAGAGTATAAAAAAAAAAAATTTTTTCTATTCGTAACTGTAAGAGTAAAAGTAGAAAAAGCAGTGATTTGAAGTATTTTTCATTTCCTGCAAAATAGTCTGTAACCGAAGAATGGATTCGGTATTGTGGACCTCAAATAACTACTAAATATGGTACACATGTAATGTTAAAATTTTTTGGTTATATAACGTACCTACCTAATTGGTTTTTACTTCCGATATTGTATTTTTGAGCTTTCTTTGAAACTCAACTATACACCAAAAAACAGATAACTGCCTTTTTTTCAGCATAGAAAACAATTGCTTGTTTTCAATCTATGAAAAATTGAAGCCTAGTAGCGTCGACGGTACCCAGCATAATAAAACTATTCGGTGTCAAACACTCTGTACGAACTTGATAACCATAATCCATTCAAGAATCATTAATCTGTGTAATCTAAATCACTAATTTCACGTCATTTTCTTTATTAGAAAAAAGCTGAAATCTGTTAACTGTTATTTTACTGCCGCCCAATTTCCTCAAATTAGGTATAAAGTTTGCGAGCCATTGCTAGAAGTGATGACAGTATGCCTGTGTCCCGGTTACGTGACATCCGGTCACGGAGTGTAATACCTGTATCATGGGACGTACGTTATCTCGTGAAAACCGTAATTTTTAAGGTGGCTGAATATTTTAAGAATAGTAAAGCAGACAAAGAAAGCTTTGAGTTTAAAAGTGATAAGAATATTGCCAAAATCGTTTCGGAGGCTGCGGGATACTGCGGAAAAACGTGAGTAAATTTAGGTATTCTTATTTAATTAATTTCCTATTCAATTAAATAATTTAATACGTACGAATGACGTGTAAAGAACTGGCGTGCATAAGAACTGTAAACTGATATCGTAAGATCTATCTGACAATATCGATCTCATGTGAACACACGCTCTTTCCTTCCGGGCCCCCACCTCGCCGCGCCTTCCTAAGGCGCGGTACAGCGGTATCGGTCAAACTATAGCCCCATACATTTCCCTTGCTTACCACGCAGCTACATGCTTACCAGTAATTTTAGCACCTTCACTCCCCACGCCATTGGCAGCGTACCGTATGTACGCCAAGCTTTGCAACATCACTCCAGAGTGTTGCGCGCACGCAGACATCAAGAACAGCTTGTACGTAGAGTGAAGGAGATGGCGAGATTTCAGCTCCACACTGCATATCACTATGGCGATCATTACGATTACGTATGCGAAAGTGTAGGCTATCAGCACTGGGAGGACATCTGAAAATTACAAAACAAAAAACACATATATACAGGGTTATTGGTAAAATGTTAACAACCTCTTAGGGTTGACTTCTGCTAGTCGTAACAAACATTTTGAGATGTCTTTTTTTTTTTTGGCGAAATAAGTTGAAAATCTGTCGCCAAGCACTTAACGGTGTGTTCCGGCAGCAGTCCTTGAGAGCCAGTGAGATTACAGACACATGAGACTTAACAACTATGTCTCAAGGTGACGGGCACAGTGCAATTTGTGACTTGTGACGAAATGCATTTGTTATAGGCAGAGGTTAGTCCGCTTAACATCAGGTGGGCCTCGAGTTTGTTCCGTCACAATAACATAAAAAAAAAGTACGAGGCCCACCTGATGTTAAAAGTCTCTTGTGCCTGTAATGTATTATTTTATGCTTTATTACTTTGCTCGATGTAAATATTCCAAACTCTACTCAAAGAGAGCACGCCGCGGTCCAGTGTTGCCGCAGCAAGCGCTCTTGACTCGGAGTAGGCATAAAAAAAACATCAAAACAAAAAAAACATCTCAAAATGTTTTTTAGGACTAGCATTTTACCAATAACCCTGTATATCTGAATTAATATGATATTTAATGTTTTTTTCCGGCGGTATGCCTTTATTAAACAAAATACTATGAACTATATACAACACTACAGCTACTACAATAAAAGCATTAGGCAACCTATAAGTCATAGCAGACTCATAGGCAGTCCAAATGCTCCAGCCCACTCCCAGTTGGCAGCGTGCCCAGCATGCTGGCAGCATTGCCCCGTTGAATTGCAATGCTTATTCGTTGAGCCAAATATGTGCCAGCATTTTGATCACGCGTCACATCGACCAAGCGCTCAGATAAGTTTTGGAAAATACGATGAGCTCCCGGTCCCCACGGACCCAACGTCTCTACACCAAACGGCTCAAATATGTAACCCATACAGAGGTTAGCATATTTGCGCCGCGTTTATAAATTTATTTTTATTTTTAAATTTAATTTATTTATTTATATTTAAACCCTTTTTTTTTAATGTTAATGAATAGATTCAGGCTTTACTTTTCGGAAATCCATATTTAATAAAAACAAATTTGATATATTTGTTTTTAGAAAACATTAAATTAATATTTTAATAAAACAGTTAAAAAAGATAAAAATATATATAGTGACAATACAGCCAAACGGGAAGAAATTTCGAAGCGTTTCGTTTCTACACGAAGCATCCTCAGGAGGTCTTGACTCTACGAGCGCACGATCACATTCTCGACCGTGCGCTCGTAGAGTCAAGACCTCCTAAAATAATAATTTAATTTCTTAAAATATTTGTTATTAAATTTTATGTTATTATTCGCGATTATTACTCATTGTAATCAAACAACTTTAAACGGTTTAAATCGTGTATAGCATTTATGATTTGACCACGATCACTGCAAAGTGTTTGAAACAGGATACAAATAAAAATAAATATACGCGATTTAAACCGTATAAAGTTGTTGAATTACTATGATATACTTAATATTATTCGTGTGACATGACTGAGATGGTTTTCCTGTATCTTCTACAGTTCCCCCATTCTGCAAGAGTTGAAAAATAATATTGTTTGCTTTTAACCCATTTCTAAGAAAGGAAGATAGTTCTAAAATTGACGATCACGTACATTATATGGCGATTAGATCACAGTTTCAAAACCATATTATAAATCGCCATTTTTCGAATTTGTTCGTCGGCGGGTATGGTCTCGCCTTGGATCTATAACTTGAGAACCTTTAAGGTCTGTCAAAGTGCCAAACATTTATTAATTTGGCAACTTTAATCGCCTAGGTATTGCCAACACATGTGTGCCAGAAAATTTGGCAACTTTAGTATTGCCAAATACTCAAAGTTGCCAAATTTTATGTGGTGGAATCGGACCCGGCGTTATTTTGTTGGACTTTAGTATAAATCATAGAGGAAGGTAATATATCTGATTTAAATTATATTCTGTACTCACAAAACTCATCTGCTGAGAAGTGTTCGTGCCAAAAGTCACCGTCGGGTCCATTTGTCATCAGGAACTTGTATTTTACGTCAAGACCCTGGAACAAATAGGTGATACAGCAATCACACAAAACACTAAATAATTTTATTTGTTTATTTTTTCCTAAGAGGTTTGTTGGTTGGTTGATCTTCCTAAGAGGAAGACCAACAGCAATATATAATTTAAGAAAAAGTATTTATTAAACATGAAGTCAATTAAAGGTCCTCACGGCTAGGTAATACAATAGTTGTAGATAAAGTGAACATGAAAGACCACAACTTAGTATTCGTTTATTATAACATAATATGATTATTCAAAAAACTCTCCGCTTACTAGTCGCCTAGCCGATGCTATGCTTGTACAGAATAGTTCAATGTCATAACGCTTGCATACATTTTAGCTACTCAAATATAATATACTTTTTTATGCTATTGACCATTATGTATCATCACGTCTAGCGCCATATACTGGGAACAGCTTCAGACTCCGCACTACTACTGAAAATTTATTTGACAGAAATATCCTATAACTACCCTGTCCTAGATTGAACCCAGGACCTCGTAATTCCATAGCAAAGCTTTATGCAGTCACAACTGCCACGCTAGTGAAGTACTAGCGTGGCAGTCGTGATAGATGACTTATTCATGTGAAGATTTAGAGGCCTTATTGTCTAACTGGAATGGTAATAGAAAAGGAAAAATAGAATCTTCATTTTGACCTCCAACCTCGAGTCGCAGCTCAATGCTGAGCGTCGTGACTTGTATTGTTCCCGTCCATCTGTTTCATCACAACAGAGCTGTTTCCACCTCCTTAGATCATTGGCGTGGCACAGAGCATCTGTGATTGTAGTGTTCAGGCTTTAAGCTATTTGTTCGGACCATCATGTTGGACTAAGTTCCCTGGGTCGTTTCGCTTCCCTATGGAACCTATGACTCAGTGATCAGTTTCTCCAAGTTGTCAGAGAGATTTCGTGCTATGCTTCGCAAAATGCTCTTCTACCATACGGTGAAGCCCAAGCCGGCTGTGGGTATCAAACCATGTAACTGCGGCACGGCAGTCGCTCTACCGCTCTGCTATTATTGTTTAGAGTAAGTAGTGCGTGAGGTGTGTACAAACGTATTTCGGGTACCACAATTTAGATGCGAGTGGTGCAGTTTTGTCATGCATAAGTCCATAGTTGGAAGCACTTTGTTAGTTTTTAAACGACTGCCCAAAAAAGGAGATTCAGGGTTCATGTATGTATGTTTCTTTATTCCACCATAACTTCTAAACGACTTAACCGATTTTAATGTAAGATATATCATTAGATTTGTCTTGATAACGCAGGTGTCGCTAGGTACAAATAAAAATAAAAAACAAACTACCGGATTATAGATGACATATTATGAGAGATTTGAAAAGCCAAACGAAAATAAATAGTTAGCAGTGGTATATTTTACTTTTATAATTAATATCTTTTATTATAAGTAGTACAGAAGAAAAATACAGTGTCTTACCTTATTGCTATCGCAGTTACTGATGGCAATGAACCACCAGCGCTCCCTGGCAGATCGGAACCTTCTAGAATTGTGACAGGAAACGATGAGCCGTTCAGTTTTGCCTTCGTTCTGACTGAGTTCATTTTGATTTTGACCGGGCTCTGAGTTTAACCGGCGACGGCGGTAGCGCTGAACTAGCTCGCTGGTCGAGCGCTTAATTTTATGCTGGAAGTACATAAATACTCATTGTAGTTTCCGGCGAGCCTTATAGATATGAAAAAACGTAAAAGAAGGCGTCATAAGCTATTCTGAGCACAGTGCCTAAAATGCAAGATGCCACTGCTGCAAAAATGCCTAACACGTCAATTGACTAGGAGGCATATTGCCTAAAATGTGAAATGCCACTACTGCTATAATACCAAAACGATAATTGAGTAAAAAGCATATTGCTCACAATGTATCGTGACTATAATATTTGCTGTCAACCGTCAATTTGAAATCTTTAAATATTAATAAATTATAAAAAAATATATTCTTAAAATACTTATTTATTTTTAAAATTAAAACAAATGTTCTATTTCTTAAAATAAAAAAATACCCCTAAACACATATCACAATCACACCTTAACGATTACTTAGACCTGATAGTAAAAAAAACACTTTTTTACAATTTTTTTTCCTATTTTTACTTTTGCAAAAGCGAATGTTTTGTGGATTACATTACAAAATGACAAATTTACTTAGATTATTTTTTTCTATCGTAAGTTTGTAATTTTGTAACTTCCTAAATACTTAATAAAACACAAAATGGCGATAACATTAAAATTTGCTGCAATGCGACGCTTTAATTTCCCATTTAATTATTTCTTACCGGTTCAGTAATTCAAATGGATAGATAGATAGAAACACTTTATATTTATAATTTTTTTTTACATATGGAGTTATAGTTTGTTATTGTTTCCATTGCGCAGTATAGGCATTCTGATTTGTAGACAAAATAATATTTAGGTAATTACAATTCTAGGCATTCATGGTTAAGGTAGGTTAGGTTAATTTACTTTGTAATCTATTGATGTGTTAGGCATTTTTGCAGCAGTGGCATTTTAGGCACTATGCTCAGAATAGGTTATTACTCCCGGCTATCATGTAACTATTTGTGTTTTTTTTGCGTAAACCTAGTACCTACTATTACATTCTATTAATATGTAATACATTACGATCAATGTGACCTTTATTGGTTACTAGCTTTCCGAACGCGCGTAAGTCGGTTATCGCACAAGAACATTAAGCTCTTTTTGCGCAGTTGGATAAAAACTATCCTATGTTTTTTCCCGGGTCTCAAACTATTTCCATACCAAATTTCATTGAAATCGGTCCAGCAGTTTTGGCGTGAAAGCGTAACAGACAGACCGAGTTACTTTCGCATTTATAATATTAGTACTGATACACTCTAGGTGGAATTGCAGATGAATTGCAGGTAGCCAACCTAATGAACCCAAAATGCAAATGTAACGACCAAGGGATTTTAACTAAACGTTTTTGAGACATTTCCTTTTTTATATCTGATCAACACATTTACATAAAAACAGATGATATTATTATATTAACGCATGCTCTGCGGATTACAAATTGTTATGTTAATTCAGTCGGTCAGAGCATACCCCGACTATAGGGGTGTATGACGCGGATTCGAATCCTACACTATTGTGTAGGATTCGAATCCGCGTCATACACCTATATTTTTTCCTCTCGTAAAGTAATGTAATCAGCAGAACATGCGTTATTGTAAAAATTTAATTGTTAAAATTATAGAATTGCGTCATCATTAATAAATTTAAAGCTAATTGCAAAATTAGTCTTGTTAGTAGAACATCGTAAGTTGAACTCTAGGTTTCGCTCCTCCCAATACGATGGTTAAAGAACGAGACGAAAAATTAGAATTATGAGTCACATTATTATGTTTGCTCGCTCACCCCGGCTATAGAGGTGGATGACGCTGTTTCGAATCCTACACAAGAATATAATTTTTCCTCTCGAAAATTTGTAATATAATCCGCAGAGCATGCATTAATGCAAAATAACTATATTAAAATTTATCTAAATTTGTTTCAACACTGCAAACTTTACTTACCACATTCTTTTTCTTATCATCAAACATTATCTCGACATCTTTTAAATTCTCAAACTGACTTTCATTATGCGGCCCAATACTCTCCCATAGCTCATCTTCTGGCAAAACCGTGGTAGAATTTAAATCGTCAGTTGGCAACAATTCATACCATGTGGTAGTATTTATTGTTGATATGGTAGAATTGGTAGGAACGGTAGGTTTGACTGTTGTAGTTTTTAGGAATTGATCGTAGAACGATGGATGTGGCGGCACAGTTGTGACGTTTTTTGGTTTTATTGTTGTTGGGTTTTTTGCTTGGGTGGGTTTTGTTGTCGTGCTGCAAAAATAATATATTTAATAGCGTACACAGGGTGAAGTAGGTCTTTAATTTTACAAGCTTTAGTATAGGGTGCGGTCCGGTATGCGCAATTGGTACCAATAGCACACTCAGAGCTGGTCCGATTTGCACGAAGGGCACCATTGCATTTGCATGGCTGATAGGTGTAATGTTATCGATGACGACAGCGCTTACAGTACTCACGGCCCGGTGGATCACGGTGCACGTGAGCACTCCGTGCCAATAGCGCTCTAAGCGCATTTCAAACCAAGCATCGGCTTGAATCTGTGTATAAGTTCATCTCTCAAGTAATCTATAATGGTTCAAATCTGTTAATGTTTTGGGAACTTAAAGAGGTTCTGCGTATGTTTAGATACATGGATGACGTCATGCTTGCTTGGACAGAATTTCTAGTAATGCAAATGGCATAGAGTGAGCATATACAAATCAGTCCAATCGTTAGTACTGTAAGCACTGTTAGTACCGTTGCTTGGTACTATAAAGTACTATTGACGCATCTCGGACCTATAGCTAAATGTAAAACTATGAGGCTAAGCAACATACGCACATAGCATGTAGGCATTACATTTGATGATTTCGGAAAAAACCTTATTAACCTTTGCATTTTGCGAATGCCCGCCTGGCTAGCTACCACGTTCAAGTTGAAAACCTGTCGCCAAGCACTTAACTGTGTGTTCCGGCAGCTGTCCTTGAGCGCCAGTAATTCTAGGTTATGCTAAACAACATCATCACTTACCATCAGGTGAGATAGTGGTCAAAAGCTAACCTACCAAGCATAAAAAAGACCTACTCTAGCCGAAGATCAAACCAATTAATTTGAAAATGAAAAAGTTGATTTTGCTTTAAAAAATCGCGTAAGTCCGTATTCCTAATAACGGTGAAACTCAAATCTTACTTACAAAGTAGTGTAATCCATAATTACCTTTTACTTCCTTTAAGCAAAAGGTCTCAAAATGCGTTAATTCTATATTATAACAAAGTTAAGAGGTTTGTTATGTAAAATAATATTACAATTATGTATTTAAGATTATTTTAGCTATAATATTTAGAATATACTTATTACTTTTACCAATAAATTTCTGATTCTTATTTGACAACTAGCCACGCTGGACATAGGGTGATCTTGCACTATAAGAAAGAGGAGTTACCTTTTAGAAGCAGGTAGTTCTTTGTTGGCCCTAGTCAGTATGCATCCAGAATATTCCGTCTCGGGATACCAGTGGGACAGCTTTATTATCTGGTTCTGTCCTGCCTTGTTAAGAACTGCTTCGCGCTCTTTACAAGTCTGAAAGTTCAAAATCTTCAGTAAACATAAAAATCGGGATAGCAAGTATCCTATGTGATAAATCCAGCACGTAAGGAGTCTATGTTTCATCCAAATCTCAGTCTAGCCATTTAGAAGTTAAGTGGTTATAAACACATTTACAAACTATCAAATGTATAATATTGGTGTAAAAGTCATTTGGAAATAGCAAGGTTTATTTTAATCCTAAGTCAAAACTAGATGGTGGTAAACTAGGGTCGCCATCTTCCCTCAAAAATGGTTGAGGAATGCGATGGCTGGCACATGCGTCAACTTGTGAACGCGTGCTCGAAAACCAACTGTGTTTGCTTGCAAACATGATCAGGCAATAATAGTACGGCAGCGTACCGTCTATTAATTCGAACTCATGCGCTTCTCGGCTTCTCGCTACATAGATAACGCACGAGCGACCGTTAAATGCACAAAATTAACTGGCTTCCCAGTTGGCCCTTTCGCCTTAAGGTCATCTTGCTATCGTTTTCTAGCTAGGGGACCGGGTGCGCCGGTGGTGAAACAAATAGCACCCAGCGATGAATAACAGATAGAGAACAACGGATCGTGATGTCTGGACTCTGGAGGAACTTGGCGGAGACTTGCTCGATATACAGGCACACTACATCGAAAAATAAATATCTGTCCTACCTTAGCGCTGCGGTAAACTGCTGGCCACTGGCTGTCGTCATCGTAATACAGCAGTAAGTGAGGTATGCCCATCTCCTTGTCATACTCGATGAGATATTCGAACTGACCGTCTAGAGAGAGGAAGCAGAACCGAGAAAGGAACGCCCAGTTCTGAAAGATAACATTTTAACTTCAATATAATGCTGGTCTTCACCAAAAAAATATTGACAACTTTCGTGTTGTCAACATGTGTAAAATTATCTATAAACTGGGTCAGACCCAAACAAAACTGGCATCTTTTATGCTGCCAACACGCGATGGTAACAACGTTTCTATAAGCTAGTGTAAACCCAAAATAAAATTGGCAACTTTTCTGTTTCCAACGCGTGTCTGGTTGTTGTTGGTGACAAAAGTTTCTCAATAGCGTAGCGTGGTTCATACCAAATAAAAGTTAGCAACTTCTTTTTAAACACAAAAGTTGGCAACTTCTTTGAAATACAAAAGTTAGCAACTGCTTTGAAGCACAAAAGTTGCCAACTTTCATTCGGTGAAGGTCCTGCCTTACACCTTTGTGCCTTTCAATTCCGAGGGTATCAGAATAATCCTTAATTTAATGTACAAGCAAATATACATATTATATCTACATGTGCGCGTCAGCACGACAACGCCACCTTGTCTCAGTTTCCCTACTCAAGAACTTAACCCAAGTCAAACAAGGCAATGTAGATATGGCGTTGATTTACACGTTGTAGTACGTATAGACATTATTAAAAAAAAAACTAAAAATGAAACTGACTTCAACACTCAAGTGTGAAATTACTTGTTGAAGTCGGTACCATGATGGTTGAAAATTACCAATTATCACAATATTATGCGCATGGTACCGACAGCGCCAAGTTATTACACACTTTTGAGTGTTGAAAATGATCCAATTTTTCGATAAAAAAAAATTTCATAACTTTTAGTGACTGTTGATAAATACGGGATCGATTGTCATTCACTGTCAAAGACTTTATCATCAAGTAAGGAAAACACTCTTCATTTATTGGAATGTAACTCAAGAACGTCTTGACCGATTTTGATTAAATTTAAATGGGACCACACGGGAAGCATCAGCTTTCAAATAAAAAAGAATCATCAAAATCGGTACACGCAGTCTAAAGTTCTCCTCCTTTTTTGAAGTCGGTTGAAAATAATACTAAACGGCTTGGGGTGAGGCGAGGAAATTACGGCGCCGGGTGGTTTAGTGTGCACAAACCATTATACTCACATCTTTCGTGCTAATGGTTCCTGCCACCCATTTCGCTGCTACCTGAGTCACTGCCATCAGTATACATAGCAACAGAGGGAGTCCTGGTGATCGCCACATATTGATCTAACACCTCCCTATTGTAGGGGATTCACTGTAACACACATTAGTACGTAAACGCATGCATTTGAAATTTTGTAAAAAGGATATTATAAGAAAATTTAAAATGATTAAAGACACGGGTGTTTGACCGTGAAACAACTTACATCGATGGCGATATCAACTCATATTAAGTTGTGCCACGTTCAATCACCCGTGTCTTCATAAATAAAAGGTTACTGTTTTTGCGATAACCGATAACCGACATACGCGCGGGCGTAGCCGCGGCCGGAAAGCTAGTAATATATAAATTAATTATAATAAATCCTATGTAGTCAATTTATTGAGTGTATTAGAAAAAAATAAAATTCTCTAAATTATGAGTATAGTTACAGAATAGTATAGTTAGATGCGTCAAACCGAAATTAGTATTCACCTCCTCCGACTATAGGCACTGAATGCGTTTCCATTTTCACTACTGCGATCGATAGCAGAGGCGCGAATATACACATGTTATTAATGTACATACTAGCTCTCCGGCCCCGGATCCGCCCGCGCGTATTTCGGATTAGCAAAACCTATTTTTGCGCAGTTGGATAAAAACTATCCTATGTTCTTCCCTGGGTCTCAAACTATTTCCATATCAAATTTCTTCGAAATCGGTCCTGTAGTTAAGTTTATTCGTTACATACAAAAATACAAACCTGTCCTCTTTATAATATTAGTATGGATAATGTGATGTGCCCCGTGGGGTGCCAGGTTAGAATTGCACCTCCCCATTTAATCCAGTGGGTGTCGTAAGAGGCGACTAAGGGAAAAATACTGGAAGGTGGGCAGCAGCGCCTTCTAAAGAACTGTCAACTTACACTGCGATTCCCAAGGCGCCTGCCAAGCGTGGGGATTATGGCAAATACCCCCTTTATAGGGAAGGCTGTGTTCAGCAGTGGACGATCCGGCTGTTACAGTAATGTGATGAGGCGGCTAGGTCGCCTGCCTGATAATAAGCGTCACGGCTGTTCGTTATAGTTGCAGTATCATCATGTTCGTTCTGTTTGACACTGCGCTGCGTTCGTTATTCCAAGGCGTTAGTTAATATGACTCGTTCGGCCAGTAATTTCACTTGATAAAATATCCTAATAAGCTATTGAGAAGATTCATTATATTATACCGTTTGTGTGTCTTTGTTTCGTACGAGCCTGACAGAAAAAATAATCCTAATTATCTGTTGACATAGGTAATGTATCTACTGTTAGAGTTTTTTGCTTTGTATGATATTGACATAATATGAATCCTAATTATCTATTGACATTATGTACTGTTTGTGTGTTATTGTTTTGTACGAGTTTGACATAAAATGAATCCTAATTATCTGTGGACATAATGTACTGTTTGAGTGTTATTGTTTTCTATGAGTTTGACATAAAATGAATCCTAATTATCTGTTGACATAATGTACTGTTTGAATTTTTTGTTTTGTATGATATTGGCATAAAATGAATCCTAATTATCTGTTGACATAATGTACTGTTTGTATGTTATTGTTTTCTATGAGTTTAACATAAAATGGATCCTAATTATCTGTTGACATAATGTACTGTTTGATTTTTTTATTTGTATGATATTGACATAAAATGAATCCTAATTATCTATTGACATTATGTACTGTTTATGTGTTATTGTTTTATATGAGTTTTACATAAAATGAATCCTAATTATCTAATGAAACTATGTACCCACTGCTTGTTTTTTTTTGTATGAGTGTATTTACCTAACAAATTTTAAAATGCCCTGCTAAGTTTGACCTATGTATTTTTTATTTGCGAAAACTGAAATATAATATTTATATGATAATATTTATACGCCATACCAGGCAAGAAAATGAGGCCATCATTATTACAACTATTGACATAATATCTTGTATAATTCTGTGAATGTATACTTACGAACCATGTTATGAAAAATACATAAATTCTGATTCTGGTAGCTATAGAGACCTGCACAATCCTCAAAAAAAAAATGTTTGCACATTACTGCTTTAATAATAATAATATTTGTTTATTTCAGGCATAAACCCATAGTAAAATTAAAGTTTTAAAAGGTAAAAACTAACACTGTATAGAGGTGTCCAAAAAATATAAATATAAAAAATATACAATAGATATAAGTCAAATTAAAATACCTACGCGACGCACTTATCATGCTGAATCACTTTTTGTTCTTGTCCATGAGAACGGAAATCCAGCGCGTAAACACAGGATTCCTGAATATGTCGTCAGAGATAGCCACAAGTATTCTGTTGGAGGAACGGCGCAGGCGAAACCAGAACGAGGCCACTCGAGATCGAATGACTGCAAAGAAGTCAGGTACACTCGCCTCAGCGAACATGCTTGATGCACTGCAGTATCGCGGTAGCTTCATAAGAGCCCGGAATACGTCATTATACTGGACTCTTATCCTACTCATTGCTTTCTGCGTGAAACTTGTCCACAACTGACACGTATACATGCCTAAGCAATACGATTTGAACAGTGTGGTCTTTACGTCATTACTGCACTTAGCAAACCGGCGAGCAAGCATGTTCCCTCTGACTGCAAGTGCCCTCCGCTCTCGCTCGATATCCTCATCGTCCTGAAGCCGTTCCGTCAACATATGTCCTAAGTATTTAAACTGCTTCGCAACTTTAATTTTCGTGCCATTCAAATGCACCGCAGGCACCCTATCCGGACCGTTACCCGCTGCAAACACCATCATTTCGGTTTTCAGAACATTATATTTCAGTCCATGAGCATTAGCATAATGCTCACAGACAGAAAGCAGTTTCCTCATCCCTTTGATCGAGGGACTCAGGAGCACCATGTCGTCTGCGTAGCTCAGGTTATTTACACACACGTTGCCTATGTGGCAGCCGACCCTGGTGCTCCCCAGCTCCTCGATGAGGCCGTTCATATAGCAATTTAAAAGGTCCGGAGAGGTTACCCCCCCTTGGCGGACACCACATTCTAGCCTGTAACTGCTAGAGGTTGCGTCGCCACATTTAACAATGTTGCTTTGGTTTCCGTACCAGTATCTCAGCAGATTAACCACTCCTCTAGGCACTTGTGATGCTAATACTTTGGTCCACAGAATGTCATAATTGACCAGGTCAAATGCGCGGCTGAGATCTAGAAAGCACGCATATATAGATGTATTACGCGTCGTGTAGTGGGTAATAGTGCTTTTTAGGCTGAAAATAGCGGCATCCGTCGAGAGACCTGGACGGAAACCAAACTGTGCGTCATCTATCTTAATTTTCTTAAGCAGTTCGGGATGTATAAGACGCTCTAGTATTTTACCAAATATCGTACCTAAAGATATAGGACGATAGTTGGAGGAGGAACTGATATCTCCCGTTTTGTTTTTTACAATAGGAACAACTATCGTGCGCATTAAGGCTTCAGGTAAATAGCTAAACTTTATACACAGATTAAAAAGACAACACAAATGTTCAATAATTTTGCTACTGGCCCAAAGTATGTGCTCGATACTGAGCCCGTCATGTCCAGGTGATTTTCCACGTTTCATATTCATTATGACCTTAGAGATATCTCTACGTGTAAATTCTATGACGTCATTATTTTGACGTGCTTCAGTATCATGCACAAACTCCGCGACCAGAGGGTTCACTTTAAATCGCTGTGCAAACAATTCCGCTATTCCGGACGGTTCCTGGCAGCCCTCCACAGACACAGGTAGGTTTTGTTTGTAGGTTATCTTTTTTGTTGCCTTCCAAAATTTTACAAAGTTCTTATTTCTCTTATGTAAGGCCAATATATTCATTTTAACACTCTTCATTTTTTTGACACCATTTGAGTTTATTTTTAAAATCCGAGCGACTGTTACGCATGTTTTCATATTCTGTACCACACGAAGGCCTGCCAGCAACCGCCCAGCATCTGAAATAAAGCCTAGCTCTCTCGTGACTATCTTTGACATGGTAGTTCCAACCTACCACTTATCAATGTATCGCGTACAAAAATTTTTCAGAATAGCTTTTAACATCAAGATATTCGAGTGGGGGACACGTCAAAAACTGACTTCTTGCTAATTAAAATTGGTCATTATTTTAATTGCTCTATTTTTTTTAATATTTGTGGCACTTCATTTACTAGTTTAAAATGTGTTTAGTGCTTACAGTAATTAAAATATTCACCAGATCATATCATATTTTGTTAGTAATACTTCAAACACAAGGGACAACCGAAAAGTGGGGGTACACTTTTTTGTCAGAGTATCTGACACTGCGGTCAGAGTATCTGACACTGCGGTGGTAGGTACCCACTAAGATGGAGTCTTGCTGAGGAGACCTACCTGGTAATTATGCGCTCTAATAGATTGCTACAAGACTTCGTCTGAACGGAAGAAATGTTTTTATGCAAATACTTAATTAAGCTTTCGAAATGATTTCGTTTCAATTTCCAAACCAAAGCGCTCAAGATACAGGTTGTGCCTAGTTTGGGGCCGAATGTAAACACTGCTGAGGTTTATATATCATTTTAAGAATATGATATTGTTAGTTGAGAACTCAACTCAAAAAAATATTAAAATTTGTATTATCCCGTGCTTGGAAAACATCACAACTTCAAATTTTACAGCGTAAAAGCGTACTACGCTTCTCTAAAAAAATATTTTTAGATATATCTACGTACGTTAGAATACCAAACAGTATTTACAAATAACTAAAACAATTTTAGATTGCACATATTTTTATTTATTTTGCCTTTGACACTATCTCATCTGATGGTAAGTGATGATATAGCTGTTAGGTGTTTGTGGCGCCAGGTTTTCTACTTGAGAGATCACCATCAAATACCTACCAAGCTAGCCAGGGGGTGCAACCGCAAAATGTCCTATCACCATGCAATCATGCGGTCCAAGTCTCTGGTAAAGCTAGCTGACCAAACAAAGAAATCTCGAGCTTTACGACATCGATATATTTACTAATAAGTTAATGATGTTGTTATTTCAATCAAACTAATAAAAAATACTTACCACATTTTATAAATTTTGTTCGAAAGTATTATTTACCTACATTGTTAGTTACCTACACTAAAATTTTTATCATTTCTATCCAGGCATGTAATTCTTAAATATTACTGCACAGAGACAACCACCAAATATATTTATGGAAATACGGCATATTATCATACCGTGGTTTCAGATTCTCATCCGATCTCGAGTATTTCTTAACCCTGACAAATATAAGTTATCTATTTAAATTAAATGTTTTACTTACCCTAGGTAATAACTTGTCCATAGCTACTTCCAAATTCAGTATTCATTCACAACTTTAGTGCGTTATAGACAGTATTTTGTTTAAATATAACATCTAATTAAAGTTTGTTTTGGTGTTAGGCTGTGTTGTGAGTTAAACGTTGCCATGGCAACGCGTCCCTAAATCTACACTAGGTCTTGAAGGCATCTCACACAGGAATATGTTTTTTAAAATAAACGAAAAGTAGGTATGTACGTAGCTACAAGTTTCAACTTTTCAAGTATCTACACACGACACAATTTTACAGACAATTTGCTGAACAGCAAATTTCACAAAAAAGTGTACCCCCCACTTTTCGGTTGTCCCTTGTGTTTGAAGTATTACTAACAAAATATGATATGATCTGGTGAATATTTTAATTACTGTAAGCACTAAACACATTTTAAACTAGTAAATGAAGTGCCACAAATATGAAAAAAAATAGAGCAATTAAAATAATGACCAATTTTAATTAGTGAGAAGTCAGTTTTTGACGTGTCCCCCACTCGAATATCTTGATGTTAAAAGCTATTGTGAAAAATTTTTGTACGCGATACATTGATATTTTGGTACGGTTTGAAAGAACTCTTGAGTCTTCTATCGTCTCCGGTACTTTTTAATTTAAACCTAAAACACACAGTTCCACAATTCAATTTCCAACAAACATGTAAAAAGTGGTGCCGACCGGACTTGACAGGTTTGTGACGGCTAAAACTGCTATTTAAATAATAAATAAGGACTTTTTCATTTCTGAACTGGCAACATTAACCTTACAATCCACTAAAAAAAGAACCAGTTGTGCAGTTTGTTATACGAAACCGAGTAAAACGAGTGTGTATTTTGTTGTGCCACGAACGTCAAGATTTCTTGTGTCGGATTTGAGACACAATAACTGCTGATTCCGGTAAGTTTACATCATTTCACGATTTTTAAAAGATTAATAATTTAATAATGTAATCGTAATATAGTTAATAACAAATTTAATGTAAATGTTTATTTTAGAATACAGTTCAGAATATAATAAGGGAAGAGAGCGTCACGTCAGGTTTGCGACATTTTATCCCGTGACCTACCAGGCTGACCAGCAAAGTCGCAAAACCGACACCATAAAGCAAGGTTTACATTACGATAATTTACAGTTCTTTTTTATTTCCTGTTTTATATTATGTGTGTCGGTCTGTTTGAATAGTGGGTTATTTTTATAATATTTTTTACTACAAGTGTAATGTTAACGACTGACAAATTATGTAGAAGATCTCAGATTTAACCTTGATCTCAAGTTTTTAGAGTAATTATCGTTTAGGCGCAGAATGTCCAATTCGCAAAATGTCAAGCGGACGCAAAATGTCCAATTTGCAGAAAGTCTTGTTCGCAGAATATCCAATTCGCAGAATGTCCAGTTCACAGAACGTCCAAATCGCAGAATGTCCATTATTCATAATAAACTTTATTACACCACTAATTGGTGGGGGATTTAAAAAACCCTAAACTTGACTACTTATTGATATATTAATACTTTAATTTCTCACTAATTAGTAATGTAATGGTGACAACGTTATGATGAATAATGGACATTCTGCGAACTGGACATTCTGCGAACTGGATATTATGCGAACTGGACATTCTGTGAATTGTATATTTTGCATCCGCTGGACATTTTGCGAATTGGACATTCTATGCCTAAACGAACGTATTATTAAGATTAAAATAAAAGTATACTAAGCGTTATTTAATTTTTGATAAGAGAAAAAAGTGCCAAAAATGTTGTGATATTAATATGCAACACCTAGTAGGTGTACATTTTAACTGAGACCAATGTTGATTTCTAATAATAATATAATGTTTAATAAAAAAAATAACTGATTAGAGCACAATTTGTACTGCTTATGTTTGTTAATTTTATAGGAATTAAGAAATAAACAATGGCTGTAAAAATACTTTAGGTATTACTTGAGTAGTAAAAGTAACAACTAATTTCAATTTGTGATTATTTTGATACTTGAAATTTCATCTGATTTGTGAAATAAGTATAATATAAAACATTTAAAATACATACATTTCGGTTTTATTTTATTCTATCGCATTAAATTTCTCACAAAAATGATTCATGTAAGCCCAGCCTTACAAAAAATGGACTGTCGGTTGCGATTGTCCTGCGTTTTACGACGAGGGATTTCTTAGTGTTTGTTAATTTTTAATATGAAAGGGTACAAATTATATAATTTCATTATTTAAAATAGCAATGTATATTTTGAAAGCAATAATGTAGTGTCCCGGTGAAACTACTTAACCATTACAATATGGAAAAAAATAACGGTTACTAACATCATTTGTGGCAAAACCGAACTTAACATTAGCTTGAAATTCACATGTTATTAAGTTTTTCACTATTATGTCGTGGTTTAAAAAAATATATATTATTATCTTTAAAATACAATTAATATGATTTGTGTGTTTTTTCAAGAGTTGTAAGATATTTAGCTTTTAAGATAGTCGCAAAACTGACATTATTTTCCACAGAGTCAGTTTAATTTTACGATTTCTCGTAAAATAGCTTAAAAATGAAGGAAATAAATATAATTTCATAAATCACAATGCATATTAATTATATTCTAATACAAAAACCATCGAAAATATCACATTTAAAATCTGACAATAAATTCGGTCATGGTACACTTTATTTTGAAAACGCTCTGATTGCAACATGATGGAGTCGCGATTGGCCGTACCTCTACTTTATTCCACGATATTATGATTACTATTTTATTCCACGTTTGATCGCCACACCGTACATGGGTTTATAATAATGGCTCCAATGCTGTTAAAATATCAAAAGGCGAGGCTTGCAATAGCCATTGCTGCGTGTCAATTCTACGGCCATTATACCTATTGAAAAAATAAAAATTTTCTACTGTTGAGAAAGAAAATCTGGCATACAAATATGATGTTTGCTTAGAATACAGCATTACTTACTAGTAGGTACATACATTAAATTTACAGCACCGCGGGCGGCCACAGATGACGGCGACGACGGCACGATCACAGAGCAAGTAATCACTCCGTTGGCACGATGAACGATCGCGACTGAGCCCAGATCAGTGTTGCCAAATACATTGAATCTTTTATTTGTAGTGGAATCTGCTATTAAAATCTGTAAATCTATATGCCTTTTTATCACGAAGTCTGTATAAAATCTGTAAGGTCAAGGGAACTAAAACAGAACCTACTCACCATAAGGAGCTTAGTTACTTTGTTCTGCTTCTTTTGAAAATCAAGGGAATAGGTTAAATACAATTATGTACACCATAGACACAAATTAATATTCTGTCATATAAATATAAAAATACAATAATATTATAAACATTGAAAAGATAATTAAAACAAACATCAAGTAATCAAATCAAAACTTAAGCTTCCAACGAACTAATACAAAATACAATAACAAATTTAAAAGATTTTTGACTCACTGGCTGCTTATAAACTGCTTTTATAGTGTTAAAGAATTTAAAGAATTTTGTAAAATGTAATATTGACTGAATTCATACAACATAAAAATTTGTACGTCTGCTTGTAGACTAAATACATTGTAACCAACAATTGATATCAGATCTTATATGACATGTATTTTAGCAAATAAATTATTTGATTTGATTTGAATAATTACTTTATAATTTGTATTAATCAGTCATACATATTTCAGCAGTAGTACCTATATCATAAATATCTAGGCAAATATAGAAAAAAAATCTACGTTGAGTTGCTTTGTATGAAAAGACCTTCAATAGTGTTTTTATTAAGTCGTTTAATTAAGCGTTTTTTATCATAACTAAATTTATAAATGAAAATATTTTCTCTAAGTCGGCAATAGAATGAGGTAAAAATATTTTAGGACTATTAAAAAAAAAATTGTCCTTTAAGAATATAAATATAACATAGCTGACAAAATGTAATAATACTCTAATTACGGAATGCCTTTAAGTATGTTATTTATTTTGATGTGTTTTTTTTTATTGCTGATAGGTTAGCCTTTGACCACAATCTCACCTGATGTTAAGTTATGATGTGGTAGAAGGCGCAACCAAGAATTACTGGCTCTTAAGGATATCTGCCGGAACACATCGTTAGGTGCTTGGCGACAGATTACCTACTTGAGGGTGGTCGCTAGCCAGGCGGGCGATCACAAAATGCCCTACCACCATGCGGTGAAGCTCAGGCCCGCGGCGGGAATCGAACCTTGGACCTGCTACGCGGCAGTCCATAGGCAATAACGAGCCATCATTGCTTCGCATCATGTTCCAATATTTTAAGCAGATAACGGCAATTAAGTAAGTCAAGAATGTGAAAATTCTGGATAAAATCTGTATCCAATGCCAATTTGTATCGCATATCGAAAATCTGTATATATACGAAGAAATCTGTATATGGCAATGCTTGCCCAGATTGCTCACAACCACACTACTCACGCACCGACAGGGCTACAATATCTACAGATTGCTAGGACGAATGATGATACGTCTTGCAGCCTGTTGGAAGAAAGCCACAGCACGTCTAAAAACGATGCAATTTGCTGGTTCACAGCAGATCGCAACAGCATATTGCATTTAAAATTGTGTCATGTGTGGATACTTTAGACATCATTGATTTTTCGATTATCTGTTAATAATAATATATATTACAAAGCCTTCGATTATTTTAAACTGGTTTTGAAATTATTTGCAAACAAGGTAATTCTTATGTTCTGTATTTAATTATTAACAGACTGCGACAGAAAGAAAAAAAGCAATGAATTGTATAAGCAATATCGTACATTGCATTTTGACCTTTTTTGTCTCACTGTAGCGCATAATTACAATATGGGACCAAAAACTTTTCAAGCTCCAACAAAACTCGCATTACTTACCTTACCTACCTTATCAGGGGCCACAAGCGCAATTGTGTACCATTTTTTTCTCTTAACGTCCATTTTATTCTGCGCCCTAATCTAATATATAAAATTATCGTGTCACAGTGTAATAAATAAAACTCCTCCGAAACGGCTTGACCGATTCCTATGCAATTTTGTGTGTATATTCAGAACTCTCTGCATGCAAATAGTTGACAGTCTTGATTTAATTTTGAGCTCTCTGAGGATTGACTCATTAGTCCATCGTTCTGTTCAGGATACTCGGAGTATGTTACGCCAGCACCTCACTTCGAATGCGTCAATCCTCGTGCGCACACAAGACTTCAGAGTGCAGGTTTCAGATGCATAAAGAAATATCAAGAAAATATGGATCTCCATAAGTTTTATTTTGGTTTTGCAGTTCGTTTTTTTTGTATAGGCTTGCCTTTGACCCCGTGGCATCTCACTGATGGTAAGTGATGATGTGGTCGAAGATGTTGTTCAGGCTAACCTAGAATTACTGGCTCTCAACGACAGCTGCTGGAACACACCGTTAAGTGCTTGGCGACAGATTTTCTACTTGAGGTGGAGCTAACCAGGCGGGCATTCACAAAACGCCCTACCACCATGCTATAACGACTGCTATCGAAAGACAACAACCGGGACCGACGGCTCAACGTGCCCTCCGAAGCACGGAAGCACTCAGTAGTAATATCACCAGCGGTCACCCATCCAACTCCTGACCGTGGCGGACGTTACTTAACTTAGCCGATCGATTAAGAACGGCTAAGCAAAGTTCGCTACGAGCGCTTCAAAATGCAATGCTTTTATTTCTCCATACCTTCTCGAGCCTCTTAAATGCTAATATTGAATATATTTAAATAAAACCAAACCATACGAATATTGCATATTTACTTATATTTTCTTAAATATTAAACTCTTTACATCTACAGATACTTTCGTCGTAGTTATACACTGACTTTTATAAATTAATATAATTATATAATATATAATGATTGCATAGCCAAAACAAGTGCAACAATAAATTTAAAAAAAAACTTTTTTATGTTGACTATATTTTTTCATTTTTGCCAATTTACATTCTGTTAAAAAAACAAAAAACATCTTTTTTAACATTGACTATCTATAATTATTATCTTAAAGAAGCTAACACAGTTGAGCGTGATATTAGAAAAAATATAAAATAGTTTTGATCTGATTTTTTGTAGGTAAAAATTACACAATAGGCAGTGTAACATACTTTCTTACTGCATATGGAATGAATACCTATAAAACATTACCTTTTAACCGACTTCATAATAGGAGAAGGTTCTTAATTAGGCTGTATTTTTTTGCATGTTTATTACCTCATAACTCTTTACAGGATGTACCGATTTTGATGTTTTTTTTTTATATTCGACTAGCTTTCCGGGCGCGGCTCCGCCAGCGCGTATGTCGGTTATCGCGCAAAAACATTAACCTCTTTTTGCGCAGTTGGATAAAAACTATCCTATGTTTTTTCCCGGGTCTCAAACTATTTCCATACCAAATTCCATTCAAATCGGTCGAGTAGTTTTGGCGTGAAAGCGTAACAGACATACAGACACAGTTACTTTCGCATTTATAATATTAGTACTGATAGCTAGTGCTTGTCATGTGGTCATTTTAATTTGAGTGAGATCTGACGAGTAGCATTTGAGTTTATAATAATAATGCGTAGATTATTTTGGAAGTCGGTTGTTCTTTGTTTATTTTTTATTAATATTATTATCACTTAAAAGGTAGAGATACCAATATACAAAATCTAACTTTCATATAGACATAGACTACTAAGCTAAGCTTAAAAAAGGCTAAATTACTAAAGCCCAATTTCACTAATCTATGGTTTGATTAATACGCGGATAACTTTATAATAATAATTATAGGTGAGATAGTCAAAGGCTAACCCATCAGGCATAAAAATATATATATGATGAACTAGCGACCCCACCCGACTTCGCACGGGTGCAATCATTCAATATCACATTAGAAACCTCTTAGAGTATTCGTTTTTCTCTAGTATATTATGCATGTATTTATACATATAAACGCCTAGTAAAGAGTTGCCTAGTAAGCGAATATAAATATTAGGTACTCCGTGCTTTGCGAGCTGAAGTGCACTTTATTGCTTCGTAGCTAAAGTCGTTTATTGGAATGGCTTTGCGGGTGATACTTCTGGTACTTTTAATTCCGTTGCCAAGGTGTAATCATTTTTAGTTCCCGGAAAAAGCGGTAGGAAAATTTTGTCCTCATTTTCGGCCACTAATTGTGTTCTGTGCACAGTATGGAGGTCATTGATTACAATGCAAATGGGGCTCACTTGCTAACTACGGATCACTAGCTTTAAGAATATGAAGTTTTCAATCAGAATTAGTTACTAATTAAAATTCATGATCGCCATACATGGCAAATTTAAAATACTGCTACGTCATCGAACGTATATGAAGACAAAGACCTATCACATTTTGATGATTAATACTATAAAGTTATTCCGCGTATTATTTTAACCTTAGGTTGGTAAAACTGGGATATACAATAAAAACTATAACATTAACATTGACTGATTAACATAAACATAAGAATTTCATAATTGCACCAGAAATAACTATTCATAAATCCGTGAGAAAATTATGATTTGTTCTAACAGCTTTTCATGAACAAAAATGTTGGGCTCAAAATTCCTTGAATATTCATATTTAATAATAATATTAATTAATTTTAAATATGATTACAAGCACTATCGCGTGCTAACCGAAAATCATAAATATCAAACAAATTATTGGAGTACAAAATTTTCGTCGGATGCTTAATACCATCTCAGCCACCTGGGACTTGGCATTTCTGCCGAAATTAATTAATGTTTCCTTAAAATATTTTAAATTATTAAAAATGGATTTCCGAAAGGGTTATTTTTCTCTGAATCTATTCATTAGCGAAAGTTTTCTTTAACACTTTAACGATCTTGATACAAATCTGTAATTATTCTTCTGAACATTGCATAAAGCGTTTAAATTAAAATAACAATTTAGACAAAATAGCAAAATATAAAACAGAAACCTGTCAATAAATCCCACATTCTCCTGATTTGGCATACGAGTTGTTTACAATCTAAATACATATCTCTTCAAACTTTCTATTGAAAGTGTACTATACAGGATCGTTTAGTAATGCACAATATCCTTTTTAGGGTTCCGTACCCAAAGGGTAAAAACCTTATTACTGAGACTTCGCTGTCCGTGCGTCTGTCACCAGGCTGTATCTCAAGAACGGTGTTAGATAGACAGTTGAAATTTTCTCAGATGATGTATTTCTGTTGCCGCTATAACAACAAATACAAAAAAATGGCCAAGTGCGAGTCGTACTCGCGCACGTTAAAATAATTAAGTTTAAAATATGAAGTCTAATGTTGTATACGGAACCCTTCGTGCGCGAGTCCGACTCCGGCAGCTGTCCTTGAGAGCCAGTAACTCTAGGTTAGCCTGAGCAACATCCTCGACCACATCATCACTTACCATCAGGTAAAAAAAAAAAAAAAAAAGGTGATATAGTGGTCAAAGGCTAACTTATCATGCATAAAAAAAAATTAAAAAATTGCAGCAGGATCTTAGACTATCAGTAGCTTTTCTTCTGCGGCCCCGCCCGCGCGTTTGTCGGTTATCGCGCAAAACCATGAATCTCTATTTGCGCAGTTGGATAAAAACTATCCTATATCCTTCCTATTTCTCAAACTAGAAGAGAAGAGAGAAGAAAAAGAAGAGAGCATATTTCCTCCCATAAGGCCGGCAACGCATCCTCGAGACCTCTGTTGTTTCGGATGTTTGTGGGCCACGGTGATCACTTACCATCAAGTGAGCCGCCTGCTCCTTAGCCCTTCTATCACATAAAAAAAAACCTTTCCATACCATATTTCATCGAAATCGGTCCAGTGGTTTATTCGTTACATACAAATAATGCGTATTTTATGTTTAAAAGATTTTTTTGTTAACATTCTAATTATAAAATATTATGCACTACAAAACGGTCCTATATAAAGTTATTTGTTTTTTTGTTTTCAAATTTTTCATTATCATACTAGCATTCCTTGAGCACTTGTAGAGATTTCTTGAATAGTTCCTGCTGAGCGCGAGCGTGCTTTATCTCCAACTCTCCTAGATCTATCAGGCTGAAATTAAGAAAATATCCATCATTACTTTCCATATGTCAGCAACTCACCTGACTAGCGACAACCCTCAAGTAGAAAATCTGTCGTTAAGCACCTAACGGTGTGTTCCGGCAGCAGTCCTTGAGAGCCAGTGAAATTACAGGCACATGAGACATAACAACTATGTCTCAGTGTGACGGGCGCAGTGCTATTCGTGACTTGTCAGAAATGCATCTGTATAATAGGCAGACGTTAGTCCACTTAACATCAGGTGGGCTTCGATCTTGTTCCGTCCGAAAAATAAAAATGCGTCAATACTTTTAATATTTTTATTTTTGCAAAAACGCATAATTTAGTTTTTTTTTTAATGTGATAATGACAGATATAGCACGAGGGTCACCTGATGTTAAGCGCGTTAACCTCTGCCTATAACAGATACATTTCGTCATGTGACGAATGGCACTGCACCCGTCACCTTGAGACATAGTTGTTAAGTCTCATGTGCCTGTAATTTTTCTGGCTCTCAAGGACTGCTGCCGGAACAGACTGTTAAGTGCTTGGCGACAGATAAAATTATATATTCGGATCATGACATGTTGTAATGCCTCAATTCTATTTAAAATAATACTAAGTAAATTTGAAAACTGCGTCATATTGGTGTTGATCGAATATCATACCCGCAGCCCAAGTAGTTCACATTAATTGGGTAGGTATCGCCACTCTTCGAAAGACGTGCATTCAAAACGGATGGAAAATTATTCGACTGTTCAGCACCGGTAATACTTACTTGCCTTACTTACCCAGCATAATTCGAATATATAATTTTATCTGTCGCCAAGCACTTAACAGTGTGTTCCGGCAGCAGTCCTTGAGAACCAGTAAAATTACAGGCACATATGACTTAACAACTGTAGGTATTTTATGTCTCAAGATAACGGGCGCAGAACAATCCGACGAAACGCATCCGTTATAGGCAGATGTTAGTCCGCTTAACATCAGGTGGCCCTCGTGCTAGCTGCGTTTTAAAAACCATTTATTTTTTTTAAATAACACAAATTTCGCAAAATCATACATATTTGGAAAAATAACACAAATTTGGTAAATTAACACTTTTTTTTTTATTGCTGATAGGTAAGCCTTTGATCACAATCTCACCTGATAATAAGTGATTATGAGGCCGAAGGTGTTAACAGGCTTAACCTAGAATTACTGGCTCTCAAGGACAGCTGCCGGAACACACCGTTAGGTGCTTGGCGACAGATTTTCTACTTGAGGGTGGTCGCTAGCCAGGCGAGCATTCGCAAAATGCCCTACCACCATGCGATGAAACTCAAGCCAGCGGCGGGATTCGAACCATGGACCTGCTGCGCGGCAGTCCATAGCCAAAGCCACTGTGCTATCACTGCTTGTAATTTGGAAAAATAATACAAATTTGGAAAAATAACACAAATTTGGAATGATAACACAAATAACCAGATGTTACTAAAACGTACCTCTTCCTAAACGCGGCCACTCTTCTATTTCTAAAGTCGATGAGCTCTTCCCGTGCTCTCGCAGACAGTTGCTCGAACTTGGCGCACGCGTCCGCTTGCGCTTGCTCCGCCTACAATACAATGTACATTTTATAATGTATTTTACTTTTATCAGCCCTAGCGCACTCCGCACTTTAGGTACGTCGCTACATGTACATCGGCGTATCCTTCCGGACGGGACTATTGTACGAGCGTGTCGCGGCAGAAGAGATCAGAGCTATGTGTGCTATGCGATGGAAAGAGAGACGACTTGTAGGTGAATATAAATATTAGGTACTCTGCGCTTTGCGAACAGAAGTGCGCTTTATTGCTTTTTTTTATGCCCGATAGGTTAACCTTTGACCACTATCTCACCTGATGGTAAGTGATGATGCGGTTGAAGATGTTGTTCAGGCTAACCTAGAATTACTGGCTCTCAAGGACAGCTGTCGGAACACACTGTTAGGTGCTTGGCGAAAGATTTTCTTCTTGAGGGTGGTAGCTAGCCAGGCGCGGGCATTCGCAAAATGCCCTACCACCATGCTATAACGACTGCCATCCTAAGACATCAACCGGGACCGACGGCTTAACGTGCCCTCCGAAGCACGGAAGCGCTCAGTAGTAATGTCACCAGCGGTCACCCATCCAACTCCTGACCGAGGCGGACGTTGCTTAACTTTGCTGATCGTTTCAGAATGGCTAAGCAAACTTGGCTACGAGCGCTTCGTTGCTAGAGTCGCTTATTTATTGGAATTGCTTTGCGTAATGGCCCTTCTAGTCCTTTTTATAATGTACTAATATTTCAAGTCTTACGAGACTTGAGCAGTTTTTTTATAGGTTGTATGAGTAATGAAAATTCTTGATCGTGTGATTTACGAGATTTTGATCGTACATAATTCTGCTATCCACCAGATACTAACTGAAACTGGTTTAAGTACAAAAGAGGTGAAATTAATATTGGTTAAACACAATGATAATCCCAAAATTCAAATGTTTCTATTGAATTTTAAACCATGATAGTCCCAATTTAGATGACTAAATCTGCTCATAACTATGTTATAGCTTTTAAATATGTACAGAAGTGTACTGTAGTACAGTTACCGCTTTCATTTCAGACTCACCAAGTTCACAATTAACAAAATATGCATCTTCCAAATTCAATTGAATTGGTTAATTGGTATAACGCTTAGAAATGATCGCATCCCATTGGTCGCGTTGCAGTAATGTTTAAGTACACAGTACACTTTAAACCAGGCCCGCCGTTATAAGGTTTTGTGTTCGGCTGTTTTTGAGCTTGACTTGCATTATCCTTTTCATATTTATTAGTAGAATGATATACTAGAATGCATTTACTTTATATTTGTTATCAAAGACTATTATTATGATTAGCCATTTTAGATGAATTAATCAATGACTAGACGAAATTTTTTCACATTACGTTATAACTTACAATAATAATACCAATTCAATAATATACACTAACCGGCAAAAACTCAAGTTAATAATGTGTGAAACTCACGATAATTTCATAAAAAAAAAAATACCAATAATGATATTTTAATACCTATGAATCGTAGTTCCACATAAAACATTAAATAAAAAAATACACACACACGAATAATAAAACACAGAAAGCGTGCTTTACCTCTTGAACTTCCAATGGCTGACGATGTGTGCACAAAAACAGATGGTGATTATCAATTTGTTTGGTGACAATTTAACACATACATATTCAAAGAAGAAATTACATATTAATATTGTAAAGCTGAAATTCATAAACCAAACTTGGACTGAAATCTATAAAGCAAACAAATTTTATTTCGTATCAAAAGTTATATAAATTGCACAAGCGATAGAGCACGTCTAAAGGCCTGTCCAGTGCGAGTATTTTACCTCGAAATTACACAAAAGCAAGAAACGTAGGGTCAAATCGGGGAAATGCAATAGCGGGGCAAATGCAACAGCGCTCTATTCCAGACTATCGTACAAAAATATCAGTTCTGTCATCTATGATATGACATGAACACATCTTAAACCATATGCTAAACACTTCTTAAGACAGTTTTGCCGAAGAATCAATGATTGACGTTTCATTACCGGAGCGGCCATGAAATAACGTGGAACACAAATTTATAACCTATATTTCAATCGAGTTTCATCTTGAATTGTGCAAGTAAGTTTTTTATTTGTGACGAATTTTGGTACTAGAAAGTCATTCAATAGCTTATTTCTAACAGATCTTATGACATTTGCACCATATCTATTCTATTAGGTCGCTATTACATTTGCCCTGTTGTTTTAGTGATTTGGGGCAATTGTGATAATGGACTATTATATATGAGTCGAAAAGAGATATTGGAGTTAGTGGGTCATTACGTTACTGTAAACGATTTGAAAACACCATTCAAGTTTTGAATCCTAGGAGAAAACTGGTTTATTAATTTAAAAACTCGACACATTCTGTCTATTAGTCAACCAGTACGGCTCAAATACGTGAGAAAAAAAAGCTGCAAGTTTTTTTTTTTAACTCAAGAAGTAATTGTCTAATCTCTTTCAATTAAAAACCAAAGAATAATTCTTTTTTCTGTTTCATTACTATTACCCCAATTGTTACAATATGCACTCTGTTAGGGAATGCTATATAATTATCACATTTGCCCCTTTACACCGGGCAAATGCAATAATGAATTAGGATTTTAAAAAATCGTCTAAACTTTCTGATATACTATTTCCATTGTTGTCTCACGACATAACGGTACTAAACGGTAATAAATGGTACAAAATTAAAAACATTATTTTAGTTACGGCCCTCGCATTTGCCCCACTTGACCCTAATTTGGGTTTCGTACACATTTTTTATCTATTGTAACAAAAGCTTTGTTTTTTGCTTTCCGTGGCTGGAAAACATCTAAAAATATTACACTCCCTCAAATGTTCAGCAAGTCGATTAAGTACTTAACATTTGCTGATTGTAATCGAATAAAAGTAAAAAATTGTTTCGTTTCACTGACTTGCACTTTTAAAATTATAATTATTTTAAAATTAAAATTATATGGAACGATTAGTACAGCCATCAGTTCGTAAACCATGATGAGATAATTTTATTATTAAATTCACTTCTCGGATGGTCACTTGGAATTTTTTTTTTCCATTTTCTTTCGGACTCTAAACATGTCCAGTGCATGTGTATGGAGGTGTTTGTATATTATTTTGTTATTATTTATTTATTTTATGTAATATGTGTTATTTGATTAGTGAGAATAATATTTATAATATTAGTTTCATATATTATAGTATTGTATATTCCAAATTTCATCCAAATTGGTTTAGTCGTTTCAGCTTAAAGGAGTGACACTCATACACACAATAATCCTCACACACTCACAAACTTCCACATTTATATATTAGAGTGAAGTGAAGTGATTTTTAGATACGTCGACAATTCGATAATATCACATAATAATAAATATGTCATAATAATAAATGTCTTTAATAAAGTGCGATAGACAGGAAATTCAAAAACAGAAATCTTTTGACTTTGCATAAAAGCACATTGTGTTGGTAAAAATATAAGTTTAGAAAATTAATCCAGAAATTGCTTCGTGGATTATGTTTTTTTATACAAATTTTTGGGCGGAATAAAGAATACGAGCGTGACACTGAAATATATTAGATACGTCATATATGTGGTTACAAATTTGAGCTGTTTGGCATAGAGACGTTGGGTCCGTGGGGACCTGAGCTCACCGTATTTTCCAAAACTTGTAAAAAGTATTGTATAAAGTTCGTAGTATTTCGTTAATAAAGGCATACCGCCGGTAAAAAAAAAATACGTACGTTATTAAATATATGGGGCAGACTGATTTTTCTGGAATTGGCGATGAGGGTTCGGAAGCTTTGCACCTGATGGATACCGCAAGATGTAACGGAAGACCTGAAGCGACAGGAAGCCGAGTGGTGCAGTAACATGATAAAAAGTTTAATGGAGGACAGTCATTGGCCGTCTATAATATTGCGACAGGTGGCAAACCTGGGTGTACTGCTTTGTACCGGAAAGAAAAAGTCAGTCGGCAGAATGGGTCTTTCATTTTCAAGATTTACGGACGAAAGTTAGGAAAAATCGAAGCTTTAGTAAGAAAATGGTTGCCTCTTTTTTCCGCAAATCGGAACATTAAACAACAGTATTGATTGAAGACCAAAGGACAGTGACAGCAGACTGGTACGTCATCATTGCTTGCCCAAACATGGTTTTCGAGACGAGTTAACCGTCTTCCCGAAGAATGAGAAAAACCATTTTGCAACGATTATTCTAGAAAATAGCCCCGTGGGGTGCCGGGTTAGAATTACAACTCCATATTATCCCGTGGGTGGGCAGCAGCGCCTTCTAAAGAACTGCCAACTTACATTGCTATCCCCAAGATGCCTGCCAAGCGTAGGGATTATGGCAAATACCCCCTTAATAGGGGAGGCTGTGTTCAGCAGAGGACGATCCGGCTGCTACAGTACATTCTAGAAAATATGAAATCGGTAAAACAGTATTTGTTTGCGTTGTTTTGGAAAAGTTGGAAAGCAACGTCCTTGCAATAGGACCCACCTTCATCAAGATAACGTAGTTACCTGAGTGAGAGAGACCGCCACAATTGCCAGAGTTTGATGGACAACCGAATCTTTAACATTAAGATATTTATGGATTGGATCATCCATCGCATAGCACAGCTTCTTTAGCCTATCATTTTTTCAAAAATAAAATATAAACTTTTGGATAAACAATATTAAGTCATTGAAGAATCTTTGGCAGCCAAAGAAAAGGCCGTGGAAGAGACCACAAAGAAGGAGTAAGTATGCCCACTGTATATATCTGCCTTTATCTGCGTTTATTGGAAAGAGGACTAGATAGAAACAAATAAAATTGGTTAAATAAATTCTTGCTTAACTTGGTATCTTTTTATATTTTAAAAACTTTCAGTGTCACCCCCGTTTATGTGTTAAAGAGTGTGAAAATGTATAAGAGTGTGGAAAAGTGTAAGTGAGAGTGAGTAAGTGTGCTATGTTGTATTTATGCTTACCGCATGCACGTCTTTGTTCTTAGCTCTCGCCTTTTCAAGGTTTCTGTTAGCTGCTTCGTACGCGGCCAAACATCTGCAAATGAAGATTTTTAGAATAGATACATTCTGAGGTTCAGATGAATGTTATGTGATTGAAGATGGCTCAATCAGTATTTTTTTTTAAGTGATAAATATATATACTCTGGTTAATACTACCCCGTGAGGTGCAGGGCTAAAATGTCACCCCTTATTACCCCTTTGGGTGTCGTATTAAGCGACTAAATGTAAAATACCGGAAAGTGGGCAACAGTGCCTTCTGAGGAAGTGATATCTCACACTGCGATCAAGCCGTCTGCCAAGCGTGGCGATTTTGGCATACCATATGGGGGAGGCTGTGTTCAGCAGTGCACAACCCGGCTGATACAGTATAAAATATATGTAATGCTCTATATAATCTGCAGGTTGGGCATAATAGGACAATCATGTCGCGTAATTTTGGATCATATATAAAGGAAATCCGATAACGCGAATGAGATCATTCGCGTTATATATGTTATGTTCGACCACATCATCACCTAACATCACGAAAGATTGTGGTAATAGTCCTAACGGGAAAAAATTACACATATCACTGTTATAAATGTGAGAGTTTGTGAGTGACGACTGTGTATGTTTGTTACTCCTTTACGCTGAAAATGGCTGAAGTGATTTGGATGAAACTTGGCATACAGATCGTTTACATCCTGGATTAACAAGGATACTTTTCTCATTATGCAAGACGGTGAAACAGCGGCCCGCAGCTAGTAGTTTTAGAGACACAAAACTGTTGGACGTACCTGAGTCTTCTAACGAGAACAGCCTTGGCTGCGTGAGCGTCCCTCATGTAGTAACGTAACGTGTCTGCCAGCTTTAGGTCTTGGTCGGATGCCATGCGACCTTCGATTTTCTGAAAGCACACGAGTAAATATACAATGCGTCCCGTATGAGTTGAATACTGAAAGAAACTGAAAGAGTTCTTAATTCTGCGCTCTATAATGGATTCTATGCCAAAATGGTATTTTCGTTACAAACCATCATGGTGATTTAGGTCCAAAATGGTATTTTCATTTCACTCCAAATAAGGTTTTATGCTCCAGAATAGACTTCTGAATCGAAATCGAAATGATATTTTTGTTCCAATATGGCCTTTTCGGTTTCATTTTGGAAGGGGCTTCTCGCTTCAAAATAGGTTTTGTACTCAAAAATGGGTCAATCAAATTTGAAGATAAGTTCACAATTAACACAACACGCACAATCTTCCTAATTAAATTGGATTGGTTAATTATTTTTTTTTTTTTACCGGCTGTATACCTTTATTAAACAAAATACTATGAACTATATACAACACTACAGCTACTGCAGACTGATAGGCAGTCCAAATGCTCCAGCCCACTCCCAGTTGGCAGCGTGCCCAGCATGTTGGCAGCATTGCCCCGTTGGATTGCAATGCTTATTCGTTGAGCGATGTGCCAGCCTTTTGATCACGCGTCGCATCGACTAAGCGCTCAGATAAGTTTTGGAAAATACGATGAGCTCCCGGTCCCCACGGACCCAACGGTTAATTGGTTAATTGATTTGGCGCCTAGAAATTATCGCATACGATTGGTCCTGGTAAGGTAACCTTGTTAAACCGCACGGTACACTATTTAAAGCACGCCTTCCGCGGCAAGGTTTGCGTTCTGCTGTTTTTGAGCTTGACTTAAATTTCTTAACATAGTTATTCGTAGTCTGAAAAGGACATAATCTATGTCATTTTCAAGACTAAAACAAGACTGTTTTGCTAAAATAGGAGTAACCCGACCACATAAGCCAAATGTAGTCCAATCGCTGGGCCAAAGTCCACGGATCAACCTGTGATGTTTAAAGACTTTGGGGTAGTCTTTGCCCAGAATTGAGACGCAATAGGATAAAAGAAAATTCAATCAAACTATCAAGAAAACCGGCCAAGTACGTTTGGGACTCACGAAGGGTTCTGTACTATTAGGGAAAACCTCTTTTGTTGTATGGGAGCCCCCTTAATTATTTATTTAAATTTAATTAATTATATTTAAAGAGAACATAAAACGAAATATTCTGTGAATAGTTAAAACTTCTACCTGTCACCGGTATTAGTATCGAGCAAAAAACGGTAAAAAAATGAAGTTTGTTGTATGAGAGCCCCCCTTAATTATTTATTTTATTTTAGTATTTGTTGTTATAGCGGCAATAGAAATACATCATCTGTGAAAATTTCACCTGTCTAGCTATCACCGTGAGATACAGCCTGGTGACAAATGGACGGACAGCGAAGTCTCAGTAATAGGGTCCCGTTTTTACCCTTTGCGTACGGAACCCTAAATACGGTACCAACTTCTTTTTATGTATTTTCAGTGATGCATACTGCGTCCAAGATCGATTGTTACTCTCCTATTGGTCACCATCGACAAACTGCACAGTGATTTCACTCGCTAGTCTGGCTCTTTACTCCTAACACTACCATCGCAGTTTCAGGTGTCCTGTCTCTCGAAGCAGTTGTTTGAATACAACTGCTTCGAGACAGAACACCTGAAACTGCGATGGTACTTTTACGGCACAGGTCAGGATTGGAGATTTAAAAAAGGACACTATTTAATTAACACTAAGAGTATATTATCAACATATGGAAATAGCAAAATAAATGTAAAAACAATAAAACGTGGAACTGCGACGAAGTTCCAGCCTGTTCTGCCTTTACCAAAATTTTTGAAATAGCAATAATAAAATAATGTATGCGTATTTCACTATTGGATTGAATCAATATTGAGATTGGTTTTTTTTTGTAGAATTTTTCAAATTGCTCTCTCTCTAAAATTTGTACGCTTAAATGGGCAAAACACGATGTACCTACTGAATCGTTGAATATCCATCTATGTGCATACCTACACAAGTGTATAATACTGTATCAGCCAGATCGTCCACTACTGAACACAGCCTCCCCTATTCAGGGGGTATTTACCATAATCCCCACGCTTGGCAGGCGGCTTGGGGGTCACAGTGTAAGATGCCAGTTCTTTAGAAGGCGCTGCTGCCCACCTTCCAGTATTTTTACCTTAGTCGCCTCTTACGACACCCACGGTAAGATATAGGGAGGTGCAATTCTAACCCGGCACCCCACGGGGGACGACTTTCGGGTGTAAATAGTATTCTTGAAGAAACTGCGTCTCTTGTTCGAAGAAATCGTTCATATTGTGTGTATGTATACTCATGTTTAATGCAAATAAACGATTATCTCATCTTAATAATGTCTCGATTAAAACTGAACCGCATCGGTTTTAACTTCATGGGATGTACACGTATATGCCATTGCAACAGTACTTAGTAAGCCAGGCTCTTGCTAAAGAGTACCTGATATTCTTTTAATAAGTAATTAGTTTTGCATGGTGGTAGGGCATTTTCCGAATGCCCGCCTAGCTAGCTACCACGCTCAAGTAGAAAATCTGTCGCCAAGTACCTAACGGTGTGTTCCGGCAGTTGTCCTTGAGAGCCAGTAATTCAAGGTTAGCCTGAACAACATCTTCGACCACATCATCACCTACCATCAGGTGATATAGTGGTCAAAGGTTAACCTATCAGACATAAAAAAGTAAACAAAGATGTTGAAATTCTCACCCTGCACTTATCGAAAGTGTCCGCGGCTCTGGTGAGGAACCTCTCAGTGGCTGGCTGCTCTCTCGTCGCCAGCTGAGTGATACAGGATGAAAGCTTAATGTGTGCATCCGCTACTTCTGTCAAAAAAATTAAAACCTATTACAAAATTATTACAATAAAAGGAATATTTGAATTTCGAACTCGCCTCTATGAGTATCTGGCAGGGTGGCATTCACTGCTCATCTGAGCTACCGTGATGAAGTGAGCCATAGTCCAAATTTAAACTCTGAATCATTTTTGCTCTTCAGAACAGACAGTGAGAATGATCGATTAATAAAATATGTTGGAATTGGACTAATTGATGACCTAAAGTACTAATAAATATTTTAAATCAGAACTCACTTTAAATTGCACTTTAAACATTAAAAACCTATAACAATAAAAATGATTATATTCAACATGATTTAATAAAAAAATATTGAAATAATAAAAATTATTTAACTTGAGAGTATCTTTTGTTTTGTTCCTCCAAAAATATATTCGACAAAACTGTAAACTCCGTTTTTATTGCACTTTCAACTCTTTGAATGTTCCACAATTACGTGTTATAGACGGACATCAGCGCCATCTAGTTCCATCCGCCGACACTACGTACCTTTGTGTTTAGAAGTCATGCGATCGACTTTGGCTACGGCGTCTTTCAGGTGTGAATAGTATTCTTGAAGGAACTGCGTCTCTTGTTCGAAGAAATCGTTCACATCGCGCACTGTAGCGCCGAGATAGAGCTCGTCTGTTGTCGTTGTCATTGAACGCATCTGTGGAACGTAACAAACTCATTTGATAGTAACTTACGAAAAATATGTAAAGCACTGTAACTCTCCTATAGTTACCGCTATGACTTCGGACTACATTGTAGACACAGAGAGAGAAATGGCTTAGCATTCCAAAGATTTACAGTGCGGGATCTGGGTCCATACTCCATAGCGTTGCAGAAAGAAGATGCCCAAGTCACAGGTACCTTGGCTTGCAACCCCAGTGTAAGGTTAAGAGGCCCCTTTACGATGACATCAATGCTCCCCTTCACAGCTCGCCTCCTCCCCTGTCTAATCACCAGGCGGGCATTTGAAAAATGATATGAAACCACAATGATAATTAAGCACTGAAGTGATTTTAACTGGCACAGATTTGTTGCCACACAATTGTCAACTTACCAACCCGCCAATAAGGTCCATTCTCCCTCTTGGCTTTGCGCACAGATCCTGTTGGTACTCCAGAAACACCCTTAGATGGGTGTCGTGTCGAAACACAGGATGTGCCGCTAAGCGTTGGAGGAATACTTCGTGCATCGCTACGGTCTTCTTGAATGTAGCTAGGTATTCACTGTAAATAAGATTAAGATCAGTACTAATATCATAAATGCGAAAGTAACTCTGTCTGTCTGTTTGTTACGCTTTCACGTCAAAACTACTGGACCGATTTGAATGAAATTTGGTATGGAAATGTTTGAGACCCGGGAAAAAACATGGGATAGTTTTTATCCAACTGCGCAAAAAGAGGTAAATGTTTTTGCGCGATAGCCGAAATACGCGCGGGTGGAGCCGCGCCCGGAAAGCTAGTTTAAAATATACTAACAAAAAGCTCAGCTTTGTGAGGGTTCGCGTTTATTTTCAACCTGATTCTAGTGGTTTCATCTAGTATTAGCTACTACGATGTATTCGAGTATTGAGTTTAGTGCTAATTAAGAGCGCACCGAGCTTTTTAGGCGCGCCGCGTATGTGTGCGTAAGTAAGGCACGCCAACAGCATCCGTCCCCGTCCGACGGCCGAAGAATTACTAAAGCGGATAGGGACAAAGCATCGCGGCTCTGACTAAAATGGGCGGGAACATGCGTGAATTTGAGTATTTCCTTCGTATAATAAAAACAAATACCTATTTGAAAATTGTAATATGTATACGTTGTAGAAAACATCTTGTTTTTTTTTATTATTCAAATACGGATGACTCTCCTCTCCGTTAAGTATTTACGCCGTACTAAGGGTTTATTTCGTTTTTTAGATGTAACTGGATTGTTTTACCATCGAGAAAATTTTAAGTAATCGTGTTTCCAAAGTGTATGATTTATAGAATAAATCCTTAAATATCATATATATTAATATAATATAATAAAATTAAGAATTAAATATACAGCAAGGGATCAAACGAACCACAATTACGTATCGCTGCCTCGGTGCAGGCTTAAGTAAAGCAACGTCCGCTGCGGTCATTACTTATATACGTGACCGCTAGTGGCATTACAGTGCGTGCACGTCCTTCGGAGGACACGTTAAGTCATCGGTCCCCGGTATCATCCCAAGATGGCAGCCTGGCCCGATACCACCCTCAAGTAGAAAATCTGTCATCAAGAACTTAACGGTGTGTTCCGGCCACCGATCTTAATTGGAAATAATTCTAGGTTAGCCTGAAAACTATATATAAATAAAAAACAACATTACGCTTTATGTACCCACAGGGTAGGCAGAAAGATATCTTAACACACACTAGTATTTCATCATTAATTTAAAAGCAACGCAGACGTATCGCCTCGGCATAGCACCGTAACAACGTTGCCTCGCCCCATGTTCAGGGCTACTTGCGAGATTGTCCTGAGTCGAGAAGATGCCGATAAGGCCTTGATTTAAGTGCTTTGAGTACCTAATAGGCTTCTGTATAAATAATATTGAACGGATTTGAGTTATATCGGCAACAATAGCACGAGGCCGTGCGATTATTGCCGATACGACGTTACTGAGTGTGCTTTTTAGTAACGATTTCGATGCAAAGAATATTGGAGGGCTTGCACCGTAGTGCCGGGTCGATCAGTGTTCGCCATCCATAATTCTCGGTTACGTAAAAATAAAACTAAGCCCCTTACTCTTCAAGCTCTTCCTTCATCTTGAGGAACTCCTCCCTCGTCAGGGCACCTTCTCCTTCACCAAGTCGTTGCAGTTTTTCCCGAGATGCATCAAAGTCTGGTCTTGGAGGTGCTGGAGGTATCTGCGTAGAATAAGAGCAGTTGAATACATAGTTCCCGACTTAAATTATTAGAACTATCCAATATCCGCCCATTGGATGATCCTAAAAGATGACTAAGAAAAACACTCGACGAATGAACAGCATGGCACTCCTCACATCTATGTGAGCAGGGTGTAGCTGCACATTATACACACAATGGGTTCTTTACCTTTAATATAATTTTGAAAAATAAATCTAATATATTATCCCTGTAGTAGTCTCAGACCATTGAAGAAGTTTGACGGATCTCAGCGTGTAGAAGTGAAGCCAAAAATATCCACACTCCTCTCAATCTGTCACTTTCTCGCTTGACTATGTAGGTATGCACGTAAAAGGAACAGGTTGAAATGAGCGTGGTTATTTCTGGCTTCACTTTTGTCGCGCGCTGCGCTCTGCTGAACTTGTGGATTGGTCTATATTGAAGTAGTAGACAAAAGCGTGTAAACAACCACAATTCTCCAGATTTGAAGAATATGCAGCAGGTCCATGGTTCGACCCTCACTACCGGCTTCGCCTTCACCACATGGTGGAAGGGCATTCTGCGAATGTTTCCCTGGCTAGCTACAACACTGAAGTATAAAAAAGTCAAGTTGTACTTGTGACGAAATGCATCTGTCATAGGCAGAAGATACCGCTTAGCATCAGGTGGACCTCGCGCGCCATCTGTCACAATCACATATTAAAACAAAATTCCATGAAAGAGGGGGTGAGCCTATTGCCATTTACCCTGAAAAGTGAACTACTCTGAATTGTTTCTGAGAATATCCAGAGATACTGATGAACTTTTTTGACTGATTCAGGGATCTGACCCTACCTCCTACAGCAACATGGCAGAAGTTTCTAAAAAGATTTTTATTTATGTATTTGAGGTGGCAATCAAGCAGATGGCCCACCTGATAGTCAGCGGTTACCGTCGCCTATGGACATTTACAACAGAGGCAGACTCTTAACATCATATGAAATTAAATATATACCTATGGACTACAGATTAAAAATTACGGAATAATATTCAGATATTTTAGAGTACTTTACAAAAAAATTTCATGGTCAAGATATTTGCCGTTCCGAAGTACTTACACACTCTTCAAAACGAATGCGCTTATTCTGCATGACGCGCTCCACCAGTCGTGGTTGAGCCCCAACTACAGCGGCGACACGTTCAGTGTTCTTTGCCAATCGTTCAGACCGTTGTCGTAGCTTATTTATTGTAATTACGATGCTCGTGTTAGCATGGCTTTTTTTACCCATGTTTTTATCAACTGAACTCTTAGCAATCACCCAAATGCCAAATTACGTAATGACCACAAAGCTTTCGTCGCGCTATTGTGTAGGAATTATCAATAGTTAAACACGCCTCAATTGAGTACATGCGTTGCGGAACCGGCCGCGGCACCATAACGACGAAGTACCACCCCTCTCCTCAATCTAGACTATCTGATCACAATGTTTCAATATTTATAGTTTAAAAAGTTAATTAAAACACCATTTATATAAGACCACAGATATCCGAAAGATTCGCTGTCAAGAATATTCACGTCATTTCCGTGTTCGAAAGTCACCTCTTTTTTAACAACAATTTGCTTTCATCATTATGAAAAACTCTTGTATTAAGGTTTTCTGTAGCCGTCCTTATTATGCAGACTTCCACTGACCAATTCGACATTTTATTTATGTATCTAAAACTTGTAAACCATTTGGCATCTGATATACAAGCGGGCTGCATAGTCACCACTCTTAAATAGGGTGAGTTTGACCACATGCTGCCGACACGTTCAATGCTCCCATGCCATATCCCCCGATATCCGTTGTTTAGACAAAATAAGGAATATTTTGTAAACTTACAATGTACCCAGCGTAATCTTCATTCTCTTCGTATCTATCGTGCAGCCATACAAATTCTTCATGTTGTCGGACCACAATAAATTCTGCATTGCGGAACTCTGGCAGCGTTGTTTTTGTGTGTACTGTGAACTTGACTTTCTCCTTCTCGCTAAGAGCATCTGAGATATCCACCTGTGAGGGTATTATTATCAATAAATTAGGCAAGGTCTGAATGGTATCTAGGAAATGCTATCTCTATTTCGAAAGATCATAGAGATAAAATAAGTACTTTCTTTATATGAGATTTCACGGGTCTGAATTATTGACAATAAAGACTTTTTTTTTCTCTCTCTTACTTGCATCATAATCACAATTACTAAGTAATTTCAATCGTTTCAGTTATCTAATTAAAACAACACTTTTCTAAATCCATTCGAGATCTCGATTGCAGATATCTTGCCGATATCGAATTTCTGATCCCTCAAGATCTCGACTTAGCGATCTCGTCGCAAGATTGCATTCCCTAATGGTACCTCAGTTAAGGTTTATAATACTTCCAACTGTAAAAGTGAACTGTGTACATGGCGCCTTCCATACAAACGTAGTTTCATCATATTTTAAAAACCAAGTGTTCAAGCTCGCTGAAATTTTGCAAGCATGTCCTTGAACTTCATATCATAGAGAGACATAAACATAGAGATAGAGAAAGATAACTAAAGCAAATGGTAAACAGTATTATTTTAAGTGGTTTAGCTATTCAACTACGATCTAATACTGTCCTGATGCATTGCCAATTATGCTGTGAAGCGGGGGCTGATCTGTTCAGTTTATCTTTTTCCATCTGATATAATTTCTGTTTTTGCTTAGCATGCGTCAATGGTCTTTAAATAATACTTATGTAGATATCTAACAGCAAAATACTGAAACTATAAATTATCTAAACAGAATACATACCAACAAGCTGTTATCAGCTAAGGAGACATTTTCACTGGGTTTCTTATTCTCGACTTTAGTGGTGGTGGTTTCTCCCGACGGCGGAGACTGCGACCCAGCTGCAGACACTGACAGGGGGTCATGGTTGGTGTCTTCAACACAGTCCTAAAACAGATTTATCAGCACTAATATTATAAATGCGAAAGTAACTCTGTCTGTCTGTTACGCTTTCACGCCAAAACTACTGGACCGATTTGAATTAAATTTGGTATAGAAATAGTTTGAGACCCGGGAAACACATAGAATATTTTTTATTCAACTGCGCAAATAGAGGTTAATGTCTTTGCGCGATAACCTACATACTACATACGCGCGGGCGGAGCCGCGCCTGGAAAGCTAGTTAATAATAATAACTATTTAATTACAAAGCATAAAAATATTTTAGCTTACTTATTTTATTTACAATAGTATTTTATTACACAGCTATTTACAACTGTACTCGAAAACAGTTAAAGTAACTCTTGGGGATTGCAGTGCAAGATGGCAGTTCCTCAGAAGGTGCTGTTGCCCACCTTCCGGTATTCTACCCTTTAGTTGCCTCTTACAACACCGTTGGGAAGATGGGTAGTGACATTCCAACATGTAATCCTGTATCATTATACTGTCCATGGGTTGCCAACCCATGGACAGTATAATGATACAGGATTACAATTATTATCAATTTTAACAGGCAGCATATGTTTTAATTTTAGGCAAAAGCCTAAAATTAAAACATATGAATGAACACGTAAAATTCATTTTGAATCTCTGATTTCTCTAACTAGCACTTGCACAGCAGAGCCTGTGTGATAGGCGTCAGTGTGTTGAAATCACTAAGTTACTTAACAATAAATCCACACAAACATTAAGGTCTATGTCGATAACAAATGAGCGAGGCGTCCCTCAAGGCATTTTGGGGCCTTTGTTATTTATTATTAGTACCCAACAGGGACTCAAATCATCACAATATTGAACTATCTGACACAATTGCCTCAATCATAAACAGGTTAGAATAAAATAAACTGACAGTGAACTTATAAGTGATCAAGTTTATACAATTTTGTAATAAAATTTCATCATGTAAAACACTCAATTTAAGCATTGATGGTATATCTTTAAGTGAATTTAGCGAGACAACTTTTCAAGGTTTTGTATTGGATTGTCATTTTGTTATGGGGAAATTCGTCCCATATCGAGAGAGTTCTAATCTCTCAGAAACAATGCCTGCATTCTATTTGCAATGTACCTTTTTGGATCTCATGCAGACCTCTTTTTAAGGATTTATTTATTCTGATTACAGTTGCTCACTGTTCGCAGTATGTATATCTATTTGTACTAACATGCCCATATTTATTTGAGTCTAGTACCAATTTTAATACACAGTACCCCGATCAAATGAGAATCCCAATATAACTTAGGACACAATCATACATTGATCATTCATCATTAGGGGGGTGCAGCAGCTCGCGTCCGTAGGACTTACCATCTTTTCCTAGACCCACCCTACACGTGCCCCCTGGGTGGTGCCAAACGAGCTGCAACACCGAATCTCGGGCGGCGGTCAACTATCCCGACAGTGGTCACCACAGACCTTGAGGGATTAAATCCCCTCAGAAAGAGTGGACTTGGCACCTTGGGAAAGTGTCATGATTACTTCCCAACAACAAATATGAAAAAATGTCAGTAAAGGAATGTGATTTGTCATGCGATCCGGCTAACCCCCTGCGCCCGCAGGTACCCGGGCCAGCGAGTGAGAAATATGTTACCGTAGACTGCACTGGGGTAGGCGACCAGGCCCCTGTGTTAGTGAATGCTACTGGCAGCAGTGATAGCAGCAGCAGCCATAAAAAATATGTGCAACAAGCATTCCATCCTAGCTTGTTCATAACAAGATCTAGATCTGCATCGATTGATCTTGGCCAAAAACATACTCCATCTCCGAATGAAGTTAAAGATACAAAAGGAAGGCCACCTTCTATGGAATGGCAGAAAGTCCCCTTGGAGAGAAACCCCAAACGAAAGAAGACTGAAGGGCCTAATAGCCCTCCATACGATTTCATTCACACTCACAACAGATTCTCAGAATTACCAGTAGATGACCAAACTTGTCAAAACAAAGAACCCAAAAAGCCTAGTAAACCTCCACCAATAATACTCTACGGAATTGATTTTTGCTGGATATTTATTATATTTTATATACATATAAAGACATATTAAAAATAAACATATAAGACCACATCAATGCTTAACATCAGGCAAGGTGCGGTCAAACCAGAACCTATTCTGAATAAAAAAAAACAAATCTTAAACAAGCAACTGTAGCAGTATCGGTATTAGGTATGTAGGTATCTATTTAGTTATTGTTATGTATTTGGACTTTTTATTCATTATAGGTTCGCGTTTGACCACACCCCACCTGATGTTAAGCATTGGTGTGGTCTAAAATGGAGCACGCTTATCTAGAAGAAACCTTTTTGTATTTGCACTTGAGGAAAGCTGACGCGGGGGCACAACCAATCAAACTACAGGCTAGGTGCGCTGGTTTTATTACAATAACGTGGCGCGGGCGCAGCCGTGAAACTCATATACACACCTATCTTCTACCTATACTTAGGTACATACATAACAACTCCTCCCTCTAACTTTGTTTACATTGTTTTTCATAAGAGTTTTCTGTAATCCACACGGGGTCTTCTACGTTTTCTGCTTTCCGGAATTCCAGCGGCTGGAACAGTCAGTGTGGAACAGGCTGGAGAGGCGCCTTGTTCATTCAACTTTACAGACCCCGTGTGAACCACGGGGACCATGGATGAGGACGTAGCTACCTCCTTCTTTTCTACCCTCATTTCTTTCCTCCTCTGGGATTTGAGTGGAATGTGATGTGGCGTCGACAGCATTGTTGTTGTACGGACGCACGTCCAACGGGGCTCGGGGAAAGATGACGGTTGGCTGGTTATAGAAACTGCATCATGTAAGTCTGGATACCAATCGTGATTGCCAGTATCTTTACTGTTATATTCTCTCCTTAGCCACAACTGGTTTTTTGTTTTTTATACGTTAATTCCAGTTCAAGAATGTACACTAAATCCGTAAAGTCAGAGTACGGAATTGAGTTACTTGAAAGTACGGCAGACAAAAACAAATTTACATATAAACTCGTAAATCGTAAACAGCTAAGAATAAGCTGCTCAGAAACTGATACCTACAAAACACTCATCCAGCTAGTCCGCGATAACAAGCTAATTGGGTACACATTTAACAAAAAAGATGGAAGAAATTATAGAATTATTATTCGGAACCTACACCACTCAACACCTTTAAATATCATAAAAGAAGAAATTGAAAATACAGGAAACAAAGTAACTGGTGAAATAATTAATGCAAGATATGGACCGGAAAAAATACCTACTTCCACGTTTTCTGTCACCCTACTACCCAGTTCAAATAACAAAAATGTCAAGAATTTAAAATACATATATCACCAATCTATAACTATTGAAGACACCAAAAAGAAGAATTCAATAGTTCAATGTCAGCAATGTCAACAATATGGGCACTAAGAGTTATTGTATGCGCCCATATAGATGCGTCAAATGTGCACAAGGACATAAAACATCAGAATGTCCTTAACAGGATCGCAGTACACCAGCATGCTGTGCATTTTGCCAGGGAGCCCATCCAGCAAACTACAAGGGCTGTGATGTATATAGGGAAATACTGGATAGGCGAATGAAGCAGTCTGTTAGTAAAACCAGACCTAGACCAATCCCATCACCAGTACCTACAGTTAAGCTCAAGAGATTGAAAACACTCCCTCAACAATAGAACTGATGCTTACTAGACAAGCAGAAAAGTTTGATCTTATCCTTCAACAAATGAGCACTCTGATGACCCTCATAGTAAAACTCATCGACAGAATTTCACAATGATTTCACTCAGAATAGCCACCTGGAACATAAATGGCCTAGCTCCAAATAAAAATGATCTGGAACTATTAATGAAGGTCCATAAACTAGACATAGCCCTGATATCTGAAGGTCACTGCACAGCCACCTCTAGTGTCAGATTCCAGGACTACCTCACTTACTACACTAACCACCCTGATGGAACTGGCCATGCGGGAACAGCTTTAGTCATCAGAAAAACCTTAAATCATCACCAGCTTCCAGAGTATAAAACTAAATTTATTCAAGCAACATCTGTATGCATGATGGAAGAGACAGGTCCCATTATTTTCTCCTCAGTCTATTGCCCACCAAAGCCAAAAATATCCGAAGACATGTTTACAGATTACTTCAGTACTCTTGGCAATCGGTTCATTGCAGGTGGTGATTGAAATTCTAAGCATACATCATGGGGCTCTACTGACAAATACGAGGGGGAGACAACTAAAACTGAGCATTGATAACAACCACTCAAATGTACTAACAACAGCGGAGCCCACAAACTGGCCAACAGATCCAAATAAAATTCCTGATCTGTTAGACTTCTACATTACAAAGGGAATGTCAAAACAAAATTTCAAAGTTGAGCCATGCTTCGATGGTTCCTCTGACCACACCCCTGTACTGCTAACCATCAGCAACCTTCTGATAGAATACGAAGAATCAGAAACATTGTATAACAAACATACCGACTGGGTGTCTTTTCGAGAACATATAGATCAAAGCATTGAACTGAAAGTGGCCCTTAAATCCGCTGACGATATTGAGGATGGTATAAAATAATACATTCTTGTATTAGTTGAGTTATATATATTCTTGCTGGCTTGCTGGTTGTCAACTCCCTCAGTAAATACAGTTAGAAACAGCGACAATGTTCCTCTAGAAATAAGAAAGTCAATCCTGCAAAAAAGAAAACTACGAAGAATCTGGCAGGAAAGTAGACTCAATGAGGATAAATGTATATTTAATAAGGTGGCGGCCAATCTCAAGTTGAGTTTGGAAGAGTGGCAGAATAATACCCTGAGTGCAAAGCTGGAGTCATTGACAACAACTAACTATTCCTTGTGGAAGTTTACCAAATATTACAATAGACCCCAAATTATGAAGCTGCCTTTAAAAACGAATATAGGTTGGGCAAGAACCCCACAAGAAAAGGCCAAAGCGTTTGCCTCCCATCTAGTCAATGTATTTACCCCTAATGATCCAATAGACTCAGAACAAGACACAGATATCAACCATATCCTAAAACAAGATCTCCAACTATCTCCAGCGCCCAAAGCTGTAACAGTGAAAGAAGTATGGAGAACTATACAAGCTTTAAAGGATAAAAAGGCCCCAGGGTTTGACCTAATCTCAAAAGAGGTACTAAAAGAACTACCAAAAAAAGCCACAGTATTTCTCACCATGCTGTACAATGGTATGCTCCGAGTTCAATACTTCCCAAAACTATGGAAAGTCTCTTCAATACTTATGGTACACAAAGTAGGCAAACCAGCTAACGAAGTCACATCATATAGACCTATTAGCCTGCTCCCTACAATGTCGAAGATCTTTGAAAAGATACTATTGAAGAGATTAAATCCCATTCTAGAAGAAAACAGAGTGGTTTCTAACCACCAGTTTGGCTTTAGGCAACACCATTCAACAATCGAACAAGTACATCGAGTCTATGACCACATAAGGAAAGCACTTGAACAAAAACATTATTGCTCTTCCATGTTTCTAGACATCCAACAAGTTGACAGAGTATGGCATAAGGGGTTAACATGTAAAATTAAGGCTAACCTACCACACAACTACTATACCCTATTGGAGTCTTACCTTTCGGATAGGATATTCCAAGTCAAAGAGTCTAATGCAACTTCCTCCTTCTTTGATATCAAAGCGGGAGTTCCACAGGGATCAGTAATGGGACCAGTGCTGTATACAATCTATACTTCAGACCTCCCTGAAGTAGCTAATACCACTACAGCCACATTTGCTGATGATACGGCTATTCTTGCTAGCGACCAAAACCCGGCAAAAGCTTATGCAACACTCCAAAAGGGGTTGGATGAGATAACCAAATGGTTGAACAAGTGGAGGATCAAAGCAATCACAACCAAGTCTGTACAAGTGACATTCACTCTCAAAAAAGGTAACTGCCCACCTGTACAACTAGAAAATGCTATCCTACCACATGAAGACAAGGTGAGATACTTGGGACTCCACCTAGACCGACGTTTAACCTGGAAGGACCACATCAAGTCTAAAAGAGATGAGCTCAAACTGCAATATAAGGGACTGTACTGGTTACTTGGCCGAAATAGTAAATTGTCTATTGACAATAAATTACTAATTTACAGAAGCATCCTCAAGCCGGTCTGGACTTATGGAATCCAACTGTGGAGCACTGCTAGCAACTCAAACATATCAATGCTGCAAAGAATGCAGAACATTATTCTAGGAACAATTAATAATAGACCCTGGTACATAACTAATTCCGAGATACATGAAAACCTGAAGATGCAGACTGTTAAGAGGAAATCAGCAGGTCTACCACAAAATACCAACAACGATTGAGTAATCATCCCAATAAGCTGGCTACCCAACTAATCACTCATAGCTATACACCCCGTTTGCGAAGAAAGCAAGTGCTTCCCTCTGACTAGAGAGTAGACAGTAAGCAAATGAGGAGATGTTTTCGATGGAAGACTCACTCGGCATAACAAACATACCCACAAACAATCTTCTGAAAGTGAAAACCACTCATTGGAGATAAAAACGCAACAAACAAAAAAAAAATTTAAACTTAATATTATTTTTTGTTGTTGAATGTTTTGAAACATTTATTTTTTATTTTATAGTGATATTGACATAAGATTGTTAGAGTGTTAGTGACATAAATATGAAAATTTATAAATTGTTATATATACATTTTCAATTATTATTACCCTTTAAATATACCAAAATTATTTTTTTTATTGAGATCATAGGTACATAATGCTAGAATGATATTGAAATTTACAAATTATGTTATTCATTTGCTATTTATTATGATGTTAATGAACTTGTTTAATTTAATATTTAATAGAAGCAATTAAGAACAAAAAATATTTGTATGTCAGATTGATGAAGTATGCTACGACAATCTTAATTCAAATTACAAACTTACAACTTTATTGTACCATATTTCTTGAAAATAAATTATCATTAATGCATGGTACAAGTTTCGCAGGAATATTTAGCTCAAGAAGTTTATTTCTGAGTGGTTATTCAGGAATAAACTTCTTCATAGGAAAAATCTAACATTATAGTAAAAATATGTTCTTTCAAATGTTGGACGGACAGCGTAGTACTAGAAAGGATCCAATTTTCTAGTGAAGAACCCTAAATAAGCAATTGTAATAGATAATGCAGTATCGTTATAAATGGTACGATTCTACGTCCACGTCACGCATAGTAATGTAATAGCAAAGTCACAAAAGAACTAAATACCTTGGGTATTTACATGTTTTCCACGCTTTACTTATTTTATTGTGACTCACAAAACTAAACATTCAGAGAATTTTTGTTTTTACTGTCTAACAACAACTAATCGGTTACGCCCCCGGCATATTAGCAGAATATATCGGAATTAAAATTTTTCTCCACGAATTACTGTAATATACATGGATAAAACTTACCATCATGATTGCAAAGATTCACAAAATTAAAATTGATGGTAGAAATCAGATACGAAATTAAAAATTTTGAAATGAAAATAAATTAAATCAATGAGTCGAGTCACAGCACAGCACAGACAAGAAGACACAACTGAACAAACAACACAAGTCACAACACAAACAAATCACCACAGATTACTAGCATTGATCCTGTTTTAAATTTATGAGAGGGTAAATTTAAGTCATGAGCGGGAAGAAAACAATTCTCGTAAATTTGTACCTACTTAATTTTTTATGTTAACCGAATACGCATAATAATAATAAGAAAAAAATGGTCCGCGACTAACGTTTGGGCGCATGAAGGTCTATTATCTACTACCTATCTGTTTTTTGACTTTTGATTTCATTACTACAAAATCTGTCAAAACAATGTGTTGCAATCATGGAAGTAATAAGTACTACGTACCTAGTACTTATTACTTCCATGGTTGCAATCAGCAGTTCATTCCTACAAAAGATACGTGATCGCCCTGCTGTATGCCTTTTTAACTCGAAATCTGAATAAAATCTGTATGGTCAAGGGAACCAAAATATAACCTATTTACCATTAGCAGCTTAGGTCTTTTCTTGTATAGCTAGACGTTTTCTCATAATGCCTTCGGAAAATACTCTCATAAAATTCTGATCGAACTTTATGTAGGGTAAGTTCGTTTGATCATGATTTTTTTAAATTAGTAAATAGGTTTATTGGTGGATAAACTTTTGTGTATTTTATATTAAGATATATGATATATGCCATTATCACACACAAATTGACAATCATAAAATTAACAGTACGTATACTAATACAAAATTAACAATTATTAATATTAAAATTAATTACTATTAACAATTTTTTAAATTTATATTTTCTACATTACTTTGTACTACGGAAGCAGTTGTAGTTTTCAATCAGTAAGTAGTCTTATATAATACTAGCTTTTGCCCGCGGCTTCGCTCGCGTTAAGAAGTATTATTATTAATTAGGTATAGTTTTTGCGGCTTTACTTTTGTTTAGCGTGTGTAAAATATTAGGGCCTATAAAATTTCTTTGTACACAATATTCTTAACTAATCTGTCACTAGGCGCTAAAACTATCAAGCTATTGGGTGAACTTACTCGTGAGCAAGCATCATAAAACTGTCCATGAGAGATGCAATGTTCTCTCCTCGTCTCCATCGCTCTATCTTGTGTTCTGTACATTAAATAAGAGAGAGCACGAAACAAACATGTACCGTCACCAACAACTGGGACGACAGTACAATCATCAACTTCTCCATTAACGTTCAGATTTTCTTTAGCCATTTAAAAAAAATCTAACCGACAAAACCTATACTTAAACCAAACGAAAACAAAACAAATGCCAAATACAAAGCAGAGTCCATAACCAACACTACTAAACCGAAACAAAACAAATGCAATCTGTTCTTCTGACACTGAAAATTATGAAATAACTGATAAAAAATATGGTTATATATGAAACACCATTAAAAAATAACCATTACAAAATTTATATAATTGGATACAATGTTACTGTACTACTAACGGCATCTGTTAAAAACCAAAGAGTTAACATCGCTGAAACAGTACTAAACTTAATACTAAACTATGTACATCGTAGTTAATCTATTAATTACTAGATGACACCAGTAGAATCAGGTTTTATAAGAACGGTGGAGTTTTGGCGGCAAAGCGACAATGTCACATAGCCCTTTTTTATTGTTTTATCCGTGTTACTTCGAGAGTTATGATTTATAATTAATATCCACTAGCTTTACGGGCGCGGCTCCGCTCGCGCGTATGTCAGTTATCGCGCAAAAACATTAACCTCTTTTTGCGCAGTTGGATAAAAACTATCCTATGTTTTTTCCCGGGTCTCAAAATAAGTAAGCGTAACAGACAGACATAGTTAATTTCGCATTTATAATATTAGTACTGATATATATTTTATATAATTAATATTTGGATTTTAATTAAACTATACAATAATAAAGCTTATAAATCAGAATAACATATTGACTATAATTTGTAAAAATATTGTGTGAATTGTCCAAAATAATTACCAGCACTGGCGTGCGCTGCAAAAACCTTTAGAGTTACACGTACATAATGTATAATGTATTTTTTTTATCTTATATAGTCCTACAAAGAGCCCGTGACAGCTTCGATATATTTTATGTGTGAGTCATTATCGCCCACAATAGTGAACCATAAATATTATAAAAAACATAATTTATTTCTAATGCATCATATTTGGTAGTAAGGAAACAAATTGGTCCATAACAAGCTAATAATATAAAGGTGAACGTTTGTGAGTGCGTTTGTATGTTTGTTAATCTATCACGCTCAAATGGCTAGACCAATTTCGGTGAAATTTGGTATAAGGTAGATGATGCACTGGGTTAAAACTTTTCATCATCATTATTCATCACAACGCAGTTGTAACCGCGGGGCACAGCTACTATAATATAATATTATAAATGCGAATGTTTGTGTGTGGGTTTGTTACTCTTTCACGCTCAAACGGCTGGACGAATTTTGATCAAACTTTGTATGGAAGTAGATTAGCCGCTGTAACACAGGATACTTTTATAATATTATAATCGTCATCCATCACGACGCGGGTGTAACCGCACGGCGCAGCTAGTATTTCATATTTCACGCAGTTCATCCATACCTCTCTTGGCCTTCTGCTACCCGTTCCATCAACCCCATTCACACTTTACAAAATTTTTGTCACGCACTGCTGCTACTTACAAGCTTTCCTTGCATAAAACATGATCTAATTATTTTCTTTTTGTAATATGTAAGCAATTGACTCATCTGTTGGTTGACGCCCTTGTTAGATAAGTTAGGCGAATTTTGTAGTACTAGATTTCATTCCTGGGATATTGAGTTAGGTATGTAATGGGTTTCTGGCGGTTGGTTGCAGTTCAGAGTCTGGAAATGTGACAGGCAATAACTAATGGCTCACTACAACGACAAAAATTTTTGATCTAAAAAAAATTGGCTAAACACGGATGCGGATGCACACTTATGCTTTGATGATTATAAAGATATCGGTTAAACAAATCATCTATTATCGCTTGTAGTCGATAATAGAATTATTAGTCGATTGTTTATGTCGCATCACTATAAGCAACAGGGTGACCAGATTATATATTTCTAATCCTGCTAAAATGGTAGGATCCTGAAATTATAGCAGAAGTAGACTCCCGTTTTAAGGCTTTAGCAGATTTATCATCAGTGTTGTGAAATCTAGCATTTGGCAGAATCTAATAAAACCTTCGGTTTCCTGAAATAAATATTGACAGTATTTAGCAAGACCCAATAAAACCGATAATATACAAAATAGTTAAGAACGCAACATAATTATATCAACATTTTTTTTTTAACAGGGTCTGGCGGAATAGACAAATTCGAGGAAGTTCTTCATAGTTATTATGAAGTAGCGAGTGCCTGAATACAAATGATTGAAATTTGTTGAACATGCTGAAGTGCGCAACATGTTATGTTTGAAATGAAAAATCACTTATATTGCTAAAACGAATTCACCATCCAACCCTTGGTGACGGTTAAAAAAATGAATTGGATATAAAAAAATGACATATCAATCCTCCTTGGTGGACAAGAGGTTAAGGCGCCCGTTGCGTTTAACCTAGATACATGGGTTTGATTCCCATTCGAGGTATACCTTCTCAAAAAAATGTATTTTCTTGATAAGAGCATTCTCGCTTAATTTAGCGAGTTTAGCGAAAGGTTTAGCAGCTAGCAGAATCGCCGATTGTAATATGGTCACCCTGAAAATAAACAAAAATCGATTGAAGAAAGTTTCAAGACCGGGATGGGGCCGTGAAAATAATTGTTTTTATTTATTTTTATAGCGATTTTAACGTTATATTCAATCAAAAATGGGTACTCAAAAACCTGGGGAGTGGGCAAACTCTTTGATAGCTCGATTTGAAGAACAAGTGAGTACTAAACTATTAATTGTTTCAATAAATAAGACGCACCCTATTAAAATTTCCTTACCCAAATTTCAAAATAAACCTTAAATGGGCAACAGTTTAAATTACACTTCTTATTCTTAAAAATCATGAGATACATTGTTAGAGATTTCACGCCCACGCAAGTTACAAAAAATCAATATGTGTACTGGATAAAATAACAATATTATATCCAGTGCATTTTATGCATAACAATTATTTTGTTCTTGCTTGAACAAAATTTACTGAATAGTGAGGATTTTATTTCCAGCAGTTGTTTATTAAACTATCCATTTTCGGAGGAAATATTATCTCAACATCCATTGGACCAAAGTTGAATGATGTTACAAAGCCCATCAGTCACACACATATACATGATTATTAATGAATAAGAAAATTATTTAGTAATAAACTTGCCTAAACTTGTTACTTGCTGATAATTGAAATTTAAGGTATGTTTATACAGCCCACCTATACACAGTAAAAATAAATAAACATCAACTAAAGACGCTGGGATCTTTTGTTTTTATTTTATGGCTATAAATATTGCTCTGGATTCAAGTAATTAATTATGGCATGCATTTTAATGATCATTTTAATTTTGCAAAAACAGCAAATAAAAATATCTAAATGTTCATCTATTTTAAAGATTGATCCTTTCTTAGAAACTTAAATAAATTAAATCAATCAATATTTTAATCTGTTTAGAACTACTTATGCAAACTCTTATTGAGATGTTGAAATTATTTCTGATTGTTACTTGTAAGTCTGAACTAATATACTGCATTACATAAGACACCTGCCAAGCATGGGGATTATGGCTAACTCCCCCATAATGGGGTAAGTTGTGTTCAGCAATGGACAATCTAGCTGATACAGTATACCACTTTACAGCTATAGTGGGGGTTTAGTACTAAGGCAGATTCTTTCTCAAGTAGGTTGGAGAGTATTTGAGGGATACCTCTTCGAGTGTGTTGTAGAACATAATGTCTTTTCAGAAATATTTTCAGCAGAATTGTCATTTATTTTTATATGCAACAATCAGAGAATATAAAATATTATGAATATGATTGTTACTCCTGTGTTGTTGATTTGGATAAAAATTGAAATAAAGGATGTTTAGATCCTCAATAATACATAGGATACATTCATCATAATCACTTTTCATCATTGTCTTCTCTGATGAAACGGCAAGTTTTTAACCGACTTCCAAAAAAGGGGAGGTTTTCAATTCGTCTTTATTTTTTTTTATGTTTGTTACCCCAGAACTCTGCACTGGGTGAACTGATTTTGAAAATTCTTTTTTTGTTTGAAAGGTGATGCTTGTCGTTTGGTCCTTTAATTTAAATTTCATCAAAATCGGTCAAGCCGTTTTTGAGTTACACTACAATACCTGAAAAATATTTACCTATCTTGATGATATAGTCCTTAACAATGAATCATAATGGATCCGTAAGTAACACAAAGTCCCGTAAGGTCACTAAAAAGTGTGAAAATTTTTTTTGCAACAAATGGAACCGACTTCAACACCCAAAAGTGTAAAATAACTTGTCAAGTTGGTACCATGCGCACAGTATTGTGATAATAGGTACTTTTGACCTATCATGGTACTCACTTCAACAAGTTATTTACCACTCATGAGTGTTGAAATCGGTTCCATTTTTAGAAAAAAAAATTTTTTGTAAATTTATATTACAGTCTATGGATGAGAATAATATTATTTTAATTCACTAGTATGTAGTAGTTGTTGTTGGCTAACTTTCTCCTGATATGTTTGCTAGTTTTAATGATTATTAACTTAGCAATGAATTTTAAAAAAATTGCATAGACATAATTGTTAAGTGCATATTTATAATCAAACTTCTTCCTTGAAGCTTGAATTCTTCAAATGTTCATAGGTAAATAAAATACCAGTATCATAATTAATTGAGCAGATTATATCCATATGATAATTATCTGAAAAAATTACTTCTCCGCTCTTATGTCTCGTTTGCCCAGTAATCTGACTTGCTACATTGCCTGTCACCCTAATCTAATGTTTGCGCACTAGTACTACAGCTTTGAGAGAATATCTGACACTGCAGTGGTGCCCACCAAGATGGACTCTTGCTAAAGAGAGCTACCACCTGGTAAACACAAATGCTAAAGTCTTGTAGATCCGAAGTTTTAAAGAATGTTTTTTTTTTTTTGATAAGTCTTTGTTGTGGAATCGCCATATTAATGAGATACATGACAAAACAATGAGAAGTGTGAATATTTTGAAAATACTAGCAGGCTCAGATTGGGGTCTTCACCCTAAACACCTCCGAAATCTATATATTTCACTAATTTGCAGTAAAATTGATTATGGTAGTTTTTTATATGACAATGCAGCAATGGTACATTTAAGTAAATTAGATAGAATACAGAATATATCTATGAGGGTTATAGCAGGTTTCATAAAAACTACTCCCATTCATGTGATGCAGAGTGAATTATCTATTCCACCTCTGCACTTGAAGCGACAATATCTGGCTACTAAATTTTATCTCAAAGCCTTATCATGGTCTGATAATTTGACTACTAAGTTGCTTAAAGAACTGACCAATCTATGTCAGCTGAATTACTGCAACATGAAAAGGAAGCCCCTATTAGTATCTGCGTATATGCATGCTCAGTCAGAATATCTATTAAGGAGTAAAACTTTGAAAATGTTTACATTACCTATCTGGGTATCTAACATAAACACTGACTTCATTGTAACTGAGATTGAAGAAATTGTAAATCCTAAAAGTCAATATGATGCTTGAGTACTATTATGCAATGTATTACACATGTTACACAATAAGTATGAAGCTTTCTACAAAGTGTATACACATGGCTCCAAAAGTAGTCAGGGCATGGGAGCAGCTTTTTTTGATCCAACTCAAAATGTAAAAAGTACTTTTAGAATTACATCGGATGACCACTCTATTACGATGGTTGAACTATTTGCAATCTCAGAGGCCTTATCTTATATTGAAACCACGCAATATAAGAATGTTGTCATTCTCACAGACAGTAAAAGCGCTTTACAGCATTTAGCTCGATGTGCCTCTGGAATCAGAGGTGCATCAATAGCTTATGCCATTTTAGGGAAAATTCTCAACATAAATGCTAATAACAGGTCTCTGAGATTGCAATGGATTCCCTCTCATGTGGGTATCCATGGTAATGAGGAGGTGGATAAGTTGGCTAGGGAGTCAGTCACTGTGGGGTCGGAAGTATTCCTAATCCCGGACAGATATACTTCCTAAACACAAGAAAGAAATTCATAAAAACTGGAATCGCTATTTTTGTAACACATCACAAGATAAAGGTATCTGGTATAGAACTCTGCAAAGTGAACCTCCTCAATTGCCTTGGTTCCATATGACAAATCTGAGCAGAAAAATGATTGTGATGGCATGTAGACTTCGCTCCGGGCACATTCCATTAAACAAATTTAAACATCTGATGAGATTAGTTCATTCACCTAACTGTAACATGTGTGGTGTTGTAGAAGACTTATACCACTTGTTGATGGAGTGTCCCCGGGGTGAACCTATCCTATCCGATGTTAGCTAAGAGGCCTGGGCCTTAATTATTTCGATGTTGGTTTAGTCCAGAGTGTACTGGCAGTACCATCATCTGACACTGCCAGAACACTATTTAGGTTATGTTTTAAAATTTTAAATTGCTGATGTTGTATTAAACGACTGTTCCAATGGGGCTGGCATGGCTGCGTCCAATGCGGCTAAAAGCTCCAAAAATTTAAACAGAATAAAAAAAAAAAGAATGTTTGTGAATTTACATTTTGGCTATCCTTAACTCGCAAATGTTATTTGGCCTTTGCTACTTCAGTGTTAACAATATAAATATTTATGTATACATCAATCAGAGTTATCGTTAACTGAGAAAATTACTAGTTTGCCCTGAACGAAACTTGAGTGATTTCAAATTAAACACATACAAATGAAGATTTTTCCTATGATACTTTCTTGACTAATTTACCGTATTAGACTACCCACATTGTTAATTATACACCTCTTTTGGAGCTTTACGCCGCAACAATACCAGCCTATTCAGCAATAGCGTAGAAAGCAGGCAAATTCTCTGAGAGCTTCACCCACCCTACAATCAAACCCAGATTATTTTATGATTATGCTTTATCTGTTTTTTTTAATGTGATAGTGACGGAAAAAGTTCGAGGTCCACCTAATGTTAAGCGGTAACGTCTATCTATAACAGATCCATTTCATCAAGTGACAAACTGCACTGCGCCCGTCACCCAGAGACATATATAGTTGTAGAGTATCATGTGCCTGTAATTTTACTGGCTCTCAAGGACTCTCTTGTCTCAAATTGACAAATTTTACAGTTTTTTTTTTAGAAAAAAGGTAAAAAGGTATCTGTCCTTTACTTAATGAGTTATAGATAAAAAAAACTAAGTGCAAAGATGCAAAAAAAAATGTCGTTAACTTCTAGTCTATTGGAGCCCTCCTGAAAAATTATTTAGTTCAATATCCATCTTTGGGTCATCATTTATCCCAAATTTTCAAATTTTAAGTATGTACAAATTTTATTTACCTGCTTGGGACCCATATGGGATAGAGAGTGACATGGATGGACGTCCAGACAGACAGTGGAGTCCTGTTAACAGGACTTTTACTTGACGTTGGATTAGCTGCAAGAGTTTTTGCAATCTTTTCCATAGCAGGTTAGCTTGCCCGCTGCCGTTCGGCAAGAGTGGATTCTGAGCAACAAGATCTTTGTCAGTATTTACTTTGCCCAAAATTTGATGTGGTTTTTATTTAGAAGATGCGCGGTTCGCACGGCCACATGCCGCCCACGACAGAGGGTTTCGAGCGATTAAAGTTTTACCAGCATTGACCATTGCTCTAAATTTAATGTCGTTTTTATTTAAAAGAAGCGCCTTTCGCAATGCCCAAGCGGCCCGCGGCAGAGGGTTTTGAGCGACTCAACTTCTTCAACCATTTCCATTGCTCTAGTTGTCGTATAATCTAATGTCATTTTTTGTCATGACGCGTGCTTGACTGGTGTAAAATTATCTATTTAATTTTTTTAAATATATTTTTTATACCTGATAGGGTTAACCTTTGACCACTATGTCACCTGATGGTAAGTGATGATGTGGTTGAAGATGTTGTTCAGGCTGACCTAGAATTACTGGCTCTCAAGGTAAGCTGGCGGAACACACCGTTAGGTGCGTGGTGACAGATTATCTACTTGAGGGTGGTCTGCTAGCCAGGCGGGCATTCGCAAAATGCCCTACCACCATGCTATAATGACTACCATCCCAAGACAACAACCGGGACCGACAGCTTAACGTGCCCTCTGAAGCACGGAAGCGCTCAGTAGTAATGTCACCAGCGGTCACCCATCCAAGTCATGACCGCGGCGGACGTTGCTTAAATTTGCTGATCGGTTCAGAACGTCAAAGCAAACTTCGCTACGAGCGCTTAAAAAATTGTTTTTATTTCACCGACTTCAATCTCATTTTTATCTTATAATTAGACTTACATATCTTTAATTTCATCAATGTATTCCACAGCTGCCGTACAAGACTGGAGCGCAGAACATCCACTCTCGCATCAACGAGGAGCAGTGCAAGGCATGCCTCGTTCAGATCTGCCGATACCGCTTCTCTCTCGTAATCGCTGGACTGACGAAGATCCTGCAGCGGGTTAATGAACTGGTAGGGAGACAATTCCACCGTTTATCTATTATAAACTACCCGTTTCTCTATTTAAGAATAGAGCGTTGAACAACCACCAATAAAGGGGGAGAATTTGGTCGGTTTTCAACCAGGGAGAGATTCTACTTCCGTTCAAAAAGTTGTGTCCATCTGTGTTATTATCATCTCTGTGTAAACTACGTACAGCATATCTATCATATACCTACACAAATTTTGAGAGCTTACATTTATACTTTACCACGGATCGAATCCGCGCATCTTCGGGCTATTTGCGCGGACTATTTTCCTATTACACTACCGAGATCTATACTGGCATTATATATTAATTTAATCAGGGTTGATGCGGCCATCAACTATACTACCTAAGTCCAAATTCTATATGAATGAATGAACAAGTTTTTATGCTAAGTCCAATTAAGAAGTTAAGGCTGCAAATAGAAATGTAGTAAAATATAAACATGCTACTCTCAATCTGTCCCTTTCTCGCTCGCCTATATTAGTCTGCGCATAAAAGGATCAGGTGCAATGTGCTCGGTTATTTTTATCTTAGCAGGTATAATGATCTTAACTTATGAATAAATTTGAGAATGGCAAGGCATTTGGGAATGGCTGCCTGGGTACGACCCTGAAGTAGGAAATCTGCCGCTAAACACCAAAAAGCTGTATATGAGAGTTTGTAATACTAGGATAACCGAAGAACATCTTGGACTGTATTGCTTACAATCAGATGAAATGTGGTCAGACGCAAGTAGGTATATCAGCAATATAAAAAACTAGAGGCTTCGCACGGTATTTGACAAAATACCGTGCGAAGCCTCTATGTTCATCAGGGATAATGTGAGATTCTAATGGAGAAAGATTTTTTCAAATCGGCATTGTAGTTTTTAAGTTTTTTTGTTACATACAAAAATACAAATCTTTCCTCTTTATAATATTACTGTAGAAGTGTTGACTGGTACAGTTAAGATAATGAATAGATTCAGGCGTTACTTTGCGGAAATCCATATTTAATAATCAGTACCATCAGTACTTCAGTACTAATATTATAAATGCGAAAGTAACTCTGTCTGTCTGTCTGTTACGCTTTCACGCCAAAACTACTGGACCGATTTGAATGAAATTTGGTATGGAGATAGTTTGAGACCCGGGAAAAAACATAGGATAGTTTTTATCCGACTGCGCAAAAAGAGGTTCATGTTTTCCCGCGATAACCGACATACGCGCGGGCGGAGCCGCGCCCGGAAATCTAGTATTAAATATATGTTTAAAATATTTTAAGAAAACATCAAATTAATATTTTAATAAAACACTTAAAAATTACAAAAATATATCTAGTGATGATAATTCCGCCTAATTTTCCTTCTAAGCCGACGTGACGTCACAAACGCCACGCAGCCAAACCGGAAGATCGCTTCTACACGAAGCGTCCTCAGAACACTTTTTAGTGTTTTATTAAAATATTAATTTGATGTTTTCTTAAAATATGTTAAAATATTTGTTATTATATGGTAGGTACAGTTAAGTTTGTAAATCTATTTTTACTATGATTTTGGGGAATGAGACTATGCAGATTTCTCCTACCTATGACATACGTATAAACGAGTATGATTGTTATGAAATATAACTGAATTGTCAATTTCAACCTCTTCCCATATGGCCTCTATGGCCATGCCATACCAGGCCTGGCTCTCTCCGCACTAGTTAGTAAGCTAAAAGTAAATCGGCGTATCCGTCTGAAGGAATTATCCTACGGTGCGTGGCGCTTGAGAAGAGATCAGAGCTATGCGATAGAAAGAGAGACGCCTTGTAGGTGAATATAAATATTAGGTACTCCGTGCTTTGCGAGCTGAAGTGCACTTTATTTATTCGTAGCAAGAGTCGCTTATTTATAGTGATCCTTCTGATCTTCTTTATTCATAAATCTGCTGATGTCATGTATAGGAAAACAACCTTATCAAATTTTAAATAAAACATCTTTGTCATCAATTGAAATATGTTGTTTATTTCTAGTACCAGCCCACAGTGTCAACGGGGTACAATCGTCCCCAGACTGACGCAGAGAAGGGCTACCACGACAGTCTCGTCATAGTGCTGGACACGCTCGAGATATGTCTCAGCTCACAGCCCAAGGACACTGCCAAGTACGAGGAGGCTATGAACGTGAAGATCTTGCTAAGGGAGGTCTGCCAGTTCATTGGTGAGATATATTTATGTAATAGTACATTGTGTTTTAAGGTCGGTAAGTAGTAAGGACATACGATCGAGGCTCTAGTAGAAGACGAAGTTGAAGACAGTCGAGGTTTGTGGTTCCCGTACCGCCAGTGAAACATACAATGTTTTTCATCACATTGCGAGTAAATAAATATGAATTATAGCTTATACCTCGCTACCTCGACGGTTTTATATGAGGCATTACGGTCCAGTTAACATACTGTTTACATGCAAGTGTGATGAAAATGATGTTTCTGCTTTAGTTATTATTGATAGGCAACCTTTGGATTACTATCTCATGTCTTGGCATGTGATGTTATAGTTGCAAATGTATCCCTATTTTTTTAAAATATACTTTACAATTAAAAGAGTATAAAAGAGAAATAACTAAAATAAAAAACAATACCAAAAAAATTGTTAGAAAATTACAGTAAGAATTTTCAAGGGATACGAACCCGCGCCGTCCACCTCTATAGCTGGGGTATGCTCTGACCGCTAAGCCAATATGACATATGACTCATAACTCTAATTATTCGTCTTGTTCTTTAGCCATTGTATATAGATAGAGCGACACCTATAGTTCAGCTTACGTTGATACTGCTTGTTTGCAGTACTACAAACTAGAGTAGTTAATACAATTGGCCTGTAAACTTGTTTAGATGAGGCAACACTATGATTTTTAATTTTGCTATGATGCATTCTCCACACAATCCTTATATATATATATATGAACCGATTTTAAATTTGAATTGCACACCGTGTGCAATTTGATCCAAATTTAAAGATAGGATAGCTTACATCTAAATTTATAGTCGCAATTACCCGTGCAAAGCCGGGGCGAGCCGCTAGTACATTATATAATTACAAATTTACGAGAGGAAAAATTAGAGTTAAATTTGTAAGTTCGTAATGACATATGATTCAACTCTATGATCAACTCTAACACTACGGTTTAAATCACGCAAACATTGCTGTCACTGCATACATTGCAATAGCTTGGTTCATAACTGAAATACGAGAGTATGCACTGTTTGCGCGCAAACGATGTGAACCGATATGTAGCCGCGCTAATAACATCTGCTGACTGTCAATTTGCTTTTTCGCAATTGACCCAAAATAACCTTCACATCAATTATTGATAAAGAAGTATTTATTTCAAGGCATTCTTTTGTGAACTGATGTTTGTACGTGCAACATTCTAACCACAACAATAAAAATCTCCTCATCTATCTGTCAAGTATTGAGTTTGACGTTTGTGCACACATTGCACTACCACTTTTCTGTGAGCGTTGTTTGCGGCCGGAGGTGACGTCAAAGATGATGCCATTATGCTATAGCGGTGTCTGTTTAGCACGTTATGAACCGACCGTTTGCGTGCATACAGTGCAAATAGCGGATATTTGCGTGACTTGAGCCGTAAGGTAAGTCGATCCGCTTACGATTGTTAAGAATGAGAGGACAAATTAGAGCTATGAGTTATATGTCATGTTGGCTTACCAGTCTGAGCATACCCCGGCTATATAGGTGAATGGCGCGGGTTCGAATCCCGCACATGACTTTAAGTTTTCCTCTCGTTGTAATTTTGTAATATATTCAGCGGAGCATGCGTCATTGCAAAATAAAAATATCGAATAAAAATATTTTCAAATATTTTTAATATCGGTCGTGACCATTGATATAGGTTGTTACACATCTTTTGGTCTAAAAAAGAACCAATATGAAGCTGACACATTTATTGCAGATACGAGAAATGAGATATTGAACAACAGCCTGCTGCGACAGCTGGCCAGCAAAGTGCTGTTTGCTCTGAGCCTCAACTTCTTCAACGCTTGCTTTAACAGGATAAGCGGGAGGTTACAGGTATATAAACCTTTTGTCATACTTTATTGAGGAAAAGGAGGAGGTTCTCAATTCGTCTGTATTTTTTTTTTTTTTGTTACCTCAGATCTCTTGACTGGGTGAACCGATTTTAAAAATTCTTTTTTTGTTTGAAAGCTGATGCTTGTCGTTTGGTCCCATTTTAAATTTCATCAAAATCGGTCAAGCCGTTTTTGAGTTACACTAAAAAGATTGAAAAAAAAATTTTAACAAAAAATGGAACCGACTTCAACACCCAAAAGTGTGAAATAACTTGTCGAAGTCGGTACCATGCCCACAATATTGTGATAATAGGTACTTTTGAACCATCATGGTACCGACTTCAACAAGTTATTTTACACTTTTGGGTGTTGAAGTCGGTTCCATTTTTTGTTAATTTTTTTTTTACAGTAATATAATAATATTCTATTTCACAAACGTGAACAACACTGAACTTGTAGATAAGATAAATATTTTGTTTATTTTATGAAGATCAGAGTCGATCATGTCGCCCGCCTGACGGTAAGCCTCACGCCTGGGTATAAGAGTTGCAGTGCCACCTTTCTCGTTATGTTTGACACTGCTTTGCGCTAGTCAAAGTCAAAATGATCAATCAATTCTGGCATCTATGAAGCTCTTATGAAGGTCAAGTTTTCATATTGAAATATTCAACACTGCGCTGCCACGTTCAGCAAAAAAAAATGTATGCTGCGAGAAGAACGGGCAATAAACTCGGGGCCATTCTTTAAACGTCTTGTAACAATGTAGAATCAACGTCACTTCGAGAAGTTAGGACTTGTCTCGTTCGCCTAGTAATTTCACTTACAACAGTCCTTGCACACTACTGCTTCGAGGCACAATATCTTACACTGTGTTGGTTTGGTACCAAGATGGACTCTTGCTAATGAGATCTACCACCTGGAGAAGCTCTAAGTAGTCTGTTAACGTCTGGACAATGTCTGCGGCCGTCATTAACCTGCCGTTTTGGAAGTTTAGGTCTTTAGATTGGCTTTGAAATATTCATTATGTTACATTGTTACAAAAATACGTTGTAACATAACGTATATTTTTAAGAACTAGGACTTGAGAAGAATATGATAAAATTTCCTGCAGCTACAATCTTTATATGTTTTGCTAAAAATCTGGTATAAACTCTTGTTATTGTTATTATAAAAAATATAATGCTTCTAGCCCCCAATAGGATTCGAATTAACGACCACCTAACCGGCAGCTGACAATTACAACCACCTAGCTTTACCGCTGTATACTATTATTACAGCCCTTGGAGAAAGTAACTGCTGCATGTCACAAACCATCGAGAAACGGTTTCTCGAAGTCACAACCATTCTGAAATTTTATCCTCTGAAGGCGCCATCTATTATCTAATTTCGTCAACTTTACATTGCTAATTTACTATACAGGATTTTCAAGAGCTTTCGTCCAACTCCGAAGAAAACCCCGATTATACAGATATAGAGCTGATACAACACGTGAACGTCGACATATTGAGGCTTATACGGCTGCTCACAGGTATAAATATTCTTTAAAATCTATATTCCATATGTTTTCTATTTGCAACTTTCACGAATACATTAAGACCAAAATCTATAAATACAGTAGGCAGAGGTGTGTAAACACCTACGTTTCGCCAATTGGGTTTGGTCCCATGTAATAGGGGGCGAGCCTATTGTCATTCACCGGGCATAGTTTCAGGGTCATGCAAAATGTTTTTTTTAACACACTGGACACATAAAAGACAGGATCACAAGAACATAATGACATGTATGTGACCCTGGCAGGGTACTAAGATGGTATTCAGCCCTGATGTGCGTTTAATGCCCACAACACCCTAATCACATTCACGTCAGAAGTGGCATGCTGCTCATTTGGCGCACTTATCCCTTAGTCGCCTCTTACGACACCCATGGGAAGAAATGGAAAGATGTCATTCTAATCCCGCCCCCCTCTATAAATTATGAAAATAGGTATAATATGAGAAATGCGCAAATCGTATCAGATAATTTTTTGGTTTCTATGGTTTCGAATTTCCTAAGTCCTACTAATCCTAGCATACTTGGCTTCCTCAGGTTTTAATACAAGTAGCGCCAAAAAACAACTTTGCAGCATATAACAAATCACTCATATTTTGTGTAGCCAGTACCAAAACTGAATTGAGCGTGTTGACTTGCACTTGGATATTCTTTGATGTAAACATTTTTTTCAGAGTCTATACAAAAATTCAAGTTACTAAGAAAATCGACGCACATAGTTTTAGTCACGTCTTTGGAAAAGGCTATTTGGAATTGGATGGATACATACCCACAAGTGAGTGTTTTTTTTTCAGTCTTATAATATTTTTGGTGTAGACAAAAAATTTCAACTTGTTTGTAAGTCGGCAATTTCTCATTGAAATAACTATACATTTTCGACTTAAATTTAATCAGGTAATTTCACACTGATATGAAATTAAATAAAAAATACATATTGATTGTATAGTATTTGGTACATAGGTATCAAATACTATACTATCTTTATATTATAATATAATTATATTATAATTTGTATTTTTTACAAATCAAATTTTATCAATCCGTTAAGACTATTTGTACAAACTTATGGCGTTCTAGCTCGCGTAACATCGGTCATTGACTTTTGCGAGTGCAACAGCAATATGCTTGTAGGAAAATGATAGACGTTATTTCATGAGAATCGGCCAAGAAGAAAGCAGGATATTAGTGAGTTTAACAAATATATTCTGCCAACATTCTCGCATCGATCCCATTCCGCGTGGCTGCCCTCCTGCGCCCGCTGTCACCCCGATCTGGCCCTACCCGCTTGATGGTGCACTGCGTTGCGCATGAGTCATAGCTTATCGCTCGCCTTCTAACTTCGCGGCTAGCGGTACGGTACGGCAGCGTTAGGTTCATAGTGCGGTCTCGCAGCATCTACTTACAAACTAAACGCGGCGGTGCCGATTACTATATAGATAAATACTTTGTACTCATAAAAGGAAGATCAAAGATGCAGTGTAGTGGTTGTAAGATTGCACTGAGCGATGGAAAACTTTTGAAGTGCAGTAGTTGTGAATCGGATTATTGCTATGAGTGCCTAAGTATGACTGCGGAATCCGCTAAGGCGATCAGTCATAAACAACTTGCGGCCTTGATATGTCCTTATTGTCAAAATGTTACAAGGCGTAAAAACGCAGACAATACTCCATGTCGTGGCAGGGCTAATTATTCACTTGATTGCTTCGAATGACTCCATAGACAAAGACTTAATATATGAGCCAGTTACTATGGAGAGTATAAGCAAATTATTTGACACGAAACTGGCCCCCGACTCTGCGATCATAACTAGTTTGAGATCTGCGCTGAAAAAGGACCTCGAACAGTTTTTTTTTTTTTTTTTTTTTTTTTTTTTTTTCAATTTAGGCGTCTACGACGCTCTTATGAAGGTCAATTACAAATTTTAATATTGAAATATACTACATTGTACTGCCACGTTCAGCAAACAAAAGTTATAGAGCCACTGCGAGAAGAACGGGCAAGAAACTCGGGGCCATTCTTTTAAACGTTTTTTAAAAATGTGTTAAGTACATACTATATAATAAAATTATTACAATACTTAATTTACATTACGTAGGTGTTAGGCGCTAGCTTGGCAGAGGCGAACCAGTCCAAGCATTTTTGTCGTTTAAGTAATCACAAACTGTGTAGTAAGATTTCTTTATCAAAATATTCTTCACATGCAACTTGAATTTTCTTTCTGTGAGCGTTGTAATATGTTTGGGCAATTTATTATAAAACCGCACACAATTTCCTAAGAAGGACCTTTTACTTGTCTTTGCTAATCTAAAATCTGGCACCGCTATTTTATCTTTATTCCTAGTGTTATAATCGTGAGTGTCACTGTTTGATTTAAATTTGCTCAAATTTTTACGAACATACATAATATTTTCAAATATATACAGACTTGGTAAAGTTAAAATATCAATTTCTTTAAAAATATCTCTCAGGGATTCCCTAGGATCCATTTCATATATGGCTCGAATTGCACGCTTTTGTAAGATAAAGATTGTCTCTATCTCAGCAGCAGCTCCCCACAGCAATATACCATAAGACATAATACTGTGGAAGTACGCGAAATAAACGAGCCTAGCAGTAGCTACGTCTGTTAGCTGTCTTATCTTACGAACTGCATATGCAGCAGAACTAAGTCTTCCAGATAGATCATGTATATGTGGATTCCACTGTAAAGTTGAATCCATTTTAATTCCCAGGAAGACTGTCGCATTGTCAAAAGAGAGTTTTTCTAGGCCAAGCTTAATGTTTGGTTCAACATAAGTAACATTTGGTAAAGAAAACTTTAAACATTTGGTCTTTTTTGAATTTAAGAGAAGATTATTAGCCGCGAACCACTTAGAGATCATAGATAACACATTATTTACATGAATAAGTTCACTATCCCTCCTATCTACTTTAAAAATTAGGGAGGTATCATCTGCGAATAAAACTATATCGCAGAAATTTTTAACCATGCAAGGCAGATCATTTATATATGCTAGAAACAGAAAAGGTCCTAAAAAGATGGTAGCGCTTGAGGTGGGTCATGCCATAGATAAGTTAAAGGTTGAATTCACTGCTGCGACCGACTTCATTTCTGCGGAGCAGCTGGACATAAAAGCTCAAATAACTGACAGAGATGCAGCAATCAAATCCATGGAATCTGATCTATCTGTTTCAAGGAACTCCATACTAAAGTTGGAAGCTCGCTTATCAGGTGTTGAAAAAATTTCTCGTAGTAATCTCGTAATCTCGAAATTCATGAAGTCCCTGAGACCAAAAATGAGGATTTGCTGACTTTGTTTAGGGGGCTTTGTGAGTGCCTCCAGGTAGTGGTATCTGACGGTGATATAAGAGCTTGTCGTCGCGTCGCGAAAATTGATAACACATCAAAGAGACCAAGAAACATTCTTGTTTCCCTATCCTCTCAGCGAATCCGTGATCTCATATTATCATCTGTTACGCGCTTTAATAAGGCCCACTCAAAGGATAAATTGGCTTCCACTCACATTGGCTTCAACGGAGAGACTCGTAGAATCTACCTGTCAGAACATTTGTCTCCTGAAACAAAAGAACTACATAGTGCAGCTAGAAAATTTTGTAAAATTAATAATTATAAATTTGTGTGGGTTCGATTTGGCCTAATTTATATACGTCAAAATGAACAAAGTCCGGCTATACATGTGAAAAATTTTGACACACTTAGTAAATATCACTGAATCATGATTCTTTCCTTTTGAATAATAATTGTTTTTTTAATTTAGCGCATTTATCAGCTCATAATGATTAACGTCTATTACCAAAATGTCAATAGAATACGTAGTAAGTTGTCAGAATTTTATTTAAATCTTTTAAATGCGAACTTCGATGTCGTATGCTTGACGGAGACAAATCTTAATAAAGGCGTTTTTGATGGTGAAGTTTTTGATGCTCGATATAATGTTTTTAGAAGAGATCGTTTGGACACCAACTCTTCAAAAAATGAGGGTGGTGGCGTTTTAGTAGCTGTTAAAAAAAGCTATCAAGTTATCCGTCAGGCGTCTTGGGAGACCGATTTAGAGGACATATGGATCACTTTAATGTCGGATAATATTGCTTGTCTTAATATATGTGTTTGTTACTTACCTAGTTATATAAATAACATAAAATTAGAAGAATTCTACGCTAACTGCCATACGATACTATTGAATAACTGTTGTGAAGGCAACTCTCTCTTATTGGGTGACTTTAATACGCCTGATTGTTCCATGTTTTCCCATTCTAATTCTACTGTACCTTCTGTTACTACACAAAGTAAACGATTACAACTCTTAAATGAGTTGATTTCATTATGTAATCTTAAACAGTGTAATAGCGTCGCAAATGTTAATGGAAGGATGTTGGACTTAGTTTTTTCCACTTTTGACGCTGTTACTGTTACAGAAGCACTTGCAATAAGTAAATTAGATAGGCATCACCCTGCTCTCTCAATTGAAATTAGTTCTTTGAAATACAAAAAGGTCTTAGAAAAAGGGATAATAAGCGGTTAAACTTTTTAAAATGTGACTATCAAAGCATTAAATTTGAACTTGATTCCATTGATTCGCATGATATTCTATCCTCCACAGATATAGATCTGTGTTCTGACATATTTTACGAAAAACTGTTTGAAATTATAAAACGATATACGCCAATAATTATTACAAAGCCTTCAACTTACCCCATCTGGTACAGCAAAGCTTTAATTAAATGTAATATTGAAAAGAATAAATACCACAAATTATACAAAAAATATAATAACCCCAGAGATTACGATTCATTTTCATTACTCCGCCAAAGATTTCAAAATATGGCTCACAAATGTTATAATAAGTACCTCTCATCAATTGAAGATTCTGTTGACAAAAACATTAAACTTTTCTGGAGGTTTGTAAATAATAGAAAAGGTCATGTGTCCATACCAAATGCTATAAAATTTGGTAGCTTTTCATCGTCTTCGGGACAGGGAATTTCTGAACTTTTCTCTCATTTCTTTGGTTCAGTGTTTGAAATAGATGCTCAGAGCTCATCTTCAGTTGCTTCTGATCAAAATGTACAATACTCTAACAAATGCCTAAATAGTTCACTATCGTCAATTGTAATTACGGAACATGATGTATTACTCAAAATTAACCAGTTAAACGTAAACAAGAGCGCTGGACCTGATTTACTTCCTCCATCTTTTATTAGGGCTTGCGGAAAGCAGTTATGTGTACCCTTGTGCATTATTTTTAACAAATCTCTTGCCAGTGGTGTTTTCCCTAGGTGCTGGAAAGTAGCACATATCATTCCGATCTTCAAAAGTCTAAATGTGAAAATTACAGGCCAATCAGCATTTTATCTTGTATTGCAAAATTGTTGGAATCTTTGGTGTACGGTTATTTATACAATCACATGAAACCTATGCTGTCGGATAAGCAGCATGGGTTTGTAAAAAATAGGTCAACAGTGTCTAATCTTCTTGAATATAAAAATTACCTTTGTAAAAGCTTTGCTGTAGGGGGTCAAGTTGACTCAATCTACACAGACTTCTCTAAGGCTTTCAACAAGGTCAATCACAGGTTGCTTTGTCGTAAACTCGCATCTTGTGGTATTCACGGCAGTTTGTATCGATGGATAAATTCCTATCTTAATAATCGAAGTCAACTAGTTGCTTTGAAGGGGTATCTTTCATCTCCAGTCGAGGTGACATCTGGTGTGCCTCAGGGATCCCATTTAGGACCGCTTCTTTTCATTATGTTTATTAATGACCTTGTTGAACAACTGTCATGTCAGTGCTTACTATATGCTGATGATCTGAAGATATTCAAAGTTATTTTAACCCCAAATGATTGCCAGCTATTACAAAATGATTTAGATCACGTGTTGCAATGGTGCGAGTCAAATCGTATGTGCTTGAATGTCAGCAAATGCTTCATTATATCATTTTCAAGAAAGCGGAATATAATTACCTATGAATATATGATAAAAAGGCAAGTCTTAACACGCTCATATATTGCTAAAGATCTCGGCATATTGTTTGACGATAAGCTCTCATTCATACCTCACTACCAACAGATTACTGCAAAAGCTTATCAGTTCCTTGGTTTTGTCTTAAGATCCACTAAAGATTTTAAAACGTCTCATAGTTTTCTGTACCTTTACTTTGCCCTTGTAAGAAGCACTTTAGAGTATGGAAGCACGATTTGGTCTCCGCACTATAAAATTCATTCCAATAACATAGAGCGTGTTCAGAGAAAATGTCTTAGAGTACTCTGCTATCGTCAGCATGTAGGACGATCGGATTTAACTTACGAACGAAGGTTGTTAAAATTTAATTTGTAGTCCCTTGAAACGCGTAGGAAATATTTCGACTTTTTATATCTGTATAAAATTATACATTCTGTAGTTGATTCCCCCGATCTGTTATATCATATATCCTTTAATATTAAATATAGAGCACGTACAGCCAAAGTCACTAATCTCTTTGCTCTTCAAGTCCATAAAAATAATACTTCCTACTTTAATCCTATTGTAAGAATGGCTCGTCAATATAATGACCTGTTAAAAAAGAACCCAGAATTAGATGTATTTAATCCTAGTCTAAGCAGATATGTTATAACTATAAAAGATCTTCTCCAACCTAAACCAATCAATTCAGACACAACAGCCATGTTGTGTCTGGATGATCCGTCTTATTATTAGTTCTAATTGTATATTGTGCCAGTTTCAATCTGCAAATATTAGTTTGTTTTGTGGATTGGTACTTTCTTTTACATCGTCTCGGAATTTATCTTACCTTTCTGTATACACATATGTTGAATTACAATCCAGGTCAAAATTTGTATAGCATTTGTATTTTAGATAAGAAAATTGATTGTAATTTGTTGTGTGTATCTAAAATAAATAAATAAATAGATAGAGATGAATTATCGGGTCAATGGATTAAATTCTTTCTCAATCGACCGTTACTTTCCTTCAACACCTCAAATTGGCACAGCATGTTCCGGCTCGAAGGACAGATGGTTGCGATTTCGTGTCATACAAGTTGTTAAAAATTTTCCTTTTGTTTTAGTATTATACAAATACACATATTTTATTGTGAAACTTAAGTTGTGTAACAAATGGTAATTAGTACGGTGCCTTTTGTTTTAGTTATAAAACTGTGTTACGTAAGGCAGCGTCTTCCCAAAGTTTGCATATTGTTTCAGTTATTAATATATTACACAATTGAAAAAAGGGTGATAGTAACTTAAACATGTTTGATTAAACTTCTGCTCTTTTGTGTGTGTGTGTGTGAGGGTGTGTGTGAGAGAGGGTGTGTGTGTGAGAGAGGGTGTGTGTGTGTGTGTTATATTATAAGAATATTTCATTTTTTTTTCAGGAATTCTCTGAAGTACAATGCAGGCCTAACGATGAACTCAGCAAATGCTGCGATACACTATTCGATATATTACAAGATAGTTTCTCGGACAACAAGAAATCACGAGTTGCTATGTGGCCTCTACAAATCATGTTGCTAGTTTTGAACCCTGTGAGTATTGTTTTTCTTTTTTATAGCTGATATGTTAGACTTTGACCACTGTCTTATGTGATGGTAAGTGATGATGTGGTTGAAAATGTTGATCAGGCTAACCTAGAATTACTGAAACTCAAGTTCATGCTATAATTCTTTCGATATAATAGCAATTTTGGCTTCTTCATTGAATCCAAAAATGTTTTTAAAATATATTTGTTGAATCTTGCAGAAGGTGCTAGAAGAAATAGTGAATGCGGATAGCGGCGCTCCGTGCAGTCCGAGACATACAAAGAAGAAACATTTCATTGACTCCGTCAAAAGAGGGCTTAGTAAGTTTATTTGCTTATATATTTTTTTGTGTATGAATAATATGTCTTTATTGATGGTTATGAACGTTATGATTTATAGTTTGGTTACTGTATTAGCCGGATAGTCCACTGATGAACACAACCTTTCCCAATAATATGGGTAAGAGGGGGGAGGAGGGGTTCGCCATAATCCCCGCGCATGGCAGGTGGCATGGGGACCGCAGTGTGAGATCAGTTTTATTATCAGTTCCTCAGAAAGCGCTGTTACCCACCTTCTGGTGTTTTACCCTCAGTCGCTCTCACTACACACCCACGGGTAGAGATGGGGGGGGGGACATTCTAACCCGGCACCCCACAGGCATAGTTTAGTTAGTTTATAGTTATATTAGAATATATTTATATATATATATATATATATATATATATATATATACTTGGTAAACACCACACTAGACAAACTGCCAATCAGCCATTCCGAGAAGAAGCCAAAAGATAAAAGGTAAACCTATGCTGGTTTGTGTACTAAATTTCATCAAAACCCATTCAGCCTGTAAAAACTTGAATATATAGGTTAGCTTTTGATAGGTTAGCTTTTGACCACTATCTCACCTGATGGTAAGTGATGATTTGTTCGAAGATGTTGTTTAGGCTTAACCGAGATTTACTGACTGTCAAGGACAGCTGCCGTAACACACCATTAGATGATTTCCAACAGATTTTCTAATGCGGTGGTGACTAGTCATACGGGCATTCGTAAAATGCCCTACCACTATAATTTGGAAGTTGATTATATTTTGCAGGCCCTCAAAACAACTCAAAGCAAATGACAGAAGCAGCGGTGGTGACATCTGTGAAGCTCTGCAAAGCGTCCACCTATTTAAACTCAGCTGATTCGGGCAACGTCACCTTCATACTAGTCAACAGAGTCATCAATGATCTCAAGGTGATTTATTTATCCAGTTTTTCCAACATACTTAACACTAAACAAGCATTGCACACAGAGTTTAATAGACAAATTGCAGAGAAAGTCCAAATATTTTTAACTAACTTTCCGCGCGCGACTCCGCCCCGCAGTGGGATAATAACTATCCTATGTTTTTTCCCGGGTCTCAAACTATTTCCATACCAAATTTCATTCAAATCGGTCCAGTAGTTTTGGCGTGAAAGCGTAACAGACAGACAGACAGAGTTACTTTCGCATTTATGCCCATATACTATGTCTCCTTTACAGTATTCTGTTCCATCCTTTATCCCCGCGCTACCTCAAAGAATAATTTAAATTTCTTCATAATACCCATTCTCTGTCATTACGGTCATTAGAAAACTTAATGCTACAACAACCTGCAACTAAATCTACTTTCTACCACTATTCATTTGCCGCTGAAGCTGTCAGACTGTGGAATCCGCTACCGCTAGAAATAAAACGTGCTCCTTCATTGATATCTTTAAAGGATCAAGTCAAGAACTCAAGTATTATCTCTTGCTCTAACTTTTTATAATCATAATAATGGACACAATACAAATATTATTTTTAATTAGTTATGTGTTTAACATATAGCAATTTGTATGTATTTGTATATGTATATGTTTATATATAGTATATAATGTATATTCTATTATGTATTTTAACTACTATATGTATGTTTATGTCGTATTTATCTATACTTATAATAAAACTGTAACAGGAACAATTCTGTACATGGCAGATATTTTGAAAAAAAAAAATGTACAGTACTCTGTAGCTGATACTGATGCTGAAACTGTATTTTTTTTATTTTTGTCTGTCTGTCTGTCTGTCTGTCTGTCTGTCTGTCTGTCTGTCTGTATCCCGGCCGCGCATCACTCCAAAACTACTGGATGGATTTCAATGAAACTTAGCATGGTTTGAGTTCATACTACAAGGTAGGATAATTTAGCTTTTTATCCCGAAATTCAGCATGGTTCCCTTGGGAGAGGGGATGAAAGTCAAAATATACACTTAGTTGTAATTTATTAACGCGTAGTCCGATTTCTTACGTTCTTTTTAGGGTTCCGTACCCAAAGGGTAAAAACGGTCTGTCCGGTTGTCCGTCCGTCTGTCCGTCCATCCGTCTGTCTGTCCGTCTGTCACCAGGCTGTATCTCGAGAACGGTGATAGCTAGACAGTTGAAATTTTCACAAATGATGTATTTATGTTGCCGCTATAACAACAAATACAAAAATTTGGCCAAGTGCGAGTCGGACTCGCGCACGATAAAACAAAAAACCGGCCAAATGCAAATGGGACTCGCGCACGAAGGGTTCCGTACCATTATCTGAAATTTTATTGTATGGGTGCCCCCTTAATTATTTATTCTAATTTAATTCATTATATTTAAAGAAAACATAAAACTAAATATTCTGTGAATAGTTAAAGCGTCTACCAGTCACCGTCATTAGTATCGAGCAAGAAACGGTAAAAAAATCAATTTGTTGTATGGGGGGCCCCTTATTTATTTATTTTATTTTTAGTATTTGTTGTTATAGCGGCTATAGAAATACATACTCTGTGAAAATTTTAACTGTCTAGCTATCACCGTTCGGACGCCGGACGGACGGACAGCGAAGTCTTAGTAATAGGATAGGGTCCCGTTATTACCCCTTGGGTACGGAACCCTAAAAAGGTTAAAATATGAAGTCTAATGTTGTATAACTAATGGTACGGAACCCTTCGTGCGCGAGTCCGACTCGCACTTGGCCGATTTTTTTAATTAGAATAGTGGTGCTTTAAAAATTATCACGTAAATATTTCAAAGTCATCGGGTTTGTAGTTCAGAAATTACAGACATCACAACCTAAATATTACGTTCCAAATAACTTGACACCCAAAATGTACAGAAATCTTTGAACGTACGGCTCATCTTAAGCTGGCGGTCGCACTTTATCGTATAGGTATGACTTTGACTTTGACTTTGCTGATACTGATGCAAAAACTGTTTCTTTTTTCTGGCTGTCTGTCTGTATCCCGGCCGCGCATCACTCCAAAACTACTGAATGGATTTGAATGAAACTTAGCACGATTTGAGTTCATACTACGAAGAAGGACATAGGATACTTTTATCCCAAAATTCAGTACGGTTCTCTTGGGAAAGGGGATGAAATTTAAAATGTACACTTAGTTGTAATTTATTAACGCGTAGTCCGATTTCAATCATTCTTTATATGTTACAATAGTGTTAATTTAATTATTTTCCCGTAAATATTTCAAAGTCCTCAGTTTTGCAGTTAAGAAATTACAGATATCACAAACTAAATATTTCGTTTTAAATAACTTGAACCGCGGAATGTTGAGAAACCCTTGAACGTACGGCTCATCATAAGCCCATAGGAAGCCTGGAACCCCACGGGAAGCCCGATACCCCACGGACAGACCGGCATCACACACAACTATTTAGTTTTGCAAGCTTGCTACGATAAAACTCTAAAATGTGGTACATTCACCACAATCAGTTTTTATAACTACATATCTTTCTTTTGCCGGATACATTTCGGAGACTGCGCAATGGAAGTGCACAATGTTGTCTTAGGTTTTCGCGATTGTTACACTTTCTAATTAAACAACTTTAAACGGTTTAAACTGCGTATATTTATCATTATTTTTGTCCCGACGTTTCAAACACTTTGTAGTTATCTTGGTCACTGGGTGGCTGTCGGGACAAAAATAACGATAAATATACGTGATTTAATCCATTTAAAGTTGGAAGTGAACAAGTTTAGTAGATTGTAATACAATGGTCGAAAGGAATTTATGACTTTCACCCGCGTTCAGCTCTCTACTTTTCATTTCGAATTTTAAAAAAGTAGCTTTTCTAAAAATTATTCATTGAAAAAATAACTTAATTACTAAAAAAATATTGACAGGATAGAACTATTTGTGAAATTTTACATAAAATTTTGTTTGGAATATTTACGGGCGGCTATTGCCCGAAGAGGAATCTCTCTGCTTTTCACTACTAATATAAGGAATAACGATATAAAGAAAGTATGTTTTTTTATATTATTTATTTTGATTTTAATAACATAAGCAGAACCCATTTAAAATTAATGCGGCTATAGTCCAAGTAGGAATCGATGACTTACATACGTGTTAAGCACTCTACTTTTCATTTAAAATATGAGGACGGTAAAAAATTTAGTTTTTCTAAATATTTACTAAAAATAATAAACATGAGTAGAAGACACAAAGATACACTAGGAGTTAGAACAATGAAATTTAGGGAAATTTTTAGTTAGTTTTTTTTTAACCTACACTTTTTACCGTATATTTAGTTACTACCCTGCCAAACATAGTTGTTATTAATTTGTTTATAACAACAGAGTATTTTACAACGAAAAATCTTAGACATATAACTTTGTTTACACCAATGGTTACAATTGTTACAAGTTATTCCGGCCCAAGAGAAGGAAGCATTTACTATGAGTTTTTCCCGGCCTTAGGTGGGAAGGAGCCTCTCCTACCCGCTACTCAGATCAAACAAACACTACTTTCCGAGAATGAGAAATAAAAAAAATATGTTTGATCTACCGTCAAACAAACCGCCGCTTTAAAATCGAAATTCTAAAGAAACGCACAATATACTTTGCTTCAACATCTATTGTGCGAACCGGGAAAGAACTCTCTGAGTTACTTAACTACTGTCTTCTGGAAAATACAACCGGGGGGTTTTGAAATCTAAAGTAAAAATCTCCATTCTGAGCTATGGTTTACTATATGAGTACTTCACCGCAGACCACAGTGTTGCTTAATATGGGATAAACAGTGCACAAATGTGAATAATTAGTCTGCGGGTACGGCAATCGCGAACGAAGTCGCGGGTACAGCTAGTTTATTATAAAAATATAAGCGTTTATGCTTATATGATATTTTATGCACATATACTTATGAGTATTCATTTAGTTTTGTAGTTTTTGGTTAATTACTTAGTTAATAATTTAGTAACATGAACTATTTATGCATAGAATTATTTAGATCATAAACACCCGACCAATATATGGACCATATATGTTGTCTGGAAGAGATCGCTCTGAGCGATAAGACCGCCCATTGATACACTTGGCTTTATGTTTTAGTAATAAGTTTATTGTTGTTATTACGGTGTTGTCAATAAAGAGTTATCTATCTATCTAATATTAGTACTGATGTGATTGTGAAGGAAGTAGCAAGAGGTCCAACGAAATCCTCTGTCCATAAAAGTCTTACAGTGTTGGTGTACTCTCCCCAGCCAATCCAGGGAGCGGTTTACTGAGGGTTTGCCACAGGAATGCAGTTCTAATAAATTATACTATAAATAACTTCGATAGAACAATGAGAAAGATAGGAAATTGCATAAGCCAACTCACCATGCCCAGCTCAGCACCGATCCTTGCTATGGCACAGCGGTGTGCACTCCCTCGATAATCACCTTTAGATTATGTGAGAAATGGTTTTCGCCGTGTATAATACAGGAGTTATTAATTTGGGGTTTAAGAGTAGATACACACGCGATGAAGTTACGTGCGCTTTGAAGCGCTCGTAGCGACGTTTGTTTAAGCCATTCTGAAGCGATCAGCATAGCTAAGCAACGTCCGCCGCGGTCATGTGTTGGATGGGTGACCGCTGGTAACATTACTACTGAGCGCTTCCGTGCTTCGGAGGGCACGTTAAGCCGTGGTCCCCGGTTGTTGTCTTAGGATAGCAGTCGTTATAGCATGGTGGTAGGGCTTTTGCGAATGCCCGCCTGGCTAGCTACCACCCTCAAGTAGAAAATCTGCCGCCAAGCACCTAACGGTGTGTTCCGGCAGCTGTCCTTGAGAGCCAGTAATTCTAGGTTAGCCTGAACAACATCTTCGACCACATCATCACTTACCATCAGGTGAGATAGTGGTCAAAGGCTAACCTATCGGGCATAAGAAAAAAAAGGCATAAGCTTCGAGTGAAATGTCCGGTTGAGACTGGCGGACGAACCAGTGAGAGGCAATATGACCCATAACTACCCTCTATTGAGCAATCGTATCAAAAATAATTTAAAACGAAGTACATTCGAAAGATGTCAATACTAGCTGTTCCTAAGTAATAATTGCGAGACTTCAACAGTCGGTAAGTCCCCTGGTGTTGCAAATGTTCAATAGCGACGGTAACCGCATCCCATCAGATGGGTCTGGTTGTATGCCACTTTCATAAAAATTTTCATACATCAAGTTTCATTACATAAAAAAAAATCGGCCAAGTGCGAGTCGGACTCGCGCACGTTTAAACAAAAAAAGATTAAAATATAAAGTCTAATGTTGTATAGCTAATTGTACGGAACCCTTCGTGCGCGAGTCCGACTCGCACTTGGCCAACTTTTTGTATTTGTTGTTATAGCGGCAACAGAAATACATCATCTGTGAAAATTTCAACTGTCTAGCTATCACCGTTCTTAAGATACAGCCTAGTGACAGACGGACGGCCAGATCAGAGAAGTCTCAGTAATAGGGTCCCGTTTTTACCCTTTGGATACGGAACCCTAAAAAGATACTTTTCGTCAGATGTGACTAAGTGCATCACTCTAGTTAAGTCTCATGTGCCTGTAATGTCACCGGCACCAATACTCTTTAAACTAGAACACAGTCATGTGAACATTAAGGTACTGCTTGGCGGTAGAAATGGATATGGTGGCAGGGCATTTTGCGAATGCCCGCCCCTACCACCCTCAAGTAGAAAATCCGTCTCCAAGCATCTAACTGTATCTAAAGTAATTCTAGGTTAGCCTGAACAATATCTTCGACCACATCATCACTTACCATCAGGTGAGATAGTGGTCAAAAGCTAGCCTATCAAGCATAAGAGAAAGTATCTCCTCTGACGAACTCGTTCACAAAGAGTACTGCTACTAAAATGTTTTCTTAAAATGAGTTTTGTCATTCGTTATTTTCATCAGCTGGACGATGTCTACTGTTAGGCTGAAGTCAGACCAAAGTGGCAGCAACTGGCAGTTTTACTGTGAAACCATTTTCGACTTTATGTATATCACTGTAATGCATAGGATAGGATAAAAGAATCGATGGTGACTATAATGTATAGAATAGGACGAATACCGTGTGATTGTGGTAAGTCCTATATCGGAGAAACACGACGAAACATTGCAACAAGGTTGACGGAGCACGTCAGGTGCATTAAGAATCTTGAGTTTGAGAAATCCGCAATAGCCGAGCACGCCCTCATCACAGATGCGAAACATTTCATACGGTTTGATAAGGCATCCGTACTAGCGAGAGAGAAGTATTTCCATTGAAATAAATCGTCATCCAAATTTTAATAGGGATGGTGGCTGGACTTTACCATCTGCGTGGAAACCAGTGCTTAATTGTGCCTCGACCAGTGCTAAACCGTTTACCCGCGAATCGGACGTGGTTGCAATAGTGTGCGAAGACCCTACACATACTTGTGACGAGTGCAGTGAAGACAGTGACAGTGACGCACGCGCCCCTACCCTGCCTGCGATTCCATTGCTGCCCGCCGTTTCTCAAGTTTCGGAGAAGGCGTTGCGAGCAGCCGCCCGCAGTGCGCGTCAAGCAGCCCACGAGGCTGCCCGCATTCCTTGAGAATGAACATCTTTACTGTTCGAACACCGGTCGGAGATTTCGACTAAACACCGTGAGTGCTAGCCGGTATATTTAATTAATAGGACGAAAGACTTGACGGTGGTAGTCCGGTGGCGGCCGCGTGACTTATTTCTCTAGTAGGAAGTCTTTCAACCAGTACTGTGCATTTTAGTTATAGAGATAAGGTCGACTATGGTTTGGCTGTAAAACTACCGGCCACTACCACTTTGGTCTTCAGTTGAGCCTAACAGTAGACATGTTCCGCTGATTATGACCAATAACAAAATAAACTAATTTTAAGAAAACATTTTTGAAGTAGTAGAACTCTTGGTTGACTTTGATCTGAATTGAGCCTTAAACATGGTTTGGGTACTCTGATCCAGCCTGCACCGTTGGGATTCGCCTCAACTTAAGTCTTTCAATATGTTTTGTATGATACTCCATTACACAAAGCACATTTATAAACATCAGTTCCTCTGAAGGCGCTGCTACCCACTGTCCCCTTCTGGTATTTTACCTTTTGTCGCTTCTTACGACACCCACAGCTGGCAATGGGGGTTGACATTCTAGCCTTAAATAACCAGTTTATACCGCTCTGAATGGGTACGCCTTTATGGCCAGCAATAAGCTTAGAATTAGATTTTAGATTAAACTAGCATTTTAAATGTAAACTAGAGATACATAGTTTTTTTTTGGAGAAATTGATTTAGTATTTGGCAATGACTTCCTAGCAGTTAACCTCTACTATAATGTGTCTCTCAAATTCAAAATCATTTATTCAATTTAGGCGTCTGCGACGCTCTTATGAAGGTCATTTACAAATTTTAATATTGAAATATTCTATAGTGTACTGCCACGTTCAGCAAAAAAAATATTATAGAGCCACTGCGAGAAGAACGGGCAAGAAACTCGGGGCCATTCTTTTAAACGTCTTTTTACAATGTGTTATATACAATACAATTATTACAATATCTGTTTAAATTACGTAGGTGACATAACTCTCTCTCTTCCAGTCCCTTCTGTTCAACCCTTCGAAGTCGTACATCCGAGGGTCCGTGATCTCCGGGTACTCCGAGTTGGAGCTGATGACGGATTGCTTCGTCTCGTTGTTCCGCATCCAGCCGCACAACAACGACGCGCTCAAAGTCTGCCTCAACCTGAACACGCACGTCTCATATCACAATGTCATCGTCAACTCGTTGTTGAGGTAACTACATAAAGAACTAACGCGCTGACAAATACTTTATATTTTTGCTATCTTGCTTGAAAAGGGGCAATTTTACTGCCCATGACACATGTCACAAATCTAAAATGGCGGAATTCAAGATTGCCGTCATACAAAACGCGTCGAACCCACTAAAGCTTGGACGTATGGAACTTAAACGTGTACTAGTGTGACTTGCCCGCTAATGTAAAATTTCTAAGCGAGCATTGAAGATACATTGCTCAGGTTCGTATTAATAAATGCATCTGAAACCAACGTGAGGGCTGGCGCTGCGGCTACTTCGGCGGAGCAACTCAAGCGGCGCAAATATGGTAACATCGGTATGGGTTACATATTTGAGCCGTTTGGTGTGGAGACGTTGGGTCCGTGGGGACCGGGAGCTCATCGTAGCTTTTCCAAAACTTATCTGAGCGCTTGGTCGATGCGACGCGTGATCAAATGCTGGCACATATTTGGCTCAACGAATAAGCATTGCAATTCAATGGGGCAATGCTGCCAGCATGCTAGGCACGCTGCCAACGGGTAGTGGGCTGGAGCATTTGGATTGCCTATGAGTCTGCTATGACTTATAGGTTGTCTAAATGCTTTTATTGTAGTAGCTGTGGTGTTGTATATAGTTCATAGTATTTTGTTTAATTAATAAAGGCATACCGCCGGTAAAAAAAAATCTAAAACGATATTCAAATTATATTATATTAACTATTATATATATTAACGATGTTCAAATGTTCAAATGCAGTTTTTCTGTTACAAACATTAAACGTCAAAACTGCACCTAAAACCGTTCTCAACTTTAAGATGCATTTATATGCTATATGTTGCTAAGTAGTGCATAACTCAGAGTTTAAATGATGTTTAAATATTTCTCACTATTAAACGCTACATACCCGTGGGGTGCCGGGTTAGAATTGCACCTCCCCGTATCCTCGCGTGGGTGTCGTAAGAGGCTAAGGGAAAAATACTGGAAGGTGGGCAGCAGCGCCTTCTAAAGAACTGCCAACTTACACTGCGATCCCCAAGACGCCTGCCAAGCGTGGGGATTATGGAAAATACCCCCTTAGTAGAGGTGGCTGTGTTCAGCAGTGGACGATACGTCTGATACAGTATACAGTAATTTTATCTTTAGCATAAACAAAATAAGAAATTTTATATTATAAATAATAATAGTTTAGTTTGTGGTGCATAACAGAATTAAGCCCAATGTCTGTTTTCCAGGATAATAAAACAACCCCGGCTACCTTGGTGGCCTCAGATAGAGTTGCTGTACCCGAGGGCTGGAGAGCTCCGAGCCATGTTCACTGATTGCTGCAACAAAGCTACTCAGGTCAGATCAACTAACTATTAGTGCAAAATTTCCTTATCTGTGGGGGCTGCGCCGAAACTATATGAAATGATTAATTAACCATAAAACTTGGTAGTGATCAAACTTGTTTATGTTAGGAGACAATATTATCAAGTATTTTATATGGAACTTATATTAATGGTTGAGTACGTGCGGCGCTCTTGATGTCTAATTGCGAACTGATATGATTGAATGAATTTTAAAGTATTTGTATTTGTATTTGTGGGCAAAGTGTAAAATGATGACTACAAAAATTATCGTTGTACGAAATCGATCACTTATTTATGTAACTGATTCATTGATGTTTTAAAAGGGATAACAAAGAGGTCGCCAAAAGGATGGGCAAACGGATGGGCAACGTTCGGGAAGCTACGCTAGCTAAGCGACATCTTCTCGTCGAACATCCCGCAGAGCCTGAAGACCAAAGTCTTCAACCAGTGTGTGTTGCCAGTGATGGCATATGGCACTGAGACGTGGTCCTTAACTATGGCCCTCATGGACAAGCTCAGAGTCGTTCAACGAGCTATAGAGGAGTTTCTTTGTGCGATAAAGTCCGGAACGTGAATATTCGACAAAGAAACAAAGACACCGACATAGCTTTCAAAATTGGAAACTTGAAGTGCCAATGCAAGAAGAGACACGACAAGAGCGCCCGTCGCGGCAATACTGGACCGCGTCGCGCTCCCTATGGATAGAGTTTTGAATATTTACATCGAGCAAAGTATTAACAATATGAAATAATAAATTACAGGCACAAAAGAGAGACTTTTAACATAAGGTGGTCCTCGTGCTTATTCCGTCAAGAACAACATTCATATCAGAATGTTTGTTAGGGCTAACAGAAGTCAACCCTAAGAGATTGTTAGCATTTTCCCAATAACCCTGTATATAACGAGAGACGAATTACTTAGCATTGGATGGATTCACCGTGCGGGTGCCGGGTTATAGCGTTGCAGAGGAAGAGGCCAGAGGAGCCCGGGACCTGCCACCCAGGAGTAGGGTTAAGGGGCCCCTTTACAATGCATCAACGCTCCCCTTTCCCCTCAAGCCTCCTCCCCTACCTAACCAAATTTGTTAAGATTCTTCCGACTTATGCCGCCTTAGATACACGTTCTAGGATGGAAAGTAGAGTCAATAATTTCAAACGTATGAAATGTTCTTTACATGAGTCTGTTTTTTTCAATCCACGTATCGATGTTCAGCGGTTGAGGTTATAGCTATCTATATATGTATGTGTTGATTGTTTTGTTTCCAGGGCTACGTGGTCCACACACCGCTACGTATGATCTCGTTATCCCTAAAGTCAAAGGAAGTTCAGTCGAAGTTCAACCGCAGCGAAGAAATGCCGGCCTACCGCAACTTGCTGCTTTGCTGCGTTAAACTCATCCACGCCGATCCGATGCTGATGCTCAGTGTAAGTGGGGTTCGAGTGGTTACCACATTACACCGGAAGACGTATAGTTGGTAGGCCCCCCACTAGATGGACAGACGACATCGTAAAAGTCGCGGGTAGCCAATGGTTACAAGCGGCTAATAGCCGTTCATTATGGCGTTCTATGGAAAAGGTTTTTGTTCCGCCTGTAGTAGTAGGTTGTGCAAAAAAAGTTGCTGTTGTAGAGACGTTATCCAGAAATAAATTTAAGAGAATACATCTGGGACAAGTGAACGGAAGGGTTGGAATTGGAAGACATAGGCGAACGTTCCGAAATCAGATTGAAGACGTTCTGAGGCCAGGTCAGGAGAACCCTAAACCGATGCTCATGTATGAAAGGATTGATGAGTGTAGATGAAGCGAAAGAGATATATAAGGATCGTAGTAAGTGGAAATCTGTGGTCTCTGCCTACCCCTACGGTAGTACGGTATGTATGTATGTACTCAAATTTCCCCAGAACCCTGGACGGTCTGCGATGGAGATCCAATCTTCGACAACAGAACTGATCAACGGCCTAGTATCCCTTGTGCACCAGACGGGCATGGGCGAGATATCAGCGGCGGCTATGGACGCGTTACTAGCACTGCACAGGCCTGATCGCGTTTATTTGTGGAACCCGGAGGCACCTCTCAATACTTTCTGGGACATAAGGTAAGATATTAAGAATTACTATATGTAAATTAAATATTTTTAAAAACTTTTTTTTTATGCTTGATAGGTTAGCCTTTGACCACTATCTCACCTGATGGTAAGTGATGATGTGGTCGAGGATGTTGTTCAGACTAACCTAGAGTTAATGAAGGTCGAGAATTCCTCGATCGTGCACTCGTTGAGTCAAGACCTCCTGAGGATGCTTCGTGTAGAAACAAAACGCGTCGAAAATTCTTCCGGTTGGGCTGCGTGCCGTTTGTGACGTAACGACTTTAGGAAAATTAAGCGGAAGTGTCACTAGATATTTAAAAACAATATTTTTTAAGTTTTATTAAATATTAATTTGATCTTTTCTTAATATATTTGTTATTATTACATGGAAAATTGGTTCCTTAATATGTTGTTGATTTAATGACATTAATGTGCTTTATGAATCCAACTTAAAATTTATGGTGATAATTCTGGCAGTAAAATAATATACTCGAATGGCGAACGCTGTCAGTCTTTTGAGGTATTTTTTAAATGTATTTTTGGTTTTGTTGCTGGATAATGTAACAATTGTATTTGATCACGTCAAACGTTATATTCGGAGACGAGGTTGCACAGTATCTCATATTATTTTTAACTAGCGGTCAGCCCCGGCTTCGCATGGGTATGTGACAAAAATTAAAAAAATATACATTTAAACACATACAAAAGTAGTTATTGTGACATAACTGTAATAGTTAGACTTATAGTATTACAGACTTTTTTGTAGATATTGATGTCCTCTATAAAATTGTACTACATCATTTTGCTCTATTATCAACAATTTCTGCAGCGTACGCGATATAACGTTTTTATTTGGTATTTTTTTGCACTGTGTGTTACATTATCGAAGTTTTCATACGGATGCCTAACTTTTTGAAAAGCTTTTATAGCCTATGTTCATCAGGGATAGCTTAGGATTCTAATGGTGAAAGATTTTTTTATCGGTCCAATACTTTCAAATCCTATTCAATGCAAACAAATAAACAAACAACAAACAATCAAATCTTTCCCCTTTGTTATATTATTTTAGATAGTAAAAAAATAGTATTTCCTAACTTCTTCGGTCTATGGTTTTGGTTGGCCAATTCGCATCAATTCAACAGCACTCTACTTCCATTACAACTAAAGAGGCGCTTTTCAGTAGCCGAACATTAATATCCTTACATTACGACAGGTTTGATGTTGGTATTAATATATTTCCCTTAAGTTTGATGGGCATACATGGGTCACACGTGGTCTATAGACCTATCGTTATTTCATCCATCCCGCATTTACTCGTGATACAACAAAATGCGCGATTCACTAACGTGAAGCCAGGGGCGTTGTGCTTTTGCCATACTTAATTGCGTTAACGCGTTGGCGATCCCTCGTTCCCTCGTTAGAACTACTCACACTAGGTCCACCGGTCAATGTCGCCGTTATTTTGTATCATTGAACTAAGATAAAGAGACTGGTTTACAGCAATTGAAACTAATTGTAAATCCAAATTAAGTGTCAAGTGTTCAGTTTTCGTTCCGCTGATGTTCATTTTGATAATTTCCGATTTTGCTCGCCATTTTTCCTGTCTGTTCTTTGGATGCAACTGAATTTTAATACCGGAAACAAAATAAATTAAACTTCCACGAAGCCATACCCCAGAGAATTAATTCTACCAGATGAATAAAAGAAAGTAAAACCACGACCAAACTGGCGATACCCCCAGTGGGCAACACTGTGGTCCATGATCGGTCCGCTGGGCTTCCCACCAGCGAGATCAACCTGGCGCGGTCTGATCGCCCAGGCACCTACTGCTTACTAGGCGGTACGACCGGTGAAGTCTAGGAAGTCATTACCACCCCGAAGACTGTTCTGTAGTCACGGAACAAGAAATGCCGAAGCAAGAGGACAACGCCTTGAAGCTACTTCCCCAGACATTGAGTATCTGTGATGAAAACCAGTGATTGATATTAAACTGCTCACATAGTTTTGTTTTCCATTTTAGCTCCCAAGTATTATACAACATCAGCCAGAAGCTGATTCAGCGTCAGATCTGCAACTACCGCGAGGTGCTTCGCTGGCTGAGGGACATTCTGACTTGCCGCAACGAGTTCCTCGCCAAACACAAAGAGTACGCGAGCGTCGGCGCTAACATTCCTATATGCAAGCAGGCACACATCAAACTTGAGGTGAGATACATTATTTTAAAAAAATGATGGAAATGGGTTGAAACATACTAATGTTTTAAAGAGATTAGTTTTGGGGTCATCTCCATAATAAATATATTAAAAAAAATGTTTTCTTCTTGACTATCCCTGAATAACCATAGATTATATTTTATTTTGATTACAACTTGGTTTTTATACAAATTATAAGGAAAAGTAAAATATCGCAAAAAAAGACTGAATAGCAACTTTATTAGCGTGCGCTATCTGTGATTTTGTTTGGCAAAATGATTGATTCACTAATGCGCCGCCAGGGGCGCATTAGTGAATGTGCTTTTGCCGTACAAAATTGGGTTAGCGCGTTCGCGTTGATTCGTGAGAAAAACTCGCCCTAGGCCCACGTTGTATAGGTTTTGTCGGTTTTTGCGTTCGCTGTTGGTTCTATTGGAAATACTTGTTCTAACGTTTCACTCAACATAGTAAATCTCTTCGTATCTTCAGTATCAGGGTGATTCGATTAATTCGTGAAATAAGAGAGTAGCGCTAATGTGCTCCAAAAAATTGCTAATGTCATCTGTTTGCAAGTTAAATAAAATTACCATACTCAAAGACAATGCCTACTCCCGGCTTGAGCTTCACCGAATGGTGGAAGGGCATTTTGCGAATGCTCCCTTGGCTAGCTACCAAGTAGAAAATCTGTCGCCAAGCACCGAACAGTGTGTTGCGGCAGCTGCCCTAGAGAGCCAGTAAAATGACAGGCACATGAGACTTTACAACTGTACGTCTCAGTGTGACGGGCGCAGTGCAATTCATCACTTGTCACGAAATGCATCTGTCATAGGCAGAGTTTAGTACACTTGACATCAGGTGGGCCTCGCGCATGCTCCGTCACAATTACATAAAAATAAACAAGTAAACTTAGCATTCATTAAAGTTAAGAGCAACAACTAACGAGTTATAAATAATATTGTAACTTTTTATTATATTATTTATAATCTACGATTTTTATGCCCGATTGGTTTGCCTTTCACCACTATCTCACCTGATGGTAAGTGATGATGCGGTCGAAGATGTTGTTCAGGCTAACCTAGAATTACTGGCTCTCAAGGACAGCTGTCGGAACACACTGTTAGGTGCTTGGCGACAGATTCTCCCTTGGCCAGCTAGGCCAAGGGAGAATCTGTCGCCAAGCACCACAAAATTCGCAAAATGCCCTACCACCATGCTATAACGACTGCCATCCTAAGACAACAACCGGGACCGACGGCTTAACGTGCCCTCCGAAGCACGGAAGCGCTCAGTAGTACCTTCATTTGAGGAAAGGAGTATGCTGAAAATCAGCCTTGTATAGACTTACTTAGTCTATGTAGTCCAGTGCTGAGCATACCCCCTATTGCTAATTATGTTTTAATTTATATGTGAATGGTAGATAATGTAATATTTTTTGTAGAAATAAAAATACTTTTCTTTCTTTCCTTCATTTAATGGTTGTTAATGTAAGATATTTAGACAAAAATATTTATAAATCATACGATAAAAATAGTTATAAATGTGGGTAGGCGCTTGTTCTGTTTGCTGAGTGTGTGAAAAATTACACGATTGAGACTAAGCGTTGGTTTTATTATAATAAATAGTGGAAAATATCACAGTTAAAAGTGAATTGAGATCTCTGAGTAGAGCAACAGGTTTAAATATTATAAATTAAGCCGGAAGAAACACTCATTTTGGGGATTGAATACGTCAACCTGGGTTTATACAGTGCCCGTCGGGAGCTGCGCACTCGCAGCAAGCGAGCATCAAACCCCCGAGACGTATACGATCCCCACCGTAAGTGTTTTGGCCGGCTTAATTTATAATATTTAAATATGTGTGAAACTCACGAGAATTTCATTTCAAAAAAAGAGCAGCAGTTATACATTGGGACGATGTCCACACCCAGGTGGTGTTCTTCATGTGCCTGTGGTCTATCGACACGGACGTGGTGCTGGTGGGCATGTCGTGCTTCGCGCTGCTCTGCCAGGAGGCCGACACCCGCTCGGGCTCCGACGAGGTGACGGCGCACGCGCTGCTGCCCAACTACGCCGTCTTTCAGGAGATCGCGCACACCTCCACCGTCCTCACTACCGGTCAGTTACCTACTACTATAGAGCGCGCGGAACTAGTTGGCCGCGCCTTAGGTGGGGACAGGGGCGAGGGGGCGGGTCGCCTACTGCTCGCAACGCTGAGTGCACACACACTGAAGTAATATACGTACACTGAGAGGCGTACCCGCCTCCCCGTCCCACCGCTCACATACCTAAGGCGCGGCCAACTAGTTCCGCGCGCACTATACCTTACTATACTAGCCTTACCTTACAGAACGATGACTTTAGACTATTGTATATGTATATTTTTTTTATTACTAATTTTTTTGCACTACTGACTCTGGGTGCGTCCTCATTTGAGATTTTCCTTTTTACTGTTATCAATTTAATACAATTTATAAATTAGTTGTCATCTCCAATACATAGTCTTTCTGAAGGGATGGGTGTTAGCTAATACTAGGGTGAGCCCACTTTTTTGTATATACTTTGTTTTATATATATTCTTACATCTACTTTATTAGCAGCGGACAATTACATTAAATTAATATATATAGTATCTTACTATCCGATCTTTATTCTATCTATATTATGTGTATTATAATGTATATGTATTACTAGTTGATACTAGAATTATTACCCGTTACACCATATTTCTAAATATGATTACAAGCACTATCGCGTACTAAGTTAAAATCATATTTTACAAATTATTGGAGCACAATTATTTTTTTTGTTTTTATGCCCCGGTATAGATTCTCCGATATGCGCCGGATGCCTAAACCACTCGACCACCTGGGCACGCTATTTTTAGCCGAAATTTCGTTACACCAAACCATACACCACACCTTACCAAACTTTTGACAAATTAATACTAGAATAACATCTCGTACCATCGTATGCATAAACTGCGCTGTTTGCAAGAGAGCACGCACACATCCACGGTCATCACTACCGATCCGATACGACTGCCTTTATTCCTACAGCTTTACGCCTACTTACACAGAATTCTGAATTTACAGCAGTTTGGCTAAATCTACCGTTCGGGTACTATATTTTTACTAATTCTACCGGACAGATACTATAGCTTTATTCTTATTATAGCCTCAGGTACCTAAACACCATAGCATTTGGAGCCGTTTGGCTGAATTTACCGGAAAGATACCATACATTTACTCTCATTATATATCTTTAGGTACTTTATAGAGCACAGTATTTGCAGCCGTTGGACTGAATCTAACTGACTGATACTATAGCTTTACTCCTATTATATCCGTGGGTACCTAAAAGAACACATAATTTGGAGCCGTTAAGCTGAATCTAACAGACTGACTATTGCTTTACTCCTGTTATAGCCGTGGGTAACCTAAAAGAACCCAGAATTTGGAGCCGTTTGGCTTATACTATACTTATATTTATATAACCTAGTAGAGCATAGCATTTGGAGCCGTTGAGCTGAATCTAACGATATGATACTTTACTCCTATTATAGCCTTGTGCAACTATAAGAGCGTATTTGAAGCTGTATGGCTGAATCTAAAGATGGCGGTTACTTGGCCTCCGTCTACGACAGTTTTCACGCAGTATATTAAGACGGTGACAAGTGCGAAATAGTTTTACTTGAATAGATTTTTAGCAAAATGTATTTAGTTTGTAGCAAAAAAAAAGTTAATCTTGATCATATATTGTAAGGCCAAGAAAAGTACGAAACACGTAGGCCTAAAATTTTCTTGATAGAATCAAATTGCAAAGTTGACTCTAGTAACGTAAATATCTTAATTATTTACGTATGAATGTGTATGAAAATATGTAAATGAAATAGCGATTATGTATGAAACAATATAATTAGAGATAGCGCGCAAAATCTTATCGAGAGGGACAAGAAAACGATTTACGTTACTAGTTTTGTGTTATTAAGCTTACTTATGGATTTTATCTATACTCGCGATTTCTCCATCGCGGCCTCGTGTCATCCTTACGCAGTCCGATAGTGAAAAAAATTTAGCAATTGACAGCGTCTTAAATGAATTTATAGATCGTATCAATATCAATGATAATTTCTTCTACAAGACATAGGTGCACTCTTCTCCAGTTCTGACCACTAGTGAATGAAATAACAACCACGATGACTACAGCTGGAATATACAGTACAGCAATACTGAGCAACATACCGGACTTTTGACGCGGCGGGGGAGGGGGTTACTTATAACATATTGTTTCTCACTAATGCGTTATAACTAACATTAACCTTCGCTGCGCTCTATTAAGAGATTGATCTTCTGCAGTGCTTACATTGGTGAGTGAAAATGCAACTATAATTATGAAATACTTACATAGCCAATTTGTTAGCAACAACAAACTTTGTTAGCAACAATGAGTTTTGGTAGCAACGATGCGTTTTGTTAGCAACAATGATGGCGCGGCGTGATGGCAAATGACTATTGACTGTAGCACAGGGCCATAGGTTAAAGGCCTATCTACTATTAAAATGTTCCTTCGTCTTTCTATGTAGACCACTAATGCAGCCCCATGCAATACCAACAAAATGCATTCATTGACGCAATGTTTCCATTGCAATCGGATTCAGTTGCTGTGCTCTAGCGTTGTCAGGCTGACGATTTCAATTAGAAATTGTTGCTAACAAACTTAAGGAAGGCAAAACGGTGACTTCTTATGATTAACAGACTTGGAGCATTGGAAAAGTTGTGTAATTAAATTGGGATCACGTGTTAAACTTGATGTATTATATAGCAAGCCTCCAAAGAATACGTTTTGTTGGTTTTGCATTTGTTGGTATTGTGGGCACTCGTGCACTGGACATGGATTAAGACAATTTTCCAACTCACAGGTCCGGGAACATTTTAATGACCTGATTTTGGCTGCGAATGATGTATGGATAGTTCCATACACTTTTTAAATTATATTACACAAGCCTTCACGAGTAATAATAATTTTATAACTGCAAGTCCAGCGTACGAGTTTTAATAGAGGTCATTGAACCAAAACTATTTTTCTCATTTAATTGATTACGCTAGGAGGGCCATTGTACACGTTTAAATTGTCTGATTGCCAATGTAAAGGTACACAATCGCCCTCCTATTTGGCGTTAATCCCTATCCTAAGGGCCTAGTATATATATTTTTGTTTACAATCAATGGACTCTTGGTCAGACTTTAAAAACAGATGAGTTCAAATGCTATAAGGGCATTTTTATAAAACATCTTAGTTTTGCTAGCCGTCTACTCTGTATTTCTTTGGGATACATTTATTGTTTGTATGTTGTATCAATATTTTCGTGTAGTAATTTTTCATGATGCCATATCTTATCAAATATTACATGTATAACATTAAGAAAGATGCTAGTGCTTTTACAGTTGCGGCGGTCACAAGATTCAATTACACAGCGTCCCTGTTCCAAGCCATTGCGCATAATTTTTGAGTTATTACTATTGTTAAGCGCAGTTTAAGACTAATAACTACAAAGTAAAACAATATTTTATATTTTGTTTTTGTTACAAGCAGCCAGCCAAGATATGGCAAGAGGATGTTCTTACAAAAACATTCACAGTAAGTATGTTGTGTACTACGAACGTGGACTTCGTTTCTTTATTAAACCGGGTTTTTTTTATAATATCTAAAGTAACAGTTTCAAAATAACAAATGTGATAATAGTTATTTGTGATTTTCAAATGCATATTTTTCTCCTGACTGTGGTACTTTTTATTACAATTAGGGATGCCCGTCCCGCCGTGATAAATAGATACCAAACAAAAAACATTAGGCGTCAACGAATTTGACAATTGTCAGTCAGTTCTCAACATTATCTATTTACTGGTTACTGGGCGAAAAGAATTACCTGTCAACTTGTGAGGTTACATTGATTTGTTCTAGTTACGTTGGAACCAACGGTTTTTGTCGATTAGGTTTGAATTATTTCTGGGACTTGTTTGGCTAACACCTAACTAATGACTGTAAAACCTACCGCAAAGCAGGCGCAACGTGTGCTTTGCATAATCACACGAGGTCGACGTCGATCGACACGACATTCGACAGTGGTCATATCAAGGGCGCAATGCGATGGGTTTTGGAGGGCTTTCATCAAAGGCCGCAGTTAATAAGCACAGCGGGAGCGACTTTCTGACACTTTTAGCCGACAAAGGAAGCCGCTAGTCACTGCATGCTGCACCCTCTTGACGGATATACCATCTTCAAGCCTGATTTCTTTATGAAACATGTCCAATATTTATCCGCTAAAAAAGAATAAAGTTTAAAAACTACTGAAGAAGCCTCCTGCCCGAAAGGATTTGTACAAAAGGAAACCATTTAATATGTGTATAGCTCTCTATAATTGGATACTAGATAACATTGGAATATTGAATGGCAATAAGTTTAAAGAAAATTAACAAACTGACTTCCCGCAATTTTTTTCTGTGTGAAGGAACTTTAGGAATTTATTCTTAGTACTTATTTTAAAAAAGTTTGTTAATTTAAAGCAAACTTGCACGTCTGCTTGGATACAGAATACATTGTGTCTTGTTTTAATTATAAGTCTACCTTTTATGTGTTCTAGTAAATACATGATTTGATTTGATATCGTTTGTCTGAATAGGGAAATGAACTTGAGACCTTAAGATTTGTACGAAACGCTTATGCCACTGAACCAAAGACGAGATGATGTTAACTTAAAAGTAATTTTAGGTTCCGCAGCGCTTCAGAAGCGTATAATGGCGTTGCTGAGGAAGATCGAACATTGCGTGAATGGAGTACAGCCGGTATGGGAGGAGACTTTCCGATGTTGGTAAGTATTTTTTACAACATACAGTTTTCACAGCGGTGAGTGGATTTGTGTGGAGTGCCGGGTCGGAATGTCAGCACCTCATTTCTACCTGTGGGTGTCGTAAGAGGCGATAAAAGGTAAAATACCGGAAGGTGAGCAACAGCGCCTTCTGAGGAACTGATGCCTCAAACTGTGATTCCCAACATGCCTACCAAGCGTGGGGATTATGGCAACCCCCCCTCTAAATTGGGGAGGCTGAGTTCAGCAGTGGACAATCCGACTGATACAGTATAGATTTACACAGCTTAAGCTTCCGTTCAGAGTCGAGAGAAGAAGGAGATTGTCAATGCACCTGTTCCTATATAGTCCTCAAGTAGAAAGAGTTGAAATCGAGTCCGTTACATACTCCTCCAATTGAGGCATCATGGTGACGAGTCCATAGTTCATCATAACAGCACGGCTCCGACACAGTACACTGGCGATTCAAGTTGGGGCTAAATCTTGTGTATTAAAGTAAATTTTAGAATGACAAGATAAACTCATTGACATAATGTGCTTTGTATAATATATTCCGTGAGTATCGTAACCGCGTCGTTAAATTTAATTAAACCTTACTTGATTTGCAAACTATATGCTGTTTCAGAGCAGTGCTGTTATGTTCAGTGATGCTCCTTTAGTCATTTCATTCCTATTATCAAACCGTTGTAAGGTGACGATGCTACATCTGTAGTCAATTGTAATGTATCTTCAATGACAAGTTTTGCAATGACCTAATTTTTTAGGGTTCCGTACCCAAAGGGTAAAAACGGGACCCTATTACCGAGACTTGGCTGTCCGTCCGTCCGTCTGTCACCAGACTGTATCTCAAGAACGGTGATAGCTAGACAGTCGAAATTTTCACGGATGATGTATTTCTATTGCCGCTATAACAACAAGTACAAAAAGATGGCCAAGTGCGAGTCGGACTCGCGCACGTTAAAACAAAAAAGGTTAAAATATGAAGTCTAATATTGTATACCCGTAGCTAATGGTACGGAACCCTTCGTGCGCGAGTCCGACTCGTATTTGGCCGATTTTTTTAATTATTCATTTTATGCGCCATTGTGTTGCCATTACGCCAGCTACACCAATAAGATTTGCACCATGCTTGTAATTTAACAATGTTAATTTACTCATGTGTTTGTGTTAAGTCTATAGGAAAACCTAATAAATAACGAACCGGACGCGAACTTCTAGACCTCGGACCAGATCGTTTTTAGATTTCTAACGATAAAAATTTTATAATAATACAGTTCTTTTTACACCTACTCTTTGAAGAAAGTATTCTTACTTTGCTTAACCCTTTAAAATATAATTACAGGGACTCGTTGTGCAAACTCCTACAGAAATATCCCAAGGGTCTAGGTGACAAAATGGACGACTGTCAAATGGAGGCGCTTCACCGGGCGGTCGCCAAGCGACGCGTCTCGCATCATACTAGCAGCGAACATGATCTGGAGGTAAGATTGTCCATCTCATTCTATCTACCTCCCATTCTCTTCGTTTCTCTCTCATACAAACTACAGTTTACCATATACACTTTGAGACAAATTTACAGCTGCCAGATAATTGCCTAGGGATGTAAACGAAATCATCGCCATCGGAAATATAAGATTCAAAGAGAAATCGATATTGATTATGTATATTTTAACCGACTTTCAAAAACAGAGGAGGTTCTATGTTCAACTGTATGTATTTTTTTTAAAACACCGACTTCACTTTAGCATTGTACGACCTCCAGTTATTTCATACTGTCAGTGTTGGAAGTCAAATCCATTTTTTAATTTTTTATTTTTTTTACTATTTTTAGTGTTAAAGTTTCATAAAAGATCATTCACTGGCCTAAAATAGTGTTTATCGTCGACATCAGCAAATAACATTCAACCATCCAGTATGTGAACACTTTTTTCCGTTCATTGTTAACGACACCCCCAAAACGACACCCCTGGGGTGTCGTTAACAATAAGCATTTGTTGACGACACCACCGTAATGTTGGGATAACTTATCGCTTAAGAATTTATTATCGAGCTAGTATATACTCTCAATGGTTAATAAACATATGCAATTGTATTTTTTTATCTCTTTCTCTAATGCACTGGCTGATAACGTTTATGACGTTCAAGAGATAAATTATGTGTCATTTGTGAAGTTAATCAATATATTGACATTTCTAACATTTTCAATAACTTTCGAAGAAAAGGATAACAATGTCCGAATTCAGATTAATAAATACCAATGGCGGAGTGGCCTTACTTTTAGGCAAGTATAAATATCATAAACATAAAAATTATGCAGATGGATCAGTATATTGGAGATGTTCCTCTCACAAAAAGTTGAAATGCCATGGAAAGGATTATTGAGCTTCGATCAAGTTAAATAAAAATATCTTTACAGGTTCTTTTTATTTTATTTATTATTTTGGTATAGGTACGAACATACAGCAGGGTAACAACACTATTTGTTAGTGGTGTCGTCAACAAATGCTTTTTGTTAACGACACCCCAGGGGTGTCGTTTTGGGGGTGTCGTTAACAATGAACGCTTTTTTCAGTTAATTGCCTATAACTTATGAACTACTCACCCGATTTTGATGACATTTTTATGGAACCAACTCACAGATATACTCTTTACAATAAAAAAAATAATTTTGAGAATCGGTCCACAATTGGAGGACAAATCGGTTACGTACATAAAAAAATCTAAGAAATACACTTTGACAGAAATAAACAGCTGCCAAATTAACACTCTGTGAGAAATCGACATTGATTCTCTATTTTTTTCATATAATATCGCATGGTGGTAGGGCACTTGCGAATGCCCGCCTGGCTAGCTACCACCCTCAAGTAGAAAATCTGTCGCCAAACACCTAACGGTGTGTTCCGGCAGCTGTCATTGAGAGCCAGTAATTCGAGGTTAGTCTGAACAACATCTTCGAGCACAGCATCACTTACCATCAGGTAAGATAGTGGTCTATCGAGGTATAAAAAAAAAACAATGAACTAAGAAAGGGATGAATAAAATTAGGCAAAGTGACACATATTATTTTCCTCACCTTATCTCATCATTGGATAACACGATAGAACTAGAAGGATGAATGTACATTATACTAATATCTATATTTTAAAACAGTTTTAATAATAATAATTAATAATAATAATAATTTATTTTTGCATAAACTTGTTACATTTTAGTTAATGAATCCATAGGCTCCCGAACTAGTTAAAAACTGTGTTTCGGGTGCCAGTGGCTTCTCCCATCTAGATTATTTTAATATTTTATGCTTACAAAATAAAATTAGCAAATATATATGTATACACATATATAATTATATACATATAAGTCGAAAGACATAGTCTATTTAACTCAAAACATAAGTATACGGAACAATACATAAAGCATACCTACATTATAAATTTATAAATGCTAAGCAAACATATTTTAAAATTAGATGAAACACGCTGATTTTATAATGTTTGTGAATTTGTAAAATGAAAGAAATGCATGTAGGATGTGTTGGGATGTTAGTGTAGTGTATGTGTATGTGTGTGTGAATATATGTTTGAGTGTATATTATCTCCGCCAAAACACCCTTCTCATAAGGATGGGTTGGTGGAGATGTGTGAATGTTTTTACTAAAATATCAATCTCTAAAACTATTTAGCATCCTTTCGATGCCTTCATAATCATATAGACAAAGCCAAGTAAGTAGCACCTTTTTCACCTCGTTATTACTTAACTTTTTAGCCTTATGCTCTTTATTAAATTTGTTATATAGGAGAGGGACAATGACGTTAAACTGCTTGTGCGCAAATTTGCTCTTGACACGAGGAACAGGACATTTATCTATTCGCTTGCTAGAATCAGGCAATGTTGGAACAACTTTTTTGTGATAACGCCTTAGGCCTTCGTAAATGAATAGCTTCCTGACACTTAGGACATTAGCCTCTTCATAAACAGCAGTTGTTGAGTGTCCATAAGGTAGATACATAAGAACTTAAAGAACTTTTTGTTTTTATATTAAACTGGGTAGCACTTGACCACTATCTCACCTGATGTTAAGTTCATCACTTAACGATGCGGTCGATGATGGAGCGCGCTTACCCAGAAGTTATCTATTCACTCGCGTTTTGAAGACCCCCTGATATTGTGCTTAACCGGAAACGCAGACTCAGGCAGGGTGTTCCATTCCCTGGCGGTTCGCATGATGAACGCAAAGCGCTTTGTTCGGGTTAATTCAAAAGCAATTTTAGTTCGACGCAATGATAGCTCAGTGGCTTTGGCTATGGACTGCCGCGCAGCAAGTCCATGGTTCGAATCCCGCCGCGGGCTTGAGCTTCACTGCATGGTGGAAGGGCATTTTTGCGAATGCCCACCTGGCTAGCTACCACCCTCAAGTAGAAAATCTGTCGCCAAGCACCTAACGGTGTGTTCCGACAGCTGTCATTGAGAGCCAGTAATTCGAGGTTAGTCTGAAGAACATCTTCGACCACATCATCACTTACCATCAGGTGAGATTGTGGTCAAAGGCTAACCTATCAGTAATAAAAAAAAAAAAAAATAATAATGTAATATCAACCATATAGCGGTGGCGCTTCTTTCCAGTATTTTATTCTTTCAGATGCAAATCCAAGAGTGGGCGAATATAACTTCGTTCTTGTGCGCGTTGGGCGGCGTCTGTCTGCAAAGGCGACCCACCAGTACTTGGTCACATATACACGGTAAGTCTAAATCAAGTTACAAGAACTGTAATCATATACCAAATGGCAGCAACAAAGTGGCTGCGATTATGTACATTCATCAACAATTTTATGTAAATTTTGCGAAAGATCATTTATTTAGGATTAATAATTTTGCATGGTGGTAGGGCATTTTGCAAACGCCCGCCTGGTTAGCTGCCTTCAAGTAGAAAAGCTGTGGCCAAGCACCTAACGGTGTGTTCCGGCAAATGTCTTTGAGGAGCCCGTAATCCTAGGTTAGCCTGAACAACATCTTCGAACACATCGTCACTTACCATCAGGTGAGATAGTGGTCAAAGGCTACGCGATTAGGAATATAAAAAAACGGAACTGACTTCTAACACTGAAAAGTATGAACTAACTTGCGGAAGTCAGGCCATGAAAATGAAAGCTCAAAGTGTTATTTACCGACTTCACAAGTTATTTTATACTTTACAAATTTACTAAAGAAAAATTATAGTCATGTGCGGGATTCGAACCCGCGTCTATCCACCCCTATAGCCGATCTATGCTCTGACCGACTGAGTTAACACGACATAATGACTCATAACTAATTTTTGCTCTCGTTCTTCAACCATCGCATCGTATGAGGATGTAATCCGCAGAGCAGGCGTTAGTGCAAACATAACAATATTAAAAATATTTTATACTTTCAGTGATAGAGGTTAGTTCTGTTTATTTTTTATTATTGTTTTAAATTATTTCTTGAATTATTATAAAACCTACGAAATACTTAATGGGAGCTATGTGTATAACGGAAACTTATTAATATATTTCCTGCAGATCGAAAATACAACGTTCTTGCGAGCAGCACACAGGAAGTTCAATATTGCCCAGTGACTCAGTAAGTTCAGAATACTTTTTTATGTTCTTTTAATTCGTGCATAAGTGTATCTTCTCTGTGCATTATTCCTTCTTTTTCAGTAGAAAGTATATAGTGGATAGACAACATTATCAAAAGAAACGCCAATTTTATATTCCTTGATGATAAAATAACAGGTATAAATTAATAAAAAAGTAAAAAACACGACTGCAATTTATTTATTTTTGTTAAGCGTTTAATCGTTCCATTGATTTAAAAAAATTAAGATATGTATATATACGAAATGGCTTTTTGAATTTGATACTTCCCTTCATTTTGATACCGCACTCAATGGGTTTGGAAGAGAGAAAAAAATCTGGCAAATTGTCGTCTAAAATCTAAAAAAATATATAAAATTCACTAATGTCACTTAGGTTATCAATACAAATCTAATGATATATCATACATCGAAATCGGTTAAGCCGTTTAAGAGTTACGGTGGAATAAAGAAATTCACAAACAAACATACATACTTATACTATTACTATAACAGCCGGATCGTCCACTGCTGAACATTTTAATATATAAAATATTTATTAAATTACCTTTAGATATAAGAAACGAAACAAATGAGAATAAATTTAGAATAAAACTTATGGATTTATTAGCAAAAAAATGTTATTACACTATTAATGAATATATTGAAGACAAATCCGTAGCGAATCCTCCCGATCCTGATCTAGCTAACCACGATAATGTTAATCTTAATACATTGACTATATATGTAGCTAACATTATATGAAAATTATTCTTAAACTATTTGAATTACTCTAATGAATAGATTCAGGCGTTACTTTGCGGAAATCCATATTTAATAATAACAAATATTTTTATAAGTAATCTAAAAACATTTAATAATATTTATATAAAACACTTAAAAAAGCATAAAATTATATATGTTTTATTTAAATATTATTTAATGTTTTTTAGGATACTTGTAAAAGTATTTGTTATTATTGAATTACTCTATTGACATAATTAAGAAATGTATCAAATAACTGTAATACTTATGGATTAACAATTAATATTGTATAGCCTTAATATTATGTATTTGCTACACCCTAACAGGGTATGTACTCGTCTTATTATGTAAGTACATATTGCAATAAATAAATAAACACAGCCCCATGTTTGAGAAAATTTAAAAACGGCGTCACCATATTGGTATTTTTTGTTGATCTAATATCAACCTACCAGCCTATGTGGTTCACATAATTCAGGTGTATGTTGCCACCGTAGAAAAGAGGTGTAATCAAAACGGATGGACTTGACATAACTTCAGACAAGGATAACAACAGTATGGACATTAATTCTTTTATTTTATAGGTTCATTGGGCAACTTTTACGCCTCCTCCTGTGCAGCCACGAACGCTTCGGTCACCAAATACAGACCCATGTGAAAGAACTGGTCGGAAGAGAAATGTCGCCGGCTCTTTACCCCATTTTGTTCGATCAAATCAAGACCATCATCGATAAGTTCTTTGATCAACACCAGCAGGTCAGTTTTTTTTTTTTTTGTTATGCCTAATAGGTTAGCCTTTGACCACTATCTCACCTGATGGTAAGTGATGATGTGGTCGAGGATTTTATTCAGACTAACCTAGAGTATTTCTCCTGTCAGTACCTTTTACAGTGCCCCTCTGACTTGAATGTTTTTTTTTTTTTTTTTTTTTTAATTATTTCTGATAGGTAAGCCTTTGACCACAATCTCACGTGATGGTAAGTGATGATGTGGTCGAAGGTGTTAACAGGCTTAACCTAGAATTACTCTAGCTCTCAAGGACAGCTGCCGGAACACACCGTTAGGTGCTTGGCGACAGATTTTCTACTTGAGGGTGGTCGCTAGCCAGGCGGGCATTCACAAAATGCCCTTCCACCGTGCGGTGAAGCTCAAGCCCGCGGCGGGATTCGAACCATGGACCTGCTGCGCGGCAGTCCATAGCCAAAGCCACTGAGCTATCACTGCTTCATGTTTCATGTTTACGTGTACAGTTGTATTTACCATATACTTCTACACTTAATATTATAAAGAGGAAAGATTTGTATTTTTGTATGCGATGAATAAACCTAAAAACTATAGGACCGGTTTGGATGAAATTTGGTATTGACATAGTTTGAGACCCGGGGAAGGACATTGGGCAGTTTTTATCCAACTGCGCAAAAAGACGTTTTGCAGGATTACCGACATACGCGCTTGTTCTTTAATATAAATATGTAGGGTGTATTCTTACATCGTAAAAAATAATTATATGTTGCTTAATAAACTTACTAAGGATATTTTAAATGCTGGTTGTAAATATAACACTGTTATAAATAGAATTTAATTTTCATCGTTTAAGGCAGTTGTCTCACCGGCATCGAGTAGAGCTAGAATTAGAAACGAGTTGGCGAGCCGCGGGGAGCGAGTGCGTAGTTCCGATAGTTGTGTAGCTCGGCTACGACAAACTAGTGAAGCGAGTGCTCGCCGGCATGCGGCAGTGTGAACAGTTAGCGATCAACTATTTGTATATGCATCTCTCTTATTTACACGGAATGTATATCTATTGTACGTTTCTTGAGCGAGAAAATTGTCGATACTTACTCGTTTTCTCGTCGGCGGTGGGACAAGTGCCTAAATATAATAATAGACTTAATTTTTTTACCATGTGTGCTATAATCACATTGTACTCAAAAATATAATACCATTATAATAAGTCCCATACAATCCGCATTGTCAGCTATGTGCAGCTGAACCGTTAACTGCTTGTTGAAAGAGTTTCTGCTTGATTGGTAGCTAGCCAGGCGGATATTAGCAAAATGACCTACTACCATGATATAGTGCCACCCTAAGACTCAACCAGGACAAACTTAACTGAACAAAGCACATTTTTCAATTAGTTTGAACTGTTGATATTATCAATTATTGACTTCTTTTGATATTATTATTATTAATAATGGGTTTCGTGGGGTGCCGGGTTAGAATTGCACCTCCCCATATCATCTCGTGGGTGTCGTAAGAGGCGACTAAGGGAAAAATACTGGAAGGTGGAGAGCAGCGCCTTCTAAAGAACTGCCAACTTACACTGCGATCCCCAAGACGCCTGCCAACTGTGGGGATTATGGCAAATACCCCCTTAATAGGGGAGGCTGTGTTCAGCAGTGGACGATCCGGCTGATACAGCACAGTTGCCTTAATCTATTACTAGCACGTACTTGTTTTAAATTAGGTTTCGTCGTTTCAGGTGATGCTGACAGACATAAACACGCAGTTCGTCGAACATACGATATACATAATGAAGAGTATACTCGACAACAAGAAGACCGGTGCTCCTTCGGAACATCTCAGCACCACCTCTATCGAAGGGCTCATGCTTGCTATTGTTAGGTACGTTTTTTTTAGAAATCGGGCATCATCGTCATCATTCATAATTTCAGCCGCAAGCAGTCCACTGCTGGATACATGCCTCACCCATAGATTTCCAAATAGAACGGTTGGAAGCGGCCTGCGTCCAGCGTCTTCCGGCGGCCTTAGTAATATCGTCCGTCCACTTTGTGGGTGGTCTTCCAACGCTGCGCTTGCTGGTCTGTGGCCTCCACTCGAAATCCACAAACATCGTACTTCGTATTTCTTTTTTAATTATTTGTCATACTAAATATGGATAGTCTCGATTCTATGGCGGATTCAATATGGCGCCCGAATAGAGTTGTACGGTGGCCATCTTGAACCAGCAATTTTGGGTTTAGACACCTGTAATAAATTGCTCTTATGACTGAATAATAACAAACGTGTCCTTTACAACGTGGCAGGTATCTTTAGCAAAACTCCGTCTTGGTGGGTACTACCGCAATGTCAGATATACTTCCCCTTAGCAGCAGCGTGCAAACACTACTGTGTGGCATGAAGGGCACTGTAGCAAGTGATATTACTGAGCGAATGTGATATAAGAACTATTTCTCGGAGTGACGAGTGCAGTGCAGTGTTGTGAAGAAGGAGGATGGTGACACTGTATCCGGACTGAAGTGTCGCTTACCATGAGGCGAGTGACTTGTTCGTCTCTCCAGTTCAAAACATAGACAAAATAAGCCCAGGAAATATTTTGTCCACTACTATGAATAAATATGTAAAGAAGAGTAACACTCATACAGTTAACGCTTTGATTTTGGACTCATCAAGTTTAAAATTAATAAAACACGCACTATCTTCCATATTCATTTGCATGGGTAAATTGATTTGGCGCTTGGAAATGATCGCGCCCGATTGGTCGCGTCTAGGTAGTTGTTACGCAGCACGGAACACTTTTTAAACTACGCCCGCCGCGGTAAGGTTTGCGTTCTGTTGTTTTTGAGCTTGACTTACATTACCTTACATATTTATTCTTAGGTACACTATAAACTTTAATCAATATCTGTTCAAGCGTTTACGTAGGTATCAACAATTACATAAACATATATAAATGATGTCAGAATGTATTTCGTGTCAACAGATATGTACGGCACTTGGACATGACCGTGCTCTCTATACACATCAAAACGAAGCTCTGCCAAGTTGTGGAGGCGATGATGAAGAGACGAGATGACCTGGCTTTCAGACAGGTAATTAAACATCAACTTTTCCATTCGAAAGGGAGGTACTAAGCATAAAATGAAATTATGACAGGCGCATTAATTATTGTGGTCACACGCTCACGCTGTAATTATTGTGGTCACTGCCGGCAGTCTAAAATTGGTTATACAAGGTTATTGGTAAAATGCTAACAACCTCTTAGGGTTGACTTCTGCAAGTCTTAACAAAAATTTTGAGATGATTTTTGTTTGCTTAGAAAAAAAAAATGTTTTGTATTTTTTTTGTGTTTTAATGCCTAACCCGCCGCGGCAACACTGGACCACGCCGTGCTCCCTTTGAATAGAGTTTTGAATATTTACATCGAGCAAAGTAATAAAAGTAAAAAAAATATGAAATAATACATCACAGGCACAAGAGCGTTTTAACATCAGGTGGTCCTCGTACTTATTCAGTCAAAAACAAAAAAAAATCGTTTTTTTTTCTAAACAAAACAAAAACCATCTCAAAATGTTTGTTAGGACTAGCAGAAGTCAACCCTAAGAGGTTGATAACATTTTTCCAATAACCCTGTATATGTTTTTGTAGGAGATGAAATTCCGGAACAAAATGGTGGAGTACGTAACGGACTGGGTGCTAGGAACGAGCCATCAGATCGCGCCGCCCCTGCGTGGAGATGCATCTTCTATTACCAGGTATCCATTGTTAAAATTATATGAATAACATATGGTGTCGTTTTTAGGGTTCCGTATCCAAAGATTAAAAACGGGACCCTGAGATTTCTCTGTCCGTCCGTCCGTCTGTCACCAGGCTGTATCTCAAGAACGGTGATAGCTAGATTTAGGTGACAGTTGAAATTTTCACAGATGATGTATTTCTGTTGCCGCTATAACAACAAATACAAAAAGATGGCCCAGGCGAGTTGGACTCTCGCTGTATAACTAATGGTACGGAACCCTTCGTGCGTGAGTCCGACTCGCACTTGGCCGTTTTTTTGTATTTGAAGATTCACAGAACTGGTTATATACAAAAATAAACACAAGTGATAATAACATTTCAAAACATGTAGAAGCGCATTGCTTATAAATAATTTACTAACTGAGGTTCTTGAATCTATGATTAGCAGTCTCTCAAAAGATAAGCTTGTGAAAAAAGCAAGGTCAGCGATATTCCGACTTTTGCCCTGTTGTTTTTGTAGTCAAAGTGATTCAGTCTAGAATCATACGAGTCCAACTGACCACAAAGATTATTCGAGTAGGAAAGATGGTATAAAAATCTTTCCTGCGTTTTATAAGAGTTCACAAAATTTTAGATTTTTTTAATTTTATTATTAGACTTTAAAATTATCTAAGTTATAGTAAATACTTAGTGCTTATTCTCTTCACAAATTCATGTAACGCTTGCTTAATTACAGTACTTAAGTTAGATATTTCTGTTCAAATGTATTTGAAGCGCTCGTAGCCAAGTTTGCTTAGCCATTCTGAATCGATCAGCATAATTAAGCAACGTCAGCCGCGGTCATGACTTGGATGGGTGACCGCTGGTGACATTACTACTGAGCGCTTCCGTGCTTCGGAGGGCACGTTAAGCCGTCGGTCCCGGTTGTTGTCTTAGGATAGCAGTCGTTACAGCATGGTGGTAGGGCACTTTGCGAATGTCCGCCTGGCTAGCTACCACCCTCAAGTTGAAGATCTGTCGCCAAGCACCTAACGGTGTGTTCCGGCAGCTGTCCTTGAGAGCCAGTAACTCTAGGTTAGCCTGAACAACATCCTCGACCACATCATCACTTACCATCAGGTGAGATAGTGGTCAAAGGCAAAGGTATCAGGCATAAAAAAAAAAAAAATGTGAGTATGTTTGACGCAGATTTAGTCGTCATGCCAACTAAAACTAAACTCGGTAACAAGGTGTTTTATAAAATGTTAAATTACCCACAATTGAATATAATAACACTATTTTCAGATAATTTTATTATTAATAAATTTGTATATAATCGATACTAATACCTATTTGTATATGGAGTTTAAATGTGAATCGTAGCATATATATGTAGTTACATTAATATAACGTACAGAGAACCTCTAAAACAAGAATGGTCTAGTCAAACTGAAACTTAAAAATACTTTATATAAGAAACTAAGTTTAAGGAACACAACCCTGTGTACTGTATAGTATAAGCCGGATTGTTCACTGCTGATCACGGCCTCATCCATTTAGGAGGGGCATTACCCCACGCTTGCCAGGCGTCTTGGGGATCGCAGTTTAAGATATCAGTTCCTCAGAAGGCGCTGCTTCCCACTTACCGGTATTTTACTTTTAGTCGCCTCTTACGACACCCACAGGAAGAAATTGGTAGGTGACGCTCTAAACCGGCACCCTACGGGGTACATCTGTTACAACCTTGGTAAAGGATGAAAAATAATACTCGCTAGGATAATTGACATATTATTATATCAGAGACGTCAGCTACACCCGGGGCTAGCTGTCTACCGGTTACTTTGACTTCCGACTTGATGGCACTGCTAGCAATTAGAGGAAAGAGCTGATGCTGGTATTTAGAGACAGCGTGCCTACTCGTTAGATGGTGTACCAGTGTGAACAATTTACATACCATTTACCAATGTGAAATCACAAATGCAAACCAATTTTGACTAAAATTGAGAGAAGCTAGCAAAATTACCATTTCGAAGAAATTCCAGGGTAGTACTACAGTGTCGTATGTTTACGTTATGGTAGTTCTGGACTTATTAAAGACATTCTATATCTATTCACCCTAGCTAAACTTCTTTCGCCACTTACAAAACATGTTTATTTGTCAGAGAATTGGACCAAGCGTGCATGGAAGCCGTGGCCGCGTTGCTGAAGGGTCTACCGCTTCAACCTGAGGAGTCAGACCGTGGCGATCTCATGGAAGCCAAGAGTCAGCTGTTCTTGAAGTAAGTCTTGTTGTCCTACCCGTATCTCACTGTGGAGTCGGTATATTGGAAGCAGAGACGGCGATGATCAAGGATACCAATATAACCTGAGGAGTCATCTTCCTAACCTTCAACCTGTATGTGGTGTCGATAAATAGAAGCAAAGGCGGCGTTTCTTAAAGGTGTACCGACGTAACTCGTGGGGTCAGTCGTGGGGTTATGTTAGCCGAATGTCAGCTGTCCTTGAAGTTTCTTCCTTCTTTTTGTATTTAATACCTGACACTCTTGCACCTGATGACAAGTGATTAAGTGGCCGAAGATGTTGTTCAGGTCAACCTAAAAGACAGCTGCTAAAACGCACCGTTAGGTGCTTGGCGACAGATTTTCTACTTGAGGTTGGACGTTTTTCAGGCGGGCATTCGCAAAATGTCCTACCACTATGCAAAGTAAGTCGTCGTTTTGTCCTTATCTTACTATGTGGAGTTGGTATAATGTAAGCAGTAGCCACGTTGCTGTGGCACGTGCAGTGCACAGTGGGACCTAATGGGAGCCAAGTCATCTGCCCATTGAAGTGAGGCATGAGCTTTCTACACATATCCTACTGATATGATGTTGGTAAAATATGTTCTCTTCAACAACGCTAAGGCTAACACAATAATTTCATGGCAAAAAGTTAGTTCTTCCTAGTGGTGTACCCGGTGACTCTGCGAAATGCGTAGTTTAAACATATCAAAGAAAACAAACTAGACCACAGAACTGGGGATTAGCTCTTCATTCCTACTTTTTATCCCTATTTGAGAGTGATTTCCAAGGGAGCCTAATAAAACCAATGTACACGCGAGCATAGCCGCAACCTGAACCATTCTTTTACTATGAAAAATAAGCTAAAAATAAGTGAGCGGAATCCAGATGTTCTGTGTAGTCTGGGAATGTCATCCAAATCGCGGGTTTGTCTTAAAAGTCAAGAGAACATATTTTGTCCCCATGTTTATTTTGTTTACTCTTATTTTAAATGATGTACATAATGCCAGGAGTTTTACTGCCAACAACAAATTTTAATTGTGTAAAAAGTTAAACTAAGTTAAACTAAGCTTAAATATAGTTGCCGAGCTGAAAGACTTTAGGTCATTAACCCCAATGTTATTTCCCTTCAAACATTACTTTGTGGCACTTACATATAGGTCAGTGACCGATGGAATAGGGCACGTACATTAAATTCAAATATAGCTCCACCATTTTTTTCAATCTTTGTTGCTACGGAATTGTACCCACTTACTTATCTTTCCAATAGGCATGAACAATTTATGAATAAAGCAACAATATCTCGGCCAGAAGTTGTATGCCAATTGAACTTTATTTTGACTTTATAATATATTATTACTAAAATGTGTAAAATAATTATGATTAATGTTATTTAATAGTTAATACCAAATAAAAATGAATATTACATTTTCATAACACTGAATGTTTGGGGTCAATGACCGATATTCTTTCCACTCGGCGATCTACATAATTTGATTTTACCTTAATATTGAATTTTTTCATGCTTCCTTCAACGTCCGAAGTCCTAAATTTTTGTGTCGTTGATTTTATGCGAGTGCATTGTCTTTTACATTGTCTTGTCGCTACATGATTGTCACTTGACCGCGCCTTCAGCGTTCAATGGTATAATCTAGAACTAATTTAAACAGTTAAATGCAAGCCGCCATTTTGAAATATTTCAACTAATAATTATTGTAATGGTGATGGTATAATATAAGAAATACGTTATTTGGACTTCGGACGTCTTATGAAACACTATACAATTAATTTTAGGGGACAATATCCAATTTTTCTGTTCCATTTGATGTCCGATGTCCATTCACAAATATATATTATGTTCCTTTTCTCCTGGTAGCTTGATACAACGCTATCTATTTAAGTATACTTTGTTCATGAAAAGAAAGTATAATTATTATATACAAGTACATATAAAGTTTTGTTTTAATATTAAATAGATATGTTCTAGTAAAATCATCACTTCTTTTGAACAAATTCTACCAATGGATATTTTATAAACACATAATTGCACACAACGATGTAGGGGTACCCAGGAAGAAGGGTAAATAAATATCTTTGAATTATATGAAATCAGATCCAGAATACAGAATTGTCCTACTGAAATTGCCAAGAAATTAATGACTGAAAAGCCGCTCAGGAGGCTAACACGAAGATTACAACCCAAGACCTGATAACATAAAAGTTTCAATGGAAGCAAGAGGCATCAAAGGATGCTTACCTTTCAAGATTTCTACGGCAAAACAAAATAAAACAGATTGATATAAAAAAGAGTGCAAAAACAAAACATTGTTGATGTACATTCCCGTTGTATTGCCCATTTTGAATGTAATTGTTCTGACTCCGACCCCCTTTACTCCATACTTTACTTCATTTATTTCAGACCGTTTTTGTGTGACGTATTATTTAAAATGATCGATTTTATAGCTTAAACACTAATCGAGAAAGACATTTTGTGCCCTCACTACATTAGAAAACCACAGATTAGTTAAGAGATAGTAACTCTATTATCAAAGACTTGCTCACAACTGTCACTGTCATTTGTTTGCAAAACTATTACCTAGTCTGTATAAGTACAATCTGTTCTAGAGCACGTGACATAGAGATTAAAAAAGCAACTTCTTATATTTTTATTTATTATTTATAAGCTTCTACCAGCTACCACATTCTGGTAATTTTGCATTTAATATGTGACAAAGTCGAGTACCCTAATATAATGTGGGTATATTTAAGTGATGATATTTCGGATACTTTATTTTCTAGGTAGATAAAGAGGCTACGTAACCGGCCTCGTCGTCGCCAGGTGAGATGAAGGTCAAACGTAATATGTTAAGAAATTCAGACTAATTTGAAAACATTCAAAAGGAATCGCCTATTGTACCATGTAAACGTATAAACAGTATACCTCCTGAAATTGCCTGATAAACTAGTATGCGAATGTGCAGTATCAGTTCTTAATAAACACATTTTATATACTGCATAGTTTAGCCCGAAATTAGTTAAGATTTCCATAGTAACTGTGTTGTTTTCATTGATATTAAAATTATTAGAGGCGGGTACGATATCCAATACAACACATTGCGTTTAACTCGATATAATAATGAGACAGAAAAATCAAATTGTAAAAAAAATACGTTGTTCTAACTGATGTAGTTATCGCACCTCGATTGTGTGCGAGTTGAATATTTGTCATCAAAATGGCGGCTTGCTTTGTGCTGTTTAAATTAGTTCCAGATTCCACCACTGAGAGCTGGAGTCGTGGTCATGTGACTGCATAGCGTCATCTAGCGACAAGGCGACGAAAACGACGATTTCTCCTAAAAGGACTTCGGACGTCAAACGGCACACAATATTTTTTCAGAGGGTATGAAATTTTCGTGCTCGCTTCGTGTCATATGCCATGTTGCCGTAACCTATCCGTTTTAGCACTGTTTTTACTCGTTGTGAATACATAGCCGAATTGCTCGTTTTAGTGTGCTATATATAGATGTTATGAATGTTTACTACATATAAAAAAATTAAACCCTTCTTTTTCTTCTTGCCTTGTTAGGAGTTGACTGAACAACAATTATTCTTCAGACGCCTTTTTCAGCGGTCACCTCTGCACTCACATCTTGCTTGACACGATCCAAATTCATCCATACATATATCCAATGCTAGTTAGGTAACTATATGTATTTCATCCCTCAGGACATGCCCGCGCTCTCTACTTTTCTTAGTCACGGTTTTTTAATCATCAAATAAAATATGTTAACCGACCAAATTTAAACTGTATCAACTTTTGTTTTCTTTCTTTTATATTGGTTGTGTATAGATTTATTCTTATGATTAGTATCTATCTGATGATGGAAAAACCGGGTCTTAGTTTATTATGCTTATTCATAACCTTAACCATTGTATTTTTGCTTCTATGTAAAAAAAAGTTGTTAAATATAACACCGCATTTTCGTTCAATGAATAAATTAATATTTATTTCGTCACCCTTAAGGTAACAGAAATATTTTACAGACACTTTATTTTTTTATACAAACATCTTACTTTACAATTATACAGCGTATACAATGAAGTAGCTATACATTCAATTGAGGCATCTAATTCCCATAACACAGAACATGTAATGCGATTTTTGTAAATTCGCCTAGAACACAACTAAATAGGTCCATTTCAGCCGCATTTTGTTTATAGTGACTTCACTCTTAAGAAGGACAATCCTTAAATATATTTTTTTCTAAAATTGTAAGTATTCTAAAAGGAATTGGTCGTCATTGTTTTGACTATCTAGACGTAAATAAACCATAGTAGGTCTTACAACTAGAATCTGCTCATTTCTCGAGTCTTGTATCTTGGGTTTGAGGATGTTGATGTGTTGTGTACGTCCATATTTTACGCGATATCGTAGATATTGCTCAAAAGTACAATTATTTACCATAAATAACAACAACAAATAATAAAATCTGTAAATATCCAAGGGCGGGTCGCACTCGCTCTATGAATCCCGAAACTAAAATCTAGAAACTAAAAATTAATCTTGGTACGAGACCCCTAATTTATGCGTCCGATTCACACTTGGGTGTTTATTGTTTGGACCACTGGCTGCGTTTCTTTGAGGTACCGTAGTATGATGTGATAGTTTAAGATTTGGTGTAACTGTTGAACTTCTTTTTCTCAGATATTTCACGCTCTTCATGAATTTGCTGAATGACTGCAATGAAGTGGAAATGACCGAAGGACCGGGCAGATTGGAGACGCTTCGTAACGCGACCATTCAAGCGATGTCTAATCTACTGAGCGCCAATATTGACTCGGGACTAATGCATAGCATCGGTAAGTCATATTATCTCTTGACTTACACCATCAAAAGTTATGTTGTCTTCTGACTCGCACCACTAATATGGGAGTTAAGTTGTGACTAAAAAATTATAATTTAAATTTGTTAGGGACTCATAGGACTAGCTTCGCTGTTTCATAGTTCCGTTTGATTTATGCATTTCAATATAGTTGAGTTAAGCAAGATTGAGATCTTTTGATGGGCTTCCCTTGATCATCGATAGTTATTATTAGGGTTATAAGCCCCCAAAACCCTTAATGTGTCTCTAATTTACTGAGGTATATTAGGTACATATACCATATTGACACAAAAAGTGTGAATGTGAACGGTAGCAGTACGTCACATAGGTGCTCAAACTGTAGCTTTTATACAAAAATAGTTATTTGTATCACAAGGTGACAAAGTAATAATTTGTTCCTCGTGAGCGCTTATTTTAATCCCGAGCTTAGCGAGAAATTCTATTCTAATTCCGCCTGATACCTGTACTTCATAATCGTGTCAATTTACATTTTGAACGTTTTACTAGTAGGTAAGTCGTTTTGCCACTCAAGACATTGCCACCACATAGACGTTTTAATACGCCGACGATCTGCAAACTACGTCATTTTCCTTGATAGACCTTCTGATACGGAGCGACTTATATAAATACAACGAAATAGTACATTTCAACACCCTGGCTCGTAAAATGAACTTATTATATGGTTCTTAGGGCCATAAACCGAACTATAACACCCTCGTGAATAATAATATTATACACTAGTGCATAATAGAATCATACCTACAAAGTTAAGCTAGTACCTAACTGCAAATTATATGCGAGTAAACAGAGCATTTTCAATTTAACCGAGTAATACAGATTTGTAACAACAAAGAGGTTTAAGGCTAAGTATATGTAATCAACCACCATACATTTGCCAGCACCATACATACACAAAAAAAAACTTGCGCGCTATTTTCCATAATTTTCTTATGTTGTTTGTATCGTATTTGGACAATATATTTTTATTTCCTCGCAAAGGTGTTGAAAAAGTGCGTATGAAACTCGTGAGCAACTTGCTCATTATACACTCGGCTGATTTACGCCCTCGCCTGTGGCTCGGGCTGCAACCCACAGCCTCGTGTATAATGAGCAACTTAGCTCACTTGTATCATAATATACTATTATGCAGCACATGCGCGAAATTGTTTATTACAATCGAGACGGGTTAAACATTAAAAATGCCTAAATGGAGTAGAGATTGTAGTAAACAACGCGCACGAGTTTCTTATGATGTTTTTCAACACACTTGCGAGGAACGAATACGAAAATTTCGATACGAAAGTATTTTCTTGCTCTTTTTGATAGCAATAATAATCTGATTAAGAAGGTTTATAATTAAATATGAAAAAACTAACGAAACAAACTACATTCTCCTTGGTGAGATGTGTGGAAACGCTGTTTTTTTTCTATTAAAAACAGTAGTGCGGTAAAGTAAACAAAAAGCACGAGTGCGCAATAGACTATGTTATGACACAAAAATCGGTGCATTTAAAGGCCCGTTACGAGCGAGTGTGTTGAAAATAGAAAATGATTGCAGCATCTTAAAGCTTGACATACATTTTGACGCAATTCTGAATTATCCTGTGTATTCTAAACAGATTGTCTTAGTTATTTGTTACTTTTTTAGATCTAGGCTACCACCGTGACCTACAAACTCGCGCTGCGTTCATGGAGGTGCTAACTAAGATCCTGCAACAAGGCACGGAGTTCGACACGCTGGCGGAAACCGTGCTCGCCGACAGATTCGAACAACTCGTGCAACTCGTCACCATGATATCGGATAAGGTACGATACTTAACGCGGTGGACGTCGCTTAACTTAGCTGATCGATTAAGAACGGCTAAGCAAACTTCGCTACGAGCGCTTCAAAAGACTTCATTAAATGTCCATCTCTTCCCATGTGTTGTCTCGAATTCAAATTTATTTATTTAATTTGGTCGTCTACAACGCCCTTATGAAGGTCAATTACAAATTTTAATATTGAAATATATATTGTACTGCCATGTTCGGCAAAAAAATGTATAGAGTCACTGCGGGAAGAACGGGCAAGAAACTGGACCGTTCTTTTAAGCCTACACCGAGGCAGCAATACGTATTTGTGGTTCGTTTGATCCCTTGCTTTATCTTCATTTCTTAATTTCGAGTTATGTAATTAATATATGTTATATTTAAGGATTCATTCTATAAATCATACACTTTGGAAACACGATTACTTAAAATTTTCTCGAGAAAATAAATCCAAAGTAACATCTAAAAAACGAAATTAACCCTTACTACGGCGTTAATACTTACAGAGAGGCTAAACAGAGAGTCATCCGTATTTGAATAATAACAAAAACAACATGTTTTCTATAACGTACACACATTACATTTTTCAAATAGGTATTTGTTTTAATTATACGAAGGAAATACTCAAATTCACGCATGTTCCGCCCATTTTAGTCAGAGCCGCGATGCTTTGTCCCTATCCGCTTTAGTAATTCTTCGGCCGTGGGACGGGGACGGATGCTGTTGGCGTGCCTTACTACACGCACACATACGCGGCGCGCCTAAAAAGCTCGGTGCGCCCTTAAACTTCTTTTAACAATGTATTACACAATATAATAAAACTATTACAATATTTGTTTAAATTGCGGTAACAGGCTTGGCAGAGGTGGAATGGTTCAAGCATTTTTGTCGTTTAAGTAATCACAAACTGTGTAGTAGGATTTCATCAAATGTTTTTCACATGCAACTTGAATTGTAATATGTTTGGGAACTTTATTATAAAACCGCTCACAATTACCTTAAAAGGTCCTTTTGTTTGTCTTTGCTAATCTAAAACCTGGCTCCTTTGCGAACATACATGATATTTTCAAATATATACAGAGTCGGTAAAGTTAAAATAACAATTTCATTAAAAAGATCCATTAGATTATAGATGTTGCATGTAGATTATAATAGTTCTGAAATCGTGAGGTACTACCTATACATTACAAAACTCGCACTGGCAATACTAGTTTCACTTCTATATTGCATAAGATGAACTTTACTTCGTTTACGGCTAGCTACCCAAAATAGTAGTTTATGCAACTGTCAGATAATAGAGGGTATTAAAACGTGAGAGTAGTTTTAAGATTACACAAGTGTTTTAATACCTAATTATATGCAGTTGCATACACTACTTTATTTAATCTCATGGCTATAGGTAGCTACATAAAATAAAATGCAATATAAAAACCAGCGCGTTGCGCGCGCAGCGCGCTCTCCATAGATAATCTGTACTGAAATTGAATTGAAACCTCCTTGGTCGGGACACATTGTACTATAATAATTAAAAAAATGTTTTAAAGCATTGTTTTGTTAAGAGAATAATGCTTTATTTTTTTTTTTTAAAGAAGTATGTATGTAAAGTATGCCAATAAAAGTCTGTATTTCATTTCATAATTAGAATATTACCGAATGAGATTATATAAACACGTTTAGTACACACTTTGGCGTTTTATTGAAGTTATAACAAGTACCTCGTTCCATCAGTCTTCAGCCACTTCAAGGGCGCTTCACGCGAGCATACTTGTCTGAAAAGCATTCTGTACTTGTAAAATGAAATCATTATATTGTGTCCAGGGCGAGTTGCCGATAGCGATGGCGCTTGCCAACGTGGTGAGCACCGCGCAGATGGACGAACTGGCGCGAGTCTTTGTAACTCTCTTCGACGCCAAGCATTTACTGGCGCCGCTGCTCTGGAACATATTCTACAGGGAGGTCGAAGTAAGTAATATTTTTAGATTAAGATTTACTATACTGAGTTTAAGATTTATTTCTTTCTTCGCGAATAGAAAGCGAGGTCAGAATTTTCAAATGCCCTTATCCATTTAAAACAGACGACTGACTAAATTAGAATATTACCGATATCAACCAAGAATCCAAACATTATACATAAGAATGAGTAAAAACTTGGCCTGGTCTTCCTCTTCGGCTATAGCCATGTTTTTTTGCTGTAATCTTTACGAATTTTTTATCCAATGTAATACATCAGTTTATACATGTATATAAACCAAACATGTACATAACCTTAATTCGGTACAAGATATAGGTACATTATCAAGCTTTTCGAATAGTTATTCAAACATTTTCTGTTACCGAGCCATGGCACAGAATAAATGGACCAGAAAGATCACTCTGCAAAGCCATTCCAATAAATAAGCGACTCTAGCTACGAAGCAATAATGTGCACTTCAGCTCGCAAAACATAGAGTACCTAATAATATATTCGCCTACAAGCCGTCTCTCTGTCTGTCACAAAGCCACGCGTAGCTCTGTTCTCTTCTGATGCGGCACGTACAATAATCCCGCCCGGATGGATACGCCGATGTACCTATTAGCTTTGAAACTAAAGTGCGGAGTGAGCCAGGCTTGGCCATGGTAGTACATTGCAGGATAAAGTAGTCTGTATAAATCTGAATGGATATTAGTTTGATCTCTTTTTTTGCGCCTTCAAGTTAAATACATCAGAACAGTTCGCAATGTATTACAAACAACTTTCCAGGTATCAGACTGCATGCAAACCCTCTTCCGCGGGAACTCCCTCGGCAGCAAAATAATGGCGTACTGCTTCAAGATCTACGGCTACCAATACCTCCAGTCTCTGCTGGAGCCGTTAATCACTTCATTGCTGGAACAGCTGGAGAACAACCCTACCATTAGCTTCGAGGTGGATCCTGCCAGGTGAGTTATAGTGTGTGGCCTCTAGATGGTTCTAGGTTTGTTAAGAACAAAGTTGTGGTCGAATATAAACATATCCTAATAGATTCTTTAATCTTCAGGCCCCTAAGCATCCAATGCCACTGGCAGGATTTGGTCGAAATCACAATGATTTATGAAACAAAAACTCTATGCTAAAACTCTTGCTCTGGTGGGGAAGCATAGTGTCCTGTGGTACAGTACCTATGACAAGTACCTATCACCAGCTACATAAAAAAAATACATATGCTATTAAGGTTGAACTGGCTGGTCAGTTCTCCATACAAGACTCCACAGAAGGCGAAAGACGGAGGGCGATCACTACCTTATTTGAGGATTTAGGTCCAAAACAAAGCTGATATATAATGATATCTTTACTATCTAGGATTGTATCGTAATTTTTTTGAATGAGATAATTAACTTGAGAGTTATGAGCCTCGAAACATTTTCATATAAAGTTTTCGAGGCTCATAACTTTCAACTAAACTATATTTTAGTAAAATTTCGGCTCGATACAAGCTTAAATGATGACGAGATCAATCGGTATTATGCTTAATTCTGGAGCTAAAATCTCAAATAAGCATAGAACATATAACAATACTACGTATAGAATGGATACTCCTGTCCCCTCACAAATCGAGCCTTCCTCACCCCGCCACCGATTCCGAGCTAAATTTGAGCTGCCTTGAGCTCGGGACGCGCCACACGATTATTTTCAAACGGCAATTTGAAAATGTTTATTTTAGAAGATTTTCGTGTGCATGGATATCGGACTTCGTTCGCAGCGAAACAAGTATCTTTGTAACAGCGTATCGCATATAGTAAATGGAAATATATTTTTCTTTACTATTGAAACCACAGCGACTACTTTGCAAGGTTTAACTGACTTCAAAAAGAAGGAGGTTCTACAATTTGTATGTTCATCGGTTATTAATCGATTTTGACGAATAAATTTTTCCAATTGTTAATTTAATTAATACTCAAAACTGAATTTACAATTCAGTTTTAAAATACTCAAAACTGAATTTACAATTCAGTTTTGAGTATTTTAATCCACCGATATTCATCCATTCATTGTAGTCTCAAGATAATTGATTCGCGGATGTAAATAGATTTTATCTTCAAATGAAAGTTAAACTTACTACCCAAACATTTTTGGCTAAGCTGATTTGGTCGAACATCGATTAAAATAGATTTTCTATGGATTGACGACTAGGTCAGCGTAACCAAATATATTCAGATTAGTGTAGTAATTGTAGCTTTAATTTGTCTATACAATGTAATTACGTCCTCGAATCAGTTTTCTACAATGAATAATTGACTTGTAAAAACCAAAAAACGCAAAAACATTTCAAATTCGCGCGCTGTTTTTGAATTTTTCCCTTAAAACTCGCTATTGCAAATTTATGTTCACACACTTCAGCACTAACTGTGCAAATTGGCCGCACAAGTAAATGCACTTATTATAATGATAATGTTTGTATTTTTTTACATCTCAAGTTGTTTGATAATTTTCTGTAAATAAATTACCTTATACCTTCGCTACGGTTGACACGTAACACGCGGCACACTTCATGATTGTTTATTAAACGAGAAGAACATAAATTATTATTGTGATTATTATCATTACTCCTTAAAATATAAACCTGGAATGATACGTTTGTATAGTGTAGTGTAGGTATCTATTATTGTATAAGTAATGGAGTGAAATGTGAAGTAAGTAGGTAATGTTACCTACTCGTTTGGGTGTTGGATATTCCTACATCCTACGTGGAGTTGGATAGTTGCTGATGGCTATTCATAGTGAAATCGGTCAACTATAGTCCGTTTTTTTAACAAACGAGTACTGAGCGTGTCTCGCGCCCATTACCCATATTGACAGAGTGATTGCCGTCATTGGTCAATGCCTTTTTTCTTGTTTTAAAACTGTTAAGGCCCGTTCATATTGAATACTTCTAAAATTTACTGTAAAAAAATACGTTATTATTTTATGATTTAAATTTGCATACATAGTATATTCGTAACAAAATTTTCTGTTCGCATTTATGATATAAAACAATATTGTAATAGAATATATATTATGCGCTAAAACAGATAAATCAAATAATTCCACTACAATCTTGTAATCTTAAAAATTATCGTCATCCTTCAGATGAACTTTCTGCAGATACGTTAATAATAAATTGCTCTAACATATTTTGTACATGATTGTCGACTCCGTACATTTTTATTTCTAACTTGGTTATCACATGATTGAGACATGACCACGGTAACGTTATCTATACAGTATCTTAACTCGGCTCTGTCGCTGAAATAACTACCTACAACCGCGCTGTACGTAAACATGCGATAGGGCTACCCGCCTCCAGTATTTTAATTACATTTGCCTGCTTTGCGTTTCCATTTAGTTTTGTGATTGTAAATATACTTTTTTTTTTATATAAGCAAATAAAATTCTTTGTGAAATGAACAGGAAGTGTGGACTAAAAATGCATGATGTTTTATGACTAGTAGGTAGATTTTATTAAAAAAAACAATGTTTATATTTGAATAAACAATCAGTCTCAAAAATTTGCGACCGAAAAATATTTGTGAGACGTACGAAATGCTTTATTATTAAATTTTAAAGTTTAATAAGTCTACTATACAGCTTATAACTACCTATTTCACTCGTGTCAATCACTTTCCTTTACTCTATTCACTTTTTTTATTAACCGAGACATGTATTTTTCGGGGGATTAAAGGAAATACGTAATACGGAATCCACAGATTAAAAAGACACACATTATGTACCGTCAACTATGTAGACTATAAAATAATTTTAATTGCTAGTAAGTAAAAATTATTTTATAGTATTACCTTTCAGTTTCCAGGTTATCTAAAAAAAGTTATCTCTGGATCTGTTTTTGACGAATTCATGCAACCAAAAACAGCACAATATATCCTACTCGTCATATTAAATATGTTATATGTACGTAAACTTATTTTTAGTGAAAATATCGCGCGTTTATTGTTATATAAATTAACACACCGTCCATTCGTCACTGCGGCACAAATTCGACTGTCTGCGTACCGAGCGTAGGCCGAGATCGAGGCGCGTAGGTATAACTTGCGTTTCGTCCGTTTCTATGAAGTTGAAATACTGTATAGATAACATTACCGTGACATGATTGAATCTTATCTACTCCTTGTAACAAAAGAGTTCAGATTTATTCTAGTTTCTAGAGTTATTTCCTGCCATAGCCCTTCACTTGAGGCCAAAGGTGAGCTCACAGTGATACGTCGGCGTATTACGAGATGATTTGTTGACTTAGCTACAACATTTTTTTCAAAACGATCTATGTTTTTCTTACCCTAATTTATTAATAAATTTGCGTTGCTATTGTCCCGCGTAAGCAACATAAAGTCCGTTCCACACGAACTCTGTAGTTACATGTAGGAAATTCAGTTGAGTCTACCAATAACGGCAATGACCTATCTCACTCTGTCAATATCGGAAATGTGCGAGGTACATACTCAGTACTCGTTTGTAAAAAAAAAACCATAGTAATGAGACTTAACAACTGTATGTCTCAAGGTGACTGCAATTCGTCACTTGCCGTCTCTAGGGCTATCTTCCTCTATTCGTTTCTCCGTTTTGGGGGTATCATTTCGTCATTTTAGTAAATAATTAATATCCGAATATTTTTCTTCGCAGATTGGACCCAAACCAAGACATCGAACACAACAGGTCTAATCTAAAAGAGTTGACTAAGGAAGTGTTCGACAGCATCGTTAATTCTGCTGAGAAATTTCCGCCGCAACTGCGCAGCATGTGTCATTGCTTGTATCAGGTACTTATTCCTTCCAAATATTTATTATTTATTATTATAACTTAAGAGTTAGACTCTTGTCGGTTCAGATGATACAATCACCTCCATTTCTATCTATTTAAGGACACCCCATTTACCTCTTTATACGACATGATATTTACTTGTTTTATTTGGATCATGTAGCTAATTTGTGGCCTACCCCTTACTCGCTTTCCTTCAATTAAGTTTTTATAAAATTTTCATGTCGTAAAAAGTGGCCAGTCATTTTTCTTCTCTCTTGTATGGTCTTGAGTAAGACCCTTTTTTCATTATCTCTTTTTGGAACTTCTTCATATGTCACCACTTCTGTCTAACGTATCTTCTCCATCCTTCTCCAATACCACATTTCGAATCCTTCCAATCTTTCTCTATTTTTTTGTGTCATAGTCCATATCTCACACTCATACTCACAGCGCTATGCTTCAAACAAATGGCTTTAGTTTTTTCTTTTTAACATTTCAGATGCAAATATGTATATTGTGGAATGTCTGTTTTGCCATTACTTAATATAGACATCGCAATTTGTGCAAAATGATTTTTGTAATAAAGTGAATATAAATTTAAACAAATTAAAGTAATACAATCTCGGCGACATTCTATGAAATTATAGAAAAAATGTATAGTAGTATGCCCTAGACATTAAAAGTTTCGCACACCAGGCCACTGGCCAATCAATCACTGCGGTTAAAATATGCGCTTTTTGCACTGTGTTCGTCCAAACAGTAGGTTAACAATTTTCTAAACATTTCTATCAGTCAGACAGTGCACAGTCACTGTCACACTCACTCTATTTTTAAAACTCAAGTCAAGAATAATTTCTTGCCTATTTAGTGAACTCAAACTGTTAGAACTCTGTTTCATTGAAAACTACCTAGCACACTCGTTTCCTCATGTTATATATGTTAGGTATATCATTGTATTTATATATATATATATATATATTATTCATATATGTACTTATATTAACTATTAAAAGTACAAAAATATAGTTACTTGGATGTTAGCCTACTGATACCTCAAAACATTTCATGTTTTAAGGTATCAGTAGACACGTGCTAAAAAAACCCGAGCGAAGCTCGATTGCCAGGTGGTATATGTTATTATTGTTCTACCAGCGTGATGTAATTTAATTTTTTATCTAATAGGTGTTGAGCAAGAGATTCTCGCAATTCCCTCAAACAAGCGTGGGCGCTGTCGGCACTGTACTGTTCCTGAGGTTCATCAACCCGGCGATAGGTGAGAATTGCTTCTACATGTACAGTCGCGTTCTTAAGCCCAAATGGCAGTTTGTAAACATATACTGTTCCTTTAGTTTATATTCCTCCTGCCATGCAAAGGCTGTCGGGAAAAGATCTATCAGTGATTAGATCATGCATTGTTATATTATTGTTAAGTGTAGCTATTATTTTGACAGTGTGTCATATACATTTCATCTATAGCCTACTTTTCTGACAATGACATCTCTACTCCAAAGAATCTCTAATCCTACTCCAAAATACGGAATACGGAGACGGTAAAAAAATCGATGAGGACGGGGCACACAAAGAAAGATATTTATATCTTCACTCTTGCACCGATCATTCTTCAGAATGTCTGCAACCGCTGATCAGCAAGATCATAGAAATTCTATCGACATAAGTTCAATGTGGGCTTACCAAACTTTGGGCTTAATTCATAGATATTCTATCGACAACAGATAATTGAGTGCTTACCGAACTTTGGGATTAACTCATGATGACATTGCATCGACCATAAGTTCATCGTGGGCTTGGCAATCTTAGGGTTTGATTCATAGAAATTCTATCGACATAAGTTCATCGTGGGCAGCCAAACTTTGGGCTTAATTTATAGACATTCTATCGACATAAGGTAAGTTTAGTATAAAGCTTACAACTTATCGAAATACTCATATATTCGTCACATTTATTATCATACAATTTATTTATTTATTCCAGTATCCCCACAAGAGATGGGCATCGTCAGCCGTTCAGTCCCGCCCCCCATCAAGCGAGGACTCATGCTGATGTCTAAAATACTGCAAAACATTGCGAATCACGTGGAGTTCTCTAAGGAACAGCACATGCTGCCTTTCAACCACTTCTTGAGGCAACACTTCGAAGCTGGTCGCAAGTAAGTATCTATCACATGTACAGACTTGTTCACTCACGTAGGCGCGCGTCTCTCTACAGTATAATATTGATGCGCATTTGTACGGGTAGGTACAAAATTCGTAGTATATATTTGAAAATATTATGTATTTTCGCAAAAAATTAAGTAATTTATAATCATGATTACAACACTAGGAATAAATATAAAAAAGAATTGCTAGGTTTTAGATTAGCCAAGACAAATAAAAGGTCATGTTTAGGTAATTGTGTGCAGTTTTATAATAAAGTTCCCAAACATATTACAACGCTCACAAGAGGAAAATTCAAGTTGCACGTGAAAAACATTTTGATTTAGAAATCCTACTACACAGTTTATGATTACTTAAACGACAAACATCTGCCAAGCCGTCAGCTACGTAATTTAAACAAATATTTTAATAATTTTATTGTATAGTATGTAACACATTTTTAAAATAATGGCCCAGAGCTTATTGCCCGTTCTTCTCGCAGTGGCTCTATATATTCTTTTTGCTGAACTCAACAGTACAATGTAGAATATTCCAATATTAAAATTTGTAATTGAACTTCATGAGAGCGTCGTAGACACCTAAATGACATAAATCATGATTTTAAGTTTGAATTTGTAGTGTAGTTGTAAATGCTAATGGTATATACAGTAAAACAATAAAATATAAAATAAGATTGTTTAGGTGAACATTATTAGTTGCAACATAAAAAAAATACGGAGGCGCTTGCTTTTGTGGGAAACGTCTGTAATTATACTATTTTCTGTATATCTGTCTCTATCACTCTTATCTCATAACCATTAAAACAGCATTTTTGCATGGTTGTATCGCATTTTGAGAATGCCTGCCGGGCGACCACCCTCAAGTAGAAAATCTATCGCCAATGAACTTACAGTATGTTCCTACTGCTGTAATTCTAGGTTAGCCAGAAGAACATCTTCGTCCGCATCATCACCATCAAAAAGCATAAAAAGTTCATTGTTTAATGTTCTGGCATGTGTTTTTCAGATTCTTCATCCAAATAGCGTCGGATTGTGAAAGCATAGATCAGACATCTCACAATCTCTCGTTCATAAGCGACGCGAACGTCGTGGCTTTGCATCGACTTCTTTGGAATCATCAGGAAAGGATTGGGGACTATTTGTCATGCAGTAGAGACCACAAGGCCGTGGGGAGGCGGCCTTTTGATAAGGTAAGAGTAATTAGACATCTTCTTTTTTATGAGATTGTGCCCATCTGATGTAAGGCTTCGTTCACACGGCATTGTCCTGCACGTTTTTTTGTAATCGTTTTTTTAACGTATAGTCAACCGGGTGTTCACATGGTAAATTTTTATTCGTGTAAAAACGAATAACCGCAGTTTTCACACAGTTGTCACAGTGAGTAGACGTCACTCGCCGCCAACAAAACAGAAGATTTTGGGTACATCCTATAAATCAAGAATCTGTGCGTACGATCGCATTTGAAAAATTATTCGAAAATCTAAGAAACGATGAAAAAATGTTTTTAATTACTTTCGAATGTCTATTGAAAGTCTTGAAAAGTTATTAACTCGACTGGAAAATTCAAACTATTCGATAAAAAACGTATGACATCGTGTCGTGTGAAGGAGACAAAGCTGTACCATATGCCACTGCGAACCGAATACGTCAAAGTTCATTCGATTTGCTTGATATAAGCGGTACACGTTATTTGGCAGTATAATCGACGTGTGAATGGATCTATGTACGTTGTATGGCCACTATTTATACGTTAAGACGTATACTGCAAAAAAACGTGCAGGACAATGCCGTGTGAACGAAGCCTTAATCGGTAACCTCTGCGTACAACAGAGGCTTTCATCACAATTGACGAACTGCACTGCGCCCATCACTTTGAGATATACAGTTGTCAAGTCCCTGTATTTTACTGGCTCACAAGGACTGCTGCTGGAACACACTGTTACCGGTTATACCTCATTTACATTACTACATTGTATATCATTTATTCATATACTTGTAATATTTCAGATGGCTACATTGCTTGCTTACTTGGGCCCGCCTGAACACAAGCCGATTGAGTCGTAAGTCATATTTTTATCACACTAATATACATATATACAGTAGTTCGACTCTGCGGTATCCTGGAATTCAATGACAAATGACGATCAGAGCGCTAGGGAAATCACTATCGAAATTTTGAGTGCTGTTGTTTGTTATAAATATATATTATAGATACAATGTTATTTAATGTTAAGAATTTTAGTGTAGGCAGTGCGTTTAACAGATCATCTGCAGAAGGAGGAGGGTGTATTATTCTTGTAAATAATAACTTAAAATTTAAAGAACGCCGTGACTTAGTCAGATGTTCTGTCGAACGTGTCTGTGAAGTTGCTTGTGTGGAGGTGGACAGGCATCTTGTGTTGTGTGTATATCGACCACCAACAGATCAAGGTCGTGCTCAAAATTTTGCAGAATTTTTATCCACTATGGAAAGTATACTGCGGAAAATCTCTAAATGCAGAAAACCCATATTTGTATGTGGTGATTTTAATATAGATATTTTAATGAATTCCAAAAATAAGACTGATCTTATTTCATTATTTAAGTCATTTAATTTGAAATTTCTGTTCTGTGAGCCCACTAGGATAACAGACACTTCATCTACCTGTATAGACAATATATACTCAAACTGTAAGATTAAAGAAAAGTTAATATTGAAAGGTATTAGGTCTGATCATGAGGGCCTTGCGATAAAATTTGATGGAAATAGAGAAACAGAGAGGTATGAAGTTGAACATAGGCCGTTAACAACCAGTAGGCTAGAAATTCTCGGTACCAACATAGAAGCTAAGCTTGGCATAACAAGTTTTTCTCACTGTGACCCGAATAACATCTACAATAACTTATTTTCTTTAGTAAATATTGAGTTTCAAAAAGTTTGTACAAAAATAAAGAAACAAATAAATGGAAAATTGAAGTTTGGTGATTGGGCAACTAGAGGTATCCGAAAAAGTAGAGATTATTTGTTTGATCTGTATCGCAGGAAAAATTTAACATCTTGCAAGCAGTTTCATGATTATGTTAGGAACTATTCAAAAATGTTTAAGTCTGTTTGCTTGTGTGCTAAATCTCTTTTTATTAGAGACAAAATTAGCAAGTCTAAAAATAAAATAAAAACCATTTGGAAGACTATAAATACTGAGACTGGTAAGAATAAACCTAGAGATTCAACATATGTCTTAACTATTAATAAACATCAAATCTCTGATCCAATACAAGTGGCGAATATATTTGAAATTTTTTTTTCTAACTTACCCCTAGAAGCCTCTAAATCATTGGATTCTTGTCCCAATGTAGCAGAAGCCCTATTAAAACATAATTTTCCCTGCAAAACACCGGACTTCTCTTTCAGATACACGACAAACTTTGAAATTATAAAGACATTCAAAAGTTTAAACATAAAGAGTACTGAAGACTTGTGGGGTATGTCAGTTAAAGTGGCAGAGTCTATTATTTGCATTATTGCACCATACTTAGTAACAATATTCAATCTTTGTGTTGATAGAGGAAGTTTCCCCGACTTAATGAAACTAAGTAAAATCACTCCAATTTTGAAGTCGGGGGCTGCATCTGACCCTTGCAATTATAGACCTATTTCCATCTTACCCGTTCTGAGTAAAGTATTTGAAAAAATTATGCTCAAACAACTTTTATCTCATTTTAATGAGCATAATATATTGAATGAGAATCAGTTTGGTTTCACTAAGAGCAGATCGACAACAGATGCAGGTGTTCAATTGATGTCACATATACTTGAAGCCTGGGAGAGTTCACATGATGCTATTGGCGTATTTTGTGATCTTTCCAAGGCATTCGACTGTGTAGAACACTGCACTCTGATTCGTAAGCTTTCACACTATGGTGTTCGTGGAAAAGCTTTGAATCTAATAGAGTCATATCTGTCTGACAGGCTACAGAGGGTTGGAATAAATGGCAATACTTCTTCCGGGTCTTTCGTAAAAATAGGTGTACCGCAGGGATCAATTTTGGGACCTTTTCTGTTCCTAGCGTATATTAATGATCTGCCTTGCATGGTCAAAGATTTCTGTGATATTGTTTTATTCGCGGATGATACCTCTCTGATTTTTAAAGTAGATAGGAAAGATAGTGAACTCATTCATGCAAATAATGTGTTATCTATGATCTCTGGATGGTTCGCCGCTAATAATCTTCTGTTAAATTCAAAAAAGACCAAATGTTTAAAGTTTTCATTACCAAATGTTCCTTATGTTGAACCAAACATTAAGCTTGGCCTAGATAAACTCTCTATTGACAAAGCGACAGTCTTTCTGGGAATCAAAATGGATTCAACTTTACAGTGGGATCCACATATACATGATCTAGCCGGAAGACTTAGTTCTGCTGCATATGCAGTTTGTAAGATAAGACAGTTAACAGATGTAGCTACTGCACGGCTAGTTTATTTCGCATACTTCCACAGTATTATGTCGTATGGTGTATTGCTGTGGGGAGCTGCTGCTGAGATAGAGACAATCTTTATCTTACAAAAGCGTGCAATTCGAGCCATATATGAAATGGATCCTAGGGAATCTCTAAGGGATCTTTTTAAAGAAATTGATATATTAACTTTACCGAGTCTGTATATATTTGAAAATATTATGTATGTTCGGAAAAATTTGAGTAAATTTAAATTAAACAGTGACAACCATCATTACAACACTAGGAACAAATATAAATTAACGGTACCATGTTTTAGATTAGCAAAGACAAATAAAAGGTCCTTTTTAGGTAATTGTGTGCGGTTTTATAATAAAATTCCCGAACATATTACAATGCTCACAGAAGGAAAATTCAAATTGCACGTGAAAAATATTTTGATGAAGAAATCCTACTACACAGTTTGTGATTACTTAAACGCCAAAAATGCTTGGAAAATTCCACCTCTGCCAAGCCATCACATGTCTCCTACGTAATTTAAACAAATATTGTAATAATTGTATTATATTGTTTATAACACATTGTAAAAAGACGTTTAAAAGAATGGCCCCGAGTTTCTTGCCCGTTCTTCTCGCAGTGGCTCTATAAACTTTTTTTGCTGAACGTGGCAGTACAATGTAGAATATTTCAATATTAAAATTTGTAATTGACCTTCATAAGAGCGTCGTAGACGCCTAAATTGAATAAATGATTTTGAATTTGAATTTGAATTTGAATTTATTTTATTTATAATAATTGTTTTTTTTTTAAAATAAATTTTGTTGTGAACAGGTAAAAATATATATATATCTCTATAATTATTTGAGAGAACACAAGCGCGCGCAGACTTGATAAAAAAAATGCCATTGTATTTGGTAACATAGTAAGGCCACCAGTAAAGAGGTTATTGTATGATTATTTGCCTTTACAACTCCTTGGGTTCTTTTTTCTATTAAAATTATGAAAAGATTACAACCTCAATAGTGTCAATCTGCTGACAGCTTATTAAAACTAAACTGTATGCCTCAAAGTGCTGAGGGGCTCAGTTGACTGTATACATTTACACAATCTACTGTGTGTGCTATTCATCCCACACAAATGCGAGATCACGGTAAATAGGCGCGGTCACTGTAGGCAACACAACCTTTTCCATCCTGCCACAGGTCACACAACGGCGCGAGCGATGTCTCCTCTAGTTCGACCCCTACTCCATCTCAACGCACTCCGTGACGCCAACACTGATTTTGACATTTCTTTTGACAAGTGGCCTACCATCGTTTCTGCAGTATTAGCGTATTGTGAAAGTATGAGAGACCAATGGGTCAATACGGGTAATCCCGAAATTAGCGACAGTGAATGATGTTTATTTTACCTATATGTAATTTTACTTTATCCAATTGACATTAATATCATGCTTGTATCATTGACTTATACTTAAGGGACATTATCATAATTTGACATTTATTTTTATTCAATCCCATGATCTTTTTATGTATTTATATTTGTAATTTGTATGTTTTTATTGTTCTTATTTGTTTGCTAAATGTACCATATTGATTTTTTATTTGCTTTATATTTGTATGTTAATTCTAATCTGTGTGGTAGATGTAATTGATTGTAAAGTCGTTTCTATTCACAATAAACAAATTTAATTTAAATTTAATTTAATTTAATTAACAAATAGTATACTTTCATCCTACGCATAAATATGTTAAGAAATATATTTATGAAAGTCAAGCCAAGCTCAGAAACAGTAGAACGCAAACCTTGCCGCGGAAGGCGTGGTTTAAAAAGTGGACAGTGCGGTTTAACAACGTTACCTCACCACGACCAATCGTATGCGATCATTTCTAAGAGCCAAATCAATTAACCAATCCAATTGAATTTGAAATATTGTGCGCGTTATGCTAATTGTGAATTTGATGAGACATCAAAGCTATACACACTTCTTTACGTATTTATTCCTTGTTTTCATCATCATGATCACTTTTAGGGCCGACTTCACCAACCTACACGTAAGATCTTTATATCCAACAAAATATGATAGACATTGGTCCTGATGGTAAGTGATGATGTGGTCGAGGAGGTTGTTCAGACTAACCTAGAATTACTGGCTCTCAAGGACAGTTGCCGGAACACACCGTTAGGGGCTTGGCGACAGATTTTCAACTTGAGGGTGGTAGCTAGCCAGGCGGGCATTTTCAAAGTACCCTACCACCATGCTGTAACGACTGCTATCCTAAGACAACAACAGGGACCGACGGCTTAACTTTGAGCGCTTCCGAAGCACGGAAGCGCTCAGTAGTAAAGTCACCAGCGGTCACCCATCCAAGTCATGACCGCGGCGGACGTTGCTTAACTTTGCTGATCGATTCAGAATGGCTAAGCAAACTTGGCTACGAGCGCTTCTTATATAAAATATACCGTCGAATTTGGCTGTATAGCTACATACACTAAAAACAGATATAGCCACTTTGCTACAGATGTATACATTGCTATTTCAAAGTCCACACATCCTGTCACTTCATAAAGTTTCAAACCAAGGAGTTTTCTTTTTTCCCAAGATAGGTATCGAAGTTTCAAATCTGCTGCTAGGTTTGAAATTCTGTGATGGCAAAGTTATATACCTACATATTTAATGCCTACCGTATTTAAATGGTTGATAGTATAAAGTCATCTTGTCGTCAATGTGTGTGCATATGCACGCAGACAGAACTCAAGACCGCTCTGTTCTATTGACATTAAAGATATTTTTTCAAATAGTTTCAAATACCTAGAAAATCTTATCACAGCAGACTCCAGAACATCTGATATTAGGTATGGCAGAATAGCAATGGCAAAACAGACATTCCATAATAAGAAATACATACTTGCATCGAAAATGTCAAAAATTTAAAAAGTAATTTTTAAAGACTTGTTTGAAGCATAGCGCTGTATGGGTGTGAGACTTGGACTATGACACAAAAAGATAGAGAGAGATTGGAAGGTTTCGAGATGCGGTTTTGGAGATGGATGGAGAGAATACGATGGACAGAAATGGTGACAAACGAAGAAGTTCTGAAAAGAGTCTTACTCAAGATCATACACAGAGAACAGAGAAGAGGAAAAGTGAATGGCCACCTTTTGCGACTTGACAACTTTATTAAAAACATAATTGAAGGAAAAATAGAAGGAAAGCTAGGAAGTGGTAGGCCACAGATAAGCTACATGAGCCAAATAAAACAAAAAGTCAATGTCATGTCGTAAAACCAAGAAGTAAAACAGGTGGCCTTAGACAGAACAAAATGGAGATCATTGCATCAGCTGTACCGACAAGAGTCTAACTCTTAAATTATAATAATAATATTTTTACCGTATTGACTTATTCCTTGTAAGCAGTGATAGCTCAGTGGCTTTGGCTATAGACTGCCGTCCATGGTTCGAATCCCGCCGCGGGCTTGAGCTTCACCGCATGGTGGAAGGGCGTTTTTGCAAATGCCCGCCTGGCCATCGACCACCCTCAAGTTGAAAATCTGTCGCCAAGCATCTTACGGTGTATTCTGGCAGCTATCCTTGAGAGCCAGTAATTTTAGGTTCAGCCTGTTAACACCTTCGACCACATCATCACTTACCATCAGGTGAGATTGTGGTCAAAGACTAACCTATCAGCAATAAAGAAAAAAAAACATAATTTATATTCCAGGTTCTCGATATCCGGTGCCACAAGTCTTCTCTTCTCCTCTTACGCCCGTTGGTCTTCTATCGACATCTCCTCCTCGAACTTCGAAGACTTCATCCTCAAGCACCACCTTCATCAGAAGGAGGAGTTCAAAAGCATCAAAAGTTTGAATATATTCTACCAAGCTGGCACCAGCAAGAATGGATATCCGGTTTTCTACTATATATCCAGGAGATATAAGTGAGTATTTTCTATGTATCCTATACCACCTATTTTTCTTTGCGACTAGCGGTTCACTGCGGCTTCGCACGGGTTTTTAACAAAAAAATTAAATATTAAAAATTTAAGCACATAAAAAACTAGTTATTGTGACATAACTGTAATAGTTAGACTTATAGTATTGTGGATTTTTTTTATAGATATTGATGTCTTCTATAAAATTCTAGAACATCACTTTGCTCTATTTTCAATAATTTCCGCGATATAACGATTTTTGGTATTTTTTTCGCACTTTGGGTACATTATCGAAGTGTTCATACGGATCCCTAACTTCTTTTAAAATCTTCTATAGCCAATGTTTATCAGGAATAACGTTGGTTTCTCATGGTGAAAGAATTTTTCAAATCGATCCCGTAGTTTCAGAGCCTATTCAATGCAAACAAACAAACAATAAAATCTTTCCTCTTTATTATATTAGTTCAGATAAGCTTGTCTTTCATCACTCTCTCACTTGTTGGTCCTTGATGACGTTTGCACCGAGCACGACGTCACGCCGGGTCAGTATAATCTTTTGAAGCGCTCGTAGCTTAGTTTGCTTAGCTGTTCTTAACCGATCAGCTAAGTTAAGTAACGCTCTGCGGTCATGAGTTGGATGGGTGACCGCTAGAGACATTACTACCGAGCATGCACGTGCTTCGGAGGGCATGTTAAGCCGCCGGTCCCGTTTGTTTGTGGCAGTCGATATAGCATGGTGTTAGGGCATTTTGCGAATGCCCACCCGAACACACCCGTTAGGTGCTTGGCGATGGATATTCTACTTGAGGGTGGTAGAAAGCCAAGCGAGCATTCGTAAAGTGTCCTACCTCGACGTCACCATAATATTTACGATTAGTTTTCATTTCTTTATCAATACACAGGACGACATAGTTAAAAAAAAAGATTAGCCTTTTTCTCCCAACCCTCTTTGGGAAAGCTTTTATTGTAAGTAGTGTTTTCTCAAACATGCTTGGAAATGTGAGCATTATTTTGACAACCTTCTTCGAGATAAATCGAAATTGCTGTGCTGGCCAAATACATGCGCGCAGAGGCCGGCAAAAAATGTATGAAAATTTATATCTGGCGTGTCTAGCGGCCAAATAAATTGCATAGTTAACTCATATCTGTCGTGTAATTTAAAAATGGAACGATCTTTTACTTCGAAGCATTGCAACTAAGGAGGTAACTTATCAAAGGTTTTATTTAAATTTCGATCTGGCTTGCAAATAGAACGCTGTTTATTGAAAATTGTACATTTAATAACTGTATCTTCAAATAAAAATTCTGCCTAGGTACTACTTTGTTTTAATTTCCGCGCATTATTTGAGAAAAGCACTAAACAAGCCTTGGCCACAGCTAGGCATTGATGGACTTACGTATTTGTGCCTCGGCTTCGCCTCGGCCCACATTTACACGTTCGTCCATCAATGCCTCCTTTGCTGGCCGCTGCAGTAATGTACTATTATTTTAAGATTACCCAAATGGTGAAGTACCCTTCAATGCTTTCAAATACAGGCACTGGCTCAATGTGCAGTAACACACCAACGCATCGATGTGAGTGGTAGCATGCCTATTTGGCGCATGCCCCGCGGCGTGCCGGGCTAGAATGTCACTCCCCCATTTCTACCTGTGGGTGTCGTAAGAGGCAACTAAAAGTAAAATACCGTAAGGTGGGCAGCAACGCGTTCTGAGGAACTGATATATTAAACTGCGACCTCCTAGACGACTGCCAAGCGTGGGGATTATGGCAAATCTAGGTTAGTCTGAACAACATCCTCGACCACATCATGACTTACCATCAGGTGAGATAGTGGTCAAAGGCTAACCTATCGGGCATAAAAAAAAACCTCCCCTTAATGGGGGAGGCTGTGTTCAGGTAATTTAATTTCCCATTCCCAAATTTTATGCGCGGATTGGATTCCTTTGTGCTCTGAAAATTTGTAAACGCTTAGCATGCGATAGTGTTGAGAGTACATATTGAATTAAACAGTATGTTAGAATTTTGAAACGTTGGTTTTTTTGTACAGGAATGGCGAAATGAACACAGACCTCCTGATATACCACGTGATCATCACGCTGCGGCCATTCTGCTCGCAGCCGTACGACCTCATCATAGACTTCACGCACACCAGCTCGGATAACAGGTTCAGGTAACAATGTAATAGTGTGTGGCAGCCTTCAGCGTCACACCTGACTTGAGCGTATGCACAAAGTAGAAAATCTGTCGCCGAGCACCTAACGGTGTGTTCCGGCGGCTGTCCTTGAGAGCCAGTCATTCTAGGTTAAGCCTGTTAACACCTTCGAACACATCATCACTTACCATCAGGTGAGATTGGGGTCTAAGGCTTAACTATTAGCAATAAAAAGTACCAACAAATGTGCCTGAGAAAGTTTTAGAGGGCAGCGTTTACTGTCTTTTCACCAAGTGGTAGGTCTCTTTAGCGCAAGAGTCCGTCTTGGTGTGTACCGCAGTGTCAGATATTCTGTCTCGAAGCTGTACTGTGCATTCACTGTATCAAGGGCACTGTATCAAGTGAAATTACTGGACGACACATAACAGCTAACGTCTTAGAGTGACGCACGCAGTGCAGAGCGGTGACACTGCATCTGTAATGTAAAGGTGTGACGCTTACTATCAGGCGGGCTTATTCGTTTCATTTTGTAACATAAAAAAAGATACAAGTCTACGTTTATTGTATGACCTTTTCCATATAATGAAATTGTTGTAGAATTCTTTGTAAGTCACTTACAAAAATATGTTTTTTTTTTTTAACAAATCGTTTAATTTTCATAGTAACGATGTTTTTGTCTATTTGGTGGTTTCTCCGGTACCAACAACTAGGCCTTGCTGCAATGCAAAGTATATTTCTATAAGTTTGTTAAGTCTTATTATGTGGTTCTCCTTCCATTCTGGTCACTACCGTACACGCTTATCATATTTACTATTAAATTCTAGTAGAAAATCAGTCACCAAGCACCTAACGGTGTGTTCTGGCAGCAGTCCTTGAGAGCCAGTTAAATTACGGGCACATGGGAATTAACAACTGTATGTCTCATTGTGACGGCGCAGTACAATTCGTCACACGTGACGAAATGTACTTCTGTTACTCTCTTCTCTTCTCTTCTATTACTGCGTGCACACATAACATAATTATGTTTATATAATCACATTCGGTAATATTCTAATTATGAAATGAAATACAGACCTTTATTGGCATATTTTATATACATACTTCTTTAAGAAAATTAAAAAAATAAATTAAAGCATTATTCTCCTAACAAAACAATGCTTTGAAACAATTTTTTAATTATTAAAGTACAATGTGTCCCGACCAAGGAGGTTTCAATTCAATTTAAGTAGGTACACATTATCTGTGGCGCTGATTTATATATTGCATTTTATTTAATGTATGTACTTCTCACTGTTTTAATACCCTCTATTATATGACAGTTGCATAAACTACTATTTTGTGACATTTTCCGTCTCAATAACATAATAAAAAAGTTAACAATGGGATAATAATAATACACACAATATCTCAAAATTTAAAATTTAGAAGAACAAGTGTGTGCAGGACTCGTACAAGACCGAACTGATAGAAAATTATAATAGACAAAAATATAATTGGTATATACAAAGAAAATAATTATATATTATTTGGAGATAGGGGAATCCTCAGTGATCAAGTCGGAATTGCACTTGGCCAGTGTGTTTTAACCGACTTCAAAAAAAGGACGAGGTACTGTATTTTTTTAAATGTTTGTTACCTTAGAACTTTTGACGGGGTGAACCGAATTTGGTAATTATTTTTTCATTTGAAAGCTGATGCTTGTCGTTTGGTCCCATTTATTAAATATATAAACATAGTTAAAAGTCTCATAATTTAATCAAAATCGGTCAAGCCGTTTTTGAGTTACACTCCAATAACTGAAACATATTTTGCAACCTTGATGATATAGTCGTTGACAGAGAATGACAATCCACCCCATAAGTAACAAGGGTCACTAAAAAGAGTGTTTTTTTTTTACCAAATATGGAACCTACTTGTACACTCAAAAGTGTGAAATAACTTTCGAAGTCGGTACCATGCGCACAATATTGTGATAATAAGTATTTTGAACTATCATGGGGTACCATGATAGTTCAAAATGAAACAGTTACAATTCTTTACATATTGATTGGTAATAAGTAACCTACCATTAGCTGAGATCGTTGTCAAAGGCTAGCCTATAGAAAACTATACCAAAGTCGATCAAAGTATTTATCATTTTCATCAAACTATTCTATACATGTATTAAGTCCATAGCCGTGACTAAAGACTTTATTTTATATGTTACTAGCTTTCCGGGCGCGGCTCCCCCCGCGCGTATGTCGGTTATCGCGCGAAAACATGAACCTCTTTTTGCGCAGTCGAATAAAAACTATCCTATGTTTTTTCCCGGGTCTCAAACTATCTCCATACCAAATTTCATTCAAATCGGTCCAGTAGTTTTGGCGTAAAAGCGTAACAGACAGACAGACAGACAGAGTTACTTTCGCATTTATAATATTAGTACTGATGAGCGATTTCTTAACTACCTACTTCAGTAACGTAACCCGAAAAAATCCTTACAACTTGGAAAAGTTACTCGACTGATTTAAAGTACGTGAAATCGGTAGATTACAATAAGTTATTTCACACTGTTGAGTGTTAAAGTCGGTTCCATTTTTTGGTTATTATTTTTTTCTTATATTACTGTTTAGTTGTGCGATAAAAAACGATATTGCTAATCAAACGCTTTGCTTGCCAGGACGGACTACCTGTCGAAGTGGTTCAGCGTGCTGCCCGAGCTGGCGTACGTAAACATAAACGCGTGTTACATATACAACTGCAACAGCTGGGTGCGGGAGTATACCAAGTTTCACGAGAACCTACTCATGCCTTTGAAGGTCAGTACAAATGAGATTTACCGTTGCGTATGGCCCAGCCACAAACGGGCGGGCGGTACAACAGAGAAATTTAAATTTCATTATGTTGCAAAATTACAAATTTACGAGAGGACAAATTTAAGTGTACAAGGTTGGATGGTCGCGGGTTCGAATCCCGCACATAACTTAAAGATATCCTTTTTTTTTTTTTTTTTTTTCTAAATATACAAGCACTATCGCGTGCTAAGCGAAAATCATATCAAACAAATTATTGGAGTACAAAATTTTTTTTTTTTTCCGCCCTGGGCAAAACATTTTGTACTCCAATAATTTGTTTGATATTAAAGATATCCTCTCGTAAATTTGTAATGTAATACGCAGAGCATGAGTTAAGGAACCCGAATCAGCTTCATCAACAAAAACTCACCACGAGATCAGCAATAACTAAGTGAATAACTTAGCAATGCTGAATTACAGAAAATTAGTATATAAGGTTCAAATATTGTTAATTAGAATTAATTATTATTTGATTAAGAATATGTCACTCAGCTTGTTTAAATAAATTATCATTTTTTAAAACAAAACCAGTAGTCGGTTACTTAATTCATGCGTTATTGAAAACATAAAAATATTTAAAGTTCATCAAGTTGTTTAATACCTATCTCAACGAAATAAAATCATATAGTGCACAGGCCTTAAAGCATTGAAATATATACTAGATAGGTATAATTCAAATATGAATTTATTAAAATGAATTGCCGCGTCGTCCTCTGGTTTCCTAAAACTTTCCTGTGTTTAGAGAACTGTCAACTATAACCTAATAATTTTTATTTATTGTTTGCATCAAAGATATGAAACACACTATACATAGTTTAATATGGCGTATAATTTTAATGTAATAATTTAACCTTTAGATATAAGTTATTACTAACAATAATGGATCAATGTTGTCTGAAAGTGTCAAGATTATTTTCATTATATATTATGTATTGGACATATATTTCGATGTGTAGAACGGGAAATGCACATATATTTCTTAGTTTATAATCTTTTGTCCGAATTTTTCAAGTTTATTACGTCCATTGCTATATCAATGTAGCCTGGCGCCCGTGGGAAGCTAGAATGTCTCTCTCCCGTGTTGAAAGTGGCCACTATGGGTAAAATTCTGAACTGAACTTACTCTGCGATCCCCAAGCCGCCTTCAAAGCGTTGGGTTTATGGCATTTCCCCCCTTAATGGGTGAGGCTTGTTTCAGCAGTGGACAACCTGGCCGATATAGTACAGTATATCAATAAATCTCAGAGAAGATAGATAATGTACAGATTTAACACGATGCCGTTCGGACTGCTAAACGCTCCAGCTTTTATAGTTTAATTTTTTTTAATTCATCTATTATAATTGTCCAGATCCCGATACATGATTCTTGTTGCAGGGCTCCCGCAAGTTGATATTCATCGACAACCACGCGCGCCTCAGTGACTTCGTTGATCCTGAACAACAGAAGTTGCCGGGAGCAACCCTAGCGTTGGAAGAGGACTTGAAGGTGTTCAGCAACGCATTGAAACTCTCGCACAAAGATACTAAAGTTGCTATCAAGGTGAGTTTAGAATTCATTGATATAGGAAGAAAGGAGATCTGTTGTGTTATAGGTTTTGCAAGCAGTTCACTGAACTTAGTCAAGCGCTACCGCAGCTGGCCTAGTCCATCTCGACTGATCAACTCAGCAATCAGCAATACATATTGCTGATCTGCAATCAATACTTGGATGGAAGACCGCCGGTGGCATTTATTACTAATCGTATTCGAGCTTCGGAGGGCACGTTAAGCGACGGGCCCGGTTGTTGTCTTAGAATGGCACTATGTGGAAGGTCTACCGGTGGCAAGAAAACTCCGACATCCTTGTGTGGTGTACATTAGGAGTAAGACTTCAGTTAGGACATTTTGCGAATCCAAGCCTGGCTAACTACAACTCTCAAGTAGAAAATCAGTTGCTAAATGGTGTCTTCCGTCCTGTAGTTGTTCTTGAGAGCTAGTTCATTTTCTAGGTTAAGTCTGTTAGCATCATCGATCACATCGTCACTTACCATCGGGTAAGATTTGACTAAAGGCCAGACTATCGGCAAGAAGCTTGTATTCCTGATTGCTAGTTACTTTCCTGATGTTTATTATACCTCAGTAATAAATTACTTTTCTTTTTATTTGTAATCTGCACGTTGCATTGCATTTAAAGTGATACTTCTTGAGTGCCTTTTATGTTTGGCGCACATTGAACTACCCAGCACCGTCGTCCCAACCTGATCAGTATTATTTGTATTGAAAGCCATAGTACAAATTAAAAAAAATTTAAAATCGTTTCCACTTACTTTAAATCAGTCGAGTAACTTTTCCAAATTGTAAGGAAGTTTTTCGGGCTACGTGACTGAAGTATGAAGTTAAGAAATCGCTCATAACATAATAAAATAAAGTTTTTAGTCACGGCTATGGACTTAATACATGTATAGAATAGTTTGATGAAAATGATAAATAGTTTGATCGACTTTGGTATAGTTTTCTATAGGCTAGCCTTTGACAACGATCTCAGCTAATGGTAGGTTACTTATTACCAATCAATATGTAAAGAATTGTAACTGTTACATATTGTAACTACTTTGTGTATTGTAACACGTGTTAATTGATATGGCGCTAAGAAATGTTCGCATTCGATTGGTCATGTCAATGTAATGTTGTTGCGCCGCACGGATAACTTTTTAAAGCACGCCTGCCGCTGTAAGGTTCGCATTCTGCTGTTTTTGGCTTGACTTACATTTCTTTAAATATTGATTCGTGGGTAAGTTATAATATTTTAGCCCAAAGATGTTGTCAGCTCAGAGCTGCTTCTCAAGCACAACTCTGTGTGTGATAGGTACTGTAACAGCCGGATCGTCCACTGCTGAACACAGCCTCCCCTATTAAGAGGATGTTTGCCATAATCCCCACGCTTGGCAGGCGTCCTGGGGATCGCAGTGTAAGTTGGCAGTTCCTTAGAAGGCGCTGCTGCCCACCTTCAAGTATTTTTCCCTTAGTCGCCTCTTACGACACTTACGGGATTATATAGGGAGTTGCAATTCTAACCCGGCACCCCACGGTGCGTGTGATAGGTGGCAGTTTCCAATCCGGTGAACATTCTAACAAAGGGAAAAGTCCTGAGTAAATGCCGCCCTTTCCTCTTTCCACAGTTCTCGATTGTATACTATGGATGTTCAATTTATCTGATGTGAGTCTAATATATCACGTCACCTTCGTCTAGGTATAACTGCCGCGAAATGAGTAAGTACATGAACCATTTCAGTATGAATAAAATATGTTTCGTTCCACAGGTCGGACCCACAGCGTTGCAAATAACATCCGTGGAGAAGACAAAGGTCCTCGGCCTTCCTGTGTTACTGAATGACGTTTACTATGCTTCCGAAATAGATGAGGTAACCTTTTATATGGTAGGTTTATCGTAATGAATAGATTCAGTCTCGATCGTGCGCTCGGTGAGTCAAGACCTCCTGAAGATGCTTCGTTTAGAAGCGAAACTAGTCGGGTATTCTTCCGGTTAGGCTGCGTGATGTTTGTGACGTCACGTAGATAACAGGAAAATTAGGCGGAATTGTCACTAGATATATAATTTTATGCTTTTTTAAGTGTTTTATTTAAATATTATTTAATGTTTTTTTAGGATACTTTTAAAAGTATTTGTTATTATTAGGTTTATCGTGTTTTCCAGTTCCTAACTATTACGGATACGGATATAACTGGGGATAAACACACTTAAGTTCATGGGACTTGTTGTTTCAGGGTCAATTCTATCAATCTATACGAAGATAATATATCTTTATCCAACAAAATATGATAGGAGTTTGTCAACAGATATGCCCAGTGATGCTGTATACAGTATTTTTAATCTAACATGATAGAAAAAGAAAAATCGGCGCTTGATCATAATCCTGGCACTTTGGCTCAACAAATAAGTATCGCAATCCAACAGGGCAATGCTGCCAGCATGCTGGGCACGCTGCCAACTAGTAGTGGACTGCCTGTAGGCCTGCTTAGTAGCTGTAGTTTGTAGTGTGTTGTTAATAAACCATGAAATTGAGGAAAACGAAACGTGTTTGCTTAGCCATTCTGAAACGATCAGCAAAGTTAAGCACCGTCCGCCTCGGTCAGGAGTTGGATGGGTGACCGCTGGTGACATTACTACTTAGCGCTTACGTACTTCGGAGGGCACGTTAAGCCGTCGGTCCCGGTTGTTGTCTTAGGATGGCAGTCGTTATAGCATGGTGGTAGGGCATTTTGCAAATGACCGTCTGGCTAGCTACCACCCTCAAGTAGAAAATCTTTCGCCAAGCACCTAACAGTGTGTTCCGGCAGCTGTCCTTGAGAGCCAGTAATTCTAGGTTAGCCTGAACAACACCTTCGACCGCATCATCACTTACCATCAGGTGAGATAGTGGTCAAAGGTTTACCTATCAAGCATAAAAAAAACATTTTTGCTATCCAAGATCAAAAATTTATGCCGTTAAATTTCACTTTATAGCTACATAATCTAAAAACAAATACGGTAATTTTGCTACAGCTGATAATACACCTATGCCTACAATTGCTTACAATACGTCACATATCAAACAAACCAATGAGTTTTCTTTTATCCGCAACAGAAGTCCAACGAATTCTTAAAAGGCTTGGCGTTCTATGGTAGCAAAAGCCTATCACATTTTAACAGTTTAAAGTTATTCGCGCATAGTTTGTAGATTGGTGAAATTGACCCTAGTTGCTTATGATGTACGTTGAAATAATACTACTCAAATAAATAAATGGCTTTATCAATTAGGTGTTAAGTGTTCGTCGTATATCAACCTACTATCCTAAATAAAATAAAAGTAGTCTCATGGTATTTAGATAGATAATAATAATAATAATATTTTAATTCTTCAATTTAAAGTACTTAAACATAAAATAGTGTGTCGGTGTCCGGACAAGTTATTCTGTTTCCCGGATACCGACGTCTTCCCGCGGTGTTAACTAATTATACATAGGTATTACTACATAATACTAATAATACTAGGTACTAGATAACATAATATTTATAGTAAAAGATCTACAATAAAATACAAAAGAATATTCGCATTTACTAACAACTTTACACAAAATAGCCTGCAATTATCATATGTTTGCGTAGTGCAGTAGGACAATAACTAAAGTAGGTAGGTACCTACTTATAAAATACTTACAGATAGGCAAGAACAATAATATCATAATACAATGTAAGTAATGGGTAGGGTTGAGCGGTGCGTGTGCCGAGTCGAAGTGCATACTAGTAACTCTCAAAACTGGTCAGGTTAGATAGATGTCGCTAAGGTCAATAAGAATAAATACGGATGGAAAATTTTTTACTGTCCAGTATCCGCTTCTATAGCATAATTGGAAATGCACTACGACAGTGTTCTGGGGTTTCACGTTGAGATCACACAGGAATGAATCTTTTTCCATCCGAAATAATTTCTATGTACGTTTATGTTACAGGTTTGTCTAGTAGACGATAATCAATTCTCATTGTCGATAATAGGCGACTCGACGCCGCTCAGTTTTATCCACAACGACTGCGATAACATCGTGCAGTCGATCATACACATCAGGAACAGATGGGAGCTGAGCCAGCCTGTAAGTGCTCTTACACTTATTTATTTATCAATAATTTAAACGGCACAAAATACCAGTTTAACATTAGATTACAAATTATTTAACAAAAATTCATAAAAAAAAATATTTAACGCGCAAACTGCTGACAATGCCTACGGTTATAGTTTTTTTGTGATGTGTCTAATATACAATTTTAATATAAAGCATTTGATGTTTTACTTATAATAATGTCATTGACAAATAAAGAAAGCAATTTTAAGCAATTTTTTGTATTAAATGAACTATGAGTCAATATATTAAAGAACATGTGTCTGCTATGTTAGATTTTAAAACGAATATGAGACTGAGACGTACAATTGTTGAGTCTTGGCTGTAATTTTACTGGTTTTCAAAACAATATGTTTATCTTAATATTGTAGGATTCGGTGACAGTCCATCAAAAGATACGCCCCAAAGACGTACCAGGGACGTTGCTCAACATGGCTCTCCTGAACCTTGGCTCTTGCGACCCTACCTTGAGGACCGCTGCCTACAACCAGCTCTGTGCCCTCACGGCCACCTTCCATCTGAAGATCGAAGGTCAACTGCTGGAGACTGCAGGTTGGTACAATCATTGTTCTTTGTAGGTCTCATCTAGAAAATATACAATCAACTTCGCGCTTTGCAATATGAGATAGTCTGACATTCAAGTTTAACATTATAAAATATTGTCCCCAAGGCCGAAGTTTCTGGACATCAACGTTTATCTAGACAGGTTTTTGGCCCCATGTAATATGTGGTAAAACTATTGCCTTCTAACAGGCACAGTTCTAGAGTCCGAACTCTTTGTCTAACATCCAATGTCTTGTCCGACTCTAATATGGTACCTCGAGATTAAAAAGCTGTTTAATTGCTTTTGCACACACACGAACGAAAAGTCTTATATAAATAGTATCATGACACGATTGTGGACAGTTGATGTTTTTTTTATTGTGACGGAACAAGCTCGAGGCCCACCTCATGTTAAGCGGACTAACCACTGCCTATAACAGATGCATTTTGTCACAAGTCACGAATTGCACTGCGTTCGTCACCTTGAGACGTAGTTGTTAAGTCTCATGTGGCTGTAATTTCACTGGTGCTCAAGGACTGCTGCTGGAACACACCGTTAGGTGCTTGGCGACAGATTTTCTACTTCCTTATAACGGTTGAACGTGAGTCTCAAAAGGCATATTTTAAACATGTTTTTTTTTAAAGTGCAGATATATAGTATATTTTATTAATATTTGTGAGATATGAATAAAGTATATACAATTCCAAAAAATACGAAAAATACTGATTAAGTTTTTAATACAAATCTAAAATTTGGCTTAATCAAGTTTTGTGTCTATATAGTAAATCATATCGATTCTAATTATTAAGTGGCAACCATGAAGTACCTGAAAGTTTTCTTCAGTATTTTTAAAAAGCTCACTTTTTACGCATTTATTTAAAAATATCGCTCACTCTAGATGTTGCGTAGTTCTGTTTCGTTCACTACCATTCGAAACAAGGTCTCTCCGTCCTACACCCTCAATCTGACATTACTTAGTACTTTGCTACTACTGTCTTTACAGGCGACCCTCTATCACCGTCACTCACAATACTAATGACTATTGGAGTACTACTAACTATGAAGAGCACAAATAATATTTAATATTTAAAGAGGTGCGAAAATCTCTTTCTCTCTTATATTCTTTAATTTTTTATAAAGAGTTGGAAATAGCTAAAGCTGCCAAGATTGCTGTTCGAACGATGCCAAGTCTTCTCTATAATTTACGGAGAAAAATTATGGAAACTGAGGCCAAAATAATGCAGACTTTACGCTCAAGATATTCAAGTTCCAGAAAAATAGGAGCTGGGTGGTAGCTAGGCGAGCAATTGCGAAATGCTCTTCCACCATGCGGTGAAGCTCAAGCCGGCGGCGATGGGGATCGAAGACCTGTGGCACGGCAGTCCTTACCTATTACCGCTATCGTAGCTTCAAACGCCTACATTATAATGCCATTACGCTCAGATATATTGAAAAGCATATATGTTAGATAAAGACAACGGTATTGATAAACTTTGAACCCATATAACTTTGTTCTCAGGGCTCTGTATTCCGTCCAATAACACAATATTCATCAAGTCAGTGAGCGAAAAGTTGGCGCACAACGAACCGCATCTCACGTTGGAGTTTCTAGAAGAATGCATTCAGGTAATACATAAATACATTCTATACACACACATACACTCATATGTATCTACACGTGACACAATTTTACTAACAATCTGCTGTTGAAATCTGCTGTACCCCAGGAAATTGTATTGTTAGAAGGTGTGTTGGGGCTCTCTTCCAACATGCTGCAAGTCGTATTGTCCGTCCTAGCAATCTGCAGATTTTACAGCAAATTGTAGCCGCGTCGTTATGTGTGTATTGCGGTTGTAAGCAATCTGGACTCAGTCGCGATCTTGCCATCATCAGTGGCGGTGTAATGCTGTTTATAAATGAACACAACATGAATAATAATTTAAAAAAAAACTGGAAAGATAATTTTAGAAGTAAACAGGGTTATTGGTAAATGCCTAACAACCTGTTAGGGTTGGCTTCTCCTAGTCGTAACAAACATTTTGAGATGATTGTTTTGAAAAGTTTTGGTTTTATTTTTATGTTTTTGGCGGAATATAATTTGGTAGAAGTCAACCCTAAGAGGTTAGCTATTTACCAATAACCCTGTATAAGGACTAACCACATTTGTGGGATTAAAAACGTGAGAGATGGTGATCAGAGCCGCTACGTGAGTATAGTACGACCAAGCATGTTGCAACAGCAAATTTATTGTAATATTGTCGCACGTGGAGATAGCTTATCTAGTCTACTAAAGATTCGTCGCAAGCTAATTGTATACCCTATGTAGTATCGAATACCCAACCAGTTTGAGTATAATAGAAATATAATTTCTCGATTCTGCGCTCGAAGAGTCACCTCTTGATGATGCTCCGTATTGAAGCAGAATTCGTCAGAAATTTATTCGGTTGGGCGACGTGGGAAAGTTAGGTGGAATTGTCACAAGATATATTTATATATTTTTAAGTGATTTCCTAAAATATTAATTCAATGTTTTCTTCAAATATTTGTTATTATTAAATATGGATTTCGACGTCGGCGACGCCCGAATCTAAACATTACGTTTGTATGCTCTTACCGTTTTGACGATAAAGTAAAAATAAAAATTTAATGTGTCTTGTTTGGGCACAGAATAATAGGCTCAGTATAAAAAAGCTCATCCCGCAAAGCGTTCCAATAAATAAGCGACTTTAGCTACGAAGCAATAAAGTGCACATCAGTTCGCAAAGCGCGGCGTACCTAATATTTATATTCACCTACAAGGTTCGTACATTATGACCGATCAAAATCTCGTAAATCACACGATCAAGAATTTTCGTTACTCATACCACCTATAAAAAAACTGCCTGACTCTGGTAAGACTTGAAATATTAGCACGTTATAAAGAGGACTAGAAGGGTCATTACCCAAAGCTATTCCTTTAAATAAGCGACACTAGCAACGAAGCAATAAAGCGCACTTCTGCTCGCAAAGCGCAGAGTACCTAATATTTATATTCACCTACAAGGCGTCTCTCTTTCTATCACATAGCCACGCATAGCTCTGATCTCTTCTGACGCGGCACTCACGTACAATAATCCCATCTGGACGGATACGCCGATGTACATGTAGCTTTGTACCTAAAGTGCGGAATGAGCTAGGCCTAGTAATCCTCTTGTATTTTTTTTTTTATTATTATTATTTGTTGTGCAATCCGTCATAATAACACATATTCGGTGAAAATTTTAACCGGTCCTAAAGATACAGCGCACGGACGAACGGACAGTCAAGGCTTAGTAAGAAGGTCCCGTTTTCTACTTCTGTACGAAGCCCTAATTACATATTGATTCTGTGCGTTTTGATTTTGCTGTATTGAACTCCCAAGGTCTTATCAATGCAATAGAAAGTATCAACGAGCTAATATCTGTGTGCCATGTCTAGTAAATGTTCACCAAAGTTTGAACCTATATAACCAACTCTACTTAACCTGGTCATGCCGCTCCTTCTTCTACGTTTTCTTTGTCCTATAGAGTGTTTTTGCTAAACCCGAGGACAGAAGAGGAAGCGGCGCTATCGATAGAGTCATCAGGAGCAAATGGGCCAGCGGGGGAGGACTCAAGCAGTGTGGGAGAATCCACGACGATGACTGTGGGAAGGTGAGCGAGACATCTGCTATGTCAGAGCGAGACAGCGACGAGGATAAAGGAGCGGTCTTATGAATCTACAATTATTTAGTTCATTAACATACCCTATATTATGTTGAAAGTTATTTATTAATTCCTTATGTAAACTTTTTGGTTAGGGTTTTAAATTATGGTGAACATTTACTAGTTTTGGTTTATGTTTTTTGAAGTCTTTATCACCTAATTCATAGATTAAACAGATAAGTAAGTGTTTTGTTTGTAACACTACGGTTTAAATCATGCATACACTGCTTTCGTTGAAAACTTTGCACAAACGCTCGGTTCATAATTAAAATACGAAAATATGCACCACAGATCCGAGGAATATTCACTGTTCGCATGCAAACAATTTGAACCGATTAGCAGCCGCGCTTATGACATCTGTCAGCTGTTACAAAATAACCTTCAATGCTACTATCGACGTTAGTAGTGTTAAATTTCAAGGCATTCTCTTGTTAACAAGATTTCATATTCAAATTTCTGACCACAACAACGAAAATCTCCTCATTGATCTGCCAACATATGAGTTTGACGTTTGTGCACACGCTCCACTACTTGTTTTCTGTGAGCGTTATACGCAGCCGGAGGTGACGTCATATTGCTATCGTGGTGTCTGCTTAGCATATTATGAACCGACCGTTTGCGTGAATACAGTGTAAATAGCACATATTTGCGTGATTTGAACCTTAGAGAAGTGTAACCCGTACTTGCCATTTATGTCAGAATAATAAGAGAAGACAATATATTTTTACAACTATTTTAGCAGTCAAACGTTTCCGTAGAAGTAGTCTTCTATGAAATGGGGGATAGTTTATAAAAATATCGCTGTTTTCATTTTAATACAGCAATTTTCATATTTGATTTCGATTGTCGCCTTCAGAGACGCCATTTAACGCTAATAAGCATTAAATGCTGTAATAAGCAGAACTAAAACGACTTCATGATGCCCGTGGGTATGCCGGGGTAGAATGTCACCCCCCATCTCAACCCGTGGGTGTCGTAAGAGGCGACTAAGGTTAACACACCAGAAGGTTGGCAGCGGCGCTTTCTGAGGAACATGATATCTCACACTGCGATCCCCAAGACGCCTGCCAAGGAGGCTGTGTTCAGCAGTGCTCAGGGCTGGTACAGTACTGTCAAAAGTAGTCCTAAAACTACTTTTTGATGCTAGTTTAAATTCCGTTGAAGTCTTGGATTAAATATTTTTTAATTAACAATTGCTTACTATTTATTGTTCAAGTAATTTTTTAAAAGTGCATGCAAGTATTTGCAAAAAGTTTAATAATATATTTATTGTTACACTTGTTTATTGATTAATAATCGACGTCTGTCCCACATTTTACTCTAAAACAATATAAGTGTTTAAGCTGTCAGGGTCTACTGCAATATGTCTAACATAAGGAACGAGATATTGATCTTGTACTTGATTATTTTTGCACATTTTGGCACAGTTGCAAGTGCTATGATCACGAACAAGCTCAGTTCACTCGTTACTCGTTGTTTACGGCGCTGATTGATGTGATGCTATATGGAATCCTTGCTTTAGTTAAAACAACTCATGTTAGTTTTTATGGCAATACATCCTTCTTTGTTACGGATTTTGACTACAACAAATAACATCCAAATATTTTTCAGGGTTTCAGATTATCTACTATAGAATTGAAGCATTTATGCCTCGAATACATGACGCCTTGGCTCCCCAACTTAGTCAGGTGAGCATATACATTTTATTACGATATGGGTATTAATTGAAATTAAATCAAAAGCGCTTGGTCGATGCGACGCGTGATCAAAATGCTGGCACATATTTGGCTCAACGAATAAGCATTGCAATTCAACGGGGCAATGCTGCCAGCATGCTGGGCACGCTGCCAACTGGGAGTAAGCTGGAGCATTTGGATTGCCTATGAGTCTGCTATGACTTATAGGTTGTCTAAATGCTTTTATTGTAGTAGCTGTAGTGTTTTATATAGTTCATAGTATTTTGTTTAATAAAGGCATACTGCCTGTACAAAAAAAGTTTTCAAGATGATTCTCACATGGACAAAAATGATAAAGTTATAATTTTCATATATGTGTCTTTCACAAAACTAATTATTAAAAGTTAACCTAATATATATTTTATTACTTGTCTACATAACTAGTAGCCCTTCAGTCCAATAAAAAATCGTCATCAATTAACTTTCGTATAATAAAATACCCCGTTCACCACTATAACGTCCAATATCTTAAGAACAATACAAAGCATATTTCGACTTATCTGTACCACGTTACGAGCGCCCTCCGTCTTGACCCGGCACCAATACACTCCGCGGGCGAGGACCCGTAGCGGTCTGTCTCGTGATTTCCTTTAACAAGGCGTTGACAATTTTATGATATTACACAGATTCTGCAAGCCGTCTGACGAACCAAGACGCCAGAAGCAAGTGGCAGGTATCCTAGAAAAATTGATCACTCTGACCATAGAAGAGACGGAGATGTATCCTTCAGTCCAGGCGAAGATATGGGGCAGTATTGGACAAGTCCCGGAACTTATTGATATGGTCCTCGATAGTTTTATACAGCGGAGTGTTAGCTCTGGTAAGTTTATTTCACTTGTGTTTACTGATAGGCTAACCCTTGATCACTGTTTCACTTGTTGGTGAGTGATGGTGTCGCCGTAGATATTTTTAATTGGCTAGCTTTTCATCACTATCTCACCTCGTGGTTAGTGATGGTGCGTTAAAGATGTTGTTCCGCCTCGACTAGAATTAATGGCTCTCAAGGACAGCTGCTGTTAGATGCTGGGCGACAGATGTACTACTTGAGGGTGAAAGCTAGCCACTCGGGTATTTCTAAACTGCCCTACCACCATTTGGCATGGATTTTCGGGTTCCGTTTATAGGATTTTCTGGTGAAATAACTAGCCGTTTATAGGATCGCACGTCTGTCTAGACTATGTGACCGCGCAGAAAGGCTAACCTTTCAGCTGTAAAAGTAACTCAGAATCTACTGAATCTGTATTAAGGAAAACGTAATAAAATTACATGACTCAATTCAAGCTTTCACTCCCAAGAAGAAAATCTGTAACCTCAACACACAGACATACTAGATTAACTCCCTTGTCATACTGTAAGATGCTGATCTTACAGTATGTCAAGGGAGCTGTCCTTTAGAGCCAATCATTGGCATAGTAAAAAATCGTGGGACCGAACAACAAAGAAAAACTTTTGTCAATTTCATTATGCTGCGTAATATCGAAGAAACGGCTCGTTATGAATACGTTATTAAGTCTGACGATGTACCTCAATCGCGATTTGTCATATTTTTGAACCGATGATATCAAGTGTTTAACGTTGAACTGGCCGGTCGCTTCTCCATACAAACGTCGTAGGGTGTTCACTCCTTTATTTGAGATTTTAGGTCCAGAATTAATCATAATACCGATTTATCCAGTCATTATCTAGGCTTGTATGATGCCGACATGTTAAAAAGATAATTAAGTTGAAAGTTATGATCCTCGAAAACTTTAAATGAAAATGTTTCGAGGCTCATAGCTTTTAAGATAATTATCTTATTAAAAGAAACGTTACGATACAAGCCTAAATAATAAAGAAATCAATCGATATCATGCTTTGTTTTGGACCTAAATCCTCATATAAGGGTCGAGTGATCACCCTACGTACGACGTGTGTGTGGAGAACTGACCGGCCAGTTAACTCTTAAGCGGACCGCGCTGCCGCCGACCGCCCTAGCTCCTATACTAAGAACACATGACAGATTGTATTGATCAGTGATGTCGGCTACATGATGATCGGCGTGAGACTAACAAGAATTGAGCTGACAGGTCATCGCTGACAGCTACGGGCAATTGGTCAGCGTGAGATAAACCGTCATTGTCCTTTATCCCAACAACGAGGTTGTTGGTACTACCGACTTTGACTCGTATAACATCACATAAGAGTACTGTTGTGTGGACCTATTCAGTTGTCTTAAAAAAAACAACTTATGGACACACACACATTTATTTTATTTAAAAAAACTAAATTATTAATTTACACTTGACAAGTTCCCGCAACTCACTTTTGCTACTAATTTGGGCAGAGGTTCCACCTGAAGGGTATACTGGTACTGAGTTTGGTGACTCCTGGAGTTATCACAATTTGTGAGGGCTTCGGGCCTAGGTCAGCAATATATTACGTGTAACAGAACGCGAATATATAAAATAAGACCGAAGCCAGAACCTTTTCATTGGCTTCGGTCTTATGAGGTTTCGGTTCTACGACCTAATTACATTTTCGTTAATAGTTTAACCGCTTCCAGATTCTAATAAGGACCCTAGACTAGGTTAATGACTCCTATTCTGTGTCATATCTGTGGCAACACCAAATATAATAGTTTTATTAAAACAGTTACTAAATTATTTTCTTTAGCGGAGTGATCAACGATTTTGTTACTTTCAGAGGAGCGTCTTCATGGAGTGTCATTATTATTGTAATTATTGTCAGAGCTAGGCAGTCTGATCCAAACTGACGCTACTTGTGAAATAAAGAATGAAAGATTGTACTTGTGGGTTTCATAATTTAATAAACTTTCTAGGGAGGCCAAGGCACACGAAGCAATTTGCGAAAATAAGCGAGCAATTTTTAAATTATTCTTCACAGGTCTCGGTTCGCCAATGATTGAGATAATGGCGGACACAGCGGTCGCGCTCGCATCAGCAAATGTCCAACTTGTATCAAAGAAGGTCATCGGCAGAATGTGCAGGGTTAGTATCTTCTTGGATATCAACTGCCTGTAAATTGCATCTTAAGTGTTATGCTAGACCGGTCAGGGCTGATTACCTTACGATGGAAGGCGTGCTTAAGGTTGGATTTAAAACGCCGACAAGAGACAAATTCCATCATTCAAGTGACAGCTGCCAGACTTAAAAGGCATTATCTTAAAAAACTATTTATCCTAGACTTATAATTTCCACGCAAAAATTATGAACTTTTTCGTGACGGATGTCAGCTTTTAATGTAATGCTTTTGAGTTTGACAGCTGTCATGCGAAATTAAAATCTCCATAAGGTCTATCTTAACTGTTCGAATGTTAAAATGTCTGTGTATGTGAGTTAGAGTGTGTTATATTAAAATTTATGTATAAAATGTACTAATATACATACATCATAGAACATTCCGAAATAATAAATATTATTTGTCAATAGTTAACGGTCAAATTCACATATTATGCCATCAAGTATCACTGATAGCTGTCACATCTAAAACCTGTAACCGTTAAAATTTTATAGACCAATTGCAATATGATAATATACAGGGTTATTGCAAAAATGCTAACAAGCTCCTAGAGTTGACTTCTGTTAGTCCTTACAAAATTTCTTTTTATATATTTTTACTATTTTTGTTATAGGAATAGAAATAAGCACGGGTACCATCTGGTCTTGAAAGTTTCTTGTGCCTGTCATTTATTATTTAATAATTTTATTGCATTGCTCGTTGTAAATATTTAAAACTCTAATCTAAGGGTGTGCGACGCGGTCTAGTGTTGCCGCTGCGGGCGCTCTTAGCTTGGAGTAGGCATTGTATTTAACTACGAGACTCAGAAAATAAAATTGTCAGACAGAGAAAGACTTACAAGAAAAACTTCATGATTTTGGTTTCGAGGCTCGCAGTAAAAGACCCCCGTGGGGTGCCGGGTTAGAATTGCACCTCCCTATTTAATCCCGTGTGGGTGTCGAAAAAGTCGACTAAGGGAAAAATAGGTAGAAGGTGGGCAGCAGCGCCTTCTTAAGAACTATCCTATCTGGCACTGCGATCCCCAAGCCGCTTGCCAAGCGTGGGGATTATGGCAAACACCCCCTACATAGGAGAGGAGGCTGTGTTCAGCAGTGGATGATCCGGCTGATACAGTAAAAGACAATGCCTACTCCGAGCGAAGAAAAATATATATATTAAATTACAAGTACAAGAGACTTTTAACATCAGGTGGTCCTCGTGCTTATTCGGTCAAACCAATAAAACTAGAAAAATGTTTGTTAGGACTAATAGAAGTCAAATGTAAGAGATTGTTAGCATTTTTCTAATAACCCTATATATCAGTAACTAAAACAATCATATTAGGTGTCACTTTGACAGTTATCACATCCATGACCTATATCTATCGAATGTCATTTTGGAAATTGACAATAATAACTATATATACATATTTTAACATCATATTTTGGGTGGCATACAGCGTATTGGTCCATAAGGAACTCCTGCTAAGTTTAAATAAAGACAATCATTGTTGATATAAATATCTTCCTTATATAAAAAAATAAATGATAGATTGACACTTCGGTGTTACTAATAATGTAAGATTTAAGAAAAAAATATCGTCTACTTTATATAATTACATTTTTCTACTTCTATCCTGAGTTCATTGTTTAGTTGTACATTTTTCTGCAGGCCCTAACCAAACTGCCATATTTCGTACTGGGTCCTGTTACCCCGGCCACAGTGAGTGCACCTGTTTTGTTTATATTTTTGTTTTATAACTGACTTCAAAATAAGTGAGTTTCTTTATTTATATTAGGCTAATTTTATGTTTAATCTAAGATCCAAGACTTTCTAACTAAACTTCGTCAGAATTGTGTTATTAATTCCAGAGTTTAATTATTATCATTTTATTTAGAAGTCAGTTCTTTGTTTATTTATCACATTTTTAAATATATTTGTATTCTTAGCTTATTTTGTTTCCATTATAGATTTTATGTTTTCAATTTCTTTCTACAATTCGCACCAAACTATTGGCCATAGATTCACTCAAAATTCCAAATTCATTACGTACACGCTGCAGTAATTACGTTTACGAATGTGATTAAAGCGAACGTTTTTCGAAAAACATACTAAAATATAATCTCTTGGTAAACGATGTACTGATCTACTATTTATTACTTAGGAACAACAAAATACGTAATCGACTTATTACACTGAAAAGTATTAAATAGCCTTTTCAAGATACTATGCCTATTTAAAACACTAAGGGCTCCCTTTTTTTTATTGCTGATAGGTAAGCCTTTGACCACAATGTCACGTGATGGTACGTGATGACGTGGTCGAAGGTGTTAACAGGCTTAACCTAGAATTACTCTGGCTCTCAAAGACAGCTACCGGAACACACCGTTAGGTGCTTGGCGACAGATTTTCTACTTGAGGGTGGTCGCTAGCCAGGCGGGCATTAACAAAATGCCCTTCCACATTTAAAACACTAAGAGCTCCCTTTTCCACAACTTCTGCAGTGTTCGAAGTCAGTTAAGTTTTTTTCTTTATACTGGTTACAAGATCGATTTTCATACCCAACAATACCGTTCACCATCGACATGACATGCTGTAACCATGTCATCAAAAAATAGGCATATTCTTTCACTCGAAATGTTATGTACCGTCTTAAAATAATGTGCGTAATCCTTAAACGATGAAATGCGTTTTCTCAACTAACAACTAAAGTGCTCACGCAGAGCTACGCAAGTGGGATATTTGTCCAATGTATTCTTCACAAAAAAAAAACAATTCTGAAGTCCTTCGTAAAATACTCCAAAACTGTTAGGAATATTTCCGGTTAGTAAGTTAATATGAGTAAAACTCACGATAGTTTTCAAACTGTACTAAGATATTGGTCAGAACTGAAATATTCACCCTGTTTGGTAATCAGTAAAAAAAATTAACAAAGAGATTATCTTTTATATGTTGTATTATTCTATATTTCATTGACCTATTAACAAATAGACGTTGGGGTCTGAACAAAATTGTCGTAATAGTGTTCTGAGTTATCATAAAATATACGTAGAGAAATCTTAAGGAAATAAGCCGTAATTCAAAGAATTTTGTGCTTTTCTCAAGACGTCTTTTCCTGTCATGCGTATTTCGTCCGAGCGCGGATCCGGTCCGCATGCGGGTGATAGCACGCTCCTGGCCGCTCGCAGGACAAAGATTTCGTTGGCCGCTGCAGTGTTGTGCGTTTCGCCAATCCGCGTTCCGCCCGTGTGATAGGAAAAACATTTATGAAATCATAGGAGACTGGCCGGCAGACAAGACAAGATCCGCACGCGGGTAGCTATCCGCATGAAAACTACATTTTCCCAAAGTACTATATACTTAGCTTACTTAAAAAGTTTAGCATACAGTAGGTGCGTTCGTTTTGGCTCGGTTGCGTTTGTAGCAGTTTCAAAAGTGGCATTTGTATCTTAGCGTTCGGAAAGAAGCTTCTGCTATTTTTGATCACCAACGACTGTATGCTATCCGAACGTTTTATACTTATTTTCATATTTTGACAACCGCTGAAACCCAAAATAACGTTTTCTGGAACTGCAGCTAAAGATATAGGTGCAACAACTGTAGCCAAAGATATAGGTCTGTAATTAAATCTGCCGGAGGCATCGCCAGTTCTATTCATTATGATAGGAACCACAATATTTCTCATAAAATGTTAGCTGTCAAAAAACGATCACAACGATCCCACGGTAAGACGTGGGTCAAAAATAGCACTTTTCTCTGTCATTTGTAGCGTTTTCAAAGCTATCCGAACGGTGAGCGAAAACGATATTTATGCTCACGAAGTCCCTATACGAACGCCCTACGTGATCATTTTTAGCGTTTGTGAGTGTTATTTTTGGAACTGATAGGCTATCCGAACGCCCTAAGTATGGAATATTAGACAAGTTCGTTGCAACGAAGACGACGTCCGGTTTCAACAAAACTAAGACTGAAACGCGATTGTTATTGTGCGCTCTGCGGAAGACTGGAACTCCTTAACTTTGTCAGTTTTGCTCGTTGGATACAACATGGGTGTCTTCAAATCGAGAGGAAATAGGTTTCTTCTAGGTAAGCTACCATCTTAGACCACAACAATGTTTAACATCAAGCGAGGTGTGACCAAACGCGAACCTATAACGAATAAAAAAAATGTTCTAACATCAAGCGGGGTGTGGCCAAACGCGAACCTATAACGAATAAAAAAAATGTTTCTCATTGGGTTGGACACTTTTGAGCTTGATACCTACGTCTATTTGTTACTAAGTTCATGGTTACAATGATTCGTATTGATACGTCAAATTACTCAAGTCTTATGTATGATATTTTTGCAGGTGGTAGATAAGACATGCCATTCGCCAACGGCCATGCTTGAACAACACATGATGTGGGACGACATTGCAATCCTGGCGAGATACTTGGTGAGTTGTGTAGTATAATAGAATAGAATATAATTATGAATAGAATATAATTTATTTGTAACGGAAAACTAAAACTAAGCACATAATAACGCTAAAAATAACAGTAACAATGAAAAATATAAATCAAAAAAGCAATAGTTTCCCGCCACAAACCGGCCCCAACTCAGCATAATGCTGGCTGTTAACAACCAGCGTTGATCTTCCGTAGGGACCGGTGACATAAGTTTCTTGTGGTGTAGTAAGATATGTATATGATGTTGACAGTTGATGCTCTCGTTCAACAACTGCCTGGACGTGGCGCGGCACTTGCCGTACCTGTTCCACACGGTGACGTTCCTGGTGTGCTCGGGCGCGGTGTCGATGCGCGCCGCCACGCACGGCCTCGTCATCAACATCATACACTCGCTCTGCACATGCACCACGCCCAGCTTCTCCGGTAACTATTCTACACGTACACACTCATTTACTCTCTTTTTCTTATACTATGGGTATCACTTGACCACTATCCCACCTGATGTTAAGTAATGGAGCACGCTTACCCAGAAGGTATTTATTTACTCGCCCATATAGTACTTTACAGGTAACACAGAATAAGGCAGGGTGTTCCATTCCCTGGCGGTTTGTACGATAAACGAAGACGCAAATCGTTTCGTTCGGGTAAATGAAATATGAACCATATAGCGGTGGCGCTTCTGATTATCCCTGGATGTCCGATTATAGAATAGCGATGGCGGAATTAAATCATGCAGTTCCGTGGCACACTCACACAGAAACACACTCATACCCAAGAGGGTATTTAAGAAAATACTCTAATGATGACGTCATAAGAAAAAGTAATCAGCCTATGATCAGTAGTAGAGTACAAAATAATCAGTTACTAGTACAGAATACTAATTTGGCAATTAGGTATTCCGTAGCAACCTCGTATTGGACTAGTATTACCATCAGTACAGACCTACGAACGGGCTACGGATTTTTTTCTTTTCAGATATTACCTCTATATCCAGATTGAGGGGGACACTCCCAGCACAGTGTAAGATTGAACTACAGGGCGAAGGAAAACCGAAGCTTATGTGTTAAATTTTTGATAATAAGATTGTTGAAATGGCAATTAATACTTTCATTATTTTTCAACAGAGGAGGCCCAGCGAGTGCTGAGGCTGTCGCTGGACGAATTCGGTCTTCCGAAGTTCTACCAAATGTTCGGCATATCCAAGGTGAAGTCAGCAGCCGTCACCGCGTTCAGAAGTCCCTATAACAACAGGTCGAATACTGATTGGCAAGTTTTTTTTTATTGTACTAGTGACTCCACTAGCGATAAGACTTGTATCAAAGAGGGTATTATAATTTTCTTGCTTTACATTTATGTATATATTAATATGTACGTTACGTGATCAAAATTCCCCTTGGGGTTAGAATTTCCCCCCCATTTCTTCCCGTGGGTGTTGTAAGAGGCGACTAAGGGAAAACCACCAGAAGGTGAGCACCTTCTGAAGAACTGGAAACTTTACTGCGAACTCGAATACGCCTGCCAATCCTCTTGAAAAATCTACACAATAGGGGAGACTTCTTTCAGCGGAGGACGTTACAGTTGATGTGATCAAAATCTGCACTTGAACACGACGAAGGTCCCTTCCAGCAGCAGGTATAAAGTGCAGAGTACATCTTCTGGTGAAGAGGAATCCAAATGTTCGTCTTGCCCCGCGGCCGCATAACTCTGTTGGAAACCTAGTTTAAGTTACACAAATATCTGAAATTTACATATCAATGAAGTTCGATGTTAGTGCTGTTCCTATTGTTTGTTAGCTATACCTTATAACCCTCATATAGTAATTGCATGAGCCCTAGTAATTTCTTCGAATCTAATTAACCCAGAAAAACTTGCTTAATACCGACACCTACAACACGTCTCACGTCTTTTGTCTTTTTGCCTCCTGTAGACTAACCGGTTCCTTAGCTTATGTGTCACAACTTTCTTTCAATAGGTTTTTCTAAAAATTACGGCAATTCAAAAAACGATACAGTTATTATAAAAACGGTGTTTTGCAAAATGCCCTTCCACCATGCGGTAAAACTCAGGCCAGCGACGGGGATTGAACCATGGACCTGCGGCACGGCGGCCATAACTATTACCGCTCGGCCATCATTGCTTCAAAAGTTTAAGTGTGGCATTTCAAGCAACATTAGGGTGACGTTAGTTTCCCATTCGACAGGCTGCCATTCTCGGAGTGCTCCCACCCGACGACGGATTCATCGACGAGCCACTCGGCGAGCAGCGCGCCCCCCTCCGCGGCGGCTGTGCCCCTCCTCACCCCCGCACTCTCCGTCCACACGGATCGAGAACGGCTGCCGCTGCAGTCCCTCGAGACTATCACTGACGCCCTACTCGAGATCATGGAGGCCTGCCAGGCTGACATACCGGGCTGCGATTGGCTCGAGACTTGGTGAGATTCTTTCTTCATTACGTGGTTCTGCAATCTGTCTATTCATGAATACAGGTTTGCAGTTCCGCTGCAATGTTAGGAGATAATCGCTGCAGATGCTTATACCGGAGCCTATGAAGCTTTTATACTTTAATGTGATTGACTACAAACTTGGGAGCTATACTATGTGCGTCCTATTTTACTTAGGTACATAGTTTTGACGCTTAAATATGGCTAGCCCTTGACACATTAGAGGGCCAAATTTTCTCCTTTGACTATAGCCCGAACCATGTCGGCCTTACACGCCTGACGCCTTACCATCTTGGCCACTGAGACAGGTAGCAAATGCGCAAATTGAATGCTCTAACATCTATTTTTATTTTAGGACAAGCCTCGCAAAGAGTTTTGCATTCTGCTTCAATCCTGCGCTACAACCAAGAGCCCTGATTGTCTATGGATGTATTAGTAAGTAATACCAACTTATAAAAATAGCAATATAAAGTTTTTATATTCCTTATAAATAAAACATCGTAATTGATTAATCAATATCATCAAGAAATATAGTGTCTACTAATATCCAGCCGAAGCCAAAGCCTCAGTATGATCGTATCTCTTTGTACAGGCGCCATATTGAAACCGCCATCATGAATTTGCCGTCCTTAATTTTTTCACATTTAAATCAAATCAAATCATTTGTTTATTTGCCAGAATACAACATCGATTAGTCAAGTACAGCATTCAGCCTGCAAGCAGGCGTGGAAATGTTAATAGTATTCATGTATAAAACTATATAATTGAGGCAATCCGTAATATATAACTATTAATCATTATTTCTATAATTATAACTAATATACTTCTTAATACTATAAAAATATTTGCACAACAGCCAGTCACTGAGTTGTTTCTTAAAGCATTTTCCTTCTAAAATTTTAATAGTGTTGAATTTGTTTGCTATGTCCAGGTAAGAACGTGACCGACGATGATATGAAGCAACTACTACGTATTCTGGTCAAAGCTCTGGAATCGTTCAATGATCTAGCGCTGCTCGAAGCGTTAGTCATGTGTCTCACTAGACTGCAGCCACTACTGCATCCGGTAAGACTTATTCGCTATTTCTTTTCTTATAGCTGATAGGCTAGTCTTTGAATACTATCTCACCTGATGGTAAGTAATGAACCCGTCAAAGATCTTTTTCAGAATAACCACGAATTACTGGCTCCCAAGGACAGCTACCGGTACAGATTTTCCACTTGAAGATGGTAGCTAGCCATGCTATATTGACTGCCATCCTAAGACAACAACCGTTACTAACATCTTAACGTACTCGCCGAGCGCCTAACGGTGAGTTCCGGCAGCTGACCTTGAGAACCTGTAATTCTAAGATAGCCTGAATAACATCTTTGACAACATCATCATTTACGGTCTGTTGAGATAGTGGTGAAAAGCTAGTCTACCAATAAAAGTCTTTTTTAGATTGTTGATTGTGGCTATAGTACCAATAATTTAAATCTTTTTAACTTGCTTGCAGGCGTCACCAATCCACAAAGCTTTATTCTGGGTGGCGATATCAGTACTCCAACTGGACGAGGCACAGTTGTATGCGGCTGGGCTGGCTTTGATTGAGCAGAATCTACATACACTCGACTCGCAAGGAGTCTTCGATGAAAAGGTACCTTCGTAAGAAATAAATAAGAATATTCCTATTCACTTGAAATAAATATATAATTATTCCCATTAAAAAATGAACATGCGGGGCAATAAAAAGAAAATTTAGAAACCTGATCATGGATGGTGATTTGGGGACAGATTCCAAGGTATCATTATTTAAGGTAGCAAAATGAATGACCTGAAGTTATGTAAGTACTTGGGAACCATTATTTTTTGGAAGTCTATTAAAACATACATGGGGTTGTGAACTGTTTGAGAGACATAGCTCAAGCTTTCGGTTGCGGCAAGCAGCACAGTGAGAATCCTACTAAATGTTAGAATCGTGCCGTTATTATTTAGTTGTTTATATTGTAAAAATAATGTCTTCTTCCAGCCTTTTGAACAAGTAATGATGGAAACGCGAGAGCCATTAGAATGGCACTTTAAACAATTGGACCACGCAGTCGGGCTCAGGTTTGTATCTTTATTTATACCTCGATTACCTTCAATCAGTTTCGATCATATATACCATTTTCATTGGTTTATCAATATGTAATGCCAGAATGTGTTCCCGATTTGACTATAATTGATAATTTGGTAATGCTACTACTACCATATCACCCGATTGTCCACTTCTGCACACTACCTCCCTCATTAACGGAGGGTTTTTTTTATTTTTTTTATGTATGATAGGTTAGCCTTTGACCACTATCTCACCTGATGGTAAGTGATGATGTGGTCGAAGATGTAGTTCAGGCTGACCTAGAATTACTGGCTCTCAAGGACAGCTGCCGGAACACACCGTTAGGTGCTTGGCGACAGATTTTCAACTTGAGGGTGGTAGCTAGCCAGGCGGGCATTAGCAAAATGCCCTACCACCATGCTGTAACAACTGCCATGCTAAGACTACAACCGGTACCGACGGCTTAACGTGCCCTCCGAAGCACGGAAGCGCTCAGTAGTAATGTCCAACCAGCGGTCACCCATCCAAGTCATGACCGAGGCGGACGTTGCTTAACTTTGCTGATCAATTCAGAATGGCTTAGCAAACTTCACTACGTTTGCCATAATCCCCACGCTTGGGAAGCGTCTTGGGGATCGCAGTTTAAAATATCAGTTCCTCAGAAAGCGCTGCATCCCACTTTCCGGTTTTTTACCTTCTAAGACACCCAGAGGTAACGATGGGCGGGTGACATTCTAGCCCAGCACCCCACGGGTTAGTTTGTTATTGACTGTTATTTCTTCGTTAGTTATAGTTCGCAGAATTTCTGTTATTTCTATACGCTGAGTTAGTTATTTTTGTTTCTCCGTTTATATTCATACATCAAAATAAGTCTATCTCAAGAATTAGTGTTTTATGTTTTAAAATGCCGGAAGGTATAGCGCAAAAAAGACAGATGTTCAAATATGTGTTGAGACTACGTGAATATTTTGAAGAAGAAAACATATGACGGCGGTATCCTACTTAGACTACTTATCGAAAGTACGAGCGCGTGAGGTAACTTTATTGGTAACTTCATTTAACTACTTAATCCCGACTTTACCCGATATACCAATTTTACTCTACGCGTATGTACGTAGCCGCCTGAATAAGGCCATCTTGAAAAACATCGGCTTAGTGCGAGTACTTAGTGTGACATTCATCATCCGTTATCAATTGTATTGCTACTAATCTAGAAAGCTTTTTGTGTTTTGTTAAGGAATAAATGTTAAACGATATTCATGTTATGTACCACAAACTAAACTAAAATGTAGCAAAATATAAAAGTTCTTATATTGTTTGCCCTAAAGTCCAAAATGGTATAAAGTTTAAAAATTATAATCCTAATATTAATTGTTTATAACTATCTTCATAGCCAAAGTCATAGTGATTCAGCCGAAGACGCTCTTATGAAAGTCAATTACAAATTTTAATAATGAAAAATTCTACGTTGATACATCTTAACATACAATTTTCGGCATATCGTTCGTATGTGCTAAACCAATTTGAATTTTGGTGTTAACAGCATAAGAACTTTGGTGCGTTACTTAAACTTAGTTAGTTTGTGTTGGATAGCATATTAACGACCATTCTGTAATTTCATAATATTTGTAAATAAAATCCTCTTTGGATGACGGGCTGCCCACAGCGGTTCCTTGCTATAATTGAACACCTGCCTGTGGAAGTCAGAAGAGATGACGAAGGGAAAAATACCAGAATATAGGCTGCAGTGCCTTCTGCAAAACTGCCATCTTATACTGCGATCCCCAAGCCGCCTGCCAAGTATGCGGATTATGACAAGCCCTCCCTTAATGGGGAAAGGCATTGTTCATCAGTGGACGATCCGGCTGAATAAAATAAGTGTTGAACTACGAATAAAAATGTAAAGAAATGTAAGTCAAGCTAAAAAGCAGCCGAACGCTATACCTCACCGCGGTGGGCGTGGTTTAAAAAGTGTACACTGCGTCGCAACAACAATTCTTTGACGCGATGAATCAAATGCGATCATTTCTAAGAGCCAATTAATCAATCCAATTGAATTCGGAAAATTGTGTGTGTTGTGTTGATAGTGAACTTGATGAGTTCGAAATTAAAGCGATAACTGTATGACAGTTACACTTCTTTACATATTTATTCGTAGATGTTGAATTAACGAGTGTGTAATTCTGATTGATCATTAACTGATAGATCATTGCTCTGATAGATATGTACTTGAGATGTGATGTATACAGGGTTATTGGTAAAATGCTAACAACCTCTTAGGGTTGACTTTCTTCTACTCCTAACAAACATTTTGAGATATTTTTTGTTTAGAAAATAAAAAGTTATTATTTTATTTCTTTTTGTGTTTTTTATGTGTATGAGACGGAAGCTTAGCACGAGGACCACCTGATGTTAAAAGTATCTTGTGTCTGTAAATTATTATTTCATATTTTTTAGTACACTGGACAGCGCCGCGCTCCCTTTATAGAGTTTTAAATATTTACATCGAGCAAAGTAATCAAAAATATGAAATACTAATTTACAGGCTCAAGATACTTTTAACATCAGGTGGTCCTCGTGCTTATTCCGTCTAATACACATAAACAAACACAAAAATAAAAAATAAAAGTATTTTTTTCTAGACAAAAAAAGTCTCAAAATTTTAGTTAGGAGTAGCAGAAGTGGACCCTAAGAGGTTGTTTGTTAGCATTTTACCAATAACCCTGTATATGTAGTAGAATATATATATGTTTGTGTATAGTTTCCGTGCGAACTTCCACTTCGCGCTGGTGGGGCACCTGATCAAGGGGTACCGGCACCCGGGCGCGGGCACCGGGTCGCGCACCGCCCGCGTGCTCGCCGCCGTGCTCTCGCTCGCCGCCCGGCCCTCCCCCGACAAGTTCCACGTCACTGGCTCCACCGTCGCATACCTCACAGGTACACACACTTACACACACTTACACTCACTAACACTTACACGTTAGGGATGATTTAGTGCAGTGAATTCTTTAACTATAAAATTATCGACATGTTTATTGGATGTGAACAGAATTTATCTTAATTTCATAGATAGATGAAAACGTAGGGTGTGTAGACATGTTTTTTTTATTGTAGACATAAGCGTGGGCGTCTGAATATCAAACTGATGACACATGCAAGTAATATATAGCATATAAAGGGAATGCTCTCCAAAATGGACATAATATCTTTTATTGATATTGTATGGAAGAGATCGTTCTGAGCGTTGAACGATAGCCACTCATTAATACAATTGCTTGTTATATTTGTAATTGGTTTTAAGGTTTTGTTATTATGGTATTTCAATCTAATATATTTTATTGATATTGTATGGAAGAGATCGTTCTGAGCGTTGAACGATAGCCACTCGTTAATACAATTGCTTGTTATATTTGTAATTGGTTTTAAGGTTTTGTTATTATGGTATTTCAATCTAATATCTTTTATTGATATTGTATGGAAGAGATCGTTCTGAGCGTTGAACGATAGCCACTCGTTAATACAATTGCTTGTTATATTTGTAATTGGTTTTAAGTTTTTGTTATTATGGTATTTCAATCTAATATCTTTTATTGATATTGTATGGAAGAGATCGTTCTGAGCGTTGAACGATAGCCACTCGTTAATACAATTGCTTGTTATATTTGTAATTGGTTTTAAGTTTTTGTTATTATGGTATTTCAATCTAATATCTTTTATTGATATTGTATGGAAGAGATCGTTCTGAGCGTTGAACGATAGCCACTCATTAATACAATTGCTTGTTATATTTGTAATTGGATTTAAGGTTTTGTTATTATGGTATTTCAATCTAATATCTTTTATTGATATTGTATGGAAGAGATCGTTCTGGGCGTTGAACGATAGCCACTCATTAATACAATTGCTTGTTATATTTGTAATTGGTTTTAAGGTTTTGTTATTATGGTATTTCAATCTAATATATTTTATTGATATTGTATGGAAGAGATCGTTCTGAGCGTTGAACGATAGCCACTCGTTAATACAATTGCTTGTTATATTTGTAATTGGTTTTAAGGTTTTGTTATTATGGTATTTCAATCTAATATCTTTTATTGATATTGTATGGAAGAGATCGTTCTGAGCGTTGAACGATAGCCACTCGTTAATACAATTGCTTGTTATATTTGTAATTGGTTTTAAGTTTTTGTTATTATGGTATTTCAATCTAATATCTTTTATTGATATTGTATGGAAGAGATCGTTCTGAGCGTTGAACGATAGCCACTCGTTAATACAATTGCTTGTTATATTTGTAATTGGTTTTAAGTTTTTGTTATAATGGTATTTCAATCTAATATCTTTTATTGATATTGTATGGAAGAGATCGTTCTGAGCGTTAAACGATAGCCACTCATTAATACAATTGCTTGTTATATTTGTAATTGGATTTAAGGTTTTGTTATTATGGTATTTCAATCTAATATCTTTTATTGATATTGTATGGAAGAGATCGTTCTGGGCGTTGAACGATAGCCACTCATTAATACAATTGCTTGTTATATTTGTAATTGGTTTTAAGTTTTTGTTATTATGGTATTTCAATCTAATATCTTTTATTGATATTGTATGGAAGAGATCGTTCTGAGCGTTGAACGATAGCCACTCGTTAATACAATTGCTTGTTATATTTGTAATTGGTTTTAAGGTTTTGTTATTATGGTATTTCAATCTAATATCTTTTATTGATATTGTATGGAAGAGATCGTTCTGAGCGTTGAACGATAGCCACTCAATAATACAATTGCTTGTTATATTTGTAATTGGATTTAAGGTTTTGTTATTATGGTATTTCAATCTAATATCTTTTATTGTTATTGTATGGAAGAGATCGTTCTGAGCGTTGAACGATAGCCACTCATTAATACAATTGCTTGTTATATTTGTAATTGGTTTTAAGGTTTGGTTATTATAGTATTTCAATCTAATATCTTTTATTGATATTGTATGGAAGAGATCGTTCTGAGCGTTGAACGATAGCCACTCATTAATACAATTGCTTGTTATATTTGTAAAGTTTTTGTTACTATGGTATTTCAATCTATCACTATGGTTGTTATATCAAGCATGCTCAACCTAAAATGAATTGGCTCTAACGGAAGGTTGCCGAAACACACCGTTCAGTGCTGATACACTGAAGGGTAAGAAAGTACACATTCAAAGAAGTCAACAACCATTTCTTTGTTACACAAATGTGGTCAAAGATATTCGAAGAGTTAAATCAGAATGCGAACAAGACTGAAAACGTGTTCAAAGGTATTTGCAGACTGAAATCAGAATAGCACTTAGGCTGAAAACGTGGTCAAAGATATTCGCAGACTGAACTCAGTATGAGAAATGGACTGAAAATGTGGTCGAAGATGTTCACATACTGAATTCAGAATGGAAACTGGACTGAGTTTTATCACCCTTAATATAATATAGATTCCTCTAGTCTATATACATTATGTTAATATGTAATTATTTGTACAGCTTTGATTGGAGTAAGTGAAGAAGTAAGATCACGTTGTCACGTGAAGCATTCGCTGCCAAAATGGCTGCCGGACAACTGCGACCACTATTGCCCGACGAATGAACATAATCAGGTAAGTTATCTACTGTTACTTTTAATCATTGAATAGGGAATACTTAGCCAGCCATTACTATCAGGCTGGGCACCTAGATTTATAAAGGTTGAAATTGGTTTCGTACGGTTTGTAAATATGCTATTGCTCGAGTAAAAGTAAAAACAAGATTAAAAAAAGTAAAAAACCCGACTGCAGATTATTTATTTTCGTTAAACGTTTTATAGTTCTATTGAAATTAAATCTACAAGTTATACATGGAATCTTTATTAAAATCCTTTGATTTTGATACCACACGATAGGTCTGAAAGAAAAAAATATTTCATTTTTCTCATAATACGTCGTGTAAAATGCGCCAGTTTATTTTTTTAATCTTTTTTATGTACCTAGTGTCACTTGCACAATCAGACGAATCTAATGATATATCATACATTAACATCAGTTTAGCCGTTTAGAAGTTATGGTGGAATAAAGAAACTCACAAATATACATACACGAACCCTCAAAACATAATACTCCTATTTTGGGCAGTCGTGTAAAAAAGTCAAAATCGTTTACTGCTGTATAAATGATTTTGACTTTTTTTTTAATTTTACTTCTTGTCTTCTTGTGAAAGCTCATGTCGGCAGTATATACCCGCCCATTCGGGTAATCAGTTATTTGATAAATATTTTTGGTATTTACAGTCATCCCTGCTAATCCACCCTGCTTCCTCGGTCCCGGCGTGCCACAGTCGGCGACAGAAGTCCTGGGAAGTACTAGACCAGGCGGCGATTTCCTCGGCACATGGAGGTATTCACTCATAATGTATCACACTATTATGGTATAGTTGGGATAGTTAGTGACTCCATCAGGCTGAAACGATTTGGTAGAAACTTTGAATATAAATAGTTTAGATCGTTGATTGTCATCAACATAGGACGATTTTCACTATTCCTTACGCGCGAGAATCCACTGGGCGCACCCATTAGTATGAATCCATTTCTGAATTAAATCTAGCACACTATTTTTTCTCTTGGTGTCTTCGTCTTATGGGTGACTCAATAATTTATTAAAATCAAATCAAAAAGCGTTTATTTCGGAAACAGAAATCCATGCAAGTTAGAATAGAAAAAAGAAAACGCAAAAATAAACTATTGTAAGTAAACTATGAATGATAAATATAGGATAATTATAATATAGACAATTTATGAAATTCCAATTCCGATAATTTATTTCAAAATACCGATATTGTAAACGAATGTTAACAAAAAATATGTTTTTTTTTGTGATAAGTAACTATTATAATATTACCTATTTATTTTTATATCGATATCAGATATTACTATCGACAATTTCTCCGTTAGTCATAATAACATACTCGTATATACAAAAAAAAAACATTTATTCAAATCAAATCAATCGTTTATTTGTCAGAATAAACATACTAATAACAATTTCAGGTGTTATGAAAATATATGTAAATAAATGTATTCAACCTGCAAACAGGCGTTGAATTATTAATATTTATGTCTAAATTATTTATATATTTATTTTAGACCGAATAAATATATAAAACATACTAAATTCTGATATTCTGTGATGCTGTAAAAACTATTGTCTAATAACCACTTGTGCAATCAGGTTTTAAAGTTATTTTAGTTATAATAAATAATCTGTAATAAAAACTGAGCGCACCAAGTGACTTTGCGCTGCTTCAGCAGCTGTGTTGCTACAATACTACATAACTCAGTATGCGTGCGTTCTCCGTATTTCAAGTTAACATGCTAAACACTGGCCCGGAAATCGCTTCCACTTTAAATGTATTGGTTGCTATGCAAAAAAAGGAAATATTTCTAGGTGTTGCCTAAGATAAAAGTAGATTGCCAAAGCGCATCCTAAGTGTCGTAATTCTGTACACTCCTGAAATCCCCGTGACATGTTTAGGTAAATCTCCCACAACGCAAAGCTCCAGCAGCGGCGGCCACAGCCCGCATCTGATGTCCATCTCGCATCAGGTAACGGAACTCGTTATGTCTGTACGTAGCAAGTAGTTTAAGTATCATCTTCTTGATTATTTTTAAGACTTGTTACACCATCGTGATTCTAAAGCTGATAACGTTGCCACTAAATAGTCGTAACGAATGTCTTATTTTATGCTATTTGATGATATACTCTGGTTAGTTCTTAGGTCTACTACTATCCGATAATTTCCGAAAAGGTTGTTATTATTATTACCAACGGGATATATACAGTGTTTTTGGTTAGTTTTGAGCTCCCGATATTTCGGCACTGTTGCAAGCGCCTTGATCACGAGTAAACTGAAGTCTATGCGAGTGGATGGTAGGCACTAAGAGCAGACGAACCAGTCTACCCTCTTTCTAGTACGTTTTTCGGGAGCTCAAAACTAACCAAAAACACGATAAATATCCCGTTGGTAATAATAATTATAATTCTGAAAAGGTGTTAATATGGATTTGGTATTCGAAATCATCTTCGAATGAATGAAATGAAAAAAAATGAAACCTTTAACGTGAGAACATAGAGTACTTCTATAATTGCGGTATTTAGCCACTTAATGTGATAAAATTTAATTGTTTAATTTCAGAAAGACAAACTAGTTAAAATTCGGAAGTGCTAAACACAATGTCTCGAATTGGTTTAGTAATTTATGTATGTGGTATGCATTCAAAGTCAAAGTCAAAATCATTTAATCGATTTAGCCGTCTACGGCCCTCTTATGAAGTCTAGTTCGTTACAGTCATAAAGTAAAGTTATAGTTGTCAGCTATTTTGTCCGACAATTGAATTAATCTCAGCAAAATTGTACTAAGTACAGTCGCGGAGCTAGAAGAACTTCATCAATTGACCCCAACTACCAGTTTTTTTTTTTTTTGTATGCCTGATAGGTTAGCCTTTGACCACTATCTCACCTGATGGTAAGTGATGATGTGGTCGAGGATGTTGTTCAGACTAACCTAGAGTTACTGGCTCTCAAGGACAGCTGCCGGAACACACCGTTAGGTGCTTGGCGACAGATTTTCAACTTGAGGGTGGTAGCTAGCCAGGCGGGCATTTGCAAAGTGCCCTACCACCATGCTGTAACGACTGCTATCCTAAGACAACAACCGGGACCGACGGCTTAACGTGCCCTCCGAAGCACGGAAGCGCTCAGTAGTAATGCCCAACCAGCGGTCACCCATCCAAGTCATGACCGCGGCGGACGTTGCTTAACTTTGCTGATCGATTCAGAATGGCTAAGCAAACTTGGCTACGAGCGCTTCAAAACGTTTCCTACGAACTAATAGTTCTCGTGCAGGAGAGACAGAAGTCATTTACTGCAACTGTGCGAGCGAAAGTTCAATAAGACTGTACTCAAAAGCTGTGACAAAAGATAAGACAAACAATCGGAAATAGCTCAAACTAGAAACGGCGTTACTACTCTGAGTACTAGGTGATATTTATTTATTTATTTATTTACAAAATCATAGGAAAACTTACAGCTAGGTATGTTACTTTAGGTTTATAGACATATACATGCAGCTTAAAGTTACATATACAGGAAGGCCAATTAAAAGTTTTCACATATAGTATTAGGAATAGTATGTAGATTAACAGTAACAGTTAACGACGATTAAAGTAAAAATAATAAAATAAATATAGAAAAGTATTACACATTCACACGCGGAGCAAATTGTGTGCCTTATTTATGAACAAAGTACATATCGTTAAGTAAGCGTTTAAGCCTACTTGAGCTTGTATTAAATAGGTCTATTTCACAGTTTGCCTTAGCTAAGGAGTTAAATGATCTCGCCACTCTTATAACAAATGTGTTCTGTCTATAATTAGTTGTAACCAAAGGAACATGAAGAATGTCAGGTTTTCTCAGTGGGACTGCAATTGTACGCAGCCTTATGTGCTCTAGTAGTTCAGGGCAGTCTACAGTGCCATTCCCAATGCCTAACAAATAACACAAATCAGCTGCTTCTCTACGTTTGTACAATGGAAGGAAATGAAATTTACGACACCTTGTATCGTAATCTGGCAAGAATATATGTGCTCTAAATTGTAGATATCGTAGAAATCTCTTTTGTATAGCTTCTAGTCGTGAAGAATACACATCGTAACAGGGATTCCACACCTGTGAAGCATATTCAAGATGACTACGGACATATGCGCAGTAAAGTATTTTAAAAGTTTTAATACTTGTGAACTCCGACGACATTCTTAAGATAAAACCTAAAGAACGTGATGCCTTCTTTACAACATTGTTAACATGTTGATCAAATAACAATTTGCTGTCAAAAGTAACGCCCAAGTCTTTAATTGAATATACTCTAATTAAGGGCGCATTATAAAATGTGTAATTAGCTCTTAGTGTTGTGGTTATGCGACTATAGGTACAAAAGTAGCATTTCGAGACATTTAAATCTAATTTGTTTACTGTACAGTAATTTTCAAATCGAAGGAGATCATCTTGCAGACACTCGACGTCATGAATATCATTGATTGGATGCAGAATTTTCATGTCGTCGGCGTATAGAAGTATTTTAGAGCTCATAAAGCAGGAAGCTATGTCGTTTATAAAGATTGTAAACAGCAGTACTACAGTTAGACAGCGGTTTCTGACATATGACGAAAACCATCGAAAAAGATTTCCCCTAATACCTATTCTTAGAAGCTTATTCAATAGAATTGAGTGATCTATTCTATCAAAGCACTTTGAGTAATCTGTATAAATTACATCGACTTGGGAGGGCTCAGACATATGCCTTGTCAGAAAGTCAACACAAAGTAAAAGATTTGATGTAGTGGATCTGCCTCTCAAGAAACCGTGTTGGTCTAGCGAAATGCTCTGTTTCAGTGCGGGGTACAGCTGTGCATAAACAATTTTTTCTAATACCTTTGCAAACAGGCACAGCTTGGATATCGGTCTATAATTTTCTACCTTATTCTTTGGACCTTTTTTGTAAATAGGAGTAACGAAAGCGGATTTCCAAACTGTGGGGACAACGCCTTCAGTTAGAGACCGACGGTAAAGCAGGGAGACAGGAAGAACAAGGCTCTTTGCACATTTCACTATTAATACGGCTGGTATGTTATCAGGTCCCCCAGATTTAGATAAGTCTAGAGATTTAAAAAGTTTTAAGACATTTTCTTCCAGAATATCTACTGAACAAATATCAGCAGAAGACTCATGATCAGAAATATAAAATTGACCAGACTCTTCGGTAGTAGAGGAATTATCGAGAAATGTTGAGTGAAAATATTCCCCGAACAAGTTGCACATTTCATCACCGGTATTAGATGCACGATTACCATATTCGATTACAGACGGATACACATTCGAATGATTTTTGCTTTTGACAAAAGACCAAAATGCGCGTGGGTTTTCTTTTATGGAGTTTTCCATATTTGAAATAAAATTATCATACATGGTTTTCTCCATCAGGTGTGCTCTCTCTCGGAGTAAAATGAATGAGTCACGGTCATAGGTATTGCCATAAGTCTTATATTTTTTGTGGAACTTAGCCTTTTCCCGCAACAGTTTTATCAATGGTCGCTTATACCATGATGGGTATTTACGGGAAGGCGTAACTAGTTTGGTATTCACATAAGTGTCACGAAGATTATATAAAATTTGATAGAAAAAGGAGATCGCGTTTTCAATACTTCTTCTACCAAGTTCAGAATGCCAGTCAACGGAATCAAGGTTGGCACAAATAGAATTAAAATCACCAGTATGATATAAATATCTGATGTAAGGCCGTGGTGTAATTGTATGTAATTGAACATATTCAGCAGTAATGATGAGAGACCGGTGGTGAGGATCTTCAGGGACAAGTGGAAAATCACATGCATTTATGAGGACATCACTATTTGAAAAAATTAGATCTAAGAGCCGTCCGTGACTGTCATTCACCAGATAGTTATATTGTGAGAGATTACAGGTAATTAAGTTATCGAAGAATTGTACTTGGTGAGGACCCTGAATATTAGTAGGAAGGTAGGAGATTCCGTCATCGTTGTCCAAGGTCCAAGATACATAGGGCATGTTGAAATCACCAAGTATAATTATTTTGTCAAGAGGGTTCTCCAACGCAATTTTAGTCATACTTGTGGAAAAGTTAGATAATTGAGTTGACATTGAGTTTCCTAAGTTTTCATCACAGATGTAGACTACGCCAATATGCATTTTGTAAATAGATCTAGGACTACGGTTTTTCAAAGTTAGGGTAACCCATAAGTCCTCAGCACTTGAAGACCAGTCATACCGAGCTTCAGATGCCAACTGCCGATTGATACCTATAATAATTCCGCCGCCCCTATTCTGCTTGGTCTTTTCATAAAAACGGTCCATTCTAAAAACCACGAAACGATCGTCAAAAAGTTCACTGTTATGGAAGCTGTCGTTAAGCCAGGTTTCTGTGAGACAAACTATGTCATACGAACAAAGCGACAAGTTCCTAAATAATGTAGTAGTTTTGGTTCGAAAACCACGTACATTTTGGTAGTAAATTCTAAGCGGATCCATTTTTAAAAGAAACAATTGTTAGCATAAGAATAGTTTGAGAAAGCCACAAAATCAACATTGTAAATAAAGTGAGCATAGTGTTGTTATGAGATAATTTAAAAAAATAACCGAATAGTGACAGAAATGCAATAAAAAGATCAACCAGAGTAATGTGATAATAAATAAAAGTCAAATGACTTACGTAAGTGGGTAGCAATAGGCAGGAGCGAGCAAAAGCAGTAACTACACTGAGTAAACCTAAACTGGTTAGCGATTCAGCGCTGGCCAAGGTTCGTAGCATGAGGCCCGCAAATTGTAAGCGAAGAGTGGCGAGACAGATTATGTACACAATAAAGCTATTTATAACTTTTTTAAATCCGAATCCGTTCTTATAGTAATCACAGGCGAATTTGGATTTTTCCTCACGAAGATACGACAACCTTTTACCCAAGTGAACGTGAAGCCACGGTCCTTAGCTGCAGATTTAGTTTTATTCAATAAAATCTTGTTGTCTAGTGTTAGATGGTCATTGATATAAACTCGGCTAGTACCTTGGAGCCCAAGGTCAGCAGCGGTGGTGGTGCACTTCTTAGCTGCCGCAACCAAGTTGTCTTTTATATACCTGCTGTGTACAGCAACAATTATAGTCTTATTATTTTTGTCGTTGCGCATCGGTACACGGGCAATATAGTTAATTTGTTCCTTCGGTACCACACACTTTATATGAGTGCCAATGTTTGCGATGATATTGAATAGGTTTTCAGACTGAGACACCGGTACACCCTTAATTTCTATATTGTTAAGGCGTGAACGTTGTTCGCTCTCTTTTATGTGTGACTCCAGGCCTTGCATACGTAGCTGTAAGTGTTCGACATCTGTTTTCGTCTTCTGCAGACTCTGAATGTCTTTTTCCATATCGGAGATTTTACTAGAAAGCGCTCCTATTTTCTGATCCATAAATTCGAGCGATGCCTTGATGTCTGACAATTCAGGCTTTATTGTTTTTAGTTCGGACAACTCGGTTTTGATGGTCTGAATGCTCGCATTAAGACCAGGGATCAAAGCCACCTGGACAGATAGACGCCTTAGTTCTGCTAGCACGGTATCCATGTCGGCTGGAACAGGGGACTTCGACGAAGCTGGAAGAGGGCCTGCAGAACGAGAACGAAATATGCTCTAGTTGTTCACATCTAAATAATGGAACAATTTATGTTTCAAGTTTTTTAACGTATGTAAAATTGCATCGATCATCATGACGAATAATTTAAAAAGCGGTAAAACCACATCAGTACTAATATTATAAATGCGAAAGTAACTCTGTCTGTCTGTTACGCTTTCACGCAAAACTACTAGACCGATTTGAATGAAATTTGGTATGGAAATTGTTTGAGACCCGGGAAAAAGCATAGGATAGTTTTTATCCAACTGCGCAAAAAGAGGTTAATGTTTTTGCGCGATAACCGACATACGCGTGGGCGGAGCCGCGCCCGGAAAGCTAGTAATATCATAGATGCTTTTTTATTATTCCGGATCACTAAATAGCAGCCCTCGTAAGTACAGTCGCGGAGCTGAAAGAATTTCGTTCATTGACCCCAATCTCCTGTTTCACTCGCATAGATAAGATAAAAGTCATTGACTGCCACTACACGGACGAGAGTTCAGTAATACTGTACATAAAAGATGTGGTAAAAGATATAAAAAAAAAGCAATCGGAAATAGCCCAAGCTACAGCTACGACTGAACGGCGTTACTACTATGATTACTAGGTGACATACCTACTCTAGTTTTGCACGTCTAAATAACGTTATAACAATCTATGGAAAGAGTACCGTTATAGCGAATTTGATATTGTTGCGTTATTTTAGGCTTCACTTAGAAAACAAAAAATATTTTAGGCATAGATATTTCCGTTATTTTGAAAACGATGGTGTAACAAATATTTAATTGCAACGAAGTTGAGTTTGTCGGTGTTTAGTAACGGAATGGCAGTTCAACAATATATCATGAATGACATGAACTGATCTGTTTGGAGAATTTATATCTATAATAAATTTGCTAAAGTGACTTGTTTTAATTAAATACTATTAATAAAAATAGAAACGGCGTTACTAAGTGCATTATCGCAAATAACGAAGTTTGGATTATAATAAATAAAACCAATCATTTTTTTCCAAACAGATTAAAAATAAATTGGCTTTTAGGATATTTGAAAGGCTTATGTGAAAGAATCGTTCATACATTTTCAAATATCTATAATAACCATTATGATTTTGAACTAATTAAAATTTGAACTTGTTTCTTTAAATAATGAATGTTTAATTTTGTAAAACATATATCTTTTCGTATTTTTCCATTAATTATATTCATTAAATCCTGAAGAGAAACAAGTTCAATTATTCTAGTAATATTAGTAGAAATATTGTATTCATTATTTCCTCATCTGTTGCAAATGGAAGATATAAAATGAAAATAATTTCTACTCTAAAATAATATTTAATATTATTATAACATTTTGTTAGTTGATACTACATAATGTAAATGCTTATTAATCTATGATCTATAATGCAAGATAACAGAAATATTTTTAAACTACGTTACACCTGTCCAACACTGTTATATTTTTAAGACCTATAAGTATTAAAAATATGATAATAATATAATCTTTAACAAAATCTTGCAATCATAGAAGACAATATATAACATCTGATAACTATGATGTTTTATATGTACATTGAATATTATCTTCCATTTAGCAAAAAAACAATTAACTCTTATTTCCTTTCAGTGCGTAGGTGACACAAACTCCTTGAGCATATTATCTACTATATTCACACCTTGTGTTCTGTTTCCACGCTACTTTGTCGGACTTGGTTGAATCGTGTATCGTTCGTATGCATTAAATAACGTCCACGTAACCCCGCGCACGCTTTTCATGCGTTATTCGTTATATAACGAAATAACTGTTATATTTTGTTGTTATTAAGTTCATTATGTTATGTGTTATTTAACTCAAAACTGACGAAATTGAAAATTTAATGATAAATAATAACTTAATCGTTTGAATATAATTTCTCCTCGAACTGATTATTAACTACACAATGCTGTTTTGATTTAATTTTCATAACAATTGAACAATAACGAATACGCATACGTGACTAATAATTTACGCACAAACAAACAATCACTAATTACAACGTTACGTTATTAAAATAACGTATCACGCGTAAATTGTTACCTTTTCAACGTGTTGACGCTTCTGCACTGCTTTTTATACATCTAGACGTCAGCTAGAATGCTTTTCAAAACGCAACGATCTTTTTCTGTTCCTACATCGAAAGATACTATTGGACCTCCCAGGGTAAACGTTATTTTATTTTCAATTTTTTACTGAAATATGATCTACCTGTAAACAGTGATTAAGTCTATAACAGCAAAATATTACAGTTGATTTGTAACTGCTATTTTAATGGCTTTACTTTACAAACCATCTTAAGGGCATAAGGCTGGAGTTGCATAGTTCTAGTTTTACATTGTTTAAGAAAATTGCATTCATAGAGGACAGTTTGGATTTTGATAGACCTCCTTTAGTTATAATAGCCCTTGCATTGCAGATGAATGTTTTACTTACCAGCATGATTAATATAGTAAGTACATCAAACACTTGACTAGAAAAAATAACATGCTTATAAATCACGAAATACAAATCATGTAAATAAAGGTTTAAGTTAACGCAAAAATGCACCTCTCATGTGTGAAGAATTATCTGCATATAAATAAAAGAGGTTTAGATAGTAAAAGCAGAATAATTGCTTAAGACTAAAATTTTACAAGAAATTGTGCACTTTTACCGCAAATAGAGCACCTCGGCTTTATTTTGTGCACTAATATGAACAAAAAATGTCTCACCGACACAACACTGTAACACTTAAGACAAAAATGCTTTAGCTTCGATCCCCGTAAAAAATTTAAAGCTTAAAATATAATTAGATTTATTTCCGTTAAAAGAAAATTTTAAACATTTAGTGTTCAGAACGTTTGTATCCCCTTTCAATTTTCGTACCCTTCTTTGTCCAAATTTAATGTTGTCTATTAGTCGTCTTGAAACTTAGTTCTGAATTTAAACCATGACGATAAGTAGTGAAATAGAACAAAGCTATCCTACCGACTGCGCTAGAATCGTTCGATATTTATCGTGTGTAATAGATAAATAATAATAATTTATACTAGATACTAATAATTTATTTATATTGAAAAATTACTGCCGCGCTTTTCTTGTAAAAATATAATTATCCTATAAGCAATATTGTAAACTAGCTGACTTAAGTTCTGTACGATGGTTTTCCATGAATAATTTAAATAAGTATAAATTTAATAAAAAGGTAAGAAACCCGACTGCAAGTTATTTAATTTCGTTAAACGTTTTATCGTTCCATTGAAATTAAAACTGCAAGTTATAAATATTTATGGAATCGTTGTTTAAAGCTTTTCATTTTGATACTCGGTGGGTTCGGAAGAAAACTTTTTTATCTCACAATATGATAAATCCGCCAGTTTGTTATTTTATTTGAATTTTTAATGTACACTAGTGTCACTCGCGCTATTAAGACGAATCTAACGATATCTATTTCATTGAAATCGGTTAAGCCGTTTAGAAGTTAAGGTGGAATAGAGAAACTCACAAACATACTTTGTTGGCCAGTCGTGCAAAAACAGATGCAATTTACATGGCGTGAATAATGTAAAATGTGACCTAGCGCAGTGCAAAATTATACTTTACAAAATTATTACCTAAACTCTTAAGAGATGCGACAAAAGTTGGGTCAATTTTAAATAACAAACTACATACATGCACTTATACTCGCGGGTGTAGTTTTTCTGTTGAAACGGACAATAAAATGAATTGTTTAAAAGAAAGTCTTCTTGTCGCGCTTTTCAACTAAAATCATATGATCTCAAAATCTGAACCAAGTCTCAAGATGACATACTCCAAATAAATGTCACCTTTCTTCTCTGTACCTAGTCTTGGAATTCATGTAGCATATGGCTAACTAATTCCGTGTACTACAGGATAGCGAAGCCCGTGCTCATTCCATGCAGCATGGTGCGACGGGAGAGGCGGCGAGGGCTGAACTAATAAGTGTCGATAGCGGGCTTGAGGTAACTATTTGTTATTTTAATAACAATACTAGGATATCACTTTACATCATGTACACTATATGTCCGAAAATGGGGCATGGTTATCCAGAAGATTTCTTCCCTTTGGGGTCGTAAGAGGGAACAAATACTAAGGGAAAAAATACAGGAAGGTGAAAAGCAGCGTATTCTGATGAACTGACAATTCTACTGCGATCCTCAAGATGCTTAACAGGCGTGAGGATTATGGCGAATCTCCCCATTGGGAGAGATCTTGTTTAACGGTGGGCATTCCAATTGATGCGATGATGGACAGTCAAATATGCCGCAAATTCAATTTATTTAATCCGTGTATGATTTATTATATTAAGGGTCCGCTTCAGAATGTCCTAATAATGATTCGGGTTGTTATGCAACACATAAAATAACTGAATGATAAAAATTACAGTTAACATGCAGCGCGTTTCAAGGTTTAATCGATGGATAGGCTGTATCTGTATATAGACTGTGCAACGCAAAGATAGTGTTTTGTTTGAAAAAAAGGTTCTGGGTTGTAAAACCGGAACTTACTCGAACATTCTGAAATTCTATTTAATTCAATTAGACTCAAAACGCTGCTGTGAAGATACGATAAGCATCAACTTCGACCATGAACGAATGTCGTGCTTCTGCACGCCTTATTGTCAAATTGAAATGAGATTTGGGAATCAGATCATGCAATGGCTTCCATCCCTTAAATGTATAATATAATACACTGATAAGCTCGCTAGTTTCTGACCATGTTAAAGGGTCTGAAAATCATATTCAGACATAGCATCGTTGCCAATTAATCTTTTGGCTTGGCTTTGTGATGTTGTCGTGACTCTTAACACCGTCAAATCAAAACTGATAAGCTTGGATAAATGACAAGTTAGTATTCATTTCTGTTTATTGCAACAAGGATTTGATGCTAAGTACCATTTTCTAGCAGAAGATGGTAAAAGGCTACTACTAATTCGCCTATAATAGGAACTGTTTCGCTAGAACAGCTACGGTTCCATCGACATAACCTTCGGAATTGGAAAGCCATGGTGATGCTTAGCTATATCGGTGTAAAAGAATAGATGCGCTCTTTTACTCCTCAAGCGTGCACATGTAACACAAGGAAGGTCTTACTGGATGTATTTCTTGCTTTAATCGAATTTCGTTCGTTTTACAAAAATATTACATACCAAGTGTAGGAACGAATATATCCTTAATTCGTTATTCAACATGGTCACCAGGTTGATAATTAACAACTATCAATAATCTTCAGGGAAACAAGAATAATGATAAAATTCGTCTTTAAGTTTCTCTCGTCTCTAAGACGATTTTTACTAAATTGACTATCATTTAATTCTTTTTAGTTTTATAGTGTTCAATTAAGTAGAAAAAATTAAGGGATATTTTTTTATTTTATATTTTTGATTTATATTTTACATGTAACAAGTACTCACTGACGTATACTCAGTACTCACTCATATAACGCTTATCAAGCGTCAGTTTTAGATCAAAACTTTATTCATATAAAGGGAGCATTTGATGTAAGTAACAGGCTTTTGACCATTGAGATACTACGTAATAGAGAAGCTGTCCTAAGCAATAAAACGCAACGTGATGAAAGCGGAGGCCTGCGAGGAGTAATTGCGCCGTGAACTGGCAGGTATTTGCTGCAGTGCTAAATATCGTCTAACCAAACTATTAAAACAAGCTGCGCTAGATCGCTTATAGATATAGACCTAGATCGCTTTCAGACATTTAATACATAATTATGGCGAGCTACTGAAGATTTTTTCCAATTGTGGTATAACGATATTATTTTATTACCTTTTATTAACTTGAACAACGAATAATACATACTTGACTACTGAATTGTTATTCACGATCAAGTCCACACTGATTCGTATTATTGGCGCCGCTCCTTCCGACCCCACATTACATTTATATCAAAGCCACACTAAACTAAGGTGTATAGATAACTCATCACCTACAATTGAATATTGGGACCCAACTCTTATAGCCAATTTCAAAGCATTACTGGTATCGTCTCTATGTAGTTAGAACTTTATTAGAGTTAGTCCATATCAGTACAGTTCTGGCGAATAAAGTGAGCATTCCGTTCGCAAAATCTAGTACGTAGTACATGTATATCGCTGATTTTAACTGTGGCATTAGTGCTAAACATGGTTTATGGTATAGCTTGCACATGGCGTAGAAGAGGACGGCAGGGGCTCGCCGGGCAGCACGGATGACGTCACCGAGCGACCATCCTCCACCAAATCCGGGGACAGTGACTACCCTGAAACGGCAACTAAGGTCAGTTATAGGGGAACTAGTTCAATCGAAATTCTGTTAGATGAAAAAAATATTGTCTACTGTCTAGTAGACAATATTTTGAAGTCCTGCCAGAATACAACTATTTCCTATCTAAATTAAACATTATGTAAGCTTTAAATGATTTTTATAAACATTTTATCTAAATATATATCTCCCTTGCAGCAAGCGTCGACAGATAAAGACGCGACCACTCCAGAAAGTAACCTACTCCTGGATCCGTCGATACTCTCGGATTTCACTAGTCAAGCGTTGGTCTTAACCGTGCTGGCAACTCTAGTCAAATATACTACGGGTAAGACTCTGATATATATAGTTATGAACATTAGCAATTGTTAATTTGTTTATCCTATTTACAAATTATTGGAGAACGACATTTTTGTTCTGGACAGGAATCGTCCGTGTCCTCCGATTTCGCGCCGGAAGCCTATTCCACTTGGCCACCGAAACCTTACTCATCGAGCCGAAACTTTGTGCTCAAATTGTATTATTTTAGCCGTCATAGGGGACGGTCATCAACCAGTCTACTAGACATTATCTGACCGATAGAAGTGCTTTTTCAAACACTTAACTCTCGCAGTGATATCGCTACCCTTCTATATTTCAAAATATTTTTTTAAACATTTAAAAGATATTGGTGTACAATATTTTTTCTTTATATTCTAATCTGTGGTTTATACGAAACTATGATTCATTTATTATTATTTCGTTTATAGATGAAGATGAAATTAGAATACTGTACCAGTATCTCGCCGAGGGCTCCGTGGTGTTCCCTAAGGTGTTTCCGGTTATGTAAGTATGCCTTTTGGTGTGACAATCATCTCATGCTGGAATATTGTCCTAATAAAGCGATAACATAAAATTACACGCTCTCCAGGACAGCTACTGGAACATACTGTTAGACGCTTGGTGACAGATTTTAACAGATTTAAATTGTGTACCCCAGTGTTGTGTGCAGCCCAGCTATTGCAACTGGGTTATTACTGCTAATTCAAATTAAATATTCGTCTTCAGAGACTTTAAGTAACGTGTGTGGCCCCATGATCCCTAATCTCAGCTTGAAAACAACGCGGCATGCTTCGTACGATCCTCCGGATGAATAACTTCTTGTGGAATTCACTCCTATACTTTATTCAGTGAACTGTTGCCGTGTTTGCTCGTGGGATGCCGGGCTAGAATGTCAAGGAGTCCGGGACAGTGGGTCTATAGACTGCCCAACGAGTCGAACTTTGTCCACGTATTGTCGTGGCACTAAATTATTTGTAACTAGCTTTGCGGGCACGGCTCCGCCCTCGCGTTTGTAGGGTATAGCGCAAAAACATTAACCTCTTTTTGTGCAGTTGGATAAAAACTATCCTATGTTTTTTCCCGGGTCTCAAACTATTTCCATACCAAATTTCATTCAAATCGGTCCAGAAGTTTTGGCGTGAAAGCGTAACAGACAGACAGACAGAGTTACTTTCGCATTTATAATATTAGTACTGATAATTACTTGAAATGTAGTTACAGTCTTTAACAAAGGACGTATATTCTATTCTCAAGGATCAGGGATAAATTGGAACACAAAATTGTAATTGTAGCCTGGGCAAATGCTAAATATAATCGGAGAAATGCTAAATATAATTGGGGAAAATGCTAAATATATTTGGGGAAAATGCTTAATATAATTGGGAAAATGTTTTATATAATAATTGTATATTACAGTCACAGTCTCCTGGACCACAAGATTAACCACGTGCTGATGCACTGTCACGATCAAGTGATACTCAGCGCGGTGCAGAGTATCATACAGGTGAGTTATATGCTGTGTTGGATTGGCATAAGAACTATACTTGCATGAACATTAAATGTACAGACAATATTCATACAAAGTACGACCATTCATACAAAGTATTTTGCAGAGCTGTTCACTCACTAAGGAGCGCCACAGTGAATTATTAATGCACATATCTACGGGTAGGCCTCCTTTGTACTAAGTCTTAGTGTGGGTCCAAATAATAATGCAAGTGCTGTATCTACATTTTACAACACTGATTGGAAAAAAAAATCAAGATGGCGGCTGGCTACTATACTCGTACCGGGCTGGCAGAGAAAATTATTCGTAGCCCTTTGTATGTTCTTCTTATTTTCTATTTATGTCTTCAACTAGTGCAATTTGGTTCTATATTTGCTTATTTTTCACTTTTTATTATTATTTGTTAGGTGGATTATCTATAAAAACCATAGCGATAAAAACAGACATTCAGTTAAAATTTGGATAGACTCTTAATGTTCGGATATGGATGGACATAGAAGGTTCAATAATAGGCCCCGTTTTTAGGGTTCCGTACCCAAAGGGTAAAAACAGGACCCTATTACTGAGACATCGCTGTCCGTCCGTCCGTCTGTCACCAGGCTGTATCTCAAGAACGGTGATAGCTAGACAGTTGAAATTTTCACAGATGATGTATTTCTGTTCCCGCTATAACAACAAATACAAAAAGTTGGCCAAGTGCGAGTTGGACTCCCGCACGTTAAAACAAAAAAGGTTAATATATGAAGTCTTAATGTTGTATAGCTAATGGTACGGAACCATCGTGCGCGAGTCTGACTCGCACTTGGCTGTTTTTTCGTACGGTAGGTACCCATGAAATGTAAAAGTTAATAACCAATGGACCAACATTTTCTGTACACAAATACTTCAACTTATTTCATGTCATTTCACGTTGCGAGGTCTTATATTCATCCCATACTTTATTTTATGATTTGTGTATGTTTGATTTAATTAATATGCAACGTTTTTAAAAATACAAGCAATTATGGACTAAGTATGCGTTGAATGAGTATACGATAGTCTTATGCCTTTTGAAGCGCTCGTAGCGAAGTTTGCTTAGCCGTTCTGAACCGATCAGCAAAGTTAGGCAACGTCCGCCTCGGTCACGAGTTGGATGGTTGACCGCTGGTGACATTACTTCTGAGCGTGCACGTGCTTCGGAGGGCACGTTAAGCCGTTTAAATAACAACAGAACGCAAACTGTACCGCGGCGGGCGTGATTTAATAAGTGTACCGTGCAGCGCTCTCAGTTCGGCGCGTGGGCTCGAGTAATGCGGTGGCACCGCAGGAAGCTTCAACTGAATTTCTCAATGTTCTACTGGGTTCTACATGACGCGACCAATCAGATGCGATCATTTCTAAGCGCCAAATCAAATAACCAATCCGATTGAATTTGGAAGCTTGTGCGTGTTTTGTTAGTTGTGAAGTCGACGAGTCCGAAATCAAAGCGGTCACTGTATGAGAGTTACACTTCTTTACATATTTATTCGTAATAGTTGTTTTGGCTTAATAGCGAAGAATCAAATCGGCAGTTCACAGATGTCATAAGCGCGGCTGCTATTCAGTTCAAATTGTGCGCGTGCAAACAGTGAATATTTTTCTATCTATCTATGGTGCATGTTCAATTATGCACCGAGCGTTTGCAATGTATTCAACACTTAATGACTGGCCGTCGACTAACGTTCTTCGCAATACCATTCCATTGATGTAGCACTACCATTCTTTCACATTAACAGAGCAGAGTAATGCATAGATCAAATTTTTGAAGCAGTGATAGCTCAGTGGCTTTGGGTATGGACTGCCGCGCAGCAGGTCCATGGTTCGAATCCCGCCGCGGGCTTGAGCTTCACCGCATGGTGGAAGGGCATTTTTGCGAATGCCCGCCTGGCTAGCGACCACCCTCAAGTAGAAAATCTGTCGCCAAGCACCTAACGGTGTGTTCCGGCAGCTGTCCTTGAGAGCCAGTCATTCTAGGTTAAGCCTGTTAACACCTTCGACCACATCATCACTTACCATCAAGTGAGATTGTGATCAAAGGCTTACCTATCAGCAATAAAAAAATAAATAAAAAAAAAGCATAGAGATCCTTCGAACTGTTGTTTTTATATATTATAACACATTTCACCTTGTATATTATTCCAGAACATGATAGCTTCTGAGGACGCGAGTCAACAGGCGCTACACTACATGCAGAGCTGCGGTTTCGGCGGGCTCTGGAGATTTGCGGGGCCTTTCCTGTCTAAGGTACAGTACAGTACCTACCTACATACAATACGTTACGATAGGCGAAAAATAGGTACTTTTAGAATTATTTTGACACCGGTAACAATAGAAATCGTCATCTAGTCGTACTAAACAGGGTTATTGGAAAAATGCTAACAACCTCTTAGTGTTGACTTCTGCTGGTCCTAAAAAAACATTTTGAGATGAATAATTTTTTTGTGTTTTATTTTTCTTGGCAGTTATCATCATATTATTCAATAAGGCTGTCACTTTGAAATATTTTAAATCAACTTAAAATTAGCTAGATAAGCAGAAAATTGAATCGAGTCCATTTGCGGAATTGAAATTACATTATCACCTAATTGCTTATCTCACGTACGTATGGTATTCTGCGTCATTCTGCATCCTTTTACTAGATGCCTATTGGTTAAGTATGATGCAATTATACAATTTCACATAGAAAAGTTTAGCAGACTACACTTTTTTCCATAAATTGTATCTCTTGAAACAATATTAATAGTATACTGTCGCGGTCTGTAACGATTACGAAGAGTACGAAGCGCTCGTAGCCAAGTTTGCTTAGCCATTCTGAATCGATCAGCAAAGTTAAGCAACGTCCGCCGCGGTCATGACTTGGATGGGTGACCGCTGGTTGGGCATTACTACTGAGCGCTTCCGTGCTTCGGAGGGCACGTTAAGCCGTCGGTCCCGGTTGTTGTCTTAGGATAGCAGTCGTTACAGCATGGTGGTAGGGCACTTTGCAAATGCCCGCCTGGCTAGCTACCACCCTCAAGTTGAAAATCTGTCGCCAAGCACCTAACGGTGTGTTCCGGCAGCTGTCCTTGAGAGCCAGTAATTCTAGGTTAGTCTGAACAACATCCTCGGCCACATCATCACTTACCATCAGGTGAGATAGTGGTCAAAGGCTAACCTATCAGGCATAAAAAAAAAAAAAAAAAAAAGATTGCTTTGCTGTCAGCGATGTTGATGATATCCGAAAGCGTAGCTACAGGCCATCACAGCGCGATTAGTGTTGTAGCCGTTGATGGACAAGAAGGTCGAGGCCATTATAGCTCGAATAGCGAGAGCTGCATTAATGACCAAGCTTTAAGGCCGAGACCGTAGCTAAGCTAAGCTCGAGGCCTGGATTACTAATTGTTGTGCAAAAAACGTTTCCCAAAGTATCACATGCCAAAGTATGTTTTCCAAATTTTCAAAAAAACAAATGGCAAAAAAACATTTGGCAATCAAGTTTTCGCAATTTTATAGTTAGCAATGCTATTTTCGGCAATTGTTAAACTATTAATTATATGGCAATTTTTTTGTTTTTACAAAGTATTATGTAGTTGAATGGTGTTTGGCATAACATGCTCTTCCCATAGTTAAGTATATTGTTATAAACAAATCAATTCCAGCCAGGCAGCTGCCGCGGCACGCTCGCTTCGCCCGCTCGGTTCGCTTTCTGTTGTGGTCTCAGTTCTAACCTAACCTAACCTACTTTTCTTGCAGGTCTAATGTAACCAATTTTTTTTATTAGTTTTTATAATTCATTATTAATGATACATGCTTTTTGTTTTAGGCAAGTTCAAGCTCAGGGTTGTAAAAATGTAATTTCATAATTTTACAATTTATCACCCATATTAAAATTAAAATTTTAACGAACTACTTTTGGAATATATATTTTTTTACAAAATAAAGCATTTGCTTAATGTATATTTGTCTTAATAAAACTTGAGCAAGTAAAAAGTTGACAAATGAATATTTTACCAAGTGATTAAAATGCGAAATATAAATTTGCCAAAGATTCTTTTGGGAATGAAACTAGCGCGATAAGTTTTTTTGAGATGTAAAATTTGACGAAAAATATTTTGCCAAACGGAAGGACCCCAAGGAATCGAGGCCCTGATATCGTGGCCAGCAGTGCAGTTGTTGCGGCCCATAGTAATAAGTATAGTGCTTTACTGAAACAATGGGAGTAATTTGAATACAACCTACTAGAATTTATTTATAGAAACAGAGGTGGAATAATTAGTATTGTTGTTTAGAAAACATTGTTGCTTCCACCTCTTCCCCGCGCCTTTGTGGCTTTTTTAAACTAAGTAATAATGCTTGTAATGCCCTATCCCTATACAGCCAAATTCTGATAGAAATCTTTTCGCACCTATTTTGGAAGAAAGCTCAATAACAATGGATTTCAAAGGAAACTGTTTGTGGCTTAACTCACTACCACTAGCAATGACATTTCATACAACTTTGCTGGTGCTTATTGGAATAGTACGAAATGGTCGAATTTCTTTTGAGAAGGTTGTCAAAATAATGACCACATTACATGCATTTTTGAGTTGATGTAATTTTCGCTTAGCACAGTCCTCTGTGAGGTTTCGGGCTAAAATTGCAGTACTACCCATATCGTCCTAAGGGAGTCGTAAGAGGAAAGGAAAAATACCAGAAGGTGGGCAGCAGCTCCTCCGTCTTACACAGTGATTCCCAAGACGCCTGCCGAGCGTGGCGATTAAGGCAAAATGCCTTATATGAAAAGGCCTTCGTTCAATGGTGGATATGATGTGATACTATAGTGCTAGAAATGTTATCCAGGTGATGTAGTTTGTAACATATATAGTGTTGTATACGTACATACAGAACCAGTGCACCGCGGAAAACGCGGAGCTGTTCGTGAACTGCCTCGAGGCGATGGTGGAGACGTGCCTGCCGGGCGGAGACGACGTGCCGCCGCGCCTGCCGCCGCCCGACCCCGACCGGGACCGGGCCGACGTCGACACGAGGCCAAACAACAGGTACTCATCTACCCACTACTTCACCTCTACCTCTATATACGGTCTATTATTGTTTGAACACTCATTTCACCAATTTTCGACGTCCCAACGTGCCTGCGGTTCAAGAATAGAATAATTCCTAAATAATCTTCCAGATAAGCTAAGAAAACTGTTAATTGAGCAAGGTGCGCCCACGTAAGGGTGAAACCAAATGAACATAATTTTGTGAGTTATGAGCCGCGTAATTTCTGTTGGATTCGGTTTCACACAAAAGTGCAGTTTTGCCACACGACGACGCAAAATGAGTCATCCACATGTATGCAACAAAAATTACGCGACCGAAGATACGCGACTCACAATTCACAAAATTACGCTCGTTTGGACTTACCCTAAACCGGATTGGCGATCAGTTAGCAAGTCACCCCTCTGGCAGTCTGCTTTCTGGTCGCTAGCAAAGGCTGCAGAAGGTAATTTTTGCCGATCTGCGCTACCACCTTTACGCAAACCGGATGACTCCTTGGCCCATAGCGCAAAAGAGAAAGCCGATATTCTTGGTTCTCTTTGTCCTCCTTTGACCTCCCTCACTGTCTAATTGCTCGTGTTCGATGCAGGAGATTCGCATCACGCAGGCGGCTGTGCGGAAGGTACCGTGGACTCTTGATCGTATTGAAGAAATGCGCACCGGAACTGTCTCCCGTCCAATCGCGTCTGTTCTCTCTTTCCTACAATTCTGGAATCTTGCCGTCTAGCTGGAAAATTGCCCATGTCCACCCTATTCCGAAGAAGAGTGACCGTTCCGACCCAACAAATTACAGGTCTATAGCGATTACCACTTTGCTCTCCAAAGTGATGGAGCGAGTGATTAATTCCCAGCTCTTGAGGTACCTTGAGAAAGATCAGCTGATTAGTGACCGCCAGTACGGCTTTCGTCACGGTCGATCTGCTGGTGATCTCCTTATGTGCATCATTCACCGCTGGGGAAAGGCCATCGAGAGTAGAAGCGAAGCTCTTGCAGTCAGCCTTGATATAGCAAAAGCCTTTGATCGGGTCTGGCACAGGGCGCTTCTAGCAAAATTATCTTCCTACGGCGTACCAGAGAGGCTTTGCACGTGGGTTGACAATTTTTTGCATGGTCGCTGCATGAGAGCCGTCATTGATGGAGCTTGTTCAGAGACCATGTCAATTAATGCTGGAGTTCCACAAGGGTCTGTGCTATCGCCCAATATTCATCTTACATGTCAATGACTTATTGCAAATAAGTAATATTCATTGCTATGCGGATGATAGCACTGGCGATGCCCATTATTTAGGCTGTGCAAATTGTTCTATATCTGAGATGATGAAGGGGAGAGCGGAACTTGTCTTCCGTTGAGTGCTCCTTAGAGCAAGTCACTGTCTGGGGTAAGCGAAACCAGGTGAAATTTAACTCCTCGAAGACTCAAGCCGTTCTCTGCCAAAAAAATCGTATTTAACCTCACTCCACGTTTTCAAGGCATTCCCCTTACCTTGACGAACAACATTAGCATTTTGAGAGTCGACATATCTAGCGAGTTCCAGTTTAGGAGTAATTTGGAAAGCAAAGCTGGACTAACTGCTAAAAAAGTCGGTGTACTCAATAGAGCCAAGCAGTACTCTACGCCTAACCAACGCCTCTTGTTATACAAAGCGCAGGTTTGGCCGCATATGGAGTACTGCTCTCATCTCTGGAGCGGTGCACCGAAGTTTTAGTAAGACCCACTTGACTCCATACAGAGAAGAGCCGTCAGACTTGTCGATCGCCTATAATTGACCAACAGGTTGGAATCGCTGAGCGTACGCCGTGACGTTGGCTCGCTATGCCTGTTCTACAGGAACTATAACGGGGAATGCTCTGATGATATTTTTGACCTCATTCCTCCTTCACGCTTTTATTACCGATCTAGCCGCTATCGTCAGAAGGGCCACCCACACATTAAAGATACGTGGAAGTCTTGCAGTACTCGATTTAATCGTCTGTTTCTGCCACGTACCTGTAAGTTGTGGAATGCTCTTCCTCCTGAGGCCTTTCCTCAGGTCTACAAGTCTACAATCTAAAACGCTTCAAAAAAGGCGTCAATAGAGTCATTTCTCTTAATGGTAGGCAACGCACTAGTAATGCTGCGGATATTACGGGTGTTCATAAGCGGCGGTGACCACTTACCATCAGGTGGACCGTTTGCTTGTTTGTCACATTTTATTTAAAAATTATAAAAAAATTGAAGGTGGGCATCAGCGTCTTCTGAAGAACTAATATCTTAAACTGCGATCCCCAAGACGCCTGCCAAGCGTGGGGAATATTATAAACCCCTCCTAAATGATGGAGGCTGTGTTCAGCAGTGGACAATCCGGCTGATACAGTACAGTATATTTATAACATGTATATATTTTTTAATTTCAGATGTACACAAGCGACACATGCTATTCTATCACGGCCTGGCTTTATTAATTAAGTATGTAAGTATGAAAAACTAAACTATTTACAGAAAAAACACCCTATATATCATTAAGTCGATGCATAAAAATTCGAGTGGACGTCGCTTAGCTGGTCACAGAATAAGCAGTAGTACGCAGTGAGCATGTATTGTCAACGACAGCACTAGACCACACCATTAGGGTGTCGTTTACAATTGTTTTATTTGTATATCATCGAAGTGTTGTTCTAATACTAAACTTATACATTTCTTATTCATTATTTATGATTCGTAAACGCACATCACGATATCACCTACAGATAATCTCTCTGTGCAGATCTTACTTTCCTCTACGAAAAAAGATCTTTATGAATTAAAACTAGCAGATCATTTCCTTCACAAGAACTTTCCAGAAATTACACAGAAGGCAGCAAATGAAGTGAAAAGTATAACATTTGTTATTGCGCAATATCGAGCCGAGTGTTTTTTTAAGTAATTTTTAATTTTATCCCTCGTGAACTCGCCCTACAGTATTTATATCTTACTAGCTTTCCGGGCGCGGCTCCGCCCGCGCGTATGTCGGTTATCGCGCGAAAACATTAACCTCTTTTTGCGCAGTCGGATAAAAACTATCCTATGTTTTTTTCCGGGTCTCAAACTATCTCCATACCAAATTTCATTCAAATCGGTCCAGTAGTTATGGCGTGAAAGCGTAACAGACAGACAGACAGACAGAGTTACTTTCGCATTTATAATATTAGTACTGATAATATGTATACGTGTTTTTAACAAGAAGAATTAATAAATAATAAATTGCATTATTAAACTTAACACAATTTAGTCGTAGCAAAAATTTGTTAAAGACACCGCGGTGGTGTCCCCGTTGACAATACATGGCAGTGAGTCTGCCAGAAAGTGAAATTGTAAAGCAAAAGAGATAGATATATTTTTGAGGCGTTGGGTGTTGATAGATACTTCTATTATCTTAGAAACTCATCAATTTAAAACCAAAAACTTCTTTAATTTGTTTAGTTATTACGATATTCTAACAAATTGTATCAAAATGTACTGTTAAATAGTCTTTTAAAACTTTTGAATTAAAACTTAAAAATTGTTTTTGAAGCGCTCGTAACGAAGTTTGCTTGGCCATTCTGAATCGATCAGCAAAGTTAAGCAACGTCCGCCGCGGTCAGGTGTTGGATGGGTGACCACTAGTGACATTACTATACTGGGCGCTTCCGTGCTTCGGAGGGTACGTTAAGCCGTCGGTCCCGGTTGTTGTCTTAGGATGGCAGTCGTTACAGCAAGGTGGTAGGGCACTTTGCGAATGCCCGCCTGGCTAGCTAACACCCTCAAGTTGAAAATCTGTCGCCAAGCACCTAAGGGTGTGTTCCGGCAGCTGTCCTTGAGAGCCAGTAATTCTAGGTTAGCCTGTACAACATATTCGACCACATCATCACTTACCATCAGGTGAGATAGTGGTCAAAGGCTAACCTATCAGCCATAAAAAAAAAAAAAAGTCCAACTTCGGAATATGAATGTATGGAGAAAAGTTTAATCAATCGTGTTTCTGGCTTTAATTTGACATATATTAAATCTTTAAGTTGTTTTAGTCATAAAAATCAAAACTATTCGTTTTGTGACGCTTGAGAGAAAAGAGATGAAAATGTAGGTAGATGATATTTGAACTTTTTATAAGTAACGCCTAAACGTTAATGATTAGGTATCGGCACCATTCAGTCGTAGCTGTCAGATGAAGCAAAGCGATGAGCGTTGAAAAAAGCACCAATAAGATTGAGAAATCTTTTTTCTTTTGTGCCATCTTTAAAACGGCAATGCACACAAGCGTCAAACTTGTTATAATTCTAGTAAAATATCTAACGTATGATAACAAATAATAAAAACGGGCCAAGAACGGGTGGGACTCCCACTAAGTATCTCTAACTGTTGGTAAAAAAGCAAAGAATTTCAGTGACGGAACCCTCGGTACGAGAGGCCAACCGCACTTGACCTTACTATACTAGAAATGTTTTACTTTCACATTTATTTGTGACGAGATTCAACTCTCATAAAGGAACTCCAGACCAAAAAATCAAGAACGCTTCACCACGCGTTCGGTTCGCTATTGGTTTAGACTAGAGACCGTCCATAAATCACATGAGGCTTGAAAGGAGGGAGGGGGTATATCAAAAACCACTCACTATCATAAGGTGGGAGGGCGGTGTAGTAAGATATCACGAATATTTCTTTTTTCGTCAAACGCGCGATTTCTAAACAGTATAGCGGTGTGTAGTGTGATTTTGACTCGGGCGTTGCTCGAACGAAGTCCCGCGAATATTTCATAATAAAATTAGATTATATTTAAAATCTATATTTAAAGATAATATTCTAAAAAAAATACACGTGATTTTGGGCTCGTCTTATACCTCACTACGTATCACCAAGGGAGAAAGGGGGAGTTAAAACATGCTAAAAAGAACATCACGTGATTAATGGACGGCTCCCTAGGCCTTTGAGTAGCATCGGCAGTCAGCACTACATTGTTAAAAACCTAATAAGTAAAATGTATGGATTTTTTTTAGAACTCATCAAGTGTATTACTGATTACAGAGTCAACATAATCAACGAACCCCAAGAGATATACCTCAAGATGGATATAAACTGATTTTAAATCAATCGAACGTTTTACAGTTATAGCTATTTTTATTAAGGTTTATTTTTACATTAATAGTATTTAAGAATTATCAATAGAAGTATGTTACAGCAAACAATAATTTTGAAACCCACCGTTCACCGTAGCGCTGTGGAGCGTGACATCACGCTCCACACAAGGTAATTTTTGATTTTGGTGTCAATGCAAGTTGTAAAGCGCTCTTCAGGGACCGACTCCATTTAATGGTAGTCTTAAAAATTACATATTCCAAAAAGTTCAACGATTAGTTAAATCAGTTGGAACTAATTGGTCAAATCCAATAATTTCAACTTCAACCATCACTTATCATTCGATACAACAAGTACTAGTGCTCTATGGTGAAAAGTTTCCTAGGCATAGCCTTTTTAATTTTGACAGCTGTCATGAAAATGAAAAATAATTGAAATCATGAAAAACTATATCGACTGTCATTTTGACAGCTGTCACATCCGAAACATTGCGGGGTTATATTTGATCGAAGCCTTAATCTCAAATCAAAACTGTAAAATACATCAACTGTCACTTTGACAGCTGCGCCATCAGAGAGTTTGAAGCTTAGTTTTGAAATGAAACCTGTGTATAACGACATAAAATGTAATTTTCACCGCAGTTACATCATGAAATATAGCAGCCGTTACATTGAACATGTCACATTACATTGAAAAACTTTAATATATTGTACTTTTCCGAAGGAAGGAAGTGCCGAATACAGCTTTTCAAATTTTCGGTGAGAATATACTCGTATATACATATACAGAAAGGCGATGGTCAAAGTTGAGCTTACTGGTTATTCGTTGGCCAATTAGTTCAATTGATTGAACTTATAGTTGAAATTTTGGGAATAGGTCTTGCAAATATTAATTTGTTGCATGCTGAAATTATGAGGCTTCCGCACGCGAAGCAAATAAGGTTTCATCTGTTTGTAATGCTAGAAAGATGACAAATACACGCGTTAATTGTTTTCTAGCGTATAATAAAGTTCAAATAAAAATAAGTTACTCATTAAAATAGGACCGCTCAAACACAGCACATAAGTTGAAATTCAAGGATTAAAATCCTGTGCATTTTAGTATGAAAATATAAAATTGTAAGTCGTCTACAATTGTATATTTTCATACTACAATGCACAGGATTTAAATCCTTGAATTTCACGTTATGTGCTGTGTTCGACCCAAGCACAGAATAAAAAGATTATCTGCGATATACTCGCCAGTAGAGATATTTATCTCGTGTGTGTGTGAAAGGTTTTAGTCACTCGCTATAGTATGCCCACCGAAAAGCTTGTAAGAAACCAGTTCTCCGTTTCTAAGGTTTCGCTATTGTATGGCTGTTTGTGCAAAAATATTAAATAGTCTCCAAACCTGTAGACTCGTAAAAACGTTGCGACTTTCGCCCGCGTACGTAATATCAATTAGATAATATTGCTTCGTAAGTACCGAACTCAATCACAAAGTCGAGAACAATGTAGATATTTCTACTTGTTCAGAGATTTCGAATCTGTAAATCTGTACCTAAATCTGGTTACTTGTGATATGTTGACCGAATACAAACAGTATGTTTCGCGTTGATCTGCGGAAGTCTCGTTATAGTTGACCCACTGAAACTTCTAAGAGACCAATTGTCTTGTTTTCGTTTGTGGCTAAAAGAGGCTATGGTGTAAAATAGTCAAATGATATACCATTAATTTTTGTTTCACAAATTTTAAATGAAATGATGGCAATTTTATCGTCTCACTTTTATAAACAATGTAAGAGAGAGTTAGGTTGCTAGCATGATTCGCGTCCCTTTTTTTTAATGGTGGAGAAATTTTTCCTAGTTTTTTATGATAGAGTTTAAATGCCTGTAGGTCTGACTCAAATCCATATATATACCATAATAATTTGCGTTGCCATTTTTTTATGTTTTTTTTTGTATGCTTCGGATACGATATAATAGTGAAACTTGCATGATTGAAAATGCAAGTAAGATTTATAAAGATTTCGTGCAAATAGGGAACCGTTGAAGAATGACAGGTTAGCAGCACTTTATTTGAGGCTCTTTACGGATAACTTAGTTCTTATTTAAACCTAGACTCCACTTGTATTTGCACGATCTATTTATAATAACTAATATTAAGCTAACTTAACTCTAAAATGCGTAATTATAGTTACAATTAAAGCATATATGTATAAGGGCATTAAAACTACGGTCATTTTATAGCCCAGAATGCGCACAAATTAATGAATGTTACAGAGTACCTGAATAAAAATATAAATTTAATCGTCTATTCACGTCACCGCCAAACTTTTGGATCTGTCAAATGCAAACCACAGATAAGAGTGTTGTGACACATTTGCATCTTTGCCTCGCATTTTATGGTTCTAAAAGTTTGGTAAGCAATATTGTGTATTCACAATCATCTTCGTGGTAGTTAGTCACTACTTACTTGCTGCTATTTGACTTGAATAATTCGAAAAAAATACCGAAATCCAAAAACGATAGAATATATGTCAGCTATATTGTATGTATCCAAAATCAAGGCATGATTATATTAACCCTTACATCACATTAGCCTCGCAAAGGACCGGAACTTGTGCTAGGCGTCTGTATATAATATATAGGACAGTGAAAACGTAAATATTTTGTTAGGTCCTACAGCAATTTGCATATTCGTGTTGTTGACATCCGTTCTGCCTGGATAAGTAATCCGTAGTACACAACGCTAGCAGATGTCGAATTACACAAACATTGTCACGCACTCATCGAAAAACATATGTCAAAATATGGTTTCAGACCAACTTTAGAGAACATATTTTCAATATCGCAGAGTTATTTACAAATTTCAGGAACCCAATGATCACGTAGAACCGGTTTGGTTTCCAATAAATCAACTACGTAGTATTATTTCAATTAAATATAACTTGCAGTACGAAAAATTCAAGTCAAGTAGCGGCAAAAGACCCTTCATTGGTGTATAAAATATTTGAATAAAAAATCATGCTATAATATTTAAGTATAATATAAGCGCGTTTTAGTAAATAATACGGGATAATTCACGTGAATAACTCAGATCTCTCTCTCTCAGAACTCAGGTACAACTTCTGGTCTTTTTCAAGGAGAGCTTGGGACGACCGCGTTTCTGTATTGCTTAGCAGAGTGCTAAGCGAGGCGTCAACGCGGGAGTCCCGAGCTCTCCTTGGAAAAGACCACTGAATATCGTTAAAACTATTGTCGGAGCTATCTGACTGATTCGCCTGAGTTATCCCGAATTATTTACTAAAATGAGTGAAAACCACGTTAGTTTTTATAATTTAATGTAGCAGTATCAAATTTTTTAATTCGATTTGCACCAGACATATTTAGCAAATAGGGCAGACTACTGTTTTGAATAGTTAATCTAACTACTATTCCTATTATATGAAGTCATATTGGTACAGTTTGTTTTGTACCCCTGCATTTAATCCATATTTACATTTTCTGGTATTTCGTAGGAAAGGTTATATTTAGTCTAAAATCAAATCAAAAGTTTTTTTATTTCATACACGTAGACCCATAAAGTAAAGTTTGACACAAAAAATATAAATTAGCAAAAACAAAAACAAAACTTAAAACTAATCACACATTATACTGCTGTCGGGTAAAAAAATATGGCTGTCTATTGTGACACAAGCTGAGCCACTGGTTTGTGAGCTGTGATCCAGTGCCTCAAAAACCCTCACTGTCCCCTGAGACGACAGACACCAAGCTGTTGTTTGTGTCCCTAGTTCGGCGTAACATGGATGCTGCACGTTTTCGCATAATAGCAAAAAAAAAATTCTAAAGCCAAAGAGTTTTATTTCGTTTAATAGGTTTCCTATTAAAAATATTTGGCTAGGCAATTATCCTAGCAATTTGACAAACAAACTAGTCTACATAACATATATAATTTGTCCTTAATAGCTACTCGCCATCATTGGCGTGAATTAACGACAACCAAGAGTGCTATTCGAATCGAGCTATTGATACCAATAGCACGCTCACAGCTAGTCCAAATTGTACGAAGAGTGCCAAACGTTCGCACAGCCTCGCGGATAGGCAGTGACAAAACAATTGCAAAAATTTGTTTTAAATACTTAGTCATTTTACCCAAAAATCCGTTAATTTTGTTTGAGTAGGTAAAGATGCTTTATATTTGTTTAAATGGGTGGACGATGTCATAAGCGCGCTTTTGCTAAGTCCAAACTGATAGTAACGGAGATGCCCGGTATCAAGAAATTTAAAACGGGCCGATCGTGAGTACTCTGAACTTTGTAACGCTGCTGGCATAAAACGGACCACACCTATTATATCGTTAGAAAACGAACGTGCGACAGCAGTTCCAGATAAAATCAGAATCAATTGATTTTTTTATTTAATTTTCGTGAGTTTCTCGCATATTTAAATACTATAAATTAAACCGGCAAAAACACTCACGTTGGTGATCGAATACGACGTCATCCCGACGCAGTCGGGAGCTCGCAGACGCAGCACTCGCCCTGATGATGAGCATCTGATATGCTCGAAACCTTTTCTGAATTTACTTGAAGATTAGGAAATAGTACTTAATACCTATAATCTTGCTGCCCGTATCCCATTGTAACAGCTGATCATCATTTCTTTATTTTATATAACATACAATTCTACTTTTTATTAGAGGATTAATTTTTTGTTTGTAAAAGTTCGGCATATGGGCCGACTTTGTGATTTAAACTTTATAATCAAAATATGATATGAGATGGTTGGTAGCCACTACATTATTGTTAAATATGTTTGGAGCTAGTCGACCCTAAAGTTACAAAAATAAGGGCTAATAAATAGCTATACAAGGTTCTAAATTGACTCAAAACAAGTATACCTCGCGCCAAAAATAATATTTTATTCGAAGTTCGAACAGAACATTTTAATATAGAAACTCAATGATCCAAAACACTCTCGCACCACTGATCATATCCATGCTTTGTGTGGTCACTAATACAAAGATAGGGTGGCTTTTAATCAGACCTCTGCGAGGAAAAGGAACGCAGGGTAGGAAAAAAATATTATCTTAGTCGATGACTATGAAAATAATTTGTTTTTCGCTTGTCGTCCTGCTTCTTCGCAGAGTTGTTGTGGAAAGCTATTGTAAAAGAGAACGTTTCTTTTGTGACCCTGCGTAAGGTTGTTGTGTATTTTAAAACATTATGTATATATTTTACTTACTGTTTAATAAAAATGGTTTTATATTGAACTCTTAAGATTTATATAGTTATGTAAGTTTGTAACAAAACTTGTTTGCTTTTGCATTTGACGCGATATATACCTACGAAAATAATTATAACACCTTGTATATATACAGGGTGAATTTTTAAGAAGGATTTGTGGAGCCAAATCTTTAAATAAATTTATGGAAAATACAAAAATATCTCAGTCGTCACGATCACCATTTTTATAAATATGGTTCTAAAGATGTTTTTGATAAATACAGGGTAGTGAAAAATTCATCCTGTATATTTGAACAGACCGAGGTTTTTTTTTTATATTCGTATATGGATGTCTAGATGTTATTGTATATTCATGTTAGGTATATAAAATTATGTATAAATGTTGTGAATGTATTTAAAAGTCGTACCAAACAACTAAACCGTACTAAATTTAACACTCGCTACGGTAAGGATGCGTTAGCATTTATTGCTATTGTAATACCCCCAGATACCACATATTGACACCAAGAAGGTAGACAGAAGTCCTCTCCAGCTTCATAAGAAGAGAAGAGGAACGACACACACAGAAGAAGAGAGGGAGTAATATAGAAATTAAGCACATAAGTGCAGTCAGACACTGCGCAGAGCGGCAATAATCTTGTGTAGCCTACGCAGTGACGATGTACCGTGGTGTAGTGGCCCCACGAGATACCGCAAAGGCCATGAGCTAAAGCTCGAAGCCTTAGCCAGCCTAGAGTATGTAAAAAGGCTGATGATACACGAACGAACCGCCATGACTCTGATCTCAGAAGCCTACCACCTCTCGTTTTTGACATAGGTATCTAGTTTGGTGCGACTATAATCTCTTTGAAACTTACTTTCACTATCAAGGCTCTACATAAAGAGTCCAAAATAAGACAAAATTAACTAAGTTCGCCTTATGTTACAGAAATATTTAGTACAAATCTTGAATTGTAAGCTCGATAAATCTTGATATATAGACAAAAAATGGTTGGGCAAGTCGCAGGAATATTATAAAATGCCTGGGGGTGAATTTTCTTAGGGTTGCAGCGCTTGGTATAATGGTCATCTTGAAACCGCTATTTTGTATTTTAGACATCTGTTTAAAAATGCTGTCATGTTTGCCTATGGTATTTGTATATACCTCTTTCCTCTGCTGTATGATGGCCATTTTGAAGCCGCCATTTTAGATTTTTGACAGCTGTCATTTAAATGATTTCCCCATTCCTTATGTACCTACCCTTGTCTCTCCCGTTGAAGTAGTGTTTATGTGACGCAGTAAAATGCACAGAACGCGAACGCAGAATGATTGGAACATAAATAATATTTGTTCTGCATTTTCTGTGTTTTTAATGTTTAATCCATAATGCAATGCCACTACAGATTAGCTAGAATAGTTTATATTTAATTCAAGGTTAGCCTGAACAACATCTTCAACCACATCATCACTTATCATCAGGTGAGATAGTGGTCAAAGGTTAGCTTTACACCTATAAATAAATAAAAATATATAGAGACTCTTTGTTCCAGTAGCATCTAATTGGCTCATTAAACTAATCTGATTTCACGCTTCGGTACATTTCTTTTTTCAAATAATCGTTTTAGATTCATAAGTAAGACACACCTTCCCCCCGAAAATAGATTTGGTTATTTAATTATTATTGCGTTACCGGTCTAGCGTGAGTTTTACTCGTGACACGCAGCGAGTGAGTAAACGCACAGCGCCCCTTGCGGCACGTTAGTGAATCATATTTTGTCATACAAAATCGCGTTTACTCGGTTGCGGCGTAATATGAGTAAAACTTACAGTAAGCCCACTGTTTTCAAACAACTGCCCACTGTTTTCAAACAATTGCCCATTGTTTTCAAATAATTGCCCACTGTTTTCAAACAATTGTCACGGAAAATCAGTGACACCTGTCAAAAATTAAGATGACAGTATCTACACTAAGTGCTTCAACCCTATGAAAGCTCGATCGTCTTGTGTTCTTCAGATTTTACCTTCAATAAGTTGCGAGTCTTATTTTCAGATATTATTCGTATTATAAATACATGCATTTAAAATGTCTAAACGCTTTACTTTAAGTGGCCGCTGGTTTGAATACAAGTGCACAAAATTAAACTATTATAACTTTAAATAAAAAGAAATGTATTCGAATTAATATTTAATATATTTATTGATATGTCGGTGTTTTTGGCCTAATCTATATAGACGCTAAATGTATTGTTCTACGTTATTCAATGTTACTTACGGTACAGTGCCTGATAAGAAATAAGGCACATCCATACTTGAACTAGAAAAAAAATCATACGAGACAGCATTAACCCGTTAGTATCACACGCAACCGAATTCGGATATTTATGAATGAAATTCATTTGTTCGCGAAAGATGGCGATAAATAAATCTATGGATTAACTCCATAGATTTATTTATCGCCATCTTTAATAATATCTGAGAGCCTTTTTAAATAATAATAATAATTTATTTCAGTTATTAAATGACAGTACATATAATCTATATTCTATATGTATTATGAAACTCGCCGTGGGCTTGAGCTTTATCGCATGGTGGTAGGGCATGAAGGCATCGTCCGCCTAGCTGTCTACCACCAATCTGAAAATGTCTCATCTTAAGTCGTGTGAGGGTTTCGTAGCTTCGTCCATCCACCGCCGGGGTATGCTCTAATCCAATTGAGCTAACATGACAATGAGTCATAACTCAAATGTTTTCCTATCGTTCTTTAACCCTCGTATTGGGATGGTGCGACATCTATGGTTCAACTCACGTTGTACTACAAACAATAGGAACAAATTGAGTTATGACTCATTGTCATGTTAGCTCAATTGGATTAGAGCATACCACTTATAGTGTGTTCTACACACTACTAACCAATTTAATTCAATTTGGAAGATAATACGAGATTTGTCAATTGTGTACTTGATGAATCCGAAATCGAAGCGGTTACTGTATGAGAGTTACCTTCTTTACATATTTATTCGTATGATCAAATCTTAATGAAAATTTAAAAATTGATGAAAATTTAGTTATGAAGCTAAAATATATATTATGTGCTGTAATATTTCTTGCCAGGCGACTGTATATTTGTTATAAGAAATTATAACATTTATAACAGAGTCGAACTTTGTTTTTAAAAGATTTTGTGATCATGACATGTTTAATTATAATGAAACTTTTATATATTAGTATTTTAATTTTGTATGATTATTTTATAGATAATGTTGATAGATCTGATTTTATGGCCATTTTTTAATTATGTACAAACATTGGCGTGTGTTACGTTTTGAAAAGAAACATAAACATTTGATTCTATAGCCTTAGGGTCGATTCACACCGGAATGCGGCAGCGGCTGGCAGGGACGCGACGAGCACATTCAGTGAGAAATAATTTTAAACTTTATCTACATACTTAAAAGATTCTAACCCGAAAAAGCGCGGCTTCTCGCGCCACCGCGCGACCACCCGCGGCGTCTCGGGCGGCAGCACGTCCTTTTCGACCTTTTCAAACGATACTAGTCTTAAATATATGTAGATAAAGTTTAAAATTATTTCTCCCTGAAAGTGCTCGTCGCGTCGCTACCGGCCACTGCCATTCCGGTGTTAATCGGCCCTTAGCGCACTATGCGTACTGTCCGCGCCGATTTAACGCAACACGAATGTCCCATCTGCGAAAGAATTCATAATAAGGATAATGGGGAATGCAATTGATGGATGCATACATAATAAGGTTCTTAATAGTATCATTGACAAAGTCGTCGATAAATGCCAACCCTAAAATATTGTATTGAAAATTTTTACAAACGTGAATGCGTATTAACAGCCTTGAACTCAAATACTACTCGTCACATCTCAATCAAATTTAAATGGGACTGCGTGAAAAACAGCAGCTATCGAATTTAAAAATAATCATAAAATCAGTATACACTGTATCAAAAAAAAACATCAAAATCGGTAGTTATGAGGTAAAACATAAAAAAGCAGTCCAATAAAGGACTTCCTCCTTTTTTGAAGTCGGTTAAAACGTAGTAATACACAAAAAATACCTTGGTAATTTTTGTGCTAGAGTACCTATCCGCTGAAATTACCAATTTATTATTTGTGATATTAGTCATCGGTTTCCTCTGTGTACGTAATGATGGTGTACGTGTGTATGTGTGTGTGTGTGTGCGTGTGTGTGTGTGAGAGAGATGTGGTATAAAAAAGAAAGTAAATTATATTATGTCGTAATATTGGGAAATACATTACAACACAATAACGCTCGAAGAACTTATGCGGGTGCCATTCATTCATTAAATCGGGCTGCAACAGTTCAAGCATGTGTACAATTAGTAACTACAAGAAATGAATAATGCATACTTATATATAAATATACGAAAAAAAATATTTCGGACACAAAATCCATAGCAGTGTTAGTAAATATGTACAAAAACGAAGTTAGTAAACTATAACACAATTATGACTAGGTATACATGAGTTTCTTCAAGATTTTAACACACGCGAATGATACTATAATATAATATTTTTCAGTATTACTATTTTATAAGAGTTATATTGCTATTAAATGTCTATGAATGTGAATATAAAATTGAATATAGAAAAATGTGTCTTTTATTTACTAACATTTAAATCCCCCTTGTGGTCCCGGGTTAGAATATCATTCTTCCCGAGGGTGTCGTAAGAGGCGACTAAGGGAAAAATACAGGAAGGTAGGCAGCAGTGTATTCCGATGAACTGACCACTCTTCTATCATCGCGGTCCAGAGGCTTCAAAATTAACATTGTTCACTTTTATGTCAATAAATGATTTTTATGTTATGTTTATGTTACTGCGATCCTCAAGATGCTTCACAGGCGTGGGGATTATGGCAAGCCTCCCCATTGGAAGAGACCTTGTTCAACGGTGGGCGTTCCGGTTGATGCGATGATGATGAACAGTCAAATCTGCCGCAAATTCAATTTATTTAATCCGTGTATGATTTATTATATAAAGGGTCTGTTTCAGAATGTCCTAATAAAGTCTCGGGTTGCTATGCAACATATAAAATAACTGAATGATAAAGATGACAGTTAACATGTTTCATTAAGCTTTAACCGATGGATACGCTAAATCGATGACTGTGAAACGCAAAGATAGTGTTTATTTAATAAATAAGTTCTGGGTAGTATAACCGGCACTTACTCATACATTCTGAAACAGGCCCTAAGAGATCTTTCAGTCCATAAATGCACGCCCCTCCGCCAAGTGATTATTTAAATGTGTGACATCTAGACTCAGCGATCATTCAATAAGCAATGATAACATAAAAAATGTTTTATATTGTTCTTTCTTCCGTTGGAGAAATATCTTCTTTTATATATATATATATATACATATTTTAAAGCGCTCGTAGCGAAGTTTGCTTAGCTGTTCTTAACCAGAAAAGTTAAACAACGTCCGCCGCGGTCATGACTTGGACGGGTGACCACTAGTGACATTACTACTGAGCGCTTCCGTGCTTCGGAGGGCACGTTATGCCGTCGGTCCCGGTTGTTGTCTTAGGATGGCAGTCGTTACAGCATGGTGGTAGAGCATTTTGCGAATGCCCGCCTGGCTAGCTACCACCTTCAAGTAGAAAATATGTCGCCAAGCACCTAACGGTGCGTACCGGCAGCAGTCCTTGAAAGCTAGTATAATTACAGGCATATGAGACTTAACATATATGTATCAAGGTGACGGGCGCAGTGCAATTCGTGACTTGTGACGAAATGCATCTGTTATAGGCAGAGATTAGTCCGCTTAACATCAGGTGGGCTTCGAGCATGATAATTAAAAATAAATTATGTGTATGTCTCCAGCTTACTCAATTGAAATTTCTCAATTCTGAATATGCCAATATTTAGAGCAGATTTAGTGCAATTATGAATACCAACTCAAAATTTAGGTGCCAAATAAACTTCGATGCTACTCAATAAGTGTGTTAGCTGGCGTTATGGTCTCCAGCTGACACATGCTGTATATACGAAACGGCTAAAGGTGTGATTATATACTTGTTGGGGTGATAAGGTCTCTTTTAGGTTGAGTTAACTTTGCGAAGGAAACAAACGTGTGCTCCGTTCAATATTTATTGCAAGACTAAATTTGTTCTATATCGACTTAACATAAACCGCCCACCAAAGGACTCTATTAGTCCTTTAAAATGATTATATCCTATAGCTTTCATGCAACATAAGGTTTAATTGAATTAACACTTAACAAACTATTCAGTTTCGATTGGTAAAGCACATAACTTTGAAATGCACCGTTTCACTATATTGTCACCACTTTTTACACTGTATACTCTTGTGTAACCATCTTGCCCTGGGTGTTTGTCCACGATTCTTCCCATGGCCCACTTGCCTGGTGGTAAATTATCCTGTTTTATCAGTATGATGTCACCAATTTTGAATTCCTCTGTCCGTTTCAGCCATTTCGGTCTTTGTTGTAGTCGGGACAGGTATTCTTTTTGCCATCGGCTCCAAAAATCATTTAATAGCTTTTGACAATGCTGCCATCTTGACAAAGTGCTAATATTGACTTCCTTCAAGCTAGGACTGGGCACAGTAATAGGCGCTTCACCAACTAAAAAGTGTCCAGGTGTCAGTGGCTGCATGCTGTGATCAGAGGGGTCGATAGGACACAGTGGACGGGAATTTAGGCAAGCTTCGATCTCACACAGTATTGTGGTCATCTCTTCAAATGTAAGGTGAGCATGTAAAATCCTTTTCATGTGATACTTCATAGACTTTACTCCTGCCTCCCACAAGCCTGCGAAGTTTGGTGAGTAGGCTGGAATAAAATGCCATTGTGTGCCGTCATTTGCAAGTGTATCACTTCTCTCCATCAAACTCCAAACGCGCTTCCTTCCAGGCATCAGTAAGTTCTCTATTGGCTCCTACAAAGTTTCTGCCTTGGTCACTCCATAAATTAGCACATTTGCCTCTTCGAGCGCAAAATCTTTTGAAGGCTCCAATAAATGCTTGTGATGTAAGGTCACCAACCAGCTCCAGGTGGATTCCCTTTGTTGCCATGCAAATGAAGATGGCGACGTATGCCTTGACAGTTTTGCCTCCTCGGCCCTTGTTCATTAATATTTGGAATGGCCCCGCGAAGTCCACACCCGAATTTTCAAAACTTCGTGAGGGATTCACTCGAACTGACGGTAAGTCACCCATGATTTGCGTTTTAGGTTTAGCGTTATGTTTGGCACATATCAAACAACGGTGAATGCATTGTTTTACAAGTCCCTTTGCGCGTAATATCCAGTACTTGGAGCTGAGGTAGCTTAACATTAATTGAACTCCACCGTGTAAAGTTTTAATGTGAGCATCAGTGATAATTAAGGTAGTCAGCTTTGTATGTTTTCCTAATATTATGGGATGTTTACGTTCTTCGTCTATTGTGTTAGCATGTCTTAATCTTCCATACACCTTTAGAATTCCACTTTCATCCAAGTATGGATTTAGTGATTTTATTTTGCTTGTGCTCTTCACTTGTTTATTTTCCTTTAATGACTCGATTTCTTCTGCGAACTCTTTTCTTTGTGCTATTTTTATACAAGTTTTCATTGCGTCTTCTAGCTCTTTTGTAGTAAATGTCGCTTCCAAATTGTCTTTCTCTTTTATTGAATATAAAAATCTTTTGCAATAACTCATTGTTCTCAAAAGTTCTGTCAGTGTATTAAAGTTTTCAAATTTTTTCGACATATCAATCTGTTCTTCGTTTTCTGTCATCACCAAAGTTTGTATTGTCTTCCGTTCTTCCAAATCTGTGGCTACGATGTTTGGTCTTGTGAACTGTATGTCTTCATTTGATAACCATTCTGGTCCGTTCCACCACAGATTACACTTCTTCAGATCGCTAACTAACATGCCTCTGATTGCTATATCAGCTGGATTTAATTGAGATGAGACGTGGAACCAATTATTTTTGCTGACGTTTGATGTGATTTCCACCACACGATTGGCGACAAATGGCTTCCATCTAGTCGGTTCCCCAAATAGCCACGAAAGAACTATGGAAGAGTCAGTCCAAGCAAAAACTTGAGATGGTGGTATTCTCATTGCTTGTGCAACTTGTTTCAGGAGTCTCGAAAGTAGTAACGCACCGCATAGTTCGAGTCGTGGTACTGAAATTGTTTTTAGAGGTGCGACCCGAGTTCTTGCAGCAACAATTGAAGTTTTGTGAGTACCATCTTGGTTTGTTACACGGCAGTATACTACACCTGCATAAGATTTTACGGAACTATCGCAATAGCCATGGATTTCAATCAATTTTTTGTGTACATTGCACGTTCCTAGCCATCTGTCAAGGTGAATATCATTGACATTGGTTAAATCATGACGAATCTTTATCCATTCCTCTCTCAGTGATGCGTTTAGGTTTTCGTCCCAATTTACCTTCTCTAGCCAAAGTCGTTGAATCAGAATTTTCGCCATTACTATACAAGGTGCAATCCATCCTAAAGGGTCGAATAATTTCTGAATATCTGAGAGGATGCTTCGCTTTGTAATGATATCGCTGATGAGGAGGTAAGTTCAGGTTATATTCAAATTGGTCGTGTCCGAGATTCCATTGAACGCCTAACGCCTTAACTACGCCATCGATTTTGAGATTTAAGTTAGCTTTAGTCGATCTTTCGCTAGGTTCTATGTATTGCATGAATTCAGCATTGTTTGAGGACCATTTCTTTAACTCAAATCCCCCTGTACGTAAAAGATTTCTTAAATCTTGACTGACTTTTATAGCATCCTGTAGTGAGTCACATCCAGACATGAGGTCATCCATGTAAAAATCTTCTCTGAGAATCCGAGCTGCATCAGGATATCTACTCCTTTCGTCATCTGCCAGTTGCATGAGTCTTTACTGCCAGATACGGCGCACAAGCTGTACCGAAAGTAACTGTCAATAGCCTATAATCAGACACAGGCTCTGAGGCATCTCTTCTCCAGAGAATTCTTTGGTAATCGACATGATCTTTGTGAACAAGAATCATCCTATACATTTTTTCTATGTCTGCGACAAAACAAATCTCGTGACTGCGCCATCTCATTATTAAACTTCTAAGGTCTTCTTGTAATATAGGTCCTGTTAAGAGCTCATCATTCAAAGATATTCCAGTTCCAGCGTCTTTGCACGAAGCATCAAAAACAACGCGAGTCCGTGACGTATCTTTATCTTCGCGAATGACGGCGTGATGAGGTAAGTACACCGATTTGTTTTCTATTTCATTATCAGGTACTTCTTCAATATGTTTTAGCTCTTTGTATTCTTCTATTACCTTTATGTATTCTTCTTTCAATTTTATGTCCTTGTTAAATCTTCTTTCTAATTGCATCAATCTCTTTAAAGCTGTATTTCTTGTGTCTCCTTCTGATGATTTTGGTTTTTCTAATTTAAACGGTAGCTTCACTACATATCTTCCTTCATTATTTCTTTCATGAGTTCTTTTGTATATATCTTCACATAGTTGTTCATCTATAGTATAGTTCCTCTTTGAATCTGTGTCTACTTCCCATATTGTTTTCAATAAGTCATCCACATTTGATTCTTCTTGTGTAACGACTGACAAGGACTTCTCGTGTGCCTTAACCTTGACATTAGTTCCTCCCATAATGATCCATCCCAGGTTGGTTTTTTGAGCGCATGGTGTACCTGGTGGACCTTTGATTAGTCCTTGTTGCAACATGGTAGAATATTCATCTACTCCCAAGAGCAAATCCATGGTTCCTGATTCACAAAATTAGGATCTGCCAGAGTCAGGTTCCTTAAGTGTGGCCATTCGCTTACTGACCCAGCTTTTGTAGGTATGGTTGTTGTCAGCTGTGCAGACATTATGTAGGCACTTAAAGGTAATTCAAAATCTGGTTCCCAGCGAGACAGAACTCGTATTTCGACTGCCTGTCGAACACGTACTTTCATTGAATCCATTCCGGTGACTAATATGTTCACCTGTTTACGTTCCAGTCTCAAGGCTTGGGCTGCCTTTTCACTTATAAAACTTGCTTGTGAGCCCGAATCAATGAGTGCCTTCAACACAGTGGTGTGCCCATTGTCGCCTTTTACTATTACCACTGCGGTAGCCAACAAACTTATTTTTCGATCGTTTTCTTCGTTAGACGCTATCGTTGTATGAACTTGTTTTTCTTCTACATCTGACTTAATTGATGACGGCGGCTGAAAGGGTTCTTGATGAGATTCCGACGCATCTGGTTTCCTTGATTGATGTAGAAGTGTATGGTGGCGCCTCTTGCATATGCGGCAGGACATCGACAAACGACACTTAAACGCCGAGTGCCCTGGAGTCAGGCAATTGTAGCACAGCTTGTTACTTTGTACGTATTGTGTACGTTCTAATGGTTGCATGGATGTAAACACTTTACAATGGCAGAGGGTGTGATTTTCCTTACACATGGGACAGCTCTTTTCTGTAGTGTTAACGTGGAAAACTCGTTCTCGAACAGTTAGCGGCTTTGCGGCTGATAACGGTGTGACTAGTTCCATAGTTCGAAATTTGGATTCAAGAAACTTTTGTAAATCTTCCCATTTTGACAGTTCTTCTCCACTCTTATTGTAAGCATACTGTTCCCACTCTTTGTGTGACTCTGAGTCCAACTTCTGCACAACTAGAAATATTATTATTGGATCCCAAGAATCGGTACATACTTGTATATTTTTTAAGCTATTTATAACTTCCGTGGTGGTATCCAGAATTGATTTCAATTGCACGGCTGTCTGTGTAGTACATTTCTTTTGTGCAAACAATCGCTTAAGTAAGGAATTTACGATAAGTCTCTTGTTGTCGTACCTTTGCGCTAATGTAGTCCAAGCGAGGTCAAAATTATAATCCGTCAACTGTATATGTCTGAGTAAGGCAGCTGCTTCACCGGTGATGCTAGTCTTCAAGTAATGAAGTCTTTGAACCTTGGCCAACGACGTGTTGTTATGCACCAATGACATAAATAAATCTTTGAATGCGGGCCATTCTTCATAGGATCCCGAAAATATAGGTAGTGATATGCGCGGGAGATTTATATTTGAACTCGAATGCATTTCTAAAGATGAATCTCTGCTTCCAGAAGAATGTCCTGCTTTTGCGGTCGCGTCAGAGGCCGCGAGTATGTCTTTTAACTCGCCTAGCATAGTCAAGTACATATCTTCATACACTAGATATTCATCATTGATAAAATACGACAGCTTTCCGCGCTGTTCACGGTTCGTACCTTTTATTAAATCCTGATGAGCCTTCTTGAATGTAACCCAATACTCCTCAATGCATTGTATTCGGGATTGTACGTAACCTCTTGTCAAACGGTGTTTAGGGCACTTTTTAAGGTTCACTTGAGTTTTCTTTATTAAATCAGCGGTGTTTTCTAATAAATCAAGTAATTGTTCACTTGTAGCCATTGTAAATAGTCTTATAACTTTCGTATAAACCAAACACTTCGTAAACAGCTCGTTATAACATCGCACAGTTCTTATCGCAGCGTTCTATTGTTCTCCAAACCAGTCCTTCGACATGTATGCTCGTAGCTCAGGTAAGTAACTATCCGGCGCGATATCGACCATATGTTGGGGTGATAAGGTCTCTTTTAGGTTGAGTTAACTTTGCGAAGGAAACAAACGTGTGCTCCGTTCAATATTTATTGCAAGACTAAATTTGTTCTATATCGACTTAACAATACTATAGCCAGGGATTTAGCGCATAATTTGTGCCAGTGGCACAAAAAAATTGAAACACCTTACTTGAAAACTGTAGTAGTAATGACCCGATTACAACGTGTAAGCTGGGGACCACGTGTCTACAGCTGCTCATCTGTATCTTCTGAACGAATGGGCCTACGACTTTGTTTAATATGTCAAAATTTAGCGCCAAATTTGTGCCATCGGCACTAAAATTTTCAAGTCTGTGGCTATTAAGGTTTTGGAGCTACAAGCTCAAATAAACGTGTTAGCTGGAGACACATGTCCCCAGCTAGCACATGCTGTACAGCTCAAACGGGAAAGGCTAGACTACTGTTTAATATCTTAAAATGTTGGGTAGAATTTGTGCCATCGGCACCAAAATTTTCAAAACAATGGGCCTCATAGTTTTTGCGTAACAAGCAAAAACATTTCTTCCCGCCTAAATATTTAAATATTTCGTTAAAAATGTTACTGTACGCGGCGTTGCCGTCCCGTTCGCTGTAACTGCAATCTGTTTTGAACCTTATTTCTATAGCGTTTGAACTTACTTTTTGCTTTCACGTTAAGGATATGTGGAAGAAGTTACAAAGAAACAGTAAATGTATAGACGAGAAGGTGTTGTGTAGTTTGACAACCATATAATGCCAATATTTACAAGATATGTTGGTAGGTTGGTTGGTAGGTATTTTTTCTCTCAGAATGTTGACGTATTTACTAGATCTTTATTACATCCTCTTTGTTTGACCGAGATATTGGTTTCTAATCTAATCCTACACTACTATCAGATATTCTATCAGAGATAACTGGTTACGAATATACTGTAATTATAAAATTTAATTTGAAAAAAAAAGAAAATTGGTAAAAAGATAATTGTTCGTAATTTTGTTATGGAAAACCAACTAACATTAAGTGATATATAAAAGTTCTTAGTTTGTTTGCAAACGTCCAAATTGGTATAGCATTTACAAATCATGATCTAGAAAGACAGTAGTTCTGCAATCGCAACCAAAATAACAGGCCACGTTTGAAATGATTGTATATGTATCACGCACACAGTATGCGAAGCTACTATTATCAGCTACGGCATTATACTTTGGGGAAATAGCGTATATGCTACAGATATATTTATCATCCAAAAAAAGTGCATTCGTATTCTAGGAAATATAAAGCTTCCCGACAAAACTGTAGAAAAGTTCCATAGGCCCTACTTTATCAGTTTCAAAATATTAACACTGACATCCCTATACATATTTGAAAATTGTAAGTTTGTAAAAAAATATCCTCAACATTTTACAAGGACATCACATGAGAGAAACTACCCAATACGGGCTAATTATCAACATAATCTGATTGTGTCTACCTCTAGACTAAAAATGCACAGTACAGGACCAAACGCAATGGCAGCTAAAACATAATAAATTACCGGTTAAAATAAAAAGTATAAGATAACGTTCACAAATTTCTCAAAGTTCTAAAAAATATACTTCTCCAAAAGTGCTACTATACTCTTGAAGAATTTTTTCAGGATCCTTCGATTATACTGGGTGGCGCAAAAGTACTGGCACTAAAGAAAAATTTTTTTTTTTTTTATATGACATTTTCTGTCATTCTGTTGTTGAAAATTGTGTAGTGAACAAATGTAAAATACACTGAAAATAAACATGGACCGTTTTACTCCCCAAGAACGTGGAATAATTGTGTCAATGTTCTTACGGAATAATTCATCAGTGATAAGAACACAACGTGAATTTCGTCGACGATTTCCCCACCGTCCGGCACCGATTGGTCGCACAATTCGACGCTTTGCCACACGCCTTGAAGCAACTGGCTCAACATTGGATAGACCTAAGTCTGGGAGACCAAGAACAGGCCGTTCAGCTGAAAATATCGATGCTGTGCGCGAAGATGTGGAAGAGTATCCAGAAACATCAACGAGGCGACGTGCCACGCAATTGGGCATTTCCAGACGGACCCTGCAGCGTATTTTGGTGAAAGACTTAAAGATGTTCCCGTATAAAACTCAAATGACTCATCAACTGCTGCCTGCTGACCACCGAGCTCGTCTAGATTACTGCCAGCGCGTCATAAACCTCAACCTTGAAGAGGATGATTTTCCTTCAAAATTGGTTATGAGTGACGAAGCGCATTTCCATCTCTCAGGGCATGTCAATAAGCAGAATACTCGGTTCTGGGGCACTGATAATCCGCGCATTATTCAAGAAACACCTCTACACCCACTAAAAGTTACTGTATGGTGTGGCATCTGTGTTGACAGAGTGATCGGACCCTATTTTTTCGAAGACGCTGGAGGCAATGCGATAACTGTCACTGGAGAACGCTACAGAACCATGTTACGTGAGTTTTTGATACCCAGTTTGGACGAATTGGGGCTGGAGCACATCTGGTTTCAACAAGACGGTGCTACGGCACACACAGCGCGCGACACTATGGACTTAGTGAGGGACGCTTTTCCAGGCCGAGTTATCTCTCGTTTTAGCGATTTGCCTTGGCCTGCAAGATCACCCGATCTGACCAGTCCAGACTTCTTTCTTTGGGGTTTTTTGAAATCTCGGGTGTATGTAAACAAGCCACAGACTCTCGCAGCTCTAAAAGAAAACATTCGTCAAGAAATAACGAACATATCGCAGGAAGTGTTACGGCAAGTTATGCAAAATGTCATAAATAGGGCTCAAATGTGTATCAACTCTGGAGGTCACCATTTAAAAGACATCATCTTTAAATCCTAATGGTACGAAATTTAATGGCACAAATATACATTTAAAAAAATCTAAATCTAGTTTTCTAATTTAGAAAAAATGTTATAGCTGAACCAAATAGGGTCTTTACTTTTGCGCCACCCAGTAGAATAGATCGTCCCACTCCTCTATATGTTGCTATACCCTATCAGGGTCATTATGTATAATTCCACCTAATTTTGGTTTGTATAAAGTAACTCATGTAAACTGCATATTAATGTACATAATGATTGCAATAAATGATTGAGTATTGAGTATTGTTTTTTATAAGCGGAGTGCATCACTGATGGTAAAGACGTGATACCAGTAATTAAAAGCTTTGTCCGGGTTTTACCCGGATTATTTGTAAACCCCTACTGGACGCCTCCCGGACACCCTCTAAACTAGGACAAATCCGGGGAATTCCGGACGGATGGCAGCCCTACGTATGCTGGTACTTACCAAACGACGGCGTTGCTGTGGTAAATGAATAATGATACGGAATGTGTAAGGGAAGTGTTGTATATGTGCATATACACATGTAGATTATGTAGGTAGAATATAAGTCATTGCAAGAACAGAAATAAATCAGTGTGCTTTGGACCAGCTTGTTGTTACTTTAACCTACCCGCTACACAATACTGGCGACGAGTCGTGAAATGACCCACAATTATCGAAGAGAAAAATGTTCGCTGCGACTTCATTATTGGGAGCGATTTCTAATTTTGATCATCTTAATCAAGATTGGAAGATTTACAAAAGTCGTTTACGGCAATGGTTCATCGCAAATAACATTGACGAGACAACTGACAAAGCGGGAGTAAAGAGAAAAGCCGTGTTGTTAAGTGCACTCACAGAAAACGCGTATCAGCTAGCGTGTAATCTTGCATTGCCGGAGGATTTGGATACGAGAAACTATGAAAGTATTGTTCAAACTCTTGATGATCACATTTTACTACAAGGCGCTGCGGGTTCGCAGAGAGGTACAAATTTTATACAGCCGTCCAGCTCAGTGGTGAAACGCCCGTTCAGTGGGCTGCGCGATTACGTGGGCTTGCAGCTCATTGTGATTTTAAGAGCTTAGAAGATTCGCTGTTAGATAAATTTGTTATGGGAATGTTACCGGGGCATGAGCGTGATAAACTTTTTGCTCAGGATATCAAAGAGTTGACGTTAGGGAAAGCTGTTGATCTAGCGGAAAGTGTGCGGTGTGCGCGGGAAGGCGCTGCCGCCACTCCGGCGCCGTCAGCGTCTAGAATTGTCGACGCTACCCAGGGTGCAGTTTTCAAGATAAATAAACGAAAGGAGACAAACACATCGAAGGAATACAGTGATAAGTGTTCGGTTTGCGGTTATAAAAGCCATTTTAAAGCTCAGTGTCGTTTTTCTAATTATAAGTGCAAGAAATGTAATCGTGTAGGTCATCTACAAAGAGTGTGTACCAATAGAAAAGTTAACTATTTGGAGCAGGGTAATTCCGATGATGAGGGAGATGATGGTGAGTCTTTTATAAAAATTAACTGTTTGAACGAAGTTCCCATGACCGATACTGTGAGCTTGGAGGGCAAACAAATTTTGTGCGAGTTTGATAGTGGTTCGCCTGTCTCAGTGATATCAGAGAAAATGTATAAATTGAGTTTTTCTGATGTACCGTTGTCACCACCTAGCAAACATTTATTCACATATACTAGTAATAAAATGCATGTACTGGGGTTTATGAAGATTACAGTTGGGTATTTAAACCATTCTACGCAGTTAGCTGTGTATGTTAGACGTAATGGCGGCCCGCCTCTAATGGGAAGAGATTTCATGCGCGCTTTTAATTTACGTCTTGTGTCATCCTTAAATAAGCATGAATCTAATGTATACAACATATGTGATGATCTCACGAAAGAGTTTCCAAAAGTATTTTCAAACGACTTAGGCTGTTTCAATAAATATGAAATTAAGTTACAGCTTAAAAAGGATTCTAAGCCGGTATTTTTCAAATCACGCCCGGTTCCTTTCGCGTTAAGAGATAAAGTTGACGCAGAAATAGATAGATTGGTATCAATAGGTATACTTAAACCCGTTGCCTACTCTGAGTTTGCTTCTCCTATTGTGCCAGTGCTAAAACGTGACGGTAGTGTCCGCATTTGTGTTGATTATGTGTCCGCATTTGTGTTGATTATTCTGTTTCAATCAACAAACAACTTTTAGTTGAAAAATATCCGTTACCTACAGCTCAAGAATTATTTACTAAATTGCATGGAGGGGAGGTATTTAGTAAAATTGATTTGTCTATGGCCTACAATCAATTGAAAATTCATGAAGACTCAAAATATTCTGTGCATAAATTCTTCGCGTGGTTTATTTCATCCCACTCGCTTAAGTTTTGGTCTCGCTAGCGCACCTGCTATTTTTCAACGCGTTATCGAGTCAACAGTAGGGAATATGGAAGGAGTTATATGTTTCATGGATGACGTACTGATCAGTAGCAGTATGGATCAGCATAACTGGTCTTCAAGTGCTGAGGACTTATGGGTTACCCTAACTTTGAAAAACCGTAGTCCTAGATCTATTTACAAAATGCATATTGGCGTAGTCTACATCTGTGATGAAAACTTAGGAAACTCAATGTCAACTCAATTATCTAACTTTTCCACAAGTATGACTAAAATTGCGTTGGAGAACCCTCTTGACAAAATAATTATACTTGGTGATTTCAACATGCCCTATGTATCTTGGACCTTGGACAACGATGACGGAATCTCCTACCTTCCTACTAATATTCAGGGTCCTCACCAAGTACAATTCTTCGATAACTTAATTACCTGTAATCTCTCACAATATAACTATCTGGTGAATGACAGTCACGGACGGCTCTTAGATCTAATTTTTTCAAATAGTGAGGTCCTCATAAATGCATGTGATTTTCCACTTGTCCCTGAAGATCCTCACCACCGGTCTCTCATCATTACTGCTGAATATGTTCAATTACATACAATTACACCACGGCCTTACATCAGATATTTATATCATACTGGTGATTTTAATTCTATTTGTGCCAACCTTGATTCCGTTGACTGGCATTCTGAACTTGGTAGAAGAAGTATTGAAAACGCGATCTCCTTTTTCTATCAAATTTTATATAATCTTCGTGACACTTATGTGAATACCAAACTAGTTACGCCTTCCCGTAAATACCCATCATGGTATAAGCGACCATTGATAAAACTGTTGCGGGAAAAGGCTAAGTTCCACAAAAAATATAAGACTTATGGCAATACCTATGACCGTGACTCATTCATTTTACTCCGAGAGAGAGCACACCTGATGGAGAAAACCATGTATGATAATTTTATTTCAAATATGGAAAACTCCATAAAAGAAAACCCACGCGCATTTTGGTCTTTTGTCAAAAGCAAAAATCATTCGAATGTGTATCCGTCTGTAATCGAATATGGTAATCGTGCATCTAATACAGGTGATGAAATGTGCAACTTGTTCGGGGAATATTTTCACTCAACATTCTCGATAATTCCTCTACTACCGAAGAGTCTGGTCAATTTTATATTTCTGATCATGAGTCTTCTGCTGATATTTGTTCAGTAGATATTCTGGAAGAAAATGTCTTAAAACTTTTAAAATCTCTAGACTTCTAAATCTGGGGGACCTGATAACATACCAGCCGTATTAATAGTGAAATGTGCAAAGAGCCTTGTTCTTCCTCTCTCCCTGCTTTACCGTCGGTCTCTAACTGAAGGCGTTGTCCCCACAGTTTGGAAATCCGCTTTCGTTACTCCTATTTACAAAAAAGGTCCAAAGAATAAGGTAGAAAATTATAGACCGATATCCAAGCTGTGCCTGTTTGCAAAGGTATTAGAAAAAATTGTTTATGCACAGCTGTACCCCGCACTGAAACAGAGCATTTCGCTAGACCAACTTTGACTGTTGACTTTCTGACAAGGCATATGTCTGAACCCTCCCAAGTCGATGTAATTTATACAGATTACTCAAAGTGCTTTGATAGAATAGATCACTCAATTCTATTGAATAAGCTTCTAAGAATAGGTATTAGGGGAAATCTTTTTCGATGGTTTTCGTCATATGTCAGAAACCGCTGTCAAACTGTAGTATTGGGTGGTTACAGTTCATGTCCTATGAACATCTCTTCCGGCGTACCCCAGGGGTCCTTATTAGGACCCCTGCTGTTTACAATCTTTATAAACGACATAGCTTCCTGCTTTATGAGCTCTAAAATACTTCTATACGCCGACGACATGAAAATTCTGCATCCAATCAATGATATTCATGACGTCGAGTGTCTGCAAGATGATCTCCTTCGATTTGAAAATTACTGTACAGTAAACAAATTAGATTTAAATGTCTCGAAATGCTACTTTTGTACCTATAGTCGCAAAACCACAACACTAAGAGCTAATTACACATTTTATAATGCGCCCTTAATTAGAGTATATTCAATTAAAGACTTGGGCGTTACTTTTGACAGCAAATTGTTATTTGATCAATATGTTAACAATGTTGTAAAGAAGGCATCACGTTCTTTAGGTTTTATCTTAAGAATGTCGTCGGAGTTCACAAGTATTAAAACTTTTAAAATACTTTACTGCGCATATGTCCGTAGTCATCTTGAATATGCTTCACAGGTGTGGAATCCCTGTTACGATGTGTATTCTTCACGACTAGAAGCTATACAAAAGAGATTTCTACGATATCTACAATTTAGAGCACATATATTCTTGCCAGATTACGATACAAGGTGTCGTAAATTTCATTTCCTTCCATTGTACAAACGTAGAGAAGCAGCTGATTTGTGTTATTTGTTAGGCATTGGGAATAGCACTGTAGACTGCCCTGAACTACTAGAGCACATAAAGCTGCGTACAATTGCAGTCCCACTGAGAAAACCTGACATTCTTCATGTTCCTTTGGTTACAACTAATTATAGACAGAACACATTTGTTATAAGAGTGGCGAGATCATTTAACTCCTTAGCTAAGGCAAACTGTGAAATAGACCTATTTAATACAAGCTCAAGTAGGCTTAAACGCTTACTTAACGATATGTACTTTGTTCATAAATAAGGCACACAATTTGCTCCGCGTGTGAATGTGTAATACTTTTCTATATTTATTTTATTATTTTTACTTTAATCGTCGTTAACTGTTACTGTTAATCTACATACTATTCCTAATACTATATGTGAAAACTTTTAATTGGCCTTCCTGTATATGTAACTTTAAGCTGCATGTATATGTCTATAAACCTAAAGAAACATACCTAGCTGTAAGTTTTCCTATGATTTTGTAAATAAATAAATAAATAAAAGCAGATTAAAAGAAGTGTTACATCGGTTAGAAGAGGCTGGGTTCACGTTGCGCAAAGACAAGTGTTCATTTTTTCAAAGCGAAGTGTCGTACTTAGGTTATATTATAGATAAAAACGGCATACGGAAAAACCCACAAAAGGTTGAAGCAATTGTCCATGCCCCAGCTCCTAAGAATGTCAGTGAGCTGCAGTCATTCTTGGGTTTGATAAACTACTACAGGACATTTGTTTCGAATGCAGCGGCTATATTAAATCCTTTGCATTTTGAAGCAGTGATAGCTCAGAGGCTTTGGGTATGGACTGCCGCGCAGCAGGTCCATGGTTCGAATCCCGCCGCGGGCTTGAGCTTCACCGCATGGTGGAAGGGCATTTTGTGTATGCCCGCCTGGCTAGCGACCACCCTCAAGTAGAAAATCTGTCGCCAAGCACCTAACGGTGTGTTCCGGCAGCTGTCCTTGAGAGCCAGAGTAATTCTAGGTTAAGCCTGCTAACACCTTCGACCACATCATCACTTACCATCACGTGAGATTGAAGTCAAAGGCTTACCTATCAGCAATAAAAAAAAAAAAAAAAAAAATTGTTACAAAAAGGCGTAAAATGGCATTGGTCGTCAGAACAAAGCCAAGCATTTAATGAAATAAAGAAGTGTTTGGCCTCGGATATGATTCTTGCGCATTTTGATAGCAATGCAAAACTCATCCTAACGGTAGATGCGTCACCCGCAGGACTCGGCGCTATCTTATCACAAGTAGGTAGTGATGGAATTGAGCGGCCGGTATCGTATGCATCGCGTTCGCTTAATCCGGCGGAGAAAAAGTATTCTCAAATACAGAAAGAAGCAACTGCTATTATTTTTGGGGTGAGAAAATTTCACCAATATCTGTACGGTAGGCAGGAACCATTTATATTACGCACAGATCACAAACCACTTACAGCAATTTTTGGAAAAAATCGTGGTATTACAGAAGTATCGGCAAACCGTCTTCAGCGTTACGCGATATTTTTGAGCGCTTACAATTATACCATCGAGTATATTAAAAGTGCAGCAAATATTTCCGATTTCTTATCTCGTGCTATACCTACGTTTAATTGGACTACCTCGGTCCGTTCAGCTGATAACGATATGCAGGATGAGGTTGCCGCTTATGTTAATTTTGCTATAGAAGGATGTCTGCCCGTTACTAAGCGAGACTTGCAAAAAGAAACTGCAAACGATCCTATTTTAAAAAAAGTTGTCAGTTATGTAGCTGATGGGTGGCCACGCAAAATAGTAGATTCAGAAATTAAGCCATTCTTTTTGTGCCGTACGCAAATTTCATGCGAAAATGGAATTTTAATGAGAGGTCATAAGGTAATAATTCCAATGAAGTTACGTGATAAAATATTAAACGAATTACATAGTTCTCATTTTGGAATTATTAAAATGAAAGCGGAAGCCCGAGCTCGTGTTTGGTTTCCCGGCATAGATGCAGCTTTGGAAAGGCTGGCAGGTGGATGTAATATTTGTGTACGTATTTGATAGAATCCATCTCGATTTTTTGGGGCCGATATGCAACAAGATGTTTCTTGTTATTGTGGACGCGTACTCTAAGTGGGTTGAATGCTATATTATGAATAATAATATAACCACTAAGGCTGTTATATCAAAGTTGTGTGATTTTATGTCTAGGTTTGGTATACCTAATAGTATTGTGAGTGACAACGGTACTTCCTTTTCATCCCAAGATTTTGAAAATTTTTGTGTATTGAACAATATAACCCATTTATTTACACCTGTTTACCATCCTTTTCAATACGTCGGATTTTCAAAACTCAGAATATCTAAATAGTTTCATTTCAGAATGAAAACTGAAAAACCCCTATTGCAACGATGGGAACATAGTTTTCGAAACCAGTAACGTTTTAAAACGACCACTCGTCAATAGTGACGGCTTCAATAACTTTGAAATCCGGAAAGCATGCATAGTATAAAATATTTGTCAGATTATATTTAAACCTTCATGCTCCTAGCCTATGTCTCAACGGCGTTTATTTTGTATGAAAGCGATAATAGTTTCCAAGCCTATAGAAATAAGGTTCAAGACAGATTGTAGCTACAGTCATCGGAAAACCGGCAACGCCGCGTACAGTAACGTTTTCAACGAAATATTTAAATAATTAGGCGGGGAGAAATGTTTTTGCTTATTACGCAAAAACTATGAGGCCCATTGTTTTGAAAATTTTGGTGCCGATGGCACAAATTCTACCCAACATTTTAAGATATTAAACAGTAGTCTAGCCTTTCCCGTTTGAGCTGTACAGCATGTGCTAGCTGGGGACATGTGTCTCCAGCTTACACGTTTATTTGAGCTTGTAGCTCCAAAACCTCAATAGCCACAGACTTGAAAATTTTATTTAATATATTAAAATTTGCATTAAATCTGCTCTAAATATTGGCATATTCAGAATTAAGAAATTTCAATTGAGTAAGCTGGAGACATACACATAATAAATTTAGAAAAAAGTCTGTAATAGGAACAGACGGGACCAAGTGTTACACTTACCGTTGAGTAGTTCTTTATCATGAGGTGAGATGGACAAGTCGCCCGCCTTATGGTAAGCTTCACGCCTGTCTATTACAGTTGCAGTGTTACTGTTCTCTTTCTACTGGGCACTGCATTGCGCTTGTGACTTCCCAGACATTAATTCTAGTCCCGTTCGCCTATACACAGTTGTGTCTGTATAGTACTCCTCTGAGGTAGTTTATCATCTGACGCTGCAGGCGTACACAGCAAGACGGACTCTTGCTAAAGAGGTACAACTTGGTAAAGATATCACCGCCTGTTTTTAACAGGCAATTTGACTGCAAATAATAATAATAATAATAATAGTCATTTATTTCAGGTAGCGAACCCATATGTTTATAATACCAAACTTAACCTAGAACACTGTAAAAGGGTGTTTAAAATAAAATTAAAACATAAACTAATGTGTGCATAATAAAAGCATAAGCGTTGTACAAACAGTGCTGTGTCATTTTTTATTTCCGTCCATGTGGACAGAAATCCAACGTTTATGCATAGGACTACAAATATTGTCAGAGACAGCCACGAGGATTCTGTTGCTGGAACGATGCAACCGATGCCAGAAAGACGCCACCCTCGATCTCAAAACCGCGTAAAAATCAGGAACCCCCGCCTCAGCGAACATGTTCGACGCACTGCAGTACCGCGGTAGCCTCATGGTGCTCATTACTCTCTGCGTGAACGTAATCCGTGTACATGCAAAGGCAATACGTTTTAAAGAGTGTGGTCTTTACGTCTTTACTGCAATTAGCGAAACGGCGAGCGAGCATGTTGCTTCTGACAGCGAGGGCTCTACGCTCGCGCTCAATATCAGCATTGTCTTGCAATCGTTCCGTCAACAGATGCCCCAAATATTTGAATTGCTTAACAACCCCAACTACTGTGCCATTCAAATATACTTCAGGTACCCTATCCGGATCCCGACCTGATACAAATACCGTAATTTTTGTTTTGGAAACATTGTGTTGGCGTTCCACAAATGGTGTTGGCGTTCCCTAGTCTGCGTTGTGGTCCATCTGACTCAACAGAAATGTTAACTGAACCATACACTCTACCTGTCTAATAAACACATACTACTGGATCATCGTTATCCTACACATATTCCATTCATGGTGTTCGATTCATACATTTAGAATTTGTAGTTGGTTATTGCTTTTTGCCACTGCCCGATATGTTTGTTCGCGTCCTACCCTCGACTTGGGACGGAAACTAAAAGAAGTGACACGAGGAGACCCGTCTGTCAGTTTACGTCGAGCAGCCCCGTGGGTCGCATTTTTCTTACTCTTGACAAGAACGTATATTTTTATTAGCTCCGTGAGCTCTGATTTGAGCTGCTGCCGTACAGAATTAACACTTGTGTATGTGCTTGTGTGAACTTTCCAAACCCGACCCAGGAGAAATTTAATCCAGCCAGCCTGTCTTGGGGACGGTTCGTAGAAGCATCAAAGGTACGTGGTGGATTTCTTTGCTTCCTCTTGTCTATTTGTTTAGTTCGTTACGTAAATGTCTAAAATAACTTCAATTTTACTAACTTTGGCATACCATAAAGGTGGAATATGGATAACTTTGTACAATTAAGAACTTTTTTATCACCCATGTTCATGCAATAAATATATTTGAATTTGAATTATGTACCTCAGCATACATCATCATATAATTATAGTCCTCACAGCTCTATATTTTGAGTGTTCGTATGTCGAACATGTGGGGTCGTTTGAATATGTCTTCTCAAGCAACAAAGTTTTTAATATCGGGTTGCTCAATACTGCAGTCACATGAACTTAGTGGCATATCAGGCTAAATCATAATGAATTCAAACGCTACTACATAAAGGCCTAGGTACCTAGTTATGTATACGGGAAATTAATCTGCTCAAACTACAGGAAAGATTATTAAGAATATGTATTCCTTATAACACAACTAGTTTTGCATACTAAATGATTCATAAGGAACTCCTGCACTGCTTAGCTAAACCAAATGTATCTTGGCTAGCAATAAATAGGTCTACCGTTTCTGGTTATACCTATTGCCGGCCGGCTTACCTGTCGCCAAGCTATCTTGGGAATCCTCTCAACACAGAGGTGGGTTACCACGAATATTGACTTTTATAAAAACTGTTTACATAAGCGCTTTTTAGTTTCTACCAAGCTATTTTTTATGATTAAAGATAGTCAGTAGGGTCAGTTCAGGTTTGTCATTGGATCGGTGATATTGATATCGAATATGATAGTTAACGACTATAATAATTATGCTACTGATGTCTATTCTATACATATTTCTCTCAATTATGATAGTTCTTATTTCATACTAAAATTCACATTCGTATAACGCTTTGGATTGACAGTCCATAAAGTTGACATGCGTGTTATATTGTGGGTATATGTTCTAAAGAAATTTTGTTGTCATGTAATATGATGCAATCATCTGATGCAAAATTACTGCAATTGGATACAATAATCCTATTTTTAGAATGGGCATTTTTATTGTTTCTCGAATGTGGATATTAGTGTGAACGGTATAAGAACTACAAAGTAAATGGTGACTATGCATTGTCACTGCGATGCTGTCTGCTGGGTAAAAGAGTGGCATAATAACCTCTCCACGCTCCAAAAACGGATCGAAATAATGTCGGATATTGCATGCAAGATATTCTTCAGGCTAACCTAGAATTACTGACTCTCAAAAACAGTTGCCGGACTATACTACACTATATTCGAGAGTAAATAGGTTTCTTCGAGGTAAGCGTCCTCCATCTTAGACCACACCAATGCTTACCATCAGGCAGGGTGTAGTCAAACGCAAACCTATAAAGAATAAAAAAATAAAAAAAATCTGTTAAACTTAGGCTCGGCGAAACCTGAAAATAAGGAACAGCTATATGAATCAAGTGAATTCGAATCCTAAGTATAATATTAGCCGCTATAATCTATCCGATAGATAGTAGGCAATTCGATCAATTAGCAGAAAGTCAGCATCGTTATGGTTGAACTGAAGGCCTAGACAAGATGCAATCGATTCGTAGCGTTTCTCTTTCTACAAACGCTAGCGCCTCAACGTTTGCGCTGGCCGGTCATTTTTCTACACAAACGTCAAAGGATGATTATTGATGACTCCCTTATTTGAGGTTTTAGGTCCAGAAATAGGTATAGTATCGATTGATCTCCTTCATTACCTAGGCTTGTATCGTGACGAATTTTTAAAAATAAGTAAAATTCAGTTGAAAGTTATGAGCTATAAAAAAATTATATGAAATGTTTCGAGGATTAAAATAAATAATCTTTTTAAAATTTTGTTATGACCAGGTGATAAAGCCCAGCTATAGTAGAGATCAATCGATATCATGCTTAGTTCTGGACCTAAAACCTCAAATAAGGGAGTAACTCTTCGACGTTTGTATGGAAACGCGAGCGGCCAGCTCTATAGTTCTAATATACTCGTATAATAAAGTCTTCATCCTCAGTGGCTGGCTGATAGACGTTTTGAGACTAAGCTGGCAGTTGTATTATATTATTATAATTTTGGTCGTAAATATGATTTACGTCCTTGACAATATGATACTTAGGTGAATTGCCTGCTTGGCCATTTTGAATCTTTGAAATTATGCTCCTTGGGCTACTTGCCATTTAGATGACTAGTAATAGGTACTTTGTAGATTTGCTTAGCAGTGGTTACAATACGGGCAGGCTAGAATCACTTTAGTAGCCCTTATTATTCATTATTTTCTAGCGTCTAATATGATTTGGTATAATTTATTGTTTATTACTTATGATTTGCCATTTGAATAAAACTCTTTTGGGTTTCGTTTGCGAGCGTTAAGTAGGTATGAAAAGTTAAATTCATTCGATTTAGACTCCATGTAAAATTCTTCTCCTTCTTCATGTCGACGATTCACATCCAGATGGACGACTGTCGGTACTGGGCGGTAGTCACCCGAAAAGTAAAGACCTCGTACAGGTCACCCAAAGGGCAAGCACTGGGACACTGATGGCAGGACAGCAAGTGACGCATGTCCTGCATAGCGCCACAAATACATTGGGTTCCGGTGACCAGAATTCGCTAGGGATAGACCTGATTTTGGAGCCTATCTAACTGGTACGTAACCAACCAACCAGATCAGATAGAATACAGAATACCAATCTCAAACCACAGCTTGTTTCTAAAACCATGTAGTCTAGATGAAATAAAGAAAATTATCATGTCACTTAATAACACACTAGCTGTAGGATTTGACGGATTATGTACACGCATTATAAAAGAAAGCATGTCAATAATTGCTCCCATTATTCAACATCTCGTTAACCTATCCTTTGTCAAAGGTTTGTTTCCAGACCGGCTTAAGAAATCTATTATACGCCCACTCCATAAAAAAGACGATAAGAAAAACTAAACTAATTATCTTCCTATAACATTAGTGTCCATATTTTCGAAAATTTTTGAAAAGGCTATGCACCGGGGTATCATGGATTTCTTCGTAAAATTTAGTATTATTAATGAAGGACAAAATGGATTTCAAACAGGGAAATTAACGACACTAGCTGCCTACAATCTTATCAGTCTAGTAGTAAAACAAATTGATGAACGTATTCCTGTATCAGTAATTTTTTTTGACATGAGCAAAGCATTCGATTTTGTCAACCACAAAATCCTTCTTCACAAATGTGAAAATTATGGCGTTAGAGGTCCTGCTTTGGATTGGCTTCAAAGTTATCTATCTGATCGAAAGCAATGTGTAGAAGTAACATCCCTAGATAAGAAACATGTTTCAATATCCCATAGATCTGATTTTCAAGTGAATACATGTGGCGTGCCACAAGGTAGTATTTTAGGACCCTTACTATTTTTGATTTACATCAATGAGTTGCTATCAGCTATAGACAAAAAATGTATACTTTTCGCAGACGACGTGTCGGTTGTAGTAACTGACAAAACAAAACACAATACATAATCACGAATATCTAATTTCTGCTGCTGGTGCGACAGTCATGAACTGGTTAGAACGCAATAATTTACGAGCGAACATAACAAAAACCAAGTGCGTTCATTTTCATAATTATAATTCAACCGAGAATACCGTTAATGCTAAAATTGGAACACAACATGTAGAAACTACGGAGAAGTATAAGTTTCTAGGTATCATTGTGGACCAACACTGCAATTGGAAGTCCCATATAGAACATGTTTGTGCTAAACTGAATCGTTTCGTGTTTGCATTAAAGAAGCTACGCCGCACAGTAAATATAAGCGCTGCACCTACGGCATATCATGGGCATGTAGCTTCTGTTTTAAGGTATGGCCTTTTGCTGTGGGGAAATTCCACAGACATAATTAAAGTTTTTTTAGTGCAAAAAAAATGCATAAGAGCTGTATGTGGCGTGGGCCCCCTAGATTCATGTAGACCTCTGTTCAAAAAACTAAATGTTTTGACCTTGACCGGATTATATATCATGCAAATAGGAATTTTTGTTAAGGAGCATCCAGAAACATTTGAGCATTTTGACCTATGTGCATATACTGGAACTCAGAGTAGAGACCCAAGTAGATTAAGAGCAATGTATTGTAAGACAGCTCTAATGAGACGAAACTGCAATGTAATGGCTATTAAGGTTTTTAATAAAATTCCAAGAGCTTTCAGGGAGCTCCCTCTAAAATATTTTAAAGTCAGGTTGCACAAATGGTTGGTGGAAAAGTGTTTTTATAATTTTTCTGAGTTTTATAATTTTTAAAATAGCCATAATAATTAAATGATTTTTAATTGACATACTTAATATTTTATTTTATTAGATTGAATATATTTCTTATTATTACTGACATGTTTATTTCTAATACAATTACTAAATGTTTATTTTTTATTTGGTGTTTCTTAAAATTGACCACAGTAAAAAAATATGTAATTAGGTATCACGATATTTAATGTTTATAATTATGATGATGCAATATTGTAAGCTAAGTAGGTTAGAATAAAATTATTTGTGCGACTTAATAAAAAAAATTGTATGCCAGTTAATGGTGAAACATGTATAGATCTGTTAATTGTATTTATGAAGACCATCTTGTTATAACCATGTTTCTTGCAATAAATTTCATTTCATTTCATTTCAACGCATCCCATTAGTCCAAAAAAAATTGAAAGAGAGAACACAAAAACGACAAATTAAAAATTAATTCATTTATTTCCATCATTATAACAATAACAAAAACACCATAATGATTATACCAGTAAAACAATATCTACAACTATTAACAATAATTATCGAGCACGTTTTGAATACATTAGTTACCATACTACTGTAAGTTTTTTACACCTTGGATAAATAAACAATATCTGATGGCGCACGTTAGATACAATAGAAGCCACACATTTTTTTTACTTAAAATTGGATCCGACTTCAACACTCAAAAGTGTGAAATAACTTGTTGAAGTCGGTACCATGATAGTTCAAAAGTACCTTTTATCAGAATATTGTGCGTATGGTACCGACTTTGACAAGTTATTTCACACTTTTGAGCGTTGAAGTCGTTCCATTGTTTGGTTAAAAAAGAACACTCTTTATAGTGACCCTTGCTACTTACGGGATCGATTGTCATTCACTGTCAACGACTATATCATCAAGATAGGAAAATATTTTTCAGTTATTGGTCTGTTAACTCAAAATCGGCTTGACTGATTTTGATGAAATTTAAATGGCACTAAACTACAAGCATCGGCTTTCAAATAAAAATAGAATTATCAAAATCGGTTCATCCAGACAAAGGTTCTGAGGTAAAAAACAAAACCGAAATGAAGAACCTCCTCGTTTTGAAGTTGGTTATATAATGCCATGCTCCTATCATACTGACCTTCGGCAATACATATTCTTATTCTTTTTTTTTATTAATTTTGGCAACTGGTCCCTTTTATATTGTATATATATTACTGTCAGTGTCGATATTCTTATTCTGTATGGGGACGGTAAGTTCTGCACTGAAGTCCCGCATAGGGTGTATACTGTGCATTTCCCTCGCCAGCTACCCTAGCCTTCCTAACCCGTTGATGTATCGAAGTGTGGCTCTAAGTCATTGGTACTATTGGTCCAGTTTTATTGGTGATGGTCTTGAATCCACGGAGTAAATCCTACTAAGTAGCGATTGTTGCTGATGCAAGACGACCTATGAATAAATATGTAAAGAAGTGTAACTCTCATATATATATCGCTTCGCTTTGGGACTCATCAAAATCGCAATTAACAAAACATTATCAATTAGATTGTTGAGATTAATTGATTTGGTGCTTAGAAATAATCGCATCCGATTGGAAGCGTCAAGGTAAAGTTGTTGCGCCGCACTTTTAAAACCACGCCCGCCGCAGAAAGGTTTGCGTTCTGCTATTTTTGAGCTTGACTTACGTTTCTTTACATATTTATTCGTAGCCCCGCCCATAGTATCCACTTATCACCCACCAATAGCACACTAATGTCATTACATATTTATTCATAGAAGACCATTCAGTACCTATGGCAAACCCGCGAAGCGTGAAAGGACAGTAGGTATGATGAGCACGGTTTTTTGGCTTCACTTGTATCGTGCATCTTGCTCCATCTGACTTCTTTATTTATCTGAGTTTTACACAAACATGTGATTGCAAAAATGCAAACCAACAAGACTCGCAAAGATACTGCGATCTTTTTCGGAAGTATTGTCAAATTATGTACATAATCTATGATTTTTAGATAATACATATTATTTTTTTGTAAAACAGTTGCTCTGGTACGGTTTTTCATAATTTACGTTGCCATAGAATTTAACATTTTCTCCCACACATATTTTTTAATTCATTCATGTTACCACTGCAGTTGGGCCGCCGAGAGAATGCGTTTATAATGAAAAACGTATGGAGTAAAACGTTAAATTTGATGGTTACTTACACAATACCCAGCTAGCTATTGGCAGAATTGCATATCATACGGATTAAAATGACACTATAAATGTAGTCACTTTTCCATAGAAATAGAACTGTGGTAAAAAAACTTCGTGTACTTTTGAAGTCACTTCGGCTACCTATCTCATATTTTAAACTTGTACTAAAGGTAGTATAGCAATTAAAGAGTAGGGTAAGTATTAAAGTATTCCTGCCTCATTAATAATTTACCTACAGAGCTGTATTTAAATGATTGCAGTATACTTAAAATCATTATTTCACTAATATTGAATTCGATAGAATATTTCGTTTTATATATTTTATAAATAATTTAAGGCAGTAAAGGCATATTCGTTAAACAAAAGCCGACCAGATCCATTCAACTTGGAAGTTGGCAACATTAATTTGAATAATGTGTATTTATATATGAATAAGTGACATTTCGATCTGTCAGTTTACTTCGTCTGATTAGAAATTCGACGTGCAGTATTCATGGCACGTCAAGGTGCTATGTGCTAGACTAACAATTTACCGTCATACAAAAATCGTTGTAACTTTATTATATGTCATTTAACACAGGGAACAAGAGTTTTCCATTGTGCGCATCGATTTATTTGTACTAAGTACTAAATTTCGCAAACCGAACTCTCACTTTGTTCGACTGAACTACCTTTACTACAGCCTCACTAAAGTCAGGTGATGTCAATGCAATCATTTGACTTTAGTGGAGGTTGAACATTTATGCAGCGTTTATTAACAACGAGTATACGTTAGGGAGTTAGTGGGTACAACTTCGAACGTGATATTAGGTAACACAGGTGCTGTATATTTAGTGTTGCTGGTAACGTTGGTAATTTTAAAAACTGATTTCAATCACATAGATTTAATTAGTTTATGTGTAAACAGTTTGTATAAGGTTTTAATATAAGTTTCAAAACAGATCTTTTATATTTGAGATTAGTAAATAATACATATTGTACGAATAATTCACAAAATATCATTAAAATACAAAAATAATATCGTTTGAGCTTGAGAAATATGTCTTGGTTTAAGAGGATTATAATTATAATGTCGCTTACTCTATCACTATTTGCTAGAGAGAGGAAACTGTTAGACACCATGATCTAGTAAAGTGGCAGTAGAAAGTTGCCGTTCACTAGTGTTCGCGATCATTTCCACAAGTCCTTTATTTATGTATATTACTTGCCAGTAAACCCAGCCTTTTTAATACCTTTTAATGCTGATAGGCTAGCATATGACCACACTGATGCTAAGTAATGGTATGGTGGAAGATGGTAAACGTACTTAACCCAGAATAGACTCACAAGGACAGCTGCCGAAACACACCATTAGTTGCTTGGTGACAGGCTTCTTCTTGAAGGTCACGTCTAGTCACGTGGGCTCTGAAAATGCCATACCACCTACTGCCGGTTTAAAAAAGGCATTCAAAAAACATTAAGTCTCAAAAACGGTAAGAAATAGGTTTTTGAACAAATGTCATAGAGAATCCAGACGGCCTTACTTCATAGCGATTTACTTATTATGGCGTTCTACAACTACCACAAAGCTCGATAGTAGTATAAAGCTTCGCGACTCTCGTTTTTAACGAAAGCTACGTCCGTTAATTGAACTAAAGGATAGACATACAAACTAACGGCATGTAAGAAAAATGAACTTCATACTGCTAACACTTTTGTGGCCTTGTGCCAATTACACTACCGCGCAGGTTTTTAAATCCGATACTGCCACGGTGAACCTTCACCTTTCGGTGGTAAGGCATATCGACAATAGCCACGTTGGTAGCCACTACCTTGTGGGCCAACCAGGCAATTCTGCCTGGTTGGCAGAATCTTAAAGATCTGATCTGAAGAGATATTGTATGTAAGATTTCTCTAATCTTACAGAACAAGTTATTTTAGGTTTAGCCTGTTATTCGACTGTGAAACTGGGGCAAAAAGCTTACCCATCAGCAATAAAAAAAGAAAGATTTACGACCACTTGTGTACTTTTTTGAATACACAACGACTATTTTAAAACAAAAACATGTTATCACGGTTGTTTATCGCCGTAAAGGCAAGCAGAGATGTCGTAATACCCATTAGTCGCCACATTTTTCCCATATAATATAATATGGGGCGAACCTATTGCTAGCTAATGGGCACAGCTCTAGCTTTACTACAGCTAGATGCTGGACTACTACTGAATTTTTTTTTGTCTGAAACCCCAAAATCTTTTGCTACTCGGGCATCGAATCCTGGAATTTGACATTTCTTAGCGACACTTTACGCCACTCTACCAACAAAACAGACAACAAATGAAGAATGATGAACATTTAATAAATGCATTAATGATCAAGTAGTTATATTAACATTAACATACAATATTAATATATATAAATAAAAGCAGAGTCGAAAACACTGGATAATACGAGTACATAGTAGTGATTACATAAAAAGTGCTCATAGAAACATTATATGTGTTTTGGGACTCGTGTACTAGTTAATTATGGCAATATGTACATATTGCCATAATTAACTAGTACACGAGTTACCGTGCACTAGTTAATTATGGTAGATTACCCGCAACGTTACCGCAATATGTTGTCAATATTGCGGCATTACGCTAACAATATCAGGTTAGTATTGCCGGTGGTATCGAGTGCAGTCAATATTGCCGCCATAAAAATCAAACTGGCAGCATCTACCAGACCACACGAGACGTATTTAATTATCAGAAATCAATTATCCTCACACGCCCGGCAACTAATAGACGGCTATTGAGTAAGTATTATTAGACATGTTACTGGGCATTGCCGACTACATATTGCTGAGATAATACTAATCGTTTGCGAGTCCCTTTATTATTTGAGCACAAGAACAACTCGTTAAGTATAATACAAGAATCTAATATATAAGTTAATAGTATGTACCTAGCTGCTTCCCGATTTACCGCAGAAATTTAAATATATAATAACCGTAGCAAGTGGTACTTTTGCAGCACCTATGTTTATGTGTGTTTTTTTTTCTATTTATACACATTAGCGCTTGAGTAATAAATGAGCCATATACATGGATAATTTCACTCTACCCATGGAATGTTACTTTCACTTTTGATCTTAAAAACCGTTGACATTATTAAAAACAACGAAGAATGTCATTCATAAATTTTCCATAATAGTAATAACCATATAAAAATGGTCACCTTTAAGTTAGGTCAACTATTTCTGAATACGGTGGTAGACAACCTAGAGGCAAATGTAAAACCGCACATCATACATTGTCTAAAATTTAGAATACAGAATAGTGTGTAATACAAAAAATATAGAAATAGTCACTTAACAGTTACATATTTTCCATAACTTCATGTCAGCTGCAGTACAGCAAACGTAAAGGACATTACTGAATAGAGCTCTCCTGAAAAGGAAGTATTGCCAAAATAATTGCAAGTGTTGACAGCTTTATATAGATGATATTGCCCGTCTCCAATGGCTAAGTAGTATAGAACTATTTTGCGCTTTAAAATAGTAATTATTTAATTTTTAAATATTTATATTTCTACGAAAATGGGAATTTCGATTGCTGAGCATCATACATAGGTTTTACTATTTCTAATACATAATATTTTTGTATGGAAATCCAATCTCCGCTCCGGACCTAGTATTTTAGTATACCCAAGCTATGTGGTACTGGGGTGGTAAGTGCCTCCTAGATCCCGGACTAGATAATTCATTCACACCATATTTACCATCAACATATTAAGACACTATAACCATAAGAATATTTTTGCTTTTTGATGCCTTACAATTTTCTGGAAGTAAATGATTATCGGCTTAGCACCATTGCTACTACTAAACTACAATTATTTAAAAATCCTAACTTTGAAGACAATCTAAATTAGTTTTTTTAGTATCCGTTAAAGTTGCCAACTGTACATATTTAGCTGTAAAGATAAAAATAAAGACACACACATTTGGGTTGCAGAAGCAAAGTGTAAAGATGCGTTTCCTGCCAATGTTTTTCGAAACATTGAGCAAAAACTTGGCCATAAAACTTTGTTTCGCGTCATTCGCGCATAAGATCATACACGCACTGTACATTTCATTGATTCGAGTAGTATTACTTGCTCAGTGATTGGTTGAAATACCAGTGCCAACCCGCGCGTTTAGATTCTCTCTCTCTCTCTTTTGTTTAGATATTTTCGCAAGGTGGTCGAAACAGATTTTGTTTCGACCATAGACATATTTTCGTGTTCGAAAAACATTGACAGGACACGCGTCTTAATTATTTCAAAACATTAAGTCTGAATGAGCAAAAAATACAATAGTCACTCAAAAATATTATAAAAATAAAAGTCGAAAAATAAAAGTAAAATAATCAGCATTATTAAAGCTTGATACTGGAATTACATTATTATTTTAATTGAATGTCAAAGTGTAAATGTCAATATATTAAACAATAGATTATATATGTAATAATGTACTTTTAACATTAATATTAGGAATTTATGTAATTGATTTTAATGTACTTATTAAAAAAACATTCGGTAAACATACAATAATTGATTCAGCAGAATTCTTGTGGAAACAATAGGAGCAAGATTTTTGCAGCTTAACATTACAGTGACATTGAATTTCATTGGTACAGACTTTTACCCTCCATAGGCACGCCCCTCAGTATCTTTAAACCGACTTCAAAAAAGGAAAGGTTCCCATTCACTAGTTTTATTTGTGTGTGTGTGTTACCACATAACCCTTTACATAGTGTACTTTGATGGTTTTTTTTATTTCGAAAGCTCAAATTAAAATGGGACCATATGACAAGCAGTCATATGGGCCCATTTAAATTTGAGCGGGTTTTGACGAGTAGTATTTGAGTTATCCCTAATCATGCGTAAAGGTTTATAAATGTACTTTTTAGTGAATTTTTTGTATTAAAATATTTTCCGTTTATAATTATTATTACCAACGGGATATTTACCGTGTTTTTGATTAATTTTGAGCTTCCGATATTACACAGATTAGATACAATTAGATACAAAAACACGGTAAATATCCCGTTGGTAATAATAATTATAATTTTAATGACCGTGACAGTTTAAAAACTCATATTTTCCGTTTGATGTCGGGTATTTTAGCGTATTTGCAACTACTACTGTCTACCCGAGCGATCATATTTTTCTTTTTATTTTTATACTGTATGTACCATTAACATTTACACACACACACCAAGACGCCGTGTACATACGAGACCTACACGTACAAATGTGCATCAATAATTTACTGTGGATGGGCGCGCCTTCGTGAGTGGACAAGTCTGTACTAAATCATTATTTTGATTTACATTTCTTAATTTAGAGGCGCCTTATACTGAGACATTTTTTTGAAAATTAATAAATTCATCTAGTATTTAAAAATGCTGTCAAAAAAATATTTATGAAAGTAGAGCCGCGTTGAGCGTTATACTACAGACGATAAATTTAAAATAGAATTTAAAATAATACATTTTAGCAAATCATAAGTCATTCATTTATCAGACTGTACCACTTCCGATAGTATTTAACCAGTAATATCTAGGTATTATGGACACGATCTACGCATCCCAATAACTAATTGTACATTTGAGCTCATTTTGAAAAGTCCCTAAACTCTTTTTGATAATATAAATTAAATTATTAAAACAATTACAAAATTACGGGGCAATGCTGCCAGCATGCTGGGCACGCTGCCAACTGGGAGTGGGCTGGAGCATTTGGACTGCCTATGAGTCTGCTATGACTTATAGGTGTCTAAATGCTTTTATTGTAGTAGCTGTAGTGTTGTATATAGTTCATAGTATTTTGTTTTATTACAAAATTAAGAGAGTAAAAATGATGGTCATGTGCGGGATTCGAACCAGCATCATCCACCCCTATAGAGCATCGGACCGACTAAGCTAACATGACCGTCACTCTTAACTGTATTTTCTCCTCTCTATTTAGGGATGGAGCAACATCTACAGTTCAACTTACGTTGTACTACAAACAAGACTAATTTTGCAATTAGCTTTAAACTTGTAAACGATGACGCTACCCTATAATTAAGATTTAATTATAGGGTAATTTTTTAATTTTTAAAAAAAATTTAAAAAATAAAACATTTTTTTTTCTTTTTCAATTTTTTTTTTATTTCTAGGTTAAGCCTGTTAACACCTTCGACCACATCATCACTTACCATCACGTGAGATTGTGGTCAAAGGCTTACCTATCAGCAATAAAAAAAAAAAAAAAAAAAAGATGGAAGAATTAAATTTTGTATGGGGATGAATGGATGAAATTTGTGATTTTGTAATGTAATACGCAGAGCATGGTTTATTGCAAAAAAAATATTTAATTAACGCAAGGTCAATGACCTAGGGCCGCTGCGGCAAAAACGGTACCCTTCTGGAGGTCGTGGCATCCCGCAGCTGGCTCAGCTAATTGCGCGTATTCCCAAAATGTAGGGTGTCGTTACATTGACTGGGATTTAGTATCAATATTAGTTCTTACTCAAGATGAAGAGAGATAAATACGAACTGCTTTTGTAAGAGTAAAAAGTCGCAGAATATATATACATAACTTCTCATGTAGCCCACTAGGTGGACTGACGACATCGTTAAAGTCGCGGGTATCTAATGGTTTCAAGCGGCTAGTAACCGTTCTATGGGGAAGGCCTTTGGTCAACAGTGGACGTCTTCCCGCTGCTGATGATGATCTCACATAACAGGCTTCTGAGAGTGACTTGTATTGTCACGACCAATTAAAATGAGCTCTTAAATAATAATTATACACCTCATCAGGTATTATATTTGAGCCAATAATGATACTAGTCTTTTTTTTCTAATGCTATGTCTAAGGTTCCCTTTACCTTATTCCCGTACTAACCACTACAGCTGGGGTACTGAAAAGAAAGATAAATGCATATAAACAATCCAAGTAACAAGTCACGAGTGCACAAAAAATAATAAAAAGAAACTACCTTGAGAGCCAGTAATTCTAGGTTAGCCTGTACAACATCTTCGACCACATCATCACTTACCATCAGGTGAGTTAGTGGTCAAAGGCAAACCTATAAGGTATAAAAAAAAAAAAAAAAAAAAAAAAACCTTATTTTTAGGAGGTATATAGTGTCAGTTCTATGGTTAATGTGATAAAAACTGTGGAGTTACAGTTTATCGGTTGTTAATCAATAATTTACTCTTTTAGGTTTGAAGCAATGATAGCTCAGTGGCTTTGGCTATGGACTGCCGCGCAGCAGGTCCATGGTTCTAATCCCTCTGCGGGCTTGAGCTTCACTGCATGGTGGAAGGGCATTTTTGCGAATGTCCGCCTGGCTAGCTAAGTAGCTACCACCCTCAAGTAGAAAAATCTGTCGCCAAGCACCTAACGGTGTGTTCCGGCAGCTGTTCTTGAGAGCCAGTAATTCTAGGTTATCCTGTTAACACCTTCGACCACATCATCACTTACCATCAGGTGAGATTGTGGTCAAAGGCTAACTAACCTATCTGCAATATAAAAAAAAAGGTTATAGAAAAAAAAACAAGCAGTCGTTTTTTTTCTCAAAAATATGATAACAAGCTATATCCTGTGCTAAGCGATAATCACATTTACAAATTATAAGAACAAGCATTTTTTTTCAAATTTTTTTAATTTGATTTTCCCTTAACACGCTATAGTGCTTGTAATCATATTTAGTAATATGGAATAAACTATGGTTGATACAATTAGTTAATTGCTGTTGACATGGCAGGGACCAAAATTTAAGACTAAGAGGGTATAATAGTATTATTTGATTATACTTATGGCCGTAGGCACAGGTATCATGGACATTATGATACTTTAAGACTAATTGCCTGCTTGATCATTCTGCTTAATAGACGTTACGCGACTTTGACATTATACTATTCGGGGTGTATTGCCATTTAAATATTGACATACTGCTACTTGAACTCAGCTCGTGTGTAAATGCGCTTCTAATTTAAAATAAATAAATTGACCGTTTCACTTACTTGGTCGTTTTGCGAACCCGTTCCGAATACGAATACATGCATAGAAATAACAATCAATAATATATTCTGCAGTTAATACATAATAATACAAAATTTACCTATAGACGTACATGATTGTCTTCCTTTTTCTTTATTAGCTATGTACTATTTTTCTTTGGCGAATTCGGTGGGTCGACTTTGTCTGAAGACTCCTGGAAAAAAAAAATTGCTTTTAGTACTGTATCAAGTCTGACAATGACGCTTAAAGTCCTTAACTTGTTGAAATCGGTACCATGCTGATTCAAAACACTTACTTCACATTAGCATGGTAACCGACTTCCACAAGTTATTTCAGTATAGACATTTGGGTCCGTTTATTGTTTTTTTTTTCATTAATAAAACTGCTTTCTTTTTCCTTCGCTTGCCTAGAATACTGTTTCTCATCGAAAACATTAAATACCATTACGCAGGTAAGCAAAATACATTTTTCATTTTATTAATTGTAACTTAAAACCTAATCAACCCATTTTGATGAAATTTATATGGGACCATTTCGGAGCCATACTCTCTATCCAAATCATCAAAATCAGTTCATAATTGGTGGAGTAATCGCGTAACACAAAAAAAAATACAGTTGAGTAGTCTTTTTTTTGAAATCGGTTAAAAAATTAAGTTAAGCTCAGTGATTTGAAATATTTAGATTAGTTATATCCGAACACCACTGCTCTAAAAGCTTACTAGAATTTACCTATATACATACCTACGCACATGTATATGCAGTTTGTAATGACAAGGAAAGAACGTTCAAATATTATGCGTCATATCTGTTGTTAGAAAGAGATAAATAAGCAATTCGTGTTACCACCGAACCGCCACGAGACGTTCCGATCACCATTATGCTGCGATCTCTTTCACTCTCTCACACCAAACAATACACATATCTCGCTCATCCATTTCATTGACATTAGTTCGTAAGATGAAACAAAATGACGATATTTTCTATTTCATCAATAAAAGCAATAATTAAGCGTGAAATGAAACAGTTTTCTTATCTCTCACAGTGCCTGTATAATTGGTGCAGAGTCTAAAGACACAAGAAAGGCATATTGTCCACAGATTATTCCTAAAAAACACGATTAGCGGCGATGTATTCACCGGACGCTTGGAAGTGCAAGACTGGTAGTGACTCAGGTGATTACCCTGAATTCGTCTAGTAAATATGGAGGCCATACAACACATCTACAGGTAAAAAAATCTTAGGTTAAGCTTAAGAAATTATGAAAGGTATCTGTTTACGCTAAAATCTATATTAGTTTAGTTATTGTATATACTGTAGAAGACTCAGCAAGGGGTATGCCAGCGAAATCCCTACATAACCTACTAAAAGACCTTGGCCAGACAAGAACAACCGTAACTTATTTATTTATTATCAAAATCCACAGCTCTTAGTGATAAACAATAAATCATAATTACTGAACCGACAGCCAATAACGGATTTACATTATATGTTGTATCGTATTTAAGTCGACAAGTCATCAAGCAAGAACATAAAAATAGTAAAGTACATAGCTGTAAATTTGTAGAATTTACAACGCAAAAATATAGGCATAATATACATAATACTAATTAGTTTATACATATATTTTTGAAACGCTCGTAGCCAAGTTTGCTTAGCCATTCTGAATCGATCAGCAAAGTTAAGCAACGTCCGCCGCGGTCATGACTTGGATGGGTGACCGCTGGTTGGGCATTACTACTGAGCGCTTCCGTGTTTCGGAGGGCACGTTAAGCCGTCGGTCCCGGTTGTTGTCTTAGGACAGCAGTCGTTACAGCATGGTGGTAGGGCACTTTGCAAATGCCCGCCTGGCTAGCTACCACCCTCAAGTTGAAAATCTATCGCCAAGCACCTAACGGTGTGTTCCGGCAGCTGTCCTTGAGAGCCAGTAACTCTAGGTTAGTCTGAACAACATCCTCGACCACATCATCACTTACCATCAGGTGAGATAGTGGTCAAAGGCTAAACTATCAGGCATAAAAAAATAAAAAAAAAAATCATCATTTCAGCCGCAAGCAGTCCACTGCTGGATACAGGCCTCCCCCATAGATTTCCAAATAGAACTGTTGGAAGCGGCCCGCATCCGGCGTCCTTAATAACGTCGTTTGCCCACCTTGTAGGTGGTCTTCCGACGCTGCACTTGTTTGATTGTGGCCTCCATTCGAGAACCTTTCGGCCCCATCGACCATAATTTCTGCGTGCTGCGTATTAGTTTATACATAATACTTTATATAATTTACATAATAAGTATAACTTCAATCCTAGAACCTGTATCTGAGGCGGCATTCAAATTCAAATTCAAATTTATTTAATTCTTTCTTACAAAAATGTTGGCCTTAATTATCTTAAAAACTATTCTAAAACTAAAACAATGTTTGCAATTTAAAACTTTCATCAAGATAACAATTTATAACTCTAGCTCTCACGGTAGGATTCCCTGTTTGTGAGAGCTAGTTCACTCCATTAGGGTATAACTTAACACAACTATTATGACAAGTTTTATTATTTGTTTTATTAAATTTGTGTGTATATTTGTGAGTTTGTGAGCGCGGCATTAGTAGTAATTTACAGATCCTTTTTTAATCATCCTTGAGAATGAGCATCTTTACTGCTCAAACACCGGGCGAAGATAACGACTTAACATCGTGAGTGCTAACCTGTTTATTTAGTTAATAATTTTACCTAATGTTGGTCAGGCAAGGGAGGAGGTTCGACAGTATAGCACTTCTAATAAGTTAGTGGTGCATAGCAGAATTATAACTAATATCTTTTTTGTATGGGATTTTGACGGAACAAGCACGAGGCCCACCTGATGTTAAGCGGTAACTTCTGCCTATAACAGATTTTATTCGTCAAAAGTGATGAACTGCGCCCGTCACCCTAAGACATACAGTAAGTAACGTCTCATGTGCTTGCAATTTCATAGTGACTAACAATTTAATAGTAGTAACTTACTAGCTGTGTTGATCGAACCATGGAGCTTCAGCACGACATTCCGTAGCTATTACCACTCGGCTATCACTGTATCAGCCAGATTCTCGACTACTGAACACAGGCTCCGCCATAAAGGGGGGGTTTGCCGTAATCCCCACCCTTGGCAGGTGTCTTGGGGATCTCGGTTAAAAATATCAGTTCCTTAGAAGACGCTGCTGCCCATCACCGCATTGTGGAAGGGCATTTTTGCGAATGTCCGCCTGGCTAGCGACCACCTTCAAGTAAGAAAATCTGTTGCCAAGCACCTAACGGTGTGTTCCGGCAGCAGTCCTTGAGAGCCAGTAATTCTAGGTTAAGCCTGTTAACACCTTAGACCACATCATCACTTACATCAGGTGAGTTTGTGGTCAAAGGCTTAGCTGTCAGAAAAATAAAAAACCCATTATATCCAGGCATCCCACGGGTATCACTGCTTCACCTTTATTGTAAGGTCTGAGTCTGGTCTGATTTTCCTTTATTAATAGGGATCAATACTGAAAACTATTTGGCCGTTCTCACTGTGTGTTTGTTACCTGGTATAAGTCTAGCTTGCAAACAGATCTTGATTTTTTCTGAATTTCACTAGCTCTGGTTTTAAAATAGTGTGACAATTTGAAATAAAAAAAAATTGGCCGATTTTTTTAACTTAGGTCTCGTTTAAGCCTGCACCGAGGCAGCGATACGTAATTGTGGTTCGTTTGATCCCTTGCTGTATCTTTATTTCTTAATTTAGAGTTATGTAATGAATATATATTATATTTAAGGATTAATTCTATAAATCATACCCTTTGAAAAACGATTACTTAAAAATTTCTCGAAAATAAATCCAAAGTTACATCTAAAAAACGAAATAAACCCTTAGTACGGCGTAAATACTCAACGGAGAGTCATCCGTATTTGAATAATAAAAAAACAACATGTTTTCTATAACGTATACACACTAAATTTTTCAAATAGGTATTTGTTTTTATTATACGAAGGAAATACTCAAATTCACGCATGTTCCGCCCATTTTAGTGAGAGCCGCGATGCTTTGTCCCTATCCGCTTTAGTAATTCTTCGGCCGTCGGACGGGGACGGATGCTGTTGGCCTGCCTTACTTACGCACACATACGCGGCGCGCCTAAAAAGCTCGGTGCGCCCTGAATCACAGACATGCCAGACATAGAATACATCATCGGAGCAAGTCGATAGCGCAAGGAGGGTTCCGTACCATTTATCTATACAACAATAGATATTCTATATAACCTTTTTTTAGTTATCACGAAGGGTACGGAACCCTACGTGCGCGAGACCAACCCGCACTTGCCCAATTTTTAGTACATTTTGTTATAGCGGCAACAGAAATACATCATCCGTGAAAATTTCAATTGTCTAGCTATCACCGTTCATGAGATACAGCCTGGTGACAGACAGACAGACGGACAGTGAAATCTTTTTTTTATGCCTGATAGATGAGCCGTTGACTACTATCTCACCTGATGGTAAGTGATGATGTAGTCGAAGATGTTGTTCAGGCTAACCTAGAATTAAGAGTCTTAGTAAATAAGGTCCCTTTGGGTAAAGTTAAAAGTCTTTTAAAAGTCCCTTTGGGTATGGAACCCTAAAAACATGAATGTGCTAACCTTCTAGGTAAGAAATCTGATCCAATCGAACTGACAGTCATCGCTATTTTCAATGTATGTAAATATTTCCTCCATTGCCCGATTCGTAGCTTCGTCTTTAGGACGACCGACATATTATGACGATTACAACTCTTTGAATCGTTATATATCAAAAACGATGGATCGTAGAAAAAAAAGTATAGATACATTTTTTGTAGATAATTTTATGATCTACAGTTTTTGTCTGAAGTATTTTTATCATAAAACTTACCGTTTTGGTAAGAATCGCGAAATACCCATTTTTTTACCTTTGACCTTGAATATTTTTTTCCATATAGGGGAAAGATGGGGAACTTTCAAATTTTATTTTTAATTATACTTTTAAAATCTTACTGATTTTCAGCTTGGTGGGAATGTATGTAGCTTACAATTTCTAAATTGACCGGACTAGATATGCGTATCAGGACATTGCCATTAAATAATTTCCAAAAACTGTAATGACAAAAAAAATATGGTCTTATCAAACTTGCTCACAAAATTTCATGAGAATCGGTTGAGAAATGCGACCTGTAGAGGAGAACAACCTGACATATGAAATTTTTTGTGTAAATTAAAGCAGACGCTTCACTCGAACTAAGTTCTCGCTCGGTCAATTAGTGCAGATAATTAGTTATTGAAGAGTGATCATACCTCATCGAGCGAGTTGACTGGGTGTCCATTCTGTACAACGTCGTCCCGAAGAGTATCATCTTCATCATCGTCTGTGTGAACGTCGTAGAACTCTTCGCTGTCCATCTCTCCGTCTGTGCCTTAACATATTATAAATTCATTAATAAATGACTATGTAATTAATGTCTCGAAAACTAACATTATGACTTTTTTATACCTGATGCCTTTAACCACTATCTCACCTGATAGTGATTGATGATCTGGTCGAAGATTTTGTTCAAGCTAACATAAAATTACTTGCTAAAATCTGCCGGAGGACACCGTTGGGTGCTTGGCGACAGGTTTTCTACTTGAAGGTGGTAGCAAGTAAAAAGGGCATTCGCAAAATAAGAACGGCTAAGCAAACTATGCTACATGCGCTCCAAATACAAAACACACTTATAAAGCTACGATGCGACGCGTTATCAAAAAGCTGGCACTTATTTGTTACTGTTACTCGAAAGAAACCCATAACATATAGGTACAGAAATACGCGAGGTACCTTACAGAATCCAAGTAAATTGCAAGCCGCAGAGTCATATGCATATGTTTATCTCTCACGTACGCAGAAACATATAAAAGAGATCGACATTAAAGAACATATCAAAGGTATGAATGAAGAATGTATAGAAGTAGAAAAACTTAATCAGATAAGAGAAACTAATTTTAATTCCTTTAAAATCACTGTGTTGTCCTCAAAAATAAATATATTTTTACAAGGAGATTTTTGGCCACAAGGCTTAGTATTTAGACGGTATAGGCAACAGCGCTCCCCCGACGCTAACACCGCTGCGCACAAATAATTATGGGTACAAAACTTAAAACCAAATTAAGTTTCATTTTTTTCAACTGCTACGGTATCAAAGACTGTATCAAGGACGTGAAAGAAATGTGCGAGAATGCCGATGTAATCTGTCTACAGGAGCACTGGCTAATGCCGCATGATCTGGGTCTTATTAATAATATAGACCAGGAGTTTAGCTGCTGCTCTAAGTCTTCCGTGGATACTTCAATATTACTGAGCGACGACCATAGGGCGGGACGGCTTTGATGTGGCGGACCAGTCTATTTACCAGGGCGGACGTCGTATAGTGTGACAGCGACCGTGTTATTTGTGTCCGGTTAACTCAAGGTGACCGTAGCCTGTTAGTGTTTTGTTTATAAATGCCCACTAATGACACAGATCATCTGCCGGAGTTTACCCAGTGTCTTGCGCTTATTAATGCTGTAATTGATAACGCGGATACCGAATGTGCTTTGATACTCGGCGTAATGCACACCCGGGTACGCTTTTTGGAGATGAGCTGGTGAGTTACTGCAGTGAGCAATCCTTAGTGTGTTTAGATATGGATAGGCTCGACGCGAAGACATTTACATACGTAAGCGGCGCGAACGGCGCGAGTCGCTGGCTCGACCACTGTTTAGTGACTGAGACGGCGGCCTGTTTGGTGTCGAACGTACGCGTTAATTAAGTAACGACGTCGTCAGATCATTTTCCGTTAGTTGTGGACTGTGATTTTGATGTTATCATTCCCAAGACAATGTGTGACACTAATAGCGATAGCATACGAAACGAACAAAATCATGTTTGGGGTAATAAAGCCGGGACCAAATAGTATTATATACAAAATTATGTGATAAAAATTTGGGTGACTTAATTAGTGATTATGACAAGATTTTTTGTAAGATGGAATGTGGTGTGAAAGACTCTTTATGTCAATGTACAGATCACTTTATATGTATTGATAATCTTTACTCGGATATTGTCAAAACGTTGCAGCTAGCTGCAGCGGATCCCTCGGAATTTTAGTGCAATAGAAAACATGAAAAAATAATAGGCTGGAATTGTAACGTCAAGCACGCGCATGCTAAGGCAAGAGAAATGTTCTCTTACTGGGTACAGTACGGTAGGCCACGGTCGGGTTATCATTATGAAAACATAATTGACTCACGCAGAGAGTATAAAGCAGCTCTTAAATATTTACGTATACATCAAGATAAAATCAAACTGGACATCCTGGCCCGGCATCATTCTAATTGCAATTTTGTTGATTTTTGGAAAGAAACCAAAAAGTTAGAACATAGACGTTGTATACCTGTTAGCATTGAAGTGGAGAAAAATAAGAAAAGCATAGCAAACATATTTCGTAAGCATTTCGATGTTAACAAGGGACAGAGCAACACGTCCAATAACAATGCTCGTCGGGGCTCGGAATCTTGCCACGTGACGGTAACACCGAAACAGATTGAAGTTATTTTGAGGAAAATGAAGCGTGGCAAGTCTCCGGGTCACGCCTCAGCATAGAGCATTTATTATTTTCGGGTCCGCGTATATGTCAGATGTTGGCGCGGCTTTTTAATCTCTGTATGAGACACTGTTACTTACCGGATGAACTTATCCGCACGCTTGTCGTGCCCATCGCGATGAACAAAACTGGTGATATCTCGAGCGTGGCAAACTATAGGCCTATCTCACTGGCTGCGATTGTGGCCAGAGTACTTGAAAGAGTGATCCACACCTACCTCAGTAAAATAGATATCGATGATCAGTTCGGTTTTCGTCCTCAAGTTTCTACTGACATGGCAATATTTTCCCTTAAGCAAGTTGTTCAATATCACACTCAACATGACACTACAGTATAAGCTTGTTTTTTAGACCTAAGTCGTGCATTTGACACCATTAATCACGACTTATGGAGAAAAATGCAAGATACAGAAGTCCCAACTGAGGTTGTTGGTCTTCTGGCGTACTGGTACGCTCACCAGACTAATAACGTCAGGTGGGACTCCGAGCTGTCCGATGGGTACCGGTTGGCCAGCGGGGTGAGGCAGGGCGGGGTCACTTCTCCCGATCTGTTTAATCTCTACGTGAATGACTTGATCGTGGAGCTGAGCAGAACCCCGGTGGGGCTCAGGTTAGATGGTAGATATGTCAACAACCTGAGCTACGCTGACGATATGGTGCTGCTCAGCCCCTCTATCAAGGGCCTCCGAAAGCTAATTGGTATCTGTGAACAATTTGCGCATGAACATGATATGACTTACAATACCAAAAAAACGGAGATGATGATATTTAGGTCAAGGAAGGGACCGGAATTTATGCCAGAAATCTGTATCGCTGGACAGCCGATAGCCGTAGTGAATAAATTCAAATACCTTGGTCATATCGTAACCTCCAATCAGTCAGATGACGGAGACATGAAGAGACAAAGGCGATCTCTTTGTGTGGTAGGCAACATGGTTGCCAGAAAATTTTATAAAGCGGCGCCTGAGGTGAAAATTACGCTATTTAGGTCTTTCTGTCAGACATTTTACACATGTCAACTTTGGACTAAGTACACCAAGAAAGCGCATCACGGGATACGTGTGGCATACAATAACATTTTCAGGCATCTTATGGGCCTGAAATGGTATTGCAGTGCGTCTGAAATGTTCCCGTGTAGACTCATTCAACGCTATACAGCGCAAAAGGATAGCATCCTTCATGTCAAGGGTTGACATGTGTAAAAATCTAATCATTAGAAGTTTGGCCGATAGACTTATGCAGACTGCAATGTATAAGCACTGGGTTGCTATTGTGACCTGAGTAACAATGTATTAATTTTTTTTTTTTACTTTCTTGTTTTAATAATGTATTTTTTTTATATTGGATTTTTAATCTGTTTTTATTTGACATTTTTCTTAACAATGTAATTTATGGATCCCAGAGTCTGAAATAAAGAGCTATTATTATTATTATTATTTGGCTCAACAAATAAGAATTGCAATAAAACGCAGAAATGTTACCAGCATGCTGGGACCCTGGCAGATAGATTGCTGGATTTGCTCGCTCACTCTAACGGTTTTTCATTCTATTATTTATTCAAATAGTACATACCCAGCACAGACTGGTAGTCAGTGAAGTATTCCGAGTCGGAAGCATAGCTCTGCTCCTTCTCGACAGCATCGGGTACGTCACCGCTGCTCAGCGCCTCCGCTTTCTTCTCTCGCTTCTCTCGTTTCGCTCGCTCGCTTTTACGGTGCTTTATTCTACGAAGCTGACTGAAAATTGTTGGAGTAATAATGTCCTAGGAATAAATATAAAAAAGCGGTGCCACATTTTAGATTAGCATAGACAAATAAAAGGTCCTTTTTAGGTAATTGTGTGCGGTTTTATAAAAAAGTTTCCAAACATATTACAACGCTCACAGAAGGAAAATTCAAGTTGCATGTAAAAACATTTTGATTAAGAAATCCTACTACACAGTTTGTGATTACTTATACGACAAAAATGCTTAGACAATTCCGCCTCTGCCAAGCTATCGCCTGTCACCTACGTAATTTAAACAAATATTGTAATCATTTTATTATATTTAAGTAACACATGAATTAATTATGCAGCAATTAGGGCTCAGTGGCATTGGCTATGGACTGCCGCGCAGCAGGACCATGGTTCGAATCTCGCCGCGGGCTTGTGCTTCACTGCATGGTGGAGGGGCATTTTGAGAATGCCCGCCTCTGACAAGTAGAAAATCGGTCGCCAAGCACCTAACGGTATTTTCTAGCTTGAGAGTTCTAGGTTAATCCTGTTTACACCTTCGACCACGTCATCACTAACCAACAGGTGAGATTATGGTCAAAGGCTTCACTATCAGCAAAAAAAGTACTACATAATAATAATAATAATAATGTTTATTTCAGTAACCAGAAAATACACAAATACAAATTAAGCGACCAGAGATTCCTTTTAAGCAAAGAATGCCTGTATTAGGAGTCCCTGCTCTTTCATAACATAGAATTTCTTAACTTGGAGTGAATTGTGAAAAATATGTATGAGGATGTGTATGTTTGTATGTAAGTGTGTGTGCGTGGGGGTGTGTACGAAGGGGTGTGTGTGAGGGGGTGTGGTGGCGTGTCCTGTGTATGTGCGTTGAATTGTTAATGAACCTTATTGAACCTGAAGAAACATTACAATTTCTTCATATGTAAGCGGTGCTACCCACTTGACCATACATTTTTTTTTAGCAATTTAAAAATGTATAGAACCCAGCTATACCGTGACCCAGCCATATATCTCCTCGTGTTGGATGTTGTAAAAAGCTACTAAGAGAAATAATGGCACAAGTGAGTAGACTGCCACCACTCGAGTTGATGTGCCAGCCAATCATGTTGCTGCACCATGGGAGCACAGACATCTTTAACTTTTAACAGTTAAAAAGTATGTAATCACGATGCCAGCTATGATTTCAATCAGATTTTTAGTAGGTGACAAATTAAATGAGCTCTTTATCTCCTTATTGCTATGATTGACCCAAGAAATAGTAGATAAGCTGCCAGCTGCCATTTTTGATAAACAACCCACATGAAATGATAATAGCTGTTTAAATTAAACAGTTTTTTACTTACGTTTCTTTCTGTAACTCTCTGAGTGTTTCTAATTCTGTTCTCATTGAAGACACTTGCTTGTCTAGCCTTGCCACTTCTCTGACTGAAAATAAAGTTTTACAATCATAATATCAAAATCCGCCAGGGGGCGCCGTAAAGTATATACACGACTGAGTGAAGCACGTCAATATTAATTCAATAAAATTATAATTACTGCATATTTCCATTGTGAGTAAAGTTATAATCAATGTGTATGGTGCAACTTAAAGCTTGATTATATATTTGTCAACTAGTGTAGTGCAACAATCGAAATAGCAAAGCAATTACGTGGACTGTGATTTCGAGGATTATATTAGTGTGGTAAATCGTTAATATTGAATAAGTGAACAGTGAACGGACCAACAACTCTGGCTTGGTACATACCGAGGTATATTTTGAACTTGTACACTTTTTTATCGCTAAAAGTGCTTCTTAATCCATTATATTGCAAGTCATTGGATTTGTTTACATTTGTGTTAACAAACTGAGCCACCAGGTGCCACCACATTGATAATATTCTAACCATCTAGCTTGTTCTCTTGATTCGGCTGGGTGTCAATAGATGGCACGACATGTCGTATACCAATAGTTGGCGCTAAGAGGCTAATATCTTACAAACGCGGACGCTTAATATACAACTACGACGGCCATACCAATAGACGGCGCCTGTATACTTATTGCTTCGACGGCCTTGAACAATTTGAATACGCATAATAGCTGTAAAACTATAATATAATCACAGTAATAATGGACTGTAAAGGTTGTAAGGGCATAATTAATACGGACAATAGTCTTATTTGTCATTTATGTACACATAGGTATCATCATGAATGCCTTAACATTACTTTTGAACAGTTTGCGCATCTCTCCATTGATTATCGTGCAACCTGGCTCTGCCCACAATGTTCAAATGTAACTCGACGAAATAGATCTAACTTGAACACGCCTGTTCGACAAAATCAGATACCAACTGCGGAGGAGTCTATGGATATGTCTTATAATAACTCCACTATTTTGGAGAAAAGTGAGCTCGGCATTTGTATGCCATCAACATCTGGATGCATCTCTCTAGATAAATTTAATGAGTTATTTTCTACCCTTAACGTTTGGCGTAATGAAATGAGTGTCAATATGACACACATTAGGGATGATATTAAAGGTACATTAAATGAAATTCAGTCCGAAATTAAGTCCTTAAGAAACGAACAATTATATATGAAGCAGAGCATTGCTAATAACGACACCGAAATCAAGACGCTTAAAGAGTCTGTTCAATATCAGTCGCATGATATTACTTGCATAAAAAAACGTATTGATGATCTAGACCGCGGAACCTATGAGCAAACTGCTATATTCCACAATAACTTAGAACTTAGATTGGATGCACTAGAGCAGCAGGCAAGGCACTGTAATATTGAAATCTGCAACGTGCCGGAGCGGCGAAATGAACATCTTACAGGCATTATTGAAAGTATTGGATCCGCATTGAATTTCCAGTTTTCGACGAGGGACATAGTCTCTGTTCATAGAGTACCGCACGCTCAGCAGGGCAATAATAGACCAAAAAATATAATTGTTAAGCTTACTACAAGGATTCAGAGAGATAACTTACTAAGTGCCTACCGTAAAGCTAAATCCCTTAGTACAGACAAGCTGGGTATACCTGGAACCTCAACAAAAATATTTCTGAATGAACACCTTACCCTCAAAAGAAAGCAGTTATTTCGGAGATGTCGAGAGGTTGCTAAGGAACTACATTTCAAATACGTTTGGGTCAGAAATTCTACAATACTTGTCCGAGAAAACGATGAAACCTCTGCCATTGCCATACGTAGTGATAACGACCTTGAACGACTTAAATCTAAAGCGAATAATTAGCTTTGTGGCAATTGCTTTGGTTATTTGGGTAGGCTTATGTATTCTTTTGTCTCTAATTACAAGGCACTCTGAATTGTACTATAGTTTTTATTCTAATTTGTTGTCTGATGAGTTGCCTCTATATTTTTTGTTTTTATTCTATACTCTTGAGGGCGTAACGATAAGATTATTCAACTTTATAAAATATTTTAACGCAATCTCACTACTTCTTCTGAGCAAAAACACTATTGCATTCAAATCTCTGCAAATAATAAACTTATATGTTGTATCATATTATAACTTGTATATAAGCGTTTCCGTTGTTCGTTGGTATGAGTTTATCTTATATATAGTGCTAACTATGTTACCTTTGGAATCCTCTATAAGAACACTAATTTATGTATACATATTCATAGTTTGTCAACTTGATTATGGATAAAAACCAGCAATCGAAAAACCTATCAATCTATTACCAAAATTGTAGAGGCTTGCGTACTAAACTCAATACACTCTATATGAATATATTGTGTCATAATTATGATATAATCGTTCTTACTGAAACCTGGTTGATCTCCGAAATTGACAACAATGAATTCATAGACAAGCGATATGTAGTCTACAGGGCTGATCGCAACCGCGCTGCCACAAAAAAAAATGGATGGTGGAGGTGTTTTTGTGGCAGCGTTACGTGGTTTAAGGCCAATTCTTTTTGATACGTCGCATGTCTCCTATTCTCAGCAAAAACACTGCTTAGAACATGTATTAATCGAAATTCCGAGCGTTAACCGCTCAAAAAAGCATGTTATAAGTGTAGCTTATATTCCACCTAAGACATCCGTGGAGGTGTACGAGACACATTTCGATTTTTTACAAGAAGCACTTAATATCGCCAATATTGAAAACTTTTATATAATTGGTGATTACAATGCCCCGGAGATTGAATGGACTAGGCCCCAAATTCCTCTATTACGTTGCCAAGGATCTTTAGGACTCGTTGCCAAAGGCTCTACTAAAATGTGTTCTCTTATAAATAACTTGATGTCTATATTAGATGCTCTACAATTTAACGATATAGCCAATCCATATGGTAACGTGCTGGACTTAATTATATCTAACGCACTAACGTTAGTCAGCGCTCAAACTACCATACTAACAAAGCTGGATCCTTGCCATCCGCCATTTGTTGCACATACTTCAGTCAATTACCTTTTTAAATCTATGAAAAGGCGATCCGTTATTAAATATAACTTTTTTAGAGCAGACTATGATGGCATAAACACAAAAATCGGGGAAGTTAACTGGCCCGAATTGCTTCAAAATCTTAGCTCTGAGGCTGCTCTTGATACTTTCTACAATGTCATCGATAATATTATTAAGCACCATGCACCAATGACGAGCACCAAGAGTTCTGAATATCCAGTCTGGTTCTCACATTCTCTAATAAAAATATTCAAAAAGAAACAGAAAGCATGGATAAAATGGAAAAAACATAAAAATGAAGTTGACTACGAAGATTTTTCTAAATATAGAGCATTATTCAAAGAAAAATGTGACTTATGCTATAAAAAATATTTGCAATCGGTTGAAAATGGTATTTCTATTAATATTAAGCAGTTTTGGACATATATAAATAATCGTAGGAGTCAATCTGATATTCCGTGTTCTATGTTTCATAAAAACATGAAATCAAATGATCCTGAAATAATTTGCTCCATGTTTTCTGATTTCTTTAAATCAGTTTTTGAGCCGGTATCTGTTAATATATGCCAATGGCAGCCTACACTTCTACAATCCGAAAATGACGTTTTAATATCCGATCTCTACTTTGATAAAGCTACCATCATGAAAGAACTAAAGCTACTTGACTCTTTCAAGGGTGCTGGTCCTGATGGTCTTTCTCCTTTTTTTTTTAAGCAAACAGCTGTGAGCATCTGCGATCCCTTATTCATTATTTACAATAAATGTTTAACTGAGGGTATCTTCCCAGAGTTATGGAAAAAAGCAAACATAACTCCTGTACATAAGGGAGGTTCTAGGCATGATATAGAGCAATATAGACCGATTTCAATTCTGTCTACTTTGTCGAAGCTTTTTGAGCGACTAGTGCATAACAAAATATATCCGTTGTTACACAATGTTATCATTGAGCAGCAACATGGTTTCGTCAAACGGAGATCAACTACATCAAATTTAATGGTATTTACAAATTTTTTAATTGAGAATGCTGATAATCGAGTACAGGTAGATGCAGTGTATACTGACTTCAAAAAAGCGTTTGACAAAGTGGACCATGAACTGCTACTTAATAAAATTGCATATAATGGTATTCGTGGCAATTTATTACGTTGGTTTGCATCTTATATCCAAAATAGATCTCAAAAAGTTGTTGTCAATGGGTATCAATCGGGTTCAGTCAGGGTCACATCTGGTGTGCCGCAAGGCTCTATCATTGGGCCGCTTCTTTTTAATTTATTTATTAATGACATAAAAAAATGTTTTGTTCATTCTAAATTCTTATTATATGCAGACGACCTTAAAGTTTATAAAACCATCACTAGTTATAATGATTGTTTATTATTACAAGATGATCTTGATAGGTTAACAGCTTACTGTAAAACCAACAAATTACATCTAAGTGTCCCTAAATGTAATTTTATTAATTTCACTAGAAACATAAATATTTTTAATCATATATACACATTATGTAATGTTCCTCTAGCTAAAGTTAATGTCTTACGTGATTTAGGAGTCCAAATAGATTCAAAGCTGTCTTTAAATACACATGTTGAAACAGTAGTAAATAAAGCTTTTAAAATGTATGGTTTTATCATGAGGTCTTCTTCTGAATTTAAACGTACCTCAACATATCTGTATTTATATAAATCGCTTGTACGCTCGCAGGTTGAGTATGCGGTACCCATTTGGAACCCCTATTACAGTAAATATGTCGATGCCATTGAGCGAGTGCAACGCAAGTATCTAAAAGCTATGCATTATAGATTCCATAGAAAGTATTTGTCTTATCCCCAACTGCTCATCAAGTACAACATGATAAGTCTTGAGTCCAGACGACAATATCTAGAAGTAACCAGTCTTTATAAAATTATTAACAATTATTTTGATTGCAACAATTTAGTTAACTCTATATATTATATTGTTCCTCGATCTACCCATATGAGAGAGGTTCGCGAATATTTCTTGTTTGCTGTTAGTCGGTGCCGAACAAACAGCGGGCGTCGTGCTCCTCTTGTCCGTATGGTAGAGATATACAATAGCATGTTTGTTAGTATTGATATATTTGCACTTAGTTTAAGTCAATTTAAAAAAAAAGCTCATACGATACTTACACAACAATAACATTCCTTATTTGTCATTTATTTATTATTTCTTTGTGTTATATAATCATTCAATTTGTTCAAATTTTATACTTAGTTATTAATAAATTATAACTTAATTAATCTCATACTCATGGAACTACATTTACTTTACAATGTTTAATATTTTTTTTTAATTATTTCTCTTTGTTTTTTATAACTCTCTCGCTCAGTCCACAACTATTATATTATATTTTGTTATTTTCAATATTATGTGGTACTTCTGGCGGTAGTTAATTGATACTTATATATTTTTTGTTAATCTGTGAATAGCGTTGTGGGCTACATTATAATCAAAATGTTAATTATGTTAACTTTATATTGTATATGCTTTATAATGTAGCTGTTTGCTTTTCCTTATAAAATAAAAATAAAAATAAAATATTTTATCTGAGACTTGGGGGCTCTTCCTCTGGACACAATGAACCCACCCAGTACCCGAATGGTGAAGCCGTTTAATACTAAGTAACTTGTCTCTCTGGAATGCTATTAAACTTCCAGATGGCGGCACCATTGCCCGTCTCCTCTCATGTCTAGCTTGCTGCAAAGTGGGATAAACTTCCCACATTAAGTTGTTTTACTACCTTAAATGTTAGAGTAGAGATAGAATAGGAAATATAAACCTCTTGCCAGGATGGATGAGAGTTCATGCAGCAAGTGATATGCAAAGATCATAGGAAGTGGAAAACCAGGTGCTCTTTCTCTTATGCGCTGCTTGGGGATACATTTTATACTTTAGAGTGGTAGCTAGTAAGGCAAGTATTCACAAAATGTCCTTGCAGCATGAAATGACGCTCAAGCCCGTGGCTGAATTTTAACCATAGACCTTGTGCACAGCTGTCTATAGCCAGTAAACCATCACTGCTTCTGGATGTCACTTAAACACATGTTTAATCAAACAATTATTAATTGATAATTCCTTGACATGATAATTTTTTACTTTGTGATCGTTCTCCAACTCTTCAATATTCTTCCTGAAAGGAAGTTAGCCACTTGTAGCGAAATTTGCTTAGCCGTTCTGAACCTATCAGCAAAGTGAAGCAACCTCCGCCTCAGTCATAACTTGGATGGGTGACCGCTGGTGACATTACTACTGAGCGCTTCTGTGCTTCAGAGGGCACGTTAAGCCGTTGGTCCCGGGTGTTATCTTAGGACGGCAGTCGTTATAGCATGGTGGTAGGGTATTTCGCGAATGCCCGCCTGGCTAGCTACCACCCTCAAGTAGAAAATCTGTCGCCAAGCACCTAACGGTGTGTTCCGGCCGCTGTCCTTGAGAGCCAGTAATTCTAGGTTAGCCTGAACAACATCTTTGACCACATCATTACTTACAATCAGGTGAGATAGTGGTCAAAGGCTAACCTATCAGGCATTAAAAAAAAAAAAAATTGATATATCCTAAGGTAAAGCCAATCCAAACTTATATTATATACATATTATATTTTCTCCTTATATCTAGTTTGTTAGTATATTACGTCATACATTTAATATTTATAAACGTTTTGTATGTTTGTAGTAGAAGCGCCGACCACAGATTCTGGTGATGCCCTTGATGTTTTGATTAGAGTCACCACAACCTCTTTGTTTCTGTTTAATATAGCCATTTTATGACTTGATACTTTACCTACTTCCTAAATATGTATTAAATAAGCTAAAGTGTAGTTTGTTAGTTTGACCTCTTTCAATGCCTCAATGGATGTAACATGTATATTAGTAGTAACTAAAATGATAATTGGTAGTGGGGAAGGCCTGTAATGGAAACAGGCTCTTATGTAAGTATACTTACCAAAGAACATAGTTATTACTTGGCAAAAGATTTTCTTAAACTAATCAAATATTTAAGTGCCTTGCTAAAACGCCCATTCTTGAACTGTTTTATCATGCCTTCGTCACATACTAACACTGCGGTTTAAATCATGCAAATAGTGCATTCATTGATATCTTCAATTTTTGCTCACAATCAATTTAAACAGTGTAGCAAGCAGTTGCGCTTATATTGTGTGTCAAATGTCAAATTGTTTCTTCACATTTAATCCAATATAACCTTAATTTCAATTATCAACATAAGTAGTATTTAATTTGTAGGCTTCTTTTGTGACCAAGATTGTTTTGTGAATAAAATAGTTAATTTTAAAAAACAATAAAAATCTTTATAAAGGCATAATTAGTACAAACTCTAATTGAACTAAATTCAAGAGACTCGGTATCTTTTTGTGATAAACAAACAATAAGTTACATATAAATGTTGGAAGTACAGGTGGCCAACTCCCACTTTTTATGATAACATTATAGAAAAGGAGCAGTTTGTTTCATGCTCAAACTAATCATAGTTAGAACACATAGGCCCAACATGACATAAACATTTAACATTGACTTAAAAAGACAAAGTGCAACTTATTAGGGGTATGGTGGTATTTCTGCATTTGGTACCAATAGCACACCCACAGCGCAGCGGTATGGTTTGTATGAAGGGCACCAAACCTTTGCATGGCTAATAGTTGTAATGACATTGATGATGTCACCAGAGCTAACAGTATTCACGGCTCTGCAGGGAACCATGAGCACTCTGTGCTAATAGTATTCTGAGTGCATTTCGTCTGAGTTATAAATCTGAGGCCTTTCATAGCTTTTTTTACAGCTTGTAATTCTCTACTCTATAACAGTTCAAATCTATCAATTCCATGAGAAGATAAGAAGGTTATTTATTTGTTTAGATATGGGTGCACCTTTCTTCTTATTCTTTCTTTGGTCAGAATTGATGGTAAAGCAAATAGCCATAAACATATGTATATGCAAATCAATCCAATCATTAGTACTGATAGCATTGTTGGTACTATTGACTCATATCAGACCATAGCCTAGAAATTATTATTAGAAATAACAGCTACTATAACATTGTTTGGAAAATTTATGTAGCATATTTAGGAATATAATAAAGAAGAACAAGACGAAATCATTTGCAGACTGGACACCTAAATTTTGGCCTGTACAGTTAAGCGAGGATTTCCTGTAGTTAATTTCTACCAAGGGACCAGCGTAGTTTCAAATAAATCGTCAGGTTGATAGCCCATTAGTTATGGGTAACGGTTACAGTAGTTGAAACAATCTTACACCTGTAGTTTAACAAACAGGTAAAACCCTACACCTTAGAATACAGTTCGTTTACCCAACATAGTCCTCCTTTTCTCAGCATATATTTGCTCGTAAATAAACACGCCGGCGGCGCCAACAATGCCTACTATCGCTGCACCCATCATCACACGTGGTGACAGATTTATGTAGCTGCTCATGTCGAAGATTTAGAACTTTATCAGAGTTAACAAACACCACTTATAAATAGAGTTATTCCAAGGAAAAAGAAATATTTATTTGAGTAGCTTGATGAAATTATCTGCATGAGCTACAACAAATCCAGTTTAGATTTAACTTTTCAATGTTTAAGTGCTTTTTTTTTGCTCAAACTAATCATAGTTAGAACACATAGGCCCAACATGACATAAACATTTAACATTGACTTAAAAAGACAAAGTGCAACTTATTAGGGGTATGGTGGTATTTCTGCATTTGGTACCAATAGCACACCCACAGCGCAGCGGTATGGTTTGTATGAAGGGCACCAAACCTTTGCATGGCTAATAGTTGTGATGACATTGATGATGTCACCAGAGCTAACAGTATTCACGGCTCTGCAGGGAACCATGAGCACTCTGTGCTAATAGTATTCTGAGTGCATTTCGTCTGAGTTATAAATCTGAGGCCTTTCATAGCTTTTTTTACAGCTTGTAATTCTCTACTCTATAACAGTTCAAATCTATCAATTCCATGAGAAGATAAGAAGGTTATTTATTTGTTTAGATATGGGTGCACCTTTCTTCTTATTCTTTCTTTGGTCAGAATTGATGGTAAAGCAAATAGCCATAAACATATGTATATGCAAATCAATCCAATCATTAGTACTGATAGCATTGTTGGTACTATTGACTCATATCAGACCATAGCCTAGAAATTATTATTAGAAATAACAGCTACTATAACATTGTTTGGAAAATTTATGTAGCATATTTAGGAATATAATAAAGAAGAACAAGACGAAATCATTTGCAGACTGGACACCTAAATTTTGGCCTGTACAGTTAAGCGAGGATTTCCTGTAGTTAATTTCTACCAAGGGACCAGCGTAGTTTCAAATAAATCGTCAGGTTGATAGCCCATTAGTTATGGGTAACGGTTACAGTAGTTGAAACAATCTTACACCTGTAGTTTAACAAACAGGTAAAACCCTACACCTTAGAATACAGTTCGTTTACCCAACATAGTCCTCCTTTTCTCAGCATATATTTGCTCGTAAATAAACACGCCGGCGGCGCCAACAATGCCTACTATCGCTGCACCCATCATCACACGTGGTGACAGATTTATGTAGCTGCTCATGTCGAAGATTTAGAACTTTATTAGAGTTAACAAACACCACTTATAAATAGAGTTATTCCAAGGAAAAAGAAATATTTATTTGAGTAGCTTGATGAAATTATCTGCATGAGCTACAACAAATCCAGTTTAGATTTAACTTTTCAATGTTTACTTTTTTATGAAAGCAGTTAATAATAGAATCACGATATTGAAAAATCCGACTTTAACAGAATTTACAAATTCTAAATAAATAATAGGAAAAGTTAGGTCTATTTCCACGCAATTCCAAGAGTACGTCATTATCACAGACTAGGAGACAGTATCTATGATGGAGTAATTGGAGTAGCTATGCGCGTATACTAGCGATGGGCGATTATTACTCAATCTAATTGACTGTCGATTGTTTTGTTCAGTCGATACAAGTCGATAACAATCGAACTGTTATCTACTAGCAGTGTGCGGCGGGTGGCAATGACTGACAAGGTATTCGTATAATTTTTTTACTACTAATTCGATTGTAGCACAGCGCACTCACTATAAATTACTATACTAGTACGTAATACTAAATTAGTATTTACAAAAGATGGTGCGGTTTACGTACAATGCGCTGCAAATCAGTAGTTAAAACCCCTGCGGCTCTACATATGACTGCAGTTGATATGCGATTGGAGATAACAGTTATTCAATTGTCTGACTAGTAATCAACTATCGATTGAGAGAACATTCATTTGTTCATTGTTGTATAACAAACTATGAATAGATGGGTACCTAAGTGAGATTAAATGGCTAGAGTAAGAATTAAGTAAAATAGTTTCTTTTTTCAATATTTCCACTAACGAGTTTTTCAACTTGCTCTTAAAAAAGTCAAAGGCCAACTAAAGTAAACAAATTTAAGTTATACTTAAAAACAAGCGACACAACACCATCCCACCCCGTGAGGCCATCGACGCATTTGCAGTTCAGCCACGCATACAACGCAAACTCGCATGCATTGTATAGTGGTTTGCGGAGTGCGTACAATTAGTAGTTCGTCGATTGTTACTCGAATAATCATGGTAAGGAACTACTAAATCAACAATCGAATGCGCAATATCCCAATTTTCAATTCAGTCGATTTAATTTTTTCAACAATCGCCCATCGCTATGTATGTATATATATATCGCTAGTATATTAACTTGTTTAAAAAGGCACTCAAAAAATATCTATTAGCTAAATGTTTTTATAAAATTAAGGGGCTCTTCGCTTTTGACAAATTTTAGCTGTTAATTATAATTTTCTATAAGTTAACTTTTTCAATATTTCCTTCTTAGATTTTTAAAAAAATACTACACTAACGATTTTTTAAGCATCGCATTAAGCCTGACCTCACCGCTCGCCTGACTTTGCTCCTAACCAACCAACTAATGTAAACAAATTGAAGTTATACCTTCAATCAATCGATATAACAAACACCGTCCCATTCCGCACGGAAATCTACTCATTCGCAGTTTACCACAAGCACACCACGACGCACACTCGTATGCATTGCATAGCGGATTGCGGTGTGCGTACAATTATTAGTAGTTCGTCGATTGTTATTCGAATAATCATAGTGAGGAACTACTATATCGACAATCGAATGCGCTATAACGCAAGTTTCGATTCAGTCGATTGTATTTTTTGCAACAATCGCCCATCGGTAGCGTATACCCGATAGAGACAGAGTATATATACCTAATATTGAAGAATTGCCAGTGTCCCATAACATTACCCAAATTACAATGAAGCTTTTAGAAAAAATATTGCTGCGCCTACTGAAAAAAATAATTTGCATGGTACTTGCTTAAGATGAACTGGACCGTTCAATTTGTTATATCGGGGAATTCAAAATTTAATGTTTGTTGCTAGATCGGATAACTTTAACGCGTATTGTTTTTAAATTGCGCAAATCGGAAATTATACCCTAAAGTATTTTGGCATCATAACTTTCAAATATATAATTGTTTCTTAACTGTTTTAGAGATTTGTAGAGAAATGTATGTAATCAGATACCTATTATGTAAGATACAATAACGAAATACTCTTAAAAGGATCTCTGATTTGAGTAAATTAAAAAAAGTGAACGTATGGCACTCGGAGACTGCCGCGGTTAAGCTATAACATAGCATTTTTTATCAACTTATGCAATTATAATTATTTATTTATTTTAAATATGCAGTATTTTTTCCTTTGTTTTTTTCTTTGATATCAATTCAAGTTACACTTTTTGAGCGTGGTGACCGATAAGAAAACAATTTATTTTCTTTTATTAAATAAATGAGAAGTTAATATTGTTCAAAATATTTTTATTATCTTTCAATACATGTAGGTTATTCAGGAATATTTATTATTGAAACTATAGGTTTATGGTAACTGAAATAAGAAACATAAGTTTGAGACGTGATATCTTCTAAATATCTGGAAAATACTGCGTCAACGGTGGTCCCATATTCTGTTGTGGATACTTGTGGAGCATTATTCATTTTCAAATTCAATCTTTTCGAAAAAAAAGATATTAACCGCTCTGATTTTTTCAGTGGAAATGCTATTACCATTTGTACCAAGTATTTTCGACCCTTCTTCAGTGTACTCCAGTAAAGTACGATGAATAAAATGCTCTACCTCGTCTAACTTTTGATTTGGAGAAATGTAAGTTGCTACCATGACTATGTGTAGGCCATTTTTATGTTTGCATAAGCACGCACAAATATCTCCAACAAATGAGCTCTTAACATTAACATCGCTAATGTGTGCAATATTTATTTCAATATTCGGAGTCATAACATTAGTACCATTATTATTATTTTGTTAAATAGCTACTCCACCTTTTGGAACAGTATCTCGTTTGGATTGAACAATACAATTGAAATTAGGTATTTCAAACGGATTATCAGGCGTCATGCAAGTTTCGGTAAGAAGTAACACATTTGTTTGCCTCGTAACTGAATCTTGTAAATCGTATTTGTGACGATTTAGACTTTGGCAGTTGAAAGTCATTATTGAAATGCCATTTCTATTACTAATGAAATCTAATACACTGAGCTATCGTCTTCTTTCGTTTATGATAAAACTTGAATGTAGAATTATCGTTTTTCGTCGTGATATACAATTTTTCAATATTAGTCATCCAAGAGAGCGCAACATAAACGAGTTCCTGAGAATGTGCTTTACTATACTCATATAATATTTCGTCAAAAGTTCCACCTTGCGACTTATGTATAGGTAGAGCAAGGGCTGAATTTAATGGAAAATGTTTGCGTTTGGCTATACATTTTCTGTCCGATGTTAATGAAATATTTGCTGTTCGTAATTCAAGGGGAACAGCGAGATTGCCGACCCTATTTTGTACTGCTAGAGCGGCTGCTTTTTGCCTTTTTTTCTACCCACTTTATCTGAACCACAAAATTCCAGCCAAACTCTAATTAAATGTGTTACTTTCATCAAATTCTATTTCCCAACAGCACCATTGCATATACCATTAGTAACATCGATGTTGGTTGTAATAACATAATGCTTTCCAACAACAAAGTAATGTGATAAGGTAGTCCTCCAGATATTACTTTTCTCTATGCATTACTTGCTCAGTGAACCAAATTTTATTGTAACATCTTTAGAGGTATTTAAAATAAAACATTATATATAAATTATGAGCTATAAATTTTCAAGCCTAGAATTTATGCTGACAGTTTACCTACTATATGAATTAGAAACAGCTACTATCAGAATTTACACCTTTAACAGAGGGAGGAGTCTCAAGAAACCAGCCCCAGCCGGCGTGAAGTGTATATTGCGCTAAATTTTATGGTGTTTCAGCAGAAAAATAGGCTATTGAGTTCAAGCAGTGTATTTTATAAGTTCTAATTGTTCACTTAAGGTGGTTCCCGACAGAACTTTCGTCTCCAGCGGTATTTTACCGTCTGTCCTGGGAAAGGAGAATGCTGTGAATGTTTATTTTGTATGAGTAAGCTTATGGTTGGATTTCATTACATTACCAAAAATAAAGAAATATAAACTGCTGTTGTATTTTTGTTTTTTTATTCATCTATTTTCCTTTATTTTTAAGGAACAGTGTGGTAAAAGAGCATGATATCGAGCATACCTAGGCCTATTATAACAAGATCAGCAGGGGAAGAAAAATGCTTCTCACGGGACTGCTATGAGTTCGCCACCCAATAGTCTTTTATGCGCCACCAATAGGAGCACACACTGATCCATGTCATCATCACTGTTGTATGCTCAATGCGTAGCAACATCCCACTCACACCGACCTAAGTAGTGGCATGCTGCCACGAATTATGTCTAAGTCACGTTTCACAACATCCAACAGGAGATTCTATTATTCATAAGCCATGAACTGTTCGGTATATACCAATAAATGACGCACAAATTCACTTTGTTTATTTTTATTAAGAACCAAAAATCCAATAACACAGCTTCTACGTTTCACATTAAAATCTTCTTCATAGTAGTGGTTAGAATGTTGGGGTGAATGCTCACCATGCGGTCATCACCTCAGAGTTCGTAGGTAGCTAATCCGACAATCCGTTGGTATTCCTTTCGTGTCGTTGCCTGTGTTCTTCTGGTGCATTTGTTAACAGCTTTGGTTGATCTTGAAATCTTGAATAGATAGTGAATCTGCTACGAGCCTTATTGTGTTCAATTTGACCATGCACAATGAAGAATTTCCTAGCATCATTAGTGCGCCGCAAGACATATCGAAATCGTACATTTCTACTTGTAATCTTGCTGCCATGTTTCATAGGTAAATTATGAATGAACAAGCACATTAATAACATGAATTTTCGAAGTTTTATCACAATTGAATACGTTACGTCAGCCATCTCACTAAAAATTTCTCAGTGACATAACATTCGTAGATTTTTGACAGACCCTCGATAGCCAGCCTTCGAGCTTACGTAAGAATTAGGTTCGTGCTCGCGATTTCATACAAAACTTTTTACATGACAAAACGTTCACGTTAAAATCTCGACACGTTAGTTGTCAAAACCTTTTTTTCTGCCAAAATTTAGTTCCTTTTACGCACAGTAGAGGCGCTGATCAAATATAGTATCACCGCTGTGCTGGTTGGAGTGGGGGGTGTTAGGTTATTTTCGTTACAGAATTGCTGGATTCGGACTCCACGTTCAAGGCCCGCGATAGAAGCCATGCAATAGCTTAAAAAATCATATACCTACAAATGTTATTCGATCTCGCAACAAATAGACAGACTGTTAAATTTTGAATTTCTCGCTACAGATTGAACGGTCCGCCTTAACGGCAGTGAAACCAGGTTAGCTAGTTTTAGAAAATTACTATGATTCTAAAACTAACTGAAAATGTACAGAATATTTTTGGGTAGTTTAAAACTATGGCATAATAAATATATAACTTAACCCATGGTACTATTGGATAACTAGCTTGCGCCTGTGGACTCAACCGCGTGCAATAGTTATATCGTAGTCCCCTGATAATACTCAATATCTCGGAATAAAGGTAGCCAATGTAATAATCCAAGTCCTACGGAATCTATAAATTAATTACATTTATAAGAAAATTTCGGCGTTGAGTGACTTGACTATGAGTAACAAACTCATACAAACCTTCGTACCTATAATATTTCATAGTGTGCGCTTAACATAAAACAAAGTAATAATGTATTTATAGCTTTATGGTATATAAAACATATGTGTGAATATCATCGAGATTGGACATTTTGGCACCAGTTACAATTTAATTAATTAATTATGTAATTTTTAATTTAATTAATTTTGTCGTCCAGTTGCATGAATTCATACACGACGAAGGACAGCATCCTTATGAAAACTGCAAATCAAAATTTAATTGCGTTTATTTTACTGCATAATTGTTCAAAAGTGGTACATACTAAATTACCCACTTATATGGGAAAAATCTTCGGTCATGAGCTGGTATTCCGAAAATTGCTATAATTCGAAAAAGCATAATTTTTGATCTATGTTCACGCTCTGTTTTCTCCCTAAACAAATTTCTTTATAGTAGAGCGAGACAGATAGACAAAGAACACTACTTAATTTTTATGGATTATAATCACAAAATCAAGAAATTTAATTGTAGTAATACTGTTTCAAGAATGTTCATCAGAATAAAAATTAACAAAATCAAAGAAGAACTTTAATTTATTAATTACCTAGCATCCCTAATTCGTTAATGAACATTATCATAATCTTGTCTATTTAACAAAATTTACTTGCAAAGTGCTGTAACAGTGACTGTAATCAACTAGTTTATTACAATCTGATTTGCCCATGAAAGTAATAAGTACTACGTACAACAGGAATGAGCTGTTGTCGCAAAATTGAAGCCGAACGAGAGCTCAGTAACTGTACCTCTTAGCCCTCTCTGGCAATGGTGACAATATTAAATATGATTTAAGACCAAAACTTGTATTATAAAAAATGATTTGTGATCTGACGTCAGCAGACCATTGCTTCAGATGGATTTTAATCGAAGATGCTAATGATAAACTTGCCCTTTGCGGCACTGTAGATTTCCTGTTTTTGCTTGATTTTCTCTCTCTCGCGTCATATAGGTAGGTACTTACCTACTGGTGCTTGTGGTACACGACATGCAGTTTGCCTGATATATAATTACGATAAACTTCCTATTGTGGTCTATTTCATTAATTAGGTAAGAAAAAACAGTTAAGTTTACATTTAAGTGTAATTCTAAATCAGATATTGTTAAATAAAACAGTCTTGTGAAGTTTCTGCCGCAATCCAAGCTTATTCCTTATATGTTTTATTGTTTCTAATTTTGCATTAAGAGTTAAACTAACATTAGGACCTTTAGGAAATCTGAAATTGAAACAAAGTCGTTTTAATAGAGCAGTGTCTTTCAATGTTATTGATTTCGCGACCCCCTACAGATTGAAAAAATCTGGCGACCCCCTTTTCAGACAAACAAAGAATTAAGAATTTAAAAGACTTCGTACGATAATGATTTTCTTTATTTTGATACCTTAATTATTAGAGTGCAAGAATTCACGAGAGGTTTGCAACTAAGTTAGAGGTAGGTAAGTTGGACGCCCACTAGCGCGGGAAAATCTGAGACTGCGGCAGCGACTGACAATGCGTCGCAGCGATGAGGAAGCCCCCAGCGCCCCCGCAATGTTATTTTGTCTTAACTCTTAATCAATTGAGCGCGGTCAGCGACGCGTACGGATGTGATTGCTTATGTTTTGTTTTTACACTTGCTCCGCGCATTTGCAAAATGGATAAGTTTCTCAAAAGATCGCAGCTTTCAACATCTGGTTTGAGTGTCAGTGATGAATCAAAACCGAAAAAATAAGATATTACGACGACAATAACTTGTAATAGGGGTTTACAGTCCTAAATAATAAACCTCTATGTGTAATTTGTGGCGATATTTTATCACGTAAGAGTATGAAACCGTCAAAGCTTATGATATTCTCTTCAATGGTGGACATTAAAACTAAAAAGAGAAATAGACTTCAATTAGAATATGATTTAAATGTTAACGTCTCAAAAATAGCACCACAATTTGATACATTTTTGAAAATTAAACAAGCCCATCCTTCTCTCTAAACTTGTGTTGTTGTCTACCTTGCCTTTCCCCATCTGTAGGCGACCCCCCGACTGAGGTTCCGCGACCCCCCTGGGGGTCGCGACCCACAGATTGAAAAACACTGTAATAGAGAAAGGATTAACATATACATATGTATTTAATTTATTTGTTGTATAGTCATGTATGGTCACCGTAATTCCTCACTAACAAATTATGTTTAAAACTATTACTTGTGAAAAGATAAACCACAATCAGGATAATACTCGCTACCGCAAGCCTCCACGACACAAATTCTCCCCATTTTTACTAAAATTCTTCAAAAATATCACGAAATCAAAAAACACTCCGTTATTAACGTCCGATGTCGGCAATTTAATGTGGGGTCGTCAAGTCAGGTGTCCGTATTTCATACTTAAATAAAAGAAAACCTATACGCTAACCGCAATTTTTTTGCGTTAGTATGGCTTTACACGTAGCAACAAATAATATTGCTTTAACATGTTGGTACAAAATTATTATTTATGTTTAGAAACATTTTAGAAGTAAATGTTTTTACTTCATTACATTACATCAATCGCATATTTTTTCGACAAACAAAGAAAGGATTGAAATTGACTTAGCTCTGGCATCTTTAGTTCACTGTTAGAACGAGACACAGGCTTCAGTGGTAGCCTTCTCACTCGGCTTCATTTCTATTTTGCGCGCAACAAGACTCTTATGACCTTACTATAAGGTTTTATTAAGGTTTAAGTATCATAGATACTTCCTCCTAGGCCATGCTAATGCTACTGCTATGTTATGAACTATCTATGATACACATTATTACAAAATCATTGACTGAAATTAAAATTGACAAGGCCAGATCAAAATTAATGGATAGATTCAGGCATCATGATTTCCGAGAACTTTGACGATAGAAATAAAGAGATATATTGTAAATTATAATAGAATCTAACAATTAGAATTATCAACGCAGAAAATTTTAATATATTCAAATAGAAATCGCCATATTTAATGACATTTTGATTTTTAATGTTGGGTGTGCAGGGTTGCCATACAAAACAAACTTGTCTAACCAATTTTTTGGTTAGGTCCGTTGATTTGTATTATATTTCAAGTTTCAAATTATATTCAGTTCTCAGGTTATCAGAATTATTGTTTATCATTTTAATTTTATATTAACAGTGACACTTAACAAGTAGGTAATTACTACTATATAATATATATTCGTGGTGAAACATACTTACAGTTTACAATCGATTTTTATTGTGTGGTATGTGCAATGTTTATCGTAATATGAAGTCTTTAAAGAATCTAAATCACTCATAAAATTAAACGAAATGATATTACCAACAAACCCAAAATTACCCAAATATTACCCAAAGAAAATATCCATAATATCTTTTAACACTTATAGAATAGAATAGAATAGAAAATATTTTATTTGTGACATTACAAATTACGATACAAGAAAAACATAAAAAACAATTCATAAGTACAAAAATAACACAATACATGTAAATGTCACAAATTGGCTCCAACTCAGCATAATACCAGCTGTTTGCCAGCGCTGGTCTTCCGTTGGAGCCATTTGGTGATTTCACGTACCGGCATGCACACAGTACAGAATAAATATGTATGTTATATCATACAATTTATATACATAATACAATACAAATATAAAACATATATACGACCAAAAAAATAAATAAAAAATATCTACTCTAATAAATAACACAATAAAATAATTTAAATAATTAAGCTACACTACACTATCCTGTACATTATATTTTATTTATTTAATTACAATAACTATGTACACTTCACTTTAGTAACTTATTTAATTACAACACATGTTTAAAGTGGGTTTAGCTCATACTGCAATCGTGTCATGTTTGAGCGTTTCCTCATTCATTTGGTGTGCAGTAAAATATTTCTTTAATTTGAGTCTAAAACTAAGTACTTTTTTTTTCTTGAGAGAAACATGTGAATCTCAAAAACGTTATTATATAAAAAATAGAGGGTAAGACACAGTGACCAGACTATGTAAGTCTTTATTATAATCTTGGCTCGATAAAAACAACATTAATATTAATTCAAGACATGGTCTTACAACAACTAGGTGATTTTAAAAATTAATTCACACTGTTCGCTATATTATATCTAAATAAAACAATGCAAAAAATCACTTACGTCACATAAAATCACTTTCATGTATAAAACACCACGAAGATGATGCCCACGTTAAAACAAAAAAAGATTAAAATATGAAGTCTAATGTTGTATAGCTAAAGGTACGGAACCCTTGGTGCGCGAGTCCGACTCGTACTTGGCCGATTTTTATTAATTGCTGGCATGTTTAGGTGTGATATTTTAAATCATCAAAGATTACATAAATATCACGCATATTTTTGGGTTTCGATGTGCTAGCTTTGATTTTAATTGTGTGTGATTGGTATACCTATGTATATATATAAATTTGGAAATTTTATTTCTTACAGTATGATAAGCCAGCCATCTTACTTCTGCAATGCCACAACACGACAGACGTTGGAGTTAATCAAACCCTGTGTTTGATTACTGATGTTGAATTCAACTGCCATCCGTTGTACTATACAAATCTAAAAGTACCTAAAATGTTGATCACCAATGACTGACTAAATGTTAAAAGTAACTTGTGATATAAGTATAAGTAAAATTACAGGCACATGAATCTTAAAAACTGCGTCTCAGTATGACGGGCGCAGTGCAGATCTTCACTAGTGATGAAATGCATCTCTTATATAGGCAGAGGTAACTGACGTAAGTGGACTATCACCTACAACATGTGGGACTCGCGCTTACACCGTCATGATAACATTAAAAAAAAAATACTGAAATGACGCACAATCGTTAGAAATTTAGATTTTTATTATATAACGCATGCTCTGCGGATTACATTACAAAATTACAAATTTACGAAAGGGAATATTTAAGTCATGTGCTCAACTCCACCAACAGTTGCAGCTGGCACATGGCGGTGCGAAACTTTTCGAATTGCCGCCATAGCTTCCAAGGAATCACAAGTACATGTGGTCACGTACAGTCGCCTGCAATAAGAAGTAGCTATACAATTCGTAATTTTCAATATCGTGCCAAAAACTTCTGTTTCTCTTAATGTACACAGAAGTATCTTAAAATCAAAGAATAATTTATATATTTTTACTCGTGTTTATATTAATTTCAATAATTCATAAACTTAGCGACATCAAATTATTTAGAAAATAACGAAGTGTATACTTCTTATTGCAGGCACTTATACTGCGTAATTACTAAATTCTCTCGAGAAGAATGTATAACGATCCATGATAAATACAAACCTCTTTAGAATTCAAATTCTTTCTTGCATTCAAGTAAAGTCAAAGCTCACAATTTCAATGATGTTGGTGAGGTTTTGACAAGCTTCTAATATTACTTGCTCAGTGACAAGCCTCACAATTAGTTCTGTATCAATTAATTAAAAAAAATATATAGATGCCATAATGCACTTCCATTAAAATTTACCCTGATGCTAATGTGGCGCCACCCTAATCTTTCATGTGGACACACCCTTTTCCATGTGCACGGATGATTCTCCTTACCTAGGGCTGCCATCACGTATATCACAAAATGTTTAAGAAACCCGGACATTTGGGTGGAATGAGTTTTTTCCCCGGACACTGAAGAAAAAAATTCTTCATCATGTAAACAAAAACATCGTACACATTTTCATTTATTTATTCATTTAAACAGCTTCTTTATAATAAAATCTAGTGTTACAGATAAAATTAACAGTCTTCTCTTTCTGAGGTAATACAACATAAATAATTAGGAACACAATTATTTGGCATCAAATTTAAAACAAATTATTATTTTTGGTTTTATAAATAATTAAATAATTACTAATAAAAACTGCATCTATATTATATCAACAAATTTTAAGTTATCTAGTTTGGTGACCTAGGTACCAAAACCATAAAAGGTAAATTAAAAGTAAGTAACAACAGTTTAAACGTTAATAGTTCAAGATATTTTTACATATTTTGGTATTTCTCAGACGTTCCATTTTTTCCAAAATTTCTTTCTTTTCCAATAGGAGCTTATAAAAATCAGAGCAAGTCAGGTCCTTAAAATTATATTTTATTTTTACCAGATATGAAACCGTGTGTATGTTTAGAGAGTATCTCTCTTTAGTCCATTGCTGCGAGACTAGCGAAAAACTGTCTCCACTTGGCATTGTGAGCTGGTATACAAAAATAGTACTGTGCAATTTTGAGCAATTCAGAATATAAAAGTGCGTTAGGTGTTTAAAAAAAATTCAGCCACAGCTGATTTGCGCTTAACAGTTTATCTCTGTCATTAAGGGTCGTGCTAAACGCTTTTAAATTTGCCCATTCATCAATTAATTTCGTATCATCGATCTCTAAATTAATATGCTAGAGAAAAACAACTGTTTTTTCGATATCAGACTATGGAGTACTTTCAGTGATGTTTGGCAAAATCATCCAGTCGAATTTGTCAAAGTCCTTCATCAGTTTTTCCCAATTTTTTATGTACGATTTCATTTCTTTTTGCAAAAATTGCAAACAAGTTTTTTTGAAGTCGACTTTCGTGTTTTCATCTTGTTTGTTTATTCTGTCTTCTAATGTTTTATTCAAACACACCAATATGTTTCTTGTTTCAATTACCGAGTTATCACTTTTTTACAACTTTTCGATCTTTCCGTGGAAAACATGCATCATGGAATGAATAAGAAACAAGTATGCTTCTGATAATGAATCTTCGAAAAACTTCTTTATCAAAACGGGCGGCCTCTCTAAACTTTTAAAATATTTTTTCAATGCATTATACATTTTCAAAAACCGTGAAACAGACCGGGAAAAAGACTTTGCCATCGGGTTTTTGAGTGGAATAAAAGTTGTTTGTATTCCGATTCAGCGGTTGCGCAGAGTTCCTTTAGAGTTTCTGTGCGAACTGTATATACTGAGAAAAAGTTGTATATTTTTAATATAATCGTCTCTACGTCAACAGGAAGTAGGTCGCATCCATGCTGCACTGCATTGTGAATTATATGTGTAATTTAAGAATTAAATGACATGTGGTAATTAACTGTGTGGTAAGCCATAGCACCTTCGGCTGCTTGAATCAGATTTTCTTCTGGACTAGCTCTAGTTTTCGTTTCGAAGAATGTCGTGATGTTTGAACTAGTAGCTTGACCTTTTGCATTAGCTCTGTGTTTTTGTGTGATAAGGTGCTCTTTGATGTGGGAAATACCTTTATTTGCAATAGAAATGTGTGTAGAACAAATTGTGCACAGTACATCCCAATCACTTTTTCCTCTTTTCAGCATAGGATATTTGCTTTGCAATTCGTTGTTAAACGTGCATTTACGCTTGGGCATTTTGATCTGTAAATGTGATATAACATTAAATAAATTAATCAAATTAAATACATATCATCTGAAACATTACTTGGATATTATAAGAAACGGAGAACTAACGGAATTTCTCGAGTAAAGTTAAAAAAAATCACAAAAAATTCTGCTACAGAAGAAATAATGTATACTTATATATATAAAATTTGCATATACATGCAAATTTTATATCTAACTAAAACATGGAAGTAATAAGTACTACGTACAACAGGAATGAGCTGTTGTCGCAAAATTGAAGCCAAACGAGAGCTCAGTAATTGTACCTCTTATACTTCTCTGGCGATGGTGACTATATTAAAATATGATTTAAGGACAATATGTATAAAAATGATTTGTGATCTGACGTCAGCAGAAAGTGAGCAACGTGAGCAGTCATATAGGTATAGGTACTTACCTACTGGTCCTTGTGGTATACGACATGCAGCTAGACTGAGATAAAATTACGATAAGCTACCTATTGTGGTATATTTCATTAATAAGCTTAGAAAAAACTGTTAAGTTTACATTTAAGTTTAATTCTAAATCAGATATTGTTAAATAAAACAGTCTTCTGAAATTTCTGCCGCAAACCCAGCTTATTCCTTATATGTTTCATTGACTCTAATTTTGCATTATGAGTTAAACTAACATTTAGATCTTTAGGAAATCTGACATTGAAACAAAGTTATTTAAATAGAGAAAGGAATAAAAAATGCATAGGTATTCTAGTTATTTGTTCTTGAACTAGGATTGGATAGTTCCCGACCTCTCTTTGCCAGCCATCATCGTAAAGATGGTCGGTGACGAGAGGTCGTGGGAGGCGGTGGCCTCGTTTTGCGAGACAATCGTCTCGCAGACGGAGGTGGAGGAGCGGGAAAGGGAGAGATCCTCTCTCTGTCCCGCTCCGCAGAGCGCGGACACGGAGGCGAACCAATCCAAATTTCAAAAATAGCACGTCATCAAAAAACACACCGATATTATTCTCGACTCGGCGATTTCATGTGGAGTTGTCAGGTCAGGTGTCCGTATTTCATTCGGACAAAAGAAAATATATACGCCAATCGCAAAATACCCTCAGACTACAAGAATAAAGGCAGTCAATAGTCTCGTCGAGCTCGCGCGTGACTGTGATTGGGTAAAGATGTGTGCGTGACACACAAAGCCACGTACATTTTAAACTGTAGCGATACGTCTTTGGGCGTGTAATGTTGCTGGTATTAGGATATGAAATTTTTTACATGCCTTATAGGTAAGCCTTTGACCACTATCTCACCTGTCGGTAAGTGATGATGTGGTCGAAGATGTTGTTCAGACTAACCTAGAATTACTGGCTCTCAAGGACAGCTGCCGGAACACACCATTAGGTGCTTGGCGACAGATTTTCTACTTGAGGGTGGTAGCTAGCCAAGCGGGCATTCGCAAAATGCCCTACCACCATGCTATAACGACTGCCATCCTAAGACAACAACCGGGACCGGCGGCTTAACGTGCCCTCCGAAGCACGGAAACGCTCAGTAGTAATGTCACCAGCGGTCACCCATCCAACTCATGACCGAGGCGGACATTGCTTAGTTTTGCTGATCGGTTCAAAATGGCTAAGCAAACTTCGCTACGAGCGCTTCAAAAAGCTTTGCGAGGTTACAGATTCTGAAGACGAGCCTAATAGAGTATTAGGTAAATAATCCTGTAATATTATATTTAATCGAAATATAAGTCTACATAAAAAAACACTCATTGTCAAAAGTAGGAACCACCAATCTTTTTTACTGACAGACAGTGAATACCTTCCATAACAAAACTCTTTATTATATTGCAAACAATTATACCTTCCATGAGATAGGGAAAATTACCCCAATGTTTGGTAAAATATTTTGATGTATACATGACATACATGTCACACTGACTAATTTTGTGCGAGTTAGTTAAGGTTTTGTGTTCCAATTCGTTTTACTAAAATAATTTAACCGTTATTAATTAAAACATTAAACCTGTGAAAAGATATTCTATCGTTACTCTTTTGTCTTTGTTAACTGTTTATGCAATCCCGCATTAATAGGTACGAAAACTACACTACGAAGTAATACCATGGAAGCGTACGAACCAGTTGTTGCTTGGTAGCGAACTGAGTGCAAAAACGTATTACTCAAGCATTTAGTTTTACTGAACTTGCAGTCACATGCGTGAACGCCGCGACTATGTCTGCCTATTTTCTTGTAGTCTGAGGAAATAGGTACCATAAAAGACAAATGTACTAAAGTAAATTTACCTACGTGAATTGCTGTGCCGCAATAGTGGCACGGCGGCGTCAACACACGATTCACTCCGTAATGCACTTGCTCGCTTGTGTGACACTACCACTGCACTGACTGAGTGATCGGGACCGACCGGCAAAGTTCCTTATGGTAGGGGCCGGCGAGGGGCGGCGCGGCGGGCCAAGTGCGGGGTCCTTCGGCCGTCTTAGCTACCATTTTTGATTTCGCAATAACGCGCCACAGTTTACTTGTATGCAGCTAACGATTACGAGTTAATGTTTAATGAACTCAAATTTGTTTTAATATTTTCGTATCTTTCTATCAATCTGAATTTCCCTGACACAAAAAGTGTCCTGGACACTTTTTGAAAACCCCCCCGGACGCGTCCCGGGCGCCCTCTAAACTAGGCAAATCCGGGGAAACCCGGACGGATGGCAGCCCTATCCGTACCTCTACCTGCACATCAATAAATACGGTTCTTTATTCATGTGCCTCCATACCTATAGCGGAAGTACGGTATTTTCGTTCTAAACTAGGACAGTCCCATCTTTAAAACGTAGTGATTACGTACTCATCGAGTGATCGCTCTGTGTAATCTGGATATCTTTGGTGCGAAGCGACTTAGCGAGGTGGGAGGTAATAGAGCTCGTTCCAAACTAGAGGTGTGTACCGGAGGTAATTTCAGCCTCCCGAGATTTTGCGGAGATTTTATTGAATCACCGGTGTTTCTCCGGTTATTCTCCGGATAGTCAGTATATTTTATTAGTGATGCACAGAAAGTACTTGACACCCAATCGAATTTAATGTGACCAATAATAGTAGCTTATGCAACTTTCATATAATAGAGGGTATTAAAACATGAGTGTAGTTTTTTGGAACGAGCCGCAGGTGTGTTTCAAAATAAAATTACACGAGTGTTTTAATACCTAATTATATGCAGTTGCATACACTACTTTATTTAATCTCATGGCTATAAGCTTTTCTTTATTTAAAAAAAGTCTGCTTTTGGTCTATTGGCTCGGAAACAGGGCGTTGCGCGCGCAGCGCGCTCACAACAGATAATATGTATTTAAATTGAATTGAAACCTCCTTGGATGGGACACATTGTACCTACATTAATAATTAAAAAAATGTTATAAAGTACTTTTTTGCTAGGAGAATAATGCTTTAATTTAATTTTGTAATTTTTTTAAAGAATTGTGGAAATAAAATATGCCAATAAAAGTCTGTATTTCATTTCATCATTAGAATATTACCGAATGAGATTATATACAATATTTTTGAATGCAATCCAAGGAAAAAAAATGGTTTTGATTGTCATCAATACCTACCAAGAACAAGTGTTTTTCTTGGGTAGCATAAACGGAGGAGAGCTCAATGGGGTAGTAGTTATAACGGTTTCCCATGTAGGTTAATAGAAGCAAAACGCATTTATAGTGTGAATGAGATGAGATGAAATTAATATTATCATTTTATGATATTCATATGAGTAGTATCAAACAAAGATACATCCCTACCCTAATCGCGACTGAATCGCGCGTTCAGAAATGGTTACCCATCAAATAATCGATTAACCGGTAGTTAATAGAAACACCGATTAGTCTCCGGTACCCATCTCAACCGGTAATTATCCGGTTTTTTGAGAATCGGTGCACACGACTATTCCAAACCTTGGTTAGAGCGCACTCGGAGTGCACTTGGAGTGCAACTTTTCACTCTAATCTCTTTCACAGCCTTCGAGTAGAGCGTGTTAGTTGGAATAATGAAAGTCAAAGTCAAAGTCAAAACTATTTATTCAATTTAGGCGTCTACGACGCTCTAATGAAATTTTAACATTGAAATATTTTAACATTACAGCCTCGTTCAGTAAACAAAGTTGTATAGAGCCACTTCGAGAAGAACGGGCAAGAAACTCGAGGCCATTCTTTTAAATGTCTTTTAACATTGTGATATTTACTTACATTATACACTTTATTTACACTTATCAATTATTGATTGACATATTCGTCGTTATATAATACCAAAAAAGAGTATAATAAATTACTTAACTTCACAACATCTTGATTGGGCAGCACTTCGTCGTTAAAGACTATTTCCACACCACCGGAGGTCTGCTCGGCACAGCGGTCCGACAGACACTGAATCGGGCAGCACTTCGTCATTAAAGACTATTTCGAAACCACTAGAGGTCCGCTCCGCACGGCGGTCCGACAGACACTGAAGCTACTCGCAGTGAGTTTAACAAACAAGGTGACAAAGCGACTACCGTCACAAACACATTACTCTTTATAATTGACAATTGTGTGATCTCAAGCTCACGTATGGCAATAAGTATAATAAAATCTTCAATGTTTTTACACATATAAATAAAGCACATAATATAAACTATTTTATATAAGTATCTCAACAAATGTCACATGACCAGTTAAACTACTTATAAAATATACTTACAGTATTAATAACATCAAATAATGATTCAAGTGATCTATACTTATTGCAATAAGTATAATAAAAACTTCAATGTTTTTACACATCATAAATAAAGAACACATTATAAACTATTTTTAATAAGTACTTTACACTGTCACGTGATCAATTTCGCTACTTATAAAATATACTTCCAGTAATATTATCATCAAATAATGATTCAAGTGATCATGATCACAAATTATATAGATATGTCACAAATTATATAGATATGTCTAAAGACAGATAGGTAACAGACCTTCATACGCCCAAACTTTAGTCGCTGATCTTTTTTTTTCTTTTATACCTGAGACGAATACTGGCAAATGTTTTGATCGAATTAATAATTACATACTATCCATTTTACTAAGGAGTTTATTAACGTATTGTAAACAGGTTGTACTCATATGGTATATACTTTTATATCGTATTCTTATTATTCTAAAATAGAATTAAAACAAATGTAAGTTTATATTGGCATTTATTTTAACATACAAGTAGCAATTTATTTTTCTTCCATATCACACAATTAGGGTTAGCCTAAAATGTATATATATCTTCCTCCACTCCGCTTCAATTTTAGTTTGTTAAAAGCCAATGGGTATCTACACATTGGATACTGCAACACGTTTCATACGCTTGATATGTCCTGTAAAATAAAACCTAATTTAATAATAGATATCTGTAAAGCGATTATGATGTCTTCAAACACTTGAGCACATCATCAGTTTCCCTCTCGAACTCGAAATCTCATCAGTTATTTTCAAATCGCTATTCACATTCTTAATGGCTTAAATATTGCATACATTTTGATATGTTAACTGTTTCTGGAGAACGTTTATATATGGCAAATATCTTAGTAAGTAAATGGTAGAAAATATATAATTACTTTTATAAATATATACATAATATTGCACTTATATGCAAAAAACATTAGACATGTTATATTTATCATTATTTTTGACCCGACGTTTCAAACAAAGCAGTGATCGTTAAAGTTTTTTTTATTACTATGTGTAATAATCGCGTTTACTTAAAATTATTATACTTGTTATTTTTTTATAAATATTTACAAATTGATGACCTACTTCCACGTTCAAGTTATGCCATTGCGTGCTATTTGCATACAAATATCCGTATCATGGTAAGGAAAACACTACAATCTCAATAGCGTTTTTAGGGTGCCAGGTCTAAGTTGGTTCACATTATTTATGCAATTGCACCTTAGACGTTTTGATTTGAATCACAAGAGAAAATAGTTCAAAACCACCCTATGTATTAAATACCTAGAATTTAAGCGTGAATCGCGATTAAAAGTACCTACCTAGCAAATATTTGAAGCGCTCGTAGCGATGTTTGTTAAGCCGTTCTTAATCGATCAACTAAGTTAAGCAACATCCATCGCGATCATGACTTGGATGGGTGACCGCTGGTGATATTACTACTGAGCGCTTCCGTGCTTCGAAGGGCGCTTTAAGCCGTCCCCGGTTGTTGTCTTACGATGGCAATAGTGTACAGCATGGTGGTAGGGTATTTTGCATTTTGAATGCCCGCCTGGTTGTTCCGGCAGCTGTCCTTGAGATCCAGTAATTCTAGGGTACCCTGAACAATATCTTCGACCACATCATTAATAGCCATCAAGTGAGATAGTGGTCCAAGGCTAGCCTATCAGTAATTATAAAAAAAAACATGCATTTATTAATACTCGTAAGTAGAATGATACACAAAGATGTCAGTGGCTATGATTAAATGAAATCATAAACATTCATCACCCTTGTGGCAAGCCCACAGTAGCCACTTAAAGAAGTTGGATTTGATTACCTCTTTTCTTACCACACTATGCTTAAGTTGGAGGGGTGGGCACCTAAAACGTATTCGCAAAAATAGAGCAAAATTGCGTCCGATATGTACCTACCTAATGGGTGTGCGCCTCGAGCACTTTTTTTTTTTTTTTTTTTTTTTTTATTGGTGATAGGTAAGCCTTTGACCACAATCTCACGTGATGGTAAGTGATGATGTGGTCGAAGGTGTTAACAGGCTTAACCTAGAATGACTGGCTCTCAAGGACAGCTGCCGGAACACACCGTTAGGTGCTTGGCGACAGATTCTCAACTTGAGGGTGGTCGCTAGCCAGGCGGGCATTCGCAAAAATGCCCTTCCACCATGCAAAGCACTTGTTTATTATGTGTTATCTTGTCCTATCCTACCTAATAGATGCAGTGTTCATTATGGCAGACTAAGGCTATGTCGTTTGTGACTGAGGTTGATTAATTATTAATAATACATTATTAAATGATTGATTAATATAAATTTTTAGTTCACGACCGTGTAGAATTAGTTTCACTCGTCTGTGGAATCTGCGGTGTAGTTGTACTCTAAAATTATCTCTTATCTGTTACTCTTTCTCTCATACTGATCTATGTTCTTGATAGAAAACAAAACAAACGAAATAATTCCTACATTTTTACTAATACTTCCCAATTATTCGTTTAAGGGTACTATAGTATTTCAGACGAACATTTCCAAAGGAATAAGAGTAATGACAACGTGGTTATCAAAGAAGCATTATAACATATTTTAGATAACCTCTTATCAAAAAATTTAGAACCTCACAAAAAAGCTCATGAACTGATTTAAAAAACTGATTGAATCGCAAAAAAAACGGATTACCTTAGTACTATATGACGACAGTGGGTTTCTTGACCTAAAACTACTTTAGGTACAATTTGGACACAAACCTGACCAGGGTACTGGTTAAATTACACCATATATGTACTGCAAGCAATAATAGATATTGTAATAGTCAAAGTTTTAATTACAAGCCATGCCATAGAAAGGATACTTCACTAGTTACTAGCTATGAAGGAAGGATTGCTCAAGAGAGATCAGAATACCGTGATCTTAAGTATTTTCAGCAAAAATTACTACATTTAAAGTTGTTTTATTGATATCTTTACTGAGATTGCCATTATATGTCATGAGTGTAAAAATTATAGGATAAAATTATGTAAAATAAATGCATCTAGTTATTTATGTTATTTAATTTCTTTTCAATACTTTCATATTTCAGATTGCTCTTTAAGTATTTTAGTGACCTATTTAATGTAATGTATCAGCTGGATTGTACACTGTTGAAAACAGCCTCCCACATTATGGGGGGTTTGCAGTGCGAGATATCAGTTCCTCAGAAAGTGCTGCTACCTTCAGGTGTGTTACCCTTAGTCGCCTCTTACAACACCCAAGGGTAGAGATGGGGGGGGTGACATTCTAGCCCAGCACCCCACAGGCTATTGACCTATGCTAGGGTGTAATAGTGTCAGAACTTAAATCTTAGATACTGTTATTTGTTAAGTTAGTTATTCTTAACTTATCAACCAGATTAAGCTACATCTATTGAGGTTATTAGGTACTTGGATGAGTGACCACTAGTGTTCAGTGCTAACCAAACATTTTATTTCCAGCAGTCTTTCAGAGCCAATAACCCTAGGTTAGCCTGGATAACATCTTCACTTATCATCAGGTTCGATAGTAATCAAAGGAGAACTGAAAAACAGTAAAAAAGCTTTTACTTATGTTCCTATTATACATATCCTAAATTAAATCTTACTAATATTGTGAATATGAAATTTTGTGACTGTATATGTTTGTAACTCCTTCACACTGAAGCGGCTTAACCCTGTAGGCCCTGGATTAACACAAGATATTACTATTTATATCTGTTTACATAATTGGTCTATGCGGGTGAAACCATGGGGTGCAGAACTAGGAAGCAGACTGTTCTGCTTCCTAAAGCTGTGGCAGAGTAGTACCCATTATATTCATTTGTTCTAGCAAAACTCGTCACTACCTTATAGTTTAACAGCTTGTCAGGGTACTAGTTATGTCATCTATCTCAACACAACTAAGTCCTACTCTCTTTTCTGGGAATTATGGATTAAGGGCATGGTTTCCCTGCTATTAATATTACTACCTAATAATGTAATTACCAAAGTGTATGTTAAGTATAATCACATCTAATTTTTTCAGCTGTTCAGCACTCAGGTAAAAATAATAATTATCCTCTTCATGGATGTTGTAAAAGTCTATTAAGAGAAAAAGTGTGCTTAATGGGCAGTATGCCACTAATTATGTAAATAAGGTGTTATTGCAAATTATGTCCACAGAGCTCTTTATCATTTTAACAAACTCACCTGCTATCTTGTAGTAGCAGGTAGGTTGCTGGTAGTAACAAGCATTATCTTCATAGCATCAGGAAAGCAGCCAGCCTTACAAGGATACTTTCCTAAGGAATAGATTGTTATGACAATCTATAATAAATAATATGTTCTTGTATCTACCTTATGTGTTAGTAAGGAGAATGGTAACAACCCCACATTCTTGGGATAAGGGTTGGAAGATGATGTTGTACAATATTATTTTATCAGTAGATATATTGTATCTATTGTATAAACTAATATGTTTAAAACTTACTTGTATTCCTCAGTTGAATCAGTTCATTCATAGTATTTTTTAATTTTCCATGTTTCTGAAGAAATTCCTTTACTAAATAGTTCTTCAATTATATTCCTGAAATGTCGAAAATTAATCCTTCATCATTCTCTCAACAAGTTTAGTTGTCACAGTTTCCAAATCAGAAAACCAGGAGGCTTATTAACACATAGTTAATACTTTTTATCCTGATTCCTACTTACCTAGATTACCTAGGTATTCTATTATCATAATTATAAATAGATCAACAAGCATTCAGGTCAGCTGAAAGTATGGCACTATAAAGATAGTACAAGTCTTACATACAGCGGTGGGTGATGAATGAGTAGGTTGTTTGTTTATTTTCTGAAACCTTATCAGGTACCCATAAGTAACTTCTGTTGCACTAACATGTTAAAGTTGTCAGCAGGGCAGGCTTATATATGATTTGGCACACAATGACAGCTTATGGTACACACACACCATCAGGGAATTTAGGGAAGTAGCCTCTTATTATATCCAGAGGAACCTATTACCATGCAATGACTGTGAAGCTAAAAAACGCGGTAGTAATACTTTCGTTTGTAGTCTGAGACTGTGTTACAAATTTTGTACAAAATAGTATTATACAGCTGGGGGACTGCCCCACCACCACCAACTAAGCTGAGGGTAACTCCTTATTGAAAATCTAGGGACACTTACCGAGTATGATAAGTTTTTGACCACCAAAATGACTAGTATACCACAATATCGTACGTCTTCTCAACCAATACCTTTTCTTGATTCCAGGACTTTTTTTAATGTCTCCAGATTAGCAATACGACATTATATGCGGTTAATTTTGTAGACTAATTAAAAATTTTGTAGACTTATTCTATTAGACGTAAAAATTATTTTAAATTTTGATAGAAATTATTTCCCGCCATTTTGTCACAAAATCCACAATTAGGGATACTCGATATACACCGATGCATCAAAACTACTCGATGATACCGTCAAAACATCGAAATGATCCGATGTATCACAGACAAGAATGTATTTTTAAGATACGAGTACAATGAACCCCGTTTTTACGGATATTATAGTGAGACACATGTTTTCTGTAACAAACAAACTTATTTAATGTTATAGGTGAATAATGAAACAAAGGTGATTTAGGCGTTTACAAATATAATGTAACAAAACAATCAATCGCGGTAGCTCACTGGAATAACTGGAGAAGGCGCTGTTTTTACGGAATTCGTGCGGGACGTGGACGGCGGTGTTAGCGGTTAAGACCCATTGGTTGGAATGGCTGCAGGAACGAGTATTATTAGACGTGATAGGCCTGTTTAAATAAGCTGGCGTTACACCGTCTCTAATCAGGCCTGCCACATCCACCATTCATAGCACAATAATCAGAAGCTGACCGTTACACACAAATATATTTATTTAACTTCTTTCATTCTACCAATGTCAGAGACGTCAGAGTAATGCGTGTGAAAGGGATCTTAAAAAAATCTGACAGCATCAATCAGTCACATCATGTGGTCTGTGATTCTTAAATTCTTAACATTATTAACTTTTAACTTTACACAGTCACACATATGAGCACTCCAAATAATGTGTTGTTCAAAAATCACACAAAATGATGGATAGTGACTATGCTACCCTTCATATAAAAATGTTCAAACTGTTTTGCATATCTGAGGCCTAATTTTGTAATTATGAGTTAGTCAATATTCCTTAGAATTCCTACCTATACGTATAATCATTACACACCCAATATTAATATAACTAATGTTGGTTTTTTAACAGAAAAGTTCATATGATTTTTGAATATATAAAGTTCATATATTTTTTAGCTAGGATAGGAGGGTAAAGAGCAGATGACTCTAAGTGATTAGCACCGTCGCTCACGATTATCCAAGACACTAGCTTTCTTCGTGATGGTTCCTAATTCGGATCGATTCGGTAATTCTTCACATGGCAGCTGGCTCGACATTATTGTAGTGCGGGGCAGAAAATTTTGTTTGAATCACACGGTTGTGAACTTCTAGACGTTGGTAGTGATGAAATTATTGCATCATCATGCTCTGTCCAGATGTCCGATGGTGAAATCCAGCTGTAGGTATTTAACCAAACTATCTTCAGAACACTTCCCATGAAAGATACGGTAAAAGTTGCAGAGTACTCCAACATCGCTACACAGTGCCAGAGGGCTGAGTCGATCGAAGACATCATGATCGTTGATGAATCGAGTTGCGTTGACTGAGGTCAAATCGAAGAACCTGGTAGGTACTGCCCCCAAAGAAGTTAAAAGACGATTAAAAATTATGGCTCCGACTTTCTTACCCGTTTTTTCTTGGGTGTGTGGCTCTTGGCCACTTTTTTGCCAGCAGAATGTAGAATATTTTATTAAAGCTTTCGTAAGTATTACACATATTTAAATAATATTCATACCGCTCTGCCACCGCCGCCGCCGCGCCGCATACAACAGTGCTTGCGCGGACGCGGTCGGGAGCGCACGTACTCCATGACTCGAATGTAGAATAGGTACCTATTATTTCATAATTAAAATTATGAATATATACAATATACGAGCTTTACGAGCTTTGTAGACATCTATAAATTGATTAAGTAATCAGTTTAACTTTAAAGTGAGAAAGGAGGTGTTTGTTGGGGAGCATAATATATGTGTTTCAGCCAAATAGAAAATACCTGCCTCAGAAGTCTACCGATGGTAATGGGTATAGTTCTGATTCGACTATTGACCCCGTATATTACTAAAGTCCACAATAATCTGATGATTCAAAAGGCTTAGTGTTAAATTAAGAACATGTTGCACGGTTATATAGTAAAAAAAATCTAAAGTATATCCAAAATGTATACGATATGTGATGGAATTGCATCGGAAAAAATCGATGCTACGTATCGATGTATCACATCGATTAAAAACAGTTAAATCTTTTATATGGACATGCCTACCACAACTGAATAAAGCTGTGTGCACACCAGACGCGGGGCGTGCGCGGTAGGCGGCGCGTGGCGGTCCCGCGCTGTCTGAAATGTATGGGGTTGTATGGAGGCGTTCACACCGAGCACCCGCGTGGGACCTGCGCCGCGCGCCGCCCGCGCACGCCTCCAGCGCTGCAACATCACCGCAACCGCGCTCCTCGGTGTTACTAGTTTTGTTGATGGTTCCGATGTTTTCATTAGGATAAAATCAAAGAACTACTATTTAATGACGAAGTTGCTTTTTCGAAGCTCTGCTCTGTATAAATTTGTATGCGTGTGGTTGTGGTTTAAAAATGTAAAATTGGTAATCGGTTTTTAAATCTAATTCATCACAGCGTGTAGTAAAGTCTGAAATGCTTAAGCTAATGGCTTATTACTTTTAAAAAGTTGTGTAGAAGTATCGATTCTGATTTCAGGTTCGATATGTCTATTGAATTTTTTTGGCGATTCAGTTTTTTGAAACTTTGCAAAACGATAGTTATATGAGGTTCTAAAACTTTAAAATGATCTTATATCTGCCATATAAAAAAAGAATTGACAAAAGTGTTGATTAATTATTGTGTCTTTTTTAAGAATATTTCGGAGCAGGTTACACTTGGATTTTAACTACTTACCAACTTTGGCTTTTCTTTATGCACTACGTTTCATACTGATTGGAATATTGATGTATGGATTTTATTGACTTTGATTTTACCTAGTGTTTGGAATAGGTATTATGGAACAGAGAATTGATAAGGAAATGAGTGCTGGACCAAACAAATTGAGATTATTACCAAGTGAGCACGAAGCGTCTCCGTTTCAGCTTGGACAAAAATGTTTTTCTATCTGTCCAGGTATTCTCCCCTACAAGTCGCAGTTCGCAACTGAATCTCGTGCAAAATTGTAAGTAGGTTAGATAATTACATAAAAAATTAGTTGAATCAGTTTTTAGATTTTTTTACCAAAACGGAGGTGATTAAATCGTAAGAAAAATATGGCTACATACGAGTCGGACTTGTGCACGAAAGGTTCCGTGTCATTATCAATACAACATTAGACACTGTGTATATGCAACCTTTTTTAACCGACTTTAAAAAAGAAGAAGGCACTCAGCATGTCTTTTTTTTATGTTTGATACCGCAGAACTTTTGACTGGGTGTACTGATTTTGAAGATTAATTTTATCTGAAAGTTGATGCTTCCCGTGTGATCCCATTTAAATTTCATCAAAATCGATCAAGGTATTTTTGATTAGTTGTATTTTTTTCTAATAAGTAAAATGTATTTTCATATCTTGATGATTATATTTATTGACAGTGAATGGCAATCCATCCCGTAAGTAGTGTCACAAAAAAATAATGAACCTGAAAATTAACCGAATTGCACACTTAAAATTGTGAAATAACTTGTAGAAGTCGGTACCATGATAGTTCAAAAGTACATTTTATCACAATATTGTGCGCATGGTACCGACTTCAACAAGTTATTTCACACTTTTGAGTATTGAAGTCGGTTCCATTTCCGGAGTAATGAAGAAATGCAAATTGCCTGTGTCACATCAAATTGTGACCCATTTCCCCATGTGCGTGCGCAGTGCACCTTTACTCAATTGTAAGCTATGCAAGGGTAGAAATTCGAGGATTATGGTTCCGAGAGCCACTAGTTATAAGAGTCATGACTTTCTGATTACACATATCTTCATGAATTATAAGCTATCATTAGAAAAAAATTAGAGTTGACTTAATGAAGGAATTCCTGAAGTTATTAGATAGATGATTATGGAGTTATATCAGAAGAATTGATCTAAGCGTGAGTCTTGTCGCATCTATATGAAATATTGATAGATAGGTTAGTGACGTAGCGTTATAGTTGCTGATCAAGGCGATGAAGCGAAGCACGAAGGAGTGTGGTAGGCGTGACGTGAGGTAGGTATAAATAAAAAAAATATCAAGAATGCGTACGTGTGGCATGTCTTGCAGTACAGGGCGCAGTGGGCTATGTCGCCAAAAGAGCAAAAGTTATCTATCTACAAGGTCAAAAATCGATAATTTATATATACAATACTCTAATTTGGATGGGTCACTATTAGTGGGATTTAGAATTACGCTCCTATATGCCTAGAAGTGCACGTTAAGCCGTTGCGTCGTCGATCGATCCAGGCTGTTGTCATAGGAGGTAGGTTATTTTATTAATGAACGCCTGGCCAGATACCACACTATACTAGCAAATCTATCTATCACTAATCACCTAACTATGTGTTACTATACATATCCATCAATGTTTCTTATAAATGCGACAAGGCTTGATAAGATATTGCTGACAACATTTAATAATAATACAATACAATATTAGTTTATTTCAGAAGTCATAAGCACTATAATTACCGACGGCATGAGTATGAGTAGATTATTTATTTTGATATGTTTTTAAGCAGATTGCTGCAATAAGGTCACTAGAATGTGAAAATTCTTAAAATTTGTAGCCAATGGTAATCTGTATCGCACATCGAAAATCATTATAAATTAGGAGAAATCTGTATATATGGCAACGCTGGCGGCAGGCACGCGCCCACACGCGCCGCCATTTTGAATTTGGTGTGAACGCCTACCGCGCGGCAACTGCCCCGCGCCCGCCAGCCCCGCTACCGCCAGGCGCTTGGTGTATTTACTCCTTAAGTTTTTTTTATTATGATTATGGTCTGAATATAGCTACAACTTCCACAGGAATTTGCGAAATTTATTATTAGTCTGAAGTTCCGTCATCAGTTTTCAAGATCGCGTCTAATGACATCGGGATTGTTCGGTTGTTTCCGACGCCTGATCATGATAATCCATATATTATGCTTAATCACAGTCTAACAAACACAATTAGGTACAGTATTAAATTCACACCACAGATAATGTAGGTATACACATGGATAATTAAACCAATACTTATTTTCCTCTTAAAAACCACAGAGTATATTTAAAACAAAATGAGAATGTCACATTAAACCAGTTGTTTAATCTTAAGCTTAAAGCTAATCAAGTGAAGATTAACAAATATTTAATTACATAGCAAGTCAATTTTCAAATAATCTATCAAGCGCAACTTTTTAACTATCAAAAGCGGTCGTTAAAAGGTTGAATCTTTAATACAAATACAAATACAAATTGTTTATTTACAGTAAAAACAAACAGGATAATATTAACTTAAATATTAAGGTCCTAAGGTAAAACACAATATATTTAACTTCCATTAGCAGCCGTACTAGGCCAACCTGTGTTACGTCTGCTAATTCCCACAAAAATGAATACTTAATAAATACATTTGTTACATACTGCAATAGTTGTAAATTTAGAGACCCATAATCCAATTTAAATAACACAAAAAAGTACACAATATGAAAAAACATACCGTGTAGCCACCTGCTACCTCATTATTTTACAGAATTCCTAACATGTAATTAAACAAAAAAACTAATTTACATAATATATTTAAAAGATATCCTATGAATATATAAAACAAAAAAAAAAGAATTACTTTGTTACCCGCAATACTTTATGAGTGGCAGTTATAATGCAAGGATGTGGTATGTTACTCCTACAGCGTAATAGATATCGATATCGACTACGTAAAATATTTTAACAACATAGATAATTTGATTTGAAATATGTTAAATCGAGTATACGGATACATAATATCTTTTGATGTGTTAATAACATTATTAAAATACAATAGGTGTTATATTACAATTTAAAATGCGCTATACATACTAATTCAGGTTCTCACTTAGTATATACTAAAGTAGAAATATTAATGTTTAATGTATTAAACAGGTAATCAAAAATAGCCAATTTATTAAGCAACAAAATAAAACAACAGAAAAAAATATTGCCAAACAAGAAACAATTTATCGATAAACGCTGCTCTGGGTACAAATTACCACAACAATATGCCGTTGCAACAAACTGCACACGGAACAAAGAAGCTACGAGTAGTGTTATGCTTACATTAGTTTGGAAAATATTTTTATGTAAGTATCCTTTTTATTAATCATTTTTTTTTGTGACATTACTATAGTGAGTTTTTTTTTTCTTTTTATAATGAAGTAAAAAGTACCATATTTATTTGATGTATGAATACAATGTATGAACACGAATATATGAATACAATGTTTAGCTCAAGACTATTGTGGTAACAGCAAATTAAATACATATTATTATATAACAGACATTACAACAATTTGTTTATGCGTTAATCGTGTATGAGGGTATGTGTGTGTGTGTGTGTGTGTGTGTGTGTGTGAATGTGTGTTTGTGTGTGTGATTGTGTGGAGGTTGCGAAGAGATGTACGATTTATCATTTAAATGTTGAGATATAAGAAGGATTCAGTCTCTCCATAGTCTAGCCCAGTAAGAAATGTACTCAACACAATTTTACATTTGTAAAGAGTAAGCGAATAAACCTTCAACTATCTATTGATTTCTTTATAAGTAAAAGGGCCAAGGTAGCTAAATTGTCTTTGAGCAAACACAGACGAAAATAATGACGATGGTACCATTTTATTAACTCGTCTTTTATTTCGGTAACTTTCAAGATCAAACAAGGTATTAGAATGAATTTTTTACACGGTTTTCAATATGTATAATTGTCTGACTGTTAATATTTTTGTTTCAGCATACAGTTCTTTTGTTGGAAACTTAAACGGCTTCGAGAGCATAACTTTTAAAACGGCTCTCTGGGATCTTTCCAGAGAAATGAAATATGACTTGTAAGTCCCACCCCAGACCGTGATGCAGTAAGCCAAAAGGGAATGACAGAGGGCGTAGTATATAGATATTAAAAGTTTCCTATCAGAAAAATGCCTAAGCCGTTTAAAAACTCTAATAAGTTTACGTATCCTTCCTGAAAGAAGTTTAACGTGTTCTTGCCAACTCAACAATTCGTCTACAACAACTCCCAAGTATTTTACATATTTTTCTCTACAAAGGGCTAAGCAATTACAAGATTGGGTAGCAGCATTGGCATTTGTACAAGAATGGGCTTTGATTGTAACCACATTTAGCTGTGGTTGATCAACCATGGTTTTAGTAAACGTCATATATTTAGTTTTGCAGACGTTCAGTGTAAGCAAATTGTTTTTAAGCCATGACATTACCTCTTTTAGACCTATCTCAGCCAATTCTTTTACTTGTATCCACGATGGTGCCGCAAAGACAAGTGCAGTATCATCAGCAAATGCTACGGTTTTGCCACTTTTGAGATTTATATTACAGAGATCATTAACAAATATAAGAAAAAGCGTAGGCCCGATTATGCTGCCCTGTGGAACGCCATAAGAAATAGGATCTTCATCACTAATCAAGTCCCCAATCTTAACTCCCTGAGTCCTATTAGTCAAATAGTTGGTAAAAAGTCTAAGAGCAACATCTCTAACGCCTATAGATTCCATTTTGTTTAGCATAAAGGGATAGATACGGTATCAAAAGCTTTAGCTAAGTCTAAAAAGATGCCAATACATTTATTTCTATTGTCAACTTGATGTGCTATAAAATTTGTTAGTTCTGACACCGCATGTTCCGTAGATTTGCCTGCAGTAAAGCCAAATTGGTTGTCAGATAGAATCTTAAATTTTGTCAAATATGAAGTTAGACGTTTACTAAGCAGACGTTCCAAGATTTTGGACAGTGATGAGAGGATTGATATTGGACGATAATTATTGATGTTGTCTCTATCCCCACCCTTGTGAATAGGTTTAATCAGAGCCGTTTTGAATAAGGTTGGGAACTCGCCGTAGGAAAAACTCAAGTTACAGATGTAAACCAAGTGTGACAGAATAATGTTTTTACAGATTTTTAATACCTTAGTTGGAATACCATCATAGCCCATAGCACTGCTAGATTTTAGGTTCGTTATAGTATTTGCTACTTCTGAGGCATCCGTGGGAAAAAGAGCTAATGAGTGAACAGCAGGGTTAGCCGAATAAAATCTTTCGGGGGCATGATTAATCAAAATATCTTTTGCCAATTTACTCCCCACATTTGCAAAGTGATCATTAATAAAATCAATGGACCCCTTGGGGGAAGACTTTAGACTAAGCAGACTAACATTCTCATCATTTCTGACCATTTTAGAATCAAGTTTAGATACTTTTTTAATGATTTGCCAGGTTTTTCTATTATTAGTGCCAACTTTTTTGAGCTCAGTCTCTTCATAATTACCCTTTACTTTTTTTAGTAAATCTCCGCAGAAGTTTCTATATCTTCAAAAGGTTTTATCAAGAATTTTATTGTTAGGGTCTCTTTTAAGGTCAAGGTGGAGTTTATCGCGATGCCTAATACATCTCAGCAGACCTGGGGTCATCCAAGGCTCTTTTATCACCTTACGGCATGGTACACATATGTCAGAAGTATTTAGTTCAATTACTCGTTTTAACTCATTCACTAGTATATTAGTGGCCTGGTTTACGTCTTGTGTATCAAAAATAGTATCCAAAATAGCAGTATCAAGATCTTCACACATCTTATCGTAATTGACAACTTTTATCATATTGTATTTGTTCTGCGGTAAGTTAGGTTGCTCCAAAGCTAACAGCAAAGTGTAGTGGTCAGTAATTGTAGTATTAAGCACAAATGATGTGGCTTTTTGACTAGTTTTCAAGAAGAAGTGATCTAGGCAATTATTAATTCTCGTGGGGAATCGGTGAGCTGGGAATAAATCATGATGAGACAAAAAAATCTAAATATTCATCACAGTTTTTGTCAGTGGGAATATTATCACCAATATTGATATTTAAATCACCCGTGAAAATAATAGTTTTAAAAGATTTTAGTGAGTCAAGGACCATATTTAGTCCTTCATAAAAGTTATCTAGTATCTTATATGCTGGTGGTCTATAAATTGCTACAATTGCAGCCTCCCTTCCAAATTGGAGGACTAGACAGTTAGATTCAAAAGAAGGAGGTTCACTTACTAGAGCAGAGAGGTAACTACGTACGAAGACCACGACTCCTTCATTTTGAGTTTTATTTTGTTTAGTCATAAACGTAGTAAAATTCATTAGGGAAGGGACGTAGTCAATTGTTTTCAGCCAACATTCAGTGAGGACTACAACGTCTACCTCAACATTTAAACGAGCAAGAAAGATCTGCATTTGTGAAAGATTGCAATCCACACTTCTTATATTCTGACACAAGACAATAAGGCGTTTACGAACAAGCTGACCCATTCGCAGAGAAACTTCCTCTACTGTACATTGAAAAGACTCAGCAATACTTAGATTATCCAGATCATTTGCTAGGTCTTTAATATCCATTTCGATTATAGTTAGTGTAGACAAAGTCCGAAATACTAACAATATTGATATCAATTACACAAATATTTAGAAAATTGCTAATTGGAAATAGTATTAAAAAAAAAGTGACAAGATGATTCCGTGTTAAAAAGACAAACAAAAACACAGTATAATATTTTACTCCACGTAAAGGTGAATGGTAAGAATGTATAAAATAGATTGTGTAAGTGTGATGTGTTAGCGAAATTGAGAAATAATGTGTTCTAAGCAGAATTTGATTCGAAATGAAGATGGGCAACCAGATTAAAGTAATGATGGAAAGTACCTGGAGCCTTAAATTATAGTTTATTCTTGAGTTCCGCAAGGCGCGCTTCGTCTTTAATATGCAACTGTGGGGCTCCTTCCTCTTTCCGGATGAAAATCCTCCCACGGGAACACCAGCAGTATTTAAAATGATTTGATCTCGCAAAATCTCTGGCCAGAAAAAAGAGACGTCTTGTCTTGATCCTCATATGTTCTGACATATAGATGGGAGCCGACGGCAAGCCGAGGCCAAGCTGAATGGTGGTCAATTGGTGCGAGTGATCTCTACTAAACTTTTTGGTGGTGCTAATAAAATCCTCTTTACGCAATGCTGTAGTAAACTTCACAAGTATCGGAGGCTCATTTTTCGATAGCGCATTTACTCTGTAAATATATTTTATCTCATGTTTCTGTATGTCCATTCCGATAGCATTTCCTAGTTTATTGACCAGCTCGCAGAGAGTTGCTTTAGTTTCGCCGGTCTTTTTAGGAATATTCCTTAATTCAATTGTTGATGACCAATTGTTTTTTTGGAGGGCTTCTATCTTATCTTCTAGTTCGGCTATATACTTTTTATCCTCCCTTCTTTGCTCTTTCATCTGTTCATAGACCACTTTAATTTCATCATATTTGCTCGAAATATAGTCGAGAGTTTTGTTCTGCTCCACGTGATTTAGCCTTAAATCGTCACTTAAGGTTTTAAATCTCGATTCGAATAACTCAATTAATTCTTTCCTCAGGGCGCTAATGGAGTCGCTTATGTTATCGTCAGCGACTCTACGTCTTTTCTGTCTCACGACGTTCGGCTTCCCTGTATCACTTGTTGTTGTCATGTCGGAGTCTGACGGTTGATTTTGTCCGGGCTGTTCTGACGGCGGAGTTCTGTGCATTATATAAATCAATATATATAATTGCAACGTTTGTCTAACGGTTTAAGCAAAACTTTCGATACCGTGAAAAAAGGTTAAACAAGCTACAGCGTAACAACAACACGTCCACTCGCGTGGAGTTCCGAGCGGGGAATGAATCTTTAACTCACATGACCTTGACATTTCTTGATGAGAGATTTATAGGCACTCTTTTGTATTTTGCGGGTAGCTATTGCTTTTCAAACATCATAATTTGTCTATATATTTTGCTAGTTCCCAGCCAAAAATCGATATTTTAGGTTGTAAAACCATCGAGTCGTTCGACACCTTGGAGTAAGATAAAGCAACCAAACAACTACACTCTAACGCTTGGAACGCGGCCATAGATTACATCCTTTTTAACATAAAATTTATTAATCTGAGCTCTTGGGATGCGGGGCAAAGATTACCTATGTTCCATGGTTGACGAACTTCACGAACGTTTGTTTTTGATTCATACATAGGTAATAACAATTTGTTTTTCAGTCGGAGAAACTATGCAATTATTTAATAACTTTAGTTCAATCGTTGCATTCCTTTAAATGTGTATCACTTTGAGAAATTATTAAGGCTTATAATGGTTTGAAAGAAAATTTAATGGTGGTTTAATTTTTGTATAGTGTATCGCAGTACCGCATTCATATGTTATCTTAATTTGCCCATCAATTTATTTTGATCGGCGTGCTATGGATCCTCAATTAGATGTCAATACTAGCCAGAAAAATACTGACGACAATGCTACTGATACCACAACATCTGAAAACCTGGGTATGTATATAATTATTTAGTAAATGGTGCACATTCAATATCCATGATATATATAATTTAAAGTACTCAGAAATGGTCACTGCCCTTTGCTGGGTGGTCTGATTGATTCTGTTCCTAGCCTTGTTTGAACATACCATCATCCTCACCTCAGTTACTAGTGTCACCACTAAACAGTTATAACCTTCGTTTGTTTTCCACATATCTAACGTCGTCTCTCGCAAAACTTTGGCAGTGATCAAAAAGCCATCTAAGTTACATGTAAAAAATTCTATAAACAATACAATAAAGTGTGATGTTATGGTAAAAGTTTCATGATAGATTATTAAAACTACCCACACATTTAATTTACTCTTGATTTTGAAAGCAAATACTAACAGTTTTTGCAATTGCACACAATAGCTGCCACATGTGTTGTTTTTTTTGTTGAAAATAATTGATTTCAATCCTATTTTGGGGAAAAAACCAACAAATATCCAATCTGAAATATCAGTGTTAAATAATGTGTATTGGTATAATAAAAAACTGGTTGTAAGTAATTGGTCATTACTGATTCTTAGAGGTATCCAATATGGATTCTCGAGACCCTGAACCTCTTGTCCATCTGCCCTTCTACTTCCTTTATGTATATAAAGCATAGATTTGGTGAAGATCAAGGACAAAGCCAAACCTAGAAAACTGTTTTGATACAGAAATAGGGGAAATGTCAATACAAAATAGATATATACAATCCATACTAGTTTTTGCTATGAAATATTAGTTGTCTTCTGACCATAGACCTTTTATAGTCCACATTTCCTAAAGTGAACTAGACCGCAGGGTCTAGTTCAGCAGTTTCTGTCCAGAAACAAAATAAAAAAACATCTGCCCTAATAGAGCGAAAATAGTGGGTAGGAGCAGAATCTAGATTGAATCCACAACTAGTACTGTCCTCAGTGTAGTAAAAAAGGCTAGTCCCACCCATCTTAATTACTGTAGATGAGGACACTATTCCTATAGAAGCTAAACATATATTTCTTGGTGTATAGCTACACAGCAGATTAACAGGCACAGCTCATTTCAGTTGTATTACTAATAAATAATAAATGAATAAAAACACAATTAGATACCCATTCACACAAAAAAATATTTATAGTATGTTAATACAAAACACACACAGATACAAAAATGAGATCGACTACATTACAACTAACTATCCCACTCATACTGATACATCGGTCTTATCAAGATTCAACTTCCATACAAACCATCGCATGGTAAGAAGCTCCCTAAAAACAAATCCTCTGCTAGAATACGTACAAGAGTACATTTACCTAGGCCAAGTTATCTCCCATGAGGAACAGACTACCAAAGAAATCAACAGATGAATAGCCAATGGATGGAAGAAGTACTGGTCATTGAAAGAGATCATGAAATCAAAGGAGCTAAGCATGTCAACGAAAAGAAAAGCTTTCAATACCTGCATACTTCCAGTCATTACCTATGGTTGTGAAACATGGGCACTCACCAAACTACACAGAGCAAAGCTGGAGCGGTGTCAAAAGGCCATGGAGAGAAGCATGACAGGATTAAAGAAACAGGACAGAGTAAGAAGCAGTGAAATAAGAGAAAAAACTAAAGTTGCAGATATTCTCACTCGAATAGACCAACTGAAGTAGAGGTAGACCGGACACATGATTAGAGACATGAAGGGAAAGTGGAGTACTACTGTGTCTGACTGGTACCCCAAAGACAGTAAATGAAGCAGAGGACGTCAACAAGCGAGATGGGCTGACGACCTGAGGATCACAGCTGGACACAACTGGAGACAAGTCGCAAGAGACAGAACTCAATAGAAATCACTAGAGGCCTATGCCAGGAAGCACACAGGATTGCGTGATATTCTTTAAGAAATAAGAAAAAACTGTACCATTGTTCAACCAAAGTGTAATTCTGAATAAAGGGCTATTATTATTATATTATTATTATACAAAACACATGGATTATGGCACATTTTTATTGGAGCCCTCAATTAAATCTGTTCTTGTAAATATATATATAATAAATAGAAACCAGTCAAAATGTTAACACATATTTCATGCATCACCTAACAATGCCATGCAGGGTGAGTGCGGAGAGCCCCTTCTTTGCCTCTTCTTATTAGACAATTCCTCTCTGACAGATCAGAAACTTGACTGTTTATTGACAATATATAACTCCCACAACACACATTTCCTCACCTGAGGACTTCCCCTGTCTCCTCCGCAGCAATTTACAATTCATGCGTTTTTCTCATCTCCTCTTTCAGAACCCAGTTATGCCATTGTATTCAACACACCCTATGAAGCATTAGTTTTCAAACCTAACATCAAAACATTCAAACCTAGATTTTGGAATCGATAAGAACACAGTAGAAACTAACAAGTTTAAGATTTAGGGGATATAGACCTTGGTTAGTCAGTAAATTGTTTTTAGGGAAATTTTCAAAGGCCTTATTATAAAAAAAAACAAGATTTACAAATGCTTGTTGGTAAATTTAGAAATTAATAAGTAAGATAGTGTTTTACATAATGCTCCAGAATGTATAAGTTTAGAAATTGGAATATTTATTCCGTATAAGAGGAACAGTAAACGGTCAAATTCGTGTCGAGCCACGCACAATTTATGTTTCCGTAGTAGCCCATTATCATAAAATAGAATGATCCTGATGTTCTTTATTCTCTTCCACTATGCTTCCGTAAAAGCTTAAAAATAAGAGTATGATTGCTGTCTGTGATCTTGATATGTGAACTTATTTATTCATATAAATAACTCCTATTCATATATTGAAAGTATTTATTAAAGTTTATTGGTAGTTCTTGAACTTGCCTTTATTTCTAATTATTTAAGTTTTTTCTCAGCGTAAATCTTCGTCAGGGTTCAGGAATTCACTATAAATCAGAGTTATGGTTGCACCTTCACAGGTGTGGCCATAACTCAAACTGAGTGCTAGAAGTTGTATATTGTTTGAAAGAAGTTGTATGTAATTTTATTTATTTAATGACTGGGATTCATTCTATACCCATATTACATATTTTGATGGTTTTTATGTGCGGAAGTGATGTAATTCGGAATTTTCAAAACAATATGAATTAAACGGAAGTTATCATAAATGTATCTGCCCGTTTATGTTAACATGGAAATTGATAATTGGTCATGAAGTAGATCAGCCTAGAATTTTTTTTATCTTTTCAGATGATGGAAGTGGTGCCTCAACAGCCCCAACTGATGATTCTAAGGCTCAGCAGCAGCTAAAATTCTCAGATGATGTTGCTGGTGAGAGTTTTACACCATTGTCAGAAAAATTATGCCCTGGAGAATCTCAATTAGAAAAACATGTAAAGCGTGATGAATCGGGTGTTTACGAAGAATCTCCAATTATATCTAAATCTACAAAGTCAGGTGAAATTTATGATTGCACTGAAATTACTGAAAAACTTACCGAAAAGGACCTGTCTGTTGAAGACTCACCGTCCACATCAAATAAAACTGAATTATTAGTGGAAGCCATGCCTGATGACAAAGAAAAAAATCAAGTTAAAGTGGAATCACCTACTGATAATTTACAGCTTACGAGTTTTGATATTGAAAATAAACTCAAATTAGAACAAGATATGCCTGGTTATAAAGAAACACTATTAGATGATGTTTCTGACTCAGATTTGGAGTTGCGATGGACTGATGATGAAGACAGCCAAATGCAGTTAGATGTTGAACCATTAAATGATGAAGCATTGAAGAAACTTGACAAAGAACTGAGTCTCTCTGAACCTAGTGATAATACCGAAAAAAACAATACAAATGTTGTAAATCGGTTTAATGAAGTAACATCTAATATAAATGAGAAAAAGACTGAAGTGATCAGATTAATAAACGAAGACAGCACTGTAGATGAAACTGTAAATCCATATAAAAAGCAGCTGTTAGATGATGATGAAATGTTAAAGAAGTTGGATCAAGAGCTTGGTATTGCTGATGACGACAAACAAATTGATATATCTATTGATAAAACTATTGATGGAAAAACTGATGAGGCATATGGTGATACAAGAAAAGTGGATGAGAGTCTTGATAAATCTGACGATGATAAGGGTCTTGATCAAACTGTTGATGAGTTACAACAGTTGATAGATAGTAATGACACTGGTGAATTAAAATCTAAAAATGTTGATAAAGAAACAACACCGATGGAAGAGAGTCCAATTATAGTAAAACAAGGTGTTAATACAATTAATAAAAAAGAAGAAATTGAAGAACAAATACAGTCGGAGACTATTCGTTTCAATGAAAATGATAAGATAGACTGTATGGATATATCAGAATCTAGTAAAGTCCAGACAAATGCTGTCAGAATTACTCTATCGACAATTGATATTAGGGAATGTGACAAAGGACAAATCCAACCAATGAATATAGATGTGCCTTCAAGAATAGGAGAAAATACTAAAACTCATGAAACACCCTCAGAAATTGATTCAAAAGAAATTTCAGATGCCGAAACAAATAGGAACTTTTCAAATTTACCGACGTTATTGACTAAAAATGTTGATGTTAATGTATTACCAAAAGATTGCGATGGGTCTATCGATGTATCGAAACAAAATTATGTTGATAAGGTACATGACGTTAGTAGTAAAACTGGAGATGACTATATAGAAAATGATGAACATCTTACCGTAAAAGTGGAGAACGATTCTTCTACCCAAATCAATACAGAGCATAAAATAAATAGACCGGATGTAATGTTACATATACCTACTCAAGAAATAGAATTTGATGATTTCGATGATACCTCAGATAAGATTAACATTTCAGCACTATCAAACACTATGGATGCAGATTGCAGTAACATGATTGAGAAAACTGTAACAGAAATCGTAAATCAACTCACGAAAGAGGAAGAAGAAAAAAATATATTAGAGAGAGATGACATGGCTAAAAATCCAGATACTTATTTGAACCAGACTGCAAACAGTGGTATAGAAAAAACTCCATCAAGCACTGTTATAGAATCAACAATGGAAAATTTTGAGGAAATCGTCAATGAAATAAAAAACACAGTTCTTGATAAAGAAATAAGTAAACTAGATTGTGAAATCATGACTTCGAATCTTTCCCCCAAAACCGATCATAGAGATCTAGAAGAACAAAAACAGAATAAACAAGCTACAGAAAATTTGGGCGATATTGAAAATATAAATATTGACCACAAGACCGTAGAAAAAGTTAATAAAATATGTGCTGAAAATGTAATAAACCAACCGGGTGCAGAGGGCAATAGACAAGATTTACAAGGTGATCTAAAACCTATTCAAGTAGCATTAAGTAATAATCAAGAGCACAGAAATGAAAGTACTGATGAAAAATCTTTATGCGAACTTGAAAAAGTTACAGAAAAGTCTTCAGAAAGTGTCAATGACGCAAAAGACAGTAATACTGAGGCTTTGAAAAAAGATTTAAAAGCAACTGAATCGTCTGTAGAAAGTGAGGATGCAATCACTAAGACATTAGAGGAAAAAGATTCAAAATCATCTGAAATATCTACATGTGAAGTAGATGGTGAAAATGATCATAAAAAAGACTCCACAATTACTGAAGAATCTGCAAAGGAACTAGAAAAATGTATACAGGATAAAATTGATGTCCAACCATCGACATCCACAGCAGTAGCTAAAATTATGGAATCAGAAGATAATTCCGAAGATGCACAGGTGGTAGCGGACAGTCTCGGACTGTTGGCAGAGTCTTCAAGAGTTTTGGATGACGATGATGATCAGGAAGTCGAGGACGATGGTGAAGATGGCGACGCTGATGAAGGAGATGGTGACGATGATGATGACGATGATTTTGACCCTGATGATGGTGAGTTATGTTAATTGTAACAATAAAATAATATAGGTAATGGCTATGGATTGCCGTGTCGCAGGTACATGGTTCGATCTCCACCGCTTTAGCTTTCACTGCATTGTCCTACCATTCTCAAGTAGAAAATCCGTCGCCAAGCGCCTAAGAGTGTTCCGGCGGCAGTCCTTGAAGGACTGTAAAATTACAAGTTGCTAACTGCATGTCGCAGGGTGACGGGCGCAGTGCAGTAGTTTGAAATGTATCTGTTATAGGCAGACGTTACCGCTTCATATCAGGTCGGCATCGTGCTTGTTTCCATAAAAAATGGAGTGCCGTCAAATTTCGATCAGTGGTTCGATTCACAAAAGTTTGCTTCAGACTATATTTGTCCGGGTTCATCTCAAAACCTGAGTCTTGACGTCTCTTTCTTGTCGGTTGCTAATGTGCGTAACCGTAAGAGAGAGAGGCCCGACTTGCAGTACGGTGCATTTTATGCGGATTACATTTAAAATTTCCATGTAAATAAAAAGGAAAAATAAAGAAGGATGCATTACTGTGAATCATAATTGTGAATCTTGAATATTCTTTCCTACCAAAAAATAAAATATCTTCTTTCAGAAGAGAGCAGCAACCAACATTCAGAGGAATCAAACCCGCCTATCTCCGAAATTGACATAAAAGACGAACGCATCAACATTGTGTTCGGTAACGAAGCGGACTCACTTAACATGGCGGACAGTAATGATGCGAATGATGGATTTGCTGCTGATGAAGTAAGTTGTGTATGTTAGCATTTGTCTAACTACGATTAATTTTTAACCGACTTCCAAAAAAGGAGGAGGTTCTCAGTACGTCTGTTTTTTTTTTTTTTTTTTTTTGTTTGTTACCTCAGATCTCTTGACTGGGTGAACCGATTTTGAAAATTCTTTTTTTGTTTGAAAGCTGATGCTTGTCGTTTGGTCCCATTTTAAATTTCATCAAAATCGGTCAAGCCGTTTTTGAGTTACACTAAAAAGATTGAAAAAAAAATTTTAACAAATAATGGAACCGACTTCAACACCCAAAAGTGTGAAATAACTTGTCGAAGTCGGTACTATGCCCACAATATTGTGATAATAGGTACTTTTGAACTATCATGGTACCGACTTCAACAAGTTATTTCACACTTTTCGGTGTTGAAGTCGGTTCCATTTTTTGTTAAATTTTTTTTTATCTCTCGTACCAATAACCCGTATAACTCTTAAATAGACATTATGAACATTTATACATTTTTAGACCACAAAATTGGTGATATTGAGGTGAAATCGAACCCGAGTCCTCCAGTTGTATGCACCGAGTGCCCTAACCACTGGGCTCTCAATCACACTAGTGACCAAAGGGAGTGCCCATTCGAACACTTATTATTATTATTATTATTGATTAATAGGACAGCACTCACAGGCTTATGTTCCTATATCTAGGTTTGTATGTGTTCGACGATAAATGTTTATAATTAAGTAGCGACATGCCGCGGCTTCGCACGGGAGCTGATCTAAATATACTACAGAAAGTCTTTATATACAACATTCACAGCTTTTTTGTCATTAGACAATACATACATCTTTTCTTTAGAGGATATTCTTGAAAGGTTACTATTGATCACATTAGAAACCTATAAAATTATCAGTATTTCTCTAGAATATTATGCATGTATTATTCATATAAACCTTTTTCTTGAATCATTATCAATTAAAAATCAAATCAATCCATTGCATAGTTTTAAAGATCTCAGACAGACAGCGGGAAGCGACTTTGTTGTATACTATGTAGTGAAATTAACATGAATATTAAATAACTATACTGTTCCATTTTTACTATTAAGTTTGTTTTCACTAAACCACTTAAAGTCCATTCTTAAAACTGTGTGGTAGATCGTGCACCAATCACTTCTTGCGGTAACTTGTTCCACAACATCGTCACTCTGTTGTTGATTTCGCTTAACTCTTGTAATGATGTCTACCCTTCTATACTATGCGATAATTCTTGTAATCATATTTAGAAAAACAGAAGGATACCAAAAACAGTAGGATATCTTTCAGTCAGATGAAGTTTCAAGTCTGGTAGATAGTCGCACCTTCTCCTTTAGCGGTTCAAATAATAAAAGCTTAAAATTTCGGCTCAGTCGAGCCGGCCTCGATAGCCTAGTGGTCAAAGCACTTTGAAGCAACCTTTCAGGTAGTAATGAAGACACACAAATACACATTCTCTCTCAGATTCTGCCAATCCATCATGCACATATTAATTTTCTCTATTTTTATCTAAATTTTTTTAGACAAACCTTTATTTTAATTATACTATTATAGCTTGTTTCTAGCTCAGAACAAACACCTGTTCGAGCACAGGGGATTATTTAAAACAGCGTCTGTGCTCATGTGTAATAATATGTGTACGGACTTTATGCTGAGTTTTCTCCTTTTGCCTCTATTTATTTATTTATATCGAATCATATTTTCTTTCCCCCCTATGTTACTTAAGAAAAATTTTATAGTTTTTTTTGTGTATTGGTTGTAATTTTTGTTTCATTCTATATATTTTTTGTGTGGCAATAAACGAATTGTGATTTCATTCTATCAATTGAAAGCACTCGTTCGTAAATTTAGTCTCACGGGTTCGTTTCCCGCTCGAGGTAAAGAATTTTGTGGTATTAAAAGTTTGTTAATGTGATTTTAGCTTGCCACTTGATAGTGCTTGTTATAAAATATAGAAATGTACTTATAGGAAATTTAAGGGATCAACATTGTGTTGGGTAACGAAGTGTACATATACATAGCAAACAGTATACTGTGCAAATGGTGTATTGGCTGCTGATGAGGTGACTCACATAAGGTGAAGCGCTCGTAGCGAAGTTTGCTTAGCCATTCTGAATCGATCAGCAAAGTTAAGCAACGTCCGCCGCGGTCAGGAGTTGGATGGGTGACCGCTGGTGACATTACTACTGAGTGCTTTCGTGCTTCGGAGGGCACTTTAAGCCGTCGGTCCCGGTTGTTGTCTTAGGATGGCAGTCGTTACAGCATGGTGGTAGGGCACTTTGCGAATGCCCGCCTGGCTAGCTACCACCCTCAAGTTGAAAATCTGTCGCCAACCACCTAACGGTGTGTTCCGGCAGCTGTCCTTGAGAGCCAGTAATTCTATGTTAGCCTGTACAACATCTTCGACCACATCATCACTTAACATCAGGTGAGATAGTGGCCAAAGGCTAACATATCATGCATAAAAAAAAAAGGTGCAGTAATTTCTAAGTCCATCAATTTACGATATGTCGCATCGAGAATCAAACTCGCATAATTCTGAGATAAGCATATAAAAGATTGTAGGGATCACATTGTGTTTTGTAACGAAGTTGAAGACTTAAACATGGCGGACAATACAATGCGCTTGGTAGATTCGCCGCTGATGAGATGAGTCAGTGCTCTACTACCTAACTTTGAAATATGGATCAACAAAGTAGGTTCTTTGTAAATTAATGTCTTTACTTTCAGATGGAAAATTCAACAGACATTACAATCGAAGAAGAACAATTACAACCAACAGTGGCTGATAATAAAGAGGTATGATTATTAACTTATAAGAAATTATTATGTACTACAATTTATGACTGAAGCCGGAAACACATAGGTAACTCGTTCCAGACTGGAAACGGAGCCAGTACCCCTTGTAATTAATATACGAACTGATATGAAAGAGTCAATTAATCGGCAAAATCGAAGGACCCATTAAATAATTTTGCGTCACACAAAAAAAATATTAAACATAATCACAGCGTGTAAGCTGCGACTTAAGAGACTTCCTCCTGTTTTGAAAGTCTGTTAAGAAAGAAGTATGATCCGTTGTTAAATTGTTTAATATGTAAAATCATTGTTGACTTGGTTTTTAGGCGGATAACGATGCAAAACAAAATGAATCCGACCAAGATAAAAATGCTAGCATGGAGACACGGAACAGCATTTTGATAGACTTATTGTCAAGGACCGATGGTGAGTAGTTTTACTTTTTGCTACATTCACACAATTTATGCTTGCGCTCGCCCGATGCCGACGTCCTAGATAATTCTGCCCACTCAACATCATTTATGGATAAGTCTTTTAAATTTATGGCAACGAGATTGTGGAATGAATGTCATATAAAAAAAGCTTCATCAAAAATATGCCCAATTAGGTTATAGATAATGTTATTGAGTTCTGCAATATTTTTCCTTAATCTACAATATATACTTATCTTTTAAATTTATGCTACATATTTTTTGTCTTTAGCTCATTTTCATTTTTTAAGACCTTTAATTAGTAATTACAAATTTTTTGATGCGCTTGACCATTTCTCTGTTATATCGCCTGGATGAATGGTAGATAATGCTTAATGCATTAAATCCTCCCATTGAAGTTTTTTTTTTTATGTTATTGTCACGGAACAAGCTCGAGGCCCACATGATGTTAAGCGGTTACCTTTGCCTATAACAAATGCATTTCGTCACAAGTAACGAATTGCTCTGCGCCCGTCACATTGAGACATAGTTGTTAAGTCTCATGTGCCTGTAATTTCACTGGCTCTCAATGACTGCTGCCGGAACACACCGTTAGTGTAAGAGCTTGGCGACAGATTTTCAACTTGAGAGTGGTTACTAGCCAGGCGGGCATTCGCAAAAACCCTTCCCCCATGCGGTGAAGCTCAAGCCCGCGGCCTGATTCGAACCATGGACCTGCTGCGCGGCAGTCCATAGCCAATGCCACTGAGCCATCACTGCTTCGAAATTTGTGCAATAAAGTAATAAATAATATAAACAATAGTTTTACTGACAAGCAAGTAAAAATAGTCATGTGGCCCGCATTACTAACAGCTTGACGAGTCATATCAGTAACCTCATTGTTAAGCCTTAATGCATTTAAAATTATGTTATGTGCTTTTCCTTACTCAGATGCACTAACTAAAAGTCAGAATGAGCATATTCACTGCTTAAATACAATTTTATATAATATGACATGTCGTCATAAAGACAAACTTTTATTTTTTGACTGTAATAAATTTATTACTAAATTTATGTTGACTCGGGATAGGATGTACCTACCTAAGAAATATAAAAATTTAATTGCTACTTTGCTAGCTTATAATATTGAGTCGGTTATAGGAAATATAACCAAGTCTTTTATTGACGCTACAGCTTTTAGTACATGTACTAATATAAATGTTCAGTTAAACTTTTAGAGCGGACAACAGGGAAGTGTTCTGACATAGCACTGTACTACCAAAATATAAATCGCTTCCCTGGCAAAATACTTGAAATTGAAATGTTCTTAGATAAATATCCTTTTGATATATTATGTTTCACTGAAACATGGCTAAGAGCAGATAAAATGTTATTCAATGTTAAGAATTTTAGTGTAGGCAGTGCGTTTAACAGATCATCTGCAGAAGGAGGAGGCTGTATTATTCTTGTTAAAAATAACTTAAAATTTAAAGAACGCCATGACTTAGTCAGATGTTCTGTCGAACGTGTCTGTGAGGTTGCTTGTGTGGAGGTGGACAGGCATATTGTGTTGTGTGTATATCGACCACCAACAGATGAAGGTCGTGCTCAAAATTTTACAGAATTCTTAGCCACTCTGGAAAGTATACTACTAAAAATTTCTAAATGTAAAAAACCCATATTTGTATGTGGTGATTTTAATGTAGATATTTTATTGAAATCTAAAAATAAGACTGATCTTATTTCATTGTTTAAGTTATTTAATTTGAAATTTCTATTCTGTGAGCCCACCAGGATAACAGACACTTCAGCTACCTGCATAGACAATATATACTCGAACTGTAAGACTAAACAAAAGTCAATAATGAAGGGTGTTAGATCTGATCATGAGGGCCTGGCAATTAGATTTGATGGAAGCAGAGAAACAGCGAGGTATGAAATTGAACATAGGCCGTTAACAACCAGTAGGCTAGAAATACTCAGTACCAATATAGAAGCTAAGCTTGCCATTACAAGTTTTTCTCATAGTGACCTGAATGACATTTATAATAGTTTATTTTCTTTAGTAAATACTGAGTTACAAAAAGTTTATCCAAAAATAAAGAAGCAAGTAAATGGAAAGTTGAAGTTCGGTGATTGGGCAACTACAGGTATTCGAAAAAGTAGAGATTATTTGTTTGATCTGTATCGCAGGAAGAATTTGACATCCTGCAAGCAGTTTTGTGATTATGTTAGGAACTATTCAAAAATGTTTAAGTCTGTTTGCTTGTGTGCTAAATCTCTTTTTATTAGAAACAAAATTAGCAAGTCTAAAAATAAAATAAAAACCATTTGGAAGACTATAAATACTGAGACCGGTAAAAATAAACCTAGAGATTCTACATATGTCTTAAATGTTGATAAAAATCAAATATCTGATCCAATACAAGTGGCAAATATATTTGAAATTTTTTTTTCTAACTTACCCCTAGAAGTCTCTAAGTCATTGGATGCATGTCCCGATGTAGCAGAAACTCTGCTAAAACATAATTTCCCCTGCAAATCGCCAGACTTTTCTTTCAGACACACAACAATATTTCAAATTATAAAGACATTTAAAAATTTAAACATTAAGACCACCGAAGATTTGTGGGGTATGTCAGTTAAAGTGGCAGAGTCTATAATATGCATTATTGCACCATATTTAAAAACAATATTCAATCTTTGTGTTGATAAAGGAAACTTCCCCGACTTAATGAAACATAGTAAAATCACTCCAATTTTGAAGTCGGGGGCTACATCGAACCCTTGCAATTACAGACCTATTTCTATCTTACCTGTTCTGAGTAAAGTATTCGAAAAAATTATGCTCAAACAACTTCTATCCCATTTTAATGAGCATAATATATTGAATGAGAATCAGTTTGGTTTCACAAAGAGCAGATCCACAACAGATGCAGGTGCTCAATTGATGTCACATATACTTGAAGCCTGGGAGAGTTCACAGGATGCTATTGCCGTATTCTGTGACCTTTCTAAGGCATTTGACTGTGTAGAGCACCGCACTCTGATTCGAAAACTTTCACATTATGGTATTCGTGGAAAAGCTCTGGATCTTATAAATTCATATCTGTCAGACAGGGTACAGAAGGTTAGAATAAATGGCAATACTTCTTCCGGGTCTTTGATAAGAATAGGAGTACCGCAAGGATCAATTTTAGGACCTTTTCTGTTTCTAACATATATAAATGATCTGCCTTGCGTGGTTAAAAATTTCTGCGATATAGTTTTATTCGCAGATGATACCTCCCTGATTTTTAAAGTAGATAGGAGGGATAGTGAACTTATTCAAGTCAATAATGTGTTATCTATGATCTCTAAGTGGTTCGCGGCTAATAATCTTCTCTTAAATTCAAAAAAGACCAAATGTTTAAAGTTTTCTTTACCAAATGTTACTTATGTTGAACCAAACATTAAGCTTGGCCTAGAAAAACTCTCTTTTGACAATGCGACAGTCTTCCTGGGAATTAAAATGGATTCAACTTTACAGTGGAATCCACATATACATGATCTATCCGGAAGACTTAGTTCTGCTGCATATGCAGTTCGTAAGATAAGACAGCTAACAGACGTAGCTACTGCTAGGCTCGTTTATTTCGCGTACTTCCACAGTATTATGTCTTATGGTGTATTGCTGTGGGGAGCTGCTGCTGAGATAGAGACAATCTTTATCTTACAAAAGCGTGCAATTCGAGCCATATATGAAATGGATCCTAGGGAATCCCTGAGAGATCTTTTTAAAGAAATTGATATTTTAGCTTTACCAAGTCTGTATATACACTCGAGAGCAATGAATCCGGGTCACTTAAAGAATCCTAAAAATCTCGGAAACTAAAAATGCTAGGTTAATGCAATAAATTGTATTTAATAGACAATGTAATACTCCTTAAATGAAGGTATTAAAACTTCTTAGTTATTGTAAAGTTATATCATAAAAAAATCAAATTTGAAAAAGGGCCACTTTCGAAGATGGAACTACGAAATTACAGCATTTGGTTTTGCTTTTGTTTGTAATCTGTCATTTATGTGGGTACATAAACCATGTTGATAGTGCTCTATATTCATTATTCAAGCTGAAATTATGTCGCTTACGCCTGAAGAATGCACCAGAATACTTACAATGCTGGAAACCGGCCGGAGTCAGCGCGATACAGCCAGGACTGTCGGTGTGTCGCTGTCAACAGTACAAAGAGTTCTCCGACGTTACGAAGAAACTGGTTCTAACCTACGCAGACCAGGAACGGGCAGAACCAGGTGTACCACAGCACGAGAAGACCGATACTTGGTGAACACCATGCTTCGAAATTGCTTTCTCACAGGAACTGAACTCACCAATCAGTTTCGACGCCTCGGAGGAAGTAACTCAAGTGCATGGACAGTAAGACGTCGGCTTGCTGAATCTAACTTAAAACCCCTTAGACCTGCAAACGGCCCTAAACTGGAGCGTGGGCATCGTATTTCGAGACTAAGATATGCCCAGAGCCACGTAAATTGGAGTATTGAAGATTGGTCAAAAGTTATGTTCTCCGACGAATCAAAATTTATGCTCTACAAGCACGATGGAAGACACAGAGTGTATCGAAGACCAGGGGAAAGATTCAAGCAAGCATGCATCGAAGAAAAAGTAGCCTACGGTGGTGGGTCTGTACTTGTGTGGGCCGGAATTTCTTCTGAAAGTCGCACAGAGCTGGTGATCATAGAAAACGGCTCTTTAACTAGCGTAAGATATGTGGAAGAAATCCTCAATGATCACGTTGGTCCATTTATGGTCAATTTAGATGAGGATGCTATATTTATGCATGACAATGCCCGACCTCATACAGGTAGGATTGTGAATGACTACCTTCAAGAGATGAACATTACTCGTATGGAGTGGCCAGCGCGCAGCCCGGATATCAACCCGATCGAGCATGCTTGGGACGAGCTAGGCAGATGCGTAAAACAACGAAACCCTCCCCCAATCACGCTTCGTGAGCTCAAAATTGCTCTCACAGAGGAATGGGAGAATATTCCCCAAAATCGTATAAGGAACTTGGTGTACAGCATGCCAAACCGCGTAAACGCAGTAATGAAAGCACGAGGAGGCAATACGAAGTATTAAAATTCAAGAAAATCGTAATAAAGTTCAAAAATTTCATGTTTCCTATTTTTGTTTTAAGGAGAGATCAGCAGTTTTTTTCTTTATGTAATTTTGTGTTAATAAAATGTATGGTGACTCATATTTTTTTACTTTCATTTAAGGAGTATTACATTGTCTATTAAATACAATTTATTGCATTAACCTATCATTTTTAGTTTCCGAGATTTTTAACATTCTTTAAGTGACCCGGATTCATTGCTCTCGAGTGTATTTGAAAATATTATGTATGTTCGTAAAAATCTGAGCAAATTTAAATCAAACAGTGACTATCACGATTATAACACTAGGAATAAAGATAAAATTGCGGTGCCAGGTTTTAGATTAGCAAAGACAAATAAAAGGTCCTTCTTAGGCAATTGTGTGCGGTTTTATAATAAATTGCCCAAACATATTACAATGCTCACAGAAAGAAAATTCAAGTTGCATGTGAAGAATATTTTGATAAAGAAATCTTACTACACAGTTTGTGATTACTTAAACGACAAAAATGCTTGGACTGGTTCGCCTCTGCCAAGTTAGCGCCTGTCACCTACGTAATGTAAATTAAGTATTGTAATAATTTTACTATATAGTATGTACTTAACACATTGTTAAAAAACGTTTAAAAGAATGGCCCCGAGTTTCTTGCCCGTTCTTCTCGCAGTGGCTCTATAATTTTTGTTTGCTGAACGTGGCAGTACAATGTAGTATATTTCAATATTAAAATTTGTAATTGACCTTCATAAGAGCGTCGTAGACGCCTAAATTGAATAAATGATTTTGACTTTGACTTTGATATGAGTCTTCGAGCTGCCTTGATGTAATTAAATGTAATTTTCTTCGCACCCACTCGAAACTAGCCGTTGAGCTCGAAAATCAGCCATTTTGAGATTTCATTAGTTTTGGTGCATGCTTGTTGTTAGCTATCAGACTTCAAGTAGATAATCTGTCGCCAAGCTATAACGAGTGTCTATAAACGAGGCTGTATGTATATATAGACAAAAAGCTTTTTTTTGTTTAAAGTTTACGCCGATGTTCCTGTAGTCTTTTGTCTAAAGTGAGCCAGGCCTGGTAGTGGTAGCAATCATGCTCAAAATGCCCATCGACGTTGCAACACTTAAACTCACCGTTTGATGCACGGCGACATATTTTCAACTTAAGCCAGTCGAGCATTTTCAATATGGCTTACATAATGCAAAGTCATACCAAGAACGGAACTCTCTGTCTCCAGCCGCCGGAATATACTATTAAGAACACTTACATGAGTGAAATAACTTCATCTGAACAATTTTTTACAAAAACATACTAAGTTTTCATAAATAATGAATAACGCATCCGATGGCACAAGCTATCTCCAATTTTTTACCCTCACAGCTTCATGATTTTATCATCACTACCTCTCTTTCATACCAAGTGCTTCTTTGGTGATGCATTTTGTTTCTACTTAAGGATAATACAATCATTTAGAGCGAGCCAGACAAGAATGATTTTTTTAAGTTATCGTGACGGAAATAGCTCGAAGGCCACCTGATGTTAAGCGGTAACCTCTGTCTACAAAATATGCTGCGCCCGTCACCCTGAGACATACAGTTGTTGAGTCTCATGTGCATGTACTGGCTCTCAAGGACTGCTGCCGGAACACACTGTTAAGTGCTTGGCGACAGATTTTCTACGTGAGGGTGGTAACTAACCAGTCGAGCATTCGCAAAATGCCAAGCCGGCGGCGGGGATTGAACCACGGACCTGTGGCATAGCAGTACATAGCCATTACCTATCGGCTCACATTGCTTCGAAAATTTTGAGTATGTTGTCATTGTTTGAATTTAAATGAAATTTTTTTAGCAGAGAAACTTAAAACTACAAAGGGAAAGGAATCTGCTGACAAATCGCAGAGTCTTGGGAAAACACAGTCTAAGAATGAAGATAACATTGTTGAATTGGTGGAGAGCTCTTCGGAGGATGGTACGTATAATGTCTTGATATAGGTAATGAATAGATTCAGGCGCTACTTTGCGGAAATCCATCAGTACTAATATTATAAATGCGAAAGTAACTCTGTCTGTCTGTCTGTTACGCTTTCACGCCAAAACTACTGGAACGATTTGAATGAAATTTGGTATGGAGATAGTTTGAGACCCGGGAAAAAACATAGGATAGTTTTTATCCGACTGCGCAAAAAGAGGTTAATGTTTTCGTGCGATAACCGAAATACGCGCGGGCGGAGCCGCGCCCGGAAAGCTAGTATTTAATAATAACTATTTTTTTTAAAGTAAGTATCTTAAGAAAACATTAAATAATATTTAAATAAAACACTGAAGATGCTTCGTTTTGAAGCGAAACTAGTCGAATATTCTTCCGGTTAGGCTGCGTGATGTTTGTGACGTCACGTAGATAACAGGAAAATTAGGCGGAATTGTCACTAGATATATATATTTTTTATATATTTTTAAGTGTTTTATTTAAATATTGTATAATGTTTTCGATACTTTTAAAAATATTTGTTATTATTATCTTGATATAGTTTTTTGTTCTGGCTCTCAAGGAAATCTGCTGTTAGGTGCTTGGCGATAGATTTTCTACTTGAGGGTGGTCGTTGGCCAGGTGGGCATTCGCAAAATGCTCTTCCACCATGCGGAGAAGCTGAAGCCCGCGGCGGAATTCAAACTATGGACCTTCTGCGCTGCAGTCCATAGCCAAAGCCACTGAGCTATCACTGCTTCAGAAAAATTCGGAATCATCTTGACTTTAGATCATGTGTTAAACTACTAAGCCATTACAAGTGAGACGCTTATGTTACGGTATATTTAATATACCCATCCATATTTTTTAATAATAAAGTAGAAAAGTAAAACTACCTTCATTAATATATGACAGCATGAAAAGTCAGATTTTTGTTACCACATTTTTATTAAGTCACTTTCTGGTCTGTCTATGGTGCATCTTCCCGTGTTTCAATTATGAACCGAGCGTTTGCAATGTATTCAGTGAAAGCAGTGAATGCGTGATTTAAACCGTAGTGTTGACTGGCTCTAGGGACAGTTGCCGGAACACATAGTTATGTGCTAGGCCACAGATTTTCTGCTTGAGGGTGATAGCTAGCTAGGCGAGCATTCGCAATTTACCATGCCCTTCGAAGCAATGCACGGTCAACAGTAAATGCCTCGCACTTTATAATTAAAGACTCACGTTTTTTTAGTCGAGTTATAGAAAACAATAACTTTCTAGTCATTTGCAACAATCGGGGTCCTGCTGATGCAATGTGTAGCCATATCAAATCGACAATTGTATTCTGCCTGCAAGCAGGCGTGCAAATATTAAGTTAGTTTATACATACTAACACGAATATAAAGTAATAAAGTTCAAATACAAATTAAAAAAATAATAATTAGTAAATAAAGTCAAGTCAGCTTTTCAAATATTCAGACACAGTATAAAAGCATTTGTCTAATGGCCAATATGTCAATTTAGTTTTAAATACATTGCCCTGCAGAAGTTTTAACTCATTTGGTAATTTGTTATACGCTATGATACATACACATGTTGTAAACATTCTTTTCATAGATCCTTTTATGACGTGGAGGATGATATAAGGGGTTTCCTATATATAGCTATATATATAGCTCTTTTCTGTCGTGTGAATAGGGAGACATTTCAAGTTTATCTTTTTCGTTTCGGCTGATACAGTACAGTATATCATACCAATCCTACCTCCGTAATAAGATGTATCTGGATTTGGCAACATTCTGCCATTAACAGTTACAAATATAATGGACGTCGAGTTCGCGTTCAAGAGTAATGTATTCACGATATTTTTTCCAGATAACCAAGTAAAGGAATCTAAAGAAAAAGCGCCATCTAGCGATACCAAACTGGATAAAGACAGTGATATCCTGCCAAAGAGCGACAAGGAAATGTCTCCCGAGGAAAGTGCAGACGCTAGCATGAAGGTTCGTTTTAAAATAAAATCCTTAATCAAATCAAATCGTTTATTGCAAATATAGGTGATAAAGCTGTTCAGTAAATATGATAGTTCTGCCATATTTGGCCATTTGGCATGCGACATTTTATGAGCTTAAAAATTTACAATACCGACTTATTAAAATATTTCACGTATTACATACATTATATTATACTTTATTATAAATTATATTATATGACTTGGAAAAAAATATTTTAATTAATATTACCATATTCCCTCTTCAATGCGTCATAAATAAAATATAATAGGTAACTAAAGAAATGTCCTTACCATTTTAAATTATAAAAATGTGTCATAACATTGAGAAAATAATAAAAATGTGTCAAAGAATCTGGCAAAATGTCATAGAATTACAAAAATAATTAATTATATTAGAAAAAAAAATGATGTCAACTAACGAAATACAAAATATTATCTAATTGAAACATAATTTGTTATTCAGATTACAACACGTATTTATTTTATTGTAATGTGCATTTAATAATCTGTACTTATGTAGTATAGCCTAAAACGGAAATGACGTCGTTCTAGCAAAAATAATGTACATAGTTTTTTTAGTCCATTTTTTTTTTTTTTATTTATTATTTAAATCATTTGCAAAGAAAACATGAGAAATAAGCATACCAAAAATCACAAAGATTTGTCCGGTATGCGTACAAAAGTCGAGTTTGTCTACAAAAACAAAACAATTGATAAATCAGAGGTATACAAAGTTACAAAAACAAGTTAACAGCTATGAGTCACACTCAGTCACACATAACATAAACACTAATGCGGAAAAGGGACAGTATAAGACGACTCGAACAGATAGCAAAACTTGTTTTGCAGCCATCCAGTGCGTTATCTACAGAGTGTTCAAAAAGTGTGATTTTAATTTCTGATTAATATTGTTCCTTGTAATACTGTTTTTAAAACAAGAATCGATATTGTTTAATGTACGAGGAATTAAATAGCGTATTGTTCGTTTACCATATGTATTATTGGACATGGTTATGGTCAATTGTTCATCAGTCATTTTTCTAGTGTTTATATTGTGAGAAATTTTTTGTTGTACATCTAAATTGAAATATTGTTCTTTAAGAAAGTAGTAATTAAATTTTTCATGTACTGGTAGGATTTTGCAGTGCCGGAAGAGATCGTAATATTCATTTGCTTTATATCTTTCTTTGATCGCGGGTGAAACAATTTTTTTTAATATTCTAATTTGGATACTCTGAATTTTATCAAGGTAAGTCTTGAACGTTCTGCCGTAGCTGGTGATTCCATAGCTTATGATGGAATCTGCCAGCGAATTGTATAAAAGTAATAATATTTTATAGGGTATTCTACCTCTGATTATATTTAAATTAGCTAAAAATGCTCTGAGTTTGTCACATACACTAATAACATGCGGGTACCAGTTAAAATAACTATCAATCACTAATCCTAAGTAAGTATGAGTTCTGACTGTTTCGATGACTGGACAGCTGCAATTTTGTACCTTTTGATGGAAACACATATGGTTTTGAGCCTGAAGTGTATCGTTTGTGTCAAAGGTGTATTTAAGGTAGGGTGAGCGAATGTGCAATAACTTGGTTTTATTAGCATTTAGAACAAGCCTGTTGTCATGACACCATTTGTTTAGGCGGTCGAAATCGTATTGAATTTTCTCTCGTGCGTTATCAATATTCTTATCAGCAATTACCAAACATGTATCATCCGCATATTGATAAGATTTGCAATGTCTCAGGACATTGTTCATGTCATTGACGTAAGAAATAAAGTGAAGAGGGCCGATCACCGATCCTTGAGCGGTTCCCTCAGTGACTGGTAGGATCTTACTCGTAGCTTCTCCTAACTTAACATAGTAAGACCTATTTTTGAGATAATCCTGACACCATTTTAAGATCGGGCCCCTGATTCCAGAATCTTCGAGTTTTAAAAGCAGATGTTCATGATCTAGGGTGTCAAAGGCACGCGAAAAATCAATGAATAGAACAAGGACATGTCTGCGCTTGTCTAGGTGATTATTGATTTCATCACTGAATTTGGAAAGCAGCAGAGATGTATTTTTCAGTGGTTGGAAACCATACTGGTTACTACTAATAATTTGATTATCGTGATAAAACAAATGAATCTGATCACTTATGTATCTCTCAACTATTTTATCTATAGATGATAGGAGGGAAATTGGCCGATAATTTGACACCTCATTCAGTTTGCCTTTCTTATGAATAGGTCTCACACAACTTTGCTTTAGTTCATTCGGGTATTTTCCGGCTGTGAGACTGGTGTTAATCAAGCGCGCAATAGAAACGGATATATTCTTGGCGATATTTTTTACATCAACAATTCTAATGCCGTCGCCTCCTGGCGCTTTCCTACTGTTCAGTCTGGATATTATCTTTTCAATGCTAATGGGTGTTGCTTTTTTAAAGTGTAACGTGACATTAGCAGATTTTTTATATTCGTTTGCATCCAGAAGTTTAAACGGGCATGAAGGAAGAATCTCCTTAACGGCATCACGGAATTCTCTTGCAAACTTATTGGCAATAACTTCATGAGCCTGCTTACTGGGATTAAAAGCTTCTGAAATTATATCTTCTACCGACCTACCGACCCTACCACACATTTTGTTAACAATTAGCCAGAGTTTACGAGGATTTTTTATATTAGCATTTATTTCGTTGTAGTAGTAGTTGTTCCTACTTTTTTCAAGTATTTTATGAATTTTATTTCTAATTTTGTTGTACTCTAGTCGAAGGCAACTGTTTGATGAATCTTTTTTCCAGCTATTGAACAGAGCATCCCTCCTATCAGCTAATTTTAGCATATATTGCCGCACCCAAGGTTGTTTGGTGAGTTTATTAGTGTGATCTGATTTATTTTTTAGGGATTTATTATAAGCGGAGGTAAATTTAGTTTTTATAAATTCATAAATACTATCAGGACACGATGAGTTTTTTGTATACGTCCAATCAATACTATTTAATTCCTCATTTACAATTTTATTATCGTAATATTGAATTTTACGAGTTTTCGTCACATCCTTTATACGATGAATCGCTTCACACGCCAGCAGAATGACGCGGTGGTCTGCCAGAGTGGTATCGACTGCGCCCGTGCACGGATTCAATGAAGTTAACTTCGTAAACAAGTGATCAATACATGATTTTGTAATTTTATCTAGTCTTGGCTCAATCCTAGTATAATCAGTTATACCTACATTGAATCCGTGCTCAGAAAGCATGTCTACATACGAGCTTCTTATGCAATTGTTAATTTTAAGGTCTATGTTGGCATCACCAAGTATCATTGTGTTAGTGTACGAGTTTTTATCTAACAGCTGTGATAGTTCGGAAATGAAAGTGTTTTTATCAGTGCGTGGTGGTCTATAAAATGCACACAGTTTTATGACGATTTTGTTAGCGGTCATTAAATTACCGGTTAGAATTTCAAAGCTCGTCATTGTTTTGGTTGTTGTAGGAGTGAATTTAAGATAATTTTTAATGTAGACCATTATTCCACCTCCTTTTTGGTTTGTACGAAGTTCTGTGTGAATTGTATAGCCATCAATATTGTACAAATTACTAACCGTAGAAGAGATACCCAATTCAGTCAGTACAATTACATCGATGGGAACTTTACATGAATTTATAAGTAGTAATAACTTTGCGAAGTTTTTAATAATAGATCGTATGTTTACATGTAGGCAGAATAAATTAATGTGTGCGAATGGAACTTGGCTTATAAATGAGTTAATAGTAGAACAATTTTTAATTTCTGTGGATGTATTTATATTGTTTGCCATTATTTATGGAGGAAGGTAAATTAAGTATATATATATATATATAGTAAGTAGGACTAATCTATTGAGATAGTAAAGCGTCGATATCTGCCATCGAGCGAATTATGTGTGGGCGGCTCTTGTCATCGGTTTTTTTAACATAGATAGTACCGTCTTTACACCATACGTACTTAAAGCTATCTTTTAATTTTTGCTGGGCATTATACAAGAGGACCTTTGTACAATGAGTTAAAGCCCCACGTATGTAGACTCGACGCGTAGCTATATCCTTGGGCAAATTCGACAGTATACTTCCCGCTGTGAGCTCCATATTTTTGGCTGAATTAATCCACTGGGTACGCACTGCACCAGATTTGACTTCAACCAAAATATGCCCCGGCTGTGGGCGATCCTTAGGTTTCTGCAGGCGTCTGAAAGTTAGTACGTCGGTAGCATTTACTTTTAATATTTCCGCAACTTTGTTCACCACTTCTTTGATATCTTGGTTAGGAGTTTCCGGTATCCCTGCTACCTCCAGTGTACCAGACAACATTTTTTGGTCAACTTCATTGATATGTTGTTCTAGCACTGCGATTCTCAGTTCGAGATTCTTATTCTTATTAAGTAGCTCTATGTTTTTATTTACTAGAGACTTAATAGTACCTTCTTGTTTCCTGACCATATCTTCAAGATCCGACATTTGACCATTCATATGTTCAACAGCCGTTGTAAGCTCACCAATCTCAGCCTTGATGACCCTTTGCGTCTCGCGAGAGATATTCGCGATAAGCTTCTTTTCATTTAAAGCTTTGCAAGCGTGACCTTCTTGGCCATCTTCTTCGTCTGAGCTTTCTTCCGGTGTCACAAAGAAGGAAGAGCGCTTGGGAGCGTTGCTGAGACATTCCTGACAACTCCACTCTAGGCCATCTGAGTTCCTGAGAGCTGCCAGCTGTTTGTTCGTCAGTTTGGAGCAGCTGGGTGTCGAGTGAACACTTATATTACACCTACTACACACAAGACCCGGAGATTTCGATGTAATATTTTTATTACATGTCGAACACTTATTAGGTGCCATGTTGACAATCACAATTGCAGGTAGTTAGAAAAAAAATCTCAGCAAAGCGTAACACGACCGATGCGTATGCAATCACCGACTCGACTCATTCATTCATCAACGCAAAGCTTATAACATGTAACATTGAAATGTTACATGTTATAAGCTTTGCGTTTTTTAGAGGACTAAGTGTTTTCACCCCTTTTACCAAGATGGCGGCCGGGGGACAAGGGTGGTGACCCCACAAACTTGAGGTTAAACTTCTATTGACCCGCAACACATGTCTCAAAAATAAAATTGCGTCCTCTAAGAAATCCAATATTCGGTCCTTGAATTGTAACATTTCAATGGAGTAGTTGTAAATACAATTCTTTGAACAGTGATTACGTTATAAATTGTTTTGTCTCTGACTAATCTATGGTTAAGTACCGTAGTGACGCCCCCAATGGCCATCTTCGACTATGACAAGTAATTTGGTAGAACTAAATAAATCCAAAAGTGTGTAAGTGAGTGAGGATGTGAGTGTATTTTTGTTACTCCTTCACGCTAAAAGGCTGAACCGATTTAGTTGAAACATGGGATATAGATTAATTAGGTCCTGTGCATTTGTGTGTCTGTGCCACTGAATAAAAATGACAACATCAAAGTCAAAATAATTCATTAAATTTAGACGTCTACGACGCTCCTATGAAGGTCAATTAGAAATTTTAATATATTTTTTTTTTTTTTTTTTTTTTTTTTTTTGTGACGGAACAAGCTCCAGGTCCACCTGATGTTAAGCGGTTACCTCTGCCTATAACAGATGCAGTTCATCGTTCAAGTGACGAATAGCACTGCGCCCGTCACCTTGAGACATAGTTGTTAAGTCTCATGTGCCTGTAATTTCACTGGCTCTCAAGGACTGCTGCCGGAACACACCGTTAGGTGCTTGGCGACAGATTTACCACTTGAGGGTGGTCGCTAGCCAGGCGGGCATTCGCAAAAAGCCCTTCCACCATGCGGTGAAGCTCAAGCCCGCGGCGGGATTCGAACCATGGACCTGCTGCGCGGCAGTCCATAGCCAATGCCACTGAGCCATCACTGCTTCATATTGGAAAATTCTACATAGTACTGCCACGTTCAGCAAAAAAAATGTCTAGAGCCACTGCTAGAAGCACGGGCAAGAAACTCGGGGGCATTCTTTAAAACGTCTTTAAACAATATGTTACATACCATGTAAAATTATTATAGTATATGTTTAAATTACGTAGGTGACAGGCGAGCGATGTAATAAGTTTAGGAACTTTATTATAAAACCGCACATACTTACCTAAGAAGGCACTTTTATTGGGTTTTGCTAATCTAAAACCTGGCACCGCTATTTTATCTTTATTCCTAGTGTTGTAATCGTGATTGTGTCCGTTTAATTTAAATTTAAATTATTTTTTTTACTCCGCAAAGCCACTCCAATTAATTGGCGGCTCTAGCTACGAAGCAATAAAGCGCACTTCTGCTCGCAAAGCACGGAGTACTTAATATTTATATTCACTTACAAGGCGTCTCTCTTTCTATCACATAGCCACGCATAGCTCTGATCTCTTCTGACGCGGCACTCACCGTACAATAATCCCGTTCGAACGGATACGCCGATGTACATGTAGATTTGTACCTAAAGTGCGGAGTGAAGCAGGCCTTATATAGGGTACTTGTGTCATCATCATCATAATTACATTACCTAATTGTAGACGCGAATGAAACCGCGGGGTGCAGGTAGTTTTAAATAAAAACACCAACATATATAAGGTGGATATTAATTCATCAACAATACTGCGGGGGATGGTGTAGAATCGATAACGGATTGTGTTCCACTCATGTTTAATTTTCACATACAAAAAATCAGTATAACTATTTTCTAAGCGCGGCGCGTTGCCTTTTAGTATGATAGCGAGAACCGCGGTTTACTCCATTCTCATACGTACGAATTCTACCCGATGACAATTAGACGCTATCACTAGGGCAAAACAACTGTTTTGCCCTAGTGATAGATGAAGCTGTTTCACGTACCTATTCTGACAAACGCGAAGGCCTCGTTGAAGGCGCCAATCTAGCTAGACTGCCGAATGCTTTGCATAATCGCCAATCGATTAAACCCTTCTAAATTATAAAAAATGTTACTTACCTACATTCTTTTTAATTTCAAGTTTACATAGATACGTACTGTATTGTGTTGCAGCTACTTAGGTATTGTGTTAAACCGCTACCGCGTCGCGCGTTCTTTTGTCGCAAGCCACCAAAGACCGACTAGGCAGAATAGGTACACAAAACAGCTGTCTACTGTGCCTAGTATAGCAGTTCATTGACTTCGCGTAGCAATCGTGCGTGTGTGAATAGAGTGGATACACCGTGTTCATAGACCGCAGTTGTCCTTGCTATTATTCCCAAAGCCAACGTGCCACAGCTTAAGCAATAGTACAGACTGTTTGTGTATGTGAAAATTAAACATCAGTGGAACACATTCCGTTATCGATTCTGACCTTCCCCCGCAGTATTGTTGATGAATTAATATCCACGTTATATAATATACTTCTTGTGGTTACGAACATTTAAACCCTTACTAATTATCTTTGCATAACTTTACGTAACATCGTATAGTACTGCGCAAAAGTAAATTCTTGTTCCAAGTACTGTATAAGCCAGTTTAATAAAAAAACGAAGGTCAAGTGCGAGTCGGACTTGCGCACGAAGGGTTCCGTACCATTAGCTATACAATTTCATATTTTAACCTTTTATATTTTAACGTGCGCGAGGTCGACTCGCACTTGGCCAACTTTCGTATTTGTTGTTATAGCGGCAACAGAAATACATCATCTGTGAAAATTTCAACTGTCTAGCTATAACCGTTCTTGAGATACAGCCGGACAGACGGACGGACAGCGAAGTCTCAGTAATAGGGTCCCGTTTTTACCCTTTGGGTACGGAACCCTAAAAACTACTCTAAAATGGCATTGAAAATCATAACCTCTATTGCACACTATAAACAGCTATAACGCGCTTTGAAGCGCTCGAAGCGAAGTTTGCTTAGCCATTCTGAACCGATCAGCAAAGCTAAGCAACGTCCGCCTCGGTCATGACTTGGATGGGTGACCGCTGGTGACGTTACTACTGAGCGTTTCCGTGCTTCGGAGGGCACGTTAAGCCGCCGGTCCCGGTTGTTGTCTTAGGATGGCAGTCGTTATAGCATGGTGGTAGGGCATTTTGCGAATGCCCGCTTGGCTAGCTACCACCCTCAAGTAGAAAATCTGTCGCCAAGCACCTAACGGTGTGTTCCGGCAGCTGTCCTTGAGAGCCAGTAATTCTAGGTTAGTCTGAACAACATCTTCGACCACATCATCACTTACCATCAGGTGAGATAGTGGTCAAAGACTAACCTATCAGGCATAAAAGAAAATTACGTGCAAGTGGGAGATAAAACATTGTCGGTGCCATTTCAAATTAGTTTCTTAATTAAAACTTTACATCGTTAATCCCGGGTGTAAACGGTACCGTACTAGAATGTCCCCCATCTCTTCCCGTGGGTGTCGTAAGAGGCGACTATGGGAAAAATACCGGAAGGTTGGTAGCTTACCATCTTGCACTGCGATACCAAGTCGCCTGCCAAGCGAGAGGATTATGGCAAGCGGCCCCCTAATGGAGGAAGCTGTGTTCAGCAATGGACGATCCGACTGATAAAGTTCAGTATACGTAGTTTTTTAAAGTTACACAACGATTATTGAACGATTTCATGAAATGAACTATTGCTGACTAACAAGTCGCCGCCGCGCCGCGCGCCGTATGGAACTACATATCTTTTTAATCACCAATAACGGAAGACCCAACAAGCGAAATTATATTGAGATCTTAAAGTTTGCAGCCAAAGCAACCAAACTCAACCTTGATTTCACTGAGCTAAAACATTGTCAATTATTTATTTTGCAGAAAGATGATAAATCGAAAGGGGAAATATTTAATTTGGATTCCGATGAAGATGAGAAAATGGGTAAGAAAATTTACTAATTACTAATCCCTTAAGGTGTCAATACCGCAAAGCGGGAACAGCGCGCGGGCTGCCCAGTTTTAGCTGGTAATTCGACTACAAATATTGGCAACGACCAGCGAAACTGCCAAGCGGTAATCAGCCAAGGCCGGCGGTAGAGGTCAACTTGAACTGGTGGGTACTTAAGTTTGTAGAAAGTACCTGCTTAGGGTGAGAAGACCAAGATCAAGACCTCCTGAAGATGCTTCGTTTGGAAGCAAAACTAGTCGGGTATTCTTCCGGATAGGCTGCGTGATGTTTGTGACGTCACGTAGATAACAGGAAAATTAGGCGGAATTGTCACAATATTATGCTTTTGTAAGTGTTTTATTTAAATATAATTTAATGTTTTTAGGACACTTTTAAAAGTATTTGTTATTATTAAATATGGATTTCCGCAAAGTAACGCCAGAGTCTATTCATTACGGTAATTTAGCTCGTATAAAGTTGTATTTTTTTTCCTTGCAGATGGTTCAAAAGACATCGAGGAAACGTCGAAGCCGAGGAACACTCAGTGCATCAACCACAACTGTACTAGCGATACCACAGTGCCGTACTATTTAGCGGATAGAGTGACGATCGCATATTACGGTGCGGCACGAAGAAGGAAGCGCGCTGTCTGCCAGAGCTGTCTCGACATTGTCACATCCAGGAATCACGTATGTCACTACCTCAATGCATTAACCCATTATTGTTCACTCATATCATTGACTTACTAAACACCCTCACAGATTATCTATAAAATAAACCCAAACTACACTAGCGATATCACAGTGCTGTACTACTTAGCGTATAGATCATTTATTAAACATTAAACTCCCTCACAGAATTTGTATAAATAAAGTCCAAGTACACTAGCGATACCTCATTCTAGTACTTTTAGTGAATAGTGAAGTATTACGGTACAGCGCGCTTCTTTCTTAACGCGGGTGAAGAAGCGCGCTGTCTCGCAGAGCTTCCTCGATATTACTTATATCTAGGTACTTCATTCCCTCACTGCATTTACCAACACCGTCATTCACTCACTATTTTTTTACATACGACTTTCGACATTTACGCATATTGTTCACTCATATCATTGACTTACTAAATGTGTATTTAGTGAGTCAATATGTCAAGACATTCACTAAATAGGCTAACATACATTCCATATATTTACATAAACTACAACTACACTAGCGATACCACCGTATCGTATGTTCAGCAAATAGAGTGACGATCGAGTATTATGGTGCCGCGCGAAAAAGGATCAGCGCTGTCTGTCAGAACTGCCTCGATATTTTCACATCTACGAATCAGGGATGTCATCCACTCACTTGCATTTACGCATACTGTTCACTCATCTCATTCACTCACTAAATACCCACACAGATTTTGTAGAAATCAACTACACTTTCGATACCACAGTCTCGTACGTTCAGTGAATATAGTGACTATCGCGTATTAAGGTGCCGCTTGGTGAAGGAAGCGTTATGGTTAGAGACAGCTCTGCCTGTCTCGATATTGTCACATCTAGGAATTAGATATGTCATTCACTCACTCGCATTTAGATACACTGTTCACTCACCTCATTCACTCACTAAATATCATCACAAAATACGTATAAATAAACCCAAATTGTAAACGCGATACCACAATGCCTTTCTATTTAGTGGATAGAGTGACTGTGTAGTGCAAAAAAAGCACTGTCTGCAGAGCTGTTTCAATATTGTAATGTTTAGAAGTCAGGTAAGGTCTTCAACCCATTGTATTCACTCAATGTTCACTCACTTTATTCACTCACTGACTATGGAACCCAAACTGCACTAGCGATTGCAAAATACCGTACTTTTTAGCGGTTTCCTACCAACGCGTGCTATGGCGCCGTGTGAATATATAAATGCGCCATCTCTCTGCGCTGTCTCGATGTCGTCATATCTAGAAATTCATTACATCCTTAACTCACTTTATTCACAAAGTTTTCACTCACTTCATTCACTTAACCGACTGGTTATACATAAACTAAAACTGTGTGATATTTTACTGATGTGGCCGATCGCTTTGTAAAGGGTACCGCGTGGACCATAATATAATATATAAAATTCTTGTGTCACAGTTTTTGTAACAAAACTCCCCCGAAACGGCTTCAATCCGATTCCTAAGAATTTTTTTGTACATTCAATTGCTCTGAGAATAGGACGTTAACTATTTTTGTAATAGGTATATTGAACTTTTTTTTATTTGCCCATATAGCAAAACAACGTAAAACTTATTAAAAAAATATGTTTGCCGTTTGATTTAATACATGGTTCACATAATCTTCAGTGAATTCAGTCAGTGAATGAATGGTAACAATAATCATTCACTGCGTCTCTTTCCAGGGTCTTCTAACGGGAATCAAAGACTTGCGCCCGCTAATGATGCTGCGCATGTCTCGTCCCACGCAACAACTGCTCGAGATATCCGACTCGGACTCGGAGGGGGAGGATGAGCCCGTTGGAGAGGGGGCAGCTAAGTACGTCAATTTTATATAGACGTTATGTTTTGATATACTGTTACAAAGACTTATATTCCTTAGGTTCCATAGACACTTCTGCGAGATTTTACCTGGGCCCCGATTCTCTTAGCTATTGACCAAACGCCACTACTGCGATGCTTCTGCGATCGAACTGCTGTTCATGTCAAATTCGGTACCCTGCTAATTCTAGCTCCCAATCGCAGTTGTATAGCAATCGCGTCGCTATCGTATGGCTGTGCTATGGCTTGCAAATGTTGCCACTGAAATAATAATGAAAACTTCTATCCATCAAGCATCAGTCAAAACATCAATACACTGGTTTTCTAGCAAACATTACATTAAATAAATATATTTAAATCATTTAGCTATTTTTCTATCTAAAATCCTCCAAAATATCACGGAAATTGAGTTTTTAATACCTGAATAGAAAATAAAGAATATGCAAGAAATAATCTATTGTCTTTGCCAAAAAAATAAACAAACAGTACAAAGTTATAGAGGTGTTATAATAGGATCATATTCCTATTATCGAATATAACGCTTAGCCAATATTATGTTATCTAACCTATTACTGGGTAATAGTCAAATAATAGTGACAACTTATCACATTATTCGTTCATAAAAGACGCGCAATTTAACCGTTATTGGTCAAAATACTATGTGTAATAGTTGACAAATCGATCACGTTACTGATATAAATATACAGTGATTTACTTTGCCTTAATACCTTAACAGACCTCACTCACGAAATTTACAATTTATAAGTTGTATTTACATTATAAATATAGATTATTTTTATGTTCCTTTTGTATTTAATGTTTTTTTTATATATTTATAGTATAGTTCAAAAACAGTATGTAATAGGCAGCGTTACAATAATAGGTAAATACTAACAAATAACATAGCATAATTAATTATAATCTATCGATATCCATTGCCTGGTCTTATTCTGATTATCCACGAAGCTCATATACAAGAAGTGACATGTATTACAACACATGCAATAACTTCACCGGAGACCACCACGCGCTAGGTCTGAGCCCCGAGGATTCATTTCAAATTGGAATGTCGGCGTCGCATTCTCTCGCGTCGAGTGAGAATGAGATGGCAAGTCACAGCCAACTGTAAGGAAGAATAGCGTCACTCAGTCGCCGTCACGTCGGTCACTATTATTTGAATAACCTATTACGACACAATTCATATTACCTACTTAATATTAAACTTCTGTCTTGAACCTATTACATATACCTAATACGAATATATTAGTCACACCTCTACAAAATGAGTTCATTTCATTTGCAGTGGATAAAAAGTAGCTCAACATTATTTTGTGACCATGGTTGGCATTGACTAATTAGAAGTTTTGGTGGAGTTTGTGGAGCCGCACCCGGAGCTGGCGCTGGGACGGTGCTCACGCTCTGCGGAGGGGCGCAGTTTATCAAAGCGTCTCTGGGCAGAATGCGTAGAGATGCTAATTGCATATCACCCAACTGTACCGTTAAAACGGGTGATGGGTGGCTGCTGGTAAATATAATATTTTGGTCTTATTAATATCACCTAAGTTATTTTATTTATATCCATCTAAAACCCAGTATTTTTTTTTTAGTATTTCAATGGCTTTTTTACTCTGAAGGTAACATTGTAAGGAAATACACAGCATGGTGGTACGGAAATTTCAAGTGCTAGTCTGCCTCGTGCCTCATTAGTGGTCAAGCACTACCCTATCAAGAATAAAAACGTAGTTGCTAAATTATATATTATTGCACACACTTTCAATAAAAAAACTACATTTTGTTTGTAGATCTATCAATGCGCGAGGCGTCATCCAGTCTCGCTAATATGGAGCGGCTGAGCGCAGAAGCGACGATGGATCACGCGCGGGCAACCGAGAGGCTGCCTGCCATTGAAGCTATTAGTGAAAAGTTGACTGTGATCACCAAGTGAAATGCTCGCCACCGACGAGGCTATCTATTAATTATCCGAATACATTGTTAATGCATTATTTGAAATTATGTGCTCATTCTCTATTATATAAACAAATAAAAAATACAATTAGGTTAATGAGGTTTTATTAAACAAATTCCAGGCCAAACTGCAGTCTAAACATACCTTATAATTAACATAATTTACAATTAAACCTTTATACCATACTTACAGTAAATATGTACTAAAAACTAGTAAGTAAATAAGTTTGTTGTTGACAGAATATACATATTTACAATTAACAATTTGATTAATATATAAGTTATAAGTATGTTTATTGATCATAAATATGTTGATTTTAAATTAACGAATTTTACTGTTTATGTCTACCCAACAAAAACACCTGCTCCCCTTTTCTGTTCAGCTCCATTAAATGTTGGTTAAGTGGGTGGCTATGCCAGACATAGGAGTAATGAGACGACCCAGGGCTGTACACAGTAGTACTGCCCGACACAGTAGTCTGTGAGACATTGTAGAATGCGCTTTGGCCTACCAATGATTGATAGGACCCAGAAGCATAAAATGTCATCGCGATGACTACCTAGAAGAGTTGGTTTGAGTCATAATATCGTTACGACGCGGCGAAGATGCGTTATTTGATAGGTAACCATTAAATTCACATCTTTATCACCTTCAATTCAGAGCCATTCCCGTCCCGCCTGTTTCCTTTGGCATGAACGGCAACACCACGTCAATTATTTCCCTCAATGCGGATTTCCCGAGACAAATGTTTTCAGAAATTCCACCTCGGGTATATCGCTGAAGGGGTCAGTATAGAGCCTCAATAGTGCGCGGGCTCGGCGGCGGCGGTTTCGGTGCTCCGCAAGTCGTCTCCTGCGATCTTCTTCTTCTGCGAGTACTAAAACTCGTCACCGCAGCGTGGAAAACCTCACAACGCTCATTTTTATCTAAATTACTTTGAATAACGACACGAACACTTAGCCTCAAAAGGTGTAGCTGTTCAATAGCACTTCAATTGCATTAAGACAGCATCTGTCAGTTGTAAGAAACATAAAAATATAGAACAGACTACCGAATTTATGCCACTGTAGCAACGCAATCGCAACAAAATAGCTTACAGCATACCAAATATGTCAAAAACTATTGATAGCAAGCCACTGAGGTGCGATCGAACCTAAACAGCGTGCAGACTACGGATAATGTCAAAAACTACAATTTTCATCCAATTAAGTTGCGTTAACGCCGTTCAATAGCTAAGAGAATCGGGCCCCTGGTGGTAGGTCAGGTAGCAACAGTCTATCTTGGTAGGTCGCACGCCTTGTCTGATATTCTGCCTCGAAGTAGTAGTGTGCATACAATCATTTGGTCGTACAAATATAACATACAAGTAGGACGTTCGGATAGCTTAATTTCAACAATAACACCCACAAAAGCAAATAAATTATTACATTAGTATAGGATGTTGATTTTTATTTGATTTATTTTTGTTATTGTTCTGGGCAAAGCTTTGAAAACAGCTGGAAACAACATCCTAAAATGTTATTTTTCACCCATGTCTGACATTGGGTCTTTAGTGTTCGTTTTTTGACAACTGCGACTTTGATTCGCAACAACGGAAAGATTTCATAAACATATCGTAAGTTCCGCAGTTAAATGTCGGAAACCTAGTTCAGTATACGGCATAAAATTTATATTTGCTTTGTTTGCATTTGACGGCATAACTTTATTTTAAACCGACTTCAAAAAAGGAGGAGATCCTCACTTAGACTGTATTTTTTTTTGTTTGTTACCTCGGAACTTTCGACTGGGTGAATCGATTTTGATGATTCTTATTTTATTTGAAAGTTTGGGGTTGAAACTTACCTTCCTATTCAAACACTCAAGTATATTGACTTGTTAGAAAGAGAAGGCATATCTTGCGTTATATATAGCTCTCTGAATTGACGTGGTATAAATGTGATGAACATGCCTTGACATTGTTTCAGGATACTTGAAGAGCAATTGGCGGAGCTTCTCAACGATACGTGGATGAAATACAAGATGGACGATCGACTGAAAGAGACGGAAGATTACGTGCAACTAGAGTTGGAAAAAATGGACAGTAAGTGTAATCCTAGTCATAAAAAGGAAGTCGGCCTGCGCGTATATGTATATATATATACATATATAAAATTATAAAACATTATATATATACACTCTTTTGCAAAAAAAACGGGCAACTAAGGAAATTTACGTTCTAAGGTCGATTTTAGTTAATTAAATGAAATTTATTTCTTTGACGTAGTCTGTATACTTATAATCGTGTAAATTAATGCGCGTGAAGTGTCGAGCAATTAAAAGAAAAAAAACGATGGATTCACGATGGACACACAAAGAGATTCTAGCTTCATCAGTAAACAATACATTATTCCAGTCCTCCAGAGTCCATCAAGCACAGTTCCGAGCAAACTGAAGTCGAGCAACACGGTGCTCACGGAGTAATTTAGGGCCCCGAGCTGGGCGGTAACTCTTGATATTGGCAGCCAAAAGCCTCCTCCTGACCGTCCACAAGCTAACTTCTACTCCTCTACTTCTTCAAGGCTCTTCTTCAGGTCCACACTTGACGCCTTACGATTACGCAACGCCTGACTCACCAAAAAGCGGTCATCTCTTGGTTCTGTGCATCGTTTTCTCTTGATACCGTTGCCAAGTCCTCTGGACAGTTGAACGACTCACTTTTGTAAGTTTGCGAACAACCTTCTTCAAGTAGGGCTATAATTTTACCGGCCCTTATCGCTTTATCACTCATATCAAAAAGTGGTATTTAATGTAAAAAGAAAGATTAAATTGTTTAATTTGCAGAAATTATCCAAATAGTTTTAAAATATCGTAATCAGTTAAAAATCGTTTCAGCAATTCACGCCATTAGTAAAGCAAATTTAGAATAATCCACAATAATCATTACTTTTCTTTGAATAATTTCAATTTTTAATTCAGGAACGTAAAGAATCATGCCAGGATGCTTCAAAAAACATACCATCGTCAAATTAACAAAACCTATTTCTTGTTCTTCTTCATTGAAGTAAAGAAAACATCTAAAGTGCCCGCTTTTTTGCAAAAGATTTTATATATATACAAATTTACTACCTTATTTTCTGCCCAGAAAATCTTCTAGAAAAAAAATGAAGAATGTATCTCGTTTTATTACATACAAAAGTTTTAACAGTATAAATTTAACCTGAAATTGGAGATTCATCGGATCAATGATGTGTGTCGATCGGTCAATGAAGTGGAAGAGCGAAAACACCTAATACAAGTTTTACTTAACATCTAAAAGTAGTTTTTTTTAATCCTGATAGGTTAGCCTTTGACCACTATCTCACCTGATGATAAGTGATGATGTGGTCGAAGATGTTGTTCAGGCTAACCTAGAAAGAACCTAACGAATCTAAAAGGTGTGTTTACATAAAGTGGCTTGGACAACTATCTCGTCTGATGGTAAGTGATGATGTGGTCGAAGATGTTGTTCAGGCGAACCTAGAATTAATTATTCAAATTAGCTAGAATAGTTTATAAACTATTCTAGCTAATCTGTGGTGGCATTGCATTATGGATTAAACAAGGACTTGCCAAACATTTAAAAAAACAATGCAGAACAAATGTAATTTAGGTTTGTCAAATCAATTTGCAGCTAATTCTTATTTATAAATATTTCAGTTCATTCTATATTTAAACTAAGACGTCCAAGCATTCTACGTTCGTGTTCTTTGCGTTTCAGTGCGTCGTAACCCTGTGTTACTGGCTCTTAAGGACAGCTGCTGGAACACACCATTAGGTGCTTGGCGACAGATTTTCTACTTGAGGGTGGTTGCTAGTCAGTCGAAAAATTCACTACTTTTTAATATGTACTGGCACGTTCAGAAAAAAAAATGAAGTCACTGCGAGAAGAACGGGTAAGAAACTTGGGCCTAGCCTTTAACAATATGTTCCAAAGTATATTATAAAATTTACACAATATTTTTTTATATTACGTAGGTGACAGGCGATAACTTAGCAGAGGCGGAATCGTCCAAACATTTTTGTCTTTTAAGTAATGTCAAACTATATAGTAGGATTTCATAATATTTTTTTTTTTCACGTACAACTTGTATTTTTCTTTTATGAACGTGTTATGTTTGGAAACTTTACTCTAAAAGCGCACACAATTACCTAAGACGGACCTTTTATTTGTCGTTGCTAATCTAAAACCAACCCCCCCCCGTGCCGGGTTAGAATAGCACCTCCCCATTTCTTCCCATGTGGGTGTCGTAAAAGTCGATTAAGGGAGAAATACTAGAAGGTGGACAGCAGCGCCTTCTTAAAAACTATGCCATCTTGCACTGCGATCCCCAAGCCGCCTGCCAAGCGTGGGGATTATGGCAAATACCCCCTACATAGGGGAGGCTGTGTTAAGCAGTGGACGATCCGGCTGATACAGTAATCTAAAACCTGCCATCGCTATTTTAACTTTACTCCCAGTGTTGTATTGTCACTGTTTAATTTAAATTTACTCAAATTTTCACGAACATATATAACATTTTAAAATATATACAGACTCGGTAAAGTTAAAGTATCAATTTCTTTAAGAAGTTTCCTCATAGATTCTCTAGGTACCATTTCATATATGGCTCGAATTGCACGCTTTTGTAAAATAAAGATTGTCTCTATCTCAGCAGCAGCTCCCCACAGCAATACTACATTTATATTGTATGGTGAACATGTTGCCACTCTGCTATTCTGAAAATACCTGAATTTTCTCATTACGGCTCGATGCCGCATGTACCCATGCTATATCGCCCGATATACGTGGTGGTTACCATGATGTTGATTACCTTATCGAAAATTTCCCTTGTACAGAAAAAAGCAAGGAAATCGACGAGCTATTGAACGCGTGCCAAAAGGCGACGGACAAGCTGCGCGTGGAGTTCTACGCCGGCTTCGAGCCGAACCGCACCGAGCTGCCAGCGCTCAGCATGCACGACACTCCTATAGCTTCGGTATGTCACACCTGATCTACTTTATAATATTATTCAGCACGTAAACACTATCTAAACATACATATTAATATGGCCGTACTGCCCCATATAAAACACGAATCCCATGGTCGGTGGGTATTTTTTTTAAATTTATAGCACAGCACATAGGTCGTGCAAGTTCAAGCAATGAGTTTAGTTTTACACGCAATTGAAAAAATGACTTAAAATGTTATCTAAACAGGAATTATATTGCAATCTCGCTCGTGTTACTTAAATACTCAATTAATGTTCATAATAATCTATTTAAATAGTTTTTTTTATCAAAACGTCGAAGTTATTTTATTTTATTTACACTCCGTCAATGGATATACACCTACGTAAGTAATTGCCTTATCAGTGTAATCTGTGGTGTGGGCAAAAAGACCGCCATCCGCATAAAAAAAAAGTTCACGTAGTTCGTAATAATAGTGACTTGTGTATTAAAGCTTTAATTCATAATAATTTACTCGCAAAGTGATGAAAAACATTGTATGTTTCACGGGCGGTACGGGAATTACGAACCTCGACTCGCCTACAAAGCCTACTACAGCCTCGATCGTAATTCCTTACTTAATACACAATGTATTATTTTAACACACTTGCTCGTAAAGGCTCTGTTTCATCACCTTTGTTGAAATATGCTTCTTTTCGCACAAGTTTTTCAAGGGTTCCGCACTCAAAGGGTAAAACGGGACCCTATTATTAAGACTCCACTGTCCGTCTGTCACCAGGATGTATCTCATGAACGGTGACAGCTGGACAGTTGAAATTTTCACAGATGATGTATTTCTGTTGCCGCTATACAAACAAATACTAAAAATTTGCCAATTGGGTGTCGGAATAATATTTATAAAACAATGTTTTTCTTACAGTACGCCTGCTTGGAGACCGACGAAGAATCTGAAGTGAGTATTTTATTAAATATACATAAACTTAACTGGATTTATAATATTTTACAAATTATTGGAGCACAATTTTTTTTGTGAGCCGGGTGGGAATCGAACTCGCGTCCTCCGATTTCGCGCCGGATGCCTAAACCACTCGGCCACCTGAGCACGCTATTTCTACCTAAAATTTCGTGCTCCAATTGTATTTAACCGTCGCGTCAATGCGGATTTATAATTTTATAATGTACGTTAGAAGATTCGATCGGGTTCGATCACAGCAGGTGGTGAAAGTTTATTTTCCGTGAAATGCATATATATGCATGTAATAAATAAACAATAACTGTCGTCAATCATTAATTAAATAAGCAATTATTTAATTAATGATTATGTATATTGAACAACTACAAAGTTAGTAAATGTTTGATTGAATAAATTGTGTAATTGTAAAACAATATTGAATAAATGTTTTTGACTTTGCAGGTTGCGTCATCTCCCCAAATGAGTTCGCGTTACCCGAAGCGACGTTCTTCGTCCACTATAGACATGCCCGCCAAGAAACAAGCTTTGCCTAATTATATGGATGACAAGAATGACTCTAAGGTAAAGTATTTTTACACTATGAGATACCAAAGTTGGACAAAAGATAATAATTAAGCACAAATTTTGCGTTCAAAAAAAAAAAAAAATATGGCTATCATAAAAAATTGGTAGTTTACATTTGATAGCATCACTATCTAGGAATGCTATCCAGAAAACAGACTGAGATTTTTTTTTGTATTATAAATTTGGCACTTAAAAGAGTGGGTAAAAGGTCTGGCTTTTATAAATTTTTCAAAAATGCCGCTTACTCGAGAACCGTGATACTTTTACTGAATACAAATTGTAATTTTCTGAACAGCAGCGATGCCCACCAACCGTCGGTAAACGATTATCCACTCATTACGCCACACCCTGTGTGAATAAATTATGTTTCTCGATCGAAATTGTGGAGCAATGCTTTTCCAATTGGTCAATCCTTTGATTGAATCTCTTTATCGGCGTTAGTTTTTTTTATTATTTAATAACCCCAGCACGCCGTTTCATACAACATTGCTGGAAACATTTACCAAATTAAATAAACGCAAGCGATTTGATTTTCTCTGTTCGTAAATTCGATACAGCGCGTGATCTTTTTTCGAAAATAATCACAATATTTCCATGCATGTTTGCGAAAAATATTTTTATGGTAGTAGCTGTTGTGTTGTATATAGCTCATAGGGTTCTGTGGTTTAAAGCGTATATAGATCGGGTGTGCGTCACTAGGACTGGACTGCATGTCCGATTTGGCTCAAACTTAGAAAAAGGTAGTTCTTCAAGGGCCAGACTTGTGGGGTATGTCAGTTAAAGTGGCAGAGTCTATAATATGCATAATTGCACCATATTTAAAAACAATATTCAATCTTTGTATTGATAATGGAAACTTCCCCGACTTAATGAAACAAAGTAAAATCACTCCAATTTTGAAGTCGGGGGCTACATCTGACCCTTGCAATTACAGACCTATTTCTATCTTACCTGTTCTGAGTAAAGTATTCGAAAAAATTATGCTCAAACAACTTCTATCCCATTTTAATGATATGAATGAGCATATATTGAATGAGAATCAGTTTGGTTTCACAAAGAGCAGATCCACAACAGATGCAGCTGCTCAATTGATGTCACATATACTTGAAGCCTGGGAGAGTTCATAGGATGCTATTGCCGTATTCTGTGACCTTTCTAAGGCATTTGACTGTGTAGAGCACCGCACTCTGATTCGAAAACTTTCACATTATGGTATTCGTGGAAAAGCTCTGGATCTTATAAAGTCATATCTGTCAGACAGGCTACAGAAGGTTAGAATAAATGGCAATACTTCTTCCGGGTCTTTGGTAAGAATAGGCATACCGCAGGGATCAATTTTAGGACCTTTTCTGTTTCTAGCATATATAAATGATCTGCCTTGCATGGTTAAAAATTTCTGCGATATAGTTTTATTCGCAGATGATACCTCCCTAATTTTTAAAGTAGATAGGAGGGATAGTGAACTTATGTAAATAAAGTGTTAGCTATGATCTCTAAGTGGTCCGCGGCTAATAATCTTCTCTTAAATTCAAAAAAGACCAAATGTTTAAAGTTTTCTTTACCAAACGTTACTTATGTTGAACCAAACATTAAGCTTGGCCTAGAAAAACTCTCTTTTGACAATGCAACAGTCTTCCTGGGAATTAAAATGGATTCAACTTTACAGTGGAATCCACATATACATGATCTATCTGGAAGACTTAGTTCTGCTGCATATGCAGTTCGTAAGATAAGACAGCTAACATACGTAGCTAATGCTAGGCTCGTTTATTTCGCGTACTTCCACAGTATTATGTCTTATGGTATATTGCTGTGGGGAGCTGCTGCTGAGATAGAGACAATCTTTATCTTAATGTAATGAATAGATTCAGGCGTTACTTTGCGGAAATCCATATCTAATAATAGCAAATACTTTTAAAAGTATCCTAAAAAACATTAAATAATATTTAAATAAAACACTTAAAAAAGCATAAAATTATATATCTAGTGACAATTCCGCCTAATTTTCCTGTTATCTACGTGACGTCATAAACATCACGCAGCCTAACCGGATGAATACCCGACTAGTTTCGCTTCTAAACGAAGCATCTTCAGGAGGTCTTGACTTACCGAGCGCACGATCGAGACTAAACGGCCAGCGGCTAAACACGCCTTTATATAGGCCCGATCGTGACTCACTGTTCTTTGTTGTAGCTTACAATTGGTAAAGATATACGTTTTTATAGTGATAATTATATGAAAAGGTTATTGAATTGTTAACAGAATATTTTTAAGTAATATATGGTATGTTGAGTGTTTACAAATATGAGAAATGTTGAATAATATAGTAAACAATATTAGGAAACTAGTTTTAAACTTAAAATTATGAAAGGGTCGCAGAGTGACGTAAACACTGGTTTGGCGGGTAGCTCGGTTCGGCCAGCAGGCGGCTTCCACGATGAAACAGTCACAGGACCTGCTTGTAGCTACTCGGGACACGTGGGGATGACACGGTGGGTGGCGTGACTCGTAGCGTGACGTCATCACTGGTAGCTGGTTCGACGGGTGGCTTGGCTCGGCACGTTAAAAATAATAAACAAAAATTACAAATAATGTTTAAATTATTAGGTTTCAATTTGATTTAATCTGTACTTAATTAAATGCTTTATATTTTTCTTGTAATTATTCAATTTGACTCCTTTAATAGCTTATTTGATAATTGCGTAGTCCATTAGACATTGATTTGACTCGTTACGGAATACTTGGAGGGAAGAGCAAACATGGCCAGTTGTAGGGAGAATTCGAGTCAGTCTTCAAAAGATTCTCGAAGTGGCCGGACGTTATTGTACTTAATACGCAAAGTGCCGTGTATAATATACGACAGTACTACATATAGGTATACAGTGCTTGATAGTGAGTTTACTCTAACTGTGGAAGATAAGTGTGAAATATAGCAGTTGTGACATGGTAAGCCGGAACTTTATTACAAAATAGTTAGTGGCGGCAGATTATCACTAAAAATACGTAACAGTGGGGATGAAACCAATTGAGTCTGTTCATTCAGCAGCGCGAAGCCTACACTATGTTTTGATATTTCTAACTGTTCTAATACACATAACCTAAACCCCTTGTCACAAAAGTGTAAGATTTCAAACGTATTACAATCGAGGAGTTGATGACCGCTTTCAATTAAATGTTTGGCAAAATGAGACTGTTCGGGATGGTCGTGTCTAAACGCGGATTTATGTTCTTTATATCGGATATCAAAATTACGGCCAGTTTGACCAATATAAACGCTGTTACATTCGTCACAGGTAAGTTTGTAAACACCGGATTTTTTACCGTTTTCCAGTCGATCTTTACCGTTACATAAATGACGTAGATTTTGATTTGTACGAAAAGATACATGGACGTTATTTTTCTTTAATATATTGGAATTTTTTTGAGATATTGGCCCCATATACGTTAAGCTGCCTACGTACTTGATATTTCTATCAGAAGGGCAAGAATAAAGAAGTGACCTAGCCCTATTACGTTGTTTGGTCTGAATTAATCGATCAACTAACTGTTTATTGTAGCCGTTGGAAATAGCAATTTGGTATATTATATTAAGCTCTTTATTATAGTTGTCTTGGGTCAGAGGAACCGATAACAATCTATGGACATAACTTCGAAAAGCGGCTAATTTGTGTTGAATAGGATGACAAGAACTGGAGGGAATAGCAACATCTGTGTGTGTTGGTTTTCGATATATTTGGAATTGCAATTTACTGTCAACTCTTGTAAGCGTTAGATCCAAAAAGTTGATAGATTGGTTTGATTCTAATTCCAGTTTAAATTTAATTTTTGTGTGTATATTAAGTACCAGTCCAACAAATGATTATATCATCAACGTATCTATAATAAAATAAAATTATAGGTTCTTTTACTATGTGTTTGCACTCAAAGTCGTCCATAAAAAGTTCGGCCATAAGTGGACTTAGAGGTGACCCCATAGCTAATCCCTCTTTTTGAAAATAATACTCATCATTAAACCTAAAATAATTTTGTTTCATACAGACAGTAGTTAAATTTATAAGGTCATTTACTTCACCAGGATGTAATCGTTGTTTCTCAAAATGATTCTCTAAGACGCGTAAGCAATTTTCGTAAGGAACGTTGGTAAATAGACTGTCGACATCAAGAGATAATAATTTGGCACCGGAAGGGATGTCAATATCTTTAACTTTGTTAATCAGATCTAGGCTATTCTTTAAACTATATTTAGGTTGAAAAGATGATTTGGTACACAGCAAAATATTGAGATGTTTTGCTAGGTTGTACGCAGGAGCGCCAACATAAGAGACAACGGGTCGAATAGGAATGTTCTCTTTGTGTGTTTTAGGTAAACCGTATAGACAGGGAGATCTAGGATTCATTGGTACTATATTATTGAGTGAATGTGTAGGTATAAATGAAGTAGACTTAATTGCATTTTTGACATCTAAAGTGAAATGTTTAGTTCGGTCGGAATTCAACTGTTCAAATTCCTCACCTTGAATAATATCGTTAACTTTTTGATTGTAATCATTTTTGTATAATATAACCACACTGTTGCCTTTATCTGATTTGGAAACCACTAGATTGTTTTGGCTTAATTTATTTTGTAAAGAATGAAACTGCCCAATCTCAGAGCTATGGTGATTACTAGAGGAGTAAGCTTTTTTAATTTGAACAACTATTTGGTGTTTAACTGCAGTCTCAACTTTACCTTTAACACAAGAGATTTCAGAATCTACTAACAATGTTTCGAGAGTTTTCTGTGATAAATTAGGGGTCAAATTATATTTTAAACCTTTTTCTAAAAGAGAAAGTTCTGACGCTTGAAATTGTGTATTACTTAAGTTTTCAACACGTGGGTGAAACGTATGAGCCTGGCTCTGTTCAATTGAGGTAACATTGCTATTATTAGGTCGTGAATTACGTGATAATCTCTCTAACTTCCTAGATTGTGATTGTCCCTAATAGAAAACCAACGCAGTAGACGTTGGTTTTCTATTAGGGACAACCTCAAACTTCACCTAAAGGTGCTATATTCGGAACTTAGTTTTAATTTACATAATATTGAATTTGATATTTTAGATAATAAAGTTAGGGATTTAGCTTCTAAAGTTACACATGAAAAATACATATCACAATCTAGGAAGTTAGAGAGATTATCACGTAATTCACGATCTAATAATAGCAATGTTACCTCAATTGAACAGAGCCAGGCTCATACGTTTCACCCACGTGTTGAAAACTTAAGTAATACACAATTTCAAGCGTCAGAACTTTCTCTTTTAGAAAAAGGTTTAAAATATAATTTGACCCCTAATTTATCACAGAAAACTCTCGAAACATTGTTAGTAGATTCTGAAATCTCTTGTGTTAAAGGTAAAGTTGAGACTGCAGTTAAACACCAAATAGTTGTTCAAATTAAAAAAGCTTACTCCTCTAGTAATCACCATAGCTCTGAGATTGGGCAGTTTCATTCTTTACAAAATAAATTAAGCCAAAACAATCTAGTGGTTTCCAAATCAGATAAAGGCAACAGTGTGGTTATATTATACAAAAATGATTACAATCAAAAAGTTAACGATATTATTCAAGGTGAGGAATTTGAACAGTTGAATTCCGACCCAACTAAACATTTCACTTTAGATGTCAAAAATGCAATTAAGTCTACTTCATTTATACCTACACATTCACTCAATAATATAGTACCAATGAATCCTAGATCTCCCTGTCTATACGGTTTACCTAAAACACACAAAGAGAACATTCCTATTCGACCCGTTGTCTCTTATGTTGGCGCTCCTGCGTACAACCTAGCAAAACATCTCAATATTTTGCTGTGTACCAAATCATCTTTTCAACCTAAATATAGTTTAAAGAATAGCCTAGATCTGATTAACAAAGTTAAAGATATTGACATCCCTTCCGGTGCCAAATTATTATCTCTTGATGTCGACAGTCTATTTACCAACGTTCCTTACGAAAATTGCTTACGCGTCTTAGAGAATCATTTTGAGAAACAACGATTACATCCTGGGGAAGTAAATGACCTTATAAATTTAACTACTGTCTGTATGAAACAAAATTATTTTAGGTTTAATGATGAGTATTATTTTCAAAAAGAGGGATTAGCTATGGGGTCACCTCTAAGTCCACTTTTGGCCGAACTTTTTATGGACGACTTTGAATGCAAACACATAGTAAAAGAACCTAGAATTTTATTTTATTATAGATACGTTGATGATATAATCATTTGTTGGACTGGTACTTCCCGCCAAATTGATATCTTTGTGAAGAAACTTAACAATATACACCCAAAAATTAAATTTAAACTGGAATTAGAATCAAACCAATCTATCAACTTTTTGGATCTAACGCTTACAAGAGTTGACAGTAAATTGCAATTCCAAATATATCGAAAACCAACACACACAGATGTTGCTATTCCCTCCAGTTCTTGTCATCCTATTCAACACAAATTAGCCGATTTTCGAAGTTATGTCCATAGATTGTTATCGGTTCCTCTGACCCAAGACAACTATAATAAAGAGCTTAATATAATATACCAAATTGCTATTTCCAACGGCTACAATAAACAGTTAGTTGATCGATTAATTCAGACCAAACAACGTAATAGGGCTAGGTCACTTCTTTATTCTTGCCCTTGTGATAGAAATATCAAGTACGTAGGCAGCTTAACGTATATGGGGCCAATATCTCAAAAAAATTCCAATATATTAAAGAAAAATAACGTCCATGTATCTTTTCGTACAAATCAAAATCTACGTCATTTATGTAACGGTAAAGATCGACTGGAAAACGGTAAAAAATCCGGTGTTTACAAACTTACCTGTGACGAATGTAACAGCGTTTATATTGGTCAAACTGGCCGTAATTTTGATATCCGATATAAAGAACATAAATCCGCGTTTAGAAACGACCATCCCGAACAGTCTCATTTTGCCAAACATTTAATTGAAAGCGGTCATCAACTCCTCGATTGTAATACGTTTGAAATCTTACACTTTTGTGACAAGGGGTTTAGGTTATGTGTATTAGAACAGCTAGAAATATCAAAACATAGTGTAGGCTTCGCGCTGCTGAATGAACAGACTCAATTGGTTTCATCCCCACTGTTACGTATTTTTAGTGATAATCTGCCGCCACTAACTATTTTGTAATAAAGTTCCGGCTTACCATGTCACAACTGCTATATTTCACACTTATCTTCCACAGTTAGAGTAAACTCACTATCAAGCACTGTATACCTATATGTAGTACTGTCGTATATTATACACGGCACTTTGCGTATTAAGTACAATAACGTCCGGCCACTTCGAGAATCTTTTGAAGACTGACTCGAATTCTCCCTACAACTGGCCATGTTTGCTCTTCCCTCCAAGTATTCCGTAACGAGTCAAATCAATGTCTAATGGACTACGCAATTATCAAATAAGCTATTAAAGGAGTCAAATTGAATAATTACAAGAAAAATATAAAGCATTTAATTAAGTACAGATTAAATCAAATTGAAACCTAATAATTTAAACATTATTTGTAATTTTTGTTTATTATTTTTTCATAACGTGCCGAGCCAAGCCACCCGTCGAACCAGCTACCAGTGATGACGTCACGCTACGAGTCACGCCACCCACCGTGTCATCCCCACGTGTCCCGAGTAGCTACAAGCAGGTCCTGTGACTGTTTCATCGTGGAAGCCGCCTGCTGGCCGAACCGAGCTACCCGCCAAACCAGTGTTGACTGCACTCTGCGACCCTTTTATAATTTTAAGTTTAAAACTAGTTTCCTAATATTGTTTACTATATTATTCAACATTTCTCATATTTGTAAACACTCAACATACCATATATTACTTAAAAATATTCTGTTAACAATTCAATAACCTTTTTATATAATTATCACTATAAAAACGTATATCTTTACCAATTGTAAGCTACAACAAAGAACAGTGAGTCACGATCGGGCCTATATAAAGGCGTGTTTAGCCGCTGGCCGTTTGCCAGCCGGGAGAAGTGCCTTCGGCACTTCTCCCTCCCGGGCTATTGTAGGGCCAGGCCCTCGCCCAAAACCCGGTGGAGCTGGACGACCGCACAGGCGGTAGCCAGCATCTATGTCCTCCCTAAACAAACAAACAGCTGGCCGTTTAGTCTCGATCGTGCGCTCGGTAAGTCAAGACCTCCTGAAGATGCTTCGTTTAGAAGCGAAACTAGTCGGGTATTCATCCGGTTAGGCTGCGTGATGTTTATGACGTCACGTAGATAACAGGAAAATTAGGCGGAATTGTCACTAGATATATAATTTTATGCTTTTTTAAGTGTTTTATTTAAATATTATTTAATGTTTTTTAGGATACTTTTAAAAGTATTTGCTATTATTAATCTTTATCTTACAAAAGCGTGCAATTCGAGCCATATATGAAATGGATCCTAGGGAATCCCTGAGATATCTCTCAGATTTTTAAAGAAATTGATATTTTAACTTTACCAAGTCTGTATATATTTGAAAATATTATGTGTGTTCGTAAAAATTTGAGCAAATTTAAATCAAACAGTGACACTCACGATTATAACACTAGGAATAAAGATAAAATAGCGGTGCCAGGTTTTAGATTAGCAAAGACAAATAAAAGGTCCTTCTTAGGCAATTGTGTGCGGTTTTATAATAAATTGCCCAAACATATTACAACGCTCACAGAAAGAAAATTCAAATTGCATGTGAAGAATATTTTGATAAAGAAATCTTACTACACAGTTTGTGATTACTTAAACGACAAAAATGCTTGGACTGGTTCGCCTCTGCCAAGCTAGCGCCTAACACCTACGTAATGTAAATTAAGTATTGTAATAATTTTACTATATAGTATGTACTTAACACATTTTTAAAAAACGTTTAAAAGAATGGCCCCGACCCGTTCTTCTCGCAGTGGCTCTATAATTTTTGTTTACTGGCAGTACAATGTAGTATATTTCAATATTAAAATTTGTAATTGACCTTCATAAGAGCGTCGTAGACGCCTAAATTGAATAAATAATTTTGACTTTGACAAGGGCCAAGAAATAACCAAGAGACCTTCTCATCATCGAAGATAACCAATCAACAATCCATTCTCTCACAGATCGTCAGACCCCCATAATCAGGGCAGTCGACGGCGAAACGGGTAGAGATTCAGGAATGATAACATAACCTAGGCCATTGCCCAACCAATCGATTCGCAGACTGCGAATGAACACCGCGGTCAGGGGCACCAAACGCCCGACACCGCAGCCGCGTAAACCAGAAAGGTTAGCGTGAAGAAGAATGGCTTGTTAGTTCTTCATTTCACCCTTGCCTACCTCAGCGCCACCACCTGATAATAAAAAAATCACAGGTTTGATGTTAATACTTGAGTTAGTGCTCAGTAAATTTATTCGCGTAGCAGTCTTCAATGCAAGAATTACAATGTTAGAATTATGACAATATTTCTTGTTTATTTTTAAGCTATTGCATAGCTTTTATCGCGGGCCTTGAGCATGGAGACCGAATCCAGAAATTCCGTAACGAAAATAACCTAACACCCCCGACCGGCACAGCGGTGATACTATATTTGATCAACGCCTCTACAGTGCGTAAAAGGAACTAAATTTTGGCAGAAAAAAGGTTTTGACAACTAACGTGTCGAGATTTATAATTGCATAAGTCGATAAAAAATGCTATGTATTAGCTTTACCGCGGCAGTCTCCGAGTGCCACACGTCATTTTGAAGTTATGCCTACTATAACAGTTGGATTGTGCACTGCCGAACACAGCCTCTCCCATTATGGGTGTTTTTGCCATAATCCTTAAGCTTGGCAGGCGTCTAGGAGATCGCAGTTCCTCAGAAAGCGCTGCTGTCCACCTTCTGGTGTGTTACCTTTAGTCGCCTCTTACGACAACCACGGGTAGATATAGAGTGCCATTATAGCCCGGTACCCCACGGGATAGAAATTATACCTAGTTCAAGTAATATAATTCACGTTTTTAAATTAGAATAAATCATTAATATTATATGTGTATATATATTTTTGTTTTTCGTTTGTTTTTATTTATTTTTTTCTTTTAGGGCCCTAGTACACTTGGACTGAAAGACGAAGATGTGAGTATGTTTCATTATCATCATTACCTTACTAATATTTTCCAAATATTATCTTATTTGTTTATTACTTCGATCACATTCTCACCGTAAAGTAAGTCACAAGTAAAGTAGTACCTATTACAGTACCTACATAAATATTAACAATATATAACCACAAAAGAACATATCGTAAAAAAAGTTCGGCTTTGTCATACATATTTGTAGCGCTCGTAGCGAAGTTTGCTTAGCTGTTCTTAACCGAACAACAAAGTCAAGCAACGTCCGCCGCGGTCATGAGTTGGATGGGTGACCGCTAGTGACATCACTACTGAGTGCTTCAGAGGGCACGTTTACTGAAGAAACTTCATGAAGTTATGAATTATTCATAATCTCCATGAAATCTTCTTAATCCTTGTATTATTTTCCAGAAGGATATATCACTAGTCCGGCTCTCGGCCGAGTCGGCACCGGCCGAGTTGCCTCCCCCGGGCGAGTTGAAACGGCCGATACTGAAGGCCGGGGCTGCGGTGTATGCCATGAAGAACCCGTACGGTGCCTGGCTCAGAGCAAAACTGTTGGAAGTTGTGCCTAAAGCTCCTGATGTAAGTATGGAATGAAGATAATTTTAGGTCAACCTTGGGCAAAGGTCAAAGGGATTGATTCTTCTACCCGTGCCAAATCCTAACGGATTTCGGTGACCGTCTTTCTAATTCCTTTCTGAGCTCCTCTGCTTAGGACAGAGGCGTAAGCAGTGCCGGTCCAAGACTTTAAGTTGTCACCAGGCTATTCTCCTTCTGCATCTACCCCTCTGGACTGCTTCATCAATTACCATCAGGATGCCACTTAGCAATTCAGCATAAAGTTTTAAATGTTATTATTTCTATTACAGCAACAATTCACCCAATGTCGTGTGCGTTTCGAGCATAAAACGAAGAATCTTATTGGCAAGGTGCTCGCTGGAAGATGTATCGCGTATACGGAACCGTGCGATGTTAGAATGACCATTGGTAAGTTAGAATGACTTTTAGTAAGTCAGAATGACTATTGGTAAGTCAGAATGACTATTGGTAAGTTAGAATGATTATTGATAAGTTAGAATGACCATTGGTAAGTTAGAATGACTTTTGGTAAGTTAGAATGACTTTTGGTAAGTTAGAATGATCATTGGTAAGTTAGAATGACTTTTGGTAAGTTAGAATGACTTTTGGTAAGTTAGAATGACCACTGGTAAGTTAAGATGACTATTGGTATGTAAGAATGACTGTTTTTGAGTTGCACAAGTTGTTGATGTTCATAGTCATTGCTAATGAATGACAATGGATCCCGTAAGTAGCAAGGGACACTAAAAAGGGTGAAAAATTAGTTATTTCACACTTTTGAGTGTTGAAATTGGTTCCATTTTTCGGTAAAAAAATTGTTTATTGCATTATTTGTTTTAGAATATTTTCTGTGTGAAGTCGATTTAAAAAAAAAATTTTACTGTTTTAGGAACGAGAGTGATAGCTCTGTTCAAGAATGCGGATAACATGACGAAGAGGCAATCGTTCTTCTATTCAGGTATTATTGCGGAGATACCCAACCCGGTCAATAGTTACAGGTGAGTCCTTTCTATTTATTCAATTGTTTGAAACGCTCGTAGCGAAGTTTGTATAGCCGTTCCTAACCGATCAGCGAAGTTAAGCAACGTCCGCCGCGGTCACGACTTGGATGGGTGACCGCTGGTGACATTAGTACTGAGCGTACACGTGTTTCGGAGGGCACGTTAAGCCGTCGGTCCCGGTTGTTGTCTTAGGATGGCAGTCGTTATAGCTTTGTGGTAGGGCATTTTGCGAATGCCCGCCTGGCTAGCTACCGCCCTCAAGTAGAAAATCTGTTGCCAAGCACCTAACGGTGTGTTCCGTCCGGCAGCTGACCTTGAGAGCCAGTATATCTAGGTTAACCTGAACCACATCTTCACTTACCTTCAGGTGATATAGTGGTCAAATGCTAACCTATCAGGCATAAAAAAAAAAAAAAAAATGCTCCCCCCTCACCGTAACCCTTTCCGATATCTTCCTGCATGATTCATAACAGGCGTTGCAAGTTAGATTTTGTACCATAATAATTATAAAGTCGAAATTAATTTAGGCGTCCACGACGATCTTATGAAGGTCAAATATAAATTTAAATATTGAAATATTGTACATTGTACTGCCACAGTCAGTAAAAAAAAATATAGAGCCTCTGCGAGAAGAACGGGCAAGAAACTCGGGGCCATTCTTATAAATGTCTTCATGTATTACATAGTATATAATAAAAGTAATACAATATTTGTTTATATTCCGTAGGTGACAGGCGATAGATTGGGAGAGGCGGAATTGTCCAAGCATTTTTCATGTTTAAGTAATCACAACTAAATTTCCCTTCTGTGAGCATTGTAATATATTTGGGGATTTTGTTATAAAACCGCACACAGTAACCTAAGAAGGACCATTTATTTGTCTTTGCTAATCTAAAAACTGGCCCGTTATTTTATCTTTATTCTAAAGTGTTGTAATCGTGGTTGTCATTGTTTAATTTAAATTTGCTCAATTTTTTACGAGCATACATATATCATAATTTTCAAATATATACGGACTTGGTAAAGTTAAAATATGAATTTCTTTAAAAAGATCCCTCAGAGATTCCCTAGGATCCATTTCATATATGGCTCGAATTGCACGCTTTTGTAAGATAAAGATTGTCTCTATCTCAGCAGCAGCTCCCCACAGCAATACACGATACGACATAATACTGTGGAAGTACGCGAAATAAACGAGCCTAGCAGTAGCTACGTCTGTTAGCTGAGCTAAGTCTTCCGGATAGATCATGTATATGTGGATCCCACTGTAGTTGAATTCAGTTTGATTCCCAGGAATACTGTCGCTTGTTTAGTACCAGTCGAACTCTTTGTAAACTAATTCGTCTGAGGGACTACTGCCACCATACCTATGTCTACCGCCAAGCAGTAATGTTAGCATTATTGTGTTCCGGTTTGAAGGGTATGGGTGCCAGTGGATTTACAGGCACATGAGACTTAACAACTTTATGTATCAGGGTGATGGGCGCATGTATGCGCTTGCATGTCATAATATGTTAAGAAATGCATCTGTTATAGTCTGATAAAAAAATAACTTCTGTATATTGCAAAGTCTAAGTTACTGCTGGCTACTTGCTGGCAATGTTAGTAGTCAAAATGTTGCAGCCATACATTGCTGTAAAAAAAAATACAGATGAATTGAGAACCTCCTCCTTTTTTAGCAGATAAAATTATTGTCCGTTTAGTGGCATCACATACCGATGACTAGGTTGACATTCTACTTGAGAAACTAGTAGTCTAGGGTCAATAGTTTCCGAGATAAACTCTTTTTTAATTTGACAGCTGTCATCAGAAATGAATTTCTGTAAAAGCTTGACAAATGTCATGAAAACGAAAGTACATAATTGAGTACAAAAATACGACACCAACTGTCACTTTGACACCTGTCACAAATCACACCTGTCTATCTGACAATGCCAAATGTAGTTTTAGTCTAACTCACACTGCGAAACCCCCCGTTCAGGCTGGGTGAGGCTGTGTTCAGTAACCGCCGCATGTGGTCGTTGACAGATACCTCGTGTTCTTCGACGACGGGTACGTGCAGTACGTGCAGCACGGAGACGTGCGGCTCGTGTACGAGAGCAGCGAGCTCGTGTGGGAGGAGGTGCACCCCTTCAGCCGCGAGTTCGTCACCAACTACCTCCTCAAGTACCCCGAGCGGCCCATGGTCCGCATGCACACCAACCAGACTCTCGTCGTCGAGTACAACGGTCAGTTGTATTAGTAATACCTCCTGATGATGCTTCGTATAGGACCGAAATGCGGCGAAAATTGTTCCGGTTGAGTTACGCGGCTTTTTTGTCGTTGAGTGATCTCAGCAGGACAATCAGGAAATTATCATAATATATATTTTAATTTATTTAATGTTTCTCTAAAATATTGTATTACACAATGGTACTGCTAATTAACTGGCGATACGCGACATGTACGATGGACACTAATTACAAACACTATAAAAGAACTATGTTCAAAACAATTGTAAATAAATGAATATTAATAGATTAATGTTGTTTTTATTAGACATGTGCAATGGTAATAAATAAGAGTGAGTACGCGTGCATCTACAAAACAACAGTTCTTTTTTTTTCATTAAAGATATCTTCTTTTTTAATCAATCTATTCTTTTTTAATGCTTTGTAAGTGATTATAAACACCGAACAGCATTTTGTATCATAAATTATTACACTTGTCCAACTAAAAATAATTTCAATGTTATAAAAAAACACTCCCGGTTTCGTTTCGCCAGTTAATTAGCAGCAGGATTGTATAGTGACTTTAATATACGTTTCTGTTTATATTCCCCACTAGCTTTCCGGGCGTGGCTCCGCCCGCGCGTATGTCGGTTATCGCGCAAAAACATTAACCTCTTTTTGCGTTGTTGGCTAAAAACTATCCTATGTTTTTTCCCGGGTCTCAAACTATTTCCATACCAAATTTCATTCAAATCGGTCCAGTATCGGTCAGTTATAATATTAGTACTGATTAACATCCAAAACGACTTACCGCACAATTTCCTCCCGCAGGCAAATGGCTAGAGACAAAGGTGATAGCAGTGGATGCGGCGCTGGTGAAAGTCCAATTCGGGGACAACAGAACAGAGTGGATATACCGCGGGTCTACTCGCCTGCAGCCTCTCTTCGTAGAGTTCCAAGCCGCCAAGCGAGGAGACCGGGCACGGCTGCCCAGGAGCACTAAACAGAATACCAAGGTAAGGGAAATTGAACGCCGATCTGGATACTTGGGTAAGGGATAATACCAAGGTAAGGGAGATTGACCACCGATCTGGTTAGTTGAGTAAGAGATAATACCAAGGTAAGGGACATCGAACACCGATCTGGATACCTAGGTGAGGGATAATATCAAGGTAAGGGAGATTGAACAGCGATCTGGATACTAAGGTGATGGATAATACCAAATTAAGAGAGATTGAACAGCGATCTGGATACTTAGGTAAGGGATAATACCAAGGTAAAGGAGATTGAACACCGATCTGGATACTCAGGTGAGAGATAATACCAAGGTAAGGGAGATTAGACACCGATCTATGTGACAAATAAAACCAATTAGTCATCCCGTGACAACGATCACTGCAAAGTGTTTGAAACGTCGGGACAAATATAATTACAAAAATACGCGATTTAAACCGTTTAAAGTTGTTTAATTACTAAGGACCCTTAATCTCGATTCCCCATACGTTTGCCCTTGGTCGTGGCAATCAGGCGGTAGGCATCTTAAGCAAAAGGCCCTTTCAGTGGTATCAACTCAGTGTCAGATAATCTACCTCCAAGCGGCAGAGTGCAAACATTGCTGTGTTTGGATTTGAAGGGCACTGTAGCAAGCGAAATTACCGGGCAATCGAAACTTAAAAATTAATGTCTCGAACTGTCAGGCGCAGTGGATTGTCACACATAATGGTCACACTAACTGTAATGCACATTTGTGACGCATACTTTGTCTTGTCCATAGAGGTTTTTTTTTAATGTGATTGTGACTGGGCAAGCTCGAGGCCCTGTTGATTTTAAGCGGATTAACCTCTCCATATAACAGATGCATTTCGTCACAAGTCACCAATTGCACTGCGCCCGTCACCTTGACACATTTTTAAGTATTATTTGCCTGTAATTTCATTGGCTCTCAATGACTGCTGCCGGATGCCGGAACCATGCTTAATATGCTTCTAACTTTGAACTTATTTGAAAACTGGAATAAATAAAACGCACAAGCCTAGTCAATGATATGTTCAATACATGAAAACAAAAATCACCGTTATCGGGCAATATTAAGAGGTAGAAAAGAGCTTTTTCTTTTTGTATGGAGAAGAACGCGCTATATAATCCTCTTAAGGTGTATATTTTATGGCCTGTGTTATTTATAATGCTAACTTTTATGTAATAAATAGTTTATTACGTTAATTATATAGTAATAAAATATAAATTTAAGTATATACAATAATATATTTAATTCCAGACCGACATGCCGTACGTGGAATACACACGTTCTGACGAACAAGCGAAGAACAACGAATCACAACAGGCGCAAGCGCAGATAGAGGTAAACATTCTTATAACTTAGATAATATTCTACAAAATGTTATATACAGGGTTATTGGAAAAATGCTAACAACTTTTCGTCGCCTCTGTTTAACACAACCACTAACTTAAATTCTAAGATTTTAATCATAACATTAAGCGTGCACCGAGGCTTCGATACGTAATTGTGAAATACTTACGTTCGTTTGATCCCTTGCTGTATCTTTATTTCTTAATTTTGAGTTATGCAATTAATATATGTTATATTTAAGGATACATTCTATAAATCATACACTTTAGAAACACGATAACTTAAAGTTTCCTCGGTAGAAAAAATTCAAAGTTGTATCTAAAAAAAATTAAAAATCCTTAGTACGGCGTAAATACTTCACGGAAAGTCATCAATTTTTGAATAATAAAATAACGACGTGTTTTCTATAACGTATACACATTACATTTTCCAAATAGGTATTTGTTTTTATCATACTAAGGAAATGCCTAAATTCTCCTGTCCGCTTTAGTAATTCAGCTGGTGGAGTGCCTCATTGACGCACAAATATGCGACGCGCCTAAAAAGCTCGGTGAGCTCTTCAACATTTTTAAGATTATGACTACTTTGCACTTGATTATTTTATGTATAAGCTTTTTTGTAATGTTATTTTTTAAGTTCTTGTGCAAATAAAGTGTTTTCTATCTATCTACTTCGATCGAGCAAATTAATTATTTTATGAAAATATTAAAACATTTATGTAATAACAACAACTAAAGATTTTGTTAGGTTTAATAGAAGTCATCCATAATGTTGTTAGCATATTAGCGATAACCCTGTATATATAAAAGTGAGTTTGTTTGTTTTATGTGGGTTGTTTGTAAAGCTCCCGGTCTGATCCATAAAAAGGGTATTTCAAATAAATGCATATTGGCACGATAGCCTCATCAGATGACATCGTCATCTTCGTACCCTTATTCCAAGTATTCCTAGGTCGGTACAAAATTATTTCACAAAGGAAATGTTAAAGATATTTTCGCTGAAAACACAAATGAAATAATTGTGTAATATTGTAGCAAGCAGCTATCACCTGTCACGAATAAAAAACGTTGTAATAAGTACATATAGCTTTCAGGCCGCGGATCCACCCGCGCGTATGTCGGTTATAGCGCATAATCATTACATTCTTTTTGCGCAGTTGGATAATAACTATTATATGTCCATCCCAGCATCTCAAATTGTTTTCATACCAAATTTCATCCAAATCGGTCCAGTAGTTTTGGCGTGAGAGCGAGACAGACAGATACACAGATGGAGTTACTTTTACTACATTTATAATATTACTATAGATTTTTGTTATACATTCTTAAGAGACATAGTAAAATATGGCCTTAAGTGTCCTGCCATGAAAAAATATGCTCTTTAATTTTTTGCACGTTCTTTTTGCAGTGGCTATACACTTTTTTACTGTGCGGAAGCAGAATCTTTTGATGTAACAATTTTGTAATTGAAGTCCGTTATAAGATCTTAATGATTTGAAAAAAATATTTTGTACGTGCGTACATGTACCATGTTTTTTACCGGCGGTATGGCTTTATTAAAAAAAAATACTACGAACTATATACAACACTACAGCTGCTACAATAAAAGCATTTGGACAACCTATAAGTCATAACAGACTCATAGGCGGTCTAAATGCTCCAGCCCATTAACAGTTGGCAGCGTGCCCTACATGCTGGCAGCATTGCCCCGTTGAATTGCAATGCTTATTCGTTGAGCCAAATATGTGCCAGCATTTTGATCACGCGTCGCATCGACCAAGCGCTCAGATAAGTTTTGGAAAATACGATGAGCTCCCGGTACCATGTTAGATAAAAAATACGTAAGCAACAAAATAAGTACTGCATTAAAGTTTAGTACGCGGTTAACTAATTAATGATGCATATGTGCCAGTATATATTTATTTTCGTACTGTTCTTTTTTATGTGTCAGACGAATCATTTCATCCCAAGTTAATTCACTTATTGGTGTGGGACAATCAATCACATTGTTCATTGTAATACATCACATTTTCATAATATCTCTTACCATTTTCACTTTGCTAGAACTAGAAATGTACTAACATATTGTTACTAACTCTTTTAGCAGAGTGTCGCTGCAGAGTTAAGTTGGGTAAGTTTGACGTGTGTCGCTTCGTAGGGAAACCATCATTGGCTCATCGATTGTTTTGTAGAAAGTGCTTTTCTCAAATATGCTTGGAAATTTGATAATTTTGACAACTTTCTTAGTTATCGATAATTGCCGTTGAGGTCAAATAAGCTACTGCCCATATAAGCGATCGTAATAATATTCTAAGATTCTATGAAATGGTTATCTGCAATCGTGGCGCACGTCACCTATCAAGGTGTATATGTCGTAATTTCTTCTATATGCGTGTTCTTGGCTGCCTACTGGGATGGGTAAATCAAAGTTCTAAATTTCGGTGATCACCGCTGATTATTGTTTGCCAGAATTACTATTTTAATTACATGAACGGTTGGACTAATAAGGTGGGCTGAAGTACGGACGCTCGGTACAAACGCGAGGGGGCAACTGAGCGCATGTGGCTACTTTTGCAATATCATCAAATTGCGCTCACGTTGCATGTTTCCCTACAGTATATTATGATACAAGTGAGCTAAGTTGCTCATTATACACGAGGCTGTGCGTTGCAGCCCGAGCCGTAGGCGAGGGCGTAAATCAGCCGAGTGTATAGTGAGCAAGTTGCTCACGAGTTTCACTACGCACTTTTTCAACACCCTTACGGGAAAAAAAACATATTGCACAAATGTGATACAAACAACATACGAAAATTGTGGAAAATAGCGCGCAAGTATTTTTTTTTTTGCGCGCGGCAAATGTATGATTGTTGACATAGCTTTAAACCTCTTTATTGTTACAAATCTGTATTACCCGGTTAAATTTAAAATGCTCTGTTTACTTGCATATAATTTGCAGTTAGGTACTAACATAACTTTGTAGGGATCATTCTATTGCACACTAGTGTATAATATTATTATGCACGAGGGTGTTATAGTTCGATTTATGCCCATAAGAACGATATAATAAAGCTTACCTTACGAGCAAGGGTGTTGAAAAATACATTTTCATCCCACCATCTCGGAAAGAGTATTTTTAATCTTAAATATCTGAGTGGAAAAGCCGTTTTTATTCTCTAGAGGATAAAGTAAATTGAATTTAGAACATCGTGTGCACTAAGTTTGTCAATTAAAAAAAACATTAAACCTATTTACTGCTACCTCTATGGTGCCGAATATATCATACAACTTTTTTTTAATTTGTTAAAAACTCAGACTCGGAACCTTCTAGGTGTTCTTTTTTCAATTTGCTTTTTAGTCATTTCCTCGCTGAGGTGGAATGAAAAGTTACGTGTTGCACTCGAGCGCAAAGATTTTTCACCTCGTGCTCTTTTGATTCCCTCGCTAACGCTCAGGATTCTAATTTTGAATCACTCGCTGCGCTCTTGATTCAATTTTAGAATCCTTCGCTTGCTCGGTCATCAAAATTGAACACGCGGTTAAAAAGCAACTTTGCACTCTTGTATAACAAATAACTATTTAATCTTTACAAGTTCAACTACGGTATTTATAGTACGTTATTTGGTTATATACATATCAATCATTATTCGTAAAAGCAAATATATAGTTTGCATGCCTATTAATTATTTGCTTATTTCGTTTGTATATAAGTCTGTATGTGGCCACTTGAATTCGCCATTATAAAACTGAATTTCTTACATGACGATATCTTTCGTCAATTGTTGATTTCATGGATACTGTACTGAACTGCACTGTACTGTAACAACCGGATCGTCCACTGCTGAACACAGTTTCCCCTATTAAGGGGGTATTTGCCATAATCCCCACGCTTAGCAGGCGTCTTAGGGATCGCAGTGTAAGTTGGCAGTATTTTAGAAGGCGCTGCTTCCCAACTTCCAGTATTTTTCCCTTTATCGCCTCTTACGATACCCTACGATGATATAGGGAGATGCAATTCTGACCCGGCACCCCACGGGGCTACATAGGTACTACTTAGATTGAATTTCCGGGCATAGTTTGAGAAAAGTACTTTACAGCCCCAACCAGGCATTGACAGGCTCAAGAATGTGAGCCTCGGCTTCGCTTCAGCCCTCATTGTCATGATCGTACATTAAGGGTGAGCTGGCCGGTCAGTTCTCCATACAAACTTGGTAGGGTGATAAGAATAAGAATAATTTATCATTAAAATACAATGAATGACAGTTACACCAAATTATGAAATGTTTAATATTAAAACTTGATCAGGTATGTCAAGCGTTTGCAGTCATACATGACCAACTTTTAATTGTAAGCATTTCATAATTTGGTTTAACTATCATTAATTGCGTTTTTGATAATTTGATGATCACTTATTTGAGGATTTAGATCCAAAACAAAGCATGCTGTCGATTGATTTCTTTATTATCTAGGCATGTATGAAAATTTTATTTTTTATTTTTTTATGTTTGATAGGTTAGCCTTTGACCACTATCTCACCTGATGGTAAGTTATGATGTGGTCGAAGATGTTGTTCAGGCTAACCAAGAATTACTGGCTCTCAAGGACAGCTGCCGGAACACACCGTTAGGTGCTTGGCGACAGATTTTCAACTTGAGGGTGGTAGCTAGCCAGGCGGGCATTTGCAAAGTACCCTACCACCATGCTGTAACGACTGCCATCCTAAGACAACAACCGGGACCGACGGCTTAACGTGCCCTCTGAAGCACAGAAGCGCTCAGTAGTAAATGTCACCAGCGGTCACCCATCCAAGTCATGACCGAAGCGGACGTTGCTTAACTTTGCTGATCGGTTCAGAATGGCTAACCAAACTTCGCTACGAGCGCTTCAAATTTTCATATAAAGTTTTCGAGGATCATAACTTTCAATTTAAAATCTTTTTAAAATTTCGGCATCGCACAAGCCTAGATAATGACGAGATCAATCGGTATTATGCTTAATTCTGGACCTTAAAATCTCAAATAAGGGACCTACGACATATAAATATGGAGAAGTGACCGCCCAGTTCAACCTTAATACCTTGTTTCCTGGCCGCTCCAGCTACTTAGTGTACGACGATATGCATGCAAATGTACACTCCGTTGAACGGGAGACGCGTGCAAGCGAGCTCTGTGTAAGTTGCGTAGGCGCTGCTTACATTTGCACGTATAACCAGGATTAATAAAAAACAAATCTCAGATAGTTGTCTCACTTGCACACTGCAGACAGTCAGTATGTGGAAGTGAGATGTATAGATTAGAAGCGACATCTTCGATTCGTTTACTGAGTTATACCAGCTTGAATCGGCCCCGGGTAGAAATTAGGTCAACCATAGGTAGTCGGTGCCTAAGTTTGTTGGTGAAACTTAGATAAAGCTAATATGCGCGCGTGTCCCGTTCAAAGCAGGAAAACCATACTAATTATGTGTGTGAATGTATCTTTTTATTTATTTGATCGCTTATACATTTGAACTCCATCATTTATAGGGAATATGCATGTGATTTAAATTTAGCTGAAGAAAATATTTTTATCTGTTATTATTACTGTATCAGCCGAATGAACACAGCCTCCCCTGGGGGCAGCCATAGTCCCCACGCTTGGCAGGCGTATTGGGATTCGCAGTTTAAGATACCAGTTCTTCAGAAGGCGCTGTTGCCCACCTTCCGGTATTTTACCTTTAGTCGCGCCACTCACAGTAGAAATGGGGAGGTGACATTCTAACCCAGCACTCTCATGGGGCTCATTATGCTTGTAAAAATTATACTTATAACTAGCTCTGAAAAATGTTAAATTCAAGTAAAACGTTGTGTTATTGAAATAATTGTGATGCAGGCCATAACAACACAGTGGATAGCAGAGACTTCCACAATCGTTGGTGTCTGATATTGGTAGGAATGATAAATGATATCATAAAAATGTAGCGGTTTGATCATAAAGTATTTATACAGTATTGGGAAGGTGATGCTGGAAAGTTATTTAAGAAAGTGGATGGTGAGTCTTTGTTGCGCAAATTATAGTTGGTTTTTGTTTTTTAACATCGTTTCCTTGTCTTCAGTATTACCAGTAAACTATTAAATATATATAGAGATATCACCGTCATTATTTTATACTTCTTAAAATGTGTTCTAACTGCCATGCGTTTACGCAGTCCAAAAATGATCCTAATTGCCCTTTTTTGAGACTTTAGAACCTTATGTGATGGCATATCTTGTGAGTGACTGAATATAATTAAAAAGTGATAAAGTAAAGAACTCTTATCAAGCAAAGGTTTTAGTTTGAGCAGAGCGTAATTTTCCTCGAATGATTCCTCGTTCTGAATATTCTTTTAAGAACCGTAATTAATAGTGTGTCCTGTAGTATATTTCAGTATTATTGAATGTGCTTACCGTATGCTTTTTTCCTCATACTGGAATGAATGGCAAATAAAAAATTGCTGTTTTGTTAAATGAAAACATTAGATTTGATTTTGAAAATATAAGTGATTTAATTTTCAGATTATATATTTTTGTATTCCTTTAGTACTATTTATTATTCTATCCTATGAATGCAATATTTTTATTATTGTATAAATATATAATGTTTGGTCTCTATATTTTTTTTATATTTTGATTTGGTGACATATTAGTATTTGATTGTATGCTTATCTAGCATGTTTTGCCTTTTGTACTTGGAGGGTTCTTTTTCTGTAGTGCCTTAAGGTTTGTCAAACAAAAATTGTTTAAAAACCTTGGTGTGGTTGAAGTGCGATTGAAAGAATTTCGGTCATTGACCCCAATGACTTATCTTAATAGGCAAAACAAATAATACTTTTTATTCATTCCCAGAAAGCTGACTGTTTGTATATGTATTGTACTTTTCGAATGTATGAAGTATCGCCTATCTTTGTCATTAACATATAAATCTACGAATAAATATGTAAACTCTCATATAGTTACCGCTTTGATTAAGTTCACAATTAACGAAATTCGCACAATCTTCCAAACTCTGTTCATTAATTGATTTGACGCTCAGAAATGATCGCATTCGATTGGTCGCGTCAAGGTAATTTTTGCGTCGAACGGTACACTTTTTATGCCACGCCTGCCGCGGTAAGGTTTGAATTCTGCTGTTTTTGAGGTTGACTTAGGTACATTTCTTTACATATTTATCGCACCCGTATCGAACGGTTTTTTTTAAATAATATTCTATCGTCTATGTTCATCAGGGATAGTGTAGAATTCTAATGGTGAAAGAATTTTTCAAATCGGTCCATTAGTTTCAGAGCCTAAACAATTAAATATTTCCTATTAGTATAGAAATCCTGGGTTATTATACGATTTGAGTATATTTTTAAAAATGTAGTATTTTAGGTATTTAGTCGTAATAGTTATTACTTCGTATTAGTTCTACGTACAAAACGCTGAAATTTGCATTTTTTTATGTTGCTTATCGGTAGTATAGAAATTATTGGCCGTTTTTATAATTTTTCCGATTCGTTTTGTAGGAGTTACGTCGGCAACGTGCCGTCGCCAAGAAATCAACGACAGCGATGCCTCCAGTGACGAACCCGACATCAGACTTCATTAGCAGAGTTGTGGTATGTGTTCTTTTATCATTTAATGTATGTACAGTCCGTATCATGTAGTATGGTGCAGATGACACTTCTGATTATCAAATTACCAGAACAACACCGCATATACTTACATACATATACCATCGCACTTCCCGACAAAGCATGATGTTTCTTCAATTGCATGTCGACGTCTGGAAGTCCACAACCTTGCGATTTTCACGGCATTTTCTGCCTCGCACTTCCACATGATGAAACCAGCTGCCAGGTGAAGTATTTCCGAACAGATACGACTCAGGAGCCTTAATGGAGAGAGGATATTCCCTCTTTAAAGGCTGGCAACGTGTCCTCGAGACCTCTGGTGTTGCGGATGTTTGTGGACGACGGTGATCACTTATCACCAGGTGAACCGCCTGCTCGTTTGACCTCCTATCCCATAAAAAAAAATGCAATTCAAAAGATAATGTTGGTCAAATTTGAATGACGTGATCATACTGTGCCCTTGTTTTGCTAGATTGATGCCGTTGGTGATGATACAAGTTCAGTTCTAAAAGTACAGATTAAAAGTACAGGATTAAAGTTAAGATTGTGAAGTGCAGACATAAAAAATACGCGACAGACATATAAAATTTATTGGAAAATGGCTAAAATCTTACTTAATAACTAGCAACAAGCTGAGCTTTGTCAGGGCTCGCGTTTATTTTACAAACTGATTCTAGAGGTGTCATCTAATATTAAGTTGATAAACTACGATTAATTGTATTGAAGTATTTTTTTTTATCGGCGGTATGCCTTTATTAAAATAAATACTCCGAATTATATACAATACTACAGCTACTACAATAAAAACATTTAGACAACCCATAAGTCATAGCAGGCTCATAGGCAGTCCAAATGCTCCAAACCACTACCAGTTGGCAGCGTGCCCAGCTTGCTGGCATCATTGCCCCGTTGAATTGTCCAATTCAAATTAATTCAATTCCAATCTGCTTGAGTACAGGTACAAAAGATATAAAATACACTCGAGAGCAATGAATCCGGGTCACTTAAAGAATGTTAAAAATCTCGGAAACTAAAAATGATAGGTTAATGCAATAAATTGTATTTAATAGACAATGTAATACTCCTTAAATGAAAGTAAAAAAAATATGAGTCACCATACATTTAATTAACACAAAATTACATAAAGAAAAAAACTGCTGATCTCTCCTTAAAACAAAAATAGGAAACATGAAATTTTTGAACTTTATTACGATTTTCTTGAATTTTAATACTTCGTATTGCCTCCTCGTGCTTCCATTACTGCGTTTACGCGGTTTGGCATGCTGTACACCAAGTTCCTTATACGATTTTGGGGAATATTCTCCCATTCCTCTGTGAGAGCAATTTTGAGCTCACGAAGCGTGATTGGGGGAGGGTTTCGTTGTTTTACGCATCTGCCTAGCTCGTCCCAAGCATGCTCGATCGGGTTGATATCCGGGCTGCGCGCTGGCCACTCCATACGAGTAATGTTCATCTCTTGAAGGTAGTCATTCACAATCCTACCTGTATGAGGTCGGGCATTGTCATGCATAAATATAGCATCCTCACCTAAATTGACCATAAATGGACCAACGTGATCATTGAGGATTTCTTCCACATATCTTACGCTAGTTAAAGAGCCGTTTTCTATGATCACCAGCTCTGTGCGACTTTCAGAAGAAATTCCGGCCCACACAAGTACAGACCCACCACCGTAGGCTACTTTTTCTTCGATGCATGCTTGCTTGAATCTTTCCCCTGGTCTTGATACACTCTGTGTCTTCCATCGTGCTTGTAGAGCATAAATTTTGATTCGTCGGAGAACATAACTTTTGACCAATCTTCAATACTCCAATTTACGTGGCTCTGGGCATATCTTAGTCTCGAAATACGATGCCCACGCTCCAGTTTAGGGCCGTTTGCAGGTCTAAGGGGTTTTAAGTTAGATTCAGCAAGCCGACGTCTTACTGTCCATGCACTTGGGTTACTTCCTCCGAGGCGTCGAAACTGATTGGTGAGTTCAGTTCCTGTGAGAAAGCGATTTCGAAGCATGGTGTTCACCAAGTATAGGTCTTCTCGTGCTGTGGTACACCTGGTTCTGCCCGTTCCTGGTCTGCGTAGGTTAGAACCAGTTTCTTCGTAACGTCGGAGAACTCTTTGTACTGTTGACAGCGACACACCGACAGTCCTGGCTGTATCGCGCTGACTCCGGCCGGTTTCCAGCATTGTATGTATTCTGGTGCATTCTTCAGGCGTAAGCGACATAATTTCAGCTTGAATAATGAATATAGAGCACTATCAAACTGGTTTATGTACCCACATAAATGACAGATTACAAACAAAAGCAAAACCAAATGCTGTAATTTCGTAGTTCCATCTTCGAAAGTGGCCCTTTTTCAAATTTGATTTTTTTATGATATAACTTTACAATAACTAAGAAGTTTTAATACCTTCATTTAAGGAGTATTACATTGTCTATTAAATACAATTTATTGCATTAACCTAGTTTTTAGTTTACATTTTTAGTTTCCGAGATTTTTAGGATTCTTTAAGTGACCCGGATTCATTGCTCTCGAGTGTATGTAGGAAGTACAACAGTTTCACCATAAACAACCTCGTACGAGGTGTGCAAATGTCAATTAAATATATTATACAATGTAATTGGGACTAAATAATAACAACGATGTATTTTTTTTTAAATTGTCGTAATCTATTTCATACCTAATTATGATTCAATTATTTATGGTAAATGTAGTAGTTATTAGAAGTCGTCTGCAGGAGATCCTTAACTGTATAGAAACTTTGGTTAACCAACCACTTATTTTAACTCCGGGTAGAACTTATAATTAGTTAACTCTGTTATAGTTTTTGGAAGCATATAGTTTATAAAACATAATAATTTCATAATCAATTGATTCAGGCGTAACTTTGCGAAAATCCATATTTAATAATAACAAATATTTTAAGAAAACATCATTTCTCGATCGTGCGCTCGCAGAGTCAAGACCTCCCGAGGATGCTTCGTGTAGAAGCGAAACGCGTTGAAAAATTCTTCCGGTTTGGCTGCGTGGCGTTTGTGACGTCACGTCGGCTTACCAGGAAAATTAGGCGGAATTGTCACTAGATATATTTTTTGTATTTTTAGGTCTTTTATTAAATTCTTAATTTGATGTTTTCTTAAAATATTTTAAAAAATATTTGTTATAATAATAATTTCAGTTCTACACGCCCAAGAACTCAGTCCGTCCGTACAAGATGGTCCCGCACGTGTGTGGGCCGCAGTGCAAGCGGACCGACGTGCTCTCGCTGGCGGAGCTACGCACCTACAACCCGCTCACGAAGCCACTGCTCAGCGGATGGGAAAGGTAACACAAGTTACAAGGTACATTTTTCATACTAGATTTTGTAAGAATGTGTGTGCCAAGTTAACAAGCTGCTTATTTCGGTCATTTGCTAATTTTGTTCCGAATAGAACACAAGTTTTTTTTTTAATGTTATTGTGACGGAACAAGGCCTGTCTGATGCTAAACGGACTAACCTCTGCATTTCGTCACAAGTCACGAATTGCACTGCGCCCGTCACCTTGAGACATAGTTTTTAAGTCGAATGTGCCTGTAATTTAATTGGCTCTAAAGGACTGCTGCCGGAACACAACGTTAGGTGCTTGGCAACTGATTTTCTACTTGACGGTGGTCGCTGGCCAGGTGGGCATCCGCAAAATGCCCTGCCACCTTGCGGTGAACTTGAACCATGGACCTGCTGCGCGGCAGTCCATAGCCAATGCTACTGAGCCATCACTGCTTCAAAACATTCGAACATATTTAATAACGTTGCACTAAAAACCAATGCAGTGGCTTACCTTAACATACTTTATATAAATCCTCTAAGCCGGAACTACGAATTGAAAAAAAAAAACATCATTAACAGCCATAACAAATGCAATGTACATTAGTTGTCCCCCCTTTAGGGAGGGGAGGGGTTCGCTTTAGTTTGCACACTTGATAACCGTCCTGGAGATCGCAGTGTAAGTTGGCAGTTTTTCCAAAGGTTTTGGGCCACCTACTGGTATTTTAAGGCTTTGGCAGTGACCGAGTCGTTTCAGCATCCGGTGCGAAATTGGGGAACGTAGGTTCGATTCCCGCCGATTACACTTAACATATTAAAAATGTGTGCTTCAATCATTTGTAATTTTATAAGCTCGGGATGATCGGGAGAATAATTGTTAAGATATCTAAGATATCTATATATTTTTTATATTTATTTATTGCATTAACTATATTTGTTAATAAGGGTAAGTAGGTTTTAGTATTTTCAGTTTTAGGGGTAACTTATGGAATCGCATGTATTGGTGTTCAATAACTTAAAGATAATTCGTGCATAATTATTTTAATCCCGTGAATTCAATGATTATAGAGAATGGTGACCAAACCAAGTTATAACCCTGATAAATGTATATTTCATAATTTCCCCCTATAAACATGATTTCTCAGAAGATTTTAGATAAGTATGGATCACTATTATAAGTGACTAGCTATATAGTCAATCTAAGTTACGTCTTTGCTATATGTATGGGCGGGGACCCTTTTCAATCTCCGTAGGCCCAAACTTTACCACGGTGTCGTGGCGTATTTGACCAGGTGTCTAGAATGTCACAGGAAGACCCAAGCCGATATATATAACTTACCCCTTAACGGCTCGCTAGTCGCTCCGTCGAAGGGGGCTTAATGCAAAACACCCTAACCTACGTTAACTGCAGTTAAATAGATTAAGGAATTGAAATTACATTAAACTTCCCTTGAGCCCGATGGTGACGCAGAGGCCCGCCAACCGGAAACCGTTGCTCCCCTACTCACGATGAGCGCCCGGCACCCAAAATCAGTGGGTTGCCTCAACCCGAACAGTTTCTTTCCGAACACTCACTGTGAACGCCCGGCGCCCAAGATAACGGTGACCGCACCGAACACAATCACAAACAAAACATGGGTGCCGTGCATACCCCACAAAAGCTTTTTTGACTTGTTACAAAGAACGTGGGCGACCATCCCTCAAAGTGATTTTGATGAGCTGACTTTAAGCATGCCAAATCGCTGTGCTTGTGTGATTAGTGTAAATGGTGGAAACACAGATTATTAATTTATATAATTTTACAGTAAACATAGCAAAAAAAATAAGTTTTTCTAACAAACAAGTCAGTTATACTTCAAAATATACATGATCCCCAGGCACTTTTAATGTGTGTACATACGCTAGGAGCGATTGGCCGGTTCATGATGGGCAGTCTGTGAAGTGGTAGTGTTGTGGTTGCAGACAGATAGTCCGGCACAAGTACTCGCGAGTAGTGATGTACCGCGCGCCGTGCGGGCGGCGGCTGCGCTGCATGCGCGACCTGCACCGCTACCTGCGCGCCGTGCGCTCCGACATGCCCGTCGACCTGTTCGACTTCAACGTCAACACGCACTGCCTCGCGGAGTTCGTGCTCAACGTCACCAACGTGCAGAAGAAGGTAAACAAACAAAACTTCTCTCTCTCTCTCTCTCTCTCTCTATCAATTTACAGAGGGTATGTATTTATGTAAAATAGTCTTAATTATCCTGTATTAACAGCTTCAGCAGGAGATGGAAATGAACTGTTGGAATCGACTGGTTTTGAAAATTGAGCGTTTGTTTACATCTTGACCGGGAACCTACTTCAACGGAAAATTTTCAGTTTTCTCCTTATCTGGAAATATTGTGACTAAAATTAGAAAGCGACTGCCAGATAAGGCTCTAAATGTCTTGGTTTTTAAAAAAGCATTTTATATTTAACGTTGTTAATGAAAATATTGTTTTTATGATTATTCGTACAGGTAGAAGGAACATCTACCTGTATCATTAATATGTTAATATGGCGCTGACTATAAGTTCCATATTAATGAATTAAAAAAAACACGTAAAAGAACAGATATTTATGTTAAATTTAGTTTCTAAATCCATGGGCATCATGTATAATGACAAAAAATGAATTTAATTCATAAATGGACGATATTGGCTCTACGAGATAATTTTATTACTTACTGTTAATGCACATTAATTAAATATTAAACATCACAACTGCATCGTACGCAGTCATGTATAATAATTGTCTTTAATTGTTTATGGTATCGCCATCTATCCGAAATGACGGATATTAATATTAGCAAAGCTATGTCGGGATTTACTTAGCTTGTCAAAGCACAACAAGGTTTTGCCTTTACACGCTAGATGTCGGTAGTAAAATGTGTTAAAAATCCTAGATCGCGCTGACGAGATTCTCCGCCTACATTTGTAAACTTTAAATTTTTTTTGTATTGTTGAATATAATTACATCGTTGTGGCTTCTTACACGATCGTATTATTTCTATTATAATACCTCTCCCCGCACGTACCCTTAGGATTTTGCTCATAGTTTGTCCATGGTCCTTCGAGTTCGGGTGACGTCAGTATTGACGTAGGAAGGTTTTTTGAGCTTGTGGGACGGCGGATTGTCGTTGCAACATCTGCAAGCGGGGAAGTGGGCAACAGCGCCCGGAGTGACGCTGTCGGAATTATCACGTTGAAGTTGAGACCCAACTACAACGGATCTTTCAAGCAAGGCAAACCGCCTTGCTGTTGAAGGAAGGTGCATCGAGCAACAACTACGTGACAGTAAGGGAACTGTCAGGAACAAGGGATCAAATTATCCATCGAGTCTCTTGCTAATTGGTTTGGAATTGGAATAATTGGTTTGGATTCAATTGTTTGGTTTGAAGTGAGTTAAGAAGAAAAACAGTGAGTACTTTCAAATTATTAAATAATAGTGAAGTGAATATAGTAACAAAGAAGAAATGACTTTGCAAAATTTTGACTTTAAATAATTTGTTCAAATTTAAATATTTAGTAAGAAATTGTGTTTGCATGTTAGTTTAGACACTTAGAATAGTTCGCCCAAAAGTGAACAGACGGGGAACCTATGCCCGATTTTGGAGCGACAAGGTTCTAAACACTTGTAAAAATATTCAATTTATACTATACCGGACTTAGAAAATTCACGATCAGAAATTCAAACACTTGTAAAAAATTTCAATTCATACTATACCGGACTTAGCAAATTCATGATTAGAATTTCTAACACTTGTGATTTTTTTCAATTTATACTATACCGGACTTAGAAAATATCTGATAAGAAATTTCCGACACTTGTAATTTTTTAGGAAGTATACTTTAAGGAACTTGGCAATTTTCATATAATTTAATTCTTATTTGTTTTAAATAACTTGATTTATCACAATGAAATCATCTGAGACCGAAGAACGCTCCGTAAATTCATTGGTTAATTTTCAAGAGGAACTTTATAATCGCCTTGTTAAAAGCAGAACCAACTTTAAAAAAAGTCCCAAAGACAGAGTAACTACAGATTATATCAATGGTAGGTTAGAGCTGCTAGAGGAGGTTTGGTCTGACTTTCGTGCGGGACATAAAGAGTTAATTCGTGCAGTTCCTTCTAGAAAAGATATTCAAAATACTAATTACATTAAGGATAGTATGTTTGATCGGGGTGAAGAAGTCTATTTTGAATACAAATGTGAACTCAAGTCGTCTTTACCAGCCTCAAATGAACAATCGGTTCCTACACAAGCACGTGTAAAATCATGTTCTGTAAAATTACCAAAGGTTATAATTCCTACATTTTCGGGAAAATATTCGGAATGGAACACTTTTCGAGACTTGTTCCAGTCACTGGTGCATAACAATACGGACTTAGACGATGTTCAGAAGTTGTTATATCTTAAGGGGTATTTAACCGGTGAGTGTGAGCAGCTATTGAGCAGCATTCCTATTACCGACAGCAATTACACCAGGTGCTGGAAACTGCTCGAAGAGCGTTACAACAATAAGCAGCATATATGTCATCAGGTTTTGAATCGCTTATTGAATCAAAACAGTTTAAAACTTGAGTCAGCAAAAGGTTTGAAAGATATTGTTGATACAACTAATGATTGCTTAGCCACCCTCTCTAATTTAGGAGTAGATGTAAAGAGTTGGGATATTTTAATAATACATATTCTGACGTCGAAATTGGATCCAGAAACACGTCGACAATGGGAGTTGAACGTAACCAATAATAATTCATTAAATGAACTACCCACGTATGATCAATTCAAGGAATTTTTGACGAAACGATTTCGTGCTTTTGAGTTTCTGGATACCAAGCCAACATCAACGTCAGGATATAGGGGGACAAATAATAATAATAAAGTCAAATCACTTCATATCGCAAACAATGGAACGAATCTGTCGTGTCCTTTCTGTAAACAGAGTCACAAATTAAGTCAATGCAAAGGGTTTCAAAACGAAACAGTCGAAACTCGACGCAAGTTTGTCTATGACAACAACGTTTGTTACAATTGCATGGGTAGCAATCATTCGGCCAAAGAATGTCGTACTAATTTAAAATGTCGCATATGCAAGCGCAATCATCATTCGTTGCTGCATCCTAAGGGTTCACAATCAGTTGAGGGTAACAACGGTGAGCATGTTGCCAACTCTTCAGTAGGTGCCACCAACGCATCTTCAAGTGCAACAACCACAGGACCTATGGTCTCGTGTTTTGCCACAGGTAAAGCTCAAAAACAAGTCTTGCTTGCCACCGCACTTGTGAAGGCTATGTCGAAAAGCGGGGTAGTATACAATCTTCGTGCACTCCTAGACCAGGGGTCACAGGCATCGTTTGTCACAGAAGCCACAGTACAGTACCTAGGTTTAAAGAAAACCACGACAACAGGTCAAATAACAGGGTTAGGTGGGGATAAAAATATTGTTTCTAAGGCGATGGTTCTTATCGAAATTCAATCACGGATCGACCCACAGGTGAAAATTCCGGTAAAAGCATATGTACTTAAGTGCATTACATCACTTCTTCCTTCAAGAAGAATTGAAGCCATAGACTGGCAGGAGCTCAGCGAACTAATGTTGGCTGATCCGGAATATCATACTCCCAATCGCATCGATATTCTTTTGGGAGCAGAAGTATACAGCAGTATTCTTCAGGACGGCTTGAAGAGAGGGCCTCTTGGTTCACCAGTAGCACAAGCCACTAGCTTAGGCTGGATTTTGTCTGGTGTCGTAAATTCAGTCTCCAAGCCATCTTCTAACATTAATGTTATGCATTGTTGCGCTAACGAAAACGAAATGCTTAAAAAGTTTTGGGAGTTAGAATCGGATGTACAAAAACCTAAGGAGATGATGTTCACAGAAGAAGAAAGACGTTGTGAGCAGCACTTTGCCGATACTACTCGGAAGGATGAAAGTGGGCGATATATCGTACGCCTTCCTTTCAGGAATGGACATCCGGAGGTCATAGGTTCTCGTACGGTTGCTGAAAAGAGATTTAAATCATTAGAGCAAAAATTACTCTCAAACAAGTCGTTAAATAGCAATTATCAAGATGTGATAAAGGAATATTTGACGTTGGGTCACATGGAAGAGGTACCTGCAGAAGAAATCGAAAAACCGAATGCTATTTACTTACCGCATCATGCTGTTGTTCGCCATGATAAAGAAACCAGCAAGGTAAGAGTGGTATTCGATGCATCCTGCAAAGGTAAAAATAATCTCTCACTCAATGATCAATTGCTAGTAGGACCTACGTTGCAGCCAGAACTTAGGCATATCATAATGCAGTGGAGGTCATCGCCAATTTGCGTGTCGGCCGACATCGTTAAAATGTATAGGCAGGTGAAGACTGACACTGAAGACTCTGATTGCCAAAGAATACTTTGGAGAGAACATAGAGATTCGGATATGAAAGATTACCGACTTACCCGAGTCACCTTTGGCACGGCCTCAGCACCATATCTGGCAGTCAAAGCTCTTCAACAAGTTGCACAGGATCATGGCAGGGATTATCCATCAGCAGCTGAAAGAACACTAAAAAACTTTTATGTCGATGATCTTATGACAGGAGTTCAAAATTATGAAGAAGGAATAAAGGTATTTAAGGAAATGAATGAGCTACTAAGCAAAGCAGGTTTCGAGCTACAAAAGTGGAATAGTAATAACAGGGAGCTTGTAAGAGCAATGAACGGAAAGGAAAAGGAGAGGGATTTAAAAGCAGGATTGGAGATAAAGGAAGACGACTTGATTAGAATAATGGGACTTACCTGGAACCGTAGTGATGACACCTTCCGCTATCAGGTCAGCTTCCCGGAGATACAGAACCCTGTAACAAAAAGAAAAATTGTTTCAGATATTTCTCGTCTGTACGATCCACTTGGCTGGGTAGGACCCAGCATTATCGTAGCCAAAATAATAATTCAAAAGCTTTGGTTAGCAGGGTTGGACTGGGACGAAGCAGTTCCAGACAATATATTGAAGGAATGGTTGACTTACCGCGAAGAGCAAGCATTACTCAGTAACTTACGGATACCAAGGTGGGTAGGCACCAAAGCTGATGATATCCTTGTTGAACTGCATGGATTCTGTGATGCGTCCAAGGTCGCATACGCGGGAATTGTGTTTCTCCGCGTTATTGACTCCAAAGGACAGGTGAGAGTTTCATTGGTTACAGCAAAGACGAAGGTAGCTCCTGTTAAACAAGTGTCGATACCTAGACTAGAATTGTGCGGCGCTGTTCTTCTCTGTAAATTGCTAGTGGAGGTTGCAAAAGTGATGAACATAGAGAAACACAACATCCACGCATGGACTGACTCAACAGTCGTCTTAGCATGGCTAAACAGTCATCCAAGCAAATGGACTGTTTTCGTGGCGAACAGGGTATCAGAAATACTTACTAACTTAGAGCCACAAAATTGGTCTCACGTAATATCTAAACATAACCCAGCGGATTGTGGATCACGAGGCTTGCGACCATCAGATTTAGTAAGCAACGATTTATGGTATCAAGGCCCAGAGTTCTTATCTCGCGAAACTATTTATTACGTGAAACCAAAGGAAGTTGATACGGAATTGGAGGCAGCTAAGGTTCATTGTGCTACCGAAAACGATCTTTTATGGAACAAATTCTCATCTTTGACAAAAACCATTAGAGTAATAGCGTACTGCAAGCGATTTGTTAATAATTCTAATAAGCTCTCTGGAAAAAATAAAACATCAAATTATCTTACAGCAAAAGAATTGGCAGAAGCATTAAACACATTCATCAAGCAATGTCAGGTAATCCACTTTGAAAATGAGATTAGTTTAATACAGAACAAAAAGGACTTACCCAAGGGCATCCGATCCTTGAATCCTTTTCTTGACGTCAATGGGTTACTAAGAGTGGGAGGAAGGTTAGATCAGGCGCCTTTGAGTTTTAACAGGAAACACCCCATTCTGCTACCACGGCAGTCACATCTGACTGACTTGGTAATAGCAGACGCCCACAAACAAACCCTTCATGGTGGTCCACAATTAATGTTGGCTTACATTCAGACCAAGTACTGGATCGTTGGTGCTAAACAACTGGTAAAAGCACAATACCGCAAATGTGTCACTTGTGTTAAAACAACAGCAGCTACTAAAAACCCTTTGATGGGACAATTGCCTGCGGTAAGAGTGACACCAACGCGCGCGTTCTACCATAGTGGAGTAGACTTCGCAGGGCCGATCCAGATTAGGACGTCTAAAGGAAGGGGGCACCAATCCCATAAAGGATACATTTCTTTATTTGTCTGCATGGCAACACGGGCCATACACCTCGAGGTTGTGAGTGATCTGACATCTGAAGGTTTCTTACAAGCATTTAAGAGGTTTGTTGCGAGACGTGGGCATTGTTCGCAAATGTGGAGCGATAATGGCACCAACTTCATTGGAGCGTCAACGGAACTAAGGAAATGCAGTGTTGCCGAGCAAAAACAAATTCTTCAAGAAGTCGCAGTGTCTTTAGCAAATAATGATTGTGAGTGGCATTTCATTCCACCGCACTCTCCAAATTTTGGAGGCCTATGGGAGGCCGGTTGCAAATCAGTGAAGCTGCATTTAAAGAAAATCATCGGTAACTCAACGCTGACATACGAGGAAATGGCCACGGTTTTGGCCCAAATTGAAGCCTGCCTTAATTCTCGACCAATGTCAGTAATCGCCGACCAACCCGATAATTTCATTGTGTTAACGCCCGGACATTTTCTCGTCGGAGAGCCACTAGTGACATTACCAGATCACAACTTTGAGATGCAGAACGTGAGTTCTCTGAGGAGATGGCAACATACTCAAAGAATGTTACAAACATTCTGGCGACAGTGGTCGCAGGAATATCTCACAAAATTTTTACACAGGTACAAATGGTCAAGTGAAACTTCTAAACCTAGCATTGGGGATGTAGTAGTCGTAAAAGAGGATAATTTACCTCCTTGTCGTTGGCTCTACGGTCGAATCATTGCTACTCATCCTGGTCTGGACAATATTGTAAGAGTGGTAACACTTAAAACTAAAAATGGAACATTAAAAAGACCTGTTTCTAAATTATGTTTTTTACCAGTAATCGACAATTAAAACAATTAATGTTTACTCATATAATATGATAAAAATCATTTTTATAACAAAAAGGTTTATTTATAACTAACAAGTAAAAGTCACACACAGTAAAATCATATAAGAATCAAATATTGTACTCTAAATAATTGTAAAATGTGCACTAGCAAGGAGTTTTTATTTGTTAATTCGATAATTGATTCAATCATTGCAATAAAATCATATTTTGTGTTTAATTAAGGACAAAGGTTCACTTTGCCCTTGGTGGGCGGTATGTTAATGCACATTAATTAAATATTAAACATCACAACTGCATCGTACGCAGTCATGTATAATAATTGTCTTTAATTGTTTATGGTATCGCCATCTATCCGAAATGACGGATATTAATATTAGCAAAGCTATGTCGGGATTTACTTAGCTTGTCAAAGCACAACAAGGTTTTGCCTTTACACGCTAGATGTCGGTAGTAAAATGTGTTAAAAATCCTAGATCGCGCTGACGAGATTCTCCGCCTACATTTGTAAACTTTCAATTTTTTTTGTATTGTTGAATATAATTACATCGTTGTGGCTTCTTACACGATCGTATTATTTCTATTATAATACCTCTCCCCGCACGTACCCTTAGGATTTTGCTCATAGTTTGTCCACTTACTGTGAGACTAAGTGGTTAATAAATAAATTATGGCTATTAAAATGAGTGATTTTATTGAAAATTATGTTTTTTTTTTCATACATTTTGTTACTTCCTGGGAATTCCCGGGAAATTTGTGTGGAGAATTCTCGGGATCTGGAAAAATAATATGTCGAGAAATCAGAAACCCTTATCACGCCTCTTTCCCGTAGGGGTAGGCACAGACCTAAGATTTCCATTTGCTACGATCCTCGCTCTTTCGCTTCATCTACATTCATCAATCCTTTCATACATGAGCGTCGGTTTAGGGTACTCCTGATCTGGCGTTTTTTCATAACGTCTTCAAATTGATTTTGTTGGAACGTTCGCCTAGGTCTTCCCATTCCAAAACTTCCGTTCACTTGTTCCATGTATACCCGTTTTGTCAGTCTCATCTCATTTATTCTCTGTACATGTCCAAACCATCTTAACATACCTTTCCCGATTTTGTCACTACATCCTCATTCTTACCACATCGTTCCCTCATCACACTATTCTTTATCCTGTCACTCCCTTTGACTCCAATCATCTCAATGCTCTCATCTCCACTGCACTTATTCTACTCTCATGCTTTTTTTGCCATACCCAACTTTCACTCCCATACATTAGTGTCGGAACCAACACTCTTCCATGAACAGCCAGACCAATCAGTGTATGTTCCGTTTATTTTAACATAAGCACTGGAATCCTCATAGAGAGATTTCAGCGCTTGAATCAGGTTACTCTTCAGCCCATGCATAGATAAGGCTGACCACAGTTCATGCCTACTCACCCTATCATAAGCCTTTTCTAGTTTACACGCAATTGAAAAATTCTCTTAAAATATTATCTAAACCGATAATTTCATTGCAATCTCGTTAAATGCAATGTTACTTAAATACTCAACTAATGTTCTTAATAATCGATTTGCATAGTTTTTTTGTATCTACATCAAAATATTTTTCTTACACTCCACCATCGCTGTACACCTACGTAAGTATTTGCCCTTAACATTTCTGAACGAAACATTTGTATAGTCTGTGGTGTAAGGAAAAAGCCCGACAATCGCTTAAAAAAAGTTCACGTATTTCCTAATAATAGTGACGCAAATGTGATGAAAAACATTGTATGTTTCACGGGCGGTACGGGAATTCCGAACTTCAGCTCAGAAAGCCCTCAGTCGTCGAATTTGGGCTAGAGCTTCTATCGTAATTCCTTACTTACCGCCCTTAATACACATTATACTATTGTTTTCCAGGACTTGTCCCACGGCAAAGAAAACGTGCCAGTGCCGTGCGTAAACTACTACGACAGCTCTCTACCAGAGTTTTGTTCGTACAACACGGAGCGCACGCCGACCGCCGGCGTTCCTCTTAACCTCGACCCGGAGTTCCTGTGCGGCTGTGACTGTGACGACGATTGTGCAGTAAGTTGGCACTCTTAATAAATTATTTAAGGTAAACGTCAGTGTTATGGCCGAAAAATCAAATTTTTTACATGAATTCGTCTTTAAAATTGCTTCCATGGACGTCTTTCAAAAAACTAATGATAACAAATTCGGGGGATACAGTTTAGTGTTGTAGATATATATCTATCATCGTCATCCGAATTTCAATTGCACCACTGGATAGCTAAAGAATTAAAGAATTTATTACGCAAAGTAAGGACTGTAACACACCGCGCGCGGCAGAGGGAGAGCCCGCCATTTTGAGATGTATTCACGTAAAACAAACGGCCGTGTCCATAACACAGCCACCCAATTTTTTTATGAGTTTCGGAGATGAGTTTTTACACTATATTTTTTATACTTATTGAATACATTAACTTAGTTACTGGTAAACGTATTTCTTTTAACCACAAACGGTTGTTGTTAATTTATATGCTGTAGAAGTTGGAGCAAGTTGGGTAAGCCAGCGAAATCCCTATAATAACCTACTAAAAGACCTTGGTCTGCCAAGAACAACCGTGACTTCCATCCTAGAACAAACGTTCTAGGATGTAACTGTGGAAGTTACGGTTACTTACGCCTAATGTTACGCCTAATGCCCCCTTGGATACACATCCAAGGGGGCATTATTAGTAGTATCTTACCAAATGTTGATTAGACAGGGGAGGAGGCTCGAGGTGTGGAGGACAGACATAGATAGATAGATAGAAAACTCTTTATTGTTACACCATTTATGAAATATAAAAGTTTACAAATTAAATAATAATAACATAGTGTTACAATGGGCGGCCTTATCACTAAAAGTGATCTCTACCAGGCAACCTTAGGATGGAGTTAAACGAACAAAACAATTGGGGCGGGTGTAGTCCAAAAATGAACAATGAGAAAAAAAAAACATAGTTGCCTACGTAAATGTTCCCTTAACCCTACTCCCCGGGGAGCAGGGAGAACGGTGAACTCGGACATATTCGCGAAGACATTAACGGGGTGTGCATTTTTATTTTCTCTAAGTGTAATTTTTTGTACAGATACTTTCAGTGTCTTTTTTTCAATTCTGATTCATCTCATTGTGAGTGATGATGTGGTCGAAAGTAAATAAGCCTAATCTGGAATGAATACTGGCTTTCAAAGGCAGCTGTTCGAACGCGGTTAGGTTGATAGATTTGGGGGGGGGATGCCTTTTCACTACCCTTCCACCGTAGGGGCGCTGGAAGGGGATCTTGGGACTTCAACACACTAAAACCCTCCCGTGAGCAGAACTCCTCCTCACAGAGGTGGGGCAAGATAGGGTCACGCGCGTTAGCATTCACCAACTTGCCCCGGCGGCGGTACGCCCGAAACCAATGCGGCCTCTGCGCAGGCCAGACATAGCGTAACGACTGTCATCCTATGACAACAACTGGGACTGACGGTTTAACGTGTTTTTCGAAGCACGGAAAATGCTACTAGCGGTCCCACATAAAGAAAAAAAGAAGTTAAAAGTGTGAAGTCAACAACATTTCCCGTAGTCGCTCTCCTCTCAACTTTTCTTTCATATTAATTTTGATTTCAGGATAAAACTAAGTGCGCGTGTTGGAAAATGACGCTAGAGGGCGCTCGCACCATCGGCATCGAAGGCCCTGACATCGGATATGAATATAGAAGATTGCCGGAACCACTGCCGTCTGGTATTTACGAGTGTAATTCTAGGTAAGGGCGTATAGTATAAAAGTATTCATTTGGAATTGAGTCTTAATACGATGTGTCAAAGTTTTAATTCGTAGAAAGCCTATGATGTCCGCGATCTATAGTTATTAGATAAAGAGTAGTGACGCCTGGTCACTACTAATGTGTCAAATATTACACTTTGCTCTTGCAAATACAACTCTTTATACAAAGGGGGCTTGGACTACTCTGGATCAGTACAAAAAAATACAACCCAATTTGCTGTTTTTTTTTTCTAGCGGGCTTGTTTTTGACCTCTGTCTATTCCTTTAGTCATTTATGATGCTTATATTATACTATAAGTTTACCAAAACCTTCTCCATGTGTTGTCTAGTTTCGTTTCTTAGCTTATGTACCTTACAAAGTGTTAAATATGTTCAACTTACCATTGCAGCCTGTAGGCTGTTTTAAATTTTCAAAATTTGTCTTCATTGTAGTATCGTGTATTGTAGTATATTCATTAAAGTGCAATTCGTCACTTGTGACGAAATGCATCTGTTATAGGCAGAGGTAACCGCTTAACATCTGGTGGGCCTCGAGTTTGTTCCGTCAGAATAACATAAAGAAATACTGTATCGTAGTATTTATTTTGTAGTGTTTTATTATAGGAATGATGTGCATATTATTATTGGTAGGCAAACTTGGAATTCATATGATATTAATAAATCCAGTATAAAAAATGGGATAAAATCATCTCACTTTTGTTTTTTTTTCTACTGTTCAGGCATGGGCGTTGAATATATATCCACGGTCGATAAATCCTTTCTCTTTATTACTGTCGTCTGTAATTTAAAATAAAATTAAATAGCATTTATCTGTATTGTCAGTCTTTGAATGCTCTTTGCGCTGGTTTTTGACCGCTGTATCACCTAATATTAAGCAATAAAGTTGTCGAAGGTAAATCAGTATAATTATGGCGTAAATTAAATTACGCATGCGATATTATATTTAATAATAGCAAATACTTTTAAAAGTATCCTAAAAAACATTAAATAATATTTAAATAAAACACTTAAAAAAGCATAAAATTATATATCTAGTGACAATTCCGCCCAATTTTCCTGTCATCTACGTGACGTCATAAACATCACGCAGCCTAACCGGATGAATACCCGACTAGTTTCGCTTCTAAACGAAGCATCTTCAGGAGGTCTTGACTTACCGAGCGCACGATCGAGACTAAACGGCCAGCGGCTAAACACGCCTTTATATAGGCCCGATCGTGACTCACTGTTCTTTGTTGTAGCTTACAATTGGTAAAGATATACGTTTTTATAGTGATAATTATATAAAAAGGTATTATATTGTTCAATTAGTAATGTATATATCCAAGTATTGAAACAATAAAAACTTTCTTCGTTTCTTATGTCATACGAAAGTAATTTTATCCACGTTCTGCGTCAATTTCTTTAAAACAAAGAAATATTTCCACGTCGAAAGGAAATAATTTTACTTCCCTTTGTTGGTAATTTTGCCTCTTGAATGTGGATACAATCAGAGGGTAAAATTTATATCTCCAGTCCATGCTATGCCTGCTGCTATAGATAACATATTAATTTTTGAACATTAACATGAAAACTTTGTAAGGTGGCCATCTTGAATCCGCCATTTTGGATTATTGACATGTGTCATTCGACTGCTCTCTCTATTAGTGCGGTCCGATTGGCAATAAAAGCGATATTAGCGTGATAACATTCGGTCCTAATCACCTTGAGCACGATTACGATGGCACACCCTACGTCATAGATGACGTCATGATTGCCGCCATATTGACGATTACATGGACCATGCTCGTCACCAATATCACCGTGAGCGTTCTGTCAAAAGTGACAGATGTTTGTTTGTTTATTTCTGCAATCGTATTTATGATTTCTCCGTTCTGTTAAAGTTTTATTCAAAGACAGTGGTTTTATTGTGATTATGAGTGTGGAAGTCAGTATAAACGACGAGCCAAATGGAAGAATCATTTCTTTATTACTCACACCTGAGCAATACGAGAGAGCACAGAATGGTAAGTGCATTTTACGAATCACAATTTTTCTGTCGGTCTAATTAACGATAATTTCCCAATCTTGAATCTCATCAGGTACCTTTGACTTACAGATCCTGAATATGTTAAGCAGTTGCTGCATAATTATGATGCAACGGAAAACACCACTGTTTCTAACAATATCGCACCACAATATCAGAATGATTCAGTGACTAATGAAGAAGTGACTACGGAAGGGCATAGTAAGTTTTTTGTACCTGGTGTTGTAGGCACAGATGAGAGACCTTTAAGTATTTATGTAAAACATTGTTTAATTTTTCAGAAAATGCTCTTCTAATTTGGTTTGGTTGTATGCAATTTTGCCGCTTTCCTAGAAGAATTCATCTTAGAGAGTGAAATTGATTTAAATTATAAAAAAGTATATGCCGATTGCATTGTGTTTATAGAAGGTAACTGAAACTGCAAAGTTTTTTACTCTGTTATACTAGAAGCTAATAAAGCATATAAACATATTTTCTTGAAAATGTAGGTTTTTTTTTTTTTTTTTTTTTATTGCTGATAGGTAAGCCTTTGACCACAATCTCACCCGATGGTAAGTGATGATTTGGTCGAAGGTGTTAACAGGCTTATCCTAGAATTACTGGCTCTCAAGGACAGCTCAAGGTCAGACAGGAGCATCATTTGTTTTATCAATAAATGTAACTTATTAGTGTGCAACTGTAAATAATTACAAAAATATGTTTTTAAGCTTTTATAACTCTATTTTACAGAATATAAAACTTATTTACTGCTTTTCGGTTACCTTCTACCGCTTGTTGCTTATACCGCACTACTAGACACTGCCCTGTCATGTTTTGGTCCTAGAATACTAAATGACTATGAGCCAATTTATCTAGTAAACTACTGAATATTTCATAGTAATATAAAAGATTTTGGAGATATATATATATAATAATTGATAAGTAATAGATTATTTTCTATTTTTTCTGGGTATCATATGAACTGTTTGTACCCTATGTCACTTCTACTTCTCCTCTCAATTCATTTCACATGTCAAAAACCATTAATCCATTTAGGTTCTAGGGCGTGCCAAAGAATCCCCATACATAGTCCCGAAAAACATAACCCTCCTTATGGAGTCTGGTATAAACAGAACTTATGTACCTAATCCAATTTTTATTCAAAGACCCAATATCTTGACATTTTATAAGTGCCCCAGGCGGCATATGTAGTCAGAAAAAAATATTGATTTATTTTATCATTAAAAGCGGTATGAGGAAGTTTTTATTGTTATATGTATATAGGGTCCATCTCTTAAATAAGGATGTGAAGAATTCAACATTGCGGTGTAAGTTGTAGCATTTCATTCACCTAAATAGTAAATATTTACTATTTAGGTGAATGAACTATACTGACAACATCGCTTCATAATGTTTTTTGTAATCTGCAACCAAAACATAAATTATTCATTAAAATATAGGTACATGGTTTTGCTTGTATAACAGAACACTAATAGAGAGAATATCAACTCACTTATTTTATTTTATATTTAATTTATTACCTAGTATTAAAATTTTACTATTTGGTTTCAGGAGATCAAGAGTCAAAATCACTTTTCATATGGGGGGAACAATGCATTTTATTGCTCCTCTCCTTGTATGAAGAGCACAGAGAGGATTTCTCCCGAAAAAGACATAAGTCAGTATATGATCTTATTGCCTTGAAAATGCAACAAACAAACAATGCATATATTGTAAATGGCGGCCAGTGCCAATCAAAAATTAATAGTTTAAAAAAATATTACAAAAAAATTTTGGATCATAATGCAACATCTGGCAATGACAGGGCGACTTGGCCTTACTTTGATGTAAGTGTTTTTCTTATTTGTACAGTAATACCTATTGTAAATATATATCACCTATAATGAGGAAAAATAGATAAATTTAGATACAATGTTTTCTGTCAATAGTTCTATTTATCCCAGTTGCGAACTTGTTAAGAATATGACCCATGTTATTTTGCTATCGAAACAATACTACTAGGTCAATGCCTCTTTCAACTCTATTCCAGCTCTTATTTGCTTAGTCAACTAATTATTTCTACTGTCATTCAATAATTTTATGATGATAAAGATTGATTATCATAATTCAAAATAATAAAAAGATCAATTTATACCATACATATTAGGGCCATATAGTCAAACCATGTTAGGGTGTTTTCTAAGGGCAACTGCACAATACCATCCCGAAAATCTGCATACGGGCATGTGATCATACGATTCGAATACTATTTTCATTAGTAAAATAAAGGTTGTAAAATATTTTTTTGTTTCCTTTACAGAGAATGCATGAGTTATTTGGTTCAACTGGGTGGGCTAATCCTGAAGCTCTGGCATCAGAAATGGGGCCATCATTATTAGATAATAACACAAATGAGTTGCAGACTGAACCCAAGAAAAGAAAATTGGAAACTATCATAGATGATTTTTGTAAAGATTTGAAAAAGTGTAAGGATGAAAGGGCTAGGGTAAAACAAGAAAATTTCAATAAGTTCTTGGAAATGAAAGAGAGACAGCACAGAGAAAAACTGCAGTTATTGCAGGCACTGTCTTCCAATACGTCTTCCAATATGTAACAATATTGTGATAATAGGTGTGTAATATCTTGTAGAATATGGTACAAACTGCAACAAAATATTTCACACTTTCAGTGTTGAAGTTGGTTCCATTTTTTATTTATGTTCCCATATTCTTTTTAACCATCTGATAGTGAATTTCTCTGGAGAGGGTTGTTATTAAATTGTTATTATTTTAATTTCATAAGCATTGCATTAACCATGAACCACAGTAACAAGTTTTTCAGTAACACTAGAATAACCGAAAAAGGTGTAAGCAAATTAATGATTTTAATACTTAAATATTATGTATGCATAAGTGATAAGACATATTGCAAAGATTTAATAAAAATTGGAACCAACTTAAACACTGAAAAGTGTTATGAAAATTAGAAACTATTATGAAAGTTGATTGATTAAAATATTGTAGTACAATATCTCACTACTATAATAATAATAAGAATATTTAAATGTTATTGTTTTAAATATATAAATATTTCTGGTTAAAATACCTAAAATATTTTTTTATGGAAGGAGAGACAATGTTATGCAAAACATGTTTTTTATTATAATTTAAAAATTAAGTTGATCTCATTTAGTATGAATAAAAAATGTGTGTCGAAAAAACTACATATGGACAAAAAACTTTTTTTAAAATTTTGTAACATTTATCATTGTCCATCTCTTAAATAATTGTGAAGAAATATAAGACTGATTATTTTTTTATCTAATTGTTAAATTTCTTTTGTTGTACAAGTATGTACCTATTGCTTTGTGACTTTTTACAGGACTAGCTTTTTTCAGACTAGTCCAAGTGGACCAGACTGAAAAAAGCTAGTCCTGTAAAAAGTTGATCAATAAAAATATTTTCAGTACACTAATCATTTCAAATGTTATTGTTTTAATATAAGTAATCTTTAGTTAAAATCACCTCAAATATTATTTTTATGAAAGGACAGACTATTTTGTAAAGTACTTACAGGGTTATTATTATTGTAATTTATAAGGAAAGTTGATCTCATTTAGTGTTAATAAAAGATAATTTAGAATAAAACATTGTTGTACATTTAGTATAACTTTGACAATATTAGTAAATAAACATTTTAAAAATGTGAATAGGTACATATAGAAAAAGAAAGCCTATGGTTAACAAATGTTAATAATGTTATTGACTGATTTATTTTAACAATCTAATTGTTACATTTTTTTGTTGTACAAGTAGGTACCTATTCCATCGTAACTACCTGGACCAGACTGAAAAAAGCTACTCCTGTAAAAAGCTGATTGATACACATATTTTCAGGATACAAATAGTTTTTAATGTTGTTGTTTTAATATAAAAATATATCTTTAGTTAAAAACACCTAAAATATTATTTTTTAATTTTATGAATGGACAAATCACTGTAAAGTCCTTACAGGGTTATTAATAATAATAATAACTACTAATATTATTTATGAAAAGTTGATATCATTTAGTGTTAATTAAAGATATTTCATAATGCATGACTGATGAATAATTAGTATAATTTTGACAATATTAGTTAATAACATTTTAAAATGTGAATAGGTACATACATATAGAAAAAGAAATGTTAATATTGAAAAATCTATCATTAGTAAAAAATAAAAGACTGATTTATGACTGATTGCTCTCTACAACACTACAAGCTGGTAGTACAATGAGGAATAAAAATGCCTTTTTGCATTAAATTACAGCCTTATTTGTATCAAGTATATAAATTATTGATAACATATGCACAAAACTACTAATTATATTATTACTACTAATTATCACGTAATATTAAATTATTCATAATAGCTTGGCGCTTCTGAACTCCAAGTTCTCTACCTCCAACTATAAGAGGACCTCTGTTGGTAACTCGTAACTGCCACTCTACTTCCTGCATTGGCATCATGTCCCCCTTCATAATGCAAATATTGTGTAGAACAGCTGTTGCAAGCAGGTATTCTGGGATTTTGTTTAATGTTACCATAGGCAAACAGTGCAGGATGCTACGCCAACGGGTTTTCCACAACCCAAATGCTCTTTCTATAGACATTTGAGCTGAAGAGAGACAAAAATTAAAATTTTTTTGTCTCTGGGTCAAATGTCCATTGTCTTTAAATGGGACCATCAAGCATTGGTGAATACCATAAGCAGCATCCCCCACAAGATGCAAATTATCAGGGAAGTATGTATCCGGATCTTGAAAAAAATCATTTATTGGGGACAGTCTAAAAACTCTAGCATCATGTACTGACCCAGCATTCCCAGCAAACATACTTGTAAACAATAAGTCCCAAGTACAAACGGCCTGCAACAAAATAAAAACCATAGTTATTAAATTTTTCTCATCATGAACATAAAATTAAACAAACTAGTGAAAATAGTTCTACTCATAAGTACTATATTGCATATTTTATTATGAAATCTTATTATAACTTGGCTTTAATAGCTTACACCTGCCTTTCTTGCCTGCCAGCCTATCTATGTTACATTGGTTATCCCAATTCTTCAGGCACCATTAAAAAAAATCAGGATTAAAAGTAGTACATGTGTTAATCAATGTCTTAAAGAATATATGTACCAAATTTAATCAAAATCCGGTCAGCCAATTTGAAGGTTAGTGGTTACAAAATAACACATACAAACTTTTGAATTTATAATATTAGAAAAATACCAAAATCATACTGCATCATAATTTCACATATGACTGAATCTACAGGACTACATTCAGTAAATTGCAGGTTGGAGATAAAATACAGGCATAACAGAAGAAGAGTGTATTAGTTTGGTAGGTCTGATCGGTTCAGTTTCCTTCTATCAGAACTTTTGTATACATTAGCTAGCTAGATTGATAAATTTAAATAAAGGTATCAATTTTGCAGCCAATATATAAACCATCGGATGATACGCATGACAAACAAATGTTAAATTAGATCTGCTGTTACACCAGGGATGGAGTAATCAACACATTCATACAATTCTTCTAGCGAGATTTCACCGGTGTTGAATGAATGCCCATAGGGCATATAAATAAATGCACATGTTACCTGGACTTGAATGGAATGCTTTCCTTTTCGGTTTATATATGATTTTGAATCCTTGATTGGTGCAATTATATTAATGTGTGTCCCATCAATTGCACCTACCACTCCTGGAAACGCACTGTAACTCTCAAACTTTCTAGCAATATCTTTTGCTCTTGCACCCGTTGGCCAAGAAATGAACCGAGGAGCCAATGTATGGAGTGCAAGTGACACCCGTCTGACAGCACGAATTGCCGTAGCCTTCCCAACATTAAACTTCTCACATATTGACCTGTAAGATGAAATTGAGAGTTTTTTGTGAATTATAACTCTAGTGCTTGATTTATTTTTATTTGAAGCATTTTAGGTAGGATAATTGTTTAGTTTATAACTGATGATAGTTACACATAGCTCAACTTACCTATACGAATCAGGAGTTGCCATTACCCATAAGCATATTAAAAGTTGCTTCTTCGCGTCTATAGGCTTTCTGCCTCCTGCCATTTTGGTGCTGCTAATTGAAGGGCCTATAAGGCCAAGTATGAAGTTTACAGTTTCAGGGTACATCCTGGAATCAGATAATGAAACTAATTAAGGATCTCTAGTTTATGTGAAAATCATACTTAAGCATTATAAAAAGGCACCTACCTGAAATGGGATTTGAACGTTTCGCGATTGTACTCGGCAACTGTTTTCTCCACGTAATTTTCGATTCGAGGCTTACTTTGCAACTGTCCCCTTTTCTTCGATCTTATCAGGACAAGAGCAGCAACCACATCTTCATCATCACTGTCCTCGCTATCATCGCTGTTCAATATTACGCCCAGATCCAGATCCTCATCACTCGAATCATCTTCAATCATTATCCTTACTATATTCTCCATCTTCAGTTGATAGTCTCATCAGGGATCGCAAGTCGGTATATATTTATTTTATCTTTATTACACAGATTACTTCACAAACTACCTATATATTTTGTTTTACGCGCGCGAATGGTTTGTTTTTGCTACAATTACGGTCCGATTGATCAACACGCTCACAGTGCCAAGAGCTGTCAAAATCGCACTTATTCATTTGGACCACTGGTCGTAGACGTTAGCACTTTGAGCAATGATATTGCCAATCGGACCGCAGGATATGATAACCATGGCATCATAATTGTCAAACTAAGAGCACATGTTTTTTTTCTATTTCTTTTACGGTTTCCAGACGAATTTGACTTATATAAGATATTGAAGGGCTTTATGGGTGAACTGGCCGGTCAGTTCTTTATACAAACGTCTTAAGCTGATCCCTCCGTTATTTGAGGATTTAGGTCCAAAACGAAGCATGATATCGATTGATTTCTTTACTATCTAGGCTTGTATCGTTACGTTTTTTAATAAGATAATTAACTTGAGAGCTATGAGTCTCTAAGCATTTTCATATAAAGTTTTCGAGGCTCATAACTTGAAATCTAGTTTTTTTTTTAATTTCGGCATCTTACACGCCTATAAAATGACGAGATCAATCGTTATTATGTTTTATTCTGGACCTAAAATCTCAAATGAGGGAGTGATCACCCTACAACTTTTGTATGGAGAAGTAGCCGGCCAGTTTTCTACCTTAAAATATGATTCCTCTGCCTTGAAGTTTCGTCTACCGTTCTAAAGTTATCTTCGAACGAAAAACGAAGTTGCCCCAATGGCTACAAAAACCTGCTCTTTGTAAATATATATCATATGTTCTTTGTTTCAGATGTAAATGTAAACATACATGCCTGAACCGGGTTGTACAGAATCCGCTACAGTTAAAATTACAAGTAAGTTTCTAGGTAATAGAAAAAGTGATATCGGTTTCGGTTTAAAACAACTTTATTACCATCAAAGCCTAAACTCTCACTTACGTCGTAACTATATGTGGAAGTAGAAATAAATAAAATCCAGTAATTTTAAGTTATACATATTTATTCAATAAATATAGCGTGTGTAATTGAGAATAAATTACACAATTGGTCACTCAAGGACCATAGGCTATCACATAGCAATTAAATTATTCATAATAACAATTGTAAGCAGCATAAAGACAATTTATACAATAATATTAGGACAGTATTTACCTGACTCTTATTCAAGTCGTCTTGTCAGGTGCGTGGTCGCGCACTGAATGCCAAGATTGCCAAACCAACGCTAACATGGCTGTTTTAATACAGAGTGGAGGGGGTGCTCGAATGACTCAGTGGGAGTGGTAGAGTCGTTGATGGACTAGTTAGTCAAATCAGCATACAAAACGTTAAAATAATTTTATATTAATCTGAATCCACTCCCACATATATTTAACTATTACGTTATGTGTTCGTCATCGCAAAAATGTGAATAACATAAAATAAAGTAAAATTAAAATACGAATAACAGCGCTTATTTAGATTTATAAGCATGCACTATGACCTCTTTCATACATTCGATTTGCTTATTAAAAGCCCTTTTACATTTTGCAGCCCTCTCACTCGCACATTTAAAGATAATTTCAAATAGAAAAAAAATGGTAATGATTTTTTCAAATGTGGACTGATATTATTTTTCTTCTTGCGACTATAGATGTTCTTAACATAATTTTGTTTTGTAACATGTTGAGTCCAATTAAAATTAGAGGCCCAAAGTTTTAAATAAATAAATTAAACGTTTTGGATCCCCCATTACAGATATCAATATGAAAATTTGTCGAGAAAATCTATAGTCGCATACAGCGAAATAATGTCTGAATACATTTTAAAAAATCATTACCATATTGTAGCTATTTGAAATTATCTTTAAATGTGCGAGTGAGAGGGCTGCAAAATGTAAAAGGCCTCTGAACATTATTCATTAGTAGTATATGTTGATACAGTGATATCTGCGAGCGAAGCGATTCATATAATGATGCTGATATGATCGAGCTTCACGTACCTATTTGAAGTTCGTATTATATATTCGTTATCTGAAGTACAGTAATTTTGGATGAAGAATTGAGCCTATTGAACCTCATTGCGTAGGTTGAACTACCCCTGATGATTTAAGACTGTATATAAAATAACGATTATTTCGGATACGTTTTCTGTTGGTACGGAATCCTCTGTGTTTGAGTCCAACTTGCGCTTGGCCAGTTTTTTTAACGGAGTTACAAAAAAGCTCCTCCTTTTTTGAAAGTTGTTTAAAAACCGGTTTTCTCAATTCGATCGTGTTTTTTTTTAGTATGGACGTTACGCGTACGTTTGATGATTATTTTTTGTTCTGAGTAGTAGACTTATACATTCAACTTAGTGCCATTTAAATTTGATCAAAATCGGTTGAGTACTGCCATACCTGCCTGAGTTAATGTTGATTGCAACTATTATCGTTGTTGAACAGTGTTTTAGGTGAATGAATGATCGCGTAAGCTTCACTAAAAAGAGTGATCGAGAAAATTTAAAAAAGTCACAACGCTGATACTGTATCAGTCAGATTGTCCTGCTGAATACAGCCTCCCCATTAAGGGGAGTTTACTCTAATCCTCACGCTTGGCAGGCGTCTTGGGGATCGCAGTGTATAATATCAGTTCCTCAGAAGGCGCTTTTGGCCACCTTTCGGTATTTTACCTTTAGTCGCCTCTTACGACACTCACAGGTAGCAATGGGGGTAGGGTCGGGGGGTGACATTCTAACCCGGCATCCTACGGGAGTGGGGTGTCAAAAATAAGCTAAAGTTCGCGCCACATAAAACCAAGGCAATGGTCATGACGCGTAAGCTGAAATTTGGCACACCGCTTCTGAATATGGGAGAGGAAACATAGCTATGTCCGAAGAAATTAAAATACTTGGACTAACCATAGACCAAAAAATGACTTTCAATAGCCATATAGCAAACGCCTGCAAAAAAGCCCTAAATATATACAAACAGCTCTCCAAAGCAGCCAAAATAAGTTGGGGTTTGCACCCAGAGGTCATAAGGCAGATATATACAGCAGTGGTGGAGCCCGTCATTATGTACGCAGCCAGTGTTTGGGCACCGGCTTCTAGAAAGATTAAGGCCAAAAAGCAGCTCAACGCGGTTCAGCGGGGCTTCGTCCAGAAGCTCAGTAGAGCATACCGCACAGTCTCTTTGAACTCTGGGCTTGTACTAACTGGGATCTTACCCCTCGACCTTAGGGTGCAGGAAGCAGCCGCACTGTACGAGGCCAAGAGGGGTGTCCCCCAGGAAGACCAAAGAGACATAGAAGTGGAACGGATGGTAGCGTTCACGGAATCAGTTCATCCGGCAGAACATATGCCCTTGGAGTTCATAAGTTTGAGAGATCAGCATGAGGTAGAAAGCCACAGCAACCAAGCAGTGCGAATATTCACTGATGGAAGTAAAATTGAGGGCAAAGTTGGGGCGGCGTTGTCTTTGTGGAAAGGTGAAGCCGAGACGAAAGCCCTCAAGTTGAAACTATCATCGCACTGCACGGTCTATCAGGCAGAACTCTTGGCCATATGTGAAGCCACCAAACAGATTCTGAAACGCACCGAATTGAGCTTCGGAATATATAGCGACTCACGATCCGCGTTGGAAACAGTCTCCAATCAAAGTTGCCTCCATCCCTTAGCAGTGGAAGTCCGTCATAATATTAAGGAAATATTTGTGCAAAACAAAGTTGTCACATTGTTTTGGATAAAAGCCCACGCAGGATTGGAGGGCAACGAAAGAGCAGATCATTTGGCAAAGGAAGCTGCGCTTAAACTGAAGACAAGGCCAAACTATGATAGATGTCCAGTTTCATACATGAAGTTACAGATTCGACAGAAGACACTTAATGAATGGAACCGGAGGTACAAAATGGAAACAACAGCTTGCACTACAAAAATTTTCTTTCCCGACGCAATAGAAGCCTACAGCATCGTAAAGAAACTCCAACCAACCGGTATAACAACCCAAGTGATGACCGGCCACGGGGGGTTTTCCGAGTATCTGAACAGATTCGGATGCAAGGAAAGCCCAGCGTGCGTGTGTGAACCCAGCCAAGATGAAACAATTATACATGTCTTGACCGAATGCCCAGTATTTAATTTAAAAAGATTTGAAACCGAAGTAGAGTTAGATGTAAATATAACAAAAGAAAATATTTGGAAACTAATGTACGATAAAAAATGTAGAAATAAGTTTCTAGATTATTGTGTTTACATAGCAAGTAGAGTAGTGAATAGAAATAAAACTAGATAGATAAGTATGTTGTATATTATATTGTCATATAATAAAACAGCACAGATTTATAAATGATATAAAACTGTTAGAGTTAGAAAAAGTAGCATAGTAAGTGTTTATGTAATATATTAATTAAGTAAAATGTATGAATAGCCTAAGGATTTATAAGATTATATAAAGAAAACACCGTCTCTGACAACGTCAGAGGAACCTCTTAGCTCGCGGGCCGGGCATCTGCGTCCGGACTAAAATAAAAAAAAAAAAAAAAAACCCGGCATCCTACTATAACACTGATAAGTATGAAATAACTTGGTGGAAGTCAGACCATGATAATGTGCGGTCTTAGCTTGGTTTGGTGCCGACTTCAACAAGTTTCTTACTTTTCAGTGTTCGAAGTCGTTTTTACACGACTGCCCAAAAAAAGGAGAGTTATGTTTTCAGGGTTCATGTATGTATGTATGTTTGTGAGTTTCTTTATTCCACCATAACTTCTAAGCCGCTGAATCGATTTTGATGTAAGAGATATCGTTAGATTCGTCTTGATAACCAAAGTAGCACTAAGTACATAAAATAAATAGAAATACAAACTGGCGGATTTTAGACCCCATTTTGTGGGGTAAAAAAAAATATTTTCTTCCATACCCATCGAGTGGGGTATCAAAATGAACGGCTTTAAAAAACTATTCCATAAATATATATAATTTGCAGTTTTCATTGCAATGGAACGATAATTTGCTCAACGAAAATAATTTTTACTTGTTGATAGATTGTTTTTAAAAAAGCTGTAAAAAATGGGAATTTTAGATGTTTGTATTGTAAATGCAGGTTTTCAAAACGGTGAACCGCGGCTGGGGTATTCGAGCGCTCAACGACGTGCCAAAAGGATCATTCCTGTGTATCTACGCGGGGAATCTACTCACCGACGCCACTGCCAATTTGGTAATGTTGTTATCTCTATCTGCGCTTTGTTTTATTTGCCCTCTGATATGAGCACTGATACAAGCAACAACTGATACATTCGCATGGTGGTAGGGCATTTTGCGAACGGCCACCTGGCCAGCTACCACCCTCAAGTAGAAAATCTGTCGCCGAGCATCTTACTGTGTGTTCCGGCAGCATTCCTTAAGAGCCAGTAAACAATTCATGAAATTACAGGCGCATGAGACTTAACAGTTATATGTCACAGGGTGATGGGTGCAGTGCAGTTAAAATGCATCTGTTATAGGTACAGGTTATTAACATCAGGTAGGGCTCGTGTATGTTTAGTCATCATCATCATCAGCCGGAAGACGTCCACTGTTGAACAAATACCTCCCCATAGAACGCCACAAAGTACGGCTATTAGCCGCTTGCAACCATTGGCTGCCCGTGACTTTTACGATGTCGTCAGTCCACCTAGTGGGGGCCTACCAACTCTACGTCTTCTGGTGTATCGGTGCATCGGTTATCAGTTTGTCGAGCAGTGTGGCCCGCCCATTGTCACTTCAACTTGTAAATTATGAGAGGTATGTCGGTGACTATGGTTCTTTTTCTTGCGGGAAGTTTGCTTAGTAGCCATTCTGAACCGATCAGCAAAGCTAAGCAACGTCCGCCTCGGTCATGAGTTGGATGGGTGACCGTTGATGACATTACTACTGAGCGCTTCCGTGCTTCGGAGGGCACGTTAAGCCGTCGGTCCCGGTTGTTGTCTTCGGATGGCAGTCGTTACAGCATGGTGGTAGGGCACTTTGCGAATGCCCGCCTGGCTAGCTACCACCCTCAAGTAGAAAATCTGTCGCCAATCACCTAACGGTGTGGTTAAGACTGTTAACACCTTCGACCACATCATCACTTACCATCAGGTGAGATTGTGGTCAAAGGCTAACCAATAAGCAATAAAAAAAATTAAATAAAACACACATTCCGGATTTTATCGCGCAAAGAAACTCCGAGCATAGCTCTCTCCATAGCTCGTTGAGCGACTCTTGAGTTGTTCATAAAGGGCCACAGTTCAGGATCACGTATGTTTAGTAACAAAGTATATTTTTTACAGGACGGTCTCAACGAAGGGGACGAGTATCTAGCCGAGCTGGACTATATAGAAGTGGTGGAAGCTATGAAGGAAGGGTACGAAGACGATATCCCAGAAGCTGACAAGAAGTTGGACAAGGTAACGTTACTCCAGGGGCTTTTTTTTTTATTTATTGTCATGGAACCAACAGCTCTTAATAAAATTACATTGTAATTATTTTTATTAATACTTACTGTCAATGACAGGTTCTTACTTTTTATACAAAATAATAATAATATATATAAGGTGACTATTAATTCATCAACAATACTGCGGGGGATGGTGTAGAATCGATAACTGAATGTGATCCACTCATAATTAATTTTCACATAAACAAAATTAATACTAACTATTGCCTAAGCTGCGGCGCGTTGGCTTTGAGAATGATAGCGACGACAACACTCGCGGCCGCCGTGGACAAGACTCACACATACACACGCGTTCTAGGTATTCTACCTAGTATACCTACCGAGTTCATTGCCCTCGCAATGCGTTAGAATACCTAGAACGCGTGTGTATGTGTGAGTCTTGTCCACGGCGGCTGCGAGTGTTGTCGTCGCTATCATTCTCAAAGTCAACGCGCCACAGCTTAGGCAATAGTTAGTATTTTTTTTTATGTGAAAATTAATTATGAGCGGATCACATTCAGTTATCGATTCTACACCATCCCCCGCAGTATTGTTGATGAATTAATAGTCACCTTATATATCGCTTAAATATAACTACTAAAAGAAACATACTACCTACTACTAACAGTATTTGACACGCACCAAGGATAGGACTTAGATAGGGAGGTGTACCTAATTATGTTAAAGAGTTATTATGTATATGTTGAGTGTAAGGTGAATGGTATACAAGGTGAATGGTGTGCAAGGTGAATGTGAGCGTTCTTCTGGAGTACCAAGGCTCTAAGAGTAATGATACCAGAAGACACAGTGTGTAATGTGTATGTAGCATCAAAAAAGGAATTAACAACATGCTTTGTTGTCAACTATTTGTGTAATTTGTTTCTTGATACCTAATTTATGAAGGTGAAATATATGGGGCTGCTGGCCTTCCCATGGGATGCAAACAAAATGTCCTTACCAATAAGTCGCATAAATTATTTAGGGTAATTGGAAAAATGCTAACCTCTTGTGGGCCACCTACAAGACATACAAAATTAATAACAAATTCGAGAGTGTCGATCGTGCGATCGGTGAGTCAAGACCTCCTGAAGATGCTTCGTTTAGAAGCGAAACTAGTCGGGTATTCTTCCGGTTAGGCTGCGTTATGTTTGTGACGTCACGTAGATAGCAGGAAAATTAGGCGGAATTGTCACTAGATATATAATTTTATGCTTTTTTAAGTGTTTTATTTAAATATTATTTAATGTTTTTTAAGATACTTTTCAAAGTATTTGTTATTATTAAACATGGATTTCCGCAAAGTAACGCCTGAATCTATTCATTACATACAAAATTAGTTCTACGACTTTACTTAAAACCTTATATATCAGAAAAATATTAAATAAGTTTTTTTTAGTACTGTCTGTCTCGTAGTAAAGACAATGCCTACTCCGAGCTAAGAGCGCCCCCCGCGGCAACACTGGACCACGCCGCCATACCTATGAATAGAGTTTTGAGTATTTACATCGAGTAAAGTAATAAAAAAAAACAGGCCAACTGTGAAGTGGACTCACGCACCGATATGGTGCCGTACAAACCTGTAGGTGTACAGGTAAAAGTTATGGTATTTTTATTGCTAAATGAAATCTTTCTAATAAAGAATACAGACAAAAGATGCTTTTAACATCAGGCCTCGTGCATGTTCGGTCACAAACATTAAAAAAATTGACTAAACATCTTTTTCAACTCTAAGAGGTTGTATGCATTTTTCCAATAACCCTTTATAGTAAAAGTCCATAGGCAATTAATATTGTAATTGTCTGGCATTGGAAAGAGTCGACAATATTAAATACTTAGGTGTAACTATCGATAACAAGCTCTCTTTTATTCCACACATAAATCAAACTGCGGTACGAGTTAGGAAACTAATTGCTGTGTTTAAAAATATTAGAGACTGTGCAGATGAAGATGTTCTAAAAATGATTTACTATTCTCTCTGCCAATCTCTTCTTACCTACTGCATAACGACTTGGGGTGGCTCTAATAAAACATTTATCCTTCCGCTAGAAAGAGCTCAACGTCGACTTTTAAAATGTTCGATGAATTTACCAATTCGATTTCCAACAGAGGACTTGTATAAAAAATGCAAGGTATTAACGGTTAGACAGCTTTTTATTAAAAATGTAATACTCCATCAGCATTCCTTGACAATATATGATTCCGTCAATAACCCAATAAGACGTGTTCCACGCAATGTCTTTGTCGCTCCTCCAGCAAACACTGTTTTTGTAAGAAAATTCTCATACATAATAGGACCGTTTTTATATAATAAAATAAATAAGGACAGGAAAATAATTACTCTCTCATCATTTGAAGTGAAGGAAATCGTAATAGAATTCCTTTCTAAACTAAATTACCATGATACTGAAGACCTTCTAATACCACTTCAATAACAATAAAATTAAACCCACACATTTTAACACCACCCATGTATAAACCCACTTACCTACCCTAAAACACGCACACACACCCTCACACACATTCACTCACACACACTCACCCTCACACAAACACACACACACACACACATACGCACAGCGTTACATACAAACACATAATAACTAGCATAAATGTTTAATGATATTTTTGAATTGTATAGAAATATAGTTTAAATAGAAAATTCTTACACTCATTCTCTCATAATAATGTCATGCATAACAACTGAAAAATTTGCCATAGTTATTACGAACTTACTTTGATGAAAGGCTTAATTTGTTTGTAACGACTCCGACGGAAGAGTCCTTTTTCTCATAATACGGGCCTTGAGCCTAGTGTGGGAAACAGGTGCTCAACCATGCCATTGAAACTGTACAATGCCTTATATATGAATAAATTTTTTTTTTCATTTTCATTTTCATATATGTAATCATTTACCAAATAAAGATGTGAAGAGAATGTGAATAAAGAATGATGGCGACTACTGACCCAAACAAAACCAGGTTGCGTTCATGAATGTAATAGGTGTTGTTTTAATTGGCAGCGTATTTAACTTTATTTAAAAGTAGGGAATCTTGAGTTATAGTCAAATTCATTTTGTACATAAATTTGGTACAACACGCAAAATACTTCGAAGCCAACGAAACAAACAAATAAAAAAAACTTAATTGTCATTTCCTGTTAGTGTCAGTCGTACTGATGACATTGACATTTTCTATAATCTCTTGGTGCGGTCCGAGTTACACTATTGGTACGTATAGCACGCGCACAGCTGATCCGAATTCTACGAAGGATGCCAAACGTTTGCTGAAAAGTGTGATGTTCTCGATGACATCACTACACAGAGCAACGCTATTATATAGTTTAAGTTAGTTAATATTTTAATAAAACACTTAAAAAATACAAAAAATTATCTCGTGACAATTCCGCCTAATTTTCCTGGTAAGCCGACGAGACCTCACAAACGCCACGCAGCCAAACCGGAAGAATTTTTCGACGCGTTTCGATTCTAGAAATTCTCGGTCGTGAGCTCGTAGACTCAAGACATCCTGAGGATGCTTCGTGTAGAAGCTAAACGCGTCGAATAATTCTTCCGGTTTGGCTGCGTGGCGTTTGTGACGTCACGTCGGCTTACCAGGAAAATTAAGCGGAATTGTCACTAGATATATTTTTGTATTTTTTAAGTGTTTTATTAAAATATTTGTTATTATTAAATATGGATTTCCGCAAAGTAACGCCTGAATCTATTCATTAAGAATTATAATATCTTTGGTAGATATGGCGTTTTCTTCTACATGGTATGCAGCTATTGAAAAAATTAAATACGAGCGTAGGCGGAGAGTGCCGGATTATTGGACGTAACAGTCTATTAAAGTGTCGGATTAGTGATATTATACTGTACTACCTTTACGGGCGCGGCTCCGCCCGCGCGTATGTCGTTATCGCGCAAAAACATTTAACTCTTTTTGCGCAGTTGGATAAAAACTGTCCTATGTTTTTTCCCTGGTCCTGTCTGTTACGCTTTCACGCCATAACTACTGGACCGATTTGAATGAAATTTGGTATGGAAATAGTTTGAGACCCGGGAAAAAACATAGGATAGTTTTTATCCAACTGCGCAAAAAGAGGTTAATGTTTTTGCGCTATAACCGACATACGCGCGGGCGGAGCGGCGCCCGGAAAGCTAGTAATCTATAAGGTCATTCCATAGCGTTCCTTTGACATGTTATTTTTTTTACAGAAAGAGTCAAAAAAGCTGGACAGCGAACCGGAGTCAGAATCGTCGGAGTCGGAAGAGGACGATAAGCCAACAAGAACTGAACGCGATGACGATGACTTTCACCCGGCGCCTCACTTCGGCATGGCCCTTACAGAGTTCAAGTAAGCATAACGTCTCAATTTACTCAAGCGAACTTGAAGCGCTCGTAGTGAAGTTTACTTAGCCGTTGTTAACCGATCAGCTTAGTTACGCAACGGAGGTTATGAGATGGATGTCGGTTATGACGTAGCAGAGCTCGCAACACAGCCACTACTTACGGTTTGATTATTAATTGGTGCCAAAAGGGGAATTTCTGATTGTTTATGACACCTTGTTTGGTGAATTTTGTGGCCTTTATGACCTTTAAAATAACGAGCCTGGGGGCACTGCGGACACAACATCTGGCTATCTTGCGATACAAAAGTCCCCGCTACTGCATTCATAGTTGGGGCACAAAGCATTGTTTACAAAATAAAGCAAAGCTTATCTTATCTTACCTTTTATATTAAACAAATGTTTCAGTAAACGTCTCCGGCGTCGCGACAAAACCAAGAAGAATAAAGAAGGAAAGGAAACCAAGGAAGATAAAGAGAAGGAACAAAATCAAGATAAAGAACAGGCGAAGGCTGAAGATGACGACGATTGTATCACAATCAGTGATGATGAAGAAGGTATGGAAAATATATAATTGTACCGATTGTTATGAATTTCGAACCATTGTAGATAATACTTCCAAATTACTTTATTCCAAACTTGTACAATTTCAAGCTAGTAGGTACTTTTCGCCTCGAAGTCTCTTGCCAGAATGACCATTCGACGGACTGACTGGTTTCTTCCTCCTCTATTTTTCCCTCCAAAATGCGATAGTGGTAAATCTTTTCTGATTGGTCGATCGAGCTCAATAGTGATTGGTCGATTTTGAATAACCGACCACGAGATCGTGTCTGTGTTGCCACTATTTAAAATACCGAAATATTGAATAAAATATTGGTTCAGATAAAATAATCTATAAATCCATTGAAAATCATGACACGATAATTAACAGGGGTGAAGGGTATCGACAAAACACACAAAAAAAATATTTTCTTATAAAACTGTTCAATATTGGGCATTGGCTCATTGCACTCGTCCAAATACAACACAGTAAAAAAAGTTTTTTTTTTTTAAATATATTTTGTTATAATGCCCATTACTCCTGTCACGTATCGCTAGTTAATATATACAATATATACATAAAGCCCAGAATACGGTCGAGGTTCATTTCCAGTTATGCTGAGGCAGCGGGTGCTGGACAGTCGAATTTTCTCCATCAGTTTAAATGCATGCCTTTATGAAGTTGGCGACATCGCCCAAGTAACATTCATCATTCATTGCATTTTAACGTCCGCCTCGGTCATGAGTTGGATGGGTGACCGCTAGGGACATTACTAATGAGCGTGCACGTGCTTCCAAGGGCACGTTAAGCCGTCGGTCTCGGTTGTTGTCTTAGGATGGCAGTCATTATAGCATGGTGGTAGGACTGGTAGGGCATTTTGCGAATGCCCGCCTGACTAGCTACCATCCTGTTCACGCTGGCACCGCCGGTAGCAAATGGACGTATACCTCAATCAACTCCCCAGAGAGAAGAGCCCACGCAAAACCGATGAAAATACATAAGATCGAAATTGTACTCACCTTAAGACGCCGACTGCCTTGGTTCCGGAGCTCCGATAAGTTGTCCCGACCGTCACTGACACCGTTAGCTCTCTTTGATAGCGGATGCGTGACTGACAGCTCCACCCGGCTTTGTACACACGTGGGAGTGAACTTATTACAGATAATACAGCGCACGTAAAAGAGAACAATTCCGGTCATAGGCATCTACATCGTTCTTGCGTGAACATACCTTCCGCCCACCCAGAAAGGGCATGATGACTTTACAATGGCAATTTACATAACTTCGATATGGGTCGGAGTAGAGTACCAGTCTTGGTACGAACTTCAACAACACGAATGATGGAGTCTCGACCGGGTAAAAGTCTAACAATTCTCCCACGTTTCCATTGCAAAGGGGGATAGTTATCCTCTTTAATTATGACTAGATCACCTATGTTCGGAGGTTCCGAATGTGAGGTCCATTTAGAGCGCTGTTGTAAAGTGTGTAAATATTCGTTACGCCATCTTTGCCAGAAGTGTTGCGTAAGCTTTTGTATTTGTTGGAAACGAGACAACCGATCTATTTTAACGTTCTGAAATGTGTATTCAGGCAAAGCTACTAGGGGTTGGCCAATGATAAAGTGCCCCGGGGTTAAAACTTCAAGATCTGAAGGATCAGAACTCAAGGGACAAAGTGGTCGTGAGTTCATAACTGCCTCGACCTTAGTAAAAAAGGTCGTCAATTCCTCAAACGTGAGACGTCGATCACAGAGTACGCGAGCCATACAGGTTTTTGCGGATTTCACCGCGGCTTCAAAGATGCCGCCCATATTTGAAGCGCTTGGTGGGTTAAATAACCAGGTTATGTTACGTTTGATTAATTCGCGCTCTAACTCTGCACTGTGGTCCCGTAAAAAGGCATATAACTCCTTAAGATATTTGTCAGTGCCGACATAATTTGTTCCACAGTCTGAACGCACTAAGGACGGAAGTCCTCTCCTTGAGACGAATCTAGTGAAGGCTGCTATAAAGGCTTCGACGGATAAGTCTGATACGACCTCCAAGTGGACTGCTTTCGTGCTTAAGCAAACGAAGATGCATAGGTAGCATTTCAAGATGCGCGCATTTTTGAGCGTATTACTTTTTATTTGAAAGAACCCTGTAAAATCTGTGCCAACTCCCTCAAATGCTCGGGTGTCCCGAACACGGTCTGGTGGTAGGTCTGCCATAAACGGCTGATCGTTACGGGGTCTCGCTCTAAAGCACTGTACACATTTAAATGTGGTTGAACGAGTTATCCGACGCATAGATGTGACCCAGTAGTTGCGTGATAAAATAGCGGCCAGAGTGTTGGCGCCGACATGGCAGTACGTTTTATGATAATGCTGAACTAAAAGGGCTGTGAACTCATCCTTACCGGGAAGTAAAATAGGATGTCGTGCCGAGTATGGTAGGTTGCTGTACCGTATCCGGCCTCCAACGCGCAACAGATTTTCCTTATCAAAAAATAAATTTAGTTTTCTAGCCGAGTCCCGAATTGGTTTTGCCGCATGTAACGCTGATATATAATCCCCGAAGTTTATTTTTTGTACTATCCGAATCAAATAGGTTAACGCCTTACGGCGTTCCAAAACCGAAATATTTTTGTTATTAAAGGACCGAGAAACCGACGGTAAATCATTGAGTTTTCCTGAACATTCATACCCAGTGGACGAGTCACCGGATGATGATAGTGTGGCGCTTTTGGAAGCGCAGAGCTTCTTTCGGCAATTATTTATAAATCGAAGTATATACGCCGTTACGTTGATAAGCTTATCAAATGAACTGTAACTGGTTAGAAGGGCCGGTATATTTATTAACCTTTTATCTAATGTAGACGTATTACACACAAATCTGGACCTAATACCAGGTAAATCTGGAGGCATGTCATGGTGGCTATTAGGCCAAGTCTCTTTAGGCTGACAAAGCCATTTAGGGCACCACCAGAGAGAATGATCTATGAGTTGAGAAGCTGAAGCTCCCCTACACCCTAAGTCGGCGCAATTCAAATTACCTGGGACATGTGCCCATCTAATGGGTAAATTGGTACTGTTGATTTGTGAAACTCTATTTCCTTGAAAGGGCTCTAATTTATGTGGAGGTATTCGCAGCCATCCGAGTACGATAGTGCTATCAGTCCAGCCGAAGATATCTATAGACTTAAATGATTGCTCAATTAGGGATGAATAAACGTGTTTCAGTAAGTTAGCCAGCATAGTAGCTCCACTTAGTTCTAACTGAGGTATTGTCATTTTTGTCTTGAGGGGCGCTACCCGTGATTTTGCCATTAAAAGCCTAACTGAAGCTTCACCTTGAGCATTTTCCGACCTCAAATAAACAGTTGCTGAGTATCCTAAAGAAGATCCGTCGCTGAACCCATGTAAGGCAAAGGATACGTCGTCAGCGGATTTAAGGCAACGAGGAATATTTATCTTTTTTAATTGCGGTAAGTCAGCAACAAAGTGTTTCCATTTCTTTAATATGTGGTCAGGTGCTGGCGCATCCCACTTAACGTTCTTGGCTCCGTCACTCAACAACTCTTGAAGCAATAACTTCGCATGGAATACTACAGGGGAAACCCAACCCAATGGGTCAAACAACCTTGCCAATGATGAAAGTATGGTACGCCGAGTAGCTTTAGTGTCAGGCAAATCTTGGGTGTGATAGGTAAAGGAATCGCTGCTAGGATTCCATTGAATTCCCAAAAATTTCACAAAGCTAGACTCATCATCATTATCGAAATAACGCGGTGTTTCGCAAAATTCTTGAGGTAAATCTAAGAGCAAGTTGGTGTCATTAGAAGCCCACTTTCTTAGCTCGTAGCCTGCCGTCGACATAAGCTGAATCAACTCATCCCTTATTTTTCTTGCTTCATATATTGAGTCTGCGCCACCATTTAAATCGTCTACGTACGAATTGTTTAACAAAAGCTTAGCTGCCCTAGGATATTGTGTAGAACAATCCGCTGCTAGCTGGTAAAGACAGCGAATTGCTATGAAGGTACTTGACTTCAACCCATAGGTGTTAGTTGTAAGCTCGTATGTTCTAAGTGGCTTCATGGGATTGTCGCGCCATAAAACTAGTTGGTATCTACGATCCTCGGGGTGCATCCAAGTCATACGAAACATCATTTTTATATCAGTAGTAAACACAAACAGTGGAATTCTGAAGTTTATGATCACTTTAGTTATATCGTTTTGAAGTTTATCACCGGAATACAAACAGTCATTTAAACTCATGTTTGCAGGGGGAGAAGTTTTGTAACTCCCATTAAAAACCACACGAATTTTTTTTTGATCATCAGAGTTTTTAAAAACGCCATGATGTGGTAAAAAATAATGTTCATAGCCCGAAGAAACATCAAACTGGCTGAGTTGCATATGTCCAAGTTCTATGTATTCTTGAATGAAATTTACGTATTTTTCCCGAAACAACGGTTGAGATTTCATTCGCTTTTCTAATCTCAAAAATTGACGAACCGCATTGTGCTGTGAATCACCGAGTTTAAATGGCCGGTTGGGAATCAAAGGTAATCTAACCATGAATTTTCCGTCCGCATGACGATTGAACGTATCTTGAAACATTTTTTCACACTGAATGTCATTAGGGTTTTTGACTCTTACCTTTGGCGGCTCCTCCGATTTCCAAAAACGTTCCACAGCTTCCACTAAGGACGCTCCCAGAAAATAGTTTATGTTTTGAGATTGACACGGCAAAACACATTTATTACTTTCACTTTTAATTGGTCCGAAGACTGCATAGTCAAAGATTGTATTAATGGCGTAAGGCCCACCAGGTTGTATGACAACTTTGTTTCCCTCCACAATTTCACCTAATATGTCACATCCGAAAATTACATCAATTCTTGACAAGCATCCGCGCATTTGTTTTCCTGCAAAATCGAACCGCGAAGCGATATACGTTGTCGGTGTTTTTAACACAACCGCGTCTACCGATAAAATAACATTTTTATTCCGTTCCGAACTAAAATGCAACTTCACGACGTAATTGCAATCTTTTACGGCAGTGCCGCCGACTCCCGCTAAAGGGACAACTGAGTAATGTTTCTTCAATCCGAGTAAATTAATAAGATCACTTCTCACTATAGTTAACATTGATCCAAAGTCTAATAGTGCCGTAGCCTTATACAATTCGCCACTTGCCGATAAAATGTTGACCGAAACCGTAGGTAGGATCACATCTTTGGATAATACGGGTACGGAAGAAACAGACTCAGTTATAATTAATTGCTATGCGGAGTTATCACAACTATCGTCAGGTGTCGCTTGTGTTTGTGAGTAGTTCATTTTTGTGACCGAATGAGTGTGATCCGTTCCGTACGATTCACTCTCAACTCCTTCATCGTTACTATTAGTATCGAAGCCAACAGTATGAATCATTCGCTCGTTATATGTGCGCCGATTTTGGGGTATGTTTGATTCGTGAAATTCATTGATAATAGGGCGAGGTGTGGATGTGAGATGCTTAGATTCCCTATTTATCCATAGGTCGCTGGTTCATATCCGGCTCGAAGGACCAGAATTATGTTCACGCTGGCACCGCCGGTAGCAAATGGACGTATACCTCAATCAACTCCCCAGAGAGAAGAGCCCACGCAAAACCGATGAAAATACATAAGATCGAAATTGTACTCACCTTAAGACGCCGACTGCCTTGGTTCCGGAGCTCCGATAAGTTGTCCCGACCGTCACTGACACCGTTAGCTCTCTTTGATAGCGGATGCGTGACTGACACGTGGGAGTGAACTTATTACAGATAATACAGCGCACGTAAAAGAGAACAATTCCGGTCATAGGCATCTACATCGTTCTTGCGTGAACATACCCTCAAGTAGGAAATCTGTCGCCAAGCACCTAACGGTGTTCCGGCAGCTGTCCTTGAGAGCCAGTAATTCTAGGTTAGCCTGAACAACATCTAAGACCACATCATCACTTACCGTCAGGTGAGATAGCGGTCAAAGGCTAACCTATCAGGCATAAAAAAAAACATTTGAAAAAAGTATCAACTATTATTTTTTACTATATATAAAACTTAATTGTTTAATTAAGAACCATCATTTCTAACCCCCGAAAACAATAGAGTGTGTTTTACTTTTAAGTGTCCATTGTGTATGTTTGTCTTTATATCCAATTATGTCAAATGTCACCAGCAGGAAGTAAATATATTAGTCTATGCCCCGTGGGGTGCCGGGTTAGAATTGCACCTCCCCATATCATCCCGTGGGTGTCGTAAGAGGAGACTAAGGGAAAAATACTGGAAGGTGGGTAGCAGCGCCTTCTAAAGATCTGCCAACTTACACTGCGATCCCCAAGACGCTTGCCAAGCGTGGATATTATGGAAAATACCCCCTTAATAGGGGAGGCTGTGTTCAGCAGTGGACGATCCGGCTGATACAGTACAGTACAGATGTCTATACGGTGTTGAGCCATGAGGTGGTCTAGGTATCATTATAACTGCAGCCGCCAAAATCGTTATCATATGTGTCCCCACGCTGTGAGATGAGTCCCATCCCTAGTGACCATTATTGACATTTCCCCCCTGCTCCCCTGCCCCTCCGGCTTCAAGTTCCTTTCCCGGCTGTTGTGTGACAAGTCGCCCCCCTACGTTCAGCGAATTTCCACACATCAGGTACTTAACTCTAAGTGTACGCATTGATTATGGTTGTAAGTTTCACTATGGATTTACAGGGAAGAGATTGAGAATGACTTCTCCTGCGATAATATCGTATTGTGGTGATTTCTTTGTATTCATATGTTTGATTTAATTACAGTAATGTTCTCTCGCTTTAGTAGATATAAGCGTAGAACTCTAGCTTCTGAAGCGCTCGTAGCGAAGTTTGCTTGGCCATTCTGAATCGATCAGCAAAGTTAAGCAACGTCCGCCGCGGTCAGGAGTTGGATGGGTGACCGCTGGTGACATTACTACTGAGCGCTTCAGTGCTTCGGAGGGCACGTTAAGCCGTCGGTCCCGGTTGTTGTCTTAGGATGGCAGTCGTTACAGCATGGTGGTAGGGCACATTGCGAATGCCCGCCTGGCTAGCTACCACCCTCAAGTTGAAAATCTGTCGCCAAACACCTAACGGTGTGTTCCGGCAGCTGTCCTTGAGAGCCAGTAATTCTAGGTTAGCCTGTACAACATCTTCGACCACATCATCACTTACCATCAGGTGAGATGGTGGTCAAAGGTTAACCTATCAAGCATAAAAAAAAAAAAAAACTTCAATAAGTATTTTTTTGAATTGAGATCTCCTAAGATAAACCTATTCGTCTATATTAGAGGTAAGATACATTTTTGGTGAAAATTGTAGCAATGAGCGTACTTACTTCCTTTTGATATCTTTTTTTTATGGTTTTGTGACAGAATACGCTAGAAGCCCCCAACCTTTGCCTATAATAGATGCACTTTGACTCAAGTGTCTAACTCTACTGCACCAATCACCTTGAGACATACAGTTGTCAAGTTTCATGTGCCTGTAATACTGGCTATCAAAGACTTTCGGCAGCAGTCCTTGAGAGACAATATTACTAGAATTTTAGTACACACTTCAGCTTATCTCAGATGTATCACAATTTGTTAAAACTAATCCGCAACTATTCACACAACAATTAGACACAGTTCAACGAAACAGACGCGACCAAAATAAACATAAACTTAATCTGCATTCAGCCAAGAAAAAGCTAATGCGCAATAGCATCTTTTGCATGGGTCCCGTTATCTACAACAAGCTACCGCGATGTGTCAAAGATCTGAACTCTAAAGCTTTCAAAGTCAATGTAAGAAATATATTAGAAAAAAAATGCTATTACAGCGTAAGCGAATTTTTAACTGACAATGTATTTCTTATTGCTACTGATACCTTGACATGACATTATTAATGTATATATTTTTTTTTTTTTTTTTATATAACCTTTCAACATTTTTGTAACAGCAATCAATTTTAATGTTATTTCTAATGTGATTATTATTATTACTGTAATGACGGCCATCTCACCACATTTGCACGCCTAAAACAGGAAAACATGTTGACACAGACCTAGTTTAAGACTACATACATGTATTATTATATACTGAGTGACATCAAATGTTATTGCAAATAAAAGTATCTTACATTGTTATGCTTGGCGACAGATTTTCTACTTGAGGTAGCTAGCCAGGCGAGCATTCGCAAAATGCCGACCATGCGGTGAAACTTGAGCCGGCCGTGGGGATCAATTCTACGGAATGACAGTCTTAGTTTTGGTTCTTAATAATGCCATTATTATTTACAAATTATTTTGTATGTGTATGACAGTGCGAGTATCGACGCGAGAGCCCGCGAGGTTCACAGCACAAGAGGCCATGACTGACAAAGTGATCCCTAAATACAGGTAACAAAACTATTCTATCTATTCTATCGTTAAAATCTTTGAATTTTAAGACAATATATTCAAGCGTTCGTAGCCTACTTTGCTTAGCCGTTCTTAACCGATCAGCTTAGTTAAGCAACGTCCGCTGCGGTCATGACCTGAGTAATAGAGTGCGCTTTTTTGAGTCATTCTGTATACTTAACTCAATTCACTAAAATTTTGGAATGATACAGTTTACGAATGGAGGTGCGATATATGTATATTTAGGTATTTCTATAATTACTTATTGGTAAGACTTTATGATATTTAATTCATAGTATCGCATAAAAAAAATAAAAAACAATACTTAGTTGAAATGTCAGAAAAAACTATATATTAACCTATTTTTTTAACTACACCTACAAAAATGTGTAAATCATGCATATACATTTAAGTACTGTTTTTTTTTTGTTGATTACTTTAATAGATTTAGGGCCTGTTTCAGAATGTTCGAGTAAGTGCCGGTTTTACTACCCAGAACTTATTTAATAAATAAAACACTATCTTTGCGTTTCACAGTCATCGATTTAGCCTATCCATCGGTTAAAGCTTGAAACGCGCTGCATGTTAACTGTCATTTTTATGATTCAGTTATTTTATGTGTTGCATAGAAACCCGAGACTTTATTAGGACATTCTGAAACGGGCCCTAAAGTATTTTTATTTCGGTACATAATAAGTTGAATTGAAATAAAAACTATTGAGATGATCTAACATCAATGTTTTGGGTTATAATGACCCACCACCCATATCCATGTAATATTTTCTACCCCCCTATGGCACGTGTCCCACCGCCGACGAGAAAACGAGTAACTATCGACTATTTTCTCGCTCAAGAAACGTACAATAGATATACATTCCGTGTAAATAAGAGAGATGCATATACAAATAGTTGATCGCTGACTGTTCACACTGCCGGCGAGCACTCGCTTCACTAGTTTGTCGCTGAACGAAAAGAGCTATGAAAGCTAACACTCGCTCAGCGATACTCGCTAAGCTTAGGACACGCCGAGAGAGCAACCAGAAGGGAAAATATTAATTATTTCAGAAAAGAATACAGCGATTGAAGCGAGTAATCGCTCGCCTCACTCGCTTATGGCCGAGCTACACAACTATCGGAACTACGCACTCGCTCCTCGCGGCTCGCCAACTCGTTTCTAATTCTAGCTCTACTCGTTACTCGTTCATCGTGTCCAGTGAGACAACTGCCTAACGCCGGGTTAACTCCTTGTTAATACTTGTTTTCAGATCGATCCGCCACTATTACGGCAAAGACGAGGCGTGCTATATCATGGACGCTAAGGTCCAGGGCAACATAGGACGTTATCTTAATGTGAGTAAATGAGCATTATCATCATCTTTTTCCTACCCTTGTACTAGTCATGAGGGGGTCGGTACAATATCTCTTCTTTTCTTTAAACTTTCGTGAAGTAAACTCATGTTTCTAAATCATTATGTCACTATCGGACTGCGTAGGAGTGAACGAGAGGTAGCTATGGTGAAATCGCGATTGGTTTGGGTAAAATCCTAAAGAAAGCTAAAGTTGTAACCGTGTTAAAACTCGCGCTAAACTTTTTAGAGGATTATATAGCGCGTACTTCTCCATACAAAAAGAAAAATCTCTTTTCTACCTCTTAATATTGCCCGATTTTTGAGAGCCAGTAATTCTAGGTTAGCCTGAACATCATCTTCGACCACATCATCACTTACAATCGGGTGAGATATTGTCAAAGGCTCACCTATCAGTCTTCCAAAAAAAAAAATTCGTTGATTTTTGTGTTCATGTATTGAACATATCATTGAGTAGGCTTGTACGTTTTATTTATTCCAGTTTTCTAAATAACTTTAAAGTTAGAAGAAACTTTAAAGTTTTGAAGAAAGCAGAATATGCTCACTTTAAAGTTATTTAGTGTGGAATCGGAACACTACCCCGATGAGAGGTTAGTGTATCTGTGGTCGGAACTAGGGATGGGCCGAATATTCGATTTATATTCGGTATTCGGCATATTCGGCAGGTCTGCCGAATATTCGTATTCGGCCGAATATTCGGTCATATCACCGAATATTCGATAAAAGGGTAGGTACTCAAAATTAATACGGTATTAAACCGATTGATCATGTTGAGTGTTAAATGTGTCATATATTTTGTTTTTATGTGGTAAGTATTTTGCAGTATTTTTATGTAGACACTGTAGTTTTATTTACAAAAACATCAGATAAAAAATATGGTTATTAAAAAAAAATTTATAAGTATGTAGCTGTTTTGGGGTTAAACTACTGTACGGTGCAACCGCATATTCGCCCGCGTAATCATTTTTGGCATCGTTCTAAGTAAATGACCAGTTCGTAATTAGCATCGATTTGATCGTATCTCACGCGGCTCACTATCATTAAATCACTATATTTATTTTACATATCAAATAAACATTTATGTCAACTAGCAAATCAAGGATTTATTTCTCATTTTATATCATCTTTAGAATACGGTCTCGGACCGTACAACTACTGTGAACCCTTTATAATAAATAACGTTATTATAATCAGATCTTAATTGTGAGAAATTAAGTGTTTTTTTATTTATAAATTTTAAATATAATTCCCATAACAAAATTACGCGGTTAAGTTTTACTGTTTACTAGATGATGCAATAATAACATCGACGGTACAATGGGGGAGCGGGAGGGAGTGTCCGGCGCATTATTTAAGTAAGGTAATCAATTGTGCCGAACATTCGGCCGAATATTCGGTTCGGTATGAGTTTTACCGAACATTCGGCCGAATGTTCGTATTCGGTGAAACCCATGTTCGGCCCATCTCTAGTCGGAACGGCATCTTGCTTTGTCTCTGGTGAGAGAAGTTTTTGAGAGTGTAATATTCACGTGGTCTTATAAAACCTTTGATTAATTATTTTGAAGTGTTTTTCTCACGATACCACATTAAGAAAACTGGATTAAATAAAACGTACAAGCCTTGTCAATGATATGTTCAATACATGAACACAAAAATCACCGAAATCGGGTAATATTAAATGTGTAAAAAATACCTTTTTCTTTTTGTATGGAGGAGTACGCGCTATATAATCCTCTCAAATCATGACTTATGAGCCTTGGCGAAGACACCACCTGACCTGCGCAGTAATGAAAAGTCGTTGAAATTGTATTCTGCACAGGTTAGGAGGTGTGTCAGCCAGAGCTCATGAATAGAATAGAATACTCTTTATTGTTGCACCACTATTAAAATATTAAAGTTTATATATTAATTAATGATATCACAAAGTTTTGCGCGAGACATAAATTTTTTTATAAGTCTTTACTTTCTATGTGTAACGGCTAGAATTTTCCTATTTTTTTTTAAGTTGCATATATTTTTTCTGCTTTTATTTTTTTTTTTTATTCTCGATAGGTTAGCCTTTAACCACTATCTCACCTGATGGTAAGTGATGATGTGGTCGAAGATGTTGTTCAGGCAAACCTAGAATTATAAGAGCGCTTTCCTGTCATGCGTATTTTTGCCCGCGTATCCGGCCCGCATGCGGGTGATAGGACACACGGGTATGAAATGATAGTAGCAGCCCGCATGTGAGCCATACCCGCACGCGGGTGGGTTTTTTTTATGTTATTGTGACGGTACAAGCTCTATGTCCCCCTGATGTTAGGCGGTATCCTCTGCCTATAACAGATGCATTTCGTCACAAGTCACGAATTGCACTGCGCCCGTCACCTTGAGACATAGTTGTTAAGTCTCATGTGCCTGTAATTTCACTGGCTCTCAAGGACTGCTGCCGGAACACACCGTTATGTGACAGATTTTCTACTTGAGGGTGGTCGCTAGCCAGGCGGGCATTCGCAAAATGCCCTTTCCACCATGCGGTGAGGCTCAAGTCCGCGGCGGGATTCGAACCATGGAGCTGCTGCGCGGCAGTCCATAGCCAATGCCACTGAGCCATCACTGTTTCAACTGTGGCTATCCGCGTGACAGGTAAAGCAGCTTAAACCATATTTGTATGCGTACACTCGTACTCCGATAATGAAGCAAGTTGAGATGTTGCACGTGTTGTTGTTGCAGCACTCGTGCTCCCCGAACGTGTTCGTGCAGAACGTGTTCGTGGACACGCACGACCCGCGCTTCCCGTGGGTCTCCTTCTTCGCGCTGCATCACATACGTGCTGGTGAGTCTCGCATCGCCTTTCCACTTCGCCCCGCAACCGATCGCGGAATAGCTTCAATTATACTAATGTATTTTTTTTATTGTGCCTTATAGGTTAGCCTTTGTCCACTCTGACCTGATGGTAAATGATGATGTGGTCGAAGATGTTGTTCAGGTTAACCTAGAATTACTGGATGTCAAGGACAGCTGCCGGAATACACCGTTAGGTGGTTGGCGACAGATTTTCTGCTTGACGGTGGTAGTTAGCCAGGCGGGTATTCGAAAAATGCCCTACCACCATGCTATAACGACTGCCATCCTAAGACAACAACCGGGACCGACGGCTTAACGTGCCCTCCGAAGCACGGAAGCACTCAGTAGTAATGTTACCAGCGGTCACCCATCCAACTCATGACTGCGGCGGACGTTGCTTATTATCAAGCATCACCTTTGAATCCTTTCTGAAGACTTCTTACTACAGAACGGGTTAGCCTGCTAATATCCTCAATCACATATTGACTCACCACGGTTCAAGTCACGCAAATATGCGCTATTTGCTCTGTATTCACATCCAGGGATACTCAGAAGCGCCACCGCTATATGGTAGATATTCCATTTACCCGAACAAAGCGATTTGCTTCTTCGTTCATTATACGAACCGCCAGAGAATGGAATACCCTGCCTGAGTCTGTGTTTCCGGTTAAGTACAATATGGGGGTCTTCAAAACGCGAGTAGACCGCGTCATCACTTAACATCAGGTGAGATAGTGGTCAAGTGCTACCCAGTTCAGTATATAATTTTTAAAAAAATGGTCGATTCATAAAGTGCTAAACAGACACCATGATAGCATTATGACATCATCTATGACGTCACCTCCAGCTGCAAACAACGCTCACAGAAAAGTGGTAGTGCAATGTGTGCACAAACGTCAAACTCAAAATTTGACAGATGAGAAGATTTTTGTTGTTGTGGTTAGAATTGTATATGTACAACCATTTTGTTCACAAAAGAATGCCTTGAAATGCAATACTTCTAATATCGATAATTGACATAAAGGTTGTTGTGGGTTGATTGCGAAGTTGCAAATTGACAGTTAGCAGATGTTATTAGCGCGGCTACTAATCGGTTCACATCGTTTGCGCGCAAACAGTGCATATTCTCGTATTTCAGTTATGAACCGAGCGTTTGCAATGTATGCAGTGACAGCAGTGTTTGCGTGATTTAAACCTAGTAGTGACTAACTAACAGATGAGCTAGCTAGCCTATTGATACAAAATAAAACATCCCGAACGGTCTGAGTATGTTGAGTCTACGATTCCAAATTAAACGTGTATAAATTGTATAATTATTATTGACAAATGTTTTATTATATGTTTATTTAATATTGTAATTTATAATCTGTTGACTGAATGACTTAATTTATAATTTATGTAATTTATTTTTAGGACCATGAAAATTTGATTTTGATTAATTATTGTAAATGGTATGTCCGTAATAATTAATTAATAATAAATAAATAAATAAATAAATCCCATTTTATTACAGGCACCGAACTCACTTGGAACTACAACTACGATATCGGTTCGGTCCCCGGCAAGGTGTTATATTGTTTCTGCGGAGCGCCCAACTGTAGGGGCAGGCTATTGTAAATAGACACCGATATATAGATGTGCTAACTACTACAAGGATGGGACAATTATAAATGTGACTTCTGTAAGGAGCGACTAAAGGTTAACTTTTGTAAAGGGTGACCAACTGTAGGTATGAGTGTTGTAAGGTGATCAACTGTAGAGGTGACTTCTATAATGGGAGATCAACTGTAGATGTGTATTCTATAATGGGAGATCAACTGTAGAGGTGACTTCTATAATGAGAGATCAATTGTTGAGGCGTTTTCAGTAATGGGAGATCAACTGTAGAGGTGACTTCTATAATGAGAGATCAATTGTTGAGACGTTTTCAATAATGGGAGATCAGCTGTAGAGCTTACTTCTATAATGAGAAAACAATTGTTGAAGCGTTTTCTATAATGGGAGATATACTGTAGAGGTGACTTCTATAATGAGAGATCATTTGTTGAGACGTTTTCAATAATGGGAGATCAACTGTAGAGGTGTATTCTATAATCGGAGATCAACTCTGGAGGTGTATTCTATAACATGACCCTCTATGGAAGTAACTTCTATAAGGTGTGACTAGCTGTAGCGGGGACTTCTATTGAGGGTGACCAACTATAGAGGTCACTTATGTAAGAGTTGACTAAATGTAGAGGTGGCTTCTATAAAAGTTGACCAACTATAGAGGTATGTAAGGGGTGACTAAATGTAAAGTTAACTTCTTTTTACCAACAATAGAGGTGGCTTCTATGAGGGGTGACCAACTGTAAATGTGGTTTCTGCAATGAATAACCAAATGTAGAGGTGATTTTAGAAAATGGTGACCAACTACAGAGATGACTTCGCTAGGACATGACCCTTTATAAAGGTAGCTTCTATAGAGGTGACTTCTGTCAAAGATGAGTAACTATAGAGGTAGCTTATGTAAGAGATACTAAATGTAATTTTGACTTTTTTAGAGGTTGTCAAATGTAGATCTGGTCATAATTTACAATATATAGGTGGCTTCTATAAAAGGTACCCAAATAGAGGTTATTGTATAACTAAACATAGTCAACTTTTATAGAGGTCATTAATAATACAGGTAAACTTTTTCAGGGACGATGAATAAAAAAAGCCTCTTCGGCAATAGTTTTTTTGTAATGTATGGAGTCTTTTGAAACTACTCAGAATAATTTGTAGCAAAAACTTCAATCTCATTGTACGCATTCGTTTCTCTGTTTGACAAGGCCAAGGCATATGTGCTAGAAAGAGACAAATAGAAAATAAATATCTTAATGCGGAATTCAATATATAGACTGTCTCGGCATCGAACATTTCGAGTTCGAGTGTTGCCCTTCCATATTATGTAGAGATGCCTCTAATTGCTTACTGTAAAAGTAGTACAATTCTTTTTCGTGGAATTTCACAAGATGGCACCACTTCCGTGCTCTACTATAATTACTGGTTATATTCTCGATTATGCCACGAGCTCTCCGTATTTGCACGAAGATTATCTATAATTATTATTTAATATTAATAATATTAAATAATTACATTTGCACGAAGATCTATAATAATTAATTAATAATAATTATAGATAATCTTCGTGCAAATACGGAGAGCTCGTGGCATAATCGAGAATATAACCAATAATTATAGTAGTTCACGGAAGTGGTGCCATCTTGTGAAATTCCACGAAAACTAATTGTACTAGCAAAAATTAATATTACCCAATGTGACTGTACGTTTCTTTATTGTCATGTTAGATGCTATAGGGACGAAGACATTTGTTTATAGATGATATATTTTATTTATAAGCATGTTACTGGGGCAGTATGGGGAACATGAAACCCAAGGTATAAGGAAACCATTTGCTCTTTTTAGGAACGGTTTTACAGTTATTTCTTGGGGTGTGCGAGTAGTTTTGTCACACAATTGCAAAAAAAAATAATTAAGGAACAATAAGATACATAAAATCACGTCTCTTTCCCGTAGGGGTAGGCAGAGACCACAGATTTCCACTTAAAGGAACTATTGCAGTTTACAACTTCGTGTGGAGGGCTTTTATGGCTTGATATTTTAATTCCAATTTTATTTATTGGTATACTGTTTTGACCATTTTGTATTTTGTTGAAGTCAGTTACTAATAAGGCGATCCGTGCAGTAAACATGTTTAAAAGAAATTTTGAGATCTTGTAGAATCAATCCTAAGAAATCTAACATTATTTTAACTCGTATGTCCTTTGTTCTTCCATAGTGTCTGATGTGACTTCTCATGATATGAATAATAATATATTTATGATAGCTTGATTGAGATATCGAATATAAGTAGCCAAAATATGTGAGTGTGTGAATAATATAGAATTAAGTATTAATATGTTGCCCTTGTGACTTTTTCATCCACGAATACATTTTTCGAATTTGTAATTTTGGTTTTTCATTTTTAGATAACTAAGCAAACCTACAGTTAACGCAATTGACGAAAAAATATCTTTTGAATATGCCTGGACCCAAACGGTTTAAGCTTCAATGACAATTGGGTTGAGCTCACAGTGATACGTCGGCAAACGTAAGACGAGACGATTTGTTAACTTAGCTCCATTTTTTTCAAAACGATCTTTGTTTTGCTTACCCTTATTCAATAGTTGCAATCGATTCGTTACAAGCAATAATTATCGACGCGCAGGCAGTCGAAGACTCAACTGAATGTACCTACATGTAACTACAGAGTTCGTGTGGAACGGACTTTATGTTGATTACGTGGGCCAATAGCAATCTAGTAAAATGTTCAGTACTCGTTTGTTAAAAAAAAAAAAAAACTATAGTGAGATTTATTTTGTCTTTTGTTCAATTGATAACACATGCTCTGGCGCCTAGTTTCATATAAATTACATATTTTTATTAATACAAAGTAGTACTAAAAAAATTGGATCAGTAAGATGTTAACCAAAGTACTAGGAGTCCATAAATAACTTAAAGGTACCTACTTAACGTTCGAGACTGAGTCCATCGAAAACTTAAGAAGTATGAGAAGTAAAAATAAATTGGTGAAATAGTACTTTTCTTTGGTGGAAATAAATTTTATATTTCACGATATTTCGATTTCTGAAAAACTGATTTCAACTGAAAAAAAGAGAAAATATCTCACTGGTTCAGTCACTGGGAATAGACAAAAAACAAACGCAGCAATAAGATCAAGGAATTTTTTGGGTTTCTCCTTAATAGGTGCAGTTTAGGGTCACAATGTGAAAGGGTACATTCAGAGGCCCGGGATAGGGCATCGATGTTGCAACGTTTATAGTCCCGGCATGATGTAAGCGATGTTGTGCAGCGTGTCCGCCAGCAGCGCGGCGGGCGGCGCTATCTCCGGGACGGCGCGCGTCACGCCAAGCAGCGGCGCCAGGGAGCACAGCAATGTGTCCAGGAGCACGGACACAGAGCCTGACACTGCGATCTGCCCCTGAAATACATAATACTATATCTATGTATTTAATGTAATATAATTTAATAACGTAGCACTCCATTGGATTCGCCTTGTGGGTGCTGATGTAGTTGGGAAGTCTTCGGGACTTCAGACCCAAGTTTAGGTACAAATCCTACTTTTAGAACTCGAAAGAATTCAAAATCCAAAATGGATGATAAAGGAAACATATTACAAAGAGAGGAAAAAAATACAGTCATGCGCGGATTCGAATCTGCGCCATTCACCCCTATAGCCCGGGTTTGCCCAGACCGCTAAGCCAACATGACATATGACTCTAATTTATCCTTTGGTTCTTAGTGGAAGGACATCTATAGTTCAACTTACGTTGTACTAAACATTGTAGTACAACTAATGATAACGATATTTAAATGTATGCGTCATCATTAACAAGTTTAAAGCTAATTGCAAAATATGTCTCGTTTGTAGTACAACGTAAGTTGAACTATAGATATTTCTCCATTCCCATACGACGTTTGAAGAACGAAAGGAAAAATTTGAGTCATGTTAGCTCAGTCGGTCAGAGCATATCTCGGCTATAGGTGCGGGTTCGAATCCCGCACATGACGATAATTTTCCTCTCGTACATTTGTAATTTTCTAGTGCGTTATTGCAAAAATAAAAAACAAAAAATAAATAGTATTAGTAGTATTATTATTTTTATATTTATATTATAAGAATTAAGAATAATTAATTAATAATAATTTAACTACGAATAAGCATTGCAATTTTAATGAATTCATGTTATTACAAAAAATCTAAAAGCAAATGGACGTGGTCCTCCCCAGGTGCAAAATTCAAAACTGAAATTGACTTTATTATTTGAGCTAAAAAACTGTCGCGAGTTTTGTCCATAATTATTATTTAGTAACCGGCTAGGACTCGCGTAATATTTACCGGATATTGCTCCGACCAGTTTCGAACTTATTTGAAGTTCTTCGTCTGGGAGTCACGATTGTGCACCGCGTCGAGCGCGGGCCTCAGCACGTAACTGGCGTTGAGACGGTTGCGCCGCAGCTGTCAAAGTCAGGATTTCTCCGTCCGAACTGTCACTTCTGTCACTATCACTGTGATTGTCACTGTCGTTTTGGTAGGTAAGGGAATGTTGACACACTACACTTGTACTATCTTCTTCGCGGTTCCACCCCGATGCCGTATCACAAATGTTAAGGACTGGTATCCAGGCCGGCGGAATGTTCCATCCACGATCCCGATTAAAATTAGGGTGGCGTCTAATTTCGATGGCCTCTCGTACTTTACGCGGAACGAAGAACTTCTCTCGCGCTAGTACGGCCGTCTTATCAAAACGGAGATAGTGTGCGCCTGGGATTTGGGAATGCTCTGCCACTGCCGACCTCACGGTATCCAAGTTTTTGACACTTCTGATATGCTCTGTCACTCTGGTGGAAACATTGCGTCGAGTCTCGCCTATATACGAATTACCGCAATCGCATGGGATCTTGTACACTCCAGGGCAGTTCAGAGTATCTTTGTCCTTAGGAGACCGGAGCAGTTGTCGCAGCTGTCCGGCTGGACGGAATACAGCCTTCATGTCAAACTTCCGTTTTAGGTAGTGCCCGATTTGGTCAGTCACCCCCTTCACGAAAGGCAAGTAAATAGGAGACCGTTCCACTTTTTGCTGCCGCTGACGTTGACTTGTACTTGCCCATTGAGTACATCTTCTCCAGTTGAAGCCGTTACTCTCTAGGACGCTCTTGACATGATAAAGTTCAGCCTCGACGTGTTGAGGGTCACAGATATGCAGAGCTCTATTTATAAGCGTTCGTGACACGGACGCCAGCTGTGACGGGTGATGGTGCGATTCTGCCTGTAGGTACCTATCCGTGTGTGTCGGCTTCCGATAAACAGTGTGAGCCAACCTGCCATTTGGCTCCCTAATGACACGAACGTCCAGAAAAGGTAGGCCCTAGAGACGAGATTGGAAACTATAGGCCAATTTCCCTAATATCAAACATATATAAAGTATTTGCTAAAGTGATCCTGGAAAGAATATCATTAACATTAAATGAAAGCCAACCCGTAAAACAGGCAGGATTCAGAAAAGACTTCAGCACAATAGATCACATTCACACAATAAAACAGTTGATACAGAAGTATAATGAATACAATAAACAAATCTACTTGGCGATTATAGATTACTCAAAGGCATGCGACAGCCTCAGGCACCAATACATATGGTGGAGCCTTGAACAACAAGGGGTCCAGAGCAACTATATAGAAATACTTAAGAGTATATACAAATCTAGCAAGGCCAGTATTAAACTAGAATCAACAGGAGAATCATTTCCTATCAAAAAGGGCGTGTGACAAGGCGATCCTTTATCTCCTACGCTATTTAACGCCGTACTCGAGCACATCTTTAGACAGCTTTACTGGGACCACTTAGGTCTGAACATTAATGGAGCCTGCCTAAACCACTTAAGATTTGCCGATGATCTGGTGCTTCTTGAAGAGAATCCAGCAACATTAGAACAAATGATACAGAACCTAGCAAATATAAGTAGAGAAGTTGGTCTGGAAATCAATGACAGTAAAACAAAATTGATGACAAACTCAAGGGAAATAGACGTCATGGTAGATGGCAAAAAGATAATGAATATGTCAAAGAATATATTTACTTAGGACAGATAATATCCCCTTCAGATGAAATGACAAAGGAAATAAACAGGCGAAGAGCTCAAGGATGGAGAAAATACTGGTCCCTAAAGGAAATAGTGAAAAGCAAGGATCTAGGCACTCACATAAAAAAGAAAACATTTGAGACATGTATTCTACCAGTTCTTACCTATGGATGTGAAACTTGGTCAATAACACTTCACCACAGGGAAAAGCTAACAAAATGCCAACATGCCATGGAGAGAAGCATGCTAGGGATAAAAATCAAAGACAGAGTCAGGAACGTAGATATAAGAATATGAACAAAACTCACAGACATTCTTACCCGGATAGACGTCCAAAAATGGAGATGGGCCGGACATATGTTATGCCACCCTATCAACAAATGGAGCAAGCAAGTCACCCTCTGGCAACCAAGAGATGGTAAAAGAGGTAGGGGTCGTCAAGTCAGAGGTGGGAAGATGTCTTGAAACAGACAGCAGGACCATTCTGGTTGAGAGTAGCAAGGGACACGACCCATTGGAAGGAATTGGAGGAGGCCTATGCCAAAAGGCACACCGAACTTAGGTACCTCTTGTAACACTATGTTTAGGAATAAAAGGCTATTATTATTATTATATTATATAAGCATTGCAATTCAATGGGGCAATGCTGACAGCATGTTGGGCACGCCAACAGGGAGTGGGCTGGAGCATTTAGACTGCCCATGAGTCTGCTATGACTTATAGGTTGTCTAAACGCTTTTATTGTAGTAGCTGAGGTGTTGTATATAGTTCGTAGTATTTTGTTTATAAAATGAATACCGCCAGTTAAAAAAAAAAATAGTACCTCATGTTCCTTAAGCCGCTCCCCGATGATGGCGAGGCTCTCCCCCAGCAGCCGCAGGTGGGCTGCCACTTCCACCGCCCCGCAGCCCGTAGGCCTCCCCCCACTCGACGTCGCCGCCGCCACCCCCGCACTCACAGCCGTGCTGCTGCCGGACGTTACCGGCTGGAACACACATAGTTTTAACTTTATTTCTCATAAGAACGACCATTCACATAAAATGAGATGTGCTTACAAATAGAATCGCATACATTGAGTCCTCTGGCATGGTTGTCATGCTAGGTTACTAATAATAGCTATGCACCCCCGTGGGGTGCCGGGTTAAGATATCATTCCTTCCCGTGGGTGTCAAAAGAGGAGAATGAGGATAAATAACAGGAAGCGGGAAAGGCATTCTGAAAAACTGGCAAATGCGATCCCTAAGACGCCTGCCTAGCATGTGGTATTTTTTTTTTTTTTTATGCCTGATAGGTTAGCCTTTGACCACTATCTCACCTGATGGTAAGTGATGATGTGGTCGAGGATGTTGTACAGACTAACCTAGAGTTACTGGCTCTCAAGGACAGCTGCCGGAACACACCGTTAGGTGCTTGGCGACAGATTTTCAACTTGAGGGTGGTAGCTAGCCAGGCGGGCATTTGCAAAGTGCCCTACCACCATGCTGTAACGACTGCTATCCTAAGACAACAACCGGGACCGACGGCTTAACGTGCCCTCCGAAGCACGGAAGCGCTCAGTAGTAATGTCACCAGCGGTCACCCATCCAAGTCATGACCGTGGCGGACGTTGCTTAACTTTGCTGATCGATTCAGAATGGCTAAGCAAACTTGGCTACGACGGTTCAAAAAGTCTATTGGATTATGGTTTGGTGGTGTTCTTCTAACTAGCTATAGATAGATAGATAGATAGATAACACTTTATTGAGACACCATTTAAAATATAACTTATAAAGATAACAATACAAAATATGATGTAACAATAGGCGGTCTTATCGCTGAGAGCGATCTCTTCCAGACGACCTATAACTGGAGGACAACATTTTACTAAAAATACATAGACGGTAGTCTTCATAATACAAACAAAATAATTACTTAGAAAGCATCTAAAATATGTACAATTATAAATAAAATAAAAACAATTAAAGTAATAAACATTTAACACAGTTCATTAATAATACATATACCTACATAAATATATAAATACATATATAAAATAATATATAAATATATATGTGTATACATAACATCATACAATATATACATATACCTATATCAATAACATTAAATAATGTAAGTAGTTAACATACAGAACCATAAAAGTAAGAACTTAGTAGCAATTTTTTAAAGCTGACAGTGATGTATACAATCATGATGGGGAAAGATAATGATCTTTTACAAGCTTTTTGAAAATATTAATTGATGGTGAGCGTTTAATAGCAAGAGGCAAAGAGTTCCAAAGACGTACAGCCTCAGAGGTGAATGATCCATCGTAAAATTTAGTTTTACGTTCAGGCACTTCAAGCTGAAGATTCAATGACGATCGTAAAGAACATGAGTGAGTAGTATGAAGGAAACGAAAACGTTCCTTGAGATAACGCGGGAAAGAGGGGTGAAATAGAATACTATATAGAAGGGACAAAATATGAGCATTCCGACGAAGGCGAATGGGGAGCCACTTGAGCTTAGTACGAAATTCAGAGACGTGGTCATACTTGCGTAATCCAAATATGAACCTAATGCAGAAGTTTTGGAGACGCTCAAGTTTATTTAGCATATCCTCCATGAGGTCAAGATAGCAGACGTCAGCATAGTCAAGAATAGGGATTAAAAGAGACTGTGCAAGTGCAATTTTAGTGGTAGTTGGTAGAAGGTTTCGAAGTCTGCGTAAGGCACCTGCAGAAGCGAACAACTTGCGGCTCGTTTCAACTAGTTGAGGCCCCCATGTTAAGCAACTGTCAATAGTTAAGCCAAGGTTTTTGACTGTTTTACTAAATGGAATGGCAACACCATCGAACACAACCTTCGGTAATAAGTTCCAGTCAATTCTACTCATCATGTGAGAACTCCCTACTACAATGACTTGCGTTTTCGTAGCGTTGACATTGAGTCCGTAAGCATTGCTCCATTCTGATATTTGAACCAAGTCTGTGTTTATAGCTGCAACTGCATCCGACAATTCAATGAGAGGTGCTTGGCAGTATAATTGTAGATCGTCTGCGTAAAGGTGGTAGGAAGAAGATATAGTTCTAGAAATTGAGTTAATAAAAATAGCGAAAAGAAGAGGAGATAAGACGCCACCCTGAGGTACACCAGCTGACGTGTTACACCAAGAAGAATAAGAATCATCAAGGCGAACCCGCTGTTGGCGACCATGAAGATAAGAATGGAACCAGCCAATCACCGTTGGAGATATGTTGTTGGAGCGAAGAATTGCAAGGAGGATGTTAAAATCTACAGTGTTAAAAGCATTGCTGAAATCTATGAGTGTCAGCACAGTTAGCTGACCCTTATCCATTCCTAAACGTATATCGTCTGTTATTTTAACAAGTGCAGTAGCTGTGCTACGAGTATGTCCTGGACGGAAACCAGACTGATAAGGGTTCAAGAGATTGTTAAATATAAGGAAAGAATTAATTTGATTATGCACTAGTCGTTCGAGCACTTTAGATAAAAAAGGAAGTATAGATATGGGACGATATTCACTAAAAGATTTAGGATTAGTTTTTTTGGGAAGAGGTATTATGTGAGCTTCCTTCCATACAGACGGAAACACACCATTAGTAATAGAAAAGTTAAGAATATAACGAAGAATAGGGAGAATAGAATCAAGGATGGGTATCAGCATGTTACGACTGATTCCATCCGCACCAATAGCGTTAGAAGAAATGGAAAGTATGCTCTTCTCAACATCACAAGCGGTGAATTGGCTAAACATAAAAGGCGAAACGGTAGGAGTTGAAATGTTAGAAAGAGAATTTAAAGTGCAAGCTTTTACCGTATAATCAATGTTACACGATGAGGAAAAGTGTTGGTTTAAAGAATTAATATCTAAATTTGGGGAAGATTCATAACGATATTTACCAACTCCTATCGACCTTAGGAACTTCCAGATTTTTGCTGGATTCCCATTTTGAACGGATTCAAAGATATGGCGTCTTTGCGCATCCCTACACACCACATTACAGCGATAGAGAGTGTAGTAGAGGGGATGTAATAGAAAGATAAACAGTTCAGGTATTCACTTATAATGTCTGTTCACAATATATTGTTATCGTACAACGGCGTATATTATCTAGGTATATATTCTACGATTAAGAAATACCAGTGATACGTGGATTCGCGGGCGAGGCGAGGTGACGACTAGCGTCGCTCCGCTCTGTATGCAATGATGCAATCTGTGTCACCACAATGGCAAATCTCCCCAATGGGGGAGACCTAGTTCAACTGTGGACGTTTCGAATGATGTTATGCTATCCCATATGTTTTATGTATTGCCAGCCCTGTCTCACTCCGCAGTGGGGTACGTCGCTACAGGTACATGTACGTGTCCGATTATTGTAAGTGCGTGCTGCGTCAGAAGAGATCAGAGCTATGCGTGCACATACGATAGAAAGAGAGACGGCTTGTTAATATAAATATTAGATTTTCGGTGCTTTGCAAGCTTAAGGGCACTTTATTGCTTCGCAGACAGTGTCGCTTATTTAGGATTATCACAAATTCCCCCTCAATGTTGTTAATCATCTACAATTTATAAAATGTGTAAATAATGTTTCTATTATTTAAATTTTGGTTTTCAAAATTATGAATATCTTTGGCAGCCGTCTCAGTAAACTCAGCTTTGGGCAGGAGTGTTCGAGACCTCCTGGCACCGACCAGCGAACTTCCCTGCAACAATGAACTTTAAGCAGAAGGCCGTGAACTATCGTCTACCGCAGGTCAAGTTTCACTGGTCAATACCTAAGTTATGTAAATCTTACCAGCCTATCCTGAGCCCGTCCGCGCAAAACTCCAATAATACAGCGCTGAATCCTAATGAAAAATATGACTGAGTCAAAAGAAGTGTTTGGATTAATGAAGGTCTGCGATCTTACCACTAAGGCCTGCGAGGGCGGCGTGGTGACGGCCTTGGGCGGGGCTCGGTTAGCGGGGGGACGTCCCGGTCCCGCGTGGCCTGTCGGACGGACACCTATACAAACAAAATAGAATAGTGTATCACATCGCCTGCAGAGTAATAAATTTAGAAATTGTTTAAAGTAGCAAACATTCATTCCTATAGCGGGAATCGAGTTCGTATTTCCCGAATCTGGGTACCCAGAATCGCCATTAAGAAATGCAAAATTGGAAATTTTGTGCTTTAAGGTGATCGTTCACCTCAGAGGGATGACAGGTGTGTTTAAATAGGGGATGAGCTTATTGTCTTGACCCTCTTGACCCTGGATGTGGGTTTATTCTATACCTAAGACCTATTTTTTTTACATAAGTTTTTTACATAGTAAGATATACGCTATAAAAAAAAACTGCTAATTAAGTAATTACTTAATTAGCAGATTTTTTTTTTTATGCCTGATTGGTTAGCCTTTGACCACTATCTCACCTGATGGTAAGTGATGATGTGGTCGAGGACGTTGTTCAGACTAACCTAGAGTTACTGGCTCTCAAGGACAGCTGCCGGTACACACCGTTAGGTGCTTGACGACAGATTTTCAACTTGATAGATTAAGGTATCGATGGTAATGCCATTCAAAAGTAAGGAACATAATCAGGCTGTAGTAATGCCGTGATGTAAACAAAGCCCTATAGATAAAAAACACGCACCACAGACAAAAAGGCTTGTAAAACAACTTGAATGGTGCGCCATCTAGCGTTAAGTAGGTGCAAAATGAATTCAATTCAGGATAGATATATCTCTATTTTAAATTTAGTTCGATGTCACAGCAGAATAACTTTAAGGATTCCTAAAACTAAAACTAGATATTTTTAATTAGTTAGTATAGTTAGTGAGTGTACAACAGAATTGCTGCCAATATCAGGAATACTTCGAACTCACCTAGTAGTTGCAACTAATATCAAAGCCTACTAAGTCTACCCAAGCGATAATATTTTACATTTTATAGTTTTACTGTATGTACCGTTAGCATTTACACCCACACCAAGACGTCGTGTACAGACGAGGCCTACCCATACAACTGTGCATCAATAATTTACTGTGGAGGTTTTTTATTTTTTATTGGATAGATTAGCCTTTGACCACTATCTCACCTGATGGTAAGTGATGATGTGGTCGAAGATGTTCAGTCTAACCTAGAATTACTGGCTCTCAAGGACAGCTGCCGGAACACACCGTTAAGTGCTTGGCGACAGATTTTTCTACTTGAGGGTGGTAGCTAGCCAGGCGGGCATTCGCAAAATGCCCTACCACCATGCTATAACGACTGCCGTCCTAAGACAACAACCAGGACCGACGGCTTAATGTGCCCTCCGAAGCACGGAAGCGCTCAGTAGTAATGTAACCAGCGGTCACCCATCCAAGTCATGACCGAGGCGGACGTTGCTTAACTTTGCTGATCGGTTAAGAACAGCTAAGCAAACTTCGCTACGAGCGCTTCAGGGGGCCAACTCCCACCTTTTACGAAACCATCATAAAAAAGTAGCGTTTTGTTTCATGCTTAAAATAATCATTCGCAGACACGATCTATCACCGACCCACAATCGCGTCAAGCAGTATTGGTTTGATCCTACTTAAAGAACGAATTAAATATGTATCACGGATGTGCAAGCGAGATACAAGATGTTTATAATATAGCGTTATCCCGCTCGCACTGTTCCGAACTAAGATGTTATGGAACGGTTTTACCATAGTTTTACGACATTTTTTTGTATGCTTCACAAAAACTGTCTGTATCTTTATAGTTTCATACATCAAATATTTTTGCTGCATTTATTTTAAATAATAACATTGTACGTAATTTACACATGAATTAATCCCATTTTAATCGTAAAATAATCAAAATCAAGTTTAAATCCGCTGCTAGAAACTCAGACCAAATAAAAAGTCAAGACAGAATGTTGTGAAGAGAGAAGTGAGGCCGGTTTTCCAAACATGTGTGCGTGTGTCGGTGTTGCCATGATAATCAAATTACCTTATAAAAATAACGTTACCAATTTAATAACGTAATTAGTTTTATTTTAATACAACAATAGGGTTACGACGTAACGTGTCGGCAAAAGTAGCATCGTTAAGTAGGGGAAGGGAATGGAAAAAGTGTTTCAGAAATAACATTACTGGGTATTTAATTTACATGCATTTATTTCTTGTAACTAATTAGTGACGGGTTTTTATGCAATCGGGGAAAAAAGCACAAAGCCCACCTGGTGTTAAGCTGTAACCTCTGCCGATACAGTTCGTCACAAGTGGCCAACTGCACTGCGCCCATCACCTTGAGACATAAAGATGTTAAGTCTCATGTGCCTGTAATTTTACCGGAACATAGGAATGTGAACATTGCTGCTTGGTGGTAGAAATAGGTATAAATAAATATAAGTCGCCGATTTTAAAATATTCCCATGATAGTTCCTTCTTACTTTTCCGAATGATTTTGATCAAATTTTGTTTAATTTTTGGACTCAAATCGGAAAATGAAAAAAAAAAAAAAATTAAACACACTTACCAGTAAAGTGTGAACAGTTAAGAGAGAACTTAAATTTGCCTTTGTAATAATATCAATAATAATATGGTTATAATTCAACTCTATACACAACAACGTCAAAAACAAAATTAACAATGGATTTTTTTATAACGAAAAAAAACATCATCTACTTCAATATCTTCGAAACCGAAAATCCAATACCAATAAAATGAATATGGGTCATATTTAAAGGTATCATCTTTCCAACAAAAAATAAAATGTCGCAGTAATGAAGTAACAAAGATTTAATAAAATAAATTAAATTAAAAAAAATACAACAAAATAGAAAATCTGGTCCTTTTTGAAGTCGGTTGAAAATGGACTGAACGAATGAAATCCATCTTTTAAATTTGCAATTAAACCACTAAACCGATTTTGGTAACGATATTGCGTCGTAGGCATCAACCTTCTCTTTTTTTAAGTCGGTTAAAACAGATTGATCAACTTTAAAAAAAAAACTAATAGCACACCAATAGCGAAGCAGTGACAGCTCAGTGGCTTTGGCTATGGACTTCCGCGCAGCAGGTCCATGGATCGAATCCCGCCGCGGGCTTGAGCTTCACCGCATGGTGGAAGGGCATTTTGTGAATGCCCGCCTGGCTAGCGACCACCCTCAAATAGAAAATCTGTCGCCAAGCACCTAACGGTGTGTTCCGGCAACTGTCCAGAGTAATTCTAGGTTAAGCCTGTTAACACCATCGACCACATCATCACGTGAGATTGTGGTCAAAGGCTTACATATCAGCAATAAAAAAATAAATAAATACGTTTTGATTTTTTAATCACCCAATAATAGGGTAAACCTTATAGGCTTAATAACGGCAACACTTGCTATGTTTCAAGCAAAAACGTCTATTTTTATTTTGTTATATTAAAAATATTGGTTTCCACGTTACGTACAAGTGAAATATGATTCTATCCTGCTTTTTATGTTTTGAAGTTTGTTTTACACATCCTTTCACAACACAATTCGGCATTTGGACTAGCAAATATATCGAAGTCTTTTATGTGTTGCTTCCACGCGCCGCAATAGTTCGACTGACGAGTCAAGGCGTAGTTTCGTTGTACATATGTGTGAGTAATTTTGTGCGTACACGGCGAGGCGTAGTTTTGCCGGCCTCACTGCTCTTTACACAACATTCTGTCTTGAGTTTTTATTCGGTCTGAGGCTAGAAAGTAACTTTTTTAAGATGGATGAACATGACAGATTCGTCGTTGGAACAGTAATACTTCGTATTAAATGTCACGTCAGAGTTCGCGAAAAAAGTAAACTATTTGTTGTGACGTCATCAAAGCGCCGAGCGATTTCTTCGCCGCTTGTAAGCCTGCTTAATTGACGTGGAGGTATAAAATTTAGCATTAAGATCAAGTTATTATTACTATAAGAGGTGAAAGTTGGCCCCCAGGTCGTGTGAAGAGTACTGTTATATCCCGTAAAATGCTTGCCAAGTTATGACATCATGATGTAGGAACGAAAAATATCTAGTTCTACCTACACTGATTATAACTTATACTAAGAATATAAATATAATATAAAGAAGACTAAAATAGCTCGAAAATGTTCAAGTACTAAAATTGTGCACAACTTCCTTAGCAACAGAGTTGTACTCAACTGCCGCGCAGCAGGTCCATAGTTTGAGTCCCGCCGCGGGCTTAAGCTTCATCGCATGGTGGAAGGGCATTTTTCGAATGCCCGCCTGGCTAGCGACCACCCTCAAATAGAAAATCTATCGCCAAGTACCTAACGGTGTGTACCGGCAGCAGTCCTTGAGAGCCAGAGAAATTACAGGCTCATGCGACTTAACAACTATGTCTCAAGGTGACTGGCGCAGTGCAATTCGTGACTTGTGACGAAATGCACCTGTTATAGGCAGAGGTTAGTCCGCTTAACATCAGGTGGGCCTCGTGGATGTTCCGGCATTCGCAAAATGCCCTTCCACCATGCGGTGAAGCTCAAGCCCACAGTGGGATTCGAACCATGGACCCGCTGCGCGGCAGTCCATAGACAATGCCACTGAGCCATCACTGCTTCATAATTCATATAGACATATCAGCAATCATGCTGCTCATTTATAAACAGACAAATATTTAGGTATCTTTAGAACATGTTTAGAGACTTACTTGGATTAGAGATAATCTTGTTGGCCGAGGGCTGGTTGCTTTGCTCTTTCTGAATGGCGAACCGCTTTGCTTTGCGCTTCCACAAGTAACGCTCATTATAGTTCACCTGAAAAATTATCGTTGGCACTATTAAAGTCATGGTACAAATGTTTATATTTAAAATATTTTTTTTAAGCTATTGCATAGCTTCTATCGCGGGCCTTGAGCATGGAGACCGAATCCAGAAATTCCGTAACGAAAATAACCTAACACCCCCCACTCCGACCGGCACAGCGGTGATACTATATTTGATCAGCGCCTCTACAGTGCGTAAAAGGAACTAAATTTTGGCAGAAAAAAGGTTTTGACAACTAACGTGTCAAGATTTATATTTGCATAAGTTGATAAAAAATGCTATGTAATAGATTTACCGCGGCAGTCTCCGAGTGCCACACGTCTTTTTTTTTTTTATTATATGACATAATCACACCATACGGGTATGAAAATATAACAATAAGGGTCCGTTTCAGAATGTCCTAATAAAGTTTCGGGTTGCTAACCAACACATAAAATAACTGAATGATAAAAATGACACTTAACATGCCAGCGCGTTTTAAGCTTTAACCGATGGGTAGGCTAAATCGATGTCTGTGAAACGCAAAGATAGTGTTTTATTTATTAAATATGTTCAGGGTAGTATAACCGGAACTTACTCGAACATTCTGAAACAGGCCCTAAAATAGCTAAATCTAGTCAATATAACCAGAAAACTAAAATTGGCGATTTTGGTTTATTTTTTGTGTTGTTAAGCTTTCTTTTCGATTTTAACAAAACTAATCGTGATTTCACTATCGCTGCCTCTCCTTTACTCGTATGCAGTCCGAGAGTGACAAAATTTCTACTATGCCTGCTATACAAATAAGCTTACAAAATCCCGTCTGAAGCTGCAGACCCTCAAGAGTCTTAAAATGGTTAAACGATAGTAGCGAAGGTAATAAAAGAAAGTAGCGATAGAATTTGAGCTATGACTCACTCACTGCGATAGGATAGATGTACGCGGGTTTGAATCCCACTTATACTTCAACATTGTTCCTTTGTTTTATTATTATAATACTAGCAAAAAGCTAAGATGTGAGGGCTCGCGTTTATTTGAGTATTGAGTATAGCTCTGTTGCAGCTGTGTTAACACTTTGGTTTTCTAACAGATGGCGTTAGTAGTGCAATACCGTGCTATCCAATGAATACAAAATTGTTAGTGTTAATTTTTTTATGGTTATAATTATTTTTTTTGACAGATAACACATCAGTACTAATATTATAAATGCGAAAGTAACTCTGTCTGTCTGTCTGTCTGTTACGCTTTCACGCCAAAACTACTGGACCGATTTGAATGACATTTGGTATGGAGATAGTTTCGAGACCCGGGAAGAAACATGGGATAGTTTTTATCCGACTGCGCAAAAAGAGGTTAATGTTTTCGCGCGATAACCCACATACGCGCGGGCGGAGCCGCGCCCTGAAAGCTAGTGTAGATATAAAGATAAATTACTATTTTAAAGCACAAATCTATAGGCGTGATAGTTTTTCAGTAAAGTATACCACAAAATGTACAGGTTGTGGGATACTGGTAGAGCTTGCTTCGCTCGCCCTAATCAAAAAAGTTTTCGGTGACAACAGCCAGGACTATACGAGGACATAATATATAAAAAGTTTTGGCTTTGGTTTTGTAGCCACCTTCTTGACGGCAACTCTCCCTGGCGAATGCTCATTTGCCATTAATTATGTAGTGTTGTTAGAGAAGAGACATGTGGTAGATGCATTACTAAAACAGTATAAGGAAATTAGTCCAGAACATGGAAAGGAACATTAAATAACCTCAACCTGGAGTTTGCCATATAGCCCCGTACGCTTGACAGGCGTCTTGGGTCTGCTGTCCGGTTTTGTGTCACTTTCTTTCACTTTTTGCCCACCTTCTCCTAATTTTCCTATCACTGTCTCTTTTAAATTCCACAGGAAGATATGGAGTTTGCAATTCTAGCCCACACATGCATGATATGAGGCACAGCATCGTGTATGAAGGCCAGAAACTAAAGCAATGAGCATCAGACAGTCTACCAAAGATTAATAAAATGCAGCCTAAAATTCACTGAGATGGCAAGCCACATAAACATGATGACTATATTTGAGATAATGGCTATCCTTTAGATACTTACATTAGACCACATTTCTCCAAGTCGTTTGGAGATGGCTGAGAAGTCCATGTCGGGATGTTTGCGTAGAAGATCATTGCGGGCCTCTTTGGCCCACATCATGTATGCGGTTATGCGAGTTTTGCCTGATACGAAAAACATAGTATTTATTGTGTACATAAAAGTAACATATTGTTCCGGCGCAAGAGCTCGAACAATCTAGAATAACCCAATGTCAATAAACATGTATAAGAAATCAAGAATGTACCTACTCTTCACGAATCAGTACTAATATTATAAATGCGAAAGTAACTCTGTCTGTCTGTCTGTCTGTCTGTCTGTCTGTTACGCTTTCACGCCAAAACTACTGGACCGATTTGAATGAAATTTGGTATGGAGATAGTTTGAGACCCGGGAAAAAACATAGGATAGTTTTTATCCGACTGCGCAAAAAGAGGTTAATGTTATCGCGCGATAACCGACATACGCGCGGGCGGAGCCGCGCCCGGAAAGCTAGTAAGGATATAAAAAGGGGTCATCTTTGGTCTCCACAAACACCACTCCACCACATTATAAGTAATACTTAGCATTACGTTGAATTTCATACAGAAGTTGTTTACGTTAAAGGGTTATTTATGGCCCCTATTTTTTCTATCTAGAATAGTAACAGCTCAGCTCGTATAACAATATATTCCTCGTTATATTAAGGGTGGGCCAAAATAATTAAGTAAACTACAATAATTATCAAACCAAGTCAGATTTAGTGACGCGTGTATTGTAATATGTAATATTTTTTATGGATTAATATGTATTTTATACCTGTTTTCGAATGTATTATCTACACAATTGCATATTAAGGGTTTTTCAATAGGGACGCGCGAACTTTGACAGCGCATAGCGCAAATTGGTAAAGCGATATCTGTCAAATTTGGCATGAAGTCATGAACAAATATTTATTATTTAGTCGTGACATTTCACCATGGAACTCTACACGTTTTAGATTATAGGTACAATGTCTTGAATTTGGAACCAGCAAGTGGATGCTCCCATAGAACCATACCGTACCTACATTTATGACAGATTATTCTCCATCACTTGTCGGTCTAGTACAGTCAGCACATGACATTGGCAAAATTGCGATATCGCCAAGTCGCAGAAGCCATAACCAAAGAAACAATAACGCGTATAATTTGTTAAAATTTATTAACAAAATCAGTATTCGCATAACGTTCTGAGCCGCGCTCACTGTCAATGGCGACCGATATCGGACGATGATAACAAATGTTTTATGGCCTAAGTTAGATGGTATGGATCTCATAAACATGTGGTTCCAACAGGACGACGCCACTTGCCATACAGCACGGGAAACATTAAATTTATTAGATGAGAAATTCGAAGGCTTCGTCATTTCGCGTGGTGGCGACATCAACTGGCCACCAAGATTGTGAGACTTAACACCGCTCGGCTACTTTCTGTGGGGTTACGTGAAGTCTCTAGTCTATGCAGACAAACCACAGTCAATTGCCGCCCTAAACGCCAAAATAACTTCGTGAAATTGAGCCCAATTTATGCGAAAATATCATCCAAAATTGTTCCACCAGGATACACCACCTACAGCGGAGTCGCGGCGGCCATTTGGCTGAAATTATATTCCATACATAATGTCAGCGAATATCCTTTAAAATAAAATTGTGGAAATATCACGTAAACAGGTATTTTATTTTTAAATTCGAGCGCTCTTAATGATTAACCCTTTAGAAATGTAACAAAGATACTGTACAATAAAATTACAAAAGGAAGTGTATCTGTTTATCTGCTTTTCTTTGCAGTTTCGGACTCTTAATTTGTCGAATAATTACTTATTATAAACATTTGTTTGAATATCAATCCAGAAAGGAGATATCAAGCAAAATAAAAGAATATAAACACATAATAATAATTCGAGTTTGTTTAACAAAATAACCGAAAAATAAGGTTTTATCTGTACATAGCCCGAATCTGGCTTTGCTGTCAACTAGATAAATTATTTGTAAACAAAATATTTTTTTGTTTTTTGGCAATAATGGATATGTTTGTTGCTCGGTTTTCTAGTTCAAAAATACATTGACCGATAAGGGTCATCAGATGCATCCAGGATGACGGGTCCACAAATGCATGCAGGATGACGGGTCTACAGATGTATCCTGGGGTGCATTCCTCCTAGCCGTCGGCCAAGACACATTTTGTTCTAAACGCAGATACACGCCATTCCAGGACACTAATCGAACATAATTTTATCCTGACAAGATTTGATCATACCGGTTCCGGGCGACCTGTCAGAGCAAATTTTGCTCTGCCTGGCCAAATTTTGACTACCTTTAGAATCGGCCAAATCTTGGCTAGCTGTCAAATGTGACAGATTCTACAATAAATAATAGATTTTGTACAAGCTTTTTTTTTTTTTTTTTATGCCTGATACGTTAGCCTTTGACCACTATCTCACCTGATGGTAAGTTATGATGTGGTCGATGATGTTGTTCAGACTAACCTAGAGTTAGTCTGAACAAGAGCTAAGCCAAGGATTAGTGACCTACTGTGTTAACATTGCTTAATTACGTATTATACCCCATTTAATAAAAATGTAGACTGTATTTTATCACCTAAAAACATCGCTGTCAGTCAATTCCACATTTTGAAAGGAGCTTTATAGGTTGTTCCAGGTGCCTTGGAGCAAATATAGCTCGACCAATATTTACTGGAACGCGCCCCAGGATGACCGCCAAATGTATGCAAAAGAGTAGTGGCCGTGTCAGTTTACGTCTCACCATCGAAATGCCACTAAAGTGCGGATTAGTTCATTTTGTCTTTACACTCTAGCATAAGATTTTTAAAAAGCCATAAATCCCCACCATAGTTCCTGGCCTAAACAAATGAGACAAATTGCTCACCTTTATCCTTTCTCTGGGCTTTGGCACGTCCAACTACACGACCGTCCTTGATGATGAGCTTCTTCTTGGTGCTCTTCTCCATCATATACAGTGAGTTGGCTGGAGTACGGGTAGGGCCACCTTCATCTGAAGCTGAGCTGTCAGATTCCATGCTGTAATAGACGTTAGAAATAGACACATTATCTATACTAACATTTGAATTTTGCATCTGTTCGTTCAAATAAGTTCGCATTGAATAAGCTCCAAAATTACTGAACCAATCTGAAAAATTCTGTTGGGTAGCTACACTATCCCCAGTGACATAGGCTATAATATATTTTCATAAAATTAAGGATCCTTACTAAAACTCTAATAATGTAACACAAGGTTTGAAAAATTACCTACAATATTCTTAAAATCGCATGCCCTGCGAAAACTATTTTTTTTTTTTTTTTTTTTTTTATTATCTACAATCAGGCACTGGCACTTTTAGTAGATTTGTTGAAAGTTGTTTTTGATGAACAAGTCCTCCACTGAGAACACCTGCTCATTTTGCATTGTTACCCTCTTCAAGGGTTAAAATGCGTTTCCTTTTTAGTCTTGGTGTGTAGCTTGGTGTCAACAGTTGTGTTGCCAAGGTGTTCGGGTGTTTCTCCAGCTTCAATTTGTATTTCTTGGCAGTTTGGTCAATCTCCTCAAAGACAGTGTTCACTTTCAGGATGCTATATAATTCACTGTTTCTAATGAACCAAGGAGCATTGGAGATTGTTTTCAACAGACAGTTTTGAAAGCGCTGTATTATATTTATGTTTGTTTTACACGCTGAGCCCCACAGCTCAATGCCATATGTCCATATTGGCTTTAGCACAGTCTTATAGATAAGCAGTTTGTTATCTACTGAGAGTTTTGAGTTTCGGTCCAGTAGCCAGTACAACCCTTTGTATCTTAATTTTAAGTGCTCCCTTTTTGTTTGGAGGTGCTTGTTCCAGGTAAGGCGGCGATCCAGATACAAGCCTAGGTATTTTACTGAGTCACTATGTGGTAGAGTCTGATTACCCAATCGAGCTGGCGGACAATTTTCACTTTTTAGAGTGAAAGTGATATGTGCGAAAACTATTGATGATAGAATAAAATAATGTACTACAACCTTGCAGAACACATCATCATTAACAAAAAGTGTTGCAACAGTATATGTCTATATAATGTAGTTGTGCCGCAAAAAGTGTTAATTTTTTGTATTGTTTCTTTCGTAGGTATTACATGAAAATACCTGGCAAGCATCAGGATTAAGGCAAAACCCTCCTTAATGGGCTGTCTTCAGCAGTGGACAATACGGCTGATGCAGTATTATTATTATAAAAGACTGACTTTGGTACAATTAGTCTTAAAATAAGAAATTGACTTTGTTCAATTCAAAACAAATGTTGTAAGCGCTAAAGTCACTACAATAAGTAAAATGTGATTTAACACTGTTGATTTATTCCAAAAAATTACATATCTTTAGAAATACAAAGATAAATAAGGACTTTGTTTACTTTTAAATAAATAAAAATATTTGTTGACTTTAATAAATAAGATATTCCCTTCGTTTAATTAACAAAGATTCTCAACATTTTATCAAATTTGCTAAGGACACCCCCGGTTTCTGAAATGCAAATCAGCGACAGATTATGTTAAATGCTTGTTAATCCATTGTCAAAAGCAAATTCGGTTGCTGAAAAATTCATGTGACTGTTTGTCAACACTAATGGCAAATCTCCAATTAATCGCCAATTAATTAAATTTTGGGAATCTGAAAAGCAATTTTGTATGTTAAAGGTTTGTCAAAGTGGATTGTGCTAATTGCCCAAGATTGACCAATTATTCTCAGATTAAAATCTTGAAATCGTAAAGATATATAAAATATGGCTTTTAAAATGGTTTTAGGAGTACCTACCAAAATGTTTCCTCAAATAACTGGTAGTAGGTATACAAGTACAGAATTATATCAAGTATGATTACTCCAAAAACACATAATTAAATATGGTACTTTAGTGTTGCTGCTGATTAGGAGCTCAATCTTCACATCAACTGGAAAGTCCAGCGGTCACAACAAAGTCTTCCCCATTGGCGGATTTGCAATACCCAAGCTTGGTAGGCGTCTCTTGGGGATTTCAGTAGAAATTGTAAGTTGTTCAGAAGACGCTGCTTCCCACCTGACAGCCTAATTAAACAAACCGCAGCTGGGTATATGCTACAAAAGAATTCCCAAGTAAGGTTACAGATCTTCCAGACCTCCACCTTCTTTGTGGAAACACCTTTTGGTTAGAGGGGTGTTGAAAGTTAGCAGATTGTTAATTGTGATGGCTTGTTAAATTAATTGAGTTTTGACACGCGTACCGGAAACCGGCGGACAGTCTTGTATGGACAAATTTCCAAATAGCAGGAAAACACCCATTTATAGCAGTTATATAAAAGAATTTATACTTTTGTTCTATCACAAAAAATTGTTTGTAGATGAGCATGTTAAAACTGCAAGATTGACGATCTGCTAGAAAATTAACATTCGAATCACCATATTGAGTGAATATCCTCTGAATTCGTATAAATTCTTCTCATAAGTCAGAAGGCTTGAAATCTTCACGGCCAATGCCAGCCTTGCTTAATCTGTATGTCTGTCTCGGGTCACGTGAATGCACCCGCTCATGCCCCTGATTGTAATTGGTTAACAGATTGATGGTAATGATAGACTTATACCCTGACACCATGCTAATGCACAACTGCCATCCTAAATTAAAACTGGGATATGTTTAAAATATGTTCAATGTTGCATGTGGTAAAGACTCACTAGCAGTCACCAATCTAACATGTGTATGCAACCTGCAGCAAATTTTTTTAACCTCGTCTATTGGTTAGTAATGACATTGCAAACACCGATACGAGCATTTCAAAATGACTGATGATATAATAAAATTGAATGATATGAAAATTTTAACAAATATACCTGTCAGCATTATCAACATTATTTTCATAATAGTCAGATTCACTCCCAGAAGCGGTCCCCGCTTCTTCAACTGCCCTCTGGGGCTCTGGAATTGCATAGTCTTGTAGTTCCTGCTTTTCTTCTTGGCGGAAGTTGGCGTAAGACTTTACAGGTGTCTGCCGCCTGAAACGCGCTTCAATATCATCTGGAGATTCGAAATCCATTAGCTTTGAACTTTTCTTTCTTACACGACCACTTCGAGATATACCGGTTACTTCTAAGTCTGAAAAAATTGCAGCAGGTAAATTTTAGATTATTGAAAAACAATACTTGGTACCCGTATGTACACTACTTATTTCTGATGAAATATATGTAAATAGAATTTGCGCAGCAGTGTGACAATGACTTACCTTCTTGCATTTTGATAATCTTGCGATAGGAGATTGTTTCAAGGAGCAATTGTAGTTATTTGTTGACGCAGGTTACATATTTAAAATAAAATTTGTTTTTGTTTTAAAAGCGATCGGCCCTAGCTACCACAAACTATATAGAGATACCTAGCTACTTATGATTAATCTGTGGTATAGATCAAATCAAATAAAATATATACTACGTAACCTGTGGATCGGGCGGCGTTCGGACCATAGAGAAAAGTAATATACCGGGTATAGAAAGCCCTTTTACGTTTTTTTCTCCCAACCCGGTTATGTCAAAAGACTGCTCTGATTATCGTGATCCGAAAATAACGTTTACTCACACATGCACGACTATGCATGTGTGTAATATGGTATTACTTAGACTATATATTATTTATGTGTTAGTTGATTTAATAAAAGTCATAGTCAAAGTCAAAACTATTTATTCAATTTAGGCGACTACACGGCGCGGCGGGCGGCGGCGGTTCTACAAAAAGTGAATCGGGCAGCACTTCGTCGTTTAAAGACTATTTTGACTCCACTGGAGGTCTGCTTCGCAAGGCGGCGGCGGTCCGACAGAAAGTGAATCTACTCGCCTTACACTGCCCTTTCATAGCAGTGAAGAAACAAGGTGACAAAGCGGCTACCGTGACAAACACAATACTCTTTAAAATTGACAATTATGTTTGTTTTTTTTTGTTTGTTTGTTTGTTTTTTTATTTCACATAAATGGTATACAATTTGTGAACAAACTAAATTGGGCACTTTTCATTATACCTAATAATTAATTCTTACAAAAGACAATGCTTGTATAAGATTATCTACTTAGTGTGTTTTCGCGCAGAACCTACACTAAGAAAGCAATTTCTTGTATTGCAGGTTCTGCAATCCCTTCAAGTGTACCTTTAAATGTTACATGATATAACCGTGTGATAATTGTCTATGTCTAGGTATTGATTACAATTACATTATACAAATAAAAAAGAAAATAGATTTTTTACATTATTGAAAGATTAATTTTTACATTATTGAAATAAGTATTTACTTTTGTGAATATTTATAAGGAACAGAGTGTTTGTGTGTGTGAGTGAGTGAGGTGTGTTATGTGTATTTGTGATGGGGATGTATGGTGTAAGTGTTGACTTGAAACTATATCTATATTGTGTATAAGTGGGAGTGTAGTATGTGTGTATGAGAGGGAATAGAGAGGTTGGATATGGAGGTTATTTTGCTAGCTTTATTGTATAAATGTGGACCAAGAAAAGAAAGATATCGCTTCGCATGTTTTGTATTAACTCTAGGTGCCTTATACACCATATCTTTCCTTCTTTTGTTGGTTAATTGATATGGTTGCCTGTGTTGTATCAGTATAAGATTATGTATGAATAATTGTCGGACAGTTGGCACTTTACAATCTTTATATAGTTCTGATGTCGAATACAGGAATGGTCTGAAGGTTGCTACTTTTAATATTGCCCGTTGAGCACGTTCAATCATCATCATGTAGCAATTAAATGTTCCACCCCAACATGTATTGCAATAAGTAAGAATGGATTCGCAAAGTGCGGTGTAAACTTCAAGAATTATTTTCCTATCTGCTATATCACGTAAATTTTTGAATATGTAAATTAACTTACGCACTTTTCCACTAAGAGCCTCACTCAATGGAAACTGACATGGAAAGCGCACTCAATATGCGCTTTCCATGTCATTCTTCTATGTAAAGTCACACCCAAATATCTGACATTAGGTATATTTTGCAATTCTGGGCATAAACAATTGTTATTGATACAATTTGAGTGAACCTTTATAGTTTTAATTCTAGGTAATGGAGCATAAGGGTTAGTGAAAGTTATGCATTTAGTTTTCCCTATATTTAGTGAGAGAAGATTGTTTTGTAGCCATTTAGTGACAATGTTTAAACATTTTTCAGCACTTAACCGAGCTTCTTCCCAGGTTTTACCAACAAAAATAAGAGCAGTATCATCTGCATATGAAAATATCTTGCCGTGATCCAAGCTGAGGTTGCACAAATCATTAACATATATTAAGAAAAGGCTGGGGCCTAATACGCTTCCCTGAGGAACCCCATAGCTGGTAGTTTCTTTGTCACTAATATTATCAGCTATTTTAGTTCTCTGAGTCCTATTTTTTAAGTAATCTTCCATAAGACATAAAACTCTACCTCTTATTCCAACCTGTTCAAGCTTTCTTACAAGCAAAGGAACAGAGACAGTGTCGAAGGCTTTGGCGAGGTCTAGAAAGATACCTATGACCTTATTACGCTTATCAATCTCACTAATGACGAACCAGGTCTAAACCCAAACTGATTAGGAGAAAGTATATTAAATTTATTGACATATGTCATTAGTCGTCTAATGATAACTTTCTCTAAAATCTTAGCAACAGATGGTAGTACAGAAATGGGCCTATAGTTCTCGACACTGCCTCTGTTGCCAGTTTTGTAGATTGGAGTTATAAGGGCAGTTTTAAGAACAGATGGAAATACTCCCGAGGATATGCTTATATTGCAAATATGGGTAATTAAAGGAACCAAAACCGGTGCTGTTTCTTTTAAAATATTTGTTGAAATACCGTCATAACCTGCAGCACAGTCATTTTTTAAAGCATTAACAATGCTAAGAACCTCAGACTCTTCCGTATCTTTTAAAACCATAGAATTTGATTGAGTTGGAAGGAGCTTTATCGTATCACAATAATCTGTAGAAGTTATATTACTGGCAAATTTTTTTCCTACATTAGCAAAATAATTATTTATGTAATTAATGGAATCTTTGGAATTTTGATTTATTTTTAAAAGTATTTCATTGGATACTTTTCCTTTGTTTGTACATGTTATATATTTAATTGTTTGCCATGTCTTTTTTATGTTCTTTTTATTTTTCTGTAGCTCTCCTTTCTGAAAATTTACTTTAAGATTTCTCAATAATTTTGTGCAAAAATTTCTATATCTAGTGTAAGATACTTTTAAAATTATGTTATCAGGAGTTTCTTTCAGACGAATATGCATCCTATCTCTAGTGCGAATTCATCTAAGAATACCTGGTGTGATCCAGGGCTTTATGATACGCTGGTTATTTGGAATTTTAAAAGTGCTAGTGTTAACTTCTACAATGTCAATTAATTTATGGATCAACAATTCAGCCGCTGTATTTGCATCTAAAGACTGTAATACATCTGCAAAATTACAAGTTTTATTTGGTTGATTATTTTATTAACATCAATTTTAGTACCAACTTTACTTGGTGTGATTTCAAGCTCTATACATAAGGCAATAATATAATAAAATAAAATATAAGTATAATAAAATCTTCAATGTTTTTACACATATAAATAAAGCACATAATATAATAGTAGTTTATGCAACTGTCATATAATAGAGGGTATTAAAACATGAGTGTAGTTTTTTGTGTCTAAATAAGATTACACGAGTGTATTAATACCTAATTATATGCAGTTGCATACACTACTTTATTTAATCTCATGGCTATAGGTAGCTACATTAAATAAAATGCAATATAAAAACCAGCGCGTTACGCATGCAGCGCGATCACCACAGATAATGTGTACTTAAATTGAATTGAAACCTTCTTTGTCGGGACACATTGTACTAAAAATATTTTAAAGCATTGTGTTGTTAGGAGAATAATGCTTTTATTTAATTTTTTTATTTTCTTAAAGAAGTATGTGTATAAAATAGGAAATAAAAGTCTAATTTCATTTTATAATTAGAATATTACCGAATCAGATTATATAAAATATTTTAAATGAGTATCTTAACAACTGTCACATGACCAGTAACACTAGTTATAAAATATGCCTTCGGTATTAATATCATCACATCATATAATGATTCAAGTGATATATGCATATGGCAATCACTGTAATAAAATCTTCATATTAATAAAAAACGATCTAGGGTGCCATAAAAAAACGATCTAGGGTGCATATTGAAAGAATATCGATAATTAAATACTTGGGGATTGCCGTTGACAATCACTTAAGTTGGGCCCACAAGTACAGGCTTTGTCTACACGACTTCGAAAACTTACTTGGATCTTCAAGCGTCTGAGAGATGTTGCTCTACTTGGTTTATTGAAAACAATATATCTTGTGCCAGGCCATTCAATCATTGGATATTGTATTACTGTTTGGGGTGGTACATACAAATCTACACTAATTGCAGCTGAAAGTACTCAACGTTCCATATTAAAGGTAATGCTAAGGTATCCTATAAGACATCCTACTATGGCTCTTTATAAACACTGTAGGCTATTAACTGTACGCCAATTTATTTATTCTTCGTATTACCCTACAAGAAAACGCAAAATTACAATATAATCCAATAATCCTATCAGGTAAACGCACCATACGTAATATTTTAACACGGGAACAAAGTTCTACTGCCTTCTCTAAAAGAAATCATATTCCTTGGCCCTTATATATATGACACAATAAATAAAATCTATAACATATATCCGAAATCTACCTTTTGTTGCAAACAAATTCTTGAACAATGGCTAATCGCATTGGACTACGACCAGACGGAAGAACTTCTTCAAGTTCCTACTTAATGTATAAATAATGCATAATAATATAAATAAATATAAATACACATAAACATAATATATTTATAATTATAAAATATATTTATATACTTAAGTATATATAAGCTAATTATACTATAGTAACATTTGTTTCTTGTTATTCATGAACTCGTATTACATCATACTAAAAATTATATCTATATATATACACTTTATTTTCCACACGTATGCGTCTCATACTTATGAACATATAAACATGCTACACATTATTTATTGTTAGAAGCACGCATTACACGCATCATCTCTCACATTCACAACTACCCTCCACACTATTAATAAATAATACTTATTAATCTTAGCTAAGTACTATCAACACTTCAATACAAGCATACCTTGTTTTATATACTATTATTACTATTATTATAATTTTGAATTGCTGGTAGTTAGTTGATAAATAATGACACACTACTCTGTGTAATTTCAGTAAATACCCTGTTTCTGGGAGGAGGGCGTTGGCATGCCATATCACAGGTTTATTCTAGGTTGGGTGCCAATGATCTCCCTTGAAATATTAACTTTGTTATACTTACGATAAGCTATATTAATACCAACTAAAAACTGTGTGTAAAGTTCTTGTAGGGTAATACGAAGAATAAATAATTGGCGTACAGTTAATAGCCTACAGTGTTTATAAAGAGCCATAGTAGGATGTCTTATAGGATACCTTAGCATTACCTTTAATATGGAACGTTGAGTACTTTCAGCTGCAATTAGTGTAGATTTGTATGTACCAACCCAAACAGTAATACAATTTCCAATGATTGATTGCCCTAGCACAAGATATATTGTTTTCAATAAACCAAGTATATATTTAAAACCAAAATGATGAATATGTTTTTCTAATAACATCACGTGGTCAATTTCGGAGTTTCTTGGGTGCTGATTAATAAGTAGTAGGTTCTAATAATTTGAATATTTTTAGGAATAATTTGAATATTTTGAATTATTGTAAGTTGTAATAACGCATGCTTTGCGGATTACAATAATCATTTTATCATGGAAATTTGAGTTATGACTAATTGTCATATTAGCTCAATTGGTTAGAGCATACCCGGCTTAAGGAAGATGGACGCGGATTTGAATCCCGCATATGATTCAAATTTTTCTCACGTAAATTTGTAATTTTGTAGAGTTCCAATATAATATTTATAATTTTTACTGTGTTCAAAAAGTGTATACAGAAGATATAAAAAAATCTCTATTAATAATAATAGTAATAAAATCAAGGGGTTTTATTGGATCAAGGGTCAGATGCAGAAGGCAGTGATACTTGACACAACACGCGTTGGCCGGAGGTTCCTCTCTCTGCAGCCCTAACCACCGGTAGCTTGGGTCCTGCCCCACTGAAAAATTTTAGAAGATATAAATATACAGCAAAATCTGTTCATGAGAATACTTTGCAATAACATAATATTATTTATATTGTGCAATATTATTATAATATTTATTACGATATTATTTAATAGGTTTCGCAATTTTTTAAAGATATTCTAGACTTTACGTTCTCTAGGACAATAAATAATTGACCAAAGGCGTGTTAGGTTACGTAGGTATATGGTATGGTTCGCCGCAGGTGCCGTTTTTTTGTGATTTTTATATTTTTTTGACGGAATAAGCAGAAAGTACATTAAATTCAATACTTACGTGTGAAAAGTAATTCCAGATAACTCTTTCTTCACTGAATATTTTCTGTTTTTGTAGTGTTTTAACACGCATGTGGGCATTTTTAGTTTATTTATTCTGTGGTGTGACGTGTGTAATGTGCGACGGTCTATCGTGAACTCAGAGTAGGAGTGCACGATATATATCGATATTACAAAAAATATCAATATATGAACATGATATAACGCTCCCGATATGTATATCGATACATCAATCGATATTATTCAACCGATACAACACCATAGCTCACTCGTGTCAAACTTGTCAATGTTTGACCAAAACCTTTACATACATTTTCAAAAGAAATGTTGGCAAAGTTGTTTTTTATATTATACTGTTAAAAGTTAATAGAAAATGATAAAATTTAAGTGGTGTTAGCAACGTTTGCTAACACCACTTAAATTTTATCATTTTCTATTAACTTTTAACTTTTAACAGTATAATATAAGTGTATACTGCTAATTATGCTGATCATAATGTGTACACATATTTAGAAATATAGTCCAGCTCGTAAATGTTAACCTATATCATATGTGTTCTTTTAGTGATTGTATTCTGTTTTGTGTATCAAATAAATAAATAAATAATTAGATACGGATTTATGGTTGGCAGCGTATTCAAAAAGTAAAACCACGAATTGTGAATAATTAGCCTTCACAGTAACGAAGGTATTGTTGTAAACAAAACCTTCGTAACGGCATTTTTTTATGCATCCTATATTTTTAATCCAAGGTGTATAGAAAAAAATATTGCGAATTAAAAAAATAAAGTTGATTTGTTTCTTTACCCTAGATGTTTTTACTTATATCAACCTGTCAAATATTTAATATTATGGAATAGCTAAATTAATTAAACAAGAAAAACATTTTCTAAGATATATCGAAAATATCGATATGTTTCTCCGATATATCGCAAAGTATCAATACAACACTAAGATATATTTATATCGAAAAAAATATCGATACTTTTTTTGTTTGAACTTCCCTAACTCAGGGATATATAAGTAAGAAAGAGGGAGTGTAAAGAAAATCAAAAGTTACAATAGCCTCTAAGATTTCAAACATTAGCTTGTTTATTTAAAATATATAACCTTAATAAGTAGTGATACGTACACCGACTTTTGAAAAGTGCACACCTTTGGAAACAATCTATAATGTATGTCTGGCAACGCTTTTGTAAAATTGGCCGAATTTGATGCTTCATTTTTGATTTTCATTAGACTTCCTCTTTCTTATTAATTTCTCTGAGAATGCGGATTTATTATACTTTAAAATGTAATAATAAAGCATTTCGTATGTACGTCTCACAAATATTTTTCGGTCGCAAATTTTTAAGACTGATTTTTTTATTTGGGTTTGGTTTTTTTTATATGGTTTTTTAATTAAATCTACCTACCAGTCAAAAAACAGCGCGAATTCTAGTGAACACTTCCTGTTCATTACACAAAGAATTTTATTTGTTTATATAAAAAAAAGTATATTTACAATCACAAAACTAAATGGAAAGACAAAGTAGGCAAATGTAATTAAAATGCTGGAGGCGGGTAGCCCTATCGCATGTTTACGTACAGCACGGCTGTACGTAGTTATTTCAACGACAGAGCCGAGTTAAGATACTGTATAGATAACATTACCGTGACCGAGCCGTTCGGAACCTTCGAGTAAGTTAAAGCAACCAAACAACTAAACTCTGACCGTTGGAACGCGGCCTAGCTTGGATAGCTTGCTACATATACCAAAGATTACATATAGTCCCAGTGCTGCCAACTTAGCGCGTTCAGCGCCAGATCTAGCGCTTTTTTTGCTAAAAGCGCGTTATAGCAACTAGCGCTAAATCTAGCGCTTTTTTGAAATCAAATTACAATACCATAATGACAAAATTTTATAAACTAGGTAGAAACAGTGAAATGCTGATATATTATGTTAATTATGACTTAGCAATTACTCGACATATAATATACCTATGTTTTAGGGAATCTCTAACTAGTGTATTCGTTTCATCTGATATTCTACTGTATAATGTATGTAATATCTATCCGATATTCCCAGGTCCACAGATTCACCTAATGTTATGTAGGTTTTTAAGAGTTTAAAGATAAAATGGATTTACGTTTAGCAAAGCATGTAAACAACTTTATAAAAGTGGGTGCAAGATATTGAATACAAACACTACTAATTAAAAGTATTAAAACCTGTGATTTGTGATTAAACAAAGGCGCACTGTACATAATATTGTAAACTGTAATTTTCGATAAAAATGTGTGTCATTAAACGACATCGTGAAACAGCCTATCATGCCAGCATGAATCGGATGAATATTATGATTAAAAGCTGATTAGTTACTATGTTGTTAAGTATAATATCCTTAGGAGGCACCTACTCGTTTAGCTATTTATTTGATATGTATATAATTGTTATTTCATGATAAATAGTAGGTAGGTACCAAACATTTTTGTACATATTTTGTGAATATTTGACTAATCAAATACATAAAATACGGTCAAGTCCCTTCGTTATTAGCCACTGCTTGGCGTCACTCACGATGTTTTTATTTTGTAGTGACAATTAGCGCGATCTAGCGCGTTTTTGACTTGCCGATAGCGCGTTTTTGTTAAATTGAGTTGGCAGCACTGCATAGTCCCCTGTAGTAATCTGTGACACTGGACAGAGTGGACAGTGGACAATTCTATAGATCCATGAAAAATGCAGACCGGACTGATAAAATATACTTAATTTTGTGTGACCATGACCATGTAAGTATACAAAACTGTCGGAACAGAACAAACACAGTGGCAAGAAACCATATAAGTAATGTAATTATGTGTGACTATAAATGTGCAGAAACAAATAAGTTAACCAAACACGTCAAAGTACACACTCAAGGGACACGATTTATATGTAATTTCTGCGACTATGAATCCGTACGTTTATGTGCGATGGAAATACATATGAACATGCACATCGGAAACAAACCATATAAATGCAGTACATGTCACTATAAAACTGCCAATAGATCGCACTTAATCAGACACATAAAATTACACACTGGAGAGAAACCACATAAATGTAAAACGTGTAACTATGAATGTATACAAAAAAGTGCAATGAACATACACATTATGACCATACACACTGGAGAGAAACCATATAAATGTAGTATATGCAACTATGCATGTGCGAGTAGTAGTAGATCAATCAGACACATGAAAATACATACTGAAGAGAAACCATACGAATGCAGTATGTGTGACTATAAATGTGCACAAAGTAATGATCTAATCAGACACGAGAAAAAAACACATTGTGTATGAGCCACATAAAGTGAGTAACGTGTGCTATAAATATACACATTAGGACCATATACACTGGAGAGAAACCATACAAATGCAGTGTGAGCAACCACTGTTAATATGCTACTGGTAGTTGTTCAGATTGAAACCATATCAATGCAGTAGGTGTCACTGTAAATGTGCACAAAGTAATAACATAATCAGAAAGACTTGTTTCTGTACTTGTAACACACTGGAGAGAAACCATGTAAATGTAATATGTATGACAATGAATGTTCTCATAGAAGTATCATAATCAGGCATTTAAGTTTGTATAAGTATAATATATGTATATTGTGTCATTATGAATAGATATAAACACAATCAATGGATATACACAATAGAAATAAACTAGTCACATATAATAATGATAAATATTTTTTTAAAGTATTAAACTGATAGCCCTATATATATCACATTACCTAACCAGAAATATTTTCGATGTAAGGTCAATGTGGCGAAGACCGGCATATTTTTTTGAAAGTTTACTTTGATGGACCATATTTCATGAAGTGTAAGGATCATTGCAAAAATAAATGTACCATGTCCTAGGAAATGTATTTACTAGCAAGTTTCTAGTATTAACGTTATTCTATCTGCTTTCAGTAAAAGAGATTTTCTTATTATTTAAAACAGAGCGAGTAGACGATCTTCTCCGCTAGTGTCGGGTAAGACCGTCTAGGAGCAAGATTACTAATAAACTCTTAATTATTTCATGTATGGATACAGTAGCTACGCGCAGTAGCGTATATTAACCAAATACACGCTCTCGTCCATTTAAATTAAGCTCAAAATCCCTTGATTCAACAAAAATATGATAAACTGGTTAAGACCGGCATAATTAGGCAGTCAGAGGTACACAATTTCTTACGTAGGTGATAAATTTATTTTTTGAACTTACATACCCAGCAACACAACTAAAATTTAGGCACTCTAACTGAATGTAAATTATATACTGACAATACAAACATGATATGAACATAGATATAATATATTCAGACCGACAAAACTTGATGCAATATTTTCTCTAGTAACTCAAAGTAAGTACTCGTATATACCAAAAAGGGATCCATGGAAGTTTTACGAGCATATTCAGCAGCTTATGTTTTTTTCACTGACAAATTATGACGTCGCTGAAATGCAGCGAACCAGTTTACCACATGGAAAATATATAGTGGATATATTATTTTTGCTAATATATTCTTCAACTAATTCCAAAATTTCGTGCCTTCTCAAACCAAAGCCATTTTTTCTCATAGTGCGCAAGCATGAAGCGAGATTTTCTTCTATGTCTTGCGAGAAGGTTGTACTTCGTCCAAGAGTTTTCGATATGAATCTTTTATTATGCACGTGATCCGTTATAGTCATTCGTTGAATTTTATATAGCTTCGAAGCTTTATAACCAATTAACATCCATTGTCGAACAGCTTGAATGGCTTCCTGCAGTTTTTTCTTTAAGTATGCAGCTCAATCACTAACTCTTTGATTGGGCTTACCCATGATGACGTATAATCGAAAACTGTGGGAAAAATATCGAATAAATATTAAAAACGTAATACGAAGAAACTTTGTGCTGAAAAAAAAATTTTAAGACTCTTAAAATTTTAACATTACCTTCCTTGTATATATACGAGGCATCACTCATGGTTCGGACTGACTTAAATAACTATAAGACGTTTAGGAGCGTTAGATATAAGACTAAACTTTGTTCAGAAAAATCCAGGACCACACGCTTTAGAAACAGTATTTTTGGAATGGGAATTCAAATTTATAACAAATTACCACAAATAATTAAAGAATCGAGCTCAATTTTTATGTTCAAAAGTAAGTTGAAAAGATTTTTGATAGAGAAGTCATACTACACTATTCAGGAATATTTGAATGATAAAGTAGTCTTCACATAAATGTAAATTAATAAAAATTTAATATTATGACATTATTTTTTTGTAATGGGACATGACAAAAATGTATTTCTAATAGTTTCATTTCTTGTATGAAGTATGGTTTAAATAACATTTGGGCACTATAATGTATATTTTTTGTTAATTGTGATTGTATAAACAAATATTGACATGTTGGATAAATTTGTGTACTTTTAATTTGCATACCCTATCAGGGTTGAGTATGGCGAACAATAATATTACTATGACCACATTTGCATTACCTGTACTCTGCAAATAAATGATTTGATTTGATTTGATTTGATTTGAAAATGCTTTGGTTTGAGAGAAAAAAAAATAGGTAAAATTTAAATTTAGGTTATAATATATAAAGCATCCGGCGCGAAATCGGAAGGACGCGGGTTCAATTCCCGCCCGGGGCAAAACATTTTGTATTCCAATAATTTGTAAATTTATAATAATTTAAATTTTACCTTTATTTTTTTCTGTCAAAACAAAGAATTCTAATCTTGTTTATCCAGTCATCCATAGCTGCGCCCCATGGTTTCTTCCGAATTCCCATGGGGATAGATATGTAGCCAAGTATGTCACTTTCCACTCCCTTTACATTTTAAAATCGGTTATATTGATAACTCTACTGAGGCATTATGGAGGAGCCTCCAGAGGTGCCGGGCTAGAATGTCACCCCCATCTCTATCCGTGGGTGTAGTTAGTGGTGACTACGGTTAAAATACTGGAAGGTGGGCAGCAGGGCCTTCTGAGGAACTGCGATCCCCAAACCGACTACAAAGCGTGAGGATTATGGTAATACCCCTCTTAATGGGGGAGGCTATGTTCAGCAGCGGACGATCCGACTGTTACAGTAACTACAGTACAGAGGAACAAAACAAAGTGAATAAAATGTTAGTAAAAACAAAGGAACAAATAAACAGACTTTCGTATTTATAACACTGGGTCTGAAAGGTTTGCGATATATGAAATCGTGAAACACCGGCATACGACGGTCTTTTCTATCTGGAAATAGACGGACTTTGAGAACACACTGAAGAGATTGCACATAAATGTAAGAAGTGACTATACAAAAAATATGATACTAGGTACATAGGTACACAAAAAAAATAAAAAGCCAAGTTTTAGTTAATTTTATTATACACATTAAGGAATAAATTTTCATTTCTGAAGCGCACAAAGGAATAACTTATATGCACATTTCGAAACTCACTGGAGAAAATTTGCAGAGTTCTTAGCAGAGTTTGTTTATTATTTTCGGTATAATTGATCAGCTAACAGCAACTAAGAGTCAAGGCCTCCTGAAGATGCTTTATATAGAATCGAAACTCATCGTTAACTGTTTCGGCATGTCACGTCTGCTTGGCGCATGATATTTAGGTGGAATTGTCACTAGATATTTAGGTGTTACATATATTTAGTTATTCATTCAAGGGTTTCTTGAAATATTTTTAATTATTTAATATGTATTTTCGCAAAGGATTCAGCAGGAATATGCATATCTATCTTGATGCACATTAGGTATATGAAATAGAAAATGCCTGAATAAAACTAGAGTAGGTAGTTTTATTATGTGGCATGAACATTTATAACTTTTTTTCCCTTATGATGTACTTAGTACCTCATTATATTACAATCTAGCCAACAATACGGACTATATACACTGTGGTTCAAGTCACGCAAATATGCGCTATTTGCACTGTATGCACGCAAATGGTCGGTTCATAACTTGCTAAACAGACACCACGATAGCGTAATGACGTCATCTATGACGTCACCTCCGGCCGCAAACAACGCTCACAGAAAAGTGGTAGTGCAATGTATGCACAAACGTCAAACTCAAATCTTGACAGATAGATGAGGAGATTTTTGTTGTTGTGGTTAGCATTTTGAACGTACAAACATCTGTTCACAAAAGAATGCCTTGAAGTGCAATACTTCGATTATCAATAATTAGATTTTGGGTCAATTGCGAAAAAGCAAATTGACAGTTAGCAGATGTTATTAGCGCGGCTACATATCGGTTCACATCGTTTGCGCGCAAACAATGCATATTCTCGTATTTCAGTTATGAACCAAGCTTTTGCAATGTATGCAGTGACAGCAGTGTTTGCGTGATTTAAACCGTAGTGATAATGAGTAATTTTAGCTTCACTTAAACTGCTAAATAGGGTAAAGTTAAGAATGTGTTCATTAATACCTATCTTATTGTCTCTATTAAGGGGAAGACACTATATGTTCTTGTGTTCTTTATATGTAGCACTCACTTCACTACTTATCACTGTCACTCAACTACACTAATCAAAAGGTTTTGTCCTTTTTAGCCTTCTCACTATGTCTGTGTTGTCAAGGAGCTAGATTGCCTCAATAATTTATAAAAAAACAGTCAAGTGTTCAAAAAATTTCTTGCTACAAGGTATGCAATACTTAAAAATAGGTGCCTACTGATATGGTACCTTTATCGTGTATAAAGGTACCATTATTATTATTAATGGACGAGCAGCAATATGCTGATATGTCCATATCATTGCAGTGTTGGATTTATAGTTTCAGAAGAGATTTCTTTTCTGTAGATAGTCATTTGTCAAGTTTATTTTAAAAATTGTTGATAAAATTGGCACAACATGTTCTGCTGGACTCTTTCTAGAAGGTTAATATCTTTTTGGAAGTATGGGCTCCAAACTTGAAAACCATACTCTAGCAGGGGTCTGATATATGTTTTATATATTTTTAGAAAGACTTCTACAGTGAAGAATTGGAATGATCTCCGTAAGACATAAAAACCAGTTGGCTTTTTTCACTATAGATGTGATTTCAGCTTCCCATTTAAGATAGATGCTATTTACACTCCTAGGTCTTTTTGCAGATCAACAGACTCTATATCACTGTTGTCTAACATATACTTTGCTCTAGGGTTTGCTGAGCCCAAGTGTAACACAGTGCATTTTGCTGCATTCAGTTTGATAATCCAATCCCTAGCCCAGGTTTGGATGCAATTAAGATCCTCCTGCAGCTGTCCAGATTTAATTAGTGGGTTGGCAAAGATTTTACCATCATCAGCAAAGAAGGCGGTATTTTTATTATGATGTACAAATTGTCAAAAAGTTACATGTTTTGTAATTATCTTCACACCTATAGTTTTTTTTATGCTATTGAGACAGAACTAGCTTTAGGCCCACCTGATGTTAAGCGGACTAAACCTCTGCCTATGACAGATGCATTTCGTCACAAGCTACAAATTGTACTGTGCCCGTCACCTTGAGACATAGTTGTTAAGTCTCATGAGCCTGTAATTTCACTGGCTCTCAAGGACTGCTTGCCGGAACACACTGTTAGGTGCATGGCGACAGATTTTATACTTGAGGGTGGTTGCTAGTCAGATGGGCACTCGCAAAATGCCGTTCAACCGTGCGGTGAAGCTCAAGTCCGCGGCGGGATTCGAGCCATGGACATGCTGTGCGACAGTCCATAGCCAATGCCACTGAGCCATCGCTGCTTCAGATAAACACACTGCTATAGTTTTACTCTTCTGGACCCCTGATAGGATACGTTTAGTAAATTAGTAACAATTTATTGTGTATGGCATTTTGCAATACCTATAACAATAAAAAATGTGACAGCTGTCAAGGTGACATCTAAGAGAATGGTTACGGGTTATTTTTTAAGTTCAAAGTCTCCAGGACAAATAAACAGCAATTCAGACACAAGATTACCTTCACTTTCTAAATAACTTAAAAATGTTTCATCGAATAGCATTTCAATTGATAGAAAAACAATATTTTTAATTGGTACTAGGTATATGTTTAAAGGTAGGATGAAATATAAAATGTTAGGATTTTTTAACAAAACATTAAACGCATCCATTTGAAATGTAAATGACAAATTAATAGGCAATAACTTTCTGGGGGAGACTCGGCTGCATAGCCTCGAGCACCGCCGTAAAGTCGCTTGTCTATTGGTCTTTTACCGGATACATTTCGTTTAACGTGAACAAAAACTGCACAACTTAGTTCCGTCCTCCCCCTTCTTCCATCCGACGTCCAGACAAACGGAGAGGCGCCACCCGTACATGGATGATATTCCCAGGACTCGTACAACGCGCTTCGCTTCCACTTTTCTTACTGCTCACTGCGGAAGAATGAAACTACTTACCATGGTCTGTTTTTCCCGATGAATACAACATGGGTGTCTTCAAATTGAGAGGAAATAGGTGTATTCTAGGTAAGCGTGCTCCATCTGATGTTAAACATTGATATGGTCTACCACATCGATGTTTAACATCAGGCAAGGTGTGGTCAAACGCGAACCATATCTGAATAAAAAAAAAAATAGTAGTGTAATTTTTTAAGAATAAGAAGTTTATTTGCATGAACATAAGTGAGATATACAGATGTTATGGTAAATAATGTCCAAAGTTATGTTCTACCCTTCATAGGGCGTACAAATGTTACATAATATTATCATTACAATTATGATTTAAATTTAATAAAAAAAAAAGAATAAAAATACATTATTAAACACCCCAATCCATAGTTATATTTACAAATATTCTCGGATTGCAATTAAAATTAAGATACAATAATAAATAAAAATGAAAATAATAAGAAACGGTCCACAACTTGCAATAATATATTGAGAATAGAAGTTTCATTGAAAATGCCGACCCTCACGACCCAAGAGTTCAGCTATGGAGTAAAAACTAAACCTGTAGTTATCATACCGATTGTAAGATTTCATCCCAAGGATTATTTTTTTGCTAAATAACATAGTGTCAGAAATAAATGGAAGACCATGAATTTTAACATTTGATGCGAAATTTTGTTCAGAAAAATGAAAAGCCGACATTACCGTAAGGACATACAACTGACATTATCATAAGTACCTATCAGTACTAATATTATAAATGCGAAAGTAACTCTGTCTGTCTGTCTGTCTGTTACGCTTTCACGCCAAAACTACGGGACCGATTTGAATGAAATTTGGTATGGAGATAGTTTGAGACCCGGGAAAAAAATAGGATAGTTTTTATCTGACTGCGCAAAAAGAGGTTAATGTTTTCGCGCGATAACCGACATACGCGCGGGCCAGAAAGCTAGTTACTAATAAATGTACCTACTTGAAAAGTACGCATCATTTCCCTATTATACCTAAGTGCGTGATAAAATGATAAAGAAATACGTAATTAGTAGGTACCTGGTTGTGTGCAACAAATCGAGCCGTATCCTGAGCCGAAAGACGCGTAAATTATTTTGTCCATTGCAATGTGGCCGCCTGATTATAAATAAATAATTAAAAATTTCACATCAAATGTTAAAGCATGGTCTTCCTTTTATTTCTGATACTATGTTATTTAGCAAAAAATGATGAAATCTTTCGATCGATATGATAAAACTACAGGGTGAATTTTTTTCTCGAGTAACGAATTCAATTCCCGGTTCAACCATGAATTTATTTAAATATCTATGAAAGCAGTTTAAATTGTTTTTTAAATTCAAATAATGTCTCCTTTCAGTAAAATGTTCCATTTTCAATATTCAATACTTTCCCTCCATGTGGCATCGCCGTGGGACGCCCTGTGTAATCCTCTTATCATCAGCTGAATTAAGGAACGTCCGCCGCGGTCATGACTTGAATGGGTGACCGTTAGTGACATTAACTACTGAGCGCCTCCGTACTTCGGAGGACACGTTAAGCCGTTCAGTGTATTACGATGGCAGTCCATATAGCACGGACATTTGACGAATGGCCGCCTGGCTAGCTACCACCCTCAAGTTGAACATCTGTCACCAAGCACCTAAAGGTTTGTTGCGGCCGCTGTGCTTGAGAGCCAGTAATTCTAGGTTAGCCTTCTAGAGTGGTGATTAAGGTGAGTTATTGTTCAAAGGCTAGCTTATCAGCCATAAATTTAAATAAAAGCATCAACCTTCGTAATATCATAGAGAAAAGTACTTTTCTCTACTAGTACTTTTCTCTATGGTAATATATAATTTATATGGATTTTTGTGACTTCACTGCGTCTCGGCCAGGGCTCATTAAGTTTTGCGCAAGCTATAAGAATACAACAACACATTTGTACAACAACAATATTTATTTATCATAGTTTGTTTACACTGCATATACATATTGCATTGAAATTGTTTAAAAAAGCTACAAAACAATGCTATTATTTGGTTGGTTATTTTCAAATGGAAATAAAACTAAAGATAGTGGAGATAGTAAAAAAATGGCAAGAAATAAAAACAACTGAAAAATATATATCTGTGCATATCTTTAGATCACATTTACAATCAAGCTTAGCCTGGCGTCACTTTTATTTTAACAATCATAATTCAGTTTGAGAGTTTCTATATAGGGCATAGGCGTTCGGCAGCTTATTGTTAGGAAAAATAACACGCAAAAATGATAAAGTTCACATAAGGCGTTCGATTTGGGACGTCGCGGGCAAAAATATATTTTTGAACTTTTTCGTACACGCAACATTCGGAATAATTTTGATAGCTTTAAAAATAGCTACAAACGACACCGTGAAGTTCTATTTTTGAACCGTGAAGGCTATTGAGATCGTTTTTTGACAACTGGGGTTGACAGATGAACTTCGTAATTAATGCTGGTTTTTTTTTTACTTGTCATGCTTTTTGTGAATACACGTATTAACACCTGCTTTATATTCTGGAAGGATGACTCCATTACAATAAATAATAATTTTGTATATAAATAAAATCAAAGTACGCGCGAACTTTATACATTGTGCTATTAATATTGACAATTAATAGCACAATGTATATATCATCAGTGACCAAAATTATCATAAATTTCTTTGCAAACACCACGAATCGATTTTGAAGTTTCTACAAACGCTATCGTCTTAAATCGAACGCAATCATCTACACTTACTGCCATAATCAGTAAATTCAAACTAGTAATTAAATTGTTCTTAATCACAGAGTACTTTGGTTATAATGACGGAATAGTATATTATGATACAAGTGAGCTAAGTTGCTCATTATACACGAGGCTGTGCGTTGCAGCCCGAGCCGTAGGCGAGGTCGTAAATCAGCCGAGTGTATAACGAGCAAGTTGCTCACGAGTTTCATACGCATTTATTCAACACCCTTGCGAGGAAAAAAAATATTGCACAAATGTGATACAAACAACAAACAATGCGATTAAAATAAGATTACGACGGGCTCTCGGCTAACTTCACTCATAAGTACGATCAGCGGAACAAACTTTAAAATAGTGCAGCGCCATTTATTTATACGTAATTTTAAATGTGACTCGAAATTGTTAATTTTAATAAATTCATATTTTTAGGGTTCAGCACAGACGCCATTTTGGTTTTATAACATCGCGGGCGTCATGGTCTCATTTCTCAGTCAGTGTATTACTTGTCGATATTCTTGTTTAATTTGTTCTCTTAGACGCCATATAATAGTGAGAAAAACTTATTTTTCTCTTCTAAATCCATTTGTATTGGGTATCAAAATGAAGGACGAAAAACGATTCCATAAATATTTATAACTGGCAGTTTTAATTTCAATGGATCAATAAAACGCTAGGTTTTTATTTTTTTTATAAATTTATACTCGTTTTATTTTTATTTTTAGTACCAAAATCTAGTTTTGACGTCACAACATGGCGCCAGGCCTATCCTATTCTTATTTTAATCGCATTGTGAACATAATGGAAAATAGCGTGCGAGTTTTGTTTTTTTGCGCGCGGCATTTGTGTCCCATATACTTAGCCTTAAACTTTTTTGTTATAATCTGTATTACCCGGTTAAATTGAAAATGCTCTATAATTTGCTGTTAAGTACTAACTTAACTTTGTAGAGATAATTCTATTACACACTAGTGTATAATATTAATTTATTATGCACGAGGGTGTTATAGTTCGCTTTATGGCCCTAAGAACGGTATAATAAAGCTCACTTTACGAGCAAGGGTGTTGAAAATACTTATTTTTTTATAGGTGCTGCTTTTGACAGTATGTAATTCTAATTAGTTTTAATTACCGTCGTGAGAACAGCAATTGATAATCAGCCTGTCTGTTAGAGAGTCATTATAATAACCCTGTATCCCAAAAAAAGAATTCTTCTCCACAAAAGCTATGCGAGTAAGCTGAGAAGTAAGAGAGGTGAAAATCAACAAGTGCTTATCTCTCTCAGAACCTTCAACCTTATTGTTTATAGAAGGAGATTGCATTGAACCAATGCAATCTCCAATAACTAGCTTTCCGGGCGCGGCTCCGCCCGCGCGTATGTCGGTTATCGCGCAAAATCATTAACCTCTTTTTGCGCAGTCGGATGAAAACTATCCTATGTTTTTTCCCGGGTCTCAAACTATCTCCATACCAAATTTCATTCAAATCGGTCCAGTAGTTTTGGCGTGAAAGCGTAACAGACAGACAGAGTTACTTTCACATTTATAATATTATATAGTACTGATGAAAACTATCCTATGTTTTTTCCCGGGTCTCAAACTATCTCCATACCAAATTTCATTCAAATCGGTCCAGTAGTTTTGGCGTGAAAGCGTAACAGACAGACAGACAGACAGAGTTACTTTCACATTTATAATATTATATAGTACTGATGAAAACTATCCTATGTTTTTTCCCGGGTCTCAAACTATCTCCATACCAAATTTCATTCAAATCGGTCCAGTAGTTTTGGCGTGAAAGCGTAACAGACAGACAGACAGACGGAGTTACTTTCACATTTATAATATTATAGTACTGATGAAAACTATCCTATGTTTTTTCCCGGGTCTCAAACTATCTCCATACCAAATTTCATTCAAATCGGTCCAGTAGTTTTGGCGTGAAAGCGTAACAGACAGACAGACAGACGGAGTTACTTTCACATTTATAATATTACTAGCTGTACCCGCGACTTCGTTCGCGATTGCCGTACCTGCACACTAATTATTCACATTTGTGCACTGTTTATCTCATATTAAGCAACACTGTGGTCTGCGGTGAAGTACTCTTATAGTAAACCATAGCTCAGAATGCAGCTTTCTACTTTGGATTTCAAAACTCCCGGGTTGTATTTTCCAGAAGACAGTAGTTAAGTAACTCAGAGAGTTCTTTCCCGGTTCGCACAATAAATGTTGAAGTAAAGTACCTTGTGCGTTTCTTTAGAATTTCGATTTTAAAACGGCGGTTTGTTTGACGGTAGATCGTTTTTTTTTTATTTCTCATTCTCGGAAAGTAGTGTTTGTTTGATCTGAGTAGCGGGTGGGAGACGCTCTTTCCCACCTAAGGCCGGGAAAAACATTGGTGTAAACAAAGTTATATGTCTAAGATTTTTCGTTGTAAAATATTCTGTTGTTGTAAAACAATTAATAACAACTAAGTATGTTTGGTAGTAGTATGTTTAACTTTCCCTAAATTTCATTGTTCTAACTCCTAGTGTATCTTTGTATCCTCGACTCATGTTTATAATTTTTAGTAAATATTTAGAAAAACTACTATTTTTTTACCCTCCTCATATTTTAAATGAAAAGAAGAGTGTTTAACACGGATGTAAGTCATCGATTCCTACTTGGACTATAGCCGCATTAATTTTAAAAATATACTGCTCATGTTATTGAAATCAAAATAAATAAAATAAAAAAACATACTATATTTATATCGTTATTCCTTATATTAGTAGTGAAAAGCAGAGAGATTCTTATTCGGGCTATAGCCGCCCGAAAATATTCCAAACAAAATTTTACGTAAAATTTCACAAATAGTTCAAACCTCTCAATAAAATTTTAGTAAGTATGTTATTTTATCAATATTTTTTTGAAAAGCTACTTTATTTACTTTCTTTAAATTCGATAAGAAAAGTAGAGAGCTAACCGCAGGTGAAAGTTACCAATTCCTTTCGACCCTTGTATAACAGTCTACTAAAGTTGTGCACTTCCAACTTTAAACGGATTAAATCACGTATATTTATCATTATTTTTGTCCCGACAATCACCCCGTCACCACGATCACTACAAAGTGTTTGAAACGTCGGGACAAAAATAATGATAAATATACGCGATTTAAACCGTTTAAAGTTGTTTAAAGTAATTAAAGTGTAACAATCGCGAAAACCTAAGACAACATTGTGCACTTTCATTGCGCAGTCTCCGAAATGTATCCGTCAAAAGAAAGATATGTAGTTTAAAAAACTGATTGTGGTGAATGTACCACATTTTAGAGTTTTATCGTAGCAAGCTTGCAAAACTAAATAAGGGTGCCGTGCTGCCCGTGGGGCGCCGGGCTGCCCGTGGGATGCCGGTCTGTCCGTGGGGTGTCGGGCTTCCCGTGGGGTTCCGGGCTGCCTGTGGGCTTAAGATGAGCCGTACGTTCAAGGGTTTCGCAACATTCCGCGGTCCAAGTTATTTAAAACGAAATATTTAGTTTGTGATATCTGTAATTTCTGGACTGCAAAACTGAGGACTTGGAAATATTTACGGGAAAATAATTCAATAACCACTATTGTAACAAAAATGAATGATTGAAATCGGACTACGCGTTAATAAATTACAATTAAATGTACATTTTGACTTTCATCCCCTTTCCCAAGAGAACCGTACTGAATTTCGGGATAAAAGTATCGTATGTCCTTCTTCGTAGTATGAACTCGAATCGTGCTAAGTTTCATTCAAATCCATTCAGTAGTTTTGGAGTGATGCGAGGCCGGGATACAGACAGACAGCCAGAAAAAAAAACAGTTTTTGCATCAGTATCAGCTTCAGATTGCTCTCAAAACATATTTTCAAAATATCTGTAATGTACAGAATTGGACCTGTTACAGTTTTATTATAAGTATAAATAGATAAATTTAAGCGTCTTACCCCTCGCGCTTCCCTACCCGCCTTCTGCAACCTGTTATAGGTATAGATTAGACTGATTAGAGCATTGCGTGTTATGAAAAATATACGTAGGGAAGTTGTGCTTATCGTAATAAAAAAAACTGTGTTTTATCGTTTGAAAAATCAGTCTTTTGGAGAGGTCCGACTACAGACCTATCTATTATACCTATACGATAAAGTGCAAACGCCAGCTTAAGATGAGCCGCACATTCAAAGGTTCCTGTACATTCGGGGTGTCAAGTTATTTGGAACGTAATATTTAGGTTGTGATGTCTGTAATTTCTGAACTGCAAATCCGATGACTTTGAAATATTTACGTGATAATTTTAAAGCACCACTATTCTAATTAAAAAAATCGGCCAAGTGCGAGTCGGACTCGCGCACGAAGGGTTCCGTACCATTAGCTATACAACATTAGACTTCATATTTTAACCTTTTTAGGGTTCCGTACCCAAAGGGTAATAGCGGGACCCTATTACTAAGACTTCGCTGCCCATCCGTCCGTTCGTCCATCCGCCTGTCACCAGGCTTTATCTCAAGAACGGTGATAGCTAGACAGTTGAAATTTTCACAGATGATGTATTTTTATAGCCGTTATAACAACAAATACTAACAATAAAATAAATATTTAAGGTACCCCCATACAACAACCTTGATTTTTTTACCGTTTCTTGCTCGATACTAATAACAGTGACTGGTAGACGCTTTAACTATTCACAGAATATTCAGTTTTGTTTTCTTGAAATATAATTAATTAAATTAGAATAAATAATTAAGGGGGCACCCATGCAATAAAATTTCAGATAATGGTACGGAACCCTTCGTGCGCGAGTCCCATTCGCATTTGGTCGGTTTTTTTGTTTTAACGTGCGCGAGTCCGACTCGCACTTGGCCAAATTTTTGTATTTTTTGTTATAGCGGCAACATAAATACATCATCTGTGAAAATTTCAACTGTCTAGCTATCACCGTTCTTGAGATACAGCCTGGTGATAGACGGACGGATTGATGGACGGTCGGACAGCGAAATCTCAGTAATAGGGTCGCGTTTTTACGCTTTGGGTACGGAACCCTGAAAAGAACGTATGAAATCGGACTACGCGTTAATAAATTATAACTAAGTGTATATTTTGACATTCATCCTCACTCCCAAGAGAACCATACTGAATTTCGGGATAAAAAGCATAAATTATCCTACCTCGTAGTATGAACTCAAACCATACTAAGTTTTATTGAAATCCATTCAGTAGTTTTGGAGTGATGCGCGGCCGGGATACAGACAGACAGACAGACGGACAAAAATAAAAAAAATACAGTTTCGGCATTAGTATCAGCTACAGAGTACTCTAATTTTTTTTTCAAAATATCTGTCATGTGCAGAATTGGACCTGTTACAGGTATAAATAGATAAATGTAAGCGTCTTACCCCTCGCGCTTCCCTACCCGCCTTCTGCAACCTGTTATAGGTATAGATTAGACTGATTAGAGCATTGCATGTTATGAAAAATATACGTAGGGAAGTTGTGCTTATCGTAATAAAAAAACTGTGTTTTATCGTTTGAAAAATCAGTCTTTTGGAGAGGTCCGACTACAGACCTATCTATTATACCTATACGATAAAGTGCAAACGCCAGCTTAAGATGAGCCGTACGTTGAAAGGTTTCTGTACATTTTGGGTGTCAAGTTATTTGGAACGTAATATGTAGGTTGTGATGTCTGTTATTTCTGAACTTCAAACCCGATGACTTTGAAATATTTACAGGATAAATTTTAAAGTATCCCTATTCTAACAAAAAATCGGCCAAGTGCGAGTCAGACTCACGCACGAAGGGTTCCGTACCATTAGCTATACAACATTAGACTTCATATTTTAACCTTTTTTTGTTTTAACGTGAGCGAGTCCAACTCGCACTTGGCCAACTTTTTGTATTTGTTGTTATAGCGGCAACAGAAATACATCATCTGTGAAAATTTCAACTGTCTAGCTATCACCGTTCTTGAGATACAGCCTGGTGACAGACGGACTGACGGATGGACGGACAGACGGACAGCGGGACAGACGGACGGACGGACAGCGGGACAGACCGTTTTTACCCTTTGGGTACGGAACCCTAAAAAGAACGTCTGAAATCGGACTACGCGTTAATAAATTACAACTAAGTGTATATTTTGACTTTCATCCCCTCTCCCAAGGGAACCATGCTGAATTTCGGGATAAAAATCTAAATTATCCTACCTTGTAGTATGAACTCCAACCATGCTAAGTTTCATTGAAATCCATTCAGTAGTTTTGGAGTGATACGCGGCCGGGATACAGACAGACAGACAGACAGACAGACAGACAGACAGACAGACAAAAATAAAAAAAAATATAGTTTTTGCATCAGTATCAGCTTCAGATTGCTCTCAAAACATATTTTCAAAATATCTGTAATGTACAGAATTGGACCTGTTACAGTTTTATTATAATATTATATAGTACTGATGAAAACTATCCTATGTTTTTTCCCGGGTCTCAAAATATCTCCATACCAAATTTCATTCAAATCGGTCCAGTAGTTTTGGCGTGAAAGCGTAACAGACAGACCGACAGACAGACAGAGTTACTTTCACATTTATAATATTAGTACTGATTTACATTATGTCTGCTATGACTTATAGGTTGTCTGAATGCTTTTATTGTATAACAGTGTTGTATATAGTTCTTAGTATTTTGTTTTATAAAGGTATACCGCCGGTTAAAAAAAATTCTTATATATAATAGAAGCATCTATTAAAAGGATCATCACGCTAGAGAAAAAAAATCAAACAATGCCTGGAAGAAATGTGCTTTAGATGAAGTCCTTTATGTTTTTGTCTCTTACTTTAGGACGATCATGTCAGATCCTGTTTCGGATCAGTGCAGTTTTCGCATTTATATGAAGATTAGAAAACATAAAATGTATGTCTCTGTATCATGTTCTGGCTGAATAGAAGTCATTATTATGGATAAAAAAAAACTTGACTCTATTAAAAAGTTTTAAGCCCTACCCCCAGTATTTTTAGGGTTCCGCACCCAAAGGGTAAAAACGGGACCCTATTACTGAGACTCCGCTGTCCGTCCGTCTGTCACTGTATCTCAAGAACGGTTAGCTAGACAGTTCAAATTTTCACAGATTATGTATTTCTATTGCCGCTATAACAACAAATACAAAAAGTTGGCCAAGTGCGAGTCGGACTCGCGCACGTTAAAACAAAAAAGGTTAAAATATAAAGTCTAATGTTGTATAGCTAATGGCACGGAAATCTTCGTGCGCGAGTCCGACTCGCACTTGGCCCATTTTTTAATTATACAAGTGTAAACACGAGGAACGAGTATTTCGATGTGATAACCACTCCAGCATAGAATATTCTTTCAAAATTACGCAATTCTATTGGTGAATGTCTTTCGCTTACTTCGGCTTACTCGCGAGCCTTTAGTGGAAATACCACCTTAAAATCATTTGCAGAGAAGGACCGTAACATTTTATTTCTAGGTAAATTCTAGACTACTTATGTAGGATTAATCTTCAATATGTAGTCGCTTAGATTAAACCATTCAAACTAAGTTTCGTCATATTTTAAATAACAACTGTTCAAGCTCAGAGAAATGTTGTATATATATTCATCATCATCATCAGCCGGAGGACGTCCACTGTTGAACAAAGGCCTCCCCCATAGAACGCCACAAAGAACGGCTAATAGCCGCTTGTAACCATTGGCTACCTGCGACGTTAACGATGTCATCAGTCCACCTGGTGGGGGACCTACCAACTCTACGTCTTCCTTTGTAGTGTTGTAACCACTCGAAAACCTTTCAGTTATATAGTTTATAGTTTTGTTTTTATGTTTTATAGTTCATATTTATATTGCTGAGCCCTAAATGTCAAGATAGCAATTCCCATACAAAACGATGTTCAGATTTATTTTTGAAAATAATAAAGTTAACGGAAATCTGGCATACCAGAAGCATAGATATTAGGCTTATGGACATACATGCGAAGTTTCTCAGTGTTTGATTAAAATTACAAAAACTACGTTTGTATGGAAGCGTCACGAGCACTCTAGCCTTAAGGACACATACCCGCCAGCCAAAGTGTTAACCTATTTAAAAACTCAACTTGTTATTTTAAAAAATCCCGCATGTAAATATAGCGTATTATTTATTAGACTTATCGTTTCCGGTTTGAATCCTTTTTTTGGACTAATAATTATAAAGTTTAGTATATAGGTATTTATATTTGCTCCTTTTTTGAGCGTAATTTTTGTATTTCGTAATTTCAGATTTATTAAAATAATATAGTACACATGTATAAATAACTTCTCATTATAGAAAGTTCATTATGTTCCTCATGTTTGTGGTGCAATAGAAATCTTAAAAACATGCTTATATTAATTTAAAGAAGTGCTTGAATTTGGGTCTTTCTTTCATCTAAAATTACGAGTTTTTGAGCTAGTGTAATTTCAAAACTGTATATTTTAATGAAAATCTGATGCACCACAAACCTAGATATTAGGGTAGTGATTACGTAGATAAAAAATCATTGAGTTTTATTGACTATCATAAAAATGATATTGGAACTACGTTTGTATGGGAGCGTTCGTCTAAAATATACCCTTAAGGCAACGTATCGTATCGATCGACTCTCCATAGCTCTTGTGTCATATTGTACTTATTCGTTTACAGAAAGGTTACAGAAGGGTTATTTGTAAAATGCTAACAACCTCTTAGGGTTGACTTCTGCTAGTTCTATGAAACTTTTTTTTTTTTAGTTTGTTTTTTTTTTATATTTCTTGTTCTTTTTTGACCGCATTAGTACGAGGACCACCTGATGTTACAAGTCTCTAGTGCCTGTAATGTAAGTATAATTTTATACTTTTTATTACAAAGTGAGCTCGGCGAGGTCCAGTGTTGCCTCGGCGGGCGCTCTTAGGCACTTGTCCCATTGCACCGCCGGCGAGAAAACGAGTAACTATCGACTATTTTCTCGCTCAAGAAACGTACAATAGATATACATTCCGTGTAAATAAGAGAGATGCATATACAAATAGTTGATCGCTGACTGTTCACACTGCCGCATGCCGGCGAGCACTCGCTTCACTAGTTCGTCGTAGCCGAGCTACACAACTATCGGAACTACGCCCTCGCTTCCCGCGGCTCGCCAACTCGTTTCTAATTCTAGCTTTACTCGTTACTCGTTGATCGTTTCCGGTGGGACAACTGCCTTAGCTCGGAATAGGCATTAAAAAAAAAAAACAAAACAAAAATATAATATAATTATCTCAAAATGTTTGTTGGGACTAGCAGAAGTCAACCCTAAGAAATTGTTAGCATTTAACCAATAACCCTGTACACTAAACAGTTTAAAACAATATACTTACACAGAAACTCCCAAACGCATATCACAGCATAATCAAATCAACTGACCCTACCTATAACATTACCAAAGATAATAGCTATACACAATATTACACCAACACCCATCAACAGCTGGTTGGGTTCTAGCAACACTTTGTGTTTATCTTCCTCTATGTCCTTGTTATCTTCCTCTAAATCATGATGGACTATTGACAGGGCTTTAGCCAGTTCTGCGTCAGATTTGGCGCTGGTCTGCGATGCGGCCACGATAAGGCGTTTGAGATCGCGCATTTGGGTGTCCACTGTCTGTTGCTGGTGATGAAGGTGCTCTGGAATTAATGTTTTTTTTTTATGGAAATAAATATATTACATCCCGTGGGGTGCTGGATTAGAATTTCACCCCCCGTCATATCCATGGGTATCGTAAAAGGAACAATGCAGCAGCGCCTTCTTAAAAACTCCCATCTTACACTGCAATCCCCAAGACGCCTGCCCAGCTTGGGGATTAAGGCAAATCCTCCTCTAATAGGAAAAGCTTTTGTTCAACGAGTGGACGTTACGGCTGTTGGTGAAATACATAGTGTATTTCATCAGTTGTACAAATATTTTTTTACCTAAAAATGGAACCGACTTCCAACACACACAGGTGTGAAATAACTTTTAGAAGTCAGTACCATGATATTTCAAAAGTACCTATTATCACATTATCGTACGCATGGTACCGACTTCGACAAGTTATTTCACACTTTTGAGGGGTGCAGTCGGTTTCATTTAAAGGTAAAAAAAATGCACTCTTTTTAGTGACCCTTGCTACTTACGGGATCGATTGTCATTCACTGTCAATGACTATAGTTATCATCAAGATAGGGAAACACTTTTCAGTTATTGGAGTGTAATGTAATTCATAAACGCCAAAACTGATTTTGATGAAATTTCGATGTAGCCACACGGGAAGCATCAGCTTTCAAATAAAAAAAAAGAATCGTCAAAATCGGTTCACCCAGTCAAAAGATCTGAGGAAAATATAGTCGAATTGAGTACCTATTGCTCTTACTTGAAGTAGGACAGATAAAAAGCTTCTTGGTTGAAGCCTTTAAGACGCTCACGAGTGCTGAATAGCTTAACTCAAACAGATATTTAGCAAAATATATTAAGTTTGCAGCAGTGATAGCTCAGCGGCTTTGGCTATGGACTGCCGCGCAGCAGGTTCACGGTTCGAATCCCGCCGCGGGCTTGAGCTTCACCGCATGGTGGAAGGGCATTTTGTGAATGCCCGCCTGGCTAGCGACCACCCTCAAGTAGAAAATCTGTCGCCAAGCACCTAACGGTGTGTTCCGGCAGCTGTCCTTGAGAGCGAGAGTAATTCTAGGTTTAGCCTGTTAACACCTTCGACCAAATCATCACTTACCATCACGTGAGATTGTGGTCAAAGACTTACCTATCAGCAATAAAAAAAGTAAGGAAACTTTAATCTTGAACATATTTTCTAGGGCCGAGTAGGTAGGTTAGATTTCAAAACACGTTTCATTATATTTTTCTACATAAAATCACTAAGTTGTAATAATTTAATTATTGATGTATGAACGTCTATAAAAATAATGAAATAAAGTTTCAAAACTTTATCAAGAGAGACAAGTTACATAAATCTGCAAGACCTCTGGACACTGAGCGAATACTGCGTGAATAGGGAACGTTATGATTAATATAAAATTTCTGACGGTAGACCAAATAATTTCTTAATAACTCATGTGACAAATAAAATCAATTAGTCACCCCGTGACCACGATCACTGCAAAGTGTTTGAAACGTCGCGTCGGGTTTCAAAGTGTTTGAAACGTTTAAAGTTGTTTAATTACTAAGTTACATTTTCGATTTTAGTTTTGAATTATTAAGTTTTCTTATGTTTTTCATCCAAACCGATTGCGATTTTATCATCTCTGTCTCTCTCACTCCTACGCAGTCCCACAGGGATAGAATTTCAGTCAGCGTCTTAAGGCCAATATCGAGATCTCAAGAAAGATCTTAGCTTATAAACTCTCAAGAACTGGTCAGCTTAATACTGACGCAACATAATAAATAAATATTGTTATTATTATATTGTATATAACACATTGTTAAAAGACGTTTAAAAGAATGGCCCCGAGTTTCTTGCCCGTCCTTCTCGCAGTGGCTCTATACATTTTTTTTGCTGAACGTGGCAGTACAATATTGAAATTTGTAATTTACCTTCATAAGAGCGTCGTAGACGCCTAAATTGAATAAATGACTATGAATTTTTGTTCACACATATAAACAAAACCATTTTCAAATTTAGTCTATCACTATAATATAAATAATATATCTATGTATAAATAATTGACAGTGATGGGCCGTTTGTGCCTTTGTGGTCGCGGCGGGACTAATGCAAGTCTTTCAAGCGACTCTATGTACTGTGGTGATAGAGACAATGTCGAAAATGGTTTGATAGTATAGCAGATGGCTGCTGCGCTGCCGGACGCTGCTTACAGATAAAAAAAAAGTTCGTTTTTGTTAAAGCAGAAGTACCTATTTTCACAATATTCTGCGCATGGTACCGACTTCGACAAGTTATTTCAAACTTTTGAGTGTGGAAGTCGGTTTCATTTTTATGTAAAACAAATTTTTAACCCTTTCTCCTTACGGGATCGATTGTCATTTACTGTCAATGACTCTATTATCAAGATAGAAAAACACTATACAGTGTAACTCAAAAACGGCTTGACCGATTTCGATGAAATTTAACTGACACCACACGGGAATCACCAGCTTTCAAATAAAATAATCATCAAAATCGGTTCACCCAGTCGAAATTTCTGAGGTAACAAACATAAAAAAACAGTCTAACTTAGTACCTCCTTTTTTGGAAGTCGGTTAAAAATGTAACAACTTACCAATCAATGACGTCTGTTTGCTGACTAGATGGTTGATATTCTCCTGCATCAACTTCAGGTTTTGTGCGAGTTGTTCCTGTACAAACAATACATTTGTTTAATGTAGTTAACATTACGTAAGTAAATTGACATTGTAAGTACTATTTTATCTTATTCACCGCCATCCCTTGGATCTCTTCAATTATGAGGATAAGGAGAGATCCTTCCAATGGTTGTTGTCGATAAGACCGCCAATTGTTACAATATTTTCAAATTGTGTTTCTGCTTAAACTATTTTTAAGGTGTTTCAATAAAGTGTATGTCTATCTATTTATTTAAAAAGTACAAGTATAAGATACGTACTCGTACAGCCAGGCGTGAAATAAAACAATTGAAGACCGGTAAATATTGAACTAGCGACCCGCCCCGGCTTCGCACGGGTGCAATGCTGATACTAAATATACCGCAGAATATCTTTATATTACGAGTACAACGTTTACAGCTTTTATATAATCTCATTCGGTAATATTCTAATTATGAAATGAAATACAGTCCTTTATTGGCATATTTTATGTACCTACATACTTCTTAAAGAAAATTAAAAAATTAAATTAAAGCATTATTCTCCTAACAAAACAATGCTTTAAAACATTTTTTTAATTATTAAAGTACAATGTGTCCCGACCAAGGAGGTTTCAATTCTATATAAGTAAGTACATATTATCTATGGTGAGCGCGCTGCGCGCGCAACGCGCTGGTTTTTATATTGCATTTTATTTTATGTAGCTACCTATAGCCATGAGATTAAATAAAGTAGTGTATGCAACTGCATATAATTAGGTATTAAAACACTCGTGTAATCTTGTTTTAAACTACACTCATGTTTTAATACCCTCTATTATATGACAGTTGCATAAACTACTATTATGTCATGAGATAATACAAACATGTTTTTATTTAGACGTTACTATTGAAAGGTTACAGTTTACTCCTAAGATCCTTGAGAATTACTCTTTGTATTAAAAAACGCATCGAAATCCATTGTGAAGTTTTAAAGATTTAAGCATACATAGGGACAGACGGTAATGGAGCAATGATGGCCGAGCGGTAATAACTATGTCTGCCGCGTCGCAGGTCCCTGGTACGACCCCCACCGCCGGCTTGAGCTTCACCGCATTGTGGGAGGGCATTTTGCGAATGCCCGCCTGGCTAGCTACCACCCTCAAGTAGAAAATCTGTCGCCAAGAACTTAACAGTGTATTCCGGCAGCAGTCCTTGAGAGCCAGAAAAATGACAGGCACATGCGACTTAACAACTGTATGTCTCAATGTACCGGGCGCAGTGCAATTCGTCACATGACGAAATGCATCTGTTGTAGATCTCTGCTATAACAGATGTATTTCGTCATGCGAATAGAATTATTGATCAGATCAAAAACATAATATAAAAGAGTATCACACTAATCTTTATATATAAAAATTACGTGTCACGTTGTTTGTCCGCGATGGCCTCCTAAATTGCTGAATCAATTTTAAATTTGATTAGCACACCGTGTGCAATTTGATCAAAATTGAAAGATAGGATATCTTACATCGCAATTTATAGTCGTAATTACCCGTGCGAAGCCGGGGCGGGTCGCTAGTATTATATAAAAGTTTGAGAGTGTGTAAATTTGTAACTCCGTCACGCTGAAACGACTGAACTTTTCATTATTGTCTACGCATGTGAAACCGCGGGGCGCAGCTAGTTAAGTAATTTACACTAATATTACCTGCATCTCTTGTTGTGCCCTCTAGGATGCATTAAAATAAATATAGAATTATTAATTATGACATAATAACAAATATATTTTTAAAAGTATCTTAAGAAAACATTAAATAACATTTTAACTTAACACCTTAACACCAGGTGGACCTCGAGTTTGTTCCATCACAATAACATAAAAAAAACCTCAAGGGGAGGTTTGTCAAAATCCCCACGCTCATCACGCGCCCCTAGGGTCTCAGTATAAGATGACAGCTCTTCAGAAGGCGCTGCAGCCCTTTCTAGTATTTGAATGAACACCACGGGTGATGCTGGAGGGATATCGCCAAATGCATAGATTATATGTTATAGGCGGAGAGCGTATTGTTATCTACCAGGGACAGGCCAAAGTCTATAACTGAAGTACCTACCTGATAAGCGAATTCAGTCTTCATAGCGTCAGTGATATCAGCCCTACTGGCGGTGCCACCGCCGGCTATGGTGTACAGCACACTGGCGCTCCTCGCCATTTGCTGCTCCATCATGTCCCGGAATTCGGCCATTTTCAGACGGTTGTTCACCGTTGAACCAGCTATCCCGAGCACGGTGCCTGGAATACAAATTGGGGGTATTTCACCATCGAGTTTCTAATAGCTGACAGGCTAGCCTTTGACGACTATCTCACCTGATGGTAAGTGATGAAGTGGTCTAAGATGTTGTTCAGGCTAACCTAAAACTGCGCTATGAGCGCTTGATGGACATAAAACACTGTTTTTCTCAGCAGGTGTCAACGTTTTTCATTGCAAATATTATTTTGTTGATTTGTCCAAATAAATTTATTATTTATTTCCCTATCTCCTTTTGATGAAAGGCGTAGGTACTTTATTAATACACCTATTCGTAACAGCTTGCAAGCAGTTGGCGACTTTTTCGTCTTAGCATTTCATAACATTAAAATAGTCGAAATAATTTTTAAACTTGGTTTTAACCTTTCCACTCACGAAGGCACGTCCCTCCATATTTTACTAGTATAGTTGCAACTACTGCCTACCCAAGCGACCTTATTTTAAATTTTATTGTTCTACTGTATGTACCATTAGCACATGAATAAAGCTTCACTACTACATGCACAGCTATGTGTGAGTAACTAGTCACTGATAACACATGAATAAAGAACTATATAGAAGGAAATCTTTAATACTACTACACGCATAGCTATGTGTGCGTAACTAGACACTGAAAAGGCGCGCGGGGTTCCCGTCCACAGTAACGCCCGCTCGGGTGCAGAACCTGTTTGAACCAGCTGAGTAAACGGACAAAGTTGTGGTAGCCTTCATTCTGTTCCTTCCTCTATTCATGTGCCAATTACATTTACACCCACATGATGTGTTACAGTCCTTACTAAGCGTAATAAATTCTTTGATTCTTTAGTTTTCCAGTGCTGTAATTGAAATTTGGATGGGTATGAAAGATATGTAGCTGCAACACTAAACTCTACCCTCCGATTTTGTTATCATTAGTTTTCTTTGATTACGTCCCTATGGATGAAATTTCATAGACGTATTCACGTCAAAACTACCTTTTAGGTTGCAAAAAATTAGTTAAAAACTGTATGTACGTTCTCTTATCTGATTGCTTGCACGTGTAGAATGTTGTTGAGCACGACTAATAAGTAGGTGTCAAGGTTTATCTACACGTTATCATATTCTTAGTTGCTCACAAACTTTTTTCATCTCTCCATTTAACGATAAGTCTCTACAGGGTGAATTTTTGAGACAGGACAGTAAGGGCAGATACCTTGGTGTGAATGTGTTGGTGCGATCACTCACTTCGTAGTAAGTGATCACCGTCACACACGGACATACGGTATGCCAGTCTCCGTAAAATTATGCATTTTCAAAAATAATCGCGACAGTCGTTTTGCATGTTGGGTATTCTTAATTTCACTATATTTTTTTCATGTAGATAAAACGTGTAATACTTATTCAATAACGAATGACCAACGTACAAACCAGCCGATTCTAATTTAATTGAATGAAAAAAAAGATAACTACAATGAAAATAAATGTCAAATTATCGATATGTCACTTGCCAGCAGTTGGCATGACAGTTAAGTTGACTTGACAGAGAAATCATTGTTTATGTTTTTGTAGGTATTTAGGTACATAGATAGGACACAGTTTTTTGAGAAAATCATATTTAGACGTTATCTAATTTTAAATGCTAACCTTTGAATGACCTCAAAACACATCATCAACCTAGATATGGGTAATGTATCTAGATTATTTTTTCATTTCATAGTAATTCAAAGCTGTAAGAGATTCGGTAGCGTTAGTTATTACGAAAAGTCTTGTCTTACTTGATTTAATCGACCTTGGGGGCCGAATGTTTGGCCTATAATACATATTACTAATGCCTTTCTATTCCTATTCATAAGTACCTATACAAAGACTTGGCAATACATTGGTATCAGCTTCGTAGTGCGCGTTAAAAATGCACTTATATACTTTCGTGTTTAGTGTAATAATTTTAAATTCAAACTTAGGACCAGGTGAAAGTTTAACGCTCAAACAAGTTGTTATATTAAGCAGGCACAATGTAAGAACTCCTTTGTCTAAAACTCTTTGGCAAGTCAGTCCAAAACCTTGGCCTAAATGGAAAGAAAAAAATGGATACTTGACTGAAAAAGGTAAATTATTAGAAGGTTTCATGGGTGAGTTTTTCTCTTCTTGGCTGAATAAGGAAAACATCTTGCCTAGCGGGTGTCCACCAGATGATTATTTCTATGTTTATGCAAATACACAGCAACGGACATTGGCTTCAGCAAAGGCTTTTGTAAACAAAGGATTTCCAAACTGTAACATTATTATTCACCATGCTGATAAGAGTGACCCAATTTTCAACCCATATGTTCACAATTCATCAGCTGCATTCATACAAGCAGCACTTGATGTTATGAAAGCAGATATTCAAATGTTACATTTGAATAAATCATATGCAATGCTTGAAGATATACTTAACTATGCAAAATCTGAGAACTGCATCAAAGAACACCAATGCGATTTGGCCACAGACCTGAACAATGCTTACATTAAAACTGGATCGAAACCTAATGTAATAGGTCCATTGAAAATCAGTAAATCTGCTGTTGATTCATTTTTGATGGAAAACTATGAAGGTTTTAAGATTAACAATGTGGCATGGGGCGATCTACAGTCACAAGACAACTGGCAAACCATCATGGAGCTGAGTCGAAGTTACCACAACATCATTTTTAATTCAACACTCATTGCAAAAGATCTATCTAAACCATTAATTGAATACCTGAAAAGTTTTTTCTTTACTCAGTCACCAAAAGTGAGTCTTCTTATGGGGCATGATGCAAACATGTATACACTAGTCAATGCTATGGGGTTTAAACCATACATCTTAGAAAAACAATATGAAACAACACCAGTTGGTGGTAAGATAGTTTTTCAAAAATGGGCTGACAATGATACCAAAGAATTTCTGAAAATAGATTATGTATATCAGGGTACGGAACAAATGAGGAAGGGAATACGGCTATCTCTTGATAATCCTCCTATTTTCCAGCGATTGGAGTTGAAAAATTGTAAAGTAGATGAAAATGGGTTCTGCCTTTGGGATGATTTTCTAAAGATTTTGAATTCTCTATGATTTTTGTGCCATATAAATAACAGATTCTCAAGGGTAAAATACATAGTCATGTAATAGATATAAGTAAAATAATTATGTTACTCTTGCTACTAAACTAAAGAAATAATAAATTCTTGTTGGTAGGGTGGTGTTAAGCATCACTTTGGATTCTGAGAGTCCTGAGTTTTGTCTTTGTGTCTGTTGGTTTCCTCCAATGAAACAATTTCAGTAGAGTCATATTGTAGTCTTGAAACTTGGCCCCTGTAGATATCAACAGGCTCACATACAGTGCATTAATGTGCACATTTGGTGAAACATGGTTGTTCACCGAATATGTGGGTCAATATATGTATACATACACTTCTGTTTATCCTTTTAGGCTTGCAATGATGATATGTTAATCATAGTTTTACATTAGATGAATGCGAAGAAGTGAAGGCGAAAAACAATATACAAGTAAAATATTTTTTTTTAAAAGGGCCAATGAGATAATATCAGTAAGCTAAAAAGATGTAGTATTGATTCTGAAGGCACATGGGGATGCATGGGTCAAACAAATACAGTGACAAGTTTAAGCAAATCTGTCAACTTTTTTTTATGTTTTTGTGACGGAACAAGCATGAGGCCCACCTGATGTGAAGTGGACTAACCTCTGCCTATAACAGATGCATTTCACAATTGACGAGTTGCACTTCGCTCGTCAACCCGAGGCAAATAGTAGTTGAGTCTCATGTGCTTGTAATTTTACTGGCTCTCAAGGACTGCTCGGAACACACTGCTCGGAACACACTGCTAGGTGTTAAACATTCTAGTATCCCTGAGAAAAAAAAAGAAAAAGTAATCTTAAAGGATTAAAAACTTAATACACGGTTTAGCAAGACACATTTTATTTTGAGAAAGTTTCAACGCTTACATGGATATGATATGAAGAGACAATTTGTCTAAGGGCCCAGACACAGCATGAAAACAAAAATATAGAACCCACCTCAACTAAATGAAGCTATTAATCTAATATATTTGATTCATATAATGTTAAAACTTCTTAATATTAACCCAGTTATGTTGGAATTTAATAAATTAGTACTTATTCAAAATGCATATAGCAGCAATGCAAAGCATATGTACATGTCCAATGCCGCAGGGCAATGATATATTTTAGCATAACATAATCTTATTAGTAATTTGTATCAAAATAATAGTTTTTATTTGGAAGATGTTAATTATATTATAATTTTATCATACATAATGTATCTATTTGGTTTCAAAAGTTTTGGTTGAAGCCGTTGCCAAAATGCTGACATATATTTGCTCAGCAAATCAACATTGCAATTCAACATGGCGACAGGGTCGGCATTATGCTTTGTCTGAAATAAATGTTTTTTTTTTTTTTCATTTTATTATACAAATGTCACCAACTTGCTTTTATATTCTTATTATTATTAATTTGTGTACTGTATTATTGGTGTATACATAATAATGCAACATCAATTAATATTACTAATGATATTAAAATATAGCAGGTAGATATTTATATTAAAAATTAATAAATACTCAATAAAAGCTTAGTGATCGGAATAGTTATACCAAATATACAATATAATTGTAGAAAAATGTTTTTTTTTAATAATACATAGTATTTATGCTTATAAAATTATTTTATTATACCTTCAATCATATTATCAAATCGCCAATCATCTTTGTGCTCCTTATTGCTGCAAGTGCTATGAGAGCTAACACATGGAAACATGGAATATGCAGTTGGTGCAGCATATATCCAGATTAGCAAAACATCATACTAATGTATGAAATAATTGTTTTATTTTTATTTGTAGGAATGTTGCCACCTGGAAATGTCTTTTATGTTATTATTATTAATTGGTGTACTATATAATTGGTGTATTGTAAATTAAAAAATATTGTTAAATTGTAGTATAATGTAACATCAATTAATATTATTAAAATATAGCAGGTAGGTATATATACTAAAAATCAAGAAATACTCAATATAAACACAGTGTTCAGATTAATAATACCAAATATACAATGTAATTGTAAAATATGTTTTTTTAAATATTATATGGATTTTTATGCAAATCTAATGTTTTTTTTCAAGTCTTGGTAGTTTATTTATACCTTCAATCACTAATTCGCCAATCATCTTTGTGCTCCTTATTTCTGCAAGTGCTATGAGAGCCAACACATGGAAACATGGAATATGCAGTTGGTGCAGCATATATCCAGGTTAACAAAACATCAGATATTTCTTGTGTACTATAAATAACAGCATCTGCTATCTTAACTAGGATTAAGATGTCTCCAAAAGGCAAGATTTTGACAAGGTTTTTTAAGAGTGTTCACCATACAGATATGAATAAAATGTACTTATAGTATTATAGGGGATATGACAATTACTATTTTATAATATTTCTCTCGATAGAAAACAATCATGAACCTCTAGAATTTCGCATAATCAAGTTTTGAGTTTATATGGTAAACTATATCAGTACAAATTTTATTTCTAATTATTATGTAGCGCCATGTCATTAAGTACCTGAAAGATTTTTATTTAAATATTGCATAGTTCTGTCTCACTCACTAGCATGCAAAACGAGGTCTATCCGTCCTATCCCCGTCGACCCTGAAATTTTTCAAAGACCACTTCGCTTTATGCAAAATTGAAGATGAAGTCTTAGTCTGGTACATTTAGTACTTACTGTTTTACTAATACAACGACTGGTATAAACTGTGGCCAATACCTGATGTCAGAATGGCTGACCTATTTATTTTTTTAATATCTTTTTAAGTGTGTAGGTAGCAAATATATTAGTGACGGTAGGTAATAATAGGCATGTTTTGATTAGAATATCTGATTTGGTCCAGCCATCCTGGTGCAATCGAGATATCCAAGTTAAACAAGCAAGGTACCTCACACAAGCTTTCTCTTTTCTATTGAAGTTTACAAACACTTACATTGCTTCGTTAACATTGTTACTCCAGTTGTAATAGTACATTGTACATTATGGTAGTAACTATACCAAATGTCTATTTTGCTTGCACCATAGCAGTACTGTTTTTTTTAATAGCTGGCAGGTAATTTTTTACCACTATCTCACCTGATGAAAAGTGATGATGTGGTCGAAGGTGTTAACAGGCTTAACCTAGAGAATTACTGGCTCTCAAGAACAGCTGTCGGAACACACCGTTAGGTGCTTGGCGACAGATTTTATACTTGAGGGTGGTAGCTAGCCAGTCGAGCATTCGCAGAAAGCCCTCCCGTCGTGCTGTGAAACTCAAGCCCGCGGCGGGATTCGAACCATGGACCTGCTGCGCGGCAGTCCATAGCCTATGCCACTGAGCCATCACTGCTTCAAATTCTCTTGCACAAAACCGCTACCAGAAGGAATCTGAAGTCCCTCGTTTCTGATGCTGATTGTGCTAGTGATAAAAACGATAGTAACTCACCAAATATTGAAGCGACGATGTACCAGTACTTGTTTCGCTCGGCATGCGCTCGTTCCCGCTCGTGCCCTAGTTTGACAGCTGCTGACATGGTAGCAAACAGTTCTCTCTCCTCTTTCTCAGCATCGGCGAAGAGAGTGCGGAGTGCTCGCTCTTGGATTATAAGCTGTGGAGAAACACATTTTTGTACAAAGCAATCAATGATTACAGTACAATCATCCATACTAATATTATAAATGCAAAAGTAACTTTGTATGTCTATGTGTCTGTTTGTCACGCTTTCACACCAATACTACTGGACCGATTTGGATGAAATTTGGTATGGAAATAGTTTGAGATATAAAGAAGTTTTATTATCCCTTTTGTATTTTTTTTTACAGACAAGTCCAAGGTACTATTAAACATATTTATACTACTTAAATATATTAAATTCTGATTATGTCTATGAAAATGTAATAATCATAATATTTTTTATTTCACACTTTTGAGTGTTGAAGTCGGTTTCATTTTTTGCTTAAAATTTTTTTTCACTCTTTTAGTGACCCTTTCTACTAACGGGATCGATTGTCATTCATGGTCATTGACTAATCACCAAGATAGGAAAATATTTTTCAGTTATTGTACTGTAACTCAATAACAGCTGGACCGAATTTGATGAAATTTAAATGCGACCACATGGGAAGCATCAGCTTTCAAATAAAAAATAAACAAAATCGGTGCACTCAGTCAAAAGTTCTGATGTAACAAACATTAAAAAGAAAATACAGTCGAATTGAGCACTTAACTCCTCCTTTTTTAAAAGTCGGTCAAAAAGACGACTTTGTTGTTCAGAAACAAAAACAGAAGTGATTTCTGCAAATGTGAGGAAAAGTTAGTCCTGGACAAAACTGTGGCTTCTTACCATTTTTTATGTTATGAAGTGACGAGACGGCTTACCTGATAGTAAGCGTCTCACATGTCCATCGCATTTGCAGTGTCACTGTCACGACCACTTGCTCTGCACGACACTGTACTGCGCTCGTCACTCAGAGACGTTAGTTCTTGAGTCACGTTCGCCCAAAAACTGCACTAGCTACAGTGCGCCTCACGCCTAAACACAGTAGTTTGCACACCATTGCTTCAAGGAAAAATATCTGACACTGGTGGTACCCACCAAGATGAACTTTAGCTAAAGAGACCTAGTATACTATAACCCCCAGAACTACAGCGTGTATTTAAAACATATAATTAATGCCTATGGTTATGTGCAGGCCCTATGTGAACACACCGTTTATGAGTTCGGTAGGTATCCACCTGATGGGCACTGGCACATGTACTGTTGCTGGATTGGAGGGTATGGAGATGTTCTTCCTGAAGAAAAGATTCCTTTCAGTATATTGCTTCCTTTATTCTTCTTATAGTTGTTAACCCTATGGAGGCAGGTTCGGTACTACATGCTCCCTGAACAAAAGCTTCCTATTTATATACAAAATCTGAACAATGAACCTCTGTTCCCATCGTCTAAACGGTCACGTACGACCACCAGCGGAGCTATTTGGACCCATTTCTTTCACACTAACATAAAAATAAATCATATGAATTATACAAAGAAATTTCTAACTTAACAAAGGATTCCCTATACTAAATTGTAATAATGTAAACAGTCTATGTTATTATTACGCTACGTGTTAATACAATGCCCTATTTAGTCGTCTTGCACACCTCGTAAACAAAGTCAAGTATAACAAAAACAAAGCTCTTAAGTTCTAATATAAACAATGCAACGCTATGCCTTAACGTAAATATTAATTTCGTCTGTCGTCTTGCACATTTCTCCCGCCGTGTGACGCTGTCACATCTTCTACCGGTGCTGTGACGACTTTGTCCTCAATCGGTAGAATCACCAGTTTTCTCACTGGCCTCCGTAGCACTCCTCCCTTGGTTTTGATGTCGACGGTGCGTACGACTCTGTCTGGCCCAGGATACGCTGCGATGACTTTACCTCGAACCCACATGTTTCGAGGGAGATTGGGGTCAATAAGTTGTACTAAGTCCCCAACTTTAACTGTTGATCCTCGTCCGTGGGGCTCCCGCCGGTTTTGAAGCTCGGGGAGATATTCCCGAATCCATCTAGTCCAGAATATATCTGCCAGTCTTTGTGCAGCCCGCCAGTTAGATTTTGTGGCTGTGTCTTTTTCATCAAAGCTTCCCGGCGTTGGCACTCGGCCTGGTCCCCCCAGTAAGAAGTGGTTGGGAGTGAGGGCTTCTGGGTCTTCTGGATTGACTGATACGTGAGTGAGTGGCCGGCTGTTTACTGTATACTCCACTTCTGCCAGTAGAGTTGTGAGGACTTCTTCTGTTGGATGACGCTCATGCAGGGTTGCTGTTAGAGCTATCTTCACTGAGCGTACCATTCTCTCCCAGGCACCACCCATGAACGGCGCCCCTGGAGGAATGAAGCGCCACGAGATATTCCTTTTCGCTGCTTCTTCTGTAGTTGCTTCGTCGATTGCCTGTCGTAGTTCTTTGTCCGCTGCTTTCAAATTAGTGCCATTGTCTGACCAAATCTGTGTTGGAGAGCCTCTTCTTGCCATCATTCGTCGTAGAGCCATAATTGCTGAACTGGTGCTGAGGGACATGGCTACTTCCAGATGTATTGCTCTCGTGGTCATGCAGGTGAATATAGCGACGTATCTTTTCTGATTGGAGCGTCCTACAGTGACCGTCAGCGGGCCAAAATAGTCTACTCCGGTAAACGTAAATGGGCGCTGGTGATGAGCTAGGCGGCACGACGGTAGATCTCCTGTTCTCGGGTGTGGTGGTACTTGTGTCTTCATCCTACAGTGTAGACATTGACGGAGAATTGTGCGAGTTATGGGACGCACGCGTAATATCCAATACTGTTGACGACACTCGTTAACTGTCGCTTCGACGCCGGCGTGGTGTAGCTGGCGGTGGATTTTCTGTATCCAGAGCTTCACTGTAGGATGATTTCCATCCACTACCATCGGTCTTTTCAAGTTTTCTGGAACTTGCGGCGTGGCCTCGATGCGACTTCTCAACTTCAGAATTCCATCAATGTGTTCGACGCTTAATTGATGAAGTCGACTTTCTTTGTTGACAGCCTTCTGCTTTTTGATGTCTTCTATTTCCTGCGAGAAGCTGTCTTCCTGTGATGAGCGCATGAGAAGTTCTTCCGCTTTTGTTAAGAGTTCCGCTGTGACGGGAAGATACTTCTTTTCTTCTCTTTTGATTTTCTGTCCCTGACGCTGTACTGTTACTGTTTTGTTTGTCAGTCTTTTCCAATTTGGATCTTTCTGTGAGTTCTTCTTGTTTCTCTTATAACAGACCGTTTGTTTAGTGGCCTTGCAGAGTTGAATGAATTGGAGAACTCTTGCTGTTGTGTAGCGCAGTCTCTCCCAGTTAGAGAATCGGGAGACTTCTGGCAGTGCTTCACAGAGCTTCTGCCTCCTTTCTATTACTACGTGATGTATCCTTTCTTCGCCTGTCGGTTCTGTTGACGTTGATGTGGACGCTTCTGTTGGCCAGGAGTCTTCATCTTCATATAGGAACTCTGGTCCTTTGTACCATCGATGTTGTGTGTTGAAGGGTGATGGCACATCTCTCGTTGCGTCATCGGCCACATTCAACTTTGTTGGCACCCATCGCCATTCGTTGACTGTAGAACTCTCTTCTATTGCAGCAAGACGATGAGCCACGTACGGTTTATAAGAGCGTGACCCTGTCTTTATCCAGGTGAGTACAGTTTTGCTATCTGTCCAGAATGTCTTGGAGTCTGGTTTTCTCTCGTGTTCTTCAATGACGGTTTCAGCGAGGCGTGAACCCATGACGGCGGCTTGCAGTTCCAGTCTTGGTATAGAAGTGAGTTTCAATGGTGCCACCTTTGCCTTTGCCAGGATGAGTGATACATTGACATCGCCTTTTGGAGCTACTGTTCTCCAAAACAAGACCGCTGAGTAAGCTGATTCGCTGGCGTCGGTAAATATGTGTAGCTGGACTGAGGTGGCATCGCTGTAATGTAGGTAACATCTCGATATTGACACGTTGCCCAGGTTTCGTAGCTGAATGAGCCAGCTTTGCCAATGTTCTGCGAGGTCTTCATCGATCTCGTCGTCCCAAGCTGTTCCACGACGCCAAACATCTTGCAGAATTTGCTTCGCTCTGATTGTAACTGGTGAAGCGAAGCCAAGTGGGTCAAAAAGTGACATTACTATTTTCAATGCTTCTCTCTTAGTTGGTTTCTTGCCTTCGATCAGTGCTGGTGGGATTCTTGCTAAGTTAAGATTGAAGGCGAACTTGTCACTGGCTGGCTTCCATATCAGACCCAGTACTCTCTCTGTTGTGTCTTCTGTTTTGTAGAGTTCTATGTCTACTTCAGTTTCTATTTCCCCGATGGCTTCAAGGAGTCGTGGTGTGTTTGACTTCCACTGTTTAAGTTCGAAGCATGCTTTTTTATGGATGTTTCGAACCTCTGTTGTAATGCGTATTGCGTCTTCTAGGCTTCTAAAGCTGTCCAGATAATCATCAACATAGTGCTTCTGTATGATTGCTGTTGTGGCTTCAGGATAGCTTTCTTCGTGCTTCTTGGCATTCAAGTCTTTGACGTAAATTGCTGTTGATGGAGAACTTGATGCCCCGAATATCAATGAAGTCATTCTGTATTCTTCTGGAGGTTGGTCATCTCGTCGGTCTTTGCGCCATAAGTACCGAAGAGCGTCTCTGTCTTCTTCTCTCAGCTTGACTTGCATGAACATTTCTTTTATGTCTGCCGTCACTGCGATCATATGCTGTCTAAAACGCATGACAACCCCTGGTAGTGACTGCAGTAGGTCCGGGCCCTTGAGGAGTAAGTCGTTGAGGGCCACTCCATTTGTCTTGGCGGCTGCGTCGTGGACTACTCGCAGCTTTTCTGGTTTCATTGGGTTAATCACGCCAAAGTGTGGTAGGTACCATGTTCTGTTTGCAGTCTTTTTATTCGGTGCTGGCTCGGCGTAACCTTTAGTGACCAGCGCTTCCATTTGTTCTGTGTACTTTTCCTTCAGCTGTGGGTCACGATCAAGTTTCTTTTCGATGCTGAAGAGTCGCTTTAGTGAGTTTTCATAATTGTCAGGAAGGGTCACATCTTCTTTTTTCCATAACAGAGCAGTTTTGTATCTTCCTTCTTCTGTGTGGACTGTATTTTTCTGTAAGATACGTAGAGCTTGCTCTTCTGGATCTGGCTTCGGTTTCTTAGGGTTGATGCAAAGTGAGTCCATTGCGAAGTACTGTTTCATCAGATCTTCTAAGTTCTGTTCAACTGGCTCTTCTGTGACGCGAGTGACGAAGTCTATATTTTTTCCGAGAGTGCGAGTGTGGCTACCGTGCAATACCCATCCCAGTGGCGTGAGAGATGCCACTGGTTGGTTTTTACTTCCTCGTCTGACTTTCGTTGTTAATAGCAGATGCCAGTTGTCTTGGCCAATGAGTATTCTAGGCTTTGCATTTTGATAAGTGATGATGTCGCCTATGTCTCGTAGATGTTTGCATTCTTCAATTCGTTCCTTCGAAACTTCTTGCGGTGATACATGAAGATTCTTTACTGTTCTCGCTTGAATTCTTTCTTTGTGATGGTTGATTCCCTTAATTGTGATATAGACTCTTCGTGACTTCACCTCAGCCGTCTTCATTTCGTTGATCGCTTCTATGCGTAGTGGATCGATGGGTCCTGTAGCGCCAATCTCGTTGGCTACGTCGTCGTCGATAAGAGTTACTGTTGACCCATCATCCAACAGTGCAAATGTGTTAACTGCACCTGCTGCTCCTGACACTGTGATTGGAATGATCTTTAAGTAGGACTGTTTCCTAGTTGAAGTCCAAGCGGAGTTGATGGCTTCTGTTGACCCTTTGTTCTGTTCATTGCTGTTTCCTGCCTTTTCTGTTGCATTTGTGTAATGCAGCATCCTGTGGTGATAATATTTGCAGCTGTTTAGGCCACAGGTTCTCTGTTGGCAGCTGTGGGTCTTGTTTCTGAAGCGAAGACATCCAAAACACAGACGTCGATTCTTCGCAATGTCCCATCTTCCATTTTCATCCGCTTTCTTAAACTTCTCACAATCTGTTGCAGTATGTCCCGTCTCTTCACATACAGGACATCTTGTTGTTGATTGTTTTTCTGTAACTGTGTTCACTTTTTGCTGACGTTTCTGTTGAGTAGGCTGTGTTTGTGAGCCCACTTGTTCGGGTTGTGCGTAAGGTCCGCACAAATCAGCTTCTCTCTTCAAGAACTTATCAAATTTCAGAAGTTCTGGTTCTTCCTTTGGCATTGTTGCAGCAAAGTCGAAGTATCTGAATCTCAGCGTCGGAGTAAGCTTCTCTACCATGGCTTTAGCGACTTCTGGATTGTACAAGTAGTAGATGCAGTTCAATGCTCGAAGAGTAGACACGGCATTTGTCACTTTACTTGAGAATATGCAGATTTCTCTTGGTGACTCTGTTAAGCGCGGCAGTGCTCGAAGTGCGTCTATCTCCATCATGGCAATTGATTCTGGTCTCCCAAATCTTGTTTCCAGAGTTTTAACTATATCGGATGGTTCGGCGTTGGTGATAAGTAGACCATCAACAGCTTCCTTTGCTATTCCTTTCAGGTTTCTCCTCAGGCGATTGATGTTTTCAATCTTTGTAAACATCTTCTCTGTTTCATAGTATGCAGCGCGGAAGTGTAGCCAGTCTTGATGCAAACCATTGAATATTGGTAGTTCGATGAGCTTCGGTTGTTGTGCGGCTTTGACAGCGAGTGTGATTGCCGTAGCCAGTTGTGAGAGATCTGGCTGGGCGTGGGTACTCGCTGTTACTTTCTGTTGTTCAGATTTTTCTTCTGTAATTATTGGTTTCTCCAATCTTCTACTTTCAATCTTGATTGTAGGCTTCAATTTTCTGTCTTCTGTAATGATTGGTTCTTCCAATCTTCTTTCTTCTAACATAGGCTGTGGTTCATCAGCGATTGCTAACATCGTTGGTTCCGGCTGGTTGTTCAGCCAGGTGTTCACGCAAATGTCAGCTTCCATCTTCGAATATACGGAGACGTTGTCTTCATCATCTGAATCCGCTTCTAGTGTGGTGAGTCGAGCTAAGGCTAACTCTACCTTTAGGCGCGCAAGCTCTTCTTTGGCTTTCGCTATCTTGTAGGCTTTTGTCTTCGACTTGACGGAGCCCGTACGTCGGTTTGTTTCTGTTAGCTTGCTGGGTTCTAGCAGACAAGCTTTCTTCTGTGTTGCTTCTCGTTCTGTTGGCGGTGCGACCTGTTGAGTAGTAGGCGGAACGCATAGTTGAAAAGCGTCTGTAGGTGATGTTTCAGTATCCGGACCCCCCCTGGGCTTCATTACTTGCTTCATCGTCTTCACTGTTGCCTCCGTCGCAGTTGACTTCGCTACGGAGGCGCTAGTTGCCACAGTTGCCTCTGTTTCCGTCGCGGATGATGCTGTTGCCCTGGAAGTTTCGTCGGTTTCCGTAGTGGCGGTCGCCTCCGCTGAGGAGGACGGCTTTGTTTCCGTCGACGGCTTACGCCCTTTTCCAACTAAGCGTGTAATTGGCATATTGGCTACCAGCACAAATTTCTTCTTTCTTCAATTAAACCTCGAAGATCCGGCTCGAAGGACCATTAAATGTGCAGGCCCTATGTGAACACACCGTTTATGAGTTCGGTAGGTATCCACCTGATGGGCACTGGCACATGTACTGTTGCTAGATTGGAGGGTATGGAGATGTTCTTCCTGAAGAAAAGATTCCTTTCAGTATATTGCTTCCTTTATTCTTCTTATAGTTGTTAACCCTATGGAGGCAGGTTCGGTACTACATGCTCCCTGAACAAAAGCTTCCTATTTATATACAAAATCTGAACAATGAACCTCTGTTCCCATCGTCTAAACGGTCACGTACGACCACCAGCGGAGCTATTTGGACCCATTTCTTTCACACTAACATAAAAATAAATCATATGAATTATACAAAGAAATTTCTAACTTAACAAAGGATTCCCTATACTAAATTGTAATAATGTAAACAGTCTATGTTATTATTACGCTACGTGTTAATACAATGCCCTATTTAGTCGTCTTGCACACCTCGTAAACAAAGTCAAGTATAACAAAAACAAAGCTCTTAAGTTCTAATATAAACAATGCAACGCTATGCCTTAACGTAAATATTAATTTCGTCTGTCGTCTTGCACAGGTTAATTTTTAATTTCGTATGAACATGTTTAATATTGCCTACAGTGTGCTTTTTATGTGATATTTTTCTCACTGGTAATCATGAAAAGTTGAATGTTTCATATGACAGTTAAATTTTTAGGACTCGGTGCCTTTAAATACCTCACTGTGCTCAGTGGGACTAATGCGACACAGTGAAGGATTTAATAGTAGAAAACATAATTTAGGTAAATTTTTTTATTAAAATTAGGAATTTTATTCATAGAGGTTGTAAAAATTTTAATTCCTAAGTACCGTGAGGCTTTAATGTACATAGAAAACGTTGTTTTATAGACTGCCTTGTTAAATTTGTATAAATATATATTCACTTTATGAATCTACACATAGTTATTTTTTTATGCCTGATAGTTTTTTAGCCTTTGACCACTATCTCACCTGATGGTAAGTGATGGTGTGGTCTAAGATGTTCAGGCTAACCTAGAATTACTGGCACTCAAGGACAGCCAGACAGTCACAAGTGACGAATTGCACTGCGCCCGTCACCTTGAGACATATTAAGTCTCATGTGCCTGTAATTTTACTGGCTCTCAAGGACAGCTGCCGGAACACACCGTTAGGTGCTTGGCGACAGATTTTCTACTTGAGGGTGGTAGCTAGCCAGGCGGGCATTCGCAAAATGCCCTACCACCATGCAAATTAATTTCTAAATATGATTACAAGCACTATAGCGTGCTAAGCGAAAATCATAATTTACTATTTCCTGCCCGGGCATAAAATTTTGTGCTCCAATAATTTGTAAATAACACAGGTATTTGATTTTATAGCTACAATTATGTACAAAAATCGGTCAAGTGCGAGTCGAACTCGCGCACGAAGGGTTCCATGCCATTAGCTATACGACATTAGGTTTCATATTTTAACCTTTTTTGTTTAAACGTGCGCGAGTCCGACTCGCACTTGGCCAACTTTTTGTATTTGATGTTATAGCGGCAACATAAATACATAATCTGTGAAAATTTGAACTGTCTAGCTATTACCGTTCTTGAGATACAGCCTGGTGGCAGACGGACGGAGGAACAGCGAAGTCACAGTAATAGGGTCCCGTTTTTACCCTTTGGGTACGGAATCCTAAAAACCAACTTAAAGTTAATTGAAATAAAGTAAAAATAGATAATATTTGTGTAGTCTAACATATGTATTGTATGCAAAAATATTGACTAAACCAGCTCCCACTTTGAGACGGTAAGCACCTCGTTGTTTTAACTTCATACGTTTCTCCTCGTGACAGGGAGGTTTATACACCTATTACATCACTAAAAAAATATTAATAATGTAATAAAAAATCTATCTGTCAGGTAACAAATACACAGCGTCATCTGACAAATAGGTTTCAGTAATCAACCCCATTCTAGACTTCTTCTCTAGTTGGTTAGCTATTGGCTAGCTAGCTTCTAGACAGTCGGCACTCGCACAGAAATGCTCACTTTTTGAACAAATAACTACTAAATTATCATAATGGTAAGGTACAATAAATAAATAGGTTATAAATAGCACAAACTCATTACGTAAATGTTGCCTAGGCGCTTCATAAACAGACAATCGCAATATTAGGTTAAGGGCCTGTTTCAGAATGTTCGAGTAAGTTCCGGTTTTACTACCCAGGACATATTTAATAAACAAAACACTATCTTTGCGTTTCACAGATATCGATTTAGCATATCCATCGGTTAAAGCTTGAAACGCGCTGCATGTTAACTGTCATTTTTATCATTCAGTTATTTTATGTATATATATGCATATATAGCAACCCGAAACTTTATTAGGATATTCTGAAACGGGCCCTAAATTGTATAACTGTTTACGGCTGGTGAACGATCAATGGATCGTTTACCATCATTGTAGAACAGCTTTTGTGGAGGTAAAAAGTCGTAATTGAATGCATCTTCATAAACTTCTGAATCAGTACTTAATATTATGAATGCGAAAGTATAACTCTGTCTGTTAAGCTTTCACGCCAAAACTACTGGACCGATTTGAATGAAATTTGGTATGGAGATAGTTTGAGACCCGGGAAAAAACATAGGATAGTTTTTATCCGACTACGCAAAAAGAGGTTAATGTTTTCGCGCGATAACCGTAATACGCGCGGGCGGAGCCACGCCTGGAAAGCTAGTAATATTATAAATGCGAAAGTAACTCTGTCTATCTGTCTGTTAAGCTTTCACGCCAAAACTACTGGACCGATTTGAATGAAATTTGGTATGGAAATAGTTTGAGACCCGGGAAAAAACATAGGATAGTTTTTATCCAACTGCGCAAAAAGAGGTTAATGTTTTTGCGCGATAACCGACATACGCGCGCTCGGAAAGCTATTATAGTAGGAAATACGACGGCGAGTTGGCGAAGTCTGTGATAAACCAATGAGACATAATATGGAGAGTTCTGATATTAATAAATTGCCCCTAGTCTTCTCGATCTTTTCATATTATTCCAAGTCCAGGAATTTATAGACTGGAAGAGTATTTGGGGACCCTGTACCTTGTACGGCTAACAGAACTATAATCACTATCCTAAAAACCAAAATTTACCGACACCCATTATTTTATATGCCTACAACCCGTCTGCGCCTGCGTACAGAATCTATCGGATATAAACGAATAGACATAAGCTACGCTACGAGCACTTCACAATTTTACTGTTCTTCATATTAAAATGCAAATATCACTGAGATTATATTTGATGATAAAAGATGACGCAACTGATAACATAAGTCAGTATGGCAATATAAAATATTCCATTGCATAATGTATTCAGAATATTTATTTCGACTGCTTAGTAGGTACTTGCAATGGCAGTTGTTTAACATCAAGTGTGGCTCTTGCTCGCTCCATACCATTTATTTCATTTAATTTTAATATGTGATTCTGACTGAACAGCACAAGGCCCTGAAGTTAAGCGGATTCTTTCTGATGTTAAGGGCTCTGCCTATTACAGATGCATTGCGTCATATGACGAATTGCACTGCGCCCGTCACACTGAGACATAAAGTTGTTAAGTCTCATGTGCCTGTAATTTTTCTGGCTCTCAAGGTCTGCTGCCGGAACACACTGTTAGGTGCTTGGCGACAGATTTTCTACTTGAGGCTGGCTAGCTGCCGCTAGCCAGGCGGGCATTCGCAAAATGACCTTCCACTGTGCGGTGAAGCTCAAGCCCGCGGCGTAATTCGAACTATGGACTTGCTGCGCGGCAGTCCATATCCAATGCCACGGAGCCATCACTGCTTCAAAAAAACTTCACGTGTTATCTAAATTTGTAACAATTTTATTCCAACTTTCAGGATATTTTTACCTAATATTTGGGTGGATTAGTCAAAACTCACACACTTATGAAGTTATCACACTCCTCATCATCTCAGGAATGTCCTTATCCCGCTATGTGGGGCGGCACAGCATGTCTATCTCTTACATTCCACTCTATCAGCCGTCAACTCTTCATTCAACGGGGCAATGCTGCCAGCATGCTGGGCACGCTGCCAACTGGGAGTGGGCTGGAGCATTTGGACTGCCTATGAGTCTGCTATGACTTATAGGTGTCTAAATGCTTTTATTGTAGTAGCTGTAGTGTTGTATATAGTTCATAGTATTTTGTTTAATAAAGGCACTCTTCATTCACTCCACTTTGGCACATTCAATTTTTCACACAAGTTATCGTGTTCTTACAGCCCTACCGACAGTGCAGCTTGCCATCATATTCACAATACTTCAACACTCTCTTTGTAACTGGCACAACTTTCAAAATTACCCTAACATATTCAGTTACGATCTTGGCCATTCTCGTCACTCCATCCCAACTACACATTATCTACACTTCTAGATCTACATCTATATCGTCACACTAATATTATAAAGAGAAAAGATTTTTATTTATGTACGAGTATGTAACGAAACTAACGAATAAACTTAAAAACTACTGGACTGATTTGAAAAATTCCTTCTCCATTAGAATCCTTTTTTTAAACCCTTTTTGAACATGGCCGTTCTTAACCAATAAGTTAAGCAACGTCCGCTGTGGCATAGATAAATAATATAGGAATTGAGGAGAAAACATCGTAGATACGAATATAAGTCCTATTATTTATTTATATATGGCTGTGGTCATGAGTTGGATGGGAGACCGCTTGTGGAATTGCCACTGAGCGTGCACTTGCTTCGGAGGGTACGTTAAAAGCGTATCCTTCTAAGCACGTGCTGATGTCAAGTCCCGGTTGCTGTCTTGGGATGGCAGTCGTTGTAGCATTGGATGGATTTATCGGATGCCTGTCTGGCTAGCTACCACCCTCAAGTAGAAAGTTTGTCAGCAAGCACCTAACGGTGTATTCCGGCAGTTGTTCTTGAGGGCCAGTAATTTTAGGTTAGTCTGGATAACATCTTCGATCACATAATCACTTACCATCAGATGAGTTAAGACTTAAAGGCTAGCCTATCAGCTATAAAAACGGATAAGCCGATCCGGCTGAAATTTGGAATGGGGATATCTTACATACTCTGGCTATTCATTATCACGCAGCTGGTATCACCTTTTAAGGTATAAATATATATTATAATAAATTACTAAAGATGCGCAAGTGTAATATGTAATTGTGTATATATTAATGTTTGCAATTTATTTTTATCGTTTTATGTCATAAGTTAAGTATTTATATCGTCTAACATGATAATATCGCAATTCGGAACAAACACTACACTGGTAAGCAGCTGGCAAACCTTACAGGAACAAATAGTGATTATCGCAAAACATACTCCCAAAATTTTGATGATGCGTTTAAATTATATTTTTAGTTTACCTACTGCATGGTAAATTATAACATCTTATTAAGTAATAGTAATAAATAGTCCAATATTTTGTAAAATATGATTTTCACTTAGCACGCTATACAGCTTGTAATCGTATTTATCTATATAGAAGGGTAATGACATCATTGCGAGAGTTAAGTGTTTGAAAAAACACTTCTTCGATCCATGAAGACTGTTGATGGCCGCGCACCATCCCCCTATGACGGTTAAGGTAATACAATTGGAGCACAAAGTTTCGGCTCAAAAGAGCGTGTCCAGGTGGCCGAGTGATTTAGGCATCGGGTACGAATTCAGAGCGCGCGGGCATACAACTTAAATAATACTACGGCGAGAGATAGATTCCCGCCTTGCACATAAAAAAAAATTGTGCTCCAATAATTTCTAAAATATTGTTACCTACTTTGTTAATAGGTGGTACCTACCTATGAAGTAAACACAGAAAAGAGAAAGCAATAGAAAGGTGAAGGGGGCGTGGTCCGCGAGCCTACCATACTCCTAAACAAAAGTATTTACGTCAACGGACTATAATCCTACTGACAGTCGACCCGCGGTTAACGCGCCGCATGCTTCTCCGTAAATGTATATGAAAATGCCGCGATGTGCTGTTATAAATTGCAGATTCAATAGCGATGTCACAAACGTAAAGAAAGTAGGAATATCCTATCACCGAAAAACATAATAAATTGTCCCTAAATGTTTTATATTTCGCTGATGAACAAAGTCGGTGCAATCTGACATATAGTGATTGATGATTTTTTTTATCGACAAAATGTTGTCGATAAATTGTTAGTCACTAAATGTCACCTCATTCCAATATTTAATTTGGAGCTTTCTAGTTAGAATTACAAGAGCAATAACCATCTGTTCCTCTGCTTTTTGTGCATGTATAACTTTTGTCAGGACGTAAAAATACACGTGTAGATCAGAAGGTTAACATCAATTAAATTAACAAATTATTAAAATATTTTCAAGAAGGCAATTTTTCAAGGTTAGGATTTCAACTTAAACGTTTGTTTTGTGGCTCCTTTGGGCACCACCACAATTTCGCCAATGTCACGTAGTTAGATAGACCATCAAACAAAGGAGATTGTTTAGTTTTAATGAGTTATGTCCGGTGAGAACTGGCCAAGGCAAAATTGGTGCTGAAACATAAGATGTTAGTTCATCTGTCTACTGGACAAACACAAATATACACACACACAAATGTATTATATATAAGGGAAATATAGAACACCTGGGAACAACTTTTGGATAAGTCATATAATATGTAGAGAGAAGACTTTATTTTGGGACAACAGAAGAATATGTGATTCACATTTCCTTCGTCCAAACCACATTCACAGAGGGAGTTATCCCTATTTAGTTATCAAGTTTGGCCAGGAAGACTGGGTTATAGGAATGGTTTAGACGCAGACTGCATATTATTGTAGAGGTTGTCACTTTAGCAGCGTTTTGGAATTTTGAGAACCAGAGTTTATTGGGAATCTCAGGTTGAATGTTACCATAGAATTTACTTTTTAGTATTCTATAAATTTGCCATTTCTGGTTCCAAGGTTTTTTAAAGATGGTTTTAAAGTCGAACAGATATCTAGCGAGAAAAGTTGGGAAAATGTCCTTGGGAGTCTGTATGAATGGCATTTGTAGCACAGGAGTCAGCTGATTCGTGGCCCACTATACCGGCGTGACCAGAAATCCAGGCTAGGATAACATTTATGGCGTAAGAGCTACATTCGAAAAGGGCATTTTATATTATTTTTTAAATTGGGAACCTAGATTTGGACCGAAATGGGTTTGCAAGAATACATTGGAGGCAGCTTTTGGAGTCTGAAAATATGATGGTTTTGTTCAGATTGTGTGATATATAGATCATCTTAAGTAAATAAGTTACGACAAAAACTATCTATTCGTTATGTAATCCTAGAATATCCTAAAACTTGTTAATATTTGACATTTTTAATAATTAAACCGCCACACTAAAATCATGTTTTCATCACAAACTCATCTGCAATTTATCTCTTGTTATATATACTCTTATTAGTACACTTCGACCTTGACCTCGCCTTTTATTTTTATGAACACCTATCTGTGCCTATCTCTAATACCACCCTTTACGCGAATGTCATATGTTTGTGATAATTTTACTACAAATAAGCAAGCCTGTAACATATTATATTGAAATTAAGCTGTACTACGCAGTAATAGCTTTATTTTATTTTAATCGTCTTCTTCTTATTCAGCATCTTCACTGCTGAAGGACGTGTCTAGGTCTGAAGTAGTGTTAATCGCTCGATGTACTATGCTCTTCCACATGCTTCTGTTTTCAGCGGTCTTTTAAGCTTTTGGTATAGACATACTGGTGAGCTATATGGTTCAGTTAAGACGCTTACTTGCCTGTCATTACTACATATTCAAATGATTATATAAAACCGCATAAAAACTTATTATAGCACAAAGGCACAGCACATCAACGCATCACCTATAAATCGTTTTAGGTCGAAGGAAAAGTTTATCGATAAAATGTACTACATCACTGGCTAGGATACCACTTTTTGTACCGAATAAATAAATAAAATAAGATCAAATTTTACTAGCTATCCCAATAATTATTTTCACGTAACCTTATTTTGTGCAGTTGTTTGTGAACTATTTTTCAATTGTATTTTCTCAGATTTTACCAAGGAACGATTTTAAAATTGAAATTATAATTGACTGGGCTGAGACTGCACAATTACTGTACATATATTGTCAACTGGCAACTTTCATTACCATATATCTGTCTCTCTCACTGAAAGGGATAGCTTGACAAAGTTCACAAGAAATTCAAACTTACCACTCTTTAGATAAGGTGTATTTTCAACTGTTATAAATTGGCTTATGAAACGTTTCAATTGGGTAAAAATGGGACTAATCAGGGAATCGGATTGTTTGTAGTGAACAATAAAGATGTAATGTCACATATCATTTACATGTGTTGAACTGGCTACGCTCGTTTTGTAAGGAAACTGACATGGCTGCCCCTCTAAATAGTATTTTATATCTCTATGGAAGTAAATATAGATAAAATAAAGCTTTGATGAAATTATTTTCGTAGTACAGTGTTTAGGTGAAACGTACCACCGAACAAATGGACTTAGCCATATTGAACATTTTTTTTAAATGAATGTTATATCTACTGTATGACCGATGAATCATCATAGGTGAAATGTAACATGTCTAAATGTATTTTGTAGTGACATAGTGAACCCATTTAAGACATGTTTTATAATTTTACAAAGTATTGAAGGAATTGATACAGATATCTGTAGTTAGCAGTCTGCTTAACTACCCTTCTTGGGCATACACTGTAGGTACATTTCTTCATTATTTATGACAAACGTGAACAATAAGTAGTGATATTTACATTCAAATTCATTGTTCTTTTTAACTTTGTTCTGAATTACACTTAAAATCGAGGGACAAATTACTTAGCATTCCATGGATTCACCGTGCGCGTGCCGGGTCCATAATGCAGAGGAAGAGGCTCAAGTCACAGGCGCCTGGGTCTTGTAACCCAGAGAGTAGGGTTAAGGCGCCCTGTTCATCAGGTTAATCATGGCTAAAATGTTCGTATTGAAAATGTTTGCTAGTAAAATCCACGGTAATGTGGAGTGTGGACATTCAACATTTAAACTGATGTAACAAGTGACATACGAAAAATACTGTTTTTTTACAGCCAATGAGTTCCATTTTACAATTGTACAATTACGTGTAAATATTATTTATCATATGCAGTAATAGCTTCAATAAAACACTGTATGTAATTAATGTGTATTTGGCTAGGTAGCAGTAAATGAAGTGAAGTTAATCTACCGCAATATAGTAGCGGAACTTAAAGACTGCTTATAGTGTGTAGTATTATTATATGGCTTATAGTGAGCATAATATAATTTGGTAGAGCCTAACCTTAGGATTTCAGATCTATGATAATCTACATACAACATACTCACACATGTATACAATGATGCACCATCAACCAATCAGAGAACACGGAACTGTCCTTAGATTCTCAAGCCAGAAATTATAAAATAAACTTAAAAGTAAACAATTAACGAACCTTATGCTCCTCAGTACATAGTTGTAAGTACTTCTCATCGCCTTTCATTGTATTTTGCATTTCAGCATGTAACTCTTTCAGACGGGCCTCAATGCTTGCCAGTTGCTTGCCAAGGTCTCTCCGCTGCTCCTGCGCTGCCATAAATTTATCCTGAAAATACGAGAAGCACATCAATCAGGATTTGGATTCTGAATTCTTTTTTTTTAGTTCTCATTGGTTGTCTAGCGTTAGGAAACATTGTGGAATAGTTCAAAAAGTTTAGGACTTTTCAAAAGCGTGATGATCTATCTATAACAAACTCTCGAATTTGCCATCAACCAATCACATAGCTCAGTTTCAAATAAATATTTTTGTCTAATCCAGTAATTACTATTAACAATGTAAATTAAAATTATTTAAATCAGCACAAAAGTCTTTAAGTGCGAAAAAAGGTTTCTTATTTTTATTACATCTTGATAATTTTGTTTAATTAGATAACAATTAATTCTAATTTATCGAATATATTTGCCATCTTTATCCCTTTCCCTATATAATCTAAAATATATAATCCCTATATAACCTACTAAAAGACTTTAGCCTGCTAAGAAAAACCACAACTTCCATCCTATCCAAGGTAGCATTAGAAAGATTGTACTAAATTTGGCTAGGCAGGGGAGGAGGCTCGAGCAGTGACGAGAAGCATTGATGACATCTTAAAGGGGTTCTGTAACCCTAATCTCTGGGTTGCCAATCCCAGGAGCCTCTAACTTGGGCCTCTTCCTCTGCAACACTATGGACCCGGCACCGGCACAGTAAATCCATGGAATGCTAAGTAATTTGTCTCTAACACCAATCATGAGTACTTGATGGTTGGTGCTACAAAGGCATCAAGCCAAACAATTTTTTTTCTTAATGTAAACTATTGTACCAACCTCACTTAGTGTTGTAAGGGTAATAAGATGATAAGCTCTGAACCTTTCTAATACTTCAATGGCCTCCCAGTCCATCCATGCCTATTACTATATGATTTAAGCTTTAAAACTCTTTACATAAATGATTTTAATAAAGGAATTTTTGGTGAAACCCCTGTTATGCTTGACCATAGTTGGTGCGACTCCAAGGTTCTTCTCCGCTACACCAGGGAGTTGGGAAGGCTTGGGTAGAAGCTGGTGGGGAAAATGCACAAATCACCCCAAGCGGGACGTCAGTGCAGGACATATCGCCCCAAATAGAATAAGAATAAGTTGGTGCGAGATGTATTCTTACATTAGATCATGGAATTTCCCAATTGAGCAGCACCATAGGAATAGCCTATTAAACCCTGTAGGTAACCCCTTTCTAGATGTAATCAAGGCCACAATGATAGTCTTATTTCTCATGTGTCTTCTCATCTGACAGGCCAGTAAAACTAGTCAGTCAGACATGTAGGCAACAGTGGGGCATCATCTGACGGATGAGCAGCAGTGAGAATACATGATTGAAGAGTTTAACTGGTTGGACATTGGGGCACTACAGGTTGGAACTAAGTAGGTATATATTTACATGGTGGAGTTTTGATTCAATATTTCTGACAGAAAATCAGTAATAAAAATTAAAATTTAACAGACATTATTTATTATGCACCATAATATTACATTATAGTTGGCATGCACATCGCAAAATTTATTGTGCAAATATATACAAATTTATATTTTGCTATGTGCATGCCTAAATGCTTTAGAGAAACACATATCTCTATATATGGCATTTAAGCTTAATGGCAGTTATGGGCAATGTACAAAACTTTATTTGTAAATTTTAAATATATTATTTTATATTATACTTGCCCAGTGAATTAAGTACATTAAAGATATTTATAGTAAGTACTGACTTAGTATATTTTTATAGGTGCTTAGAAAGAGTTACAAAGTAATTACACAATGAATAATTTATGTTTCTATATTCATAATATAATATCTATAGCAGGTATGTGATGTATGACGTCATTGCAATGTTTATAGATTTGCCTACTCATTGAACTAGATGCTTACAAATACAGAACGGAAATAGATCTCTGCATGGATGTAATCGTAAAGAATTAAATATAGAAAATATCAAATAGGCTGAAATTGACGGGAGGCCAATACGTCTTCATAATCGTTTTGGATAATGAAGAATGATTCTTTGCAGTGATATGAGAACATAATATAGACTATTATTCAGCGAATTACTACAGTACCTGTGCTTCAATGACAGTGTTTTGAATGGCCATAATCTCTTCGACACCCGTGAATTTCTCGTATCTAGTGACCAATTCTTGTACTTTCTGTGTAATAGACCCATGTTTAAACTTCTCTGCGATCTCGGAGACTCTAGCAGCAGGGGCATACTTGGTTATAAACTGGTCAACTTTTTCACGACTGTTCACGTTGATTGATGACAGATGAACCTTGTCTTTAAGCTTCTGTGCTAATTGTTGAAGCTGACGCATACGGTCTGCCATGTTCACATTATAAAACTACTGTTTTTAATACAATAATTAATCTAAATTTGCATTTTTTTGTGAAATGATATCATCCCTGATCCCTGATGGTTAAAGTAAAAATGACATTGACACTGACAGTAACATTTTATAGGGCTCAGATCTGTGTCAATGTCAACCTCTACGCTTAGTTGGATTCGTATGATTTGTACATTTAAGGCTACCAAAGTACGTCTTGTGGTCTTCTTGTGGTCAAAGTAGGTCTTGTGGTGCTTGTGGTTACTATACGAGAACTTTTCTTCCCTTTTCAAAAAAAAAAAAAAAAGTTCAAAGTTTCTTTTCAAAAGTATTCACAGTCAAATCGTAGATATGTTGAAGTTATGTCAATATGTCGTGTCAAAATCATCATTTAATAGGGTGGTTGATAAAATATAATTATTAGGTAGGTTAGGTGGGAACACAACAAGTAACATTTCTAGCTACGCTAGTATCTGCTACACCCGGCCGCAATTGTTCATATACCTTACTATACATTTACTGTATCAGCAGGATTGTCCACTGCTAAATACAAGCTCCCCCATTAATTGGGGCTTTGCCATATACGCTTGGCAGGCGTCTTGGAATTGCAATGTAAGATAGCATATTCCTCAGAAGACGCTGCTGCCCACCTTTTTGTATTTGACCCTTAGCCGCCTCTTACGACGCCCACGGGAAATGAGTAGGGCGTGATAGTCTAGTCCGGCACCCCACAGGCAACTAAACACACTACAGAATAAATTAAACATTTACTAGTTAATAATGCGTTAAGTATCATAACACTCAGAATAAATAGTTAAATTTTATCATAAAAAATTTCATTATTTCATATATATGAATAAATATTAATATTAATTTTAAATATTAAAGGTAAAAAAATACTAAAAATACAATAAACCTCTGATGGGCGAAAAAGTGTCCAGAATGCTGGCTGCATTACCTCTCTGTATATGAATACTAATTTTATGGCTGAGATACAAACCAGGACTATAGGTCACATGTCGCCACCATCAAACGCTTATCAAACGCATCATCAAAGATGTCACATTTCTGCATTTTCCGCCGAAATACTAGATTGATTTTGATATGCTTAACGCCCAATGATTGCCATCGCTCTTAGAAAAGTGAAATTTTATGTCTATAGAGCGTCATTAATTATTAACAAAAAGCCAAAATTTATCAATGTAGGCACTAACGGTTATGTGCACCATATATCGTTAACGTTACATTATTGTCATCATCGTCAAATCTATTAAGCTAACAAGTATATATTAATTATAAAAGTAAATAACCCTACTGCAAATAATTAATTTTAGTTCTAATGAATTTAAAACTGCATGTTGTATATATTAATGGAATCGTTTTTAAAACCTTTCATATTGATACCCAACTTGATGGACTTGGAGGAAAAAAAAATATTATCTCATAATATGGTGCCTAAAATCCGCCTGTTTTGTCACTTGCGCTATCAAGATAAATCTAACTATATCTCATACATTAAAATCAGTTAAGCCGTTTCGAAGTTGTGGTGGAATAAAGAAACTCACAAACATACATATACAAACATGAACCCTGAAAACACAATAACCTTTATGGAAAAAAGGGTGTAAAATCATACTTAACGGACGACGTCATACTTTAACGGAAAGCATAATCGCTCGAAAATGGCTGGTTACTGTGATTATTAACTTCAAATCGACTATTATTGTTATAAACGATAAGTAAGTACCAATTGGTCTGTCAATACCATACCCAATAATGTCTCCACTGCTAGAAATCCTGTGGGAATCGAGTTCATCTGAAGGCAGAAGTAACAAGTAACGAAGAGTGTTATGTTTACCCTTTGTAGTACTAGATTCGCTGAAAGAGGGAAGTTTATCCAAGGAGAATCAATAGGTTCCATAAATGGGAAGAAAAATAATTCTTGGAGAAATTTTGTGTTCTCAAAAGGATTTGGTTTACCGCTTGGAAATTGTTAACGCTGCGAACGATGATGTTCTTATAGGTAGAAGGTACACAACAGATGCATTCCGTTACAAGTCACGAATGGCACTGCACACGCCCGTCACCTTGAAACATAGTTGTTAAGTCTCATATGCCTGTAATTTCACTGGCTCTCAAGGACTGCTAACGGAACACACTATTAGGTGCTTCGGGACAGATTTTCTACTTGAGGGGTGGTCGCTAGCCAGGCGGGCATACGCAAAATGCCCTTCCACCATGCGGTGAAGCTCAAGCCCACGGTGGGATTCGAACCATGGACCTGCTACGCGGCAGTCCATAGCCAATACCACTGGTGCAAAAAATAATTACCTACCAACGAAATAGACTTGATTTTATTATAAAAGCTAACGTGGTTTTCACTCATTTTAGTAAATAATACGGGATAACTCACGTGAATCAGTCAGATAGCTCCGACTATAGTTTCAACCACATTCGGTGGTCTTTTTCAAGGAGAGCTCGGGACGCCCGCGTTGACGTCTCGCTTAGGACGTGCTAAGCGAGACGTCAACGCGGGCGTCCCGAGCTCTCCTTGTATAAGACCACCGAATGTGGTTGAAACTATAGTCGGAGCTATCTGACTGATTCACGTGAGTTATCCCGTATTATAGACTTGATTTTTTTTTCATAGCGTCCTAACTATGTAATTTTATTACTTTTTTATAATAGTCTAGTGGCCCGCGTTAGTTAGATCAAAGAAAAATAACCACTCAAACTCATGATCCAATAAAACCGTAGAAAGAGTATTACCAAACTCTTTCTACGAACAAAACAGTATATTATTGTATCATGCGCAATCTTACGTCTGCCTTCAATCAATTTGTCATCGACGTGTCACAAGTCATGTAGCGTTAATTTTTAGTTCATCGGAAATTATTGTGCATTTTATTTATTCCAAATTCTTCCTCAGTGCCAAATTCTTACACAAAATGTATCGGAGTCGTGTACAAAATTTCGTGTCATCCTTTCATATGGTTTTCAATACACAAACAATGTTTAGCAAAGTTTAGATTCCTCGGTAGTCAAAATGTTTTGGAGAGAGAAACGCAACAAAAGAAGTACAAGAGAGTAACGCACTGTATTTTCGACATGGATGGAACAGTACTGGGTGGGTATGATGATACGGCTTTTATTAGTTGACCGAGAGCGTGAATCGTCTCCATTTCAGCTACAGAAAAAATGCTATTGTAGGTAGGTATGTCTCTTCAAATTCTTTTTGTTCTCGTCTCCAGTAGATTCTTGTAGAATTTTATGAGCCGGTTCGATATTGATAATTTTTGTGGGTTCAGATTTTGGTATTTTTCTGATGTCCTAATAAACTGTTGAAAACTAAAAATAAATTTAATGGCAAGTCAATACAGTGCACAAGTTAATAAAGGTTCCGTTTATCAAATGAAAATATAAACGAAACCGTTGTTGACTCACTCGCGTGTATTTCTTTCCGTCAGTCCTAGCCTATTTCCTCCGAGTTCAGTTGACGAAATGTTGTTCTAAAGTACGTGGAAATACGAGAGCTGATCCACAAGTAATGATAATTAGTAAAGATGTTTCTTCTTTTGTTCGGCGGTTAATATTCCGGGTACCAATACCTAGCAGTCTTAACTTGATTACCGGACTTTATAATGCGCTGACTGCTCTAGTCGTGTGAGTAATGTTCGTAGTATGTTGGGTCATCGTCAGTTTCCGGTATATCCATACTTCTAATTATGCAAAATTAGACCTCATTATCACTTACCATCAGGTGAGATAGTGATCAAAGGCTAACCTATCAGGCATAAAAAAATGTACTGATTTCATTTCCAGATTCAGAAGTAATTTACCATAAAATGATCAAAACTGTTTGCGATAAATATGGAAAAACATACTCCAGGGACCTACAAGTGCGGGTACGTAACGTCTATTACCTATACCTAATTGTATTAGAGGTACATATGATTGGAGACAAAGACAGCGCTTTACACTTCTGCGTGTAGATGAAGAGAGATGGAGCTATGGAGCTGGCGATATCGCAACTATCGAAGTGTGGCAAGCGATAGTAAATTAAACCGGCCAGGTGCTAGTTGGAGTCACGCACCGAGGAGTATAACGTCCGTACCATCGCAGAATGTAACATAAAAAAGGTAACATTTAAACCGACTTCAAAAAAGGATGAGGTTCCCTAATTTTTTTTTGTGTTTGTTACGTATGTTTGATTTTTAGGGTTCCGTACCCAAAGGGTAAAAGGTTAGGTTAGCCTTTGACAACAGTCTTACCTTACCTGATGGTAAGTGATGATGTGGTCGAAGGTGTTAACAGGTTTAACCCAGAATTACTGCTCTCAAGGACATCTTCCGGAACACACCGTAAGGTGCTTGGTGACAGATTCTATACTTGTGGGTGGTCGATAACCAGACGGACACGCAAAATGCCCTTCCACCATGCAATGACGACTTATATACGACAACGATATATACGATATATGCTATACGACAATAGCCATATAATACCTTAAATCATCTAGGTAAGCGAATACATTTTTAGGGTTCCGTACCCAAAGGGTAAAAACGGAACCCTATTACTGAGACTTCGCTGTCCGTCCGTCCGTCTGTCACCAGGAGGTCTACTCCCAAAAACGAAGTTCGAAGTTTCGTTTCGGAACGAAGTAACGACGAACATCGAACTTGTACCCTACCACCAAATAACTTCGGATGCGACTTGTGCGGACGGTCTTCGTTTTGGATTCATAGATAAAAACATAGTAAAGCGATATTGAAAGGTTTGTGTAGGTTCTTTATGGAAGACATGTAAAACCGATAAATAAATCAAAAAGTAATAACCATAAAGAATTTGTGAAGAAGAATCTTTCGATAATTCATGTATGTGTATGTAGAATTCGATTTATTCTACAATTTGTTTTCGTTAGGATACAAATATTTTTTCAGAGTGATGGTTGTGTCGTCGACAAACAAAGAACCTAATAAAATGATACCTAAAACTATAATAAACTCTTTAGTAAATTCTACTTCGAATATGACAAGGAGAATGCAACCATGGACTTACATTATAAGACTTAATAGATAAGCCCATATGTTCAATACACCGTTCATCAGAATGTTTTTATTTTCTGAAGGGAGACCCACAATTGGGGCTTCTTCTTTTTTGAAGTACCTATTTCTAGCGCTGCTTGTTATGAACAACCATGCAACGCGTACCTAAATTAAATAAACATATTCTTGAAAACAAAGAATGATTTAATATATTGTAACGGCGACTCTTGTATATATAATATCTACATTCATGTTCCGACTTCATAACTTTTTCTTCCACCACCAAGCGCATCACCATTACCTATACGAGTTGAAAATAAGTTAATTTTATTTTTATGATGTATGCTGCAAATGAGGGATTAAAATTTACAATATGTATAAAATGGCCATGTGTAGAAAAAGTCCTATAAAAAAGCATACCTACTCGTACGTATCCATTTATACTGGGTCAAGTATACTAAGAACCTATATGTTCTTAGTTAAAAACTAAAATGTGAAAAAACGGAAACACGCAAGTTATGTTGAGGCAGAGTATAGTACGTTTCTCAGCAAAAGATAACTCTTCGACAGACGTAAACAGTAGGGCGTATCTATCGTGAGAATATCATTGATCTTTAATCAACTTACTGTCTAAATACGAAGTAATAAATGCCAAATAACATTTGGGAGAAAGGCAATCTGTCAATACACGAAGTACGGATCGAAATTCGGATTCGAAGGTGTTTCGTGGTAAGAAAAGGTGCGATCTTTCAAACGAAACTTCGAACTTCGTTTTTGGGAGTAGACCTCCAGGCTATATCTCAAGAACGGTGATAGCTAGACAGTTGAAATTTTCACAGAAGATGTATTTCTATTGCCTTTACAAAAACTAATATTTACTAAAAATAAAATAAATATTTAAGGGGGGCTCCCATACAACAAACTTGTTTTTTTCCCGTTTCTTGCTCGATACTAATAACGGTGACAGGTAAACCATTCACAGAATATTTAGTTTTAATATGTTCTCTTTAAATATAATTAATAAAAATAAAATAAAATAAATAATTCAGGGGGGCAATAAATAATTTATGGGAATACATCACTCAACAATCTGTAACTTAATCTAGCAAGTTACACACACTTTTCACACTTAGGTACGAACCCTAAATAGTGATCTCACTAATTGTTTATTTTTAAAGTAAATATACAACCAAATATTCGGTGAATATTACAAGTTTCTACCTGTTTTCATTATTATTATTTTAAGCACATAAACGGCGAAAACCTCTTATAAATTAAATAATTAATCCAGGAGGCAATAAATAATTTATGGGAATACAATGTATTCCCAGGTTACTGAACAGGATGTTAGGAGAGTCTGCGCGATACCTAACCATAATACAGAATTAAGAAATTCGTTGTGCAACCAGTCACTGACATAGCTTTCAGTATTTGCAAGTTGAAGTAGGCAAAAAGCAATGGGCAGGCCATATGCCATACTGCTCGACGAACAGATTACTGAATTGAACAGAGGCGAAGAAAGGTTCTCGAGCAGTTTTCGTTACACTGGATAACGCAGAGTTGGTATGCTCACACTAGGTGGACTGTTGACATCATAAGAGTAGCGGAGAACTGATGGATACAAGTGGCTAACACAATAGCTGATGTTCTAAAGGGTAATTGTTTAGCAGTGGACGTCTTCCGGCTGGCGATAATGATCATAGAACTGAACAAAGATAAAGATTTTTTTTGAATGAATATGATTATAGTTAAATACTTTACAGATGTATGGAGTGACAGACCGAGAGATTTGCCTGACTGTCGTGAAGGAGCTGAGGTTACCGCTGTCAGTGGACGAGTTTGAGCTGCAGCTGATGGATTTAGCCGCCAAAGAACTACCCAGCGCACCTTTGATGAAAGGTTATATCGTGTTATCGTCACCATACAAAAACTTTACAAATTATTGGAGTACAAAAGGTTTTTAACTTTAACCATGTGCGTTATTCTTTTTCTTTTTTTTTTACCCAGAAGTAAATTTAGACATTAGGTATTCACATTTTCCTTTGTTGTTTACAAAGGAAATGCCGATTATGTAATTTGAATTTCAAAGCAATGATAGCCGAAATCGGTAATAGCCGAGCAGTTATAGCGGTGGACTGCGGTGTCGAAGGTCCATGGTTCGATTCCCACCGCCGCGCCAGCTTGAGGTGCACCACACGATGGGAGCCCTCCCATTTGTAAATTCTCGCCTGGCTAGTTACGACCCTCAAGTTGCAAATCTGTCTGAGACTCAATAAATGTATGTCTGAGTGTGACGGGCGCAGTGCAATTCATCAATTGTGACGAAATGGATCTGTAATTAGCAGAGGTGTGCTTAACATCAGGTAGGCCTCGAACTTGTTCCGTCACAAAAACATAAAAATAAAGATTATTACCATTCGAATGAAACAAAAAGGTCCCGTACATTTATGGTCCCTGATTGTATTTTCTTGATTCCAGGAGCACAACGTCTGTTAACCCACCTCTTTGACTACAAGATCCCCATGGCTCTCGCCACCAACTCTACTGAACAAGCCGTCCGACTGCACGCCACAGCCAGACCCAAGCTGTTCGGAATGTTTCATCATAAGGTAAAAGCGATGGTATCACTTTAGCTTATTAATATTTTGTCCCTATTGCATGTTTTGTTTCGAAGCAAATATGTACAGTTGATAGCAATATAATAATTATTATAATTTAAAAAATTTGGTAAGATACAGGCCTATATACCTATTGTCGGGGGCACTTTGTATACACTGCTTTGATATAATTATAAGAACATATTCGTGAACTCAACTCAAGTTTATTTCTGAATAAAAATTATTCTTATTTAATATTGAAGCCATAGGTAAATGTTTTTTAAAGACTTGTTTTTTAATACAAAGAAGTTCATGTAGGTGATATTTTGCGTGCCTATACCTGGCTTACTTCAATTATTTTTTTTGACAGCAGTAACTTAGGTATATAATTAGGTACGCGTATTTCTGTGACTTCGGTATTTAAAAGGCGTAAGAGCCTGTTAGAACTTATACTTAATTCAATAAGTTTTGTGACTGTGCGAGAGAAAACTACTCGCCTGCATGAAGAAGACTGTTTTCAATGGTAGACTATCTGTCGATGATGATGTATCAGCAAGAACTCATGAAGTTTTGAAGAAACTATTTATATCACAGTAGGTTGGATGCTTAGTTGAGGGTGGAAGCTAATCAGGATGCCATTTGCGAAATGCTTTACTAGCATGTGGTACACCAGCTCAAGACCGCGACGGGATTTGAAAAGGTACGGTTCTGCTTAGGCAGTCCATGCATATTGCCATTGAACCTTCGTTGCTTAGAATTACAAGAAGCGCTCGTATAATTAGTATAACTTAACCATACAACTACGACCACTTGTGTTTTTGTTAAGCAGCATCATAAATTCTTTACACTCAACTCAGAGGTGGTCAAGAGACCTATTAGATATAAATATAAACTCTACTGCCCTTACAGTAATCTGACCTTATATAAAAGAAACTCATATATAAATGCCATTAACGTTTATAATAAGATACCTGATAATTTCAAAGAATTATCTTTACCCGTGTTTAACTGACATTGTGGTTACTTGAAAATTGTTTTTATAACTTAAACGAATTTATGACTTATAAAATTAAATAGTGGAAAATATTATGAATTTATTGACTAAATAACAAAATTTGTATATAAGTAAGTAAGTATTTAATTGTGACATTTAACTTTCTTAATTTTTTTTTCTCTTTCATTGAATTTACATTTTAAACACAATATACTGACATGAAATTTCTATTTATTAGTTTTATTTATTATAACATTCGAATACATTAATTATTAATTAAACTTATTTTGTAAATTTTATGTAATATTTACACATCATTGTTTAAGGTAGAATGTTTGAACCTATATTTTAAATTTACCACCAGCTGTGCTTTATACAACATTCTAGTAAATAAATGATTTGATTTGATTTGTACTAAGTAACGTCTGCTGCGTGCGGGCATGACTTGGATGGGTAACCAATAAATTCCGAAATACGAGCCACGTGAAAATTAGTAATGCCAACTACTTTTCACGTGGCTCGTATTTCAGAATCATGTCAAGCCGTCTCGTTCCTTGTTGTCTTAGGATTGTAGGCGTCATATTATTGATGTTAAGGGTATTTTGCGAATGCCCGCCTGGCTAGCTACTGCTCTCAAGTTGAAAATCTGTCGCCACATAACTAACGGTGTGTTCCGACAGCCGTCCTTGAGATACAGTAACTCTAGATTAGCCTGAACAATATCTTCGAATTCATCATCACTTGCCATTGGTGACTAGGTGAGATGGCGGTCAAAAGCTATGCTTAAAAAATGTATGCCCACTTGTAATAACGACTGGAAAACATAATTTATGCTATGGTGTAATAATAACTTCTAAGGCCATCACTTTAATGCAATTAGTAATTTTTATGGTTCCTTACTAGTAAACGGAACCCAATTACCTACTAACCTGCGACTGTCCATCCGTTTTATTCTGTGTTATGTTTTAATAATATGTTTATAATTAATGTTATTGTAAAATTTACGTATGTAACTTTTTTTATTTTTAAGGTAAGCGTGACGGATCCTGAAGTGAAAAAAGGGAAGCCTTACCCGGACATATTTTTGGTCGCCGCGTCCAGGTTCAAGGAGAAGCCCAAACCTAAGAGGGTATGGTATTTAATAATAGGTATTTTGTAGTTCCAATGGGTATCAGAATCCACCAATGCAAGCTATACCATCGCTAGCGTATCCATTGAGATTGACTCATCACAAGCAAAGCCGATCGGCTATAGCTATGGACTGCAGTGGCGCAGGTCCATGGTTCCCCACTGATTGAGCTTCACCGTATGTTGGGAGAGCGTTTTGCGAATGCCCGTCTGGCTAGCTACCACACTTAAGTAGAAAATCTGTGTCCAAGCTCCTAACAGTGTTCCGGCAGTAGTCCTTGAGAGCCAGTAAAATTACAGGCATATGAGACTTAATAACTGTAGATCTCAGGGTGAAGACGCAGTGTAGTTTGCACGCAAGAAATTCATCTGTTATACGCAGAGGTTACCGCTTAACATTATGTGGGCCTCCTGTTTTTTCGTCACAATCACATAAAAAAATGCAAATCAACAGCCGGAAGACGACCACCGTTGAACAAAGGTCCCCACAAAGAGAGTTTGCCGTAACCACGGTAATGTTATCTATACAGTTTCTTAACTCGGTTCTGGAAATAACTATCTACCACCGCGCGGTACGTAAACATGCGATAGGGCTGCCCGCCTCCAGCATTTTTATTACATTTGCCTACTTTGTGTTTCCATTTAGTTTTGTGATTGTAAATATACTTTTTTTGTATAAACAAATAAAAGACTGTGAATTAAATAAGTAGTGTTTAATAAAAATGCGTGTTGTTTTTTGATTGGTAGATTTAATTAAAAAACCATGTTTATTTTTGAATAACAAATCAATCCTATAAATTCAGTCCAGTCCAGTAGTTTTGGCGTGAAAGCGTAACAAACAGACAGACAGACAGAGTTACTTTCGCATTTATAATATAAGTACTGATTATATATTATATATTAGTACTGATAAAATACCACGTCTTTATTTTGAATTATACAAAGTAACAAAAAAAAAACACTCATGCCCCGAGGTTTTAACACAAGTGTACCTACCGTATATATAATACCGTGATTCATGAACCGCCTATAACTACCTATTTCACTCGTGTCATTCCTTTATTCACTTATTTTATTAGTTAGCTTTTTTTCGGGAGATAAAAGGAAATACACTTATCCATTAAAAAGACACGCATTATGTAGGTAACCTACCTACTAGTAAGTTAATTTATTTTATAGTCTTACCTTTCAGAGTTTCCAGGTAATCTAAAAAAAGTTATCTCTGGATGCGTTATTGACGAATTCATGAAACCAAAAAACAACACAATTAGGGCGTTCGGATAGCCTATCAGTTCCAAAAATAACACTCAGAAACGCTAAAAATGATCACACAGGGCATTTATATCGTTTTCGCTCACCGTTCGGACAGCTTTGAAAATGCTACAAATGACAGAGAAAAGTGCTATTTTTGACCCACGTCTTACCGTGGGATCGTTGTGATCGTTTTTTGACAACTTGGACATTAATATCTACCTTAACATTTTATGAGAAATATTGTGGTTCCTATCATAAAGAATAGAACTGGCGATGCCTCCGACAGATTCAATTACAGACCTATATCTTTGGCTTCAGTTGTTGCACCTATATCTTTAGCTGCAGTTCCAGAAAACGTTATTTTGGTTTTCAGAGGTTGTCAAAATAAGTTTAGGACGTTCGGATAGCATACAGTCATTGTTGGTCAAAAATAGCAGAAGCTTCTTTCCGAACGCTAAGATACAAATGCCACTTTTGAAACTGCTACAAACGCAACCGAGCCAAAACGAACGCACCTAATATATCCTATTCGTCATATTAAATATGTACATGAACTTATTTTTCGTTAAAGAAAATTACACACCGTCCATTCGTCACTGCGACGCAGTCGCGACTGTCTGCGTACTGAGCGCGGGCTGAGATCGAGGTGCGTAGGTATAACTCGCGTTTCGTCCGTTTCTATGAAGCTGAAATACTGTATAGATAACATTACCGTGCCATAACTCCCACGCTTGGTAGGCTTCTTCGGGATTGTAGCTTAAGATGGTAGTTCTTCAGAAGGGACTGCTGCCCTCCTTTTTCATGCCTGATAGGTTAACTGATACATAATCTGAATTTTGGTTACAGTGTCTCGTTTTCGAAGATTCGGCTTGTGGTGTAGAAGCTGCAAAAGACGCTGGCATGCAGGTTCTAAATACCTTTTTTCCATAAATACTACTAAATACCTTATAACGTTGTTATAAGTACATAGTATGGAATATATCCCTTCGAGCGCCAATTCTCACCTATTATAGCAGTAATAACCTAACCTTACAAAATGTTCAAGTCAATAAAGTAAGCTTACAAACGGTAATGGAATCGCTCGGCGTTTTGATGACGTCCAACATATTGTTGACTCTATTCACGTACTCTGCGTTTTGATGACGTCACAACAAATTGTTGACTCTATTCGCGTACTCTGCGTTTTGATGACGTCACAACAAATTGTTGACTCTATTCGTGTACTCTGCGTTTTGATGACGTCACAACAAATTGTTCACTCCATTCGCGTACTCTGCGTTTTGATGACGTCACAACAAATTGTTCACTCTATTCGCGTACTCTGCGTTTTGATGACGTCACAACAAATTGTTCACTCTATTCGCGTACTCTGACGTGACATTTGAAGTATTACTGTTCCAACGACAAATGTCATATACATCTTACAAATGTTTCTTTCTAGCAGCGGATTTAAACTTGATGTTGACTATTATACAATAAAAATGGTTTCATGGTTAATGTGTAAAGGAAGTGCAATGTTTTTATCAATATTATTATTAAAAAATAAATACAGCAAAATTATAAGACGAGTGCTAGGTAACGTAAAACCATTAACTTATGTGACAACGCTACATCTCTAACATCTAATTTGTTACCGCGTACCTATTTAATTGATTCGTAAAAAAATATCATATTATTTATCCACCTTTAAGTTCTTAGCCAAGTGTAAAGAAATGTTACTTTCGGTGTTCTCATACAATCTTCCAATGAAGCGTTTGTATTTATATAAATATTATGTATCCACCACGTTCCTAAAAGTCGACTGTGACTATATGGCAAGATTTGTAAACGACTGAGAATACTTATATGGAAGTTTTTTATATCTTGTCTGTATACCATATTATTTGATAAACGGCAAATGTACTAATCGTGCGAGTCTACTTTTAAAACTATAAATAAAAGTTACAGACAGCTGTTGTACAGCAGATACATTATGTGTCGTAAAAATATGTTAAAACCTTTGAATGACATTGTAGTTTGGAACAATGCGAGCGGAATAACGCTATAATATAATACACATATTTTTGTTTGCATGTAGAAAATCTATCGCCAAGCACTTGATGGTGTGTTCTAATCTGCCTTGAGAGCCTGTAACCACATCATCACTTAACATCAGGTGAGATAGTGGACAAAGGCTAGCCTATCAGCTATAAATAAAAAAAACATTTTACCTATCTCGCTTGCCCATCCGTGATACATTTCGTTCGTTCTTTCCCCTCGCTAAGTAGGATCAAACTAATATTGTTTGAGGCGTTCATGAGTCGGTGATAGTTCTTGTCTACCTAAGATTATTTTAAGCATGAAACAAAACGCTCCTTTTCTATGTTTCCGCAAAGGTGGGAATTGGCCCCCTGGTCCAGAAAGTAGAAAACCTTAATATTTGACTTCACATATTATTTATTAAGTGATAAGACGAACCAGTTGGCTGCATCACCGGCTTCCGTCCTTGTACGTCTTATTATCGAAATGTTTATTATTTTGACTGCCAGTTATTATTCACAGGTGGTGATGGTCCCAGATCCCCGTCTGGATAGAGACTACACCCGTCACGCGACACTAGTCCTCAGGACTCTTCTGGACTTCAACCCTCAGCTCTTCGGCTTACCACCCTTCGAGACCAAATACAAGGCAACAGAAGAACACCGCACTCCACCGCCGCCGGTTCCAGCTTAGACTGGTTGGTGCACACTGATATTCCCAGCACCGTTTCGATATCGCCTCAATTTTTCAGTGTTTGCTCGCATCAAAACACACAGGCCGCGATCCCCGATCGTTTCTCGTTTGTTTAAGCGCGATCGGAGCAATGTTTTTTTTTCTTATGATATTCTTGTAGGTACGTCATTATATTACAATCTAGCCAACAATACGGAATAATGAGTAATTTTAGTTTGACTTAAACTTCTAAATAGAGTAAAGTTAAGAATGTGTCCATTCACCTATCTGATACTACGGTTTAAATCACGCAAACACTGCTGTCACTACATACATTACAAAAGCACCTATCTGATACTACGTTTAAATCACGCAAACACTGCTGTCACTACATACATTACAAAAGCTTGGTTCATAATTTAAATACGAGAATATGCACTGTTTGCGCGCAAACGATGTGAACCGATATGTAGCCGCGCTTATAACATCTTCTAACTGTCAACTTGCTTTTGCCAAATTGACCCAAAATAACCATCACGTCAATTATTGATAATAGAAGTATTGCATTTCAAGGCATTCTTTTATGAACAGATGTTTGTACGATCAACATTCTAACCACAACAATAAAAATATCCTCACCTATGTATCTGTCAAGATTTGAGTTTGACGTTTGTGCATAAATTGCACTACCACTTTTCTGTGAGCGTTGTTTGCGGCCGGAGGTGACGTCAAAGATGACGTCATTATGCTATCGCGGTGTCTGTTTAGCAAGTTATGAACCGTCCGTGCGTGCATACAATGCAAATAGCGCATATTTGCGTGACTTGAACCACAGGGTTATTGTTTCTATTAAGGGGAGGACACTGTGTTCTTTAAATGTAGCACTCACTTCACTATTTATCATGCACTGTCACTCAACTACACTAACTTAAAAGGTTTTGTCCTTTTTAGCCTTCGCGCTATCTCTGTGTTTTCAAGGAGCTGGATGGGTTAATAAGTTTATAAAAATATAAGCAAAATATTAGATTTTTTAAATTCAAAATTCACTTTAGGTGTACCACTCCCCATACATTACGAAAATAAGTGACAAAGTTAATATCACTTACGACTATAGCGTGTAGCATATCAAAAATTGCGTCTCCAGTAGCGCACTATGATTAGACAATAAAAATACACTTTGAAGACTTGTATTTTGAAGCTCAGTGGCTTTGGCTATGGACTGCCGTGCAGCAGGTCCATGGTTTGAATCCCGCCGCGGGCTTGAGCTTCAGGGCATTTTTGCGAATACCCGCCTGGCTAGCGACCACCCTCAAGTAGAAAATCTCTCGCCAAGCACCTAACGGTGTGTTCCGGCAGCTGTCCTTGAGAGCCAGTATTTCTAGGTTAAGCCTGTTCGACCACATCATCACTTATCATCAGGTGAGATTGAGGTGAAAGGCATACCTATAAGCATAAAAAAAAATACACATACGGTCCATTCAAAATTTGTATACTCTATAGCAAGAAATTATTTTTTGCTTCATTTGTAGAGATTCTATTGTCAGGATATAGATTCCCTATTCATTCTAATCTTATTTGACAAGATTAGAATGAATAAATTCTAATCTTGTCCATAACAGTTAGTTATACTCGCCTATTTTGTTGCCCAACAATCAAATCCATACTTTACGACAGGGTAGTCTTGTAATTTTTACCCTTTAGTTTCCATGATTTTGATACTCAACTTTTACATCAGGTGGTGATGGCGCCATCTGGTGACGATGGTTCTCATGACACTGCAGCACTTGGACAATGAACTCTTCGGTATACCACACGAATAATTCAAAAAACAAGGACAGAGATGTAACTAAAGAATATCACGCTCAGAATGCTTGGAAAGCACCCAAGGGGGATATCTCTGCTTTAAATCTTCAATATTTTTAGTTTATCTGGAGTACATATACATTTACGGCCCGTTTCAGAATGTCATAATAAAGTTTCGGGTGGCTATGCAACACATAAAATAACTAAATGATAGAAATGACAGTTAACATGCAGCGCGTTTCAAGTTTTAACCGATGGATAGGCTAAATCGATGACTGTGAAACGCAAAGATAGTGTTTGATTTATTAAATATGTTCTGGGTAGTACAACAGGAACTTACTCGAACATTCTGTAACAGGCCCTAAATCTACAAGAATTAAATATACATGAAGCGAACGGGTCAGCTGTTGAAATAAAAATACTTAATGCTGTATCATACATAACCAAACCCACTTTATTGTGTGCCATAACTTATACAATTTTATTTTATACATAAAATATATTAATTCTTCGTTTATGGTTATATAATACATTTTTATAATGATACAATATTTACATGAAATATTTTAGGTAGGTATAGCTATTTCAATTGAATTACCGCAATAATATATCAAGTTGCACGTTCCGCGGTACTTCTAATACAAAGAAACGTACAGAACAAGGCACATAACATCAAGAACGACCACGATACGTGACGAGATGGCAGGACTCGTGTGCCGTGCTCTATACGATCTTTTCCATTAAAACTCGTGAATGACATTCAACTAGCGCGTTGCGCTGTCAATGCGGAATTGATTTAGAATTTCCTCTATATATTAGTTTAAACAACGAAATAGCTAACACTACCTAATAAAAGGAACAAAAAATGCATATGAAATATACATACCATGTTTTTACATATATATATGTACAAAAGCAGTGACGGAACGCAATATTCGCACAAGAACATATCTTTTTAATATAATATATAATAAGTCCAATATTTGTGTTTTTTATTTTATTTATAGGCTTATCAATGTCACAAATAAGTAGAAAGATGCTTATATATACTGACTCGAATAAAATAAACTAAATAATTTTATTTATTTCTTGTTAATCATCAATCACAAGTATTTTGTATTACAAATACAGCACGACCTCGCTAATGGTAGAATTCAAAGTAGCAACCTTTGTGGTCTGCCGGATTGGTGTTATTATGATGACCATAACGCATCATCAGAAATATTGCGTTCATATTACTAGAATAAATTTACATACATGGCAAACATATTTTTAACATTCGCCCGACATGGAAATGTTATTTTTCATATACTGTAAACTTTTATTGATCCCTTGTATAAAAGTCATTAACCGAAACTGTAACTATATTATTATACAGGTACTTATATGAGAGTAGCAGAATAAAAACTTATTTGTAATGAGCGTATGATTATCGATATCTAAACAAATTATCGGCAGTAAAAACAATAACATGAAACTACTATAACTTAAGTATGGACAAAGATCCTAAGCTAATATCAATTTGTTAGTCGCAATAACAATTTCATACAGACCACGTTTTAAAGTAATATTACTTGATTATTACTACTAAATATTTATCAGTCTGATAAAATATCTAGTTTGTTTCCGGTAGGCACTTAGTATCAATCCAATTTAGTAGAATCCATTGAAAACTGTGACACTTTTGAAACATAAAATATAAACTTCGTCTTCTAAATCTGTTATATAAGGCATTCTAACTTTATAGAGAATAAACTTAAGTAATTATATATATTTTTAACAAAGATAATGGCAAAATCCAATACCAAGAATCGTATTATCTTGGTCAAAAAATGACAATAATATAAGCATGATAAACGCACCATTGCGAGATGCGTAAGTGATACTTATAAAATTGACATATACATACATAGTTTAGAGATTTGGATGGCGTCGCATCGCGTTCGAAAGTTGACGCGAGTGTAAATAAAATTGGTTATCAATTTATCATTGTTGACTTGAAAAGCCTTCGACTGTATTTGGTGTACCTCAATATTTTCCTGCAAATGAAACCAAAGAATGGAGCTGTGTTGATTATGGCTCGTATCATTGAATGCATCTCAAATTTTACATCGATTTTAAGATTTAGACGGTTAAGGCTTGAATCATAAGATTGATCTGAACTGTCAGACGGACTAAATATTAGCCTAATTTGACGTATGAGCCTTTTCTTTTTTCTGGCTAATGTATATTGGAACGCTTTTATCACCCATTTTTTTTATATGCTCTCCATGCTACCAATGATTCGATATCCTTTAGGCACACGGTGTGTTTAATTTATTATCGGATTAATGACTTTGGTGTTTTCAGAGTTGTTATAGGACTAGAACAGACAGATCAAGTAGCGTTGGGTTTGTGTCTGAAATTAAAACTGAGAAATGAGACATCAACTGTCACTATGACAGGTGTCACATCAAATAAATTTGGCATAATTTTTAAATTATTTTCACAGAACTGAAACCAAATCCGAAAAATATTACGTTAATGATAGTACTGACAGCTGTTACACAGTAAACAACAAATAGTACACGGTAAAAATATTTAGATTATACTTTCCATTTTTTTTTTGTGAACTCTTCTCTTACTTATTTTTTCTCCTGACTGTACTGAATGATAGGTGGAGTGCGGGTTTGCGCCTATTTTATAGATTTTCTACATAAAATAGTTCTTAATACTATTTACAAAGCAAATCCTTTTTTTAAGAATGTTAACCTCAAACCACAAATTGTTAAAAAAAACACATTTTAATGGCTGGAAATTGTAATAACAAGGATAAACGTGTAATAAATACATTTTACAAAGTGCAATTACATATATTGTGTTTGTTAGAAACAAAAGATGATTTAATATAACTAATTATGGAAGGACGCTTTGTTGTCACAACTTTAGCTGACGCAAGATGGGATCAACGTGTTTTTTGGAAGTTTTAAAGATATTGTAATGAATGTAAACGAAGTAGGAAGTGCAAGATTAAAACGCAATTAAGATATGATCAAGTATAATAAAGGATTTTGTTTTGTTATTAGATGTTCATATCTTTATTTGGACAAACTTATCGAAAATCAAACAGAATGCAACCTAAAAGACTATATATACCAGTTTATAAGTTCCCTTAATAGACTCAGGTCTCAGGTTGGTCGAAGCAGAGATAACTTAAGCAGGTGGGGTTTTATACATAACTCAGACACCAGCTGTGAATGTGGGGAACCTCTGCAGACCATGTCACACCTTATGACATGTACCGCGTGCCCGACTATCTGCTCACGCGATGATTTGCTCGAAGCCAACCAGAACGCAATCGAAGTGGCTGCTTTCTGGTCAAGTAAAATCAGTACTAATATTATAAATGCGAAAGTAACTCTGTCTGTCTGTCTGTTACGCTTTCACGCCAAAACTACTGGACCGATTTGAATGAAATTTGGTATGGAGATAGTTTGAGACCCGGGAAAAAACATAGGATAGTTTTTATCCGACTGCGCAAAAAGAGGTTAATGTTTTCGCGCGATAACCGACATACGCGCGGGCGGAGCCGCGCCCGAAAAGCTAGTATAATATAAAGGTCGCGCCGACTCGAAAGAAGAAGAAGAAGTTCCCTTTAACAGACAGGTATGTATAAAGAAAATAAAGTGAAGGAAGCCAACCGATATGCCAGGATGATAAAAGTGGAAATAGATTATTTTGTATGCTTAGTAATGCCACTAGCGGTCACCCAACTATACCGCAGCGGAAGTTACGCAATTAATATATGTACATAAAAATACAAAGACTTGATTAAGTCTTTGTATTTTTATACATAGTAGGTACCTTTATATATTGTCTTTACTATCAAATGTAATGATTCTAAGCATAGTTGTAGTTCTGGAGAATATAATCTGCTTTAGAACTACTGCTATATTCATAGTAGTGGAGATTCTAATCTCCCTCGGCACTAATGGTAGTGGTAAGCAGTAGTGTTGTGGGGGATAAAAGTTGAGGTGATGCCGATATGGCGTATTGATTAGTGTGCGTTGTCCTATGGAGTTTCAATAGGTACAAAGAATACAAAGAATACGGTGTTGCAGTGATCAGTGTGCACCAACCGTTATAAGAATATTAATTCCTATATACACAGACATTTCCGAAAATCGTCATGGTCATTTTTATATGCTCTTTTGTTCATAAATCAATATAATTTGCATATCTTATCACAATGATAATGTTATTTAAATAACTTTCACTGATAATATGTAACAGATAAAATATATTGTATAATCAATTTATTTAAAAAAATCATAATTGATAGATAAGCGGGTACAAAGTATGTAACTCCGACCAACTGAAAACTTAAAATATTGTTGTGCAGAATGCAATAGAAGCCGTTTTATTTCAATTGAATATACTGGGTTGATCAGATACTTAATGTAGTATACTTTAGTTTTAAAAAAACAGCTTAAACAGTCAGAAACAGACTGACATAAAACTTTTCATAGTATCATTCTATGGCTTTTCAATTGTATTATAGTTGTGACCATAGAGACACAATTTACAAATCAGTTAAGCAGAATCTTTATTTTTACGAAAAAATATGTAAAATGTAAGTCAAGCTCAAGGAGCAGAGCGTGGTTTAAGGTGTACCGTGCAGCGCAAGAGCATTACTTTGACGCGACCAATCAGATGCGTTCATTTCTAAGCGGCAAATCAATTAACCAATCCAATTGTATTTGGAAGATTGTGCGTCATTTGTTGATTGTTAACTTGTCGAGTCTGAAATCAAAGCGGTAACTATATGAGAGTTACGCTTCTCTATATATTTATACTTTTTTCTAGATATTTTGGAATATGTGGCAAATTGGATGATGCTATATAGAACTCAACGACAAGGCCTCGCGCCCATTTTATATGTGGCTTGTGAATTACCACCTTGCTTGTATTTTTCACATGATTACATTTTGCGATTATGAAAATTGTCCAAGCAGTAAGCAAGATAAGAGGTTATTAAAAAGTTTTTAAATTTATTCTATTGAATCCAATCGTAGTCAAACCAGATTGATATTTCTTTGGGCCGACATCTTTAATGATAAGACCGTTTGCCAGATTTAGGCCACGTACCTAACGGAGTCGTGCGGGGAAGATGAGCGGTGTGCAAGAAAATATCCACCAATAAGAGCGCTGCACAGAGCGAAGCTAGGAAAATGGAGCGATTTGATTGGTGGATTCTTTCCTGGCACACCTTTCATCTTGTTGTACATATGCAGCCTTAGTGTGATGTTCCCAATGCGACACTGTTTGAAATTGTACCAAGTTTTTTTTTTGTTTTTACCTTGAAGTTCCTTTTATAACTAAATTTTATATATTCGTAAATCATTGTCAAGAACTAATCTTTTCAAAATTGGAATCAGCAGTGTCATTCACTTCTTGAACCTTCTTGACATTCTGATTAATTATATCGGTTGAAATTTTGCCATTATCTGTTTTACAGTTAAGAACCTTATTGTTGTTATACTCGAGTAATTTACTATCATCTTCTGCATTCAGAAATGTTCTAGATTCTTCTTTTTGAATATTATCATTTGCAACATCATATGAAACTTTAGAATCGTTATTTTTATCACTTCTATCACCTTCTTTGCTTTCGCTATCAGCAACTTTACTGTTAAATCCTTCATTCCTATTTAACTTACTGTTATTATACTGAAGTAATTTATCATCATCTTCTGCGTTGGCAATCACTCTGGAATCTTCTTTTCCGATACTATCACTAAGATTAAGAAGTTGTGAATCGTTACTTTTAGTTATTTTCTCTACATCTTTGCAATCACTATTATCATTCTTGCTTTTTAAATCTTTATCACTCGATAATTCATTTTCAATATTTAAATCGTCTTTAGTCGTTGAATCATCGCCTGTTTCCGTTTCACTTCTACCCTCATTATTTTTCTCGTCTTGCCCTTGTTCTTCTAGCTCTTTCAATCTCTGTTCTTCTAGATATTTCTGCTGAGCTTCCATCTCTTTCTTCTCGGCGAGTTCTTTTCGTTTGAGTTGGTTCCACCAGGGCATGAAGCGTTGGAACATGACTCTGCTTCTGTGCTGTGGCTTCAACACCCACGATACTGCTACGTCGACGTCTGCAATTCTGGAAGAGAGAATAGGATGTGTTTTTGAGCTGGTTACACTTCACACGACAGGTTCTCTCATGATAAGTGTTAAGAAACGAGTAGACCAATATGACTGCTAAAAATTATGCTACCAGCTAGATTATAGTACAGAAAATAGGATTGGACTGATGATGCCTCGTAGTCGCCGCTCTAGAACCTTTCTTCTTGCCACTGCCACTAGCAAAATCTGAGATCTATATACCAGTAAATTTGGTTAATTCAGCAGGTTTTCCACAGTATTGTTAGTATCAATTCATCATCATCATAACGTCCACTGATAAACAAAGACCTCCCCCGTTAGGGAGGGGGAGGACGATTTGCCATAATATACACGCTTGAGAGGCGTCTAGGGGATCGAAGTGTAAGTTGGCTGCTGTACAGAAGGCTGCCTATCGGCGTTGGACTTTTCCTGTGGGCTACTAGCGATTGAATCACTGTAAACTACCCATGCACCACAAATGGGTCACTCAAGAATTAAATAAGTTATGTTTTTGCCCCGTGGGGTGCCAGGTTAGAATTGCACCTCCCCATATCAGGTGTCGTAAGAGGCGACTAAGGGAAAAATACTGGAAGGTGGGCAGCATCACCTTCTAAAGAACTGCCAAATTACACTGCGATCCCCAAGACGCCTGCCAAGCGTGGGGTTATGGCAAATACTCCCTTAATAGGGGAGGCTGTGTTCAGCAGTGGACGATCCGGCTGTTACAGTGTGTTTTTACTCACCTTCGCTTAAAACGCTCCCGGTCAACGGCATACCGCTCCCAGTGTCCCGCCCGCGCTTGTCTCGCTGCGAACGCCCACACGCGCATCACGTGCACCTTCGGCGGTTCATTCGTGAAATGGACCTGAAATAATGAAAAAAAAACATTAATACTATATGATATGATTTTTAAGCACTATCGCTATTTTAGTAGAAGAGAAATCAAGGATAGCGTAGCGAGTTCGACTCGCACTTGGCCGATTTTATGTACTTGTTGTTATAGCAGCGGCAACAGAAATACATCATATGTGAAAATTTCAACTGTCTAGCTATCACGGCTCATGAGATACAGCCTGGTGAGAGTCAGACAGTGGAGTCTTAGTAATAGGCTCCGATCCGGGTCTTTACCCTTTGGGTAGAGAACCTTATAAAAGGGAGAAACGGCACCCGTACCTCGAATACGGCAATGTTAAGTCAGGCGACGTCTCCTGATTGAGTCTCAGTGGTGCGTATGCGCGTCTACTGCTTGCTTGTCTTCCTGTATTTGTCATTCATTAAAACGTATCATACACAATGGAAGTGTAGCTGTGTGCATTATAATATGCTTGTGTTCATTTTTCTGCACATTATATTGTCGTGATGTCGTTAGTCGGAATAGGCGAGACCAATATAAAGTTTGCGTTCGTAACTCTAAGACAACATTGATGCGCAAAAGCATTTTCAGTATGGCTCCATTTATTTACAATAAAATACCTCTTTCATTGAGAGAATTGCCAACCTCGTTGTTTCAAAGAAAACTGAGAACAATATTATTAAACAAAAGCTATTACAAAATTAATGGATTTATGAACGATAATTTTGTTGATAAATAGGTAATTTATTAATTTAATTAATACATTATTTTTTTTATGCAAAGTTACTATTTATACATGTCTTATAGTTTAGTAGATTAAAATAAGGTAGATTTTTTTTTAATGCATGATAGGTTAGCCTTTGACCACTATCTCACCTGATGGTAAGTGATGATGTGGTCGAAGATGTTGTTCAGGCTAACCTAGAATTACTAGCTCTCAAAGACAGCTGCCGGAACACACCGTTAGGTGCTTGGCGACATATTTTCTACTTGAGGGTGGTAGCTAGCCAGGCGGGCATTCGCAAAATGCCCTACCACCATGCGTATGCAATAATGGTAATTTTAATGTATCCTCATATTGACCCATTTTTATATTTCTCTGTAATTTATTTTGAATTCTAATTTGACATATTTATTTAATTTTATTGTGTAATTTAATTATCTCATCCCATAATTTGCTAATGTATGTAAGATAAATATTGCATGTCCTTAAAAGGCAGATTAAATTGAATCAATAATAAGTTATGATATCATTTTACACATGTAATTCAGCAATAAATATACTTTGACTTTGTGATACAAAAGCGTGCAATTCGAGCCATATATGAAATGGATCCTAGGGAATCCCTGAGACATCTTTTTAAAGAAATTGATATTTTAACTTTACCAAGTCTGTATATATTTGAAAATATTATGTATGTTCGTTAAAATCTGAGCAAATTTAAATCAAACAGTGACACTCACGATTATAACACTAGGAATAAAGTTAAAATAGCGGTGCCAGGTTTTAGATTAGCAAAGACAAATAAAAGGTCCTTCTTAGGCAATTGTGTGCGGTTCTATAATAAATTGCCCAAACATATTACAACGCTCACAGAAAGAAAAAGTATTGTAATAATTTTACTATATAGTATGTACTTAACACATTGTTAAAAAACGTTTAAAAGAATGGCCCCGAGTTTCTTGCCCGTTCTTCTCGCAGTGGCTCTATAATTTTTGTTTGCTGAACGTGGCAGTACAATGTAGTATATTTCAATATTAAAATTTGTAATTGACCTTCATAAGAGCGTCGTAGACGCCTAAATTGAAGAAATGATTTTGACTTTGACTTTGACTTTGTGATACACAACCGGCCTCAACGGAATACCAGCGCTGGTTTAATAACTAGCATACGCTGAGTTGGGACCGATTTGTGACATATCCACATTGAAGTTTTTTGTTTTCACATCAGCTTTAGTATTTCATATCAAAAATATTGTGTTAATGTCATGAATACATGTATTTTCTTTCTTTTTGATATTAGAGCGTACTCTATACCTTCTTTTTTTACACTAATCGATGACACACGCTCACAACAGTTTCGTAACAAATAACAAAGATACATTATTTTAATGATAGAAACAAAGATTCGATCAACAAGACTGTAACTGAACTGCGCAGCATTGCATTGGTTTCCGCATGACGCAATTGCAAGAATGTACGACTTCCGTACATACAATATACAATCTGTGATAAAATGTATCGAAAATAATCAATTATGTAGAGTTATAACATTTTTTCCAACACACTTGGTTATAAAGTGGCTCTAATTTCACCGCAATTAGGCACATAATGACACCTGTAATGAAACTGTGACTTTTTTATTCACAAGTAAGGTTTTTTTAATATTGGTTGAGTTCTTAAAAAAGTTTCTATACAAAAAAGATCGTGTTCAATACATAGTACAAATAAATAAATTTACCAATTGTTTGCTGATTTCATACAACTTCGTATTTATATAGTTAAGGGCCTGTTGTAGTTATTTTAAACATTTTTTAAAATCTGTAACTCAAATAGCACTGAAAATTTAGATTAAATAAAATCATTTACATAAAGTTGAACATACTCTCCAGGAACGTATGAAGCCGAAAACGTGATTTTGAACAATTTCTTCAATAAAAAAAATTATCAAACATGACACCATTTCGGTTTTTAAATGACTAGAACTAAAAGATACTATCATCAAACCATGTGGAAATTATACCAATAAATAGAGCTTGTTATTTATTAGTAACGTATGAAGCCACATTTTCTAATTCAGCTATAGTTTTTTATCAAGAAAAAAAAAACTACAAATCTAACGATTCAAGCTCTCACGCACTCCGTTTAGTGCCCGCCTAGGCGTCATCGAGGTAGGACGCGTGTCGTTTTCTCCAACAAAATTTTGCCGGTCAATTACGTGCTAGAAATAAGTTAAAAAATTAATTAAAAATGCAAAGTACGATGGAGTTGAACAGCCAACAGCGGCAGTCAACATGTATGTTCTCCCTAAATAAAAAAAAAACTTTCGCGATGGCATTGTTTTCACGCGCCATAGTAAAAAAGTATAGTATGGTTTTGGAAACAGATTATAGCTGTCTGAATCGGGAGATCACGAGAGCATTAGAAGGCCGCTTGATAAAGGTTACCGCTTGGCTACCCACATAATAAAATTAACCGATGCAACTACCGATAAGTTTGGGTATTTTCGTAATATGAAATATTATTTCAATCAAAATATCCTACTGTAATATATATTATAAAACTTGGTTAGATATCACCCTCGAGAAGAAAATCTGTCCCCAAGCACTTATCGGTGTGTACCGCTATGTGTCCTTGAGGACCATTAATTTTGCATGGTGGTAGGGCATTTTTCGAATGCGCGCCTGGCTAGCTACCACCCTCGAGAAGAAAATCTGTCGCCAAGCACTTTTCAGTGTGTACCGCTATGTGTCCTTAAGAACCATTAATTTTGCATTGTGGCAGGGCATCTTGCGAATGAGTGCCTGGCTATCTACCACGCTCAAGTTGAAAATCTGTCGCCAAGCACTTATCAGTGTGTACCGCTATGTGTCCTTGTCCTTGAGAACCAGAAATTTTGTGAATAAAGTTACTCTGATTTGGCTGAAAATTGATATCAAGGTTGTGCTGGGCGTCATGATTCCCAAAATGGACTTATTTTTACACGACTGCCTAAAAAAGGAGAGTTATGTTTTCAGGGTTCATGTATGTATGTTTGTGAGTTTCTTTATTCCACCATAACTTCTAAACGGCTTGACCGATTTTTATGTAAGAGATATCGTTAGATTCCTCTTGATAACCCAAGTGACACTAGGTAAATAAAAAAAAATGAAAAACAAACTGGCGGATTTTAGACCCAATATTGTGAGGTAATAAAAAAAAATTTTCTTCCAAACTCATCGAGTGGGGTATCAAAATGAAGACCTTTATAAAAAAAAATCATAAATATATATTACATTGCAGTTTTAATTTCAATGTAACGATAAATCGCTTAGCGAAAATAAATAACTTGCAGTCAATACTTGTTTCGATATCATCTGCCCACTGAATAAAGTAACTCCGATTTGGCTGAAAAATGATACCTAGATTTTTCTGGAAGTTCTTATGCCAAATTTGGAATTCATTTTTCGATGACGTCTGTCAAGTGAATAAAGTTACTCCAATTTGGCTGAAAATCGATATCTAGGTTTTTCTGGACGTCTGTATTCTAAATTTGGAATTAATATTTCGACGACGCCTGCCAAGTGAAGAAAGTTACTCTGATTTGGCTGAAAATTTATACTTAGGTTTTTCTGGAAGTCTTTATGCCAAATTTGGAATTCATTTTTCGATGACGTCTGCCAAGTGAATAAAGTTACTCCGATTTGGCTGAAAATCGATATCTAGGTTTTTCTGGACGTCTGTATTCTAAATTTGGAATAAATATTTCGATGACGCCTGCCAAGTGAAGAATGTTACTCCGATTTGGCTGAAAATTGGTATCAAGGTTGTGCTAGGCATCATTATTCCCAATATGGACTTATTTTTTCAATATCATCTGCCAAGTGAAAAAATATACTCCAATTTTTTTTTTTTTATGCCTGATAGGTTAGCCTTTGACCACTATCTCACCTGATGGTAAGTGATGATGTGATCGAAGATGTTGTACAGGCTAACCTAGAATTACTGGCTCTCAAGGACAGCTGCCGGAACACACCGTTAGGTGCTTGGCGACAGATTTTCAACTTGACGGTGGTAGCTAGCCAGGCGGGCATTCGCAAAGTGCCCTACCACCATGCTGTAACGACTGCCATCCTAAGACAACAACCGTGTCCGACGGCTTAACGTGCCCTCCGAAGCACGGAAGCGCTCAGTAGTAATGTCACCAGCGGTCACCCATCCAACTCCTGACCGCGGCGGACGTTGCTTAACTTTGCTGATCGATTCAGAATGGCTAAGGAAACTTCGCTACGAGCGCTTCAAAATTTCGATTTCGCTGAAAATTGATACCTAGGTTTTTCTGGACGTCCTTACTCCAAACTTGGAATTTATTCGTCGATGACGTCTGCAAAGTGAAGAAAGATACATCGATTTAGCTACCAATCGGTATCTGGGTTGTTCTAGTCGTTCTTATTCTGAATTTGTGTTCTTATTATTTATTATTCGATGTCATCTGCCAAGTAAAAAGGGTCCTCCGATTTGACTGAAATTCAAAATCTAGGTTGTTCTGGACGTCATTATTCTAAATTTGGAATTTATTTTTTAATGACGTCTGCCAAGTAAAAATGTTACTCTAATATGGCTGAATATCGATACCTAGGTTGCTTTGGGCGTTTTTATTCTGAATTTGGAATTCGTTTTACGAATACCTCTGCCAAGTGAAAGAAGGTCTTCCAATTTGGCTGAAAAATGACTTGGCTGAAAAATTAAAATTCTTAATTTGAATCGGTCAAGTTGGAATTTTTTGTTTACTTTGCAGACGACGTTGAAAAATAAATGCAAATCCGGAATAATGACGCCCAGGTTAACCAAGATATTCAGCCAAATCGGACTAACTCTCTTTATTTGGTAGAAGACTTCGAAAAATAAATTTCAAATTTGAAATACAGACGTCCAGAAAAACAGAGATTTCCATTTTCAGCCAAATCAGAGTAACTTTATTCACTTGGCTGACGTCATCGACAAATAAATTCCTAATTCGGAATAAAGATGTCAAGAACAAACTAGATTATGAATTTCAGCCAAATCGGAGTAACTGATTTAAGTTAATATTGATGTAAGTCTCTTGTTTCATGTCTATCTGCATGAATTTCAACTTCAGCGCACAAATTTTGAAGGTGATTATTGCGATCGCGTGTACATGCTTCTTGAATGCGTGCAGATATCTCGTTCAAGTTCTTTATGTTGACGCCGGCAGCTTTTTTGGCTCTTCTCTCTTCAACAAGGGCAAGGGTTTCATCACTCATCCAATGTTGACGCTTATGGACTAAAGTAGAGGGCTTGGATGCATCTACAGCGGTTTTGAGAAGTTTTTTAGCCTCACTTCACAACAGGTTTGGGGTTACTGACTGAGTATTTATGTCCCTCCATTGAAACCAGTCTTGCTTGATTGCAGCTACAAACTTAGGTTTATCTATAGGCTGGATTCTTCTTTGTTTGTCTATATTCCTTGCAACTCTAAGTTTTAGTTGGATTTTCGCCACAAGAAGTTGATGGTCTGAGCCGCAGTCGGCCCCGGGTAAAGTGTGCACGTTCTTCACTGAGGTTTTCCATCTCGAACCAATCATAATGTAATCAATTTGATTGCGATATTTACCGTCAGGTGAGGTCCACGTGTAAAGTCTTCTTGGGTGGTTCTGGAAGAAACTATTGGCAATTGCAAGGTTGTTTTCAGAGGCAAATTGTATGAAGCGTTCTCCTCTTTCATTTCGCTGTCCTAGCCCGAATCTTCCTGCGCATGAACTAAGCTGATCGGCATATGCTCCTATCTTAGCTTTTAGATCACCCATAATAATGAGAAGTTCTCTTTTGGGTATCTTAACGATAGATGTTTCCAGTTCAGTGTAGAAGCTTTCTAAGTTCGCATCGCTTGCTGTACTAGTTGGCGCGTATATCTGTATGATGTTTAAGTTAACCGGTTTCGCTTTTAATTTTATACTAAGCACTCGATCACTTACTGGTTCATATCCCATCACACAGTTGTTTATACTCTTAGGTAGGATGAAAGCAACCCCGTTTCGACTATCATTATCGTTTCCAGAAAAGTATACAGCGTGCGTCTCAGTATGAAAATGGCCATTGCCTCTCCAATGTGTTTCGCTTATTCCGCATAGGCTTAACTCACAACGTAAAAATTTATCCAATGTAAAAATGTGAAAAACAATGTATTCGAACAAAATCTAATAAAAATAGGTACTTAGTGTGAAACGAATATTTTTATTCTATAAGCGAATAAAAATTTTCACCAGAACAAAATAATTATTTAGATGCAGTTCTGGATTTAGTAGCTACGATACCAACAGTTGATCAACTTTTTAAGTTACACTGTGACGCTAATAGCGTGCGGCTGGGGACATCGAGCGAGCGACGTGAGTCCTGACGCGCGCTGTGCGACTAGAGCGCAGCGCTGCGTAGTGTCAATAGCCCGCAACTCTCGGACGCTAAATTTACCTACTGATTGACTAAAAAAGGGCCTTAATTTCAACTAGTACATACGTATTTAATAAACAAAACTTTTACTCAAATATAACTTTAATTTTCTCTGTAATGGAGAAAACTTTAAATTTCCCATTTTGTACGTGGCTAAAACGCTCATTGTTTAGTCTATGGCCGATTGCCAAGCGCGCATAGGAAAACTGATTACTTTTTCCCGCCATTGCGAAAAATGTTTCACAATTCGTTTTCACTGTTGATATTATTATTTTTTTATATTATTTTCTTCACAGATGTGTTGAAAAACGTCGTAAGATACACGTGTGTATTGATGATTACCGTCCTAGGCGCTTAAGACCCTCACTTAACCGCTCGGGTCCCGATGGCGACTCAGCGGCAATCACAAACATTACACACTTGGACCATACTATATTCAATATTAATAATATAAAATTAAAATATTATAAAAACATATCATAAGAGCTAGTGACAACGCAACCTAAATTTTCCCGCTAAGCTGAAGTGACGACATAAAAGCCGCGTAACCCAACTGGAAGAAATTTCGACGCGATTCGATTCTAAACGAAGCATCACCAGGAGCTCTTGACTCAACGAGCGCACAATCGAGAAAGTAGTAATCCTACTTAAAATATTAAAAGTTATTGGATTCCCGCAAAGAAAATCTGAATATTTAAACGAACACCTAAATATAGAGGACACCGGTCTGCTCTGGAAGCTAATGATTTTAATATATGAAATAAAGATTTACAGAAAAAAAAACAAGATTTCACTAAAACAAAAACGTAATGAACCGCACTCCAGATCCTGAAGATGGCTTCCTTATGAAGCCGAAACAAGTGTTGATCCTTATATCGGCAACACGTAAGTGTTAAAGATCACGTGAATAACCTATTTGAATCAATTAATAAAAATATGCGTGAGTTTTAATAATATAATAAAACAATAAAGATAAAAAAAAATATTTTTAATTAACTGGAAAAATAGCTTTCTTTTAATACTATTCTGTTTATTATATTTCATAATTTTTTCCTTAAAATAAAAATGTTGAAAAAGTCATCACATTTAAAAAAAGTCATAGAGCACCTGATTTTTCCGTGCTATAACAATATGTAGAGTGGCGAATACGTAACTTTGTTAGTATCTATTTTATTGAAACAATTTATAGTGTCCGCAGGTCGATGATTCGCTCCCCACCTTTGCCCCATTGCTTGAGCTTCTTCGCATTGTGGAAGAGCATTTCGCGATTGCTCGCCTGGTTAGATACCACCCTCAAGTAGAAAATCTGCCGCCAATCACCTAACAGTGTGTTTCGGCAGCGGTCCTTGAGAGCCAGTAAGCAATTCTGCAATTAAAGGCACATGAGACTTAACAACTTTGTCTCAGGGTGACGGGCGCAGCGCAGTTCGTCATTTGTGACGAAATGCATCTGTTATAGGCCAAGGTTACCACTTAACATCGGATTGGCCTCGTAAGTGTGTAACATTGCCATAAAAAAAGTCTCATAGTCATTTATCATAAGGAATCATTAGAATAGTGACGCGATGAATGGCTCAGCGTATAGATAACAATTTGATATTAGTTTTGAATGTAGATATTGAATTATTTATTATAATTACTACCTTCCAGAATATTCTACAAAGGCTGTAACGCAATGAGCGTACAGAAAAAAAATGTTTAACCAAAAATGGAACCGACTTCAACACTCAAAAGTGTGAAATAACTTGTTGAAGTCGGTAGCATGATAGTTCAAAGTACCTATTTTCACAATATTGAGCGCATGGTACCGACTTCGACAAGTTATGTCAAACTAATGAGTGGTGAAGTCGGTTCCATTTTATGGTTAGAATTTTTTTTTCTTTCCTTTTAGTGACCCTTGCTACTTACGGGATCGACTGTCATTCATTGCCAACGACTATATCATAAAGATAAGAATATATTTTTCATTTATTGGAGTGTAACTCAAAAACGGCTTGATCGTTTTTGATACAATTTAAATGGGACCAAACGACAAGCATCCGCTATCAAACAAAAAGTATTTTCAAGATCGGTTCACCCAGTCAATAGTTCTGAGGTAACAAACAAAACCAGACGAATTGAGAACTTCCTCCTGTTATTGAAGTAGGTTAAAAATATGTACTTAATAAAAAAAACTGGTCGTTTCAGTAAATTTTACACTGGAGATAAATTATATATTCATATTTGTTGCGCCTATCACCGCGAGACATACAGTTGTTTAAACTCACGTGTCTTTAATTTCGTAATTACTTGGGTACTGGCTCTTATGGACTGCTGCCGGAACTGTTAGGTGTTTGGCGAATGATTTTCTACTTGAGGGTGGTAGCTAGAGCATTTAGCTACAACATTTAGCGAGCATTCGCTAAATGCTCTTCCATCATGAAGCTTAAGCCGGCGCTGGGGGTTGAATCATGAACCTGCGGAAAGGCATAGTTATTACCGCTCTGCTATCGTGGCTTTAATTTAAACCAAATTTATGCAAATTAATGTCGCAAAGTGATAAGCCGAGTAAGTATACGTAGCATCGCGTTGTCGCGTCGGACCACCTAATCAAGATGTTCCCTCATTTACATGCGCCATCGCCGAGGCGCATGTTCAGCGCGTGCTATGTCACTGTCGCGCCAAACGGTCAGGTAGACGATTCGCTGATTTTAGGTCGATTTGAACTTTTTGAAATTTGAACTCTTTTTCTGGGGATCATTATTTGGAGTCAGAAAAAATATATGTATAAATACGAAACAAATCTTTGTTATGTTATAAGTATTATTATCTGTAATTTTCCCGCATTTTGAACAAACAAAAGGTCACAGACGGGTCGTCTTTATTTAGATTGAACTTTCCTTCTGCAAATTGTTAGGATCGCTTCATTTACTAGCCTCGCTGAGAGTGAGAGCAGCTGCGATCCCATTGGTAGTTTTTTTTTCTCGGATAACGCTCATCATCCTCAAATACACAACTTCTCACATACGAGTATACGATCCCACAATATACACACAAATACTACATCTATGCCACTCCCTTATATATACACATACACGCACACGAGCACCCTCTCATTACATCAACATACACACATAGTATCCATTTAAAATATGAAGGTATTATACCTACTTGAAATGTTGATAATACTGATAGTCATATTCGTACACTCATATATATATTAAACTACTAATTTTCATTCCTTTTTGTCTTAGGTTTTCGCGATTGTTACACATAGTAATTAAACAACTTTAAACGGTTTAAATCGCGTATATTTTTCATTATTTTATCCCGACGTTTCAAACACTTTGCAGTGATCGTGGTCACGGGGACCCCGTGACCCCATTCCTTTTTGCTTACATTGGCTAAAAACTATCTTTTGTTGTAACATGTCAATACCAACAATCTTGTAAACTCGCCGCAAAGCCGCAAGATACAGGTGTCGTTTCTAGTTTGGGACTTGAGTCCCAAACTAGAAACGACACGATTTAATATTGATATTAAAAGTCATTCACAATTTATTCAAGTATGAAAGGTTAGCACATGGGTAAGACTTAGCTTTTATAAGTTTCTAATTATAATTTAGATATAAAATCGTTATGGGATTTTCTTATAATAAACTTATTATTATTATTTACTATTGCAGGTACGTAGCGTTAAAATTTAAATGCGCTAGACTTCGCCGCGGCGCATGTCAAGCGCGTGTTGTACTTATGTCGCGCCGACCAGCCGTTTTGAAGCGCTCGTAGCGAAGTTTCCTTAGACGTTCTTAACCGATCAGCTAAAGCAGAGTCCGCCGCGGTCAGGAGTTGTATGGGTGACCGCTAGTGACATTACTACTGAGCGTGCACGTGCTTCGAGGGGACGTTAAGCCGTCGGTTCCGGTTCTTCTCTTACGATGGCAGGCATCACAGCATGGTGGTAGGGCATTTTGCGAATACCCGCCTGGCTAGCTACCACTCTCAAGTAGAAAATCTGTCGCCTAGCACCTAACGGTGTTGTTCCGGCAGCTGTCCATGCACATCATCACTTACCATCAAGTGAGATTGTGGTCAAGGCTATCCTATAAGCTATAAAAAAAGAAGCCAGGGAGCGGCTTTGGGAACGCAGAAATTAGAATTACACTGCGTGGATCAAATTGCATACATCAGTGATCCGAGATCAGAAGCCTCAATTTGGCAAGTCTATGACGCGGCGGCGTGACGTCACACCACGTCATCAACCCAAGATCAAAGCATGACGCATCCATCGTCATGTATACTCAGATACCTAATAATGAGTCAACAGATACATTGAGATATGACGCCACGTGCTAATGGAATTGAATCCGAGAATAATATGAAATACGCCGTATTCACTTTCCTGATACAATATTTTTAGATGTTTTATAAACAAACTGTTACTATAACAGCCGTGGCGTCTTGGAGATCGCAGTGTTAGTTGGCAGTACTTCAGAAAGCACTCCTGCCCCAGGAAGATATAGGACGGGGGTTCAATTAAGGGCAATTATATAATAATAAAAAAAAAACAAAAAGGAGCATATCAGTAAAGAAGGAGAAGGAGTGGCTCAGTGGCATTGGCTATGGACTGCCGCGCAGCAGGTCCATGGTTCGAATCCCGCCGTGGGCTTGAGCTTTACCGCATGGTGGAAGGGTATTTTGCGAGTGCCCGCCTGGCTAGCGATCACCCTCAAGTAGAAAATCTATCGCCAAGCACCTTACGGTGTGTTCCGGCAGCTGTTCTTGAGAGCCAGTAATTCTAGGTTAAGCCGCATGATGGTAGGGCATTTTGCGAATGCTGCGCATGCCTAGCTACCACCCACAAGTAGAAAATCAGTCACCAAGCGCCTAACAGTGTGTTCCGGCAGCCTTGAGAGCCAGTAAAATTACAGGCACATGAGAATTAACAACAGTATGTCAAAAAAATGCCTATATTGTTTAGAAGGAACAAAGAGACATTCTATACAATATTACTCGTATGTTACCGGTTACTTAAAAGTGTTCAAGTTCTGATCTTTTCTATTTTTATGTTAACAATCTTTTATTTTGCAATCTACACACAAGACTTTAAAATTCGTCGACCGAACCGACCTCAACAAAGGCAAGGTTACGTGAGTGTACAAACATTTCGTTCGGGTTTTCCTAACGTTCCAAGGCACTTGAGACTTAACAACTGTATGTCTAAGTGTGACGGGCGCAGTGAAATTTTTTTTATGCATGATAGGTTAGCCTTTGACAACTAACTCACCTGATGGTAGTGGAAGATGTTGTACAGGCTAACCTAGAATTAATGGCTCTCAAAGTCAGCTGCCGGAACACAGATCAGTGCGTTAGGTGCTTGGCGACAGATTTTCTACTTGAGGGTGTTAGTTAGCCAGGCGAGCATTCTGGAAATGTCCTACCACCATGCTATAACGACTGCCATCCTAAGACAATTCAAATGGTTTAAGTTTGAAGACATTTAAATTGATACGACAAGCATCAGCTTTCAAATAAAAAATGAAACATCAAAATCGTTACACACTGTAAAAGATCTAAGGTAACAAACATTTAAAAAAATAGACAAATTAAGAAACTCCTCCTTTTTCGATGTCGGTTAAAAAAGTAAGTATAATGAATAGATTCAGGCGTTATTTTGCGGAAATCCATATTTAATAATAACAAATACTTTTTTAAGTATCCTAAAAACATTAAATAATATTTAAATAAAACACTTAAAAAAGCATAAAATTATATATCTAGTGACAATTCCGCCTAATTTTCCTGTTATCTACGTGACGTCACAAACATCACGCAGCCTAACGGGAAGAATACCCGACTAGTTTCTCCTGAAGATGCTTCGTTTAGAAGCGAAACTAGTCAAGTATTCTTCCCGTTAGGCTGCGTGATGTTTGTGACGTCACGTAGATAACAGGAAAATTAGGCGGAATTGTCACTAGATATATAATTTTATGCTTTTTTAAGTGTTTTATTTAAATATTATTTAATGTTTTTTAGGATAGTTATAAAAGTATTTGTTATTATTAAAAGTAAGTATAATGACTTGACCAAGTCCAAATGCGCATTATTCACACGCAACTCTCACAATTCCGAACGCTTTCTAGGACGTAATTTATTATTGCTAATTAACGTTGGTAATAAAACTATAAGCTTAAAGACTATTGGCAATGATTGTACAAGTGTCTAATTAAATATGTACGTTTTGGCAATGTCGCAAAATAGCTCTATTGTGTCATTTTAATAATCTGAATCCTTATATATAAAAAAATTACGTGTCACGTTGTTTGTCCGCGATGGACTCCTAAACTACTGAACGGATTTTAAATTTGATTTGCACACCATGTGCAATTTGATCCAAATTGAAAGATAGGATAGCTTACAACTCAATTTATAGTCGTAATTACCCGTACGAAGCCGGGGCGGGGCGCCTAGGCAGCAGCGGCGCTTTCTGAGAGATTGACACAAGTAACTGCGATCTTCAAGACGCCTGTGGGGATTATGGCTAAACCCCCCTTAATGATAAGCACAAATATAATTAACTTTTGAATGGTGGTAGGGCATTTTGCGAATACCCTACAACCCTCAAGTAGAAAATCTGTGCAAGCAGGTGCTCTGCGACAGATTTTTTTTTGCCGATACACACCGTTAGGTAATTGTGCGCTTCGGCAGCTGTCCTTGAGAGCCAGTAATTCTATGTTAGCCTGAACAACATCTGCGACCACATCATCACTTACCACCATGTGAGATAGTGGTCAAAGGAACCTATCAGCTATAAACAAAAAAAATAAAAAAACTGACCTAGCAGTGATACCCACCAAGACAGATTTATACCAAAGAGACCACTTAGATTATTTATTACTAGCGACCCGCCCCGGCTTCGCACGGGTGCAATGCTGATACTAAATATACTACAGAATGTTTTTATATACAACGTTCACATTGATCTTCATTAAATGCACAATGTATTCAAGGTACTAAATTTTATTTTAAGCATTGCTTAATGCTGTATTGGTTAAAATCGATTCGAAAATAAGCCATTGTTGCTCGTAAAAATTAAAGGATAAATATTTATTTTAGTTCATTTTTAGTATTTGTTGTTATAGCGGTAACAGAAATACATCATCTGTGAAAATTTCAACTGTCTAGCTATCACCGTTCTTGAGATACAGCCTGGTGACAGACGGACAGCGAAGTCTAAGTAATAGGGTCCCGTTTTTACCCTTTGGGTACGGAACCCTAAAAATGGTTATTGTGGGTTATCCTTATGAGTCATCCTATAGACATATATGAGAGTAAGAAGAATCCTATAGTCATATACCATTGAGGACTTTTTTATAGACCTTTTTAAGTTGACATTACTGTATAGTTTAGTACATCATTTCATTTATCTCGTAGGGTTCTGCCAGCGTTTGCAATGTAAGCGCAATATTAGTCCATTGATAAGATACATTTGAGGTTGCGTTTCTTAGAGGACGCAATTTTATTTTTTTGATGTGTAGGGGGGGGGGCTAAGTGTAAAGCTAAAATCAAGTTTGTGGGGTCGCCACCCTTGTCCCACGGCCGCCATCTTGAAAATAGGGATTGAAACGGTTGTTACGATATATCTCTTAAACTATTTATCTGATAAAAAAAAATGTTAACATTTTTTGTTGCAAATTAAATTCTCTATAACTTTGGTCCAGTAACTTTTTGTCGTAGAACAATAAATAAAAAAGTTATAAGTAAAAATGTTCAGAAATTCGAGAAAAAAGTTTATACTTTTCGATATAACTGTTTTTTTTTTATTATTTTACGAATAAATTACATCAGACCATTTTTGTAGATCGTTTTTTAAGGAACAACTTTTATACGCAACATTTTTCATTCAATTATTCATTAAATTCAAGTAAAGAGCTAAGGTTTTACAGCGCTCCGAAGTGAGTACTATTTTTCAGTACTCTTAACTATATTCATATTATATTATACGTGGGTACAATATATAATTTTGCAATATTATTAATAATTAATTATGGACACTTTTGCCCACTACCCACGAGGTAGAGTTTATGTGTAAATAAACACATAATGTGTTTATTTACGACATCACATTAGAGACCTCTAAAATTATCATTGTTTCTCGACTCTATTATGCATATATTATACATATAAACCTTCCCCATGAATAACTCTATCTAGTGAAAAAACCGCATCAAAATCCGTTTCGTAGTTTTAAAGATCAAAGCATACATAGGGACAGACAGCGGGAAGCGATTTTGTAGTTATTTCTCATCATTGACTGTCAATGGGGTCAACAGAAACGCATTAGACACAACAATTGTTCGTGTAAGCAATAGCTGTAGAGTTCCGTTGGCTACGAGCCAATGTACTCATTGTTTACAATCACAACGCATTGTTCGTTCGTATCAAAATTATAAAACAAAATGCTTTGTGTCTGACGTATGTCACATTCTTGTTTCGAATACGTTTATCTTTGTCTAAAAATTCTAAGAACTTCTCGACCCGGGAATGGAACCTAGGAGTGGCGACATTTCGGCCGTGTACAGCAGTCCTCGAGAGCCAGTGAAATTACAGGCACATGAGATTTAACAACTATGACTCAAGGTGACGGGTGCAGTGCAATTCGTGACTTGTGACGAAATGCATCTGTTATAGGAAGATGATAGTCCGCTTAGCATCAGATGGACCTCGAGCTTGTTCAGTCATAATAAAATAAAAAATAAAAATTGAAGTTAGATGATTAACAACTGTAGATGTACCAAACAAATATGGAAATTATTAAAACAAGTATAAATGAATTAAAAATCAAAAACCCTACTGCAAATTAATTATTTTCGTTAAGCGTTTTATCGTTCCATTCAAATTAAAACTGCAAGTTATATATATGTATAAGAATCGTTTCTTAAAGCTTTTCATTTTGATACCCCGATAATCGATGGGTTTGGGAGAAAAAAAAAATTTTTTTCCCAAAATATGTCGTCTAACATCCGTCAGTAGCTTTTTTTTTAACTTTTTTATGTTCCTAGTGTCACCTGGACTATTAAGACGAATCTAATGATATACTATACATTAAAATCGGTTGAACTGTAAAGGAGTTATGGTAAAATAAACACACAAACATGAACCCTGAAAACATAACTCTCCTTTCTTTGGGCAGTCCTATAAAAAGGAACTGAAGGGTCACTCCGCAAAGCCATTCCAATAAATAAGCGACTCTAGCTACGAAGCAATAAAGTGCCAAATAAGTACCTAATACTTACAAGGCCTCTCTCTTTCTATCGCATAGCCACGCGTAGCTCTGATCTCTTCTAACGCGACACGCACCGTACAATAATTCCGTCTGGGGCCCGATTCTCTTAGGTATTGAACGGCGTTAACGCAACATAATTGCATGAAAATTGTAGTTTTTGACAGTATCTGTAGTTTGTCGCTATTTAGTTTGAATCGCAAGTCAGTGGCTTGCTATCAATAGTTTTTGACATATTTGGTATGCTGTAAGCTATTTTGTTGCGATTGCGTTGCTACAGTGGCATACAATCGGTAGTCTGTTCCATGTTTTGACTTTTCTTATTATCTTCTTATTACGTATCTTATTTCAGTGGCAACAATCGCTAGCCATACGATAGCGACGCGATTGCTATACAACTGCGATTAAGGGGATCACCGTAGTGAAATGCGCACTTTTGGAATCTTCTTGTACTGAAACTATGAGTTCAAAATGTGCGAAAAAAATATATCATATTCTTTAATTCTTTATTGAGTGAATTAGTTGATTAGTTTTTATTGAAACCAATTAGTTCTTCTGTAATAAATTGTAATCGACGACCCTTTTTAGATTGTTTTTTATTAATTTAAGAGGCATAGTTGAATTAAATGCAATGATTCTTGTTTTTAAAAATAGCTAATAATATACTCTAATGAACTACTTACTAACTTGTGTTGAAAACATTTTTATGAATTTTTGCCACAAAATTCTTTGATCGCGAGAAGAAATCGCAACGAAAATCAGTCTGCCCGCAGCGCTCGGGCCGTTTGGACGTGGGATCTGTGCCGTTCGTTACGCCATCATTTTTGTGCATTTATTTTACGAAATATTACAATATATTTTTACCATACGTTCATTTGGAACTCATAAATTATTGAAACGCAAGTAAAACATTTATTGGGGAAGTACTTTTGTTTATATTGATTTATAAAATCTTTATAATAACTTTTTTGAGCGAGTTGATTAAAGTTCAGACACGGCATTGTTAATTCCTATTTTAGTAGGTATCTAGATTTTTAACTCTTGGTAAAATATTTCATTTTGTTATTATTAGGTTACTGTACAATTAAATGAGAACCTATTCCCAATGCCCTTAACACACTTTCCGCGACGACCAACTACTTTCTAGGTATTTATATATCCAATCATTCAAATAAAGGGAACTTACCTATATCTCTTTTATCCCTTTGACTTTAATACTTAAAATGTAGTTAGTCGGATTTAAATGTGTGTTACATCTGTATGACTCCGCTGTTCTTTCGTACTACCTCTAAAAGCATGTAGATACCTGTAACGTTTGTGCCGTTACTTCTGTAGATAGTTTCATTTTCATAGCAAAAGTGATAACGTGTACTATTATAATAATTTTATTTTATATATTTTAATAAGTGGGGTTCCTTAGGCAAGTGACCCGGTACAATTCTTCTCATACAACTTTTAATGGCAGCAGTCGAATGAGACTTGACAAAAACCAAAATGACATATTCAAGATGGCAGGTAAAATTCAAGTTGCTCCGATCCGTCTGAAAATCAATATCTGGATGGTTTTAGGCGTCGTTATTCCGAATTTAGAATTTATTTTTCCATGATATCATTTTTTAAGATGGCCGCCATACATAGATGTTTTGAAACCATTGACTTAAATTGTTCTATGGGAAGGAGTCAAGGGGAAAGAAAGTAATCTAAATTGAAAATAACAAAGTGCTTTTCGTGATATGATAATAATGGGAAATCTGAAGTAAAGCTGAGTTCAGTGTGATCGGAGTACTTTGTATGGGGGCTATCTTGAATTCCAACATTCTAGATTTGCCCTACGAGCTCTTCTTATTCATCATACTACATTTAGAGCACGGATAGTGCGTGAGTTCAAAGGGCGAGTGCAAGGCGAGGCTGCAGTCCGATTCGTGTGAGTGACTTGCGAGGCTGAAGGCTGAGGTCTGACTTGGGAGTTATTTTCCATATTTTCAACTGGTCTCCATGATGAATGGCCGCGATAACCGAAGCACCTACGAGTGGGGTTCTTTAACCATTGTGACTCAGAAACTTGGTACGATTCTGCCTGTACCACTTTTAGTAGCGGTAGGGTGAATTTTATATGGCGGTTTCATTACAGTTATCTTTTGTATTAACAGATCTATTCTGGACCAACTTAAGATCGAAACCAGATTATCTACAACCTGCTACCAACGAGTATTAAGATACTTTGGTCATATCGCTCGGTCACAATCAGATAATTTGGACAAGCTGGTTATAGTAGGAAAAATAGAGGGGAAAAGACCACGGGGTCGCTCACCTACCCGCTGGTCCGACCAAATTAAGGCCATAACGGGACTCACCCTGCCTAACGCCCTGAGACAAGCCGAGGACAGAATGGTGTGGAAGCAGCTGGTAAACGTCTCTGTTGAGACATTTCAAGACGGGCACGACCTTCAGACATGAAGAATGCGACGAAGAAGAAGAAGAATCTTTTGTATTGGGATTATACTTCTATTAAAATTTTTAACTTTTATTTTATTATTATTTGTATTTATTATGTTATCTCATAAATAAACTCTAAAATTGCAAAATGACTTTCTATAACTGAAATTATACCTATGCATAATATTTATTTATCTATAGATATATAGAAATATGATCAAGAGTAAAATTGCAAGTTTCTGTTTTAGAGTTGGTAAGTATTTGACAGTAACCCAGTGGTTGGTGCGGATAACTTCCTATAAGTTCAAGTACATATTTAATATGACGAGTAGGATATGTTGTGCTGTTTTTGGTTGCATGAATTCGTCCAAACTAAACAAATTAATTGTAAAATAGCTGCAGGTATCTATAACCAAGTAAAATATATTCACTGTTCTCCACCTTGTCCATGTTAGCCAAAACAATTTTTGATTAAGCTTTATACTTTAAAATTCAATAATAAAGCATTTCATACGTTTCAGTCGAGGTGCAAATATTTTTTACTACCAATGAAAAACAACACGCATTTTTACACACTTCCTATTCAATTTACAAAGTATTTTATCTAAACTAATAGAGGAAAAATTTGATTGTGCATTTGTTTGTTTGCATTGAATAGGCTCTGAAAGTAATAGACCGATTTGAAAAATTCTTTCACGATGAGGATCCAACATTATCTTTGATGAACATAGGCTATAGAAGATTTTCAAAAAAGTTAGGTCGTATGTAAACTTCGATAACGTAACATAAAGTGCGAAAAAAATACCAAAATAAATCGTTAGGTATATCGCATACGCTGCGTAAATTATTGAAAATAGAGCCAAGTGATATACTACAATTTTATAGAAGACATCAATAAAAAGTCCGCAATACTATAAGTCTAACTATTACAGCTATGTCACAATAACTGTTTTTTTATATGTTTAATTTATAAGTTATGATTTTTTTGTTAAATAGCCGTGTGAAACCGGGGCGAATCACTAGTTTGCTTATATAAAAAAAAGTATATTTACAATCACAAAACAAAATGGAAACACAAAGTAGGCAAATGTAATTCAAATGCTAAAGGCGGGCAGCCCTATCGCATGTTTACGTACCGCGCGGCTGTAGGTAGTTATTTCGAGGGCAGGGCCGAGTTAAAATACTGTATAGATAATATTACCGTGGTTTCGTACCGCTTCATGAAGTCAAAATACTTTTTTGAGCACAATATTGAGATAATACTTTTGAATTTTAAATTACAACTTCGTTTTTTGGACCCTATAATCTCAGCAAACCACAAACCAATTAAGCTCTTACAGGTTCTTACTTGCAAATTATGTTGATATGCAAGATAGACACCTTTCTACCAAATTTCATGAAGATCGATTCAAGCAATCGAGATTTATTGACGGGGATATATACACTGCTCAGACCTCCAACGAGACCTGGCTTCGCTTAGTCTATTAAAAAAATATCATTACCTACAAGTGATAATATTTTTTTACCTTAGAGGTTCACAGTAACTGCAGATAAAAATGTTGTTATCTACACTTCTGTTCTGCCGCTTCTAATAGCGCACGAAACTCTACAATTTTAGCGACGCTATCCGTGGTACGGCGTCTAGTGCCGCCGTGCGACTGAATATTTTTATGAGTTAAAAGTAAACACCCATTTCTATTAGCTCCGCCCGAATTAGAAATTATTTTGACTACGGTCTTGCCCTTAAGAACTAGAATTAGCAGACTACCGAATTTGACATTAACAGCAGTTCGATGGCAGAAGCATCGCAGTAGTGCGGCGTGTGGTCAATAGCTAAGAGAATTAGGGCCCTGGACGCCGCGCCGATGTACGCGTGGTTTGTACCTATAGTGCGGAGTAAGCTAGGGCTTCCTATATAGAACATCGCAGTAATAAATAATGCAATAGACACGTATACTGTAAGACTATGTACAAACCTAACGCGTTATCAAGTCAAACATGTTCATTAACCGCTTGCGGTATTCACTATCAGTTCTGGTTTGCATGATGAAACTTGTTGAAATGCTGATTGTGTACGATATTTGTAAATATACTGTCACAACAAATACCGCTTAGCCGCTGAGGGAGATAATGACTATCAACAACCGCTATAAGACATCTATTTTCCTGAACGCACTTTGATAAGTATTTATATATATATATACACACAAGTCACTTTGACAGCTGTCTCATCTAAATTTTATTTTGAAAGTTCTAAATAATCCATTGAAATGTTACAATTTAAGGACCGAATATTGCATTTTTTAGAGGACGCAGTTTTATTTTCGAGACATGTGTGGGTGGTCTATAGAAGCTTAACCTCAAGTTTGTGGGGTCGCCACCCTTGTCCCCCGGCCGCCATCTTGGAAAAAGGGGTGAAAACACTTATTTCGCGATATCTCGGAAACTATGCGTCTTACAAAAAATTCTACAGCACATAATTTGTAGCAAATTATTTTCCTACAAATATAGTTATTTAGCGTCTACGACGCTCTGATGGACCTGTACCTATTAGGTACATACGTATAGGCGTTTTGCAAAAGTGGTATAGAGACTGTTTATGAAGCAATGATGGCAGAGCGGTAACAGCTATGGTCTGCCGTGCCTTTTTATTTTAAACGTCTTTTAACAATGTGTTAATACTATATAATATATTGTGTCTTACTCATAATATTAACTTAGTGTCCTCCTCATAATGGCCTATAATAAATTTTTTTTTTTTTATGCTTGACAGGTTAGCCTTTGACCACTATCTCATCTGATGGTAAGTGATGATGTGGTCGAAGATGTTGTTCAGGCTAACCTAGAATTACTGGCTCTCAAGGACAGCTCCCGGAACACACCGTTAGGTGCTTGGCGACAGATTTTCAACTTGAGGGTGGTAGCTAGCCAGGCGGGCATTCGCAAAGTGCCCTACCACCATGCAAAAATTTATATAACTAATATTCAGTTCATTAAACATCCTTGATTTGTGAACACGTACAACTCGGTGTGATAAAAATCTACTTGTAACGTCCCCAAGGGTGCCCAAGATACAGGCTTTGCCTAGTTTGGGACCCACTGCAAACGCTTCACATACATGATTAACTTTTAATTGTAAGCATTTCGTAATTTGGTGTAACTGTCTTTACTTGTGTTTTTGATAATAAATTATTCTTATTCTAATAATATAATTACGATATTTGTTCACATTGCGAAGGCGACAGGCGATAGCTTGGCAGAGGCGGAATTGTCCGAGAATTTTAGTCGTTTAAGTAATCACAAACTGTGTAGTGGGATTTAATAATAATTAAAATGTTTTTCATGTGCAGCTTGAATTTTTCTTCTGTGAGCGTCGTAATTATTCTCATAAGCACCCATTTGTTAGAGTTAGTGGCTAATCACAAATCTCGGTAGTTTTGTTTCCTTTAGTTATGATCTTCTAAGTTTATTGCTTACTGTACCAGCCAGATTGTCCATTGCTGAACACATAGCCTCCCTCATTATGGAGAGGGGCTTGCCATAATCCCCGCGCTTGGCAGGCGTCTTAGGGATCGCAGTATATCATATCAGTTCCTCAGAAAGCACTGCTGCCCCCCTTTTGGTGTGTTACCCCTAGTCGTCTATTACGACACCCACTTGGGGCATTCTAGCCCGGCACCCCACGGCTCTTTATTAGCTTGGCATGCGTTAATGCAAGAAATACAGTTAACGGCGCTGATAAGCGCTAAAAGTTTTAATTGAATAAGTTTTTAGCCATACATATTTTTATAATAACGAAAATTTTAAAAAAGTATTGCCTAAGTGACATCATAAAAGCTACGTGAAAAAACCGGAATAATTTTCGGAACCATATAATTGCCACTAGATATTTTTTAAATTATTATTGAGTATGGATATCCGCAAGGCAACGCCTGAATTTATTAATTATATTATATATTTTATCTTTTAGCTGCAAGCGAATTATCATATGTTTGAGGTCGTCCAGTCGTCCTTTTCAAACCTGAATCAAAAACAAGATTCTTAAATAAAAATATATAAAATAAAATGGCAAAGTTGACTCTAAATGGCGCTTGTATCGAAAATAATCAATTATTTATGGATCTGCATAAAAACATAACAATAAACTAAGAAAGAGGAGAAGTTAATTCACATTTTTAGCAGACTACGAAGGAAGGGTTATGTTTTTCGCGCGTATCTTGTACATTCTTTATTACATCGTATCTTCCAAACGGCTAGGGCTGGATGAATTTCAAATGTGAAGGTATGGTTATTGTATGGGAAGGGGAGGTTCTCTGGAATCCCCGTAGCCCTACACTTTACCACGTACGTCGTGGCGTATTCGACTGGGTTCCTGGAAGTCACAGGAAGACACCAGCCGATCTATGTGCGAACGCGGGGAAACCAATTGGCGGGAATCCACTCACCTACTAACGGCTCACTGATCGTTCCGCCGAAGGGATTATTATGCCAAAACACCTAACTTATTCTAACTGCAGTTAAATAAATCTAGGGATTCTATTTGCATAGACTTCCCTCGGTCCAGATGTCGAAATCGCTGGTAGCCCATCCCCAGTTGGGGCCCATCTTCGTCATCCGCTAATTCACTGATATTTATAATACTTATAAATGTTCAATTCTGGACGCCCGGCGTCAGAACCAATGTCAAATTCTCTTAAAAACCCAAGTATCCTTAGATACAATGTGTTTGAAAACAAAAACTAAATGGTGAATTTGTGGCGCGAATTGTGATACATTAAGATTTAAGAAAAAACCAAACCTATCAAGTAGGATTTAAAATAAAGGAACTTAAAAAATGTTTTTTATTGCTTTTAGTTTAGCCTTTGACTACAGTCTCACCTGATGGCAAATGATGATGTGGTCGAAGGTGTTAACAGCTTTAACCTAGAATTACTGGCTCACAAGCACATTTGCCGGAACACACAGTAAGGTGCTTGGTGACTGATTTTCTACTTGAGGACTCTTAGCCAGACGGACATGCAAAATGCCCTTCCAGCATGCAATTTTTTTGAAAATTTTTGACAAGATCTTTAACTCGCTTATAGTGTTCATCTTCGACATCATCCAGGTAAGCGAATAGATGTTTAGGGTTCCGTACGCAAAGGGTAAAAACGGAACCCTATTACTGAGACTTCGCTGTCCGTCTGTCACCAGGCTGTATCTCAAGAACGGTGATAGATAGATAGTTGAAATTTTCACAGATGATGTATTTCTATTGCCGCTATAACAACAAATACTTAAAAAAAAAATTTAAGGGGGTCTCCCATATAACAAACGATTTTTTTGCAGTTTCTTGCTCGATACTAATAACGGTGACAGTTAGACGCTTTAACTATTCACATAATATTTAGTTTTATGTTCTCATTAAATATAATTCATTAAAATAAAATAAATAATGAAGGGGGCTCCTATACAATTTCTTTTTATTTTTTTTAGCCTTTGTCCACTATCTCACCTGATGGTAAGTGATGATGTGGTCGAAGATGTTGTTCACGCTAACCTAGAATTACTGGGTCTCAAATAAAAGAGGTTTCCGCCGTATAATGGTACAGAACCCTTCGTGCGCGAGTTCCACTCGCACTTGGCCGGTTTTTTCAGTTCATTGACTAGAACTTAAAAACTACTCAACCGATATTAATGAAATTTATACTGGACCACCTCGGAGGTATACCCTTTCCAATAAAAAAACAACTATCAAATCAGACAACTCAGTAAAAAGTTATAAGTATATAATATGGTCATACAAAAAAAATATACGCGTCGAGTTTAGAACTTCCTCCTTTATCAGAAGTCGGTAAAGTCTTTGTACCAGACAGCCTTTATTTCAAACGCTTTGTTTCGTTAACCTCGACAACTGATAATGATAAGCAGGGAGTGATAAGGTCTTTAATCTGCCGTGCCTCTTTAACAGGGGGCCCGAGTCAATATCTATCGATATAATTATCTGTGTTCTATTTGTCTAAACAAATCGTACTTTAAAGTAACTATAATAAACGCGAGATTGTTTCTGCAAATGTTTTTTTACGCAATTTTGACGAAGCAAGCTCGAGGCCCACTTGATGTTAAGCTGTCTAACCGCGGCCTATAACAGATGCATTTCGTACGAACGATTTGCAATGCGCCCGTCACACTGAGATATACTACAGTTGTTAAGTCTCCTGTGCATGTAATGTTTCTGGCTATCAGGGACTGCTGCCGGAACACACTGTTCGGTGCTTGGCGACAGATTTTCTCTTTGAGGGTGGGTGCTAGCGAAGTGAGCATTAGCAAAACGGCCTTCTACCATGCGGTGAAGCTCAAGCCGACGGCGGTTGTTGGGATCGAACTATATAGTTCTACCGTCTATAGACGGTGCGGGGATGTTCTGGTTGATGTGATGACAGAGTGTTGCAATGTGTGTTATCCTTTGTCTTTTGTTAGTTTTTACCGACGAGCCTACGTCCGCGTCAGTGAGATAAGGGTTGTAAAATTACCTTGTATAAAAAAAAACAAGGCCGCTGATAGCAGATATATATTTATGTATAACTGTTATTTTCCTTTTTAGGGTTCCGTCCCAAGAGGACAAAACGGATCTACATATATTACTGAGAGTCCGCTCTTTCTCCGTCTGTCTGTAACCGATCTCTAAATGGAGTGAGATAGAAACTTGAAATTTAGATGTTTTCCGAAAAATTTTGACTCAAAAATGATTTAATTAAATTATTTTTCAAGGGCTTCAATTAATGAGATGTTTATTATTTAGGCCTGTTTTTTCAATACCAGATGGTGTGCCAATAGGCCGTCTTGCCGTGTACCATCGCAGTATTGTACCTCCAAGCGGCATGCGGCACTGTGCAAACACTGGTGTGTTTAGGTTTGAAGGGCACTGTAGCTAGTGAAATTACCGGGCAATCGAAACAAATGTATCAGAATGTCAAGCGCCAAAAAAAAAAACCTCAAACGGTACATACTACTTATTATTCTGTAGTATGTACCAAGAAATAGGTAATTAAACCGTTGATATTATTTTGTTACTTAAGTATTCTGTTTTCTTAATTTTTTTTTATTTTTATTTTTTTTACTCCAAACTGGTTAGCACTTGACCACTATCTCACCTGATGTTAAGTGATGATGCGATCGATGATGGAGCGCGCTTATCCAGGTGATACCTATTCACTCGCTTCTTGAAGACCCCCATATTGTACTTAACCGGAAACACAGCCTCAGGCAGAGTATTCCATACCCTGGCGGTTCGCATGATAAAAGAAGATGCAAATCGCTTCGTTCGAGTAAATGGAATATCCACCATATAGCGGTGGCGCTTCTGAGTATCCCTGGATGTCCGGCTATAATTAATAAACCTAACAAACATTTTTCCTTTCCGGGTATTTGAGTATTGAGTTTATTTCTGTTGCAGCATTATTAACTCTTTGGTTTTCTAATAGATGGCGTTAGTAGTACAATAACATTATATCCAATGAATACAAAATTGTCAATGTTATTTCATTAGGTAATGGTAATTATGAAACTATTTTTTTTGACAGATAACACATCTACATATGAAGTATAATTACTATGTTAAAGCACAAATCTATAAATTTGATAGTTTTTCGGTAAAGTGTACCACAAATCAACCAAGAAATATTACTGAAAACATTGTTTTTTTTTCCAAGCTATGATAACAAACAACTAACATTTTTCCTTTAAAGGCCTTTGCAATGGGGAACGCTAAAAGACTAAGGCCCAGTCGCCAGTTTTTATTTATTTATAGATTTAATCAGATTTCCGCATACTTTTGCAATATCTGATAAAAATTGCACTGAAAAAGTCATAGGGAATTTACCGTGGAAACACAACACTTGTATTGAAAAAAGAACCTGAGCATTGAGGGTTCTAGGCCGACACTGTCTGAACGTCCCCGCCCCCAACTCTTCCTATGGGTGTCGTAAGAGTCGACTAACGGTTAAATACCGGTAGTTGGCACCAGTGCCTTCAGAGGTACTGCAATCATAAACTCCTGAGTCCTAACCCCTCAGACGCCTGGCAAGCGTGGGGATAGTGGCAAACCCCCTTAATGTGGGAGACTGTGTCAGCAGTGGACAATCCGGCTGCTACAGTACAGATTATTAAGAATATTTAATGAAGCATTTTTGGCTTGGGGCAGCCACAGCCACCATTACCTCCAATAATATTGTTAATAATTTTCTAATCTGTTCTGTTACAAACACTAAAATCTTGTATTTGACTTTCATAATAGCGTCATAAACGGCAAAATGCAATAAATCATTTTATATCTGGCTTTGAGACTTCCTCTGAACGAAAGTATTATTTTGCAAATTCAAACTTCTCATTACGCACTCTCGACTTGAGTTCAAGATAAAAACTAAAACTTCGTAATGTTGTGTGGACCTATTCAGTTGTCTTAAAAAAAAAACAACTTATGGACACACACACATTTATTTTATTAAAAAAATAAAATTATTAATTTACACTTGACTTTAAAAAAGTTCCCGCAACTCACTTTTGGTACTAATTTGGGCAGAGGTTCCACCTGACGGGTATACTGGTACTGAGTCTGGTGACTCCTGGAGTTATCACAATAAATCTGAGCACTTAATTTTGGAAGCCACCGTTTATATAAAGAAAAATACTGTTGACAACGCGTAAATAGGTTTGTGAGGGATTCTACTGGTACTGAGTCTGGTGACTCCTGGAGTTATCACAATAAATCTGAGCGCTTAATTTTGGAAGCCACCGTTTCTATAGAGAAAAATACTGCTGACAACGCGTAAATAGGTTTGTGAGGGATTCGGGCCTAGGTCAGCAATATATTAGGTGTAACAGTAATTATTACAATCAAAGAGAATTTTGCAACGGGATGAGTTCCCCGAGGGTTACCGGCCAGCTCAAGGGAACTGCTCGTTGTCACGTATAATGAAATGAGGTGATAATGTGGTCCTTAAAGAAGCTGACTTCGTCAGAATTTCAGTACTTTTTCGTTGAGTTTGTTGACCTTGCCATCGCGAAGTCCGAGAGAAGCGTCTCCGTTTCAGTTTAGACAACAATGCTTTCGCATATTCCGGAATTACAAATATTCACGATGGCTTAACGCGCCCTCCGAAGCGCGGAAGTGCTCAGTAGAGTAATGTCACTAGCGGTCACCTATCCACTCAATCATTCAAAACATGGGGGTTTAAAACGTAAAAAAACATCTGTGATTTCTTCAGTATTAAAATATAAAGAAAATCTGACTTCCTTATCAATATTGCGTTACACGACTATTATAGCCTTATCGGTAAACTTTGGAAATCGATAATTGATATTTCATGCAATTTCCATAATCGAATACAAGATTGGTGTTATACTCGTCGTATATTACTTTTTTATTTTTTGTATTTGATTGTGACGGAAAAAGCGCGAGGCGCACCTGATGTTAAGCGGTAACCTCTGCCTATAACAGATGTATTTTGTTACGACGTACTGCACTGAGCCCGTCACCCTCTATTGACAATGCAACAGTCTTCCTGGGAATCAAAATGGATTGAACTATACAGTGGGATCCACATGATCTACCCGAAAGACTTAGTTCTGCTGCATATTATGCAGTTCGTAAGATAAAACAGTTAACAGACGTAGCTACTGCACGGATAGTTTATTTCGCGTACTTCCAGTTTTATGTCGTATGGTGTATTGCTGTGGGGAGCTGCTGCTGATATATACAATATTTATCGAACAAAAGCGTGCAATTCGAGCCATGTATGAAATGGATCGTAGCGAATCCATGAGGGATATTTTTAAAGAAATAATATTTTAACTTTACAGAGTCTGTATATATATATTTGAAAATATTATGTTTGTTCGTACAAAAATTAGTTTAATTAAACAGTGACAATCAAGAATACAACACTAGGAATAAATATAAAATAGCGGTGCCAGGTTTTAGATTAGCAAAGACAAATAAAAGGTCCTTCTTAGGCAATTGTGTGCGGTTCTATAATAAATTGCCCAAACATATTACAACGCTCACAGAAAGAAAATTCAAGTTGCATGTGAAGAATATTTTGATAAAGAAATCTTACTACACAGTTTAGACGAAAAAATGCTTCGACCATTCCGCCTCTGCCAAGCTATCGCCTGTCACCTATGTAATTTCAACAAATATTGTAATACATACTATTACTAGCGGTCCGCCCCGGCTTCGTACGGGTAATTGCGACTATAAATTGAGATGTAAGCTATCCTATCTTTCAATTTATATCAAATTGCACACGGTGTGCAAATCATATTTAAAATCGGTTCAGTAGTTTAGGAGTCCATCGCGGACAAACAACGTAACACATGTTTTTTATATATAAAGAAGATAATATAGTTTGAAACACATTGTTATGTTCAAAAGAATGACCCCGAGTTTCTTGCCCGTTCTCCTCACAGTGGCTCTATAATTTTTTTTGGCAGTACAATGTAGAATACTAAAATATTACATTTTTTTATTGACCCTTATAAGAGCGTTGTAGACGCCTAAATTGAATAAACTATTTTGATATATTATGATTACAAGCACTACCGCGTACTAAGCGAAAATCATAAATTTACAAATTATTGGAATACAAAATATTTTGCCCCGAAATCGGAAGGACGCGGGTTCAATTCCCGCCCGGGGCATAACATTTTGTATTCCAATAATTTGTAAATTTAAAACTATTTTGACTTTGATACCTATGTTCGGTCATACTTAGCTGATAGCAATGGATTAGTGAACCGCGCGATTTTATATGAGTCACAGATGACAGAGGAAAATTTTAATTACTATTGTCGTTTTTGATTGTACATATATTATCGCCTGAAATGGAATGACAATACAATTTTGAGTTCCCCACTTATTTTTAAAGTTGGAGGACTTTAAACATTGATAAAAAATATTACCAAAAAATGGAACCGACTTCAACACCCAAAAGTATGAAATAGCTTGTTGAAGTCGGTACCATGATAGTTCAAAAGTACCTATTATCACAATATGGTATCGACTTCGACAAGTTATTTCTTACTTTTGGGTGTTGAAGTCGGTTCCATTTTTTGGTTAAAAATATTTTTTCACTCTTTTTAGTGACCCCTTGCTACTTACGGGTTCGATTGTCATTCACCGCCAACGACTATATAATCAAGATAGGTCAATATTTTCCAGTTATCGGAGTGTAACTCAAAAACGGCTTGACCGATTTTGAGTGATTTAAATGGGACCAAACGACTACCTTCTGTTTTCAAACAAAGAAAGAATTTTTGAAATCGGTTCACCCAATCAAGAGTTCTGAGGTAAGAAACATTAAAAAAACAGACGAAATGAGAACCTCCTCCTTTTTTTGAAGTCGGTTAAAAAATGAGGTAGATTATTTTTTTACAGCTCATAGGCGAGCCTTTGACTGTTATGTCACCTGATGGTAAATGTTGATGTGGTCGAAGATGTTGTTCAGGCTTACCTACATAACACTCCAATAACTGAAAAGTTATTTCCTTTCTGGATGACATAGTCATTGCCAATGAATGACAATCGATCCCGTAAGCAGCACGGTACACAAAAAAGGGTGAAAAAAAAAATTATTACCGAAAAATGGAACATAATTCAACACTCAAAAGTGTAAACTTGTCGCGAGTCTGTACCATGCGCACAATATTGTGATAATAGGTACGTTTGAACTATCACGGTACCGACTTCAACAAGTTATTTCACACTTTTAAGTGTTGAAGTCGGTTACATTTTTCGGTAAAAAAAAAATAATGTACAAACTTGTAAAGAAGTTAATAAATTCACATCAAATATTAAAGGTTACACCTTTTATTTCAACACCAAACCGTGCTTCGGAGGGCACGTTAAGCCGTCGGTCCCGGTTGTTGTCTTAGGATAGCAGTCGTTACAGCATGGTGGTAGGGCACTTTGCAAATGCCCGCCTGTCTAGCTACCACCCTCAAGTTGAAAATCTGTCGCCAAGCACCTAACGGTGTGTTCCGGCAGCTGTCCTTGAGAGCCAGTAACTCTAGGTTAGTCTGATCAACATCCTCGACCACATCATCACTTACCATCAGGTGAGATAGTGGTCAAAGGCTAACCTATCAAGCATAAAAAAAAAAAAAAAGCGCATAAACATACTTTCCAGTGCTTCAAATCACTTATATTTTTTTGAAGCAGTGATGACTCAGTGGCATTGGCTATGGACTGCAGCGCAGCAGGTCCATGGTTAAAATCCCGCCGCGGACTTGAGCTTCACCGCATGGTGGAAAGGCATTTTGCGAACGCCCGCCTGGCTAGCGAACACCCTCAAGTAGAAAACCTGTCGCCAAGAACCTAACGGTGTGTTCCGGCAGCTGTCCTTTAGAGCCAGTAATAACTAGGTTAAGCCTTTAACACCTTCGACCACTTACCATCAGGTGAGATTGTGGTCAAAGGCTTACCTACCAGCAGTATGTAAAAAACAAAAACAAAAGTTTTTTTTTTTAATATTGTTAAGTTTGCAATAACGCCTGCTAGGCGAATAACATTACAAAATTACAAATTTACGAGAGAAAAAATTGTAGTCAACGCAAGTTGAACTATAGGTGTCGCTCCATCCCGATACGATGGTTGAAGAACGAGAGCAAGAATTACAGTTATGAGTCATTGTGTCATGTTAGCTCAATTGGTTAGAGCATACCCCGGCTAAAGGGGTGGATGGACGCGGGTTCGAATCCCGCACATGACTATAATTTTTTCTCTCGTAAATTTGTAATTTTGTAATAAAAGATTAAAGTTTATGTGCCAAAGTCAACCACGTTGACTTTGGCACACAAACTAAACGTTGTCCCCTCAGTACACGTGGTCTAATTTTACATCGCCTATCTGTAAGCTCTGTTATAAATGAGTCAATATTTCATTGACTTACACAACAAACCTAATTGTTTCAAAAAGGATGATTGTATGAATGCATGTGTCACTCTCTCCTTGGTTCGTGGAACTGAGTGGGAACGGCCTTTGTGCCGTGAGTAACTTCACAGTTTTCTACTTACTAGCACTGAAATTCCGTCTCTGTCTGACTGCACGCGAGTGAGTGAGACAGAGAGGGGTTTGGTGCTATTTAGTCTTCATCAGCCCTTGTAGAAGCCAAATTAGCAACAGATTTTCGACTATTCATTTATAGCTGATACGCAAGCCTTTGACCAGTATCTCAACTGATTGTGAGTGATGATATGGTCGAAGATGTTGTTCAGGCAATTAGTGGCTGTCAATGACAGCCGTCGGAATACACCGTTAGGTCATGTCAGTTTTTGCTCGAGCGTGGTAGCTAGCCGGACATCCGCAAAATGCCCTACCACCATGCTATAACGACTGCCATCTTCAGACAACAGGGACTAACGGATTGCTTTTATGGTGTTAAGGAATTTTTAGATTAGAGATTTCAGACTGTAAATAAATATATTTCTTTGTATTTTATAGTATAAAATAATTAATATAAATTAGCTTCATAAAAACATTTGCACGTCTGCTTGCAGACTGAATCCATTGTATCTAGGTGACTATTAAAAATCCCTTTGACATGTATTCTAGGAAATAAATAAATGATTTGCTTTGATTAACGTGCTCTTCGAAGCACGTGCACGCTCAGTAGTAACGTCACTAGCGGTCACCCATCCAACTCCTGACCGCGGCGGACGTTGATTAACTCAGCTGATCGGTTAAGAACGTCTACGGAAACTACGCTACAAGCGCTTAAACGTTCAAAATTCTCCGAAAATTTTTGAAAGAACTTTATTTAACGGAAAATTGTTTTCTTTTTATGCTTGATAGGTAAGCCTTTGACCACTATCTCACCTGATGGTAAGTGATGATGTGGTCGAAGATGTTGTTCAGGCTAACCTAGAATTACAGGCATCAAAGACAGCTGCCGGAACACACCGTCTATCTACTTGAGGGTGGTAGCTAGCCAGGCGCAAAATGCCCTTCCACCATGCTATAACGACTGCCATCCTAAGAGAACAACCGAGACTGTCGGCTAATGTGCCCTCCGAAGCACGGAAGCGCTCAGTAGTAATGTCGCCAGCGGTCACCCATCCAACTCATGACCGCAGCGGACGTTGTTTAACTTTGCTGATCGATTCAGAATGGCTAAACAAACTTCGCTACAAGCGCTTCAAAGATATAATGCTCAAGTTGTACACTTGATATTTAAAATTATGAAGAAACTATGTTTCTATGAGTAGCGTTACGAGCACTCTAGCTTTAACTGGCGTGACAGAGATAACAATGGCGAGTTGTAAATATTGTTGCATTCCGTGTTTATTTATGTTCTATACATCGGGATTTCCCGTAGTACCTTTTGTTAAGCAGATAACAAGAACTCAAATTCCATCACTGTCGGACTGCGTGGGAGTGAAAGAGAGGCAGCGATGATGAAATCGCAAAGCGTTCTGGTGAAAATTATAGAATGCTTATTAACACAAAACTGCTTACCTACTACAAAGAGATTAAGGGTGCACTGGCCTGTCAGTTCACCACACACACGTCGAAGGGCGATCCCTTATTTGATGATTTAGGTCCAAAATAAAGCATGATATCGATTGATTTCTTTATTATTTAGGCTTGTATCGTAACGTTTTTTCAATAAGATAATTAACTTGAGAGTTATGGGCCTCGAAACATTTTCATATAAAGTTTTCGGGGTCATAACTTTCCACTCAATTATCTTTTTAAAACTTCGGCATCATACTTACTAATACTTACTAATACTAATTTCTAATACTTACTAATACTATTTCCCTAAAGTAATGGACAGTACAAGTTACAACTTACGCAACAAAGAAAAATTGCATCAGCCAAAGAACAAATTAGTTAAAGTAAAGAAGCATGGTATTTATAATAAAATAATTATGTATAACAAACTTCCTCTCAGTACAACTAGAGTCTAGACTGCACATAAATGAGTTTAAATCTAAAATAAAAAGATTCCTAGAATCCAACCCATTTTATTCACTAAACGAATATATGACGATGCGCCTGACTGAATCCTCGTTTTCACATTAAATATAGATTAATATATGACGACTGATTGAGTGTAGAAACAGTAGATAATTAATGTAAATAGTAATTTACCTTTAAATTTATTAGTAAATATTGTATTAAGAAATATGTATAACGTAAAAACTATAATCCAGTGTACTTATTACATAAAACAGATTGTATTGTATCAAATATTTCAGTAATGAATATCATAATTTAAACTTCTAAAATAATGAACTACATGTATTGGACTTGCCGTGTATAACATTCAAAGTTATATGGTTAATAAATATTTCTATTCTATTCTATACAAGCCTAGACAATGACGAGATCAATCGGGATTATGGTTGATTCTGGACCTAAAATAAGGTAGTGATGTTCACCCTACGACGTGTGTATGGACAAGTGACCGGCCAGTTGAACCTTAAACGCTGCCTTCTTGGGGTGCGTTCGGAAACGAGTGATATCACACCAGTGTCACAGTTGACAGTTAATAAAAGTTAAACGTCATGAAATATGTTAACTTAGTCGTTCGAAATCGAACGTGTATCGAGTTACTAATAGTCATAATTATTTCCCGACAGTACATATGTTTATGAATAATATAAATTAATCACTTTTAACTTGGATAACGTTATATACAAGCAAAAAAGGATTCACAATTTAATTCAAATTAAGAATGTGATGAAGATGTTAACATATTTTATAGAAAATATATTTTTTTACTGAGAACAAAAATATATGCCGTATATTCAAATGACAATTGATTACCTATGTGAAAATTCTCACCCTGTTTTGTATTGGGTGAAATTTTAATGTTTAATATTCAACTGTCAATTGAAAGGTAAATAAGTATTTCATTGCTATATTTGAATACATATTCATTCTTATGTTCAGTCCTTCTTGCTGCAAGCATAATTTTCTAAGTTTTCTATTTCAATGTATCGAAAACAAAATGGTAGCGTGTTTTGGAAAAAAACATGTGTTTTTTGCTGCTACAAACAACATGTTTTGCTATAAACATGTTCCAGTGAAGCAAATTAGCTCTTGCCAAACATTTTATTAATGGTAAAATAATAAATCGAAAAACTAGCAAACCATTATTAGGCTCAGCAATATGCATATGAAATGTCACCCAGTTTGAACACTTGGTTTTCAAAATATGACAAAACTAAATTTGTTTGTATTGAAACCGCTCCGGGCACTCTACTCTTAAGGGTGGGTTCAATGCCAAAATTACGCAAAAGAAGTATTTACAAACACACTTTTTGATAGTAAATAACGTAAATATTAAATTTAAAAAAAGTAAAGGAGGCAGGTGATAATCTTTTAGAAGTACAGTAATTGAATAGAAGTTAAAAAAAAAACATTAAAGCATAGTTAAAAAAATGTACAGAAACTGTGCTAAAAAAAACTGTTTTAATTCCAATGCTCAGAATTATCAGCGACAACCCCACTTTATTTTTTATGAAAATAATAGCTAGACTAAGATTTTACTAGAATAATCGGTTAATTATTTTATTACAAGTTTATATTTGGAACAATTACATAAAAAAATAGTAAAAACTGTACCCTAAACTTCAATCATCAACTAAAACGTGCAATTTTCGACTTTCGTGCGATGGAACAAGCGGGGGGGGGTGAAACATGTTTTTTCCTGGCATTGTGCGCACTCTTAAAGACCTAGAAATCTCAGCAGTGAATAAAGAATGGTCTTCCGATGCTGCGTTTGCTGGTTTGTGGCCTTCAATCCAGACCATCAGTCATGCATGCTATGTGCCCTGCCCACTGTCACTTCAGCTCGCTAATCCGCCTTCATCGAGCTATGTCGGTGACTTTCGTTCATCTACGGATCTCCTCATTCCTAAGGCGATCTCATAGAGAAACACCAAGCATAGCATTCACCATAGCTCGTTGTGAGACTTTAGACTTAATTATAAGGTCCACAATTACAAATACATTGAATTGTGTCAACTCGATTGCTATCTCCAGCAACTCTCGGTGATTAATTAGGTAATAAATAAAGTATACCATTTGTATTTAGGTTACAAGAACAGATAACTTTCGAAATGTCATGGACGACGACAATGGCACGCACTATCTGAGTGTTAAAGCAACGCAGCATTATATTTGCGTTGAAATGCAGACAAATGCTGAAATTCTGTCACTATCAGACCGCACAGGAGCGATAGAGAGGCAGCGATGGAGAAATCTTGATCAGTTTAGGATGAAGGTGAAACGAAAGAATGCTTAACACAAAACTAGTAATTTAAATCGAACTTGTCCTTCATAAGGTTTTGCTCTTTTATTGTTATATTTTTTAATAACATATGATCATAATGAATAATAATACATGAATAATTAAGATATTAGCATAAGTTATGAGCGTAATTTAGAGTCAACTTTGCAATTTTATTTTATCAAGAAATTTTATAAGCATTGTTTTAATATTTTTATATTTGCAATAACGCATGCTCTGCGGATTACATTACAAAATTACAAATTTACGAGTGGAAAAATTAAAGTCATGTGCGGGATTCGAACCCGAGTCGTCCACCCCTTTAGCTGGGTATGCTCTGCGGACTGAGCTAACATGACAATAACTATTGGAATGATCCAAAATCTGTTGATTTAAAAGAAAATTATCGTTTGTTTATAAATCCATTATAGTTAAGTAAATTGTTTACTTTTGATGAGAGTATTTCTTAAGAAATTAAGTTGATTCATACTATTACTGGTTTTCCTTGTATAAGATGAGATTTGGAACAAAAAATTTATGTCCCAATTGAATTGCACATGAGACCCACACAAGTACTCAGTAGTATCTTAAGGAGCGAGCACCCTAGTGTTAACATCAGGCGAGCCATTTGCTCTTTTTGCCACTCTTTAATGTAAAAATGAATGTGACATAGTTTTATTTAATGTAGAACATTACTTCATTTATAAATATAAGTTTCTTGGTAGACATTTGATAACAATATTTAAACCAGTCCATTACATATTGACATGCTTTTACAGCTTTGGACCTTTTCATAATAAATAACACTTTACTCCCAACCCAGTTCACAATAAATTATTAGTCACAAGTTAATGTGACAAGGTACTATAGTTAATTGCATTGTAAACTGATAATGTGGATTTTCTACTACATGTGGTGACCTTCAAGCATCATAATGATGTTCGTTAATTTTCAACCTTATTCCTATTGAAATAAGGTGTTTTATAATTAAAAAGCAATATTGGTAAATCAGGCATAACAACCTTGATAGGGACAAAATTGATGTTTAATTGCTAAAACTAGTAATTTAACTTTGAATTAGCCCTTCTGACCAATGTTCAACCATGTGTTTGTATACTTTCTATTGTATAAAAGTACCATTGAATTTTTCATTTAATCTTAAGTTAAAGCAAATTTTTCAAACAAGAACATAATACCTACAATAAGTGTTTTTTCCAAGCTTCATTTTTTAACATTGTAATTTTTGCATTGTCAACTGGGTAAGTGCATGAGCTTACAAAATTACAAAGAAAGAAATGTTTTAAGCATAACCAATGTAAATCTCTCTTTGTTTGATATAGTCAAATCAGTCCCATTAAAGCTTATGTGAAACTTTTTTGGTAACACACAATTTTATTACATTGTATGGTAACAAAATGACAAGATGAGTGTTAGAAAAAAAAATGAAAAAATAATTATAATATAAGAACCAGCAGTTTGATCATCAGATAACATTGCAATGTGCGATGGGGTATTGCCCTTCTGTTTGTGTTACAATAGCAACAATAGAGAAATTGTCTCAGTGTCACCTCACTTCTAAGTATCTATTAAAGAATCGGGCAGTCCAGTCATAAAGTCAAAATTAGATCAATGAGTTGGTTATACTATAACAGCAGCACATAAAATAATAACGTAAAATACTTTTTGAAGTAGTTATGGCATGAAATAACCCAAGCTGTATTGATCTACTCATAAAATATAGAGTAAGGTTCTAACATCAAAACATAATAATAGATTTTGGCTCATTTGCACCTTGTGCCGATTAACATAAAACAGAGGAATAAAGTTGAAATGTAACCAAGAATTAATTGTAACCATTAATAAATATTATAGCGCAATACTGGCTTAGAATTTATGATTTGAACACAGTAAGTTACTCACAAACAAATTCAGTACTATTTACTGTATCAGCCATGATCCCAGCCTTGCCAGGCATCTTGGGGATTGCATCGTAAGCAATATAATAGCAGTTCTTCTGAAGCTCTGAAGGTGCTACTGGTATTTTACTCTCGGTCACCTCATACAACACCCATGGGAAAAGATGGGGTAATGTTCTAACCCAGCATCCCACAGGTTACAAGTATGTAAATAAACGGGGTACTGAGTACTACTTACTGGTTTGGAATCACACAGATTATAAGTATGTACCCCTGTGTTGAAATTTAAGCGATGAAGTCATAAAGAACTCACCTTCTTAGCTGGTTGACACTTTCTCCTTAGTTTCTTTGCATCGTCTAGCAGTAGTCCAGATTTCTGTTCCTCCACAACATCACTGACAGTGTCCACATTAGCAAAGTCCACTTCATCTTCACTTTCAACATACAAACTGTCATCTGCTAAGTTACTAACTGTGCGAGTGAGCATATGAGCCAGCTTGCACGTCCCCATGCCACATCCCGAGTCGCTTATCTCTGATTCAGACTCGGAATCACCGAAAACATCGGTTGATGTGTAACAGAAATCCGGAGAATCTTCGAAGACAATAAACGAGTCTTCTGAATCGCAGTCTGAAGTTGTCCGGACTCGGGCCAATTTTGAGCAGTCATTGAAAACAATTTGGAAGGAATCATCACTGCCGAGTGACGAAGTACGGAATCTACCGGACACTTCATCAAAATAGTCTCCAAAGTTAGCACTTGTGTAATTGTTAGATCTAGGAGAGTTTTCCACACTCGGTGGAGTGCTTAGGTTAACTTCATTGGCAAACACAAGATCATCTTCAATTCTGCATTTAAGTTTGGATTTCGAACGCTTATTGCATTGTCTTCTGGGGTTTTTGTAATGTTTGTCAGCAGATTTTTTCTCAATGGGAATCGTTTTAGGTGGTGATGTTTGAGTTTCCGGAACTAAGTTACTTCTCCCTTTGCACTTCATTTGTTTTTTTTCTTGGAGCAAAGCTTTTAATCTTGTTAATTTGTCCTCACATGATGATACTAATTGATGTTTAATAGTTGGATTATCTATTTCTATTTCCGTACTAATATCTAATGCTTCTTGCATATTAGAATCTTTTTCCAATTTAACTTTGCTCTGTTCTAGTTGCAAATTAACTCTTTCTGACTCTGATTCATTGTTTTCCGACTGTAAATTATTTGTTTCCAATTTTGAATTGTTAGCTTCTAATTGCATATCATTAATATCTTTTTTTAATTCCAGATCATTTTTGTTTGTGACATCTTTAACATAATCCACATTTTCTTTGGCGGGAGATGACATGACCATTGTTTTCGGTGCTGCAGTCTCATTAAATTCCTCCCAGTGATATTGCACGGGACTGGAGTACTCAATGAAGGAATCATTAGGTAGACTAACAAAGTCTTCAGGTGAGAAGGCATCTTCAAAGCTATCACAAACTGATCCAGGCTCAACAAAGACTTTCTTAGGCCGTTTTCGCACCCAAACAGGGCTTGATGTTTGCTTCGGTGACAGCAAGTTCAGTACTTGGTTGAGCTTGCTTTCACAGCTTGTCACAGTAGCTCTGTCACTATTCATATCTGTACTCACATTTGGGTTAGGCGAGGCGTCGTAAGTCTTTCGCTCGGCTGCTTGGCCATTTTTATCTTGTTCATCTGTTTTGGCCCGCTGCCAGCTCGGCGGCGATCCCTGGTGGCTGTCTACGTCAAAACAATCGTAGTAGTTAACTGGGGATCTTGATCTGAATACTACGCTCGACAGAACGTTCATTACCCCCGAAAAAAAGCCGCGCATACTTCCTAAGGTAGTGCCTTGTAGTTCCTGAGGTTTTTCCGATGACATTGTATTTGAAGGCACTTTATTGTTTTGATTCGTCATTTTCAGCTCTGGATTGACTTTTTCTGGTTTTTTTGGTGTTTCAGTGTTGAACAATGTGTCAGCTAGGTTTTTCTTTAGAGGATCGGGAATCAGATGGATATTTTGAAGGAAATAATCATCAGCAAAATCGTACTTCATTTCGTTCTTGTGTAAGCTCTCCGTCCAGTAACTCGCAATAGAATTGTGCATGGGATGGTACATGTGGCTCGGGTTACGCTTTTCGCGCTGATAAACACCAGAGAAATTCATTATTTTAACACTTCACTAATCACTGTTATGAGATGCTAGGACCTAACGAACACACACATTTTACAAACTTCACTCGTCTCTTAATAACCCTGGCGGTGGAGTATGAAAGAAGTCACAGTCTTGTCTCCGATTAGTACACTTTGTTAGGATAACTTGGGGTGGGCACCAGTTCCGCAATCCAAAAGATATGTTTCTATCACACACTTCACGAGAAACAACGTTTTCAATGGCAGTAGGTGACTGCAATACGATCAAAACATCTGAGTCTTTGTTAATTTCGAAAGAAAACACTTCGTGGGGCTCCATTTTGAAAAATAGCAATATTACACGTCTTTACAGTTCAGCCATTTTGATTAAAGTAATTAGAAAAAAAACGCGAGTCACATAACAACAAATTTGACAGCAATAGTGATGGACAAAATATACGGATTCCAATTTCAAATCGATTTACCTTTAGAATCGATACAAATATAAAATTTAGTGTAATTATAAAATTTTGCAAATAAAAACAAATATAATAGTGGTTCTCCAAGATGTAACCTCGCGAGTCTGGCCTTGCATTAATTACAATAGAAAAAAGGTTCACTGCGCATGCTAATGGGGGAATGGGTTAAGAAATCCAAAAATCTAGATATGTAATGTATAGGTATAATAAATGATTTTTTTGGACCTAAAATGATTGTTTTAAGTCATATAATGACACGCAGGTCCCAGCGAAGGCTAGTTGTATCTGAAATAAGTAGGTAAGTAGTAAATATACAATAATTTTACATACTTGGTAATACAAAGAAATGGCTACAAAATCATGGAATATAAATAATTAATTATACGACAGAGAGAGAGCCTATCACTTTTAGGCAACTGACGTGCGTATGGACATTGCCGTAAATTAAGCGCAGGCGTCCATACTTTCAACACCTTGTAATATTTCTCCGTCATTATGAAAAAGTCCAAAAACTAAATTAAAAAATGTATGGACTCATTAAACTTGCTCACAAAATATCGTGAGAATCGGATAAGAAATGAGACCTGTAGAGGAGAAAACCAGACATACGAAAGCATTTTTGTCAGAGTAGGAGCAGAGACGCTTCGTTCGAAGTAAGTTCTCGCTCGGTCAATTATGTGGTGGAAGATATAAAAAGCGTCAATATGACGACGTATTTGATACTGTTCCCTGAATTTTGCCAATAAAGGTCTAAAATATCATCTTTTTACTGGTCGTTTCTTAACTTGATGTTATCTGTGCACTGCATCTGTTAAGGAACTTGAAGTGTATATCACTGAGTGTAGTATAAGTATTTATTTCAATTAATTAATTTATTTGATAAATACATTTATATATATTATTTATAGGTATTAGTATTTTGCACTGTTGATACTCTTTTGTAGTGAATAGTATGTTGAACATGGCAATATGGCTGATATCTGTAGACTTATTTGACCTCAACATTTTTTTAAGTTGATTTGTTTATGGGAGGCAGATGTCATTCATTGATATCCGTTGATTGGTTGATTTATTTATTTATTAACAACTAAAACGATGTACATGAAACCAATTACAATAGTTGAGGAATTATCATACGTAAATAGATTTCACTACTGTCATGTAGCATCATAAAATATCATTATGTCAAAATAAATTCATTAGATAAAAATATACAGAAAAATGTCAAAGCTACAAATAAAAATAACATAATATTATAATCATATTAAAGCAAATTGAAAAATAATTATTCATTTTGAACAAAATACGTATTATGTCAAGAGATCAAAATAAAATTCATCGTCCTCATTCGTCTTGCGTACATTCATCTCACAGTACTCCAAGAACTCCGACAGAATATCCTTCCATTCATCCGCAAACATATCACATGCAGGCATCTTGGTCAAGAGACGATTGAAGTGGCTAAGAGTATGCTGGATAGGGGAATGACTGTGTGCCATGGTTCTTCCCAAGGGGACTGAAAATAGTGGATGACGCCCGCGACGAGGGCAACTACCAGGATCGGGGACAAAAAATCGCGATAATTTATTCAGCAAGTTCGGCGCATCGATCCTGCCATGAAGTACTTTGCACATTATAACCATTTGGTGATAATGGCGCTGGACCTCCTGAGAGTTATATCCCAAGCAGCCTAGGAGAAAACTCGTAAGATTGACTAAGACTTTACAGTTTTCGATAAGTAATATTATGTGGTTGATGATTAGTAATTGATTTTACAATGTCAACCCTGCCAAGCTTAGTGGTAAAGAAAATATTGGAAGAAATTATCAACCACAACATGTGGTGGTTGTGCCCTCGGCTGAGTCCTTGACATATTTGTTGCGAAACACAAATAGTTATGTAGGAGCAACTGTACCCAGCAGTAATTTAATAGACTAATGGAGTGTATCATCCTATCAGTCTTAACAGCTTGCATATTATATATAAAAAATCAGCAGCTACACGTAAATTTTTCATATTCATGTAAGAGTCACTGGATCCTTCTGTAAGATAATACTTCAACAGCTTATATGATAGATTGAAATATATAGTGTCTATTCTAATTATTTGTGCTAATCAGGAATGTCTTGGAGCAATTAGTGTACACTTCCGTAAAGTCGCTGATGGGAAAATCGCCCCGCCACCAGCTTCAACCGTGCATGTCAAATTCTCAGACCGAATAAAAAGTCAAGACAGAATGTTGTGAACAGAGAAGTGAGGCCGGTTTTCCAAACATGTGTGCGTGTGTCGGTGTTGCTATGATAATCAAATTACCTTATAAAAATAACGTTACCAATTTAATAACGTAATTAGTATTAATACAACAATAGGGTTCCGATGTAAGGTGTCGGCAAAAGTAGTGTCGTTAAGTAGGGGAAGGGAATGAAAAAAGTGTTTCAGAAATAACATTACTGGGTATTTAATTTACATGCATTTATTTCTTGTAACTAATTAGTGACGGGTTTTTTATGCAATCGGGGAAAAAATCACAAAGCCCACCTGGTGTTAAGCTGTAACCTCTGCCGATACATTTCGTCACAAGTGGCAAACTACACTGCGCCCATCACCTTGAGACATAAAGATGTTAAGTCTCATGTGCCTGTAATTTTACCGGAACATAGGAATGTGAACCTTACTGCTTGGCGATAAAAATAGGTATAAATAAATATATGTCGCCGATTTTAAAATATTGCCATGATAGTTCCTTCTTACTTTTCCGAATGATTTCGATCCAATTTTGTTTAATTTTTGGACTCAATTCGGAAAATGAAAAAATAATTAAACAGTAACACTGGTAAGTGACAAGTAAAGCGTGAACAGTTAAGAGGGAACTAAAATTTGCCTTTGTAATATCAATAATAATATAGTTATAATTAAACTCTATACACAACAACGTTAAAAACAAAAAAAACAATGGAAATATGTTTTTTTTATAACGAAAAAAAACATCATTTACTTCGATATCTTCGAAACCGAAAATCCAATACCAATGAAATGAATATGAGTCATAATTAAAAGTATCAGCTTTCCAACAAAAAATAAAATGACGGAGTTATGAAGTAACAAAGATTTAATCAAATAAATGAAATTAAAAAAAATACAACTGAATTGAAAACCTGGTCCTTTTTGAAGTCGGTTGAAAATGGACTGAATAAATGAAATCCATCTTTTAAATTTGCAATTAAACCACTGAACCGATTTTGATAATGATATTGCGTCGTAGGCATCTACGACGAAATATCTGTATTTAAAAAAAATACAGTCCAAATGAGAACCTTCTCTTTTTTTTAAGTCGGTTAAAACACATTGATCAACTATTAAAAAAAAACTAATAGCAATACGTTGTGTATTATCACCCAATAATTGGGTAAACCTTATAGGCTTAATAACGGCAACACCGATGCCACCACGCCGCAATAGTTCAACTGACGAGTCAAGGCGTAGTTTCATTGTACATATGTGTGTGTAATGGTGTTTGTACACGGCAAGGCGTAGTTTTACCGGCCTCACTGCTGTTTACACAACATTCTGTCTTGACTTTTTATTTGGTCTGAGGTCAAATTAAGTAGAATAATGTTACTGGCTCAAAATTACATACATACTTATCATGATTATCTTTGAGCCACCATATCCTTCTGTGGGTAATGGGCTGATGGGAGAATCACCTCATAATAAATACGATGTCGTATTATCCTATGTAATATAGGCAGATAAAAAAAAACTTGATCTCTAAATAAAGGACTGTGAACGTCTAATTGATACCGGTAGAGAATTTCACAGTCGAACAGGTTGTATTGTGAATGATTTGCCATGAAACGAACTTGTATGTGGGTTAATTTTGAGATTGAGATTTTTTGGCGATCGCAATGTGTATGAAAAACATTGAAGTTAGTCAAAACAATCTTTAAGATAGCACGGAAAAAAAGAATTAGACAATATGCTGTTAAGAAAACAGAGAATGTGAGTTTTCCAGTGAAGACGTATTGGGAGCCACATGAGGTTAGAACGAAACTGAGATACGTTCTCATATTTGCGCAAGCCAAATATAAATCTTATGTAAACATTTTGAAGTCGCTTAAGTTTATCTAGGTGCTCCTTTGTGAGCACCTAGATAAACTTTGTTACCTAGATTAACTTAACTAGATAGCAGGCATGAGCATAGTCAAGAATGGGGTGTAAAAGAAGAAGAGATTGTAGATGAAGAAAAACTTTAGTAGCTACTGGAAGGAAGTAAGGTAAGCTTTTTAAGGATCTTACAACTACACGATTTCTACTAGAAATTTGCAATTGCAATTACCACGGTATATAACAGCTAAGTTATTCCTAGATTTTTGTGCTTGTTAAACAAGGAGAGACTATAACATTATATGCATACATACAGAAAATCACGCCTCTTTCCCGTAGGTGTAGGCAGAATTGGGGAGTGTTAGTTAATTTATGGGACATTAGATAGATGGATAGATAATTCTTTATTGTTACACCACTTACTACACAAAAATAACATCAAAAAGAAATCTTACATTAAAGTGTCACGCGTTATCAGTAATAGTGATCTCTTCCAGGCAACTTTTGGATGGAGAGGAAATACAGGAATAAAAAGACGGGTGTAATAAAAGATAAAGGTACAATCAAATCAAGACATTAGTGTCGGAACCAACACTCCCCCATGAACAGCCAGTCGAGCCTTGTTAAACACCTTCTGACTGTTCATAAACGCGTGCAATGCTCTGTTAACCACGTTTCCAGCATTCACTCTCCTTTCTATATCACTTTGACACTCTATATCTTTTGTAAACATAGATCCCAAGTATACAACCTCTTTCACTTGTCCCACTTTTTCAACTCAAATCACAATATTGCAATCGGTCACTCTATCATCTCATTCAAACACCATAAGTTTTGTTTTATTTACGTTTATTCCCTTTCATTCTAAAGTATTATATATATCACAAGAAAAAGTTGAACAGCCACGGTAACGCTACACATCCTTCCCTAACACCTTTTTCGATGTTACATCAATCAGTGTATGTCCCGTTTATCCTAACACAAGCACTGGAATCCTCATATAGGAATTTAAGCGCTTGGATCAGGTTACCATTCATCCCATGCCCATGCATGTTGTCTGTACAATGCTGACCACAGTTCATGCCTACTCACCCAATCATAAGCCTTTTCTAAATATACGAAAGCGCAATAGATCTTTTGGCTTTTCGCCAAGCATTTTTCGGCTATGCATCGTTGATCCATACATCCCATTCCCTTTCTAAACCCTGCTTGTGCATCCCAATCTTTCTCATCTGTCTCTTTTATCACTCGTTTCAATCAATACTTTCGCATATAGTTTAACGATGACGCAGAGGAGGCTGATTCCACGGTAATTATTGCAGTCTTGTTGCGATCCTTTTCCTTTATATAGCGGCATAATCACAGCCTTGCACGAGTCACCTGGTACTCGGCCGCTGATTTGATTCAATTCTGAGGTGGTGTTCTGCCTCGAGCTGTTCTTATGGATTTCCAGAAAAACTTTACATTTGACTGGAAATCTTCAGAAAGCCTTCTGTCAAACATATCCTTTCGTTCATCTCTCTTTCTGCTTACAACTTCCTTAACTATCTTTTTCAATCTCTTATTATCCTCTTTAACTTTTTATAATCCATTATAATTATAATAAACTTTTTATAATGCATTTGGTGACATAGTGGTGAAGTGTAGCAAAATAAGCTTATACTTACTTCACTGTTTGCATTGACTTATTAAAAATTGTAGAAATTTGAGTATTTCTATACCATCTATCAAGAAAGGTCTGAATTATCAATTATCATCTGATGAATTCTGAAGTCAACTTATGCTATTGTCAGTTAACCAGTGTTGTAGATTTATATTTATTATGTTTGCTTACCTACAAGTGTATTTTATGTGTTCAGTACTAGCACTCATGTTCATTAATTGAAGGAAAGAAGCTATCTCTCCTAATTTATTTGAATTCTGAAGTCAACTTATGCTATTGTCAGTTAACCAGTGTTGTAGATTTATATTTATCATGTTTGCTTACCTACAAGTGTATTTTATGTGTTCAGTACTACCACTCATGTTCATTAATTGAAGGAAAGAAGCTATCTCTCCTAATTTATTTACTTTTTGGTAAACGCTTAGCCACTTTAATAAATGCTTAACTATTATATGGCAATACCTTCAAATAAATCTTCATATCTACTCTGTGTCTCTGAATTTATCGGATACAGGTAATTTACTGATTTAAGTACTTTATATTTGTCATCTCAAAATCACAGAGTACGATAGTTAAGAGCAGAAACGGGATATTAACCGTGTTTCTGTTTGCTCTTGAGCTCTCGATAAACACGATAAATATCTCGTTTCTAATAATATCTATAGTGTTAATGACCGTGACAATTTAAAAACCCTGGTTATATGTTTTAAAAATAACGTATATAAATTCTCTTACAGTCTCAAGTACACGCAAGAAACACATTTAATCGAGACAATTCTAATCGATTTATTATGGGAGATAGTGCGAGTTATTTCCATACTTCAAGCATTTTCTGATGCAATAGTAAGTTCTCGATTAAGTAAGTTCTAGAATCTTATAGACAATTGCGATTGGATTAGTCATATAACAACAAACCCTGCAATTGGTCATGCAATAACGGAAACGGCTTATGGTTGGTTAAAGCTCTCTGAGGGAATATTAATAAACGTAAATTAGAACATACTTATATACATCACAGATTAACACCACAGATCAGAATATTTTAGTATTCCTTCCCTATGCAGGGGGGTATTTTTTTTTTTTTTTTTCCTCCCTTCCGGGATTTGGCTTCGCACGTCTTGTGCATTTGCCAGTGTCATGTTTTTCCTCGATGCTTCTTTGAGAGGACTTAGGTTTTTGATGCAATATAGGTAACTAACTTCGAGCAAAGCTCGGTGATATAAAAACGGGGAAAGCTTATGAAATCTATAAATGGGAGGAGAAAAGACGGATCAAGGGAAATTTGGAATCGGATCAGGAAAGTAGGTATAACATGAAAAAAGAAAAAGGAAAGGATTATTCAATAATACCTGTTTAAATTATAATAAAACTATCTACTATAATTAAACTTTACTTACATCAAAATACATACAAAGATAAGTGACATCTAATTATATACAATGTATATTCACATATTTACAGTTTAATATTATTAGTAACGATATATTCAGAAATTGCCTTATATACATCTGGGTCAGAACATTGAAGAATACAAACAATATTGGTTGGAAACGGAATTTTAAGAGCAGCCAAAGCCTCAAGCATTGTAGTTTGGTCATGTTGAGGACAAGAGAGCATAATGTGATTCAAATCCCCCACATCCTCCCCGCATGCACAGGTAGGAGAATCAACAATATGAAGCTTTGCAAGATGGGCTGGACTGCAAACATGGCCCAGACGCATTCTTATTATTATTGATGTCACTTTCTTGCGTAACTTCAAACAGATGAACCATGGTTTAGTCATTATATTTGGTTGTATTTGATAATAATGCTTTCCCTTACATTGAGCACTGCTAGCCCAATTTCTGTTCCAGGATTCCTTGAGAAAAACTTTTGGTAAAGATGTTAAGTCATGGAAATAGTTTACAAATGGAAAAGTGTCTCCGGAACGAACAGCTTCATTTGCTAAGCGATCAGCATTTTCATTACCTCTAATGCCGCAATGACTTGGGATCCATGTAAATATAACTGAATAACCTAGGAGAGTACACTGATATAATTTTGATCTGGCTTCAATTATTATAGGAATGTGTGATTGAGGTTTAAATGGAAACTTAGCTAAAGTTTGAAGAGCACTAAGCGAGTCCGAAAATATTACAGTTTTGAATAGTTTCATAACTAATATATATTCCAATGCTTTTAGAATTCCAAAACATTCGCCAGTGAAAGCAGATGTTTCTGGGGGGAATTTAATTTTTTGCACAATATTATACTGCGGGTGATAAACTCCCACGCCGACACAATCAGCAGATGTGTGCTTGGATGCATCGCTATAAAGGTGGTGCCACCCATTCCACCTTTCTTGAACTATTGAATTGAATTGAATATTAGCATTGGGATCATCTCTATCAATACCAATGTTGTAGATAATTACAGGATCCTGCGATAGGCATTCATAACTAACATTATAGATGGGTAGTTTTTCAATGCTATGAGTAGGAGCTTTTAAGTCCATGAATGTATGCCAGCTATTAATAAGACAGGGTGTAGTTTTATGTGACCAATAACTAGAATGTGATGTGATATGTTGTGATAATTGTTGTAACTTGGAAAATATAGGATGTTTAGAGAATCTAAGTGAACGGAAAACAAATTTATCGGATAGATACTGGCGCCGTAAATGAAATGGAGGATCAATGCATTCCACTTGGAGAGCATTTATTGGACTAGACTTCATTGCTCCGGTGATAATTCTCAGAGCTTTGGCTTGAATAGCATCTAACTTCCTTATTCCAGCAATGCTACATGGCTCTAACAAAAACGAGCCATAATCAATGACGCTTCTTATCAGAGCAATGTAGACAATTCTCAAAGAAGAAGGATGCGCCCCCCACCAAACACCCGAGAGACATCGTAGAATATTAAGAAGTCGTTCACATTTGGCTGCTATATAATCACAATGTGGGAGAAAGGTAAGTTTAGAATCTAAAACCAAACCTAAAAATTTAACTTGATTTTGGACAGGAATCGGTTCTCCATTACAAAGAATATTAACTGGTGGAGGGGTGCGTTGCCTAGTAAATACTACCACATTACTTTTAGAAACAGAAAGCTCCATACCATTATTATTCATCCATGTGTTTAGATTGTTTAAAGCTGATGACACGTTGGAACTAGAATGATTTATATTGCGATCGGAACAATAGAGAAGGAGATCATCTGCATATTGTAGAATTTTTACTGGGCTTTTAACTGATGATTCAAGGTCAAAAGTGTAAATGTTGTAAAGTATCGGACTAATGATTGATCCTTGTGGTAAGCCTTTCCATAAATATCTGATTTCATTTGAATTATCCAATTTCACAGATCTCCCGTAAAGCATACTAAGTATAAAGTTACAAATAATAGGAGGAATATTTAACAGTTGCAGTTTTTCTTTTAGTATTGGCAAAAGTACACTGTCATATGCGGAATTAATATCTAAGAATAGTGCAACAATGGATTCATTATTTGTAAAAGCCAGACGAATATCCGTTACAAAAATGCTCAAACTATCCAAAGTACTTCTGCCTCTACGGAAACCATACTGAGAGTCGGCAAGCAAACCATGACTTTCTATAAACCAATCAAGACGATTTTTCACAAGATGTTCCGCGATTTTGGCAATGACTGAAGAAAGTGCAATAGGACGGTATGATGTTACAGATGTTGGTGATTTATTTGGCTTTAATATTGGTATAACTATTTGAGACTTCCAAGATTGGGGAACTTTACCAGACGTCATTATGCTATTGATCATATTAAGGTAATACGTGAGAATGTTGTCACTTAAATTACATAAAAATGAATATGGAATACCGTCTTCACCAGGCGCAGAATCACGAAGCTTAGAAAATACTCCTTTAATCTCCGTCAATGAAAAGGGGTAACTAATATTTGATTGAATCAAAGGAAGTTGTTGAGGAATTGGAATAAGTATTGCATGTGGTGATGGAGCAACTGATGGTGGTGCAAGATAATCTAAATATGAGCTAGCCATAGAAGTTGGAAGTGGAGGTTGATTAGTATTGGACATACCTGCTTTGAATCTTCTGATATAAATCCATACAGTAGAAGGGTGTGACCTAGGCGATATTGAGTGACAAAATCTTTTAAAACCAGAAAACTTTTTTTCTCTTAAAAACTTTTTAGAATCTGAAATGATTTGCGTAAGGATATCAAAGTTTTCTTGGCTCATACAGTTATTATAGTTTATTTCTGCCTGTTTACGTTTTTGAACCTCTAGTGTACATTCATTATCCCACCAGGGTGGTGAGGGTATAACACCGGAAGCAGAATTTTTATGGGGGAAAACTTGGTCCGCAGCTGATAAAATTGCTTTTGCAAGTGCTTCAGAACATTCATCACTGTTACCTTCAGATATTTCCGGAAGGTCTTTATAGTAACATTCCACACAGGACTTGAATATGTCCCAATCGTTTTCCTGAATTCTATATTTAAGGCGAGGTTGCCGAATCGGAATTGGATCTAGGGATTTTTCTAAAGAAGAGATAATGATAGGAAAATGATCACTGCCATATGTGGATGCGAGAGTATACCAGGTTAACTGAGAGGCTAAATTAGGAGTGCATATAGATAAATCAACAGCACTAATATTTTCATGAGGGCTAGTGCGTCGAGTCGGGGAACCATTGTTTAATAGACATAAGTTATGTATATCAATTATTTCTAACAAATCTTTACCATGGCTACTGGATATGGAACTACCCCAAGATTGGTGTTGGGAATTAAAATCTCCTAAAATTATATAGGGTTTGGGAAGTGAATGCATTATAGAATTTAGTTCATCAAATATAGCAGTAGACGGCTCAGGAATATAAATAGAAACATAACAGGTACCATTGACTACGGCGGCGACAACTGAATACTCATTACTATGTTGGGGAAGACAAATTTGTGTGTAAGATAGAGAATGTTTAATAAGTATGGCTACACCGCCATACCCATCTTGTCTGTCCTCTCTGAGACATGAGTATCCCCCAATTTTAAAAATAAAACTGGGTTTTAACCATGTCTCAGAGAGGACGAAGACATTTGGTTTGAATTTATTTATAAGATATATAAGATCATTTTTCTTACTGTTTACGCTGCGGCAGTTCCACTGAACTACCTGGACTTGATCCATATTGGACCGATAAATTTGTTATAGCTGCAATTAATGGGGCAACGTTGGACGGTTCTATGATTTGGGACTGAGAAAGTAAATTAATTAAAGCAATTATAATATCAGCAACAGATTGTTTTTCTGTTGCACTAGAGAAACTATTATTTTTCAGTGCACACCCATTAGAGGGTGCCGGTGCATCATACTCTTTGGTGAGCTCATTATGAGCATGTTGGTCATAACCCTTAGAAAATTGAGGAAGTGAGTGGGGTTTCTTAAATGTAGTTTTTTTGTATGATTGTGAGGTACTAGTATTATTAGTGGTTTGTGAACTGATAGGGATAGAGTACTTTTGTGGCTGTTGCTTAGTCGTAATATTTGCAAAAGATTTTGAAATAGGAGGATGTAGTTTACAAGCCTCAAAATATGATAAGCAACTTTCAGCCATTGTGAGCTTAATCTGTTTCTGACGGACAAATTCTGGACACGATTTACTATTTGCGAAATGTGAGCCTTCACATAAACAGCATGTTGCACTATCTTCTTCAGCATTGCAAGTACTACCAGGATGGTCTTGACCACATTTGAAGCAACGGGGCTTGGACCTGCACTGACTCTTGGTATGACCGAAGCGGCAGCAGAGGTAGCACTGTATTGTGGGGTAGGTGTACAGTTCTACTTGTAGAGCATTGTAGCACATAAAAATACGCTTAGGTAAAATCTGACCATCAAAAGTAAGAACCATTGTTTGTGATGGTTTCCATGTTGTCTCACCGTTGATTGTAACTTTATAGTTAAGTCGTCGAGCTTTTAAAATCTTTCCACATCCTATGGGAACATTAATGTTTTCAATTACTTCTTCAGGGGTCCACTCATTAGGCACTCCGCGAACTAAACCTATGCGAGTTACAGTAAATGATGGTATGAAAGCTTTCAGGTTGTGTGAAGAAAGACTATTGTGTGTAAGGAATAAGTTTGCATTTAAATAGTTTGAAAATGAGATGGTGATTCTATTCCGTCCAATACGTTTGAGAGTCCCATTCATAATGTTTTGAATATTATATTGTTTCAAAAACTTTCCAAAAGCTATGGGGTGGAGTACTGTTCCATCGTTGGGGGCAGATTGTTCTTTTTGAATGTGTACAACATAAGGGGCACTATCAGAAGGTTCATACAAAGTCCTAGCAACCGGGGTCGGACGTGGAGGGTTGGTATCAATGGGCACAATTGGTTCCGAATTCAATTTCTCTATAAGAGGCTCATTTTCAGTGCAATGACAATCGGTAGATTTTAATTCAGAATTATGTTTTCTCCGGCGTTTGTTACAATGCTTGCAAACTTTATGTAAGCGACTACGCTTAATGGCTCGTGTACTATAAGATCCATCCGTTTCCATACCAGATTCAGATGCTATGGTTACATTACATCCAACAGGGGGAATTGTACCCCCAGGGTCTGGGGGATCATTCATCGTTGACGAAAATAAATTAAAAGACTTACCAGTAAATTATTTACACAAATAAACAAAATATGTACAGTAAATAACTAAACTAACTATAAATTACTACTCAACTGATCACCAAAACCACAAGACAATAAAATTGAAATTTTCAACAGAAAAATCACAACCGTTCAAAAGAGAGTTTCCCGCGCTTTTTCCAGGGGGTATTTGCCATAATCCCCACGCTTGGCAGGTGGCTCGATCGAGGATCGCAGTGCAAGATGGCATAATTCTTAAGAAGGCGCTGCTGCCCACTTTCTAGTATTTTTCCCTTAGTCGTAGTAGTTAGGGAAGAAATGGGGAGGTGCAATTCTAACCCGACACCCCACGGGGAATTTTTATTTTAGGATTTCGATATTTTTAATTTGTTTCGCAGATCGGTGGGCAGAGAAGGGTGTGTTCCGGCAGCTGTCCTTGAGAGCCAGTAATTCTAGGTTAGCCTGAACAACATCTTCGACCACATCATCACTTACCATCAGATGAGATAGTGGTCAAAGGCTAACCTATCAGGCATAAAAAAGCTCCAGTAGAAAATCTGTTATCTAAGCATATTCTCTTACAGTATCTTCAGGTCGTTGTCCTCAAGAGTACTGGACTTAAGGATACTATCTCTGATGTCATGGGCAGCAGCACCCAGTACTACTTACTCATTTCATAATTCAAAGACACATAGGTACTCATAAACAGGCCATTTTAAATAAAACAAAAACTTGTAAAAAAATAGATTAATATAAGTTTTATTCTTAAAGATAGCCTGCTTAGTGTATCAGATATACACTCCATAGACAACATACTATTACAATTATAATGGTTCGTTTCAGAATGACCTTATAAAGTTTCGTGTTGCTAACACATAAAATAACCGAATGATAAAAATTACAGTTAACATTCAGCTTGAACCGATGGATAGGCTAAATCAATGACTGTGAAACGCAAAGATAGTGTTTTGTTTAATAAATATATTCTGGGTCGTATAATCGGTACTTACTCGAACATTCTGAATCAGGCCCTAAATCTTATCAAAAAGAATCATGCCAGATATTACCTAATCCAAGCGTACATTATTAGGTACCTACATATTATGCTTTCATAATGTCATTTCGCTAACATTTTCAAACAACTAATAGTGCTGGATCACGTGTCTACAGAATTGCCGTCGTTTCTGTATCACACTTTCTAACGTGGCCGCGTGGTCAGCTTGAGTGATGTTGAATGATTCTTATTTATTACTACAATCATTGTCGATTTATTTACATAACCTTAAAGAAACTGACAATAAACCGTTTAAGAAAAAATACTAGCTTTCATATATAGGAAAATATTAAAGTAACTTGAATGTTTTGAAAGTTAATCATCATCACTTAGGTTTAAATTACAACACAACACACATCAGAAGAAGGAATCCAGAATTATTCCATAACACTCTTAATTAATTTGTTACAATCATGTACCAACTAACACTCATTATAAAATAAGGACAATGTTTCCTTAACAAAGATTTATGAAATTTAGGCCTAGTTTCACCATACTCTGTTATTTATTTGACGCCTTGTTAATCCTTTTAACGGACTGTTAACTGAACCGAGTGTCCCACCAACTGTTAATGGATGATTAATTCAGTTAACTTCATAGAACGTAGACTGATTTAACAGCTCTGTTATTTTTAAATACCCATTAGCTAATGCCTGATTTAGCGTAAACAAACATGGTATGGTGAAATTAGGCCTCATAATCAAAGCCACAATCGAATACAACTTAGAACATAACAGGTCTATCATAAAAATGAAACGTTAATATTCAACTACAAAAACTGACATCTCCATACAAACGTCGTTGCTTCGAAGGGTGGGAAAGGTCCCTTATTTTTTGTTTAGGTCCGGAATTTTATTAAGAAAAATCTTATCGATACAAGCCTTTATAATAAAGATATCAATCGATACCATGCATTTCTTGACCTAAAACTTCAATTAAAGGAGTGATCACCTTTCGAGTCCGTAATGGTTTCGACAAACTGATACGCGAAAATCGGTGGCTCGACAACCGTTTTGTTAATTTATTTCCCGTGATATTGTAGCTCAGAGAAATATTTTTTCAGAGTATTGTAGTCATTGGATATAAGAGGAAATTGACGTACATAATATATATATATAGACTAACAGAGAAGTCGACGTAAGAGTAGACGAAAAAATTATTGGACCTAGCAAACCAATAGAATCCACGAGGCTGAAGAAGGACAACAGTACAAGGGTACCTCTACTACAACGTTGGTGATCCCAATCAGTCGCCTCTAACCACATGCAGAAGATAAAGGCAGCTGATTTATTCTCCTTGTTTCTCAAATCAGCATATGGAAGATGGCCCCTTCGCTACAGTGATTGTCACGCCAACTTGTGGAGATCTGTCGCGGTATCGTTTCTCGAGATGGGGCTACCGATGTCGTATATCTGATGTTTGTTGAAACCATGATACGGACTCTCACCATTCGATGTTTGTATGGAGAAGTGCCTCTCAGATCTAGGGTTGCCAGACGTCCGGGAAATCCGGGATAGCCCCGGAATGGGTTGTCTTGTCCCGTGTCCAGTAATTACGCTTTACTGTTCCGGAATTTTATTATAAATCACCTCAGATGCGGCTGAACGGATTTCAATGCTATGCTACGTGCGTTACGGCCTTCGGGTACGGTGCATGCCGGACGTGAGTGTGACTTCAAAGTTTAGTGAAAAGGTCTTTATAAGGTTACAGAGTTTATTTTCTTTCAATTTTGATCCACAGTTTCATAGTTAGTTCAGTTAATAGTTAGCCTCAAAGAGCGAAAGTTTGGCTCAATTTTGTTTTAAGTTTAATTTTATTCTTTCGTCGATATACCGAAAATACGCACAAAGCGATTTTAATCCAGCTTTATAATGAGTACGGCTGAAGTATAGATATAAAAATAAAAAAACTTGAGCAACTCTCTTTCTAACCCCAGAAATTTCCAGGAATTGATTAATGACAGACAGGCAACCCTACTCAGATCACCCTTAAAATAACAATGTCTCATGTGAAATTATGACTAGTTACTACGTTTTATAAAACTTCAGTTTCAACTGTGCCGTCAGCTTTCACTTGGCTGATGGGAGGCAAACTTTTGAGCGTGGTGTCCAGCAACTCAATGGAAGAGGTCAAGAATTGGCAGTTACTGTATAAATACCATACCAGGAGACCAATGAATAACAGTTTGAAGATTCTGTCTACGAAGTAACGTCTGTAAATAAACAAAAAAAAAATACACTCGAGAGCAATGAATCCGGGTCACTTAAAGAATGTTAAAAATCTCGGAAACTAAAAATGATAGGTTAATGCAATAAATTGTATTTAATAGACAATGTAATACTCCTTAAATGAAAGTAAAAAAAATATGAGTCACCATACATTTTATTAACACAAAATTACATAAAGAAAAAAACTGCTGATCTCTCCTTAAAATAAAAATAGGAAACATGAAATTTTTGAACTTTATTACGATTTTCTTGAATTTTAATACTTCGTATTGCCTCCTCGTGCTTCCATTACTGCGTTTACGCGGTTTGGCATGCTGTACACCAAGTTCCTTATACGATTTTGGGGAATATTCTCCCATTCCTCTGTGAGAGCAATTTTGAGCTCACGAAGCGTGATTGGGGGAGGGTTTCGTTGTTTTACGCATCTGCCTAGCTCGTCCCAAGCATGCTCGATCGGGTTGATATCCGGGCTGCGCGCTGGCCACTCCATACGAGTAATGTTCATCTCTTGAAGGTAGTCATTCACAATCCTACCTGTATGAGGTCGGGCATTGTCATGCATAAATATATCATCCTCACCTAAATTGACCATAAATGGACCAACGTGATCATTGAGGATTTCTTCCACATATCTTACGCTAGTTAAAGAGCCGTTTTCTATGATCACCAGCTCTGTGCGACTTTCAGAAGAAATTCCGGCCCACACAAGTACAGACCCACCACCGTAGGCTACTTTTTCTTCGATGCATGCTTGCTTGAATCTTTCCCCTGGTCTTCGATACACTCTGTGTCTTCCATCGTGCTTGTAGAGCATAAATTTTGATTCGTCGGAGAACATAACTTTTGACCAATCTTCAATACTCCAATTTACGTGGCTCTGGGCATATCTTAGTCTCGAAATACGATGCCCACGCTCCAGTTTAGGGCCGTTTGCAGGTCTAAGGGGTTTTAAGTTAGATTCAGCAAGCCGACGTCTTACTGTCCATGCACTTGGGTTACTGGGTTACTTTCCGAGGCGTCGAAACTGATTGGTGAGTTCAGTTCCTGTGAGAAAGCGATTTCGAAGCATGGTGTTCACCAAGTATCGGTCTTCTCGTGCTGTGGTACACCTGGTTCTGCCCGTTCCTGGTCTGCGTAGGTTAGAACCAGTTTCTTCGTAACGTCGGAGAACTCTTTGTACTGTTGACAGCGACACACCGACAGTCCTGGCTGTATCGCGCTGACTCCGGCCGGTTTCCAGCATTGTAAGTATTGTGGTGCATTCTTCAGGCGTAAGCGACATAATTTCAGCTTGAATAATGAATATAGAGCACTATCAACATGGTTTATGTACCCACATAAATGACAGATTACAAACAAAAGCAAAACCAAATGCTGTAATTTCGTAGTTCCATCTTCGAAAGTGGCCCTTTTTCAAATTTGATTTTTTTATGATATAACTTTACAATAACTAAGAAGTTTTAATACCTTCATTTAAGGAGTATTACATTGTCTATTAAATACAATTTATTGCATTAACCTAGCATTTTTAGTTTCCGAGATTTTTAGGATTCTTTAAGTGACCCGGATTCATTGCTCTCGAGTGTACTTAACAACAGAACATAAATATTTAATTTTGTCATCGACAATAAAGGAGGATAGAATGCGCTCTAATATAAAGACAAAATAATGTGGAGAAAATTTAATATACGATTAGTAATACACACAGCTACACCTTCTTCGTATATAATACCTTTTAATGAATGACATAAAGACAGGAACACTCAACTATTCAGTAGACGCACATACGCACACTGCTGAGACTAAATCAGGAGACGTCGCGTAGCCTGATTTGATATTGCCATGTTTTATTAATGTTATTCTGACGGAATAAGCTCAAGGCCCACCTGATGTTAAGCGGACTAACCTCTGCCTATAACAGATGCATTTCGTCACAAGTCACGAATTGCACTGCGCCCGTCACCTTGAGACATAGTTGTTAAGTCTCCTGTGCCTGAAATTTCACTGGCTCTCAAGGATTGCTGCCGGAACACACCGGCGACAGATTTTCTACTTGATGGTGGTCACTAGCCAGGCGGCAATGCCCTTCCACCATGCGGTGAATCTAAAGCCCGCGGCGGGATTCGAACCATGGATCTGCTGTGCGGCAGCATAGCCAATGCCACTGACTTCAAAAGACTGCCATCACTGCTTCAAAACCGTAATGTGCCGTTTCTCCCGTAGTTTATAAGTTCAATAAATTTTGTACAATTAATCTAAAGCTATATGCGCCGAGCCGACCATACATTAAGCGGTCAAGAATGTTATGCTTTCACTATGCTACATACAGCGAGCGATCAAGCTCTTCTGTTCAATAATTTTCTTCTATGTTGACTCCTAGCACAAGATAGACAAACAACAGGTCGTTATTATTTTCATATTTTTATGTGTGCAATAACCCATGCTTTGCGGATTACATTACAAAATTATACAAATTTACGAGAGGAAAAATTTAAGTCATGTCCGGGATTCGAACCCGCGTCCATCCACCCTTTTAGCTGGGGTATGCTCTCACCAATTCAGCTAACATGACAATGAGTCATAACTCAATTTTTTTCTATCGTTCTTTAACCATCGTATTGGGATAGAGCGACATCTATAGTTCAACTTATTATACAAACAAGACTTATTTTGCAATTAGCTTTAAACTTGTTAATGATGTCTTATTATATTATGTGTCCAGTTGGCTGTAACTAGTAGTCGTAGTTAGCAAAATCGTTTACGTAGATTAAAAATAAAAGTGACCCTAGGATTAAGTCCCTGAGGTAATGTTAATGGTACGAGATTTTGTAATCAAATTAACTTTAGTACCCTGAAAGTCTCACAATTCTAGTTTGAGCAACAGTATGCCACATTATAAGCAGTTAAAGGTTTTAGACAGGTCACAGAAAATGCTTGCATTTTCTTGTCAACCATATGTCAAGTAGCACAGCTCAAACCTGACAGATTCCTTAAACCATATCTTCACTGAGCCGTTTCACTGTATTTTAATTAGTTACTCACATTCTATGAAGCTTCCTAGCCCTTGGCAACGTCGAGGGATCTTCTTTACAACAAAACTCCCTGGTCCCTAGCACGTAATCTTTCAAATAGTCGCTAGGATTCAAAGTGGACTGGTCCGTGTAGAACGTTTCATCGTCCGCTTCGGTAATCCGCTTCCGTAGAGACATGAAATTTTTGTTCGTAAAATGCCATTCCTTAGTTGTGTAGTATTGTAAAATAGAGAGGCCATGGCTGATTCGCTTTTGGACGTTCACCAAGCTGGAAATTAATACATATGATTAGTTACAATTTTAAATTGTAATTGTTGTCGTCTGCTTCCAAAATTGCAATTAAAGACCAAATTGATAATAATCAGGCAGAAATAATGGGATATCTGTATGGATGGATGGTCACGGATTTGAATCCCAGTCGTCCAATTTCTTTTTGTTGTGATTTTGTAAGCCTTTTTATAATAATAATAATTTTTTTATTACATAAAAAAAATATACATACATTTTACACTAGGCGTACATTTATTGTCTTCTTATAAAAATTTAAAAATAATAAATTTTATTGTCTTATTGTCAGTTAGAAATTTTGAATTAGTTAGATTCAATTTTATTATAAAAACGCGGGCGTCCCGAGCTCTCCTTGAAAAAGACCACCGAATGTGGTTGATACTATAGTCGGAGCTATCTGACTGATTCACGTGGGTTATCCCGTATTATTTACTAAAATAGTAAGATTCAGTTAGATTTCTTGAAACAAATTCTTTGTTAGGCTCTTTTTAGGAAGTATTCAGGAATGTTTAATTGTACGTCCAAACCAACGCGTACAACTGCGGTGACAATCAATGTGGTGATCAGTTCTTACTCAGTGTTAGTTTTTTCATTTATATTTACAGGTTTTTTGGGTATCGTACCTACGTTAAAATAAAAAGCGTTTAAGGTACGCTCGGAAACATATTATAATGTTGTCTTAGGTTTTCGCGATTGTTACACATAGTAATTAAACAACTTTAAACGGTTTAAATCGCGTATATTTGTCATTATTTTTGTCCCGACGTTTCAAACACTTTGCAGTGATCGTGGTCACGGGGTGACTAATTGATTTTATTTGTCACATGAGTTATTAAGAAATTATTTGGTCTACCGTCAGAAATTTTTATATTAATCATAACGTTCCCTATTCACGCAGTATTCGCTCACGGTGTCCAGAGGTCTTGCAGATTTGTGTCGGCCATGAGATTTAATTAATTTAATAACAGGATCCCAAGCAGGTGGTACTTGCCAACCATCATCTCTATTGAAATTTGGGTACTTTTTGATTTCAATTGCCTCGCGTAACATTCTTGGCATAAACCGGGTCTCTCTGGCAAGGATTTGTGGGTTGTCGAACCGAATGTAGTGGTTGGGTTTGTCCTGGGCATGTTCACAAACCGCAGACTTGGTCGAGCGTCTGTTCTTCATTTACCATACCGTGATATAAATATCTCAATGGCTGGTTACCATTGAGATATTTATATCACGGTATGGTAACTCCCATCACCATCCATGTCAGTTGGCTACCGTAGGCAAATCTTTGTTACAGAGAGCACATGGCATCTGCGACACTGACCATCTCAAGGAGGAGCTTCAGTGTATGTAAAACAAGTACTGCGAAGCAATAATCACAAGCTCCCACGTATGCGTCACAGAAGCCGGCCCAAGCCTGCCACAGTTGAGCGACAACCTGCCATCTTACCTTACATCAAGGGTGTCACAGACAAAATTGGTAATATCTTAAGACGAGCTTCAATAAAAACTTACTTCAAGCCGCACAAGAAGATCAACCAATTTTTAAGACCTGTTAAGTGCAATATTCCCCTACAAGATGCAGGTGTTTACAAACTTGATTGTGAATGTGGGCTGTCATACATTGGGCAAACAAAGAGGAGCGTTGGTATCCGGGTAAAAGAACACATTGCTGACATGAAGAACAGACGCTCGACCAAGTCTGCGGTTTGTGAACATGCCCAGGACAAACCCAACCACTACATTCGGTTCGACAACCCACAAATCCTTGCCAGAGAGACCCGGTTTATGCCAAGAATGTTACGCGAGGCAATTGAAATCAAAAAGTACCCAAATTTCAATAGAGATGATGGTTGGCAAGTACCACCTGCTTGGGATCCTGTTATTAAATTAATTAAATCTCATGGCCGACACAAATCTGCAAGACCTCTGGACACCGTGAGCGAATACTGCGTGAATAGGGAACGTTATGATTAATATAAAAATTTCTGACGGTAGACCAAATAATTTCTTAATAACTCATGTGACAAATAAAATCAATTAGTCACCCCGTGACCACGATCACTGCAAAGTGTTTGAAACGTCGGGACAAAAATAATGACAAATATACGCGATTTAAACCGTTTAAAGTTGTTTAATTACAACATATTATAAATTAAAAGGACTGACTTTTTTTTTGTTTTTTTTTTGTGCCTGATAGTTTATCCTTTGACCACTATCTCACCTGATGGTAAGTGATGATGTGGTCGAGGATGTTGTTCAGACTAACCTAGAGTTACTGGCTCTCAAGGACAGCTGCCGGAACACACCGTTAGGTGTTTGGCGACAGATTTTCAACTTGAGGGTGGTAGCTAGCCAGGCGGGCATTTGCAAAGTGCCCTACCACCATGCTGTAACGACTGCTATCCTAAGACAACAACCGGGACCAACGGCTCAACGTGCCCTCCGAAGCACGGAAGCGCTCAGTAGTAATGTCACGGTCACCCATCCAAGTCATGACTGCGGCGGACGTTGCTTAACTTTGCTGATCGATTCAGAATGGCTAAGCAAACTTGGCTACGAGCGCTTCAAAAATTATCTTGAGTATCTTGAACGCCACCGCAGATGTAGCTCAACGCATTGGTTTGTTGGTTAATCTGAGCCATTATTTTTTGACATAGGTACACAATGAACCATAATATTTAGTAGCTTAGCGGGCATTCACAAAATGCCCTTCCACCATGCGTCGGATCGGAGCTCAAGCCGGTAGTAGGGATCGAACCATCCACCTGCGGCTCAGCAGTCCATAGTTACTACCGCTCGGCCATCATTGCTTCAAAATAAATAATGGGGGACCATTAAAGTTGTTAGTTTCGAAATATGTTGGGCACACTACATATTTCTTTCGAAACCAAGAACTTGAAGTCGGTAGGTAACTTTACTAAACAAAATAATACAAACTATATACAACATTACAGCTACTACAATAGCATTTAGACAACCTATAAGTCATAGCACAGTCACAGGCAGACCAAATGCTCCAGCCCAGTACCAGTTGGCAGCGTGCCCAGCATGCTGGCAGCATTGCCCCGTTGAATTGCGATGCTTATTCGTTGAGCCAAAAGTGCCAGCATTTTGATCACGCGTCGCATCGACCAAGCGCTCAGATAAGTTTTGGAAAATACGATGAGCTCCCGGTCCCCACGGACCCAACGTCTCTACACCAAACGGCTCAAATATGTAACCCATACCGAGGTTAGCATATTTGCGCCGCTTGAGTTGCTCCGCCGAAGTAGCCGCAGCGCCAGCCCTCACATTGGTTTCAGAAAGATGTGACGGCTCTAAAGTGTCTACGCAAGTATATAGCGACCCACACTAAGGGCCGTCCTAACTTCCACGGAACCAGAGTCATGCCGTCAGGTCTTTACCATCGTCACGCATCAGACCATTCGGTTCGAGAATAGCTGCAACATTGGCGCTGGTAAAAGCCCGGCGAATGATAATATGATGAATATGATACGTTAAGGTAAGATAGGTAAGTTGTATTATCTTTGAAGTTTGCTGTGATTTCGGATATTTTGGGTAACATATTATTATGTTTACATAAGTACTTACAAAGTCTTTTTTCCAAGTAAAAACAGCAGTGTGTCAACCAAATAGGCAGGAAGCACGTGGAACAAGAGCAGACATATCTGGTGAGTTATCCAATAGGATTTAATGTTGCCGCCGGGGTACCACAGAGCAATCGTGTAGGGGTATTCATTTACCCAATTTTCACCTGAAAGTAGGTATAAATATAATTAAAATATTTTGATAGACTAGTTCAATTCTCGGGAATGTTCCTACTAACTACTGTAGGAAGTCGTTAGAGACAACTATGACCACAGAATAAAACGGTCCAGAAGGGTCACTCCGCCAAGCCATTCCAATAAATAAACGACTCTAGCTACGAAGCAATAAAATGCACTTCAGCTCGCGAAGCATGGAGTTCCTAATATTCATATTCACCTACAAGGCATCTCTCTTTCTATCGCATAGCTCTGACACATGAATAAATAACCGTGCAGAAGAAAACTTCCAAATTCTTAAGTTTTTTTAGATGGCTGTCACTGAGTTATTGAAAATGAAAAACTGGGCAGCTGCGAGTTTTTTTTTATACTGAACTAGGTAGCACTTGACCACTATCTCACCTGATGTTAAGTGATGATGCAGTCGATGATTGAGCGCGCTTACCCAGAAGATACCTGTTCACTCGCGTTTTGAAGACCCTCATATTGTACTAGTTAGGATTCGGCAATGAGAGCAAACAGACGACATGACAGATGTAATAATAATAATAATAATATTTATTTTGCTCAAATATATGACGGCGTTTACGTGAAATGTCAAACGTCAGGTTGACAGGACTGTCAATGTCAACCTAGCGAAGCGTCATTGTCGATGGTAGTGACGGGCGGCCATCTTAACTTAAGCTCACTTTTGAACGAGACGGCGCCCGCGCACCACGCTTGTGACGAATCGCTTAGAATCTTCACCATCACGCTATTCCAAGATTTTATTACGTTGATCTCGCTTAGTAGTGATCGCTAAGTACCTAATTACATTGTGATTTCTGGGAATGCTGATTAAAATACGTCGATTGTGATTTGAAGTCATTCATTTGTATATTCGCGCCCACCTACCCACATAACTAGAAGAAGATGAGTTCTGGTGAAGGGCCTCCAGGCCATCCTGGCTCTTCATCAGAAGTGGGATGCGACGGGGCCCAAGTAGTGGGCCAGTGGACCAAAACGGATGCCGAGAAATTACCCAACAGCATGGAGACGCTTTTATCCCGAGTTCTCGCTGCTCAGCAAGTACCAGCTGTGAACACTAATCATTCTACGCAATTGCTACCCTTCAATCCAGACGACCCTGATGCCGACATTGATGGTTGGTGCAATATAACAGAAGCCATCGTTCAAAAGAGGGGTTTGGATGGAATAGACTTACTCATGGCTCTTACGAGTGCTTTGGAAGGACGAGCTGCATCTTGCATCACTAAATTGAACCTACAAGAAACGACCTGGAGCGTAGTCAAGCAGTTTCTTATGGCGAAGTTTTCTAAACCTAAACTACTTCAAGACTACTTTGATGACATTCTACTATTTCAAATCGGAGCTAAAGAAACAGCTTCAGAATCTGCTCTTCGGCTGTGGAACTTGATAGAACGGATTCCAAAGATTGTGATGCCTGAAGAAGTGGCGACTGGATTTGTGATTTCAGTGCTTTGTCAAAAGGACAGCCTGATACGTCGTGAGTTAACCGCTCACAATATCACTACTCGCACTCAATTATTCCGGATACTGGGAGGAGTATCTCTGAAGCGTCGGTCGGATGGAGGAGAAATCAACGAACCTGAGATCAAGCGCTATCGTCCCTCCGAAAGGTTCCCAGGCAAATGTAGCTTCTGTGGAATAACGGGTCACCGTTTTTCAGAATGTAGGAAACGTCGTGATCATTCCGGAGCTACGTTTCAAGACACACCAAGCTCATCACGGGCTTCGGAGAACATAACTTCTGTGACCTGCTACACGTGTGGACAAAAGGGGCATGTGACAACTAACTGCCCCGACAAGAAGAACGGAAGCAAGGCTGCGGTCAAGGAGGTCCATCATTGCGAGCACCGCCCTTTTAGGGGTACTCTGGCAACATAATCCGGTGAGCTTGTCCCATTTTTATTCGATAGTAGATCGTCTAGTTCACTTATAAAAGAAAGTTTTAGCAATAAACTCTTGAGTACTGTGCGTAAAGATATCGTCTATCTTAGTGGTATCGGAGGCAATGACATTCAATGCACTACACAAATTCAGAGCGAAGATAAGTTCGATGAACGTTTGATTAGCTTGCTATTCCATGTGGTTCCTGATTGTAATATATCTGATCCTATAATAATTGGTAGGGATATTTTTGATTTAGGACTATGCGTGATAATCGATAATGATAACCTAGTGTTATACACCAAAGAACAATCTCATTTTTGTAATAAGACATTGGATCCATCAGATTTAAATCATATTGACACAGATTTGCAGGGGCATGATAAGGAAATGTTGATTTCAATTTTAAGAAAGTATTCAACTCATTTTATAGAAGGTATACCTACCAAACTGGTTAAGACAGGGGTATGTGAACTTAGATTAGTGGATTTGCGAAGGGTCATATATAGGTGTCCTACTAAACGCGCTCCTATAGAAAAACAAATAAACAGGAAACAGGTCCAACATTTCTTGAAATTAGCGTCCTATTTCCGGAAATTTATCCCCATCTCACTCGATGTGTGGGTCCCTTATATCCTCTTACAAAATTAAAATAACAACTACTTGGACTACAGAATATAAAAGAATCCACAAAGGGTTAATTATTAGACATTCTTACATCTGAACCCGTACTTACCGTATTTGTCCCGGACTATCTGTAGAATTACATACGGACGCTAGCTTGGACGGTTACGCAGCGATCCTTTCGCAAAAGAAAGCCTTCAACCTTCCCAACGTTGTAGAATACTTTAGCCGTCGAACGTCAGATGCAGAGTCTCGCTACGACTCTTACGACTAAGCTTAGATCTTAGAGACATTAGCAGTTGTTACAGCGGTAGACCAGTCCAGATACTACTCGTATCTCTATGGTAGGAATTTTGTAGTATTTTACGGACTGTAATTCTTGAAGGCATCGAAGTTTAAGGAGGAATTAACTCCCCATGTATATCGTTGGTGGGCATATTTACGTATGGTGGCTTACGACTTCAATATCGTTTATCACGAAGGTAGGAGAATGGAACACGCTGACTTTTTGTCTCTAAATCCTATTCCAAATTCTGATACGATTACTCCCTTATAATTTGAAACAGAGCACACTAAATCTGTTCAATTTATTGAGCTCCATCAAGGTTGGTTATCAGTTGAACAAAAAAAAAAGGGGATGCTGAAATCCAAGACCTCATCACAAAATACCACAATAACAGTTTTCCGGAAGCCGTAGTTCAATCGTATGATGTCAGAGAAGGCATCCTTTATAGGAAAATCGTTCGTAATAAAGTGATCCTGGCGGCCCGCTGTCCCGCAATCCCTTATTTGGACACTCGTGAATCGTGTTCACAATGAAATGCAACATTTAGTTAAGGGTAAATCGTTAGACAAGCTCTATGATAAGTATAGGTTTCCAGACACATATGTCTAAATGTGTTCGGAGATTCATAGATAATAAGCTTCTAAAGGCCCGTCGGGAGCTAAGCCCGTTCATCTTCATCTGATTCATAGAATGTTTGTACCTTGGCACACGGTTCATATTGACTATTCGAGAAGGTTCAGCGGGAAGAGCGACAGAAAGGAGTATTGCTCGGTAATCATTGACGATTTTACGAAGTACGTTTTACTCGAACTTACCACATCTGTCGATGCAAAAATTACACTTCATGCACTGCAAAAGCAGTTTACCTTTTTGGAGCGCCAAAAAGAATCATCGCAGATCAAGGTCGTTGTTACATCAGTTCTTATTTTAAAAGTTTTTGTGACGAGCATAAAATAGAACTTCACTTTATTGCGACGGTTGCGAGCCAATGGCCAGGTCAAAACCTTTTAACTATCGGGACATTCCTAATAAGACGTGGCCCAACGAATTAGGAAATATTTAGCCTTCCCTAAATAGTACAAAATCTACCCTAACCAAATATTCCCCATTAGAACTTATGTTCGGGATTCGAGAAGGTTCAGCGGGAAGAGCGACAGAAAGGAGTATTGCTCGGTAATCATTGACGATTTTACGAAGTACGTTTTACTCGAACTTACCACATCTGTCGATGCAAAAATTACACTTCATGCACTGCAAAAGCAGTTTACCTTTTTGACGCGCCAAAAAGAATCATCGCAGATCAAGGTCGTTGTTACATCAGTTCTTATTTTAAAAGTTTTTGTGACGAGCATAAAATAGAACTTCACTTTATTGCGACGGTTGCGAGCCAATGGCCAGGTCAAAACCTTTTAACTATCGGGACATTCCTAATAAGACGTGGCCCAACGAATTAGGAAATATTTAGCCTTCCCTAAATAGTACAAAATCTACCCTAACCAAATATTCCCCATTAGAACTTATGTTCGGGATTCGTTCTGATTCGCTGGGTATGTCCAAAATAAATTGCACTGATAAAGACAACGAGATCCGCTTGGTTATTGATTCGGTTAGGGAGGATACATTAGCAAACATCCAGAAAGCTCCTGAATCCGAAACCGTTAGATTCAATCGTGGCCGCGTAAAAATTAAACAATTTTCTTAAGGTGATTACTTGTTCATCAAAAACTGTGAACGTAGCTCAATCAAACAAAGTTAGACAGGAAATTTAGGGGTCCATTCGTTGTAAATGAAGTTTTAAATAATGATCGCAATAAACTTAAAAGCATAGTGGATGCTCCCAATCGAACTCTTAAATATTCTCACGACAATCTGCTCGAGTACACCGGGGGCATGATGAATTACTTGAAATCGCGTCTAGTCTTTCAAATGAAGCTCTCCGGTTGAGGCCGAGACGGCGTCTGATCATGTAGAGATTTTCGAAGCGCTCGTAGCGAAGTTTACTTAACCATTCTGAATCGATCAGCAAAGTTAAGCAACGTCCGCCGCGGTCATGAGTTGGATGGGTGACCGCTCGTGACATTACTACTGAGCGCTTCCGTGCTTCGGAGGGCACGTTAAGCCGTCGGTCCCGGTTGTTGTCTTAGGATGGCAGTCGTTACAGCATGGTGGTAGGGCACTTTGCGAATGCCCGCCTGGCTAGCTACCACCCTCAAGTTGAAAATCTGTCGCCAAGCACCTAACGGTGTGTTCCGGCAGCTGTCCTTGAGAGCCAGTAATTCTAGGTTAGCCTGAACAACATCTTCGACCACATCATCACTTACCATCAGGTGAGATAGTGGTCAAAGGCTAACCTATCAAGCATAAAAAAAAAAAAAAAAAAAATGTAGAAAGTACTTTGTTTTCAAATACCGATAACGAGCGAATTGTACAAATGGTCGATCCTGGGCGAAGAAGTGTCGTTCTTGCTATTCCAGGGTGAGTAGTTAGAGCGCACATTCACTCGTCACAGAAGGTAGACGAAACGTGTCGTCCAAGTCATTGACTTGCCGCAGACGAAATGTGTCGTCCGAGTCATTGACTTGTCACAGAAGGTAGACGAAATGTGTCGTCCGAGTCATTGACTTGTCGCAGACGAAACGTGTCGTCCGAGTCATTGACTTGTCACAGTGGTTTATTTAGCGTCATCTGATGAAATTTGTCGTCCGAGTCAGGTCCCTCGAGAGGGCTCGAGGAAAAAAATTAAAATTAAATTATTAAATTAAAATTAAAATTAACTGTAAAGCTGAATGTTAGGTATTTTGCTATTATTTTGTTATATTTAAAAAAGTATAGCTCCGATCGCGCTCAATCCAACGGGACACGATCGGGGACCGCGGCCCGCGTGTTTTGATGCGTGGAGCTATTTAAAAAGGGTGAAATTTAATTTTTAATCGAAAAAATACAGGAAATTTTGAAAAATGTAAGTGTAAAACGTTGAAAACTTTTTCACTATTGAATCTATATACCTAAAAACAACGCAGGACGGTCCGCCACCAGCGGCTGCAAATTACCAAACACAAAAACACCACACAGTTAGGAAACGAACAAAGACAACACGAATATATGAAATTTCTTACAAAAATATTTGCAATAACAGGTTTTAGCTGTCTAATGTAAGATTTTGTTATGAGACGATACTATTTAAACTGTTTAGTTAGTTTGCGCTACCAGAGACGCAAATTTTGGTAGGTTACACTCTATATTAGGGCTGACTTGTCCTGGATGATCGCCTGCTATTTGTGAGACGAACTGTGTCGTCCGGGTCACATCCTTGTTAGGATTGGCTTGTCTAAATGTTTACAAGGATGAAAATGTGTTGTCTGGGCTAAATTGTAGCATGAATTGATATCTAATCCGTTTGCTGACTGGTCTTACTGAAGTGTAGTCCGAGTCACACCTAATGGTTGGCTAAGCGATACACTTGCCTGGTTAGTCCAAGTCATTAAATGATTTGAGTGTTTGTATGCTGATGAAATGATTAAGTCAGGATGAGCGAACGGACTATACATTTATCCTAACTTGTTTCAGATAAATCGCCCGAGGACGGTCGCATGTCAGTCCGGCCGTGACGGCGTTTACGTGAAATGTCAAACGTCAGGTTTACAGGACTGTCAATGTCAACCTAGCGAAGCGTCATTGTCGATGGTAGTGACGGGCGGCCATCTTAACTTAAGCTCACTTTTGAACGAGACGGCGCCCGCGCACCGCGCTTGTGACGAATCGCTTAGAATCTTCACCATCACGCTATTCCAAGATTTTATTACGTTGATCTCGCTTAGTAGTGATCGCTAAGTACCTAATTACATTGTGATTTCTGGGAATGCTGATTAAAATACGTCGATTGTGATTTGAAGTCATTCATTTGTATATTCGCGCCCGGTTCGGTGAAGGGCCTCCAGGCCATCCTGGCTCTTCATATAGGTATGACGGCGCATTGCTAATATGTCGTATTTAAACGGATGCTGTCAGCTGTCACCGACGACAGCTTCTATTGATTGGTGACAGTTAACGTCAAATGTCAATGTCAGACGTAAGAATAAGAGTGACAGCCGTCACTCTAGCGGAGCGTCAGGCGGGTAGGGGCACGGCGGCCATGTTGAAGAACACTTCTTGAACGAGAGCCGACCGTGCACCACGCGCTAGACGAATCGCTGATATTCTGCGTCATCCTAGTGTGAAATGCAATTATCGTAGTGAATTTGATTACTATTTGACTTTAGCAAGAATATAGAACAGTTATTTTGTGAATCAAGTTTTGGTAACACAAATTATAGCGACTTTGATCAAAACTCGAGTGTTAATTAAAATTACGATTCCTTGCCCAAGTACTCACGCCTGACCAACTATGGCGGATTCTGATGAAGGCCCTCCTGCACCTACATCAGAAGTGGGATACCACGGGCTGCGACCAGAAGAGACGAGATCATCGTTCGAAGACCATGGTACCACAAAATGACTAAGCAACATGGAAGCACTACTCTCGCGAATGGTCTCAATGTCACAGATGCCTAGCACAAGTACAGCTGCCACCCAACTTTTGCAGTTCAACCCAGACGACAGTGATGCTGACATAGAAGGTTGGTGTAATGTTACCGAAATGATTGTGCAAAAGAAGTGTTTAGAAGGAGTCGAGCTACTTATGGCTCTCACAAGTGCACTAAAGGGTCGCGCTGTGTCTTGCATAATTAGATTAAATCTAACCGAGCTGACTTGATCGTTAGTTAAACAGTCTTTACTCGCCAAGTTTTCAAAGTCAAAATTGCCGCAAGACTACTTTGACGACATATTGCGGTTCCAGATTGGAATAAAAGAAACTGCATCTGAATCTGCAATGCGGTTGTGGAATATGATTGAGCGAATACCCAAGATTGACATGCCTGAAGAAGTGATTACTGGATTCGTGGTATCTGTGCTCTGCCAAAAAGACGGTGTTATACGTCTTGAGCTGTATGCTCATCTCATCAGTAGTAGATCTCAATTGTTCCGAATTCTAGGCGGTATTTCTTCGAAGCGGCGCCTCGAATCAGAGATGCAAGAACTAGAAGTGAAACGACCTCGTATGAGCGATACACGGCTCCCTGGAAAATGCCATTGGTGCGGATTATCTGGACATCGACAAGCTGATTGTAGGAAGAGACGTGAAAACGTCGGATCATCAGTACAAGCAGACGCCTCCAACTCTTCGCGTCTTGCTGATAGGACACCAGCTGTCATCTGCTTCGTGTGCGGCAAGCAAGGGCATGTGACGACAATTTGCCCCGACAGAAAAACTGGTGGAGGAGCGGCAGTCAAGGAGGTCAACCTGTGTGGACAGCGCACTTCGAGGGGCATCCTAAATACTTCATCCGGTGAGCCCGTTTCGTTTTTATTTGATAGTGGGTCCTCTTGTTCGCTCCTCAAAGAGAGTTTTTGCTGTAAATTTCCTGATACTGTGTGCAATTCTCTTGTCTACCTAACTGGGATCGGAGGTGAATATGTTAGGTGTGATACCCAAATTTTAAATGAAGTAGCAGTAGGTGAAATAACTCAGACCTTACTATTTCATGTAGTACCGGATTCTTGCCTATCGGAACCTGTCATAATAGGTAGGGATATCTTAGAAAATGACATTGGCATCCAAATAGATCAAGATCAGCTTAAATTCTTTTCTAAGGAACAGTCTAATTCTTGTGAGTTGCAACCGAACAAAATAACTTCCGATTCAATTGACACTGATCTTGAAGGTGAAGATAGGGAACCTTTAGTGAAACTGCTCAAGCTATTCAGCCCATTTCAAAAGTGTCTTTGCCCTTGCACACCATCCATATTGATTTTATTGGTAAGCTCAGTGGCAAAAGCGACCGAAAAGAGTACTGCTCGGTAATTTTTGAGGGTTTACGAAATACTTATTACTAGAACACACCTATTCGTTAGATGCAACTTTTGCTGTGCAGGCTGTAAAAAAAGGCAGTATGTCTTTTTGGTGCACCGAGCGAGACGTATAATTGCAGATCAAGGCCGTTGATAACAACGGCCTTGATGACTTACATAAGTAAGTGCAGAATTAAAAAAATTCTGTGCAGAGCATAAAATCTACTTACATTTTATAGCAACTGGTTCTGCTAGGGCTAACGGGCAAGTCGAGCGTGTTATGCGAACGCTCAAGAGTCTTCGCACAATTGTTGAGAATGACCCTAACAAAACCTGGCGGGAAGAACTTGGCAATGTCCAGTTAGCGTTAAACAGCACTAAATCAACCGTAACTAAATACTCACCGAACGAGTTGATGATAGGAATTCGTGCACAATCATTAGGACTATCTAAAATAGGTATTTCCGATTCCGAAGAGTCAAACCGTCTAGATTTAGAGTCTGTACGAGACGATGCTTCACAAAATATTCGGAAAGCAGCTGCAGCCAACGCTGAACGATTTAATAAAGGTCGAACGACAATTAAACCATTCTCAGTAGGAGACTTCGTATTTATAAAAAGTAGCGAGCGAAATCAGACCAAGCTTGATAGGAAGTTCAATGGGCCGTTTGTTATTACTGTGATTTTAGACAATGATCGCTATGAGCTTAAGGCAGCTAGTGGTGTCGGTTCCAGACGTACTGTCAAGTATGCACATGAGAATTTGCGCGCAGTACCTAAGGGACACGAGGGTTTATTAGAAGTAACTAGTAGTCTATTGAATGAAACGGAGGCCGAGACGGCGCCAGAAGAGGTACACGAGAGTACTAGTAGAGAAAGTACACACTCATTACACAACGATTACACCTTGACTCTCGAATCCAACACTGATACAGCTGGGTCAGACACTATAACTGCGGGTTCTGATACTCTAAGTATACTCTCGGATGACGAAACGTTCCAACTACACGCAGTAGAAGCCGAAATCCATAACAATTAGGTATGTACGAGACTTGTGTAATTTTTTTTGTGTATCATGTGTGCCGGTAGACGGAATGGTGCCGTCCGGTCCATGCCATACTGGCTGGTCGAAGGGACGCACTCTTCCTGTCTAGTCCATTTTTATTGGGTGGTCGAAAGGACAGTGTCGTCCGGTCCATCCGTGATGGTCGAAAGGACACACCCGTCCGGTCCACAAATTGTATTTGAGTGATTGGTCGAAAGGACAGTGTCGTCCGGTCCATCCGTGATGGTCGAAAGGACACACCCGTCCGGTCCACAAATTGTATTTGAGTGATTGGTCGAAAGGACAGTGTCATCCGGTCCATCCGCGATGGTCGCAAGGATACACCCGTCCGGTCCATACTTGTATTTGAGTGATTGGTCGAAAGGACAGTGTCGTCCGGTCCATCCGCGATGGTCGCAAGGACACACCCGTCCGGTCCAAACTTGTATTTGAGTGATTGGTCGAAAGGACAGTGTCGTCCGGACCATCCGCGATGGTCGCAAGGACACACCCGTCCGGTCCAAAACTTGTATTTGAGTGATTGGTCGAAGGGACAGTGTAGTCCGGGCTACCCATTACATCAGGGTTAGTCGTAAGGACACACCCGTCCGGTCCAAGTCTATATGAAATTGAATGGTGATAGCGATGTCAAAGTCAAAACTTATTCTGCTTGTCAGATTGGACGAGCGTATATTTGAGGGTGCGTAATGTTGTTTCAGGATTGCATTTTGGTACGCCCGAGGACGGTCGCTAGTCAGTTTGGCCGTGACGGCGCATTGCTAATATGTCGTATTTAAACGGATGCTGTCAGCTGTCACCGACGACAGCTTCTATTGATTGGTGACAGTTAACGTCAAATGTCAATGTCAGACGTAAGAATAAGAGTGACAGCCGTCACTCTAGCGGAGCGTCAGGCGGGTAGGGGCACGGCGGCCATGTTGAAGAACACTTCTTGAACGAGAGCCGACCGTGCACCACGCGCTAGACGAATCGCTGATATTCTGCGTCATCCTAGTGTGAAATGCAATTATCGTAGTGAATTTGATTACTATTTGACTTTAGCAAGAATATAGAACAGTTATTTTGTGAATCAAGTTTTGGTAACACAAATTATAGCGACTTTGATCAAAACTCGAGTGTTAATTAAAATTACGATTCCTTGCCCAAGTACTCACGCCTGACCAACTATGGCGGATTCTGATGAAGGCCCTCCTGCACCTACAGGTACTACCAGATACATCTATTACACAATATATATTGAAGAGGAAAATGTACAATACCATTGAGTCCGTCTTTTTAGTACGTTTTCGAAGTGTAAAACTGTAATCCCCGCGCGTCCTGTCGTGACAAGGTGCACACATAATATTTCTGTGCGTTAAGTGCTGAAGCTTTCCTTCTGTATGGTTCTTTATTGATAAGGCTCTGATTCCTTATGACGCGGCACGAACGTATAATAATCCGTCCGGACGGATACGCCAACGTACCTGTAGCTATGTAGGTGCCTAAAGTGCGGATTGAGCCAGGTCTGCTTTGAGACAAAAAGGACTAACGAGCAGCGGGTCTAGTGTAAGCAGTTACATGCTTCACGCAATACGCTGCAAGCGCGTATACTAATTCATCATCAGCACATAAACTGGAACCTCCATCGTTGAACAAAAGGTCTATCCTAATGACGGGGATTTTCCATAATCCCTACGCACACGTACTGTCAGGCGTCTCGGAGATCGCAGTATATATTAGCAGTTCTTCAAGAAGGCGGAGGGTGAAACTCTCATGGTGCCCATGTGGATTATTAAAACCTATTTAATTATTAAACTTAAAAAAAGAAAACCTGGAGGGTATTGACCTCAATTTAATTCACCTTTAGCAAAGAAAATATATACACCCTTTAGTAATCTTTCGCACGTACAATGATCCCGTCCGGAAGGATATGCTTATGTAGGTTCATCAGCATATCCTTCCGGAATCCGGTAGCGACGTTACCTACGTCGCCTAGGTATTTTCCTTTAGGTACAATTCCCTTTAACATTATTAATATCCACATACTTAGGTTTTAATAAAACCATTATTCTTTACCTTAACTCAGATCCAGTAAGATAATTTAATTAGCATGACGCTAACAATAATTATTAATGTATGAAATTGATGCTTATATGTAGAAATCTTAATAATTTGATATGTACAAAATTATTTTAAGTTGAATATTATTTATAACTTTTCTTTTGGATCCAATAGATAAATAAATTGTAGTAAAAATATTATTTACTAAAATTATTACTATTATTTTGTAAATATTAGACTCGTCGAAGCTGCCGCCCAAAATTAATTGGCGCCTTTTTACATATGTTTTTAAAATATATGGCAGGTGCCTGCTCCAGTTAGTACCATATGAAATGTTTTACTTTTTTAAATTATATAATCTTTTTGGATAGGCACGATACTATTTGGTTAGGCAACTTGATAGATAATAGTAATTAAAGTGCGGAGCGAGCCAGGCCTGGTTTCACTGAAGGATTATGAACTTACCGAGATCAATAACTTCTTTCCATGTTATTTTGATCATGCCGGAGAGGGTGAGATTGTAGACTTGTGTTTCACGCGGTCTGAAAAGTGAGAATAAGTATTTAGACTATGTACCATATGAATATTCATCAAATGAAGCAATGTTAGCCGAGCGGTAATCTCCACCCCCCTTCAGCTTCTCCGCATTGTGGAAGTGTATTTTGCGGATTCTCACCAGGGCTGCTACTACAATTCAACGAAGTTTCGTTTTTCGTGTTACGAGTGACACTATAGACAACGAAAATCGAATTCGCGGTACGAAGTTCGTTGTTTCATATAATCTATGGTTCGGATCGCATCGTTCATCACAAGTCGTGCCTTCTAGGGAATCTCCCATACTACTCTGAGAACGCTATTATGCCTCAATCAATTTTAATTCTTAATCGAGAAAAGTTAAAGAACATTTTTTATGGTGAGAGTGACAGTCCTATGTAGTTAGGGATCAGCGAGAGGTGTCGCTACTGTTCTAGAAGTTAGACACTCTTATTATATATTTAGAACTTGACTTTGACTACTTACCAATGAAAAAATTATAATTTCATATTTTGAAAATTTACAAACTATACGAATTCAATTTAAAAAATATCTAATTCAGAATCTACACAGGCAAATGCTTGAAAGTTAAACAAAAGTGAGCCATTAAGCGTTTTGCGGATACCTTCTTTCGGACCCGAAGTTCGAATCTTCGTCGAATTAGAGCAGAGGCCCTCAAGTAGAAAATCTATTGCTATGAACATAACAGTGTGTTCTGGCAGCAGTTTTGGAGAGCCAGTAAATTTATAGACACATGAGACTTACTGTATGTCTCAGGGTGACGGGCGCAGTGCAGTTCGTCACTTGTAAGTATGATAAATTCATCTGATATAGGCAGCGGTTACCGCTTAGCATTAGGTGGGCCTACATTTTGCGTCACAATTCCATATGAATACTACAAATTGGCTTTTTGATTTAGTTTTGCTACTCGACGCTATATGGCGCCTAAATAGTTTTCAGTCATAAAATTATGATCCCCACCGCCACCGCCGCGCCGGCTTGAGCTTCACTGCATTGTGAAAGTGTATTCTGCGAATTCTCACCAAGCTACCTACCACTCTCAAGTAGAACATCTTTTGCCAAGTACCTAAAAGTGTGTTCCGGCAGCAGTAGGCAGAGGTTACCATGAAGCACCAGGCGGGCCTTGCATTTAATCCATCACAATTCGATTAAGCAACCATAAACTGGCGTCTAGATTTAGTTTGGCTACTCGACGCTAGATGGCGTTTAATTAAACAGTTTTCAGTCAAAATTAGATTATTCTGAATCAAGTTCAATTTTGGGCATTGTACAACGTACTTGTCAAGAGCAGTAGCATACGCGACCAGTATGCAACCGTTGACGACCACGTCCACGGCGATGGCATCAGCGGTGTACGAAGGCTCGCAGTGCATCGTGCGGATCACACCTGGAAACAAATATAACAAGTAGCTCCCCACTGTGGTCTGAGTTCTTTGTATGAGTACATAGACACGCTTATATCAACACAACATACACGCTTTCAGTCTTAGATTTTTTCAGTGTGCAATGTCGATATTTTTCAGAGAATATTGGAATATGGTACTGAAATTTGCCCAATCGATGGCACTACCAGCATTGAATTTAATTTATGCAATTAAGTATAGCATATACCTACCCTACCATGATGTCTGTTTAATATCCCTCTAACGAGCAAACGTATGCCAGGTTTAACCTAGTAAATCATAACAAAACTCCTACGATTTTTTCATCGAAATGGTTACCCCATAGGTATGTAATCTATGGGTTTTACCCACAGTACCGGAACTTTTTTCCAAATCTTGATTAGTTGGCATCCCAGATACTGAACGCTCATTGGTCAATGGTATTCAATGGCACGATTAGTGACCAATCAGTGGTGAGTATGCAGTCTGTTAGGTGATAAAGACTGAAAAACGTTCTAGAAACTGGGAGCATGTGACTGAGATATGTCACCAGTCAGGCTTTTGAAGAAAAAGGGGAGAGCCTATTCCCATCCTTTATTTATCATCGGCATAAAGTGCACTTCCCAGCTTGAAACCTCCTACACATATATGCTTCCTTTAGTAGTTTTTCCCGACTGTCAATTAAGGGTTATATTTTTCGAACGTATCTTGTGTTTGGGTTTGATTGTATTTTTTTAAATTTTTTTTGCCTGATAGGTTAGCCTTTGACCACGATCTCACCTGATGGTAAGTGATGATGTGGTGAAAGATGTTGTACAGGCTAACCTAGAATTACTGGCTCTCAACAGCTGCCAGAACACACCGTTAGGTGCTTGGCGACAGATTTTCAACTTGAGGGTGATAGCTAGCCAGGCGGGCATTCGCAAAGTGCCCTACCACCATGCAAAATTTATATAGTACCTCGTATTTTCCTAACGGCTGAATAGATTTCGACAGTTAAGGTGTCGTGTTATATTTGTCTTAAAACCTAAGTGACATTAGATAGTTTCTTAAGAGGCAACTAAGGTAAATAATGTGCCCAATGAACAGTGCCATTCCTCACGTCCCCGCGACGGGTGATGCTTTGCATTAGTCGAATATAGCGGCCTAATTACCTTTGCCACTTCCGATGATAAGGCCAGTGGGTCCGTTCAGATTGTCCACCCAACCAGGTATAGGTTCCTTCCATGCTGCAGTCACTGTAAACAGAATGCTATATTTAATACATATCTCATGTTAATACATCATCGCCCACATATATTAGCTGTACGATTTTCAGGATTGCGTAGCCAAAGGAAAAATAACCCCTTTCCGTCAGCATCAACTGTATTCCGTTTAAGACGAAGTGTAAACGATTACTTATATATCTTACGACGAATTGTAAACGATTACTCATTTACTTATATAATATATTACGAAGTGTAAACGATTACTTATATAGTTGGTAGGCACCATTAATTTATTTTTTTAATGTGTTTTATTTTTGTAAATTAGAATAAATTTATGAAATATATTGTTTTAAAATATATCTTATCTAATTGAAAATATTTTCTCGCGGGTAGCGGCAAAAATATGCTTCAATTGAGAGCGATTTTTTTAGGACTCCTGCCTACTAATATATATATAAACATGTGTAGCTCTCATCACAATTACCGCTTTGATTTCGAACTCATCAAGTTCACAATTAACAAAACACGAACAATCTTCCAAATTCAATTGGATTGTTTAATTGATTTGGCTCTTAGAAATAGATTGCCTCAAGGTTGATGCCGCGCCGCACAGTATAGTTTTAAACCACGCCCGCCGCGGTAAGATTTGCGTTCTGCTGTTTTTGAGATAGACTTACATTTCGTTACTATATACTCTTTAATCCCACGCTGTAAGTATGTACTCAGTAATGTATATGCGAAATTTTAAATCTGCACTCGCACCAAAAACAACTTTGCTTACTTGCTAAACTTACACTAATACATTTACTAACTATGTAAACGTTTGTAAAAATTTTTAAACACCAGTGTGGCAGCACCATAAGACGAAATTAATAGAATTTAATATTAAATTAATATTTTTTCTAAATTTAATTAATTAATTTTTTTTACTTTTAATTCGTAACATTTGTTAGTAAGTGTATTAGTGTAAGAAAACGTTTGTAAACATTTTTAAACACCAGTGTGGCAGCACCATAAGCTGAAATTAATAAAATTTGAATTTAAAATAATAAAAGAAATTAATTTAATTTGTAAAATTTTTAAATTTTAAATTCCTAACATTTGTTAGTAAATGTATTAGTTTAAGAACATTTTTGTAAACATTTTTAAACACCAGTGTGGCAGCACCATAAGATGAAATTAATAGAATTTAAATTTAAATATTTTTTTTTATTAAATTATTTTTTTACTTTAAATTCCTAACATTTATTAGTAAACGTATTAGTGTTAGAGAATGTTTGTAAACATTTTTAACAGCAGTGTGGCAACACCTTCTGCAAAATACTACGAGTATACCAACCATATACAACACTACAGCTACTTAGCAAAAATTCTTTAATTTATTCTGTACGTCACCTTACCAAACGCTGATCTACATCCACATACATACTCCTCATTCATGTCTAGACAATGCCTGCACCATTAATCTTTGGCGAACGCTTACTGCATACGTAAAAAGTACTCGTACAGAATCGCAAGTAGTTCTTTCCTGGGGGACGCAATTAGGACGGTTCCTAGGGGGAACTAAGTTAAATATAAAATAAAACATAGTATCAAGCCTGTATACTTCAGATGTACTCGTATCTAACGCACGATGCAGTACTTGTTTAAAGCCCGTGCAACATAAGGCGATTGCCATCTACCGGCCACAGTTACAAATTCAGGACAGTTATTGAAAATTTCTTTCTCAAAAAACCCAATGACTTGTCCGTTCTTCGATCGAATCCAGCAGCTCGATATATTGATAACATATTAAATTTTAAGGTAAGTATAGTAGAGATCTTTTGACTAAAAACGTATTGCTTTCCAATGTCTACACCAACATCCAAAATAATGTATGGATTCGCCACCTCAACCGTATCATTGGTTATGGATAGATTCAGGCGTTACTTTGCGGAAATCCATATTTAATAATAACAAATACATTTAAAAGTATCCTAAAAAATATTAAATAATATTTAAATAAAACACTTAAAAAAGCATAAAATTATATATCTAGTGACAATTCCGCCTAATTTTCCTGTTATCTACGTGACGTCACAAACATCACGCAGCCTAACCGGAAGAATACCCGACTAGTTTCGCTTCTAAACGAAGCATCTTCAGGAGGTCTTGACTTACCGAGCGCACGATCGAGACTAAACGGCCAGCGGCTAAACACGCCTTTATATAAGCCCGATCGTGACTCACTGTTCTTTGTTGTAGCTTACAATTGGTAATGATATACGTTTTTAAAGTGATAATTACATAAAAGTGTTATTGAATTGTTAACAGAATATTTTAAGTTATATATGGTATGTTAAGTGTTAACAAATATGAGAAATGTTGAATAATATAGTAAACAATGTACGAAAACTAGTTTTAAACTTAAAAATTATGAAAGGGTCGCAGAGTGACGTCAACACTGGTTCGGCGGGTAGCTCGGTTCGGCAAGTAGGCAGCTTCCACGATGAAACAGTCACAGGACCTGCTTGTAGCTACTCGGGACACGTGGGGATGACGCGGTGGGTGGCGTGACTCGTAGCGTGACGTCATCACTGGTTGCTGGTTCGACGTGCTGGACGACTGCCGACGTTCGAAAGCGGTCATCAACTCCTCGATTGTAACACGTTTGAAATCTTACACTGTTGTGACAAGGGATTTAGGTTATGTGTATTAGAACAGTTAGAAATATCAAAACATAGTGTAGGCTTCGCGCTGCTGAATGAACAGACTCAATTGGTTTCATCCCCACTGTTACGTAATTTTAGTGATAATCTGCCGCCACAAACCATTTTGTAATAAAGCTCCGGCTTACCATGTCACAACTGCTGTATTTCACACTTATTTTATATTCCACAATTAGGGTGGACTCACTATCAAACACTGTATACCTATGTGTAGTGCTGTCGTATATTATACATGGCACTTTGCGTATTAAGTGGAGTGGCGTCCGTCCACTTCGAGAATCTATTGAAGACTGACTCGAATTCTCCCTGCAACTGGCCACGTTTGCTCTCCCCTCCAAGTATTACGTCACGAGTCAAATCAATGTCTAATGGACTACGTAATTATCAAATAAGCTATTAAAGGAGTCAAATTGAATAATTACAAGTAAAAATGTTAAGCATTAAATTAAGTACATATTAAATCAAATTGAAACCAACAATTTAAACATTATTTGTAATTCTTGTTTATTATTTTTTCATAACGTGCTGAGCCAAGCCACCCGTCGAACCAGCAACCAGTGATGACGTCACGCTACGAGTCACGCCACCCACCGCGTCATCCCCACGTGTCCCGAGTAGCTACAAGCAGGTCCTGTGACTGTTTCATCGTGGAAGCTGCCTACTTGCCGAACCGAGCTACCCGCCGAACCAGTGTTGACGTCACTCTGCGACCCTTTCATAATTTTTAAGTTTAAAACTAGTTTTCGTACATTGTTTACTATATTATTCAACATTTCTCATATTTGTTAACACTTAACATACCATATATAACTTAAAATATTCTGTTAACAATTCAATAACATTTTTATGTAATTATCACTTTAAAAACGTATATCTTTACCAATTGTAAGCTACAACAAAGAACAGTGAGTCACGATCGGGCCTATATAAAGGCGTGTTTAGCCGCTGGCCGTCTTCCCGGGCTATTGTAGGGCCAGGCCCTCGCCCAAAACCCGGTGGAGCTGGACGACCGCACAGGCGGTAGCCAGCATCTATGTCCTCCTTAACAAACAAACGCTGGCCGTTTAGTCTCGATCGTGCGCTCGGTAAGTCAAGACCTCCTGAAGATGCTTCGTTTAGAAGCGAAACTAGTCGGGTATTCTTCCGGTTAGGCTGCGTGATGTTTGTGACGTCACGTAGATAACAGGAAAATTAGGCGGAATTGTCACTAGATATATAATTTTATGCTTTTTTAAGTGTTTTATTTAAATATTTTTTAGGATACTTTTAAATGTATTTGTTATTATTAGTATCATTGGTTCTTCAGTCATCGTGGTGTGTGTGCGGAGTGCGTGGACGTGTCCAAGTTTACAGTAAAATCATTGCACGTACATACATTTAAATAATCAGGGTTTTTTATACAATAGGTGACAAACAAGCAGACGGTCCACCTGATGGAAAGTGAGGATAGCGGCCAGTTCTGTAATAAATAAACGTTTGGTGGAGGGGCGTGCATTTTTAGATGATGATGAACATCTATGTTGTATTGTATACGCGCTCTAAATGACATCGCGAATATTAAGTTAGATCTTTTTGACGTGGCCTTGTTAGGTCAACTTGTAGTTATTTTTCTTTTAATCGGATACTTAAAAATTTGATACCCCATAGACAAGTACCGAAGGACAGAAAACTGCTTCGTTTGTATGTGTGTAAAAGCACTGCTCTCGAATGTTGTCTTAAGTTTTCGCGATTGTAACACATAGTAATTAAACAACTTTAAACGGTTTAAATCGCGTATATTTCTCATTATTTTTGTCCAGACGTTTCAAACACTTGGCAGCGATCGTGGTCACCACGGGGGGACAAAAATTTGATAAAAGTTGCTTAAACTGTTTATTTAGTAAGTTGTATAATTACAACTACTTTCGAATCTTGACGGCCTGGGTTCAATCCCCGTATTGGACAAGTTATTGTTTTTTTTTCTTGGAGCCTGGACTATTTCATATTGCTTTAGTCACCTCTGTGGTGTCTGCACCTCTGTTGTCTCTTTCGGGGATTACAGGCGACGTAATATATTTATAAATAAAATAGCGGGGGCTAAAGGCCCAATTTATTTCTTCCTGGATGCACTTCTGTCTTACCTATAGACGGCCTTGCGATGGCCAATGGGAACTTGCTGCCGTATTCAGCTACAAGGTCTTCTGTGATCGCCTTTGTATACGAGTAGGTGTTGGGTTCCGATGCAATTATCCTGATAACAAGATAATCATTATTTTACATTTAGCCCCATGGGGTGCCGCTCAAGAATGACACCCCTCCCATCATCGTAAGAAGCGACTAAGGGTAACGCAACAGAAGGTGGACAGCAGCACTTTCTGAGGAACTGATATCACACACTGCGGTTCCCAAGCCGCCTGCCAAGCGTGGGGATTATGGCAAACTCCCCTATATTGGGGGAGGCTGTGATCAGCAGTGGACTATCCGGCTGATACAGTACATTTAGCAAAGATGACCTATGATGGGTTAATACCCATCATATCCAATGGGTCATTTTTGGTACTGCCACGAAGGGGGATTAAAATCTTTCGCGGCCTTATACGCTACACTGAATCGTGCTAAGCATTTCTGTTGGTTTGCATACAAAGTTTTGTTGTTGCTGCTACCCTCATTTTTGTTATAGCTGATAATCTTTTGACCACTAACTCACCGATTGCAAGTGATGATGTGGTCGCAGATGTTGTTCAAGCTAACCGAGAATACTGGCTCTCAAGGACAGCTGCCGGAACACACCGTTAGGTGCTTGGCGATTTTCTTATTAAGGGTGGTAGTTAGATATGCGGGCATTCGCAAAATGTCCTATCGCAATGATGTAACGTCTAAGCGAGTAATGGTGTAATCCGCAAGCTGTCCTTGAAAGCCAGTTTTCCACTCCGATAAAGACTGTAATAACATATTTTGAAGCGCTCGTAGCGAAGTTTGCTTAGCTGTTCTTAACCGACCAGCAAAGTTAAGCAACGTCCGCCTCGGTCATTGTTGGATGGGTGACCGCAGGTGACATTACTACTGAGCGCTGCCGTGCTTCGGAGGGCACGTTAAGCCGTCGGTCCCGGTTGTTGTCTTAGGATGGCAGTCGTTACAGCATGGTGGTAGGGCACTTTGCGAATGCCCGCCTGGCTAGCTACCACCCTCAAGTTGAAAATCTGTCGCCAAGCACTTACACATGTGTTCCTGCAGCTGTCCTTGAGAGCCAGTAATTCTAGGTTAGCCTGAGCAACATCTTTGACCACATCATCACTTACCATCAGGTGAGATAGTGGTCAAAGGCTAACCTATAAGGCTTAAAAAAAATAACAACCATATCATGAATTACCAAAAGGTCAGATAGTGGCCAAAGCCTACCCTATCATTTATTGAATACCAGTGTTAAGGGCCTATTAGATGATCCATGTATGGGCTCTACATGATCCATGTAATCATTATCCATCCATTCTTACATAATATCTGAGACATGATGACAGAAACTAGATACAATTTCTCTTTCAGCAGATCGACGTGGCACTCGCTATTTGAATACGGAACATACTTGTTCTCCACTTGTTCTGCACGTGTGATATAGATTCTTATCAATCACATCTAAGTGGCACTGCTCTTCATAGAAGAGATTTAACTGTTTCCTATGACATGTCATTGAAACACAAGCTCCACTGTTGTCCTGGACTCCCTTGAATTCTAAGAGTTTCAGTCCGAATAGATCAGCACCACATATCATCTTGGAACATTCCACGAATAACTTTGAAGAAATAATAGCTGAGCGGTAATGGACTGCCGTGCCGCAGGACCTGCGTGCCATGGTTCTATCATGATAGAAAATCTGTCGCCAAGCACCAAACAGTGTGTCAGTTCTTGGGAGCCAGTAAAATTGCAGGCTCATGAGGCTTAGCACCCGTATGTCACAGGATGACGGACGCAGTGCGATTCATCACTTGTGATAAAATGCATAAGATATAGGCAGATGTTAGTCCTCCTAACACCAGGCTAACATAACCTCGTGCTTGTACCGTCACTATCACAAAAAAGATCTGAAGACAGCTCTACGTATAGCTTCTCTTCCAGCACATCTAGGTGGCATCAACTCCTCATGAAAGCAACTTACTTGGGTTCCACATGTTTCAGCAGATCGTCATCCATCCATTCGCACAGATCCATGATATGACGAGGGCTGTGCACAGCTGGATACAGCTTTTCTTCCAGCACATCTAGTTGGCATCGGCAATACGCGGTCGAGAGGTGGACAAACGCCTGAAACCAAGAAAATATAGGAATATATTTGATGATCTGCATCAGCCCGTAGGCGTCTACTCTTGGTCTTTATATGCCCTCTTTGAGTGCTACAATGAATGACCTCGACTCATAGATTACGTCATTCCTTTTAATTTGATATGATGTCTACACAGCATCTTCTGGATTCCGTTAAAAGATCGCCCCTCGAGAACCTTTTCTCCTCATGGGTTCGTCGAGTGATTTGGCCCAGCCCCCAGCAAATTGTACTTTAAATTCTACATTCTATTTGAAGTACAGTCATGTATTTTTTCGACACACTTACTCGAAACGGGCCTTTAAATGCACCGATTTTAGTGTCACACTAGCTTTCCGGGCGCGGCTCCGCCCGCGCGTTTGTCGGTTATCGCGCAAAAACATTAAACTCTTTTTGCGCAGTTGCATAAAAACTATCCTATGTTTTTTCCCGGGTCTCAAGCTATTTCCATACCAAATTTCATTCAAATCGGTCCAGTAGTTTTGGCGTGAAAGCGTAACAGACAGACAGACAGAGTTACTTTCGCATTTATAATATTATACTAGCTTTCCGGGCGCGGCTCCGCCCGCGCGTATATCAGTTATCGCGCCAAAACATTAACCTCTTTTTGCGCAGTTGGATAAAAACTATCCTATGTTTTTTCCCGGGTCTCAAACTATTTCCATACCAAATTTCATTCAAATCGGTCCCGTAGTTTTGGCGTGAAAGCGTAACAGACAGACAGACAGAGTTACTTTCGCAATTATAATATTAGTACTGAAGTATATATTGTAGTCTATTACGCACGCGAGCTTTTTTCTACTTTACCACGCTTGTGTTTTATAAAGGCAAAAAAAACTTTTCCACTCTTCTCACTAAGGAGTTTGAGAGAAAATCAAACCTTTTTTTTTACCTACTGAAGTAAAACTTTAGAAGATTTAATTATACTCTTTCTTAATCAGATTGTTATTGCTATCAAAAAGATAAAGTGTATTCCGTTTCGTATTCTATCTAGTACTAGGTATATATCAATAAAAAAGTGAAGGGACGAAATGTTCGTATTTGTTCCTCGCAAGTGTGTTGAAAAACTTCGTATGACACGCGTGTTGGATGTTTATCATTACACACTCGGTTGCCTTATCGCGCTCGCCTACGGGTCGCGCGCTGTATCTCTTCGTGAGTTTTTTTTATAGCTTGTTGGTTAGCCTTTGACCACTATCTCAACTGATGGTAAGTGATGATGTGGTCGAAGATGTTCAGGCTAGCCTAGAATTGATGAAATGATCAGCTTCTCACACTTGTATTTTAATGTACTATTAAACAACCAAAATTTTTTTATGTGTTGAATATACATTTATTAGTATGATTAGTAAAAACTACTAAAATTTTCAAGAATAACGAGTTTTAGGTTTGAGTGTAAAATTTTAGTACTAAAGAAGTATATTTTTGTTTCAGATTAGTACTGCGCAAACGCGACTTTTGATATATCACAAGCCATAACGGTGCAATGTGGAATCGAACCCGCATCTACAGGTTTTCAGACTGAACACCTTACGGGCATCCAAACAATGGAAGGAGATGGAAATTTCATGCTGTCATTTATAACCAAAGTTTAATCAATTCATAAATTGTTCATCATAATAGTAGGGACCTTCGATCAAGAATACAAGGATCGAAGGTAGGGACAGTCACTTACCTCCAAGTTCTTTAAAGACTCAGCCAGGGTCAGCACTCGGTAGGTGCCTCTTGTGTTAAGGTTGACAGCATCTTTGAGATTTTGATCAAATCTGAACAAATAAGAAATAAAACAGTTTTCACCGGTCCTGCGACTGCCCTTGGAATACAGGTCTCATTTGGGCAAGCTGTAACTACGATGCGTCATAAACATGGAGGGTGGAGGGGGAGAGGAAAGGCCGATTACAATTCATCAGTTAATATATAGTGAGGAAGGCTGACCTGGCCCTATCTTAATCGTAAAACAATCTGACGGTGAATAGCAAGAGCTTGTTAATATGTAATCCACCCTCAATTGCGATGAATACGGCCCCGCTTTTGTGCAAATAGAACAGTCACTCGGCGAGAGATGTCGCACTTTTAAAATATCGATATAATCTATAAATAACTAGTCTTTTGTCGTGAGAAAAATACAGACCCATCTAATAAAAGAATTAATACGTGAAGTTGGTAGTTATATATAATTTAATCTGCATATGCAGCGGTACAATGAGTTCCAAAATCTGCGTCTTAGTAGTAAGTAGTGAAATTTTGAGCAGCTATACCATACAGAAAGTAATACACCGGTACTAATTATCTAGTAATGTGAATAGTTTGAAGCGCTCGAAGCGAAGTGTGCTTACCCATTCTGAACCGATCAGCAAAGCTAAGCAACGTCTGCCTTGGTCATGAGTTGGATGAGTGACCGCTGGTGACATTACTACTGAGCGTGCACGTGCTTCGGAAGGTTAACGTTGAGCTGTCGGTACCGGTTGTTGTCTTAGGATAGCAGTCGTTATAGCATGGTGGTAGGGCATTTTGCGAATGCCCTACCACCATGGCTAGCTACCACCCTCAAGTAGAAAATCTATCACCAAGCACCTAGCGGTGTGTTACAGCAGTTGTCCTTGAGAGCCAGTAATTCTAGGTTAGTCTGAACAACATCTTCGACCACATCATCACTTACGATCATGTGAGATAGTGGTCAAAAGCTAACCTAGTAGGCATAAAAAAAAAGAAAAAAAATGTTTGAAAATATATTTTAAAAACATTTATATTTGAAATGTCATGCCATCGGCAGCCCTTGTCAGTTGATCAGAACTATTTTTGCAAGATAAAATGCACCACTTCATCTTTGCGACGTGAATGCGGCGAAAATGTAGGTATTTACAGTCATAATATTTTCAAACACATTTTCACGTTTACATGAAAACGCCTAGAGAAGCCGAAGTTGAACAAAGCCCCTACCATTGATGCCACGGCCTACTTGATGGCGATAAGGCCGACTTACATATTACTACTCCTCTCCCCCCTCCATTCCTACATGGTCATAAACAAGAGGTGAAAGGCGAGCCTAAGGTACCAGGCAGACGATATGTAACGTGAAGTTTTTGAGCCGTTGACCCATGTCAGCTCCACAAAAACTTTTTAACGAAACATAGTTTTTATGCATATGACATGGCACAGATTCTTCTCTGTGGCGCGTGGTTATGTCAACTTCACCCGGGCTTACAGTTTTGGGATGCAGTATTTCTGTCTACACCCTAACTTGAATCTACCTGACACATGCAGCACTGTGAAAGATGATGTTACACTCCTCTTGCAGCTCTTTCTTGTCGTCTTCTGAGATGCCCAGGGCTTCCTCAAGGATGTCCCCATGTATCAACTTGAGCTTCTTGAAAGCATCTGGATTCATCGCTCTTAGAAGATCAAATACCTAAAAATAACCGCCAAATACTTATTAATATTTTGTTTTCCTAGATCGTTTGATCCTAGACTAGTACTTTTGTCCTCTACAGCAATCTTATTGTACATACTGTTTAACTCAGTTCTTGATTTCATATAATTTGTTCACCAAAGGACTATCAGTATCTCCATCAGAAAGTTTAATACCCACCTTGTTATTACACAGATCCTTAAGCCTCTCTTCACTGGCGACTCCTTTCTTCTGCCGCATCAGCAGGTAAATGGCCTTCACATCTGGACAACTCCTTAGCAGCTTTTCCACTAACGCCTGGAAAATAAAACTAGGTGTTACAGCTTCTCAGAGTTCTATAGTTGTGTTTCCTTCTCTATATTTGGATAGCCTTTGACTTTATATAATATATTTTTCAACACCCTTGCTCGTAAAGTGAGCTTTATTATATCGTTCTTAGGGCCATAAACCGAACTATAACACCCTCGTGCATAATAATATTACACACTAGTGCGTAATAAAAGATATTGGTAATTTAACCCTATAAAGTTAAGTTAGTACCTAACTGCAAATTATATGCGAGTAAACAGAGTATTTAATTTAACCGGATAATACAGATTTGTAACAACAAAGAGGTTTAAGGTTAAGTATAGGTATGTGAACAACGAACATAAATTTGCCGCGCGCAAAAAAAAAAAACTTGCGCGCTATTTTCCATAATTTTCGTTTGTTGTTTGTATCCCATTTGTGCAATATATATTTTTTCCTCGCAAGGGTGTTCAAAAAGTGCGTATGAAACTCGTGAGCTAATTGTTCATTATACACTCGGCTGATTTACGCCCTCGCCTACGGCTCGGGCTGCAACCCACAGCCTCGTATATAATGAGCAACTTAGCTCACTTGTATCATAATATATTATATTACAATACTACTTTTTACCACTAAACATAACAATAGTTTATTTATATATTTAATTTATTTTATTAATCCTGGCTCTTAAAATTACGTAAACATTACAAAAATACCAGACATAGGCCCCGATTCAGAATGTCCTAATGAAGTTTTGGGTTGCTATGCAACACATAAAATAACTGAATGATAAAAATGACAGTTAACATGCAGCGCGTTTGACTGTGCCAAGCCGATGACTGTGAAACGCAAAGATAGTGTTTTATTTATTAAATATTTTCTGGGTAGTATAACCGGTACTTACTCGAACATTCTGAAACAGGCCGTTAAACTTACAGCCAATAACGGTCTAACATTTTATAAGGATAAGAAATTATATTCAGGGCCCGTTTCAGAATGTCCTAATAAAGTTTCGGGTTGCTATGCAACACATAAAATAACCGAATGATAAAAATGACAGTTAATATGCAGCGCGTTTCAAGCTTTAACGGATGGGTAGGCTTTTATATGACTGTGAAACGCAAAAACAGAGTTTTATTTATTAAATATATTCTGGGTAGTAAAACCGGAACTTACTCGAACATTCTGAAACAGGCCCTCAACGTAATAAAATAACAGTAAAATAAACATACTTATAATGAAGTTCACACTATACGACAATAAATAGGAAATTGTATGAGCACATTTGTATGATGATGTGTATAAGAATGTATGTGATTGTGTTAGTTAATATTACAAAAGTAAATATTGCAACAATAAATATTACACAAGTAAATATTACAAGAATAAATATTAGAATAGACTATATTAGAACGCTAGTAGGTGAGTGGATTCCCGCCATTTCGTTTACCCGCGTGCTTATACTAGCACATAGATCGGCTGGTGTCTTTCTGTGACTTCCAGGAACCCAGTCGAATACGCCACGACGTACGTGGTAAAGTGTGGGAATACGGGGATTGAAAACATCCCCTTACCATACAGTTGTTTTCGTCTTTAAATATGACTTATTCAAACCGAAAGGTTTGAAAAAAGGGGGAAGAAATACCTTACGAGTTTTATTATAAATTAACATATTTTACAAGAACATTTCTACATGAGTGTCAATAATATGTTAAAAATTATTAAGTAATTTAAACAAAATATTAAGAACCTAATAAACCTTTGGTGCTGGGAGCAGGGAACAGAATCCTGGCTGTTTTATTCGCTTAATTGTAAAGCTTAGCTTATGACCGAGTCTAGTCAACATTCTATTCACATGTCATACAACCAAACATTTTGAATAGTTTGTGGCCACCCAAAGTTTCTGTTTCAAAAAATTTTTTTAGCAAAAAATGGAACTGACTTCAACACCCAGAAGTGTGAAATAACTTGTTGAAAGGTACCATGATGGTTCAAAAGTACCTATTATCACAATATTGTGCGCATGGTACCGACTTCGACAAGTTATTTCACACTTTTGGGTGTTGAAGTCGGTTCCATTTTTTGTTAAATACATTTTTTCAATCTTTTTAGTGTAACTCAAAAACGGCTTGACCGATTTTGATGAAATTTAAAATGGGACCAAACGACAAGCATCAGCTTTCAAACAGAAAAATAATTTTCAAAATCGGTTCACCCTGTCAAGAGAACTGAGGTAACAAACATAAAAAAAAAATACAGACGAATTGAGAACCTCCTCCTTTTTTGGAAGTCGGTTAAAAAGCACAAACATAGGTATCTTCTGTCTAGGCTTACATACTTGAGGTTTTCGGAACCACCAATCCGGTCATTAGGCTTAGGAAGGTGAGCTGAATGAACAATGCCAACGTATACTGTATCCATATTTAAGGCCGTTATATTTTCCAAGGAGTTATTCAGTCCGACTTCCAAAACAAGAGGTATGGAAGTCGACGCGTACTGTTTTTGACAAGGTTGTCTAGTTAACCTCATCTTTTAGCAAACATCGTAATGTTTTGTTATCCAATATCTTTAATAGCTACACATCTGTACGTACAATTCAATCAAGTAAGAATTTGACATAGGTACACATTGGTGTAATGCTATTCTCGCTAATATAGTATTAATAATCGTAAGCCAATGCTTACGATTATTAATACTATAATGGCGAGAATACTTTACTGGGCGCCGTACGATGAAAAATCAATAAACTGTTTCTCAACATAGATTTCGTACTAGTTCTTGTCTTGTTTCGCTACTTCGTAAAAGCAGGAGAATACAAAGAAAAATAATAATTCACAACCATTCACAACAATAACTTCACTGGAGATGTTTATAGGTACTGGCATGTTTACGCTCTGATAGCGAACAGAATTTCTTATAGCTGATCCAACCTGCTATGATCAGGGTTCGATTATATAGTAGTTATATAGTCACATATAACTTCATATTATTTACAAATATTTATATTTGTGATAATCATATTGCGAGCGGCGGCATGTAACAAATAACAAACTTAAAACCCATACCATGTTGCATTTTGTACGACAAAATTATGACAACTAATTGTAATTCTCTAACATTTATTAATTTATATAATCTATTGTTTTGACATAATTTTATTTATTATTTGCATTTTAATATTTGGCGCATTTATTTGTATAACTGACATTTAATTTACTTGTGTTTGCAATGTGAATTTTGTATTAATTTAAAACAATGATAACTAACACATAAAATATTCTTATGTTCTACAATTTGTTTTGCACACCCTAAATGGGTTGAATGTAGTGAAGCAATTAAGGTTTATTTACATCTTAACCATTTTATGTACCTATGTTCATGCATTAAATGATTTTGAATTTTGATTTAGAAAAATATCGTAGGACAAAAATCGTATAGTGCGTGCGAGGCATTAAAGTACACAACAGTGTACTCGTAAGTATATTATAATCTCCCTACAAGTTTGTTATATACATTTTTACCTTTCCAACAAACCCCGTTCCTCCAGTGATGAAAATGGACTTGCCCGCGTAAAACTCAGGCACGGTGGGAGCCATGGTCATCAAGATCTGAGGAAGAGAAATAGCAGTCAATTTATGGTCGTTCATCACTGAAGCATGTGCTTCTGAAGCTTGCGAAATCATTCAGCTGATCAACTTTGTTAAGCAACGTCTGTTGTTATTTCGATGGGTAACTAATAAGTATCATGTACTGCTGAGCGAGCCAGGTCAGGGAGGACGATATCAAAAGGGGTCACTGGTGGAGATTCGGGGGCTTCTCCATCTGCACATCTGGGGGGGGGGGGGGGGGGGGGGGGGGGGGGGGGGGAGGGGGGCGACTTTGGTGACCAAGGTCGCCCCTCCATAACTGATGCCCGGTTAAGTCCGGGCCTACCGCCGGGGCATGATAGTGAATGCTAACGCGACCCTATCTTGCTCCAGCTTGGCTGAAGACTGCTCACGGTAATTTCCCGCTCAAAAAAATTTCAGCCCTCGGTTTTCGTAAAAAACCACTTTACATGGTGGTACGGCATTTCAACACCATCAAGTACCTAGATAATCTGATGCCAAGCACCTAACGGTGTTCTTCAGCCCAAGTTCCTAATCTAGTTTGGTTAGCTTTACGTTTGTGGGAAATAAAAAAAATAACACTTATCTCGCGCCTGTAGCTAGATTTGGTAACCATTTTACGTAATCATCGTAGTCGCGAGTTGAAAGTAACATTGCTTGTATTTGGATAAGTCATTGAACAATGTGCAAATTCCTTCCCTCCGCTCCGGCCACCACTGCCGCGTCCCCTCAGGACGCGAGCGCGCGCCGCGAAAAACCGCCTCCGCCCCTGTTCATTCAGGACAAAACCAAATGGGACATGCTGTCCCGTTTAGTTTCGGATCGTGGGATCCACTACACTAATGCCCGCTCCACGCAGCAGGGCATTAAAGTTCAAGTGTCCACCATTAGCGACCACAGAGCGCTAACAAAGCTCCTCCGTAAAGAGAGCATAAGTTTTCACACTTATGCGCTCGAAGAGGAGAAAGTCCTCCGAGTGGTCATCCGCGGTGTGCCCAAGGAGGTACATACCGATTCGGTATGTGCCGACCTGAAGGCACAAGACTTCCCCGTACATGCAGTTCACCGCATGTACAGCGGGAAGGACCGCAGTCCCTACGATCTAGTACTCGTAGTACTAGATCGTACACCTGAAGGCAAGGCCATTTTTAATTTAAAAAAGGTCTGTGGCCTCTCAGGACTCGATGTCCAAGCCCCATACAAAAATGGGAGTCCCTCGCAGTGCCATAACTGCCAACTATACGGGCACGCCTCCCGTTTCTGCTTCGCTCGCGCTAGGTGCGTTAAGTGCCTAGGCGATCACGCGACAGCAGCGTGCACTCGCACCCGGGATTCACCGGACCCACCCAGCTGTGTTTTATGCGGTGCTCAAGGGCATACCGCGAATTACCGTGGTTGCCCTAAAGCACCACGAGTGAACCACAGGGTGGCAAGGCATAGGCCGACCCGTCCCTCTTACGACCGTTACCAACGGGTAAGCCCTAAACTAACGGTAGTACCTGCCTCACAGGTAATACCCGCGCCGCTCCCAGCCCGTAACGCATGGTCTAAACCACCCAGTATGGTTAAGACCGTCGCTACCGCCCGCGCCCCGGCCCGCGCGCCCGCACCCGCGCCCGCACCCGCACCCGCCCGCGCCGCGGCCCCTGCCCGCGCACCGGCCCCGGCTCGCCCCGCACTCCCGGCACCCGTCGCCAACACCATTCGCGCGCCTCCCCGCGCCGCTTCCCGGCCACAAGCTCCACCTATGCCATTGATGGCTGCCCCTCTTCAAGAGGCAATCAACCTAGTCAGCGATCTGGCTATGTCGGTTGACATCAATGAGGTACAAGAGCTATTCCACAAGATGCAATACGCTCAATCCCCAGCGGACGTGATCCAATACACATTGGAACACGCGAATTTACTTAGCGCCCTTAAGCGCTTCGTTCCCCAGGCCCCTCCCCAGTACAACCACTATGGGTAGTACAACCGAACGCACGAAACCGTACTCAGTTTCGTTAGCGTCATTTAACGCTGACGGCCTCTTCAAACAACGTGACCTCGTCCACGACTTTTGTTGTACCCACCTTATCGATATCATATGCGTGCAGGAAACCTTTCTAAAACCGGGGAAGGCGAACCCTAGGTTTGCCAACTACAGAACGGTACGTGATGATAGAGTGAACTCCCGTGGGGGAGGCACTCTTATCTATTACAAAAGGTCCCTGCACTGCATTCCCCTACCTACCCCGACTCTTGTTAATATGGAAGCATCTTGTTGCCTCCTAGCTATGACTGGTCATCAACCTATAGTCATAGCATCCTGTTACCAAGCTTGCAAAAAGCCGATCGTCCGAGCTGACTTAGAAGCCCTATTCTCATTAGGAAGCGCCGTCATTCTGATTGGCGACTTCAACAGTAAGCACATCCTATGGAATTGTAACGTCAACAATCCCAGAGGTATTGCACTTGAAAACCTAATCGCAGAACTTAACTTTGACATAATTGCGCCCACTGAGCCCACTCACTACCCTTATATGGAAAACCACCGATCTGACTTGCTTGACATGGCACTATTCAGAGGCGTAACACTCCGGTTACGCTCCATAGAAGTGGTTCACGAGCTTCACTCTGACCACCGACCCATTATACTGCGACTAGGTCCCGACCCAACGACTGACCTCCCCCGCCCCACTAAGACGATAGTGAACTGGAAGCAAGTAGGCGATGCCCTAAAGGCTATCAGTTCACTGGACCTAGACAAGATCCCTGACGACATCCTGACAAAAGATGACGTAACCCTTGCGATCGATTCGTTCACCAATCACCTCTCCACCGTAGTAGGTGCATCCGCAAAGGAGGTCATAGTGCCGGACGACCGGCGCCTTGTCATTCCAGCGGATGTGAGACGATTGGTGACGGAGAGTAAAGCAGTGACCCGACATTACGACTCTTACCCCAGTAAAGAGAACAAAACTAAGAAACGCCACTTTGAACGCATGGTTCAAAGTCGCATGTCTGAGTTGCGTGATCAACAATGGGGCGATAAACTTTCAAACCTCGTGCCAAGCCACCATGCTTACTGGGACTTGGCGCGAGGCTTGAAAGGAAGTAACCATAACGACATGCCTCCCTTATACAGACCAGTCCCACTAGTCCCAGCGTTCTTTGACGAAGACAAAGCTGAGTGCCTAGCTGATAGCCTAGAGGCTCAGTGTTCCCCTAACGTAGATCACGTTGACCAAGCTCACCTCGATTCGGTGGATGCTGAAGTCGAACGTAAAAGCTCTGTGGTCACCTCTGAACTCCCACCAATCACCTTAGCGACTTACGCTGAGGTGGAGAGACTGATCAAGGCCCTCCGACCGCGCAAATCCCCCGGTGCCGATGGCATCTCCAACAGGGTTCTTAAAACCCTCTCTCCTCCTCTCATCCATCTCTTAGTCAGCATCTTCAATGCTGCTATGAGCCACTGCTTATTCCCAGACACCTGGAAATGTGCAAATGTCATTGGCATTCACAAACCAGGCAAAAGCTCATCTGACCCCACCAGTTACCGCCCCATCAGCCTCCTCAGTGCCTTAGGCAAACTTTACGAGCGGTTACTTGCAAACCGTCTCCAGTCCCATGCTAAGGAACACCACCTTATCCCAGATGAGCAGTTTGGCTTCAGACCCGGACACTCATGCGTCCAACAGGTGCACCGCCTCACGGAGCACATCATTGAGGGCTTCAATAAGTACCCCAAACCCCAGACTACGCTAGCAGTCTTCCTCGACGTAGCGAAAGCTTTTGACAAAGTCTGGCACAACGGCTTGATCTACAAGCTATACCAATTTGGCGTGCCAGAACGTCTTGTGCTCATCCTACAAGACTTCCTTAAAGCCAGAAGCTTTCGCTATCGCGTGGAAGGCACCCTCTCCTCCCCCCACCCAGTCAGAGCCGGAGTCCCTCAGGGCTCCGTGCTATCACCTATTCTCTTTGCACTGTATACCAGTGACATCCCACGCTCTCAGCCCAAAGTATTCCTAGCCCAATATGCGGATGATACCGCCATTTACACCACTGGGTGGCATATCAACAGACAGTCCTATTTCGTCATGCAACGGGCCATCACCGAGATCGGTGACTGGTTCCGAAAATGGCGCATCGCGGTCAACCCAGCTAAAAGCACAGCTATGTGCTTTACTGAGAAGACACGCTCCCCTTACCCGAAACCGCTTATTTTGTTCGACGAACCCATTCCCTGGGTTCCTAGAACAAAATACCTCGGAGTCACCCTTGATCGTCATCTCACCTTTAACGATCACATAACAACCGTCCGTAACAGAGCGGCCTTCATAATGGGTCGCCTTGGTCCCCTACTTCGCAAAGAGAGTAAAATGTCTCTTAGTAATAAGAAGACACTTTACACTGCCTGCATCCGCCCCATCATGACTTACGCATCAGTAGTGTTTAGTCATGCTAGTGAGGCCCACCTTCATAAACTTCAAGTCATCCAAAACCGTTTTCTTCGTAATGCAACCGGCGCCCCGTGGTATATCCGGAACACCGAGTTGCATTGCGACTTAAACCTTCCCTCTCTAGCGCAGTTCAATAAGGACTGCGCCCGCCGATACTTTGATCGAGCGCCCCACCACCCGAACCCATTGGTTGTCCAGGCATCGAACTACTCGACTGCCTCTTCTATCCCATTTTTCAAACCCCCCCGTCGCCGACCACGGCAGGTATTAGACGACCCGGATGACCCCATCGCAGCCATTACGTTGGCAGCTTTAGCGTTATCCGCAAGTCGTCGAGGTAAAATCCCCAGGTGTGAGGTAATCAGAGGTCACACAATCAAACACCGAGCTCGCCGGCGAGCTCGAGGCAAAAACAAGGTCACGATAAATTGCTCTCCAAATAGTCAAAGAGTATTATTCAGTAGGGCCCAATTGTGCAACACTGCAGTTGCACAGAGGCATTTTGCTCCGATCCCCCCCATGTCTCTCGACAGCGAGACAAGCCGAGGTCCGAACCACAGTGGTGCCCTTGAGCTCGCTGTCAACCCCTCCTATAGTAGCGGTACGTTTTCGGCGTCCGCAGGAGACGGAGGTAGAAAGCGCTTTTCGCCTTCTACGCCCGTCTCGGGAGAAGTGCCTTCGGCACTTCTCCCTCCCGGGCTATTGTAGGGCCAGGCCCTCGCCCAAAACCCGGTGGAGCTGGACGACCGCACAGGCGGTAGCCAGCATCTATGTCCTCCCTAAACTAACTAACTAAAATGTGCAAATTCCATAATATAACACTAAAACCAAAAAAAAAATACCTGTTTAACTAATGTTAAAAATACTAGTAGGTATTACCTATATAAGTACTATAAAATTTATTATGCACAACAAAACTACAATGAGAGGAAAATTTTTAGTCATGTGCGGGATTCGAAACCGCGCCATTTTATAGCTAAGGTATGCTCATTACTCATGACTCTAATTTGTACTTTCGTTCTTAACCATCGTATGGGGATGTTTTTCCTCTTGTTGTACTTACTTTAAGAGGACTATAAGTATTGTAATTTTCTAATGTTATCTGTGGAGCATATTGTATTAGCCGGATTGTCTACTGCTGAACACAGCCTCCCTATTATGGGAGGTTTGTCATAATCTCCACGCTTGACAGGCGTCTTAGGGATCGCAGTGTGAGATATCAGTTCATCACAAAAGCTGCTGCCTACCTTCTGTCTCTTACGACACTCATGGGTAGAGATGGGGGCGTGACATTTTTACCTGGTACTCCACGATGCCTATAACTCTAGATTAATTATACAAAATTAATTGAACTTATAAAAATCGGGAGAAACGGCACCCTTGCCACGAACATGGCAATGTCAAATCAGGTGACGTCTCCTGATTGAGTCTCAGTGGTGCGTATGTGCGTCTACTGCTTGCTTGTCTTCCTGTCTTTGTCATTCATTAAAACGTATCATAGACAATGAAAGTGTAGCTGTGTGCATTGTATGCTTGTGTAAAAAAAATCCAAATTATAGTGTCGTGATGACAAAATTTAAGATGCTACGAGTATATATATATTCTGTTCCGGTCGGGACGTGACGTTTCTAGCCCGGCATCCCACGGTATACAGGGTTATTGGTCATATGCTATAACAACCTCTTACGGTTGACATCTGCTAGTCCTAACAAACATTTCGAGATAATCTTTTTTTTGTTTTGAAAAAAAAAAAAAAGGTTTTTATTATTTTTTATTTGTTTTTCGTGTTTTTATGTGTTTTTGGCGGAATAACTACGTGCCCCATCTAATGTTAATAGTCTCTTGTGCCTGTAATGTATTATTTCATATTTTTTATTACTTTGCTCGATGTAAATATTCAAAACTCTGTTCAAAGGGAGCACGGCGCCGTCCAGTGTTGCCGCGGTGAACGCTCTTGGCTCTGAGTAGGCATTAAAACACACTAAGAGGTTGTTAGCATATTATAAATACCCTGTATATTAAAAACTAGCTTTCCGGGCGCGGCTCCGCCCGCGCGTATGTCGGTTATCGCGCAATAACATTAACCTCGTTTTGCGCAGTTAGATAAAAACTATCCTATGTTTTTTCCCGGGTCTCAAACTATTTCCATACCAAGTTCCATTCAAATCGGTCCAGTGGTTTAGGCGTGAAAGCGTAACAGACAGACAGAGTTACTTTCGCATTTATAATATTATACTAGCTTTCCGGGCGCGGCTCCGCCCGCGCGTATGTCGGTTATCGCGCGAAAACATTAACCTCTTTTTGCGCAGTCGGATAAAAACTATCCTATGTTTTTTCCCGGCTCTCAAACTATCTCCATACCAAATTTCATTCAAATCAGTCCAGTAGTTTTGGCGTGAAAGCGTAACAGACAGACAGACAGACAGACAGACAGACAGAGTTACTATCGCATTTATAATATTAGTACTGATAGTACTGATATTCTAATTACCTACGAATCAATTTACGATGGAAGACAATCCCCAAAGAAATAATCCCATCTTTGACCACAATATCGTGGTCAAAGGCCTGTAGAACTTAATGTGAAGTGAAAATTCATAATTACATATCCTTTACTGATTAATTGGACTTATTGTACTGACACATACCACAGGAAAATTTCAGAGCCTTTATCGCGATCTTTTTTTATCGAGGGAAATAGTAGCCTAATTATTTTTAATTTAATGATTGTTTATAGACTTATGTACACCCCCGACATAGTTCCTGTATTTCCTCTCCATACAAATGTTGCCTGGAAGAGATCGCTATTAGTGATAAGGCCGCCCATTGTGACACTTTAGTCTAAGTTTTTGTTTGTAAGAATGAAATTTGTATATTATTGGTGTAACAATAGAGAATTATCTATCTATCTATCTAATATTTACAATCGTGTTTTCCTAACAAGCACGTTATAGGTTATGTCCTGTAGAAAAATATATATTAATTTTATAATTGTAAAGTTTGCGGTTTTTATATAATACAATTTCAAAATTACGGTTTTGCTCGCTCACTTCACCTTAAAAAGTTAGGTTAACTTCACCTTAATTGTCGTTCGTCAGTAAAGAACATACCTGTGTAAATTGGTATTTAGTGAAGGTGACCATATGGTAAGTTGGACCCTTTGTATTGTGTTTACAATCCACGCTAAGTCACGTCCTACATCATGGATTCAAGTTCAAAAAACAATTTATTTGGTATTGCAATCACAATCTGAATAGGTACTTATGCCTACAAGAAATATAACTAGTGGGACTTGTTATATTTAAAATGAAAGATATAAAAAACTGGCCAAGTGCGAGTGGGACCCGCCCACGAAGGATTCCTATAAGATACTATTATCTGTTACCTAATCTTGCAAGTTACAGACACATTTCGCAGTGTCCGATTGAGCTGGGTAGGTACGTTCCTATCCTAGGTAGGTACGAACCCTAAATAGTGATCTCACTAATTGTTTATTTTTAAAGTAAATATACAACTAAATATTCGGTGAATATTTCAAGTTTCTGCCTGTTTTCATTATTATTATTTTTAGCAAATAAACTGCGAAAATGTCTTTTATTGTATGGGAGCCCCCTGAATTAATTAATTTCATTTTAATTTATTATATTTAAAGATAACATAAAACTAAATATTATGTGAATAGTTAAAGCGTCTACCTGTCACCGTTATTAGTAGCGAGAAAGAAACGGTAAAAAATCAAGTTTTTTGTATGGGAGCCCCCCTTAAATATTATTTATTTTTAGTATTTGTTGTTATAGCGGCAATAAAAATAGATTATATGTGAAAATTTCAACTGTCTAGCTATCACCGTTCTTGAGATACAGCCTGGTGACAGACGGACAGCGAAGTCTCAGTAAGAGGGTCTCTGAGGGTCAGCTGAGAATGCTGAGATAGTGGTCAAAGGCTAACCAATCAGATATAAAAAAAAACTATTTTCTTCGTATAAAATGTTACATACTCAATAATTATATACCTACCTATATGTATGTTACTTATGTTTGTAATTACTCACATTAATAATTAGAAATAGCATTTATTGTACTTTTGGTGCTCATCATTCATTATTATTTATACATCTTAGTAATTTAGGTAATATGGTAATATAAACATTTAAAAATGGAATATGTATGTGATATTTATACAGAATAAAGTTTTAGCTTTAACTTACTGAAGTTTGGACATGACTGTGACTTACAGACACACTTTGACTGTGACTGCTTTTATGCAATAGAATGGCCAATACACAAATCTGAAGAGTCCAATATGGAGTCTAAGATAAGTCTTTTTGTAACGAGTAAAGTGCAATCGCAGATGCCACCGTGGACTTAAAGCATGGGCGTAGGGCAACATGCGAATGCTCAACTGGCCATAGCTACCCCCCTCAAGAAGAAAATGTGTCGCAAAGCACCTAACGACATGTTCCAGCAGCTGTTCTTGAGTGCAGAGAGAACCTTTAATGCAATGCATGTTAACTATATTCGAACAAAATTCTTAGTAAAAATATGACCAGGGGCCAGTGATTTGAAATATATAGATTAGTTATATCCGAACACCACTGCTCTAAAAGCTTACTAGAATTTACCTATATACATACCTACGCGCATGTATATGCAGTTTGTAATGACAAGGAAAGAACGTTCAAATATTATCTGTTGTTAGAAAGAGATAAATAAGCAATTCGTGTTACCACCGAACCGCCACGAGACGTTCCGATCACCATTATGCTGCGATCTCTTTCACTCTCTCACACCAAACGATACACATATCTCGCTCATCCATTTCATTGAGATTAGTTCCTAAGATAAAACAAAATGACGATATTTTCTACTTCATCAATAAAAGCAATAATTACGCGTGAAATGAAACAGTTTTCTTATATCTCACAGTGCCTGTATAATTGGTGCAGAGTCTAAAGACACAAGAAAGGCATATTGTCCACAGATTATTCCTAAAAAACACAATTAGCGGCGATGTGTTCACCGGACGCTTGGAAGTGCAAGACTGGTAGTGACTCAGGTGATTACCCTGAATTCGTCTAGTAAATATGGAGGCCATACAACACATCTACAGGTAAAAAAATCTTAGCCAGGGGCCCGATACTCTTAGCTATTGAACGCAACTTAATTGCATGAAAATTTTAGTTTTTGACAGTATCGGTAGTCTGCCCGCTATTCAGGTTCGATCGCAAGTCAGTGGCTTGCTATCAATAGTTCTTGACATATTCGGTATGCTGTACGCTATTTTGTTGCGATTGCGTTGCTACAGTGGCATAGAATCGGTATTCTGTTCCATATTCTGACGTTTCTTATTATCTTCTCATTACGTATCTTATTTCAGTGGCAACAATTGCTAGCCATTGCACAGCCATGCGATAGCGACGCGATTGCTATACAACTGCGATTAAGAACTAGAATTAGCAGACTATCGAATTTGACATTAACAGCAGTTCGATCGCAGAATCGTCGCAATAGTGCGGCGTTTGGTCAATAGCTAAGAGAATTGGGGTCCTGTCCGCTTGTTAAATATATGCCAGGGGTTATAACGAAATCACATCACGTCTCACGACGTTGACGTGTCATGTGACTGAATAAATATTGACCTACAGTAAGAACTGCGATCTTGAATGTTTTCGGTTGAACCAGTATTTCTTTGTTTCTATGATTATAATTTATTATGACACAAAAAAGCACGCACAGTGGGGATTTTGGATAGTCGCAAGAATCTGAAGTAGGGATATATTGGTGGAGGATTCTAGAATAAACATGATCGTTTCGTATTTTATGTGTAGGAAAATGGGAACACATCAAGGATGGAATCTTGCTGATTTGTATACAGGGTTATTGGTAAAATGCTAACAACCTCTTTGGGTTGAATTCTGCTAGTGTAACAAAAAAATTATGACATTTTTTTAATGCTTTTTATGTGTTTTTTACGGAATAAGTACAAGGACCACCTGATGTTAAAAGTCTCTTGTGCCTGCAATGTATTATTTTATATTTTTTATTAAATATTCAAAACTCTATTCAAAGGGAGCTCAGCGTGGTCCAGTGTTGCCACGGCGGGCACTCTTGGCTCGGAGTAGGCATTAAAATACAAAAAAAAAAATCTAAACAAAAATAAATTATCTCAAAATATTTGTTAGGACTAGCAGAAGTCAACCCTAAGGTTGTTAGCATTTTACCAATAACCCTGTATATCCACGCTGCTGTCACATGTCATAAAAGTCCAAACCTCAGATCATATATTTTATGATCTGAGGTTCAAACTATGGAGGGTAGAGGTAAGGAGAATTATCCGTGTACATGAAAAAATGTCCGTCCAAATGCACATCAGCTTCATAATACAATAAAAATTTGAATCATCTTCATCTAAAAAAAATGCACATTAAATTATGGTGGCGCCACATTAGCATCAGGGATAATTTTAAAGGAAGCGTCAAATATTATTAGAGTAGTTAAAATCTTCATAAAGTAGTCGAAACAACATCATTATGATGATTTTTTGTGTATAATTTTATGTGATCTACGCAGTGAACATAAAACATAACAATTAGTAGATAAAATTTTTTACTACTTTATAATAATATTATTTGTCGGCATACTTCAATTCGTTTACAATTGCTACATTCATACCATACCCTTTGTAAACAATAGCGCCATTCTGGAAGGTTTTTGAACTCTTATTTGTAGCTTTTTTTAAAGTGTCCAGCTTTATGCTACAAATAATTGTTTTCTATCATATGACAAAACCTACCTTCATAGTCCAAACCAAGGAGTTTATTTTTTACACGACATATGTCCTTCTAATTTAAAATCTGCTACTTGATTTGACACTCTATGATAGCAAAAACCTATCACATTTTAATGGTTTATGGTATAAAATTATTAACTCACTGAGTTGTAGACCTCGCAAGTCTGGATCTTGCATAGCTTACAATTGAATAAAGGTTCACTGAGCATGCTAATGGGAGTATGGGTGAAGAAATCCAAAAATCTAGATATCTTGTCCAAGAAAATGAATGACACGCGGGCCCCAGTAAATACAATACAATAACTTTACATATTTGGTAATGTATTTGTCTCAAATACAAATAACTTTATTGTTAAATAATATGGTACAATTTATAGGTGAAATCCCTGCCTGCTGCTGTAGTTTTCACTGTGTTATAAAAAAAATTCAAAATTCAAAATTCTTTTATTTCAGGCAAAAATTATACCCATATGCATTCAAATAATAATAATAATAAGTAAATCAATTTTGTACAAATGTCAGGTAAATAAAATAAAATCATTACGTCAATCAAATAACATTCAGTTGAAATATTGCTAGTCACTGCATATTTGCAAATACATATAAGAATTAAACACAATTACAAATAAATTAATAAATCAAATAAAGAGGTATTAACTGATTAATATCTTTTATTTTATTTATTTTAATTTTTAATATTTTAAATTATTATATTATTAATAATAAAAATTTAAACAAGTCAAGTTATAGAAGGCAGTTCTTTTCCCACAATTATGTTTATAAAATAAAAATAAAATATATTAATTATTTATAAAATATTTTTCAACAATATAGACATTAATTTAGAAAAATAAAAAAACGTAGGTTTATAAAATATTGTGTTTTGTGTGCGTGTGTGTGTGCGTGTGTGTGTGTGTGTGTGTGTGTGTGTGTGTGTGTGTGTGTGTGTGAAGGTGTGTGGTATGAGATGTTGTGTAAGTGGTGTGGATTAGAGTTTCAATGAATGTTTATTCCACTTTTTCTAGTAATTTTTCAGTCATGTCATAAGCCATTCCTTTATTATTGATTTAATTTTGTAGGAACTGAGTGGTTTAATTTTTCCTTTCCTATTAAGTGCATTATATATCTTTGAATATAAACGGTTATATTGTCTCGAATGAATATACTGGCTACAAAAACATGGAAAATAAATAATTGATTGTACGAGAGAGAGATACTTTCAACACCTTATAATGTATATCCCCGTCATTTTGGAAAATTTCAAATAACTAAATCGACAAAAAAGTTTTTATGGACTTATCAAACCTGATCACAAAATTTCGTGACAATCGGTTGAGAATTGCAACCTGTAGAGGAGAACAACCGGACATACGAAATCATTTTTGTCTAAGTTGAAGCAGAGACGCTTCGCTCGAACTAAGTTCTCGCTCGGTCAATAATGATATTTTTTGCAAGTAATATGGTATAATAATGGTCTTTGTTTGCAATAAGATTGTTGTAGCATACGTCATCAATCTGACATGCAAATACATATTGTTCATAATTACTAATACATTTAACAAGTTCATTAACGTCATAATAATTAGCAAATCAATAACACAATTGGTATTAAATTCCAATGTCATTCCTGCATTAAAATCGTAATAAAATTTGTAATTTTGTTACTAATAAAACAATAATAAAATTTACCGACGTGGGGTGCCGGGTTAGAATTGCACCTCCCCATATCATCCCGTGTATCATGTCGTAAGAGGCGACTAAGGGAAAAATACTGTAAGCAGCTCCTTCTATACAACTGCCAACTTACACCGCGATCCCCAAGACGCCTGCCAAGCGTGGGGATTATGGCAAAAACCCCCTTGATAGGGGAGGTTGTGTTCAGCAGTGGACGATCCGGCGGTTACAGTACAATACAATATAAATAATATTTATAAAATAATAATAATACTTTACAATATTTTTTTTTTAAATAATTCATAAGTTTTCATATTATCTATATCGAACACTATAACAATCTTTATCAATAATACTATAAAATAAAAAATATAATGTTTGTAATTTGCATTGTTTGAATGTTTAAATTCGTAATATTTAAAAATTCAACGATTATGGGTTCGAAATAAGTTTTAAAATTAATTCCTTGATTGGTCAAAAATTTTTAACCGAAAAATGGAACCGACTTCAACACTCAAATGTGTGAAATAACTTGTTGAAGTCGGTACCATGATGTTTCAAATATACCTATTATCACAATATTTTGCGCATGGCGCCGACTCCGGCAAGTTATTTCACACCTTTGAGTATTGAAGTCGGTTCCATTTTTTGTTAATTTTTGTTTCACTCTTTTTAGTGACCCTTGCTACTTACAGGATCGATTGTCATTCACTGTCAACGACTGCATCATTAAGATAGTTCATATTTTTCAGTTATTGGAGTGTAACTCAAAAACGGCCTAACCGACTTTGATGAAATTTAAATGGGACCAAACGACAAGCATCAGCTTTGAAATAAAAAATAATTATCAAAATCAATTCACCCAGTCAAAAGTTCTGAGGTAACAAACATAATAAAAAAAAAGACGTGTGGCACTCGGAGACTGCCGCGGTAAAGCTATTACGTAGCATTTTTTATCAACTTATGCAATTATAAATCTCGACACGTTAGTTGTCAAAACCTTTTTTTCTGCCAAAATTTAGTTCCTTTTAGGCACTGTAGAGACGCTGATCAAATATAGTATCACCGCTGTGCCGGTCGGAGTGGGGGGTGTTAGGTTATTTTCGTTACGGAATTTCTGGATTCAGTCTCCACGCTCAAGGCCCACGATAGAAGCTATGCAATAGCTTAAAAAAGTCAAAATGAGAACCTCCTCCTTATTGAAGTTGGTTAATTAATCCCTTGATTGGTTAAAATGGGGCGTAATCTACGAGTAATTACGACATAGTATGTATACCTACTCGAGTACATTAAGATATGCATATTTATTGTATAGTATACATTACATATCTATATACTTATGTGACTCAATTCCGTCCACTTGTACATAAAGCAATCATGATCTCTCAATTATACATGAGGTCGGTTCGATGCCATAATAAGATCAAAGGTCAAGTCAAACATTATTGTTCAATTCGAAGAATACGTAACTACCTATACTTACTTCCAAGGCGGCATTAGTAGTAGAGATGGGCCGAACATGGGTTTCACCGAATACGAACATTCGGCCGAATGTTCTTTAAAACTCATACCGAACCGAATATTCGGCCGAATGTTTGGCACAATTGATTACCTTACTTAAATAATGCGCCGGACACTCCGTCCCGCTCCCCCGTTGTACCGCCGATGTTATTATTGCATCATCTAGTAAACAGTAAAACTTCACCGCGTAAGTTTCTTACGGGAATTTTTATATTTAAAATTTATAAAAAAAAAACTTAATTTCTCACAATTAAGATCTGATTATAATGACGTTATTTATTATAAAGAGTTCACAGTAGTTGTACGGTCCGACACCGTATTCTAAAGATGATATAAAATGACAAATAAATCCTTGATTTCCTAGTTGATATAAATGTTTATTTGATATGTAAAATAAATATAGTGATTTAATGATAGTGAGCCGCGTGAGATACGATCAAATTGATGCTAATTATGAACTGGTCATTTACTTAGAACGATACCAAAAATGATTACGCGGGCGAATATGCGGTTGCACCGTACAGTAGTTTAACCCCGAAACAGCTAGATACTTATAAATTGTTTTTAATAACCATATTTTTTATCTGCTGTTATTGGAAATAAAACTACAGTGTCTACATAAAAATACTGCAGATTACTTACCACATAAAAACAAAATATAGGACACATTTAACACTCAACTCATGATCAATCGGTTTAATACCGTATTAACTTTGCGTACCTACCCTTTTATCGAATATTCGGCCGAATACGAATATTCGGCAAACCTGCCAATATGCCGAATATAAAACGAATATTTGGTCCATCCCTAATTAGTAGGATCTTACCAAATTTGGTTAGGTAGGGGAGGAGGCTCGACCGGGAAGGGGAGCGTTGATGCATTGTAAAGAGGCCTCTTAACCCTGCACCTGGGTTGCAAGTCCCAGGCCCCTCTAGCCTCTTCTTCTGCAACGCTATGGACCCGGCACCCGCACGGTGAATCCATGGAATGCTAAGTGATTCGTCTCAATCTATACCTATACTAATATTATAATGAGGAAAGATTTGTATTTTTGTATGCAATGAATAAACTTAATCTACTGAACCGATTTGGATGAAATTTGGCATGGAAATAGTTTGAGACCCAGGAAAGTACATAGGATAGTTTTTATCCAACTGTGCAAAAAGTGGTTAATGTTTTTGTAAACCGAAATACGCGCGGGCCGAGCGGCTGGAAAGCTAGTAGGTATGTAATATGTTTGTAAGGACCTAGATGCTTAATTTAATGTGTAATATTTTTAAAGGAAAATAAGTTTTTTTAGTCGATTCCTATTACAAAAAGTTTTTTTTTATTTATAGCTGATAGTCTTTCACCTCTACCTCACCTGATGGTAAGTGATAATGTGATCGAAGATATTGTTCAGGCTAACCTAGAATTACTCGCTGCCGGAATATACGGTTAGGTGTTTGGCGACATATTTCCTACTTAACGGTGGTAGCCAGCCAGGCGGGCATTCGCAAAATGCCCACCATCGTGATGAATCGACTGCCATCCTAAGACAACCTGGACCGACGGCTTAACGTGCCCTCCGAAGCTCGGAAGCGCTCAGTAGTAATGCCACTAGCGGTCACACATCTATCTCATGACCGCGGCGGATTTTAACTTAGTTCGGCTAAGTAAACTTCGCTACGAGCGCTTCAAAGTTCAACCAGTTGAATTAAATTGACAAAATATCCAACAAGTTCAACTTTGACTTTCACCTATCAGTATACCTATGATAAGTACCTACAATCTCAAAGACAATAACTAAGTGTGTTTATGAAAAAAACAGAGCGTTTGTAGGTGCGACACGTGATCAAAACGCTGGCACCATTTGGCTCAACGAATAAGCATTTAAGGGTATATTGTAGACGAATTTAATAATAGCGAATAAAACTCAATGATTTTTTACCTACGTAATCACTATCCTAATATCTAGGTTTGTAGTGCATCAGATTTTCATTAAATGATACAGTTTTGAAATTACACTAGCTCAAAAACTCATAATTTAAGATAAAAGAAAGGCCCAACTTTAAGCACCTCTTTCAAGAAAAATAACCATGTTTTTAATATTTCTATTGCACCACAAACATGGAGAATATAATGAACTTTCTATAATGGGAAGTTTTTATACATGTGTACCTACTATATTTTTTAATAAATCTGGAACTACGAAATACGCTCGATTAACGCGCTCAAGCTCCTAAAAACGAGTGCTATATACTAAACTTTGTAATTTTTAGTACAAAAAAAAATTCAAACCGGAAACGATAGGTCATACAATACGCTATATTTACATGCGAGTTTTTTTAAAATAACACGTTGAGTTTATAAATAGGTTTACGATTTGGCTGGCGGGTATATGTCCTTAACGGGGCAACGCTGCCAGCATGCTGGGCACGCTGCCAACAGGTAGGTGATGGGCTGGAGCATTTGGACTGTGAGTCTGCTATTACTCACAGGTTGTTTTATTGTAGTAGTTGTAGTGTTGTATTGTATATAGTTCGTAGTATTTTGATAATAAAGGCACACCTGCGGTAAAAATTAAATTAAAAAAAACATATATATTCTAAGATTTTTTTACCTGTAGATCAGTTGTATGCCCTCCTTATTTACTAGACGAATTCAGGGTAATTGCCTGAGTCACTACCAGTCTAGCACTTCCGAGCGTCCGGTGAATACATCGCCGCTAATCGTGTTTCTTCGGAATAATCTGTGGACAACTCACCTTCCTTGTGTCTTTAGACTCTGCACCAATTATACAGGCACTGTGAGAGATAAGAAAACTTTTCATTTCACGCGTAATTATTGCTTTTATTGTTGAAATAGAAAATATCGTTATTTTGTTTTATCTTAGGAACGAATCTCAATGAAATGGATGAGCGAGATATGTGTATCGTTTGGTGTGAGAGAGTGAAAGAGATCGCAGCATAATGGTGATCGGAACGTCTCGTGGCGGTTCGGTGGTTACACGAATTGCTTATTTATCTCTTTCTAACAACATATATGACGCATAATATTTGAACGTTCTTTCCTTGTCATTACAAACTGCATATACATGTGCGTAGGTATGTATATAGGTAAATTCTAGTAAGCTTTTAGAGCAGTGGTGTTCGGATATAACTACTCTAAGTATTTCACCTCTCTGTATATATTGACATGATTTGTGATTAGTTATAGAATAAAGTAGAATAGTATATTTAATTATTATCGTAACTACTTTTTATTTTGGAATAGATAGCACCAACCTATATATTGGTAATAACCTCTTTTGCAAATTGAACTTAAAATCTACCCACAATATTTGGACAGAAAATGTTACATTGTTGTCTATGCATGTTAATAATTTATGCCGTGAATTTTTCGGATCCATTGAGTGAATCACTGGTCACTTATAATACAGGTTTTTATTTTTAAAACTTACTTCAGGCACTAGGACCGCTACTACATTTCAACGAAGTTTAGTTTTTCGTATTTCAAGCGACACTTTAGGTTAGGTTTAAATAAATTTATTCTCAAAACGACTACATAGTCACTTACATGAGAACAAGAACACTGGAGAAAGAAAACTGATTTTGCGGTACGAAGGTTGTTGTCTGATATATTTTTAGTCTATGGTCGGACCGCACCGTTCATCAGTCATAAATACTCGTATTGTTACAGAACATAATAAGTATACATTGTAAGCATTTTTTTTCTCCTTATCAATCCGTAAACAGTATTGTGTTTAGGCAATTATAGTATTATTAATTCTATAAGTACTTTTCATCGTCATCCAAGAAACCATATCTGTACCATGCTCTTCGTGTTCTCGCCTAAACTCCCTATCAAGATTTAGTAATGTAGCCCTAGCTAACATAATTATATCACTGAATGATTTTGACACGATTATGATTCTCATTTATTTTATATATGCATATTTAGAACTCGACTTTGAATACTATAATAAGCAAACGAATAAATTATCATTTCATATTTAGGAAATGTACAAAACATAGGAATCCGAAAAAAATATTTGTCCAGAATCTACACAGGTAAATGCCAAGTCCATGTTACGAACGAAGTTAAGCAAAAGTTTGTCAAAACGTGTTTTGCAGATACCTTTCTTTCGGACACGATGTTCGATACATCCAACGAGATTTAAACTCTAAACATCCAAATCAGTTTACCCAGTCAAAAGTTCTGAGGTAACAAACATAAAAAAAATAAAAATATACATTCGAACTGAGAACCTCCTCCTTTTTTTCAAGTCGGTTAAAAATAAATACCTACTTATTATTAATATTATAGCTAAAAGAACACCTAAATGTCGTGTAGTACAAGGATATTGAGCTAAAAAATCACAGTGATAGTGACAGAAGTGACAGTTCGGACGGAGATATTATGACTTTGACAGCTGCGGCGCAACGGTCTCAACGCCAGTTACGTTTTGAGGCCCGCGCTCGACGCTGTGCACAATCGTGACTCCCAGACGAAGAACTTCAAATAAGTTCGAAACTGGTCGGAGCAATATCCGGTAAATATTACGCGAGTCCTAGCCGGTTACTAAATAATAATTATAGTACAAGGATGTTGAAGATCTAGCTGAAGAAAGACGTTGGAAAATATTCCACAGATAAGAATAAAACTCTTATATTGAAAAAGAATTTTGTATACAGACTCGTTGAGTTCACATATTTACTATATAGGTACGGGTATAAATGAATGTATAGAGTTCATTGGCATGTCGTATTGTCGGTAATTTATTGATTATACGCGACCTCTCGTGTTAAACTGCATAGGTTCAAATCGTTGACGCGTTGGTTCCGTCTACGTCATCGGAAGCTCACTTAAGGGGAGAACAACGGTGTAATCGTTATTTTTAGGTGATTTTTAATATAAAAATTGTGAACTACCACCATGTTCGTCGCAAACAAATTGTACAGTTTATAATTCTTGTACGTATTCCAAATCAAAAAGGAGGTTCTCAATTCGAATGTTATATTTTTTGTCAACACCCTTGTTCGTAAAGTGAGCTTTATTATATCGGTCTTAGGGCCATGAACTATAACACTCGTGAATACTAATCCGTAATAGAATTATCCCTATAAAGTTAAGTTAGTAACTAACTGCAAATTATATGCGAGTAAACAGAGCATTTAAAATTTAACTGGATAGTTCAGATTTGTCACAACAAAGAGGTTTAAGGCTAAGTATATGTAATCAACCACCATACATTTGCCGCGCGCAAAAAGAAAAACTTGCGCGCTATTTTCCATAATTTTCGTAAGTTGTTTGTATCGCATTTGTTAAATATTTTTGTTTCCTCGCAAGGATGTTGAAAAATTGCGTATGAAACACGTGAGCAATTTACTCATTATACACTCGCTCTCGCCTGCGGCTCGGGATGCAACCCACAGCCTCGTGTATAATGAGCAAATGAGCTCCACTTGTATCATAACATAATATAGATAGATTGAAAACTCTTTATTGTTACACCACTTTAGAAATATAAAAGATTACACATTAAATTATAATAACATAGTGTTACAATGGGCGGCCTTATCACTAAAAGTGATCTCTACCAGGCAACCTTAGGATGGAGTTGAACGAATAAAACAATAGAGGCGGGTGTAGTCCAAATACATAATCAAATTTCATAAAAACATTTTAAAATAAAACGTATTTTAGTGTAATTTCTAAACAAATATATAAAAAATAGCATACATATAGGTTTTTATAATAATTAAACAGATACAATTATAAACATATATATAATATATATATATATATATAAACATATACATAGCAACATACCTAAATAGATAATGATATATACATATACCTATAAATTATATAAAAATATAGTACATATTATAATATAATCTCATATAATATAGCATAGAAATTGACAAAAATATAGTGCAAAATTAATTGGACAATTAAAACCTTTTAACTTGATCCTTGAACATATTGAGAGTCGGTGCTTGTCTGATTGATACAGGAAGAGAATTCCACAAGCGGGCAGCCTGAATAGTGAAGGATTTGCTATAAAACAAACTCGTATGAGGATGGATTTCAAGTGTGAGATTTTCTGATGACCTTAACGTGTATGAAGAACAGTGAAGGAAATAATATACTATTTTAAAACAGAAAGGTTTTGTCGTCTGAATTTAGCGTTATGGTTGCTACAAATTAATCAAAAATTTGATTAACATAAGTACTTAAACACGGTTTTTTATTAATCAGTTAAACTATACAGAACAAATAAAGAACTGTACATAAATAAAGAAAATCATGCTCCTGTCATACAGAGCCTTCCACGCTCTACAGGTTTGCCATAGGTACTGTTCAAAGGAGGATGGTTTTTTTGGCTTCACATGAATCTGAATTAAAATTAAGCATTTTATGAGCTCAGATAAATAACTATTTATCAATATAAAATGATATCTGTTCAAATTTTACACACAAAGGAACTTTCAGATTGAAGGTTGAATTGGCCGGTAACTTCTCATCTTCTAAGCGTCTTAATGCAATAATTACAAGGTTTCTAACCTTGAAGAATGCTATATCGATTGACATAAAGTTCGTTTCTTCATTCTATCAAAACAATGACTTAAGTATACTCATTATCTGTAGTTGCATAATAAACAACTATCGAACGTTACCTAACCAAAGAAAAAAAGATCCCAACATGTTTCAGTTACAGCGCCGGTCGACTGTAAAACTAAGGCAGTCGTTACATGATCAATTTCATATCAGTTTTTATTGTCAACCATTTCAAAACTTACGAGAAAATGAGAATGGTAGTAAAAATATTTATATTTATTTCGTTATTCACCTGAAATCAGACTTCTACACAACGCTGTTCTATATACTTTTTTTTATACATTAATAATAATACGTTTTTTTGTTAGAGACATCATGAACTAATTTACACCTACATTATGATTGCCCGTTGTGCTCTCTCCAGAGTTAAGAAACTTGTTTTACCAACACTTCCCAAAACTGATGTACAATATTCGATTAAAGGTTTTTGTCTTTACCACGATCACCTGATGGTATGTGATGATGTGACCGCAGATGTTATTGCAGCTAACCTAGAATTACTGGCTAAGCTAATGCTGGAGCACACCGACCACACCAAAAAAATCTGTCTCCGAGCAGCAATTTCTATTTGAAGTGGCTAGCCCTGCGGGCATTTGTTAAAAGTCCTACCGCCATGACTGGGAATCGGTCTAATTTGATATTTTTTGACTATTTTTGTAACGGAGACTATATCTTATACTAAACTAGTGCGAAACCTCCAAATTCGGTGTTTTAAGTAACATAATATTCCATAGACCCAAAAACACTGAAAACGGACATATAACTAAAAGTATAAATCTGTGATTAGTTGTCTTTTTGGTTTAAGGTCTGTTGCAAAAAAATATTTGAAGTGATGTTACAGCTCTAGTCTAGTCTTAGAACTTTAAAATTATTTACTCTCCGTCTTATTACGACTACTGTTAAACTAATGTTAAAAACCAACGCGGCGTGGCCGTGTTTCTTTCAAAATAATTTCGAAATATAACTATTTACATATAATAATGTGTGTAAATATGTTTTAGCAGATAAAAAAATTATGTGCACTGTTGTGTGGACTTATTCAGTTGTCTTAAAATGACACTTATTTTATTTTGAAAATAAAATTATTATATTTACACGTTGACTTACAAGTTCCCGCAACTCACTTTTGCTTCTAATTTGGGTAGATGTTCCACCTGAAGGGTATACTAGTACTGAGTCTGGTGACTCCTGGAGATATCACAATAATACTGAGCGCTTAATTTTGGGAGCCACCATTTATATAGAGACATATACTGCTGACAACGCGTAAATAGGTTTGTGAGGGATTCGGTCCTAGGTCAGCAATATATTAGGTGTAACACCTTCCTCTATTAGAATGGAACATCCGAAATTAAGATTAGGATGTGAGTAGAAATAAAATTATAGAAATAGTAATAAGGAAATCATTAAGACATTATACTAAGAAACTTGTGAGATGCAAGGACTTCGCAATAGAATTTATACCTACAGAAAAGAATCAGATTTAGGAAGTAGGAATAGCATTATAAACAATTACCAACATCGAAATGGAGTCATTAACATAGTAATTACCTGTAGGTACTTATATTCAACTTCAAAAATAATCAAAACACACATTAGTAGATATAAAAAAAATATCAAAATTACACGTTATCATTTTAAACACAAGTGACTGTATAGAGTTAGAACTTATACATATAAAACTAAGAATGAAAAGCATAGTTGCATAGAGTAGGAACTTGGGAAATATTTCAATTTTAAGAATTTAGGATTGTTACGAAAATAGTATTAAAAATTGTATATATAATTACCGTTATAATAACTAACAATTATTAAGTAGTAGGTATACTTCATTAGTGTAACGTAAAGTAGCATATTATAGAAATATGACATAGAATTAAGATTTAGAAAAGAATACAAATAATGGAACCGACTTCAACACTCAAAAGTGTGAAATAACTTGTTGAAGTCGGTTCCATTTTTTGTTGTTTTATTCAGCCTTTCTAGTGTCACTAAGTCATCAAGTTAAAATATTTTTCAGTTACAGTGTAACTAAAAACGGCTCGACCGATTTTGATGAAGTGTAGATGGGACAAAACGACAAGTATCAGCTTTCAATTAAAAAAATAAATATTGAGTGAGTGATGAGTCAAAAGTTCTGAGATACAAAGAGACAAAAAATAGAGACGATTTGAGAACCTCCTTCTTATTTAGGTTAAAAATTATTAGTTCTAGAAAATAAAGTAAAGATAGGGATATAGAATATCAATTAAAATCAAGGTTTCTCCTCAGAATTTTTGGTGAAGATGATGAATCGGAAGTTAGTCCGAGGTCTGACATTTCTATGCACGTTTTGCTTTTAATACGAGTGTTAGATTTGGTATTACAGTAGTTGTATATTCGGACACAACAGCCACTTTTGGTTCTATTATTAGATAAACAGCGATACATTTTACACCTAAAGAAAGATAATACTGTACTGTATCAGCCGGATCATCCAATGCTGAACTCAATATATTTATATATATATAGGGGGTACTTGCCATAATCCCCACGTTTGGCAGGCGGCTTGGGGATCGCAGTATAACTTCCAGTATTTTTCGCTTAGTCGCCTCTTACGACACCCACGGGATGATATTGGAAGGTGCAATTCTATCCCGGCACCCCACGGGCGGCACCCCAAAGAGAATACTGAGACGGAAAGAAGAGTTGTTAAAGTACTAAAATAGTAGTCTGTAACATGGTATGGTTGGTTCTCGATTTCGTTTTTATTACTTCATAGATAAGGTTATCAGAGGCATATTGTAAGGAATCGTGGCTGATATGGGATAGCTTAATAGGACGGCGTAGATGGATATCTCTCTTATTGAGTCTTTCTTTTGAGCGGCAGTCATTTCTATTGTATTAAAATTAAATGTCGGTAAATGAATTTGGACTTCGCATTCGTGTGATGGAATAAACTGTAAGAGTTTATGGTAAACTTTACAGTTTTTAGGAATTGAAAGGATTCCTGAACCAACGATATCATAATTATTAATGAAATCTGTACATTCAGCAGTTATTTTGGTATTCTGACTGAACATATAGCCATCTAGAACACCGGCATCTGTCCTTGAGAGCCAGTAATTCTAGGTTGGCCTGAACAACATCTTCAACCACATCATTACTCAAAGGGATAAGAAAAGCTTTCCTGTGTCAACACATTTCACCAGCCAGGTTTTGGTACTGTAATAGTTATATTGCCATCTACCAGGGAATTCCTTCATCTGGGAAGTCCTTCGTCAAAAACCCCAATAAATATCCTACCTAGAAAAGTTTATGACGTCGCAATTTAACATAACGTATAATAAATGAAATACGCAAAAAAGCCGTAGGTCAATATAGCAATTTCGGAGTAGGTCATATTATATCGCTGATCTTACTTACAGTAGCTCTCGTAGCGAAGCGCTCGTAGCGAAGTTTGCTTAGCCATTCTGAACCGATCAGCAAAGTTAAGCAGCGTCCGCCGCGGTCATGAGTTGGATGGGTGACCGCTGGTGACATTACTACTGAGCGCTTCCGTGCTTCGGAGGGCACGTTAAGCCGTCGGTCCCGGTTGTTGTCTTAGGATAGCAGTCGTTATAGCATGGTGGTAGGGCACTTTGCGAATGCCCGCCTGGCTAGCTACCACCCTCAAGTAGAAAATCTGTCGCCAAGCACCTAACGGTGTGTTCCGGCAGCTGTCCTTGAGAGCCAGTAGTTCTAGGTTAGCCTGAACGACATCTCCGACCACATCATCACTTACCATCAGGTGAGATAGTGGTCACAGGATAAACTATCAAGCACAAAAAAAAAAGTATTCTTGTTACGTAAAAAAACATAATGATTATGGTTGAACTGGCTGGTCACTACTCCATACAAACGTCGTAGTTTGATCACTCCCTTATTTGAGATTTTAGGTCCAGAAGCATAATACTGCTCTCGACATTATCTAGATGCCGAAATTTAAAAAAAGATCATTAAGTTGAAAGTTATGAGCCTCGAAAACTTTATATGAAAATGTTTCGAGGCTTATAACTCTCAAGTTAATTATCTTATTAAAAATACGTTACGATACAAGTCTAGATAATAAAGAATTCAAACGATATCATGCTTTGTTTGGACCTAAATCATCAAATAAGGGAGTGATCGCACTAACACGTTTGTATGGAGAACTGACCGACTAGTTCACCCTTAAGAAATACTTGTACACAGTTTGTGATTACTTAAATGACAAAAATGCTTGGACAATTCTGCCTCTGCCGAGCTATCGCCTGTTACCTAAGTAATTTAAACAAATATTGTAATAATTTTATTATATAGTAAGTATGTAACACATTGTTAAAAGACGTTTAAAAGAATGGCCCCGAGTTTCTTGCCCGTTCTTCTCGCAGTGGCTCTATAATTTTTTTTTTGCTGAACGTGGCAGTGTAGTGAACTGTGGCAGCACAATGTAGAATATTTCAATATTAACATTTGTAATTGACCGTAGAATAACGTCGTAGACGCCTAAATTGAATTATTGATTTTGACTTTGACTTTAGGAGAGAAACATATTTCATCACCGACAAAACAAATTCAACGCACTAGGAATTTGTTATTGAAAAACTTTCTTTTAATATAAGTTTATTTAGTAGTCTTTTTAAATAACTACTCTCAATCTCTGCTGGAACAAAACTTCCAAGGTTTTCTTTGAGCAAACAAAACAAAGCTTCAATTGACAATTAAACTGATGTAAAACTGATCATGTAGCAGCTGCCTTAGCGTATAATAATATAGTTGTTGCTCGTCATTAAATTGCAAATATTTGTTGTAACATCCATCGAGGCATCCTTAATTTTGACACGTCCGTCATTTAGTTGCAAAAGACCAATCTATTATAGCTCGTTTGGTATCCTGCAATTATGTCGTATCCTTTTATGGTCAATATTTTTGTTGGTTACCTATTTTGCGCGTATAGTGTCCAGAATCTCAAAAAAAAAATTGAAAAGAAATGTATAAATACTTTTGTTTGGAGCATAGCGCTGCATGGGTGTGAGACATAGACTATGACACAAGAAGATAGAGATTGGAAGGATTCGAGATGTGATGCTGGAGAAGGATGGAGTGGATACAATGGACAGAGAGGGTGACTAATGAAGAATTTCTAAAATGAGTGAATAAAAAAAAACGGCCTTACTCAAGACCATTCCACAGAGAAGAGGAAAAATGATTGGTCACCTTATACGACATGATATCTTGTATACAACTTAATTGAAGGGAAAATAGAAGGTAAGCAAGGAAGAGGTAGACCACGGAGAAGCTACATGAGCCAAATAAAACAACAAGTAAATGTCATGTCGTACAAAGAGGTAAAAGAGGTTGCCTCAAATAGATTAAAATCATATAAAGATTGCATCAGCTACACAGACAAGAGTCTACCTCATTAATTAAAATAATAATTGTGTCGAGAAAATATTTCCGTATGTCACAAGAAAAGACAACGTTATGTATATCAAAAGAGGATTGAAAGTAATAAAAATGTCTATGTTTCAGAATGTTCTAGTAAGTGCTTAGTTAATTATTAATTAAATAAACACTATCTTTGCGTTTCAAAGTCATCGATTTATCCTATCCATCGGTTAAAGCTTGAAACGCGCTGCATGTCAACTGTCATTTTTATTATTCAGTTATTTTATGTGTTGCATAGTGACCCGCAACTTTATTAGGACATTCTGAAACGGGCCCTAAGAGTAATAATCTGGCGTATTATGGCCATATCATGAAGAGCCCGATGAAAAGCTTTGAAGCGCTCGTGGACGACAGTTCCTCCACGAGCTTAGTCTACCGCCTAGTCGGTTTTTACACTCAGACTGCCCAAAAAAGGAGTACTATGTTTTCAGGGTTCATGTATGTATGTATGTAAGTTTGTGAGTATCTTTATTCTACTACAACTGTTAAACGGCTCAACCGATTATTATGTATAAGATATTATTAGATTCGTCTAACGCAAATCACACAATGTAGGTACCTACATAAATAAAATAAAAACAAACTAGCAGATTTTCGTAGCTATATTGTTAAGAATTCTTCCAAACCCATCGAATGGAATATCAAAATAAAAGGCTTTAAAACGATTTCATGAATATATACATATTACTTGCAGTTTTAATTTCAATGGAACGATAAAACGTTTTACGAAAATAAATACTTTGCGATCGTGTTTTTCAATCTTTTTTACGAAGATTTAGATGGGTATCTAAATCTTGATTGATTGATTTGATATTGATTGATTGATTATATATTTGGCACATTTTTTTTGGCTCCTTTGGCTCATCATGTTGGGCACGCTGCCAACTGGGAGTGGGTTGGAGCATTTAGTTGCCGATGAGTCTGCTATGACTTATAGGTTGTCTAAATGCTTTTATTGTAATAGCTGTAGTGTTGTATATAGTTTGTAGTATTTTGTTTAATAAAGGCATACTGCCGGTAAAAAAACAGTTACTGCTAATGACATTTGCTATTGAGCTTGCATGAGCTTAGGATGCGAATTTTAATATACGCTTACGTTACGAGGCGACGTTTTAATATACGCAATATACCCTACGACTGCCATTCTAAGACAGCAAACAAAACCGACTGCTTAGTTAAAAACTACTTATATTGTTAACCAATACTTTGTGAGTAATATCTATTTTTGTGGTAAGTATTTTCAACTAAAAGTACATTTCCTAATGCATTCGTTAATTACTAAATCGTTGGTAATGTGTCAATTTGAATTTGTAATTAATAATGAGCTATTATTAGCGTAATTATGTAGGTATTTCAAAGTATAAGTAGTTCATACTACAAGTTCGTATATTAACATAATTTTTGATATATTATTTTTAATTTTGACATATTTAATTTAAAAACATAAATGAAGTTTAAAAAATCCTTCACTGATTGGATTCTTAGCAATTGTTTTTAAAGTGTTATGGAATTTACAGATTATTGTAAATAAATATTAATATTTTTATTATTTCTTGGTATAAAATAAATAATATCATTAGTAAATATTAATTGCACGTCTGTGTGTAGATTGAAAACGTTGATATATTTTTATTATTGCAATAAAGCATTCTCCGCGGATTACATAGTCATATGCGGGATTTACACCCGTGCCATCCACCCCCATAGCTGGGATATGATCGAACCGCTAAGCCAACACGCAAATGACTCATGACTCTAATTTATCCTTTCGTTTCGTTCTTAACTATCGTATGGGGATGGAGTGACATCTATAGTTCAACTTACGTTGTACTACAAACAAGACTAATTTTGCAATTAGTTTTTAACTTGTTAACGATGACACAACCCTATAAGTAGTTTTAATATTTTTAATATTTTTTTTTATGAAGACATTGTATCTACATACTACTGCAACTAATGTAAAGATCCTTTTGACAAGTATTCTAGCAAATAAATAAATCATTTAATGATGCGATTTGATGTAAATTTCTTTTATATCTTTTATTCTTTAACTCTCATCCGCTATAATAACACATAGGTATTCTAAGAAAATTTCATTCGACTACCTTTCTAAATACACATCTATAGGTCCCTTTTCTAAAAACCAGCGACTTTTGGAACCTTACTCCTTCTTTTTTTTGGAAGTGTCTCCGTAGTACTTTCTATTCTCGTCATATTATATTTTAACGTTTTTGAATATTTGGTATTCAAACTTTTTACATTTTGCGTTCATTGCTACCAATCAACCGATTTGATGAAATTTATATGAGATCGGATTTATACTCTATCCAAAAAAGAAATAATAATCTACATCACTCATCGAGATATACGTTACACTAGAGAAGACATTTGAGACAAAAGTCGCTGTCATTTTTGCTTATTTTAAACTCAAGTGCGCTTCAGCGCTTTACGAGATCGGACTGCAGTCTAGAACTAATTATATCGTCTAACCAAATATCCAAACACGCAGCGCCACAACGCTGAGGTATGGTTTCTCAATATCAAAGACTATAAGCACACAGAACGGACATGGCTTTTGTACCTACGAAACATTGTGAAGAGTATATTAGTTAAAAAATAGTAAAATATAGTTAAAAATTAAGTATTACTGAGGGTCACTAACTACGCTATTCAGTTTTTGAAAGTAAAGGTACAATTGGCTTTTTACTAGAAACAAAGTGTTACTAAGATTTTTAAATCTAGATTTTATATTATGATAATATAAAATCTAGATTAAAAAAAGTTAATAATCGTATTTTGCATACATACATTTAAGTAAATAATATTAAAATAAAATACACATTAGATTTTTTAATTAAAGTTTTTTAATATTTTTGAATTAAAAATATAAATCCGAATTTGTTGTATTTATTTAGTAACTTATTTTAAGAGAATACGTACGAGTAATTGACATTATATAGTTATGAAGGGAATAATAAATATGCTCCTTGGAGTGTTTCAACCATTTGGGAGTTATGTTGATAAATAGACACGTCAAACTTTTTTCATCGTGAGTAAAAAATAGGTAATTCACTCAATGTTGCTAGTTGTCATATCTGTCCACTTAATCTATGAATTTTACTACGTCAACATGGCTGCCTATGCTGTGTCGTGAAGCATTGTCTTTCGCGATTACAAATCGACAAAATAGTAATGTATTCGGGCGTGTTCAATTCCAAAATCTGAACTAACATGTGAAAAGTGATTCCATCGCTTTCATTTGTTTTTCCCGACTGGTTTCTGCAGTATCTGAGGACGCAGGATGGCATTTTGAATACACATTAGTAGCATTAGAACTCTTTGTGCGATTTCGTCTGGGGAATTACTGCCACAACACCTATTTCTGTCGCCAAGCAGTAATGTTCACATTACTGTGTTCCTGTTTGAAGGGTATGGGTGCCGGTGAAATTACAGGCACATGAGACTTAACAACTTTATGTCTGAGTATGATGGTCGCAGTGCAGTTCTGCGCTTGTGACGAACTGCACTGTTATAGGAGAAGAAACATTAAAATAATCAGATTGGCCTCGTGGTCATAACATCACGATATAATTAAAAAAAAGACGTGTGGCACTCGGAGACTGCCGCGGTAAAGCTATTACATAGCATTTTTTAAAAACTTATGCAATTATAAATCTCTACACGTTAGTTGTCAAAACCTTTTTTTTCTGCCAAAATTTAGTTCCTTTTACGCACTGTAGAGGCGCTGATCAAATATAGTATCACCGCTGTGCCAGTCGGAGTGGGGGGTGTTAGGTTATTTTCGTTACGGAATTTCTGGATTCGGTCTCCATGCTCAAGGCCCGCGATAGAAGCTATGCAATAGCTTAAAACTGACGAAAAGTAAGGTCAGGTCTAATTCGAATTTGGCTCTTGAATTTGAACTGTATTCCTTAAAATGTATACTTAACATGAAAAATAATTTGCATTCTTTGGATAATGCATTGGCTTTACGAGCAGAATTAAATCAGTACTAATATTATAAATTCGAAAGTAACTCTGTCTGTCTGTCTGTCTGTCTGTCTGTTACGCTTTCACGCCAAAACTACTGGACCGATTTGAATGAAATTTGGTATGGAAATAGTTTGAGACCCGGGAAAAAACATAGGATAGTTTTTATCCAACTGCGCAAAAAGAGGTTAATGTTTTTGCGCTATAACCGACATACGCGCGGGCGGAGCCGCGCCCGGAAAGCTAGTATAAAATAAATTCGTGCATACATGACTTGGATTTTGATTAAAATGTGCTGAGTTTTCGGAGTGCAAGGTTACATTAACATATATTTAATGTTTATATAAATTACCATTAAATTAATGTTGGGGTTGTTTACCTAGTGACCCGGGAAAATTTTACTTGAATTTTGGTTGTGACAAAATCGAATAGCCTCTTCGAAAGGCCTGTGACAATTTGACCTGACGTTCGGTAAAGACAATACAAACAAAAAACAATATTGAAGTGCTCGTAGCGAAGTTTACTAAGCTGTTCTTAACCGATCAGCAAAGTTAAGCAACGTCCGCCGCGGTCAGGAGTTGGATGGGTGACCGCTAGTGACATTACTACTGAGCGTGCACGTGCTTCAGAGGCTATCCTCAAGTTGAAATTCTGTCGTCAAGCACCTAACGGTGTGTTCCGGCAGCTATCTTTGAGAGCCAGTAACTCTAGGTGAGCCTGAACAACATCTTCGACCACATCATCACTTACCATCAGGTGAGATAGTCGTCAAAGGTTAACCTATCAGACATAAAAAAAGAAACGTGGACATTTTTTCTTTTTTTTTTATTCCTGATAGGTTAGCCTTTGACCACTATCTCACCTGATGGTAAGTGATTATGTGTTATTATGTTATTGTTATTAGTTCAGCGCTGATACATCTGTCTGAAACAAACGTGGGGGCTGGCGCTGCGGCTACTTCGGCGGAGCAACTCAAGCGGCGCAAATATGCTAACTTCGATAGTGGTAACATATTTGAGCCGTTTAGTGTAGAGACGTTGGGTCCGTGGGGACAGAGAGCTCATCGTATTTCCCAAAACTTGAGCTGTCCTACCAATAATACGCTCTTATCATAATTGGTGCTTATTATCATAATTACTATGCATATCTAGAAGTATTCAGTTGATATGTTTTTATAATATCATAATTTTAGCACATAAGAGTCTGATAAAAAAAAGTTTCCTGATTTGGTGTCTTTGAAGGTAAACTTCTTGCAGAGCATCATTGTGTGGTTTCAGAAATAAATATAATAAGTAATAGCATTATGTTATGTACAGATGGTTTGGCAACAAATCCGCGCTGAAGTTTTTTTCATAACTGCTTGATTATATATAAAAAAGAAAAATGGAAATTCAGCTGTTTTCAAAAATACTTTGGGAACTCTTCAACGATAACGAATTTTCAAATTTATCTCAGGCGTAGTTATATTATATGTTCTATGCTCAGGCTAAAATGTGACCTTAACAAATCAGTATTGAAAGTTTTGGAGTCAGAAAACTACCATGCTTGAAGATTATGACAAACACCCCAAAGCGAAGCATTCAACAGTGAAAAATTCGGAAGATTCAGTAAGCAACTAATATTATATGTATACTCGTATATAGGTGTGAACTTTAGTTGAATATATAAATAGCCGGAATGACAGATAATTTTTTTTATGCCATATAGGTTAGCCTTTGACCACTATCTCACCTGATGGTAGGCAAAGATATTGTTCAGGCTAACCTAGAATTACTGGCTCTCAAGGACAGCTGCCGGAACTCACCCTTAGGTGTTTTGCGACAGGTTTTCTACTTGGTAGCTAGAGAGGCGGGCATTCGCAAAATGCCCTACCACCATGCTATAACGACTGCCATCCTAACACAACAACCGGGACCGACGGCTTAACGTAATCATCACTAGCGGTCACCCATCCAAGTCATGACCGCGGCGGACGTTGCTTAACTTTGCTGATCGGTTCAGAACGGCTAAGCTAACTTCGCTACGAGCGCTTCAAAATAAACATACTGACAGTTCTGAGAAAACATCTTAGAGTATAATTAGTGAAAGGACAAAATATACGACTTTGTTTCATAGCAATGTCACAACCTCAATTTTATTGACGACACTTAGAACGGAATTACGATTGGTTTCCATGGAACTATTATATTAATTAGAGAAGGGCCGAACATGGGTTTCACCGAATACGAACATTCGGCCGAATGTTCGGTAAAACTCATACCGAACCGGATATTCGGCTGAATGTTCGGCACAATTGATTACCATACTTAAATAATGCACCGGACAATCCCTCCCGCTCCCCCGTTGTACCGCCAATGTTATTATTGCATCATCTAGTAAACAGTAAAACTTCCCCGCTTAAGTTTGTTATGGGAATTTTTATATTTAAAATTTATAAGAAAAAAAAACTGAATTTCTCACATTAAGATCTGATTATAATAACGTTATTTATTATAAAAAGTTCGCAGTAGTTGTACGGTCCGAGACCGTATTCTAAAGATGATATAAAATGAGAAATAAGTCCTTGATTTGCTAGTTGATACAAATGTTTATTTGATATGTAAAATAAATATAGTGATTTAATGATAGTGAGCCGCGTGAGATACGATCAAATCGATGCTAATTACGAACTGGTCATTTACTTAGAACGATGCCAAAAATGATTACGCGGGCGAATATGCGGTTGCACCGTACAGTAGTTTAACCCCTAAACATCTACATACCTATAAATTGTTTTTAATAACCATATTTTTTATCTTCTGTTATTGGAAATAAAACTACAGTGTCTACATAAAAATACTGCAAATTACTTACCACATAAAAACAAAATATAGGACACATTTAACACTCAACTCATGATCAATCGATTTAATACCGTATTAACTTTAAGTACCTACCCTTTTATCGAATATTCGGTGATTTGACCGAATATTCGGCCGAATACAAATATTCGGCAAACGTGCCGAATATGCCGAATACCGAATATAATACGAATATTCGGCCCATCCCTAATATTAATACCTTGGGGACTATGCCACGGTAATGCTATCTAATGTGACTATGATAGATAGATAACTCTTTATTGAATCCACCACAATAACAACAATAGACTTATTACTAAAACATAACTTAAAACCAAGTGTATCAATGGGCGGTCTTATCGCTCAGAGCAATCTCTTCCAGACAACCCATCAATAAGGCATAATGTAAAAAAGATCGGGCGCAGTTTCTTATGGTCTAAATAATTCTATACATAAGTATACTTATGTATAGAATTATTTAGACAATTATTTAGCAACTATAGTTGATGTTACCAAAAGATAAAATTAACCAAAAACTACAAAAATAAATGAATGCACATACATAGATATATAAATATATTATGTAAACATAAACAATTATATTATTATTAGAATAAATAAATACAATATATACATACATATATCATATAAACATATATAATAGAATATATAACATGAATATTAATTCATCAACAATACTGCGGGGGGTGGTGTAGAATCGATAACTGAATGTGATCCACACATTTTTAATTTTCACATAAACAAAATCAATACTAACTATTGCCTAAGCTGTGGCGCTTACACATATAATTTACTACATGTTAAACATCTAATTTAATTAAAAAGCATGTTTGTACGGTAGTGTCCATTATTATAGTAAGGTAGAGCAAGAGATAATAGTTTTTTGTCTTGATCCTTGAAAGATTTCAATGAAGTAGCACGTTTAATTTCTAGCGGTAGTGCGTTCCATATATCCTATGCATAAATGTATACGTTTATTCTGGAACCGCATGGTGGAAGGGCTTTTTGTGAATGCCCGCCTGGCTAGCGACCACCCTCAAGTAGAAAATCTGTCGCCAAGCACCTAACAGTGTGTTCCGCCAGTAATTTTTTCGCCTTGAAGTATTCTTCGACAAACATTGTTAGCTCTGGTCTGAAGAACTATACCGTATTAACTGCGATCCCCATTTTTAGAATATACATACAATTTTTAGAAGTTTTTTTGCTTTAAAATTCAATCATTGCCTTCAACCACAATCACACTTTAACTTCATCTATTTGAAAAGTATTTCTTCTGAAATATTCGCGGTTTTTGGACTAACCAAAGGTCGTAGCCACCATGGTTTGGTTATACTATTATTCTACATGTTCATGGTATTTGCGAGGTTAAAAGAATAATGCTCACATTATCTGGAAAAGCTATTAAACTAATGTGGATGATTCCATAACTTAATGACTTATTCATAAAAATAATACATTACTTAAATTTAAATTCCTGCCACTAGATGGAGCCACAAACCTGCTGCGGTGCAACTGCTCGCAGCGCATTTCGGAACGCATGTTTAGAAACTGCCCGTTTTAAGGGGCCAAATTGCAGAGATTGATGTCAGATTTTGCCCCCACTTCTGTATTACATATCTCCATGTTCATTTGTAAGGAAACTATAAAAAACATATGCTCAGTCCTCACTGAACTCCTTATGCGACCCTGTCACAATGACTGTCATCGGCAAAACTACTTTTGCTTAGTACAAATTTAGATTTTGTTTAGAATAAAATCAAAATTGATTTGACGCTGGATTCTAGGCGCTTTGTGAAACATATTGTTTTTTAAAACATGATTTTGGTGCCCCCTGAAACATCATTCCGGGGCGAGTGGCCCGGTTTGTACCTTCTTAGATCCGGGGCTGTCGTGGTCACATGGTGACTACGTCGTGATAAAAACAAATATAATAATTTACGTGACTTGAAGTTTTTTATATACCATATGTTTGTAATAAACGCGGAAACACCATTGACGACATCTTGATGGAAAACACTAAGAAACTGTTTTTATATAAAAGTTATACCCACAAAAAACACATTTCATTTCACCAAAAAGAAAAACAGGTACCGACTAGGTACTTAATTTACCAATATATCCGCAGCATACACCGAGATAATTTTTCGTATAAACCGATCTCTTTCGTACACGACTCGATGAAATATCAAAATATAATCTGCAAAGTACAACTCTAATATAAGAACTAAAATAAATAACTTACATATCGATCCGTGCAGAACAAGGGTGTTAAATATATTTTCAAATAAAAAGTGTACCTGTATAAAATCGCGCGCGCTGACTAAACGTGAAGACACGCAATCGACGCGCTCGACCAACTATTGTGTATTAATGGTAATGGGGATCCTATCATTCAATATACGTACATACATACGGAGAGCCATTCTGCAGTTTGGATAGAGTCGAAATGTTATAAAGTCATCAATAGTCACTAAAAGGTCTCTCTGACACATTAAAATTACACTTTTACAAACTGTTTTGATCTATGCAACTTCATTGAAATGTCAAGGTGAAGAAATTATTGGCAATAAATAAATAAATACATAACTAGTAACCAGTAGTGAAGACACGTAATATGACGCCAAATCCGCACATAACAGTGTGTCTGGTCAGCAGTCCTTGAGAGCCAGTAAATTACAGGCACCTGAGGCTTAACAATTTTGTCTTAGGGTGATGGGCGCAGCGCAGTTTATCGCTTGGGGTGAAATACATTTGTTATTGGCAGAGGTTACAGCTTAGCATCTGGTAGGCTTCGCGCGTGTTCCGTCACAATGCCATAAAAAAAGAAAAAAATATTCAGTAAGAGTTTACCAATAAGACGTTAACAAGCTGTCGAAATCGCTTTAGAATTAATCATCGAGGTCCCTTCAAGAGCCTAGACTTCATCTAGTTTATAGAATTGTAAGCATTGTTTTTTTAATCATCCTAATATAAAGTTATCACGCGACATGTTTGATCGTGTTGAATTTTTAAACTATCTCAACTTTGACTGTTAACTAAACAACGCAGTCTGCTACTCCTTGAAGTTATAGGCAGAATGCGAACTTTTCATATGGCTGAAACGTTAACTTATGGACTTATGTATTCCTCACACTCACATACGATGCGCAGACTTGGACTTTGACGAAAGAGCAAAAAACCACCCGCATGGTTTGCCAGCTTGGGATGGAGAGCAGTACTCTAGATGTCAAATGAGCTGACCGGATACTAAATACGACACCCACGTATGTTGGATGATGGATGAACGTTACGCAAACCTCATCGCTGAAAGCCTCGAAAGCCGAAGAATGAGAAGTCTGGAAAGAAGGAAAGAAGGCCGTTGCCCAACAATGGGACAGCATAAGCTGATAATAATAATAATGATATGTGAAGAGACGAACGCAACGTTCTTACTAAATACTTAGTACCTACGAAGACGTATATAACTATACTAGCGACCCGCCTCGGCTTCGCACGGGTAATTACGACTACAAATTGAGATGTATGCTATCAAATGGAAGATCAAATTGAACACGGTGTGCAAATCTAATTTAAAATTGGTTCAGTAGTTTAGGAGTCCATCGCGGACAAACAACGTGACACGTAATTTTTATATATAAAGATAAATATTTCAGTGTGCTCGTGTATATGTTATCATATTGACTAAAGTTTAAAGGCATCGTATTTCGAAAATATTGGTCCTATCACCTCAAGAAGAAAATCTGTCACCACGCACTTAATGGTGTGATCCAACGGCTGTCTTTCAGAGGCAATTCCCAGTTCAGCCTGTTTTTCCTACGTTTGACATCATTATCACTTAATGCTAAACTACGCTACTTAAAGCTAACCTATCAAAAAAAAAAACTCTTTTTATTTTAAATCCCTTGTGTACCTACTTACTTATATCTTGAGTGAGAAATCTCAAGATACATACGAGTATATCTGGAAAGGGCCTTAGTCTAAATTAGGTTAACTATCCAAACCAAGCGAATAAATTAGTGTATGTGTAAATAACTTTGGTCCATCAAGGGAGTAAGCAGTGATATCACGGATTTAGGAAGGGAGATCCGTGAGTGATGTCTATCGTAAAGTCATCAAGTTACAATTTAGCAGAATGGGGCTTCGAGCGTAATCAAGTGATTTAGTATGTTTTTGTTGGTTTGAACGTAGTTCTCGCTTCCTTTTGGCAGAAGGAACGGATACTAATTTCATGATTTTTTTTACTCCCGTAACAATGTAGGGTATTGTATCAAGAAGATAAAACGGAACCCTTATTAAGCTGCATAGGAGTAAAAGAGAGGCAGAGATGGTGGCGATAAGTTTGGCTAAAAAAGTTAGAATAAACTTATTAACACAAAACAATAACTTAAATAGAATCTGTAACTTGTCCCTCATGATAAGGATCTGCAATTTTATTTTTATATTTTTTTATACATATACAAACATGAATATCTAAGGTATTTCCGTTACAAGCGTAATTTAGAGTCAACTTGGCAATTTTATTCTATCGAGAAAATTTTAAGGAAACGTGTTTCGGAATTAATTTGACCCTAGAAAATATGATCAACATTAACATGTAATGTTTTTACTGCTGGAAACAAAATGTATTTTGGAAAAAATCTGTTTAAATTAAGCTAATGTAGAATGAGTATTCTAAGATTTATATAATGCATATTTAAATGTGTGTATTTGTGTTAAAGTGTATATGTATGTGTGGGAATCATGTGAGTGTAGTGTGTTGAAATGAGTGAAAAAGGCATCAGTTCTAAACAAAAAAAGATAGTAGATTTTATGAGTAATTTTGATTAGTAGAATTAATTTACAGTTTAATATCTGTAGTACAATTATGAAAGTAAATACATTTAATGTTAATCCTAAAGTAAGGTCCTCACGACACAGGGAATCCTAGTGTGGAGACCTCAGGTCAGGAAACAAGGGAGATAGGTAATGGAGTTGTAGGAAGTGCGAACGCACCTGGCCTAAATCAGGCTTGATTGTAAGAAAACCATTGCGCGCTTAGTACAAATCAACATATGAATCAGTTTTTCCGATGGCGCAATGGATCAGTGGTTTAATAGCTGTATATGTGTGTGTAACTAGTGATCGAAGTACAGGCTGAAGCGCAACCCATTTTTACATGTGTACGATTAGTTAGTGTATTAGTTTGCAGCGGAAATAATGGTGTGCGTGGCAACATGTGCGTATGTATGCCATAATTATTCTTTTAATTGATGTCGAGCAACGAATAAATATGTAAAGAAGTGTAACTCTCATACAGTGACCGCTTTCATTTCGGACTCGTCGACTCCACAAGTAGTGGTTAATTGATTTGGCGCTTAGAAATTATCACATCTGATTGGTCGTGTCAAGGTCATGTTGTCACCACCGTCATTCCTTAAGGTCAAGCCGCATTTTCATACAGAGAATTCTAAGACTAACAATGTTCCGAACTACTTTTTGATTTAATGTAAAGTTCATGTTGCATAAAACTATCCAGGGAAATCAGGTGTTGGTGTCCAAAATATTGTTATTTACTCGTTTATGAGAGCTATTCCCGAAATTTTCATACGCGTATGGCTTCCCCAGAATTTTACAATACACTATAATATTTTTGCAGATATAAACAATTGAAGAACATTGTTAAACTCAGTTGAAACTTTCCGCGGTACCACCGCACGACTCGAGCCCACGCGGCGAACTGAGAGCGCTGCACGGTACACTTTTTAAACCACGCCCGCCGCGGTACTGTTTGCGTTCTGTTGTTTTTGAGCTTGAATTACATTTCTTCTCATTATTTATTCGTAGATGTTGAGTGAAATGGGTGGGAGAGACGCGGCGACACTTTTATGTGAACATAAACACCACAGATTACCCCTAAGTAGGGGATAATTTGTGACAAACACGGACTGAAGTCAAATCGATCTATTTATCTGATCTGTGGTGGCGACCAAAGTAGTGAATTGTTAGGTTTATCTTAAGAACTTGTTATTCTAAGCTACCTATTTTTTTTAACCGGCGGTATGCCTTTATTAAACAAAATACTACGAACTATATACAACACTACAGCTACTACAATAAAAGCATTTAAACAACCTATAAGTCATAGCAGACTCAAAAGCAGTCCAAATGCTCCAGCTGGCAGCATTGCCCCGTTGAATTGCAATGCTTATTTAATACAAATACTTTTAAAAGTATCCTAAAAAACATTAAATAATATTTAAATAAAACACTTAAAAAAGCATAAAATTATATATCTAGTGACAATTCCGCCTAATTTTCCTGTTATCTACGTGACGTCATAAACATCACGCAGCCTAACCGGAAGAATACCCGACTAGTTTCGCTTCTAAACGAAGCATCTTCAGGAGGTCTTGACTTACCGAGCGCACGATCGAGACTGAGCTAGTTTAGTCTCGATCGTGCGCTCGGTAAGTCAAGACCTCCTGAAGATGCTTCGTTTAGAAGCGAAACTAGTCGGGTATTCTTCCGGTTAGGCTGCGTGATGTTTATGACGTCACGTAGATAACAGGAAAATTAGGCGGAATTGTCACTAGATATATAATTTTATGCTTTTTTAAGTGTTTTATTTAAATATTATTTAATGTTTTTTAGGATACTTTTAAAAGTATTTGTATTAAATATGGATTTCCGCAAAGTAACGCCTGAATCTATTCATTGCAATGCTTATTCGTTGAGCTACCTATTAGACATAAGTTAAGTTGTCAATTAAATAAATAAAAAAAATACTTTAAGGGACTCTTTCAATGCGGAACCCTTAAATACCGACGCCCGAATCGCACATTGCCAGTTTTTAGTTGTGTTAGTAGTTCTCGGTCAATATTATAAGTACAGGTTTAAGCGTAAATATTTGATTTTTATTAATAAAGGTATAAGTTAAACATTACTAAAGTAAATACTATTGACGCTAGTGGCTGATTTTCTCATTATACATATGACTTAATAGATAATTAAAATAATAGGTACATACGTTCTTAAGAACTTCCACAGAAAAGTATATATTTTTGCAATTTTTATCTTAATAGTTTCGAAAAAGGAGGCATGTTTTGAAGAAAGTTTAGGTATTTTGAGTGGAACTACAAACGTGTCAATAGGATGCTCCAAAATATGAAATAACTATACTTACCTCCTTAGCGGCACGGATTGTGCCCCAAACATAAATATACCGATAACAGGCTATTTTGATATGGCATGTGAAAATTTTAAATGGCAGTTTATCAGGACATTTGTTTTTGTTAATTTGAGAAGGAAGGGACAAAAAAACTTCATATTTTTAACTTCTGTTACACTTAATGTTGGTTAAAACTCGACATTGAAATGGTCGTTTATTTAATCTTTATTGTTTTATTCTATAATTAACTAGTGGCTCGCCCCGGCTTAGCACGGGTATTTATCTAAAATTTCCAAAAATAATTCTTCAAAATATTTTATGTCCTATGCCTATGTTCATCAGGGATAATGTAGGATTCCAATGGGGAAAGAATTTTTCAAATCGGTCCACTTATTTTTAATTTTATTCGTTACATACAAAAATACAAATCTTTCCTCTTTATAACATTAGTGTAGATAGAATATTACTGTAGTTATTTCAGCTTCCAGAATTGGAACACAATGCCTCTACTTCAGCTCAAGTTGCTCAAGCTGTTTTGCTTCGGAGTCAGGGACGAAGGCAATGAGAAATTGCCAAAATATTACATGTACCGCGTACAACTCTCAGGTACGCCGATCAGACTGGTCTTTACACAAGGAGACCAGGAAGTGGGGGCATCGGTGTACATCAGCGCGAGATTATCGATTTATAGCTCTTGCAATGTTGAGAAATCTGTTCCTTACTGCGGTTGAAATACGGCAGCTACATACGGCAAGAGGGCTCAACGTCAGCGGACAATAAACAGGAGAATGGAGGAACGGGATCTGTTGTGAGCTTTGATTTTTGAAGCAATGATGGTTCAGTGGCATTAGCTATGGACTGCCGCACAGCAGGTCCATGGTTCGAATCCCACCGCGGGCTTGAGCTTCACCGTATGGTGGAAGGGCATTTTGCGAATGTTTAATTGTGGGCCTGGCTAATTACCACCCTCAAGTAGAAAATCTGTCGCCACCTATCGGTGCGTTCCGGCAGCAGTCCTTGAGAGCCAGAGAATTATCTCATATTAATGAGCATAATATATTGAATGAGAATATTATAATTTATGATAAGTTTTTATTTAATAAATAAGTCCTTCGATTGGTAATTTTCCGTTGAGCGCCATTGGCAGGGGTTAATTTCATAATTACATTCAATTCTGAATGTTTAAACTCATTATTTGTATCTATTATTGAAATAGTTGAAGCATTTATACATATCGTTTCATTGTATAATTATAGGATTATCATTCTGATTCAGAAGAACACTCATCTATCAAATTTTGTCATTGCCACGGCAGCAACGACCACACACGGATTTGCTTTTTATTACACGACTGCCCAAAAAAGGAGAGTTATGATTTCAGGGTTCATGTATGTATGTATGCTTGTGAGTTTCTTTATTCCACCATAACTTCTAAACGGCTTAACCGATTTTGATGTAAGATATATTGTAAATTAAACTCAGCTTGAGTGTAAATTAAACTCGGTAGTACAACAGCTTGAGGGGTGGTTCAGATCGAATGGACTAGCATTAAATAGGGATAAAACGTGTTTTATGACGTTTAGTCTTAATAGACATACACCAAAGTCGCAGAAAGTTACCGCCGGCGATGCCAGGATTAAACAGGTGCAAAGCACAAAGTTATTAGGCTTCCACATCGACAGCGCTCTCGTATGGGACACCCATATCGACGAACTGTGTGTTAAGCTGGGCCGCTCATGCTTCGCACTGCGCCGGCTCGCGGCTACCGCGTCGCGCGCCGTAGTGCGGTCATGTTACTTTGCCACCGTTCACAGCTCACTTACATAATATGGTGTGGAGATCTGGGCAAGCGCCGCGGATACCCAGAGAGCCTTTGTGATGCAAAAGCGAGCAGTGCGTGACATAGTAGGAATAACAGACGACGTCTCCTGCAGAGACTATTTCAAAGAGCTCATGATCCTTCCGCTGCCGTGCGAGCTTATTTATAATGTAGCGGTATTTACATACGCCAATATTGACAGATTCCAGCGCAAGGGTGTGAACCAGTTTGTCAACTTGCGCAGTAATAAACATAGGGACCGTCTTTTGATGCCATCACATAATATTAAAAAATCCGGAAAATCCGTATTTATATTGGGGTCAGTGGTATACAATAGATTGCCACAAATCATCAGAGATGCAACCTCCACCATGATATTTAAAACCAAAGTTAGAAAATGGCTGTTTGACCATTTGTTCTATGATCTAGACGAATTTTATAAAATGCCTGAAATTTGAATGATCTTTAATAATGTTTACTAATGTACCTATATATTTAAATAATATCATTAACTTATAATATTATTATTATAAAACAATATAAATTAAGAATATTGAACTTTAGAATAACTATACGACTTGTAACTATGGAGTTATAAATAAATTATTTGTATTTGTATTTGTATTGTTAGATTCGTCGTGATAACTCCGCTTGGGTTATCACTAGGTAGGTACATGCACAAAATAAAAACAAACTGGTGGATTTTAGACCCCATATTGTGAAGTTAATCAAAATATTTTTCTTCCAAACCCATCGAGTGGGGTATCAAAATGAAGAGCTTTAAAAAAGGATTCCATAAATACTCGTATATACATACAACTTGCAGTTTTAATTTCAATGGAACGATAAATCGCTAAATACTTTGCAGTCGGGTTTTTTACTTTTTTAATTAATACATATACATATGTCAACGCTTTAGTCATACCATAGAACATATAATAATATTACGTCATACTAGCTAACAATGTGAGAACTAGGAAAGTCCCTATTTCTCACATTTTTAATGAAAAAAACGATAATTCATGCTAACCGCATTATCAGTGATTTTATAATGCGGTGAGTAAATTATCAGTTTGAAGACCATGAAATCATATATTTATTTTTAAATTGCGACAGAACGCTGATTTTGTATATACCAAAACTTGTATTCTTTAGATAAGTAATCTTCATTTAAAAATGGTGCCTTTATTTAAAATTAATGGGATAAATAAGGGCGCGTGTTATGTCAACTTTGAGATGCATTTATCATCTGTCAAAAACATGCATTTATTATCTGTCAAAAACAGCATCTTATGATCGATATCAACTGTGACATGCATTAATTATCTGTAGCCTACGACTGACAGGTGACAACCTCGCCTTATATTGTAATTTTGGAGCTGCGATCGAAAACAACAACCATTTATTGTTTTACTGCCTTAAGTCATGATAGCTAAATGGTTATCATCATAAACGCTGCCAAAGTGTCAAGAACACAATTTGGATGACCTTCAAAAACCATCCAAAAAGTAGGATGATAACGAATTTTAAAATTATACAATAAACAAAACAATTGTTTTAAGTTCAAGGGGTCTACTGTAATTATTTCGTGAAAAACATCACGCGTAATTTTATACCAGTCATTATTTTAATAGTTAATATTCTGTATGTACTTGTAGTAGCTGCTGCAATGTTCAGTGCTGCTTGTTGGAACGCAGGTTGCATAACACGAATAAATATGTAAAAGGGCACTTCTTCAAAACTGTATTATTTCGTTGATCGCTGTGGATTTTTCAAAGACTAATGTTTGATGACGTCCACATAATATGTAGACGTCATCAAATATTAGTCTTATTAGTTATGTATAACCGACTTCCAAAAAAGGAGGAGGTTCTCAATTCGTCTGTATTTTTTTAATGTTTGTTACCTCAGATCTCTTGACTAGGTGAGCCGATTTTGAAAATGTTTTCGTTTGAAAGCCGATGCTTGTCGTTTGGTCCCATCTTAAATTTCATCAAAATCGGTCAAGCCGTTTTTGAGTTACACACCTTTAACTGAAATATATGTACCTATCTTGATGATATTACAGTCGTTGAGAATAAATGACAATGTTGCAAAATTTTTTTTCTATTTTAAACCGAACCGAATATTCGGCTGAATGTTCGGCACAATTGATTACCATACTTAAATAATGCACCGGACAATCCCTCCCGCTCCCCCGTTGTACCGCCGATGTTATTATTGCATCATCTAGTAAACAGTAAAACTTCCCCGCTTAAGTTTGTTATGGGAATTTTTATATTTAAAATTTATAAGAAAAAAAAACTGAATTTCTCACATTAAGATCTGATTATAATAACGTTATTTATTATAAAGAGTTCGCAGTAGTTGTACGGTCCGAGACCGTATTCTAAAGATGATATAAAATGAGAAATAAGTCCTTGATTTGCTAGTTGATACAAATGTTTATTTGATATGTAAAATAAATATAGTGATTTAATTATAGTGAGCCGCGTGAGATACGATCAAATCGATGCTAATTACGAACTGGTCATTTACTTAGAACGATGCCAAAAATGATTACGCGGGCGAATATGCGGTTGCACCGTACAGTAGTTTAACCCCTAAACATCTACATACCTATAAATTGTTTTTAATAACCATATTTTTTATCTTCTGTTATTGGAAATAAAACTACAGTGTCTACATAAAAATACTGCAAATTACTTACCACATAATAACAAAATATAGGACACATTTAACACTCAACTCATGATCAATCGATTTAATACCGTATTAACTTTGAGTACCTACCCTTTTATCGAATATTCGGTGATTTGACCGAATATTCGGCCGAATACAAATATTCGGCAAACCTGCCGAATATGCCGAATACCGAATATAATACGAATATTCGGCCCATCCCTAATATTAATACCTTGGGGACTATGCCACGGTAATGCTATCTAATGTGACTATGATAGATAGATAACTCTTTATTGAATCCACCACAATAACAACAATAGACTTATTACTAAAACATAACTTAAAACCAAGTGTATCAATGGGCGGTCTTATCGCTCAGAGCAATCTCTTCCAGACAACCCATCAATAAGGCATAATGTAAAAAAGATCGGGCGCAGTTTCTTATGGTCTAAATAATTCTATACATAAGTAGTTGATGTTACCAAAAGATAAAATTAACCAAAAACTACAAAAATAAATGAATGCACATACATAGATATATAAATATATTATGTAAACATAAACAATTATATTATTAGAATAAATAAATACAATATATACATACATATATCATATAAACATATATAGTAGAAAATATACACATATAATTTACTACATGTTAAACATATAATTCAATTAAAAAGCATGTTTGTACGGTAGTGTCCATTATTATAGTAAGGTAGAGCAAGAGATAATAGTTTTTTGACTTGATCCTTGAAAGATTTCAATGAAGTAGCACGTTTAATTTCTAGCGGTAGTGCGTTCCATATATCCTATGCATAAATGTATACGTTTATTCTGGAACCGCATGGTGGAAGGGCTTTTTGTGAATGCCCACCTGGCTAGCGACCACCCTCAAGTAGAAAATCTGTCGCCAAGCACCTAACAGTGTGTTCCGGCAGCTGTCCTTGAGAGCCAGATTAATTCTAGGTTAAGCCTGTTAACACCTTCGACCACATCATCACTTACCATCACGTGAGATTGTGGTCAAAGGCTTACCTATCAGCAATAAAAAAAAAAAAAAAAACTGTAATTTGAAGTATTCTTCGACAAACATTGTTAGCTCTGGTCTGAAGAACTATACCGTATTAACTGCGATCCCCATTTTTAGAATATACATACTGTTTTTAGAAGTTTTTTGCTTTAAAATTCAATCATTGCCTTCAACCACAATCACACTTTAACTTCATCTATTTGAAAAGTATTTCTTCTGAAATTTTCGCGGTTTTTGTACTAACCAAAGGTCGTAGCCACCATGGTTTGGTTATACTATTATTCTACATGTTCATGGTATTTGCGAGGTTAAAAGAATAATGCTCACATTATCTGGAAAAGCTATTAAACTAATGTGGATGATTCCATAACTTAATTACTTATTCATAAAAATAATACATTACTTAAATTTAAATTCCTGCCACTAGATGGAGCCACAAACCTGCTGCGGTGCAACTGCTCGCAGCGCATTTCGGAACGCATGTTTAGAAACTGCCCGTTTTAAGGGGCCAAATTGCAGAGACTGATGTCAGATTTTGCCCCCACTTCTGTATTACATATCTCCATGTTCATTTGTTAGGAAACTATAAAAAACATATGCTCACTCCTCACTGAACTCCTTATGCGACACTGTCACAATGAATGTCATCAGCAAAACTACTTTTTCTAAGTACAAATTTAGATTTTGTTTAGAATAAAATCAAAATTGATTGAACGCTGGATTCTAGGCGCTTTGTGAAACATATTGTTTTTTAAAACATGATTTTGGTGCCCCCTGAAAAATCTTTCAGGGGCGAGTGGCCCGTTTTGTACCTTCCTAGACCCGGGGCTGTCGTGGTCACATGGTGACTACGTCGTGATAAAAACAAATATAATAATTTACGTGACTTGAAGTTTTTTATATACCATATGTATGTAATAATCGCGGAAACACCATTGACTCTAGTATTATCTCGATGGAAAACACTAAGAAAATGTTTTTATATAAAAGTTATACCCACAAAAAACACATTTCATTTCACCAAAAAGAAAAACAGGTACCGACTAGGTACTTAATTTACCAATATATCCGCAGCATACACCGAGATAATTTTTCGTATAAACCGATCTCTTTCGTACACGACTCGATGAAATATCAAAATATAATCTGCAAAGTACAACTCTAATATAAGAACTAAAATAAATAACTTACATATCGATCCGTGCAGAACAAGGGTGTTAAATATATTTTCAAATAAAAAGTGTACCTGTATAAAATCGCACGCGCTGACTAAACGTGAAGACACGCAATCGACGCGCTCGACCAACTATTGTGTATTAATGGTAATGGGGATCCTATCATTCAATATACGTACATACATACGGAGAGCCATTCTGCAGTTTGGATAGAGTCGAAATGTTATAAAGTCATCAATAGTCACTAAAAGGTCTCTCTGACACATTAAAATTACACTTTTACAAACTGTTTTGATCTATGCAACTTCATTGAAATGTCAAGGTGAAGAAATTATTGGCAATAAATAAATAAATACATAACTAGTAACCAGTAGTGAAGACACGTAATATGACGCCAAATCCGCACATAACAGTGTGTCTGGTCAGCAGTCCTTGAGAGCCAGTAAATTACAGGCACCTGAGGCTTAACAATTTTGTCTTAGGGTGATGGGCGCAGCGCAGTTTATCGCTTGGGGCGAAATACATTTGTTATTTGCAGAGGTTACAGCTTAGCATCTGGTAGGCTTCGCGCGTGTTCCGTCACAATGCCATAAAAAAAGAAAAAAATATTCAGTAAGAGTTTACCAATAAGACGTTAACAAGCTGTCGAAATCGCTTTAGAATTAATCATCGAGGTCCCTTCAAGAGCATAGACTTCATCTAGTTTATAGAATTGTAAGCATTGTTTTTTGAATCATCCTAATATAAAGTTATCACGCGACATGTTTGATCGTGTTGAATTTTTAAACTATCTCAACTTTGACTGTTAACTAAACAACGCAGTCTGCTACTCCTTGAAGTTATAGGCAGAATGCGAACTTATCATAGGGCTGAAACGTTAACTTATGGACTTATGTATTCCTCACACTCACATACGATGCGCAGACTTGGACTTTGACGAAAGAGCAGAAAACCACCCGCATGGTTTGCAAGCTTGGGATGGAGAGCAGTACTCTAGATGTCAAATGAGCTGACCGGATACTAAATACGACACCCACGTATGTTGGATTATGGATGAACGCTACGCAAACCTCATCGCTGAAAGCCTCGAAAGCCGAAGAATGAGAAGTCTGGAAAGAAGGAAAGAAGACCTTTGCCCAACAATGGGACAGCATAAGCTGATAATAATAATAATGATATGTGAAGAGACGAACGCAACGTTCTTACTAAATACTTAGTACCTACGAAGACGTATATAACTATACTAGCGATCCGCCTCGGCTTCGCACGGGTAGTTACGACTACAAATTGAGATGTAAGCTATCAAATGGAAGATCAAATTGAACACGGTCTGCAAATCTAATTTAAAATTGGTTCAGTAGTTCAGGAGTCCATCGCGGACAAACAACGTGACACGTAATTTTTATATATAAAGATCAATATTTCAGTGTGCTCGTGTATATGTTATCATATTGACTAAAGTTTAAAGGCATCGTAGTTGGAAAACATTGGTCCTATCACCTCAAGAAGAAAATCTGTCACCACGCACTTAATGGTGTGATCCAACGGCTGTCTTTCAGAGGCAATTCCCAGTTCAGCCTGTTTTTCCTACGTTTGACATCATTATCACTTAACGCTAAACTACGCTACTTAAAGCTAACCTATCGAAAAAAAAACTCTTTTTATTTTAAATCCCTTGTCTACCTACTTACTTATATCTTGAGTGAGAAATCTCAAGATACATACGAGTATATCTGGAAAGGGCCTTAGTCTAAATTAGGTTAACTATCCAAACCAAGCGAATAAATTAGTGTATGTGTAAATAACTTTGGTCCATCAAGGGAGTAAGCAGTGATATCACGGATTTAGGAAATCCGTGAGTGATATCTATCGTAAAGTCATCAAGTTACAATTTAGCAGAATGGGGCTTCGAGCGTAATCAAGTGATTTAGTATGTTTTTGTTGGTTTGAACGTAGTTCTCGCTTCCTTTTGGCAGAAGGAACGGATACTAATTTCATGAATTTTTTTTACTCCCGTAACAATGTAGGGTATTGTATCAAGAAGATAAAACGGAACCCTTATTAAGCTGCATAGGAGTAAAAGAGAGGCAGAGATGGTGGCGATAAGTTTGGCTGAAAGAGTTAGAATAAACTTATTAACACAAAACAATAACTTAAATAGAATCTGTAACTTGTCCCTCGTGATAAGGATCTGCAATTTTATTGTTATATTTTTATACATATACAAACATCAATATCTAAGGTATTTCCGTTACAAGCGTAATTTAGAGTCAACTTTGCAATTTTATTCTATCGAGAAAATTTTAAGGAAACTTGTTTCGGTATTGACTTGGCCCTAGAAAATATGATCAACATTAACATGTAATGTTTTTACTGCTGGAAACAAAATGTATTTTGGAAAAAATCTGTTTAAATTAAGTTAATGTAGAATGAGTATTCTAAGATTTATATAATGCATATTTGAATGTGTGTATTTGTGTTAAAGTGTATATGTATGTGTGGTAATCATGTGAGTGTAGTGTGTTGAAATGAGTGAAAAAAGGCATCAGTTCTAAACAAAAAAAGATAGTAGATTTGATGAGTAATTTTGATTAGTAGAATTGATTTACAGTTTAATATCTGTAGTACAATTATGAAAGTAAATCCTAAAGTAAGGTCCTCACGACACAGGGAATCCTAGTGTGGAGACCTCAGGTCAGGAAACAAGGGAGATAGGTAATGGAGTCGTAGGACGTGCGAACGCACCTGGCCTAAATCAGGCTTGATTGTAAGGAAACCATTGCGCGCTTAGTACAAATCAACATACGAATCACTTTTTCCGATGGCGCAATGGATCAGTGGTTTAATAGCTGTATCTGTGTGTGTAACTAGTGATCGAAGTACAGGCTGAAGCGCAACCCATTTTTACATGTGTACGATTAGTTAGTGTATTAGTTTGCAGCGGAAATAATGGTGTGCATGGCAACATGTGCGTATGTATGCCATAATTATTATTTTAATTGATGTCGAGCAACGAATAAATACCTATGTAAAGAAGTGTAACTCTCATACAGTGACCGCTTACATTTCGTCGACTCCACAAGTAGTGGTTAATTGATTTGGCGCTTAGAAATTATCATATCTGATTGGTCGTGTCAAGGTCATGTTGTCACCACCGTCATTCCTTAAGGTCAAGCCGCATTTTCATACAGAGAATTCTAAGACTAACAATGTTCCGAACTACCTCTTGATTTAATGTAAAGTTCATGTTGCATAAAACTATCCAGGGAAATCAGGTGTTTTTGTCCAAAATATTGTTATTTACTCGTTTATGAGAGCTATTCCCGAAATTTTCATATGCGTATGGCTTCCCCAGAATTTTACAATACACTATAATATTTTTGCAGATATAAACAATTGAAGAACATTGTTAAATTCAGTTGAAACTTTCCGCGGTACCACCGCATGACTCGAGCCCACGCGGCGAACTGAGAGCGCTGCACGGTACACTTTTTAAACCACGCCCGCCGCGGTACTGTTTGCGTTCTGTTGTTTTTGAGCTTGAATTACATTTTTTTCATTATTTATTCGTAGATGTAGAGTGAAATGGGTGGGAGAGACGCGGCGACACTTTTATGTGAACAAACAGCACAGATTACCCCTAAGTAGGGGATAATTTGTGACAAACACGGACTGAAGTCAAATCGATCTATTTCTCTGATCTGTGGTGGCGACCAAAGTAGTGAATTGTTAGGTTTATCTTAAGAACTTTTTATTTTAATCAACCTATTAGACGTAAGTTTAGTTGTCAATTAAATAAATAAAAAAAATACTTTAAGGGACTCTTTCAATGCGGAACCCTTAAATACCGACGCCCGAATCGCACATTGCCAGTTTTTAGTTGTGTTAGTAGTTCTCGGTCAATATTATAAGTACAGGTTTAAGCGTAAATATTTGATTTTTATTAATAAAGGTATAAGTTAAACATAACTAAAGTAAATACTATTGACGCTAGTGGCTGATTTTCTCATTATACATATGACTTAATAGATAATTAAAATAATAGGTACATACGTTCTTAAGAACTTCCACAGAAAAGTATATATTTTTGCAATTTTTATCTTAATAGTTTCGAAAAAGGAGGCATGTTTTGAAGAAAGTTTAGGTATTTTGAGTGGAACTACAAACGTGTCAATAGGATGCTCCAAAATATGAAATAACTATACTTACCTCCTTAGCGGCACGGATTGTGCCCCAAACATAAATATACCGATAACAGGCTATTTTGATATGGCATGTGAAAATTTTAAATGGCAGTTTATCAGGACATTTGTTTTTGTTAATTTGAGAAGGAAGGGACAAAAAAACTTCATATTTTTAACTTCTGTTACACTTAATGTTGGTTAAAACTCGACATTCAAATGGTCGTTTATTTAATCTTTATTGTTTTATTCTATAATTAACTAGTGGCTCGCCCCGGCTTAGCACGGGTATTTATCTAAAATTTCCAAAAATAATTCTTCAAAATATTTTATTTCCTATGCCTATATTCATCAGGGATAATGTAGGATTCCAATGGGGAAAGAATTTTTCAAATCGGTCCACTTATTTTTAATTTTATTCGTTACATACAAAAATACAAATCTTTCCTCTTTATAACATTAGTGTAGATAGAATATTACTGTAGTTATTTCAGCTTCCAGAATTGGAACACAATGCCTCTACTTCAGCTCAAGTTGCTCAAGCTGTTTTGCTTCGGAGTCAGGGACGAAGGCAATGAGAAATTGCCAAAATATTACATGTACCGCGTACAACTCTCAGGTACGCCGATCAGACTGGTCTTTACACAAGGAGACCAGGAAGTGGGGGCATCGGTGTACATCAGCGCGAGATTATCGATTTATAGCTCTTGCAATTTTGAGAAATCTGTTCCTTACTGCGGTTGAAATACGGCAGCTACATACGGCAAGAGGGCTCAACGTCAGCGGACAATAAACAGGAGAATGGAGGAACGGGATCTGTTGTGAGCTTTGATTTTTGAAGCAATGATGGTTCAGTGGCATTAGCTATGGACTGCCGCACAGCAGGTCCAATCCCGCCGCGGGCTTGAGCTTCACCGTATGGTGGAAGGGCATTTTGCGAATGTCCGCCTGGCTAATGACCACCCTCAAGTAGAAAATCTGTCGCCACCTAACGGTACGTTCCGGCAGCAGTCCTTGAGAGCCAGAGAATCTTCTCATATTAATGAGCATAATATATTGAATGAGAATATTATAATTTATGATAAGTTTTTATTTAATAAATAAGTCCTTTGATTGGTAATTTTCCGTTGAGCGCCATTGGCAGGGGTTTATTTCATAATTACATTCAATTCTGAATGTTTAAACTCATTATTTGTATCTATTATTGAAATAGTTGAAGCATTAATACATATCGTTTCATTGTATAATTATAGGATTATCATTCTGATTCAGAAGAACACTCATCTGTCAAATTTTGTCATTGCCACGGCAGCAACGACCACACACGGATTTGCTTTATATTACACGACTGCCCAAAAAAGGAGAGTTATGATTTCAGGGTTCATGTATGTATGTACGTATGCTTGTGAGTTTCTTTATGCCACCATAACTTCTAAACGGCTTAACCGATTTTGATGTAAGATATATTCTTAGATTCGTCGTGATAACTCCGCTTGGGTTATCACTAGGTAGGTACATGCACAAAATAAAAACAAACTGGTGGATTTTAGACCCCATATTGTGAAGTTAATAAAAATATTTTTCTTCCAAACCCATCGAGTGGGGTATCAAAATGAAGAGCTTTAAAAAAGGATTCCATAAATACTCGTATATACATACAACTTGCAGTTTTAATTTCAATGGAACGATAAATCGCTAAATACTTTGCAGTCGGGTTTTTTACTTTTTTAATTAATATATATTTGTCAACGCAATATTATTATATGTTCTATGTCAACGCTTTAGTCATACCATAGAACATTTATAATAATATTACGTCATACTAGCTAACAATGTGAGAACTAGGAAAGTCCCTATTTCTCACATTTTTAATGAAAAAAACGATCATTCATGCAAACCGCATTATCAGTGAAAGTTTGAAGACCATGAAATCATATATTTATTTTTAAATTGCGACAGAACGCTGATTTTGTATATACCAAAACTTGTATTCTTTAGATAAGTAATCTTCATTTAAAAATGGTGCCTTTAATTAAAATTAATGGGATAAATAAGGGTGCGTGTAATGTCAACTTTGAGATGCATTTATCATCTGTCAAAAACATGCATTTATTATCTGTCAAAAACAGCATCTTATGATCGATATCAACTGTGACATGCATTTATTATCTGTAGCCTACGACTGACAGGTGACAACCTCGCCTTATATTGTAATTTTGGAGCTGCGATCGAAAACAACAACCATTTATTGTTTTACTGCCTTAAGTCATGATAGCTAAATGGTTATCATCATAAACGCTGCCAAAGTGTCAAGAACACAATTTGGATGACCTTCAAAAACCATCCAAAAAGTAGGATGATAACGAATTTTAAAATTATACAATAAACAAAACAATTGTTTTAAGTTCAAGGGGTCTACTGTAATTATTTCGTGGAAAACATCACGCGTAATTTTATACCAGTCATTATTTTAATAGTTAATATTCTGTATGTACTTGTAGTAGCTGCTGCAATGTTCAGTGCTGCTTGTTGGAACGCAGGTTGCATAACACTAATAAATATGTAAAAGGGCACTTCTTCAAAACTGTATTATTTCGTTGATCGCTGTGGACTTTTTAAATACTAATATTTGACGACGTTTTTCATATAAACGATGTGTCTAAACAAACACATTTTCGTATTCGCGTCAAAACTTTAATTTACCAATAAAATAATCAGCCATAAATCCTGCATCATTTCATGGGTCTAGCCAATCCATATTAATTTTGATCAAAATAATTCAGCCTTCTACATGAACCAAAAACATTTAAACAGTAAATATCAAAAATTAAAAACTTTAAAGGAAACAATTGAATTGCTGTTGCCCGCTTTCAAAACTGAACCAATATTCCTTCTTGTACGCGCCGCTTAATATTACTTATTACCTGTTCTAATGAATGACACATTATCTGTTAAGTATACACTCACTCATTCACACATTCCTTTCGTTCCTTTCCCGTCATTGTTCCTTGTGATGCTTCGTCGCTAAGAAGTACGTACCAACTTATAAGCCGAAACAATAAACGTTAATATAAACAAATCTAAAACTAGTAATTAATGCAATACAACGCAGTCGCGAGTGATATAATTTACGTATATAAAAGTGTGTTAAATAAAAAGGAGACCACCAGCTGATTGGAGAGGAAATCGCCTACGGAAACACTTCCAAAAAAATCGAAGGAATAATATGTCGAAGCTAACCCCTATATACTGTGAGTCCATCATCATCTAATCCTATACCTCTCACTTCTCTTCGAGCAAGTGAATAAGAAAGAAATGTATAAACTGAAATTTTGTATTGTTATTTTGTATTTTAACATAAGATTTAACCATAAAAAAATCTGAAAATCTGGCTATTGTTAACGTTTATTATCAGACTATATAAAACTGAAATAATTTATCTATTAATGATATTTTATTTGTGGTATATAATTAATTAACTACAAATATTGTAAGACTATTTCTTCAAAATAAATGGTTCAATTTCAAAAGATAAAACGTTGGATATAACTCCGCAATTAGACGAACCACATGAGAACGTAGATACGTTACTAAGATGAAAATTATTAATAAATCATATTTAGATTTATCGATAATTTTTGTCTTAGCTAAAAAATTTTAAGTCATCATCATCGTCACTTTATTGAGCTGTAGATAGAGCTGTAGGTTTTATACACCGAAGATTGAATTCTCGCCATTACTGTCGTAATTCTTTTGAGCTTTGACTGTAGTCTTATCCATTATATTTTGGTGCAAGAATGTACCTTAAGCTGTAGTATTATTTTTCATTTTATTTGAAACACTACAGTTTGGAAATTTGCCATTGCTATCGTAAATATCTGGAGCTTTAGCAATAGTCTTAGCCTTACTTGTTTCAGTGAAGTAACTGAAGCTGTATGTTTATTTTTCATCTTCTTTGATAGATTGACGAATGGAAACTCGTGATCGCTATCGTAATTATGGCTTGAACTACAGCTACAGCTTAAGATAGCTGTAGTTTATTCCATACTTTTTTGGTGCAGTGAAGATAATATAAGAGCCTTAGATATACTAAATTTCAGTCAAAATCTTTGATTAAAGGGACTTCTTCTTAAAAACTGTTTGTTAAGTCCAAATCTGATTGGTTTTGTACACTTTGACCTACAATATCATCGTTATCTTTTCTTATTTGTAATTTACAACGGCTTATTTTTGAAACCTTACAGTTTCCTTTATTACTTGGTGTTCCAGGTTAAATCCGCAGCCATTAAAATAGTAAAAGTAGTCGTAATTTCCCTCACATAAGAGTCTTCTATGCAATTATTGATTGCTTTGGGCCTAGTTTCACCAACTCTGTTATTTATTTGACGCCTTGTTAATCGTTTTAACGGACTGTTAACTGAACCAAGTGTCCCACCAACTGTTAATGGATGATTAATTCAGTTAACTTCATAGAACGTAGACTGATTTAACAGCTCTGTTATTTTTAAAGACCCATTAGCTAATGCATGATTTAGCGTAAACAAACATGGTATGGTGAAATTAGGCCTTAGTCTCTTAAACCAGAGCGATCAACGTCATAGCAATCAATAAAATACACAAATTCCTAAACTAAAAACGATATAACAAATTTAGTGTCTACAGACTAAGAACATTATTATAATAATTACAACTATCGATACTTAGTCCACGCAAACTAAACACTAAATAAGAAAGTATACCATAGTGATCAATGACTTCGTGAATGAAAGCAATGATAGCTCAGTGGCTTTGGCTATGGGCTGCCGCGCAGCAGGTCCATGGTTCGAATCCCGCCGCGGGCTTGAGCTTCATTGCATGGTGGAAGGGCATTTTTGCGAATGCCCGCCTGACTAGCTACCACCCTCAAGTAGAAAATCTGTCGCCAAGCACCTAACGGTGTGTTCCGAAAGCTGTCCTTGAGAGCCAGTAATTCTAGGTTAAGCCTGTTAACACCTTCGACCACATCATCACTTACCATCAGGTGAGATTGTGGTCAAAGACTTACCTATCAGCAATAAAAAAAAAAGCCAGATTTCACCAGAATCACATGTTTAGCTTGATAATTCGGGAACACTAAAATCCAGTGCACAACTTTATAGATAAGTAGTCGAAGCACAACTGGCCAAAGACCGTGAGGGAAGAATTGGGCTTTATAATGACAATGATAATACTCTTTTTACTATTCTAAAAAAGAACTAATGATATCAAAATGTTGCTTAGAAAAAAAGTTTCACGTATGTTTTTTTTTAATAATTCGGGAGTTTTTTGAGGCTTGTATTTTTTTTTTCACATATTTGTAATGCAATTAGTTTCATTTATTATATTGTCCTAGGTAGTATATAAGGTAAACCGTATTAAAAAATTATAACAAGTAGAAACTAATGGCTTAAAAGGGCTTTCTCCGGCCGGACATAGAATATTTTTCGTTCATAAGAAATGTAAGTCAACCTCAAAAACAGCAGAATGCAAAGCCTACCGCGGTTAAAAAGTGAACAGTGCGGCGCAATCTTACCTCGCTGTGATCAATCGGATGCAATAATTTCTAAACGCCAAATCAATAAACCGATCTAATTGAATTTAAATAAATAAAAAAATCTTTAAATAAAATATTTATTTATTTATTTAAAGGGCCCATTTCAGAATGTTCGAGTAAGTTCCGGTTTTACTACCCAGAACATATTTATTAAACAAAACACTATCTTTGCATTTCACAGTCATCGATTTAGCCTATCCATCGGTTAAAGCTTGAAACGCGCTGCATGTCAACTGTCATTTTTATCATTCAGTTATTTTATGTGTTGGTTAGCAACCAGAAACTTTATTAGGACATTCTGCAACGGTGCCTAAATATCGTGAATCAAATCACTGGACATTGCATAATTCGTGAACAATTATAATAGTTATACTGCCTAGTGACAAGACAAAAAAGAAACTTTGTTTATGTAAGTCTGAGCTTCCCTTATTTTGGTCACTTAAAAGTTGAATCCCTCTCATAACTGTTTGGATAAAAAAAATCTGTTAAGACATTTTGGTAACGATAGATATAGATAGATAGAACTCTTTATTGAAACACTATTGTACAGATATATGGTGAATTTAAAATAAATAAATTAAAATATTGATACAATTGGCGGCCTTATCGCTTATCACTTCCAGGCAACCATGTTTGGGAAGGAGCAGTTAATAAGTTATTATGACGACTAGATAACTCTAGGTTAGTCTGCACAACATCCTCGACAACATCATCACTTACCATCAGGTGAGATAGTGGTCAAAGGCTAACCTATCAGGCATTAAAAAAAAAAAAAAAAAAATGACCTCTTGGTGTACTTGGCAACAAGTCCGTGCGCAAAGATTTTTTATTACTGATTATATTAATCAATTAAAATATATATATTCTTATTCTTATGAATTAATGGGCAAACTTTAAATACATTTATTCTCATTATCAAGACATACGTCACTATTCACTAACATGAGAACATAAATGTCAATTGAAAATTACACATAAATTTGCCGCAGTAACAACAAACCCCACTTAAAAAAAATATGAGGTAATGTCACTAAAGCAGATAACAAAATTTTAATAAAAGCTTGTTAGGAGGCGTCTGGGTTATTCCTACACGTCTAACGCATTAATTTGCAGATTTTTAATAATGTTTTCTTGGTCATTAGAGTTCAGCGAGTCGTTTTTTGAATAAATTTAACAAGCTATATTTTTTATGTTCTATGGTATTTTGTTATGTGTATAACCAATGTACGTTTGACAAAACAATGAAGCTTGCGTGTCAAGTAAAGCGGTTACAAACATTTTGTGCTTAGTCAAATGCAAGTTTGTGTGGATAGTCTTGTTTAAAGATTATCTATGAAGATGCAACTGTATTATGATATCACCACGATACTCATTAGCAGTTAAGACTCGTTAGCTAAGTCCCTTATTTGATACGTACCTAGCTAAATAGTTCATAAGTTAATCACTAGGTATTGTTAGCTGTGTAAGTTCCTAATTGGTAGATATAAAACAAACATCCCTTCACGTCCTTCCCTTCCCCTCGGCTCACTTCATCCCTATTAATACTCCCTCGCTATTATTCCAAGTCAGATCCGATTCCGCATTCATACAAACAAGTTCTATATTAGTCTCTAGTTCTAAGCTAATTTGTATATAACCTTAAATAAATCTATTCTAATTTTCTTAAAACAATGTTTGACTGTCAGCCACTTGACAAGTTTGGCGCAGTCGGTAGGATAGGGTCAGCTATCGCGAGCTGTTAGGTATAGTTATTGCTGAACGTACCAGGACAAGAGTTGCCGTGTACGGTTCCCGAAGGGATTTGCAGAGCAACGCCGAACCAATGCTCCTGATCCTGCTGTCAGTGTGGTAAGTGGTTAAATACTGTTTGCTCTATCCTTCTATTACAATATCTCTTATTGTTCTTTATTTTGTACACCTATTATTTAATCATGTCTACCAGTGAGTGCGCTAGTACTTCGACTTCGGTAGATCTACAGACTGCCATGAACATTATTCCCTTGTTTGACACAACCATAAAATTCCGAAATATATCACTTTGTCAGATCGTGCAACGTACCGTTTATAATATCTAAACCTTCAGACCGAGAATTTTTTTTACACTTTAAGCCGAATAATCGGTCCCTCCACCACAGATGTCCATACGCGACCATTTGAGTCATGGCCTGATTTACGAACATTTTCAATTGAAAAATTTTCTAATGTGAAAACAATTCCTCATCTTCGTCTAGAACTACTGTCGATGTTTCAGACACATAATGAAACAGTAACCGACTATTTCCACCGAGTTGACCTTCTGCGTAGTAAAATAATTGAAATTACTTATCGTAGAGGAGACGATTTGTACTTGTTGTTTAAGTATGTCAGCTTGTTCAATTTCTCGTTTTTCAAGAAGTTCAATACATTTTTCGTAATGCTGAGCGTCTTTAGTACTATCAGCCATTTCAGTGCGGAGCCTAAGCCATCGAACACTTCACGTTTTGTTTTATTTTTGACTTGGAATAAGAGTTTAGTTCAGGGCGGCGAGAGTTTATTTTGTTAATGCTGAGCTTAATGAACGAATTCAAAGTATGATGGATAAATGAGGGATGCTTGGCGATAGGAGTAAAATATTTGCTGACGTTGAAGGAATCACGGGACAGGAAAAGTGGTTCTAAGTTTCGGTAAATTATAAGTTTCCATGAGAATTCTGTTACGAAAACTTCACCTTCTTCTTGGAAATAAAGACCCGATTTTGATTGGAGAGGTTGTAAGGTGGTATCTCCTGCAACAAAGGTTGCGGAGTACCTGAAAAGAAATTACGACTAATTAGGAGTAGGAACAGTGAAAATATATGATTTTATAAATTTGTGAAATTCGTAAAGTGAAATATAAACTATGAGCTTAATAATCGAACAAATAATAAAACTATAATATGCATTTTGTAAAAATATGTAAAAGTTTTATAAATAAGAATTTTGTATGTTGTTATTTGGAAGAAGATGGGCTATGACAGTGATAAGCTCCTGAAATTAGTAAGTAAATAATTACTATTACTGGTTGATCGTATCATGCGCAGGCCGCTGGGGGTTAGCATGCACTAATTGATTTCCTCCCGATTTCCTTATAAGGTAGTTTTCATTAATACCTTTTCGAATGATTTCGTATGGTCCTTCCCATTTACTATGTATCTAGGTTATTTGGATTTTGGATACGTAACATGACCTTGCTACCTAATTGAAAATCAGCAAATTTTTGATGTTTGTATTTATAATTTGTGTGTATTAACGTTCTTTAGTTTTTTCCTTCATGGATTGTGTGTTACTTATGTGAGCAATTGCACGTGCAATTTTGAGCCTCACATTTCAATCTTGTAGGTAGTCATGTGTAGTATAATCATTGTTAGAACCTTTAAGAGAATATAAAGCGAGCCTTATACCCAAATAAAAGTTCATGCGGGGTATACCCTGAAGTTTGATTAAGGGAAGTGTTATGACATAATTATGATAGCTAGTGGGACTATTTCATCCCAGTCACCTTTTGTGAATAATATTTTAAAACATCTCATAAATTACTTGGCACTAAACATACTCTTAGTACGGCATATCATCCCCAAACAAATGGATCCTTAGAAAGATTCCATGCAACATTCCGAGAAAGCGTTGGGAATGGATATACCGTCATAAATTTCTTGTTTTTCGATAGCCGTCCCTGTTTGGGTGTCGTCAGTCACGCAAGTGATGACGGTTCTTGATCTTTATCCTACATATTGTTTATTACCGTTTTCGATCCATTTATCCTCTCTGAAATTGAAAAATCTATATTGTCGCTTGCCTGTGTGGATGGTTTTGGATGAGACACAGATGTTAACGCCTGATTTAGACATAAAGTTCAAGCCTATAATTCCATCTGCATGGATGTTGAGGTCTGCGATGATAAACTTGTGTTTTCTGATGTTGTCTAGAGAGATCTCGGTGGTACCATGGCTACGCACGGGACTTCCTTTGCTAGAAACACCTACTATCGACACGATGTCTGATACATGGCTTGTTCCCATTTTGTCTTTACGTAAGACAGAAACTGCTGCTGCCAGTGTTGACAAGTAGAGTAACTGGTTGACCGTCGATATGAAATTTACAATACAGTTGATCTTCTGGTGAGATGCTTAGCGCAGATATAGTAATTTCTTGTATTTCGGACTTGGTGGACTTTGATTTAGTAGGAAAGCTGGTTTTGGAATAGGAATTAAATTTAAAATTATTATTTTGAAAAGATTTAGAACTTTGGGATTGAGACTTGTTGTATGATTTCGAGAGAGTTTGGGGCTGGCCACCCTGTCCATGGGCCTTGGAATTGTTTGTAAAAGATACGTGAAAACCTTGATTTTGGGCATGGCTACCCTGTTCGTGGGCCCTGGATTTAGAATATAATTCAGGAGGAGTTTGTGTAGAGGCGTAACAAGTTTGTCTACGATAGACCTAATTGACCTGGGTAGACGCGTCACAAGTTGTTTTGTTTTTGAATATGTAGAATTTATTCGTCGATTTGAAGATCGTCGAATTCGGGAAGTACTATTGACGGGTTCGACGTCTGGGTCGATAAGTAAGGGGCTAAAGCGGTTTCCATCGAATTGCCCTGTTCGAAGGCCACCTGCGAGTTTAAATTATTTACATTTGCACCGGGAATAGTTTTCGTTGTGTTCTGAGGTCTATTGTTTCGTTGATTATTATACGCACGTTTCCGACACTCGTCAATCAAATGATCTCGTCATTTAAATGAATGAATGAGTTCTTGCAATAATTGCAAATTTTAGTATGGGGCTGAGTCGTTTGGTATGGTTTAATAGAGTATTTCCGGTCATTGTTGGTTATAATCTGAGTTATGTGGTAAAACGTACGTGCACCCCACGCAGTTTGTTTACTGAACTTGATGGTTTATTATTGAAGTAAATACTAGTTTTGTAGAGTTGTTGGCGAGCAATGTTCATGGCACGATATTTTTTCTCCTGCATTGCAAAACACCCAGCAACTGATAAATGCGTGAACTCTTTGGTACACAGCATAGTACTTGACTCACTATTCAAACCATTCATGAAGACGTTCAATGCCATCTCTTCTGTACTTATTTTACGACCCACATGATAGTAGTCGTGTACCTCTGCGACAAGTAATTTTCATGAAACAATTTTCAAAATATCTTACTATTAATATGCCCTTAAAGAAAATCTTGCAAGGATATTCAACTATTTGAATACGATAAATAAAGATATTTTCGACCTTAAGACGTCAGAAGAACTCTCTAAAATTTCAATACAAATTAAGAATCGGTTAAGTCCTTAGAGACGGAATTAGATGATATCTTTACTTCTATTCTGTTAGTTAAATCGGGAGCCGTGCACCCTTCCATAATTTCAGTCGAAAAACTTTTTGAAATCCTGCTTTCATCTACTCACATGCGCACTGACAAAACTGAGTACTTCCTGTAACAATTGAAAATATTCACAAAATCTTAGATTCTGCCTCCCTAACTTCACATGAATAGATTCACTTTCATTCTTGACTTTCCCTTAGTAAAGAACAATAAATTCACCCTTTACCACCTTGACTCCATTCCGATACTACATCCGAACTCCAACCTATATTCCACTATCCTTCCGAGCAAACATATTTGGCTACAACCCTCACAAAGCAGCAATACATCTCGACGAGCTCCATCAACGAATGCAAGCTCTTCGCGCCAGCTAGATGGGTGTGCAACCTACCTGTACAAGACAATACAAGACCTATCTGCGAGATATCCCTTCTCCTGCACACTTACAAACATCTTCCAGATTCCTGCGAGCCGACGACGTTTTCGCCCACATTAATATTTTCCAGGCGATAGCTGCAAACAAATCGTTATATTCTACAAAATGAAACCACAGCCATTCTACAATGTGAAGAAAACACCAAACACTTAAACCACAACGGAACTAGCATTCTAATTCTTAATAAAGGATGCAAGTTATACACAAGTTTCATCACCCTGGCTGCTATCGAAGAAAACTCACTGAACATCCGTTATCCTATCGTAACAATGGATATTGAAGATCTCTGTACTAACAAAAATTACCTACCGAAATCTCCAGATCTAATACCAATTCGAATGAATAACATTCCAATGGATTCATTAAACTCAATCAAAGAAGAGCTGAAGCTGCAATCAACTCGGTTTGAATCTCAGAAACGAAAAACATTTATATATAAAAACACTGGAAGCCTTTCCCTGTTTTCTTACATCGCTGCATTCACTATGTTGGCATATCTCCTGTACAAAATATGTCGAAACTGGCCATAGAATTTCTTTCGGCGAAACAAAAACCATGAAAGCATATTCAAATATTTAATAACTGCTTCGACAAACGACGCCAGAGGAGAACACACGTAGCTATCCGAATGACGCCTACTAGGACAACGAGACAATTTCTCAACGATTCATCTGCAATCTCCGAAGACCCCGACCCCGACGCCGCAACTGAAACCGGCGCGGGCGCCTCAACGCACTCCCAAAGCTTGGGCATCTCAATCACATAAATAAGCTATGTAAGAAGTTAGCAAGTGTTAGCTACGCGCTAGTGAAATTAAAATCTTACTTAGATTTTAATTTTATTAGATATTAGATGAACGAGCTATGATGTCAATGTATTACGCATATCTTCTCTCTATTAGACGATATGCGATTACTGTATGTGGCAATGGTGTGGATAAAACTGGCCAACCCAAAAAAAGGCCATAAGAATAATATTTGGATTAAGAAAACGTACCTCTGCACGAAAATATTTTCAAAAACACAAAATTATAACAGTAATTTCCAGGTACATTTATAATTGCCTATTGGAAATCTGTATCGAGAAGGAATGTCTTATGACAAAACCCCAGCACGCATACAACCTCAGAGAGCGGAGTACACCGAACTATAAATACTAATGACACCAACAATACGATACTTATGACACTAAAGGATTAAGATTTTGAAGCGCTCGTAGCGAAGTTTGCTTAGCCATTCTGAATCGATCAGCAAAGTTAAGCAACGTCCGCCGCGGTCAGGAGTTGGATGGGTGACCGATGGTGACATTACTACTGAGCGCTTCCGTGCTTCGGAGGGCACGTTAAGCCGTCGGTCCCGGTTGTTGTCTTAGGATGGCAGTCGTTACAGCATGGTGGTAGGGCACTTTGCGAATGCCCGCCTGGCTAGCTACCACCCTCAAGTTGAAAATCTGTCGCCAAGCACCTAACGGTGTGTTCCGGCAGCTGTCCTTGAGAGCCAGTAACTCTAGGTTAGTCTGAACAACATCCTCGACCACATCATCACTTACCATCAGGTGGGATAGTGGTCAAAGGCTAACCTATCAGGCATAAAAAAAAAAAAAAAACTTGCGAACTAATTAGACTGAATCTTTTTTTTAAGCTATTGCATAGCTTCTATCGCGGGCCTTGAGCGTGGAGACCGAATCCAGAAATTCCGTAACGAAAATAACCTAACACCCCCCACTCCAACCGGCACAGCGGTGACACTATATTTGATTAGCGCCTCTACAGTGCGTAAAAGGAAATAAATTTTGGCAGAAAAAAAGGTTTTGACAACTATCGTGTCGAGATTTATAATTGCATAAGTTGATAAAAAATGCTATGTAATAGCTTTACCGCGGCAGTCTCCGAGTGCCACACGTCTTTTTTTTTTTACCGGCGGTATGCCTTCATTAAACAAAATACTATGAACTATATACAACACTACAGCTACTACAATAAAAGCATTTAGACAACCTATACTGCATCTTTATTCTCGAATAATGAAATTGTATATAAATTTGACTTTTATGTAACTTGTAATTGTAATAAAATTAATAACGACATTTTAGATATACTTAGCTTATACATTTAATCATTTTTGACGTCTATTTTAATGAATTTATAATGTTGTACAATATTGACGTGCCCAGTGAAACAAATGTAGTTATAAGGTCAATAAATGAATCTTATCTATTTTATATCAAAGACAGCCTAATCTTTGTTCTAAGGCGGGAGATGTTATGATATCACCCCGATACTCATTAGCAGTTAAGACTTGTTAGCTAAGTCCCTTATTTTATAGAATCAAGAATCAAGAATATTTATTACAGTATGGGTTACAATATGGTCTAAAACGAGGTTTTATACCCTCCATATCTTGCCAGATGCGGCGTACATTATAAAAGGTTTATTACATAATAGAATTCAAACATAATATAGAATAAATTTGCTCAGATGAAATCATTAATTTATATTATTAAATATTATTGGAAATTATGTGAAGTGTTTTATCATTCAATAAGTCATCAATATCATAATAGCAATTGTTCATTAATATATTAAATAAATTGTTTTAAACTTGTTTAAAAATATAAGTACCTAAGTAGTTCATAAGTTAATCACTATTGTTAGTTGTGTAAGTTCCTAATTGGTAGAAATAAAACAACCATCCCTTAACGTCCTTCTCTTCCCCTCGGCTCACTTCATCCCTATTAAGCCTGCACCGAGGCAGCGATACGTAGTTGTGGTTCGTTTGATCCCTTGCTGTATCTTTATTTCTTAATTTTGAGATAAGTAATCAATATATATTATATTTAAGGATTCATTCTATAAATCATACACTTTGAAAACACGATTACTTAAAATTTTCTCTATAGAAAATAAATCCAAAGTTACATCTAAAAAACTAAATAAACCCTTAGTACGGCGTAAATACTTACTATACTACGGAGTATTTGAATAATAAAAAAAAACAACATGTTTTCTATAACGTATACACGTTACATTTTTCAAATAGGTATTTGTTTTTATCATACGAAGGAAATACTCAAATTCACGCATGTTCCACCAATTTTAGTCAGAGCCGCGATGCTTTGTCCCTATGCGCTTTTGTAATTCTTCGGCCGTCGGACAGGGACGGATGCTGTTGGTGTGCCTTATTTACGCACACATACGCGGCGTGCCTAAAAAGCTCTACTCCCGCGCCATTATTCCAAGTCAGTTTCAGTTCCGTATTCATACAAACAAGTTCTATATTAGTCTCTAGTTCTAAGCTAATTTGAATATAACCTTAAATAAATCTATTGTAAATTTTTAAAAACATTGTTTGACTGTTGGCCTCCTAGCAACTGGTACTGGATACAATTCTTTGATGGTCATGATTTTAAACCAACTTCAAAAATCCTTTTTTGAGGAGGTTCTTGTTTTTCTTAATCCGACTTTAAAAAGGAGGAGATTCTCAATTCATCTGTATTTTTTTATATTGTTACCTCACAACATTTGACTTTCTTAAAACGACTTTATATCCACCTTTGTCGGCGATTTCCTATGCAGCTTACTATGTAACAGGCTTAACCTAGAATTAAAACTAGCACAAGACTGCTAGCAGCATACTTCGATAGTTGCTTGGCGATAGATTTTATATTTGAGCAGGCAAAGCGAGCATCCTGAAAATGACGTATTACCACATAGTGCCGGAGTATTCAAGCTACCCTACTGCCTCCGACATAGCCTAACGAATGTCATACTAAAATAACAATGAGACTGATTCGCATGGAAGGGCTTAGTAATAAAATAATAATAAAAATAAATGCCACTAGCGGCCACATATACAAGTAATGACCGCAGATAAATTTGTCTAAGATGAAGTGTTCTTTGAAAATGTCAGGCGTAGAACGTAGGGACCTCGTTATGACCTCTATTGAGAGGAACAGAAAAACGCAATATTAAAATAGCGTGAGTAAGGTTCTTATAAAAAAACCTATGGTTGTAACCATAAAATTGCTCTCTCTTATATCATCATAAAATTGGTTGCAATATTATAATTAAATACGTAGGTATAAATTAATAAAAAAAGTATAAAACCCGACAGCAAAATAATTTATTTTCGTTGAACGTTTTATCGTTCTATTAGAAATTAAAATGACAAGTTATATAATATATTTATGGGGCATGGTGGTAGGGCACTTTGCAAATGCCCGCCTGGCTAGCTACCACCCTCAAGTAGAAAATGTGTGTTCCGGCAGCTGTCCTTGGGAGCCAGTAATTGTAGGTTAGCCTGAACAACATCTTCTACCATATCATCACTTACCATCAGGTGAGATAGTGGTCAAAGGCTAATCTATCACGCAAAATAAGTGATCATTTTTTAAAGATCTTCATTTTGATACCCCATTCGATGGGTTTGGAATACAGATTACCCCCTCAGACAGAGGGGGTAATCTGTGGTTTGGAAGAAAAATCTTTATTTTGCCGCAATATGGCGTCTAAAATTCGCCTGTTTGTTTCTATTTTTCGTACCTAGTCTCACTTGCGCTATTGAGACGAATCTAACGATATCTCTTACATCAAAATCGGTTAAGCCGTTTAGAAGTTATGGTGGAATAAAGAAACTCACAAGCATACATACATACATCCACCCTGAAAACATAACTCTTCTTTTTGAGCAGTCGTGTAATAAAGATGTTCGAACATTTTTATATGGAAGCTTGCAAATTCACCCACCGTCATTTTGACTTTTTTCCGTTTCCGCGCACTATGAAAGTAGTAGGTATGTATGGATATTGGATAGAGGACACATATACAAACAAAATTGCTAGATTATATGGTACTCAAATGTGTCACGCTTATGAAATACTAGCTGCCCCCCGCGGTTACACCCGCGTGATGATGGATGATGATGATAAAAATTATGATATGTGTTAATCGAGTGCCTTCTCCCATGCCATAAATTTTTGTATAAGATTTAGATTTAAATATGATGATGTCTCCGATTTTGGCAATAAGCTCAAGTACCTATTCGTCATCGCCGCAACGCTCTATATATTATCTCCCAATCCTTTATCCCCGAGCTACCTCTAGGAACAATTTAAATTTCTTCATTCTACCCACTCTCTGTCGTTACGGTCATTAGAAAACTTAACGCTACAACAACCTGCAACTAAAACCACCTTTTACCACTTTTCATTTGCCGCTGAAGCTGTCAGACTGTGAAATCTACACCCGTTAGAAATTAAATGTGCTCCTTTATTGAAATATTTTAAGGATCAAGTCAAAAACATCTCTTGCTCTAAATTTCTATAATAATGGACACTGTGGTACAAACATCCTTTTTAATTCAATTGTGTTTAACATGTATAAAATTAAACGTATATAGATAATATATGTCTATGACGTATTTATGTATTTATTTATTATAATAATATTAGTATTTATATATAATTTATTTATATATAATTATGTGTATTCATTTATTTATGTAGTTTTTGGTTAATTATGTACTTATTTGTAAACATCGGTTATTTATCTATAGAAATATTAAGACCATAAGATTACCTGCCCAATATTTTGACCATATATCTCGAATTAATCTGTGGTCTGGAAGAGATCGCTTTGAGCGATAAGACCACCCCGTGATATAACTTGGTGTTAAGTTATGTTTTACAATTAAGTATATATATTGTTATTATATGTTTTCAATAAAGAGTTATCCATCTATGTATCGTACCCAATTTCCTCAAAATCAGTCCAGCCGTTTGAACAAACGTTCGCCTTTATAATATTAGTTTGAAAAGGATCAATTTGTTACTACTGAATATGCATTAGAAATAAATTATATTTTTTATAGGATATATGGTTCACTATTATGGCGATAATGGCTTACACATAAAATATAGATATACCTATGCTGTCGCGGGCTTTTTTTGTAGGAAAATACAAGATGAACATTTCCGTTTTACATTATGTACGTGTGAAACTTAAGGTTTTTGCAGCGCACGCCAGAATGGCGCCAGATTTTTTACTTACTTACTTACTTGACACTTAATATTTTCGACAATTCACACAATATCTTTACAAACTATAGCCTATGTGTTATTCTGATGTCTAAGCTATATTACTGTAAAGTTTCATTAAAATCCATTCAGTAGTTTTTGCGTGAAAGAGTAACAAACATCCATACATCCATACACACTCACAAACTTTCGCATTTATAATATTAGTAGGATTTGGAGGTAAAAATCTATTCACGGGAAAATGAAAATCATCAAAAATGCTTTAATTACGTGCAAACTCGTATTTCATTTTAATCTATTAGTTCCCGGGTTAGTTCAACTATTTATTATAAGGAAATACTAATAGAGCTACATGAAAAATACTGTTAATTAATATTTAATTTAATGGCATCACAATGCAATTTCAATTGTCAAATCATACCAACTAACAAGTAGATCTATCCCATACCTGGAAACTTTAAACTCGTGATATGTTTCGTGTGTTCCGGCAGCAGTCCTTGAGAGCCAGTGAAATTGCAGGCACATGAGACTTAACAACTGTCTCAAGGTGACGGGCGCAGTGCAATTCGTGACTTGTGATAAAATGCATCTGTTATAGGCAGAGGTTAGTCCGCTTAACATCAGGTGGGCCTCGAGCTTGTTCCGTAACAATAACATAAAAATAATATTTTAAAAAATATACATAGTTGTTACGTATTAATTATTAGATTAGATATTACAGCCGAAAAAAAATTGCCTTAAAATTGTATGTCAATATTTAACATTTAGATTTGTATAACATAACTTTATTAAAAGTAGTTATTTCGTGCAAATAATTGGATCTAACGGTGATCCGATAACTGTCCTTGAAAGACAGTTATTTAGGTTAGCCAGAACAACATCTTCGACCACTTCATCGCTTACCATCAGGTCAGATAGTGGTCAAAGGGCAACTTATCAGATATAAAATAAACGTATTAAGAATTTTAGCCTAAGTAAGGTCACATTGTCAATGACATTCAATAAAGTAAACAAACGTTCACATTCATTGTCCAAAGTCAAATATTGCCGATATGTGTTTATTGGTAAAGTAACTAAAGTCTTAAAATATGGCAATGACACTTAGCAAGTGATAACGCAGAGGTATGGCTTGGCACAACAACGTCGTAGACTCTTTTTTTTTTTTTTTTTTTTTTTTTTTTTTTATGTTATTGTGACGGAACAAGCTCGAGGTCCACCTGATGTTAAGCGGTTACCTCTGCCTATAACAGATGCAATTCATCGTTCAAGTGACGAATTGCACTGCGCCCGTCACCTTGAGACATAGTTGTTAAGTCTCATGTGCCTGTAATTTCACTGGCTCTCAAGGACTGCTGCCGGAACACACCGTTAGGTGCTTGGCGACAGATTTTCAACTTGAGGGTGGTCGCTAGCCAGGCGGGCATTCGCAAAAAGCCCTTCCACCATGCGGTGAAGCTCAAGCCCGCGGCGGGATTCGAACCATGGACCTGCTGCGCGGCAGTCCATAGCCAATGCCACTGAGCCATCACTGCTTCGAACCTCAGACTCACCTCATTTCCACGACTGTTCGCGAGTCTAGGCGAAACAGATGTTTTTTTTAAATTACAACGAAAAGAAAAATCTGACAAGTGCGAGACTCGCGCACGAAGGGTCCCTTACCATTAGCTATACAACATTAGACTTCATATTAAACCTTATTTTGTTTTAACGTGCGCGAGTCCGACTCGCACTTGGCCAACTTTTTGTATTTGTTGTTATAGCGGCAAAAGAAATACATCATCTGTGAAAATTTCAACTGTCTAGCTATCACCGTTCTTGAGATAAAGCCTAGTGGCAATTCTAGGTTAAGCCTGTTAACACCTTCGACCACATCATCACTTACCATCACGTGAGATTGTGGTCAAAGGCTTACCTATCAGCAATAAAAAATAAAAAAAAAGACGGACGGACAGCGAAGTCTCAGTAATAGTGTCCCGTTTTTGCCATTTGGGTACGGAACCCTAAAAAATAAGTCATGTGCGGGATTCAAACCTGTGACATGTTTCATACCAAGTGATTATTTAAAATGGTGCGGATCGATTCGTGAGCCACAGATTCGGCGGCTATATCTCTCAAATTTGGATGAGGTTTTGCAGTCCCTATATTAGGTATTTCCTTCACATTTACGATGCTAACTTCGGTTGCAGATGTTGGTGGCCTACCGGAGCGAGGCAAATCATCAATGAGATCTCGACCGCTTTTGAACTCTTTGTACCATTCATAAGCACGTCGATTCACCGTAAGCCTTCTGTAATATTTTCAGCGACTTAGAATGAGTTAGAACACGATATTCCATTGCCCATACAAAATTTAAGATCTCTGTTCGATGTTTTTGAGTTCATTATGACATACATAAGTACTTATTTAACTAAAAACAGCATGTTATTTAATATAATAAGCAACATAAACCCCGCGCCAACGTGGAAAATAATTGTGCCAATATCTCAAAACAAAAAAAATGCAGTTGTAATTATCCATAACTTTGTAGTTGGTGCATGGCTAATAAATTGAGCTCCTGCGTACCACAGTCCGGAACCAGAATGCAAGGCATAGAGTATTTATAGATATTCATGTGAGTGAGGCAAATATCGGTGCAGTGTTTGACATATTGTCCAGGCCAACTTCACATAGGCTAGTATGATTCATGAATTAGTGGCTCCTTGCTTTAATTCACAAATCAAACTACACTATTTCGTCATTATTTTTGTATATACCTAGTTGTATTTTGTATTCTATTTTGTATTGTAGTTTGTTGTTATATGGCTATGATGGGACTGGCATAACCTAAATGTTTTAAAGTCCCTAAATAAAATCAGAATAAAAAAAATATCTAGGAAATAGAACCTTAATCGACGACGAAAAAAATTGGGTCTGCAGTAACTAGGACTTCACCGAAGGGTCTTTTAGACAAAACGAGTGGTCAGAAGTTCAAAGTCAAAGTCAAAATCATTTATTAAATTGAGGCGTCTACGACGCTCTTATGAAGGTCAATTACAAATTTTAATGTTGAAATATTCTACATTGGACTGCCTACTCTACAGTTACAAAGCAACCTCTACGTCAATTTGCCTAGGTATATCATTGACCGTTGGCATGGTGAAACTTCAGTAAAAAACGATAATACTACTTACATTAAACACAACTTTTTATTGAAGCAGGAAGGTAGGTATAAAATGGAGTATCCTTTAATAGCTACAAATCTTCTTTGATCCTTATGTTCCGAAACAACTTGCGGTAGCGCCATCTACTTGTTTTATGGTCTGTGGGTGACTTTTGACGCTCAACTCGAAATGGAGCGAAACCTTTTTACGTACGTGGCATCACTGATTTTTAAAATGGCACGTGTGCTTTTTTGAATTTGAACTTTGATAATTTGGATATTATAATAATAATTTGATAATTTGTAATTATTGTCTATGTAAAGTTGTGCAGTGATTTGTGTTTGATTGTGATGAACACCAGTCCACCCACAACACAGGGTATTCTAGCGTGGGGGCTAGTGTGATGTAAGACAACTTTTATGTCACTTATTTTATTATAGTAAATAGACAAAATGTACTCATCTATTGTTAAAATTATTTTTTCTGTATGATCTATGTACCTACCTGTTTTTTGCACACTAAACATTATTATTTCAAACAAATTATTGGAGTAAAAAATGTTATGCCCAAGGCGGGAATCCAATCCGCGTCTTCCGATATCGCATCGGATGCCTAATACCATCTCGGCCACCTGGGACTTGGCAAATCTGCCGAAATTTTGTGCTCCAATTGCGTGTTGGATTCCCGCCTTGGGCATAAAATTTTGTACTCCAATAATTTGTTTGATATGATTTTCGCTTAGCACGCGATAGTGCTTGTTATCATATTTAGAAAAAAACATTATTATTATTCACCTCATTTATTTTATAACATAATAATTTTAATTTATTTACAACATTCATATATATATAAAACTTAAAACTAGGATGCCTTATTACTATTCTTCTTCTTCGTTTAGTTCCTTATAAAAATTGGATCTTCAGTAGTTAGGGAGCAACCTCTTCATCGATTGGTCTAAGTACTCCACATATCTGATCAAGAGTTGATAATTTGAGTATAGAAACCACGCTAGCAGCCCGTAGAATACCAGCTTCACGATTCTGTCGATGAAGTAGCGACTAGAACAAAAATCATCAGTACTAATATTATAAATGCAAAAGTAACTCTCGTCTGTTACGCATTCACGCCAAAACTACTGGACCGATTTGAATGAAATTTGATATTGAAATAGTTTGAGACCCGGGAAAAATATATAGATAGTTTTTATCCAACTGCGCATTTTTGCGCGATAAACGACATACGCGCACGCCCGGAAAGCTAGTATATATAATAATACTAGGTGTCTACTTTTATAGCTGCTTTGGAACCGTACTGAACTTATAAAAAACGGGAGATGCGGCACCCGTACCTCGAACACGGCAATGTCAAATCAGGCGACGTCTCCTGATTGAGCCTCAGTAGTCTGCGTATGTGCGTCAACTGCATGTTTGTCTTTCTGTCTTTGTTATTCATTAAAACGGTATTTTTTTTATGCCTGATAGGTTAGCTTTGACCACTATATCTCACCTGATGGTAAGTGATACGGTCGAAGATGTTGTTCAGGTTAACTTAAAATTATTGGCTCTCAAGGACAGCTGCCGAAACACAGTGTTGGGTGCTTGGCGACAGATGTTCTACTTGAGGGTGGTAGCTAGCCAGTCGGGCGTTCGCAAAATGCCCTACCACCATGCACGTATCATGATATAATATTATAATGGCTTGATGAAAAACTAATATGAAACAGGCAAAGTGCGAATGGGACTCGCGCACGAGGGGTTCCGTACCATTATCTGTAACCTAATCTTGCAAGTTACAGACACTTTTCGCAGTGTCCGATTGAGCTGGGTAGGGACGTTCCTATCCTAGGTAAGTACGAACCCTAAATATAAAATAAAGTGATCTCACTAATTGTTTATTATTAAAGTAAATGTAAAGTTTCTACCTGTTTTCATTATTTTTATTCTTGGCAAATATACGGCGAAAACCTCTTTTATTGTATGGGAGCCCCTTTACTTTTTTATTTTATTTTAATTAATTATATTTAAAGGGAACATAAAACTAAATATTCTGTGAATATTTAAAGCGTCTACCTGTCACCGTTATTAGTATCGAGCAAGAAACGGTAAAGTCAAGTTTGTTGTATGGGAGCCCCCTTAAATATTTATTTTATTTTATTTTTAGTATTAGTTGTTATAGTGGCAATAGAAATACATCATCTGTGAAAATTTGAACTGTCTTGCTATCACTGTTCTTGAGATACAGCCTGGTGACAGACGGACGGACGGACAGCGAAGGCTCAGTAATAGGGTCCCGCTTTTACCCTGTGGGTACGGAACCCTAAAAATGAGATTAACAACTGTATGTCTCGACTCAGGGTGACAGGCGACGTGTGGTTCGTCACTAATGACGAAATTTATCTATTATAGGCAGAGATTACCACTTATCATCAGATGGACCTCGTGCGTGTTCCATTACAAACCCTTAAAAATAATATGGTGAAACATTAAAAAAAAAAATACCCAAAAATAAAACGATTTCAATACCCAAAAGTGTGAAATAACTTTTTTGCCAATCTTTTTAAAGGTACCATTTTCAGATCGTTGTCTAACAATTACAGGTAGGTATATAATTAATTCCGTTAAAGAGCTACCTCTGAAATACAGACAAATAGACAATAAAATAGAATTTACAAAGCTCCATTTTACCCTTTCACCCGTGGGGTGCCGGGCTAGAATATCACCCCCTATATCTATCCGTGGATGTCGTAACAGGCGACTAACTTTCTTAGGAACCGATATCTCACACTGCGATCCCCACTTCCATTCTGGGGGATTGATTGTAATCCCCACACTTGGCAGGTGTCTTGGGGATCGCAGTGTGAGATATTGTTTCCTAAGAAAGCTCCTAAGAATCTCCTCCTTTTCTGAAATACCTTTTAAACCCACTTCCAGAAACGGAGGAGATTCTCAATTCATCTGTTTTTTTTTTTATTTTTTATATTTGTTACCTCAGAAATCTTAACTGGATGAACCGATTTTGAAATTTCTTTTTTTGTTTGAAAGCGTTAACTTGTCGTCCCATTTAAATTTCATCAAAATCGGTCAAGCCGTTTATTAGTCCAAAAACTGAAAAATATTTACCTATCTTGATGATATAGTCGTTGACAAAGAATGACAATAGATCCGTAAGTATAAAGAGTGAAGAAGAAAATTACCAAAAAATTGAACCGACTTCAACACCCAAAAGCGCGAAATAACTTGTCGAAGACATTAGACGTGATTATATATACTGTGATTAGGTACATGTACTTTTGAACTATCATGATACCGACTTCAACAAGTTATTTCACACATTTGGGTATTGAACTCGGTTCCATTTTAGGGTGCAATACCATGAAGTGCTTACATTGTATGTATCCTCCTTGCCCTGGGTAAATTGGACGGATCTTCCTTACAAACATACTCCCTTATACCACAGATAACAAGCCGAAGGTAATCTTGCACATTGACGCTAGATATGTCCGTATAGAACTCCTGGTTGTCTTCCTCGGAGATACCTTTCCGAAGGGATTGACTGTGGTTATTTGTGAAATGCCACTCCTTGGTTGTGTAGTATTGGAGAATTGACAGGCCGTGGCTGATACGCTTTTGGAGGCGCACCAAGCTGGAAGAAGAACAATCGATAGTTTAAAAACTAATAAACTTCTTTATTTGACATTTAAAACTTTTTGGGCACAATTTTTTGTTCCAGCCGGGAATAGAAACGACTATAAATAGACTTTCAATAATATTCACACCGATTTTACTCGAATAGCTCGATCTTGACAGTGCTTGCGCGGACGCGGTCGGGAGCGCACGTACTCCATGACGAAGCGACTCTGAAAGTCGCGAAACCGGTCGAGATCGAGCAACTCGACTGTATTAACGTAAGTAAAATCGGTGTGAATATTATTTAAATATGTGTAATACTTACGAAAGTTTAAATGAAATGGACTTCAATAATTTGTAAATTACATTTTTGCTCAGCACATATTTGTCATACATATTTAGAAACAAAACGCGCAAAATCATTACTTAACTTCTTTTTGCGTAGTTGAATAAAAAATATCCTATGTGCTTCGTCGGGTCTCAAACAATTTTCATACCAAATTTTATCCAATCAAGTTGTTCAGGCTAACCTAGAATTACTGGCTCTCAAGGACAGCTGCCGGAACACGCCGTGCTTAGCGACAGATTTTCTACTTGAGGGGGGGTAGGTGATAGGTGAGCTAGTAAGGTGGGCATTCGCTAAATGCCGTACCACCGTGCAAATTAATCTATCCACAAGTTACTTATCATCAAACAAGGGTCTTGCCTGTCATTATTATAGTAAAGGTATGTACTTACAAAGGTTTCCTCCGAAATAAAAAGAGCAAACCGTCGACCAAATAAGCAGGTATTATGTGGAACAGGAGAACGGAGAGCTGATGCGTGATCCAGTAAGATTTGATGGTACCTCCAGGGTACCACAAAGCGATGGTGTAGGGGTACTCGTTGCAGAGCTTTTCACCTGGAAATTAAAGGGACAGATTTAAAAATCATGGTCTCAATAAAACAAAATTCATTTGCACTGTCAAGACGAATCTAACGATACCTCTTACATAGAAATCGGCTAGACCGCTTAGAAGTTATGGTGGAATAAAGAAACTCACAAACATACATACATACATGAACCCTGAGAACATAAGTCTATTTTTTTGGGGCAGTCGTGTAATTAGTGTAAATTAAGAATTAAGCGTCAGAAGAGATCAGAGCTATGTGTGGCTATACGATGGAAAGAGAGATGCCTTGTAGGTGAATATAAATATTAGGTACTCCGTGCTTTGCGAGCTGAAGTACACTTTATTGCTGCGCAGCTAGAGTCGCTTATTTATTGGAATGGGTTTATGGAGTGACTTTTTTTAGCTATACTGTGACGGAACAAGGATGAAGCCCACCCGATGTTAAGCAGACTAACCTCTGCTATAACAGATGCATTTCGTCACAATTCACGAATTGCACTGCGCCCGTCACACTGAGACATACAGTTGTTGAGTCTCATGTGCCTGTAATTTTACTGACTCTCAAGGACTGCTGCCGGATGACACTGTTAGGTGTTTGGCGACAGATATTCTACTTGAGGGTGGTAGCTAGCCAGGCGAGCATTCGCAAAATGCCCTTCCACCATGCGGTGAAGCTCAAGCCGGTGGTTGGTATCGAACCATGGAGCTGCAGCACGGCTGTCCATAGCTATATTACCGCTCGGCAATCCTTCCATCTGGTCCTTTATCTTCTGTGGTATAGTGAGAAATTCAATACAAGTTTTTAAATTGATATTCAATAGCAATCTCCATTGTGTATGTCAGTTAACGAAATAAACAAATAAATAAAAACAGAATCAGGATGTGAGTCATCTCATAACACAAAGACATTATAGATAACATTATCAAATCATGTCCAAATGCGATAAAAGGTCATTGAACTTACTTTCAACAGACCTGTTTATTAATAACCATACTGGGGTTTCGTGTCAACGGGATCTTATTAATATGCCGATGTTTTAAAATAAATTATATATGCCTAACTATAAATTATGTAGAACTAGCGGCCCGCCCCGGCTTCGCACGGGTAGTTACCCGATTAAGTCTACAAATTGAGATGTAAGCTATCCTATCTTTCAATTTGGATCAAATTGCACACGGTGTGCTAATCAAATTTAAAATTGGTTCAGTAGTTTAGGAGTCCATCGCGGACAAACAACGTGACACGTAATTTTTATATATAAAGATATATGAATTTCTATATTATAAAACTTTATTGATACCTACTAATTAAATGACTGTTACTACAATATGGATGATTAATATCTAAAATACGCAAAGTATCAAACTGTATCCCGCCAAAAGTACGCACAACAATCTACAACTCATTAGTAAAATCACATCTTGAATATTTAATTCAAATATGGGGATCAGCTGCGCCAACAAACTTAAGCCCTTTGCAGAGGACACAAAATAAATTAGTCAAAGTTCTGTTTCACTATCACTATTTTACTCCAACAAAGCAAATATACGAAGATACTAAACTATTTAACCTGAAAAAAACTCTATACGTACTACTCATGCATTTTTATAAAAAATACTATGACACAATCCATTCACTCTAACCTAACATTCATACAAAGAAAAAATATCTGCAACTTAAGAAATAAAATCAAACTTGAACTGACTAAGACGCGTACCAACTATGGAAAAAAAACAATTTTGTTTGAAGGAGTACAGATGTTTAACAGTTTGCCAAATGAAATAAAAAACTGTAGTAGCATCACTACTTATAGGAATAAACTGAAAAAATACCTAACAGATTTACCCTAACATTGTATAGCTTCCAGCCAGAGGACTATTAATTAACATAATATATATTTTGTATCTCATTTTAAGTGAACATTAGTTCTTATGAGAAATAAAGTTCTTTAAACCTAAATACTTGGATTAGAATTAGATTTTTTATAAACTAGATAATTTGTTGAAATTTATACAGAAAAGTGTATTCATAGTGCTTTCTATACAAACTTGACCGCTATCTCAATTCTCACCTGATGTTAAGTGAGTACGTGACCGATGATGGAGCGCCACCTAGGAGATACCTATTCACTCGCGTTTTGAAGAGACCCATATTGTACATAACCAGAAACACAGACTCAGGGAAAATTACTCAACTAAACGTGGTTTTGTAATATTTTAAATACGAATTGATCAGTCTCAATAGGTAATGTTTATTTTCTACTATCTTTCCGGGCACGGCTCCGTCCGCGCGTATGTCGGTTATCGCGCAAAAACATTAACGTCTTTTTGCGCAGTTGCATAAAAACTATCCTATGTTTTTTCCCGGGTTTCAAACTATTTCCATACCAAATTTCATTCAAATCGGTCCAGTAGTTTTGGCGTGAAAGTGTACTTTCGCATTTATAATATTAGTACTGATTAGTACTGATACATGTCATATTTATGCTTCCAATATGCAAATTTTCATTAAAATTATGTTTTTTCAAGATTATTCTTTTTTATTTATTTGTAGTCGATAGACTAGCCATTTTTTATCTCACCTGATGGTAAGTGATGATGTGGTCGCAGATGTTATTTAGGTTCACCTAGAATTACTGGCTCTCAAGGACAGCTACTGGAACAAACCGTTAGGTGTTGGCGACAGATTTTCTAATTGAGAGCTAGGCGGGCGCATTCACAAAAACCCTACCACCATGCGATTATATTTATAGTGTATGAATTATATACTAAATAAGTAGGTAGGTATATCATTTCTTTGTACGTCTGTATATTAATCGAACATCTTATACTCCACAATCGTGCGATTCTCACAGCATTTTCTGCCTCGTTCTACCACTGCTGCCATGTATTACGACTTAGGTACCTTTAAGAAATGAGCATATTACCTCCTTAAAGGCCGGAAAATTGCATACGGGGTACCTTTGACGACCGGGGGTGAAAGTGACTAGGTACTCTACTACGCTACTAAAATGTATTTTTTAAATAAGTAATTATTATTACCAACAAACAGGTTTTTTTTATTAAAATAACGAAGAAATGTGAATAACTTTGAAACTACTAAACTTATTGACTTGAAACCAACGTAGTCCACTATCGGTGTCCGCAGTTAACAGAACAACATACATTATGAATACAAGCAAAGAAATATGCTTCGGTTTTGTTCAACTTGTTATACTTTAGGTGCCTGAACTATACATAGTAGCAAAAAGCTGAGCTTTGTGAGCGCTCGCGTTTATTTTACAACCTGATTCTAGTGGTGTCATCCAGTTTTAAGTAGATTAACTACGATGTGTTTGAGTATTGAGTTTAGTTCTGTTGCAGCGATGTTAACTCTTTGGTTTTCTAACAGATGGCGTTAGTAGTACAATAACAATCTATCCAATGTCACAAAATTGTTAATATTCATTTTTTAATGGTTATACAATTATATTTTTTTGACAGATAACACATATAGATATGAAGTTAAATTACTATGCTAAAGCAGAAATCTATAGGCGCGACAGTTTTTCAGTAAAGTGTACCACTAAATGCTCAGGTTGTGGATAGTGTTAGGGTTATTATCTGTTTTAAATACTAATTACCTCACCTATTTTAATGAGTTCTCCCCACTTCATCTTGAACATCCCGGACAAAGTAAGGTTGTAAATCTGCGTTTCCCGAGGTCTGGAAAATAAAGAAGGATTTATTCGAGGAAAGAAATAAGTGTTTTAGATTTCTGTATAATAATAATAATAATAATCTTTATTCACAAAAAAGTGTACATGAGTTCGTTCTTAAAAATTTGCTAGTAAAATTTTATATTATAATTGTGCAAGAGTATCTGCTGCTGAACTAGGTTCATCACCTGTGTTTCAGCATACAGCGCTCTTCCCCGTACGTTGGACTTATACTAGCAGGTCTGCTAATAATTTATATGAATCTATAGTACAATTCTTTTAACAACCTATTATAAAGCTAGTAGTAAATGGTATGTTCTTGTTCCTCTCTTTGTGTACTATGAAGGTGTGTGTGTGAGATGTAAGAGGGTGTGTATATATGTCTTGTATTACCTTTGATCTGCAAAGCATAATACTTTGCATCCAAAAATAGATACATTCATATTAAAATTATGTAATTAATTTCAGAAGCTCCTCTGTCTCGTCATATGACAGACTTTTTAACCAGTTCGTTACAATTTGTTTCATTTTTGATTTGGTACATGGATATATATTTAATTTTTTGTTTATAGAATTATATAAATACGGTCCTAAAAATACAAAGAATTTCTTAATAAAAGTGGTATTAAAACGATGTGGTTGGCTGCAAACACTGTGTTTCCGCCGTTTTGTTAAAAAATGGGGCTCGTAAATTAATTTTGTGTGTTGTTTTGTTATAATGCTTTCCACAAACAGCTGACGTACGGTAAGCACGTCACAAAATTTGTAAAGTAGTGCAGTGGGATACAAAAATGGTTTGTTCATGGCAACCTTTAAAACAGCTCGTTGAGCTACCTCCAACATTTTTAAATATGATTTTGGAGCTCCACCCCAAGATGAGATACAATAACAAATCAGTGATTGACAGAGACTTAAATATATTTGCCTTATGAGTATTAGGCTCGCAACATCCTTGAGTTTTTTGAAAATATACATAATTTTCCGAATACGTCCTGTTAAATTTTCAATATGTTTTTTAAAATTAAGATTTCTATCTATAATCACTCCTAAATATTTTATGTTTTCTACCTTATCTAGCTTATTGCAGGAGCAGAATTTGTTTTCAGTGTCCAGGCACATGTTTTTGTGTGGATATATATAAATATCAGATATTGATGAAGTATCATTGATTGTAAATAACATATATTTAGTTTTATGAGTATTTAGAGATAAAACATTATGACTTAGCCATTTTGTGACCTTATTAAATCCCTTTTGTGCCACATCAAAGACTTCCTTCCACGTATCTGCCGCAAAAACTAGTGCTGTATCATCGGCGTAAGATATAAGTTTTCCTTTAGGTAGTTGGATCATACACAGATCATTTATATATATTAAGAAGAGTGTAGGGCCCAATATGCTGCCTTGTGGTACCCCGTATGTTACTGGCAGATCAGAACTAGTATTAGAACCAACCACGGATTTAGGAAGGGAGGGGATATGGCGCGAGGCATTTATTCTACTGATCCGCATGTCGCAGTTTTTCAATTATCTATCCCCACTGCGCTTCACGCCTACAAATGAAACAATAAACTCTTAAAGTAATACACTGAACGCAGGGCTCCCATTAGCTACTTACACCAACTAATTACAATGCACACTGACAAATCAATCAATCAAAGCAAAGCGCTTGGACATCACAGTAACAATAAAAATTACCCCTACATGCATACATTTACACGTACGCTAGGGCTTGATACTATCGGTAAAGTGGTATCGAAATAAAAACTACATAGTTTAACTGAATAAGTAATTGAGTATAAAATAACATTTCATGCTACATATATTCAAAATTCATGTTTTATTTATTTTCATGTCACCTAAAATTTTATGAAAATGTAAGTAAATAATATGAAAAAATAATTGAATATAAAATAAAACAGCTTGCACTTGGTTTGAACCGTTTTAGGTTATTATTTATTGGATAAATGATACTTGACAATGACAACACATAGTATGTATGTAATTTTATAAGTTTTTATATTTTTTAAATTAATTTCACACGTACTTCTGACAAAGCAGTCGTGGTTTCGGGGCAATTCGCATTCTTGGGGATTATGTAGCTCCAAAGAACAAGATGCCTTTGAGTCGACTTTCTCCGATTCCTAAAAGTTATGAATGCAATTGAAAACGCAGTAACTGTAGTCGGCGTACTATAGTCACTACCTGCAGTATGCGATCGGCAAGGAGGGTAAGCGACGCGCTGCGCTAGACGCAGTAAATATTATCTTGCAGATAAGATTTCGTCACCAGATTTCAAGAAGTTCTCGATTGCCCTCCTTACCGCTCGCATACTGCTGGTGGTGCCAAGCATTAGTGGGTGGACTATACTAACAAAGGTAATACATTTTATATTTCATATCATGCATTTTTCGTATAAAAAATAAAAGGTATGTACCGAAAATATATGAAAAACTTTTATTTTTGGGACTGCTCAATCAAAAAGTCTGCCACTTTTATTCAAGGGTTGAAACATCTCTTCCCTAAAATGGGCTGAACATATTCTGCTATTTTTAAATGGTAGCCAGGTAGATCCCCTGCCTGTCGCTTCAATCCATTTTTCCTTAATATTTGGAGCTTTTGGGAAACTGACAGAAAATGCATGTTCTGTTTTAAAAATATCTTCCACTATACAACAGTCAATTATTATAAGTAGTCTCTTACCAAATAACGTTTGCAATATTGCTTTTAAGTTTATTAACAACATTTAGCAGGCTCTTTAAAGTATTGATTGATATAAGTATTTCTATAATGTATCGACCACATCACTAACTCTCGGCCGATAGCAGCGGCCGTACTACGCGACGATGCGCGCTTTCAGAATATCGTTAACGCAATTCTACATTGCGGCATTTGCTTGTTGAGTCGTAAACAATTTTATAACATTAGGAGCAATGGATTTCGATATGCTATACTTTTGTCACCTTTGGAACATTTTCAACGGCTCTGTTAACTTCGTTTGGAATTATGATGGATTTTAAATAATAACATGTGAATTCTTGTATTTACATGTCAAATGATGTTCCATTTATGCTATAGTTCACCTTGTCACTTTTGTTCTTGCACGTAATGACAGCACAACTTGGCATTTGGTGGTAATTACACGATGTTTGCACGACCGTGGACAAAGTGCGACTGGCGTGCCGATATTTACGATTTTAACTAACAAGTTCTCTGGAACTCGTTGCTGCGACACGTGTCACGCCTCCTCGGCATATCCCCTCCCTTCCTAAATCCGTGGAACCAACTTTAACACTTTGCCTTCTATTAGTCAAGTAGTTTTTTAAAAGTTCTAATTGATTACCCCTAACTCCAATTTTTTCCAACTTAACTATTAGTAATGGGACAGAAACCGTATCAAACGCCTTTGCCAAATCGAGAAATATTGATAGACATTTTTTGCCACGGTCCAAGTTTGTAGAAACAAAGTTGATTAGTTCATGAACAGCATCATCGGTGGATTTTCCGGTACGAAATCCAAATTGGTTATTTGAAAACAGTTCATTTTTGTCTATGTATTTAATTAGTCTGTTATTAATTATGCGTTCAAAGATTTTGGAAATAGATGGAAGTATCGAAATTGGTCTATAATTCTTGATACGATTTCTGTCACCACTTTTAAAGATAGGAATAATTCTAGACTTTTTAAGGTCAGTCGGGAAGATACCTTTATCCAAACATAAATTAAAAATGTGCGTCAAAGGTGGTATTAGAAATTCACTGCATTCTTTAAGTACTCTATTTGATATCTGATCCCAGCCAGCTGAGCAGTCATTTTTAAGATTATTTATAAGCCGTTCTACTTCTTGTACGTCAGTTTTTAAAAGAACAAAAGACTCTATCGTAGTACAAAAAGAATTGTGAATTTTCGGATCATAAAGTGGTGGGTCAGTGGCAACATATTCCGCCAAATCTTTACCAACATTCCCAAAAAACTCATTTATTTTATTAACCGATTCATTCGGAGTTTTGCTAATACTCAATAATTCTTTTGGTAAATCCTCAGTAACTTCTGTCCCAGATATCTCTTTAACTGCTTTCCATATTTTTTTGCTATTTTTTCCCGCTTTATTGATCAATTCCTTTTCATACGTTTTTTTAATTTTTTTAAGCAATGTATTACAGAAGTTTCTATATCGAATGTATGTAATTCTTAGAATTTCTTCTTTAGATTTTTTGTACTTTTTATGTAATCTGTCCCTATGACGGATACAACGCAAAAGTCCTACTGTCATCCAAGGTTTAATAAGCCGCTTACGTCTTGGAATGGTAATAGTTATAGTGTTGTTCTTGACTGCACTTTGAATTGAATTTATTAGATATGTCATGCTAAAATCTGGATCTAAAGACTCATAAATTGTTTGAAGTTTTATATTAGATAATTCAATTTTAAGTTTTTCATAGTCAATTTTTGTTGATGAGGTTATAGCATAATTTTTTGTCACGTTGAGCCCTAGACATAAAATCGTTGGTCTATGATCAGTTAAAACTGTGTTTGGTACCAGTGTGAGTGCAGGGTAGTTGGTCCTCAGCAAAACGTGGTCTAAACATGTGTCTGTTTGAGGGCGTGTTATGAAGGTGTGTGCTGGTAAAAGACCAAAAAATGCTGCCAAGTTTAAATACCGAAGAGAGTGGTCATCATATTTTTCAGGGTAAATATTAATATTTAAATCGCCAGTTAAAATTACTGTTTTGAAAGTAGATAAGTTATCCAAAAGTTTCTCTAGAGAATTTAGAAATACATCAATTTTTTTAAAAGACGGCGAGCGATAGATGGCTATGACAACAGTGTCTGTATCCAAGGTCACGAGAAGACAGTTGCCTTCCTCAAAGTCGGGCTCTTCACTTTTATATTTCAGCTGCTGACTGATATAGACTACGACTCCGTCATTTCTGTTACAATTTGTTTCAGTGCGTACTGCGTTATATCCAACTAATTTTGGGATAACTGGATTACATTGAAGCCAGCATTCAGTTAATACTAGAATGTCACAATGTGTTTGAATTCTATATAATTGAGTTTCAAAACCTGCCATATTACAGCCAATGCTTCTAATGTTCTGGGCCAAAACCGTGAGCCTTTTTGGTATTGAGAGTATAAATTTAGAGCATTCTTCCAAATCACATTCAAGAGCTTTAGAAGCGGTTAACTGGTCAATGTCATGTGATATTTCTAATAGATTACCTAACATAAAAAAGGGAGACAATCTTGATCGTTGAGTTTGATATAAATGTGCGTAATGGGATGTTATTTATAGTAGTATGTGAATCAGTCAAAATTAATATGAGTGTATTGCATTTCAATTGTGTAAATTGTGTATGTGTACATAAAAATCGAGGTGTATTTTGTTGTTTATTGTGTATTAAGAGTAGAGTTTCCATAGTTAAGTAGATTAGACTTATTATATAATTCAATACATATATAATGATACTATATAAAATATGAATAATAGCATAGAAAGATATATAAAAGTATATAAGTTCCGAATTCTGTCTAAATCAGATTCATTTTCTATTCGAATCTGAGGTAAACTCTCCTCCTTCCTCAAGTAGACAACGCCCCTTGAAGTCCAGCAGTATTTGTAACCCGAGACCTTCTGGAAATTTCTTGCCAAATAAAAAAACTTTTGCATTTTATTACTTAAAGTTTCTGACACGAATACTGGTTTTATCTGTTGCTTGAGGTTAAAGTGAGCAGTATTTAATTTCTCATTTTTTGTTTTATTTCTATTAAAGCTTTTTACAGCCAAAAGCATCTTCTCTTTCATCACTGTGGTGGTGAATTCAGCAATTATAGGCCTTTGTGTCGATTCTGGTGAGTGAGTCCTATATACATCTTTTATATCAGAACTGGCTATGTCTAAGTTAACGGCCTTACCCAGGTTTTGTACAATTACACATAGGTCACTTTTGGTTTCAGATTTAGTATATGTTTTAGAAATATTCCTGATTTCTATCCCTGAGGACCTCTCCCGTCGTTCCATTAATTCTATTCTATGTTCTAATGTAGTTATGTACTTTTTATCTTCTCTTTTTTCGGACTCAAGGACTTGAATTCTTGCCATAAATTCATCATATTTTTGTGCCATTAATTCCACCGTTTTGGTTAAATCATCAAAGCGCCTATCTTGATTTTTTGAGAGCGCATCAATCATTTCCTTCATCGCATTCATATTAAATTCTTCCCCGTCATGTTTTCTCTTTTTACGCTCAGACGTAATGCGCAACTCCGGTTCAGAGTCATAATGAACCACACTGTTCGCACGTGTGACATCTGGTCGATGCTTGGCAGTTTTACCCGACTTTGTAGTGGGTACCTCCGCCGATGGCGTAGTGGCAGGGGAGGATGGTGGTGTGCGCTTTAAAGGCATTTTCAGATTGATTCAAAGATATGGAATCACCAGGACTTCAGAAATAAAAAGAAATTATAATGTTCTTAAAAACAGTGATATTATTATACAAATGGCGCTTTAAAATTTAATTAAAGATGGCTGCTGATCATTGAAACTACCACTTTGTATTCCCCAAAATAGTACAAAAGATTCCATCGATATACCAGGCGCTCATATATATCAAGAAGTTGTTCCACGGACGGTTATAATGGGCGGAGCTTACTTGAATGTCGTTGTCCAATACGGCGCAGGCGCAGATGGGCGGTAACTTTTGAACGTTCACTCCTCAAAATGGCCGTTTGTATCCGTCCAGTAAGGCTTGAGTGCAAGTAGGCGGCCTCTTCTTTCCAAAATGGCTGCTTGTTTCGGTGAGTAAGTGCTCTCAACAGGTCCGCGTCAGATATAAAGTGAGCTCTTTTAGTTTATGTGTTCCTATTTTTTTTTTGTAACTTTATTTTAGATGAAAATGATACTAAATTATAAAATTAAAATTGACACACGTTTATGCTAACGTCTACTCGCTATCGAGGTCCGGGGGGAAGAGCAAAAGAAAACATAACCTTTTTGCTAAGTATACGTTGTCCTTCCGAACTCCAAAGGGCTCTATTTTTTTAACTGTACTAGGTAGCAGGTTGACATTTTTACAGCAAAGGGATATTATAGAGAATTATCTATAAAAAAAAAAAATTCAGTCACATTTTACGACTTCCAACAGGAATATATGGATTTGTCACCCAGTGTGTACCTATAATACCGGTAGAAGCGTGTTTGATTCCTGCGCGGGGTAAACATTTTATAATCTACATAAAAATGTAGTTAATGGGATACAGAACAGTTCTTATATTCTTAAGCTTGGAACTGTACCACTATCATTATACCTACCTACGCGTATTTGATCAAGCCCTACTTTTTAACTTTGTACCTCTTACTGTATCTGAGTGAAAAGGTCTCACACTCAGACAGACGAACCGGTAGACAATAAAGAGAATAAAGGTTACACTTAAAACTACCAATAATTTGTAAATGTTTTTTTTTTTATGCCTGATAGGTTAGCCTTTGACCACTATCTCACCTGATGGTAAGTGATGATGTGGTCGAGGATGTTGTTCAGGCTAACCTAGAGTTACTGGCTCTCAAGGACAGCTGCCGGAACACACCGTTAGGTGCTTGGCGACAGATTTTCAACTTGAGGCTGGTAGCTAGCCAGTCGGGCATTCGCAAAGTGCCCTACCACCATGCTGTAAAGGCTGCTATCCTAAGACAACAACCGGGACCGACGGCTTAACGTGCCCTCCGAAGCACGGAAGCGCTCAGTAGTAATGTCACCAGCGCTCACCCATCCAAGTCATGACCGCGGCGGACGTTGCTTAACTTTGCTGATCGATTCAGAATGGCTAAGCAAACTTGGCTACGAGCGCTTCAAAAAAAGCTACAAAATGTGATTGTCGCTTAGCACGCAATAGTGCTTGTAATCATATTTAAAAATATATCAGAAGATGCTAACCTGTTCAGAGCAGTAGCATACGCGATGAGGATGCAGTAATTGACTATCACATCAACGGACATGGCATCTGCAGTGTAAGACGGCTCGCAGTGCATCGAGCGAATTACACCTGAAACAAAAAATACTTGAAAACAGACTATAAAACCACAGACAAAACTCACAAAACCTGACCATTAGGGGCCCGATTCTCTTAATTATTGAACGGCGTTAACGCAACTTAATTGCATGAAAATTAGTAGTTAGTTTTTGACAGTATCCGTAGTCTGCCCGCTATTTAGGTTCGATCGCAGGTCAGTGGCTTGCTATCAATAGTTTTTGACATAATATTTGGTATATGTAAGCTATTTTATTGCGATTGCGTTGCTATAAAGTGGCATAAAATATTTTGGAGGATTTTAGATTGAAAAATTGCTAAATGATTTAAATATATATTTATTTAATGTATTGTTTGCTAGAAAACCACTGTATTGATGTTTTTTACTAATGCTTGATTGATTGTTTTCATTATTATTTCAACGGCAACATTTGCAAGCCATACGATAGCGACGCGATTGCTATACAACTGCGATTAGGAGCTAGAATTAGCAGGGTAACGAATTTAAAATTAACAGCAGTTCGATCGCAGAAGCATCGCAGTAGTGTGGCTTTTGGTCAATAGCTAAGAGAATTAGGGCCCAGGTAACCAACGCAGTTTAATTAAGAAACGAATTCAATCTAAAATGGTGCAGCTAAACCTTTCACTCCTACACTGTAGACAGGCAACAGTGTGCGAGTGAGAGGTTTAGCGGCGCCATTTTATATTTAATTCGTAACTTCCTGTAACGATGTGGTATTTATGAGTCAGCAACTCAAACGACTGTTATTTTAGATTATGTTTTATTATAAGAACTATAAGAAGTACAGAATGCAACGCAATGACGACGTATCTTATATGCACAGTTCGACCAGAGATTATATAGTATTTAACAACTCTGTTGAAGCGCCTGACAGTTTTGCGTTAGCTAATCTCTTGCGCCCGCGTTGTTCACGTAGTTTTTAGATATGTGAGGTCACTTGCGAGAGTGAAAGTACTTGAATTATACGTATATCATATTCATTCCTCGTTTTTCTTCATCTAAGTCCTAATTTACGGTTAAAACCCCAACTAACTAATTAAGCAGCACAGATAAGTAAGTGTTATTTATACATTATGATATATTCACAACATCTTCCTTTTTTATACAAAGTCAAAATAAATTAATACCTGACTCAGCTTAAAAGTTATTCAGAAAAAAGTATGAATTAGTTATGTTTATATAAACATTGACTTCTAACAGTTCTAACAATTGATCTATTCACAACACTTCCGTAGCATAATATCGTACGATGTATTGTTGTGAGGAATAGCAGTTGATATAGTGACAATCTTTATGTAAAAAAGCGGATTATTTGTTCTCTAAAATACAAATATCTTTATTGAATAATAATATGGTACAATTTTAAGATGAAATCCCTGCCCACCGCTATAGTTTTCACTATAGTTGCATAAGGCAGTTTCTTTCACACAATTATGTATATTTAAACAATATAGACATATAATTTGGAATATGTGTGTGTGAAGGTGTGTGTGGTATGAGTTGTTGCGTAAGTGGAGTGGATTAGACTTTCAATGTATGTTTATTCCACTATTTCTAGTAGTTTTTCAATCCTGTCATAATCATATTCTTTAAGCCATTCCATTATTATTGATTTAATTCTGTAGTAATTATTTAATTTATAATTCAACGGGGCAATGCTGCCAGCATGCTGGGCACGCTGCCAACTGGTACTGGGCTGGAGCATTTGGACTGCCTATGAGTCTGCTATGTCTTATAGGTTGTCTAAATGCTTTTATTGTAGTAGCTGTAGTGTTGTATATAGTTCGTAGTATTTTGTTTAATAAAGGCATACCGCCGGTAAAAAAATAATCTGTAGAGACTGTGTGATTAAATTTTTTCCTTACTATTAAGTGTATCTTTGTACATAAATGGTTATATTGTCTCCAGCCAAAAATACTCTTGCAACTGGGAATAAGGCTTATATCTAACCGCTTTTTAGTAACCGGTAAGAAAGAAACAGTTTTAATATGATACTTCTTGACACTTTTGTGTAGGTATAGGTATATATTTTTCTGACAGGAAGAAAGAATAAAGGAGGGGCAAATACCCCAGGGATTCTTTGAAGAAAATATTTTGTATTTTATGAGCCCGCGAAAGAATCTAAACCATAGTCCCTCTGTAGGCTCATAAGGTCATAGGGGCCAACTTTGCTTGTGCTAACTACCAAATCCAAAAGCTCATACCTTTTCCACTCCCGATGATGAGACCAGCTATGTTATCCACCCAACCTGGCATCGGCTCCTTCCACGCTGGTATCACTGTTAACACAAAATATGCTTGAATATACAGGGTTATTGGTAACTGGCTAACAACCTCATAGGGTTCACTTCTGGTATAGTCTTAACAAACATTTTGAGAAGTTTTTTTTGCTTTTGACGGAATAAGCACGAAGGCCACCTGATGTTAAAAGTGTCTTGTGCCTTTAATGTATTATTTCATAAATTTACAAATTATTGGAGCACAAAATGTTTTGCCCCGGGCGGGATTTGAACCCGCGACCTTCCGATTTCGCGCCGGATGCTTTATCTTTAAGCTACCGGGGGGTCGGCTGTGTCGCCGAAATTTCGTGCTCAAATCGTATTTATTAATTTGTAAATTTATGATTTTCGCTTAGTACGCGGTAGTGCTTGTAATCATAATATTTAGATGTATTATTTCATATTTTTGTATTACTTTGCTCGATGTTAATATTCAAAAGAAGCGCGGTGCGGTCTAAACTTAAAAGTTTCAGACAGTACTAGAAAAACTTATTGTTTTAAGTTCTGTGTCTCATAATAGTAAAAGACAATGTCTACTCTGAGCCAAGAGCGCCATGCGAGCGTCTGTTCATATGGACAAACGGGTTTTTGTTATAGCAAATATTTATTATTTTAGCGCGCACTGTTTATTTAAACGTGCGTGAGGTCCCTATGCTGACGGAAGATCAGCGCTGGTTGCAACCAACCAGCTTTTTTCTAAGTTAGATTAGGGTTGTGTAGTGACAAACACTTTGTTTATTTTTCAATGTATCCATAATTATATATTTTCCATTATGTATTGTGTTTGTCGCAAATAAAGTCATTCATTCAAGAGAAATAGTCTTCTAATCTAACCTTTAACTCGTACACTACAAAGAAAATAGACATGATCTCTTACCAATCGAAGGTCTTGCAATAGCAATAGGGAATTTGTGTCCATATTCAGCAACAAGATCCTCGGTGATTGCCTTGGTATAGGAGTACGTGTTCGGCTCTGATTCTATGATCCTGGAAGCATAATATAAATAGTTTCGATTACGATATACAATCATTGTAGAAGACTTTGCTTAGAAACTTTTTCTTTAAACCCTTTTTTTTAAATGAATGTGATGGAACACGCACGTGGCCCTCCTCATGTTAGACCGAAGTGAGTCGTAAAAAGGTAAATATTAAACATGTTTTTTTTATGCTTGATAGGTTAGCCTTTGACCACTATCTCACCTGATGGTAAGTGATGATGTCGTCGAAGATGTTGTTCAGACTAACCTATAATTAGCCGTGTTTTTTTAGAAATATTACTCCCTTAGAGATATGAATAAAATATATAACATTTTTGTGCAGGCCCTATGTGAACACACCGTTTATGAGTTCGGTAGGTATCCACCTGATGGGCACTGGCACATGTACTGTTGCTGGATTGGAGGGTATGGAGATGTTCTTCCTGAAGAAACGATTCCTTTCAGTATATTGCTTCCTTTATTCTTCTTATAGTTGTTAACCCTATGGAGGCAGGTTCGGTACTACATGCTCCCTGAACAAAAGCTTCCTATTTATATACAAAATCTGAACAATGAACCTCTGTTCCCATCGTCTAAACGGTCACGTACGACCACCAGCGGAGCTATTTGGACCCATTTCTTTCACACTAACATAAAAATAAATCGTATGAATTATACAAAGAAATTTCTAACTTAACAAAGGATTCCCTATACTAAATTGTAATAATGTAAACAGTCTATGTTATTATTACGCTACGTGTTAATACAATGCCCTATTTAGTCGTCTTGCACACCTCGTAAACAAAGTCAAGTATAACAAAAACAAAGCTCTTAAGTTCTAATATAAACAATGCAACGCTATGCCTTAACGTAAATATTAATTTCGTCTGTCGTCTTGCACATTTCTCCCGCCGTGTGACGCTGTCACATCTTCTACCGGTGCTGTGACGACTTTGTCCTCAATCGGTAGAATCACCAGTTTTCTCACTGGCCTCCGTAGCACTCCTCCCTTGGTTTTGATGTCGACGGTGCGTACGACTCTGTCTGGCCCAGGATACGCTGCGATGACTTTACCTCGAACCCACATGTTTCGAGGGAGATTGGGGTCAATAAGTTGTACTAAGTCCCCAATTTTAACTGTTGATCCTCGTCCGTGGGGCTCCCGCCGGTTTTGAAGCTCGGGGAGATATTCCCGAATCCATCTAGTCCTGAATATATCTGCCAGTCTTTGTGCAGCCCGCCAGTTAGATTTTGTGGCTGTGTCTTTTTCATCAAAGCTTCCCGGCGTTGGCACTCGGCCTGGTCCCCCCAGTAAGAAGTGGTTGGGAGTGAGGGCTTCTGGGTCTTCTGGATTGACTGATACGTGAGTGAGTGGCCGGCTGTTTACTGTATACTCCACTTCTGCCAGTAGAGTTGTGAGGACTTCTTCTGTTGGATGACGCTCATGCAGGGTTGCTGTTAGAGCTATCTTCACTGAGCGTACCATTCTCTCCCAGGCACCACCCATGAACGGCGCCCCTGGAGGAATGAAGCGCCACGAGATATTCCTTTTCGCTGCTTCTTCTGTAGTTGCTTCGTCGATTGCCTGTCGTAGTTCTTTGTCCGCTGCTTTCAAATTAGTGCCATTGTCTGACCAAATCTGTGTTGGAGAGCCTCTTCTTGCCATCATTCGTCGTAGAGCCATAATTGCTGAACTGGTGCTGAGGGACATGGCTACTTCCAGATGTATTGCTCTCGTGGTCATGCAGGTGAATATAGCGACGTATCTTTTCTGATTGGAGCGTCCTACAGTGACCGTCAGCGGGCCAAAATAGTCTACTCCGGTAAACGTAAATGGGCGCTGGTGATGAGCTAGGCGGCACGACGGTAGATCTCCTGTTCTCGGGTGTGGTGGTACTTGTGTCTTCATCCTACAGTGTAGACATTGACGGAGAATTGTGCGAGTTATGGGACGCACGCGTAATATCCAATACTGTTGACGACACTCGTTAACTGTCGCTTCGACGCCGGCGTGGTGTAGCTGGCGGTGGATTTTCTGTATCCAGAGCTTCACTGTAGGATGATTTCCATCCACTACCATCGGTCTTTTCAAGTTTTCTGGAACTTGCGGCGTGGCCTCGATGCGACTTCTCAACTTCAGAATTCCATCAATGTGTTCGACGCTTAATTGATGAAGTCGACTTTCTTTGTTGACAGCCTTCTGCTTTTTGATGTCTTCTATTTCCTGCGAGAAGCTGTCTTCCTGTGATGAGCGCATGAGAAGTTCTTCCGCTTTTGTTAAGAGTTCCGCTGTGACGGGAAGATACTTCTTTTCTTCTCTTTTGATTTTCTGTCCCTGACGCTGTACTGTTACTGTTTTGTTTGCCTGTCTTTTCCAATTTGGATCTTTCTGTGAGTTCTTCTTGTTTCTCTTATAACAGACCGTTTGTTTGGTGGCCTTGCAGAGTTGAATGAATTGGAGAACTCTTGCTGTTGTGTAGCGCAGTCTCTCCCAGTTAGAAAATCGGGAGACTTCTGGCAGTGCTTCACAGAGCTTCTGCCTCCTTTCTATGACTACGTGATGTATCCTTTCCTCGCCTGTCGGATCTGTTGACGTCGATGTGGACGCTTCTGTTGGCCAGGAGTCTTCATCTTCATAGAGGAACTCTGGTCCTTTGTACCATCGATGCTGTGTGTTGAAGGATGATGGCACATCTCTCGTTGCGTCATCGGCCACATTCAACTTTGTTGGCACCCATCGCCATTCGTTGACTGTAGAACTCTCTTCTATTGCAGCAAGACGATGAGCCACGTACGGTTTATAAGAGCGTGACCCTGTCTTTATCCAGGTGAGTACAGTTTTGCTATCTGTCCAGAATGTCTTGGAGTCTGGTTTTCTCTCGTGTTCTTCAATGACGGTTTCAGCGAGGCGTGAACCCATGACGGCGGCTTGCAGTTCCAGTCTTGGTATAGAAGTGAGTTTCAATGGTGCCACCTTTGCCAGAATGAGTGATACATTGACATCGCCTTTTGGAGCTACTGTTCTCCAAAACAAGACCGCTGAGTAAGCTGATTCGCTGGCGTCGGTAAATATGTGTAGCTGGACTGAGGTGGCATCGCTGTAATGTAGGTAACATCTCGATATTGACACGTTGTCCAGGTTTCGTAGCTGAATGAGCCAGCTTTGCCAATGTTCTGCGAGGTCTTCATCGATCTCGTCGTCCCAAGCTGTTCCACGACGCCAAACATCTTGCAGAATTTGCTTCGCTCTGATTGTAACTGGTGAAGCGAAGCCAAGTGGGTCAAAAAGTGACATTACTATTTTCAATGCTTCTCTCTTAGTTGGTTTCTTGCCTTCGATCAGTGCTGGTGGGATTCTTGCTAAGTTAAGATTGAAGGCGAACTTGTCACTGGCTGGCTTCCATATCAGACCCAGTACTCTCTCTGTTGTGTCTTCTGTTTTGTAGAGTTCTATGTCTACTTCAGTTTCTATTTCCCCGATGGCTTCAAGGAGTCGTGGTGTGTTTGACTTCCACTGTTTAAGTTCGAAGCATGCTTTTTTATGGATGTTTCGAACCTCTGTTGTTATGCGTATTGCGTCTTCTAGGCTTCTAAAGCTGTCCAGATAATCATCAACATAGTGCTTCTGTATGATTGCTGTTGTGGCTTCAGGATAGCTTTCTTCGTGCTTCTTGGCATTCAAGTCTTTGACGTAAATTGCTGTTGATGGAGAACTTGATGCCCCGAATATCAATGAAGTCATTCTGTATTCTTCTGGAGGTTGGTCATCTCGTCGGTCTTTGCGCCATAAGTACCGAAGAGCGTCTCTGTCTTCTTCTCTCAGCTTGACTTGCATGAATATTTCTTTTATGTCTGCCGTCACTGCGATCATATGCTGTCTAAAACGCATGACAACCCCTGGTAGTGACTGCAGTAGGTCCGGGCCCTTGAGGAGTAAGTCGTTGAGGGCCACTCCCTTTGTCTTGGCGGCTGCGTCGTGGACTACTCGCAGCTTTTCTGGTTTCATTGGGCTAATCACGCCAAAGTGTGGTAGGTACCATGTTCTGTTTGCAGTCTTTTTATTCGGTGCTGGCTCGGCGTAACCTTTAGTGACCAGCGCTTCCATTTGTTCTGTGTACTTTTCCTTCAGCTGTGGGTCACGATCAAGTTTCTTTTCGATGCTGTAGAGTCGCTTTAGTGAGTTTTCATAATTGTCAGGAAGGGTCACATCTTCTTTTTTCCATAACAGAGCAGTTTTGTATCTTCCTTCTTCTGTGTGGACTGTATTTTTCTGTAATATACGTAGAGCTTGCTCTTCTGGATCTGTCTTCGGTTTCTTAGGGTTGATGCAAAGTGAGTCCATTGCGAAGTACTGTTTCATCAGGTCTTCTAAGTTCTGTTCAACTAGCTCTTCTGTGACGTGAGTGACGAAGTCTATGTTTTTTCCGAGAGTGCGAGTGTGGCTACCGTGCAATACCCATCCCAATGGCGTGAGAGATGCCACTGGTTGGTTTTTACTTCCTCGTCTGACTTTCGTTGTTAATAGCAGATGCCAGTTGTCTTGGCCAATGAGTATTCTAGGCTTTGCATTTTGATAAGTGATGATGTCGCCTATGTCTCGTAGATGTTTGCATTCTTCAATTCGTTCCTTCGAAACTTCTTGCGGTGATACATGAAGATTCTTTACTGTTCTTGCATGAATTCTTTCTTTGTGATGGTTGATTCCCTTAATTGTGATATTGACTCTTCGTGACTTCACCTCAGCCGTCTTCATTTCGTTGATCGCTTCTATGCGTAGTGGATCGATGGGTCCTGTAGCGCCAATCTCGTTGGCTACGTCGTCGTCGATAAGAGTTACTGTTGACCCATCATCCAGCAGTGCAAATGTGTTAACTGCACCTGCTGCTCCTGACACTGTGATTGGAATGATCTTTAAGTAGGACTGTTTCCTAGTTGAAGTCCAAGCGGAGTTGATGGCTTCTGTTGACCCTTTGTTCTGTTCAATGCTGTTTCCTGCCTTTTCTGTTGCCTTTGTGTAATGCAGCATCCTGTGGTGATAATATTTGCAGCTGTTTATGCCACAGGTTCTCTGTTGGCAGCTGTGGGTCTTGTTTCTGAAGCGAAGACATCCAAAACACAGACGTCGATTCTTCGCAATGTCCCATCTTCCATTTTCATCCGCTTTCTTAAACTTCTCACAATCTGTTGCAGTATGTCCCGTCTCTTCACATACAGGACATCTTGTTGTTGATTGTTTTTCTGTAACTGTGTTCACTTTTTGCTGACGTTTCTGTTGAGTAGGCTGTGTTTGTGAGCCCACTTGTTCGGGTTGTGCGTAAGGTCCGCACAAATCAGCTTCTCTCTTCAAGAACTTATCAAATTTCAGAAGTTCTGGTTCTTCCTTTGGCATTGTTGCAGCAAAGTCGAAGTATCTGAATCTCAGCGTCGGAGTAAGCTTCTCTACCATGGCTTTAGCGACTTCTGGATTGTACAAGTAGTAGATGCAGTTCAATGCTCGAAGAGTAGACACGGCATTTGTCACTTTACTTGAGAATATGCAGATTTCTCTTGGTGACTCTGTTAAGCGCGGCAGTGCTCGAAGTGCGTCTATCTCCATCATGGCAATTGATTCTGGTCTCCCAAATCTTGTTTCCAGAGTTTTAACTATATCGGATGGTTCGGCGTTGGTGATAAGTAGACCATCAACAGCTTCCTTTGCTATTCCTTTCAGGTTTCTCCTCAGGCGATTGATGTTTTCAATCTTTGTAAACATCTTCTCTGTTTCATAGTATGCAGCGCGGAAGTGTAGCCAGTCTTGATGCAAACCATTGAATATTGGTAGTTCGATGAGCTTCGGTTGTTGTGCGGCTTTGACAGCGAGTGTGATTGCCGTAGCCAGTTGTGAGAGATCTGGCTGGGCGTGGGTACTCGCTGTTACTTTCTGTTGTTCAGATTTTTCTTCTGTAATGATTGGTTTCTCCAATCTTCTACTTTCAATCTTGATTGTAGGCTTCAATTTTCTGTCTTCTGTAATGATTGGTTCTTCCAATCTTATTTCTTCTAACATAGGCTGTGGTTCATCAGCGATTGCTAACATCGTTGGTTCCGGCTGGTTGTTCAGCCAGGTGTTCACGCAAATGTCAGCTTCCATCTTCGAATATACGGAGACGTTGTCTTCATCATCTGAATCCGCTTCTATTGTGGTGAGTCGAGCTAAGGCTAACTCTACCTGTAGGCGCGCAAGCTCTTCTTTGGCTTTCGCTATCTTGTAGGCTTTTGTCTTCGACTTGACGGAGCCCGTACGTCTGTTTGTTTCTGTTAGCTTGCTGGGTTCTAGCAGACAAGCTTTCTTCTGTGTTGCTTCTCGTTCTGTTGGCGGTGCGACCTGTTGAGTAGTAGGCGGAACGCATAGTTGAAAAGCGTCTGTAGGTGATGTTTCAGTATCCGGACCACCCCTGGGCTTCATTACTTGCTTCATCGTCTTCACTGTTGCCTCCGTCGCAGTTGACTTCGCTACGGAGGTGCTAGTTGCCACAGTTGCCTCTGTTTCCGTCGCGGATGATGCTGTTGCCCTGGAAGTTTCGTCGGTTTCCGTAGTGGCGGTCGCCTCCGCTGAGGAGGACGGCTTTGTTTCCGTCGACGGCTTACGCCCTTTTCCAACTGAGCGTGTAATTGGCATATTGGCTACCAGCACAAATTTCTTCTTTCTTCAATTAAACCTCGAAGATCCGGCTCGAAGGACCATTAAATGTGCAGGCCCTATGTGAACACACCGTTTATGAGTTCGGTAGGTATCCACCTGATGGGCACTGGCACATGTACTGTTGCTGGATTGGAGGGTATGGAGATGTTCTTCCTGAAGAAACGATTCCTTTCAGTATATTGCTTCCTTTATTCTTCTTATAGTTGTTAACCCTATGGAGGCAGGTTCGGTACTACATGCTCCCTGAACAAAAGCTTCCTATTTATATACAAAATCTGAACAATGAACCTCTGTTCCCATCGTCTAAACGGTCACGTACGACCACCAGCGGAGCTATTTGGACCCATTTCTTTCACACTAACATAAAAATAAATCGTATGAATTATACAAAGAAATTTCTAACTTAACAAAGGATTCCCTATACTAAATTGTAATAATGTAAACAGTCTATGTTATTATTACGCTACGTGTTAATACAATGCCCTATTTAGTCGTCTTGCACACCTCGTAAACAAAGTCAAGTATAACAAAAACAAAGCTCTTAAGTTCTAATATAAACAATGCAACGCTATGCCTTAACGTAAATATTAATTTCGTCTGTCGTCTTGCACAATTTTATCGATTTCATAGAAAAAAAATCATGAATAGACCTCTAAAACTTAGCTTTATCAAGTTTTGTGTATGTATAAATATATATAAAAAAATAATATAAATCGTATGAAATCAAATTTTATTTCTAACTATTATGTAGCAATCATGCGATGCAGAACATGAAAGATTTTTTCCGTTTTTAAAAAGGTAATTTTTATACTAGTTTATTTTAAAAAATAGGCTCAAACTTTTTATCTCTTCATTAGTAGTGAAGAAGTCTTACTTTGGCTCCACATAATCCAGCTGCTCGTCGTCCATCCAGTCCACCATGTCCATGATCTTTCGAGGGCTGTGAACTGCTGGGTACAGCTTCTCTTCAAGAAAATCCAGGTCACAGCGGCAGTATGCAGTCGAAAGGTGGACGAACACCTGGAGATTATTATGTTTTAATATCCGAGATGTTATTTTTCTGTTAAGGACTAGCTGTTTGACTGATGCTTGGGTTGAAGATGGAGAACATGCTAAACCTGGCTACTTTGAAGCAATGATGACGAAGGGCATAGCATGACGAAGAGAATAGCTATTGACTGCCGCACCGCGGGTACATGGTGCGATCCCCACTACCGGCTTGAGTTTCTTCGGATGGTGGAAGGGTATTTTGTGACTGCTCGCCTGGTTATCATAATCGCTAGCTCGGAGGTAAGGAGGTATTTATATTTCTGGTACTGTGCTGAATTTATTCCTCATAAATTTATTTATGTAAAGTGATAGCCGAGCGGGAATATTTGCGGACTGCTGCAAGTCTATGGTTCATTTTGATCCCACCGCCGCGCGTTGGCTTGAGCTTCACCGTATGGTGGAAGGGCATTCCCGAAAGGTCGTCTAGCTAGCTACCACCTTCAAGTAGAAAATCTGCTACCAATCGCTTAAACAGTGTATTCCGACAGTAGTCTTTGAGAGCCAGTAATTTAAGAGTCACGGATGTATCAGGGTGACCGCATCTGTTATATAGACAGAGTTTACCGCTAATCATCAGGTGGTCCTCGAGCTTGTTCCCTCACAATAGAGTTCTAAAAGGAACGAAGACGTGAGCTCTAGCTACAGACATTGTAAAACAACAAGGGCTTATCTTCGGTGAAAGCAGACAACTTACAGGACAGGAAGAAAATCGTTCAGATATTTTCTTGATATAATCTTAAAGTCATTTAGTACTTGAAAGACGTTTTTTGAGAGTCCACGAAATGTCTCATAACTCAGTCACTCTCACTTTTCTATATGCGTCCACATTACGAGTTATAAGATGATTAAAACATACCTTACCTCTAAGTTCTTCATGGTTTCAGCGAGAGTCAGCATCCGCAAGGTCCCCTTGGTATTCATGTTGACTGCATGTTTCAGCTTTTGGTCGAATCTTAAACAGATTAAAAAAAAGCAATATTATTTTTTGCATTAATCTAGGCTTGTTATAGACACGACTCTTTTCAGCAACTAATTATTAGATACTAAAGAAAATTGAGACTGAAAATCACTAAACTATCACCGACATGATCTGAGGACCACCAAACACATTGGAAAAGTTTTTAACACAAAAGAAAATTATAGGAACTTGTGGCTACTGAATGAAATTAAACTTGCATAGTGTCAGCTTCGGTATACTCTTCTTTAAATTTTAATGCCAAAAGATAGGTATTTGAATTGGCTCTGCTTTGGAGGGAAGGGGAAAAAAGGGGAACAAAACATCAATTTCATGAATTGCTTTCCTATCCCTCTCAGCCTTCGTTCCCTCTTCAGCGCAGTACCCCTACAGGTGTATACTTAACTGTATGCACGGTACACACACAATTTTTATTTAAAGGACTATATATATGTATATGCTGTACCCCGTGGGGTGCCAGGTTAGAATTTCACCCTCTATTTTTTCCCGTGGGTGACTAAGGGAAACATATCAGAAAGTGGGAAGAGGCGCCTGAAAAACTGATAACTTGTACTGCGATCCCCAAGACGCCTCTCAAGGCACTTTACGGCAAATGACTTTGTTCAGCAGTGGACATTCCAGTTGATGTGATGATGTGGTGATGATACGATTATTCTATCGGCAACTGCAGCTACCACAGATGTTGGGCGAGGGCTTCAATAGTTAAGAGAGGTAAGTAGAGATGGCGCTGTATATGAAAACACTAGCGACTGGCTCATAGGCAACACTGTGGTACGTAAATACATCGGCTTGCACCGTTGCCATGTCTCTTTAGAGAAATTGGGACTTTCTGCCAGTGTTGTAACACTTGTAACATTGAAAGTGAGCTCTACGGATCAGTGAGATAAGTACCTATCCGTGTGGAGCAAGTGCTCTGTGACTATTTGGAGACACAACTGGGACTATCACTCATATTATTCCGTATAATATTATCTAATATTATATAGATAATATCTGTGATAATAACCGAGTCTTGGTGTTCAATTTTAAGTAAGCGGATTCAATATAAAAGTGGGTGGGTACTAACTAACAGTACTTTACTGTACTGTAACAGCCGGATCTTCCACTGCTGAGCACAGCCTCCCCTATTAAGGGGGTATATGCTATAATCCCCATGCTTGGCAGGCATCTTGGGGATCGCAGTGTAAGTTGGCAGTTCTTTAGAAGGCGCTGCTGCCCTCCTTCCAGTATTTTTCCCTTAGTCGCCTCTTACGACACCCACGGGATGATAAGGGGAGGTGCAATTCTAACCAGGCACCCCACGGGGAACTAACAGTAGTCAGTAGTTACTTCCTTGTAGCAAATAAATAACACATAACATGTACCACAGGAAGAGACTATACTCCCACAACACAGGGAATCCTAGTGTGGGAGCTAGTGATTAAAGTTGTAGTAAATATTACCATTAATTAATTTTATTTGTCATTAGTAATTATAAGTAGATTGTAACCAAAAGTTCTGGCAAATAAAAAATAAATAAAGAGTGGCGCGCCTTCATGAGTGCATACGTCTATACCTAAGTTGGACGTAATTAGTGTGACCATATAGGTACCAGATTATTACCTGACATTGGCGGCGCTATGAAATATGATGTTGCATTCTTCCTGCAGCTCTTTCCTGTCATCATCAGAGATTCCGAGCCCGTCTTCAGTGATATCTCCAGTAATAAGTTTAAGTTGTTTTGCAAAATCTGGGTTTATTTCTCGCAGAGTTTCAAACACCTGAAAAATTAAAAAAATATATCAGTTGTTAATTTCTTTTACAGAGCATTCATTGGTATTCATTGCTATACAGGGTTATTAGTAAAATGCTAACAACCTCTTAGGGTTGACTTCTGCTAGTCCTAACAAACACTTTGAGACGATAATTTTTTGTTTTGAAAAAAAAAAAACATTTTAATTTCTTTTATATTTTTTTGTGTTTTAATGCCTACTCCGAGCCAAGAGCGCCCGCCGCGCCGCGGCAACACTGGACCGCGACCCGCTCCCTTTGAATAGAGTTTTGAATATATACATCGAGCCAAGTAATAAAAATATGAAATAATACAGTACGGGCTGATTCACAAAATTATCATATGAAAGTAAAAGACGTATTATCGGATCAGGGGGTTTATTGCAGACTGATCTGAATACAGTTTTCATAAAATTGAAAAACGGACGCAGTCGCGCTATATTATCAAAATGTACGTAAACCGTACAAAAACATTACAGGCACAAGAGAATTTTAAGGTGATCCTCGTACATACTTCGCCAAAAACATATACAAAACACACAAAATAAAGAAATTCTCAGAATGTTTATTAAGACTAGCAGAAGTCAACCCTAAGAGGTTGTTAGCATTTTACCAATAACCCTGTATATTTGCGAACATATATCAGTTGAATATTAATATATCTACAGTACTGCGGTTGGTGGATTGGAATCGATAAGTAATTGTTTCCAGCACGTTTAATTTTAACATACACAAAATCAGTCGAACTCATGTATCTAAGATACATTACCTCGCATAACAGGATTTATATGGAAATTAAGGTGGCAAAAATATTAAAAGGGCTATAATATAGGTAATATGTAACAAATTAAAGTATATATTTTAATGAGGGGATGTGACTTATGCGCCTTATTTTATTGGTCAAAAAATAATATTTATTATATTAGCTTAGCTTAATTATTTTATGATTTATGAGCAATAATATGTTACAAACTTTAAAGCTACACTAACTATAGTCGAAGCTGTGCCGAGTTTGGCTTTGGAGTGAATGATCTCGATGACACCTTCGGCTTAACCACCTACCTTCTCCATTAAACGACACAGAAACGATACGCAAAGACAATGACCGGCTATCACTAGACTACAGAGGGTGGAGGCACGGTAATATTAATAAAATTACCGTGATGGAGGTAAGGAGAATCATCTGTGTACATGAGAAAGTGTCCGTCCAAATGTATGAAATTAGGGCGCCACATTAGCATCAGGGTATATTTTAAAGTTAAAGGAAGCGAGAGTAAGATTGAGAAATTAACAAGAAAAGAAAAGCTTCCGCTAAGTTATAGAGCGCTTTTTGAAATCCTCATAAAGTATGAAACGTAGTAGCGTACAAAAGTAGGAAAGAGGCTGAGGCGAATATTTTTTTTGTTTTTGGATTTACTTCCGCTGGGGCAACTTTTCACAACACAAATTTTACCTATACACGTTTTCAAAAAATTATATGATAAAAAATCAACAGACGTACTATTCCCAGTTCACGAAATAAAATCATAATAATTCTTTAAGGTTATAATTTACTACATTACTTTGTACTACGCAAGTAGTTGAAATTTTCAATAAGAAACTACTTTAGTCGACAATAATATTAGATTTTTTAACTCGGCATTCTTCAATTCGTTTACAATTGCTGCATTCATACCATACCCTTTATCTACACCAGCGCCATTCTGGAAGGTTTGTGAACTGTTATTTATAGCTTAAGTACAGCTGGACACTTTTTGAAGTTTCGTACCATATGAGATGACTCTCTTACCTCTACCCTGCATACACTAGGCATAACACAACTCAGCTGATTCGTGAACCTCATTGTCATTCGGGCGCGAAAGCTGCGGCTGTTACGACGCCTATTACGTGGGTATTAGAAGTTATCAAATGCACCACAGCTTAGACAATTCATTACTGATTTTGTTTATGTAAAATTTCGAGGTAACCGAATCAAGCACATTCAGTTATGGATTCCAAATGACCCCCTGCAGTATTGTTGATATACTAATATCCACCTTATACATTTAATTATGATCTATCAATTCTCAAGCCTAGAATCTACGCCACTGACAATTTACCTACAATATGAATAATTAGAAACAGCTACTATCAGAATTTACACCTTTATACAGAGGGAGGAGTCTTACGGAATAATTAAATGGACGAACGATTTGACGTTAACCAAAGATGGTGCAACCCAGCCTACTAATATGAACTGTGAAAAAAAACAACAAAAAAACTGGCTCTTGTGATGACGTCACTGTGATGTTCCTCAGTGACACTTTCACGTGACGCACTCCCCACAGAAGACCTCTATTAATTTTAAATTCTGCATGTGTTAAATTCTGTTGTGTTTTCCTGTTAGTGGATTTACACTATGATTTTTATTTTTTATATGATTATTTAGTCATGTGTTTGTGTTGTCTGTTGGAAAACCTAATAAAAAAAAATTATATATATTAATAAAAAAAATTATATCTTCTTACCCTATTATCACATAGTTCTCTAAGCCTCTCCTCACTGTTGACCCCTTTCTTCTGTCTCACGAGGATATAAAGTACTTTTACACCTGGACAGCTTTTGAGCAGCTTGTAAATCAATACCTGGAAGGAAGTCGGATGATAAATAACTAATTAGAGAACGTTTGAGGGTATCTGCCTGGATAGAGTACCTTACTAAAGCGCTCGTAGCAAAGCTTGCTTGGTCGTTCTTAACCGATCAACTAAGTTAAGCACCGACCGCTGCGGTCATAATTTGGAAGGGTGACCGCTAGTGGCGTTAATACTGAGCGTGCACGTTCTTCGGAGGGTAAAGCCGTCGGTCCCGGTTGTTGACTTAGAATGGCAGTCGTTATGATTTAGGGCAGTTTGTAAACCAACAATTTAAAAAAAATATATTTTTGTTTTAAGTATCGACGTACCTTACCAACAAATCCAGTTCCTCCAGTGATGAAAACAGATTTTCCCTTGTAGAACTCTGGCACGGAAGGAGACATGGTCAGCAAGGTCGATAATGCTGTAAATAATTGTTCCCATATCAAAATTTTAAAGCACTCGAAGTGGAGGTTACCTTTTCGTTCTTACCCGTTTAGACTAGGCAATGCAATTACTGAGGTCATTACTTAGATGGGTGACCGCTAGTCATCAGTCATCATCATTACATTAACTGGAATGTCATGAAAAGAAACGATTGGAGTATTTGTCTGTTTTCTCGCTTCAGGCACATACGCAGTAGTGATGTAACGGATATTCGCATTCGCATTCGCGAATATCCGCGTATTTTTCAATATTCGCATTCGCATTCGCGAATATCCGCGTATTTTTCAATATTCGCATTCGCATTCGCATTCGCATTCGCAAAAATTATGCGAATATTTAGCGAATGTTTTTAATAATCAAAAAGGAAATTATTATATGCATGCGTATGAATTTGATATTATGAAAAAATAATACAATAGATAACACTTAGATATTTTTAAATTAACAATTTCAGCATCACATATTGTAAAATAAGTCCAAACTTCGCTGATGTGTGCTTTCCTCATGTTTTTATGCCACTTTGTCCCTTAAATATCAGTTAAATTTGAAAAACAACATAAACTAACCTCAACACAAAACTTTTACAATGAACTTTTTGTGACTAAATTTATTCAATTAACCAATATCAGCTCGGCTATTTTAACCGACTTCCAAAAAAGGAGGAGGTTCTCAATTCGTCTGTTTTTTTATGTTTGTTACCGCAGAACTCTGGACTGGGTGAACCGATTTTGAAAATTCTGTTTTTGTTTGAAAGGTAATTCTTGTCGTTTGGTCCCATTTTAAGTTTCATCAAAATCAGTCAAGCTGTTTTTGAGTTACACTAAAATACCTGAAAAATATTTACCTATCTTGACGATATAGTCGTTAACAATGAATCATAATCGATCGTAGCAAGGGTCACTAAAAAGAGTGAATTTTTTTTTATGCAAAAAATGGAACCGACTTTAACACCCAAAAGTGTGTAATAACTTGTCGAAGTCAGTACCATGCGCACGGTATTGTGATATGATAATAGTTACTTTTGAACTATCATGGTACCGACTTCAACAAGTTACTACACACTTTTGGGTGTTGAAGTCGGTTCCATTTTTTGCAAAAAAAATTTTCAACTTAAATATGGTCGACACGAAACGTCAAACCTGACAAACATTTTACGCGCTCTTTTTTCGAAATTTTAAAATATTCGCATTCGCATTCGCGAATGTTAAAGATAAATATTCGCAATCGCATTCACATTCGCGAATGTGAAAAATCCAGCATTCGTTACATTACTAATACGCAGACAGCCTCTCACTCTCTCATACTCGTACACACTCTTTTACACATATCCTACGACACACACACCCACATACATTCTACACTTTATATCTATATTTTTAGTAGTTAAATTAAAATTATTACTTTTAAACCGCTTCAAGGAAATTCTCATTCACTTACTTGAAGGTAACGGCATATACCTATTATGCAGTCACATTTAAAAAAAAAACAAAATTTCTTTGACTTTGGTTTTGCTACGCAGTGTACTTTAATTTAAACTTTATTTTACATTGCCACTGTATTTATTTTTTTGTCATGAACAACACAACAAGAACATATTGCAAACCGCACTCCATCCCCAAGATACAGGCTTAGTGTTTAGTTTGGGGCTTATCTATTACTCAATATGAATTTGAATTATACTAGAATCTAAGTTAACGATTGCATTTACTTAAACCTTTTTGGCAATAAAATTATCTTATCTTATTGTGCCATAATCCCTACGCTTGGCATGCGTCTTGGGGTTCACAGTTGAAGTAGTCAGTTCTACAGAAGGCGCTGCTTCCCACCTGCCAATATTTTATTCCTTATTCGTCTCTTACGACACCCACGGGTAGAAATTTGGGCGTCAGATTTTACAAGATCATCAAATATTTGTCCCTATGATATTTTTCGGTCGACAAGTGCATCAACAAATCAAAATAAAGCAGCTCGCCAGAGGACTATTATTTTAAATGTAATAATTTAATATTTTATATCTCATTAAAAGGGAAAAAATATTCTAAAAGAAAAATAAAGTTCTTTAAAACTAAATTTTATATTTTTTTATATCACTAAGGTGGCAAACAAGCATACGGCCCGCCTGATGGTAAGCAGTTATCGTAGCCTATGGACGCTTGCAACACTAGGGGACTCGCGCGTTGCCGGCCCTGAAGAAATATCTTCCCGCCCTTTTTGAAGAACCCCATGCTGTACTCCATCGGGAAAACCACGGCGGGGAGCTCATTCCACAATCTGAGCGCCCGATATTTTGCTAATATACGTATAACGGACATTATGCCAGAAAACAGTAGCCGCGTTATCATGAAAATATTGCGATCAAACTTAAAGGCAATAAAAAAATTACTTACCACGTTGACTATCGTTTGTTTTCCAGAAAAAAAAACTGACTATTGATCCGTCCACCAACACTGACCTAGAGTTCAAATTAAACTGATTTAAAACCAGTTCAATGAAACAAGGTATAATTTATTTCAAACTATCCGAATTATCCGCTGCTTTGCTTGCGTGACCTACAGCAAGACTCATCATTCATCAGAGTCCCATTGAAGCAATTTTTTTCATGTCTGATAGGTTTGCTTTTAACCCTTATCTCATCTGATGGTAAGTATTGATGTGGTCGAAGATGTTGTTCAGGCTAACCTAGAATTACTGGCTCTCAAGAACAACTGCCGGAACACACTGTTAAGAGCTTGGCGTAGTGAGGGTGGTAGCTAGCCAGGCGGGCATTTGCAATGCCTTACCACCATGCTACACACATACATAACGACTGCTATCCTAAGGCAACAACCGGGGCTGACGGCTTAACGTGCCCTCAGAAGCACGTGCACGCTCAGTAATAATGTCACTAGCGGTCACCCATTCAAATCATGACCGCGGCGGACGTTGCTTAATTTTGCTGATCGGTTAAGAACGACTAAGCAAACAACGCCACGAGCGCTTCAAATCAGCAATAAGGGCCAATGATAATATAGCTATTAACTGCCGCGCAAGTGTTCAATCTCACCTTGGGCTTGAGTTTCACCAGCACAGCATTTTGCGAATGTTCACCTGGCTAGCCACCGCCCTCAAGTAGAAATTGCCAAGCACCTAACGTCAGCTATCTTTTAGAGCCAGAACCTTACAGTTTAAGCCTGTTTATACCACCTCGAACATTACTATCAGCAAGGCAAACGGTGGTCATAGGAGTTACGGGGGTAGATGTAAGCTGGTTTTTGTTCTCAACCCAACTCTCTCACTTCAAGCTCCGTGGCCTGTGAAGTGAAAGCAGGAGATTCTGTCTGGGTTAAAGAGAAATAGAGGGGCACCAATTATCCACTCAGTAAGTACTCTGATGGAGTCCGCGCAAGTAAATTAGGTAAACGTTCCTACAACCTTGACAGAATGGAAATTTTTGAAGCAGTGATAGCTCAGTGGCTTTGGCTATGGACTGCCGCGCAGCAGGCCCATGGTTCGATTCCCGCCGCGGGCTTGAGCTTCGCCGCATGGTGGAAGGGCATTTTTGCGAATGCCCGCCTGGTTAGCGACCACCCTCAATTTGAAAATCTGTCGCCAAGCACCTAACGGTGTGTTCCGGCAGCTGTCCTTGAGAGCCAATCATTCTAGGTTAAGCCTGTTAACACCTTCGACCACATCATTACTTACCATCACGTGAGATTGTGGTCAAAGGCTTACCTATCACCAATAAAAAAAAAATGGGTCGATAGGGAACACCGTGTGATTTTTCTTCGGGTACTCGCTGCTGTGCTGGGTGTACTTGGTGGCGAGCCTGATATAACCCACCCACTCCCCGAGTAGACAGGAAAAGAGCTAAAGCATTTTTCACACATACAAAAAAGAGGATTTCAGTCGTTAATATCATTTTGCGAATACCCTTATACTACCACTTTTAAGTAGAAAATCTGTCGCCAAGTATCTAACGTTGTGTTCCGGAACTTCTTGCCAGTATTCTAGATAAGCCTGAACTAAATCTTCGAACGTATCATCACCAGGATTAGATAGTGACACAGAATAAAAACCGGCGAGTGCGAGTGGGACTCACGCATGTAGGGTTCCGTACCATTATCTGTAACCTAATCGTCACGGTTGTTATATCGAGCAAGAAACGGTAAAAAAAACAAGTTTGTTGTATGGGATTCCCCTCTAGATATTTATTTTATTTTTTATTTTTAGTATTTGTTGTTATAACGGCAATAGAAATACATCATCTGTGAAAATTTCTGTCTATACTCCGGCCGCCGAGAGAATGCATTTGACAGTTCGTTTTGTGAATATTTTTTTCCCCAGTTCAAAGTAACATAGACATAGTTTGACTGCATTATATTGTATTAGTCAGGCACCGAAGTATATAAAAATAGGGTAAATATTTTATTTTACTCCATTTACAAGCCACAACGCCAATAAAAACACGTACTGTCAAACGCATTCTCTCGGCGGCCGGAGTATAGCTATCACCGTTCTTGAGATATAGCCTGGTGACAGACTGATGGACGGACAGTGAAGTCTCAGTAATAAGGTCCTGTTTTTACCCTTTGGGTACGGAACCCTAAAAAGGAACAGAAGGATCACTCCGCAAAGCCATTCGAATAAATAAACGACTCTAGCTACGAAGCAATAAAGTACACTTCAGCTCGCAAAGCACGGAGTACGTAATATTTAAATTCACCTACAAGGCATCTCTCTTTCTATCGCATAGCTCTGATCTCTTCTGACGCGGCACGCACCATGGAGTTTCCCATCCGGACGGATACATCGATGTACCTATAGTTTTATACCTAAAGTACGTAGTGAGCCAGGCTTGATAATGGTGAAAGGCAAACTTATAGGGTATACAAAAAAAAACGCTGAAGGTGATACCAATCTAGACGTGTGTCTATCGGAATCCTCCGAGTAAAGTACAGACACGGCACAGACACAGTTTTTATTACATGTATATTTGTTATGAAGATTTAAATTACCTAATGGCTCGTTCAATAAAATCTGATAATGAAGGTCATGCTTCATAGCATGCAATAGGAAGCGGCTGATTGCCAGCTAATCTTATTTTACCCACAATAATTACTGTTTCAGTTAGGTATTCTTCGCACATATTTGACCTCAATTATATTCAAATAAACTTTTCAACACACTCGTTCGTAACGGGCCTTTAAATGCACCGATTTTAGTGTACTAATATAGTCTATTACGCACTCGTGCTTTTTGTTTTTACCACACTAGTGTTTTAAATAGAAAAAAAATACAGTTTCCACGCTTCTCATCAAGGAGATTGTAGTTGGTTTCGTTCGTTTTTCATATAAAAACAAACCAAAGAGTTTTTTTACCTACTGATGCAGAACTTTAGTGAGATTTAATTACAAACCTTCTTAATCAGATAGTTATTGTTATCAAAAAGATCAAGAAAATATTTTCGTATCGAAATTTTCATATTCGTTCCTTGCAAGTGTGTTCGTATAAAACTCGTGCGCATTGTTTATTACAATCTCTACTCTAAAACCCGTCTCGATTGTATGATATAAACAACTTTGCGCACTTGTTGCATAATGTACTTACTATTATGACCTCAATCACTGAATGCAGCAACTCAATGACGATTATAGGTCGCGTTCGGAAGGTCCTGGCCAGGCTCTGACAAAATAGAAGAAAAGACGGAGGCTCGTAAAACATCAAACTGAAGCCACACTTTTATACATGTGTGCGATAGAAGTGTTGCCATATGAAAGAAAAAATAACTAAATTGTAGGATTTATGGGAGAAAAAATTTAGAAGATATAAATATACAGCAAAATCTGTTCGTAAGAATACTTCGCAATAACAATATTATTTATATTGTGCAATATTATTATAATATTGTTTAATATGTTTCGCATTTTTTTTAACATATTCTAGACATAACGTTCTCTAGGACAATAAATAATTGACCAAAGGTGTGTTAGGTTACGTATATGGTATGGTTTCGCCGCAGGTGCCGTTTGCTTCATGTGTTTTTTTTTTATATTTTTTTGACAGAATAAGCAGAAAGTACATTAAATTCAATATATACGCGTGAAAAGTAATTCCAGATAACTATTTCTTCACTGAATATGTTCTGTTTTTGCAGTGTTTTAACACGCAAGTGGGCATTTTTAGTTTATTTATTCCGTTGTGTGACGTGTGTAATGTGCGACGGTATATCGTGAACTCAAAGTAGGAGTACACGATATATATCGATATCAGTTTGTTTGTTTGTTTAGGGAGGACATAGATGCTGGCTACCGCCTGTGCGGTCGTCCAGCTCCACCGGGTTTTGGGCGAGGGCCTAGCCCTACAATAGCCCGGGAGGGAGAAGTGCCGAAGGCACTTCTCCCGAGACGGGCGTAGAAGGCGAAAAGCGCTTTCTACCTCCGTCTCCTGCGGACGCCGAAAACGTACCGCTACTATAGGAGGGGTTGACAGCGAGCTCAAGGGCACCACTGTGGTTCGGACCTCGGCTTGTCTCGCTGTCGAGAGACATGGGGGGGATCGGAGCAAAATGCCTCTGTGCAACTGCAGTGTTGCACAATTGGGCCCTACTGAATAATACTCTTTGACTATTTGGAGAGCAATTTATCGTGACCTTGTTTTTGCCTCGAGCTCGCCGGCGAGCTCGGTGTTTGATTGTGTGACCTCTGATTACCTCACACCTGGGGATTTTACCTCGACGACTTGCGGATAACGCTAAAGCTGCCAATGTAATGGCTGCGATGGGGTCATCCGGGTCGTCTAATACCTGCCGTGGTCGGCGACGGGGGGGTTTGAAAAATGGGATAGAAGAGGCAGTCGAGTAGTTCGATGCCTGGACAACCAATGGGTTCGGGTGGTGGGGCGCTCGATCAAAGTATCGGCGGGCGCAGTCCTTATTGAACTGCGCTAGAGAGGGAAGGTTAAAGTCGCAATGCAACTCGGTGTTCCGGATATACCACGGGGCGCCGGTTGCATTACGAAGAAAACGGTTTTGGATGACTTGAAGTTTATGAAGGTGGGCCTCACTAGCATGACTAAACACTACTGATGCGTAAGTCATGATGGGGCGGATGCAGGCAGTGTAAAGTGTCTTCTTATTACTAAGAGACATTTTACTCTCTTTGCGAAGTAGGGGACCAAGGCGACCCATTACGAAGGCCGCTCTGTTACGGACGGTTGTTATGTGATCGTTAAAGGTGAGATGACGATCAAGGGTGATTCCGAGGTATTTTGTTCTAGGAACCCAGGGAATGGGTTCGTCGAACAAAATAAGCGGTTTCGGGTAAGGGGAGCGTGTCTTCTCAGTAAAGCACTTTTAGCTGGGTTGACAGCGATGCGCCATTTTCGGAACCAGTCACCGATCTCGGTGACGGCCCGTTGCATGACGAAATAGGACTGTCTGTTGATATGCCACCCAGTGGTGTAAATGGCGGTATCGTCCGCATATTGGGCTAGGAATACTTTGGGCTGAGAGCGTGGGATGTCACTGGTATACAGTGCAAAGAGAATAGGTGATAGCACGGAGCCCTGAGGGACTCCGGCTCTGACTGGGTGGGGGGAGGAGAGGGTGCCTTCCACGCGATAGCGAAAGCTTCTGGCTTTAAGGAAGTCTTGTAGGATGAGCACAAGACGTTCTGGCACGCCAAATTGGTATAGCTTGTAGATCAAGCCATTGTGCCAGACTTTGTCAAAAGCTTTCGCTACGTCGAGGAAGACTGCTAGCGTAGTCTGGGGTTTGGGGTACTTATTGAAGCCCTCAATGATGTGCTCCGTGAGGCGGTGCACCTGTTGGACGCATGAGTGTCCGGGTCTGAAGCCAAACTGCTCATCTGGGATAAGGTGGTGTTCCTTAGCATGGGACTGGAGACGGTTTGCAAGTAACCGCTCGTAAAGTTTGCCTAAGGCACTGAGGAGGCTGATGGGGCGGTAACTGGTGGGGTCAGATGAGCTTTTGCCTGGTTTGTGAATGCCAATGACATTTGCACATTTCCAGGTGTCTGGGAATAAGCAGTGGCTCATAGCAGCATTGAAGATGCTGACTAAGAGATGGATGAGAGGAGGAGAGAGGGTTTTAAGAACCCTGTTGGAGATGCCATCGGCACCGGGGGATTTGCGCGGTCGGAGGGCCTTGATCAGTCTCTCCACCTCAGCGTAAGTCGCTAAGGTGATTGGTGGGAGTTCAGAGGTGACCACAGAGCTTTTACGTTCGACTTCAGCATCCACCGAATCGAGGTGAGCTTGGTCAACGTGATCTACGTTAGGGGAACACTGAGCCTCTAGGCTATCAGCTAGGCACTCAGCTTTGTCTTCGTCAAAGAACGCTGGGACTAGTGGGACTGGTCTGTATAAGGGAGGCATGTCGTTATGGTTACTTCCTTTCAAGCCTCGCGCCAAGTCCCAGTAAGCATGGTGGCTTGGCACGAGGTTTGAAAGTTTATCGCCCCATTGTTGATCACGCAACTCAGACATGCGACTTTGAACCATGCGTTCAAAGTGGCGTTTCTTAGTTTTGTTCTCTTTACTGGGGTAAGAGTCGTAATGTCGGGTCACTGCTTTACTCTCCGTCACCAATCGTCTCACATCCGCTGGAATGACAAGGCGCCGGTCGTCCGGCACTATGACCTCCTTTGCGGATGCACCTACTACGGTGGAGAGGTGATTGGTGAACGAATCGATCGCAAGGGTTACGTCATCTTTTGTCAGGATGTCGTCAGGGATCTTGTCAAGGTCCGGTGAACTGATAGCCTTTAGGGCATCGCCTACTTGCTTCCAGTTCACTATCGTCTTAGTGGGGCGGGGGAGGTCAGTCGTTGGGTCGGGACCTAGTCGCAGTATAATGGGTCGGTGGTCAGAGTGAAGCTCGTGAACCACTTCTATGGAGCGTAACCGGAGTGTTACGCCTCTGAGTAGTGCCATGTCAAGCAAGTCAGATCGATGGTCTTCCATATAAGGGTAGTGAGTGGGCTCAGTGGGCGCAATTATGTCAAAGTTAAGTTCTGCGATTAGGTTTTCAAGTGCAATACCTTTGGGATTGTTGACGTTACAATTCCATAGGATGTGCTTACTGTTGAAGTCGCCAATCAGAAGGACGGCGCTTCCTAATGAGAACAAGGCTTCTAAGTCAGCTCGGACGATCGGCTTGGAGCAAGCTTGGTAACAGGACGCTATGACTATAGGTTGATGACCAGTCATAGCTAGGAGGCAACAAGATGCTTCCATATTAACAAGAGTCGGGGTAGGTAGGGGAATGCAGTGCAGGGACCTTTTGTAAAAGATAAGAGTGCCTCCCCCACGGGAGTTCTCTCTATCATTACGTACCGTTCTGTAATTGGCAAACCTAGGGTTCGCCTTCCCCGGTTTTAGAAAGGTTTCCTGCACGCATAAGATATCGATAAGGTGGGTACAACAAAAGTCGTGGACGAGGTCACGTTGTTTGAAGAGGCCGTCAGCGTTAAATGACGCTAACGAAACTGAGTACGGTTTCGTGCGTTCGGTTGTACTACCCATAGTGGTTGTACTGGGGAGGGGCCTGGGGGACGAAGCGCTTAAGGGCGCTTAGTAAGTTTGCGTGTTCCAATGTGTATTGGATCACGTCCGCTGGGGATTGAGCATATTGCATCTTGTGGAATAGCTCTTGTACCTCATTGATGTCAACCGACATAGCCAGATCGCTGACTAGGTTGATTGCCTCTTGAAGAGGGGCGGCCATCAATGGCATAGGGGGAGCTTGTGGCCGGGAAGCGGCGCGGGGAGGGGCGCGAACGGTGTTGGCAGCGGGTGCCGGGAGCGCGGGGCGAGCCGGGGCCGGTGCGCGGGCAGGGGCCGCGGCGCGGGCGGGTGCGGGTGCGGGCGCGGGTGCGGGCGCGCGGGCCGGGGCGCGGGCGGTAGCGACGGTCTTAACCATACTGGGTGGTTTAGACCATGCGTTACGGGCTGGGAGCGGCGCGGGTATTACCTGTGAGGCAGGTACTACCGTTATTTTAGGGCTTACCCGTTGGTAGCGGTCATAAGAGGGACGGGTCGGCCTATGCCTTGCCACCCTGTGGTTCACTCGTGGTGCTTTAGGGCAACCACGGTAATTCGCGGTATGCCCTTGAGCACCGCATAGGACACAACTAGGTGGGTCCGGCGAGTCCCGGGTGCGAGTGCACGCTGCTGTCGCGTGATCGCCTAGGCACTTAACGCACCTAGCGCGAGCGAAGCAGAAACGGGAGGCGTGCCCGTATAGTTGGCAGTTATGGCACTGCGAGGGACTCCCATTCTTGTATGGGGCTTGGACATCGAGTCCTGAGAGGCCACAGACCTTTTTTAAGTTAAAAATGGCCTTGCCTTCAGGTGTACGATCTAGTACTACGAGTACTAGATCGTAGGGACTGCGGTCCTTCCCGCTGTACATGCGGTGAACTGCATGTACGGGGAAGTCTTGTGCCTTCAGGTCGGCACATACCGAATCGGTATGTACCTCCTTGGGCACACCGCGGATGACAACGCGGAGGACTTTCTCCTCTTCGAGCGCATAAGTGTGAAAACTTATGCTCTCTTTACGGAGGAGCTTTGTTAGCGCTCTGTGGTCGCTAATGGTGGACACTTGGACTTTAATGCCCTGCTGCGTGGAGCGGGCATTAGTATAATGGATCCCACGATCCGAAACTAAACGGGACAGCATGTCCCATTTGGTTTTGTCCTGAATGAACAGGGGCGGAGGCGGTTTTTCGCGGCGCGCGCTCGCGTCCTGAGGGGACGCGGCAGTGGTGGCCGGAGCGGAGGGAGGAGACGCGGGGCGCGGGGCGGGGGTCGGCTTCTTGCCGGAGGCGGGGGCCTTAGCGGGTGCCTTGGCGGGAGGGGCGGAAGTTGCGCAACTAGCGGCTTTAGGAGCACGCTTGCGTTTCCTATCTACGACGGTATAGCCGTCGTTGTCTGAGTCCGAGTCGGTGCGTAAGGCGCGACTCGGATCTACCTCCATCTCCGCTTCGGAGTCCGAAGTGGGCTCGATAACGGCGAAGGAGGGACGGGTGCTCGCTGGCCTCCCGATCGGTGAGCGCGAGCGAGACCTCTCACGGGGAGGGGCTGCCTCCGTGCGTCTGTTGTCTGGGCCCGGAGCGGGCGAAGTCGGACTGTCCTCTGAGAAGGACCGGGTCAGAGGAGGGACATTGGCCTCCGGGATTGAAGTCCCGGAGGGAGCAATAAGAGTGTCCGTGAGGCGGGCACTCGCTTCCTCTTCGAGGAGTTGCATATGAGCAACATACAGATCGGGGTGGCGGAGGGCGAAGGTCTGAAGGACCTCCACCTCACCGTTAGAGGGACGTTGCATCCTGAGGGGAATACTCAGGATGGCCTAACGGGTTCTGTCTCCCTCTCGCAACTCGTGAGCTCACTTGTGTGAGAGGGAGTGAGTACCTATGGTGTGCCCTAGTTGTGTACCCTCTCCGAGCTTTTTTCTCGGCGGAGAGGGGTGCTCCTAATGCTGCTCCGGGGTTGACTAGGGGCGACCCCAAGGCCAGTTGTCCCGGAGCCCAGCTTGCTTCGGCTGACCCGTGAAGCGGGAAAGGCCACGGTGCAAGGTTAAACCAAAACTACAACAGTGGCCGTTGTCACCGTAGGGTGTCACACTGCGACCGCAGCAAATGGCGGATTTGATCGTTCAGACGGGTTTGGCTGACGCTACCCCACGCCTGAACGACGTCGCTTAACAGCACAAAGTGTGTTGTTACGCGCACTGTTACAATGTTGTGTCGAGTAGTAAAGTTGTGAAATGCGCACCGAAAAGTGCGGTCAAAGCAAGACCACCAGCCCGATATGATGTTGTTCCGAAACAAGGGACTTGGGTAGGTGGTAATGCCTGACGTCTTAGAGCGCCTCTGCGCGACGGCACGGCGAGCTCGTAGCTCACGTTGCACGGCGTTCGGCGGCTGCTCAGCTTCTGCACACAAAACAAAACTTCGTCAGGACTGCGTATTCCAAGGCACTGGTCTGCAACTAGCGTCGGAACGATGACCCAAGTGAGACGGCAATAGTGCGGGGACTATTGCGGTCTCACTGGGAGATACTGGCGGAGCTGTAGACAGGTGTGCACGGCGTGGCGGCACAGGTCGGAATTTTTTTTTTTATTTATTTATTTTTATTTATTTATTGCAGATTCATATACACAATCATTACAGGATTATCCTAATTCAATTGTGTATGCCACATAATTATAGTTAAACAGAAAAAAAAAAGATTACAATAATTTAAATTCTAAATATACCTTCACCAAATAACAAACGAATAGCAATCATTTAAATTACAAACATCGACAAAATCAAAATTAATATTTAAAATCCATGTCAATCATAAAAATAAAATAGATAAAGAATCATGTCCATTATTACAAATTTAAATTCATGTCAATAATTACCTACTACTAAAAAATCATGTCAATAATTACAAATTAAGTCCATACCTACATAGATGTCAATAATTAGAAACAGCGTCCATTATTACAATACAATTAAATGTTAAATTTAATCTTAATAAATAATCAAATTTAATAAATAGGTAACAATGTCAATTATACCATATGTCAACTACACATACCAATGTCATGACAATATCAATTAATACTTATTAAAAAACGTCTGGTATTATAATAAAAGGTAATATCGAAAAATTCAATTATTAATTTGTGTCATAACATATGTGAAATAGAGTGCATGTCTTAAATTCTGCAACTGAGCATATAAATAGGTCTATTTTTTGGGCAACTCGATTTAGTATGTGCAACGTACGGATCAACGGAGTCTTGGCTAACAAGTTAGTTCGTGCGACGGGCACAGCCAACAGTAGTGGCCGCCGCCGCCGCGTTACGTATTCGTCCGGTACACACAGACTCATCATTATTAATATGTCCGGGTTTGAAACACTGCCTCGAAAGACTCTCATCATATAATATGCGAGTGCCAAATCCCTTCTCGTCTCCAACTTGTTGTATCCCACCATGCCCAAAACGAACAATGTGGGATACATCAATGGATAGAAAGGGTAAACGCCGTATCGTCTTAGGTATAGGTACCTCATAAATTTATTTTGTATGCGCTCCAACATGATTCTGTATTTAGTTTCATGTGGAGCCCACACTACAGCATTGCATTCTAGCTGGCTTCGGATAAGGGCATTATACAGGGCTGATATGGCTTTTATGTTTGTGAAACCCTCTGCTTGACGCAGCACAAAGCCTAAATTTCTGTACGCCTTTTTACAGACTTGAACAATATGGTCTCTGAATGTCATGTCGGTATTCATATTAACTCCAAGATCCTTAATCGCGATAACCCGCTTCATAACTTCGTCATCGACTTTATAGTCAAAGCGGATTGGAACACGTGACCTACTAAAAGATATTACTGAGCATTTCGTAAGATTGAACTGTAGTTTATTCTTTCGACTCCACTCGACCACTCTATCTACGTCCTCCTGCAAACGACGGCAGTCACTACTGTCTTTAACAGCCAAGAGTAACTTAAGGTCATCCGCGAAAAGTAAGCATCGAGCTGATTGAACTACCTCTGGGAGGTCGTTTATCAGAATTATAAATTCTAACGGGCCGAGATTTGACCCTTGACTCACCCCAGTTTTCGTAAAATAAGGCTCCGATTTGCAACCTGAGTATTCCACATACTGCTTTCTACCTCTCATGTAACTCGCAAAAAATAACAATAACTTCTTGGTGCAACCGATAGCCGCCAACTTTGATAAAAGTATATCATTGTCGACCAAGTCAAAAGCCTTTTTAAAGTCAAAGTAGGCGGCATCAACTTGCTTCCCGACGTCCATATGAGGGACGACATAAGCCATGGCATCGAGCAGATTGCTGTTGGTGCTACGCGCTGGTCTAAAACCATGCTGATGGTCCGAGAGTTGCGCAGACACCTGCCGTTGAATACTGTTCTGTATAGCTGACTCAAAAACTTTTGCCGGTGTCGAAAGGATAGCCACAGGTCTAAAGCTGCTCACTTCCGAACCTGTACCACCCTTGAATATTGGGACCACGCGTGTTAACTTCCAACAGTCGGGAAAATATGATGCTTCTAGACATAAATTAAATACGTGTAAAAGTGGTCTTGCTAAAACTATGCGGCAATCTTTAATGAGAAAAGATGGAATGCCGTCCGGCCCCGCTGAGCGTTTTGGCTTGAGCCGCTCGAGCGCCGCGCGTACCTCGGCGAGCGACAGATGCGGTAGCTGCACACACGCTGCGCTCGCGCCACCCGCACCTGCCTCCGCGGCTTCCACATCTAATTTTGCCCACTCCCTGCCGTATACAGAATGAAAGAATTTCGCAAACTCGTTTGCACATTCCGGATCGGATAAAACTTTCCCTTCTTTAGTAATGTTTTTATTAGTTACAATACCTTTTTTCGACCTAGCGTATTTCCAAAATGACTTAGGATCTCGGATCAAATTAATTTGCACTGTCTCTTTATGATTAATATGTGCAGTATTAATCATGTCTTTGACCTTCGACCTACACTCAGAAAAAGCCTTGTAGTTTCCTGACGTTCTATTAGATTTGTATAACTTATGAAGTCTGGCTTTTAATCGTATGGTTCGAATAATATCTAAAGTATACCACTCAGGATAGCTATACCTACCTGGTTTTTTACCTAACTGTTTTTTTGGCACACAGTCACAAATAATACTGTCAACTATGTTATAAAAATAACTTACGGCATTTTCGGGCTCTCGCATAGTATATATTGGATTCCAGTCAACCTCGGCCATGAACGCATACAATCTATTGTAATCGGCTTTAGCAAAGTTAAAGTAGTGCGAAGCATCGTCTGGCTCGTGAGAGAGGGATGCGGGCGCGGGCAGGGGCGCGGAGCGGGGGAAGTTCACCATGACCGCCAGCGGCGGGTGATGCTCGTCCACCGGCACCAGCGCCTCGTCCGCCGCGCTCACCTCCACTCCCGTCGCTATACTCGATGAACATAGCACCAAATCGAGCTGCCTGTTATTACAATTTGGAACCTCATTCAGTTGTACTAACTCGCAAAATCCTAAAAAATATTCATAATAATTTATGACATTATCATTACAAGAATGTAAATTGAAATCGCCTACAACTATCATTGTTTTGTATTTAGTACACCAATATTCTATTATCTCAAACAAAATCATGTATTCAATTTCCTTACTTCTCGGAGGTATATATAACACACAACACAAAAACAAAAATCTATTGTGCAAGTATACCGCCGCGCCGACTATTTCGAATGAACATGCATCTATGTTAACGTGACTCGGTAACTTCGCTTGTTGTAGTTCGAATCGATGTGTGGCCACTAAAAACGCGCCTCCCTGCTTTCTTCCGTCTGTTCGGTCACACCTCAGTATTTGATATCCCGGTGGAATAATTTCTGCATCATGAATAGATTCATTGCAGCCTGTCTCTGTGACTGCAAACAAATCGGCACCAGAGGAATCTATGTTATTATAAAATAAATTCAACTTTGTTCGTAAACCTCTCGTATTTTGGTAGAATAAATAAATACTGCTACACTTTGTCGATAAGTTTATTTGTCGATCTCCGAAACCAAATCCATTCTCCAAATGCCGTATTTATGGGCCATGCTTCAGGTTGACACAACTTGTTATATAGTTCCTCTGAAAGCGTGATAACAAAAGAGGAATACTCTCGTTCTATCTTATGTTTAATTTTTTCAACCTTAATCACAATGTCGGAACCACAAATACTTTTCACATGAGATATCAACTTTTCTACTGTAGTGTCTGATGTCAGTCGCCAGACATGAAGATGTTTCTTTCGCTCCAAGGCCCTAATGTCCGTAAAATTAGTATTTTCACCTCTTTTTATAACCTTATGTTGCAGTTTTGCAGTTGTCTCGAGTTTTTGTTTCTCTATGTCATTAATTTTACTCCCGCGGCTGGATATTTCAGACTGATCTAATTGGGACACACCACCCGTAGTACTTCTAGCCGTTTTTGCTTCCTGAGTATTCTTACTGACTCTAGAATGCTGCGCAGTTTTCCTACGGACTGTAATCCACTCACTTGTATTGGGGTCGGATATTACACTTGACTTTGTTGTTCCCAATACCTCTGCCTCAACTATTATAGGCTGGCCACTTTTTTGAGGAATCGCTGGTTTAGTGGCCCCTTGGTCACTATTCATGTTGAGGGTAGTCTTTAATACAGTGTCACTGATATTACTTGTGCTAGCTTTAAATGACATATTATGTTTATGTACCTGTGATGGTTTTGTCTCCGGCCTTTTCTCAATAGCCTCCACGATATCATTTGAGTTTTCTGTTTTTCTTAGCAACAACTCGATCTGCTGGTTACGATCGTATAGTAATTTCAATTGACTTTCTATTGCGACAAGACTATGGCCGGTTTCCTGCAATCCCTGCACAGTTATTTTTAGTTGTTGGACATCATTTTTTGTCGTATAACACACTTCCTGAATATCACGAATACATTGTTCTTGAATGTCCAATCTATTTTTCAGTTCCCAGCGTAATTCTCTCAATTCCGTAAAGATGGTAGCTTCGTTATGTTGCATGGAATCTTTCGATAGATTGCTTGCACTGCCCTGTTGAGTATTAACGTAAACAGGACTAGAATTTGCAATAAGCCTTCTCTGCTGCGGAGTACGAACAGGAGTATCATTACCCAAACGTTTCGGTTTACAGCTTACACATTCCGGGCATACCCATTGGTGTTTATATTCCGTTGTAAAGGATTCAAAATCTTCCAGTTTTATGCCAAGACACAACAAATCATAAATTTTGTCACACTTAGTTTCAGAACACTTCATAGTTGGTTCACCACTCACTTCTTTATTACAGGCTCGGCAATAAATAAACATTGCGATGAATTGAAAACAAAGTTATCGCGAGTAACTAAAACACGTCCACTCAGTTGCGCGTACGACGAAAATATGTATGGAATGTATCGATATCACAAAAAATATCGATATATGAACACGATATATCGCTCCCGATATGTATATCGATACATCAATCGATATTATTCAACCGATACAACACCATAGCTCACTTGACATGTTTGACCAATAGGTACCTTTACATTTTCAAAAGGGATGTTGGCAAAGTTGTTTTTATGGCAAATTGATCGTAAACGTTGCTAACACCACTTTAATTTCATTTTCTATTAACTTTTAACAGTATAATATAAGTGCATACTGCTAATTATGCTGATCATAATGTGTACACATATTTAGGAATATAGCCCGGCTCGTAAATGTTAACCTATATCATATGTCTTCTTTTAGTGATTGTATTCTGTTTTGTGTATCAATATAAATAAATAAATAATTAGATACTGATTTATGGTTGGTAACGTACCTATTTAAAAAGTAAAACCACGCATTGTGAATAATTAGCCGTCAAAGTTACGAAGGTTTTAATGTAAACAAAACCTTAGTAATGGCATTTTTTTATGCAAGCCTATACATATTTTTAATCCAAGGTGAATAGAAAAATATATTTCGACTTCAAAAAATAAAGTTGATTTGTTTCTATAACCTAGCTGTTTTCACTTATATCAACCTGTCAAATATTTAATTTCATTCATAGTTTTGCGAGAATAGGTATATTACAAGTAATGGTCTTAAAAACTTTTAACCAAGATATAGAACTGACTTCAACACTGAAAGTGTGAAATAACAAGTCGGTACCATGATAGTTCAAAAGTACTTATTATCACAGTATAGTGCACATGGTACTGACTTCAACAAGTTATTTTACACTTTTGAGTGTTGAAGAGGGTTCCATTTTTTTCACTCCTTTTAGTGACCCTTGCTACTTACGGGGTCGATTGTCATTCACTGTCAACGGCTATATCATCAAGATAGGAAAATATTTTTCTGTTATTGGAGTGCAACTCAAAAAGGCTTGACTGATTTGGTAGCCCCCTCCTTTTCTTGAAGTTGTTTAAAAATAGATTTGTCCGCCTTCTCTGCGATCATTGCATGCAAGATATATACTTAGAAACATTAAAAGAGAACATGAAATAAATATCAAATTAAACGGAATTTTAGATTAGATTAGAGCATACCCCGGCTAAAGGCGTATGCGATATACGCGGGTGCGAATCCCGCACATGACTTAAATTTTTCCTCTCATACATTTGTAATTTTGTAATGTAATACACATAGCATGCGTTACTGTAAACATAAAAATATTAAAAATATTATTATATTATTACAGTATTTATTACAGGTGATTGGCGGTGGTTTGTCAGAGGTGGATTATCCCAAGCAGTTTATGTTCTAAATAATCACCAATTTTACAATACGCTTTGCAATTAAAATCTTTTGACAATAACTTTGAACTATTATTCTTATTTTTAATTTAAATTGTATTTACACTTCTTTCGTAATTTTTATTAATAAAATTGTCTATATCATAAATGTCGTGAGCTATATAAGTAATTGCTAATTACTTATATAAAGAAATAATAATAAATTTACATTTAGCTTGAGTTTTCCTTCTGTGAGAACTATAATATCTTTAGGAATTTTACTATGAAATCGTACACAATTACCTAATTAATACTTTTTATTGTCTTTTCTAATCTAATACCTGGTACAGCTGGTTGTTTTTTTAATATCAACTTTGCAGCTTTGCATAGCAATAACTATTTCACCTCTCCATCACGAAAATAATGTGTTCGTTGTTCAAAATTCGCAGCATAATCGTTTAACTACCTTGAGCGTGAGGAATAGTAGGGATATATTATCCCTTCAGATGCCAAGCTTTTTTTTCACATGACCTCAAATTGCCAATATAAACATGGCTGCCAATTTTTTTAATTTTTTTGCAAAGTTGCAATTTCAGCAATTAATTTATTAATTATTTTTTTCTACACATATAAACACAATCTTCGTAATTCTTATGAAATAATCTACCTGTCTCTATTAGTTTTGTAATAAAACAATTAATATCCACGACATTTAGCAACTGAACCTAAATATGGCAACCAATTTCTTCAACAGACATAATCTAATCATTAAATTTTTAACAAAGTGCATGACTATCATTAAAAATCTATGTAGGTAGATAGCCAAGGGTGGTAATATAGTCAATTGCACCTGAAATGACTTATGATATTAGAGTGAAATAAATTTAACACACGGTATCCTGACATTTCACTGACACTTAATTAAAAAAATAACCAACATTTACCAAAAATATGAATTGTCAAATCATGACTTTACATCAAAAGATTTAGCTGGTTCATTTATACAAATAATTTATTTTCGATTAAAATCAATTGGCGGCAAAACAAACCCTCTAATTAATTCCTTATTTATAAAATATAATTCTGGGTGATGTGATGTTTGTTTTTGATTTGTCGTTGAGAGCCAGTAAAATTACAGGCACATGTCTCAGTGTGACGGGCGCAGTGCAATACGTGACTTGTGATTAAATGCATGTAATAGGCCGAGGTTAGTCCACTTAACATCAGGTGGGCCTCGTGGTTGTTCCGTCACAATGACATTAAAAAAAAACTACAATCATGTGAGGTTGTAGACATAGGCTAGCACTAAGATTTTTTTACCGGTAGAGTTGTGTGCCCTCCATATTTACTAGACGAATGCAGGGTAATTACCTTAGTCACTACCAGACTTGCACTTCCGAGCGTCCGGTGGATACATGGGTGCTAATTGTGTTTTTAGGAATAATCGGGGGACAATATGCCTTCCTGTGTCTTTAGACTCTGCACCAATTATACAGGCACATGTGAGAGATACGAAAAATGTTTAATTTCACGCGTAATTATTGCTTTTATTGTTAAAATAGAAAATATCGTCATTTTGTTTTATGTTAGGAACTAATCCCAATGAAATGGATGAGTGAGACATGTGTATTTGGTGTGAGAGAGTGAAAGAGATCGCAGCTTAATGGTGATCGGAACGTCTCGTGGCGGTTCGGTGGTAACACAAATTGCTTATTTATCCCTTTCTAACAACAGATATGACGCATAATATTTGAACGTTCTTTCCTTGTCATTACAAACTGCATAAACATGTGCGTAGGCATGTAGATAGGTGAATTCTAGTAAGCTTTTAGAGCAGCGGTGTTCGGATATAACTACTCTATGTATTTCAACTCTTGGGGCTAGCACCAGCAATAAAAAAACTTTGATTAAATATTTATTTATTTTTATCTTATTCTATTACCACATGAATGATTATTACAATTGAGGTCTATTTACAGTTTATATAGGTGTCATTCGTGATATACTAAAAAATGTTAATGTTAATGTACTTGTTAGAGAACGAAGGCGCGCTGCTCCACAGTTAATTGTTTGCACACGTTTAGGATAAAACTAAGAACATTCATTTACGAACATCAAAAAAATGAAGAGCCCTTAATAAATGACACAATTAGTGCTATTTAACACAATACTTGTAATATTAACATATAAAAAACCGTACCTTTTCTGTTCTTTTTCTTACATTTTACATTGATTATTTATTGAATCTGTAATCATTTTATCCAATATTTTTATTATTTTACATTTTGCTGTAATTAATTGTGAAGTTTAGAGTTAAGATACTTATCTTGTTTTTTCCTGTTAATTTTTCTCTGCTTGCCTTTGTATTCCGTTATTTATTTATTTTTTTAGTAATCTGTTTATGAATATTGTGAGAGTACACTGCAGATTGTGACGTGCGTGACGTCACCGCCGGATCCAACGGAAGATCAGCGCTAGTTGATTACAAATAGCATTATGCTGAGTTGGAACCGATTTGTGGCAGAAAATTGAAGCATTTAGGCAAATTTATGATGTATTTAGATATTGTAGTTCAGGCTAAATATTGTATGTGTAATTTTTCTGCTACAAATAAACTTTATTCTTATTCTTATTCTTAAATTGTTGATGCACATTTGTACGGGTAGCCTCGTCTGTACACGACGTCTTAGTGTGTGTGTAAATCCTAATGGTACATACAGTAAAACTATAAAATGAAAATATTGAGCACCTAGGTAGGCAGTAGTTGAAAATATGGAGCTTCGCGCCTTCGTGTGCGATGAGGTCTGTCATTTCCTGCTGACTGCTTCGTTGGTTTGTAATTCCGAAGTCTTATGGTATCTAGTAGTTGTTCTCAAATTTATCTGAAGTCTACAACTGTACCTGGTAGGTTATATTATTATTAAAGGCCATTGCAATAGGTTCGCACCCTATTACATCGAACCAAAACTTGTCTTATTATTTCACCTCCAGACATTAGACACCTCAGTCCAACTCTGAGGAAACATAAGCGCGATGATGCGTTAATATTTTCCGGACTAAAATTACAATACTTGAAAATAAAATGACACGTTATAAATATATAATTAAAATTATTGATGTTTAGTATTATTAATTAATTACAATTGAATATCATTTTGTGGACATATTTTATTGGGAACACGTAAATAGCTTTAAATTGAATTGAACATAAATAAAAAAATATTTTGTTAAAGCTGATACAAGATGAATTCAAAATTATGGACACTACACAAAATCTTTGGTTTTGGCAAAACAATAAAATACAAGCATTCTAATTAAAAAAACATTAAAAAATTGTGGTGCAAAAAGGCCTCATGTTCATGATTAACTTATACATTAAAAATACCCCTCACAATAATCACACAATTAGGCTGGAGTTATACTCAGCGGCGCGATAAGCAGCGAAGCGGCGCGCGCTGGCGCGGCGGATCGCTGTGACTATACTGTGACAAAATGTATCTAATTATTAACATTTTAGTCTTAATTCCAATTCATTTGCCACGTATGCCCTCACGTACCTATTATAACAGGCCGAACCAGCGCTTGCCCACGCGGTTGAGTATAAGGATGACTAACTGACGTTATGCTATGCTACACTGAGCTATACTTAGCTAATCTAACTTTTTGGTCGCTTCTGGTGGCGTTTTTATAGAAACAACTGGAGCAGCACGAAGACCTGAACACGCATAAAAGTCAAGTGCGTAACCTGAGCTAAATTCGATGAAGCAATGATGGCCGAGTGGTAATAGATATATACTGTCGTGCCGCAGTCCCATTGTTAGATTTCGCGCGCCGGCTTGAGCTTCACCGCATGGTGAAAAGGCATTTTGCGAATGCTCACTCGACTAACTACCACACTCGAGTAGAAAATCTGTCACAAAGCATCCTAAGTCTCTGCCAGCAGCAGTTCTTGAGGGCCAGTAAAATACAGGCACATAAAACTTTACATCCGTATGTTTAAGGGTGACGGGCGCAGTTGAGTTCGTCACTTGTGAGGAAATGCATCTGTATCTCTAGAAAGAGGTGGGCCTCGTGAATCATCCGTGACGATCCCATAAAAATAAATGGTTTTGTTTGAACAGTATTTAAGCAAAACCTACCAAAACACATATCTTTGAAATTTTCTCGAAAGAATGAAAGTTGATTGTAAATTACGCTTGTAATGAAATTAATATTTTTTGTACCTACTAAGTCAAAACTTACTACCTATGTTTTAATACTGTTATGTTTGCAATAACGCCTACTCTGCAGATTACATTGGAATATTACAAATTTACGAGGGAAAAAATTATAGTCATCACGCACATAAACATAATTTTTTCTTATGTATTAAATTATACTAATTATAAGTTACTAGTTTCGCGTGGTTAAGCATTCTTTCGTTTTCAGCCAAACCGACCGCGATTTCACGTATCTGCTTCTCTTTTACTTCTACGCAGTCAAATAGCAACAGAATTACAGCTCTTGTCGGCATCATCTGCATCATCATCGTCAAAGCGCAGCGCCTCAAGTTTTATTTGTTTTCATAATGCACATTAAGATGAGCAAATTTACTAAATAGAACAGCAAAAAAACAGTGCAGCATAGCTAAGTGTTAATTAGTCACCCATATTCCAGCATCACGTTGAGAATTTTTCTTAAATCTAAGTATTTATAATATGACTATCAGTAACTCAAGTTGCTTATTTAATCAAGTTTATATAATATTGTCAGATGTGGCGCTATACTAATTAATATAAAAAAAGCTCTAACACAAACCTGTAGATTTGACAGTTATCCATACAATATTTTTACAGTGCATAGCACACAAAATGACATATTGAAATCAAAAGAGGAAACTGAAAACACTGCCATCTATGTTTGTAATACTGTACTAAATCATCCCATTTCTGTTACGGAGCGCTTTTTTTGTAATTAGTATTAATATTGCTGTTTTGAAGAATATTACGTAGGTAATACTATTAATTAATATGTAACTTATATCTAACTACAATATTATTAAATAACTAAACATGTTGAAATATTATTGGAAATATAATCCGCACGTAGTAATAGATGAAGTACGCGATGAGGGAACAGATCACGACTTGCGTCACTTTGTCCAAGTAGTACAACCTGGAAAAGGGAAAAAGGGTTCATAAAAATAAAAATGGTACCTATTAGGTAAAAAGACATTGTATATTGGCCTTGTAGGTCCATATAATAATATAGGCTTCACTTCTAAACCACTAGATCCTGGGTTTGGAATCTCAGGTTGGTCAAGCAATAATGAGTGTTATTACATACGGCCTGGATTGTGGATCTATGTCCAGTTGATGGCAATAGGCTTGCCCCTGCTATCATTATGTAATATTTTATTAATATTATGAGAATAAATATTATAGGAACAAAATTCACACATGTTGTGTAGGTACATAAATAAAATCTACAAATGTAAGAAATAATTTTGCGCTGGATTATTTGAGAGGCCTAAATATCCTAATCCAGAATTCTTCCAGCATGTTTACCTCGTATTTTTATGCCTATTTATTGATCAAACAGCTCTAGTACAGACCTTGTAGATGGCGCTGTCCCGAACATGTTTTAGAAAACAAACGTGTTTCCAATCTTCCCTGCCCAATTTCTCGATATTAGAAGAACAACTACAGAAATTTGCAAGATTATGAACTGAAAGATAAAAAATTAGTAATAATTTAAATAACTTACTGTCGGTTCAGCCTTCTGGCTGCGGGAAGCGTTGAAGGGTCTTCCTTGCAGCAGAATTCTCGAGCGCCTTTGATGTAGTCTCTGATGTACATACTCCAGTTGATCATCTGAAAAAGCAATATTTTTAAATTTTACTCTTGGTTTTACTGCCTAACTCCTGTCTCCTTAGAAAGGATTTCTGATAGATGTCTTTTTAGGATTTTGGATATAATTTGTCTTTTGGCTTAAACCATCACAGTTGTATATCTGTGAGGTATAGGTAGTATTATTAGTCGTGTATTAAACTCTTGATAACTTATAGCAACATTTTTAATTAGGCTTCTCGAATCAAACAACAGAACCAATCTGCGCGTGGACTACACAAATTTAAAGGAAATTACAAAAAAAAATAACTTGTTGGAATCAGAGCTTATATTACGATAGTGAGCTTACTGTGTTTGAATAAACATGGCACTGACTTCCATTTTCATTTTTCATTGTATGAATTTTCGTATTGCATATTTGTTGAAATATAATATATTTTAGTTCAATTGCTGTTCGTCGCAATCTGTGACCGACCAAATTAGGGTTTATTGAATTGATATTTAAAAAAGTTGTACCTTGATATCAGTATAGAAAGTCTTGTTATCCTCTTCAGAAACAGCAGTTTGCAGAGCGAGAAAGTTGTCGTTCTTGAAGTACCATTCCTTGGTCGTGTAGTATTGTAAGACTTCTAGGCCGTAGTTGATGCGTTTCTGCATTTTCACCATGCTAAAAAATATTTAAATTCTTTAAATTTACGTTCACAATTTTGAATGAAAATTCTTAGTTATCTACTGACTTTATATAGGCTCTTGTTATTTTCCAGATTGCCGAAGTTACACTATTTCGGCAGACTGAACCGAAGTGAAGACAACAAAAATTTGGAGTAACAGTTGAATAAAGTGAGTATTTATGACTAACATCATCAACATTAACAGCCAACAGACGTCCACCGTTGAAATCCCAACTTAGCAGGCGTCTTGGGGATTTCAGTGTAAGATAGTGTTGTTGTGAGTGAGTTTTTCAGAAGGTGCTTTGACCCAACTTTTTCTATTACGTTTATGATTAAAAGTTAAAAAGATAATTCTTGTGACACGACAGTTAAATTGTCCAACTCTTTGTAAGACTCACGTCTGCCTACGACAGTTGTAGTATCACCCATAATATATATAAAGTAACACTACGCTAAACTCTTCACCTAGAAGCATTCATTCTTATGACATTTAATTTCACTTGCTAGAGCTTCTTTTGCTTCTAAACACAGTAGTATTAAGTACCTACTTCTGCTTGGAGGCTCAAGCACCAAATTATATAAAATGTGTAATAATACTTCGTGACCGTATTATAACAAATTCGGTGAACAAGCTACTTACAAAGTCTTCTTCCCCATCAAAAACATGAGTAAATCGACGAAGTACGCAGGCAGTAGATGCGTGAAGAACAATGCGAGTTGATGCTGCACCCACGAGCTCTTTGGGGAGCCTCCCGGGTACCAGAGACATATCGAGAACGGGAACTCTTGTACGTGGACTCTGCCTAAAAATAATTATACAAAGTTTTATTTGTGTTTGACGGAATAAGTACGAGGACACCTGATGTTAAAAGTTTCTTGTGCCTGTAATGTATTATTTCATATTTTTTATTACTATGCTCGATGTAAATATTCAAAACTCTATTCAAAGGGAGCACGGCGCGGTCCAGTGTTGCTGTGGCGGGCGCTCTTGGGTCGGAGTAGGCATTAAAACTCAAAGAAGGAAAAAATTGCAGGTACTGGTTACGGTACCAGTGCTTGCGCGGACGCGGTCAGGAGCGCACGTACTCCATGACGAAGCGACTCTGAAAGGCGCGAAATCGGTCGAGATCTAGCTACTCGACTGATTTAACGTAAGTAAAATCGGTGTGAATATTATTTAAATAAGTGTAATACTTACGAAAGTTTTAATAAAATAACATATTTTTCAAAATAAACAAAAATATCTCTAAGTGTTTGTTAGGACTAGCAGAAGTCAACCCTAAGAGGTTGTTAGCATTTTTCCAATAACCCTGTATTATACGGTACGTTGTTTGAATTTAATAAAAACACATTTGATATTTTTTTATATTTAATGTATGTGAGGATAAGGGGATATAACATCCTACATACCCATGTCTAGAGCTTGTCCCCATGTTAAAGGGTTGATTCCTGACTGAGTGATGTTGCAGAACTGGATTTCTTGAGGTCTGAAGAAGAAGAAATATAAAAAGAAATTTAGTTATCAACACCCGTTTGCCTAAAGTTACTTGAATGATTCTGCTATTAGTGATAAAGTCGCTTGGTAACTTAAGACTAATAATATGATAAAACATTTGATGCATGGGCCATGGATAATAGCTATAGACTAAATACTTCTTAATAACTCAGGTAGACATGGTCAACGCAATCAAACGTCATATTTAAATCAATCCTCGAACTGTCACCAACGACAACATTTCGGTATGAGTTAATTGAAGCAAAAGCTAATTAACACCGTTCGGAGTGACGTAGGCCACACGGAAGCGCTGTCTGTGAATTGATTTTAGAATGACGTTTGCTTAGTAGAAGATGTCTCTGATGAAAATTGCAGCTGCAATTTAGACTGGACTAATCCTCAACAATATTTTTGACATCACTGAATAACATTTAAGATACTGCTCAAAGAAAGGCTCGTTAAATCAATAATAAATAATATATTACTCTCAACACTATTTTGTGATCACTTAATTTGCCGAAACCATCCATCCCAAGATCTATATTATGGTATAAATTAAGGTACATACTTCTCTATGCCAGTAGTGTAGGCCAGCAGAATGCACGCGTTGACTGCTAAGTCCACTGGAAGCACATCAGCTAAGTACTCCTCGTTACAGTGCATTGTGCGGATGACACCTAAAACGTAAATTTTTATTTAATTTCAACATATTAAAAAAACGTAGTGGTTACTAGTCAAAACAATTATATGCAAGATATATAAATATATTTCAAATATCACATCACATGCTAAGCGAATTTAAATAGTACATAATTTTGAGGTTCCCGTTTGCTAACGTCCAAGAGCAACATTGCAAGTACCTCAAAAATATACGAGATGGCGCTATATAAATTTGGTAGAAATAGGCTAGAGCCAGCTATCTCTATATCGATATATCGATTCATATAAATACTTAGATATTATTGTGAATGAAATAGTTTTTTTAGTAGTTTAGTACAGGAAACACTAAGCTGACTTAAACTATAAACGCAAAACCTTCTATAAATACAAAACTTTATTTAAATCCTAAGAGCTGATTCTGAAATCTGACAAATATGAATAGGCACAAGAAATGTGCGAATAACTAGATATATTTACATAAGTAGATGTATGAGTAACTTTAATACGAATGTGCTTGTATTTAAAAGCAGTGACAAACCTTTGCCAGCTCCAACAAGCAGACCAGTAGCGCCATTTAAGTTGTCCACCCATCCTGGCATCGGCTCTTTGAAAGCAGCGGTTACTGAAATGTCATATTTTTATGTGGTTATAAACCAGTTTCATAAAAAAAAAAAACATTTTATAGACATATAAATTTATCAAACGAATTTCGTTATATTAGACTAAAAACAGTTCTTTGAAACCTACTAAATATACTGGTAACCGGTCAGTCTTGGTACCACAATGCTCTGGAAAACGTAAAACGCAGGTGGAACCCCCACAACCCACAACGTTAGGACGGACGACATTGTAATAGTCGCAGGTAGCCTATAGTCACGAGTGGCTAAAAGCCGTTGGATTTCATCATTTTATTGTGGAGTTCTATGAGGAAAGCCTTTGTTCAATAGTGGATGTCTTCCGGCTGATGATATAGCGAACCTGTTTCCAAATTGAATTCCCTACATGAAATTAACCCTAACTGCATTCTGCAGTGATTTTTTGGCCACAAAATCACACTAATATTATAAATGCGAAGGTGTAGGTGAGAGAGTGTGAGTGAGAATGTTTGTTACTCCTTCACGCTGACGCGGCTGATTTGATTTAGGTGAAACTCGGTATAAAAATAGTTTGCCTTCCTGAGTTGAAACAGTATGTTGAACAGTGAACTTTTTATCATCACTTTTCCTCATTGTATACGGGCGAAACGGTTCAGCCTCAGGAAGTAGGCTAAAACATATTATGAAACCAATTACTAAATAAGATGTGGTACTGGCCGAGTTTTTCCGCTAAGTAGAATCCAGGATATAATAAAATAAATATCTGTATGACATATCTCTTGCAATTACAATTCCGATCATTAAGCCAAGGGATTCTGTGTGGGTCTGTTTGTCCCTATGCCATGAGTGTTTAGCCAGTCTAGTTAAAACTTTGACATTTTCGGTAGAATGTTATCCTAAAACCAAAAAAATATAATACCTTACGTGATGAGGCCTCATTTTATTTAACCTGTGCCACAGAACTACATGATTCGATTCCGCCATCCCCATTCCATAACCGGACATCCAGGAATAGTCAGAAGCGTCACCGCTATATGGTGGATATTCCATTTACCCGAACGAAGCGATTTGCATCTTCTTTCATCATGCGAACCGCCAGGGTATGGAATACTCTGCCTGAGGCTGTGTTTCCGGTTAAGTACAATATGGTAGTCTTCAAGAAGCGAGTGAATAGGTATCTTCTGGGTAAGCACGCTCTATCATCGATCGCATCATCACTTAACATCAGGTGAGATAGTGATCAAGTGCTACCCAGTTCGGAGTAAAAAAAAACCTATGAATATTTCAGATTGTTATCGAACAAAGGCAATAAAAGATCTTCAGAGATTTTTTTTTTTTTTAAATTACATAGATATTGAAAAACGTTCCATTCTTTCAGCAAGGTAGTGTAGGAAATCGTTACACCGTATTAGTTTTGCCACTCACCGATAGATGGCCGTGCGATGACAATCGGAAACTTCCCTTGGTACGCAGAGACGAGGTCCTCGGTCAGGTTCTTCGTGTAAGCGTAAGTGTTAGGCTGCGGCTCGATTATTCTGGAAGTCAACATTATTAGGTAAATATTATGTAGAAATCGATAGCAGAACTTCAACAACAGTGAAGTCAAAATGATAAACGGCTTAACGAACGGATTTTGATATAACTTGTAATAGTAGGTAGGTATAACGTGATATAAAAGGGAAACGTATCTAAAGCACCTAACGGTGTGTTCTGGCAACAGTCCTTGAGAGCCAGTAGTGAAATTACAGCCTGTGAGACTTAACAATTATGCCTCGATGTGTCGGGCGCAGTGCAATTCGTGACTTGTGAACAAATGCATCTGTTTTAGGTAGAGGTTAGTCCACTTAACAACAGGTGGGCCTTGAGATTGTTCCCTCACAATAACATAAAAAAATAACGACATCTTTCACTTGTTCACTACCAGGTGATTTGATTAAAAATTGGCTCTCCTACTCATTACTTTTCATTTGCACATAAAATACTGTGAAGATCAATTAATAATTCAATTTATTTCGTTGAAATATTTAGTATCATTTTGTAATATGAGTATTTTTTTGTCTTGGCTTTTATGTTTCTTTTATAAATTTTCTTTTAGTTCTTTAAATTTATTTGATTTCTTATAATTAATGTAAATATTTAAATTGTGGGACATGATTGAAAACATGAGTAAGGTAGTCATGACGTATGCACTTTATTTGAAATTTTGTAATTCCCAAGGGCAAGTAGAGATCATCATGATACGATATATGATCTCTCACGTCTGCCTCGGATTACTTATGTGTACTGATTTATTCTGATAATAATAGAAGTTTTTTTTAACAAAAATTAGCATTTTTAAAGTATTAGCATAAGTTCCCATGACGGTGATAATATTCTAGGTTAACTCGGTTAACATAGAAAGTATTTTAGTCTGCAGAAAAAAGGGGTATTCAAAGAACATAAACTAATGTTCTTGGAATACGTCTTCACTTCTCAGATTGTGAATGATTCTGACACTTTTTTCTGCAGTCCAAAAATGCCTTCTGTATTTTTAGATTGCAGACTTTATTTGCTTTCGTATGTATAAATGCAACCATGGAATACCATCTTGGCAACGATTAATACCGATAAAGCATAACGATTATTTTTTCAGTTTCATTTTACATTATTTTTTTTACTTAACCGGGATTTAGAAGGTTCTAGTATCTTTAAAAGTGATTAAGTTGCAGCATGAACTACGCGGAATTTTGGCAATCTGATAGCAGCAGATAAAAATATAGCTATTTACGTACTTGGGCTGCAGGTGCCCCAGAAGTTCATCATCCATCCAGCTGGCGCAGTGCATCACATGTTCCGGGCGGTGCTTGGCGGGGTACAGCTTCTCTTCCAGAAGTGGCACTTCGCAGCGGCAATATGACGTGGAAACGTGGACAAACACCTGGAACACATATATAATTATAAGATGTGATAATATAAACAAGTATAAATTAATTGAAAAAGTAAAAAACCCGACTGTGATTTATTTATATTCGTTAAGCGGTTTATCGTTCCATTGACATAAAAAGTGCATGTTATACATATTTATGAAATTGCTTTTATCAAGACCTCCATTTTGATAGTATACTCGATGGGTTTAAAAGATTTTTTTAAACACACTTCCAAAAAAGTAAGAGTTTCTCAATTCGCCTGTTTTTTTTATGTTTGTTACCTCAGAACTCTAGACTGGGTGAACCGATTTTGACCAAAAATGGAGTGTTATTTTGGTTAAATGGTTGAATGGTCGTGTAAAAATAACTTCAAAGAAACATACTTTGCTTTACTGAATGATAGTTATGTTGATTTATATTTATTTATTTATAAATTATTTAGATCTATATGAAACCTCAAAGAGGACCTAAACCTTAAAGCATGGTGATGTAAATTTCCAAACTGTACAATACGTTTTCATTTTATTTATGCGATCATGAAGTAACAAGCACGAGGACCATCTGATGTTAGGCCTCTGCCTATATATAATAGATGCATTTAAAATTATAAATAAAATTATTTAAATTTTTTATTAATATTTAAATAAAAGTATAAATCATATATAATATATATACACATATATATATATATATATATATATATATATATATATATATATATATATAAATTATAATAATATAAAATAAAATATATATATAAATAAAATAAATTAAAAAATATTTAAATAAAAGTCCCCAACTCAGCATATGTTAGTATAGAAACAGCGCTGGTCTTCCGTTGGGGCCGGTCTGTTGACGTCATTTCGTCACAAGTGACGAATTGCATTGCGCTTGTTTACTGGCATACAGTTTTACTGACTCTCAAGGACTGCTGGCGGAACACACTTTTAAGTGCTTGGTGACAGATTTTCTACTTGAGGCGAGCATCCGCTACATGCTCTTCCCCCATGCGGTAAACTGAAGCCGGGGTGGAGATCGTACGATGGACCTGCGGTGTTTTCAGTATTTGTTGGTTAGATAGAGGATACAGTACCTAAATTTATATACCTAATACTGAAATATAAAATTAATAATTACACTTTTTGTCTTTCTTTACATACAAATATATTGAATATACTTTTGTTATACCTTAACGAGCTCTATACGATGGCAGCCTACATGGTAGGGTACTGTACTGTATCAGCCGTATTGTCCACTGCTGAGCACAAACTCCCCCATTAAGGGGGGGTTTGCCATAATCTTCATGCTTGGCAGACGTCTTGGGATCTCAAAATAAGATAACAATTCCTCAGAAGGCGCTGCCTCTCGACTTCCGGTATTATTCCCTCGGTCGCCTCTTACAATACACACGGAAAGAAATGCGGAGTGGCAAAAATTTTTCTGTATTCTACTCAGTTATTAGAGCTCCCCTAAAAAATAAAAATAAGAATAATAAGGAAATGATAGCATATTAAGTTATTACCTCAAGATTTTTAACGCCTTCGGCTAGCTCCATCACCTTCTTCGTACCAGCTGTGTTTAATTTGACAGCGTCTCTAAGGAACATGTCGAACCTGAAATAAATAAGAGATGGCGTTACTGTGCTGTAATTAATGAAACACGTTGCAGAAGACGATTTTTTTTTATTCCTGATACATTAGCTTTTGACTACTATCTCACCTTATGGTAAGTGAAGATGTGGTCGAAGATGTTGTTCAGGTCAATCTATATTTACTGGCTCACAAAGACAGCTGCCGGAACACATCGATGACTGCTTGGCGACAGATTTTTCTGTCATACACAGATTCACAATATACCGTACCACGACGATATAAACGACTGCCATACTAAGATAACAACCGGGACCACTTGCGTACTCTCCGAAGCACGTGCACGCTCAGTAGTAATGCCACTAGCGGTCACCCATTCACGTCATGACCGCGGCGGACTTTGCTTAACTTATCTCATCAGTTAGAACGGCTAAGCAAACTTCGCTGCGAGCGCCTATTGCTTAGTCTTTCATGATCAATCAACTAAGTTAAAAAGCAACGTCCGGTGCAGCCATGGTTGGACGACCGTAGTGGTATAGTGCATTACCGTCAGTCAAAACAGTGGCCAAAAGCTAGCCTACCAGTTATAAAAAATGGTATATGAATAAAGCAGTACCTCACACAGGCAGCACAGTGGAATATAATCTGGCAATCTCTCTGCAGCTCCTCTCGATCTTCGATGGACATGCCCAGGTCTTCAGAGAGGATATCACCCGGTATGACTTGCAGCTTTTCCAGCCGTTCAGGACATTCTTTTTGCAGGCGGTCGAATACCTATAATTGAGTTTTTCATATAATAAAATAAATGTCCATCCTGAAAATTATTGCTGAGGATTTACGCGCAACTATTCTGAGGCATTCTAAGTTCTGGTTATGATCACTTTATTACTAAAAATGTGTTATAATTTATAATCAATTTTTCAATAGCTGGGAGTGGTGCTTCAGAGCGCATGTGCTTTGTCTTATTGAAGTCAAACACATAATTTTAATAAATGAATAGATTCAGGCGTTACTTTGCGGAAATCCATATTTAATAATAACAAATACTTGTATTTATCTCGGTTTGGATTTATATTATGATTTCTAATTTTGTTTTTCATTTTGATTATGTTTATATTTGAATGTACCTTAATTTTATTTTTGTCTATAGATAACTTAGGTATAGAGTGTGAATTAAAACTATGGATCATTTAGTTGTCCGAAAATAAATGAATAATGTTTAAGTATTATTACTATAATTATTTAAAGCCATGGATCATGATCATCATCATCAACAACAGCTACGGATGGACGACGTTATCCACTGTTGAACAAACCTCCCCCATTATTATAGCAGGCGTGTTGGGGGACGCAGTCAGATGTCAGTTCTTGAGAAGGCACTGCACATCTATATTATATTATATGATATTTTTCTCTTCGTCGATTCCCACAGGAAGAAATGGGGGGTGGAAATCTAGCCAAGCACCCCAAAGGCAGAGAATAAACAGAAACCGAAACGTACGGATTACTCGTACGAACCTACCCAACTACAGTTTCACTACTTGTCGCTAGATGTCACTTACCCGAACGTTGAGAAAATGTCCAAGTCGCTCTCTGCTATTGTGTCCTTTCTTCCCTCTCATCAGTAAATATATTTTCTTCAAGTCAGGACATGCCCTCAAGAGCTTTTCCACGAGGACTTTGCCCATGAAACCTGTGGCTCCTGTGATGAAAATTGATTTTCCAGCGTAGTATTCCGCCACGCTCATAGATGGCGCCATGATGTAAATCTTTTTCTGTAAAGAAAAATATAACTCTTATAGAATTATAATCATTTATCTAAGAAATAACCACTGATTTCCGAATATACATAGATATCAGGTCTGTGCCTAAATTGTATGTTATAGCATAGAGAAAAGCTAGTACTTTTCTCTATGGTTATAGTAAATCATATGAAATATTGAACCAAGATTTGCATATCAGGATTCTGATTGAATATAGACCGTCACCGTATATGTATATTTGTGTGTACTTTTATTTCTGTTATTTATTATCATTGACCTATATATACTTTAATGTATTGTTATTTAATGTGATAAACGTCCGTGATGTTGATCGGGAGTGACGTCTGAAAACCAGCGTTGAGGATCATTTTTGAACGTGGCACATGTTGAGACGGGACTCGTTCCTAGAATCCTAGCATCACGCAACATTGCAATTGATTTATTTGTCATATAATTACCTATATTTATTTATTTCTAAATATTGTGATTACAAGCACTACCGCGTACTAAGCGAAAATCATAAATTTACAAATTATTGGAGTATAAAATGTTTTTTACCCCGGGCGGGAATTGAACCCGCGACCTTCCGATTTCGCGCCGGATTTTTTATCTACTAAGCAACCGGGGGGGTCGGCTGTGTAGCCGAAATTTCGTGCTCCAATCGTATTCCTTAAACCGTCATAGGGGACGGTGCGCAGCCATCAACCAGACTACTTGACTTCATCTGATCGAAAGAAGTGTTTTTTCAAACACCTAACTCTCAGAATGATGTCGCTACCCTTCTATATTTCTAGATATTATGATAACGAGTACAAGCACTATCGCGTAGTAAGCGAAAATCAAATTATTGGAGTACAAAAAACATTTTGTACTGCAATAATTTGTAAATTTATATTTATTTAATTGTGCTTCAGTAGAAGCTATTGTAGATAGTGGTGTAACGCTGGAATAAACTTCATTTCATTTCACTTATCATCTGGATTGTCCACTGCTGAAAACAATCCCTAATAGGGGGAGTTTGCCATTATCCACACGTTTACAGGTGTTTTAGGGATCCCAGTATCGCAGTTCCTCAGAAAGCGCTGCTGCCCATCATCCGGTATTTTACCCTTAGCCACCTCTTCCAACACCCACAGGAAGAGATCGGGGATGACATTTCAGCTCTCTTCCTGTGTTCTCCATGGGCCCCAGCACAGGTTTTCAGCAATAATATAAAAAAGGGAGATATCCGTGATCTACGAAAGGTCAAGGCTTTCTATAGACAAGAGTGCTCCATTTTGCTCTTTGTGTCGTGAACGCCAAAAGACGAACGTTAACGAAATTGTAATGGCACATAAGTACGAACCTACGAAGAATTATAAATTAAATATTCGTAGGTGCGTAATAAGTAATATATATCACGATAAAGCCATATAATCGTACATTAATATTCTAAGTGCAACACACACCTGTTGTTAATGTGTACACTGCGTATAAACGTACATAATTTTATGTACATCTGTACAATAGGAAATGAATCATCTGTGTTGAGATAAGAGCACAGAATTAATTTAGTATAACCAGACCTGGCCACAGAATAAAAAGTACCTGTAGGATATTTCCGCAAAGACGTTTAAATAAAATAGATACGATAAGACAAATATTTATTTGCAAAAGAATACTTACTCTAGATACATTATATGATTGAAAAGTAAAGACGTCTTTTACATTAAATCTTGATGCAAGTTACAAAAAATGTTAGGTAATAGCTGATATTTAAACTAGGTTTCCCCGTGTCATGAATATCAATCAGGCTTTCCCTTCCCTACTTAATTGAAAAAAGAAAAACAATGAAAGATATAAAACTGTGTGTGGAGATATTAAAAATAAACAGATACAGTTATCCTATCCTTATATTACTATGAATGTATATATATATATATAAGTACTAGCTTTCCGGGCGCGGCTCCGCCTGCGCGTATGTCAGTTATCTCGCAGAAACATTAATCTCTTTTTGCACAGTTGGATAAAAACTATCCTATGTTTTTTCCCGGGTCTCAAACTATTTCCATACCAAATTTCATTCAAATCGGTCCAGTAGTTTTGGCATGAAAGCGTAACAGACAGACAGACAGAGTTACTTTCGCATTTATAATATTAGTACTGATACATAAATAAATAAGCAACAACGCATTAAAGAGCAATTCAGATAGCACACAGCTGAGAACCTAACATTTACAGAGAATACAATACAATTAACATTTGCTGAGAATTTAACATAACCTATTTGTTGTTGTTTGTTGTTGTTTGTTATTTGTATTCACTAACAAGGTGCTTCTCTTTCTATCGCGTAGTTCTTATCTCTACTGACGCGGTACGTGGGTGAGGGTTTTCATCTTGTGCTTACATACTATTACAGCTATGTAAGTATATATAGTACCTATAAGAGTGTGCCAGGCCAGGCCTGGGTCACTCAGCACTTTAGGCACAAAGCTACTGATACTTCGGTGTATCCGTCCGAACGGGACTATCGTACGGTGCGTGCCGCGACAGAAGAGATCAGAGCTATGCGTGGCTATGGGGTAGAAAGAGATACGCCTTCTAGATGAATAAAAATTTTAGGTAGGTACTCTTTGCTTTGTGAGCTGAAGCGCGCTTTATTGCTTCTTAGCTAGGGTTGCTTATCTATTGGAATGGCTTTGTAGAGTGATCCTTCTGATCGTTTTTATTCTGTGGTATTACTACAGACTGACTACTATATTCTCTGATTTAACTAGTATAGTAAAGAAGTTATACTTTTATTTTATATTTTAACTTTTTCAATACTATTACAATAATTGGATCATGTTCAAGGGAAGTGAATTCAAAGCGCTTTCTATTACAAACCTAAGAATAAGAAGTGAAACTCTCATACAGTGTGGTGATAGAGGCCCTGGTGGGAATGGACGTCGGAGAGGCAGACTAAGAAAATTTCAAAGTCCACTTTTTTATTGTGGTGTTAAATTTAGTACTCAGTTATAGTTTTCTCCCCCTTTAGCAAGCGGATTCGTGCAGGCATTCGGAACAGTAATGCTCACGAAAATGTGTTGGCAAGCGGTGGCATCGTGTGTCGGGTCGCCCTCTTCCCTCAACAATGGTTGAGGAGGACGATGCTGGCACGCGAGTCAACTCGTGAACGAGTGCTGCTTGAGGACACTGGTCCGTTCGGAATGCCAGTGCAAATCTGTTTGCAACTGTTTAGTAATAGTGAATTCCTTGAAATTGTGTTCCCCTAGTATGTAAGAATGCTCCCCCTATTAATGTAATTACTAAATAAATTCTCTGTTAACTTCAAAAATGGCACGGACCCCGGAGTCTGTGGAAAATGAACAAAACCAAATAAAATAAAAAAAACTCTCATACAGTTACCGCTTTGATTTCGGACTCATCAAGTTCACAATTAACAAAACACGCACACTCTTTCATATTCAATTGCAATGTTTAATTGATCGCATCCAATGTTATCGCGCCGTATAGGGTACACTTTTTAATCCACGCCTGCCGCTGTAAGGTGTTCGTTTATGAGCATAACTTACACTTCTTAACATACTGCATTTTTGTCTGAAGTTAAAACACATTGTACCATATATAAAGATCAAACAAATATAAAATCGGCCAAGTGAGAGTCGGACTCGCGCATGAACGGTTCCGTACCATTAGCTATACAATATTAGACTTCATATTTTAACCTTTTTTTGTTTTAACGTGCGCGAGTCCGACTCACACTTGGACGATTTTTTGTATTGGTTGTTATAGCGGCAACAGAAATACATCATATGTCAAAATTTCAACTGTCTAGCTATCACCGTTCTTGAGATACGGCCTGGTGAAAGACGGACGGACGGACGGACGGACAGCAAAGTCTCAGTAATAGGGTCCCGTTTTTACCCTTTGGGTACGGAACCCTAATAACGACTTATGTAATGAATTAACCAGAAATGGTTATATACCTAGTTAATTTTTATGCTATAAAAGAAGTCGGGGCAAAGTGTGTTTCAGCAAAATCTTTATATATCCTCCTAAAAACTTGGTCTGTCAAGAACAACCGTAACTTTTTTAATGCCTTTCATTTTCATACCTCACTCGATGGGTCAGTTTGTTTTAAATAATTAAGATATTTACATTAAAAGCGTAATTAAGGGTCAACTTTGCAAGAACACAAAAAAAACATGTTTCGGACTTTTCTTGGCCTTAGATAATGTGATCAAGATTAACATATAATTTTCGTACTGCCACAAACAAAATACATTTTGGTAAAAATCTGTTCAAGTAAAGCTAAAGACTTAAGCCCTTAAACCCTACTCTCTGGGTTGGAAGTCCCAAGCATTGACTTGAGCATATTCCTCTGCAATGCAATTCAGCAGGCACCTGCACGGTGAATCCGAGGAATGCTAAGTACTTCGTGTCTTAATTATGTGTAATAATTATTAATTAGGCAGTTTAAAATCTAGGCATAGCAAACGGTAATTAAAATTATTTCTACACTGACATTGAACAAATTATGAAATATGTTAGGTAAACACTATAAAATTAGACACATTTGGAGTGTTAATGGCGGCGCGGGGTAGACGTGGAATGAATATAAATTATAACAACAGTTTTTAACAACATATTTTGTACACTGTACCTTTTTCTACCGTGTTCCGGTTTGAAAGGGTGCCGGTGAAATTACAGGCACTTGACACTTTTTATTTGTGTTCCTAGCCATTTTTATATCCAAACCAACCAAAATAACAACAACCATTACATTATTTTTGTAACACTATTTTTTTCATATTGAGTCATTGAAAATTAGGCATCAACACTTAACCTCTTCGGAATAAAAAGTAGCCTATCTGTTATTCCAGGGTGTTATCTACTTTCGTACCATATTTCATGAAAATTGATTCAGCTGTTTAGGCGTGAAGAAGTAACAAACATATAAACACACTCGCAAACATTCTCATTCGTAATAAGTATGTATTAGTAGGAAGTAGGATTACAAATATACGAGAGGAAAAATTACAAATCATGTGCGTGATTCGAATCCGTGTCATCCACCCCTTTAGGCGGGGTATGCTATGCCCGCGTGAACTAACATGAAAATAGTTCATAACTCTATTTTTTCCTATTGTTCTATAACCATCGTATGGGGATGGAGCGACATCTATAGACGTTGTACTACAAACAAGACTAATTTTGCAATTAAAACCTGTGTAGCTTTAAACTTGTAAATGATGACGCAACCCTATCATGCTGCCAGCATGCTGGGCACGCTGCCAACTGGGAGTGGGCTGGAGCATTTGGACTGCCTATGAGTCTGCTATGACTTATAGGTGTCTAAATGCTTTTATTGTAGTAGCTGTAGTGTTGTATATAGTTCATAGTATTTTGTTTAATAAAGGCATAAAAAAAATCATTATAATATTTTTATTTTTCCTATCAATAACGCATGCGTTGCGGATTACAAAACTTCAAATTTACGAGAAGAAAAAACATAGTGTTGTGTATGTCAATATTAAAATTAACATTTTTATGTCTCGGGGTGTTGGGCGCAGTGCAGTTTGCCACTTGCGACGAAATGCATCTGTTATAAGCATAGGTTACCGTTTAATACCAGGTCTCTCTTGCTTGTTGCATCACGGTTGTAAATAAACCCCAGCTGAAACATAATCCTATTTCATATAAGTACGAGTATTTATTTTGATTATTAGTATAAGTAAAATTATTTTTATTTTATATATATTTTTATATTTTTGTAACATTGAGTGATATACTGTAGAACTGTTATAATTCTTATGTTATAATATTTTTAGTTATAATTGTCATAAAATTGTATAAAAGACAAACCGTAATATTATAGAGAAGAAAAGAGGAAAGATTTGTATTTTTGTATGCAACGAATAAACTTAAAAAACTACTGAACCGATTTGAAAAATTCTTTCACCATTAGAATCTTACTTACTTTTTTAAAGCAATGATGGCCGAGCAGTTGTAGCCGGTTTGAGCTTCACCGCATGGTGGAAGGACATTTCTGCCTGACTAGCTACCACCCTCAACTAGAAAATCTGTTGCCAAGCACTTAACAGTATGTTCCGGCAACCGTCCTTGAGAGCCAGAAAAGTTACATTATGAAAATTAACAACTGTATGTCTCAATGTTACGGGCGCAGTGCAATTCGTCACATTTTTTTTTATATTTTTTATTTATAGAAAATATTTTGTTAAAATGCTAACAACCTCTTAGGGTTGACTTCTGCTAGTCCTAACTAAAATTTGAATACGAGTTCCGACGCGGAACTAACGCTGCAGAAATATACTGAAATCCGGTAAGTACGTCCTATAAATACTATGCCGAGACATGAAATCCCCTACCCTCAGGTCAATTTTCGCTCAAAATTATGTGGCCCGCATTTTGACCCACTTAATTTTAAAATATATATAAAAAAAATATGTTTTTTTTATACACATCTTTTTTTAAAATTATGATTTTTTCAATTCAGACTGAGCTGTGAATAGATCTATTCCATAATGAGTTGGGAGATTAATTTCCAAAGACCAAGGCAACGAAGAATGCAACATACGTGATAATTTTCTCGCACTGATGACTTTATAAGACATTGACAGCTTGTATTGCATTGTCAAAAAAACTGCTTACCCACTGGCACCTTCTCACGGTTTTAATTGGAACGTGCGACAGAAGTCACACGGACAAACATACTCGCGAAATTACATAATAATAATTAGTTATATTGTTCTCGGTATAACAATGTTTTTCAAATCGTGGTCGTTCTTAACCGATCAGCTGAGTTAAGCAACGTCCGCCGCGGTCGTCAATTGGATGGGTGACCGCTGGTGGCATTACTACTGAGCGTGTACGTGCTTCGGAGGGCACGTTAAGCCGTCAATCCCGGTTCGCAGTCGTTACAGCATGGTGTTAGGGCATTTTGCGAATGCCGCCTGGCTAGCTACCACTATAAATTTTCGCGAGGACTGCAGCCGGAACACACTGTTAAGTGCTTCTATTTAAGGGTGGTAAAACTGAATTAAACTGAAGTATAACATTATGCGGTGAAGCTCAAGCCAGTGGCGGGGATCGTACCCTGGACTGCGTCATGGCAGTCCACAGCTTATACCGGTAATCACTGCTTAAAATCTACAAAAAAACCTATATTTACGACATTATTTGACAGATTTTGAAAAACTTTAGTACCTACCTATATATACATGATAGGTATACCTACTTTAATAAATTGACAATCGTTATATGTAGGGTAGTACCTATACATAACTGAAGTTTGGTTGGTATATTTTCAGGTAATTATTATTAATATTTTTTTACAGACTTCAAAAATGAGAAGGTTTTAAATTCGTCTGTTTTTTTAGTTTGTTACATCAGAACTTTGGGTGAATCGATTTTGATAATTCTTTTTTATTTGAAATCAGACTTGTCATTTGGTCCAATTTAAATTTCATCAAAATCGTTCAAGCCGATTTTGAGTTACTCTCCAATAACTGAATAATATTATCCTATCTTGATAATATATAGTCATTGACAGTGAATGTCAATCGATCCCCTAAGTAGCAAGGGTCACTAAAAAGAGTGGACATTTTTTATTTACCAAAAAATTATACCAACTTCTACACTCAACACTCAACGGTGTGAAATAACTTGTTGAAGTCGGTACCATGATAGTTCAAAAGTACCTATTATCACAATATTGTGCGCATGGTACATTCCATTTTTTGGTTAATTTTATTTCGAGTCGCGCTGTATTTCCATTGCTTACCTAGGTACACTTTTTAAACCACAGCCGACGCGGTAATGTTTGCGTTCTGATGTTTTTGAGCTTGACTAACATTTTTTTACATATTTATTCGTAGGATTCGTGCCCAATCAGACAATTTGTTTCGTCACTGCATAAAAAAGCTTTCGTTCATACAATAAAGTACAATAACATATTGTTTACTTAACTGCAAAATCATGCGGAGTCATGCTTCGAAAACAAAATATATTGACATAGGCATTGATTTATTATAGCGTATTGGCGCGACTTCACATGACTATGCAAATAGTGATGTGAAGTCACGCCAATACGCGAAAAATTCAAAATGCTTATTCAAATCTTTTAAGGGTCAAACAAAATGTTTTGGTTCAAAGTCTTGACTTATGATTTGGAAGTATTGTGTTAGGTAGTCCTTATCATGCATTAGCGATTTTGACGAAGTTATCCTCTTCCATCACGTTAAGGTGAAGTGTGTCTCAAAAAGGCATTGAACATGTCTTATAACCGACTTCAAAAAAGGAGGTTCTCAATACGTCTGTTTATTTGTTTGTTACCTCAGAACGTTTTACTGGGTGAGCTGATATTGATGATTCTTTTTTAGGATTCCGTACCCAAAGGGTAAAAACGGGACCCTATTAGTGAGACTTCGCTTTCCGTCCGTCCGTCTGTCACTAGGCTGCATCTCAAGAACGGTGATAGCTAGACAGTTGAAATTTTCACAGATGATATATTTCTGTTGCCGCTATAACAACAAATACAAAAAGTTGGCCAAGTGCGAGTCGGACTCGCGCACATTAAAACAAAAAAGGTTAAAATATGAAGTCTAATGTTATATACCTAACTAGCTTTCCGGACGTGGCTCCGCCCGCGCGAACCACGGTTATCGCGCAAAAACATTAACCTCTTTTTGCGCAGTTGTATAAAAACTATCATATTTTTTGTCCCGGGTCTCAAACTATTTCCATACCAAATTTCATTCAATTCGGTCCAGTAGTTTTGGCGTGAAAGCGTAACAGACAGACAGACAGACAGATTTACTTTCACATTTATAATATGAGTACTGAAGTACTGACGGTACGGAACCCTTCGTACGTGAGTCCGACTCGCACTTGGCCGATTTTTTTATTCTATTTGAAAGCTGATGCTTGTCGTGTTTAAATTTCATCAAAATCGGTCAAGCCCTTTTTGAGTTACACTCCTACAACTGGTTTTTCCTATCTTGATATAGTCATTGCCAATGAATGACAATGAGTAGTTGAGTAGTTAAGTGCGTTCCATATTTCGGTAAAATTTTTTTTAGACTTTTTTTTTACTCTGGTTATCCCGCACGTGACTTTTTTCCTCTCAATGTATTTTTGGAATGTAATCCGCAGATCATGCGTCAAGTTGTCGTCAGTTGAAAAAGTATTATTATAAAGGAGTGTTCTCCATTATATAATATTTTAAAGGTTTTATAAATACTATAGGGGTGCCAGGTTTTTGATTACTGTATCAGCCGAAACGTTGACTGCTGAACACAGCCTCCCCTATTAAGGGGGTATTTGCCATAATCCCCACGCTTGGTAGGCGGCTTGGGGATCGCAGTGTAAGATGTCGTAGTACTTAACATGGCGCTGCTGCCCACCTTCTAGTATTTCTCCCTTAGTCGAATTTTACGACACCCACACGGGAAGAAATAGGGAGGTGCAATTCTAACCCGGCACCATACAGGGGAAAGCAAAGACAAATAAAAGGTCCTTCTTATAATAAAGTTCCCAAACATATTACAATGCTCACAGAAGGAAAATTCATGTTGCAAGTGGAAAACATTTTGATTAAAAAATCTTACTACACAGTTTGTGATTACTTAAACGACAACAATGCTTGGACTGGTTCGCCTCTGCCAAGCTATAGCCTGTCACCTACGTAATGTAAACATATATTGTAATAATTTTACTAAAACACATTGTTAAAAGACGTATAAAAGAATGGCCCCGAGTTTCTTGCCCGTTTTTCTCGCAGAGGTTCTGTAATTTTTTTGCTGAACGTGACATGACAAAGAGCTTCGTAGACGCCAAAATTTAATAAATTATATTGACTTTGGCTAAAAACATAACAATACGAATTTGATTTAAAAAATAGCTATTTAGAATTTATACAGGCAAATGCTTGCTAGACTATGCTACGAACGAAGTAAAACAAAGATTGAGCCAAAACGTGTTTTGGGATATAAGTACATATCCCATTCTTTCTGATCCGAAGTAAAAAATATCGACGAACAGATAAACATTTTATTAATAATTGCAAAAATTATAAGTCTTTTACATTCTTTGTAAAACAATTCTGCATAATTCATCTAATGAGATAAACAAATTCACACTAATAATATTAGTTAACATAAAAAAAAAAAAAAAAAAAAAAAAGAGTCTACGACGTTGATGTGCCAAGCCATACCTCTGCGTTATCACTTGCTAAGTGTCATTGCCATATTTTAAGACTTTAGTTACTTTACCAATAAACACATATCGGCAATATTTGTCTTTGGACAATGAATGTGAACGTTTGTTTACTTTATTGAATGTCATTGACAATGTGACCTTACTTAGGCTAAAATTCTTAAAACGTTTATTTTATATCTGATAAGTTGCCCTTTGACCACTATCTGACCTGATGGTAAGCGATGAAGTGGTCGACGATGTTGTTCTGGCTAACCTAAATAACTGGCTCTTGAGGACAGTTACCGGATCACCGTTAGATCCAATTATTTGCACGAAATAACTACTTTTAATAAATTTATGTTATACAAATCTAAATGTTAAATATTGACATACAATTTTAAGGCAATTTTTTTTCGGCTGTAATATCTTATCTAATAATTAATACGTAACAACTATGTATATTTTTTAAAATATTATTTTTATGTTATTGTTACGGAACAAGCTCGAGGCCCACCTGATGTTAAGCGGACTAACCTCTGCCTATAACAGATGCATTTTATCACAAGTCACGAATTGCACTGCGCCCGTCACCTTGAGACAGTTGTTAAGTCTCATATGCCTGTAATTTCACTGGCTCTCAAGGACTGCTGCCGGAACACACGAAACATATCACGAGTTTAAAGTTTCCAGGTATGGCATAGATCTACTTGTTAGTTGGTATGATTTGACAATTGAAATTGCATTGTGATGCCATTAAATTAAATATTAATTAACAGTATTTTTCATGTAGCTATTAGTATTGCCTTATTAGTACTTCAGTACTAATATTATAAATGCGAAAGTAACTCTGTCTGTCTGTCTGCTACGCTTTCACGCCAAAACTACCGGACCAATTTGAATGAAATTTGGTATGGAAATAGTTTGAGACCCGGGAAAAAACATAGGATAGTTTTTATCCAACTGTGCAAAAAGAGGTTAATGTTTTGGCGCGATAACCGACATATGCGCGGGCGGAGCCGCGCCCGGAAAGCTAGAGTACTTATAACTTTATAAGTAACAAAATGTATACTCGTATTAGGTAAGCAAGTAATAATCATAATAATAAAAATTATTCCAAGTTACATATCACAAATAAAAATTACAGTTTACATAGGTAATTACATTAATAATAACAGTAATAAATTAATATAGTAATTTTTATATAATCATTTCGAATTAAACTAGGGGCAGAGAATAAGGTAGGGGCCCTGGATGGACAATCTTTTCCCCACGGCATACGAGCGCCTATCCGACTAAACTGTCCTTATTAGGGCTCCCGAAGTAGTCCCTTTGTCTTACCATCAGGTGTGATAGTGCTCAAAGGTTAGCCTTTGACCACTTGAGTTATCAGGCATTAAAAATAAAAATAACATACTGTTAAGTGCTTGGCGACAGATTTTCTGCTTGAGGGTTGTTATCTACCGAGGCGAGCATTTGCAAAATGCCCTTTCACTATGTGGTGAAGCTCCGCGGTGGGGATCGAACGTACCTGCGGCCCGGCTGACAGCTATTACCACTCGGTCATCATTGCTTCAAAACAATAAAAGAGGATGGATTTCTTCAACATCAATTAAAACCTTAGTCATTCTCAAAGCGGTTTTTTCTTTCAAAAAGTTCTAAAACGGAAATGCCCAAACCGCAAATTAGATGATTTGATAATGTGTAATGAATGGAACGAAACGGAACAAGAAGTTTAGTGCGTCATAAGAATGTCTAACTTTTCCTTTATAAATGTGTGAAAAATAAGGATTTCAATTAGTATAGCATATCCACCATCTACGAATTCTAGACCCCATGATAGTAGAGATATTGAAGCAGTGATAGATCAGTCGCATTGTCCATGGACTGCCGCGCAACAGGTCCATGGTTCGAATCCCGCCGCGGGCTTGAGCTTCACCGCATGGTGGAAGGGCATTTTTGCGAATACCCGCCTGGCTAGCGACCACCCTCAAGTAGAAAATCTGTCTGTGTTCCGGCAGCTGTCCTTGAGAGCCAGTATTTCTAGGTTAAGCATGTTAACACCTTCGACCACATCATCACTTACCTTCAGTTAAGATTGTGTCAAAGGCTTACCTATCAGCAATAAAAAATATATATATATATACTTATAACTGACTATAGGGTTATTGGAAAAATGCTAGCAACCTCTTAGATTTGACTTCTGTTAGTCCTATCCTAACAAACATTTATAGTAGAATTATTTTTTTCTCGTTTTTTTTTATGTATTTGTGAAGGAGTAAACACGAGGACCACCTGATATTAAAAGTCTTTTATGCCTGTAATTTATGATTTCATTTCTTTTATAACTGAACTAGTTGTAAATATTCAAAAATAGCTTTTTTTTAATACGGGAGTATTGCCGCGGCGGGCGCTCTTAGCTCGGAGTCGTTGCCCTCATTACTGAGGGTCGTGATTGCCCCGCTTTTGGAGTACTTTCCCCTTGATAGTGTCCCGCCACTTGTGCCTATCCTTGGCGTCGTGGAGTCCGTCGTGTAGATTGGAATCTACAGCCGTGCGAATTTGGTCCGACCATCTCAACGGACTACGACCCCTTGGGCCCTTGCCGTCCACCTTGCCAGTAACTAATGGTATTCGTGGAAAAGCTCTGGATCTTATAAAGTCATATCTGTCAGACAGGCTACAGAATGTTAGAATAAATGGCAATACTTCTTCCGGGTCTTTGGTAAGAATAGGAGTACCGCAAGGATCAATTTTAGGACCTTTTCTGTTTCTAGCATATATAAATGATCTGCCTTGCATGGTTAAAAATTTCTGCGATATAGTTTTATTCGCAGATGATACCTCCCTAATTTTTAAAGTAGATAGGAGGGATAGTGAACTTATTCATGTAAATAATGTGTTATCTATGATCTCTAAGTGGTTCGCGGCTAATAATCTTCTCTTAAATTCAAAAAAGATCAAATATTTTAGTTTTCTTTACCAAATGCTACTTATGTTGAACCAAACATTAAGCTTGGCCTAGAAAAACTCTCTTTTGACAATGCGACAGTCTTCCTGGGAATTAAAATGGATTCAACTTTACAGTGGAATCCACATATACATGATCTATCTGGAAGACTTAGTTCTGCTGCATATGCAGTTCATAAGATAAGACAGCTAACAGACGTAGCTACTGCTAGGCTCGTTTATTTCGCGTACTTCCACAGTATTATGTCTTATGGTATATTGCTGTGGGGAGCTGCTGCTGAGATAGAGACAATCTTTATCTTACAAAAGCGTGCAATTCTAGCCATACACGAAATGGATCCTAGGGAATCCCTGAGAGATCTTTTTAAAGAAATTGATATTTTAACTTTACCAAATCTGTATATATTTGAAAATATTATGTATGTTCGTAAAAATTTGAGCAAATTTAAATCGAACAGTGACACTCACGATTATAACACTAGGAATAAAGATAAAATAGCGGTGCCAGGTTTTAGATTAGCAAAGACAAATAAAAGGTCTTTCTTAGGCAATTGTGTGGTTTTATAATAAATTGCCCTAATATTACAACGCTCATAGAAAGAAAATTCAAGTTGCATGTGAAGAATATTTTGATAAAGAAATCTTACTACACAGTTTGTGATTACTTAAACGACAAAAATGCTTGGACTGGTTCGCCTCTGCCAAGCTAGCGCCTAACACCTACGTAATGTAAATTAAGTATTGTAATAATTTTACTATATAGTATGTACTTAACACATTGTTAAAAAACGTTTAAAAGAATGCCCCGAGTTTCTTGCCCGTTCTTCTCGCAGTGGCTCTATAATTTTTGTTTGCTGAACGTGGCAGTACAATTAAGTATATTTCAATATTAAAATTTGTAATTGACCTTCATAAGAGCGTCGTAGACGCCTAAATTGAATAAATGATTTTTGACTTTGACTTTGAGTTTAATGAGCTGCTCCAGGCTCGGAGCTCGGAGTATGCATTGTATTTTACTACGAGATGCAGAACTTAAAAGTGTCATACAGTAGGTAGGTACCAGAAAAACTTAATGTTTTATGTTTTTAGTCACGTAGTTAAAGACATGCCTTACTAAAAAAGTTTGCTAAGGCTAACGGAAGTCAAATCTAAGAGGTTGTTAGCCATTTTCCAATAACCCTGTATAGATGAAAACTGAAAAATGAAAGATATCAACTAGTTACAAAGTTCACATAGATAAGGTGATTGCACTATGAATTAAAATGTTGCCAAACAATATTGCTTAGTCAGAAAAGTTTGGGTTTTTTTAAATTACCTACGCACTTAACTTGTTTTCTGCTTCGTTCCATTCATTACACTTAAATACACTATTATCAACACGTTGAATCATCTATCAACATACATAACATCCTATTTAACTGTGGTTTACATTTTGCTATTCAAAAAGTTTTAAACAGGGCAAAAAAGAGGTTATTTCCTGCCAATGGTGTGAATTCTCCTGGGGGCTGGAGCTAGGAGGTTTGCACGGTGGTAGGGCATTTTGCGAATGCCCGCCAGGCTAGCAACCACCTTCAAATAGAAAAACTGTCGCCAAGTACTACTTTGTATTCCGGCAGCTGTCCTTGAGAGCTACTAATTCTAGGTTAGCCTGAACAACATCTTAGACCTACCCTAGGTATAGGAAAAGTACAGATGAAGCCTAGCCGCCAGTGGAAAATATCATAGTTTTATGCGTAGTTATAATTGATTGGTATTCACGTAATCGAATCATAGAAGGAGAGCTGTAAGTAAATTAATAAAAGGTATTCAGTATACTAAGTGCCTAGTTTGGTGTCTAACAGTGTCGCTTTGGGGTCTCGAGATGCTAGATTCGATTTTTGGGTAGGTCCAATTATGGGATTCTCGTATTTTCGAAATTTACAGCCAAAGTCTAGCCTCTGGAACTACGTCCGATAATAAACATTATTCCAGGTAAACAGTCGCAGCGGCATGTTTATGTAATTTTTTTAAGGGATATCATAAATAAATTCATTAAAAAAATCACTCATAGACATACCAAAACTACAATTGTTCTAACTCATTATTTTAATGTGGAAGTTTGTGTGTTGTGTATTTTAATTGCTGAAAGGCTATCCTTGACCTCGCTTCACCTGATTGTGAGTGACGATACGTTAAAATATGTTGTTAAAATTACTGACTTGCTAAGCTGCTGTAACACATTGTTATGTGCTTGGTGACAGATCTTCTAACTGAAGGTGTTGGCTATCCAGACGGGCCAGCCCTACCTTTGTAATGTTTACTATGTTATGACGACTATCTGCCTAAAAAAACAACCGAGACCGATGACTAAATGTGCCCTCCAAAGTACGGCAGCACTCAGTAAAGCTCCGCTACGAGTACTTCAAAACTAAATAGTCATTTACTTTATATAAACACGATTGTTCTACTATAATTAGATATAAATAACAAACTAGCCAAGTGCGAGTCCAGCTTCACTCTTTTAGGGTTCGCAACAATCCATAAAAGAAAAATATATTTGGTTTTGATTTAAAAATACGTTATACTCCTGCATCGTTTTCAGTACTCAAAGGTATTCAAAGTTTCATGTCACACAATCAGACTTGGCACTTAAACTCAAAAGTTTTTAATAATTATATAATAAAAATGCAAAGAATAAATATCTCTTAGTACTCACATCGACTGCATCGTTTCCGCCAGTCAATATTGAATTTTTAAATATCTTTGTTAAAATGACCGGTCGCCTCCTCAATAATAATGCAATTAATTAACACTTGCGACATAAAATCTACAGGGTATATATAATCATCTATAATTATAAATGGTAGAATGCTTTATTAATCACTAATCTGATTCATTCTGCTTATATTAATTATATAGGATATTATATGATAGGCTTAAAGTGGAAATACACGACTTTGGCGTGAAATGCAGTTTATTTTGCTTTTTTTGTTATTTAGATCTTTATTTACCATAAATAATAGTAAAAATAGTACATTTCTATTGTAAATTTTAAATCCTAGAAGTGACAGATTTATGATTTATATGTTTTGCAAGCTTATTTGCTTAAAGGTCCTTTTCAGAATGTCCTAATAAAGTTTCGGGTTGCTAACACATAAAATATCTGAATAATAAAAATGACAGTTAACATGCAGCGCGTTTCAAGCTGTAACCGATGGATAGGGTAAATGGTGACTGCTAACGCGACCCTGTCTTGCCCCACCTCGGCGGAGGACTGCTCACGAGGGGGTTTTAGTGGGTTCAAATCCCACACATCCCCTTCCAGTTCCCCAGTAGTGCGAAGGCATTTCCCCCCCCCCACAAAAAAAAATCCATGACTGTGAAACGCATAGATAGTGTTTATTGTTCTGGGTGTATAAATTCTGGGTAGTATAGCCGGCACTTACTCGAACATTCTGAAACAGGCCCTAAATAAAACTTATTTCATAACAATAAACATAATTTTCAATAACAAATGAATGTGAGCGTGTAGTGTGATCATTATAATGTTCTTCGATTATTTTGTTTTTTATAAGGGTTAGTAACAGCATTATTTACAGTTATAAGGTTGAGCGTTATATGATGTTGTTATAATATTATACACTACTGCGTAATAGAATTATCCCTACAAAGTTAAATTAGTACCTAACTGCAAATTATATGCGAGTAATCAAGCATTTTCAATTTAACCGGGTTATTTGTCCCTACAAAGTTAAGTCAGTACCTAACTGCAATTTATATGCGAGTAATCAAGCATTTTCAATTTAACCGGGTAATACAGATTTGTTATAACAAAGAGGTTTAAGGCTAAGTATATGTAATCAAACAACATACATTTGCCACGCACAAAAAAAAACTTGCACGCTATTTTCCATAATTTTCGTACGTTGTTTGTATGGCATTTGTGCAATGTATTTTATTTTCCTCAGAAGGGTGTTGAAAAAGTGCGTATGAAACTCGTGAGCAACTTGCTCATTATACACTCGGCTGATTAACGCCCTCGCCTACGGCTCGAGCTGTAACTGAAACTCACAGCCTCGTGTATAATGAGCAACTTGGCTCACTCGTATCATAATATAAATAACAGTGGCTAGTTATATAAACGGTGTAGGTAATTATGATAAGTACCGCATGACGGTAGGCAAGCATCATCTGGCAATAAAGTTGTATTACAATAATGAATAAATTCAGGCGTTACTTTGCGGAAATCCATATTTGATAATAACAAATATTTAAAAAAAAATCTTAAGAAAACATTTAATTTTTTTTGTAAAACACTTAAAAAGTATAAAAATATATATCTATAGTGACAATTTCGACTAATTTTCCCGTTATGCCTAGGCGACGACGTCTCAAACGAACGATCGATTTAAATAATAAAAATCAAAGTTGTAATCTAAATACTTTGCTTTTTGAATGTACATATCGTCTTTATTTAAAAAATAACTCATGTAAGAAATTGGCTCACTAAAACTTTGTTAAGTCTCCCACATATAAAATCAGCTCCCAAACACGTAAACATATTACGACAAATAATCTTGTGGTTTATGTTTTTTTTTTTTTTTTTTTATGCCTGATAGGTTAGCCTTTGACCACTATCTCACCTGATGGTAAGTGATGATGTGATCGAGGATGTTGTTCAGACTAACCTAGAGTTACTGGCTCTCAAGGACAGCTGCCGGAACACACCGTTAGGTGCTTGGCGACAGATTTTCAACTTGAGGGTGGTAGCTAGCCAGGCGGGCATTTGCAAAGTGCCCTACCACCATGCAAATGTTTTTGTTGTTGTATAATATGCCTTAACGACGTACCTACTAGGAATCGACGTCAACGCAATTGACAACACTAATGTGTAAACGGGACTTTACATACCACAGATATTCTTTAAAAGGCTTCTGATGGATGTCGTTTGTCAATCGTAGCTTTAATATTGTGAGGTTGTTTCGAAGAACTCGTATCGAAGTTTGCTTAGCCGTTCTGAACCGATCAGCAAAGTTAAACAACGTCCGCCTCGGTCATGACTTGGATGGGTGACCGCTGGTGACATTATGAGCGCTTCCGTGCTTCGGAGACTACGCCGTCGGTCCCGGTTGTTGTCTTAGGGTGGCAGTCGTTATATAAGCATGGTGGTAGGGCCTGTTGCGAATGCCCGCCTGGCTAGCTACTACCCTCAAGTAGAAAATCTGTCGCCAAGCACCTAACGGTGTGTTCCGGCAGCTGTTCTTGAGAGCCAGTAATTCTATTAACATCTTATCTAACAACATCATCACTTACCATCAGGTGAGATAGTGGTCAAAGGCTACCCTATCAGGCAAAAAAAGGTCTGTCAGTAAAAACATATTATTTATTTCCGTTGGGCCAATTATCAGTGGAGACAATAGGTACAAGTAGTATTAAACTTGTTCCTTATCAGTGGAGACTTAAGCCAATTATCAGTGGAGACAACAGGAACAAGTAGTATTAAACTTGTTCCTGTTGTCTCCACTGATAATTGGTCCAACTTTCGTATTCCTATTCGGCCTACTCGTTAACTTCCTGTTGAATATTGTAAATGGGGGCTACGTGAAAAATGTTTCTAACGCCAGCATAAACGTCGATGTGAGTAAGGTGTTTATGCACGTTGGGCACTCAATACCCATTTGTCCGAAAATTTAATAGTATTGGTTCTATCAACAAGAGCATTCCTAAGGAAGTCTGCAGTCGGGTATATGTGGCACGACGAGCTATGAAACTAAATCCAATTTTTTTTACACTTATGTCCTATGTCATGAACAGAAATATATTTTTTTAAATATTCTTATGCTGTTTTACATTGTATATTGAAACGTTTTTTATTCCTATTGCACCTACCATTACTAACCACTGGTGCGTTCTTGATAACCGCAAATTCTTGAAGCGTTATTATAACTTACAAAGTTACTAACACGATTATATTTTTTTATCGTTATGCCGGTATTTAAACGTAACGACTTGTGAGACGATAGTTAGGAAGTTTTTCCCTTTGTCACCACTAGTGGGACAAAAGAGCAGAGTTCACGAAGCGCAGTTCATACAAACGTAGTTTTGTCATAATTTAAATACCAAGTGTTAAAAAAAAACTCAGTGAAATTTTGTATGCATATTGCTGAGTCTAATTAATATCTATGCTTCTGGTTTGACAGTTTTTCGATTTATTATTTATTTAATCCCTAAGGCCTAGGCCGCACCATGGTTTAACCGCGGCGGTTATTAACCGCGTGATTTTGTGACTTAGGAAAACTAATACAAACGGCCGCACTTGCGGTTTTTTCCCGCGACTGATTTAAAAACCGTGAAATGTTACAAAATGACTTGCGGGATAAAACCGCATCAAAATTGTAATCCAAAGAACTAAGTGGGTGCACACGCACTATGCGGTAACCGCAGGCGGTTTTGGCCACTATTCGGCAGACCGCCACGCCGTGCAGAGTGTTTGTGTTGTCGTTGTCGCGCTTTTTTATATATTTTTGTTATATTTTTTGAAATATTATAATACCTATAGAGTACAATATATATTTTTCTTACTTACTTTAAACTAACAGCCAAGCGCTCCTCTGGTGATATACATTTGCGAAATTTTGTATCCTGGAAGGTGACATATGGTCGCACAACTTGCAAAATTTTATCAAAACTGGCTACTTACATCCTACAGTAATAGAAAAATTTCTCAGGATGTTCTCTTAAAATTGGATATTTCTTATGAAAGAAACCTTTCTGAAATCTTCGGCTAGTGAGCGGGTGAACCCAATATTTGTAAAATTTGCGTTGACGTCTTCTTTTTCTACTTCTTAATACCAGAGCAACAACACACACTGCTCTCTTGAAATCCATCTTTAAACTGTGAAAACCGCGGGCAGTTACGCGGTTTTTAATCGTGGTGCGTGCGTCTCCAGGCGGTTTCGCGGTTATAGCGGTAACCGCTTGCTGGAAAAAACCGTGGTGCGGCCTAGGCCTAAATGTTAAAATAAAAATTTCCTTACAAAACAATTTCTCTGCTCTTTTGTCCCACTAGTGGTGACAAAGAGAAAATTTCCTAAGTATCTTCTCGCAAGTCGTTACGTTTAAATACCTCGATCATAAAATATAATGGTGACAGTAACTAAGTATGTAAGTTTTAATAACGCTTCAAGAATTTGCGGTGATCAAGAACGCGCCATTCGATCTACAAGGTTTGTTTCGTAACAGATCGGAGGACAGTAAAATCAATATAAAAATAAGTGAGCTGATGTTAAAATTATCTTGTGCCTGTAATGTACTATTTCAAAATTTTATTTACTTTGCTCGATGTAAATATTCTAAACTCTATTCCAAGGGAGCACGGCTCGATCCAGTATTTCCGCGGCGCTCTGGCTTCGAGTAGACATTAGAATACAAAAAAAATAAACAAATAAAATAGTTTCTTCGAAACAAAATAAATTAATCTCAAAACGTTTGTTAGGGCTATAGCTGGTATAAAGAGGACTGACAGTTGTCGTCCATTTTTCGTTCAATTTGGGATAATGACACTTTGTTCTCTTTATCTACGTGTGTTGTAGCCAAGTTTGCTTAGCCATTCTGAATCGATCAGCAAAGTTAAGCAACGTCCGCCGCGGTCAGGAGTTGGATGGGTGACCGCTGGTGACATTACTACTGAGCGTGCACGTGCTTCGGAGGGCACGTTAAGCCGTCGGTCCCGGTTGTAGTCTTAGGATGACAGTCGTTACAGCATGGTGGTAGGGCACTTTGCGAATGCCCGCCTGGCTAGCTACCACCCTCAAGTTGAAAATCTGTCGCCAAGCACCTAACGGTGTGTTCCGGCAGCTGTCCTTGAGAGCCAGTAATTCTGGCTCTCAAGGACTAAGCTAAGGTTAGCCTGTACAACATCTTCGACCACATCATCACTTACCATCAGGTGAGATAGTGGTCAAAGGCTAACCTATCAGGCATTAAAAAAAAAAAAAAAAATGTTTGTAAAACAAAACTTTAACAATTACAAAAAAAAGTCTACGTTGCATGACATAAACACCAGGAATAAAAACGATCTAGTGCCAAATAATCCTAAAACTAAAGCATATCATAAGAGTGCATTTTATACTCCAATCGTTTTGTTTAATCGCTTGCCAAACTACATTATAAATTCTCCTTACGATAAATTCAAAAAAATATTATATACAGTATCGACGATGAATTGTTTCTATACGTTAAATGATATTTTTTTTTTTTTTTTTTTTGCTGATAGGTTAGCCTTTGACCACAATCTCACGTGATGGTAAGTGATGATGTGGTCTAAGGTGTTAACAGGCTTCACCTAGAATTACTGGCTCTCAAGGACAGCTGCCGGAACACACCGTTAGGTGCTTGACGACAGATTTTCAACTTTAGGGTGGTCGCCAGCCAGGCGGGCATTCGCAAAAATGCCTTTCCACCATGCGGTGAAGCTCAAGCCCGCGGCGGGATTCGAACCATGGACCTGCTGCGCGGCAGTCCATAGCCAAACCCACTGAGCCATCACTGCTTCAATTATGACTTATAACTTTGATGTGAAATGAACTTAATAAATTTTATTTAATCATATTTTTTTGTTATGACATTGAATTATTTAATAGAAGTTATGTACTGTATATTTATTTTATGATCTCAATTCATGCATTATGATTGTTTAATTAAATTGTTTCAAATAAGGTATAAGTAGATGCATGCATTTTTATAGGGATCACACAATTTATACTGGCTTGGTTTAAACAAGCCATGTATGCTACATGTTTTGCAAGCCGAATGGCAAATTAAAGAGATTTACTATGTTCATGCGCTAAGATCTGCATAAAAATTTACTCCTTAAGGGTATATTTTAGACGAACGCCCCCATACAAAACGCAGCTCCAATCTCATTTTAATAATAGCGAATGAAACTTAATGATTTTTTACCTACGTAATGACTAACCTAATATCAAGGTTTGTGGTGCATCAGATTTTCATTAAATTATACAGTTTTGAAATTACACTAGCTCAAAAACTCGTAATTTTAGGTAAAAGAAAGACCTAACTTTAAGCATCTCTTTCAATAAAAATAAGCTTGTATTTAATATTTCTATTGCACCACAAACATGGGGAATATAATGAACTTTCTATATATAAATCTGGAGCTACGAATAACAGGCTCAAACTCCTAAAAACGAGTGCTATATACTAAACGCTATATAATAAAAACATAAAAAAATAGTCCAAAAGAAAAAGGGTTTAAGCCAGAAACGATAGGTCTAATAATACATTATATTTACATGCGAGTTTTTTTTTTAATAACAAGTTGAGTTTATATAAAAGTTCACGCTTTGGCTGGCGGGTATATGTCCTTAATTACGCAAATAAATATTTTGATTTGATTTGATTTAATTAGTACTAGTAGAAGTCAATACTAAGAGGTTGTTGGCATGTTACCAATCACCCTGTATACCACCCGTATTCAAACACACGGGCTTCCAGTAAGCATAAAAAAACTGAAATTCTTACCAGCTTTACAAAATTACAAAACGAGAGGAAAAAAAACGTCATGTGCTGGATCTTATCACCTGTAGGCGTGTAAGGTAACCAGTGGTAAGGTGCTCTTGAACCAGTTATTTCCGGTTTGGGTTAAATCAAGTTTATCGAGTAATGCATTACGCTCGACGAGACAGTTTGAGTACAATGCAACAAACCATAAGTACCTATGCTGTAATTACGGGATAGCTTTTAGGGTTCCTTACCCAAAGGGCAAAACAAAACTCTATTACCTAACGAGTAATTATATAGTAAGTATATTAATAATAGTGCTAATTGACTAAATAAATAAATAAACGAGACTCCGCCGTCTGTCTGTCTGTCTGTCCCTCTGTTCATATGCGGCCATTCACGGCCTTTAGCTCGTAAAAGAGTTACAAATCTGAAATCTGATATTTTGTCTAAAACATTGATCCAAAAATTAGTATTGAAATAGAAATAAATATAAATTATTTTTCAGGGGGCAATACATGAGAAATAAACATTAATTATGTACTAATATTATATTATTATTTATTACCTGTAGTTTCAACAAGTAAACTCTTGAAGGCTTTTGAAAACTATCCGAGTAAACAAGTCATTTTCAGCAACAGTTTGGAGGTGGAAAATATGTACGGTAGATGGTAATAGGTTTGCCCCCTATTAAATGTGACCAAGACTTGTGTTGTATTGTTTAGAAACTTTTATGAGAAGTAATTTTTTTTTTTTCGGAATATATTGGTTTAGGATGCATTCACAAATAATAAAGGGTACGTTCTCAATTTCCCAACATGTGGTGTAATGTTGTTGCCTACCCCTTTGGGGAGCACAGACGTGATGTTTATCTTGTTTATTATGTTTTTTTTAAACTCTGAAATCAATAATTTGTAATTATATATATGTCATTTTGCACACAATGTTTGAACAATTTTTTTAAATCAAAAATAGTTTTTTCAAATCAAATCAAAACGTTTATTACAAATACAGGTAATAACAAAGTTTACGGCAAAGTTTTTGAAACGTCGGGACAAAATAATGACAAATATACGCGATTTAAACCGGTTAAAATTGTTTAATTACTATGAATTACAAAGTTGTTCATCTTATGAATAGTTCAGCTATATTCAGCCATTAGGCATTAAAGCAAATTAATATAATGTATTATATTCCATATAATATATTTATATGGAAAATAATGATTATATTAATTACACTTATGTTGTTATAAGTTGAACTTAAAGACGTTCGAATATTTGTTACACAATTGTTATTTTATCATGTTTTGATTATGCATCGAGGCCAATGCCAATATTTTGCCAGTGATCGGGCAAATTGGAGTCAAGGTGTTGGTTTGGCAACTTGCAAAGAAAGCGGCCACTTGATTAAGCGGCTTTTTTAAGCTTAGGGCAAAACCAAACTAATAATATTTCGTTCATAAAAAAGCTAGCAATATTGCCTGACATGTTTTGGTCGCATATACCTAATAGGACGACGAACCTAATGCTACGCTAATGGCAAGGATTAGAAACTTACAAAATGGTGGGTAGCTAGATATTAGATTAATTTATATTTTTAAAACACTTAGATCGTCAGCTAGCTTTGATACACTAAAAATAGTCTATTACTCTTTATGTGAATCTATATTGAGATACTGTGTGTCAATTTGGGGTGGAGCTATAAAAACAAAAATGCTACAATTAGAAAGAGCACAAAGAGCAGTGTTGAAAGTCATGCATGACCAATAAACCATTCCGGTATCCAACAATACATCTGTACTCCGACTGTAAGGTGCTGTCCGTTCGACAACTTTTCGTGCTTCAAATAACTCTTCGAAAGCACTCAACACTTGTATTTGATCCACATCTCAAATGTATAAAAAGGAGATTTGATAAAGTTTGTTCAACTGAAAGACATCGTACTACTTTTTATTCCCGATTTTACCCCATAATCTCTTCTCAACTTTATAATTACATAAATAAAATACTAAATATCTATGCTCTAGTTTAATTTTATGTCAAAAAAGTTATATCCAATTGGTTGCTCAATTTAGACTACACAGAAACTGAAAATATTTTAAACTTTAAGCTTCCAATCATACAAATGCACACAACCTAATCATAGCTTAACTCCTCTTTATACACAACTAGCTTTCCGGGCGCGGCTCCGCCCGCGCGTATGTCGGTTATCGCGCGAAAACATGAACCTCTATTTGCGCAGTCGGATGAAAACTATCCTATGTTTTTTCCCGGGTTTCAAACTATCTCCATACCAAATTTCATTCAAATCGGTCCATTAGTTTTGGCGTGAAAGCGTAACAGACAGACAGACAGAGTTACTTTCGCATTTATAATATTAGTACTAATACACCACTCACCTAAAAATTTCTACACACACAAGTACATTTTCATCCACATCCATCACACTCACTTTACTATAGATGACAGTAACTCTAATATACACTCGAGAGCAATGAATCCGGGTCACTTAAAGAATGTTAAAAATCTCGGAAACTAAAAATGATAGGTTAATGCAATAAATTGTATTTAATAGACAATGTAATACTCCTTAAATGAAAGTAAAAAAAATATGAGTCACCATACATTTTATTAACACAAAATTACATAAAGAAAAAAACTGCTGATCTCTCCTTAAAACAAAAATAGGAAACATGAATTTTTTGAACTTTATTACGATTTTCTTGAATTTTAATACTTCGTATTGCCTCCTCGTGCTTCCATTACTGCGTTTACGCGGTTTGGCATGCTGTACACCAAGTTCCTTCTACGATTTTGGGGAATATTCTCCCATTCCTCTGTGAGAGCAATTTTGAGCTCACGAAGCGTGATTGGGGGAGGGTTTCGTTGTTTTACGCATCTGCCTAGCTCGTCCCAAGCATGCTCGATCGGGTTGATATCCGGGCTGCGCGCTGGCCACTCCATACGAGTAATGTTCATCTCTTGAAGGTAGTCATTCACAATCCTACCTGTATGAGGTCGGGCATTGTCATGCATAAATATAGCATCCTCACCTAAATTGACCATAAATGGACCAACGTGATCATTGAGGATTTCTTCTACATATCTTACGCTAGTTAAAGAGCCGTTTTCTATGATCCCCAGCTCTGTGCGACTTTCAGAAGAAATTCCGGCCCACACAAGTACAGACCCACCACCGTAGGCTACTTTTTCTTCGATGCATGCTTGCTTGAATCTTTCCCCTGGTCTTCGATACACTCTGTGTCTTCCATCGTGCTTGTAGAGCATAAATTTTGATTCGTCGGAGAACATAACTTTTGACCAATCTTCAATACTCCAATTTACGTGGCTCTGGGCATATCTTAGTCTCGAAATACGATGCCCACGCTCCAGTTTAGGGCCGTTTGCAGGTCTAAGGGGTTTTAAGTTAGATTCAGCAAGCCGACGTCTTACTGTCCATGCACTTGGGTTACTTCCTCCGAGGCGTCGAAACTGATTGGTGAGTTCAGTTCCTGTGAGAAAGCGATTTCGAAGCATGGTGTTCACCAAGTATCGGTCTTCTCGTGCTGTGGTACACCTGGTTCTGCCCGTTCCTGGTCTGCGTAGGTTAGAACCAGTTTCTTCGTAACGTCGGAGAACTCTTTGTACTGTTGACAGCGACACACCGACAGTCCTGGCTGTATCGCGCTGACTCCGGCCGGTTTCCAGCATTGTAAGTATTCTGGTGCATTCTTCAGGCGTAAGCGACATAATTTCAGCTTGAATAATGAATATAGAGCACTATCAACATGGTTTATGTACCCACATAAATGACAGATTACAAACAAAAGCAAAACCAAATGCTGTAATTTCGTAGTTCCATCTTCGAAAGTGGCCCTTTTTCAAATTTGATTTTTTTATGATATAACTTTACAATAACTAAGAAGTTTTAATACCTTCATTTAAGGAGTATTGCATTGTCTATTAAATACAATTTATTGCATTAACCTAGCATTTTTAGTTTCCGAGATTTTTAGGATTCTTTAAGTGACCCGGATTCATTGCTCTCGAGTGTATATGTGATAGCTATACCATTTATCTAGTTTTTTTTCTTCTAGCTAGCACTAAACCTTCTGTTAAAAAAATAAAAAAAAAGCCTGTAAAGACATTCTTAATTTTTTATTTTTAAATCAACACAGCACGTCCGCTGTTTTGTAAATAGCATTAGAATTCACTAGCTTTCCGGGCGCGGCTCCGCCCGCGCGTATTTCGGTTATATCGCAAAAACATTAACCTCTTTTTGCGCAGTTGGATAAAAACTACCCTATGTTTTTTCCCGGGTCTCAAACTATATCCATACCAAATTTCATTTAAATCGCTGCAGTAGTTTTGGCGTGAAAGCGTAACAGACAGACAAACAGACAGAGTTACTTTCACATTTATAATATTAGTACTGATAAGTTGCCCTTCCTCAGATTCTCTCAGAATCTTTTAAGGGTATTTACGTAGAAGAATAAAGGAAAGAAAAAACCTATAGTCTGTACTATTTTTATTGGTTAGATAATTTTTTTGGCAAAATTATACATTCCGGACCCATGTTGCTTGATGTCGGATCTTTCGTACCCTGAAATACAAGTCAACTCTAAGTTCAGGGACGTAGATCTTGTCCAGGTGATGCGGTTTTGGAATGTACCAGATATTTTAGATACCTGATATGAAAATCTACTAGTAGTGTTTCATATTTCACAGATATTTTCATAATGTGTTAGTTAGTAACTTATTGTTTTCTTTTTTTTTCTTTTTCTACATAATTTTTTGTAACTTTATTTTGTTGTTAATAAATGATTATTATTATAAATGATTATATGCAAAAAATAGATATCACCGCTATAACTAAACATTTGGGATTTCCATAATGCCCATGCTTGGCAGGCGTCTTGGTGATCAAATCAAATCAAATCAAATCAAATCATTCATTTATTTGCTAGAATACATGTCAAAAGGATCTTAATATTAGTCATACAGATTCAATGGATTCAGTCTGCAAGCAGACGTGCAAATGTTTATTTGAAGCTAATTTATTAATTATAATATTTGTACCTAAAAAATATATATATTTATTTACAATAATCTAATAATTCCTTCACACTATAAAAACAATTGCTAAGAAGCCAGTCAGTTAAACATTTCTTAAATTTCCTTCCATTTAATTGCCTTATGTCATTAGGTATGCAATTATAAATTTTTATACACATATTATAAATGTTTCTTTTGTATAAATCTTTTCGGGCTAGAGGTTCATATAATAGGTTACTGAATTTAGACCTTTGTTGGCGCTTAAATACATCGGAACGTTTTACAAAAAAATCAGGGTGTTGTTTGGCAAATATACACATTTCATTGATGTACATGCAAGGTAGAGGAAGTATTTTGCATGATTTAAAAAGAGGTTTACAACTATCAAGAAACCAGGCTCTATTTATCACCCTAACACACCGTTTCTGTATTTTAAACACTCGTTCAACGCTGATCGCAGTGGAAGGCTCAGAAAATAACTCTTAAACTTCCACAGCTTGTTATGACCTATTTTAATATATGCAAATACTTTTTGGTAGCTTGTTATCCGTATTTTTAACCGACTTAAAAAAGAGGAGGTTCTCAACTCGACCATTTTTTTTATTGCTTGTAACCTCATATATTTTTACTGGGTTAACTAATTTTCATGTTTCTTTTTTTATTTTAAAGCTGATGATTGTTGTGTACTCCCATTCAAATTTCATTGAAATCGGTCAAGCTTTTTTTGAGTTACACTCTAATAACTGAAAAGTTTTTTCCTATCTTGATACTTATACTTAGTCAATGCCATTCATTCATTGTCAACGGCTATATCATCAAGATAGGTAAATATTTTCTAGTTATTGGAGTGTAACTCAAATCGGCTTGACTGATTTTGATGAAATTAAAAGAGACAAAATGGACAAAGACAAGAGACATCAGCTTTCAAACAAACATATACTTAATTTCAAAATCAGTTCACCCAGTCAAAGTTCTGAGGTAACAAACATAAAAAAACAGACGAATTGGGAACCTCCTTCTTTTTTGAAAGTCGGTTATAAAAGAAGATGCTCAGTAGTTCTCGAAATACGTAATCCATTTCAAGGAAGGAGGTATTTATATACTTCGTACTTACTTATTAATTATCTTGGTATATGTGATCTACAAATATTGGCGCTGGACAAATACAAACTCCTTATGTATGCCACTAGACGTACTAAGTACGGATTATAAATTAAATATAAACGTAAATACGATTTTATTATATTATTTATAGACTGCTAATTTTTAGCCAAGGCTTCTGTGACAGATTAGACAGTTCAGCGTCTGTATGCTTGTACCTAGGTATGTACTTATATTAGTTTTAATTTGAATTTTCTTATTTTACAAGCTATAGGAGAACAAATTTTTTTTAATGCCCCGAGGCGTGGATCGAGCGGCCGGAGGACACCTCCGATTTCGCGCCGGATGCCTCAACCACTCGGCCACCTGGGCACGCTTTCTGGCCGAAATTTCGTGCTCCCATTGTATTACTTTAACCGTCATAGGGGACGGTGCGCGGCCATCAACCAGACTACTAGACTTCATCTTAAGAAGTTGACTTTTATTAAGAAGTTTCTTGAACATAACATTTAGAGACTAGTAACGAAAAAAAAGGCTAAAAATACTTTAAAAAACAAACGGAACCGACTTCTAATACTAAAAGGTATGATGAAATAACTTGTGGAAGTCGGTACCATGCTGATTTAAAACGCTGATCTCACATTAGCATGGTGCGACTTGCACAAGTTATTTCATATTTTAATAAACATTGATGGAAATCTGGCAATGGGCACCCCAGACTGCCTGCCCCATAAGGGGATTGGCGGCATCCTCGTGACAGAGGTCGTTCGGGTCTGTGACAGTAGGAGTGAGGGCCCTGAACGTCTAAAATGGGACCCAGGGAGGGCGACAACACTACGTGGCGAGTGTTATCGTGCGAGTATAAGTACTTTTTCTATGGGAGTGCTTAGGCAATATGGGAAAGGGCATCAGTGATACGTTCCACAGGAGATCCAGGTGCCCTTTGTCGTGCATAGAGGCCGGCCACCGGGGGGGTTTTAGTGAGCCAAACCTCACGTAACTCCGTTGTACCCTCGATAAAACGGAGCATCTTGAAGATTTCCCCCTCGTAAACAAAAAAATGGTCCCGTTTGTTGTCCGGGGTCCAACCTCTACGCTCATAGGTCAATTTTCGCTCAAAATTATGGGGCCCGCATTTTGACCCCCTTAATTTTAAAATATATAATAATTAAAATGTTATGGTTATTATTATCATTTTTAATATATTTTTTTTTTTAAATTTTATTTGTATGATTTTTTCACATCAAACTAAGCTGGAATAGATCTATTCCAATACTGAGGTGAGTCGTTATAGAAGTTTATCGCAAAACTAATATGAGAAATTTGCGTACCAGTACAACAACTCTTTTAGTGGCAGTAGAACTCTTTGAACGAGTTTGACCTTGGAAGTAGGTATTGCCAACAACATCGCCAAGCAATAATGTTACCATTACCGTGTTCCGGTTTGAATGGTGAAATTACAGCCACAGCTTTTTGTCTCAGGATGATGGGCGCAGAACAGTTTTGTTACGAAGGCAGTGAGCATGTGAGATATTGGTCAAAGGCAAGCTTATAAGAAAAATCCGGCCAAGTGGGGGTCGGACACCCGCACTGAGGGTTCCGTACAAACATATATATAAGTGAAAGTTATGGCATTTTTATTAATTGATAAAGTTATGGTATTTTTATTGCTAAATGAAATCCATAACATTTTAAAATAATAAAGAATATCTTTACTATATGATGTCCCTAAAAATATATGCATTCACAATTTTTCCTTTATCTGTGCTATAAGACGTTGCTTCGTACCAAATTTCAAGATTCTGACTTCACGGGAAGTACCCTAGACGTTTTTACTTATTCCCTTGCGAGTGTCGAAAATTTACGGCATAAACGGTATCTTTTGATTACGTTGGCTTAGAAGTTTGATTTTTTCTAGTAGACCTGAGTATTTCATTTTGTTTTTTCTTGTTTTTTATTTGTGATTTCTTTGTCAGAATTTCAACTTGATACCTCCACGCGTTCCTGAGAAAAAAGCTCTTGATAGACAGACGGACAACAAAGTGATCATATAAGTGTTCCGTTTTTTTCATTTGTGATACGGAACCCTAAAAAGTCTACATATTTTTTAAGTTGGTACTTGATTGACCTCAAAACCAATTCGCAGGTGGTCAAGCCTGTCCGCAGACGCGCCCATAAAGTCTGCGTCACACAAAGCTGTTACCTAACTTGCATGCACCATGGACAATTGCATTCGTTAACCCTGAACTTTAAATGTGTGTGTGCTGCTTTATCTACTTTTGAGTAAGTAGATCGATTTATCATTGTCTCTAGCAAAAAAAAATATTTATTTTATATATTTTTTACTGATTGCCCCTATAAGTCAGCGCTGACATCTGCCGGAAAACTATAAGTAATACCTAGGTAAGGCTACTTTTTATACACAACTAGCGGCCCGCCCCGGCTTCGCACGGGTAATTGCGACTATAAATTGAGATGTAAGCTATCCTATCTTTCAATTTATATCAAATTGCACACGGTGTGCAAAACAAATTTAAAATTGGTTCAGTAGTTTAGGAGTCTATCGCGGACAAACAACGTGACACGTAATTTTTATATATAAAGATTATGAGAATATTCTGCACGTTGCTGTATCAGCCGGATTGTCCACTGCTGAAATTAAGTTCCTCAGAAGGCTAGGTAGGGGGGGGGGGGGGGGGGTGATATTCTATCCCGGGACCCAACGGGCACGTTTATTAATATTACTGTATTAACTATTTAATTATATTTATTATACAATTGAACGGGGCAATGTTGCCAGCTGGTAGTGGGCTGGAGCATTTGGACTGCCTGAGAGTCAGCAATGACTTGGAGGTTGTCTAAATGCTTTTATTGTAGTAGCTGTAGTATTGTATATATTATTATGTAAATGAAGGCATACAGATGGTTTAAAAAAAATATTGATAACTAGATGACCCGGTGTACTTCGTATCACCCAACGGACGAACGTCAAATGTTTGACAGGTATAGGTAGAACAGTTTGTATGGGAAAATGAAATTGTTGTTTCTACTACATACCTATTTTGCAATTTTTCCATATTTTCTCATCGTTTAAACCTTCCCAGGACTACGACCAACATTTCAAAATCAAAATCAGTCCAGCCGTTCTCGAGTTTTAGCGAGACAAACGAACCGCAATTAATTTATAATATGTAAGTATATATAGAGATTATTCTTAAATCAAAAACAAGTGCTGTCCCTAAAGGCCAAAATCCTGTTTTCTGTATAGAGTGTTTTGTATAGAGTTTAGTAACTATTTAAAATATGTAATATGCGCAGTATTATTTTATTATCGTCATTTTGACGTTTTAACTTTATCTTCAAAAACGTAAATACTGTTTTAATTTAATGTTTGGTTTATATTTATGTCCATGATATATTTTATTTATACATTACAAGTAGGTATACATTAATTAAAAAAGTAAAATTCCAACTGCTAATTATTTATTTTCGTTAAGTAATCATTTATCGTTCCATTGAAATAAAAACTGCAAATTATATATATATATATATATATTATGTGTGTGTATGGAATTGTTTTTAAAGTCCTTAATTTTGAAACGCAACTCGATGTGCTTGGAAAAAAATATCTCTGTTTTATGTACCTAGTGGCACTTTCGCTATCAAGCCGAATCTAACGATATCTGATACATTAAAATCGGTTAAGTCGTTTAGAAGTTATGGTGGGATAAAGAAACTCACAAACATACATACATGAACCCTGAAAACATAACACTCCATTTTTTGGGCAGTCGTGTATCAGTAAACGGGACTCACTATTATTTTATATCTAGTGCCGAGTCGGGCAAGTCATTCTCCTGATGCCAAGCGAGCCTGTATAAAAGAGATTTTATAAATTTAACTTTTAAAAATTTACTGTATATTTTAGTGTTTTAGAGCCTATATATATATATAGCCTATATCATAAGCGCTCCAAATTTTCTTGTTCAAAGACTTCAAACAAACATTCGGTGAGAAGTCACTTTCACCTCATTGCATCAATCTACGACTTACTAATAACTACTTCGAGTAGCTCGCATCTCGGCAAAGTCGTAAATACGGACACTATGTCCGAAGTGAGAAATCAATATTTTTTTGTTATTTCTATGCCCAATTCTGATGATCTGTTTTAGGTTAAATAGTATTTTTTTTACCTGAATAAGTACGTTTTAAAAATTGTTTCCAGGGAATCGAGGGATACAGTTTAGTTTTGCAGTTACATAACTAGGTATCATCCCCATCCAAATTTCAACAGCTAAAGAATCAAAGAATGCGTCACGATAAATAAGGACTCTTACATTGCATTGCGGTAGTATGCCTTTATTAAACAAAATACTATGAACTATATACAACACTAGAGCTACTACAATAAAAACATTTAGACAACCTATAAGTCATAGCAGACTCATTTGTATTTGTATATAAACTGCATTAACAACGTCCTAGGTGGAAAGTAGTAAGGACGGGTGTAGTGGAGATGTGGTGAGTTCTTTTTGCTGGGACGTTCCCCATGCCAGCCGGGATTTCACCATCAGCGACGAAGAGGATTCGCATCAGTCGACGACACGACCAACTGCAACCCACCCCTCGCACCAACCGATGACGTCACGCGGACTACGAGCTGCCGCCCGCAGTGCTAAGCGAGACGTCAACGCGGGCGTCCCGAGCTCTCCTTGAAAAAGACCACCGAATGTGGTTGAAACTATAGTCGGAGCTATCTGACTGATTCACGTGAGTTATCCCGTATTATTTACTAAAATGAGTGAAAACCACGTTAGCTTTTATAATAAAAAAGGTGGAAAGTAATTGAAAATAATCAACAAAGAAAGCAAGCGTTAAACTCATGACAGTTGACAGATAGCAACAAGAACTAGCATAACATTGTAGTAGTCCACATCTGGTAGTGGGCTGGAAGGATTTGGACTGCCTGTGAGTCTGCTATGACTTATAGGTTGTCTAAATGCTTTTATTGTAGAAGCTGTAGTGTTGTATATAGTTCGTAGTATTTTGTTAAATAAAGATATGGATAAAATATACACTAGAAATGTATAAATATTATGTGTTCTGATGAATAAAAATATTTTGAAATTGAGTTGTGAACTTCATAAGTCCGAAATCAAAGCGGTAACTGTATCACAGTAACACTTTGTACTTAGGTCTTAACATGTTATGAACAAAATATTATGTTTATTGCTTTTCAAAATACCCTCCTTTACATTTTAAACATTATTTCGTGCGATCGAACCATTTTTTAAAACAGGAGGACCACAGATCAGAAGTTATGTTATCTACGTGCTGATTGAACGCTATCACTGCCTCTTCAGAGTTGGTAAAAGTGAAACCTCTCAGCAAATCTGATTTTGGGGAAAATACAGACATCACAGGGTAGTTTCGGGGCTATGTGCAGGATGGGTGACGAGTTGTCCTTTTTGGGAAGCTAAAAATGACTGGTTTGTTGGCCGTGTGTGAAGGAGCGTTGTCATGATGTAGGAGAGCGTGGCTTTTGGTCGTCTTTCGCCAACTTTTTCTAACACCCAGGGTAAAAACAAATGGAAGATGTGTGTTAATACTATATTTATTAACACTCGTTTGATCTTCAAGTGGAATTGTGCAGGTGGGACCCGTAGCTGGTAAAAAAAAGGTTGCAAGTTTTTTCAAAAAATATAACATTCGAAATTCAAATAGTTTCGATTAGCCAGAAGTGCAAAAAATTTAGTGTGCCCCATGTATTGTTCGTAGATGTTATTAGTTTAAAAAGTCAAATAAAACAACCTGTGAATCATTGACCGTGTGTCAACACTATAAGTCGAACATCGATCTTATGATTGCACAAGCCGAGGCGAACCATAGTCGGCGCGGGCGCATGACATAACATGTAATTACCGTGAACATAACACGTGAATATACGTAGGTGTTTTAATGGCAGACGGCTTGATGGGTACCTACACAACACATGTGTTTATAGTAACAGGAAGTGTGTCATCAAGAGTTTTCTTTTATTATGCCTATTTAATTTTCTTTTTTTATGGTTAGCCTTTGACCGCTATCCACTTGATGGTAAGTGATGATGCGAAGATGTTGTTCAGGCTAACCTAGAATTACTGGCTCTCAAGGACAGCTGTCGGAACACACTGTTAGGTGCTTGACGACAGGTTGAGGGTGGTAGCTAGCCAGGCGGGCATTCGCAAAATGCCCTACTAACAAAGCTATAACGACTGCCATTCTAAGACAACAACCGGGACCGACGAAGCACGTCGGTCCCGGTACATTTTGCAAAAAAATTACGCCAGAACAATCTCTTAGATGATCTTTTGAAGAATTTTTAACTTCAACAAGTTATTTCACACTTTTGGGTGTTGAAATCGGTTCCATTTTTTTCTACTCAATATACTGAAAAAAGGACATATTGTATCAATATAACACAAATAATATATTTAAGTAATAATAATGAATTTTTTTATATTATTGTGACGGTACGAGCTGGAGCCCCTCCTGAAGTTCAGCTGATTAACCTCTGCCTAACAGATGCATTTCATCAGACGAATTGCATTGCGTCCGTCACATTGAGACAGTTGTTAAGTCTCATGTGCCTGTAATTTTATGTCTCTCAAGGACTGCTGCCGGAACACTCTGTTAAGTAATTACTTGGCGATAGATTTTCTACTTGAAGGTGGTAGCTAGCCAAGCGAGCATTCACAAAATGCCCTTTACCATGCAAAATATATATAAGCAGGTATATTGTCCTGGCGAGAATGTACGTTGATAAATTTGTTTTTTTTTATAAGATTGTTTCGGAACGAGCTCAAGGTCCGTCAGGTGATAAGCGGTAGCCTATGCGTATTACAGATGCGTTTTGTCACAAAAGAATAATTGCACTGCGCCCATCGCCCAGAGACATAAATAAGCCTGTAATTACATCGCAACCATATACTTCAAACCGGAACAAGGTTATGCGAATGCGTTAACATGGTAGTGTGCCCAATAAGCAGTATCACTTCGCTTTGGTATACATCGAAGCTATACCAAAGCGAAGTGATACTCGATTTTGAAGCGCTCGTAGCGAAGTTTGCTTAACCATTCTGAATCGATCAGCAAAGTTAAGCAACGTCCGCCGCGGTCATGAGTTGGATGGGTGACCGCTGGTGACATTACTACTGAGCGCTTCCGTGCTTCGGAGGGCACGTTAAGCCGTCGGTCCCGGTTGTTGTCCTAGGATTGCAGTCGTTACAGCATGGTGGTAGGGCACTTTGCGAATGCCCGCCTGGCTAGCTACCACCCTCAAGTTGAAAATCTGTCGCCAAGCACCTAACGGTGTGTTCCGGCAGCTGTCCTTGAGAGCTAGTAATTCTAGGTTAGCCTGAACAACATCTTCGACCACATCATCACTTACCATCAGATGAGATAGTGGTCAAAGACTAACGTATCAAGCATAAAAAAAAAAACATCGAAGTGATACACTTCCCTTAGTACCTACCCTAAAATTACTTTCCAGTTATGTTTTTCATGTAATAAGTGCCTAGAAGATTGAAGCTGAAAAATCAAATGCACCTTTTGCTATATCTTCCTCATTGCAACCAATTTTATGTATATTTTAATTATCACAAAATAAAACGTTAGGTAATATTTCATATTTTAAAAATTACAATACTTATAATTTACGACTCTAAATGAAACCTGTTTAAAAGTTTATTTCCTTGTTAAGTTGATGCATTGCGGAACAAAATTTAATTTAAGCCGTGTCAATTGCACGTTTTTTTTTTCATAACACTACATAAACCACGGAACGTAACTTGGGTTCCTTACACATATTTGTCTATGGTCACAGCTAACACTTTAGTCTATGCTTTCCACGGCTTGTGTTGTGGATAACGACGCGTCTCCTTCGACGCGACGTGTTTTATGAAACATTCAAACAACAAATTTATGTACTCGTATCAATAATAAATAATTGATTGTTAATTTAAAGATAATTATATTATTGTATAAAATTTATTAATATTGTTTTGTTTAAATAGTCTTAATGCTTTTACTGTAGTAGCTGTAGTGTTGTATAGTTAGTTGTATTTTGTTAATTTGAAGATAAACTATTTATTTATACAACATTTTTTATTTTGTATTTTATGTTTTAATTATTTACCTGTTGTTACAATTTTTTATGAATGTTTTTTTCTTTCTAGTAATTAAGTTGCGACACCCTTACAAAGTAAATACTTCTTACCTAATGTTATGTTATTTACAAGACCTACATATTGAAATGTACTTATGACCAAAATAAATTCATATGAATTGGAACATTGAATAAAAACTCGCACACAAAACTTTGTTTCAGAAACACGCACTGTACATTTCATTGCTTAACGTGGCGTTATTTTTTAATGAAATTCTCGTGAGTTTCACCCATATTTAAATATTATACACTAAAGGACAAATCACTCATTGGGGACGAATACGTTGACCCGGGTTTCGAGCATATCAGCTCTTTATCAGGGCGAGTGCGCAGCTGCGTCTGCGAGCTTCGGCGGGCACTCCAATCTAATCACTGGGCATTGCTCAGTGATTGGTTCATATGCGATAGTACCCAGCCCCGCGGGGTGGGTAATTATTTTCTACTTGTCACGGAAAGAATAAAACCAAGTTTCTATTATATATAGGTTACCTACACAAGATTTGGGCCATACAAAAAACGTGTTTTTGTTTAGTGTAAAACATCTGCTGGTGACGCGCCTTTAAATATACATGTTTAGCCTCGGCTGTAAAAGGATGGAGTGCTTTTGAACCAGTGCTCTTTACGCTCACACGTGAGATTGAAAACAACGAAAGAAGTTTCCAAGACAAAATTCAGTTTACAAAATTACGAAAATTCAAGCCTTTTTTATACCTGATAGGTTAGCCTTTGACCACTATATCTCACTTGATGGTAAGTGTTGATGTGGTCGAAGGTTTTGTTCAGGCTAACCTAATTACTGTGTGTGTGTTTTTTTATATTACTTATTGTGACATTGTGAGGGAACTAGCTCGAGGCCCACCTGATGTTAAGCGGACTAACCTCTGCCTATAACAGATGCATTTAGTCACAAGTCACTAATTGCACTGCGCCTGTCACATTGAGACATAGTTGTTAAGACTCATGTGCCTGTAATTTCACTGGCTCTCAAGGATAGCTGCCGGAAGACACTGTTAGGTGCTTGGCGACAGATTTTCTACCTGAGGGTGTTAGCTAGCCATGTAATAAAAGTCATGTGCGGGATTCAAACCCGCGTCCATCGTTTCGCCGGGGTATGCTCTGACCGACTGAGCTAACATGACAATGAGTCAGAACTCAATTTTTTTCCTATAGTTTCTTAACCATCGTATTGGGACTTGTAACGTAATCCGCAAAGCAAGCGGTATTGCAAATATAAAAATTAAGTTTCTATTTTTATTTTTTTAATTTCTGTAGTGTTTATATAGTTCGTAATATTTCGGTAACAAAGACATATCGCCAGTAAATATAAGTAATAAACCTATTAATGTAAAATTTAAAAAATATTCGGCATTGACTACTTCTGATATCACTAAATCTCCTTCAACCGAACCTTTTGTAGTATTTTTTTCCGGAATCCAAAGCTATTGAAATTCTCAGTACTTTCAAATATGTACTTAAACTTTTTTCTTGCTGTGTGGCTAGGTCGTCCAGCTATCGTATTTTATCACGGATTTAAGTAGTCTGTAAATAGGGCTATTTATTGTTGCATAAAAAGTTTTATATGATCTCATTCGGTAATATTCTAATTATGAAATGAAATACAGACTTTTATTGTCATATTTTATTTACATACTTCCTTAAGAAAATTAAAAATTTAATTAAAGCATTATTCTCCTAAAAAACAATGATTTAAAACAGTTTTTAATTATTAAAGTACAATGTGTTCCGACCAAGGAGGTTTCAATGTAGGTACACATTATCTGGGTGAGCGCGCTGCGCGCGGAACGTGCTGGTTTTTATATTGCGTGTAATCTTATTTTGAAAAACTACACTCATATTTTGATACCTTAGTATTATATGACAGTTGCATAAACTACATACTTACTATTATTGTTTCAACTTTTTAATTATTTTAAATTTGGTACTTACGTGTTTATTATTTTAAAAACTTCTTTCAATTACGCGCCATTTCAAATTTTTCTCGTTAATTACAATACATAAAAACAATATTTCAGTCGCGGCCTTTACATCTGACAGAGCTACTTTATAAAATGTCAATAAAATAATATTAAATCTAAAAAGATTACGATTATTTTAATTTTATAGTAGTCTTAGTAATAACAAATATTATAATAGATTATGTGCATTGTTGTTGATTTAATTTTCACTATAAAACATGTAATACTTTAAAGTCATGAATCTATGAGCATTTTGTTTTATGTGATGATCGGCAAAGAAGCATGTTAACTGTCATATTTATCATTCAGTTATTTTATGTGTTGGTTAGCAACCCGAAACTTTATTAGGACATCCTGAAACGGACCCAGTTAGGGCCTGTTTCAGAATGTTCGAGTAAGTTCCGGTTATACTACCCAGAACATATTTATTAAACAAAACACTATCTTTCGTTTCAAAGTCATCAATTTAGCCTATCCATCGGTCAAAGCCTGAATCGCGCTGCATTCTGCCACTTTTATCATTCAGTTATTTTATGTGTTGGTTAGCAACCCGAAATTTATTAGGATATTCTGAAATGGACCCTTAGTATTTATTTTTTACCTCTATTATTGAGCAATCTCAATCGAGGTAAGCGAATACATTTTTCAGTTAATTAACTAGAACTTATAAACTACTTAATGGATTTTGATGAAATTTATATAAGACTATCTCAAATATATACCCTTTACAATAAAGAAAGAACTATCTAAATTGGACTACTATAAAAAGTTATATATACTCGTATATATATATATATATATATATATAGATATATACATAAATATATAAATGCGTGGAATTGCGAACCTCTTCCTTTTTTGTATGTCGCTTATAAGACGTGGTGTTGACCACCAGGTACCGGCTTGTTAGTCTAGGAACATATTAATAGAAAAAAAATTAAAAAATGTAACCGATTCCACACTCAAAAGTATGAAATAACTTGTTGAAGTCGGTACCATGATAATTCAAAAGTATCTATCATCACAGTATTGTGCGCATGGCACCGACTTCGACAAGTTATTTCACAGTTTTGAGTGTTGAAGTCGATTCCATTTATAGGCAAAAAAAAATCACTCTTTTTAGTGATCTTTGCTACTTACGGGATCGATTGTCATTCACTGTCAACAACTATATCATCAAGATAGGAAAATATCATTCAGTAATTGGACTCAAAAACGGCTTGACCGATTATGATAAATTTTAATGGGACAACACGACAAGCATCCGCTTTCAAATAAAAAAATCAAAATCGGTTTACCCAGTGAAAAGTCCTGAGGTAACAAACATAAAAAACAGACGAATTGATAACCTTCTCTTTTTTCATGTCGGTTAAAAAATAATCTCTCAGTGCAGTGTCATACACAATGGTGACACTAACTGTAATGGACAGACATGATGTTGACTATCAAGCACCGGCTTTTGGACATACATGATGTTATTTATACATTTAACTAATACGGTTATATCACCAATTACATTAGTTATCAAACAAGCCTAATTATACAATCAATTACTATTAATATTATTTACAAATGATATATTATAATATAATAGATCATAACAGTACCTAATAGAATTATATAAATATATATTTTTAAAGTAATTACATAATGAACTAGTTCTCACCATCATCATGTCATGATTTCACGAAATTATCAACACTTTAATCAGTAAATAAATGTCAAAATTACATTATTAATAACAAATATTCAGTACTTGTTACTCATTGTTGCAATTATGTCATTAAAAAATAAGATGTTGACCATCAGGCACCGGCTTTTCCGTCTCAGAACTTTTTAACAAAAGTTCCTATTTTAAACGAAGTTTCCGATTTCGATGGAATAGAATAGATTATAATTTATTATCACAGACTGTACATTACACTATTTAAATAAGAAAATAAATATGCACGGACATCTTGGACTCTTCTTAGCATCTTGAGATCATTTTACAAGCGATATTTATAGGCTTATTCGCCAACTGGCGAGCGCGAAACTTGAGAGTGCGCGCGAGTTGGCACCTTCCAAGTTTACCTAGTTTTTTTGTCGTCAACTCGCGCGCACATTCATTATGAAGTACAGTCAAATAAAAGAGGTTTTAAAACAGTTATATATCGACTATGCAAGTAAAAACAATGGCAAAACAAATTGGCCGATACACTTAATATAATATGGTGTTCATAATAAAAAAATATACATATCAAACTAATAATACTTTAAAATTCAATGTAAAGGGGCTTCGTCATAAATGTACAATAAATTAAACTACTTCAATTATAAAAATATAGTAATTAAACAACTCTAAACGGTTTAAATGGCGTACCTATATTTGTCATTATTTTGTCCCGACGACGACGTTTCAAACACTTTGCAGTAATCGTGGTCACGGGGTGACTAGTTGGTTTTATTTGTCACTAATTGTAAGATTATCACTAATAATTACTATGTGTAACAAACGCGAAAACCCAAAACAACATTAAAGGCATAAAAATCTCATGGCTTACTTACATAATCGGTAAATTTTACAACTGGGTATAAAAGTGTTGTTGTTACTGAAAAAACTCAGAACCGAAATCTAAGGAAGAATCAGAAGAAGAATAGATATTAGGAGATGCGAAAGAACTTATGTGTACACTCGTGGCCATGAACGGAATATGCAACTTAGCCATATCGTCGAGGTCAATAAAAATACCATTTAAATATTCATTTGTTCGCGAAAAGACCCGTTGTTGCTACACACAAAGTAAGGTTATACAGTTAAAATTCTGAGATACGTCCCAAGTCTGATATCGCGCCCAAACTAACTTAATTACACCATATTCGAAGGTTGGGTGTAATGGCAAAATGACGCAAAAGAAGTATTTTCGAACACACTTTTTGATGGTAACGAACGTAAATATACAATAAAAAAAAATTTGGGGGGCAGGGGATAATCTTGTAGAAGTACAGTAATCGAATAGAAATTTAAAAGAAAACCTCATAGCCTCTTTAAAGAAATTAACAGAAACTGCGATAAGAAAACTGTTTTAATTCGAATGCTCAGAATTATCAGCGACAACCCCACTTTATTTTTTATAAAAATAATAGCTAGACTAATGTTTTACTCGAATAATCGGTTAATTATTTTATTACATGTTTATGTTTGGAACAATTAATAAATCATCAATAAAAACTGTACCCTAGTACCTAGTAAACCTCCTCCTTTTTTGTGTACCCTAAACTTCAAACATCAACTAAAACGTGCAATTTTCGACTGACGTGCGATGGGCCAAGCGGGAGTGAAAACTGTTTTTTTCCTGGCATTGGACGCACTCATTCTGGATACCTTTTTAACCAACTTCCAGAAAGGAAAGAAGTTCACAATTCAACTGTTTTTAGCCGACTACAAAAAGGAGGAGGTTCTCATTTCGATTGTATTTTTGTGTGCTACCTCATAACTCTTTACAAGGTGTACTGCTTTTAACGATTTTTTTTAAATCGAAAGCTGGTGGTCATGTGTTTCTATTTAAATTTCAGTGACATCTGACGGGTAGTATTTAAGTTAACAATTATGCGTATTTTATGTAAGAAAATGTCCTTATTGACCGACTTAAAAAAGGAGGAGAAATGTTTGTCATACATGTCAACATAAAAAAAGTATATTTAGTACTCTAATAAGTTGAGATAATTTACTAAGATACTAAAATGCTCAATAAAAAATATTGGAATGTCGTTGTGTTTGATTGGCTGTATATATATTATAAATAGTAAAATAAGTATATTTCATAATAGCTGATGCGTAGTAAAAACTAAAGTACCAAATGAAAATAATTACTCGTAAATAAAAGTTATTAACAATCAATATTATTGATATGTTATAAAATATAGTATTTTTCTTAAGTTATATATATCAGTACTTATAATATTATAAATGCGAAAGTAACTCTGTCTGTCTGTCTGTCTGTCTGTCTGTCTGTCTGTCTGTCTGTTACGCTTTCACGCCAAAACTACTAGACCGATTTGAATGAAATTTGGTATGGAGATAGTTTGAGACCCGGGAAAAAACATAGGATAGTTTTATCCGACTGCGCAAAAAGAGGTTAATGTCTTTGCGCGATAACCGACATACGCGCGGGCGGAGCCGCGCCCGGAAAGCTCGTATCAAATAAAATTAATTTAAATTATTTAAATGTAAGCTTTGGGTCAATGGGGACCATGTACCCAACAATTATTCAGGCCATTATCCAACATTTGGTGAAGAAGACATGTGAACATAGATTCGGCAAACAACTTGTAACTCAGCAGTACATATTATCAAATGAATAAATAACCGTACTTTATTCAGTGGTATTATTATATGTTCTATGATTATGCAAAAAAAAAAAAAATTATAGGCAGCCAGCATTCTGGTCACTTTACCCTCCACTATAGAGGTTTGTTCAATTTTAGTGCAATATCCTAAGGAACACTTCTGAAACTGTATTATTTATTTTTCTGTTGTTAAATTAAATAATATTAACATTGATTTGAAAATAATAACATCAGTATAAATCATTTAAACATAGGAAATTTAAAAATATAATTAACGTAACGTTAATATTTTATATCCTTGCACTTTTGTATAAGTTTAAATCGAGTAAATTGTTTCAAATTGCAACACGCAAAGCCGATTGTGAGAATCTTATTAAAAATAACATTTAGGTACGTATATGATGAAAGTAATCTTTGACCTTCGAATAATCCTTGAAAGTAAGCTTAATTTTGTCATATGGCGAAATATAATATGTATAATTTATACTCGCGATAGTGCCTCTTGATTCGCAACTTTTAATTTATGTATGAAGGTAGGTTATGTTTACATTTAATTTTGTCGCTGATGGAGGCGATTGACCTGTTTTTTTGCGTTCAGTTATTAGGTGCACTTAAATTTAACTTTAAATTATTAGAATTAGGTAATTATACTAAGGGCCTGTTTCAGAATGTTCGAGTAAGTTCCGGTTTTACTACCCAGAACATATTAAATAAATAAAACACTATCTTTGCGTTTCACAGTCATCGATTTAGCGTATCCATCGGTTAAAGCTTGAAACGTGGTGCATATTAACTGTCCTTTTTATCATTCAGTTATTTAATGTGTTGCATAGCAACCCGAAACTTTATTAGGACATTCTGAAACGGGCCCTTATTATATTGTAGCACAAAATAATATTATTATATAAGATATTTATGTGTGACATTCGAATGATAACAACATTTAAATTACCTAACATTGACAGCTGGGAGTCATCAATAGTTTAATTACTATTTTTCTAAACACAATCATATTTTAAAAATACCTGTGTTTATTTGCGATATTTTCATTAATGGTTTCAAATTTGTTTAACACAAAAACACGTAAAACTTAAAAAATAAATCATAAGAACTCACCCTCTTTCAAGAAAATAAAAAACAAACACTAATTCACAACACTGGCCGTAATTAAAAAAACAAAAATAATTCACGCACACTTGTTGCATTCGATATTTCAAATAAAGAACCGTATTTCGCGGGCTCACGTGTAAGAATGAGTTCGCATGCGTTCGTGACGATCTAGGAGGCTATCACATTAAATCTTAACCCGCAAGAGGCGTCGCTTGTTCAAAAAGTACCTTCGTTCACAGATTACCTCCTCGTTGTAACAGACGTATCATATGTTTTTATTTTTAATTTATTGGCAACTGGATACAGAATCCTTACGCCTAACTTATTATCTATCACAGATATCATTGCCATTGGTAAAAAAACCTCAGATTGTTTGTTGATTTGATATTGAAATTACATTATTTGATTGAAATAAACAAAGTTATCTTTTTATGCGAGTTCAGACAATGCTGTGGATTTTAACCGCTTGCTTATTAGTAATTGGTTAGATTTTATTCGATCTTATTTTTTTTATGAAAGGCGGTGTTTCATGTTAACAAGGATCATTAGATCCTGCTTACTGTAGTATTTAACTACCGTATATATTATAAGCAACAATACTTTACAAGAAAACTAATCCACAACATGTTTTTTTTTTCTCATGATGTACTTAGTACGTCATTATATTACAATCTAGCCAACGATACGGACTAATAATCCACAACATGTGATTTTTTTTATTATTAATTTTGAAATTATTGTCTGTGGTTTAACTATCAGCAACAATAATGATAATAATAATGATAAATAATATCTTGGTTTTACAAAATTACAAATTTGAGAGAGGAAAAATGTAAGTCATGTGCGGGATATAAATATAATACCTATATTAAAAATTCATGGTTTGCTTACGTATCACGAGCAACCAATATCATCCATTTATGAATTAAATTTTTATCATCAACTAGCGCATAGATTTTAATATATATATTTAAATAAGTTATTAATACAAGAGATAAAAGGAAGTTAGCTATATAGTCATATATTTTGAAAATTTTACTAAGAAATCCCAAGTTCTGTCTTTTAAAACATACCTTTTTAGGGTCCGAAACCCAAAGGGTAAAAACGGAACCCTATTACTGAGACTTCGCTGTCCGTCCGTCTGTCACCAGGCTGTATCTATAGAACGGTTATAGCTTGATAGTTGAAATTTTCACAAATGATGTATTTCTGTTGCCGCTAACAACAAATACAAAAATTTTGCCAAGGGCGAGTCGGACTCGCGCACGTTATAATATAAAATGGTTCAAATATGAAGTTTGTAATGTTGTATAGCCAATTGCAAGGAATCCTTCGCGCGCGAGTCCGACTCGCAATTGACCGATTTTTCATAGTTGAAAATAAAATCACAAATCATTTTTGAAAATAAAACAGCAATGCTACATAAATGAGCGATTTAGTTTGTTTACTATTTTTATACTACGAATCGTTCAAACCTTTTATCCTGGTCAGCATAATATTTTTTTAAAAACAATACACATAATGACGAGAATATAACTATAATCAATACGATTTAACAACATAAAATACATTTATAGAAATTATTGGACCACAATATTTTTTATATAAAAAAAATCCATCGTAATAACAAAAAAAAAACTACTAAATAGTAAATGTGATTTTAGCTTAGAACGCAATGATGCAATTTTTCATAATATCTGGGAAAAAACATAAAAAGTAGAAATCGTCTTTATTATTCTATGTTTTATTCTAAGACCATGGGTCTATTTTACCAGTTGGTTGGCTCGTCAGCAAGAGTTCATCGTGGTAGTTATGGTAACCACCAAGATGAACTCTTGCTGACGTCAGTCACTTCTCAGTGTCAGATAATCCTCAGAGCAGTAGTATGCAATGGTATATATATTGGCGTGTAAGGCACTGTGTAGCAAGTGTCAATTAATTCGCAAATGAGACAAAAGACCCATAACGCCTTAGAGGAAGGAGCGCAGTGTCAAGAACGAAGACGATGACCATTGTAATGGACAGGCGTGACTTATCATCACTACATAGTATAAAACAAAGTCGCTTCCCGCTGTCTGTCTGTCCCTATGTATGCTTAAATCTTTAAAACTACGCAACGGATTTTGATGCAGTTTCATTTAATAGATGGAATGATTCAAGAGAAAGGTTTATATGTATAATACACGCATAATATAATAGAGAAACAGTGAAAATTTTTGAGGTTTCTAATGTGATGTCGTAAATAAACCCTTATTTGCGCTTACATTGCAAACGCTGAACCCTACGAGATAGATAAAAATAATGTACTTCAGTATTGAATATCTTTAAAAGAGCTACAAATGCCCGATGGTATATGTCTATCTTTTAGGAATAACCCACAATAAGCATTTTTTATCTTTTACTTTTTACGAGAAATAATGGCTTATTTACGAAATGATTTTAGCAATACAGCATTAATCCTTACCAAATTAAGTACCTTAAATACATTATGCATTTAATATAGATCAATACGGCCCTTAAAACATTTAATTTATATTAATATTGTCGAAGATATTACAGATTATGTAGTATCAGCATTGCACCCGTGTGAAGCCGGTCGGGTCGCTAGTAAAATATATATATTCTACGTGACTAGCGACTCGCCCCGGCTTCGCACGGGTGCAATGCTGATACTAAATATACCTACTACATAATGTCTTTATATTCAACGTTCACAGCTTTTTATCATAAACATGTTTTCTTCGAAGGTAACTCTTGAAAGAGCGACATATTGAATTGGCCATGCCATAAACACTCAATGCTCAAATATTTGTTATTGTGGGTTATCCCTTTAAGATAGACATATAATGTTGTAGATTTTTTTGTAGACCTTTTTAAAGTGTATAATACTGTAGTACATTATTTTGATCTAATTTAAACCCTATTCAACCAGCAGCGTTTGCAACGTAAGCGCAAAAAAATTATTTTTTTTGCGACATCACATTAGAAACCGCTAAAATTATCAGTGTTTCTCTATTATATTTTGCATACATGGTATAATAGATACTCGTATAAACCTTTCTATTGGATTACTCTATCTATTAAAAAAACACATTAAAATCCGTAGCGTAGTTTTAAAGATCAAAGCATATATTGAATAATTAAAGGATATCATGCGATTGAAGTCCGATGTCACCGATTTGAAAAAACAATTGGAAAAATCGAATGCTGTGGTTTCTAGTTTGCAAACTGAAATCATAACTTTGCGCAATAACGCTGCGCAGGCAAAACTGCCGTCACCGGCGTCTATGCAAAATGTGACTGTGCGACACGCTAAACGACAAAATGCGCGACTCAGCAGTCCCGCGGACTCAAATATCACCGGTTCGCCGCGGGGCATTGACCGAACCTTGCAACAGACCTCAATCATCGAGACTCCCACTCAAGTTATGATTTCTGCCGACTTACCACCAACATCCGGGAAGCAGAAGAAATCATACGCACAAGTGGCACATCGTAATCAGTGTACGCTACCACTTACCAAGAATGAGAATACGGGGAGGCCCGCCACCCATATCGATAATGAAGGGTTCATTCTCGTGAAGAAGAAACCGAAAGTAAGATCGACGCGCAATAATCGTGGCACAGCTACGCATACAGCAGAGAAAACTGTACTGCATGCTGTGGAGCCGACCATCGCTATATATCTCTCTCGTTTGGACCCAACTACATCCGGGAATGATGTACTTCAGTATATCAAAGAGAGGTGTGAAAGACGACGAGTACCATTTGAAGTGGCGTTACAGCGGCTGGAATCCAGCCGGGTGAAAACCTTTAAATCATACGTGCTTCGGGTTCCAGCGAAGAATAAGGATGCGTTCCTAGTTCCTGACTTCTGGCCGGAAGGCGTAGTGTACAGGCGCTATAGGGAGGCGAGGCCGAAAATGAATCCCAAAACTGTTTAAATGTGTTTTTTATTATATTATATTGTTTATTGTGTATTGTTAGTCTATAAGGTATATATTTCTATGGGCCAGTGTTTATTCAATCCTGTTGCCTGAAATAAAGAGATATTATAGATATTATTAGATATTATTATTATTGAAACAGACAGACAGCGGGAAGCTACTTTGTTTTATACTATGTAGTGATATGTCAAATACTACTCCACGGGGCCCACATGATAAGCACCAGTTTTCGAATACAAAAAAATAAATCACAATTGGCGCACCTACATATGCAATACTCTCCAAAAATGCAGTCTAATTGAGAACCTCTGCTTTTTTTTGTAGTATATTAAAAACAAAACTATAGTAAAACACAAAAACATGACTCAACACTTATGTTTCGTTTTAGACATGGCAACACCAACGCCAACAAAACATTAAATATTTATAAAATAATGTAATAATGTGTGTGTTAAATTAGGTCAAACAATATTTCGTAACAGTAATTATAACAATCGTGAATGATTTCAAAATTTTTAGCAAAAAGCAAATGTAATTAAAATTATTAAGCGTTTGTTGGAATTTCAACAATGTAATCTTTAATGCACAAGATATAAAATTTAAGGCAATAACTTTTTGGCCTTCAAATTTTATAATATAATTATTGAATTATATGTTATGTGTACGATCCTACCGGCATCTAGAAATGATTATATATGGAAGTGGTTATATATTGTATGAATGATTATTAATTTTTTTTTTTTTTTTTTTTTTTTTTTTTTTTTATTGGTGATAGGTAAGCCTTTGACCACAATCTCACGTGATGGTAAGTGATGATGTGGTCGAAGGTGTTGACAGGCTTAACCTAGAATGACTGGCTCTCAAGGACAGCTGCCGGAACACACCGTTAGGTGCTTGGCGACAGATTTTCAACTTGAGGGTGGTCGCTAACCAGGCGGGCATTCGCAAAAACGCCCTTCCACCATGCGGTGAAGCTCAAGCCCGCGGCGGGATTCGAACCATGGACCTGCTGCGCGGCAGTCCATAGCCAAAGCCACTTCAAAAAAGCTAATTAAAAGCTAAATTCATGCATCGATTTATATAAAAAACGAAGATAGGGGACGCTCTAATGTCAAGACAATATAATGAGGAGGAAATTTAAAACTAGCATATAATACACATAGCTTTACTTCCATTGTATATGATACGTTTTAATGAATGAAAAAGACAGGGAGAGAAGCATGCAGTAGATGCACATATGCACACTGATACTCGATCAGGAGACTTCGTCATTTCGTCGCCTGATTTGACACTGCCATGCAATGAAGATGAACGATAAGGATATACCTGCCACTTCTCCCGGTTTTTGTAAGTTTAATGTAGGTATACATGTATTATTTTTTAATATTTTTAAACGGGAGAAGCACATTAAAATTTAAAAATTATATTGCGATTTTTACAACACATTATTCATACCAAATGGAACGATCATTATACAATACTTTACAAATACACTTCATTGACACAAATATTAAGAAAAAAAAAAATGTTACAGAGAGATATAAGCAAAAGGATGTCCAATGGGCAAACTTATAATATTGTTATCATACCAAATGGAACGATTATTATACAATACTATACAAATACACTTCATTGACACCAATTTTAAGAAAAAAAAATATGTTACATAGAGATATAAGCAAAAGGATGTCTAATGGGCAAAATTATAATATTGTTCAAATATATTGTTATGTTTTAATATGACGTTCTACTTATCATGTGTATAAATAGTTATTGGAGCAAGGCGGCAACGTTGTTATTTGGTGCGAGTAGTTTTATTGAAACCAAGAAAATAACTAAATTAAAGAAAGAAAGGGAAGGATCCTATGATTGAATCATGAGCGAAGCAAGTGTTTCAAAATATATAATCTTGAGCATAGCGAAGGTTTCAAAGATACTAGATTCAAAATAACTTTGCTGCCGAGCGCAACACACTATTTTTCTAAGAAAAGCAGCTCATGTAATATAGTGAATTCGCGTTGAAGTAAAACATTAAAAGTTAAATTACTAAAATTGGTAATATTTCAAGTATTTTTTTCTGGAACTTTTATAGAGGTTCGAATTTCAATAACCTTTTCCACGAACGAATAAAATACATTATCTTCGTTGTTTTCTATCTACGTTGCTTACGTCTTTCCGAGCTTGCTAGGTGAACAATCTATTTAATACCTATGATGAAAACATCAACAAAAATAATGCAAGGTTCAGATTTTTATGACCTAACGAAGTTTTGACATATCGACCATGACCTCCGTAAAAAGTCACAATCACACGGGTTTGAAGGTATCTATTGTTATTGTGTAGCTTTATAGTAGGAAAATAATACATAGCCCTTAGAGTTTCTTTTATTTACGACTCTTTGTTTATTTATATTTACCAAGTACTAGGTACACCTCTTCCGCAAAAGTCTTTCTTGGTTGGTACTAAGCTAATTTACCGAAATTTCGTACTCCAATTGTATTTCTTGAACCGTCATAGGGGACGGTGCGCGATCAATTCCTGCCCGGGGCAAAACATTTTCTACTCCAATAATTAGTAAAATTTATGATTTTCGCTTAAACTAAAAGACTATGTTGTCTATAAGCTTGTTGGTTCAACGCAACTCAGAGAAACTTTGTTAAATTTATTGTACGTGTACTTGTAAGTTTGTCGTCGAAAGCGCCCGCTTAATATAACAAGTAACTGTATTTTTGGGATTACGTAGCTTTTTTATCTCAAAAAGGGACCTCTGTAACCATATTTTGAAAGCTTATTCGTATTATTATATTATTATAAACGTCGTATAAACGTAATGTCACTGTCAGCTGTGACAGTTTGTTGACATTTTGATAGTGTGCTCATTATTATTTTCTGTGACTGCACGAGATTTTCGGGCGAGTTTTTTACGATCATTTTTCATTGTGAAAAAGTATCGAAATGAATATGGTAATCACTTTATCATGAACAATTATTAATGAATTATGCATTTTAAGTAAATTAAAGAGCTTTTCTGTCGTTTTCATGCACTATTGTAACATTTCATAATCTAAGTCTATTAGGGACACATGGTACATATGATGCGGGGATCAAATCTCCCTATTACTCGTACTTTGTTTATCTTGATTGTTTATTTGATGGTATTATATGAGCTATAGTTATTTTTAAATTCCCGTGCTACCTAATGGGAGTTTTGATAATGATAGCATAATTGCTATCAGTTACAAATTATAGAAGCGTGGACACTATATGTTCAGCAGTGGACGTTGTTATGCTGAAATCATTACGGATGAAGTTATTATACGGATCTTAAGGAAATAATAACCTTAGATATATTATTTACAGAAATCATGCCTCGAGTATACAAAACAAAAGAAGGCTAAAAAAAGGAATAAAATATTTTTAATACGAAGCGGAAATTTCAAATTTAGTGATTGATTTATGTATGGAGACGGTGTGATATGCCCTTGTCATGTGATTTTGAAAACAATCTAAAAAAGTTTATCATATTCTAAAAACATTTTTTATTTATTTCCTTAGTAATAGTATCATGTGAACCTAGATATGGGAGACTTGATTCCCCACGATCAAGTCATCCAGATGGGGGGATCAAGTCTTGCGTATATATGGGACACTTGATACCATTCCCTATTTTTACTTTTAGTCAAATAACTATTAAATTTAGACACTTATATTTTTGGGTCTAACATCAATTATAGGCAAATAAATTTCACGTATTTCAGTACCAATATCTTTTAAAATGGATAGTAATTTAATACACTAAGGAATTTAGGGATGAAAAACAAAAGGGGGGATCAAGTGTCCCCAGGTTCCTAAAACAAAAAAAAATGTAAAATTAATTACTCATGTTGATTTTAATTCTTTTTGGAATACATTTTATTAAACGGCTACCATAATAATATGATGATTCAAAAACTGAGCCTAATAGAAAAAAATGCATGATTAACAAACATGACAAGAAAGCCAACGCGACTGTCGCACGGTTAAAATGACAATCGCGATCGTCATGGGTGTATCGGCATTATCCTTGGATCGTAAATATCTGCTGTTGCATGGTAAGATTGAACAATGGCTTATAAATACACTGATTGATTTAAATAACCATATTACTGTTTTGAAAATTTAATTCATTCATTGGGAGGATATGTGCAGTCTTGATTAAGCTGGGACTGTACAAATCATAGGAATCCAGAACAACCATATGAAAAAAATATTGGCCACTGCATTGAGAATAATTCAAATCGCCCTCTTTTAGGTTTTGATCACAGTTTGAAAATAGCAGTTTTTTTAAATTATTTAATATTTTATTGCAAAAAAAAATTAAAGGAAAGGAGGACTTGATGCTATGGCATTATCTACCAATCATCCAGCAATGGTGTTTGAGAAGGTGTATGTGCATTAAAGGGTAACTAAAGAGTATAATAATAGTATATGTTAAATCAAAAATTGGTCGGACCCAAGTGTGAAATAACTTGTTGAAGTCGGTATCATGCTATTTCAAAAGTAACTATTATCACAATGTTGTGCGCATGGTACCGACATATTATTACCGATAAGTTATTTGACACTTTTGGGTTTTGAAGTTGGTTCCATTTTTGTTTAAAAAAATGTTTTTACTCTCTTTAGTGACCCTTGCGACTTACGGGATCGATTGTCATTTATTGTCAACGACTATATCAAGATAGGTAAATATTTTTCAGTTATTGGAGCGTAACTCAAAAACGTCTTGACCGATTTTGATAAAACTTAAATGGGACCAAACGACAAGCATCAGCTTTCAAACAAAAAATAATTTTCAAAATCGGTTCACCCAGTCAAAAGTTCAGAGGTAAAAAACATAAAAACAGACGAATTGAGAACCTCCTCCTTTTTTGAAAGTCGGTTAAAAAATATTGTATTTCGGTATGACTAAGTTATTATATTTTTCAGTGCACTATTATTTCATTGTTTTATTTAGTGTTTTACCTTCCTTTTGATATTAAACCTTTTATACAATTCTTAATAAATATAATGTTCAGTTGCTATGTTGTCTATAACTACATATAGTAAATAAATGCATAATCAGCAAAGCATGCGTTATTGAAAAATAAATAAACCAGCCAAGTGCAAGTGGGAATCGCGGCATGAAGGGTTCCGTACCATTATCTGTAACCTAATCTTGCAAGTTACAAACACTTTTCGCAGTGTCCGATTGAGCTGGGTAGGTACGTTCCTATCCTAGGTAAGTACGAACCCTAAATAGTGATTCACTAATTATTATTAAAGTATATTTACTTTAAAAAATTATTATATTATTTTTAAAGCAAAAAATATACAACTAAACAAGTTTCTACCTGTTTTCATTATTATTATTTTTAGCAAATAAACGGCGAAAACCTCTTTTATTGCATGGAAGCCCCTTAATTTTTTATTTTATTTTAAGTAAATATATTTAAGGATAACATAAAACTAAATATTTTGTGAATAGTTAAAGCGTCTACCTGTCACCGTTATTAGTATCGAGCAAGAAACGGTAAAAAAATCAAGTTTGTTGTATGGGAGCCCCCCTTAAATATTAATTTTATTTTATTTTTAGTATTTGCTGTTATAGCGGCAATAGAAATACATCATCTGTAAAAATTTCAACTGTCTAGCTATCACCGTTCTTAGATACAGCCTGGTGACAGACGGATGGACAGCGAAGTTTCAGTAATAGGGTCCCGTTTTTACCCTTTGCGTACGGAACCCTAAACAAAAACTGTCGCCAAATACCTAACCGTGTATTGCGGCAGCACTCCTTGGGAGCCAGTGGGTAAATTACAGGCACATAAAACTTAGCTACTTTATATCTCAGTTTGACCGGCGCAGGTCGTCAATTGTGACGAAATGCATCTGTTTTAGGTGACCCAATCACAACCACATTCAAAAAATGTTTTCTACATTAACTTTAGCAAACATTTTCATATCGTAGAAATTACAGGCACATGAGACTAAACAACTATGTCTCAAGGTGACGAGCGCAGTGCAATTCGTGACTTGTACCAAAATGCATCTGTTATATGCAGAGATTAGTTCACTTAACATCAGGTGCACCTCGAGCTTGTTCTGTCAAAATAACATAAAAAAAATGAATCATGTTATTGTAGGATTAGGAAATATAATCAGCTTAACATCGAGCGCAACGTCCATCGTTGAACAAGGTATCTTTCGTTAGGGGGTTTTACCATAATCCCCATGCTTGGCAGACGTCTTGGGGATTGCAGTAGAAGTTGTCAGTTCAGGATTATACACTGTATAGTGTATAATATTATAAGGAGGTAAGGTTTGTAATATGTCATAATTTATATTCTACAGAAAGTGTTTACTGCAACTTAATAAATAAAAGTACCTGCATTATAAATAAATATTTATTAGATTTAATCATTGAAATTATAAAAATCTGGAGAAACGGCACCAGTTATCTCAAACATGACAATGTCAAATCAGGCGACATCTCAGTAGTGTGCATGCGTCTAATATATTCTTGTCTTCCTGCATTTGTCATTCATAAAATTAAAATTTTATAATTATTTATTATTATTTTTTAGTTAAATTTTTTTTTTTTTTCTAATTTAATTTTTATTATTTTATCAATTCAAACTGAGCTGGAATAGATCTATTCCAATACTGAGGTGAAAGGTTAACACATATCATATACAATGAATTATATAAGTGCTTATACAATAGAATACAAAATTCTTTAATCTTCAACAATCTGGAAAACAATAAAATTAATACCTAAGGTTGGACAAAGGGCGGCCTTATCGCTTAAGCAATTTCTTACAGGCATATAATATATGCTTGTGTTAAATATTCTCCACGTTATAATGTCATTTGTAATATTAGAGCGTACCTTATCTTAGTTTTTTTTTAAATCAAATCAATGTATATGTATCCATTTTTGATTGAAAAAAAAACACTACCAATTCATAAAATGTAATACAATAGGTACATAATAGTTTTATTTGTACATTAAATATTCCGGACCTTTTATCGTTTTTGTCGTTATTATTGAACAAAACATAGCTATAATAGTACATTATGCAACAAGTGCGCGAAGTTGTTTATTACAATCGAGACGGGTTTTAGGCCTGTGATTGAAGATCGACTAAATAATGGAGTAGAGGTTGTAATAAACAACGCTTTTCATACGACATTCAGACGACGATATTTTTCAACACACTTGCGAGGAACGAATACGAAAATTTCGATAACAAAATATTTTCTTGACCTTTTTGATAGCAATAATAATCAGAATAAGAAGGTTATAATTAAATCTTCTTTGGTTCTACTTCACTGGTAAAAAAACTCTTTGGTTTGTTTTTATATGAACAACGAACGAAAAAAACTACAATCTCCTTGGTGAAAAGTGTGGAAACGTTGTTTTTATTTCTATTTAAAACACTAGTGCGATAAAGTAAACAAAAAGCACGAGTGCGTAATAGATTATATTATGACACTAAAATCGGTGCATTTAAAGGGCCTATACGAGGGAGTGTGTTTTCAACACATATATAAATTTACATTATGTATTTATATAATATTTCAACATGATAAATTTTTCATATAGTGAGTAACAGATATTACATAATGATACTATTCGGACGCTTTTCGACAAGATGGCCGACAAAGTTAAAACGTCCTATTGCTCCCTCTATTGTCATTATTATAATAATAATAATATATTAATAATAATTTTATTTCAAAAAACGTTTTACATGTCGCAGTAAGGAATACATAAAATAAACATAGAACTTTGAATAAGAACAAGAAAAAACATGTGTAGGTACAATGTAAGTACCTACGTTATGTAGGGCACAAATATGCCCCAGGACGCAAGCCGCACCAACCGCCGCGCCGTAAAGAAACACACAGAGAACAAACACAGAGAATAATGGTTCAGAACTAAGAAAAATCTTGTATCTCAGAGAATAGGGCCCCTCCTGACAGCCAGTAAAATATTAAACATCTCGAAGCCTTTTAGTAAGTTGCTCATTATACACGAGGTTGTGGGTTACAGCCCGAGTCGTAGGCGAGGGCGTAAATCAGCCGAGTGTATAATGAGCAAGTTGCTCACGAGTTTCATACGCACTTTTTCAACACCATTGCAAGGAAAACAATATATTGCACAAATGCGATACAAACAACACACGAAAATTATGGAAAATAGTGAACAAGTTTTTTTTTTGCGCGCGGCAAATGTTTGGTGGTTGATTACATATTATACTTAGCCTTATACCTACTTGCCTCTTTGTTGTTACAAATTTGTATTACCCGGTTAAATTGAAAATGCTCTGTTTACTCGCATATAATTTGCAGTTATGGACCAATTTAACTTTGTAGGGATAATTCTATTACTCACTAGTGTATAATATTATTATGCACCAGGGTGTTATAGTTCGGTTTATGGCCCTAAGGACGATATAATAAAGCTCACTTTACGAGCGAGGGTGTTGAAAACATAGTTATTACTCTGTGGTTAAAACTAACTACTATGTCACGCACTGCAAGGGGATTTCCCGTATATGTTGTTATGTTTGACAAGTCCGCGCTCGCACAAAGCGGCACGAATTTTTAAACGCAATAAACCACGTCATGCGTATTATAATTTATCCGTGTTTACGAGATATAGTCGTTTAATTTTTTATCATGGCATTGTAACAGGACACATATGAGACTTCAATAACCTCTGCCCATAACAGATGCATTTCGTCACAAGTCACGAATTGCACTGCGTCCGTCATCTTTATGTGTTAAGTCTCATGTGTGTGTAATTTAACTGCCTCTCAAGGACTGCAGCTGGAAAACACCGTTAGGGGCTTGGCGACAGACGGTCGCCTAACGGAGGGCATTCGCAAAATGCCCTTCCACTATGCGGTGCAGATCAGTCATGCGGCGGGTTGGTAAATCATGATCCTGCTGCGCGGCAGTCCATAGCCTATGCCATGAGCCATATATCACTGCGGTTAAGAATCATGGGTTGGTTATTCCACCGGCATTCATACCCTTCAAACCTGAATTCAGTACTGCGAACCCTACTGCTTGGCAACAGCTTTTTTTTTTGTGGGATTGTAACGATGTTAAGTGGACTAAGCTCTGTCTATAGTAAACTATAAAATGGCTATACGAAACAGAAACGAAGAGGTCGTGCGTGGATGCTCTAACCAAAACATCAAGGGCATCGCAGGAGTCTCTGGCCGGCCCTTCAACGACAAACTCGGTATTATATGTATATAGTAATAAAAAAAAAAACCATAAATCTATTTAGATAGAAGGAAAAATATATATATAAGTATGGACTCACTTTAGCTTTAAGGTATTTTAACTAGCACTAGGTAACTTCCCTTCAGGAAGAATATTGATAAGTTGGAGTTGAACTCATAGTTAAAAATGATTATAATTAACGAAAAAAAAAACAAATTAGAGTACGGACCACGAGGCGGTAGTGTGTAGAAATTACTAATAAAAAAAACCTCTGCCTATAACTATAGGGTGGCCAGATCAAGGTATATCAATCCCTGGACATTTCTAGGGTTAGAAATTAGAAAGAAAGTTGGTACTTAGAGCAGACATGAACATGCTTGCCTAGCAGATATCTGTTTACTCTGTGCCCGTCAACTTGAGACATAGTTTTTAAGTCTCATGTGCCTGTATTTCCACTGCTGCCAGAACACCGTTAGATGCTTGGCGACAGTTTTTCTACTTTATAGGTTGGTCGCAAAATGCCCCCCAAACCGACTTCAACAAGTTATTTCACACTCACACACACTTTTGAATGTTAAAGTCAGTTCAATTTTTTGGTTAAAATTGTTTTAGAATCGAACTCAAACTGCCTATAACAAAAATAACATAAGCAAAATTCAGTCAGCCGTCCAAGTCGTTCGTCTCCTAGTAAACAACGGCGGTTCAGAGCACAGAATAGACAATAGTTTTTTTTTTGTCTATGGTACAGAATATGTTTTCAATTTTCGTTCTGACAATCTTATGTGCGACAACACAGTCACGGTAATGTTGTCTATACAGTATTTTAACTCGGCTCTGTCTTTGAAATAAAACAAAACCTACAGCCGCGCTGTACGTAAACATGCGATAGGGCTGCCCACCTCCCAGCATTTTATTAACATTTGCCTACTATGTGTTTCCATTTAGTTTTGTGATAGTAATTATTATTTTTTTAATATAAATAAATAAAATAATATGTGAATTGAACAGGAAGTGGTCACAAAAAATGCGTGTTGTTACTTATTTTGGTGAAAAAATCGCGCGGTCATTGATAATAAAACAACAAACCACTCGCTCGTCACTGTGGCACAGTCGCTAAGGACACTCGAGACTGTCTGCGTGCCGAGCGCAGGCCGAGACGAGGCGCGTAGGTATAACTCGCGTTTCGTCCGTTTCTATGAAGTTGAAATACTGTATAGATAACATTATAACATTAGCGTGGCACAGATATTTTGCTTGGCATTTTTGCTGCCTGTTGGAGCCCGGTTGCATTACCTACGCTTACAATGCCTACATACTTTAATTGGATTGCGTTGATGTCTTTTATAAGGAGAAATATTATACCAAAACAAGCTTTTGTCTATAAAAAAAAACTTTTAATATGCAAACTTTCATTATATTCTAAAAAAATACTCATCAAGACAATTCAAATGAGCCTAAACTCGATGAAGTTGTGTTGTATCAGTGCGAAGCTCCTTTGGCCACCTTCCAGCTCCATCATCAGATCAGCACCATGTCATCATAATATTGCATTGTCACGCGATTTACACATGTATGCAACATTTCAGCTCAATTGGTAACCGGGAAGTGGACCAAATTTAATTTGCAAGATTTGATGACATACTTCGGGACAGGTGGAATTAAATAAAAGCTTGTAAAATAGTTCAGCTATATATTGACTGAGATTGGTGTACTGTTCTGTATCGGTTGGATTGTCCAGACACACCGCCCACCAACTTACTTGACCCTTTAAATAATTGTGATATTTGCAAACAAATTATCAATTTGGCTGCTGATAAATTTTAATCAGAAATCCTCTTAAATGTGCAAGTTTTGGTGATTACATATGATGATTTATATGTGTTCTATACGAAAATCATGAGCAAAAAGCGGCAGTCATGTGTTTTTTAACCCTTTAGTGGTATGACAAAACTATTTTAAATGAAAATATAAAATGATGCGTTTTGACCCTTGAACCCCTAAAATAAAATAATCACAGTAATAATTCATAATCTGAGATGAAATTTTATCTATAAAAAAGCATCGGCATTGCGGCAGTTCACTTACTTGACCCTCGAAAAAATATTGAAAATTGCGAACAAATTATCGATTTGGCTGCTGTGAAATTTCAATCAGAAATCCTCTTAAATGTGCAAGTTTTGGTGATAAAATATGATGATTTATATGTGTTTTATACGAAAATCATAAGCAGAAAGCGGCAGTCATGTGTTTTTTAACCCTTTCGTAGTATGCAAATCTTTTTAATGAAAATATAAAATGATGCGTTTTGACCCTTGAACCCCTTAAATAAAATAATCACAGCTATAATTCATAACTTGATATGAAAATTTCAGCTATAAAAAAGCATCGGCTAAGCGGCAGTACACTCACTTGACCCTCAAAAAAAATTTTGAAAATTGCAAACAAATTATCGATTTGGCTGCCGAAGTGCTTATCTTCCAGTATTTTGACCTTAATCACCTCTTTCGACACCCATGGTACAAGATGGGTGACATTCTAGCCCGACATCTTAAGGAAGCGTCTCCCGAGATCTGGTGCTGTGCTGAATTTTAAATATTTCATAAAAACCGATCAAGTGTGAGTCAGACTCGCGCACCAAGGGTTTTGTGGTACAATACCAGCGTACAATAAAGTTTTGTACGTAAATACATAGAATATTGATATGTTTCACATCTTTAGATCAGTGGCGCTAGGTTATGGGGTATCAAAAATATTACAGTTGTTTATTTTCCGCATGAAGTTTCTGAACCATTTGTACATCAGGTGCTTGCTTCGGTAAGAGTTTAGGTGTATGTCTTTTGAAATATAGAGATGAAAATTTTACTCTTATGAGAATAACAAAGTAGTATACCTAGCGTAAGTCAAACGCAGCCATCTTTTTTTTTGTGCCTGCGATTGCGGCTTCTGCTGCGATCCCCAAGCTGCCTGCTTAGAGTGTAGATTATGTCAAATTTTTCCAATGGGGGAGACAATCCGACGGTAGGCAATCCGGTTGATTCAATAATGATTATGATGATTATTAAAAGGACGTATATAAACCCAGAAATTAGAAATGATTTCATGTAGCAAACGAACCTTTCAGCGGGTCTTTTTTTTCAGCTTATACGTTAACTTTTTGACCACTATCTCAGCTGATGGTAAGTGATGATGTGGTCGAAGATGTTAACAGGCCGAACCTAGAATTACTGGCTCTCAAGAACAGCTGCCGGAACACGCAGTAGGGTGTGCTGGCGTCAGATTTCCTACTTAAGGGTGGTCGCTAGCCAGGTGGGCATTCGCAAAATGCACTTCCACCATGCGGTGAAGCTGAAGCCCTCGACGGCATTAGAACCAAGGACCCGCTGCACGTCAGTCCATAGCCAATGCCACTGAGCCATCACTGCTTCAAATTTATTAGAATATTAGATTTTGCATTTTCAATATTCTATAGGAACGAATTCAAGATACGTCGGAAGTAATCCGGATAATTTTCCATCCGAAATAATTTCCATATTCAATTTAACTGCAGTCAAGTATTCGTTCAGTACGTTAGAGGGCACCAGAAGTGTGTATTTTTACACCAAAAACCTCATTATCAACCGTAGGTAGGTCAAAGTATCCGGTCTGGTGGTTCATGCTCGGAACGTTCCGAACTTCTGAAGGTTGGAACTTTTTTACCATTCAATCCGGTCATTAAGAACCCTTTTGAAAACATCAAACAATGCATGTTTAGGTAAATTTAAGATATTAAAGTTGAAGGTATCGAAGACATGCATAAAGTATGTCCATCGCAGAGAGTTGAAATACTAGAGTAGTTATATCCGAACACCACTGCTCTAAAAGCTTATTAGAATTTACCTATCTACATACCTACGCACATGTATATGCAGTTTGTAATGACAAGGAAAGAACGTTCAAATTTTATGTCATATCTGTTGTGTGAAAGAGATAAATAAGCAATTCGTGTAACCACCGAAACGCCACGAGACGTTCCGAACACCATTACACTGCGGTCTCTTTCACTCTCTCACACCAAACGATACACATATATTGCTCATCCATTTCATTGAGATTAGTTCCTAAGATAAAATAAAGTGACGATATTTTCTATTTCATCACTAAAAGCAATAATTACGCGTGAAATGAAACAGTTTTCTTATCCATAGTAATTAAACAACTTTAAACGGTTTAAATCGCGCATATTTGTCATTATTTTTGTCCCGACGTTTCAAACACTTTGCAGTGATCGTGGTCACGGGGTGACATTAACCGTTTAAAGTTGTTTAATTACTATGTGTAACAATCGCGAGAACCTAAGTTTTCTTATCTTTCACAGTGCTTGTATAATTGGTGCAGAGTCTAAAGACACAAGGAAGGCATATTGTCCACAGATTATTCCTAAAAACACGATTAGCGGCGATGTATTTACATTTTATCGGACACTCGGAAGTGCAAGACTGGTAGTGACTCTGGTAATTACCCTGAATTCGTCTAGTAAATACGGAGGGCACACAACCCATCTACAGTGAGTTACCTGTTCGCTTGTGGCGTTCATCCCTATCGTAAGGGCTTAGAATACATTTTCGTTTGCAACTGAGTTTATAAGATTGACAGATTATAGTGTGACCATGAAACTTCCTCTTGTGATCCTTAGAAAATCCTGGAGGTCTTTTTTATGTTATTGTGACAGAACAAGCTCAAGACCAACCTGACCCTGTTAAGCGGACTAACCTCTGCCCATAACAGGGCATTTCGTCATAAGTCACGAATTGCACTGCGCCCGTCACCTTTAGACGTAGTTGTTAAGTCTCATGTGCCTGTAATTTCACTGGCTCTCAAGAACTGCTGCCGGAACACACCGTTAGGTGCTTGCACCATGCGGTGAAGCTCAAGCCAGCGGCAGGATTCAAACCATGCAGGTGAGCATAGTGGCTGCGCGGCAGTCCATAGCCAAAGCCACTGAACTATCACTGTTTCACTTTTATGGCTGGATGCCTGACTGACGTGTCCTATATAATATAATTGTAAGAATTTTGTTTCTCTTAAGAATTACAATATTCATTTACAGAGAAACACATTTAAAACAAGGCCAAATTTAAATACCGGATTGCACTGTGTACACGAAATCACATTGTTACTAAATTATATATCTTAAAACAGTTAATTACTTTCGTTATATAGTATTCCCCTATATACAACAAGTATAAATTAACGTATTCTTAGGTTGTCGCTATTATTAGGTACACATAGTAACAACCTGCCATCTTACCTGACATCAAGGGTGTCACGGCCAAATTGGTATAATATCCTAAGACGAGCTTCAATAAAAACTTACTTCAAACCGCACAAGATCAACAAATTTTTAAGACCTGTTAAGTGCAATATTCCTGTACCTACAAGATGCAGGTGTTTACAAACTTGATTGTGAATGTGGGCTGTCATACATTGCGCAAACAAAGAGGATCGTTGGTATCCGGGTAAAATAACACATTGCTGACATGAAGAACAGACGCTCGACCAAGTCTGCGGTTTGTGAACATGCCCAGGACAAACCCAACCACTACATTCGGTTCGACAATCCACAAATCCTCGCCAGGGCGACCCGGTTTATGCCAAGAATGTTACGAGAGGCTATTGAAATCAAAAAATAGGTACCCAAATTTCAATAGAGATGATGGTTGGCAAGTACCGCCTGCTTGGGATCCTGTTATCAAATTAATTAAATCCCATGGCCGACACAAATCTGCAAGACCTCTGGACACTGTGAGCGAATACTGTGTCACTGTGTGAATAGGGAACGTTATGATTAATATAAAAAAATCTGACGGTAGATCAAATAATTCTTAATAACTCATGTGACAAATAAAACCAATAAGTCACCCCGTGACTACGATCACTCATGCTAAGTGTTTGAAACGTCGGGACAAAATAATGAAAAATATACGCGATTTAAACCGTTTAAAGTTGTTTAATTACTATGGATAAGAAAACTGTTTCATTTCACGCGTAATTATTGCTTTTAGTGATGAAATATTTTATCGGTCACCAAGTGCATGTTTTCACACTAATGTCGTTTTTAACCCTTTTTTTTTTATTCACGTGTGAAAAATGCTTTACGCATTCCCGTCCACCTCGGGGAAGGTGGCCGGGATATGTCGGGCTCGACACCAACTACTCCCACAGCAGCAAGTACCGACTAAATAACACACGGTGTTCCAACTCTACCGCTTCTAGGCGGGCCGCAGGGACGCTTTAGCTTTCAACCACGAACCCGCCACGGTTGTCCGTTTCCGGACCCCTCCTGGGGTGCTACCCCTCACGACGCACCAGAACACATGGCACGTCGCTACCACCCGGACCAAGCCCGCAAATGGGCGTCAGACAACGTCGTTTTTAACCCTAGATTATATGTAAAGTGTCCGGTTGTTGAATCAAGACTCGACCGTCCTGATAAAGGTTGTACCTTTTTTTACTATAAAAAGGATGGGACCATAATGACATTTTAATAACAAAATTAACGATCTTTTTATGGTTTTGCTGGAAAATATTCGCAGTAAATACTGTAATAATCATGCATTACTTATAATGTGTAATTTTTTTGCAGCATCGTCATTAAAATGATTAACAAAGATACCCAGAATTCGGTAGAAATGTTAATGTCAAAGTCTATATTTGAGGTTAAAACATAGTATAATGTCTGTACCCATGAGTAATACTGGTATTTCAATCATAAGATTAAAAATATCAGATAGAAATTTAAAAAACATACCGAAAACTGGAACCGACTTCAACACTCAAAAGTGTGAAATAACTTGTTGAAGTCGGTACCATGATACTTCAAAACTAACCATTATCACAATATTGTGCGCATGGTACCGACTTTGACAAGTTATTTCACACTTTTGAGTGTTGAAGTCGGTTCTATTTTTCGGTAAAAAAATGTTTCACCCTTGCTACTTACGAGATCGATTATCATTCATTGGCAATGAATATATCATCAAGACAGGAAAAAATTTTCAGTTATTGGAGTGTAACTCAAAAACGGCTTGACCGATTTTGATGATATTTAAATGGTCAGCTTTCAAATAAACAAGAACCATCAAAATCAGTTCGCTCAGTAAAAAGTTTACACGATTTAAGATTCTCCTCCTTTTTTTTGAAGTCGGTAAAAATAGAAAATAGTTGTAACTACGAGTGCATACGAGTACGACGAGTCATTTTAGCCGAAAAGTTTAACAGCCATAAAATTAAAAATTGTAACAATTTTTAACAAACTAATATTTATGCACTACTGCCCCGTGGGGTGCCGGGTTAGAATTGCACCATCCCATATCACCCCGTGGGTGTCGTAAGAGGCGACTAAGGGAAAAAGACTAGAAGGTGGGCAGCAGCAGTACATATAGGACAGCAGTATTAGTTGGCAGTTCTTTAGAAGGCTCTAAAGAACTGCCAACTTATACTGCGATCCCCAGGATACCTGCCAAGCGTGGGGATTATGGCAAATACCCCCTTAACAGGGGCTGTGTTCAGTAGTGGACGATCCGGCAGTTACAGTAGTGCTTAAAAGTAGGCTTTTATGCACTAAAGCTTAAAAAGCCGCTTTAATCCGTTTACAAAGGTCATAAACAAGTGCTTTTTTGCGCTTACATTGCAAACGCTGTCTGAACCCTACAAGACGGGTCAAAATAATGTACTACAGTATTGTAGACCATAAAAAGGAGTACAAAAAATTCCAGGATGGTATATGTCTATCTCTGAGGGATAACCTACAATAACAATTTTTTATCATTTGCTGTTTTACAAGAAATAATGCCATAATCACGAAGCGATTTTCAGCATAGGTACATTAATAATCCTTACCCAATTAAGTCTTACTTTAAATCTAAGATTTACAACTCTCTGCCTTAAATACATTGCGCATTTAATATAGATCAATATGGCCCTTTACAACATGATATTTAAATGAATATAATCCATGATATTACATATTATTTAGTTTAAACATATTATTGTTATTGAGTCTCTCTGTGAATTAAATAAATAAAATAATTTTAACTTTGCCCCTCCCACGCCACATTATGGTGGCTGAGAGGAGCGAAAATCTACTGTAATTTTGAAGCAAAAGATAGTTCTTTACTGTCGGGTGTAATATCACTGTAGAAACCATGTGTTTTTGTTGCAGGTACCTAGCAGTGCGCAGCCAGAGACTAGTTTTTAAAACTAAAGTTTTGAAAATGTCACATTCACTTACACTATATTTATAATAAAGGGGATATTTACCGTGTATTTTATTGTTTTTGATCGCATAGACTTCAGTTTACTCGTGAACTGTTGCAAGCGCCATGCTTGCAACAGTGCCGAAATACCGAGAGCTCAACAATGAAATACACGGTAAACATACCGTTTCTAATCATAAGTAATTCTAAGTTTATAATCTGAAATTGTAATTTTTGTCCAACTGAAGTTTGAATTTTTAGTCTAGGATAAACTCGTTGTTATGTGCTATATCGAGCGAAGCGAGAAGGAGCGTTTGATTGCCGAGCGAAGCGAGCATGCCGTGGTCACGGTAATGTTTATAGATAACATTACCGGCAAAGCGTGAATAATATGTTATGAATACGTCAAGAATGTTATATATTTCCGATTGCAATTTCGGAAATGTTTATTCTAGAAAAGCTTCCTAGAATAAGTGCATATTACAAAATTTGGATGTCCTATCTAATTTAGAAATTTTACACATTATAGTATCTATATCTATATCTTCAAATAAATTTTATATAAAATTTGTAATGTAGTAGATAATTATGTTTGATCCTAGTTGATTGAAATAAAGATAATAATAATTATTAATACATTTCCTAGGAATTATATACAATATAGGATTATACATACTTCTCCGTTGACCTAATTATTTATTTTTAGGAATTGAACTATCTGATCATATAAAAACTTAGGCTTATATTTCCAACTTCCACGACTTTATTTAACTCATTTAATAAAGTCGTAGAAGATGGTATTATATAACAGGTTACAGATCACAAAACACTTACTAGACCACAATTCCGTGCCAACTGCACGCCCATTAATTTATATTAAATAACTCCAAAACTAGTTTAGTATCTATTCTTTACCTAAGTCACACATGGCCGGTAATCTTATTTTTGTGATACCTAACTATTTTTAGAGCTTGTACTATATATTCATATCATAGTATGCATAGGGCATTTTGCTAATGCCCGCCTGACGAGCTAACACCCTCAAGTAGAAAATCTGTTTATTAATTAATTTATTTAATTATTTACTTATCGGCATGAAGTCCTGCTATTTTTCGTCATGTTCAATGGTAAGATTATTGCCATTGCCAATAAAATTTAGATCATGGAATCATCGGAAATAAAAGCGTTAGGATAAAAAGTAATGTTTTAATTAATGTATAATGATGTACTATTTTTTATGATTTAATTTCCTAGGTAAAGACTACATTACTACAATATTATGAACGAACCTTTAGAATTTTTTAAAATATTAGTTAACGTTTACTTAATAAATGCATATGTTACATTATAAATTTCAAAATCGAGCTTAATTCAAGCAATGGCAGTAAATTACACCTTTGTTAATCACATACGCATATTGCTACATACAACTTATGTCATAAAAAAATATATTTTCCTTTAAAATTGCCAAAATTCCCAATAGTAAGCTCGGCTGAAACACATAAGTGCACCTTTGTTAGTATCCGCAGATAACAAAATGGCATGTTCCTTTTTCTTATTGGGTGGATTCACATCATAGTTCTCTGCTGTTAACAAAGTAAACGTCTTCTGATTTATAGTCGACTTCTCCCATAGTTGAAGAGTTGATTTAAAATGGGTCTAACCCCTTTTATCACCATCTCAATGTGTAGACACGGACTCCCCATTGGATTGGATTGTCAGTGTTGCCATTGCTAAATACTACCATACGCTATATTTCTAAATGTGATTACAAGCACTATTGCGTGTTAAGCGAAAATCATATCAAAAAAAAATATTGGAGTGCAAACAATTGGAGCACAAAATTTTGGCAGAAATGCCAAGTCCCAGGTGGCCGAGATGGTATTAGGCATCCGACGCGATTTCGGAGGACGCGGGTTCGATTCCCGCCTCGGGCATAAAATTTTGTACTCCAATAATTTGTTTTAAAATACCATAGTAATGCGCTGTTTCAAATACTTAGGAATAAAATTGCGGTAAAATACAAATTATGTAACATATAAGTATAAATACGGAGACAAATATTTGAATTGTATTAAATTGATAAAATATCGTCTATTTGAAAACATGAACACCACGATCTAGCCGCTTTACTATAGGATATTTCAAGTATTTAGAAGAGTTTTAAGGTAAGTTGTAAGAAAAAATATAAGTTGTAGGTGCCAAGATTTTAAAGGGACCGAAAGGACAGCGTGTTTTTAACTTAATTTCGATGACTGGAAAAACTAAACTCATTGTATTTTTGAAACTGTGTGACTTGTTTATGCTTCAATATTACTTTTGAAAGATTTAAAGAAATAATTCATGTAATTAAAATACTTTAATAACTATTTACTAAATGCTAATTTTAACTAATTCAAACTTTGGCACAATATTTTTTTCAAAAGGTGGCAAATCTACGGCCGTCTATCACCGTCGGCCAATCAACCAATTATCTGGGCCAAGTATATCGTAGTCGTAGCTCTTTACTTGGAGTATACCGATTTTGATGTGTATTTTTTACATTTGAAAGCTGCTTGCCGTCTGGGTCCATTTAAATTTGTGTGAGATATGACGAGTAGTATTCGAGTTATCTCTAATAATGCGTATTCCATGTTTAAAGTCGTTTTTTTTGTAATTTTTTTTTCACGGCACTTTGGACTGGTTTGTAGAGCGTAGTTATAATATAAAGATAGATATTTTTCTACACAGTTATTGTTGAAGTTAATGTTATGAGGTCGTGGAGGCTCTTATCAAAACATCAAGGGCATCGCCGGAATCTGTGGTCGGCCCTTCAACGACAAACTGAATGGGTATATCTACTAAATAACGTACTAATAAAATAGATATAAGGAGAAAATATATTACCTATAAGTATGGACTCGCTTTATTTTTAACATATATGATATTTTTAACTAACATTAGGGTAACTTCCCTTCAGGAATAATATTAATAAGTTGGAGAATGATGTCAAGTTGTAAAATACCTATATTATATGTAAAAAAAAACAGGAGTGCGGGCCACGAGTCTGTAGTGAGTAGAAAGTATTTTAAAAAAAATGTTATGACGTAACGCATTTTCGGTTCATCATAGCAGGCATCTTTCACAAGCACATGCAACTCCAAAAGTGCAATGTAGCCAGTGCTGCCATCCTCTCGTTTAGATTTTCATAAATAAGCACTTTTATTAGTTATCAAATTAAGTATACAATGTGTCCCAAGAAGTAATGATATACTGAAGCTGGGAGGTAGAGGACTGGGGGTGATTCAGATAGCCCTCTAGCTATCTGAATCACCCCCATGTATGCTCCGCGATTTGTCGTATTTTCGGAGTTATGACTTTTTTTTAATTTTTCGAAGTATGATGAGATTTTTATTTATGGTGACGTGAATTATTGCGGTAGATGCTTGATTTTTTTTGTGCTAAGCTGATAGATAGGCCAATTCAGTATGGTAGACTTAAACTGATAGATAGGCCAATTCAGTATGGTAACATTTACTATAGTTAGATCTTTTAATGGAATAAAAAATTATATGAGGAATTAGGTGCTTTGCGACCGATTTTCTACTTGAGGGTGGTGGCTAGCCAGGTGGCCATTCGCAAAATGCCTTACCACCATGCTATAACGACAGCCATCCTAAGACAACAACCGGGACCGACAACTTAACGTGCCCTCCGAAGCACGGAAGCGCTCAGCAGTAATGTCACTAGCGGTCACCCATCCAACTCATGACCGTGGCGGACGTTGCTTAACTTTGCTGATCGGTTCAGAATGGCTAAGCTCACTTCGCTACGAGCGCTTCAAAAACTATACTTAGTTTATACTTTTTAAGTCCAATATTGTTCTCAAAAAAGTGACATTGTCTCTATGAGAATAAATTCTTTAACACTACCTACTATTGACATCAACATTGATTTAGTTCGTTTACGAATACACCTCTGTGTCATAGAATATAATAAGAGTTTCAATCTGATTAATATTTGGCAACCTGGCGAAATCCACTATTTTCAATGCCAATTGGTTTTCTACAAACATTGGCTCCGACCACACCTGTTTTATCAAAAATCCAAGTGATGTAACCCAACAAAGCGTCATGTCGCAATGAAAACAATTATACGTGCTTAATTTGTACGAAAAAATGTTTAAGTTACACAACATTGAATGGTTATGTATTTTATAGAAGATTCAATTTTAACGCCCTCCAGTGGGGACTAGCTGAACTATTTTAGGCTGTTTTCTGGCACAGCTGAAATAGAAAACATTGATATCATACGTAAAGTGGTTTTGATTGTATGCTTAGTTAGTTTGTTCAGTAATTTTATTCCATGGTGAAAGCTGTTTAGTAAATATGATAGAAAATATAATTTATTTAAAAGAACTCCAGCGGGAGCAGCAATACTATTAAATGAGAGTATTTCTACAGCTTTATAATTATTGCGGATTCACTGCCAGTTCCCAAGTAATGAAAATATATGATGCTCAACTGCAGCTGTTGTATGAAGTTAATTGTAGGATAGGATATATGTTATCCCAGTACCATATAGTAACGTAAATGCAGGTTGACTTATATGTTAAAAATTGTGTACAGTAAAACTGCCATCTGTAGGATTTATATAGTACTTGCTGTACATATACATTCATCATAGACAAATTTAAACTGTGTTTATGTTATCGTAAGTAGTTTAAAGAAGCATTGATAGATGGCAGGAGTTGAAGCTTCAGGGCGTTTTGACTTTTTCTAGCTACAAGACTACTTATTTGTGCTACCAATCGGTGTGTGTGTGCACCGCTTTGCAATCACGAGGTTCCGTGTTGAAGTCCGGATCGAACAAGCTACAAATGGGGTTTCGGTCAGAAGTTGTCACCAGCAGTCCGGAGTCTGCAACTGTGCCCGATATATGGCAATATGTTCGCATTATTCGCCTCTTATTACAACGAACTAAAACAAATCTGTTCCTTTTTAGGGTTCCGTACTCAAAGGGTAAAAACGGGACCCTATTACTGAGACTTCGCTGTCACCAGGCTGTATCTCAAGAACTGTGATAGCTAGACAGTTGAAATTTTCACAGATGATGTATTTCTGTTGCCGCTATAACAAAAAATACTAAAAGTTGGTCAAGTGCGAGTCGGACTCGCGCACGTTATAACAAAAAAAGGTTAAAATATGAAGTCTGATGATGTATAGCTAATGGTACGGAACCCTTCGTATGCGAGTCCGACTCGCACTTTTTTTTTTGTACTACCTTGCCTAACTTTTCCTAACCATTAGATAAATTATCTTTTTTATGTAATTGTGACAGAACAAGCGCGAGGCCCATCTGATGTTAAGTAAACTAACCTCTGCCTATAACAGATGCATTGCGTCACAACTCACAAGTGATACTTTGCGCTGCGCATACTTTTGTTAAGTCTCATGTACCTGTTATTTTATTGGCTCTCAAGGACTGCTGCTGGAACACACTGGTAGGTGCTTGGCGACAGATTTTCTACTTGAGGGTGCTAGCCATGCGAGGATTCGCAAAATGCCCTTCCACCATGCGGTGAAGCGTAAGTCGACGGCGGGGTTCGAACCGTGGACCTGCGGCACGGCAGTCTATAGCTATTACCGCTCGGCCATCATTGCTTCATAATCCGTATTCAATATGTTTAAATTTAGAATATTATATAATATGTTGAAATTAAATGAAATGAGATTTATTTCCGTAAAATATGGTGTTACAAGTTGTTGTACAAGTCATAATAATAAATAGTATCACATATTTAGTCAGAAACATAACTGACATGCAAATTAAAATGACCAAATTAATTACAAATTAAATAATTTTGAGCATATAAAATATAATAATACAAATACACATTTTTTAAGATACAATGTCAAAGAAAATTTAATTACAATAAAAATAAGCATTATGTCATAACATTATATAATTAAGTGTTTAAATTTAGAATTATGTTTAAATTTAGAATGTATTATAATATGTATAAATTTAGAATTTCCCGCCATTGTTGTCAGTTTCGATCTGAACGGCATCCTTTTTTCTCGTGCGAAAAATGTGCGTGTAAATTGTGGCTATACCATCTAATTTTGCAATAAACGACTTAATTTTTTTATGCCTTATAGGTTAGCCTTTGACCACAATATCACCTGATGGTAATTGATGATGTGGTCGAAGATGTTGTTCAGGCTAACCTAGAAGAAACCTACTGGATCTCAAGGACAGCTGCCGGAACACACTGTTAGGTGCTTTTGTGCGGCAGATTTTTCTACTAGAGGGTGGTAGCTAGCTAGGCGGACATTAGCAAAATGCGCTTCTACCATACTATAACGACTTCCAGCCTAAGACAACATCCGGGAACGACGGCTTAACGTGCCCTCCGAAGCACGTGCACGCTCAGTATTAACACGCTTGTGACATTACTACCACGGTAATGTTATCTATAGATAACATAGATAACATTACCGTGATAGTAATGTCACTAGCGGCATAGAGAAATAATTTAATTTATCTATGCTAACGGTCACCCATCCAACTCATGACCGAGGCGGACGTTGCTCAACTTTGCTGATCGGTTAAGAACAGCTAAGCAAACTACGCTACGTGGGCTTTCAAATAAAAATTAATTGTTTATTGCGGAATTATGTGATATGACATGCAGATTTTAAAATTTAAATTTTCATGTATAATTGGCGTAAGTGCCATAAAGGCAACACGGGCGCCACAGTATGTATCACATAATTACCCTATTCGGGTGCAGCAATGTTGGTAAGGAGTGGGCCGGTGTATTCCTAATAATTAATACTACATTATTCTTGAAGGAATGCGTCAAGAGAATAATAAAGATATTTTATTAAAAAGATATAGATTTTATAGTTTTTTTTAAACATATATTCATTTTAATATTGTTATGTGTCAATAACGCATGCTCTGCGGATTACATTACAAAATTATGACATTACAAACAAATTATTCAATTACATTAAATAGAAGTCAGATGTCAAGCAAGTAATTATAATACATATGAGTATGTAATTAAATGACAATTTCACATTAAATCGTAAATCACATAATAATAATAATTCTAAATGATGTCCGTAAATAATCATAATTCTAGGTTAGCCTGAACAACATCTTCGACCACATCATCCCTTAACCTCAGGTGAGATAGTGGTCAAAGGCTAGCCTATCAGGCATAAAAAAAATAATAATAATTTAGGAGTAGTTTAGTAGGTAAGCATACATACCTACTCACAAGTCAGTCATATTTTTTTGAATCGAACGAATCTAATAATTATCTATGTATCTATATGGACGAGCTACACACATCAAAAGTGGCTAGGGATCATGTATATTTTGTACTATAACTACTTGTTTGGCAGAAGAAAGTTGTTCAGGCTAACCTAGAATTACTGGCTCTCAAGAACAGCGGAACACACCGTTAGGTGCTTGGCGACAGATTTTCTACTTGAGGGTTGTAGCTAGCCAGGCGGGCATTCGCAAAATGTCCTACCACCATGCTATAACGACTGCCATCCTAAGACAACAACGACAAATCCTAAGACTGCACGCTCAGTAGTAATGTCACCAGCGGTCACCCATCCATCTCATGACCGCGGCGGACGTTGCTTAACTTTGCTGATCGGTTACAAACAGCTAAGCAAACTTCGCTACGAGCGCTTCAAAAATTATATAAATATTAACAAATAATTTGTGTTTCCACCATTTACACTAATCACACAAGCACAGCGATTTGTGCATGCTTAAAATCAGTTCAACAAAACCACTTTGAGGAAAGGCCGCACACGTTCTTTGTGGCAAGTCAAAAAGGTGTTGTGAGGTATGCACGGCATCCATACTTGGCAGAGCTCTTCTTTGTAGCATATCCCATGCATGTTCAATGGGGTTGAGGTCTAGGTATTGAGTAGGCCAGTTGATGCGAGTCAATGCTCGCATAACGCAAGAGTGCGAGTTACGACTCCAGCCGTGTGTGGACGTGCATTATCGTGCATAAGACGAAACGAATTACCCAAACGGCTTCGCAAAGGGATGATCGCTTCTGAAACAACAGCTAAGTACTCTCCGCAAAGAAAAAATCCTCTATTGCGACAATACTCGAAAACGTACTAGATCCCTAGGCATTTTTGAGGAGTTTATTTGATATACCTACAAATAAAACAGTAATTTAAAATTTTAAATACACAAGCGGGAACTGTTATGCATTTAAAACATGTTTCAACCTTTTACAGGTTTGTTACATGGACGCCAAGTTGCCATAAATCCTAAACATTGCCATGAGAACCAAGGAAATGCACAAGTACTAGCTTTGGAGAAAGTGGATTAGCTCCATTATACCCTAGTGATGGGACGTGCAAAGGACGTTATGACTGTTATCGATACTTTACATTTCATATCATTATAATCTCATTATTAATATACTAGTGGCTCTCCGAGCTGTAGACCTCGCGAGTATACCGTTGCATAGTTTACAATTGAATAAAGGTACACTGCGCATGCTAATGGGAGAATGGGTCAAATATATTCAAAAATCTAGATATGTAATGTAAATTATAAATTATTTTCTTGCACTTAAGTCCAAGAAAATCAATGGCACGTGGGTCCAAGCGAAGGCTAATTGTATCAGAAATAGGTAGGTAAGTAGTAAATACACAATAATTTTACGTACATGGTGATGTATTTATCTCGAATTATTATACTGACTACAAATATATAATTGATTATACGAGAGAGAGAGAGATAGATAGAGAGAGAGAGCTTATCATTTTTTGGGCAACTGATGTGCGAATCAGGACATTGCCATTAAATTAAGCACAGGCGTCCATACTTATTACATCAACACCTTATAATGTATATCTCGGATATTTTGAAAAATTGCAAAAAATTTAATCGTAAAAAAAATATGGACTTATCAAACCTGATCACAAAATTTCGTGAGAAGCGGTTGCGAAATGCGACCTGTAGAGGAAAACAACCGGACATACGAAAGCATTTTGTCTAAGTTGAAGCAGAGACGCTTCGCTCGAACTAAGTTCTCGCTTGGTCGATAAAGGCAAAAGTTTATGAGTTACTTAAGAAATTGCTCAGTAAACTTAAAAAATGGCGCGGATCCTGGAGTCTGTGGAAAATCGACTAAACCTCACAAACTTTCGCTTTTACTAGCTGCGCCCCGCGGTTACACCCGTGTGGTGATGGATGATGATGATGAAAAGTATCCTATGTATTAAAACAGCGCCTCATCTCCGCCATATCAGATTATCTACTTATTCAGCCGTTTGAGCGTCAAGAAATAACAAACATTCAAACACTCACTAACTTTCACCTTTATGATATAGTGTGAAGTGTGATCTGTAAATAATTATTGTTAGAGACTATAAAATAAAATATATCGTAGGTACATTTCTTTTCCCATCACTAAAGCCACAGATGCAACCGGTTTGGGAGCTATGCCTCCTTTAAGTTAAGTAGGTAAGAGTTATGTCACTTAGCGACATAGACGATATCACGGCAATGTATTTATACAGTATCTTAACTCGGCTCTGTCGTTGAAATAACTACCTACAGCCGCGCTGTACGTAAACATGCGATAGGGCTACCCGCCTCCAACATTTAATTACATTTGCCTACTTTGTGCTTCCATTTAGTTTTGTGATTGTAAATATACTTTTTTTATATAATTAAATTAAATTCTTTGTGAAATGAACAGGAAATTTTCACTAAAAATGCGTGTTGTTTATTGACTAGTACTTAGATTTAATTAAAAAACCATGTTTATATTTGAATACAAAATCAGTCTTAAAAATTTGCGACTGAAAAATATTTGTGAGGTGATAAAAAATCCGCATTCTTATAATATCATCGCATCATATTATAGCTTATAACTACCTATTTCACTCGTGTCAATCACTTTCCTTTACTCTATTCACTTTTTTTATTACTCGAGACATTTTTTTCGGGGGATTAAAGGAAATACTTTTCCATTAAAACGACACACATTATGTAGCGTCAACTATGTAGACTATAAAATAATTTTACCACGGTAATGTTATACAGTATCTTAACTCGGCTCTGTTGTTGAAATAACTACCTACAGCCACGCTCTATGTAAACGTACGATAGGACTACCCGCCTCCAGCATTTTAATTAATATTGCCTATTTTGTGTTTCCATTTATTATTTCCGTTTTGTGATTGTAAATATACTTTTTTTAAATATAAACAAATAAAATTCTTTGTGAAATGTACAGGAAGTGTTCACTAAACATACGTGTTGTTTTTTGACTATTAAAGTAAACGTAAAATCGATCCCGTAAGTAGCAAGGGTTAATTTTTTTCTCTTTTATCTATGGCTTTACATTTCTTTACATATTTATTATTCGTGGGCCCCCATTACAGTTGAGTAAAGCTTAGCACACCTAATTATGCAAAATTTGATTAAAAAGTATATCAGTCGGTCAGGAAACTTGTCAGTCCGGTATTACGTAAGTCAAGCATGACGATTATCATTCATACTTTTCGGTACGATGATTCCGTTATAGGCTTTCGGTTTCGTTGGTCAGTTACAAAGTTATGTTTACTTGTGGCAGAAAAACGAACTATATATTATGTATAGTATTTCTTTATACGCAGCGCCACTGCGCGCCGTCTTAAGTGCTTAGTTAAATTTGTAGCACTAACTTATTTGGTTGGATGATTCTGATGGTTGTTAATGCGGTAGGTCACGTTATATGACGATGGGTGTTTAGGGTAGTGTAATCTATGCTTCCGATACAAACATAGTTTCGTCATGGACTTATGGAGCTCAGTTATGGGGCTGTACCAAGCAAAGCAACATCCAGATAATCCAGAGATTCCAAAATAAAGTACTCAAAGGTATAGTCAATAATAATAATAATAAATCACACAATCACTAATAAATACATTCATATATCATGACCTATCTACAAAAACATATTCGTTAATTAAAAACAAATCAAATTAAGCATTACATATCCATTCAAGATTACAATCCATAGAATTACACAAAAATTAGAACAATTGCACATATTGAACATTAACTTATTAATATATATAAAGAAAAATAATAAAATTGGTTTAAGAAATTAAAAAACAATTTTCGAATGTAATAAAATAAGCATTACTAATAAATAATAATCAAGGCATTCGTATGAATGGCTGTGGCACTGCATGCAACCGCATCCAGTGAGCGAGATACTGACTGTCCCATCGGTCCACCAACACAGCCAGGATTGTGTTGTGTTTTGATTTCTAACTAAGAAGCGCTTCTTTTGCGAATGATGGCATGGAAGTCATCAATTCTCGCTTCAACGAATTCAAATCATTTATTACGCAAAACATGGGTAAAATAACAAAGGGTTGAAAAATAAATTACAAAGGAAGTGCGCCATGCTTTAACCTATTGGTATGCGAATTTATATAAAGTTATTATTGAAACATAGAAAGTTATTAAATAATAATTAATGTATTGATACGCAATTCTAAAATATAATGTCACAAATTATTTCTATGTATGTCTCATTGAAAAATAATCCCATTACAATAATTAATAAAATTTACTATGTATTACATGTCTTATCTATTATATGTCTTATCCTTAAGAAATTCATCAATTGAATAATATGATTTGTCAATAAAAAAATTTCTTAGTTCACATTTAAAATTATTAAAAGTTTGGATATCTTTCAAAAGCCTAGGTAACTTATTGAAGATTTCCACCCTCTTCACAAAAGTACTATTGGTATAAAGTGCTAGTCTACGTTTTGGCGCACGGAGTGTATTTTTGTGCCTCTCACTAGCTATGGTGTCATAGTGATTTATATTAATTCTTACCGGGATGACGAACATGCCAGAAGCACTACAAAATCGCGGCAACCCCATCAGCACCCTAAATGCTTTGTTATATTGGACGCGCAGATCGCTGTATGCCCGCTCCGTATAGTTAACCCAGAGGCTACACGTGTAGAAAGATTGGCAAAATTACCTAAAAAGCGTCTTCCCTTGTTTCGTACAGCGTGAAAACCTTCGAGCCTACATGGTACATTAGAACTGTCGACATATGGATATCAAAAGTTCTAATCGAGACCTGAAAATAGATGTCGTTGTGGATATAATAAAAAAACGTGCAGAAGCTCACGAACATAGACTTCACAACCACGTGAATGTTGAGGCAATCCAGCTCCTTGACTACACAGACACAGTGAGAAGGCTAAAAAGGACAAACCCTTTTGATTAGTGTAGTTGAGTGACAGTGATAAGAAGGAAAGTGAGTGCTACATATAAAGAACACAAGAACACACAGTGTCTTCCCCTTAATATAGACTATATGATAGGCGTTAATGGACACATTCTTAACTTTACCCTATTTAGCAGTTTAAGTCAAACTACAATTATTTATTAGTCCGTATTGTTTGCAAGATTGTAATATAATAAAGTATAGAAGTACATCATTAAAAAAAAATCAGTAGCTGCAGTAGAACTCTTTGTGCGAATTCATCTGAGGAAATACTGCCACTATACCTATTTTTGTCGCCAAGCAATGAAGTTATAGGCAGAGGATAGCGCTGATACAACAGGTGGGCTCGAGCTTGAACCGTCACAATAGAAAAAAAGAAAAAAAAGTACACATTACTGTGTTCCGGTTTGAAGGGGAATGAGTGCAGTGAAATTACAGGCACATGAGACTTAACAACTTTATATACCTGATGGGCGCAGTGCAACAAACTGCATCTGGACCAGGTGGACCTCGTGCTTGTTCTATCACGAAAGAATAAAACAGGGAGAACTCAGAAGAGGAATAGGGAGCCACTTGAGCTTGTAGTTAGTTGCTTAGCGTCAGATTTTATGCTTGAGTGTAGCAATCGCTAGCCACGCGAGCGTTCTTATAATGCCCACCGTGAACTCCAGAGCTTGAACTCGAGTACCCAAAATGTAAAGTTTTTACAAATGATAGGCTAGCCTTTGCTTTGACCAATATCTCACCTGATGGTAAGCGATGACGTGGTCGAAGATGCTGTTCAGGGTAACCTAGAATAAGTAGCTAATAACTAGCTCTCAAGGACAGCTGCTGGAACACAGGTGCTTGTTGACCGATTTTTTACTTGAGGGATTTTTTACTAGATTAATAGCTAGCCAGGCGGCTATTCTCAAAGTGCCCTACCACCATGCAAGTATGTAGTGTTCTGAGAAACTATTCGATTTAATACGTGCAGCTAAATTTCGCTATCAGACATCCAGATTAAGCATGTTTCATCAATTGCATGTCGACATCTGTAAGTCCACAACCTTGCGATTTTCACGGCATTTTCTACCTCGCACTGTCACATTATGGAACCAGCTGCCAGGTGAAGTATTTCCGAACAGTTACTACTTAGGAGCCTTCAAGAAGAGAGCATATTCCCTCCTTAAGGGCACACCGAGCTTTTTAGGCGCGCCGCGTATATGTGCGTAAGTAAGGCACGCCAACAGCATCCGTCCCCGTCCGACGGCCGAAGAATTACTAAAGCGGATAGGGACAAGGCATCGCGGCTCTGACTAAAATGGGCGGAACATGCGTGAATTTGAGTATTTATTTCGTAATAAAAACAAATACCTATTTAAAAAATGTAATGTGTATACGTAATAGAAAACATTTTGTTTTTTTTATTATTCAAATACGGATGACTCTCCGTTAAGTATTTACGCCGTACTAAGGGTTTATTTCGTTTTTTAGATGTAACTTTGGATTTATTTTCTATCGAGAGAATTTTAAGTATTCGTGTTTCCAGAGTGTATGATTTATAGAATTAATCCTTAAATATAATATATATTAATTACATAACTCAAAATTAAGAAATAAAGATACAGCAAGGGCTCAAATGAACCACAATTACGTATTGCTGCCTCGGTGCAGGCTTAAAGGCCGGCAACGCATCCTCGAGACCTCTGGTGTTGATCGTGGGTGACGGTGATCACTGATCACTTTCCACCATTTTAATGAATGATTCATACTACGAAGGGACTTATTTATGTAGGTACATGATTTTTTATGATTATCAATGGTACGTGATATTGATTACAATGAAGCATTTACTCATTGTTTTATATTTGGTATGGTTAATGACACAATAACTAATATATAATAAGGAACTGGTCATAATTAATTAATAATACAAGGTGATTATACGATAATAATGGTATGTTATTAATAAATTAATAGTTATGTTTTTGTGTCACCAAAAGTACCTACGTCATGTAATAGATTTAGGCCTAATTTCACCATACCATGTTTGTTTACGCTAAATCAGGCATTAGCTAATGGGTCTTTAAAAATAACAGAGCTGTTAAATCAGTCTACGTTCTATGAAGTTAACTGAATTAATCATCCATTAACAGTTGGTGGGACACTCGGTTCAGTTAACAGTCCGTTAAAAGGATTAACAAGGCGCTTCGATAAAATATACCCTAGATGCAACTTTTCGTATTGACAGAACGCATATAAACGGCTCGAGTTATCCTATACCTTTCTGTCTATTGAGATACACATAAAAACCTTTAAATTACACAAAAACGTAGTAAATCTATTTAAGTTATTTAACAATATTCAACCTTGTTTCAGTTACATAAGGTTTAATTTTCAATTACTTCGTAATACACTTATAGCACTTTTACTCTGCGCCATTGAAGGGAGCTCGTAAAATTTTATTACCCTTTGCTGTGATAGAACATAAAATACAATGGAGTCACTTACTCCTAATCTCGTACTAAAAATATTATTTAGTAATTAGTTTTTTGGTGACATTTATAATTGGAATTTTAACTATCCGCATTAGTCAACTAGCTTATATACCCTGGTTTTGCCCGGGTTGAAAAGGTGTGTAGTAGATTATTTGCTGGGAGATAGAATGTTGGGAGATAGAAAAGGGATCTGTTATAATGAAGTCAGAATATTAATTATTCAGCTTTAATTTTCATTAATATTTATTTATTTATTCCACACAGAGCAAAAAGCAATTAAAAACAAATAAAATAACAATATTATGTATCAGACCTGAATTGCAGTTTAGATACCTGCGTGTTACAGCAAAATGTATAAAGTAAACGTGTTTGAGTAATTATGAATGTTAATACAATGTTAATGTTATACATTATATATGTAATACAATATTTAATATTTATAAACTACCTTTACATACTATATTCATATCTTACATTCTGAAAATCATCTGTAATAATAAGAGTGCACGCTAAACCTCGTGCATTCAGGACTGTGCAGGTGGCTCGGACATTTCGATATTAAATTATTAACATACAACATCGATTAAAAACCGGAACACTAGAACTTGAAAAAGGTTTTGTGGTGTTTTTCCAATCAGTAAGCCAAGTCACTGTAACACGTATTAGTACATAAAACATACATACATATGCACACACACACATAAAAATATTGTACTTATATATATTATGTTTGTAAGCACTAATCCATATTATATGTGAATATGTTGCAGTTCTAATAATATTTCATACATACATGTCAAATTGATAACCTCCTTTTTTGAAGTTGGAAAATATAAAATAAATGCCTGTGTATAGTCTGAGAAAATAAAAGATTATTATGGCGACTCCAATAGACTTGTTCTGAATTAGCGCTCACTTATTCTTGTCTTGCATGGGATGTTATTATGCGTGCGAAAGAGACAACTGCGTAACAGGAGTAACGGAATTTAATTTGTTGATGTATTGATTTGGAGGTGATAATTAAATAATTATGAATGTTTATCACTTAAAATACTATAAATATGTATAACTTACCGAAAATACGCAATCCCATGTATTTTTCGCTTTGTAAGTGTATTATTTTTGCAACTATTCACAGAGCACTTCGCCATTGTTTCACTCGACGATCAGCGCGTCACTGACGACAAAACTGTGCTTCAGATCATTATAAGCACAGTTTTGTTTGGTTAACTTTGGAGCCTTCGCGCAGAATCTAGGGTATATTTTATCGAAGACAAGGCGTCAAATAAATAACAGAGTATGGTGAAACTAGGCCTTAGGTGTCACTTTTTGGAAATCCAAGTTTACTTCAATTATAACATATATTATGTCCAGGTGGACATAATATATGTGGTGCTAGCTACCCACCAGGTAGAAAATCAGTTACCAAGCACCAAACGGTGTGTTCCGGCAGCTGTCATTGAAAGCCAGTAATTTTGGGTTAACCTGAAAATATCTTAAATTTTAATTATTTTTCTTTGGTCATGTATTTCTGTCTTGATTTGATTTTACCATTATTTTATTATTACTCCCCGTCTTGTTATTCCTGTATTTCCTCTCCATCCAAAGGTTGCCTGGAAGAGATCACTATTAGTAATAAGGCCGCCTATTGTGACACTTTATTGTAAGCTTCCTTTTTGATATTATTTTTGTATACTTAGTGGTGTAACAATAAAGAATTGTATATGTATCTAACATCTTCTATCATATTATCACTTAACATCAGGTGAATAACCTGCTTCCGAAAATTCAGGAGAATTGGTTGAGAAATGCTACCTGTACAGGAGAACAACCGGACATACGAAAGCATTTTTATGTAAGCTGAAGCAGAGACGCTTCGCTCGCACTTCGTTCTCGCTCGGTCAAATAAACATCTTCGATGTTTTTTTCGAGAGAATGGGCATAAGATGCAGACCACATTCCAAATAACTAGTGGGATTAATGCTCAAAAAAATTCAAACAAACAAACAAATCTTAAATACAAGAAGGGAAATTTTGGTGGAAAAGCGTTTTGCGAAAGCCCGCCTGGCTACCATAAGCAATATAATGGCTTACCTATCAGTAATAAAAAAACAAGATACGCGCGAAATACATAACCCTTCCTTGGCAGTCGGGTTTAAACAGTACTTGGATTAAAAAAATGAAGGGAAAGATTACAAACAGCCACCAGTATTGAATTTTACGTTCATACCCAATCGATTTTCTATGCTTGGTGTACAAATAAATTCTAGTTAGCACACTGAAGGTTACGTACTGTCTACTAGCGTCAATCTTTGTGTGATTGATTACTAGCGTCAATCTTTGTGTGATTGATTACTAGCGTCAATCTTTGTGTGGTTGATTACTAGCGTCAATCTTTGTGTGATTGATTACTAGCGTCAATCTTTGTGTGATTGATTACTAGCGTCAATCTTTGTGTGATTGATTACTAACGTCAATCTTTGTGTGATTTGTCTGTCGCCAAGCACCTAACGGTGTGTTCCGGCAGCTGTCCTTGAGAGCCAGTAATTCTAGGTTAGCCTGAACAACATCTTCGACCACATCATCACTTACCATCAGGTGAGATAGTGGTCAAAGGCTAACCTATCAAGCATAAAAAAAAAAAAAGAAGATTATTATGAACTAGAATAGAGGACACCAGATCATAAAAAATACCGAAATATGGAACCGACTTCAACACTCAAAAGTGTGAGATAACTTGTTGAAGTCGGCACCATGATAGTTCAAAAATACCTTTTATCACAATATTGTGCCCATGGTATCAACTTCGACAAGTCATTTCACACTTTTGAGTGTTTAAGTCGGTTCCATTTTTCGGTAAAAAAGTTTTTTGCCCTAAACTTTTTTACCGATTTACAATTCCGCCTGATTTTCCTGCTAAGTATGTCATTTTTCGGTAGCGCGTTCGAAGAGTTTGAAATTCTTGAGGATACTCTATGCAGAAACGACACGCGGCATAAATTCTTTCGGTTGGGTTACTTTGCGTTTATGACGTCAGGATGGCTATGCAGAACAATTATGCAGTAATGTCACTAGATATCCCCATCCCCACCCGTGGGTGTCGTAAGCGACTAAGGGACCAGAAGGTGGGCAGCAGCGCTTTCTGAGGAACTGATATCTCATACTGCAATACCCAAGACGCCTGCCAAGCTTGAGAATTGTGAAAAACCCCTCCTTATTGGGGGAGGCTGTGTTCAGCAGTGCACAATCCAGCTGATACAGTACAGTACAGTCACTAGATATAATTTTAAATGTCTATTTATTTTATAATAGTAAATATTCACTTTTAAAATTTTCAAACTCATGACTGATTATTACACTACGTACCTTAGGGTCCGTTTCAGAATGTCCTAATAAAGTTTCGAGTTGCTAACCAACGCATACCTACATGATAAAATGACAGTTAACTTAACATGCAGCGCGTTTCAATCTTTAACCGATGGATAGGCTAAATCGATGACTGTCAAACGCAAAGATAGTGTTTATTAATTAAATATGTTCTGGGTAGTAAAACCGGAACTTACTCGAACATTCCGAAACAGGCCCTCAGAGTATAAAATTTCATGGTAAAAAACTTATGTCTGTTGAAACATCAAGCTGCAAAGTGTTTGAAACTTTGGTACAAAAATATTGATAAATATACGCAACTAAGCCGTTTAAAGCTGTTTAGTTACTATGTATAATAATCGCGGAAACCGAAGACATTATAAAATACCATATTTCTTTGAAATATTTTTAATGTATACATATGTATAGTTTTACTACAACTTTATGGTTGAAAGTACGTATTACTTACCGGACAAAAAAGTATGTTACGCCGATTTAAATGCGGATCCGTATCTAGTGGTCAATGGTCAAGAAAAGCCCTCGCGAGCGATGCGATAATGAATAGGTAATCATAAGTTACGCGCAAGCTTTGGAAACATACGGGCGGTAAAACTGAGCGAGCACTAAACGCAAAACACGGCAATATATTACTTTGTATGTGCAAAATGCTACGCACAAGGATATTATAAGAATATAATTTTATTTTGTAATATGTGGGTTTTTAAATAAGTATTAATGGCATTGCAACGCATTGTACTTAAATTTAAACTTAATTTTACATTGCCACTGTATCAATTTTATTTCTGTCGTGAACAACACAATGAACTTTTGAAATACGCACTCGATCCCCAAGATACAGGCTTAGTGCTTAGTTTGGGGCTCGCTGTCAATCTATTAGGCAATAAGAATTTTAGTTATTGTAGAATCTAAGTTAACCATTGTATGTACTTATAAATCTTTTTAGCAATAAAAAATATCTTATCTTATTTGATTGCTTTTAAGAGATAATAAATAGATGTGCTTCTATGTAATAAAATAACGTTTAAGGCACAATTGATTTAATATATATATAGATTAACACACACCCACACACACACACACCACACACACACAACCAATAATTCAAAAGAGCATAAATTTAATCAAATATGTTTAAGTTACTATCACCCTTTTTTCAATTGTGTAATATATTAAAAACTGTAAATCTTATCTTATCTTATTTGATTGCTTTTAAGAGATAATAAATAGATGTGCTTCTATATAATAAAATAACGTTTAAGGCACAATTGATTTAATATATATATATATATATATATATATATATATATATATATATATATATATATAGATTAACACACACCCACACACACACACACCACACACACACAACCAATGATTCAAAAGAGCATAAATTTAATCAAATATGTTTAAGTTACTATCACCCTTTTTTCAATTGTGCAATATATTAATAACTGTAAATAATATGCAAACTTTGGGAAGACGCTGCCTTTTGTAACACAGTTTTATAACTAAAACAAAAGGCAGAGTAATAATTAAAATTTGTAACCTAACTTAAGTTTTTATAATAAATATTTGTATTTGTATTTGTATAGATTAAATAGGATTACTATATATTAATAGAATAATTGACAAGGAGAGCTGTGTCGTGAGTGCACGTAAATATATCATAGACAAGACAGATTATATGCGACGTAGGGTTGGGTTGGGACACAATCGTAGTCATGTGACATTATGTGACATTCTACAACAAGTTTTCTTAATTTATTTTCGTCTGCTTGGTTATGTCAATAATGTTCAATCTTCACCGGATTTATTCCACTGGTAGGGTTTCATACTTATCAAAGGAGTTGACATCGACTCCTTCGTGGGCAAACCAAAACCAAGAAAAAATATTAAGATTCGTGGGTTACACCAAGTGGACCACACGGCCTGCTGATAAAGTTTACGACGTGTCCCGACTGCATATCACATGCCCTGTTACAAAAGTTACTTAAATCAAACATGGGGAACACCGGAAGTAATTCTATGATTGCGCGCCGCCCACGAGCCTATCTGTTTTTATGTATATGAAATATATGACATGGCGTCGAGAGTAGTTCTGATGAATAACATATCCCTTCCATTCTTCATGGTCTACCGGTTGGTAAGTTACGATATGGAACATGTGATCTCATAGAAACTGGCACTCAAAAACGTCTGCTGGAACACACTGTTGGAAGCTCTGCGGAACATTTTCTGCTTGATTCGTACTAGATTCACAAAATATCACTACAATACAATACAATACAAATATTCTTTATTTGAACACCAGTGTTAAAAATATGATTTTTTCATATAGACACAAACAAATGGTACAATGGGCGGTCTTATCACTGTGAGAAATTTCTGAAAGTCAACTGTTGAATGGATATGGAATAACAAATAACACACAACATGTCCTTGAGAGCCAGTAACTCTAGGTTAGTCTGAACAACATCCTCGACCACATCATCACTTACCATCAGGTGAGATAGTGGTAAAAGGCTAACCTATCAGGCATAAAAAAAAACATTATTAATTAATACACAAATGCTCAATATCCAGAGGTTACCTGAAAGTGATTGCTTTTATTAATAAAGCATTGTGATTGTAATAATGTATTATAAATTGTATGTATTCTCTGTTCCATATGTTATTTGGTTTAACAACAAAATATTATATATCTATCAAAATGTAAACATGCTTATTCATAATAATATAATAACACATACTTCAATCGAATATGTGGATTCAAAAATACCTCTTAAAAATACCTATTTAAAGTTCATCTACACATAACCAAATCTTGGTAGTCTCACATAGCTACATTAATGCGTTCTGTTGTGTGGACCTATTCAGTTGTCTTAAAAAAAAAAACTTATGGACACACACACATTTATTTTATTTAAAAAATAAAATTATGAATTTACACTTGACTTTAATAGTTCCCGCAACTCACTTTTGCTACTAATTTGGGCAGAGGTTCCACCTGAAGGGTATACTGGTACTGAGTTTGGTGACTCCTGGAGTTATCACAATAAATCTGAGCACTTAATTTTGGAAGCCACCGTTTATATAGAGAAAAATACTGCTGACACCGCGTAAATAGGTTTGTGAGGGATTCGGACCTAGGTCAGCAATATATTAGGTGTAACAGTTCCTTCTTACCGCATACTTGCAAAATGTGGAAAAATCTTCCATCTAGTGTTTTTTCCGCAGAGCTACAGTATATATTCCTTCAAAAAGGGTGTTAAAGGGTCTTACATAGTCGGCAACGCATTGATACGCCTCTCGTATTGCAAATGTTCATAGGCGACGGTAACCGCTTACCATCAGGTGGGTCGTCTGCTTGTTAGCCACTCCATTACATAAAAAAAAGTATATAAATAATATGGAATTTTATTCCCACAGATTCCTCTTGGTACCAAAAAATTGTGCCAATTGTTACTGCAGCAGGTCTGTGCGTGATACGATGCCGTATGTACACAGAACATTACAGAGGCACTATTACGTGAAGCCGGCAGCAGTGAAAGGCGGGTCGCTGCGGACGTCGTACTAGTGAGCGCGAAAAAAAATGATAAAAAAATAATAAGTGCGGTTTTTACATCTAACAAGGGACAAGGAGCTTCCCGATATTCTAAGTGAGTAAATTTTGTAAACTTTTTTGACTAGAAAATATTTTCAATGGAGTGTGTAATGGGTTTTTCCTTGCAGCAATAATATTTGTATGTAGTTAATTGAGCACAATATTTTCAAATTTAAATTCAAATACATTTATTTGCAGGAGTATAGGTAGTTTAGTTACTTATAATTATTTGATCTATAATATATCTTAGAAAATTATGTACACTATATTTTACTCTTAATGTGTGTGCATAATTCAGTTTACATGTCAGTGAAAAATAGGTACTTACATATGATTTAAATTAATTGGCAACTAAATACAACTGCAGTCAAAAACCTAAAATTAAATGGATTATTAGCTATCATTATTCAATTTACATATAATGGTACAAATAATTATTTAATAAATTATTATATACATATACATTTTAATATTGATCACATTAATTAAATTAATTCATCTAGACCCTAAAAAAACTACATAATTAATAACTTTAAACTAATAAAAAAATTTGGACGTTAGTAGGTTATAGTAAAAGTAAACAGCCTTATATTCAACTACACATTTACAATCTATTTTACTAATCTGCTATTCATTGAAATTTCATTAATTATTTTCTTGATATTCATGATAAAAATTATTGATTTTTATGATACTATTATATGTCAAGTTTGGTAATTCTTATCAGTACTAATATTATAAATGCGAAAGTAACTCTGTCTGTCTGTTAAGCTTTCACGCCGAAACTACTGGACCGATTTAAATGAAATTTGGTATGGAAATAGTTTGAGACCCGGGAAAAACATAGGATAGTTTTTATCCAAACGGCGCAAAAAGAGGTTAATGTTTTTGCGCGATCACCGACAAACGCGCGGGCGGAGCCGCGCCCGGAAAGCTAGTTTATTATAATATATTTAATGCGTTACATATATATTTAATTACTAGTGGTCCGCCCCGGCTTGGCACGGGTATTTAACAAAAAAAATATAAATTTAATCATATGAAAAAGCGGTTATGGTGACATAACTGTAATAGTTAGACTTATAGTATTACAGATTTTTTTATAGATATTGATGTCTTATATAAAATTGTAGTACATCAATTTGCTCTATTTCCAATAATTTCCGCAGCGTACGCGTAATAACGTTATTCTTTGGTATATTTTTCGCAGTTTTGGTTACATTAACGAAGTTTTCATACAGATCCCTAATTTTTTTTGTACTATTGTTTAGCCTGTGTTCATCATAATGTTGGATTCTATTGGTGAAAGAATTTTTCAAAGCGGTCCAGTAGTTTCAGAGCCTATCAATGCAAACAAACAATCAAATCTTTTCTCTTTATTATATTAGTTTAGATATAAATTAGTGTGTATTGTGATTATAGCGTGTTAGGTTTATTATTTATGTATAGATGTCGCCTCATTGGCGTAGGCCTCCTCCAGTAGTGATCATAATTTTCTGTTTCATGCCATCCTCTTCCACTCTACTCCGTGTCATTGTGTGAAGCCATCTTCCCATCGTCTGTTTGGTATTCCTCTTTTCCGTTTATGTATACATTTTACAGGAAACAGAATTACTTATTTAAATAGTTTAGTTTTCATATTGCTTATTATTTAGGAATATGGAACAGTGCTTCTCTTCCATCATAATCATATCCCTTCAACGATTCTGTAGTAGCCATTTTACATTTAAAGTAGCTTATATTATGTATGGTTTTATCCTTGTTTATTTTATTATATAGAAAGGGGCCAAGAAAATACCTAAAACATTTAGCGAAAATCGTATTTAGCTATTTTGGGTTTCAAACAATGTCTTTTCGTCTTTTAGAGAATGCATTTTGAATTGATTCTAGTGGAAGTCTGGAGTGATGATCCAATATTGTTTGAAGTATGAAAAGTTGACGCACAGTCAAAACTTCACTCTTGATACAGCTCAACAGTTGGATAAAGAAATGGCCTAAAAGTAGATACTTTTAAAATAGCCCTCTGAAATCTTTCTAGTGGAAGTAGATTTTACTTATAGATTCCACCCCAGCTTGAGATACAGTATATTATAAGTGACTGACTTGAGTAAATCTTTGTCAGCGACATATCTAAAAATTTTGAAAATAGGTAAGTATTAATTTTCTTATACGAGCTACTTGTGCAGTTATATGTTGTTTAAAAGATATATTTTTGTCTATTATTACCCCTAAATATTTTATAGTGTCCGTCCGGAATAATATCGTGCAAGCACAGTTATTATAGGAACATTGTGGGCTTGAATGCTTAGAGACTCTGAGTATAAAGGTTGAGAAGAATTTTGTATGGAGAAAGTGATATATTTTGTTTTCCCTACATTAAGACTTACTTTATTGTTATTCAGCCACGTGCATACCAAATCAAAACCAGATAGTGCATCCTGAAATACTTGAGGCCAAGACTTTCCCTTAAAAAATAAAACCGAGTTTTTGGTTATGCAGGTCGTTAATAAAACACAAAAAAGAGCGTAGGTCCCAAAATGTTTCGTTGGGGAACTCCATAATTTAAAGGCAGAAAATCACTCATGTTTTCCCCAACTTTAACGCATTGTTGTCTATCTGTAAGATAGTCTGTTAAAAGTTTGTGTTGAATGCCACGTATTCCAAGCCTTTCGAGCTTATCAAGAAGTAGTGGAATAGGCACGGTGTCAAATGCCTTGGCTAAGTCTAAGAATATAGCAAGACACTTGTCACCGCTATCCATTCCCTCGACAACAAAACCGTCAAACCAGTAACAGAATGGGATGTAGATATTCCTTTTCTATGTATAGAAACAAAAAAATTAGTCAATATAAATTAAACAGTAACTATCACGATTTCGTACTAGGAATAAAAATAAAATAGCATAGCCATGTTTTGGATTAGCAAAGGCAAATAAAAAGTATTTCTTAGGTAATTGTGTGTGTAAAAAAAAACCTTATTTTTGTGGAAAGTCCATCATACCCAACACTGTTAGTATTTTTTAAAGAATTTATTATCTTAAATATATCGTACGCTCATATGCTCACGCATGGTGCCATAAACATTGAGCTTCTTGTATTTGATATGTTTTGTGTAACATTGTACCCTGTACTAGTTAAGTACTGTAAGACCAGCCTAGTTGGTTGTTTTAACGCTAAAGTGAAATTGTATTGTGAAAATAAACATTCAAATTTTCGTGTGATATTATTAGGTTTGAGTACATTGATATTAAAATCTCCCGCTATAATAATTTCGGCATACTTTTTCTGATATAAACATTAAAGTATATTATCCATTATAGAAAAGAAAGTCTCTAAATTCTTATTTTTTTGGTATTCTATACACACAGAGTATTATGATTTCGTATGGAATAAGTTTTATTGCACAACATTCTATTAAACCAAGCACGGATAATTGTCTTATTTCAGGTAGTTCAATCCACTGAATTCCGTTTCTTACTAAAATGCAACTACCTCCTTTCTTTTTGATAGGCCTACTATAGCTGGATGCTAAAGAAAAATTTGGAACGACAAAAATGCTTGTACTGTTTCGCCTCCGCCAAGCTATCGCCTGTCATCTACGTAATGTAAACAAATATTGTAATAATTTTAACTTTATATCTAGTAACTATGTAACACATTGTTAACAGATGTTTAAAAGAATGACCCCGAATTTCTTGCCCGTTCTTCTCGCAGTGGCTCTATAAATTATTTTTGCTGAACGTGACAGGACAATGGACAATATTTCAATATTAAAACATGTAATTTACCTTCATAAGAGCGTCGTAGACGCCTGAATTCAATAAATGATTTTGAAATCGGAAGGACGCGGGTTCAATTCCCGCCCGGGGCAAAACATTTTGTATTCCAATAATTTGTAAATTTATGATTTTCGCTTAGTACGCGGTAGTGCTTGTAATCATAATATATAGAAATATAGAAGGGTAGCGACATCATTCCGAGAGTTAAGTGTTTGAAAAAACACTTCTTTCGGTCAGATGAAGTCTAGTAGTCTGGTTGATGGCCGCGCACCGTCCCCTATGACGGTTTAAGAAATACGATTGGAGTACGAAATTTCGGCGACACAGCCGTACCCCGGTAGCTTAATAGATAAAGCATCCGGCGCGAAATCGGAAGGACGCGGGTTCAATTCCCGCCCGGGGCAAAACATTTTGTATTCCAATAATTTGTAAATTAATGATTTTGACTTTGACTTTGAATGGCCGCATTGCTACATGAGGATGTCGTAAGAGGCAACTTTAGGTAAAATACTGGAAGGTGGGCAGCGGCCCCTTCTGAGGAACTGATACCTTTAACTACGAACACCTGGGCACGCTCTTTCGTGTTCCAATTGTAATACTTTAACGTCATAGGGGACGAATCAACTATAGACTACTAGACTTCATCTGATCGCAGGAAATACTTTTTCAAACACAACTAGAATGTTATCGCTACCCTTCTATATATCTAAATATGATTGCAAGCACTATCGCGTGCTAAGCGAAAAAACATTTTATTTTCAAATTATTGGAGTACTTAAGGATCGTTTTGAATTCCTTAGCTGCTCTAATAACCTTAATCTGAGATCATCAGATAATTTTGTTTTGGAGGTACCTTTACACTCGAGTTCATTTTATGACAAGTCCTTCAGCATTCAAGCTGCTCGTTTGTGGAACTCTTTACCAGAAGCAATAAGAAAATCGCCATCGCTTCTCCCATTTAAAAAATATTTCCTCAATGGATCACGATTAAATATTTTGCTTTTACCATAAATTATATTTGTGTATCTAAGTATATGTGTGCATAATATGTATTATTTTTATGTAGATATGTGTATATATGTATATCTAATGTGTAATTATATTTTATATAGATCTTAAATATTTATAATAGGTACTTGTATATATTTAAATAAGCAACTAGTTTACTAATATCACTTAGTTTTACACTCTACGCCGATATTAATCAAATTGATTTTTCTGCTTACGGTTGCCTGGAAGAGATTGCTGCCTAGCAATAAGGTCGCCGATTGTACTATCTTTTTTATCTTAACATGAAATCTTTTGTTAGTTATATTAATTGTAATAAGAAAGTGCAATAGAGTGTTATCTATCTATCTATCTACAACATTTTATGCCCCGGGCGGGAATCGAATCCGCGGCCTCCGATTTCGCGCTGGATACCTAAGCCTCCAATAACTGTCAAATATGATTCCCGCCTATCACGCGGTAGCGCTTGTAATCATATTTAGAAAAAAAAATTACAAGCGTATTCAATTGTATTTGCTAATTGAATATGGAAATAAGCAGCAGCTCCATATTCCTATATGTGTATTGGTGCGTTTATTATATTGTAATATTGTTACATTTATCCGTGTTTGAAAATCAAGTGGGTAACGTAATCAGAGTGTAGCATTCTGCAATATGTTTCTGCATATTGATTTTGTAACACACGCATGGTTTACGAACGCTTAATAACGCTGTGCAACGAGGAAAAACTAGCCACCGATGCAATTATTTTTATTGGTATAATTGCAGCGCTCGTAGCGAAGTTTCCTTAGCCGTTGTTCCCATCAGCAATTTTTTTTTAAAATCTATGAGGATTTTTTTCACTTCTATTCGTTTAATGTACAACTTCTACAAGGCTATCCCCTGCCTTCTATATTTTTTTTATTGTAATATTTACGTTCGTTACCTTCAAAAAGTGTGTTTGAAAATACTTCTTTTGCGTATTTTTTTGCATTGGCCACCCTTAAGCAATGTCCGTTGCGGTCATAACTGGGATGGGTAACCGCTGGTGGCATTACTACTGAGTGTGCACGTGCTTCGGAAGCCACTTCAAGCCATCGGTCCCGGGTGTTGTCTTAGGATAGCAGTCGTTATAGCATGGTTGTAGGGCTTTTAGCGAATGCCCGCCTGGCTAGCTACCACCCTCAAGTAGAAAATCTGTCTCGTAACAGTGTTCTCGTAAAGCATTTGCAAAATACTTTATTACCGCGGGAAGGCACGTAAAGCCGTCAGTCCAGGTTGTTGTCTTAGGATAGCACTCGTTATAGCATGGTGGTATGGCATTTTGCGAATGCGCGCCTGATTAGAACCCCTCAAGTAGAAGATCTGCCGCCTAGCACCTAACACTGTGTTTTGGCAGCTGAACTTGAGAGCCAGTAATTCTAGGTTAGCCCGAACAATTTCTTCGACCATATCATCACTTAAAACCATGTGAGATAGTGGTCAAAGGCTAGCCTATCAGGTATAAATGAATTAAAAGAAAAAACAATAAAGACAGCCATCTTAAGACTACGAACGGAACCGACGGCGATGGCTCAATGCGCCCTCTGAAGCACGTATACGCTTCTTAGCAAATATCTTAGCAAATCAGTCATCCATACAAGTAATACGCAAGCTCTGCCACGAGTACATCAAAACTTACTAAACACAATATTTATTACAAAAATACATTGTCTATAATTTTCCCTTTCGCAAATTGGTCATTTTGTAAGGAGATTCCTCCTTCCTCAATTGGACTGTTTTTTTTATTGAATGTGTTACTTCGTAACTCTTTAAAGGTTGTATCTATTCTGATGTTTTTTTTTTATATTCTAAAGCTGTTTGTCATGTTGTCCCATTTAAATTTGAGTGAGATCTGACGAGTAGTATTCGAGTTATTCCTAATAATGCGTATTTTATGTTTGTAGTTGTTTTTTTGTTGAAATTATAATGTGGTTAAATCAAGCAGAGTTACTCGTTCCAGTTACTCTTGCAATGAGAACGAGCACACTGGACCACTGGACGGTCAAAATGTTATGACGATAAACAACAATGCACATCACTGCCCGATGCGATGTTGCAATACTTGCACTTTCAAGTCTAATCATCATGCATCGTGGTCACTGAATCCTAAGAGATTAGGCATCCCAAATAAAAAAAACAGAGCCTATTACTGACTTTTTTTTGTCTATATCTGCGGTCCCCAGCTAAATTACCTAAGTTACGTAAATGAAATGAGTTATAGATCCGAATATTCATATAATGTTACTCAGAACATTGACCCCTTTCAACTCAGTATTGGAATACAATACAACTGTCCTTGAGCAGTCAAAATTGAAAAAAAAAATTGAAAATAAAGATATTAATGGTACTTTGATGAAAATAATAATAAATAATCATAAAATTTTGATATAAATAAATTTTAAAATTTAGGGGGCCAAAATGGAGCCCCAAAAATATTGAGCTAAAATAGACCTGAGCGATAGAAGAATTGTGGTAAGTATATAGATAGTAAGATTTTTACGGCGGGGTTTTGTCATAAACATTTCTCGTATATTATTTAGTCTTGCGTAGTATGTAAGTACCTATATATTTTCTATAATTATGTACATTAAAAACTATACAAGCTCATCTTTAGCGCTTTAGTGCGTAGCAAGCTGGAGGCCAGTGCATGCGTGTGGCACCCGCATGAGACCAACAATACACTTCTATTGGAAAAAGTGTAAAAGGCATTTTTAAGATACCTCTACAAGCGCATGCAAGGGTTTTATCCATACATGTACCCAACTAAATTTCTCTTAGGTTTCTTGTGTTATAATTCACATGTAGTCAGAAGGTCATATAATCAATTGGTCATCATAATCAAAATCCTTTATGGAAAAGTAGATGCTCCTTGCCTTAGTAACGAGCTGTGTCAATTATACGTCCCTGAAAATTATTGTCGCGCTAGAACACACAAATTGTTTTATATGTCGACGTACAACACGGTCGCTCATGCCCAATCTCCCATTCCGCGAACTTGCTGCGCTCAATGCACTCCTTGCTCAATGCACGCGAGACCTGAATTGGATGTGTTTGCTGATGAATGGAAGATGATCCTGATGGAATGCCTGCAGTTCTGCGAGACGAACGCATGATAATGCATTGGACCTAATTAATTATTATTATTTATATTATAATTCATTTATATTATTATTATTATTTCACTGTGACATATAAATTTTATTGACCTTATGATTATTGTATTATGTATATTAATTTGACATATATATGTAAATGCTCAATTATTGTGACATCTAACTTTTCTCTAAAAGTTTTTTGTGGAATCTTTTGTCTTATGTTTTTTTTTTCATTTATATTGAATATACATTTTTGAAATTCTACTGTTGTTATATTATTTTATTTTCTACTGTTTAATATGTATTTGTTCTTCTAGCGTTTAATATGTTTATTATGTATTTGATTTAATGTCTATTCCAATTTATTGTAAACAATTTTATCAATTCCTGCTTTACTTATTGTTATTACTTTTTGTGTCATTAATGTAAATGGTTAATCCGTATTAATTGACATAAAAAAATAAAAAAAATACAAAATATACTTTTAAATAATAATAAAAACCGTATAAAAACAAATAGTTATTATGATTCGGGAAAGTGATAAGATATATTAACTTAGTTACTTAACTTTTTTGATATCAAATTACGTAATATACATACATGTATAGTTTTATCACAAATAAATCTTTTGGAATAAAATACTCGTTCAAATAAAGCTATATTTTCGATGCGAATACCTTTCAAATAAATGTAGGTCAATGTCATCAAAAAATGGTGCGATAAACACCGTCAAACCACCGGTTTGAATTACAACAAAATGAATTTTCTATTTCTGCGACATCATCATCTAAGTTCAAACAAAGTATGTTAATGGCGTCCCAGAGCCCCACTTCGATGACATTGAGCAACGGACGCAAATTATTGTAATTCTTACGTAACGGCATCTTGGTTGCAGACGGCAGATATGACCGCATGTTTGAGTTATCAGAACCATAGTGATGGGGTAACTAACAAGGTTATATTCGGGCAAGGGCCGAATTTAAATTATTATTCTTAAAAGTTCGATTCCGGGTGACTTTGCCGACTGCAGATGCAAGTGCAGTGTGTGGCTGTATGCAGTAGGCCCCAGTGGTAGTACTAATACTAGTTTGTATGTATTTCTTTAAAATTGACTTCCGAATGTTGCAGCAGCTGCAAATGCAGTTGCGTCCCATCGCGCAGGCTTGCGGCTCGTGCAGTTCCGCGGCGTTCGAAAGAATTTCATACAATACTGGTTTATATACTTATTGCCACTGTGGTTGACTGCATGCAGCCGTGGCACTTGCAGTCGGCAGCGTAGCTCAGAATCGAACCTTAAAACAGCAGTTCCTGAAACAATGCGGGAGTAGATCTAAAACGAAAACAATAAAATAAATCAATTCATAAGTAATTCATCAAAAGCACTTCTTACACCATAAATCATTACTAATTCAAAAAAGGACTATCAGAAATTCGTACTTCTTTCATTTCAAATTGTTAGAAAATATAAATAATAAGTAGATAAATAAACAGCATCAGATGTCATCTGATGTTGTTGAATTTTGAAGACTAGAATTTACGATAGAGAGCATGTGAGTGTGTAAGTTTGTTATTCTTTGACGCTGAAACCGCTCAATAAATTCGGATGAAAATTGCAATATATGTAAGTAAACACTTTAGGTCAAACAAACAGGAAACTTTTTATCATCATCACTTTGCATCATTGTATACGCGGGTGTATACTGTGAGGCGCAGCTAGTAGTATAATACATGCGATTTAATTCCTTACAAAAAAATCTATAAAACAACGTTATAATCTATGGCACAAAATTTACTTTAGAATTATCGCAGCAATCTAAGCGAGGCCGAATAGTATGAAAGTGGTCAAGCTGAAATTCGAAAGTATCTACATATCCACAACACTAAACTGTTAAGTAAGAAAGTCGCGTGAGACTTTCCAACTCATGACTTTGCAATACTCGTACCAGTTCCTAAATATAATGCAATAGGGCTCAGCTAAAGCGCTATAAATAGATAATCACATCCCGATATATATAGGTATTTCGCACAGAAGTCCATATACTCACCGATTGTCCTTTTTCAAAATAGATAAATTACGCAACCGAAGAAAAATTAGAGATATCTCATTTCTGTATAAACAAATTCACAACCATACTGACTCCCATAATCTTGAAAGACATTTCATTGAACATTCCTTGGAATTATCCACGTGGTAGAATCTCTAAAATCTTTCATATTCCTCATGCCAAAACGACTTAGCTCGTAACTCCCCAATACCTTGAATGTGCCGTACTTAGAATGAAATAAATGCCTCCGTGGAAGATCTTGATATCTTTCTTGACTCTTTAAACATCTTTAAGAACAAACTAGTAAAGTATTTAGATAGATGAGGTTCTGCCATTTTGGTCTTATAAGTATTATAAGTATATTTTAAACTACTTATAATTATTAATTTATAGAAACCATTATTTTTTCTTTGTAAAGAGAAAGAAAGAAGAAAAAAAGAGAAATCACAAATAATTGTGATTTCTCATAAAAAAACAATGTTCTAGTTGACAAAATTTGTTGTTCAACGAGAATAATGTTCTACATGTTTTAAGAATGTTGTAAACACTAAACACCCATAAGTGGTATATATATATCAGAATCAATATTGCTTATCATGTATTTAAAAATTTTTGTAATATATATACTATTGGTGTTTCGTTGTAAATAAATAAATTAATAAAATATATTGTTTTATTTACTTTTTAAACACATTAGATCGACGCCATTCGTTTCTAGACGTTCAGAATTGGAATTGGAGCTGTCATTTTCCTACCTGTATACCCCGAGCCAAAAGTCGAGACTAAAATAGGTTTTATCAACGAGTTTATACACTAAGATTTTGACTTTTATTTCGAGAAAATTAATTAATTAACAATATTGTTAGTATTACATTTATCTTTAATTGAAATTGAAACTGATATTTGAACAAGGTCTATTTTGAGTGTCACTGAACCTATGTCTAAAGACCCAGGTAAACTACTTACACAGAATATATAACAAACAATATCTTTGAACAAATTCAACAAACATAACATTTTTATGCACTTGTGCTTACAAAACAGGCTTTTGTGCGCTAGAACATAAAAAAAATTATCTTAGTCCACATACTGAACTCGGGGAATTTGGTCATTATACACTCGGCTGATTTACGCCCTCGCCTACGGCTCGGGCTGCAACCCACAGCTACTCTCTTTTTGCGCAGTTGGGTAAAAACTATTCTATTCCTTCTCCGGGTCTCAAACTACTTCCATACCAAAATTCATCATAATCAGTCCGGTATTTGTTAAGTTTATTCGTTGCATACAAAAATACAAATCTTTCCTCTTAATATTATTGGTATAGAAATACGAGCTATATACAATACTACAGCTACTACAGTTAAAGCATTTAGACAACCTATAGGTCACAGGCAGTCCAAACCACTACCCGTTGGCAGCGTGCCCAGCATGCTGGCAGCATTGACCTGTTGAATGGCAATGCTGAATTGTATTTCTAATTATTAATTTTTATATCCGACCAGCTAATAATGCTGCCAATCCACCTCTATTCAAACTAACTCTACTATACCTAATTGAAATAATTTTAATTCTTTGACTCATGTACTTACAAAAAATATAATTTGCTGCACAATAGAAACAAGGTATATAATATTAGTTTTTAAACTGTCACGGTCATTAAAATTATAATTATTATTACCAACGGGATATTTACCGTGTTTATGGTTAAAAATATCGGGAGCTCAAAATTAACCAAAAACACGGTAAATATCCCACTGGTAATAATAATTATAAGGTATATAATATTATTGCAAAAAACTGCAATGTACGAGTACATTGCTTTGAGCCAATATTAGTTTATTAATCGGAGGTCCTACTCTTCAATAAAACATCTAATTTGTAATCAGCACTTTAAGTGTTCAATACTTAATCGTGACATTAAAGTTTTATTAAACCATATCCATATACGTTATACAGGGTTATTGGTAAAATGCTAACAACCTCTTAGGGTTGACTTCTGCTAGTCCTAACAAACATTTTAGATGTTTTTTTTTGATTTCAAAAAAAAAGGAAAACATTTATTTTTATTTTATTGCCTACTCCTAGCCATGAGCTCCCGATTCGGCTACACTGGACCGCGCTGTGCTGTCTTTGATTATAGTTATGAATATTTACATCGACAAAGTAATGAAAAATATGAAATAATACATTACAGGCACTAGAGACTTTTAACATCAGGTAGTCCTCGTACCTCCGTCAAAAAAAATACATAAAAAAAACAATAAAAAAATTATATTAAATTTTTTTTTTTCATCACCTAAAAATATATCTCAAAATGTTTGTAAGAACTAGCAGAAGTCAACCCTAAGAGGTTGTTAGCATTTGCCAAATAACCCTGTATATAATCATCATAAAATTAACACAGTTGAAAAAAGGTCTCTCCTATTTCTTTTGCTTTCGGCAGTCTTATTTGACCTTTTTCAAATATTCTATTATAGAAAAATTAAGGTTAAATAAACAGAAAAGTAATGAATACCGATGGTGATAAAAATGGGTTTGTGCCATGAGAAGGCGCTATGCTGCCTTTTTAACCGACATGCGACAGCAAAAAGGAGGAGGTTCTCAATTCGACTGTTTTTTTAAGTTTGTTACATCAGATCTTTTGACTGGGTGAACTGCTGATGCTTGGCGTTTAATCTATTTAAATTGCATCAAAATCGGTCAAGCCGTTTTCGAGTTACACTCCAATAAGTGAACGTATTTTTGTATGTATGTATATATTATGTAAGAATACATTAATTATCTATATTGTATATTATATTGTATATAAGGTGAATATTAATTCATCAACAATACTGCGGGGGATGGTGTAGAATCGATAACTGAATGTGATCCACTCATAATTAATTTTCACATAAACAAAATTAATACTAACTATTGCCTAAGCTATGGCGCGTTGACTTTGAGAATGATAGCGACGACAACACTCGCGGCCGCCGTGGACTAGACTCACACATACACACACGTTCGTTTTAGGCGAATTAGGTGAATGATCGTGTTAGTAGTCTTTATGAATATAATGAAAAAAAACAACAAAAAAAAAAACACAAAAAACGGAACAGACTTCCAAAACTGAAATAATTTGTGTAAGTCAGGCCACAATATTTTTTTTAATTTTATTTAATGTTTAACCAGTAATTCTAGGTTAGCCTGAACAACACCTTCGACCACATCATTACTTACCATCAGGTGAGATAGTGGTCAAAGGCTAACCTATCAGGCATAAAAAAGTGAATTCGTTCCCTTAAATCAGGTACCGACTTTCACAATTTATTTTATACTCCGTTTTGTGAAAAATATTTTTGTTTCCAAAACACAAAAGTTGTCAAATTTACTTTGATGGAGATTTACGAAATTTCTAACTTTTGTTTTTTATAGCTTTAACTATTATCAAATATATTTAATTGCGTATTATACTGGCTTTAACAACGTTTTGTACAAGTTTGGCTTTTTTGAACTATATTGTGGGGTGCTGAGCTAGAATATCACCCCCAATATTTTTCCATGGGAGGCGTAACTGTGGGCAATGAAGGGTATATACCAGAAGCACCTAATGAAAAACTGCCACCTTACACTGCGATTCTCAAGACGCTTGCCAAGTTCACGACTATCCTTCACACCGCTAAGAACACCTTAATTCTGTTCATGTAGTAGTGTGAAGGTTAGGAAGTTTATTCCTAATATTCACACTTACATTGAAAGCAACTTCTGATCTTAACACCTAACCATTGCGACATGAACCTGGGCCGCTACTACAATTCACGGAAGTTTCGTTATTCGTGTTTCGAGCAGCACTTTAGACAACGAAAATTGAATTTGTGGTATGAAGTTCTTTGTTTGATGTAGTCTATGGTAGGACCGCATTGTTTATCTTATCAGTCATAAAGACTGTAAATGTATCTGGCAACAACTTACACATTTCAATTTTATGTGTATATGCAATTGTAGTATTACTAATACCATATATAAGTACTTTACTATATTTTTTAATATAATTATTTTATTAATATAATTTCTATATATTTAGAAATAGAATTTGACTACATAAAAGCAAATGAATATATTATTATTTCATAGTTTGGAAATGTTCAAACCATACGAGTCCGATTTAAAAATACAGGCAAATGCTTGCTAGTCTATGCTACGAACGAAAGTGAACAAAAGTAAGCCAAAAAGTCTTTTGCGGTTATCTTTCTTTCGGACGACCCGAAGTTCGAAACATCGATGAATTTGAGTATAATATACCCTGTTTTCTGTATTATGAAATAGTTTTTAAGTTTACATTAAGGTCCCATGTTCCACACAGTATCAGTAAATTACTACAAAGTACTAGGAGATCAAAAATAATGAAGAGGTAAAGCCTAAACTTTGCGTACTTATATAGTATTTAGTATAAGTACTGTGAATAGCCCAGTAATTTCCAGTTCCTGTCTTAGATGAAAGCGAGCTTGAGGGTAAAAAAACTGGCCGAGTTCCACCTAGTAGTCCCCTAATGATTAATGGATGGTATGCAAAGGTCTTGGTTTTGTGAGACATATTCAAATGCCGCATGGACGTGTAATTGCTTTGAATCAATTTAATTGCGATTTGTATCGTGAAGCAATTGATTTGGTTACCACCCTAGTGCATTGGGTTGAAGGGGTGAACGTGAGTTACCCGTCCACCCACAAGGGGGAATGTTGTATAGGTGCAGAGGGCATACCAAGAATAGGAGGTAGATATCATTCATTATAAAAATGCACGCTTCTACTAAACGTGATTATTTAAATGTGTGTGCGTGTGTACACTCACAACGATGACTGAAGTACCAATGATATTGACGAAGTTGCGTGTCTATTTTACATGTATGGGTATTGACATTGAAGGGGCGGGCGGAGAACTCTAAACAGATGATGATAAAGATGTTTTTTGCTTGTTACAGATTTTAATATTGAGGAAGGAATAATCAAGATCCCAAAATGGATTTGAAAACTAAGAAGATCGGATCAGAAAAAGTTGATAACAATCAGTAAGTTTATATAACAACATCATTATAATATTCTCGTTAACAAGTTTAAAGCTAATTGCAAAACTGAGTCTTGTTTGTAGTACAACGTAAGTTGAACTATACTCGTAGGTGTCGCTCCATAGACCATGCCCCGGCTATAGGGGTGAATGGCTCGGGTTCTAACATGACTATAATTTTTCCTTGCGTAATTTTGTTAAGAATATGTAATTTTTATTGGATTTTCTTTTGTATTACATTAATTAAAAAATAGCAATTTGTTTTGTACGGCTGTAATGTTGTATTGAAATCTGAGGACGCGAAGGATTCTCGTCCTTGGTTTAAAAATTGAAACCTTAGAGTACCGAAAGTTTCAAAGGTATGAAACGCAAAATAACTTTACTGCCCAACCGCGACCGCAACGCACTTTTGTTCTCACTACAGCTAAGAAAATGCTAGGTGCAACAAAAACAGCTTAGTAACGCAATACAGTATTTATACGAATAAATAAACCAATTAATAACCATGTCCACCCTAGTGAATTAAAAGCTATTTTCCACGCTGATTTCGAATATATTGGAATACAGGGTGTTTTGTAATATGCTAACAACTTCTTAGGACATCTGCTAGTCCTACAAACATTTTGAGACAAATTTTTTTTATTTGAAAAAGAAAAAAATCGTTCACCGCGGTAACACTGGACCGCGTCTTGCTCCCTTTGAATAGAGTTTTGAATATTTACGTCAAGCAAAGTAATGAAAAATATGAAATAATACATTATAGGCACAAGAGACTTTTAACATTAGATGGGCCTCGTACTTATTCCGCCAAAAACATATAAAAACACGAAAAAAATATTTAAAAATATTTAAACTTTTTTTTTTCAAAACAAAAAATATCTCAAAATGTTTGTTAGGACTAGCAGATGTCAACCCTAAGAGGTTGTTAGCATATTACCAATAATCCTGTATATCAATTTCGATAATCGTCGCCTTTCCGAGCTTGTGTTTTTAACCAACTTCAAAAAAAGGAGGAGGTTCTCAACTTTATTGTTTTTTCGTGTTTGTAACCTCATAACTCTTTAGAGGGTGGACCGATTTTGATGACTTTTTGTTTGTCATGTGGAGCCATTTAAATTTGAGTGAGATCCTGACGAGTAGTGTTTGAGTTAACCCTAATAATGCGTATTTTAGGTTGAAACCAAACTAACGTAATTTTGTTATGAGCCGCGTATTTTCGGTCGCGTAATTTCTGTTGGATTCGGTTTCACACAAAAGTGCAGTTTTGCCACACGACGACGCAAAATGAGTCATCCACATGTATGCAACAAAAATTACGCGACCGAAAATACGCGACTTATAACTCACAAGATTACGTTCGTTTGGTTTTACCCTTATGGTTGCAACGGGTTTTCTATTTTTGTAAATTTTTTTCATAGTACGAAGTGTCTTTTTTATTGTTTGAGGCTGATGTACGTCAACGTAAGTAGAGTGTTGCCACCTTATGGCCCTTAGTTTCCAAAAGGATAAACAATGAAAGATCCCAAGGATGATTCGAGTCAAGAAGGCACGAAGCGGCCTAAAACCGAACCCGAAACTTTGCGCAATATGTTGTGTTTTGTGATTTAGACAAAATAGATTATAAATATAGTTCATGAGTTACAAATTAAAATCGTTCCGTTTTGTAATATAGAGAATATAACAATAAAGTTCCATAAGTAGGAAAGTGATGATAAATTGACTAGACGAAAACCTCGCCTGCTTGATAGTAAGCATCACGCCGGCCTATTACAGTTGCAGTGTCACCTGTGTACGTGACACTGCAGTGCGCATCGCTCCAAGACATTAGTTCTTATGTCTCGTTCGTGAAGTAATTTTACGTGCTATACAGTGCAGTTAAATCTAAATACAGTAGTATATCCACTTTATAATTGCTGATAGGCACATCTTTGGCTAATAAGTAAGCTGGAAATCTTACCGGATGGTAAGTGATGATGCGGTCGCAGATTTTCAGACTAACATAATATTAATGGCTCACAAGGACAGTTTTACTTATCTACATTGCGGTTTGGATCATGCAAATATGACCTCACAATATCTTAGAAAGACACCACGACAGCAATATGACGTCAGAAATGACGTCACCACTGCATATAACGCTCACATAAAACAGGTAGTGCAGCGTGTACATATACTGTACTGTAACAGCCGGATCGTCCACTGCTAAACACAGCCTCCCCTATTTAGGGGGTATTTGCTATAATCCCCACGCTTAGCAGGCGTCTTGGGGATCCCAGTGTAAGTTGGCAGTTCTTTAGAAGGAGCTGCTGTCCACTTCCAGTATTTTCCCCTTAGTCGCCTCTTACGACGCCCATGGGGTGATATGGGGAGGTGCAATTCTGACCCGGCACCCCACGGGGCTGTGCACATACGTCAAACTCAAATTTTAACAGATAGATGAGGAGATTTTTGTTGTTGTGTATAAGTCTATCCGTAAAACTTAAGAAAATAGCATGAAATCTTGTTTCTTAAAGTCAATTTGAGTCAATGGCGAAGAGGCAAATTGAATGCTGACAGAATCTGCCGTAACCGCGCCTGCTTGTCGGTCCAAAATGTTTGCGTGCAAACGGAGTGAATATAGCCAAGCGCAATTCGCAAAATGACCTACCACCATGCTGTAACGACTGCAATCCTAAGACAACAACCGGGACCGACTTAACGTGCCCTCAAATAATGTCACTAGTGGTCACTTACCAAATCATGACCGCAGCGAACGTTGCTTAACTTAGCTGATCGGTTAAGAATGGCTAAGCAAACTACACTTGCGCTTCATATCAAACACTCTTTAGTAATGACGACAGTGGACATTTCTTAACTTAATTGATCGGTTCATAACCACTACGCAACTATAGAACATATACGAAACATACACGAACATACACGAAAGCTCTGCGACGAGCGCTTTACGACTTACTACAGCTTTCACACAATATAAATGATACGGAGATAGTACCCCCCCAAGCTTGCTGTAAAGAGGTCTACCACCTTGTAACTATGTATAACCACTCAATAATACATTGAGTTTATTTTTTATGCCTGAGAGGTTAGCCTTTAACCACTATCTCACCTGATGGTAACTGATGATGTGGACGATGTTGTTCAGGTTAGAATTACTGGCTCTCAAGGACATCTGCCGGAACACACCGTTATGTGCTTGACGACAGATTTTCCTTAAGGGTGGTAGCTAGCAAGGTGGGCATTCACAAAATGCCCTTCTACCATGCTATAACGACTGCCATCCTAAGACAACAACCGGGACCGACGGCTTAACGTGCCCTCCGAAGCATGGAAACGCTCAGTAGTAATGTCACTAGCGGTCATCCATCCAAGTCATGACCGCGACGGATATTGCTTAACTTAACTGATCGGTTAAGAATGGCTAAGCAAACTACACTTGACAGTGGACATTGCTGAACTTAATTGATCAGTTAATAACCACTAAAGAAGCTCCATTATGGCAAGCGCTTTACTAAACTGCTTTCAATCAGTATATTATTATATGATACGGAGGTGGTACCCCCCAAGCTTACTGTGAAGTGGCCTACCTTGTAAGTTATACTAAAACCACGCAAAAATACATTTGAAGTAATTAATATTCTATTAAGATGCTTACGGCAAGTATTATCAACACCATACTACGAGTACATTAAAATTAAAACATGGCGTGACAGCTCAATCAAAATTAGCATACATATTTAACTCTTGAGTTAAAAAGGTAAAGTAACAATGGTAACAAGTAACAAAGTGATTTACTCATTGAGCGAGGGAGCACGAAGCGGGTCCGTTTCAACTAGCTTCTCAATTACCGCAATGATTACATACCTATTTTTTTTATAATTTTTCTACATTGGATGATGTTATAGTCAGTGAATGACAATCGATCCCGTAAGTAGTAAGGGCCACTAAAATGAGTGAAAAATTTTTTTTACTAAAAAATGAAACCGACTTCAACACTGAAAAGTGCGAAATAACTTGTTGAAGTCGGTATCGCGATAGTTCAAAAGCCTATTATCACAATATTGTGCGCATGGCACCGACTTCGACAAGTTTTTTCACACTTTTGAGTGTTGAAGTCGGTTCCATTTTGGTTAAAAATTGTTTCACTGTCAACGACTATAACATCAAGATAGGAAAATATTTTTCAGTTATTGGATTATAACTTAAAAACGGATTTGCTGATTTTGATGAAATTAAAATGGGACCAAACATTAAGCAACAGCTTTCAAATAAAAAAAGGGTTATCAAAGTTAGTTCATCCAGTCAAAAGTTCTGAGGTAACATATATAAAAAAAATACATGCGAATTGAGAACCTCCTCCTTTTTTGAAGTTAGTTAAAAAGCCAAGGACATGCGTTCTATATATTACTCTATAGGACCTGCATGCTTTTTTGTATAATATACAATCGACCAGCGTTAATATCTCATCCGCCAGCGTTTATAGCCAATTGCATGTTTACGACGAAACGCTTATAAAATTTCCTAACTTTGATTATTTACTAAAGATTCATAGGATATCAGTAATTATAATCAAGAATATCTATGGTTGTATCAGCGCTATTGTCCACTGCTGAACACAGCCTCACTCATTAATTTGTGCATGTCAGGCGTCTTAAGGATTGCAGTGCAGGACAAGTAAGACATTTGTCCTACATTGGGGGGGTAACATGTATTGATTTTTAAATTATTTATAAATAACTAGCGACCCGCCCCGGCTTCGCACGGGTGCAATACTGATACTAAATAATCTGAAATATCTTCGAAAATATTCATTTAAATTACATGTTGTAAAGGGCCATATTGATCTATATTTAATGCACAATGTATTTAAGTTACTTAATTGGATAAGAAATAAATGCTATATTGCTTAAAATCGTTTCGTAAATAAGCCATTATTTCTCGTAAAAAGTAAAGGTTAAAAAATGATTATTGTGGGTTATCCCTAAGAGATAGACATATACCATTGCGGACTATTTTGTAGCCATTTTCAAGGTGTACAATACTGTAGTACATTATTTTGATCTATCTCGTAGGGTTCAGCCAGCGTTTGCAATGTAAGAGAAAAAACATGTGTTTATATATGACATCACTTTAGGAACCTCTAAAATTATCAGTGTTCCTCTATTATATTATACATGTATTATACATATAAATCTTCCTCTTGAATCACTCTATTAAAAAAACCGCATCAAAATCCGTTGCGTTGTTTAAAAAAGATCTAAGCATATATAGGGACAGACAGACAGCAGGAAATACTTTGTTTTGTTTTATACTATGTAGTAATACCTACCATGTTTCCTTATAAATAAATATTTTGAATCTAGAATCTAGGTCACAAATGCTCTCGTAATTTATATACCGGATTTTTATATATACCGAAGATATTTATATATATACCGGATTCCGGATTTCCGGTTGTTCTTTCTAAGGGTCGCATTTTACAACCGTTCTCGCTCGCAAACCGAATGATAAGAAGCATATAAAAATCATAAGAAAGCTTCACGTCTTGGAGGTAAATTTAAATATAAAATAGTTTTTTCACGCTTGTTAAATAAAATCGCAATTTTGTTCTTGTAAGGGATTAAGTGATTTTTACCGCCTTTGAATGGTTCACTCCAAATTGGTTCCATTTAAATTTCATCAAAAATGGTTGAGTAGTTTTTTAATTTATAAACTCAATTAGTTAATTGACTTAATATATTATGTATTGGCTCCGCCCGTGAGTATTTCGGTTATCGCGCAAAACCATAAGCCTCTTTTTGCGTAGTTGAATAAAAATTATCCTATGTCCTTTCCCGGGTCTCAAACTATTAACGTGCCAAATTTCATGTAGTTTTTAAGTTTATTGGTTGCATACGAAAAATACAAATCTTTCCTCTTTATAATATTAGTATAGATATATGTAGATTACACGCTAGGGTACGAAGTGGATTTAACTTTGTTAATATCCGAATGTATGGGGAGTGCTGTACAGGTAAATTTTAGTCCAATAGTCCAGTTAATAAAATCCAGTATTTTACCAATATTTAAAAAAGTATGGTGGCTAGATTAGCGGTTCATCAAGGCGTTCTATTTGAGTAGCTACTGCCTAACAATCTGCCACGTCTGCCAGCTAATGATGATGATGCATGACTAATCCAAACATATGCTTTCAGGAACAATCTGGAATACTTGAATGGCAACGATCCCTCAGCAATAAACTATAACCATATGAACGACGAGCGTGGCGATGCGTGTGAAGCCGTCGCTGACTTCTACGAGGGTGCTGTGCTGATGGTCACGGGAGGCACGGGCTTCGTTGGTATGTCTTTTCACAATGACCAGGTATTTTTTATGTGATGAGCGGCAAACAAGCCTCCAGCCCATCTGATGGTAAGCGGCTACCGTCACCCAGAGACACTATTGCAAGTGCCTCTGGGTGACGGTTTGGTCTGGGTGACATTACTACTGCTAATGTGTTGCCAGACCTGAAGGACTCAGTTAATCCCCTTTTTAAATCACTCCATGTCACATTTATGAGGAAAGATCGAATAAGGAAGGTCGTTCCACATTTTAAAGGTATTACGCAAAAACGACCGCTTGAAACGGATGGTGCGGGACGTCCAAGCCTGCAAAATATGAGGATGAGCATTAAAACGGTGTCGAGACGTGCGATGGTAAAATTGGTTACGTGGAATAAGGTCAAAGAGCTCGGCAGAGCATTCCTCATTGTACAATCGATAGAATACACTTAGCGAACCGATGTCTTTTTGAATGCTAAGTGATTCCAGAGTATCAGCTAGTTGAGGATCGTGAACACTTCTACTGGCTCTTCGCTGTAGGGAGTAGAGGGTTGTAGCAAATACTTCGGCGCACTGTTCCACAAATGGAAGCAATACTCCATATGGGGACGGACCTACGCTTTGTATAATAAAACATGATAACGCGGGGTGAACGTTTTTCAAACCTTCATCTTTAGTATTAACTTTTTTATACTATGAATTGATGAGACGGTCAAGTCACCCGCCTGATGCCAACAAGCATGTCCATTAAAGTTGCAGTGCCACAGTCCTCTACCTTCTTAACACTGCACTGTGGCACTCAGAGATGTTAGTTTTTATGTCTCTTTCGTTAATTATTTCACTTGATTCGGGGAAAAAATCTGTCAGTACAAAGGTACCTTCCAAACGAGCTCTTGCTGAAGATACCTACCACCAGGAACTGGATCTAATATATATTTTTATCATAAACATTGTCTTATATACGTCTTGTATAGTAGATCTTCATCAAAAAACCTCTTATTTACCAGATCTCAATCATTTATATAGTTACGTTGATACGCCCTTATTCTATTTTAAACTTACGTCTTACAAAATCTATCTTTTTGAAAAGCCTTGAGAGCCAGTAATTCTAGGTTAGCCTGAACAACGTCATCGACCACATCATCACTTACCATCAGGTGAGATAGTGGTCAAAGGTTAACCTAACAGGCATAAAAAAAAACTTAAGTAAGAACTACGTCTTTCATAATCTTCATCTATAGACTACTTCTTGCATATACCACAACCACATAATACAGGGTTATTGGAAAAATGCTAACAACCTCTTAAGGTTGACTTCAGCTAGTCCTAACAAACATTTTGAGATGAATTTTATTGCTTACAATATATTTTTTTTATTATTGTTTTTTGACTGAATAAAGTACGAGGACGACCTGATGTTAAAAGGCTCTTGTGCCTGTAATGTATTATTTTATATTTTATATAATCTCATTCGGTAATTTTCTAATTATGAAATGAAATACAGACCTTTATTGGCATATTTTATATACATACTTCTTTAAGAAAATAAAAAAAAAATTAAAGCATTATTCTCCTAACAATTATTAAAGTACAATGTGTCCCGACCAAGGAGGTTTCAATTCAATTTAGGTACACATTATCTGTGTTGAGCGCTGCTTTTTATTGCATTTTATTTAATGTACCTATAGCCCTGAGATTAAATAAAGTAGAGTATGCAACTGCATATAATTAGGTATTAAAACACTCGTATAATGTTATTTTAAACTACACTCATGTTTTAATACCCTCTATTGTATGACAGTAGCATAAACTACTATTTTATTACTTTGCTCGATGTAAAAATTCAAAACTCTCAGCACGGCGCGGTCCAGTGCGCGGCGGGAGCTCTTGTCTCAAAGTAGCATTAAAACACAAAAAAAAAACAAAAAAATATTTCAAAATGTTTGTTAGGACTAGCAGAAGTTAACTCTGAGAGGTTGTTAGCATTTTACCAATAACCCTGTATAGTTACCAGAAATAATTTATTAATGTTATATACCCTAGGCAAGGCACTTCTGGAGAAATTGCTGCGCAGCTTTCCGGGTATAGACACCATCTATGTTCTGATGAGACCAAAGCGAGGCCTCAGCGTGGAGCAGCGTTACAAGGAACTCCTCAAGCACCAGGTTTGTGAAATAAATATAATTTTGAAACTGTGAGGGTGGCTGGGATTTATATATCATAATATATCAAAATACGTCTAGAAGACTTCACCTGGAAGTAACTAACTCTCAGTGATTCAAATTCTTAATCAAATTCAACACAAAAAAGAAGAGAGAGAGAGAGAGGGAGATACCTCTCTAATAGAGTGGGGTCATGACCTACGCTCTGGGTCGTAACTCGTGCAAAGTATATAATTTTGTATTATCAATTTATTTGACTTATAATATACTAAATAATAAACACTTACTCTATAAAAAAATAAACACAAAAAATGGTCTTATAGATTTGATGAGCGCTGTGGTACACCATTAAGGTGCGAAACATATCATATTTTTGATTATAGTATTATATGTATAATATAATTTAATATTAAATTATATTATACGATATGAACTGCAATTGTTAAATTACAATAATTAAATCATATAAAAGGTTATTGATACCACGTTAGTGAAATGAATAGAAAATAATTATAATATGTCAAAATGTATCATTTAAAAAGTCATTTATTGTGTAGTAGCATTTTCCTGTCAGTATATTTTTCAATGTCCTTTTAAATAAATTATGATTCATGTCTCCAATATATTGTAGTACATTATCATTTATATATAAGGTGCCATTCCTAATACCCCTTTGCACAGCATCATATGATAGTTGCCGTTATGTGCTAGCTGGGCCTGATTAACCCTTAGGCTAATTAGGCTGCAGTCTAGGGCGCGAGGGTCAGGGGGGCGCACTGAAATCATGGCTTCTCATGCACTATTAATCTATCATCATAGCATCTACCCTACATATTTTAACTAGACCGAGACAAAACACTAAAACTAAATGCGCTGTGAACAGAAATAGCTTGAGAGTCCCTGATTTCATTGCCCTTTTACATTTATAGGTAGTATGAACCATGTTAAAATTTTCACACTAGTAAACAAGGCCAAAACTAATGTACTATATTTTAGGCCGACCGTAACGCATCAAATAGCCTAGAGCGGCCTGAACTCTTGATCAGTCGCTGTGTGCTAGGTTACCAATTTTCTGCTTGAGGATTACTGCTAATAGCGAGTGCCTACCACCATGCCAAACTCAGATGTAATACCGATTTGTTGGCCAAACTAATTAGTCCAACTTCTAGGTTTTCGACCGGATCCGGTCTTGCTGGCCAGAACGCTTAGGGAAGTTATTCCCAATAACCGGTGATGTATCTGCCCCGAACCTCGGAGTGAGTCCAGAACAAAGACAGCTGCTGAAGCGCGTGACTGCGCTTTTCCACTCAGCTGCCACTGTTAGATTCACAGAGCCGCTTCAAGCTGCCGCATTGCTGAATGTGCAGGGGACGGCTGCTCTTCTGAATCTTGCTCAGGATATGCCTAGTTTGAGGGTGAGTTGCTGTAAAATTATGTATACTACTAGTATACTATGACTACTACACCAGCTGGTCTAATGTTGAATATATATCTCAGCGGGGGTTTGTCCAAATCCTCACGCTTGGAGGCTTCTTGGGTGTCGCATTATTAAATGGCAGCTCTTGAGAAGGCGCCCATCTTCTTCTTCTGGTACTTTCCATGCGTCGTTTCTTAAGATTCCCCACAGGAAGTAAAACGAAAATGTATTAATGCGCACCAATTATCTGTTCTAATAGGCGTTAGTTCACGTCTCCACGGCGTACAGCAACGCTCCGCGGCAGCAGATTGAGGAGCTCGTCTATCCTCCACCTTATGACCCTGACTCCATCATCAGGTGTACCAAGATGCTGCCCCCTGAGACTTTGGACGTTATTTCTACTGCTTTACAGGTAAAGTATTGTCAGTTGCAACTTTGTTAGATATTAAAGTTCTTTTTGTTGTAAAGCGAAAAGACGAACTTACCGTCGCGTCGATATGCCTTTATTTTAGCAAATTATTTTATTTTCAATTTTTTTTATTTTATTTTTTTTCTTGCTGATAGGTAAGCCTTTGACCACAATCTCACCTGATGGTAAGTGATGATGTGGTCGAAGGTGTTAACAGGCTTAACCTAGAATGACTGGCTCTCAAGGACAGCTGCCGGAACACACTGTTAGGTGCTTGGCGACAGATTTTCTACTTGAGGGTGGTCGCTAGCCAGGCGGGCATTCGCATAAATGCCCTTCCACCATGCGGTGAAGTTCAAGCCCGCGGCGGGATTCGAACCATGGACCTGCTGCACGGCAGTCCATACCCAAAGCCACTGAGCTATCACTGCTTCACAAATTATTATTATTATGCACCCCAGCTTGTACGGTATTGTATTTTAGAAATCATTGATTAGGGTAAATATTAACTTTTATGTATATTTTAATCCATAAAAATATATAGAGTGCGCCATTTTTCAATTTAAGATGTAAGACTTAGGCACTGTATGCCTTAGGCAGAAGGACGCAGTTCAGTTCGTCACTTGTGACGAAATGCTTCTGTTACAGGCTGAGTTTACCGCTTAACATCACGTGGACCTCGTGTGTGGTCATCCACGGTCACATGAAAGAATTGCGTGGTTTGTTTTTTCTAAAAATATTATTGTTTCACAGGGAGACCATCCAAACCCTTACACTTTGACGAAAGCCCTGGCGGAGTCCATCGTGTACAGCCACTCGGAACTGCCTGTCTGCATCGTCAGACCTTCTATTGGTAAGTCGAAGATATCTTTTTTAAATAATATTTTAAACTGACAGAGTGAGAACTTAGTTAGAGCGAAGCGTCTCTGCTTCAATTTAGACAAAATGCTTTCGTATGTTCAGTTGTTCTCCTCTACAGGTCACATTTCTCAACCGATTCTCACGACATTTTGTGAGCAAGTATGATAAGTCCATATTTTTTTTGTCAATTCAGATCTTAGAATATTTTCAAAATGACGGAGTTATACATTAAAATTTATATTATTATTTATACATTATAATGTGTTGAAAGTATGGACACCTGCGCTTAATTTAATGGCAATATCCTGATACGTACGTCAGTTGCCTAAAAGTGAAAGGCTCTCTCTCCCTCGTATAATAAATTATTTATTTTCCATGTTTTTGTAGTCAGAATATTAATTTGAGATAAATACATTACCTTATACTATTTGTATATATTACATTATTTGTTTACTATATTGAGTTAAGATTTTTATTAATTAATAGTTACAAAACTAATAAAACATACACATAAAATAAAATTTTCATCATGGTCAAATATAATTAGTTAATCAAATAACCCGCCCCTCATTGTACCTGGCGCAAAGGTGCCCATAACGCTGGCTGCATTGCCTCGTTGGATTGCGATAGCCAACCTTTGTACCTTTGCTTTTATTTGTTTACTACTTATCTACCTATTTCTGATGGCTAATGAATGACAATTAGCCTTCGCCGGGCCCTGCGTGTCATTGATTTTCTTGGACATAAGTCCAAGAAAATCAATTATTACATTACATATCTAGATTTATGGATTTTTTGACTCATTCTCCCATTAGCATGCGCAGAGAACCTGCTATGCAAGACTCGCGAGGTTTGCAGATCGGAGAGTCACTAGTAGATAGAATAGTGTTAGGTACTATGGGCGGCCTTATTACTAAAAGCAAACTCGTCTCTTCTCAACCTTTTGGATGGATCTGTAAAACCGATTACATAGGGGTGTAGTTTAACTAATACATCAAAAGAAATAACGAGCAATTAACTATTAATTTTGAATTTCTCCTCCACACATAACTTATTATATTATTTATATTTAATGTCAAGCATATCCATTCAAATAGTAATGTGTGAAGCAGAGGTATCAAAACACCCAACTTTTTCCAGACACGTTTTGGTAGTAAAAGTAGGTTTTTTGTAGTAGGTAGCGAGTTTATTGCCATCCACCGGGCACAGCAATACTATCGCCTTAACAGAGAATAAGAACTAGAAGAATCACTCCGCAAAGCAGTAGCTGAAGTTTGAAGCGCTCGTAGCCAAGTTTGCTTAGCCATTCTGAATCGATCAGCAAAGTTAAGCAACGTCCGCCGCGGTCAGGATTTGGATGGGTGACCGCTGGTGACATTACTACTGAGCGCTTCCGTGCTTCGGAGGGCACGTTAAGCCGTCGGTCCCGGTTGTTGTCTTAGGATAGCAGTCGTTACAGCATGGTGGTAGGACACTTTGCGAATGTCCGCCTGGCTAGCTACCACCCTCAAGTTGAAAATCTGTCGCCAAGCACCTAACGGTGTGTTCCGGCAGCTGTCCTTGAGAGCCAGTAACTCTAGGTTAGCCTGAACAACATCCTCGACCACATCATCACTTACCAGCAGGTGAGATAGTGGTCAAAGGCTAACCTATCAAGCATAAAAAAAAAAAAAAAAAAAAATGTAAATAAATAAGCAACTCCAGTCGAAGCAATAAAGCATTAAGGTATACTTCAGCTCGCAAAGCACGGTGTACTTACCTAATATTTATATTCACCTTACACGGCGTCTGTCTCTCTTTCCATTGCATAGCCACGCATATCTCTGAACTCTTCTCACACGGCATTTTTACTTTTAAAATTGTGAAATGCATTTATTATATTAAAGTCATTATGTGACAGAGAGTTTCCTCACTATTGATGTGACATCTCATCCGCCAGCGTTTATAGCCAATTGCATGTTTACGACGAAACGCTTATAAAATTTCCTAACTTTGATTATTTACTAACGATTCATAGGATATCAGTAATTATAATCAAGAATATTTTATCTATGATTGTATCAGCGCTATTGTTTACTGCTCAACACAGCCTACCTCATTAATTAGTGCTTGTCAGGCGTCTTAACGATTGCAGTGCAGGACAATTAAGACAGTTATCCTATATTGGGGGTGACATGCATTGAATTTTTAATTATTTATAAATAACTAACGACCCGCCCCGGCTTCGCACGGGTGCAATACTGATACTAAATAATCTGTAATATCTTCGAAAATATTCATTTCAATTAAATGTTGTAAGGGGCCAAATTAAATGCACAATGAATTTAAGGTACTAAGATGAATGCTGTATTTTTTTAAATCGCTTCGTAAATACAAGTAAGCCATTATTTTTCGTAAAAAGTAAAGGATAAATAATGGTTATTGTGGGTTATGCCTAAGAGAAAGACATATTACACTGCGAACTTCTTTGTAGCCCTCTTTAAGGTGTTCAATACTGTAGTACATTATTTTGATCTATCTCGTAGGATTCAGCCAGCTTTGCAATGTAAGCGCAAAAAGTCTTTATTTACGACATCACATTAGAAACCTATAAAATTATCATTGTTTCTCAACTATATTATGCATATATTATACATATAAACCTTCATCTTGAATCATTATATCTATTTTAAAAAACCGCATCAAAATCCGTTGAGTAGTTTTAAAGATCTAAGGATACATAGGACAGACAGACAGCGGGAAGTGGCTTTGTTTTATACTATGTAGTGAGGATAAATACAAATAATGCGTTTATTAATGACATCGTAGGGAAATAACAAACACGTCATATTAAGCACACATTTTATAGAAAATAAAAAAAACATTGAGACTGTCAAATGACTAACCCCAAAATTCCTTGAGTAGGATTCTCCATTTTCCTCAAGAGTCCATAAATAAATAGGTATAACTTGCAGTTTTAATTTCAATGGCACGACGAAACGTTTAACGGAAAAAATTTGCTTTGGGTTTTTACTTTTTTTCCGGCGGTATGCCTTTATTAAACAAAATACTACGAACTATATACACTACAGCTACTACAATAAAAGCATTTAGACAACCTATAAGTCATAGCAGACTCATCGGCAGTCCAAATACTCCAGCTTAGTACCAGTTGGCAGCGTGCCCAGCATGCTGGCAGCATTGCCCCGTTGAATTGCAATGCTTATTCGTTGAGCCAAATATGTGCCAGCATTTTGATCACGCGTCGCATCGACCAAGCGCTCAGATAAGTTTGGAAAATTAATTAATTTAATGTAAATGTTATTTTTATCATTTATTTTAGTGATATATATGAATATATATGTTTTTTTTTTTTTTACTGCATAAGTACTTGTTTTTCGCTGGCCTTAAATACTATTCACAATCGACAACAGTTGCAAATACCAATAAATCATACAAGTATGCAAATAGATTTTTCAGTTAATTGACTATAACTTAAAAACTACTGAACCAAATTGGATTAAATTACGATCAACTTTTTTTTTTGTTGCCTGATATGTTAGCCTTTGACCACTATCTCACCTGATGGTAAGTGATGATGTGGTCGAAGATGTAGTTCAGGCTAGAATTACTGGCTCTCAAGGACAGCTGCCGAAACACACCGTTAGGTGCTTGGCGACAGATTTTCTACTTGGTAGCTAGCCAGGCGGGCATGAGAGCCAGTAAAATTACAGGCACATGAGACTAAGCAACTGTACATCTCAGGGTGACGGGCGCAGTACAATCCATCATTTGAGACGGAATGCATCTGTTATAGGCAGAGGTTACCACTTAACATCAGGTTGGCATCGTGCTTGTTCCGTCACAATAGCATAAATGAATAAAATTAAAAAAAAAAGGTGAAAAACTGAATAAGCACGAGGCTCACCTGATGCTAAGTGGAAACCTCTGCCTATAACAGATGCATTTCGACACAATTGACGAACTGCATTGCACCAGTCACCCTGAGACGTACAGTTGTTAAGTCTCACGTGCCTGTAATTTTACTGGCTCTCAATGACTGCTGCCGAAACACACTGTTAGGTGCTTGGCGACAAATTTTCTACTTGAGGGTTGAAGCTAGCCAGGCAGGCATTCGCAAAATGCCATTCAGGTCAAGCCTTGAAGCTCTAGCCCGCGCCGGGATTCGAACCAAGAACCTTCTGCGCGGCAGTCCATAGTCAATGCCACTGAGCCATCACTGCTTCATTTTTTCCTTTAGCTATGGACTAATGAATAATTTTTCAACTGACTAAATAAAGACACCCATACCACTTTTAACTTTGTCATACTGAAATAATTACTGGAGGTCAAGAACCTCGAAATCGATATATCAATGACATTTCAAGGATCTTTTAGGTAATTTAATCGGCAGATTGAACGGAATAACGATACGTTATATATGTTTGTGAAGTTTAAGTCGTTCTTTCACAACGAATAGTAGTAATATGCAATTTAATCTGTTAACATTCGGCAAGATTAATGATAATTAATTAATTAATGTAATAAATCGATATACAGGGTGTCCCACGGCGATGCCACGGAAGGAAAGTACCTTGAATATTGTAGATGGAACATTTTACTGCCGTTTAAATTGTTTTTAAAAATCAAATAAAGACATTATTTGAATTTTAAAAACAATTTAAACGGCATTTATAGATATTTCAATAACTACACGGTTGAACCTGGAATCGAACCCGTTACACGAGAAAAATAAGCATCCATACCGATCGAAAGATTCATTTTGTATTAAAAAAATTAAATTCATTTAAACGTTAAATTTCCTTTTACTTCTGACATTATGTTAATTAGCAAAAAATAATCCTTATGTTGAAGCCTTTCGATCGGTATGATAAAGTTAGAGGCTGATTATTTTTCTAGTGTAACGGGTACGACTCCCGGTTCAACCATGTAATTATTTAAATATCTATGAATGCAGTTTAAATTGTTTATTTAAATTCAAATAAAGTGTTCCTTCAGTAAAATGTTCCATCTACAATATTCAAGGTACTTTCCCTCCATGTGGCATATCCGTGGGACGCCGTTTATATGAATGTTTACATTAGAATTGAAAAAAGAATTCATTATTTTAAGAAGATTTTATAATATAAAAAAGATATATAAATAAACATGGATAAAAGGATAAAAAAAAGACAATGGTGATGGGCGGCCCTGACACAAGAGAGAATGATATAACAGCAAAATATGATTAATTAGTAATTAAAAACATGACAGCAAATAATTTGTCACTATATGGCTTCTAAAATGTACCAGTTTGTTTCTTTTTTTACTTTTTCTTCGATCAGAAGTACTTTTTCATATACCTAGTGTCATCCGCACCATCAAGACGAATCTAATGATATATCATACATCAAAATCAGTTAAGCCGTTTAGAAGTTATGGTGGAATAAAGAAACTCACAAACAAACATATATACATGAAACCTCAAAACATAATGCTCCTCTTTGTGGGCAGTCGTGTAAAAAGACGCACGCATATTTATACATACAAAACGCATATTTGTCAGTTGTTTGGTTGAACCATAGAGATATAAAATTGCTTTCTCTTTTCTGTGGGTTGAACAATTTTTGAGTTCTAAAAATTGTGACACAAGAAATTGATATATATATATATATATATATATATAATAAAAGGAAAATCATCAATCAGCGGAAGTTCACCTGGAAGGCTAAGTTTTACACCACTGCCCAAAAACAGGGATGTTGTGTTATCAGGGTTCATGTACGTTTGTTTGTGGGTATCTTTATTCCACCATAACTTCTAAACGGCTTAACCGATTTTAATGTAGTTATTAATCGTTAGATTTATCTTGTTAGCGCATGTGACACTAAATACATAAAATAAAATAAAAAACTTAATGGCATAAAATGATTACGGGGTTTTAATAATTTTTGTAGAATGTTTTACTAGTGATGCATATTGGACTAAAAATATATTGAAATTATTTTTGGGCTCTTAAATACATAAGAAGGTAGCTGAAAATAACGTTTATTACATATCATAGTCAGTCTTAAAAAAATATCATAGTATGATAGGCATTTTGCGAATGCCCGCCTGGCTAGCTACCACCCTCAAGTAGAAAATCTGTCGCTAAGCACTTAACAGTGTGTTCCAGCAGCAATTAGTGAGACCCAGAAAAATTACAGGCACATGAGACTTGACAACTGTATGTCTCAATATGGCGGGCGTAGTGCAATTCGTCATATGACGAAATGCATCTGTTACAGGCACAGGTTAATCCGCTTTACATCAGGTGGGCCTCGGGCTTGTTCAAGCCCATAAAAGAAAAAGGTTTTTAGTCTCGAAGTATCGTAAGTCATTGATTCTGAGTAGCTACCATGGGAAAGCCCAAGTGTTCACGTGATCGATAAGTTCATGACTATTTGATGGGTGTCATGTGAATCAGTACGGGGTTGCCAGACGGTCGAATATAAGGTCGAGCGTAATGATACCTCGACCTCTTTGAGTGTGGATTAAAACTTCGATTCTAACCGCTGGTTCTGGCTAAACATTGGTTAGCCTTTATATTTTTAAGTTTTCTAAACTAATATAATAAAGAGGAAAGATTTCATTGTTTGTTTGTAAATTTGTTCCGAATCCTTGCTCATCCCACGGGAACACAATACTTTACGAATAAAAAGTAGCACATGTTTAAGTTGTTATCTACACTAATAACAAATTTCATGAAAATTGATTCAGCCGTTTGAGTGTTAAGTAGTTAAGTTTTTGAAGCGCTCGTAGCCAAGTTTGCTTAGCCATTCTGAATCAATCAGCAAAGTTAAGCAACGTCCGCCGCGGTCATGACTTGGATCGGTGACCGCTAGTGACATTACTACTGAGCGCTTCCGTGCTTCGGGGGGCCGTTAAGCCGTCGGTCCCGGTTGTTGTCTTAGGATAGCAGTCGTTACAGCATGGTGGTAGGGCACTTTGCAAATGCCCGCCTGGCTAGCTACCACCCTCAAGTTGAAAATCTGTCGCCATGCACGTAACGGTGTGTTTCGGCAGCTGTCCTTGAGAGCCAGTAACTCTAGGTTAATCTGAACAACATCCTCGACCACATCATCACTTACCATCAGGTGAGATAGTGGTCAAAGGCTAACCTATCAGGCATAAAAAAAAAAAAGTAACAAACAAATAAACACACTCACAAACTTTCGCATTTATAATATTAGTAGGATAGGATTAGTAGGATTTCATTCATATCTACCACGTGTTTACTCAACCTAAAAAACTTGTCCAACATTTGCCTTTTGATAACACACTTCTTTAAAAAATAGAAACTAATTCATTAAAAACTGGACTTAAAATTTTAAACTCGGTGATACTTGGCACGCATATCCTTATCCTAATAGCTATGCCTCTGGTTTGTCGGTTTTCCGTTTTACTTTATATCTATATAATAATAACTATATTACAATCGAGAATTTATTCTCGATCGTGAGCTCTTGGAATCAAGACCTCCTGAGGATGCTTCGTGTAGAACCGAATGGCATCGAAAATTCTTCTGGTTTGGCTGCGTGGTGTTAGTGAAGTCACGTCGGCTTAACAGGACAATTAGGCGGAATTGTCACTAGATATATTAATATATTTTTAAGTGTTTTGTTAAAATTTTAATTTAATGTTTTCTTAAAATATATAATAATAGTTACGCCTGAATCTATTCATTATCTCTATATGTTTAAATAATTATTCACCTACTAAATCATTTTTCCAAATATCTAGTCTTATGTACTTTATTTTTCTTTACAGTGACCGCAGCGCTTCAAGAACCTTTTCCTGGATGGATCGACAACGTTTATGGAGTCACTGGTAAGTTTGATTAGTTACAATTCAATTATACTTCTGCCACCTCAGGGCCGACAAAATGACGATATTTTCATCGTCTGACAAAATAACCGAATCTTTATTTTTTGCCAGTTGACGCATGCACATTTTTTACGTATGACCTTTTACGGAAATATCTGATTTTTAAACCACTTCAAAAAAGGAGGAATTCCCAATTCGTATGTTTTTTTATATTTATTTTTTAAATGTTGTAGCTTCTAAACTTTTGACTGGGAGAACCGAGTATGATAATTCTTTTTGTTTAAAAGTTGATGGATATCGTGAGGTCCCATTTAAATTTCATCAAGTAGCAAGTCCTAGCAAGGGTCACTAAAAAGAGTGCAATAATTTGCATTATCGCACCATACTTAGTAACAATATTCAATCTTTGTGTCGATAGAGGACATTTCCCCGACTTAATGAAACTATGTAAAAACACCCCAATTTTGAAGTCGGGGGCTGCATCTGACCCTTGCAATTATAGACCTATTTCTTACTACTTTTTCTAACTTTTTTATACTTTCAATAACTATTTCTTCTTACCTGTTCTGAGTAAAGTATTCGAAAAAATTATGCTCAAACAACTTTTATCTCATTTTAATGAGCATAATATATTGAATGAGAATCGGTTTGGTTTCACTAAGAGCAGATCGACAAGGATTGCAGGTGTTCAATTGATGTCACATATACTTGAAGCCTGGGAGAGTTCACAGGATGAACTGATTATTATAGAATGAAATATTGGCGTATTTTGTGATCTTTCCAAGGCATTCGACTGTGTAGAACACTGCACTCTGATTCGTAAGCTTTCACACTATGGTATTCGTGGAAAAGCTTTGAATCTAATAGAGTCATATCTGTCAGACAGGCTACAGATGGTTGGAATAAATGGCAATACTTCTTCTTCCGGGTCTTTGGTAAAAATAGGTGTACCGCAGGGATCAATTTCGGGACCTTTTCTGTTCCTAGCGTATATTAATGATCTGCCTTGCATGGTCAAAGATTTCTGCGATATTGTTTTATTCGCAGATGATAGATAGGAAAGATAGTGAACTCATTCATGTAAATAATGTGTTATCTTTTTGAAAATTGTTTTTTCTTAAAAATGGAACAACCTTTGACACTCAAAAGTGTGAAATAACTTAACATTTTCATAGTGTTTCATATACCGAAACATCTCCTTGAGATGGTCAGTGTCGCAGATGCAAAAGATTTTCCCACGGTAGCCAACTGACATGGATGGTGATGTGAGTTACCATTGAGATATTTATCTGTATTGGAGGGTTTCGTATACACTGTATAACTAAGGGAGTTGTCAGGATTTCTGATGACTAAATTATAAAACTTATAAAATATATAACTTATAAATTACTATGTTTAATAATAGCGAAAACCTCAGACCGCAAAAATGCTTTTGTTTTTATATTATTAAGGTATAGCTGAAAGGCTAGCTTTTATACCACTATCTCACCTGATGGTAACTGATGATGTGGTTGAAGTTGTTGTTCAGACTACCTTACAATTACTGGCTCTCAAAGTGTTCAAGCAAGTGTCCAGCTTCGGGGACACACTGTTAGGCGCTGTGCGACAGATTTTATACTTGATAGCAAGCCAGGCAGGCATTCGCTAAATACACTACCACCACGGCACAACGACTGCCATCCTAGGACACCAAACGGGACCATCCGAAGCACATGGACGCTAAGTAGTAATGCTAGTAGCGGTCACCCATCCAAGTCATGACCGCGGTTGACGTTACTTAGCTGATCTGTTAAGAACTAATAAGCAAACTTCGTTATGAGCGCTTCGTATTAGTAGTTATATTTATATCTACACAAAATAAACTAATAAGTACCATTTATGTGTAGGTATAATACTTAATTATCAATTGTGCCTCAAATTCTCTGTGAAAACTTTCAAAGATTTTATTTCTTATTAATAAACGCAATTTCTTATTAAAAATTCTATCATCATGAGAATCCAACCTTATCAAAAAATATTCGAAAATGTTAGGGATCCTCATGAAAACTCCGATAATGTAACCCAAAGTGCAAAAAATACCAAGAATCTATAATAGTTGTGATCCGTTTAGGTATAATTTAGCTCTTTCATCAGCAGGAAATAAAACGACGATTGCGTTTCAGAAAAATCCTTGTAATAATTTTTACAGTTATTTTATGACATTACATCCATCATCTTTTTATTCTAAAAACTATACTAAGAAGTTTGACTATAACATAAACTTAAAGAAGGCTATAGTGCAATCGCCACAATTGACCTTGTATCGCGTACACTGTGGAAATGATTGAAAATAGAGCAAAATTATATACTACAATTTTATAGAAGAAATCAATATCTATAAAAAAGACCGCAATACCATATTACTATTACTATAATGTCACAATAACTACATTTTTAAGTGTTTAAATTTATATTTTTTTATATAACATTCGTTAAATACCCGTGCGATGTATGCGTGCGAGGCGGGGCGGACCGCTAGTTACATATAAATGTAACTTACATATACAGAAACACAACAAATACATAGATTTGAGTTGTTTATAGTAAAATAATATAAAATAATATACGAATAATCAATAACCCTTCATCACCAGGTATCATCATGGAGATATCCCGCGGCACCTATCGGTCGGGATACTGCCGAGAGCGCTACGTCGTAGACCTGGTTCCCGTAGACATGGTCGTCAGCTCCTGCATCCTGGCTGCTTGGAGACAGGGCATCAAGAAGTGAGTTACCTCCATCATCAATAACATAGTCATCCACACAATACTTATTGTAGAATCTCAACGTGTCAAGTGCTACGCCGTAGACTCTTCGCAAATTTCTCAATTTTACGCAAAGAAAGCGTACAAAAGACATCAACGCGTTCTTAAATGTATCCAAATATATTATTATATATATTACTATAAATAAGCACTGAACGCCTGTATATCACTGAAGGTATAATTAGAGGTATATTATCACCCACTTTTGATATTTTTATTTTAATTTTAGTCTCATTTTATAGGTTGCGAGCCTATTGCTACTCACAGGAAACACTTCTAGCCTACGGACTGCTACAGAAAATTTCTTTGACAAAAACTCTAATATTATCTAGAACCTACGACTTGTGAAAACCTAAGTTTTATTTTTTATTAATAGTTGATAGGCTAGCCTTAAAAAAAATCGAGTATCTCACCTGATGGTAAGTGATGATGTGGTCGAAGATGTTATTCAGGCTAACCTAGCATTACTGGCGGTCAAGGACAGCTACCGGAACACACCGTTTAGTGCTTGACGACGGCTTTTCCTTTTGAAGGTGCTAGCAAGCCAGGTTGGCATTCGTAAAATACCCTACCACCATGCTATAACCATTGCCATTTTAAGAAAACAACTGAGATCAACGGCTTAACGTGGCCTCTGAAGCACGGAAGCGCTCTGTAGTAATGTCACTAACGGTCACCTATCCAAGTAATGACCGCTGTGGATGTTGCCTAATTTAGACGATTGGTAAAGAACGGCTAAGCAAACTTAAAAGCTACGAGCGCTTCAGGACTCTCAAGAGAAGAGAGATTTAAGTAATATTTAAGAATTTTGTAATGTTATTGAATTAAAATATGTAATAAAAGTGAAACATATTAAAATTATACTGTTATTTCATCATTAACAAGTTTAAAGCTCACCGAATCTGATCTATTTTGTGACAAGTGGCATAGTATTTTTGCATCCATTGTGAAATTTTGTGAAAATATATGATATTTTAACTATTGACTAATTTATTTTATTATCTACTAGCTTTCCGGGCGCGGCTCCGCCCGCGCGTATGTCAGTTATCGCGCGAAAACATTAAACTCTTTTTGCGCAGTCGGATAAAAACTATCCTATGTTTTTTCCCGGGTCTCAAACTATCTCCATACCAAATTTCATTCAAATCGGTCCAGTAGTTTTGGCGTGAAAGCGTAACAGACAGACAGACAGACAGACAGACAGACAGAGTTACTTTCGCATTTATAATATTAGTACCGATTGAAACAATATGACTTAATTCATTGACATTTTTAATTTCCAATTTTATATTTGGGACACATGATCATATTTATTCATAATTTTATTATTTTCATATTATTATTTGACATTTCTTACTTTGACTGATTTGTGCAATTTTATATTCAAATTTTGGCCATGCATGTATAATACCTTATATTACAATATACAATTTAATAATAAGTATAAGTGGTTATGTCGTTCTTATTATAGTTAATAAATAAATAAATAAAAGCTAATTGCAAAATTAGTCTTGTTTGTAGTACAACTTAAGTTGAACTATAGGTGTCGCTCCATCCCAATACGATGGTTACAAAACGAGTGGATAAATTTGAGTTTTGAGTCAATGTCATGTTAGCTTAGTCAGTCAAAGCATACTCGGGCTATGAGGCTGGATGACGCGGGTTTCGAATCCCGCACATGACTATAATGTTTTCTCTTATAGATTTGTAATTTTTTTATTGTAATTTTGTAACTCTCAAGAGAGTCAATATTATGCTTTAAACCATAACTATTTTTTTTTATTCCAGACCAGGACGCTGCCCTGTGTACAACGTGACTTCCGGTTCCATAAATCCACTACAATGGGGAGAGTTCACTAAACTCTGCGTTAAATGGGCGAGAGAAAACCCTACCAAGTACGTGTTCCATACCAACTCTTAGCTTATTTCTATTCTATTTGGTGACAATACATCCTTCAATAATAACGCATATATTAATTATTTTATTTTTTTACCGGCTGTATGCCATTTTGGAACCAAATTCTACAAACCATACACTACAGCTACTACAATAAAAGCATTTAGACAACCTATAAGCCATAGCAAACTCACAGGCAGTGCAAATGCTCCAGCCCACTACCAGTTGGCAGCGTGCCCAGCATGCTGGCAAAAATATATTTAAAATATTTCATGTAAACACTTAAATAATATTTTAGTAAAACACTTAAAATACAATTTTTTTTTTTTTTTTTTATGCCTGATAGGTTAGCCTTTGACCACTATCTCACCTGATGGTAAGTGATGATGTGGTCGAGGATGTTGTTCAGACTAACCTAGAGTTACTGGCTCTCAAAGACAGCTGCCGGAACACACCGTTAGGTGCTTGGCGACTGATTTTCTACTTGAGGGTGGTAGCTAGCCAGGCGGGCATTTGCGAAGTGCCCTACCACCATGCTGTAACGACTGCTATCCTAAGACAACAACCGGGACCGACGGCTTAACGTGCCCTCCGAAGCACGGAAGCGCTCAGTAGTAATGCCCAACCAGCGGTCACCCATCCAAGTCATGACCGCGGCGGACGTTGCTTAACTTTGCTGATCGATTCAGAATGGCTAAGCAAACTTGGCTACGAGCGCTTCGAATAATATATTTATTTAGTGTAAATTCCACCTAATTTTACTGTTAAGCCTGTTGCCCTTTTGTCGTGTGTACTACCGATTTTGTTGATATTTTTTATATTTAAAGCTAGTGCTTGTCCCCTTTAAATTTGAGTAAGATCTGATGAGTAGTATTTGAGTTATCCCTTAAATGCGTATTTTACGTTTGAAGTCGGTTTTTTGTAAATTTTTAGTGCCCCTTTACGTTACCTTTAGAAAGTAAGATGTACCTATAAAAAGAATATACTTACTATAGTTCTTAAACAAAATGTTTGTCATCATAAAGTATACTTATTTATGTAACTAAGTTGTATTTTTGATCTCATACATCTGTGTTCTCCTCATATTAGTATGAAACGTATATATAAAGATAATAAATATTCAATGCTCAATACTTTATTGTTTTCTGTAGTGTAGACAAAGATGGTCAAAATAAGTAAAAGCTACACACAGACCCTGTTGGCCACATTATTGTTGAATTGTTATTAAGTATTTCTTTATACAGAAGAGAAAATGATATTTCGGATAGTTAAAGGTGCAAATTCCATCACTTTTCAAATAAAAAAAAAAAAAAACATTATATTTTCCCTTGCAATAAATAAATAATGATTCATTATATTTTTCCTTGCAGATACGTAATGTGGTATCCGAACTTCTCGTTTACGGAATCCCGGTTCATGAATACCTTCTGGGAAGTAACTTGCCACTTCTTGCCGGCTTTCTTATATGATATGTTGCTGCGAGCACAGGGAAGAAAAGCTATGTGAGTATTATGTTTAGTACTGTTTTACCACTTTTGCATGATAGTAGGGCATTTTGCGAACGCCCGCCTGGCTAGCTACCACCCTCAAGTAGAAAATCTGTCACCAAGCACCTGACGATGTGTTCCGGCGACTGTTCTTGAGAGCCAACAATTGTAGGTTATCCTGAACAACATCTTCGACCACATCATCAGGTGAGATAGTGGTAATAGGCTAACCTATCTGCTATATATAAAAAAATACAAAAAAAAATACCTAGGTACATGACAATTTTGCCAAAATCATTGGAAACGAAAAAATAGAACGGTGAAGTAGACACGACAGTATCCAGAATGTGATTATCTAGGTACTCGTATTTAAGTCTATTCAGTTATATGTACCAATCTTCTTCTTTTTCAGAAATAATGAATTAATTTGTAATTATATTTTACTTTAACCCTGTTGGTACAAACATATTTGTGTCAGTATTTAAGATTTTATGTATCATTTTAAAACTATTCTAGATATATTTACAGTAAAACGCCGATTAACCGAAATGCCAATTATCCGAATCGGTCCTAAGCGTAATATTAAAAATTAAAACCAATTACATATGTAATTTTTGTTTTGATTTGTTGTAACAAGTTGGTAATCGGTTGAGTCCAGATATATTTCAACTGTAATGGTTGAATGCTAGAGGCAAGACACAAGATTTTGCTACTATGTACCTACCTCTATTATTGTTTCATAACAAAGTTGTTATACTTTGTATTTTTGTTAAGGCTTGATGGGGTTGCAACATACCCTGATCGAGATGTTCAAGTGAGCGTTATTATAGAACTGTGTTTGTTAAACTTAATAAAGTTTATTCTATGTGTGCTAGTTTGTTTTTGTTTATTACCAGTCTATTTCCGATTGTCCGAATTTTCGATTATCCGAATCGATCCCTATCCCAATTAATTCGACTATCGGCGTTCTACTGTATGTGAGATTGTAGTGGTCTAGTCATATCAGACACATATTTTTGATAATAATATTTTGTTACTCTTTCTGTACAGCATGATGAAACTGGCTCGCCGATTCAAGATGGCTGCTGCCACAGGCGAGTACTTCGCGAACAACGAGTGGCAGTTTGGCGTTACGTCACTGACAGCGTTACATGACGAGGTAACTTTGTAATAGGGTAATGGCAGTTAAAATTGATATTTTTTAAGAAAAAAATATTTGGCATCATTTTGGTCTTGTATAGTGTAGTACGCATATAGTGTATATTCAAAGTTATCACGTGTTATATCATTACGCTTAGGAAAGCAGGGAAAATTCCGTTTCCCTCAGTATAGTTAAAATGGAATTGACATTTCTTCAACATTTCTCTCATTTCAAATGTATAAAAACTTAGTTATGAGATAGATATAAATTACCCATATCCTAACACAAAATATAATTAATATTTGACTTCAGATAAGGAATACATTTAAGAACGATAAAAAAAAACCGTTTTGATCGCCATTGCCAATTTGATCGAACATTGGGTATATACCACTCTGATAAAGGGGCGACTATGACCAAAGGTATTTTTGAATCCTATTTCCATTTATCAAATCCTACATAATATATCAACCTCAAACCAATTATCTTAAGTTAACGAATGGAATTGAGCTTATTAGTCTTATAATAATATATAATGAGCAGTATCAAAATCACATAAATCACTAATGTCTCTGGAGAATGATCCAAAACACAGAGGTTGACACCACAGTCCTCCTGCAGCATAACGATACTACATATTATTGTTTCGTCCAAATCACAATCACTCCTCAATTTTTTAATATATAATTTAGTACTTCATATGTATTATTTCATATATTTTAGGTGGCTGCAACAAGCGATGGTGGCAATTTTTTCCACTGGCCGGAATTCAATTGGGATTCGTACATCGGCGCTTACATGATGGGCATCAGACGCTATATACTAAAGGATACCACCGACTCCCTGCCTGCTGCCAGGACTAAGTTGAACAGGTAATAAATGCTAGACCTAAGTAGATCTTAGCATATCTCATATTTTCATTTATCAAGGTGAGCGTAGAGGGGACCGGAGATGTTACTTGTTGGGTTGGCGAATGTATTTTATCAAATTGAAGTAACTATTGCTCTTACGCCAAGAGTTCTTGTATGAGTGTGTGAATATATTAGGAGGAGAGTGTGAATTTTTGAGGCAATAAACAGAGAAATCTATCTATCAGAAAGCCGAAGGTTCAGATTACGAAGATACGCAAATACACGAAGAGTGCAAGAGGCAGGTGAGTCTGTACTGGTCGATGCGCATCGATGTATTGCCAGCTTTTGAAAAGGTTACTCGAAGAGGTGACCTGGTACAATGATCGTGCGATATATTAACATGTTTTTAAATCATCCAACATTAAAGATCAAAAGAACCAGTCATTATCTCAATTAAATAATATAAAAAACGAAAGAGTAGCTACATCATTTCAATGTGTGCTACAACCCATCTTTCGTTTAGATGTAGTATAGTTACAAATATAGAGATCTAAGTACGCTTTGTCCCATTTACGGCCAATAAACAATTAAAAATAATAAATAAAAAAATGTATATTAATCTTTTTTTTTTCAGATTATATTGGGTTCATCGATTGTTCCAAGCTGCCACCGGATATTACATATTCCGGCTGCTAGCCGGACGTATGCGGTAGAATAAAATAATTAGTATGTAATCGTAAAATAGAACCACACTACAATGTTACGTAGTTCATCAACTTCTGTGGCAATTTGGTAGCAGCTCTAGTTTTGAAAGATAAGCTCGTAAATTAGATTTCACAATATATACGAACCTGATTATTACGTGAGGTTCTTCTACTGCCTTCATCGATTTAAATAAAAAGGTAGACGCTATACTGTCACGACAATATGTGGAGAAATTTTAACACAACTTACATTGTCTATGATACATTTTAATGAATGACAAAGACTAGAAAACAAGCATGCAGTAGACGCACATACGCACACTGCTGAGATTCAATCAGGAGACGTCGCTCGCCGGATTAGACATTGCCATTTTAGAGGTGCGGGTGCCGTTTCTGCCGATTTTTATAAGTTCAATGACTGCCTTAGAACGTTTTTGTTTAAAACAATTTTGATTTTTGAAAGTATAGAACCTATCCCACAAAACTAGCTTGGTTATTTTTGGCTTTACTTCTGACACGCGCTGTGCGGTGTCTTCTTTTTTTTTTTTTTTATTGCTGATAGTTTATCCTTTGACCACAATCTCACGTGATGGTAAGTGATGATGTAGTCGAAGGTGTTAACAGGCTTAACCTAGAATGACTGGCTCTCAAGGACAGCTGCCGGAACACACCGTTAGGTGCTTGGCGACAGATTTTCTACTTGAGGGTGGTCGCTAGCCAGGCGGGCATTTGCAAAAATGCTCTCCCACCAAAAAACTTCTTCTTGGTCTGAGGGTGATTGATACCTCACAGAATTACAAAACGATACCTTATATAAAAGCTTAAACGAAAGAGTGTTTCATCCGAGTGAAAAACGAACGTTCATAAAGAAAATTTATTAGGTAGATACCTACAAGATATATTTGTATTTTGAGTAGTATCTGGCATGTGTTGAACTCAGTTTATGTTTGTTTACTTTTGTATTGTATTACGACAGAAGTTGTTGAGCAGTACCGACTGCAACATAGATATAGAATAAGGACACAATAAAAACATTAAAAGCACTAATGTTTAGTGATTAATTAGTAAGATATTTTTGTGTTCAATTTCAGACATTGCTTTAAATTCTTAAGTACCCTAAAGATATCCAAACTCAATGATATTTACACCTTAGTTGAATTGGGTGAATAGAATGCAATAAAAGTGGCATCTAAGTACCTAGAAATAGAGATGATTCTTATTTGAAATCATTAATTTGTATATATTCACTGAAAGAGACATACGTACATAATTCCTTTGAGTATAGTTTATTTTGTGTAATTAAAATAGATCTATTCGTTGATCTATAGTTACATAAAACTTGTGACATCCATTGCAAAAAGTAAAAACCTTTGAAAATCTCAGTTATTAATTAATGTTTTTTAGACTTTTTATGATAATTTTTATGTTTTAAAGCTTATTTAGCTTAGCCGTGGGGTACCGGAATAGAATGTTTTTTTTTATATGGGAATTGGTCACAGATTAAAAATATCACAAAAAAAAATTTAAAGAGTTCGTTGCATTACAGTAAGATGTGCCCTTACTAGGTCCTTCCTTACAGTTCTTGGTTACTGCTCTTTACTTACCGCGTGATTTCGAACTCATCAAGTTTACAATTAACAAAACATGCACAATCTTACAAATTTAATTGGATCAGTTAATTCATTTATTTTAAGATTGTAAAATGTGGGTCAAGGTTCAAGCTTTAAAGGAGTATGAAAGATTTGGGCTAAGAAAATAATTGCTTTAAACCTCTTTCTTTTGACTGAATATATTATTTTTAATAATCTACTGATATCATTACACAGTCGACTCTCGTTAATTCAAACCTGCTATAGTTCGAACCTCTCTATAATTCAAAGTTATCACGAGTTCCCTAGAAAATCTCTTAATTTTTCGAACTAAATCAATAAATTTTTATGCACTTGGTAATTCGAACTAAAAAATCAACGCTATGCGACAAAATAACGCGTAATTCCAACTTATCGGCGTCAAACTCGAAATTCGTAAATAATAAGTCACTTGATCCTCTTATAAACAAGTCCGAGTAATCCATCCCGCCGCGGAGACATCTAAGTACATTGCAGAACAAGTTCAAGTTTGTATCATAGTATACCAACCTTTGTTTTGTTTGACATACACTTCCGCACGAATTGGTTTGTTTAGTTAAGTTTCAATTACTGTTACTCATTTGTTCGTTGTATACATATTAAAAAAAAGTTTGTGTTAGTTATGAGTCATAAAAAGTTCGAACCATTTGATATTTCAAACACTCGATAATTCGTAATATTTTAAGAGTCCCTCGAGTTTCGAATTAACGAGAGTCGACTGTACTAATAACTCTATGTGGAACATAATTATATGTATGTATTACTGTCAAATAATTTCAACTGGGAGTGCCATAAACATGACGGCCATTGCAGGACTTCAAAGCCATTATGCAAGTCTACATAAATATTTCTTATACTTTATGATGATAGGTACTATTGTAGTTGGAATTTTTACATGTATGTTCTGATGACGTGAATTAAAACTCTATATAACCACTTGAGTTTGAAATTGTATTAAAACCATGTAAAATTATGTATAATTTTACATGGTCTTAATACAATTTTACATTAATTGTGTACGCATTGAGATTTGTGAGCCACGAATATTCATTGTGCTAGCTTCATTATTTTATCAAAGCAAAGAAAACCCTTTTCTATTTTATTATTGTGATAATTTTGAATAAGTAATTTACTTTGCTTAAACATTATAGATAAGGTTCCATTGCCTGTTCTTAATTTAAGTTGAGGGTTAATGCAAATTAATAGTTTTTATATAATATGAATAACCTACATTTCGTCATAAGTAATTAATAAATGGCCCAATATTTTACTGTAATATTTTTACGAGCGTGTAAAAATTTTTTTTTTATTACTGCGATAAGCACTCTTAGTTTTAATATTATATTCTCACCATGGCTCTGTCGTGACACATTTGTAGATATTTTTAAATAGTTATCATTTTAATAGTAGGTAACAAAAGCTCATGTAAGTAGAATTTCTCAAAACTTTGTAAGAATAAATGTATCACAAAATTTAGTTTTTTTTTATTTCACATCGTTCCAATTCCACCAGTGAATATTTTTCCTATTTGTAAAAATCAAATCAATGATAAACTACTTAGCAAACTTCCACTACATTTTTTTTAATAAATATAAAAAAGTTAGAAGTTTAATATTTGACTCTTCTCTAAAAGTCATCCACTAGCAGAGCTGCTTACTTTGAATAACATGTGTTAATACAATTAGATTACATAAATAAAGTAATTTATTTTTCATGTAAACATCTATTAGAAAATATTTGACACACATGTAACAATAGTTTTATTGATAGAGAACCGTACATTGGCCACACTCTGACACTGGCAGAAAAACGCCAAGCTGCGTTTAAAAGCCATTTAAAGAAGAAGAAGAAGAAGAGAACCGTACACGCTCTATTCAAATTTCCTTCATTCTGTCATAACAGCCAGTCTGAAGGTAAACTATTGCAATCCTCTTTCTAACAGTGCTTTATTTCCATTCTCCTTTACAAATAAATTGTCTGGTGCTAAATCAACTCATTACATGAATTAAACAGAAATAGAAAAGTAAAAACTCTTTAATGATATGAAGACAGTTTTTTAAATGTAATTTAGTGGCAAACAAGCAGACGGCCCACCTGATGGTTAGCGGTTACCGTCGCCTATGGACATTTGCAACACCAGGGGCGTTGCCAATGCGTTGCCGACCCTGTAAGACTCTTTTAACACCCTTTTTGAAGGAATCCATACTGTAGCTCTGCGGAAAACGCTAAATGGAAGATCATTCCACATTTTGCAAGTATGCGTCTTACGGAAAGGAACGCATAAATCGAGCTGTGTGATAGTTACAGGTCTCGATTATGTGTGGATGAGCTTTTACCGGTGAAGTGTGATATTTTAAACTAAGAGCCTGTTTCAGAACGTTCGAGTAAGTTCCGGTTTTACTACCCAGAACATATTTAATAAATAAAACACTATATTTGCGTTTCACAGTTGTCGATTTAGCCTATCCATCGGTTAAAGCTTGAAACGCGCTTCATGTCAACTGTCATTTTTATCATTCAGTTATTTTATGTGTTGCATAGCAACCCGAAACTTTATTAGGACATTCTGAAACGGGCCCTTAGTCTAAGAATGGGTTGTCTTAACACACAAAGCAATCTCGTTCAGACAATGTATACAATATAGATATTCTGTATGTGCCAATGTAAATATCCCGTAGTTAATAATAATTATGATGTTAATGACCGTTAAAAAAATATTCTGTATATACTAGGGCATGTGGCATCAACCTACACAGTTACTGACATGGAAACTTTTCATAGAGCAATGGTTATCTGACAAAACATGACCTTCACCGTTGCCATGGAGAGGAAAAATCAATATCGACTAACAGGATATCTAAAATTTTCTTTGGTTATTGATATTTTGAAATTTGTAAATATACATTGTAAATAATGTTGGCAACACTGAGTGAAGTGACTCCGGAAGGTTGACGAGTGAGATTTTCGTACGAAGAAGTCGACCTAACATCGGCACCTTTTTGCTAGAACAAAAAGGTGCAACATCTTGTTGTTGCTTTTGTCTTTTCATTGTCATACTGATTACTAATTGTTGAAAAACATATAATTATTAGAGGAACGCATAATTAACTTGTCTAGATATTGTAAAATATAACGAGATTTGCACAATTTAATAGTTGTTTATTACCCTCCAAAGAATATAGCTAACAATAACAACAGTTTTAATCCTTACTCTCTCCATCGGATAGAAGGAAATTATTACAGGTGACTTATCAGTCACCCATCATAGGCACACACACACACACATACAGCTTAAAATTAGAGATAGCACTTCCACTATAAGATATAAATTGCAATTGGAACCGGTGCAATTCTGGCCGGCCACTCCATGGCCATATTTCAATGTTGTTTGATTTTAATAATATATACTCGGGGGCAATGATCTCCTCATTTTGCAGTTTTAAAGCACTTTTTGGCACCAGCCTCATAGGGAAGCGACGGTTCAGCACTTCAATTTTTTATTGAAGTCTCCGATTGGGGCGATGCCATTCTGGCCATGTCTTTTCTCCTCCAAACAGAGCCCTTTTCAGCTGGCTCCTACTTTCAGGGATGTCATATCACATCATGATAAGTAACTATCTCGAGCTTTTGGCATCTCACAACTTCGACTCCTTTGAGTCTAAAGCCCAGCTAGCCTCAAAAAAGCTTGGTGTTTTGGCTAAGGTGAGACCACACCGGGACAGTTGCTTAATCTTTATCAAGCGCAAGTCCGGTCGTGTATAGAGTACTGCTCTCACCTTTTGGATGGTTCTGCTAAATACCAGCTGGAGACACTGAAAGCTAATGAGAGGAGAGAGATAAGACATTCATTAACGACGACCAACTTGTGAGCAAGAGACTCCAGTCTCTACCATCGCCGCGAAGTCGCTTGTTGATCGGTTTTTTATAGGATATTGGTTAAAAAAATACTTTTTTATACAAAAAACTTTATTTCATATCACATAGAAAAGGTACAAAATTCTTTAAAGCTAAAAATAGTTATTTAACAAATTCATACCATATTTCCTTTTTTTTATAAACTCCTACACCTTGTATAGTATCAAACATATTGATTTTAAGTCGGAAAGAATTTACTATTAATTCTAGTCACAACAAACAAAATTATATAAAATAAGCTTCAAATAAGTCAGTTAAGGCCAGTATATTCACTGTACTGCACCAGTATGCCACTCACTTTCACGATTGGACTGAGGTTAAAATAAGGTCTTTAACCTTATTTTAACCTCAGTCCAATCGACATGTGCAGTTGAAATCAATTCGTGTGTAAAATATACTAAGTGTTTTATAAAGTAACCAAAAATATTCTTCTAAAAATCATTGCCATTAGTCAAAATTCATTAGTTGACATATTTTTTACAGTAAATGATGAATATAATTTACGTACCACCTCAAAAACGATCGAAATCTATCTCGTTTTCTATTTTTATATGATCGAGTGAAGTTGTTAATAATCGTAGTTTGAACCATTAATTATGAGGCAAATAGTTATATCATAAATTTTTATCTGATGTAATAAATATTTGATTGTTAACGGGTTAATCAGAAATAGGCTGATTTCGAATAACCTGGCCTTAAGACATTTACTTAGCAGATCTATCGGGTGGTAACTTATAGTAGATATAACCTAAAATTAAAGTTAAGACAGTCTGTTAAAAGAAATTATGAACTAAAACAATTATTTAATATTTTGGATATAAGGTATGTATGTTTTTAATTTCAATCTTTTACAAACCAATATACCATAAGGCAAAAAAATACACCGTAAAATTATTTTTCACATCTCCAGCATGAAATAAGTATATTCTGATGTTAAAGAACTCGCGCCAAAACTGATTTTGATCTGTAGCCCAAGCACGAACATTTCGATAGTCCGTAAAGTAAACGTATCGAGTTTACAGTACGTTTACGCAGGAGGCGATGGTTGACAGCACAACGCATCGTTTGTTGGCTAACGTGAACTCGATACGATTACGAAAGTGACGTCATCCGGCGTTTTTTTTTTTTTTTTTTTTTTTTTATGCCTGATAGGTTAGCCTTTGACCACTATCTCACCTGATGGTAAGTGATGATGTGGTCGAGGATGTTGTTCAGACTAACCTAGAGTTACTGGCTCTCAAGGACAGCTGCCGGAACACACCGTTAGGTGCTTGGCGACAGATTTTTCAACTTGAGGGTGGTAGCTAGCCAGGCGGGCATTTGCAAAGTGCCCTACCACCATGCTGTAACGACTGCTATCCTAAGACAACAACCGGGACCGACGGCTTAACGTGCCCTCCGAAGCACGGAAGCGCTCAGTAGTAATGCCCAACCAGCGGTCACCCATCCAAGTCATGACCGAGGCGGACGTTGCTTAACTTTGCTGATCGATTCAGAATGGCTAAGCAAACTTGGCTACGAGCGCTTCAAAAAAAAATCAATCAATCATCTTAAATCAAATTTATTGTACCTTCTTTCTAAGAGCTAATGATTCATTCCAAAAGAGTTTTGATTTCTTTTCCAGCCTATACGAAGTCCTCTATGATTGATATTTGTCAATTTTGGCGTTTTAATTCTTCGAGCTTACGTTAAAATTAGGTTCGTGCTCGCGATTTCATATAAAACTTCTTACGCGACGAAACGTTCTCGTTATAATTTCGACACGTTAGATGTCAAAACCTTTCAATCTGCCAAAATTTAGTTCCTTTTACGCACTGTAGGGGCGCTGATCAAATCCTGTACGAAATGTGACATTTCGATACGTTAACGAAACGGTTACGTTTTCGCAGTGCTAGGGCTACTGGACGGTCTTTCCCCACGACAACTCCCAAACGGTACTACTAGTAGTGTCGTGGGGAATTGGACTACATTTTCTTTATGCTTTCATTTAATTTCTGCTGTTTAGTCTTTAATAAGTTTTATTTGTAAATAAGAAAAAAAATTTTTAAATTGCCTTGTTTCTAACAGATTAATATATTTGATAGTTGATAATTTTTACGTTTTAAACGTGAGCAATTTTTTCAAGTCTCGGGCCTTTATATCCCTTCGTTTAATCAGTAGTCAAGAATCACTGCTCCAGCTCGTAATTCTAGACCACAGAATATTAAGAATCGGAAGGATCGCAAATGGCTTTCCACTAAATAAGTGACTTTAGCCAGCTCAATCCTCATTTTAGGTACAAATCTACAGGTACATCAGCGGCATATTCTTCCGGATGGGATTATTGTACGAGCGTGTCGCGGCAGAAGAGTACAGAGCTATACGTGGCTATGCGCTAGGAAGAGAGACGGCTTGTAGGTGAATATAAATATTAGGTACTCTGTGCTTGGCGAGCTGAAGTGCACTTTATTGCTTCGTGGCTAGAGTTGCTTATCCTTGGAATGGCTTTGCTCAGTGATCCTTCTGGTTATTTTTGTTCTGTGATAATTATGAATTATAGTATTTGATCACAATTATTGCTTAGTTTAGAATGTTCTCTAAATAAGATACCATGATAAAATAAGTTTCTAGTTATAATTAAATTCATGAACATAATTACAACGTATAATAAAACGGATCCTGACATTTTTTTTATAGACAACATTTTAATTACATCAGAACAAGAGCAAAAAACTTTACTTACAACAGGGTTGAACCCGCACCCCATCCGTCTCTAGGGCAAGGGCATATTGTTACAATTTAAGCTACCATCGTAATAACTCATAGTTCAATTTCATCCTTCTTATTCCATTTTTTATTTACTTCTATATAATACAATACAACTATCCTAATACAATAACTACGCTTCCATGGCGACCACAGCCGGAGTTTCGTTAGAACTGGTCACGAACGAGTACAAAGAAGAAACCCAGCCACTCATCCAGTATAACAAGAGACCCCAGAATAGGCAGCGAGCTACCAGATCGACAAACCACATTCTGAAACAGAAAAAAATTTTAGCTTGTTTTCCTACTTGCTCCGCTTCATTCAACGGTTGTCTGGAAGAGATTGCTTTGAGCGATAAGGCCGCTCAGTGTTCACGATTTTTAAGTCAAATATTTTTAATTTTAGTTTAGTTTTAAGTGTTCAATAAAGAGTTTATCTATCTATCTATCCTATCTGAAGAAGAGGAGTAGTGACCGAGGAAGCTATCCAACAATTTTGAAGCACTCGTAGGGAAGCTTTGATGGCCTAGCGGTAATAGATATGGACTGCCATGCCGCAGGTCCCTGGTTCGATACCCACCTCCGGCTTGAGCTTTACCGCGTGGTGGATGGCATATTGCCAATGCTCTCCCGGCTAGTAAACCACCAGTTCGAAGAGTAGAAAATCTGTCGCCAAATATCTAACGGACTGTTTCGTCAGCTGTACTTGAGAGCCAGAAAAATTACAGGCTACAGAGACTTTACAACTGTATGTCTCAATGTGTCGGGTGCAGTGCAATTCGTCACATGACGAAATGCGTCTGTTATAGGCAGAGGATAATCTGCTTAACATCAGGGCCTCGTGCTTGTTCCGTCAAAGCTTGGCTAGTCGTTTTTAACCAACTAAGTTAAGCGACGTCCGCCGCGGTCATGAGTTGGATGGGTGACCGCTGGTGACATTACTACTGAGCGTGCACGTGCTTCGGAGGGCACGTTAAGCCGTCGGTCCCGGTTGTTGTCTTACGGGCAATGGCAGTCGTTATAGCATGGTACTTTTCAGGCACATTTTGGGAATGTCCATCTAGTCAATTAGAATTCATCATCATCAATTAGAAAACCTGTCACCAAACACCATACGGTGTGTTCCGGCAGCTGTCCTTGAGAGCCAGTAATCTATATTAGCCTGAACAACATCTTCGACCATATCATCACTTACTGTCAGGTGAGATAGCGGTCAAAAGGCTAACCTATCAGGCTTAGAAAAAAATACGCTTAACAACTTACTCCTGCTTTCACGCAGTATAAATGATACCGAGTTGGCACCAAGCTTGCTGTAAAGAGGCAGAAAAAAGCTCCTTATACCTACAGATAGCTGTATCAGTCGGATTGTCCACTGCTGAACACAGCCTTCCCCACTATAGGGGGTTTTCCATATTCCCCAACCATGGCAGGTGACTTGGGGATCCCAGTGTAAGGTATCAGTTCCTCAGAAAGCGACTCTTACGACAACCATGGGTAGAGATTGGAGGTGACATTGTAGCCCGGTACCACACGGGCATACAAATATCAAGAGAGACAAAATACTTACACTTTCATGTGCCTCCTGGCAGCAGGCAGGGTGTCGTCGTACTCCTTTAGGATGAAGACGCGGGCGGCTAGGATGCAGTCTTCGAAATACTTGGAGATGTCCAACCCTGAAACATCAGGTGACTGTCAGCAAAATTACTTTCAAATCAAAAATTGGCTTCTATTTCCACCCAGTCTCGGAGGCCAAGGGGGAAGGGAAAGCTTATAAATGTCAAATAGTGACTAACATTTTGCAATACGAAGCTCTTACGAAGTTCAGTTAAACAATTTTACGAAAAAGTCTACTGCCAACGTCAAGAAAATGATCATAAGCCACTGTGAGAAGAACGGACAAGAAATTCGGAGTTAATCCAGCAAGCTGTGCGAGGAAAATGAGGGGTTGCGAGGGAAAATTCTACCAATAGAAACGGTTAATCACGAGCGCAGCGATCCTATTGGTCAATAATAACAAATATTTTTTAAATATTTTAAGAAAACATCAAATTAATATTTTAATAAAACACTTAAAAAATACAAAAATATATCTAGTGACAATTCCGCCTAATTTTCCTGGTAACACGACGTGACGTGACGTGAAGAGTCAAGACCTCCTGAGGATGCTTCGTGTAGAAGCGAAACGCATCGAAAAATTCTTCCGGTTTGGCTGCATGGCGTTTGTGACGTCACGTCGGGTTACCAGGAAAATTAGGCGGAATTGTCACTAGATATATTTTTGTATTTTTTAAGTGTTTTATTAAAATATTAATTTGATGTTTTCTTAAAATATTTAAAAAATATTTGTTATTATTGAATATGGATTTCCGCAAAGTAACGCCTGAATCTATTCATTATCCTATTGGTCCATTTATCCCTCGCACACTGATCAACGTCTCGCACGTATCTGGTGTATAAGCTACCTTATTCTCTATTATTTGAATAGACCGAGTTATTGATAGCCGAGCGGTAAATATGGGCTGCCATGGTGCAGGTCCATGGTTCCATCCCCACTGCCTCACTTCACCGCATGGTTGCGAATGCTCGCCTGGCTGCCTTCCACCCTAAAGCAGACGAACTATTCCCAAGTACCTAATGGTATGTTCCAGCAGTCCTTGAGAGCCAGTAATTCTAGGCCAGTCTATATTCTTGTATATTCTACTAGCTTTCCGGGCGCGGCTCCGCCCGCGCGTATGTCGGCTATCGCGCGAAAACATTAACCTCTTTTTACGCAGTCGGATAAAAACTATCCTATGTTTTTTCCCGGGTCTCTAACTATCTCCATACCAAATTTCATTCAAATCGGTCCAGTAGTTTTGGCGTGAAAGCGTAACAGACAGACAGACAGACAGAGTTACTTTCGCATGTATAATATTAGTACTGATATATCGTCTAGTCAGTTATTTCATTTCTTAGACTTACATTCAATATTTTTATAAAAGTACAAAACAATAGGCACCTCCGACTTGGGGCTCTTCGTCTGCACCCGCATGATCAATTCACTCCATGGATTCGCTAAGTAATTCGTCTCAAAGACATTCAAAAAACCTAAACCTAGTTATTCCTCAGCAGCGGAACAATGCCCAAACTACTGGTGGTTAGGGCTGCAGATATAGGAATCTCCTGCCTGACTATGCTTGCCGTGTCGAGGAGAATAGTCTTCTCTGACTCTGATCCAAACGTCTAGCAAGAGTCTCTTGAGATGTTAGTCGGGGCTCTTCGCTATAAGGCCATTTGCTGAAACTGTTGTTATTATTATAAACTTACCAACAGCATCCACTTTGTAGTCCCGTCTCTCTCTAGCATTGAGTCTTTGTCTGACAGTCTGTGCGATGTCTGACTTGAAGTCCCATTGGTTGTTGGTGTAGTACTCGAACACTTCGAAACCTTTGTTGATACGACGCTGTACCCGCATCAATCTAGGAAACACACACAATACATTTTTTTATGTTACTGTGACGGAACAAGCTCGAGGCCCACCTGATGTTAACAACTCTGCCAATAACAGATGCATTTCGTTACAAGTCACGAATTGCACTGCGCGCGTCACATTGAGACACAGTAGTGAAGTCTCATGTGCGTGTAATTTCACTGGCTCTCAAGGACTGCTGCCGGAGTACACCGTTAGGTGCTTGGCGACAGATTTTCTACATCTACATAAACAATAAAGTAAAATAAAAGTACTACACGAAGGGCTTCCCCGTAGGGTAGCCCCTCCCCCCCTCTCGTCCATATCTTAAGTGACGACAAACGGAAATGGAAAAATAGTAGAAAGATCCCCAAGTTGCGTGCCAAGCATTGAGACAATGGTGAGTTTCCCTAATGGGGGCATTTTTTTTCAACTGTGGACATTAAGGGGCATATTTCATTTTTTTATTGCCGGTTATTACAGATATAGATAATATATATATAAACACATGACAAACACTGTGCCTGAACTGAAAGCAGGGTTCCATCTATTTAACATTTATATTATTATGATGTGTGTCTATAATATATAGCAAATCAAATCAAATTTTATTTTTAATTATTATATACATATTACAAAATTATGAATTTATGAGAGAAAAAAATATAGTCATGTGTGGGATTCGAACCCGCGTCCATCCACCCCTTTAGCCGAGGTCTCTAACTAATTGAGCTAACATGGCACAATGACTCATAACTTTAATTCTTGCTCTCGTTACTAGCGACACCTATAGTTCAACTTGCGTTGTACTACAAACAAGACCAATTTTGCAATTGGTTTTAAACTTGTAAATGTCATCAAACCTTATAATTTTAATATTGTTAAGTTTGCAATAATGCCTGCTAGGCGAATTACATTACAAAATTACAAATATATACTGGGTGGATGGAAGCGGGTTCGAATCCCGCACAAGACTACAATTTTTTATTTCGGAAATTTGTAATTTTGTAATGTAATTCGCCTAGCAGGCGTTATTGCAAACTTAACAATATTAAAATTATGTACATATTATACCTTGTGATTAAGAACCGAAGGATTTATGCGTTTTTAAAAAGCAAATTTTCATTCGAATTTATTTTGAAAACTTTATTTAAATACTGCGTAGTTCTGTTTCGCTCACTCTCATGCTTAACGAGGTTTTTCCATCCTACCCTCTGAAAAATTTCACCTTAAATTGACTGAAGTCCAATCTGGGTCCTCTGGGCTTGTTCATGATTCCTTAGCACCCCAGCAACTTTGGTTTGGAAAACTATTTACGAGGCATCGGAATTCGAGCAATTATCTTGTTGACGTGAATGAGTCTTTATAATTGCGTCCCTATAGAAGGACGCAATTAATAAAACGAATGATAACAAAATCGAGGTATACAGTTTAGTGTTGCTGCTACATATCTATCATCCCCATCCTAATTTCAATTACACCAATTGATAGCTAAGGAATCAAAGAATGTATGACGCTAAGTAAGGACTGTAACACATCAGGCGCGGCGGAGGGAGGGAGTTCGCCATTTTGAGACGTATTCACTTACAACAAACGGCTATGTTCAAAACACTGCCACATCATTGACCTATACAAGCTGTTGTTTTGCATCCCCGCCATATTTATAGAGGTAGGTATATTCCACTTACAGAACACGAATCACAGATAAAATAATGACCAAAAAATTACAAGTTAAAAAAATAGTATCATTTTAAAAGAAAACCGTATGTGTGTTCGGTTTAGTTTCGAATCACCACGTGAGGAACGACGGCGCACACAAACAAAGCGCGTCTTTCGGCAAAGCTCAAAGCCTCGCGGCCGCCACACACGTGTTTCGATCAAACGACTAGCAGCGCGCGGCCCGCTCCCCGCCGCTCGCGCAGCGCATCGATCGATGTTCCAAAACATCCAGTCACTCGCACGCCACGCCACACTTCGCTTGTGATTGAGAGTTACGCGCGCTTATTAGTGAACTAGGGACACAAATGGAACAGTTTTCGAATGTAGAACTGGTAGAGATGGTACGCTTGTACGCCATCTACGGAAACAGTTTGACGCAGGCCGTGCAAATGTTTAGAGAACAGTTCCCAAACAGCCGGACTCCAACACGTGACGTGATGCTGGGTGCCACGCAGGCACTGCGGGATTATGGACAATTCCAGGTTCCTCGTCATGCTCGTGCTCGGGGAAGCATACACGGACGAAGTAATAAGTGCTTTAATTGCATAAAATAGAAAATCATCGCAGCATTTGATCGCGTTAGGCTCAACGTAAATGTCCTAAAAAAACTATCACGAAACCTACGGCGTCGGGTTCACTTGTGCATAGAAAACGAAGGAGGACACTGAGCAGTACCTTAGGGTAACGTAACTTTGTATGTACCTAAAGTTGTAAATTCTAATCAAACTGTAAATAAGCTGATTCCAAATTTTTAACTACACTAAAAATACCCAATTTGTGTTTTTTAACTTAAAATAATTTGAAGATAGGTACAAAGTGTAATTATTAAACTGTAGAAAGTTACAGAAGTCATTTCGGAAGTATACCTTATGTAATACATAACCTGCGTACCTACCTACTTTCTTAGTTTAATTCCAGTAAGACAAATTAGGTATTTTTAACGGTCCTAAGCCCGGTCAAGTAGGAAGGGAAATTTGGAATCGTAATTTGTTTTTGAATAAAATCCAGTGCATCTAAAAATCTTAGGAATACCCAAACAACCTAACTGATGTTATCCACGTCGTGTTGACTGACCACTAGTAAGTACCTAGTTGGCTAGTAGTAGTAGCTACGCCGCAGACTAAGTAGGTAATAGTTACTTTGTAAGCTAACCGTACGCGTCTCATTCGTAATTTCATAACAAGTAGGTAAGTACCTATCTACCTAGTATGCGATAGTACGTTGACACTGCGCGTGCGCGTGTGTGTGCCGTGGCGGCCGTGCTCGTGGGGCCTATTCTGATATGTACGTGGGGCTAATTCTGATTCATCGTAAAATGTTTTAATTTAATTTTCGGCTACTAATTAAAGGTAGGATTTAAAATGTATTACTAGGTGATTGACTATGCCCATTACAATGGATTCTACAAATATGGCGGGGATACAAAACAACAGCTTGTACATATACTAGACGCAACATCTTTTTTTTTTTTTATTTATTCATCAAAATATATTTTTTTTTTATGCTTGATAGGTTAGCTTTTGACTACTATCTCACCTGATGGTAAGTGATGATGTGGTCGAGGATGTTGTTCAGACTAACCTAGAGTTACTGGCTCTCAAGAACAGCTGCCGGAACACACCGTTAGGTGCTTGGCGACAGATTTTCAACTTGAGGGTGGTGGCTAGCCAGGCGGGCATTTGCAAAGTGCCCTACCACCATGCTGTAACGACTGCTATCCTAAGACGACAACCGGGACCGACGGCTTAACGTGCCCTCAGAAGCACGGAAGCGCTCAGTAGTAATGTCACCAGCGGTCACCCATCCAAGTCATGACCGCGGCGGACGTTGCTTAACTTTGCTGATCGATTCAGAATGGCCAAGCAAACTTGGCTACGAGCGCTTCAAGCTTCATATATAATACAAATCGAGAGGTTAGTTAATAATGTAATTAAACCTTCATTAGGTTTGTCCAGACATTAAGTTTTCGTTGTTAGCTTTATAAATATGATATCGACAATAGTAAACACAAAATAAAACTTACGAAACAGGTAGATTTAACATACATATGAAGCGGCCTCAAACGAGGATAGTCGACCAGTGCAAGTATGCTAGCCGGCATACTCTCCCCCACACGTAGCTGGGCACTCGTAGAGATTACACGCGCTTTACGTTCGAAAATTGTGTATTCGAAATACACAATTGATAATACAGAATATTCGAACGTAAAGCGCGTGTAATTTTTACGAGTGCCCAGCTACGTGTGGGGGAGAGTATGCCGGCCAGCATACTTGCACCGGTCGACTATCCTCGTTTGAGATGTCGCGTCTAGTATATATAGGTCAATGATCCACGCCCTTTTTTTTAGTAGGTACTTACACTGGCTTATATCCAAGGCAGAACAGCAATGTGTCGATGATTATCGCTGGGATAAGATGGAAGAAGAATACGCAGATGTTGTGGTACAAACGGGAATGTTTCATTGATCCACCGGGGTACCTGAAGGAGATAAAAAATGCTTTACACCTTATCAAGGAAGAGGACGGCAATTTTTAGGGTTCCGTACCCAAAGGGTAAAACTGGGACCCTATTAGATTCGCTGTCCGTCGGTCCGTCAGTCCGTCCGTCATTCAATCCTAGACAGTGGAAATTTTTACAGGTGATATATTTCTGTTGCCGCTATAACAACAAATACAAAAAGTTGGCCAAGTGCGAGTAGGACTCGCGCACGTTAAAACAAAAAAGGTTAAAATATAAAGTCTAATGTTGTATAGCTAATGGTACGGAACCTTTCGTGCGCGAGTCCGACTCGCACTTAGCCGATTTTTTTTATTCTTTACAGCTGATAGAGCCTTTGACCACTATCTTACCTGATGGTAAGTGATGATGTAGTCGAAGATATTGTTCAGGCTAACCTAGAATTACTGGCTCTCAAGGACAGCTGTCGGAACACACCGTTAAGTTCTTTGCGACACATTTCAATTGGAACATATTTTCAAACCTAGGGCATTCATAAAATGCCCTACAATCGAAAATGGATCATTTTTAGAGTCATTTTCGATCGTATTCAGTGTCTGAGTGTAAAACATTGTGGCGCAGCCAATAATTTATATAAAAAAATTCAACGCAGGCTACTCATATCAAGATGGGATTGTAAGGTACAACAAACAAGCGCGAGGCTCACCTGATGTTAAGCGGTGTCTTCTGCCTATAACAGATTTTACAGGCGCAAAGCATTCTTCACAACACCCTGAGACATAGTTGTTAAGTCTCATGTGCCTGTAATTTTACTGGCTCTCAACACACTATTAGGTGTTTGGTGACAGATTTTCTACTTGGGGGTGGTAGCTAGCCAGGCGAGAATTCACAAAATGCCCTTCCACCATGCGGTGAAGCTCAAGCTATCATTGCTTTTAAAATCGACTATTGCATTTACACATCATTGGAGCACAAAGTTTTTTGTTCAGCACAAAATACTTATTAATAGAATTGATACGAAAAATTGATACTAATAGAAGACATACCATACAACTCCATTGAGAGGAACTCTGTTCATGATGATCTCTCGTCCAGCGTCGATCATCTCAGACCACGTGACCTTGATCTCCGCTGATGACGTGAAGTTGATGACGTTCGACTTTGTGTCTCTGAAATTTAAGTTTTGTTGTTTTATTTATAAGGTGATTCAGTACCAACAATTGGGCTTTTCATTCAGTACCAACAATAGGGTTTTCTTTCAGTGCCAACAATAGGGTTTTTCATTCAGTGCCAACAATAGGATTTTTTTATTTAATACCAACTATAGGGATTTCATTAAGTGCCAACAATAGGGTTTTTTTCATTTAATACCAACTAAAGAGTTTTCATTCAGTGCCAACTATAGGGGTTTTATAATTTTATAACAACTGGAGAGTTTTCATTCAGTGCCAACAATATGGGATTTTCATTGAGTGCAAACAAGAGGATTTTTTTATTAAATACCAACTAAAGAGTTTTCATTCAGTACTAACAATAGGAGTTTTCCGTTCATCGCCTTCAATAGGATTTTTTCATTCAGTGCCAACAAATAAGCCGTTAAGCCAACATAACATATGACTCATGAATTTAATTTGTCCCCTTTTTATCATTATATGTGGATGGAGCGACATCTATAGTTCAACTTACGTTGTTCAACAAACAAGACTATTTTTTCAATAAGCTTTAAACCTGCTAACGATGACGCAGCCTTATATTTTTAATGTTTTTATTTTTATTAATTTACAACCAGAAATACCCATGGGGTGCCGGGATAAAATGTCACCCTCCCATCTCTACCCGTGCGTGTCGTAAGAGGCGACTAAGGGTAACACACCAGAAGGTGGGCCAGCAGCGATTTCTTAGGAACTGATATCTCACACTGCGATCCCCAAGACGCCTACCAAGCGTGAGGATTGTGGCAAACCCCTTCATGGTGGGAGAGGCTATGTTCAGCATACAGATACAGTAACATCCAGAAAACTACTTCAAGATTATGTAGGAACTATTCAAATCGTCAAAATTTTATTGGATAGGAATTGCAATTAAACTTTGTGAGAGATAACATATTGTATTATCCCTACATAGGTGAATGTCAAAGCCGAAGATGGAGAGCACATACCCAAACTTCAAGTAGTTCCAAGCTGCAATGACGATGCCGTTGATGAACACGTCCACGGGGAGGTAGTCGGCGTAGCTGTTGCTCTTACAGTACATCGTGCGAATCACTCCTTTACCTGCACCTGTGAACAGGAAATATGTTTAAAACTTAACTTAAACCAGGACTGACTCACTCCACACTTAAAGTACAAAGTTCCAGGTACACTGGACCGAAATAAAACTGTTTGAGGGTCGTGTTTATAGGAATAGGCTAAATCAGTGGTTATTAGAAAATTGTTTTTATGGTATTAGAGATTGTATGGAATTTTAGTTACATATATCTGTAATTAATTTGCTTAAATTATTATTAAGTAAGCGTGTTTTTAGCATTAGAATGGCTCTCAAACAGCTTAAGAACGACAAGGCACCAGGTCATGATGGAATCACGACAGAACTTCTGAGAGCGGGTGGAAAACCGGTACTCTCAGTGCTCCAGAAGTTATTTAATTCCGTCATCCTTAAACGCCAGAAGCATGGAGCAGAAGTGTAGTGGTACTGTTCTTCAAAAAAGGTGTCAAGACCTTGTTGAGGACCACAGGCCCATTTCACTTCTGACTCATGCTTATAAGCTGTTCTCAAGAGTTATTACGAATCGTCTTGCTCGTAGGTTTGATGACTTTCAGCCTCCCGAACAAGCCGGGTTCCGAAAAGGCTTTAGCACCATAGACCACATCCACACGCTCCGCCAGATTATACAGAAGACTGAGGAGTCATTATGTTTAGCGTTTGTGGACGAAAAAAAAAAGCCTTAGATTCAATCGAAACCGGGGCTGTACTGCAGTCTCTTCAGCGATGCCAAATTGACTATAGGTACATCGAATCGCTGAAGTGTTTGTATAGGAACGCCACCATGTCGATTCGACTATAGGACAAGAGCACGGAACCAATCCAACTGCAGCGAGGCGTGAAACAGGGAGACGTTATTTCTCCGAAACTGTTCACGAATGCGTTGGAGGACGTTTTTAAGCTCTTGAACTGGAAATAATTTGGCATTAACATCTATGGCGAATCCGTCACCACCTTCGTTTCACTAATGACATAGTCATAATGGCAGAGTCGCTTGAGGAACTCTTTTTTTTATGCCTGATAGGTTAGCCTTTGACCACTATCTCACCTGATGGTAAGTGATGATGTGGTCGAGGATGTTGTTCGGACTAACCTAGAGTTACTGGCTCTCAAGGACAGCTGCCGGGACACACCGTTAGGTGCTTGGCGACAGATTTTCAACTTGAGGTTGGTAGCTAGCCAGGCGGGCATTTGCAAAGTGCCCTACCACCATGCAAAGTGCAAAACTCAGTACAACGCTCAGCGACCTCAGTAGAGTTTCCCAGCAGGTGGGTCTTAAAATTAACATGGACAAGACGAAAATTATGTCTAATGTCCATATTGCACCCATACCAGTAGTTGTTGGGAACGATATGCTCGAAGTTGTTGACCATTACATTTACTTGCCATACTGCTGCTATAGACTGTCCAGTTAGGTAGGTTCAACTTCGACAAAGAGGTCGCGACATCTTCTCGTCAAAGATTCCGCAGAGCATGAAGACCAAAGTCTTCGACCAGTGTGTGTTTCCAATTATGACATATGGCACCGAAACGTGGTCCTAAACTGTGGCTTTCTAAACTCAGAGTCAACGAGCCATGGAGAGAGCTATGCTCGGAGTTTCTTTGCTCAATAAAATCCGGAACGTGGATATTCGCCAAAGAACCAAAGTCACCGACATAGCTTTCAGAATTTGCAAGTTGAATGGCAACGGGCGGGCCACATTGCTCGACGAACTGATAACCGATGGGGAAGAAAGGTTCTCGATTGGGTTCCACGGTACACCGGAACACGTAGAGTTAGTAGGCCTTCCACTAGATGGACTGACGACATCATAAAAGTCGCGGGTAGCCTATGGTTACAAGCAGCTAATATCCGTACTTTGTGGCGTTCTATGGGGGAGGGGAGATTTTTAGCATAAGCCTTAAATATTTGCACGTCTGCTTGAAGGCAGAATACAGAAACAACGCATTTTACACTAGAACTCAAAATGTGAATAAATTATTGTATTCTTGTAAATCAATTATTTGACTTGATTTGCGTGCCGCGTCAGAAGAGATCAGAGCTATGCATAGCTATGCGATAGAAAGAGAGACGACTTGTAGGTGAATACAAATATTAGGTACTCAGTGCTTTGCGAGCTGAAGTGCACTTTATTGCTTCGCAGCTAGAGTTGCTTATTGATTGGGATGGCTTTACAGAGTGATCCTTCTGGTCTTTTTTATTATGTGACTTTACTACTTGGTATGAATGGTGGCAATACTTCGCAGACGAACTTATTCATACTTCTACTTCTGTAGTCTGTAGAGTATTAAATTAAACTTACCTATCAGAAGTCCAGTGGGTCCGTTGATATTATCTGTCCATCCTGGGACCGGCTCTTGCCAAATTGGAATCACTGAAAAAAAAAGGAGTGTTTGAGATAAGGCGTGTATTTTTTAATCGACTTCAAAAAAGGAGGAGGTTCTTAATTTGTCTATTTTTTTTTAATGCTTGTTACCTCAGAGCTTTTGAGTGTGTGAACCGAGATTAATATATATTTTTTAATTTGAAAGCTGATGCTTGCCGTTTGGTTTGGCTCTTTAAATTTCATCAAAACCGGTCAAGCCGTTTTTGAATTACACTCCTATAACTGAAAAAATATTTTCCTATCTTGATGATATAGTCGTTGACAGTGAATGACAATCGATGCCGTAAGTAGCAAGGGTCACTAAGAGACAAGAAAAAAAATATAACCAAAAATTGGAACCGACTGTAACACTCAGAAGTGTGAAATAACTCGTCGAAGTCAGTGCCTTGCACACAATATTATGATAATAGGTACTTTTGAACTATCATGATACCAACTTCAAGAAGTTTTTCCACACCTTTGAGTGTTGAAGTTGGTCCCATTCTTTGTCAAAATTGTTTTAGCTATTTGAGTCAATTTTGCTGCGTATTAAATCGTTTGCTTCATTAGCTGAGCATATTGCCGCTTATATTATGTGCTAATAAATACTTACCAATAGAAGGCCTCAGCACCATTGCTGGAATATGTTCCATTGCCTCCACAACCACTGCTTCTCCGAGCGCCTTCGTGAATGCATATGAATTGGGCAGCTTGTCTAGTAGCCTGTAAAATGGACAACATATAGAAATGAAATAAAGGTGTGAGAACTTAGTCGAAGTTCCAATGCTACGGTTTTGAGCTTGGCCGAATAGTGGTAGTGTATTTTGTTTGTTCCCCTTTTTTATTTTATTGTGACGGAACAAGCTCGAGCCCCACCCGATGTTAAGCGGACTAACCTCTGCCTATAATAGATGTATTTTGTCACAAGTCACGAATTGCACTGCGCCCATCACCTTGAGACATAGTTGTTAAGTCGCATGTGCCTGTAATTTCACTGGAACTCAAGGACAGCTGCCGGAACACACCGTTAGGAGCTTGGGGACAGATTTTCTACTTGAGTTAGGTCGCTAGACAGGAGGGAATTCGCAATGTGCCCTTCCACCGTGCCAATGAGCCATCACTGGTTCAAACATATTCTTTGTGTTAGGTATAACAGAAGATATTTTTCTGTCCTTTATCTACATAGAGACAATCTACAATTTACCTTTATCTACAATGTGCTACCATAGATGTATAGAAAGACTGACCTATGATTGATATCAGGAGATACCTACAGATTCGAATCCCGCCGCGGGCTTGAGCTTCACCGCGTGGTGGAAGGACTATTTGCAAATGCCCGCCTGGCTAGCAACCACCCTCAAGAAGAAAATCTGTCGCCAAGCACCTAACGGTGTGTTCCGGCAGCAGTCCTTGAGAGTCAGCTAAATTACAGGCGCATGAGACTTACAGCTGTCTCAAAGTGACAGGCGCAGTGCAATTCGTCACTTGTGACGAAATGCATCTGTTATGGGCAGAGGTTAGTCCGCGTTACATCAGGTGGGCTTCGAGCTTGTTCCGTCACAATAGTATAAAAAGAAAGCTTTGCAGAAAGAGAATTCGCCTTCTTTTCTAGAAACTTCTTGAGTAACGGAAATAAATAAATTGGCTTTTATAAAGAAATCTGTATAACATTTAAAACTTACTTGGGAGTGAGATTGGCTATAGAGTCATCATCTAACCACTCCATTGTTTGTATGATTTGATGCGGGTCTGCGGGAGGAGGGTACGGCTTCTCTTCTAGAAGCTTCTCGTGCAAATGACAGTATGAGGTCGATATGTGGATAAACAACTGGAAATAATAAGATTTTTATATCAAAAACCAATTTGAAATCATAAGACAATTAATAGATCAATTTACGTTGTGTCACAAACGCCACGCAGCCAAACTGGAAGAATTTTCGACGCGTTAGAAGCGTCTACACGAAGCATCCTCAGGAGATCTTGACTCTACGAGCGCATGATCGAGAAGAAATCTTTCTCGCGTCAAAAATTCTTCCAGTTTGGCTGGGTGGCGTTTGTGACGCTAGATATATTTTAATATTATTTAAGTGTTTTATTAAAATATTAATTTAATACTTTATTAAAATAATAAGTATTATTAAATCCCGCCGAGGTTTTCCCACTGCGCTACGATATGGGGTTATTTAAAAAGGGGGTCATTAAATTTCTCAAAGGTCGGCAGCGCGTTAGTAACACCCCTGGTGTTGCAAACGTCCATAGGCGACGGTAACCACTTCCCATCAGGTGGGCCGCCTGCCTGTCTGCCTACTTAAAGGCAATAAAAAAAAAAAAAAAATATGGATTTCCGCAAAGTAACGCCTGAATCTATTCATTAGACTATTATGTGCAATTAGCATTAAACTTGTTGACGGTGACGCAAGCCTATATTTTTTTTGTAGTACGTGTAATTTAAACTATAGTTTTTTTTATTTATTTATTAATATATATTCTATCGAAGTATGTCATATTTTATTCATTATTTAGAATAACATTATTTATCAGTTTTTAAATAAATTTCGATAATGTTCTTTTTCTTTGTAATCTTGTACACCACCGTTCTCAATGTGCAGTCACTTACATGTCCATTCACGGTTGCCTGTAAGAAATTGCACCTAGCGATAAGGCCGCCCATTGTACATCCTTTTGCTAATATCTCTCTGTTACATAATTATTTTGTTAAAATTGGTGTCCAATAAAGAGTTATTGTATTGTATTGTCTAGATGTCGCTCGATCCCCATACGATGGTCAAGAAACAGAGGACAATTTAGTTATAAGCCATATGTCATGTTGGCATAGCGGTTAGAGCAAAACCCGGCTATAGATGGCGCAGGTTCAAATCCCGCACATGACAATTTTCCTCTCGTAATTTTTAAAGTAATCCGCCGAGCATGCGACTTTGCACAAAAAAAAAGTTCACCAAAAACATTTTGATAATATTTGTTGGTATGTCAACATACTTGATAATTACATTTTTTTTTTTTTTATTTGGTTTTGTTCATTTTCCACAGACTCCGGGGTCCGTGCCATTTTTGAAGTTAACAGAGAATTTATTTAGTAATTACATTAATAGAGGGAGCATTCTTACATACTAGGGGAACACAATTTCAAGGAATTCACTATTACTAAACAGTTGCAAACAGATTTGCACTGGCATTCCGAACGGACCAGTGTCCTCAAGCAGCACTCGTTCACGAGTTGACTCGCGTGCCAGCATCGTCCTCCTCAACCATTTTTGAGGGAAGAGGGCGACCCGACACACGATGCCACTGCTTGCCAACACATTTTCGTGAGCATGACTGTTCCGAATGCCTGCACGAATCCGCTTGCTAAAGGGGGAGAAAACTATAACTAAGTACTAAATTTAACACTACAATAAAAAAGTGGACTTTGAAATTTTCTTAGTCTGCGTCTCCGACGTCCATTCCCACCAGGGCCTCTATCACCACACTGTTGCGATCTCTGATTGCCATCTTCAGGTTGTAATCGCGGATATCTTTGCGTCTTGCAGCCACCGCTCTCCGAACGAACCGTCCAATAGCATCATTTATTATCTATGATATCATTTATGATAATTACATTTTGAAACCGTTTCCTAGCTTTATTTCTAATAAAATAACTAATCAGAAGCTGGCTAGAACTCGTATATACCGGAATTTACCGGAAATAATCGACTAGTATACGTGTTTTTACGCGCTGATGCCTTTGCTCGTTTAATCGTCACTTCCGACTGGAGAACTTTTAAGCATTTCCCCTTTACATAAAGGCGTTGTTGCAAAAAAAATAAAATTTTCGTTTCACGTCATCATTAACAAATTTAAAGCTAATAGCAAAAAGTTTGTATTAGGTGTTGCTCCATCCTCATGCGATGGTTAAAGAACGACAGGAAAAAATAGAGTTATGAGTCATACTATCGTGTTAGCTTAAAATGGTCAGAGCTTGCCCAGGCGCGGGTTTGCATCCCGCACATGCCTATAATTTTTCATTTTCGTAAATTTTTAGTTTTGTTATGTAATCCGCAGAGCAAGCTTTTTAATGCAAAATTACTATTTATACATTTCGTAGATTAAAATAAAGTAGATAATGGTAACTTTAATGTATCCTCATATTGACCCATTTTTATATTTCTCTGTAATTTATTTTGAATTCTAATTTGACATTTTTATTTAATTTTATTGTGTAATTTAATTATCTCATCCCATAATTTGCTAATGTATGTAAGATGAATATTGCATGCCCTTAAAAGGCAGATTACATTGAATCAATAATATGTTATGATATCATTTTATACATGTAATTCAGCAATAAATATACTTTGTCTTTGAAGCGTTATTGCAAAAATAAATAATAACAAATATTTTTTAAAGTATTTGAAGAAAACATTAAATTAATACTTTAATAAAACACTTTATAAAAAGTATAAAATATATATATCTAGTTACCATTCCGCCTAATTTTCCTATTATACCCACGTGACGTCACAAACGCCACGCAGCCTAACCGGAAGAATATTCGACTAGTTTCGCTTCCAAACGAAGCATCTTCAAGAGGTCTTGACTCTACGAGCGCACGATCGAGACTAAACGGCCGGCTTTTATTTTTACGGAGGACATAGATGCTGACTACCGCTTTCGGACGTTCAGCTCCACCGGTGAAAAGAGTTTTATTAAGGTATTAATTTAATGTTTACTTAAATAATTTTAAAAATATTTGTTTTTATTAAATATGGATTTCCGCCAAGTAACGCATGAATCTATTAATTGCAAAAATAAATTGTTCAGTTATGCATTAAGTAAAGAGAGAGTGGGATTAAGTAACAGAGAGCAGTCAGAACTTTACCTTGAGATTCTTACACTCCTTGCCAAGTTCCACCATCAGTTTAGTGCCCCTCACGTTCAAAAGAACAGCTTTCTTCAGCTCTTCGTCGAACCTGAAAAAGAAAAATAAAACTGTTCCAACTCTTTTCTTGGTACGAAACCAGCCTTCACAAACGATGGACAGCTCTCGGGCCCTTTGTCTATGAAAAATAGAATAATTGTATTTACAGGCCCGTGCGAGCCCGTTGTTTTATAATCGACTTCAATAAAGGAGGAGGTTCCCAATTTCCCTCATTCCTTTTTACGGGTGTACCGATTTTGATGATTTTTATTAATAATAACAAATATTTTTAAAAAGTATCTTAAGAAAACATTAAATAATATTTAAGTTCAGTCTCGATCGTGCGCTCGGTGAGTCAAGACCTCCTGAAGATGCTTCGTTTAGAAGTGAAACTAGTCGAATATTCTTCCGGTAAGGCTGCGTGAAGATAACAAGAAAATTAGGCGGAATTGTCACTAGATATATATTATACATATAGATGATATATTTTTATACTTTTTAAGTGTTTTATTTAAATATTATTTAATGTTTTCTGAAGATACTTTTTAAAAATATTTGTTATTATTAAATATGGATTTCCGCAAAGTAACGCCTGGATCTATTTATTACCTATGATTTTTATTTTATATTCGCAGGAAGTTGCTTATAATGTGTTCCCATTAAAATTTGACTGAGATCTGACGAGATATTTTAGTGATCCCTAATAATGCTTATTTTACATTTGAATTCGGTTTTTCATTACAGTAAAATACGGCAGCATTCAATTCATTAATCCGACTATATCAAATAGTTAGTATTTAAGCAGCAGTCCTTGAGAGCCATTATGTAAACACAACTGTATGTCCCAGAGTAACGGGCGCAGTTAAGTTCGTCACTTGTGACGAAATGAATCAGTTATAGGCAGAGGTTTAAAATGAGCCTCATGCGTGTTCCGCCACAAAGTCATCAAAAAAAGAGTCAAGTAAACAACAGGTATTTTTCTTTAAAATCTGGTGGTCGCTAGCCAGGCGGGTATTCGCAAAATGCTCTTTCACCGTGCACTAGTTGATCTCATTTAAATTTAAATGAGACCAAATGTCAAGCCCCAGCTTACGGATATGAAAAAAATCACCCTGTAAAAAGTTATGAGGTGTAACACACACAAAAAAAAGTCGAATTTAGAAACTCCTCCTTTTTTGAAGTCAGTCTTAAAATGAATAGGTTGCTTCTGGTAATATACCTATACTGACGCAGAGTTTTGTATATGTTATTATTTTCAATATATATTTTCTGTGGCCAGGTGTCTTCTATGGCCAGGTAACTTCAGTTTATTTACCTGATTGTGGCAGCAGCGTGAATAATGATATCCACCTTCTCCACAAGGGTCTGCCGGTCTGCGGGAGACATGGCCAGGTCGGCTTCGCTCACGTCTCCACAGATGATGGTGCACTTGTCCAGCATTTGCTGGATACCGCCTTGCATGTCGCGGAGTTTGGTGAATAGCTGTGAAAAGGAAGAAATACGTATTAAATAGTTATAAGATAAGATTAATTTATTGGCCTTAACGGTTTGCGAAAGCGTAATTCATTAAACCTTTTTTCATAAAAAGTAGAATCATGATGGTATAAACTAGTCTTAAGATACACAGTGAAAAAGAAAATTTCCCTTAAGTCATGGACTGTACAAGTTACAACTTACGCAACAAAGAAAAATTGCGTAAGACCATAATAATATTGGTAAAAGTAAAGAAGAATAATAATAAAACAATTATGTATAACAAACTTCCTCTTAGAACAATTAAACTGCACATATATAAAACAAAAAGATTCTTAGAGTCCAACCCATTTTATTGACTAAAGGAATATAATATGACGACGCGTAATAATTAGATGTATAAACTAAGTATGTCAAAAATGTCGTTATTAATTTTAAAACAATGCCAAGTCATATAAAAATCAATTACATTCAATTTCCTTAAATCAATAACGAAGATTCAGTCAAATTAGTTTGCTAAAATTCCTTTGCTGAATGAAATTGCGTGGATTCGGAAAACTGTTTAACTTTTTCATATAATCACTACAGGAAAATGGTATAGGAAAAAGAAAAGACGCTTAAATAATGTAATGAAATATTTTTTATAAACATTTTAAATTAAAAAGCTAAATGATTACAATCGATAAAATTATAAGATGAATTGTTTTTATGTAAGTGTTCTTATGTAAAGTTTCGAATTGAAACAAACTTTTCACGCTTTCATACAAATTACCTATGCACTTCGAAGATAAGAGAAACTTTCCGAACTTGTGAGGTGATAATATGTTTTTTTTTGCATACTATTCGAGAGATAGGAGACGGCGCGCATTATTATTAGGATTCTGTACTGTTTATAAACAACTAGCTTTCCGGGCGCGGCTCCGCCCGCGCGTATGTCGGTTATCGCGCAAAAACATTAACCTCTTTTTGCGCAGTTGGATAAAAACTAACCTATTTTTTTCCCGGGTCTCAAACTATTTCCATACCAAATTTCATTCAAATCGGTCCAGTAGTTTTGGCGTGAAAGCGTAACAGACAGACAGAGTTACTTACGCATTTATAATATTAGTACTGATACAGAATCCTAATAATAATGCGCGTCTACCTCTAAACTGAACGCGTCATGCGCAACTGTCAATGTAGTTCCACGTCGGCAAACGAGATGTCACTACTCGGTGCCGTTCTTAAATTCCTAGATCGCGGTTACTCGCACTTGGCCAGATTTATTCGTTAAAAGACCCATAATTTAAATTGTTTCATTCGATTTTGATGATTTTTATTTTTTTTCGTATGTATTTTTAATTAGAATGTATATCAAATTTTGTCTAATTTAAATTTCTTCATTGAAACAATTTTCTTTCTTTCAATCAATAAAATGTCAAAAACTGTGACTCATAACACTAAGCAGCGGATTTAAACTCGGTCGTGGATCAAACTATTTTCCTTTGTTATAATTTAAACACCTTTTCGCTTAACTGACTCCAAAGCAAAACATATAGCAACAATGTTTGATGACCGACCGACCGAATAGTTCACCGACCGATTAACGACCAAACAATTGGGTGTATTCAAAGGTTATACGAATTGTTATTACTCGATTAAATTAAACCCTCGGTTAAATATAACGTTTTTCCAAAATTAACCAATATAGGCGACTAGTGGGGTAGGTTGTTGGATTAGGCTAGCATTAAAATTAGTTAATTATTAATTATATATGTAATCATATTGACATGTAAATATTAAGTCGTCGACAACGCTCTTATAAATTAAGTAAATCATGTAGTTGATACTACATGATTTACTACTAAAATAGTCTACTGTCGTGTTCAGCAAAAATAATATAGAACCACTCCGAGAACGGGCAAGATACTTAGGGCCAATATTTTTCTATGTCTTTACTCTTTTATAATTATTTGTAATAACTATTATTAAAGGTGATTGGCGGTGGTTTGACAGAGATGGAATATCCCAAGCTCTTTTTCTTCTAAATAATCACCAAATTGATAATATGATTTTGAAATTATAGTCTTTTTTTCATGTAGTTCGAATTTTTGAGAACTGTATCATCTTTATGAATTGTATTTATAATCGCACACAATTACCTAAGAAAGATTTTTTATTATATGTTTTTATTAATCTAAAACGTTTGACGGCACCATTCCATTCTATATTTGACTTATCAGGAGATTAGGCAATGACTAGATATTTTTAAGTGCTTTTCTGAAATGATTACAATTTTTTTTCTTCTTATAATAAACAAAAATGTTATTTATTTATTATTATTATCGTTACTGATAGTATTATAAAAGAAATAGAACTGACATCCAATATTGAAATATATGATATACCTAACTTGCTGATATTGAGTCGGTATCATGCTGATTCAAAATACTGACCTCATATTATATTCATGGTCTAACTTCCACAAGCTATTTTATACTTTTCAATATTGGAAATAGGGTCCATTTTGTGAAATGAGTGCTCATTTCAGTGATGCATGCTGCGTATAGGTAATTCACGAATAGAATTCCCATCGGCAAGAGTTGCAATTACCATTGTATAATTTGTTAACAAACTGTAACCTAAAAACTACTAAACCAATTTTGAATAAATTTAAAAAGTATCAATTTGGAGGTATACACTACCCTACAAAAAATAATCATCGTGATTGATTCATAATTGGCGTAATCGCGTAACAAACATACAAAAAACATGATGTCAAATTGAGATCTTCCTGTTTTTTTTTTTGGCGAGGCGACGCGACTATTTTTTTATTTTACTATATATATTGAACGTTTATTTTACAAGAACGGAATCTCATTGAAAGGGCTCCTTTTTTCATAAATAATCCTAAAAGCGTAAGTACATATTAATATAGCTTTTAGGTTTCTTTATGAATTTATGGTTCTTTTTTTCTTTATTTTTTCTAATATTATTAGGTTTTACAACGACATGTTTTCTAAACCTCGTACAGGAAAAGAAGTAAAAAAAGAATCATAGGTATTCCCCTATCTGTAGGTAAACAAAAAACGCCTATTTAAAGCATAATTTTCTAACACGAGACCACGGAAAATCCTTATATTTTTTTATTCCGATGGGCAATTTTATCAAACTAAGATAAAACTACGCGGAGGATAACTATCTGTAACCAAAAATAATAGACCTTTCTCAGCATAGACCCTCAATGATGTTGCAGTATTTTAAATTTGCTGTGGTATTGTCTTTTACGAAATTTGACATTAGGCATGGAAAAATTATATTCAAGATATAAAAATTATACTGTTGAATTTGACGGCATAAACTAAAAACAAAATGGCCACTTTGCTTCAGCTGATAATACTATTTCTATGTCAACGCTGCTGTCAGATGTCATGAAACTCCAAACAAGAGTTTTAATTTTCTACGAATCTCATCACACAAACGATATAAGAATCCAACAAATTTAAAATCTGCAGCTAGGTTTGATGTTCTATGATATCAAAGCCTACCACATTTTAATGGTTGGTGCATTTCAAATTAATTTTTTAATCGACTTCGTTTTAATCGACAACGAAAAAGTGGAGGTTCGCAATTCAACTCCTTTTTTTATACGTTACCTTATAAAAGATGTGCCGATTTCTATGACTTTTATATTCGAACTAGATGGTAAGTGGTGTGCGGGCCGCGAGCGGCCCGCATCTATCTTGAGTCAGTACGAACTGTCATAAAAGCACCTTATTAACTTGAAAAAAAGCATGTTCAAAACTCCAATAGAATTATGAAATCCCATATAAACTCTTAATACATTAAAGAACCATACTGTAGCCACCAAACCAAGTTCACCCTACTGCCATAAAAAACTGGTACGGTCAGAATCGAACCAAGATCCTGAGTCATTTCGGTAAAGGAACCCCACTTGTGATGCTTTGGTTATCGCGGGCGGTTACCATGGAGACCAGTCAGAGATGTGAAAAATACTCTCAAGTCAAAACTTAGCCTTCGGCCTCGGACAATTACTCCAAATTTAGTCAAAAATCCCATAAAAACTCTTTAGACAGTCGAAAAATTAAATGAATTACCCCAAATGCAGTATGAAGAATAAGAGGGGCTCCTAGGACGAATCCAAAATGGCATTGGTATACTCTCCTTATTCATTATGACATTGTTCAAAGACCCCATCACCTATCTCTTACTGTTTTCGAAATACGTCTTCATTCATCACTTGGCAGACGTCATCAAAAAAAAATTTCAAATTTGGAATAAGAACGTCCAGAACAACCTAGATATTGATTTTCAGCCAAATCGGAGAAACTTTTTTTACTTGGCAGACGTCATCGAAAAAAAATTTCAAATTTGGAATAGGAACGTCCAGAACAACCTAGATATCGATTTTCAGCCAAATCGGAAAAACTTTTTTTTCGTGGCAGACGTCATCGAAAAAAAAATTTCAAATTTGGAATAAGAACGTCCAGAACGACCTAGATATCGATTTTCAGCCAAATCGGAAAAAAATTTTTTACATGGCGCACGTCATCGAAAAAAAATTTCAAATTTGGAATAAGAACGTCCAGAACAACCTAGATATCGATTTTCAGCCAAATCGGAAAAACTTTTTTTATTTGGCAGACGTCATCGAAAAAAATATTTTGAATTTGGAATAAGAACGTCCAGAACAACCTAGATATCGATTTTCAGCCAAATCGGAACAACTTTTTTTATTTGGCAGACGTCATCGAAATTGGAATAGGAATATATATCATACTCCTAATACAGTCAGTAATGTATGGTAAAGAGCATGAGGAGCATGTCAATACGAAGCTCGGCCTTCGGCCTCGCAAGGCACTAACAGGGCTCGGCCTACGGCCTCGCCAAGCGCTCGCCCTTCGGGCTCGCGCACCATACGCTCGGCCTTCGGCCTCACGTGCCGAAAGTTCGGCCTTCGGCCTCACCAGAAGCTCGCCCTTCGGGCTCGCTATACACTGATGTAGGTCCGTAGGTCCAAATTCAGTCGAAATTCCCACAAAAACTCCAAATACAGTCGAAAATGTAAGGTAAAATACTCCAAATGCAGTATGAAGAATGAGAGGAGCATCAAAGCATTATAAAAAAAAAAATTTCACTGTTTTAGGACAAAAACTCCAAATTCATATTCATATTCATATTCATATTCTTTTATTGGTATTTTTCCATACACGTCAACATTTAACATATTTAATTTTAACCATAGAACAATATAATGAGTATATTATCATGTACTTATTACATTTATTTTAGTCTAATGAAAATCATAACAATTCTAAAGAATCATTAAAATAATTCAATAATCAATTACCATGTCATAAACAATTCAATAATTAATAACAATGTCAATAATAAAAAATAAAATAATAATAATATCATAATATAAATAAATTCATCTAACAATTAATATAAAATAACATAAAAATAATTCATTAATAATTTAACCTACTCGTCATATTATGGTAAGAAGGTACAGTACTCACACAAGTATTCAATTACATACCTATTATCTATAGGAATTTCGTCGGTCGCTATATCTATGATAGATACACTCCTCATAGCTATAGAACGCTTGCCTGATAAGCCAGCGTTTTAACCTCGACTTAAATATGCAAACATTTGATGCACTGGTAATTCAGTCGAAAATCCCACTAAAACTCCAAATACAGTCGAAAATGTAAGGTGAAATACTCCAGATACAGTATGAAGAATGAGAGGAGCATGTAAATTCAGAGCTCGGCCTTCGGCCTCGCAAGACACTAATACGGCTCGGCCTGCGGCCTCGCCATGCGCTCGCCCTACGGGCTCGCGCACCATACGCTCGGCCTTCGGCCTCGCGGGCCAGAGTTCGGCCTTCGGCTTCACCAGAAGCTCGCCCTTCGGGCTCGCTATACACTGATGTAGGACCTTAACTCCAAATTCAGTCGAAAATCCCACAAAAACCCCACATACAGTCGAAAATGTACGGTATAATATTCCAAATGCAGTATGAAGAATGAGAGGAGCATCTGAGCCTAAAAAAAAATGACAGATTTCAAAAAATTCCCTGTTATAGGATAAAAACTCCAAAAACAGTCGAAAATCCCACAAAAACTCCAAATACAGTCGAAAATGTAAGAAAAATACTCCAAATGAAGAATGAAGAATGAGAGGAGCATTTTTGACAGGTGTCATTCGACTGCTCTCCCGATCCCCTATGACATTTGGTCGAGCAGCCCCTATCTATCTCTTACCGTTTTCGAGATATGTCATCCGTCTTTACTTGGCAGGCGTCATTTTTATGATTTTCGATTTTTCCCATACTCACCTAAACCCCCCCTACACTTTTCCCATACATCACTTTCTTCCTACTCGACTCCTTCTGGGAGAACAATTATGTCAGTCAGTCAGTCAGTCAGTCAGTCAGTGTATGGTAATCGAGCTTTATATAAAGAGAAAAGAAGAAGAAGCTGGCGCTCGTCATGTGGTCCCATATAAATCTGAGTGACATCTGACGAGTAGTATTTGAGTTATCCCTAATAATGCGTATTAATTGGACTACATTGATAATGTTCTTACCTTCACTTGTCGATATAAAAAGAACAAAAAAACCGTATACGATGATTTTTTTGTTTAGGTTTATACACTTTTCAGTGTATTTGTTTTAGAATATTTTTTTTACATCGGCGTATCTGTCCGTACGGGATTATTGTACGTGCGTGCCGCGTCAGAAGAGATCAGAGCTATGCATAGCTATGCGATAGAAAGAGAGACGGCTTGTAGGTGAATATAAATATAAGGTACTCCATGCTTTGCGAGCTGAAGTGCACTTTATTGCTTCGTAGTTAGAATCGCTTATTTATTGGAACAGCTTTGGAATCCTTCTGGATTTTTTATTAGTGACTAAATTTACGATTGGGTAGTACCACTCGTAACTGATAGGTTTAAAAATTTCAGTCCCAAGTGCGTTTCAAAAATCCTATTAATTGGAAATCGGTGACTATCGGCCATTTCGATGATATTTAGTCACTGAGTGAGTGAAATTTAAAAGTCTCATCCTAGAATACCATTTCACGATATTTCCTCGAAAATAACGCAATACGGAGAATAAGGGCCCAGAGTGGCACCTGGCTGTCGTATATCTCTTAATTATGAATCAGTGAAAGGTAGAGGCCCGTAAATAGGTATCACAGACCCTACAGTCCAGATAAGGTAGTAGTTACTACAACGGAGCTGCATGACGTAAGAACACCTTTGAAATCAGTTAGGAAATATATATAACTTTGCTGTATAAAACTTTAAAGAAACATCAACTTTTGTGGAGATGCTCACCAACCATTCACCTAAAAAGAAAACTGTCCAAGTTGGTTCTACACTATTACTTTTATGTTTAGCAGTTTCTTAAGCAATATATAGGTATGTACTATATAAAATGGTAGGGCACTTTACGAATGACCGCCTGGTACCTTCAATTAAGAAAATCTTGCACCAAAACCAATAGCTAGTATGCATACATTTTGAATCTTGCATTTTAATAACACAATTGTATGTGTTATTAATACGCAAGATTTTTGGATAACATATAAAAACCATTCGAAACAATTGACTAAATGTAATTTTAGCAATTATGATATTGAAATATATATATTATTATGAAGAAAAACTCTTTTTGGTATAATTAATATATGGTAGTTATTTCTTTCAATCAAATTTATCGGGGGGGACTGAGATCGTGGGCAACTGACACGGAGGGAGTTGACATTGGGTGCGTATGCAACGAACCCAACCTAACAGTGCGTTCCGGCAGCTGTCCTTGAGAAATTGTTCCCATTCTAGGAAGCCTACTTCATCATCACTTACCACATGAGATTGTAGTCAAAGGCTAACCTATTGAAAATAAAAAGTAGGTATTTCCCGCGAACATAGCGGATGATAGAAGCTAAGCAAGTACATTTATTGGTCATTGCTATTAATGACCGTCTGCAAACCCACAGATTAAAACATAGTTTCTAATACCACGACCGCAGATTATGTAGCAGTTACTACCAAACCAGGTCAAGGCTTCCACACGGTGGGAAATCATCTTGCATAACCTGGTCTTGAAATACAAGAAGCCGGTACTCTTAGAACTTGAAGTTAGGTAATAACAATTCTGCTAAATGAAGATATGGGAATGTAAAAAAAGTTATAAAAAGTTGTTTCTTTGGCAATATGCAAGCCGTGCAGCGTAGTTAGATTTTGCTCTTTTCATGTTCGGTGAATATATTGAATGTAAAATAAGTTAAAAAGATTTGATTCTTTGGCAATATGCTGGGGTATCGAACAAGCGGTGCGGTGTAGTTAGGTTTTGCTTTTACATATTGCGTGGTTGTTGAATATATTATCTGAATGTAAAAAGTACAGTTAAAGCCAAGTTCTAAACTTTTTGGAGAACACTGCATACCTTTATTGTCTTTTGTACCTACTTGATGCATTTCGTCGAAAGAATTAGTCACTGCACGATTGTAAGTCGGAGATAATTTCATCACAAGCTTGTGCAGGTATTTCTTCATTTTGTGACAATGGAGTGCGATGCGACCTGCCAAATTGCATTGTGTGAAATTCTTCAAATATCTATCGACTACAATTCAAAGCACCCAAGAAAAAGTATTCTTCCTACCTACCTATGTTTGTATAGCTTGTAGCTAAACTTTATTTCATGCCTGATAGGTTAGCCTTTGACCACTATCTCACCTGATGGTAAGTGATGATGTAGTTGAAGATGTTGTTCAGGCTAACCTAGAATTACTGGCTTTCAAGGACTGCTACCGGAACACACCGTTAGGAGCCTGCTGAGAAAGTTTCTACTTGAGGGTGGTAGCTAGCCAGGCAGGCATTCGCATAATGCCCTACCACCGTCTGTAACGACTGCCATCCTAAAGACAACAAAAGGGACGGATTGCTAAAAGGGCCTTCTAAATCACGGATTTGCTCAGTAATAATGTCACTTGCGCATAGCGGTCACCCATCCAAGTCATGGCGGACGTTGCTTAACTCAGCTGATCGGCTAAGAACGGCTAAGGAAACTTCGCTACGAGCGCTTCAAAATACATATATAAAAGTTGTTAATATAGCCAGTGTCTTAGCTCCTTTCTAAACTATGTGACCACAGTATAATACATAGTCAGTGCAGTTACAAATGCATCAGCACTGGCCTATAAAACCAGCCATGAAGTTGAGAAACTGTGCTTATTTCTTATTAGATGCATGTAAGCGATAGGTATGTGTATACCTTATTCTGTTTCGAGAATGTTCGAGTACTTACTCGAACATTCCGGTTTTACTACCTAGAACATATTTACTAAACAAAACACTATCTTTGCGTTTCACAGTCATCGATTTAGCCTACCCATCGGTTAAAGCTTGAAACGCGCTGCATGTTAACTGTCATTTTTATCATTCAGTTATTTTATGTGTTGCATAGCAACCCGAAAATTTATTAGGGCATTCTGAAACGGGCCCTTAGTCTTCTACTGCAGATGATTTCCCCGAAAAACTCACAGGACTCCGTATCTTTTGTTTATAGTCGAAACAAAAACTTGGATTCTTTTTTATTTAAGGGATGTTGCCTGCCGCTGTCGACAATACAACTCCACCAGACTTTGGCTGTGGGAAGGCTATGGCTCCTGAGATGGCGTAGACGACGAAAACCGACTTCTACCTCCATCTGCTGCGGGGGGCGAACACGCACCGCTTCTAAAATAGGGGTTAACAACGGACTCCAAGGCACCACTGTGGTACTCCTCGGCTTGAGTCGTTGCCGAGAGAAGTTTGGGAGGTCGGAACTAATTGCCCCGACACAACTGCAGTGTTGAGAGTGGACCCTACGGATATTAACTATCTGTGACTACTTGGAGAGACATTAATTGAGACTATATTTTTGCCTCGAGCTCGCCGGTGAGCTCGGTCTTTGATTACCGCACACCTGGGGATGTAATCGGGAGCTTTACCGGGATGTTACCGGAAACTGATTTCAATAAAAAATTCCGATGGCTTGAATACTTTAATACTTAGATGGCTTCTTTCCGTGGCTAGTAGTATCTCTAAACATTTACCCCACTCCGCGAAGTATAGTTTAGTGAAAGAGTTTTTGTTGAATGCTCCGAAAACTAGCAGTAGACGACACAGTATTTAAAGCACTAGACGTGCTTTAAATACACCTTAGAATTTTGAAGTTCTGGGTTCGATTCAACCCCCGAGTCGGATAATTTGGTTTTTACGAATGTAGATGGATATAGGCACAGAGGAGGGTCAGAGAAGATTTAAATCTGTAGGTATGCTATGTCTATGAAAGATAACGAGTGTTATAGTACATGGTGGAAAAATAATACATGTAGTGCCGACTTCATTTAGCTTGGGATAAGGCCAGGATGAAAAAAAATGCTGGAAAACCATTGTCGTAGCGAAAGTGAAATACATCTTGTTGCAAAGCATTCAGGTGCGGTCCAAATTAAATGTTGGTACCAATAACACGCTCACAGCTGGTCCAGATTTTAAGAAGGGTACCAAACGTATGCACCACTGATAGGTGTGATATAATCAATGACATCACCCCACAGCACTTACAGTACTCGCAGCTCTACAATATAGGTAGGTATAGTGACCGTGCATATAGTGTTCTATATGTAAAACGGACCAAGCTTGCTTACGTATCTGTGGCTCACCAGTCACGACAATTAAAAGTCTGAAAATATGAATCATATTACAGATATTCTTTAGTTTGTATTTGTTTATATGAATGATTTCATAAGGTTGCTAGGTCCTTATTGATACGCAAAAAAGCGTGAGCGTGCAAATTAAAACATATCAATCATTGAATACTTTGATATACGTTGGCATTATTGACGTAAAACGGACCGCACCCAAAGTTTGAGCTAGTAGGTCAGGTATGGAGCTACTAGATAGCTTACCCGAACAATTTAACTTTCTAATATTAGAATATAATATACTAGATACCATATTGAAATGCAATTAAACTGGATCTATTAAACAGGGCAGTTGAGAAATTCTACTTAGGTATTGCTTGCTAGATATGTTGTAATACTATGTGCGTGCATTTAGACACTACAGGTTTTAGGTATGTTCTTAAGTGTTTGTTGCTCGTATATATGTTCGATATTTCCATTAGATAATTATCACCCAATAACGTTATAGTGGGTATAACTATGGAGAAATAACTCATTAAGAGGTAGTGGTCTTTGAAGAATTTTAGGCTGAGGGCAAAGGACAGATAAAGCTATTTTCGCATGCGAGTGAGCGAAACCACGCAATTTTTAATGTATAAATTAATTACCAAAGTAATAAACCTGACTACAAATTATTTATTTTCGTTAAACATTTTATTGTTCCATTGAAATTAAAACTGTATGTTATAGGTATATGTACAGGGTGTCCCAAGAAGATTTAGTGATATACTCAAGCTAGGAGGTAGAGGACCTAGAGGGCTATCTGAATCATCCCCATGTATGCTCCGCGATTTTTCGTATTTTCGGAATTGTTTTTTTTTTTTAATTTTTCACCTATCGCCGAGTATCATGAGATTTATATATATGGTGACGTGAATTATTGCGGTAGATGCTTGTTTTTTTTGTGTGCTAAGCTGATAGATAGGCCAATTCAGTGTGGTAACATTTACTATCGTTAGATTTTTGAATAGAATAAAAAGAAAATTAAATCGTAAGAAAGATAAAATTACCCAGTATGTTCACAACTTCAAGGGCCCTTAAAAAATTAAAATCACATAAAAAAATACTGTTTGGCTTTTAAAAACTTGCTCTATCTATCAGGTAGCTATCCTGAAAATTTCATTTTATTATTCATAAGGCTTCAATCAAAAAAGTTAAAATCTAAATGTGGTAATTGCTAAATTTCAATTTACATGATGATTAATGCAAGCAAAGTAAAACCAATTTATTACAAGGTGTTTAATTACAATAAATTTTCAAAATGGCCCCCTGTTTTTCAATGCAAGTGTGACATCGCTGGAAAAAGTTGTCTTTTAAACGTCTGAATGCACTCCTATTATTTTTAATGGTTTCTTACGCTACTCTCAATTTCCGGGTTAACTCGTCTGTCGTCGTCTAGTCGAAAGCAGTGAAAATGGTGGAAAGGTTTCGAATGTGATATTTTCCTTTAAACGAAGCTCATTATAAATTTCTTTCTATATTCTCATTAAAAATTCAATGTCAAAATGAACTTAATTTTCATTACCAGTTGGACAGTAAGTTCCGGGGTCACCACACAAGCTTTTCATTCATTCATCTCGTATCAATGGCTAATCATAATAATATAAATAATAATAAATAATTGAACCTTAGATGATTTTTGCCCAATGGGAGGCCACCTGCACGGCTGGCAAATCCTTTCACCACAATGGCTTATCACTGGCGCTCACCACACAAGCTATTACGTAAGAAAAAGTAACTTACTTCGCCATTGAAGATCTCTTCCAAACGCTGTTTCGGGACCTTCCCTTTCTTCTCTCTGACCAGCAGATAGATTTGGCTGATGTCTGGACATTTTCTGAAAGGATAAATTAATTTTTTTTACAATATATTCCGGTGATTTGGTGTCTTCACTACTTAGTATAAAACAAAGACGCTTCCCGCTGTCTATCCCTATGTATGCTTAGATCTTTAATACAATGCAACGGATTTCCATGCGTTTTTTTTAATTGATAGAGCGATTCAAAAGGAAGGTTTATATGTATAATAAATGCAAATATACCAGAAAACACTGACGATTTTAGAGGTTTCTAAAGTAATGTCAAGAGTAACCTTTTTTTAAATGGATGAACGCATGTTTATATTGTCTAATAACAAAATAGCTGTGAACGTTGTATATATACAGACATTCTGAAGTATATTTAGCCGTTTCACATATAAATCTCAAAATTATTGCAAGGTGTTTTCCAATTTATAATTTTTGTTGGACTGCTAGTTAATCAATAAAGTTAATATTGTAAGGGCCTGTTTCAGAATGTTCGAGTAAGTTCCGGTTTAAAACCTAGAACATATTTATTAAACAAAACACTATCTTTGCGTTTCACAGTCATCGATTTAGCCTATCTATCGTTTAAAGCTTGAAACACACTGCATGTAAACTGTCATTTTTATCATTCAGTTATTTTATGTGTTGCATAGCAACCCGAAACTTTATTAGGACATTCTGAAACGGGCCCTTAATGTCACGAATTGCATGATAAATTACAAATACCATACCTCTATAATATAAAGAAACAAAAATACTGTTTCAGAGGAATCGAAGCATTTACTTTGTTTTAATTATACCGAAACAGACTTGCAAAGGAAAATTGGGACAATCTGACTTTGTAAGAGGTGCGCGGGCGCAGACATAATGAAATGCAAAATGTTAATTATCCATTGTTCCCCGGATTCCTAAAGTAGCACATTGCAATATCGTTGCGCATTTTCCAAAGGCATCAATTAGTTTGCAATGACATTAGGCAAGCGTAATAATAGGTAGTATCTACGGTATGGATTGATTGCAAGTCGAAGACGTTTTGTGTTTTATTCCTTTCTTTCGCAAGGCATAGCTTGCTCCAGATTAAAAATTCACAGGATTATTCTGACAAAGAACTATTCGGTATTAGTTTGACGCCTAAATCTGTACCCAGTAGGACGGCAGTAGGTTCGCCACCTTTCACAATACATACATAATGAATTGTTTTTGTTGATGAGAGTCTTGCCTAGCTCTTCGGGTATGTAAATGCGCGGTACTATGCAGCAGTCTTTCCTCTATTAAACTATCTCTTCCTGTGATACGTAACCTTCAGACCGGCAAAGCTCAATTTCGGTCTAGGAGAATATTCTCAGTAGCCACTGTAGACTATTTCTGAGCAGTTTTAAAACCAGAACCTTCTCCATTAAAGCCTTTTTCGCATTCTCCATTAAATACTTTCAGACTGGTAACTTTTTGCAATACGGTCATGGAGCGCATTTACTCTGCTGCAATATACCTAGTCAGTTTTCAACCAATACCTAACCCATGAAGCCTGTCCCTCTTGTGATAATAACGCTTGGACCCCGGCCATGGTCTTTGCTATTCAGTCTGCAAGGACATCCATGTCCATTCAGTAGCAGGCGTGGATGTCGTTGCCCTACAACACTTTGTCAGCCGAGTCTTTCAGTAAGACTCAGCTGATGAAGTGTTGTAGCGCATACTGGAGAAGTTTCTCCAACACCACCACCTTCCATTCCCTATCTGAGAAGTTTCTCGGTGAGAACCTATCCCAAGAAACGTATTCATCGTGTGATGAAGCTTTTTTTTTTTTTTTTTAATTATTGATAGGTAAGCCTTTGACCACAATCTCACGTGATGTTAAGTGATGATGTGGTCGAAGGTGTTAACAGACTTAACCTAGAATGCAGCTTGAATCAGCTAAGTGGTCTGCGATCAAATCTACACCTGTTGCCGAAAAACTCAGCTGAAAAAGTGCTGTAGAGTTTACTTGACAAGTTTTGTCACAAGCCAAACACCCCTGCTGCTGAAAGACTCTTAGCTGATATATATCAGTAAAACAAACCTGAGCAGTTTTTCGACCAGCACTTTCCCCATGAAGCCTGTCCCTCCTGTAATGAGGACGTGCTGACCAGCAAAGGTCTCTGCTATGCGGTCTGGGAGTGCATCCACCTCTGCCGCAGAAAGCCCCTCAGCTGACATAGTGCTGTGGACAATATAGATGGATTAATGGAAATAGTGAAGTTGGTATTCTGACGTTGCTGAAGTAATGAAGTTGTATTAGGGTAGAAATATATATCAATTCAGGTTATTTCGTGATGAATTAATGCACCTAAGTCCAGGTTCATCCATTTATATTAGGTTTAGCTTTTAATCATTTAATGCTAGCTTTCCGACCGCGGATCCGCCGGCGCGTATGTCGGTTATCGCGCAAAAACATTATCTGGTGTAAGTGGCTTTAAATTAATGAAGAAAGGTTTCATCTTGATTAAGTTTACAAATTGCTCTCACACATCTTTTCTTTGCCTTAAATACAATTTATTTGTCAACTGAGTTCCTCCAGAAGATAACGAGGAAACGCAATAGTGATTCTACATATCCATGATATGCAGTGATAATTTCAAGCTGGTTCACACCTTTGGCAAACGTAAGAAAATGTATTTAGTTGAAATTTTTTCTACACGATACCTCCAACTTAAATTGCTGTCAAGATGACAAATGACAAATTTAAGTAAAGAGCCAGTATAGCCTGAACAACATCTTCGACTACATCATCACTTACCATCGGGTGAGATAGTGGTCAAAGGCAACTATTAAGCACTATTAAGCAACATTTTTTTTTTAATTGCTTTAGTTACTTCATCAATTTTTTGATCAATATAAGTAACTTATTTGAGCGACTTCAACGTCGCTCTGTCGCTTGGCGACAGATTTTCTACTAGTGGGTGGTCGCTAGCCAGGCGGGCATTCGGTGAAGCTCAAGCCCGCGGCGGGATTCGAACCATGGACCTAGCTGCGCGGCAGTCCATACCCAAAGCCACTGAGCTATCACTGCTTCAAAATTAATGCTTATAATTCATGGATTTGTTTTTCCGAAAGCCAGAAGTAGGTACAGTATGTACCTATACGAAGATTGAAAAGTAAGTTCGAAGTTAAGATAGGTACCACAGCAACTGTAGGCAAGCGTTTAGGCCCTTACCATTGTTACAAGTCCATCTCATTACTTGCACATAATATGCAATAAATGATTTGATTTGATTTGATTGACTTAAAATCATAAAAAATACAAGAATCAGAACTAAAATCAAGGTGACCTTGTATTTTTAAGATTATCAAACTGACGTGGGTTGACTTGAAGTTCGTGGTAGAAATGTTTCGTCAGTAACATTGACCTAGTGAAGGGCTCTAAAATGTTAGCCTCTGGTAAAAACGAGAATGTAAGCGATGGCAACACCGCTTTTGGGGAAGAACTAAGATAATACGAAGACATTTTTAATGAGACGCTGTCAAATGGTGAATTTTTGTCACTTTCGGGCTGCATAGGTGATCTTTCACTCCTATGCAGCCCGAAAGTGACAAAAATCGAGAGATCGATGGCGAAATCGTGATAAGTTTGGGTAAAAACGAAAGAAAGCTTATTCATACAAAACTAGTAAGTCAAATAGAAAATGTAACTTTACTTGTCCCTTTTAATAAAGGGTTGCTATTTTGCTGCTGTATTTTTTTACACATACATATAGGTATGAATAATTAAGATATTTGCGTTACAAGCGTCTGTTAGATATAACTTTGCCATTTTATTCTATCGACAAAATTTTAAGCGTTTGTTGTAGTTTATTGAATTGAATAGAATATATTTTTTATTGGCCTTATAGCATTGTTTGTCGTACTGGACAAGTCATTTCTTAGTTCAATTACACATATATAACTAGCCTGGCCATACATCCTGTTACATACAAACTTTTCTGTTTTTAACTTTTTATTTATTTTAATTTGGAACGCGTTCATTATATTATAAACTTCCTTCGATTTCGCGCCATTTCACATATTTTTTTCGTGTTTATTATCAAATCACAATATGGTAATGGAATGGATGTTAAAGGGCGTTAAAGAAATTAGGATTGCAGTGATCGCCTTGCACAATGGGTGTGGAGCTGTGAGTCATATTCCAGACACTTCAAAAGCTTTATACAGCGAAGAGCCACTAGAAGTGTTGACGACCCTGAACTAGCTGACATTCTGGAATCAGCATTCGAAGAGACATCGGTTCGCAATGTGTATTCTATCGATTGTGCAATGGGGAATGCTCTGCCGAGCTCTTTGACCTAATTCCTCGTAACCAATTTTACCACTGCACGTCTCGACACCGTCTTAATGCTCATCCCCACATTTTGGCGTCCCGCGCCGTTCGTCTCAAGCGGTAGCTTGTGCCGCATTCCGTTAAAATATGAAACAACCTTCCTTATTCGGTCTTTCCTCATAAATATGACTTGGGTCTCTTAAAAAGGAGATTAACAGAGATAATCCTCAAGAGTCGGCAACGCTGTGACATTACTAATGGTATTACTGATGTCTGTAGGCCACGGTAGCCTCTTACCATCAGACCTTATGCTTATGCCGCTATACAAATTTAAAAAAAAACAAACGAAACAAACTTCAACACTCAAGTGTAAAATAACTGTTGAAGGTAACGGTACCATGATAGTTCAAAAGTATCTATTATCAAAATATTGTGCGCATGGTACTGACTTCGACAAGTTATTTCACACTTTTGAGTGTTGAAGTCGGTTCCATTTTTTGGTGAAAAAAATATTTTCACTAATTTTAGTGACCCTTGCTACTTAAGGGATTGATTGGCATTCATTATCTACGACTATATCCCAAGATAAGAAAATATTTTTCAGTTATTGGACTGTAACTCAAAAACTGCTTGAATTTTGATGAAATTTAAATGGGACAAAACGACAAGCATCCGCTGTCAAATAAAAAAGCATTATCGAAATCCGTTCACCCAGTCAAAGCTCAAAAGTTCTGAGGTAACAAAAATAAAAAAACAAAAATTTAGAACCACCTCCTTTTTTAAGTCGGTTAAAAAACATATACTCAGTCGCAAACATTCCCGTTTATATTACTAGAGTGATTAATCGATTGCTCTACATCCTATCTAGTGTGACCACAGAATAAAATGGTATGACTATGTATAGTCAACTATCGGACGTTGAGCCATAGGTACGTACCTACAGTTGGCGCAATGTTACGCAAAGTTCGTTGACTGGCTCCGTTTCGCCTTGGCCTACTGCAGTGACTTGCGCTGTGGCATGGTGAAGTACCCAACTGTGATATTAGGTACTATGGTATTTGCTCGTCACAGTTATTAACTACGCGCATTTCATGGATTCACTAACAGGAAGGGGCGATTCCCTATTGTTGAAGAGCTCGTAGCGAAGTTTGCTTAGCCGTTCTTAATCGACCTAAGTTAAGCATCGTCCGCCGCGGTCATAACTTGGATGGGTGACCACTACTAAGCGTACAATCGCTTCGGAGGGCACGTTAAGCAGTCGTGAGTCGGTTGTTGTCTTAGGATGGTAGTTGTTACAGCATGGTGGTAGAGCATTTTGCGAATGCTCGCCAGGCTAGATACCACCTTCATGTAGAAAATGTGTCACCAAGCACCTAACAGTGTGTTCCGGCCGTTGGCCTTGATAGCCAATAATTCTAGGTTAGCCTGAACAACATCATCGACCACATCATCACTTACCATATCAGGTGAGATAGCGGTCAAAGATTAGTCCATCGGCTATAAAAAAATATTTAGATCTTTTCTTCAGAGGATTATCATTTGGATTCAGAAAAATGTTGTATAACAATACTAGTAGCCCATTCACAGAACGTTGTTTAACGAGCACAACTTTACAACAAATTGCCTATTATAGGTAAAAGTTTTGAAGCAGTGATAGCTCAGTGGCTTTGGCTATGGACTGCCGCGCAGCAGGTCCATGGTTCGAATCCCACCGCGGGCTTGAGCTTCACCGCACGGTGGAAGGGCATTTTGTGAATGCCCGCCTGGCTAGCGACCACCCTCAAGTTGAAAATCTGTCGCCAAGCACCTAACGGTGTGTTCCGGCAGCTGTCCTTGAGAGCCAGAGTAATTCTAGGTTAAGCCTGTTAACACCTTCGACCACATCATCACTTACCATCACGTGAGATTGTGGTCAAAGGTTTACCTATCAGCACTAAAAAAAAAAAAAAACTGACTCATTTATTTCATTTAAGGCCAAACTAACTAAACGAATACATTATATCAGATTGCTTTTAGTCAAATAACGAACTTGAGTACTCACTTTAACTCAAAACACTCAAAAACAGTGTAAAAAGAGTGCACATGTGTAATAAACTAATAACATGTGTACGGACTTTATGCTGAGTTTTCTCCCTTTGCCCAAAGTATCTTTTTGTTTTATATTTCTTTATGTTAGTTACGAATTATTTTTTAAGTTTTTCTTGTGTATTGGTTGTCATTGTTGTTTCTATCTATATATATATATATTTATTTTTGTGTGGCAATAAACTAATTTTGATTTGATTTGAAAAACAAAAGTTACCGACGGCACCAGTGAAATGGAGATGATAAGAGATCCATGGAAATGGATATGGTTTTTAAAATCCAGAAACGATGTATTCGTGTTATTAACAAAGCCTGGTTTTTAGATACCTGCAAGCCACTTCTTAAAGCCTCTCAAGTTCTTCCTTTGCCGTGCATGTATATTAGGGATATTTGTTTGTTTACAAAATTACATCCAGATTTTTTTTTAAATGCGTAACGATGTTTTTACTAGACAAAAAAGATCACATTATGATAACCTGTTGTACCAACCTCCTTGCCACATAATAATTTATAAGAAAAATGTAAGTAATATGTGTATCTATATATATAACAATTTACCTAATAATATTAAAATGTTAGAAATGCTTTAAGAATCAACTCAGTGACTGGCTGTTGTGCAAATGTTTTTATAGTATTAAGATCTTAGTTATAATTATAGATATAATGATTAATAATTATTTATTACGGATTGCCTCAATTATATAATTATATAGTTTTTATAGATAAATAATATTAATATTTGCACGCCTGCTTGCAGGCTGAATGCTGTACTTGACTTATCGATATTGTATTCTGGCAAATAAACAATTGATTTGGTTTGATTTGAAAAGTGTTTATACTTTTAAGTCCTATATTGTTCTCATGTAAGAGACATTGTCTTGAGAATAAATTCTTTAAATATATAAATATGGAGTTGCGAGGTTTCGTAAGAGGAAAGGTCTGCTCTTTGCTACGTGTCTTAAATAAAGAACTTTGAGAACATTTGTAGGCGAAATCGGCCCATAATTTCTTGAAGTCATAATTTAACTACCTTACCCTTATTCGCTGTCAAAAAGACAGTTACGCGAACTTCAAACATTTCCCAACAGATGTCAAACATAACTTTGTATACCTATTGCGCAATATTTGACACAGCAATGTTATTTGTATACTTGGTACGTAGTAAAAAATCGCGAGTTTGATTGCGTCATAAATAAGGTAGGCTGGTAAAATTGCGACAATGTGCTAAATAAAAATATGACTGCTGTCAATGGTAATGAATTATGACAGATGACATTTTGAACTTGGAACTACTGAGCAATGAGTACGTGTTTGTGTCATATCTTGTATAAGTAGGGTATCTTGTATATGTAGGTTTGAGTGCTTCATAAATAAGGTAGGCTGGTAAAATTGCGACAATGTGCGAAATAAAAATATGACTGCTGTCAGTATTGATGAATTATGACAGATGACATTTTGAACTTGGAACTACTGAGTATGGGAACTTTTGCTGCATGTATGTCTACTGTTGCCTTGTGGGTCAACCTTTGGGATCATTAGGTCTTTTTAGGGTTGCGTACCTCAAAAGGAAAAAAACAGAACGCTTAGAGGATCACTTTATTGTCCGTCTCAAACCAACGCAATCAAAAGATACAGCCTTAATGCCGCAAATTTTCGACACTCGCAAGGGAATCAAAACCTACAGGGTACTTCCCGTGAACTCAGAATCTTGAAATTTGGTACGAAGCAACGTGTTATAGCACAGATAAAGAAAAATTGCAAAAAGCATACATTTTTAATTACATCATACACTAAAAATATTATTAATAATTTTCAAATGTTATGGATTTCATTTAGCAATAAAAATACCATAACTTTTACTAATACCAATAGGTTTGCACGGAACCATCGGTGCGTGAGTCTGACTAGCACTTAACCGGTATTTTTTTTATTATTTTATGTAATGAATTGATTAGATGGGTAATCACCTTACGGCGGGGGCGGGAGTCCGGGAACCTGCATGTCAGTTTATTTCGAGAGCGATTCAAGTGAGAATCGAGAGTGACAAGCGAGAAGAAAAGTGAAATACCTCTGCAATAGTGACAGTATAGTGCAATAGACCAGTTTATTTTGATATTGGTTTCATTATGATAAGCATCACGTTTGTCTTTTACAGTTACTGATAAATTATTTAATTTATTATTTTAATTTATTATTTCACCTTCGACCACATCATCACTTACCATCAGGTGAGATTGTGGTCAAAGGCTTACCTATCAGCAATAAAAAAAAAAAAAAAAAATATGAATCTTGGGTTTGATACCCTGGTCAAACACTTATTGGGTACATAAACAGACGCTTGACGCTTGGCAGGAGTCTTGGGTTCTACAGAAGGCGCTACTATTCACCTTCATGTTTATTTTTTCCTCCATCGCCTACAACGATTCCCAAAGGCAGAAATAGGGGTTGCAATTCTATACGGCACCACACGGGTGTATTGGGTATGACAAAGAAGTTTTTGTGGCAGTCCAGGCTGTATTTGGTAGGTGGCAACAGGTTCGCTCTTTTTCATAGGATAAATGAAGTGAATCATCAACGCTAAGGCACTTGCGTACCCTTTCAGGATTATATGAGTTACTTTCGCATTTATAATATTAGTACTGATACTGATGGTGATCATTTAAGGTGCCTACCAGTACTTGTAGCAATATGTAGATGTAAATGTAAAAATATTTTTATCGAAACTTAATTAAAATTTTGGTATCACTTTTCAATGTAATCTTAGTATATATATTATTTAAGGACTTATAATTAATATTCATATGCAATGTACTTTGTTTATGAATAAATAATTGACCTGAACTGAAATGTACCTAGGTTTTGTGTTTTGCGTATAACTAATTAACTTTTTTCTTCAAGCAAGACAATTGTTATGTTAAAGATAGTGACATAACGTCAGAATATCCTTGACGCATGCGTACACCGTATAATGTACTTACCTACCTAATTATATAGTGAACTCTGAGACATGATGGAAGGAATAAACACCTCACTATTGTTTGTCTCGGTTCTACCACAGATTAATTCACAATGTGTACGTTTTTATTACTAACAACAGCGACTAATAAGAAAGTTGTGTTATAAGTAGTGACATAACGTCAGAATATCCTTGACTCATGCGTACACCGTATAATGTACTTACCTACCTAATTATATAGTGAACTCTGAGACATGATGGAAGGAATAAACACCTCACTATTGTTTGTCTCGGTTCTACCACAGATTAATTCACAATGTGTACGTTTTTATTACTAACAACAGCGACTAATAAGAAAGTTGTGTTATAAGTAGTGACATAACGTCAGAATATCCTTGACTCATGCGTACACCGTATAATGTACTTACCTACCTAATTATATAGTGAACTCTGAGACATGATGGAAGGAATAAACACCTCACTATTGTTTGTCTCGGTTCTACCACAGATTAATTCACAATGTGTACGTTTTTATTACTAACAACAGCGACTAATAAGAAAGTTGTGTTATAAGTAGTGACATAACGTCAGAATATCCTTGACTCATGCGTACACCGTATAATGTACTTACCTACCTAATTATATAGTGAACTCTGAGACATGATGGAAGGAATAAACACCTCACTATTGTTTGTCTCGGTTCTACCACAGATTAATTCACAATGTGTACGTTTTTATTACTAACAACAGCGACTAATAAGAAAGTTGTGTTATAAGTAGTGACATAACGTCAGAATATCCTTGACTCATGCGTACACCGTATAATGTACTTACCTACCTAATTATATAGTGAACTCTGAGACATGATGGAAGGAATAAACACCTCACTATTGTTTGTCTCGGTTCTACCACAGATTAATTCACAATGTGTACGTTTTTATTACTAACAACAGCGACTAATAAGAAAGTTGTGTTATAAGTAGTGACATAACGTCAGAATATCCTTGACTCATGCGTACACCGTATAATGTACTTACCTACCTAATTATATAGTGAACTCTGAGACATGATGGAAGGAATAAACACCTCACTATTGTTCGTCTCGGTTCTACCACAGATTAATTCACAATGTGTACGTTTTTATTACTAACAACAGCGACTAATAAGAAAGTTGTGTTATAAGTAGTGACATAACGTCAGAATATCCTTGACTCATGCGTACACCGTATAATGTACTTACCTACCTAATTATATAGTGAACTCTGAGACATGATGGAAGGAATAAACACCTCACTATTGTTTGTCTCGGTTCTACCACAGATTAATTCACAATGTGTACGTTTTTTATTACTAACAACAGCGACTAATAAGAAATTTGTGTTGGATATCTATTTAAAAGATAAGTATTAGACTACTTAGGCTGTGTTTAAGAGATTATGGCGGCCATCTTAAATGTGCCATTTGGATTTTTGCAATTAATATGGTAAACCCCACAGAGAAGAGAAAGCAATTTATATCTCTATGGTAAACCCTCTTCTTAAGAGTATAGAAAAATGCACGTGGATTTTGTATGTGATGCAGCACTTTTTAGGATCTCTTTAGTTATGATCCAGTGTTCAAAGCAGAATTGAAGCCAGCTTTACTTTCCGTCCTATATGTAGGTCAGATACAATAAAAATGCCAGACTTCTTACAAAAATCAGTACTACGAGTAATATTATAAATACGAAGTAACTCTGTCTGTCTGTCTGTTACGCTTTCACGCCAAAACAGGACCGATTTGAATGAAATTTGGCATGGAAATAGTTTGAGACCCGGGAAAAAACATAGGATAGTTTTTATTCAATTGGGCAAAAGAGGTTAATGTTTTTGCGCGATAACCGACATACGCGCGGACGTAGCCGCGCCCGGAAAGCTATTTACACATAATTTTTTGCCGTGTGTTTGTTTTTAGACGAAATTTGGTTGATTATATGTTTAATCAACAAAACTTTTTTGTTATTTCAACATTTTTATCAAAAGTGTACAATGAAAGTGAGTTACAGATGTATGAATAAAAACTTATTTTAGTTAAGTACACTTTAAGGTATTCAAATGCTGTTAATAACCTCTTCTAGAATATATGAAATAAGTTTATGAGAATAAAAAATTGGAAAATGGAAATAATATCTCACAAAGGGGACTACGTTTACGACGGGATTATACTACTGGTGATGATTTCTTTACTGACTGTTATTCTGCGCACGAAATTTTGAATGTTACAAAATATCACAGTTTCTTTTTTTATATCATTTTGACGGAACAAGCTCGAGGTCCACCTGATGTTAAGCGGTTACCTCTGCCTATAACAGATGCAGTTCATCGTTCAAGTGACGAATTACTGCGACGGTCACCTTGACACATAGTTGTTTAGTCTCATGTGCCTGTAATTTCACTGGCTCTCAAGGACTGCTGCCGGAACACACCGTTAGGTGCTTGGAGACAGATTTTCTACTTGAGGGTGGTCGCTAGCCAGGCGGGCATTCGCAAAAGGCCCTTCCACCATGTGGTGAAGCTCAAGCCCGCGGCGGGATTCAAACCATGGACCTGCTGCGCGGCAGTCCATAGCCAATGCCACTGAGCCATCACTGCTTCAAAAAGATGATAGATGACCGTATTATAGTCTAAGATTTTTTTACCTGTAGATGCGTTGTATGCCCTCCATATTTACTAGACGAATTCTGGGTAATTACCAGAGTCACTACCAGTCTTGCACTTCCGAGCGTCCCGTGAATACATCGCCGCTAATCGTGTTTTTTAGGAATAATCCGTGGACAATATGCCTTCCTGTCTTTAGACTCTGCACCAATTATACAAGCACTGTGAGAGATAAGAAAACTGTTTCATTTCACGCATAATTATTGTTTTTATTGAGTAAATAGAAAATATCGACTTGGATTAGCTTCCCAATTTTTCTACCGATGAAGATTCGGAAGACAAGGATAGTCGTAATGTAACACTGAACAATTTGTCACGAAATATACCTATTATTTCAACCCGCAAAAAATTGGTACAAAGTGATATCCCCATAAGTGATACCTTCTAAAGAGATCCCATAAGTGTTCCTTATCACACTATTATTGTTAATTTAATTAATTTATATGATATATGTACTTATATAGATATATAGATGTATTTGAGCTATATATGTATATGTAGCTATGTCGTCGTAGAATATGTACTCGTATATTTCAGTCTTTATATAATTAAAATATTATTCAACTTCTACTATATCAACTGCACCCGCTTTCAAAATGTTAGCTTGTTTATAACTCCATCCTAAGGTTGCCTGGTAGATATCACTTTTAGTGATAACTCCGCCCATTGTAACACTTTACTTATTTGTTTTTAGTCAACATGTATTTTTTTGTGGTGTAACAATAAAGAGTATTCGATATTTATTCTTTTCGTTAACTTAGCCACTGTGTTGCCACCGCTGGATGATGTTGCCAAAAGCATTCGGTGCATTCAAGCTGTTCGAGAAAACAGGGCGTCTTATTGAGTCTCACTTCGTCAAAGCTACTTAAAGAGAGAAAGAGATGAGATGCATTGGACTACAGAATGACACAACTCAACACATTCACCAGTACTAAATGGCACGACAATAATATATTTAGCTACGAATGTAGTGGAAATAAACCCTGCGCAATCTACAAAATATTTCTCACAGCGGAAAGAGAAACATAAGCCACATATATACTCGTATAGTTGCAATCTTGGAAGAACATGGACCGGTTTGACAAATTTTTTTCTCACTCAACGTGCATAAGAGATAAGAAATGGTATATGCCATTACACACATGATCAATCTGCTGAACATAATGAATGGCTATTTATAAGGATCCTCTTTTCTCGATCGTGCGCTCGTAGAGTCAAGACCTCCTGAGGATGCTTCGTGTAGAAGCGCAACGCGTAGAAAATTCTTACGATTTAGATGCGTGGTGTTTGTGAAGTCACGTCGGCTTAACAGGAAAATTAGGCGGAATTGTCACTAGATATCCGCATATATATTTTTTTATTATTTTCCGGTGGTATGCCTTTATTAAACAATATATATATATATATATATAAAATATATATAAAAAATACGTGTCACCTTGTTTGTCCGCGATGGACTCCTAAACTACTGAACCGATAAATTTGATTTGCACACCGTGTGCAATTTGATCCATATAATATTAATGATAACTAATTAATAATTAGTATTTCAAAGGATTCATAAACATTAAGTTTCTAGCTGAGGGCTTTGCACTTTACATTATTTCTTGAAAAATATTAGTAGTTATGTTTTTAACAAATTCAGGCGGAAATCTACATCATACAATTAAAATTATTTAAATAAATTTATAGTGCCCTTGAAAATTCGTGAATCATGACCTCCTGATGACGCTTCGCGTAGAAACGAAGAGCTGGGCGAAATTTCTTCCGGTTTGGCTACCTTATGACGTCACGTCAGCTCAACAGACAAATTAGGCCGAATTGTAATAAATTGTTAACATTTTTAAGTATTTTCTAAAATATTAATTTACGTTTTAATATTGTTAAGTTTGCAATAACGCCTTCTAGGTGAACGCGGGTACGAATCCCGCACATTACTATATTTTTTTCTCTCGTAAATTTGTAATTTTGTAATGTAATTCGCCTAGCAGGCGTTATTGCAAACTTAAAAATATTACAATTATAAGGTTGCGTCATCATTTACATGTTTAAAACCAATTGCAAAATTGGTCTTGTTTGTAGTACAACGCAAGTTGAATTATAGATGTCGCTCCATCCATATACGATGGTTGGAGAACGAGAGCAAGAATTAAAGAGTCATTGTGTCATGTTAGCTCAATTGGTTAGGGCATACCCCGGCTCAAGGGGTGGATGGACGCGGGTTCGAATCCCGCACATGACTATAAATTTTTCTCTCGGAAATTTGTAATTTTGTAATATTAATTTAAGGTTTTCTTAAAGTATAATTAAAATATTTGTTATTATCAGTACTAATATTATAAATGCGAAAATAACTCTGTCTGTCTGTCTGTTACACTTTCACGCCAAAACTACTGGACCGATTTGGATGAAATTTGGTATGGAAATAGTTTGAGACCCGGGAAAAAACATAGGATAGTTTTTATCCAACTGCGCAAAAAGAGATTACTTGATGTTTTTGCGCGATAACCGATATACGCGCGGGCGGAGCCGCGCCCGGAAAGCTAGTTAATAAATAAATTGGTCACGTTAAGCACAATGTGCCAACACACCTATTTCCCGAAAAGATTTAACCAAATTGCATGCGAAGGAAGTCAGCGGCCGGTATTCACATAAATAAAACTATTAAAAACCGGTTTTACAATTATTTGTTTTGTTTTGCACGCTTCAGATACTCTTGCAGAATCGTTATAATGTTAATTAACTGCATTGTTTATTTTATTATTGAACGTTTAAGGTTGGACTGGGCGGTCACTCTTTCATATAAAAGACTTGCCGGTACACGCTAATTTTGAAGCAGTTTGTGTTGTACTACAAACAAGACCAATTTTGCAATTGGTTTTAAACATGTAAATGATGACGCAACCTTATAATTGTAATATTTTTAAGTTTGCAATAACGCCTGCTAGGCGAATTACATTACAAAATTAAAAATTTACGAGAGAAAAAAATATAGTAATGTGCGGGATTCGTACCCGCGTTCACCTAGAAGGCGTTATTGCAAACTTAACAATATTAAAACGTAAATTAATATTTTAGAAAATACTTAAAAATGTTAACAATTTATTACAATTTGGCCTAATTTGTCTGTTGAGCTGACGTGACGTCATAAGGTAGTCAAACCGGAAGAAATTTCGCCCAGCTCTTCGTTTCTACGCGAAGCGCCATCAGGAGGTCATGACTCACGAATCTTCAAGGGCACTATAAATTTATTTAAATAATTTTAATTATATAATGTAGATTTCCGCATGAATTTGTTAAAAACAAAACTACTAATATTTTTCAAAAAATAATGTAAAGTGCAAAGCCATCAGCTAGAAACTTAAGGACATATACCCGCCAGCCAAAGCGTGAAGTTTTATATAAACTCAACTTGTTATTTAAAAAAAAACTCGCATGTAAATATAGTGTATTATTAGACCTATCGTTTCGGGCTTAAATCCTTTTTCTTTTGGACTAATAATTAAATTTTTATTATATAGCGTTTAGTATATAGCACTCGTTTTTAGGAGTTTGAGCCAGTTATTCGTAGCTCCAGATTTATTTAAAAAGTATAGTACACATGTATAAATAACTTCCCATTATAGAAAGTTCATTATATTCCCCATGTCTGTGTTTATGAATCCTTTGAAATACTAATTATTAATTAGTTATCATTAATATTATATGGATCAAATTGCACACGGTGTGCAAATCAAATTTATCGGTTCAGTAGTTTAGGAGTCCATCGCGGACAAACAACGTGACACGTATTTTTTATATATATTATATATATATATATATATATATATATATATATACATCCCGCAAACAATTAGACGTCCTCTGAAGAGAAAAGTGCATTTAAACTGACGTCCACCTGCTTTTGGCGTCCGCATACTGGACGCCACTTTGTTGGCCAGTGGCACTTACGTCCCATTGGTCCTGACTAGCCATAGGACAAATATCGATAGAAGCCAAAATATCACTTAAATAGCTGCAACAATATATTAAAAAGTTCGCGACGAAATCTTAGCGCAGGTGTGGCGCTGCTGTCGTGCGTATATTGAAAGCCGCATATCGCGGAGAGTTCCTGACTATGGATCCGCGTATTTGGCGTCCACAACTGCGACGTTGCCAGCTCGTTTGCAACAATCCAACAATAAATCACAATTAACACACGATATTTAAGCAAAACAATATATTCGCCTTAGGTGGTGTACGCGTTGCGTATCATTAGGAGCCCGAGTTCATTTAAACTTTTAAAAGTCAGTAAATGTTACGAAAAAATATACGTACAGTCAGCCTCATTTGCCTGTAATTTATAATCTTCGATCATTAATATGTCTTTGTAATGAATGATTCACTGGCTCTCAAGGACTGAGCTGAGGTGCTAACCTCTAGAATATTTGCTTGAGGTAGGTAGGTACCAACGTCGTAAAGGTTGCTATTTCTAAGACATTAGTAATGATAGCAAAATTGAATCAACTTATCGTTGTTGAATTATTGTTTTCCAAAAAAATATTATACATCATCAAGACTGAATAAGTAATTTTTCTATTGCTATTAGACTGAATCGTAGGTATTAATTCGTCGTGAACGTTAATTACTAAGTAGGTACTTACTTACTTGTTAGCATAAAAATAACAACTTTGCCCAGGTTCTAAATAGCGAGCTATCTTTTGAAATCATTTCGTAGGTAGCAACCTATACCCGCAACTTTTAGCGTGAACTGGGCATGAAGGTTATAAGAAGCCATGTCATGCACCCTATGACCCTATGTGGAACAACATTCCACTCACATCATTTCAACATCCAATAGGAGAACATGAAATGTGAATTCACCTCAATATTGTTATTATAATAATAATAAATAATAATAATATAATAGATTACGTATCTGTAAATACCTCTACCGTAAAATCCCTGCTCGTCACTCCAAGATATTGGTTTTACCTTACTGAAATATGAAATCTCTACAATATACTCGGCTTGTACACCTATCCCTACCAAGGTTTCCACTTGAATATACCGGTTGTGACAGATGTAAACTTAAGTTCACTTATCCCTTTATAGTATAGGTAATAATAACTATGTATAAGTTAATGATAGCAATTACATTATCACCTAGCCACGTTTTTGTATGAATGAGCATGATATAAAAACTATTGAACCATGACTCGCTTCCCGAGTCGTGCCTATATGTAGTGTAAATTAAAACACGATGATAAAGCTGCAAAATATGTTTAGTAAATTCTTTAAATAAAGGAGAAATCGGACACCCAATAGCTTTATACGGACGACCAATAGCTATATACGGAAGCTCAATTGCTATATACGGATGTCCAATTCAAATTTAGTGGGATAGTCAAGAGAAGTTAATTAACAATATTTCTTCCTAATATAATATATAATCTATATAATCTAATATCGATTTTTCGATATTTTAGTTAGAAAATTTACGACTTATAAATTTCCTCAATTTTGAAATTTAATCAACATATTTACATTTAGACTAGACTTAAATATGTAATGACGATACCACCCACCAGTGTGGAATCAGAAAGACCTTTTTACTCCGCTGCCTAGACTTGCAATAGCTTAAAGTCAGTAGCTACCCTTATAAAAGAAAGTTATTTTTATTCATGTATTATTTTGTTTGGTAGAAATCTTTATGAATCTTTATGTGTTGATATTTTTAGAAATAGCAATGTTTAGCTGTTAGTAGAAAAATAATACATAAATAATATTAATACGTTTTGTGCCCCGTGGGGTGCCGAGCTAGAATGTCACCCCCCGATTGCTACCTGTGGGTGTCATAAGAGGCCACTAAAGGTATTTTTTTTTGTGGGATAGTAGGGCAAACTACCAGGCGGCTCACCTGATGGTAAGTGATTACCGTCGCCTACAAACATCCGCAACACCAGACGCGAATGAAAAACGGTGGTTCAGGCTTAAATTTATTTTTTTAAGCCTGATAGGTTTTTGCCTTTAAGCCTTTGACCACTATCTCACCTGATGGTAAGTGATGATGTGGTCGAGGATGTTGTTCAGACTAACCTAGAGTTACTGGCTCTCAAGGACAGCTGTCGGAACACACCGTTAGGTGCTTGGCGACAGAAAAGCTGCTAAATATGTTTAGTAAATTCTTTATATAAAGGAGAAATCGGACATCCATTAGCTTTATACGGACGACCAATAGCTATATATGGACGCTCAATTGCTATATACGGAAGTCTAATTCAAATCTAGTGGAATCGTCAAGAGAAGTTGATTAAACATATTTCTCCCTACTGCCAATAATTCCCATTTGTCCCGGGGAAATCTGTGGGGACAAATGGGAATAATCCAATATGGTGCAACACAATTGGCAACAAAATTTCCACCATACAGTAACTTGTAGCCAAACAGTACTGCCTCACATAGTGCCGTATTTTTATAATAAAAGTAGCCAGGTTATTGGACGTCCGTATACAGCTATTAGGCGTCCGTATATAATATTGGACGTCCATATATATAATATTGGACGTCTATATATAATTTTGGACGTCCATATATAATATTGGACGTCCATATATAATATTGGTTCAGGCCATGGTACGATACAATTCCGATTTTATCATACCTATATTTATATTTAACCCACAAATGAAGTTATTACGTACCTAATTAAGCAATATTCTTCTTAAATTTATAAAAAAAATAGACTAGACAAACATGTACATATTATATGCTTGTTATTATGTGGTGACATATGGACGTCCATATATAATATTGGACGTCCATATATAATATTGGACTTCCATATATTATATTAGACGTCCATATATAATATTGGACGTCCATATATATAATATTGGACGTCCATATATAATTTTGGACGTCCATATATAATATTGGACGTCCATATATAATATTGGTTCAGGCCATGGTACGATACAATTCCGATTTTATCATACCTATATTTATATTTAACCCACAAATGAAGTTATTACGTACCTAATTAAGCAATATTCTTCTTAAATTTATAAAAAAAATAGACTAGACAAACATGTACATATTATATGCTTGTTATTATGTGCTGACATATAAGGTGATTTTATTAATATTTGTGACATTGATTAGTTATAGTAGTTGATAATCTGTTGTGAAAATAACTTTTGTTAACAATATACGGCGAAGTTGACAAATTGTTAAAGGCATAAACTTTTAACAATAGTGCGTTAATTGTCTCAACCTTACTCTAAATCTAAGATGTTTTAGAATTACAGTATCTAAGTACTTACCTAAGTTGTGTATCTAGCACGAAGTGCCAAAGTTGTACCTATATAATGTGGATATTAATTTATCAACAATACTGCGGGGGATGGTGTAGAATTGATAACGGAATGTGTTCCACTCTTTTTTAATATTCATATACACAAAAAGTCTGTACTATTGCTTAAGCTATGGCACGTTGGCTTTGGGAATACTAGCAAAGACAACCGCGGTCTACGAACACGGTGTATCTACTCTATTCACACACACGCACGATTGCTACGCGAAGTCAATGAACTGCTATACTAGGCACAATAGACAGCTGTTTTGTGTACCTATTCTGCATAGTCGGTCTTTGGCGGCTTGCGACAAAAGAACGCGCGACGCGGTAGCGGTTTATCACAATATGGTATACTTAAGTAGCTGCAACACAATACAGTACGTACCTACGTAAACTTGAAATTAAAAAGAATGTAGGTAAGTAAATAGTTTTTTTATCATTTAGATGAGTTTAATCGATTGGCGATTATGCAAAGCATTCGACAGTCTAGCTAGATTGGCCGGTAAGGCCTTCGCGTTCGTCAGAATAGGTACGTGAAACAGCTTCGTCTATCACTAGGGCAAAACAGCTGTTTTGCCATAATGATAGCGTCTAATTGACATCGGGTAGCGTTCGTACATGTGAGAATGGAGTAAACCGCGGTTCTCGATATCATACTAAAAGGCAACGCGCCGCGCTTAGAAAATAGTTATACTGATTTTTTTGTATGTGAAAATTAAACATGAGTGGAACACATGCCGTTATCGATTCTACACCATCCCCCGCAGTATTGTTGATGAATTAATGTCAACCTTATATAATAAACGTTGTGTTGTTAATTTTTTGTTGATAAAATTAATCAACGCTTGTTTTCTTATTTCTAGCGCTTGCGTATTAGCGTTCTAAGTGCTTAGCTAAGTTGTGTGTCTAGCACGAAGTGCCATAGTTGTACCTACATAATAAACGTTGTGTTGTTGGTGTTGTTGACAAAATTAATCAACGTTTGTCTTCTTATTTCTAGCTCTTGCGTCTTAGCGTATTATAAGTCTACTCTCTCTCTCTAAAACACGGAATAAAAGTGATACATCTACATGTTTTTTGTTTTTATTTATTTACCTAATATGGGTTACCCTGAAATATAAATATTACATATAGGTACACTATGCAAACTAACTTATTCTTTACTTTACCTACACACAAACTACCTACTACAAAAAACCCACCTATTACACTAAATAGTCAAATTATCACACTTTCTATATTGATTCTGCAACAAACTAGCCACAGTTTAATCATATGTGCCGTTTGTGGTGAAGTGTCACAGGTCCGTTCTGTACTTCTGTACAACATCTTGTCCTGCATGATTTATTTGTACCTACCAACTACCTGCGCCCCGCAGTTTTACCCGCGCGCTGATGAAAAAGGGTGATGATGGTGATGATGAACAGTAGTCTTTATGTTAATCCAGGGTATAAGCTATCTTCATACCAAATTTCATCCAAATCCATCCAGCCGTTTAGGCGTGAAGAAGTAACACACATACCCACAAACTTTCGACACATACCTACCTATTTAAAATATTTTTGTTTGCGATATATTAATGAAAGCCGAACCATGCCGAACGAATTACTATGTTTGACGACGGACGGAGATAGTGTCTCAAGCTACGTCACGATGTGTGTAGGTTCTTCAGATAAAATAATATTTTAAATTCACAGAGCAATAAATTTTCGCGGAGAGTAGGTACCTGTTACCTGTAGTACCTATATATACGTTAGGTACGTTGCTCGTGTGAGATAATATGATGAATAGATTACAATATATGATCGCCCTAAATAAATATGTAATATATTACATACCTACCTATTTAGGGCGATCCTTCTGTTGTTCTTTGTTTTTAGTCATCTTTCGTTTTATAATAACATTAGTAGGTAGATACTGTTTCAATATTGCAAGTGACATGATTGTCATTGATTACATTTCTTATAAAATTGTGTTTTATCTCTGAAACATATAGGTATGTTTATGGCATCAATATGAAAAGAACAAACTACTACATTTACTACGAACAAATAATTTTACTTAATATTTACAATAATTATTTATTACATAATTTGTAACTTACTGCATTTACTACAACATATTTTGTAAAACAGTGACGGCTCAGTGGCATTAGCTATGGACTGCCGGGCAGCAGGTCTATGGTTCGAATCCCGCCGCGGGCTTGAGCTTTACCACTGGGTAGAAGGGCATTATGCGAATGCTCGCTTGGCTAGCTACCACCCTGAGATGAAATTCTGTCAATTAACACTTAACGGGAAGCAGTGATGGCTCATAGCTATGGACTGCCGCGCAGCAGGTCTATGGTTCAAATCCCGCCGCGTGCATGAACTTCACCGCATGATGGAAGGGTTTCAAAATCTGTCTCTAAGCGGTAATCACGATGTCATCGTGGATCTACCAATTCTGGTAGAACATATATGAAAAAAAGGCCCAAAAATTTCGGACTGGGTAGGTAGGTAACTGATTAAAATTATTTTCAATAAAATTCAAAAACTAATCATAGGTTAATTTTGATTAGGTAAGTGCCTACAATCATCGCTAAGTTTACCATATAAACTTTCGTACTACCTTATACCTACTACAAATATATACCTACACTTATTCTATGAATTTACGTAGGTAGATACATAGTACTAACTTTATTATTTGTTGTGATCTTATAGCTATGTAGGTAGATAGGTATGCAATGCGCAATGTCGATTTGACATCGCTGACAGTTGCGTACCTAGGCAGGCCTATATGATAAATGATAATTATATCGTAGATAGAGCTTTTAACTCTTTAATACTTTGTGTTAGGTAGGTACTTTCTCAAAGGTAGCTATACTGCTGCTTAGACTATATGTAAAGTTTTATTCTATCTTGATGATTAGGTAATTGGCAGTGAATAACAATCGTTCCCGTAAGTGTTATTCTTGCTACTACATGCGATTTATTGTGCAAAAATCTCGGAAACAGGAGCTAAATTTTCTTTATCTTATTATAAACTATTTGTGTACTTAACTTTATCAAAATCCATTGTTCCTACGTGTAGATAGATAATAATAAATTATATAAAAATATCGGGCATCCGTATATATATAGATTTGACCAAATTGTTATAAATGTACATACAAGCGATTGTCAAAGAAAGAGAAAGTAAACATAAAGATGGCAACGTCGCACTCACAAATGTCGTTCATCCTATGAGGACACTAAATAGTCGATGCCATAGGTAAATCACGATCAATATATCCAGGACGCCTATAATTTATGACCATGGTTCGGGGTTCAAAAATGTTGCGGCACGAACGCAAGAAGAATATCGCGGAAAATAAAATTATCGGAAAATGACGTATCTCACGGAGCTGGCAATCGAAGAGCTAAGCAATATTCATTAAGACATGTTAAAAAAAGCAATGGGAACTGGAGGACGTCGTAATAATGCACCACGTGCATGATGCCAAAAAGCTTCTAGGATGTAAATATATATATATATATATATATATATATATATATATTGTTTAATAAAGGCATACCGCCGGAAAAAATAAAAAAATATATATGCGGATATCTAGTGACAATTCCACCTAATTTTCCTGTTAAGCCGACGTGACGTCACAAACACCACGCAGCTAAACCGTAAGAGTTTTCTACGCGTTGCGCTTCTACACGAAGCATCCTCAGGAGGTCTTGACTCTACGAGCGCACGATCGAGAAAAGAGGATCCTTATAAATAGCCATTAATTATGTTCAGCAGTTTTTTTTACGCCTTAGGTATGTTCGAAAATTGTGTATTCAAAATACACAATTGATAATACACAATATTCGAACGTGAAGTGCGTGTAATTTTTACGAGTGCCCAGCTACGTATGGTTGAGAGTATGCCGGCCAGCATACTTGCACCGGTCGACTATCCTCGTTTGAGATGTCGCGTCTAGTATATATAGGTCAATGAATCAAAACATGAACCTGTGGCACAGGCGGCGGCAGCATTGCTCTAAAATGTAGCACGGTTATACCAAAACCAGCTATACAGGGTTGTTGGAAAAATGTGAACAACCTCTTAGGGTTCACTTCTGGTTTTTTTTTATGTCTGATAGGTTAGCCTTTGACTACTATCTCGCCTGATGGTAAGTGATGATGTGGTCGAAGATGTTGTTCAGACTAACCTAGAATTACTAGCTCTCAAGAACAGCTGCCGGAACACACCGTTAGGTGCTTGGCGACAGATTTTCTACTTGAGGGTGGTAGCTAGCCAGGCGGGCATTCGCTAAAAGCCCAACCACAATGCTATAACGACTGCCATTCGCAGACAACAACCGGGACCGACGGCTTACGTGCCCTCCGAAGCACGGAAGCGCTCAGTAGTAATGTCACCAGCGGTCACCCATCCAAGTCATGACCGTGGCGGACGTTGCTTATCTTTGCTGATCGGTTCAGAATGGCTAAGCACACTTCGCTACGAGCGCTTCAAAGTCTTCTTTCTCATTTACTATAAGTCTCTACTACTGCCTGTAACTTTTAAGTTTCGTGTCTCATAGTAAAAGACTATGCCTACTCCGAGCCAAAAGCGCCCGCCGCGGCAACACTGGACTGTGTCGTATTCCATTGAATACAATGAATATTTACATCAATACATCGAGCAAAGTTATAAAAAGTATGAAATTTATTATTTTATTACATTACAGACACAAGATACTTTCATGATCAGGTGTTCCTCATGCTTATTACACTAAAAACACATAAAAATTACTAAAAAACATCTCTAAATATTTGTTAGGACTAGCAGAAGTCAACCCTAAGAGTTTGTTAGCATTTTTCCAATCAAATTCAAAGTCAAAATCATTGTCATCTCTTATGAAGGTCAATTACTAATTTTAATATTGAAATATTAAACACTAGCTTTCCGGGCGCGGCTCCGCCCGCGCGTATGTCGGTTATCGGTGACAGGCGCTAGCTTGGCAGAGTCGAACCAATCCATGCATTTTTGTCGTTTAAGTTATCAAAAACTGTGTAGTAAGATTTCTTTCTCAAAATGTTTTTCACGTCCAACTTGAATATTCCTTCTGTGAGCGTTGTAATATGTTTGGGCACTTTATTGTAAAACCGTACACAATTGCCTAAGAAGGACCTTTACTTGTCTTTGCTAATCTAAAACCTGGCACCGCTATTTTATCTTTATTCCTGGCGTTATAGTCGTAATTGTCGCTGTTTGATTTAAATTTACTCAATTTTTTACGTACATGCATAATATTTTCAAATACATACAGACTTGATCAATTTCTTTAAAAAGATCTAGGGATTCCCTAGGATCCATTTCATATATGGATCGAATTGCACGCTTTTGTAAGATAAATATTGTCTCTATCTCAGCAGCAGCTCCCCACAGCAATACAACATACGACATAATACTGTGGAAGTACGCGAAATAAACAATAACCCTGCATACCAGATAAACTGTTTAAATTTTGAATTTCCTGTTTCATTTATTTTAATTACTGGCTTTAAAGAACAGCTCTGCTATTGACGTCACTGTACCAAAGTATTAGTATTTTTAAAAGGCCGGCCGCCGGGCTTAACACAAAATGCATATATACAATACATATAATAATTTTTTACAAAGTTTTAACTTGAATATACATATTGTAAGCTTTTGTACTTTTGAAGTGACTAACAAGCAAAAAATGCATCGGGAAGTATAATTTAATAATAATATTTTTGTTGTTGGAATGACGCATGCTCCTCGATTTATATTACAAAATTACGAGAGAAAAAATATAGTCAACTGCGGATAGTTAACTTAGCGTTTAGAGCATAATTATATAAGATGGATAATTGGCTTTATGTTTCTATATCTATAAGTATCAGAACCTTGTAACTTTTGGTCTTACCCCCTAAAAATACATAAATCTTTTTAATTTTCTTTCCAAAAATTAGGTGATTATAAAATCTCTCATTATTTTTCTATTCCGGCAAAAAAGCGAATATATCTAAACAGTAAAAACTTTTTTTAAATAACGACAGTATTTTACACGATTTAAAACCATTTCAAATAATCGGAAAAGAAATAGAATGTGTACATGAAGCTGAAATAGCTTGATGTAATGTTGTGAAGCAAGGTGACCTTGGTCTATAGTTGTCTATGCACTATGCTACGTACATATGTACATAATGAATGGTACATATATTTATAACATTATGTAAGTATTTGATGTATGTGTTAATTAAGAATCGAAAGCTGTTTGAATATTTGGTGGGTATTCTAAACTCGTGTACCTACTACTTAAATTCAATATTATGCATAACTTAATTGTAAATATGTTGTAGCAAAATAGTTCAAAGTTTTGTTCTTTTGTTAATTTAATCAGAAACAAATAATACTTTTGATTTATATAACCTGCGGTATGCTTTTATTAACAAAATACTACGAACTACAACACTACAGCTACTACAATGAAAGCATTTAGACAACCTACAAGTCATTGCAGACTGACAGGCAGTCCAAATGCTCCAGCCCACTACCAGTTGGCACCACTGCCCCGTTGAATTGCAATGCTTTTTCGTTGAGCCAAATAGGTGCCAGCACTATGATCACGCGTCGCATCAACCAAGCGCTCTGATGAGTTTTGGAAAATAAGATGAGCTCTCGGTTGATTATATTATGAAGTAAAGCTGCATGTTTCCAAACAAATATATTGCATATTTTTTTTCCCGGATAAGGCCTCTGGAACAATATTTTTTTTTGCATAAAATCTAGGCCTGCCTCTGTCATTTATTTTTTTCAAAGCTAGTTATTATTTTTAAAACAGCCTGATTTTACCGCCACTATATGACAACCAGACTAAAATTAAAAAGTGTTTAACATAAGATTATAAAAAAACAAAAAACCTAGACATAAACTTAACGTAACTACTCGTTTTGTCAAAACATGTTTGAATAGGCTCAGTTTGGAAAGAAACTAATAAAACATACTAATATAGAACATACAAAATGTCAAATCCTAAAATTCCTTGCATGTATAATTTAGAAAGAAAAATTAGAATAAAAGAATTTTAAAACATAATTTTTGGAATGGGTATTCAAATTTATAACAAATTACCACAAATGATTAACGAATCAAGCTAATTTTTATATTCAAAAGTAAGTTGAAGAGATTTTTGAAAGGGATGTCATACTACACAATTCAGCAATATTTGAAAGATAAAATAGTCTTCACCTATATGTAAATTAATATAATTTTAATATTGTGACATGATTTTTTTATAATAGTACATGACATAAATGTATTTATAATATGTATTGCTTTGTATGAAGTGTGGTTTAAATTAAATGTGCGCAAAATATATAGATATATTTTGATTGTATAAACAAATATTGACATGTTACAATCTGAATAATTTGATGGATAAATTTAATTACTCTTAGGGCCCGTATCAGAATGTCCTAATAAAGTTTCGGGTTGCTATGCAACACATAAAACAACTAAATGATAAAAATGACAGTTGACATGCAGCGCGTTTCAAGTTTTAACCGATGGATAGGCTTAATCGATGACTGTGAAATGAAGATAGTGTTTTGTTTAGTAAATATGTTCTGGGTAGTATAACCGGAACTTACTCGAACATTCTGAAACAGGCCCTTAATTTGCATACCCTACCAGGTATGGTGAACAATAAATAGTATTATTAGACCACATTTCTATTACCTGTACTCCGCAAATATTTGATTAGATTTGATAATTTCCCACTTAACCCTTGCGAATTCTTCCACTTGAGGGTGAAAATCTTTAAATTTGCAGAGGTTAGGGCAGAGGCCGAGCATTACATGTGAGAATTTGGGGATGGCGGAAGACCGAGTTGCTCCAATCGTCTGCACTAAATTGACAGAAAAAATTGAAGTACGGTAGTTTACTATCTACCATCCATCTCTGTATCTGGGACATGATCTGCCACTCACCTATCGTAGTCATAATAATAAGAAACAGTATGTAAAAATAAGTATAGATTAAAAAAAATCTTAAAAACCACGATTTATGCGCCTGTTAAGCAATACTTCAGGCAATGCTCGAATAATGACTTGCAAGTATCCACGTGGAATGACAAACAGACAGACAGGAAGACAAACAAACAAGTGACTTAATAAGTGGCAAAATGTGTCATATTTTAACGTTTCTATATATAAACCTTTGAGCTTAAGCGAGACCAAATCCATGATAATAAATACAACGCTCGAGAACTCCTCCAAAAAACCAATCCATTCTTGAACAACCCCAGCTAAGTTTCCATGATAAATTTAACAATGAATTTAGTTAGAAGTACTTACAATATATCCAAAAACTGGCACAGTTAAACGTATTAGCACTGAGAAGGTTAAGTCGGAACTGGACTCGGCTACTAAACTCTAATGCGACTGGGTGAAGTTGCAAAACGTCTTGCGTTACTGCAACCGTAGTACCTACCTATTTAGTTTACTTGCTTACGATTGTGAGGTTAGGAAATATGGACTTTTTTGACGTATTATTTGCATTGCTTGATGCTTGTGACTGATGAAGTTATTAGGACGAATGTGGACTCAATGAAAGGACCATACTGTAACTTAAAAACAACTGAACATATAATAACTGTGGACCATATATTTTTACATTGCTCAATGTTACAGTGCTCCTTGTATATTACCTTTTTTTTTATGCTTGATAGGTTAGCCTTTGACCACTATCTCACCTGATGGTACCTAAGTGATGATGTGGTCGAAGTTGTTGTTCAGGCTAACCTAGAATTACTGGCTCTCAAGGACAGCTGCCGGAACACACCGTTAGGTGCTTGGCGACAGATTTTCAACTTGAGGGTGGTAGCTAGCCAGGCGGGCATTCGCAAAGTGCCCTACCACCATGCTGTAACGACTGCCATCCTAAGACAACAACCGGGACCGACGGCTTAACGTGCCCTCCGAAGCACGGAAGCGCTCAGTAGTAATGTCACCAGCGGTCACCCATCCAACTCATGACCGCGGCGGACGTTGCTTAACTTAGCTGATCGATTCAGAATGGTTTTGCTTAACCATTCTGAATCGATTTCGCTACGAGCGCTTCAAACTAAATAAATCAACCGACCTACAATATCTAACTAAAATGCTTTTACTCCTTTTATTTATGTTTTGAGTAGATTTATATAAGGTAATAAAATTAAATTGTCGGGTTAATCATTGTGTGTTTATTATGATAAACACACAATGATTTTTTATAAAATGGCTAGCCTTTGACCACTATCTCACATGATGATAAGTGATGATGTAGTTGAAGATGTTGTACAGGCTAAGCTAGAATCACTGGCTCTCAAGGACAGCTGCCGGAACACACTCTTAGGTGCTTTTCGATAGATTTTCTACTTGAAGGTGGTAGCTAGCCAGGCGGTCATTTCCCAACATGCCATGAAGCTCAAGCCGGCGCGGCGCGGCGCGGCGGTGGGAATCAAACTTAACATAGTACTCCAATGAAGGTATGTGTTATAGACACTGGGCTATATTATGCATCAAGTTCTTAGCCATATTTTCGCCGAAAGGATAAACCGAATGTGTTTTGATATATTTATAATAATATATAATAAAAAAATTTTTTTTCGAACAACTTAGATTATAGGTTCACTCAATTAATATTAACCGACTTTAAAAAAAGGAAGGTTCTCAATTCAACTATATTTTTGTGTGTTTTACCTCATAACCCTTTACAGGATGTACCAATTTTGATGATGTTTTTACGTTTTTTAGCTGGTGCTTGTCATGTGCTCCCATTTAAAATTGAGTGAGATCTGACCTTATTGGTGTTAGAGTTATCTCTAATAATACGTAAGTACATATTTTATGTTCGAAGTCGGTTGTTTTGTTAAAATATTTAATTAATTTAGAGCGGAACTCTGAAAACTAAAAATAGAATGAAGTTGTGTCTGTTTATCAAATCAAATCAAATCAAAAAATCTTTATTTCAGACATAAAACAGTCCATATTTTAAAATAGAAAAACATAGAATTATAGTAAGATAGGATCAGGAATACACAATATAATAAAAAGTCACAGCATACATTCAAATGTCAAGAAAAATATTCGTACAATAAATATAAGCGTTAACATTTTTAATATTATTCATTTATATTAATTCAAACATAATGCAGGTAAGTTAATTTTATACATATGAAAAATAAATCCAGAATGAAAATAAGAAAATTAATTATTTTAGTTTAGGACTGGACAGCCCCACATGCACGCTTGTCCAGTGTTTCATAACAGCAGAGTCCAATCCCACCCGTCCTGCTATCAGTTGCAGGTAACTGTTGGAGCTGTCACGCACCCTACGCACCAGTGATGCAATTCTCTTGCGGAGTATCGCTGCGAACCCATCCACTTGAGCATCGGCAAACATTCCTGATGCACTGCAGAAACGCGGCAGCCCCACCAGCGCCCTGAACGCATTATTGTATTGTACGCGCAAGGCATTGTAAGTCTTTTGCGTATACTTGACCCATAGGCTGCACGTATAAAATGACTGACAATATGCTCTAAACAGTGTCATTTTTACATCTGCATTACAACGTGCAAACCTACGAGCCAACATGTTGGCTCTGACTGACAATGCCCTGCGCTCCCTCTCTATGTCTAGGTCGTCTGAGAGTGTATCAGTGACCCAGTGGCCCAGATATTTTAAATGCGTAACTTTGACCAAAGTGCTACCATTTATGATGCGCGTAGTCATTCGAGATCCGAGAAAAATATGTGTTTGGTTTTGTTCGCGTGTTTTATTTGTATTTAACCAAAAACGACTTTAGGATTTATGTGACAAGGATATAGGTACATATAGAAGGAAGACGAATATGGAAATCTTATGTTTGCATATGACGGACTAAAATGATAAAACGTAATCTTTGATAATAACGTAGAGTTGAAAAAAAACTGGTTTCATCTATTTTTTCTTTATTTTATAGCTGACTTTTCGGCCGCGGTTCCGCCCGCGCGAATTTCGGTTTAGGCGCGCAAAAAGATAATCCTCTTTTTTCGCAGTCGAATAAAAACTATGTCCTTTCCCGGGTCTCAAACTTTTTCCATACCAAATTTCAACCAAATCGGTCCAGTCGTTTTTCAGTAATCGTTGCATATATAATATTAGCATAGTATACGCTTTATAATATTAGTATATTCGTATAGATAGTTTCGTCACAATAACATAAAAAAAAAAACCAGACACGATAAACCGAATGTGTTTTGATATATAATAATATGAGTGTTTTTTACTAAGGAACAAATTTCACTAAATTATGGTTAAATTTATACTCGGATAACGTTTTACTATAGCCCACTAAAATGTGATAGGCCTTTTCTACTACAGTATGTCAAACATCGTAACAGTTTTTGAATTTGTTGGCGTTCTGTCATGGATAAAGAAAACTCCTTGGTTCGGACTTTTATGATATATAATATGACAGCAGCGTGGACATAGGAATTTGTGTTTTATCATTTTATCAGCTGTAGCAAAGCGGCCATATTTGTTTTTAGTTTATGGAGCTATACCAAGTTCGACGGTAAGTATAAATCTTTAAAACTTGACTTACATATTTTTTTTTGCTATAGCCGTCTGCGTGATATCAGATGTACTTAATCAAAGTAAATACCTAGACAAATCTACATCAACACTAATATTTATAAAGAGGAAAGATTTGTATTTTTGTAAGAAACGAATAAACTTAAAAACTACTGGAGCGATTTGAAAACTTCTTTCACAAATAGAATCCTACATTAACCCTGATGAACATTTTGATGAAGTATTTTTTTTTGAGAACTTTGTTAAATACCCGTGAGGACCTGGAAAAGCCGCTAGTTTATACTGCTGTAACATCATTAGACGTCTATGCTGACAGAAGTCTGCAATATTTTGTTGATTACTGCGATTAAAATTATCGACTAGTATCATTATAATTGAAGTACTATTAGAAAAAATATTTAACCAATAAATGGAACGACTTCAACACTAAAAAGTGTGAAACAACTTGTTGAAGTCGGTACCATGATAGTTCAAAAGAACCTATTATCACAAAATTGTGGTAATGGTACCGACTTCCATGAGTTATTTCATTAGTTAATCACACTTTTGAGTGTTGAAGTCGGTAAAATTTTTTGGTTATATTTTTGAGTGTCTTTTGCTACTTACGGGATCGATTGTCATTCACTGTCAACGACTATATCATCAAGATATGAACATATTTTTCAGTCATTGGAGTGACTCACAAACGGTTTAACCGATTTTAATTAAATTTAAATGTAACCAAACGATAAGCATCAGCTTTCAAATATAAAAGAATTATCAAAATCGGTCAAAAATTATGAGGTAACAAACATTTAAAAAAATATACAGACGTATTGAGAAGCTCCTTTTGTTGAATTCGGTTAAAATATTTCAAGTACCATGGTACCCTAAAGTCACTTTCCGAAATATTAGGAGGTAAAGTCTGCGTTATGAGAACAATGAGAACGATTGAAAATACCATCAATAACTTGTGTACCTATACGCATTTCATTGTATTCACATATATTTTATACAAATTATGTGTAGTTAAGGTACTCCATCATTGTTTTTTGCATCAAGTTTTCCGTCTTAGCCACCGAGACGGGTAACAGAGGCAGAAATTTATCGCACTAATTAATTGATTTTTAACCGTCAAAGGGGACGATGTCGCTTTCAACCATACTACTAGATTTCGCGTGAATGTGAAAATAGTGAACACACTTTTTATTGTGGTGGGAAGAAATGTTTTTTTTAGATGCATTGAAAATGCTTTCGCCATTTTCTTTCGCCATGTATTGGAGTGACTCGAACCCAATAAAATCCCCCGTGAGCTGTCCTCCGCTCATGAGTGGAAGAGGTCGCGTTAGCGCAAATGCCACTTTTAATACGACTGCCCAAAACAAGGAGAGTTATGTTTTCAGGGTTCATGTATGTATGTATGGAATGGTTTTTTACCGACGTTTGATACCACACTCAATAGGTTTTAAAAAGAAAAAAAAAACTTAATATGGCGTCTAAAATCCGCGTGTTTTTTTTTATTCTTTTTTATGTACCCTGTGTCACTTGCGCTATTAAGACGAATCTAATGTTATCTCTTTCATCAAAATCAGTTAAGCCGTTAAGATGTTATGGTGGAATAAAGAAACTCATAAACATACATGTATACATGAACCTTGAAAACATAACTCTCCTTTTTTGGGCAGCCGTGTAAAAAGAGGTAGATTTATTACCTAAATCATATTAAATATACAGGGTGTCCCAGAACTCAACGTCAAGCGGGCACGGGGTCTGAGGGGGGTCACAACAGTCCTGGGAAACATGAAAAAAAAACCCTATGGGTTATTTATATTTTAACTGACAAATTTATAAAAATTCGGAAAATCAATACCTTTAACGATATTTATTGGTAGTGTGACCACACATTCAACAATTTTACGGTGATTTTTTTCACTAACGTGGTCCTTAATAAACGTGCTAAGGAATTGCAGTCACAAATAAAGTATAAAAGATTGCTAAGTTAGTTAAAACTAGCTTACCGGGCGCGGCTCCGCCCGCGCGTATGTTGGTTATCGCGCAAAAACATTAACCTCTTTTTGCGCAGTTGGATAAAAACTATCCTATGTTTTTTCCCGGGTCTCAAACTATTTCCATACCAAATTTCATTCAAATCGGTCCATTAGTTTTGGCGTGAAAGCGTAACAGACAGACAGACAGACAGAGTTACTTTCGCATTTATAATATTAGTACTGAATAGTACTGATTAGCATATTTCCTTTAACTTGTAATTGAAAAAATAATAACGCCGAACTTTGACTCTTCATAAAAAAATATACTATAGGACTACCCTCGGCAAGTTACTTCAAAAGATGGCCCATTTAGCTAAGATTTGCCGCGTCACCACCGTACGACTTGCACGCACATAATTACTTCTTAAATATTATTTTAAGTAGTTTTTAGGGTTACTATCACTGAGACTTCGCTGTCCGTCCGTCTGTCACCAGGCTGTATCTCAAGAACCGCGATAGCTAGACAGTTGAAATTTTCACAGATGGTCTATTTCTGTTGTCGCTATAACAACAAATACTAGAAATAAAATAAATAAAGGGTGTCTCAGTAAGAGTGCACTTTTTCATTTTAAAATAAAAACAAGTATTTTATGACAGAGTTGTGATATTTTTATTGTATTGTAAAGAAGACATGTTCCGATTAAGTATGGAATAAAATATCCGGCAAATGACACCCACGGCTCCGATGACAGGCCATTACTCTTTTCATGAAATTTTCCATGACTTTTGCACAGAGATGTGGCGGTATCTTACCGATGGCGCTTTGGATTTCCGATTTAAGCTCAGGAGTTGTTTCACTCTCGGGTTTATTCGCATAAACCCGAGATTTCACAAAACCCCAAAGAAAAAAATCGCACGGCGTTAAATCGCACGATCTTGGTGGCCAGTTGACATCAGCATTTCGTGAGACAATGTGTTCTGGTTCAGCTCAAATCGGAAATCTAACGCGGCATCGGTGAGATACAGCCACATCTCTGTGCAAAAGTCATTGAAAATTTCATGAAAAGAGTAATGGCCTGTCATCGGAGCCGTGGATGTCATTTGCCGGATATTTTATTCCATACTTAATCGGAACATGTCTTCTTTACAATACAATAAAAATATCACAACTCTGTCATAAAATACTTGTTTTTATTTTAAAATGAAAAAGTGCACTCTTACTGAGACACCCTTTATTTAAGGGGGGCCACCATACAACAAACTTGATTTCTTTACCGTTTCATGCTCGATATCTTTAAATTTAATTAATTAAAATAAAGTAAAATAAATCTTTAAGGGGCACTCATACAATAAAAGAGGTTTTCGCCGTTAATTTGCTTATAATAATAATAATGAAAACAGGTAGAAACTTGTAATATTCACCGAATATAGTTGCAGTGTAGTATATTTACTATAAAATAAACAATTAGTAAGATCACTATTTAGGGTTCGTACCTACCTAGGATAGGAACGTACCCAGCTCAATCGGACACTGCGAAAAGTGTCTTTAACTTGCAAGATTCGGTTACAGATAATGGTACGGAACCCTTCGTGCGCGAGTATGTAATTAAATAACGTAGTAACGTCGAACTATGTAATTAATAGTATTTTTCTTTGTACAAATAATTTGTATAACCATGTAATGGATAGTAAAATCAACCTGTAAACTAAAATATATGTGAATATAATACAAAGCAAAAATGTTCGTTCAGATACTTTGTAAATGAGATCGCCTAAGCATGGGGTATACGGGCAAGTAAGGTTGGAAAACGAATTTAGAAATACTGTTTGGGGCTTGGCGACAAATTATCCCACTCGAGGGTTGTTGCTAGCCAGCTGATCGTGAACAAAATGTCCTAGCATCATGCATAAATGCATACCATACCAGTTTTACATAAAAACCAGAGTGCTATACTGTTAAAACTGGTTTAAATGAGTGTATGTTTTTTTTAGTTTCTGTTTTTATTAATGATAGGTCACAAGGAAATGTTAAAAACTGGTAGTCAAGGGCAACAGCTGTATTCAGTTTGTTTATTATATATAGCGGTTCTTGGATACGTATAATAAAATTGTTGGTTATGTGTAAAGAATTTGTACAAATAATTTTACACTGTTTTTTGCATATTTATTTAAAAAAATTGCTATGCTATATCAAATCGGTCTTAAAAATTTAAAAACTATTTGGATGAAATTTGGTATGGAAATAGTTTGAGACCCGGGAAATAACATGGGATAGTTTTTAACCCAAGTGCGCAAAAAGATGTTAATGGTTTGACAAAATAACCGATAAACGGGCGGAGCCGCGGCCGGAAAGCTAGTTATTTATATATTTACTTAGGACAATCAAATTTAGTTAATTTCCATAAATTTCCAGAATACAAATAAAATATTGAAAGACTTGACAGCATAGTTATTCTGAGTCTTGTACCTCTGAAACCCCCGTTACGCTACAGGATATTTAAACCGCTCGCTTCGCTCATGATTCAATCATAGAATCCTTCGCTTTCTCGGCCATGTGGAAAGAATGGGAGAGGATCGCGCCATAAAACGGGTATACCTGGGACAACTTAAAGGCCGACGGCCGGTCGGGCGCCCCAAGTACCGCTGGAAGGACCAGGTTGAGGAGGACCTGCGAAAACTGAATGCAATCCAGTGGCCAGGATCTAGCTTGGGTCGATGCGTCATCGTAGTAAGAAATGATTCCATCTGTTTCACTTACTTAGGTCGTAAACGAGATAAGTATGGAACCTGCCATTTATATATGTACTAGCTTTCCGGCGCGGCTCCGCCCGCGCGTATGTCAGTTATCGCGCGAAAACATTAACCTCTTTTTGCGCAGTCGGATAAAAACTATCCTATGTTTTTTCCCGGGTCTCAAACTATCTCCATACCAAATTTCATTCAAATCGGTCCAGTAGTTTTGGCGTGAAAGCGTAACAGACAGACAGACAGACAGACATAGTTACTTTCGCATTTATAATATTAGTACTGATACTGATGTATGTTTTAAGCAGGTTTCATCTACACTAATATCATAATGAGGACGATTTGTATTTTTGTAACGAATAAATGAACATAGACTATGTTTTTTTTTTATATGTTCGCAAACTGGACGTTACAAAAAAATACATAAACACAAATACAGCAAGTCGAACAGCCTTCTACAAATACAAATACAAATAAATTACACTCAATATAAAGTTAACACTAACATTTGGAATAAAAATCTGACTAAACTTTCAAATTAAATAAAATAAAATTAAACAAAGTTACAAATTACAAAGAACACTCTTAAATCTGTTGACCGTTGAATGCAGCACATGCGAGATAGTGGCGTACCTATTTCGACCATAATTGGTGCGATGAGTGTGGGTATAAATAACGTATTTTTTTTTGTTAAAATGCGAAGCCGGCGCGGTACTCTAGTTTACATAGGCATATGCCAAAAATATATACTATTACTAACCAAAACTAAATATAAATAATACTTTAGTAGTAGTAGAATTCTTATGCGAGTTCGTCTGGGGAAGTACTACCCCATTCCTATTCTTACCGCCAAGCAGTAATGTTCGCAATACTGCGTTCCGGTTTGAAGGGTATGTCGGTGATATTACAGGCACATGAGACATAAACTTTATGTATCAGGGTGATGGGCGCAGTCATCTGTTATAGGCAGAGGAACAGCTTAACACCAGGTGGCAAGTTTTAAATTTTAATAAAAATAAAAGTAATAGTAATAAAATGCCGTGCCGCAGGTTCAGGATTTGTTCCTCACCGCCGGCTAGAGCTATCGCAGCGTGGAAGGGCATTTGCCGCAAGCTCGCCTGGCTAATTACCACCCTCAAGTAGAAAATCTGTCGCCAAGCACCTAACAGTGTGTTCCGGCAGCAGTCCTTGAGACTTAACAACTGTATGTATCACAGTGACGGGCGCAGCGCGATTCATCACCTGTGACGAAATGCATTTAATCTAGGCACAGGCTTAACATCAGGTGGGCATCGTGCTTGTTCCGTCACAATCACATAAAAAAGAAATAAAGGTAAGTAAAAAGAAGCAAAGCTATCGCGCTTGTTAAATCACTAGAGAAATAAAATAGGTTACTAAAACTAACCTCTCATTGACACCCATTCTGCTCCAGTACTCTTGAATCACTGAACTTGAAACCTCAAATCAATACCTACTATTTATAATCACGAACAACGTGCGCGATCACTATGTAAATTACGGAGATAATCAAGGCATTGTTATGTCTCTAAGGAAATATTTTACTAATAATTCTTTTAACTTTGCTTACGATAGCAATACGACGGATCCGACCTCTGACTTTAAACTGAGAGATGTCTTAAGTTCACAATATTGTCTCTCTAAAATCAAGTACTTTGTACACTAGGTATCTGTTGTTAAAGTCATAAAAGCAATTGAAGGCATAAAGGTTTGGCAAGAAGGCATTAAGCCTTTCCAAACGTAAAACCCATATGGCTGCTTAATGACTTTTCTAGGAATTTGCAGTTTGTATATTCACACGCAGCTTTACCTGTCCGATTTGGTTATGTCGCGATATCACTGTTTACTATAAGAACTATTATTAAAATATAATAGGTAAATAACTTATAGAGGATCTGAACCCGGGATCTCGCTCGTATTCTAGTCCCAAAAACTCCGGGATTCGTTAAAGAAAAACCCCGAGGTTTTCAGGATCAACTATTCAATCATCATGATCAAGTAATTTTGATTAACGTATTATTCTTAAAACATTTATGTAATTTAGCCAATATACTTTAATTATTAATATTAATTTGACCTCTGCAATTGAATAACGTTAATGTCGAGAATTTAAGCGTGATTTTTGTTTTGGTATTATAAATTATTGTATACTAGCTTTCCGGGCGCGGCTCCGCCCGCGCGTATGTCGGTTATCGCGCAAAAAAATTAACATCTTTTTGCGCAGTCGGATAAAAACTATCCTATGTTTTTTCACGGGTCTCAAACTATTTCCATAACAAATTTCATTCAGATCGGTCCAGTAGTTTTGACGTGAAAGCGTAACAGACAGACAGACAGACAGACAGAGTTACTTTCGCATTTATAATATTAATAGTACTGATAGAATTTGTGTAGTCTAATAGAGAGTTTAATTTTGTTGAAGCTTAACAAGTTGTTGCTTTTTTGAGAAAGAATATTGTAAACTTTTAATTAATTCGTTGAATAGTTTATGTTTGCTTTGAATTTTCATGATTTACCTTTCTATAATCCTGTGTCTATTCGGGATCCCGTTATGCTCTTGAAATCTCGTTATTAAAAAATCGGCCAAGTGCAAGTTGGACTCGCGCACAAAGGGTTCCGTACCATTAGCTATATAATATTAGACTTCATTTTAACTTTTTTTGTTTTAACGTGCGCGAATCCGACCCGCACTTGGCCAACTTTTTGTATTTGTTGTTATAGCGGCAACAGAAATACATCACCTGTGAATATTTCAACTGTCTAGCAATCACCGTTCTTGAGATACAGCCTGGTGACAGACGGACGGACGGACAGCGAAGTCTCAGTAATAGGTCCCGTTTTAACCCTTTGGGTACGGAACCCTAAAAAGAGCTTATACCTACCTGATATAAAACCTTTATATCAGGTACCTAGGTATAATATGGCATCAGTATAATAGGTAGGTATCTCTAACAGAAAAACAGCAATCGTGGTAATTCTTAGCTAGAATATATCCATCGTTTCTATTATTCATTCGTCATAAGTAGATGTAATTACAATGTAAGAACTAAATAACATACCTAGGCATCATTGTAATAGTAGTACATATATAGTGTATGAAGGCAGGTGAGTACGGAATTACGATCGAGGCTAGTAGCTAGAGGCTTTCGAGGTTTCGGTCGAATTCCTGTACCGCCCGTGAAACATACAATGATTTTTATCACATTTGCGAGTAAATAATTATCAATTATTGCTTAAGTATGTACACAAGTCCACAAGTCAGCACCACTATTATTACGAAATACGTGAACTTTTTTGTAAGCGGATGGCGGGCTTTTTGTCCTCACCACAGATCATATAAATGTTTCGTTCAGAAACGTTAAGGCCAAATACTTATGTAGACAGGCATGACGGAGTGTAAAAGAAATAAAATAATATCGACGTTTTGATACAAAAAACTATTAAAATCGATTATAAAGAACATTAGTTGAGTATTTATGTAACATGTAGCGAGATTGCAATGAAAATCTTGTTTAGATAACATTTTAAAACAATTTTTCAATTGCGTGTAAACTCCTTGCTTGAACTTGATGAACTATGTACTGTGGTATAAATAAATAAAAATACTTTCCGACCTTGTATTTCATTACAAAAAGAAAGCTCGAGGGTTTTATATGGGGCATTATAGCCAAGTTAATCTGTATGTTTAGATACTGTTTACGTACCTAAACAAGTGTGGTGAAATAAGTAATGCCGGCCTAAGATTTTTTTACCTGATGCCGGCTGCGAAAAGCAACGCTTCTTGTAAGTATATTATTTTTGTCCTAATCTTTCAGCTTTTTAAAGCGTTTAGGTACCTGCGTCGACAGGCAGTGAAGGCATGCTGATATTCAGCACATTTACGATATGGTTTCCTGGCAACAGGATATCATCATAACAAACTACCGGGAGCTCATCGTATTTTCCAAAACTTATCTGAGCGCTTGGTCGACGCGACGCGTGATCAAAATGCTGGCACCTATTTGGCACGAATAAGCAATTCAACGGGGTAATGCTGCCAGCATACTGGGCTCGCTGCCAACTGGTAGTGCGCTGGAGCATTTGGACTGTCTGTGAGTTTGCAATGACTTATTGGTTGTTTAAATGCTTTTATTGTAGTAGCTGTAGTGTTGTATATAGTTCGTAGTTTGTAAATGCGAAAGTAACTGTCTGTCTGTTACGCTTTCACGCCAATACTACTGGACCGATTTTAATGAAATTTGGTATGGAAATAGTTTGAGACCCGTGAAAAAACATAGGATAGTTTTTATCCAACTGCGAAAAAAGAGGTTAATGTTTTGGGCAACCGACATACGCGCGGGCGGAGCTGCGCCCGGAAAGCTAGTATTTTTAACAAAGTCATAATACCGCCGCGCCGGATATATAATCAAAAGTATTATTTGCTTCTGATTGAATAATGAAACGAATAAAACTTTGAAATATTTTGCTACAAAATATTTACGGTTTTGTTTTGCACTCGTCTACTGATTGGATAGGTAGTGTGCATATATTGTGTCTACTGCATGTTTGTCTTCTTGTCTTTACCATTCAATGAAACGTATCATAGACAATGGAAGTGCAGCTGTGTGCATTATATGCTTGTGTTAAATTCTCCATATTATATTGTCGTGATATTAAAGCGTACCCATTTTCCCTTTTTTTTATTCAAATCGATGCTTAATACATTTTACGGATAAATGTACATTTTAAAAACGTATAGTACTTATAGAACTTACTGTGCGGTGGGAAACGAACATACCTAAGGACCACACATTAAAAACAAACAAATATTATGACCTAACAAATGAATTAACCAAAAACGATTATGTGGTTAATTTATATGCTGTAGAAGTTGGAGCAAGGGGTATACCAGCGAAATCCGTATTTATCCTACTTAAAGACCTTAGCCTGCCAAGAACAACAGTAACTTCCATCCTAGAACGTGTATCTAAGGCGGCATTAGTAGGATTTTACCAAATTTGGTTAGGTAGGGGAGGAGGCTTGAGCGGGAAGGGGAGCGTTGATGCATTGTAAAGAGGCCTCTTAACCCTGCACCTGGGTTGCAAGTCCCAGGCCCCTCTAGCCTCTTCCTCTGCAACGCCATGGACCCGGCACCCGCACGGTGAATCCATGGAATGCTGAGTAATTCGTCTCATTGACGGTTTTAGGGGTAACTTATGGAGTCATGTGCAGGTCCAATAACCGTTCAAGACAATACAAGCAATATTATTTTAATAACACAATTACAAGACGAAAAATTATAGTTCTGTGTAGGATTTGAACACGCGCCATCCACCTCTATAGCCAGGGTATGCTCTGACCGCTAAGCTAACACGGCATATGATTCATAACTCTAATTTTGTACTCTCGTTCTTAACAATTGTATGAGGATGGAGCGACACCTACACAATACACATGTCGCTGCCCCCAAGCTATAGGGGTGGATGCCGGTGGTTCGAATCCCACACATGTCTAATTTTCCTCTCGAAATTTGTAATGTTATCCGCGGAGCATGACGTTATTATTTAAATAGTTTTATTTTAAACTCTCTTGTGGCATGGTTACACAAAAAGCCTAAGATTGTTTTAACCTGTAGATGAATTGTGTGCCCCCATATTTACTAGACGAATTCAGGGTAATTACCAGAGTCACTACCAGTCTTGCACTTCTGAGCATAATATTTGAACGTTCTTTCCTTGTCATTACAAACTGCATATACATGTGAGTAGGTATGTAGATAGGTAAATTCTAGCAGTGGTGTTCGGATATAACTACTCTAATATTTCAACTCTCTGCAAAAAGCTACAAACGTGCAAAACTTTTGAAATTTTGAATTTATCGCGTGAGTTTCCTTAAAGATAATTAACTAAAAATAAACACTAACCTTCCGTTGGAGCCCATCCTCGTGAACCACTGTTCTGTCACTGACGTGACACCGTTTATTTACACTTTAATAACTTTACTATTGCACTACACTGCACTTTATTACTTGTCGTTAATATTTGACTAATACTTTCCCGATGGCTCGGTTTGCTATTACTAGTTAATGGGAAGTCGACTGAGAATCGGTATTTAAATGTGTTTATTTCCCTATTTTATTCTTGGATAGTATACAATAAAATACCACAGAGTACAAGTATAAATTAATTAAAAAAGTAAAAAACCCGACTAGAAATTATTCATTCTCGTTAAACGTTTTATCGTTCCATTGAAATTAAAACTGCAAGTTATTTAATTACTAGCTTTCCGGGCGCGGCTCCGCCCGCGCGTATGTCGGTTATCGCGCAAACACATTAACCTCTTTTTGCGCAGTTGGATAAAAACTATCCTATGTTTTTTCCCGGGTCTCAAACTATTTCCATACCAAATTTCATTCAAATCGGTCCAGTACTTTTGGCGTGAAAGCGTAACACAGACAGACAGAGTTACTTTCGCATTTATAATATTAGTACTGATATTTATGGAATGATGAATGTCACTCGATGGGTTTGGTAGAAACAAAAATATTGTATTTGTCAATAAGCCGTCTAAAATCTGCCAGTTTAATTCATTATTTTTTTTTAAATGTACATAGTGTCAATTTCGATATCAAGACAAATCTAACGATATCTCTTACATTCAAATCGGTCAAGCCGTTATGTAGTTATGGTTGAATAAAGAAACTCACAAACATACTTACATACTTGAACCCTGGATATAAAACACTCCTTTATTGGGCAGACGTGTAATAAAAGAGCGTAATACAAAATGATTCAAAAAGAAACTTGAAGATTTACGTACTGCTAAATGCTATAGAATAGATGACTTCCTACAGAATACATTTTGTTTGGCAAACCTGCTTAATCTTAATATTTATGTCACAGCCAAAGTAATAAATCTGGATATTATATATACTGTCTAGCCATTATATATAATATCTACTCAATTTAGATAAAGTGATCATTGACACAAAATTTTACACAAATAAACGATCGAAATGTATTACTTTTAGTAGTAATTATTAATAATTCACGACACATATTGGTAAAAGTTATAAAAAGGGGTTAAATATCATTTAGTCTAGGGCAAAGTCATATTAAGGTGCGACGACGAGCGAAGCGAGGAGGAGCGTTAGGTTACTTGTGACTACAACAACACGCGAGCCAAGCGAGCGAAGCGAGCGTGCCGCGGCAGCGGCCGGCGATGCGCCACATAAATTACTATTATTCTTATATTTATTTTTAAGCTCTTTAACCATTCTGGTGCGCCCTCCGTGACCAATAGAAATATGAGTCTCATGAATAATATCAAAATTTTGTGTCAATTATCACTTTATCTAAATTGAGTAGACGTTATATATAATGGCTAGACAGTATATATAATATCCAGATTTATTACTTTGGCTGTAACATTTATATACCTACTTACTTTCTGACATGTACTTTATTTGCATTTATATATGTAACAATATACCTATATCTATATAGGTACCTACCTACCTCAATTTTGTATATTAACAGCATGCAATATATAAGCCAATGTAATGGAGCAATCAAATCGCCTCTCTAATTTGTACGCCACTGTGGTTAAAACATGTTGATACGAAACTAATGTTTAAGATCATCATTTGTTCCAACGTGTTTTAGCAAATAAAAGTATCTTTATCCCTATCTTTATCTATGGATAATACCTTTACGGCCTGTTTCAGAATGTTCGAGTAAGTTCTGGTTTTACTACCCAGAACATATTTAATAAATAAAACACTATCTTTGCGTTTCACAGTCATCGATTTAGCCTTTCCATCGGTTAAAGCTTGAAACGCGCTGCATGTCAACTGTCATTTTTATCATTCAGTTATTTTATGTGTTTCATAGCAACCCGAAACTTTATTAGGACATTCTGAAACAGGCCTTTAGAGCCATAATTTACATAGATTCTAGGCCTGCAGCTATATAACCGTCATTTCCTTCTTTTCAACAACTTATTATTACAAAACAAAGTATGAATTGGAAAAGCACTAAAAATCGCGGCTAATAATCTTCTCTTAAATTCAAAAAAGACCAAATGTTTAAAGTTTTCTTTACCAAATGTTACTTATGTTGAACCAAACATTAAGCTTGGCCTAGAAAAACTCTCTTTTGACAATGCGACAGTCTTCCTGGGAATTAAAATGGATTCAACTTTACAGTGGAATCCACATATACATGATCTATCTGGAAGACTTAGTTCTGCTGCATATGCAGTTCGTAAGGTAAGACAGCTAACAGACGTAGCTACTGCTAGGCTCGTTTATTTCGCGTACTTCCACAGTATTATGTCTTATGGTATATTGCTGTGGGGAGCTGCTGCTGAGATAGAGACAATCTTTATCTTACAAAAGCGTGCAATTCGAGCCATATATGAAATGGATCCTAGGGAATCCCTGAGAGATATTTTTAAAGAAATTGATATTTTAACTTTACCAAGTCTGTATATATTTGAAAATATTATGTATGTTCGTAAAAATTTTAGCAAATTTAAATCAAACAGTGGCAATCACGATTATAACACTAGGAATAAAGATAAAATTGCGGTGCCAGGTTTTAGATTAGCAAAGACAAATAAAAGGTCCTTCTTAGGAAATTGTGTGCGGTTTTATAATAAATTGCCCAAACATATTACAACGCTCACAGAAAGAAAATTCAAGTTGCATGTGAAGAATATTTTGATAAAGAAATCTTACTACACAGTTTGTGATTACTTAAACGACAAAAATGCTTGGACTGGTTCGCCTCTGCCAAGCAAGTGCCTAACACCTACGTAATGTAAATTAAGTATTGTAATAATTTTACTATATAGTATGTACTTAACACATTTTTAAAAAACGTTTAAAAGAATGGCCCCGAGTTTCTTGCCCGTTCTTCTCGCAGTGGCTCTATAATCTTTGTTTGCTGAACGTGGCAGTACAATGTGGCAGTATATTTCAATATTAAAATTTGTAATTGACCTTCATAAGAGCGTCGTAGACGCCTAAATTGAATAAATGATTTTGACTTTGACTTTGACTTTGAATCACCCGTTTTACCGCCATCATGACCAACACACAAATTTAAAAAGTCCTAATTACAGGAAAATCATTTTAAATTTAATTCTAAAACTATTTTCACGGGCTCAGTTTCGTAGATGAAAATAGGGAACTATGAAACGTTGATTTCGAGAATGTTCTTAGAATTCCTCGCATGCCTTCCCTTTTAAAATTAAGAAGTATAGCTGACATTAAAAAAAAGGACCCTGTTACACCTACCTCCATTTTAAGGTGGTTTCGTAAATAGTAATTTTATTACATATTACGAGAGGAAAAGTTACAATCGTGTGCGGGATTCAAACCCGCGCTTCCTCTCCTATAGCCGGGGTATGCTCTGACCGACTAAGCTAACATGACATATGATACATAACTCTAATCGTACTTTACCATCATATAGGGATGAAACGATACCTATAGTTAAACTTACGTTCACAAACAAAACCAACTTTTGCAATAATGTAGCTTTAAAACTTGTTAACGATGACGCAACCCTACAAATGTTAATATTATTATTTTTACAATTACACATCCACAGATTACATTACAAAATTACAAAGATTGAAATATTGTAGTCATGTGCGGTACTTTTATAAATAGCCGCTTTTCATTTCTTACGCAAAGAGTATATCCGGAATAATTAAACTACCTATGTATCGGTCTTATTTCAATCTATGTTTCTAAGACAATCTCTTTGCCTTTCACTCCTCATTTAATATAGATATAGTTTAGTATGATTGATTAATAGTTTAATATAACTTGGACACTAATATTTCAATTGCGAAATTCGCCCCGAGAGAACTCTTTTGTTAGTGAGTGAATATACCTAAATATAAAGATATTTTACTTTGTTTAAGATTGGCTTATGTTTAACTAACCACCAGATATAGTAACATATAACAGAAATAATAGTAAATGATCACCAAAATGAAACCAGCATTTTAATGTAAACTTATAAGCAAAGTTTTAACATCTCGCTATCCTATTTAAGCAAAATGACTCCAAATAAATCATTATTAACCCATAAGTAGTAAATGATCACCAAAAGTAGTAAATGATCACTAAAATTAAAACAGCATTTTAATGTAAACTTATAACTAAAGTTTTAACATCTCGCTATCCTATATAAGCAAAATGACTCCTAATAAATCATTACTAACCCAAAAGTAGTAAATGATCACTAAAATTAAAACAGCATTTTAATGTAAACTTATAACTAAAGTTTTAACATCTCGCTATCCTATATAAGCAAAATGACTCCTAATAAATCATTACTAACCCAAAAGTAGTAAATGATCACTAAAATTAAAACAGCATTTTAATGTAAACTTATAACTAAAGTTTTAACATCTCGCTATCCTATATAAGCAAAATGACTCCTAATAAATCATTACTAACCCAAAAGTAGTAAATGATCACCAAAAGTAGTAAATGATCACTAAAATTAAAACAGCATTTTAATGTAAACTTATAACTAAAGTTTTAACATCTCGCTATCCTATATAAGCAAAATGACTCCTAATAAATCATTACTAACCCAAAAGTAGTAAATGATCACTAAAATTAAAACACCATTTTAAGGCCCTTTTTTAGTCAAACAGTAGGTAAATTTAGCGTCCGAGAGTTGCGGGCTATTGACACTACGCAGCGTTGCGCTCTAGTCGCACAGCGCGCGTCAGGACTCACGTCGCTCGCTCGATGTCCCCAGCCGCACGCTATTAGCGTCACATTGTAACTTAAAAAGTTGATCAACTGTAGGTATCGTAGCTACTAAATCCAGAACTGCATCTAAATAATTATTTTGTTCTGGTGAACATTTTTATTCGCTAATAGAATAAAAATATTCGTTTCACACTAAGTACCTACTTTTATTAGATTTTGTTCGGATAAATTGTTTTTAGGGTTCCGAGCCCAAAACGCAAAACGGAACCGTATTTATGAGTGCCCGAGTTCTGTCTGTATGTCCGTCCGTAAGTCATTGGGATTTAGCTCGTAAATGGAATGAGTAACAAACCTGAAATTTTGATATATTGTGTAGAACGTTTAACGTTAACAAAAGATGAATAATACACTAGACTTTATTTATTTTATTATTTTTGTTACCAATATGAGTAAGGTAGCTGAAAAAATGCATACTGCTATGTGGTCGCCTGTAGAGTATATGTATAGTTGGTATAAAATAACTTGCCAAAGTTGAAAATAGAGTATTTTAGATGAGCATGGTACCGACTTTAACACGTTATTGCATACTTTTCAATGATTAGTGTACCTACCTATGTTTTTCTGGAGGGGTTTATTCCTGGAATTAATTTTTCAACGTAATTCAAGACAGGAAAGTTACTCCGATTTGGCTGAAATTCAAAATCTAGGTTGTTCTGGACGTCTTTATTCTGAATTTGGAATTTATTTTTTGATGTCATCTGCCAAGTGAAGAAAGTTACTCCGATTTGGCTGAAAACCGATATCTACGTTGTGCTGGGCGTCATTATTCCCAATATGGATTTATTTTTTCAACGTCGTCTGCCAAGTGAATAAAAGTACTCCGATTTTGCTAAAAATTTATATCTAGGTTGTTATATACGTCATTATTCCAAATTCGGAATTTGTATAACGATAACGTCTGCCAAGTGACAAAAGTTACTTCTATTTAGCTGAAAATGAAAATCTAGGTTGTTCTGGACGTTCTTATTCTGAATTTGGAATTGATTTTTCGTAGTCGTCTGCCAAGTGAAGAAAGTTACTCTGATTTGGCTGAAAGTCGACATCTAGGTTGTGCTGGGTGTCATTATTCCCAATTTTATTTTTGCAATGTCGGCTGCCAAGTGAAGAAAAATACATCTTATTTGGCTGAAAATTGATATCTAGGTTGTTGTAGACGTTATTATTCCAAATTTGGAATTTGTATAACGACGACTTCTGCCAAGTGAAAAAAGTTACTTTTATTTGGCTGAAATTCAAAATCTTGGTTGTTCTGGGCGTTCTTATTCCGAATTTGGAATTTATTTTTCGATGTCGTCTGCCAAGTGAAGAAAGTTAGTCCGCTTTGGCTGAAAATTGATATCTAGGTTGTGCTGGGCGTCATTATTCCGGAAAATCAAATGTTAATTAAAACCCAAATTTTCAGCCAAATCGGAGTTACTTTAATCATTTTGCAGACGTCATCGAAAAATAAATTCCAAATTTGAAATAAGGACGTCTAGAAAAACCCATATATCGATTTTTGGCTGAAAATGGAAATCTCGGTTTTTCTGGACGACTGTATTTTAAATTTGAAATTTATTTTTCGATGTCGTCTGCCAAGTGAAGAAAGTTACTTCGATTTGGCTGCAAATCGACGTCTAGGTTTTTCTGGACGTCTTTATTCCAAAGGGCATTGTCCACTTGTATGGACCTTTTGGCCTACAATGAACAGACACTATAGGTATAAATATGATATAGGTTTAATAGCTTATACCTGTTAAAATAATCATATCATAAATATATTGTATCAAGATGTCAGATAAGCCCTTGCTCACCACGGTCTACTTAAATAGCTTTTGGAACAAAACATACTTATTTATTATTTTTCTTTATTATTACTTATTTTCATAAGTTAACAGTATGTTATCTAAAAACTGGGCAGGTGGATTTAGATCTTCCTGATACTTTGCCAAGCTTAAAAACCAAATTATCGTTATGACGTGGGCTGCGCACACGTCGTCATAACGATGAACGAAGCCACTGTCCTTCGGCCCACAATGCAATTGCAGCAATATTGTTTTATTGATTCCCTCCCCTGGCTCGGGAGACGGTATTCAAGGCAGGCCAGGGTCATCATGAGGAGAAGTATCAATGTTCGTAGACGAGCTGAAGTCATCGTGATTGTGAGGAGAAGCGGTTCCATTAAGGTGTCCATTACGGGGCCAGGGAGGAAGAACCACCGAAATCCATTAGGAAAACGAAAACGCAAATATATCAAACGAGCGAGATCTGTTAATCACAACACCGGAAAAGCAGAATGAAATGAATGACATTGACATGACATAGGTGACAGCGAAATCGTTTGATTTCTTCACACTTTTTTTTTTCTATGGATGGACTAGTGTTGTTTGTACACTCACCATTCGTCAATTTAGTTGAATCGTGTTGAATATGTAACTAAATAGTCGAGTCAAGTCACAACAGTCACGTTTGGGTCTAGTCACAATCATTACAAAGTCATATTTCACAAAAACTTAATATTTCGTATTAAGTGTATACTTTTCCGTATTTAGTTGCTGGCAACACTGTATTATGAAAGATCAATGTATGTGCGGATATTATCAGATAAATATTTTTATTAATTATTTTGAATAGGTTTAAGTTGATACAAAAGTAAAGCCCAGCAATTAATTTTAAATACAATCTGATTTATTGGCATATTTCCTTTTTTCGGGCACCTTGTTCACGCAGAGCCGAAAATGGACAATCCTCTTTGGCATTCATTTTTTGATGACGCCTGCCAAGTCAAGAAAGTTACTCCGATTTGGCTGACATTCATAATCTAGTTTGTTCTTGACGTCTTCATTCCGAATTAGGAATTTATTTGCCGATGACGTCTGCCAAGTGAATAAAGTTACTCTGATTTGGCTGAAAATGGAAATCTCGGTTTTTCTGGACGTCTGTATTTCAAATTTGAAATTTATTTTTCGATGACATCTGCCAAGTGAAGAATGTTACTTCGATTTGGCTGAAAATCAACGTCTAGGTTTTTCTGGACACCAAATTCCAAATTTGGAATGAATTTTTCGATGACGCCTGTCAAGTGAAGAAAGTTACTCCGATTTGGCTGAAATTCATAATCTAGATTGTTCTTGACGTCTTAATTCCGAATTTGGAATTAATTTTTCGATGTCGTTTGCCAAGTGAAGAAAGTTACTTCGATTTGGCTGAAAATTGATATCAAGGTTGTGCTGGGCGTCATGATTCCCAAAATGGACTTATTTTTACACGACTGCCTAAAAAAGGAGAGTTATGTTTTCAGGGTTCATGTATGTATGTTTGTGAGTTTCTTTATTCCACCATAACTTCTAAACGGCTTAACCGATTTTTATGTAAGAGATATCGTTAGATTCCTCTTGATAACCCAAGTGACACTAGGTAAATAAATAAAAATGAAAAACAAACTGGCGGATTTTGGACCCAATATTGTGAGGTAAAAAAAAATTTTTTCTTCCAAACCCATCGAGTGGGGTATCAGAATGAAGACCTTTATAAAACAATTTCATAAATATATATTACATTGCAGTTTTCATTTCAATGTAACGATAAATCGCTTAGCGAAAATAAATAACTTGCAGTCAATACTTGTTTCGATATCATCTGCCCACTGAATAAAGTAACTCCGATTTGGCTGAAAAATGATACCTAGGTTTTTCTGGAAGTCCTTATGCCAAATTTGGAATTCATTTTTCGATGACGTCTGTCAAGTGAATAAAGTTACTCCGATTTGGCTGAAAATCGATATCTAGGTTTTTCTGGACGTCTGTTACTAAATTTGGAATTAATATTTCGATGACGCCTGCCAAGTGAAGAAAGTTACTCTGATTTGGCTGAAAATTGATACTTAGGTTTTTCTGGAAGTCATTATGCCAAATTTGGAATTCATTTTTCGATGACGCCTGCCAAGTATAGAATGTTACTCCGATTTGGCTGAAGGCTCTGGTTCTCAAGGACAAGGACACATAGCGGTACACACTGATAAGTGCTTGGCGACAGATTTTCAACTTGAGCGTGGTAGATAACCAGGCACTCATTCGAAAGATGCCCTGCCACAATGCAAAATTAATGGTTCTTAAGGACACATAGCGGTAAACACTGAAAAGTGCTTGGCGACAGATTTTCTTCTCGAGGGTGGTAGCTAGCCAGGCGCGTATTCGCAAAATGCCCTACCACCATGCAAAATTAATGGTCCTCAAGGACACATAGCGGTACACACCGATTGAAGCGCTCGTAGCGAAGTTTGCTTAGCCATTCTGAATCGATCAGCAAAGTTAAGCAACGTCCGCCGCGGTCAGGAGTTGGATGGGTGACCGCTGGTGACATTACTACTGAGCGCTTCCGTGCTTCGAAGGGCACGTTAAGCCGTCGGTCCCGGTTGTTGTCTTAGGAAGGCAGTCGTTATAGCATGGTGGTAGGGCAATTTGGGAATGCCCGCCTGGCTAGTTACCACCCTCAAGTTGAAAATCTGTCGCCAAGCACCTACACGGTGTGTTCCGACAGCCATCTTTGAGAGCCAGTAATTCTAAGTTAGCCTGAACAACATCTTCGACCACATCATCACTTACCATCAGGTGAGATAGTGGTAAAAGGCTAACCTATCAAGCATACAAAAAAAAAAAAAATCTCCCGATTCAGACAGCTATAATCTGTTTCCAAAACCATACTATACTTCTATACTATGGCGCGTGAAAACAATGCCATCGAGAAAGTTTTTTTTTTATGTAGGGAGAACATACATGTTGACTGCCGCTGTTGGCTGTTCAACTCCATCGTACTTTGCATTTTTAATTAATTTTTTAACTTATTTCTAGCACTTAATTGACCGGCAGAATTTTGTTGGAGAAAACGACACGCGTCCTACCTCGATGACGCCTAGGCGGGCACTCCGCACTAAACGGAGTGCGTGAGAGCTTGAATCGTTAGATTTGTAGTTTTTTTTTTTCTTGTTAAAAAACTATAGCTGAATTAGAAAATGTGGCTTCATACGTTACTAATAAATAACAAGCTCTATCTATTGGTATAATTTCCACATGGTTTGATGATAGTATCTTTTAGTTCTAGTCATTTAAAAACCGAAATGGTGTCATGTTTGATAATTTTTTTTATCGAAGAAATTGTTCATAATCACGTTTTCGGCTTCATACGTTCCTGGAGAGTATGTTCAACTTTATGTAAATGATTTTATTTAATCAAAATTTTCAGTGCTATTTGAGTTACAGATTTTTAAAAATGTTTAAAATAACTACAACAAATTATTACCAAAGTTTTAATATCTCGCTATCCTATATAAGCAAAATGACTCCTAATAAATCATTATTAACCCAAAAGTAGTAAATGATCACTAAAATTAAAACACCATTTATAACCAAAGTTTTTAGATCTTACTATAATTGTGCTGGCGCATTGCGTTTCCTTCCAAACCCATTGAGTGGGGTGTCACAGTGAAAGGCTTTAAAAACTATTCCATAAATAAATACAACTTGTAGTTTTATTTTCAATGGAACTTTAAAACGCTAAACGAAAAATAAATATTTTGCAGTCGGGTATATACTTTTTGAATTGATTTATATATTTTTTCCACTTTTGACGTATACTGGCAATAAAGTTCTCAAACGTTTGCCGTAATTTTAAAAAATAGCACTTGATTTTTCTTGACTTTAATGTCATTTTTATATTGGGATCTAAATTCTAATGCGGATTATGTACCTCGGTGCCTACTTAATTATTACTAAACTAAAAGCTAAACAGACTTTTATGCCACTTTGGTAGCTACGAGTACATAAATATCCCTCAGATCCTGGATTAAGGAGATAGCTGGCATCCATAGCAAAAAAATATTTACTTTAAATTTATAGACTTTGTTAAGACTCGAGATTCGAAGATTTTATACGGTATCTAATGTAAAGTGATAATTTTTAAGTAGGTAGGTATTGATTTAGTCGCATTAGTTGCAGGCAAAGGTAATTTTTAATATTTTTAATGTTTTAGGGATATATTGATAACGTAGAATAGTAATTGTGACCAAACCTTACCTAGGTTTGGCGTGATAAAAGGTTTGTGCTAAAAAAATTAATTTTTAGAAGTGATAGCGAATCCCGCCGCGGACTTGAGCTTCACCGCATGGTGGTGGGGCATTTTGCGAATGCTCGCCTGGCTAGCGACCACCCTCAAGTAGAAAATCTGTCACCAAGCACCTAACGGTGTGTTCCGGCAGCTGTCGTTGAGAGCCAGTAACTCTAGGTTAAGCCTGTTAACACCTTCGACCACATCATCACTTACCATCCAGGTGAGATTGTGGCCAAAGGCCTACCTATCAGCAATAAAATAAAAAAAAACCTCAAACCGTAAAAATAAACACAAACTACGTTAGAAACTTCTTCGTAGGATATGAAAGCTACGGATTGGTAAGAACTTGTCGAAATCTTAGACACAACTGAAGATAAAATTCACAGTACTGACTTTAATTACAATTCAATTGTGTACTTAAAGGTATTGTGATATGCCACATAATGGTTACACACTTTTGCAATGTCATTATAACATACTTACATAGCATTTATACCAAGAGGTTATGAAAGACTTCGGCTCGACATTTTCATATTCGTAGCAATTGGTTACTTTTAACGAACTTAAAAAAATAAGTGTCTTAATCTGACTGTATTTTTAGGGAAAATTGCGAAGAACATAATTTTTTTAGTTAAGTACATAAGCATTATTTTTAATACTTTTAAAATGTTATGATTTCATTTAGGAATAAAAATACCGTAGCTCTTACTAATACACCTCAGTGAGATCATGTGAGATTATGGTCAAAAGCTTACCTATCAGCAATTTAAAAACATATCAAAAATATTTTAAATTAAACAAAACCGACTTCCATCACTTAAAAGTATAAAATTAGGTACTTGTGGAAGTCGGTACCATGCTGATTTAAAAACGCCGAGCTCACATTAGCATGGAACTCGGATCTTTCTTTTTTAATTTTTTTGATATATTATTTTTTTTTCATTTACTCGCTTAAAATAGTCTTCATCGTCGAAAACATCTAATACTAATAAATCATCCAGATATGAAAAATGTATTCGATTTTTCAGTTAATCAGTACTAATATTATAAAATAAATGCGAAAGTAACTCTGTCTGTCTGTGTTACGCTTTCACGCCAAAACTACTGGACCGATTTATATGAAATTTGGTATGGAAATAGTTTGAGACCCGGGAAAAAACAAAGGATAGTTTTTATCCAACTGCGCAAAAACAGGTTAATGGTTTTGCGCGATAACCGACATACGCGCGGGCGGAGCCGCGCCCGGAAAGCTAGTTCACTATAACTTATAACCATTGGTGAAACCATGTAATGCTAAGTACTTAATTCGTTTTTCTATTTCGTTTTATCCAACTTCAAAATGGAGGACTAAAAAGTTGCCAAATTCTACTGGTAATTATTTATTTTTCAACTTTTTTCGGGGCACAACAGTCGCTTCTTTAATCTTTTTGAAAAAGTATTTTTGTACTTTTTACACGACTGCCCAAATCCCATATACCAAATATCCGGTATATTACTTTTCTCTATGCCAAATCCTTTTAGACAGTCGTAATATTCTGTGGTTTATTTAAATGTATGCGAGTTTCTTTAGTCCACCATGCACCATAAATATTAAATGCTTCAACAGATGTGGAAATTAAAAGTGCATTGTTAAAATTCTTATACCATCCTGAGAGACAATGGCAATGGCTAAACAGTTTTTGACAGGACAATCGGGTTTTAATTTTTTTAATAAGTTTATTTATAATACTGTGTGTGACCAAAAACTTAAGAAATCCTATGAAAGATACATATGAAGATCAGCTGCGGCTGCAGAGGCGCTTACGCCGCTTCATCATAAGCAACAGAATATATGGATGGTTATTTTTTTTGTATTGCTGATTGGTAGGTATGCCTCTATGGCTTAAACTAGAGTTAGGCTCTCAAGGACAGCTCCTGGAACACACCGTTAGGTGCTTGGCAGCAGATTTTGTACTTGAAGAATGCCCTTCCACCATGCGGTGAAGCTCAAGCCCGCGGCGAGATTCGAACCATGGACCTGCTGCGCGGCATGCAAATATAAATATGCATAGCAAATGTCACCGAGCCATCGCTGCGTCAATTAATATTAATATAATTTTTACACACTAGAGTTCCTATGCAACAAAATCACTTGAGATTAAACAAGTATTCCGTTAAGATGCACGCACTGCACTTTTCCGACGCACGACACAATACTGGATTCCACGACCTGTCACAATAGTTTATATGTAGCTGTGTTTGGAAGAGATACAAAACATTAGTAGGTCGTGCTTTATGTACACCTACCTATATAATTACTATGCCTTTGCTAAAAGATTAAGCCATCACAGTGCCGACTTTCCAAACGGTTGTACTATAACAGTGGATTTGTTAGTGCGTTTGTTAGGAGCTCGTCAGCGAGCAAACGTATATTATGTATAATATATTATATCATATATAATATATTGATCGACTAATGATTCATAAATGCTGTTTGAAAATGCACTCTTTCAGCAATCTACCTATGTCAATAGTAGTCTACAATAATTTACCAACAGAACTAAAGTGTGAAAGTGACGACATAAAATTCAATAAAAAATTAAAACAACATCTTATATCGAAGGCTACTCAGTCTCTTCTTCTTCTTAGGCTACTCTATCGACTCAGCAGCGCAAGTACCGAACTTACTGATCGCTAAATTTGACGTTACAATCGTCTAAATTCGATAAAACGGGTTATATCGATGTTTGCAAACACCTTTTTATCGAATTTAGACGATTGTAACGTCGATTTAGCGATCGGTAAGTTCGGTACTTGCGCTGCAGTAGATGAATATCTTAATGAAAATAGTAGATTTAATTTAAAATAGTTTGGTAAATTATTATTTAATATTGCGTCCTCCTCTCTTCTAATGTTGCTTAAATGTGCCTGACAGGGTCCATTGGACTATGTACCTATACATTTTATTAACATCTTGTAGCCATAAAGAATCTTGAATCTTAACTAATGACCCATTAATTGTCGAAGCCGGAAATCACCTCACTCCACACAATCTCCCTCCCGCTATGAACAAGCCACGCGACCGATAAAGACAGTACTAAGTATATTAGATAGTATATCAAACCCATAAATAGCAATATTAGACTAATATTTAAAAACTTTAAATATTTATATTATTTTAGTAAAACATTTAAAGATGTATCTACATTTTGTAGTGTCAATTCCGCCTAATTTTCCTGCTAAGACGTAAAGTCATAAACGCCAAGTAGACCCACCGGAAGATTTTTCTACACGTTTCTATTACCAGAATGTCTTGAATCTTCGAGCGCATTCTCAGGTGCATCCTCAAAGATTCGAAATTTCCGTAAGGCGTTGCCTGAGACGGAAATACTACATACCTATATTTCTATAATATAGAAGTATTTTTAACCGACTTCCAAAAAAGGAGGTAAAGAGTACATTGTATATCGAGGGATGTAACTAATATTTATTATAAGTAATTTAATAGAAATTTCATTTATCTGAATCTTATTTGTATGTATAATGATGTATGTTGATATTGTAATAATATGTCTAAAATAACTTCAATTTTACTAACTTTTGCATACCATAAAGGTGGAATATGGAGAACTTTGTCCAATTAAGAACTTTTTTTATCACCCATGTTCATGCAATAAATGTATTTGAATTTGAATTTGAGGGTAGAAAATGATCTATTTCTGTTCGAGAGTATGTTTAAACCCGACGCACAGCGGAGGGCTTAAAGGAAACTCGAGAATAGAAATAGAACATTCTCCCGAGTGATACATACTGCTTTATACTACACCTACGAGGAAAATAAAATCATAAGGAACCTATAAGTTTTCTCGTAACTGGCCAAAAACTTAGGAAGTAAGTCTTTATGACTTCTAGACCTGTATTTTTTTTATTTCTGGTGGCGCCATCGCTATCAGATAAATCAGATAAAATCCTCGCTTTCACTATCAGATGACATTTTGGAAAATTATTTAGAATAACTAAAATCTTACTGATAAATTATCAATTTAGTAAGACCAAAAAAATTGCCACGCTTTTTTAACGTAGTGCAGAGAAAGGTTGCCAACCTCCTTTCATTGAAAATACAGTACGAAAAATATCTCACCTCTTTTTTCTTTTTGATATAAAACCTTTTTTGAAGTAAGTTCTGGAGCTGTATTTTTTATTGCCGGTGGCGTCATCTTTATAAAATCGTCATTTCTACTATCAGATGAAATTTTTTAAAATTAACTATTTGGAATAATTAAAAGCATATGCTTAGTTATTGTTAAATTATTTATATAGTGAAAAACAAATTTTAACAAAACAAATACCTTTCCGGGCTTTTTTCGTAGTGCAGAGAAAGGTTGCCAACCTCCTTTCATTGAAAATTGAGTACGAAAAAATCCCACCTCTTTTTATAATTACTATTTGATATAAAACCTTTTTTGAAGTAAATCCTGCAGCTGTACTTTTTATTTCTGGTGGCGTCATCTTTATAAAATCGTTACTTCTACTATCAGATGACATTGTGGAAAATTGCCTATTTGGAATAATTAAAAGCATATTGTTAAATTGTTTATATAGTTAAAAACAAAATTTAACAAAACAAATAAATTGACGCCTTTTTTCGGTTGCTAACCTCCTTTCATTGTAAATTGAGTACGAAGAAATCTTACCTTATTTTTCAACTACATATTTGATATAAAACCTTTTTGAGATTCGACGATTGTATTTTTTTTGTTAGCCGCTAAAAAACAAAAGAGCGCAGGAACGAACAGGGCAGGTATGGATTTTCATACAACATTCCTTCACTGCTACGGAGGGAAGGAATTAAATTCCTTATAACTTTTCCCGCCGCACATTTATAAGGGAGAAATGATAAACTTTATAACACGTTTTTGAATGAACAATGAGATACTTTCTGAGTGGGTGTGGTATAAAAAAAATAATTATACTGGCGCGGTATAGGCGAGTGCCATAAGGAGGGACGTAAAGTATTGATTTAAGGTTTTGTGGTTGAGGAAGTCTAAAGAAAGAAATGTTGTACGAAAAGTATGAGTAGTGAGATTACGAGAAACAGTACAGAATGGAGGAACTAGGATTACGTGGACTAGGTTACTTTGCGCAACTAGTAGTGCTGTAGCTACAGATTTTTTTTCCCGTAAGTAGCAATGGTCACAACGAGTGAAAAAAATTTTTTTACCAAAAAATGGAACCGACTTCAACACCCAAAAGTGTGAAATAACTTGTCAAAGTCTCCTTTGGGTGTTGAAGTCGGTTCCATTTTTTGGTACAAAAATTTGTTCACTCTTTTTAGTCACCCTTGCTACTTACAGGATCGATTCTCATTCATTGTCAACGACTATATCATCAAGATAGGTGAATATTTTTTAGTTATTGGAGCGTAACACAAAACGGCTGGACCGATTTTGATGAAATTTAAAATGGGACCAAATGACAAGCATCAGCTTTCACACATAAATCGGTTCACCCAGTCAAGAGTTCTGAGGTAACAAACATTAAAAAATTTAGATGAATTGAGAACCTCCTCCTTTTTTGGAAGTCGGTTAATAAAAAGGACAATAACGATCACTCCGCAGACCCATTCCAATAAATAAGCGACTCTATCTACGAAGCAATAAAGTGCACTTCAGCTCGCAAAGCACTGAGTACCTGCTTTATATTTTTGAAGCGCTCGTAGCGAAGTTTACTAAGCCGTTCTTAACCGATCAGCTAAGTAAAGTAACGTCCGCCGCGATCATGAGTTGGATATGTGACCGCTCGCGCTGGTGTCATTACTACTGAGCGCTTCCGTGATTCGGAGGGCACGTTAAGCCTGGTCCTGGTTGTTGTCTTAGGATGGCAGTCGTCATAGCATGGTGGAAGGGTATTTTGCGAATGTCCGCCTGGCTAGCTACCACCCTCAAGTAGAAAATCTATCTCCAAGCACCTAACAGTGTGTTCCGGCAGCTGTCCTTGAGAGCCAGTAATTCTAGGTTAGCCTGAACAACATCTTCGATCACATCGTCACTTACCATCAGGTGACATAGTGGTCAAAGCCAGCCTATCAGCTATAAAAAAACCTACAGCTACAAGCTGTCTCTTTCTATCGCATGTGCACGCATAGCTCTGATCTCTTCTGCCGCGACACACACGTACAATAAGCCCGTCCGGACGAATACGCACATGAACCTACAGCTTTGTACCTAAAGCGCGGAGTGAGCAGGGCTGCTGTACAAAGATTAGACATACGAGTCGGTCATCGCCATCAAGACCAGGAGCAGCATGAAGTTGCACGAGAGCGTCCCGCACTCCGTCGTTGCAGTTTCACGGCATACTGGAACCTTCATATACTACGCAGATGACGAAGAAGACGCCATAGGACGGTTCGTGAGGAAGGCGATGGTTGCGACACCAAAAGCCATCCATGATTACAACCTCAAAATGGCGATCAAAGATCGAAATAGCGCCGTAATGGAGGCCCTGTTAAAATGTGACGTGGGAAAATAACAAAATATGTAAATTTCTGTAGGTATATTATTTTATTGTAGTCCCAAATTATTTTTGTAATTGTAATCGTTGGCACGGGTATCCGGAGCGGTCATGCTCGCAGAAAGGTTGTCTAGCGGCGGTGTTGTGTGTCGGGTCGCCATCTTCCCTCAAAAATGGTTGAGGAAGGCGATGGCTGGCACATGCGTCAACTCGTGAACGGGTGCTGCTAGAGGATACTGGTCTGCTCTGGATGCTAGTGCTAATGACATTAACGGAAAAAAAAACTTTTAACACTGTTCCCCCTTGGAATGTTGCATGTTTCCTATTTCATATTTCTTGTTTACTTATAAATTATGTCATAGTTAAAAAAAGTCACGGACCCTGGAGTCTGTGGAGTGTAGAATTAAAATTAAAAAAAAAAAGATTAGAATTTTAAAACCCTTTCCACGCTAGCGGATACCGTAACAGCCGGATCGTCCACAGCTGAACACAGCCTCCCCTTTTAAGGGGGTATTTGCCATAATCCCCACGCATGGCAGGCGTCTTGGGGATCGCAGTGTAAGTTGACAGTTATTTAGAAGGCGCTGCTGCACACGCTCCTATATTTTTCCCTTAGTCGCCTCTTACGACATCCACGGGATGATATGGGGAGCTGCAATTCTGACCCGGCACCCCACGGGAAAGCTTTATAGTAGGTAGGTATAATATGGCATCAGTATAATATATCTCTAACAGCAAACAAAACTACAAAGAAAAGAAAAATAAATACTACGAGCGGGGTACGAATCCGCGACCGTCCTTCTCTACCGGGAAATGTTTTCCCAATTGACCTATCGTGGTAAGCCATAGCTAGAACATATCCTTTCGTTTTTATTATTCAATCATCATAAGTAGCTGTAATTATGCAAATTTCCGGTACTTGCCCGTGGAACACCTCGTAGAACACCTGGGTGTTCCACGGGTGAAATAAATCTCCCGTGGAACACCAACGGTTTTCGGGTGTTCTACGGGCGATGGTTCAGATTTTTGAAATATGTGGGTGGTGGAACACCCAACTCGGTCGTCTTGGTGTTCTACAGGCAAACGATCAAGCATTAAATTTCCGATAGTAAACAAAACCTTTCCGAGCTTGTGAGGTGTAATATATATTTACAGTGTTTGGGTCTGTTGTTATTGTTTCGTGACGCACTGCTGCACTGCCGCAAACCAATTTTTTTTTAGTAAGCCGTTGCCGACATATTTTAATTATAAAAAGTGATGATATGAAGGCTGGAGTCGAAGACCGCTTAAGAGATTGGAGTAAGCGAGGGTGTCACCAGGCAAGCTGATAGAGGTGTTGATCGTGTGCACATTTTTTTTATTCTATTGTGACGGCAGTAGCACGAGGTCCATCTGATGTTACCTCTGCCCATAATAGAAGCATTTCGTCACAAAGTGATAAATTGCACAGCGCCCGTCACCCTGAAATTCTAATTGAAATTTAAAATCATTTATTCAATTTAGGCGTCTACGACGCTCTTATGAAGGTCAGTTACTAATTTTAATATTGAAATATTCTACATTGCACTATGTTCTAAGTTGCCACGTTCAGCAAAAAAATGTATAGAGCCACTGCGAGCAGGACAGGCAAGAAACTCGGGGCCATTTTCCTTCTGATAATTGAATTTTCCTTCTGTGAGTACTGTAATGTCGCTTTCAACATTTAAGACTTCAGTAAAGGATTATTATTTATCAATTTCTGCTTGATATTTGTTTATATTTATATATTCGTGTTTAATTTATATATTATATGTATGTATATATATATATATATATATATATATATATATATATATATACATACATATAATATATAAATTAAACACGAATATATATATATATTTATATATATATTTGTGTGTATTTGTTGATTAGTATTTTGTATATGTATAGTAATAGTGTATTTTTATTGATATTTATGTATTAGAATGTATATTAAAGTACCTACTAGTAAACGTCTTATATATAATTTCAACCGCCTATTCCCTTTTTCTGTTTCTGTCCATCCAAAGGTTGTCTGGAAGAAATTGCTTTTATAGCGATAAGACCGCTCATTGTAATACCATTATGTAAGGGTTTTTATTGTTATTATTTAATATATGTAAAATTTGTAAATTGGTTTGCGATAAAGAGTTATTGTATTGTATTGTAATGTGTTTGGGAACTTTATAATAAAACCGCACACAATTACCTAAAATGGACCTTTTATTTGTCTTTGCTAATCTAAAACCTGGTACTGCTATTTTATATTTATTCCTAGTGTTCTAATCGTGGTAGTCACTGTTTAATTAAAATTTACTAATTTTTTCCGAATATACATAATATTTTCAAATATATACTGACTCGGTAAAATTAAAATATCAATTTCATTAAAAAGATCCCTTAGAGATTCCATAGGATCCATTTCATATATGGCTCGAATTGCACGCTTTTGTAAGATAAAGATTGTCTCTATCTCAGCAGCAGTTCCCCACAGCAATACACCATAAGACATAATACTGTGGAAGTACGCGAAATAAACGAGCCTAGCCGTAGCTACGTCTGTTAACTGTCTTATCTTACAAACTGCATATGCAGCAGAACTAATTCTTCCGGGTAGATCATGTGTATGTGGATCCCACTGTAAAGTTGAATCCATTTTGATCCCAGGAAGACTGTTACATTGTCAATAGAGAGTTTTCAATAGGTGTGTAAAATCAAGAGGCTGTCCGAATCGAATGTTACCAATAAAACAACTTACATATCAAGCAATAATAAGGAAAATCCGGTACGTAGTAATTATAGCCTAGAAGCCAGAGATAGAAGACATAAAAATTCTATAAATAGACCTTTTTAAATAACTCTTGAAAAACTTCGACTGAAAAGCAAATTTGACGTCATGTCTATGCTATGTTAGGTAAATTGCGTTTTTACCGATTTCGACCGAAATTGCGTTTTTTTAATGTTTGGTACCTCAGAACTATTTATTGTACCGGTTTTGAAGTTTCTTGTTTTTATTTGATAGCAGATGCTTGTCGTTAAATTTCATCAAGATCGGTCAAGCCGTTTTTGAGCTACACTCCTACATTGCATCCACAGCTACATTTCCAGTTAATGATAATCGATCCCGTATGTAGCAAAGGACACTAAATAGGAACCGACTTCAACACACAAAAGTCAATATTGTCATAATAGGTACTTTTGAAATATCATGATTCATGGTACCGACTTCAACAAGTTATTTCACATTTTTGAGTGTTGAAGTAGGTTCCATTTTTAAGTTAAAAATGTTTCATTGATACGTGATAGCCTTTGACCACTCTCTCATCTGATGGTAAGTATTGATGTGGTCAAAGATGCTGTGTCAGGCTAACCTAGAATTGTGTGCATTCAAATTTATTGGTTCCAATGTTACACCTAATGCTAAGCGGACTAACCTCTGCCTATTACAGATGCATTTCGTCACAAATCACGAATTGCACTGCGCCCGTCACCTTTGAGACATAGTTGTTAAGTCTCATGTGCCTGTAACTTCAGTGGCTCTCAAGTACTGCTGCCGGAACACACCGTTAGGTGCTTGACGACAGATTTCTACTTGAGAGTGGTGGCTAGCCAGGCGGGCTTTCGCAAAATGCTCTTCCGCCATGCGGTGAAGCTCAAGCCCGCGGTGGGATTCGAACCTTGGACCTGCTGCGCAGCAGTCCATAGCCAATGTCACTGAGAGGATGTCATGTAGATGAGATTGGTATAGCAGCAATCGTTATAAACTTTACCGAGAAAAAAAACCGTTTATATGTGCGTGTCAGCTTCTAAGAGTCCGTTTCAGAATGTCCTAATAAAGTTTCGGGTTGTTAACCCAACACATAAAATAACTGTATGATAAAAATAACAGCTAACATGCATACGCGTTTCAAGCTTTAACCGATGTAGGTATAGGCTAAATCGATGACTGTGAAACGCAAAGATAGTGTTTTGTTTAATAAATATGTTCTGGGTAGTAAAACCGGAAACAGGCCCTAAGAGTTCCGTGCCATCAGTCATCGTAAACTGTGACATCCGGTGTGTGTGTGCCTGATATGTCTGATGTCGTTTTTTTTTTAAATTTAATTGACAATTAACTAATGCCATAATATATGGATAGTACACATAATTATGCCCCCGTGGGGTGCCGGGTTAGAATTGCACCTCCCCATATCATCCAGTGGGTGTCGTAAGAGGCGACTGAGGGAAAAATACTGGAAGGTAGGTAAGGCAGCAGCGCCTTCTAAAGAACTGACAACTTACACTGCTATCCCCAAGACACCTGTCAAGCGTGGGGTTTATGGCAAATACCCCCTAAATAGGGGAGGCTACGTTCAGCAGTGGACGATCCGGCTGTTACAGTACACCCAATTGCCTTACGGATCACTGTAAATCAATAATCTTATCTATACCTACTAACCTCAAACTGAATTAACAGGTTTGTTTGTTTTAAGCAAAAATTAATACGTGTAATATGTAAGTTATACTCGACAGATCTCACTGAATTTTAAATGGAACCACATGACAAAGACCAGCTTTCGAATATAAAAAAAACCATCTAAATCGGTACACCCAGTAAAAAGTTATGAGGTGACATACATGTGACATACAAAAAAACAGTCGAATTATGAACCTCCTCCTTTTTTAAAGTCGGTAATTTATTTTTATTCTGAACCAAATTCAAAACTAATTTGGGTATTCTCGTGAGCGTCCAAATCCCACATGGCCTTTTTTATTGAAATTATTATGACAAAGTACTTACTTGGAAACAAAACATCCAATATACTACATCAAAGTATTTAAAAATTTAACGAGTGGGAAATGGGATGAAGCAATGTGGGCATTGAGTTTATATAATCTAACCTAGTCAGAGAGTTTTCAAGTTGTCACTCACTCGTTTTATTTACATCGACCAAACATACAAACAAAAACCAAACCTAACACACCTTCAATTTGCTCGATGTCCACAGAATTGGACATTGCAACTACATTTTGTACACGCTATATTGACCAAGGTCAGTTTCGTACGTTATTGCGTTCAGAGCAATTCTGCTGTCACGCATGTCCGAAATCATCAGCAGTTCTATCTTTTATAATGTCACGGTTATAAACTTAACTATCTAATATAAGTACAGAGTAACCTTGACTGTACGGCGTATGTTTCTGCGCTCGTAGCGAAATATGCTGAGGCTTTCTTAACCGATCAGCAATGTTAAGCAACGTCCGCCGCGGTATTGACTTGGATGGGTAACCGCTAGTGGCATTACTACTGAGTTTACTGTGCACGTCGCGTCGGTTTCAGTTGTCTTACGATGGCAGTCGTGATAGCATAGTGGTAGGGCATTTTGAGAATGGCGGCCTAGCTAGCTGCCTATCTTTTATAATGAAGAAAATCTGTCACGAATCCCCTAACGATGTGTTCCGACAGCTGTCCTTGAGAGCCAGTAATTCTAGGTTAGCCTGAACAACATCTTCGACCATATCATAGAGGTGAGATAGTGGTCAAAGGCTAACCTATCATGTATAAAATTATAGGAAATATTAAGTAATTGCAATTTCACGTATTACCTAGGTGAATATACAATTTGTGTATTATACTGTGCACTAGTACACTGTGGTACTAATTTCATAGTATTATAAGCAATAGGCGTAAAAACCCCAACCGCACACAGCTGACGCACGCCATGGCAGTCTATGGCAGGTAATTTTGTTGCTAATAGGTCGTGTAACTATTGTGTCCTTTTGATTCTGTGCTATTGTACCTACTTACTATGGAGGGTAGAGGTAAGGAGTATCATCTGTGTACATGAAAAAGTGTCAGTCCAAATCATAGAAGTAATAAGTACTAGTTTTATAAGTATGTAAATATTATCCTTGCGCGCGTCACATCCTATGTTTATATCTATCTTATGGGTCACCAAGATACAGGCCCAGCCTAGTTTGGGGCCCGCTGCCAATTAGAATTTAGAACATAAGTACCTACATAATATTTATAAGTGAAATTGCATTTGTAATCCTTTACTTGTATGTACTCTTTGTTGTATCTTAATCTTTTAAATAAATGATTACTTACTTACTTACTACGTTGTACGTAGTAGTTATTACTTCCATGGTCCAAATGCATTAAATTAGGGGGGCGCCACATTAGCATCAAGGTATTATTCTTTACTACATCTCTTTGTACTACCCAAGTAGTGGAAAGTTTCAATATCTACTCGTACTTTAGTTGACAATAATATTTTTTTAACTCGACATACTTCAATTCGTTTAAAATTGCTACATTCATACCATATACCATTTGTGTACATCAGCGCCAATCTGTAAGGTTTTTGAACTGTTATTTATTTCTCTAATATAGCACTATGGTTTAAATCACGCAAACACTGCTGTCACTGCATCAATTGCAAAAGCTCGGTTCATAACTGAAATACTAGAATATGCACTGTTTGCGCGCAAACGATGTGAACCGATTAGTAGCCGCGCTTATAACATCTGCTATCTGTCAATTTACTTTTTCGTAATTTACCCAAAATAGCCTTCACGTCTATAATCGATATTGGAAGTATTCCATTTCAAGGCATTATTTTGTGAACAAGGTGGTTGTACGTATCACATTCTAACCACAACAACAAAAATCTCCTCATCTAGGTAGGTACCTGTCAAAATTTGATCGAAGCGCTCGTAGCGAAGTTTGCTTAGCCATTCTGAACCGATCAGCAAAGTTAAGCAACGTTCGCCTCAGTCACGACTTGGATGGGTGACCGCTGGTGACTACTACTGAGCGCTTCCGTGCTTCGGAGGGCACGTTAAGCCGTTGGTCCCGGTTGTTGTCTTAGGATGGCAGTAGTTATAGCATGGTGGTAGGGAAGAGGTAATGAGAGTCATCTTTTGCTCCGCGGTTCAAGTCACGCAAATATGCGCTATTTGCACTGTATTCACGCAAATGGTCGGTTCATAACGTGCTTAACAGAAACCACGATAGCATAATGACATCATCTATGACGTCAGCTCCGGCTGCAAACAATGCTCACAGAAAAGTGGTAGTGCAGTGTGTGCACAAACTTCAAACTATTTTTACTTTTTTTTAAGCTATTGCATAGCTTCTATCGCGGGCCTTGAGCATGGAGAGCGAATCCAGAAATTCCGTAACGAAAATAACCTAACACCCCCCACTCCGACCGGCACAGCGGTGATACTATATTTGATCAGCGCCTCTACAGTGCGTAAAAGGAACTAAATTTTGGCAGAAAAAAAGGTTTTGACAACTAACGTGTCGAGATTTATAATTGCATAAGTTGATAAAAAATGCTATGTTATACCTTTACCGCGGCAGTCTCTGATTCTTTTTTTTATGCTTCATAGGTCAGCCTTTGACCACTATCTCACCTGATGGTAAGTGATGATGTGGTCGAAGATGTTGTTCAGTCTAACCTAGAATTACTGGCTCTCAAGGACAGCTGCCGGAACACACCGTAGGTGCTTGGCGACAGATTTTCAACTTGAGGGTCGCTACCCAGGCGGGCATTCGGAAAAAGCCCTTCCACCATGCGGTGAAGCTCAAGCCCGGGGCGGGATTCGAACCATGGACCTGCTGCGCGGCAGTTCAGAGCCTTTACTGCTTCGAAGTGTAAGAGATAGTAAGATAAGATCGTGGTTTTTTTTTTTCATCACTTGTGTTTTTGCTACATGCCATTGAAGTTACAGTTCCAAGTATTCCATTAAACTTAGTTTCTAAGGACCATCGAGAAAATAACACTAAGAGATGCAATAAGATTTGGTTTGTTCGAGATGAATTGATGCCAAACTCTGTATAACCTAAACGCGCTCTAATTGGCTAAGCCACCTCCATGCGGTAAACACCCAAATCCCATAGTGATGAGACAATAGGATGATGCAAATATAATCGATATCAATACGTCGTACAACATATATAAGCTGATCGTATAATTTATTCCTCCGTGACGACCTATTTAGATAAAAGTGATATTTTCTCCCACTTGCGTTGGCAATAATACCTAAATAAGCAGATACCTCGCGCGGTATTTTGTATGAGTATAGCTGTTTTGTTATAATAAAATATAGAATAATGATATGGTTGTGTCATTCCACAATTCTGCTTTAACTATCTTTACTAAAATTATAAACATTTAAATACCTCTTTTAATATTTTTATGTTTGCAATAAAGCATGCTCTGCGGATTACATAACAAAATTACAATTAATATACGAGAGGAAAAATTTTATCCCGCACATGACTTACATTTTTCCTCTCGTATAATTGTAATTTAGTAATTTATATATCTCCCTAACAAATAACTATTGGAGTATATTTCTTATATTTGAAGTACAAATTTCCGACTCGTAAGAGTAAGGTTCCGGTGGCCGAATAGTTAAGGCATCCGGCGCGAAATCAGAGGACGAGGGTTCGATTCCCATCCGGCACAAAACATTTTGTACTCTATAATAATAATATGTAAATGTGTTTTTTGCTCAGCACGCAATAGTGCTTGTAATCATATTTGGGAATATCTTAATGTATTATTGAAGGAAGCAGACTCCCATCACACAAGATTTTTTTCTTAGTGTGGGATCTGCATGTCATTTTACTGTCAAAAAATCAATACAATTTAGTGTACCGATTGTAATAAAGTTAAGAATAACAACATGTAACTGTATATTGTGAAATAAATTATTATTATTATAAACTCATATCAAACATTTAAAACCCTCTTTACATCCAAGGCATATTTATGGGCCAGAGTATGACGATATCGATTTTAGTTCCACTATAACGATAAATTACCGTACTGTATAAGCACAACACTAGGAGAGGGCGCGGTTTACAGAAAGACAAGGATGACAATAGGTGAATGTAGTAAGTGGGAGTGAAATGCATTCATACGGGTCTATTAGATTGTCCAGTTTAACTTGACCTATTAAAATGAAGTAGATAAATTACGTAAATTGAATAATTTTACTTACTTGTGGAAGGTAATTCCATCTGTTTTATAATTGGATGTTTTGCTACTTTCCCCGCACCATTTAATGGAGCAGGTAGTCATTTTTATTGCACTGAGTGCCTACAATCGTCAAAAATAAAAATATTTACAAACACGTACGTACGGATCAAGCTTCTGGTCGCGTACTGTTTATGTGCGCTCATGCTATGACTTAAGTGTGTTAGAAATCACACACCAGTTGCATGATCGGGCGAACCATCAATTCCCCTCTCGGGGGTTTAAATCTCGTTGCTAAGGCCTCAGATTACACTGCTCTCGATACACGTTTCGTGAAAGCCTGTCCTTTATTTTATCTTCTTCTAGGCCTGTTTACAACCTTCGACCACATCATCATTTACCAACTTACCAACAGGTGTGAAGGTGGTCAAGTCTAGAATGTCGCCAATAAAAAAGGTTTTATCAATAAAAGTGAGTACAGGTTTCATTAAAAAAGATTTTTATTTACAACATTATATCATTATTTGTAAACATTAATACATTATTGTCTAAGAATAAATATGTAAAGATATGTAAGTCAAGCTCAAAAACAGCAGAACGCAAACCGTACCGCGGCGGGCGTTGTTTAAACTGTGTACCGTGCGGCGCAACATACCCTAGCACCTTGACGCGACCAATCCGATGCGATCATTTCTAAGCGCTAAATCAATTAATTAATCCAATTGAATTTGGAAGATTGTGCATGTTTTGTTAATTGTGAACTTGATGAGTCCGAAATCAAAGCAGTAACAGTATGAGAGTTACACTTCCTTACATATTTATTCGTAGATTAATGTAATATAATACATAGCTATGGTATGTAAAGCTAATATGTTATTATGACGGAACTAGCTCGAGGCCCACCTGATGTTAAGCGGTTACCTCTGCCTATAACAGATGCAGTTCATCGTTCAAGTAACGAATTGCGCTGCGTCCGTCACCTTGAGACATAGTTGTTAAGTCTCATGTGCCTTCACTGGCTCTCAAGGACTGCTGCCGGAACACACGGTTAGGTGCTTGGCGACAGATTTTCAACTTGAGGATGGTCGCTAGCCAGGCGGGCATTCGCAAAAAGCCCTTCCACCATGCGGTGAAGCTCAAGCCCGCGGCGGGATTCGAACCATGGACCTGCTGCGCGGCAGTCCATAGCTAATGCCACTGAGCCATCACTGCTTAAACATATAAATATACATATAACATATAATTTGATATTTATGCATGTTATATACAGATTGTATACACAGGTTACCCCCGTGAGGAGCCGGGTCAGAATTGCACCTCCCCATGTCATCCCATGGGTGTCGTAAGAGGCGACGAAGGGAAAAATACTGGAAGGTGCAGCAGCGCCTTCTAAAGAACTGCCAACTTACACTGCAATCCACAAGACGCTTGCAAAGCGTGGGGATTATGGCAAATACCCCCTTAATAGGGGAGGCTATGTTCAGCAGTGGACGATGCGGCTGTTACAATATATACAGGTTGAGTTTGTGTGAATAGCCAAATCCTTAACTATAATAGAAATAAAACTAAGATCACTGAACTTCAAAGCCGATTTTGGTAAGTAAGACTTATATACTAGAACTGCATTGCATAAAAAAAGCTAATAATCGTACGCTTTAGTTTTATAAAATGAACACGTTTTTCCTCTAATTGTTTTGAGCAGTATTTATCAGTACTATAATATTATAAATGCGAAAGTAACTCTGTCTGTCTGTCTGTCTGTTACGCTTTCACGCCATAACTACTGGACCGATTTGAATGAAATTTGGTATGGAAATAGTTTGAGACCCGGGAAAAAACATAGGATAGTTTTTATCCAACTGCGCAAAAAGAGTTTAATTAATGTTTTTCCGCGATAACCGACATACGCGCGGGCGGAACCGCGCCCGGAAAGCTAGTTACATATATACCATACTGTTAATTTGATGAGCACGCAATGTGAATGAAGAATGTGAATGTAACTTGCTCTTATGATATTTACTGTAATTCTAATATTTTTAATCCATTGACCAAAAAATATTTTTCTTATTGAGTAATTTTAACCTTTAGTGATTAGTTTGTTGATTATTTTGTAATTTAGTGAAATTATGATAATAACAAATATTTTTAAAAGTATCTTAAGAAAACATTAAATAATATTTAAATAAAACACTTAAAAAATATATATCTAGTGACAATTCCGCCTAATTTTCCTGTTATCTACGTGACGTCACAAACATCACGCAGCCTAACCGGAAGAATATCCGACTAGTTTCGCTTCTAAACGAAGCATCTTCAGGGGGTCTTGTCTTGACTCACCGAGCGCACGATCGAGAGATGATATTATGACACGATGATGGTGAAAACTAGTTCATTGTATACTTTTTTTAAAACGTTGTTTTATATAATTTTATAAACTTATTTTGATCTGATAAAATATATGTATATGATTTGTAAATAATAATATAAATAATTGATTGTATAATTAAGTTTGTATGATAACTAATGGAATTGGTGATATTACCGTATTAGTTTAAATAAATAAATAACATAATACATAATTATTAACTTTAACTATTATTTATATTACCATATCAGGCATGGCTCACTTTAGGTACATCGGCGTATCCGTCCGGGGGGAATATTTAACGTGCGTGCCGCGTCAGAAGAGATCAGAGCTATGTGTGGCTATGCGATAGAAAGAGAGACGCCTTGTAGGTGAATATAAATATTAGGTACTCCGTGCTTTGTTAGCTGAAGTGCACTTTATTGCTTCGTGGCTAGAGTCGCTTATTTATTGGAATGGTTTTTCGTGATCCTTCTGATCCGTTTTATTCTGTGACTTTATTGTTTAAATACTAGAAAGTACCAAAATATTGTTTCCCTAATAGAGTTGAGTGGTATAATGAGAGTAGGTATATATATTACAACTAAGTTATCAGTTACAAGTTTGAGATTTGGCCGTTCAAACCCACTTCTATACGCTGTGAAAAAAAGACGGCCAGCAGCAATCCAATTGGTAAGTGATAACAATTTTTTTATCACTTAAATACATTGACCTATATATACTAGACGCGACATCTCAAACAAGGATAGTCGACCGGTGCAAATATGCTAGCCGGCATACTCTCCCCCACACGTAGCTGGGCACTCGTAAAGATTAAACGCGCTTTACGTTCGAATATGTATTATCAATTGTGTATTTTGAATACACAATTTTCGAACGTAAAGCGCGTGTAATCTCTATGAGTGCCCAGCTATGTATGGGGGAGAGTATGCCGGCCAGCATACTTGCACTGGTCGACTATCCTCGTTTGAGTTTTAAGAGTTAAATTAGGGAGGACAAAGATGCTGGCTACCGCCTGTGCGATCGTCCAGCTCCACCGGATTTTAACCTCGTTTGAGATGTCGCGTCTAGTATATATAGGTCAATGCTTAAGTACCAATTTTAATCACTTCCAGTTACGACGCATTAGTGCTAAATAGCTTTACTTGAACAGATTTTTAGCAAAATATATTAAATTTGCAGCAGTAAGAATATTATATGTTAATCTTGATCACATTATCTAAGGCCAAGAAAAGTCCGAAACAAGTTTCCATAAAATTATTTCGATACAATTAAATTGCAATGTCGACTCTAAATTACGCTTGTAACATAAATATCTATAAGGATATAATATTGATAAAACAGCTAAATCTTATCAAAAGGAACAAGAAAATTTACATTTTCGATTTCACCATCGTGTCTCTCTTTCACTCCTACGCAATCCGATAGTGACAAAATATCAGCATTTGACCACCCGACGGCTTTTTGAAAGCAATTTTCAATCTTTGTTTAATCTGGTAACTGTAATAGGTACTTACGTAAAACTGAAATAAAACAATTTAGCTTAGAATTGCGTGGAATCTACGAATAAATATGCAAAGAAGTGTAACTCTCATATAGTTGTCGCTTTGATTTCGGACTCATCAAGTTCACAATTAACAAAACACTCACAATCTTATGTACAAAATGGATTTGTTAATAGATTTGGCGCTTAGAAATGATCGCATCCGATTGATCGCGTCAAGGTATTGTTGTTGCGCCACACGATACAGTTTAAACCAGGCCGCGGTCTCTGATAAAATAGAAGAAAAGACGGAGGCTCGTAAAACGTCAAACTGAAGCCACACTATTATACATGTGTGCTTTAGAAGTGTTGCTATATGAAAGCGAAAATAACTAAATTGTAGGATATATGGTAGAAAAATTTTGGAAGATATACAGCAAAATCTGTAATATTATTATAATATCGCACAATCTTCACAATTATTGTTTAATATGTTTCACTATTGACTCACTATTGACCAAAGGCGTGTTAGGTTACGTATATGGTATGGTTTCGTCGCAGGTGCCGTAGTTGAAAAGAAAACTACTCGCTACGTAGTTGGATGTATGTTACTATATATGTATGTTTGTCCACGTATTTCGCAGAAACTAGAAATTGTATTGCAAAAATTCTTATTTCATTTAATAAAAGACTTACAACTTAGGAGTTACTGTCATTTTTATCGAAATCGGTTCAGTAGTATTCAAGATATAAACATTTTTAATTTAGAAATTTTAGCGTTCCAATGACTCTGTACTAACTACTGGGCGGAATTGAACGAAATTCGGTAGGTTTATCACTTATACTATGTAATTAAAAGGTATGTCTAACTTAATACTGCAAAAGTTGGATGTAACACTTACAATAGTAGTGAAGTGTGTTTGAAAATTAAACGAATTGTGATTAAAATTTTTAGTTGCAAACATAACTAGTAAATACAAAAAAAAGGCAAGAATAAAAGTAATTAAAAACACTAAGCCGGCTATAATCTTAACAACTAAAAAGGGAGAAATAACCTCAACAAATACCTATTTAGGTAGACGTACAGTTTAAATACATTTCGTGTTTTATAAATAAATAAATAAACCATTTATTTCAGGCAACTTAGCATTATAAACACAGGCCCATAAAATATATACCTTACTTATATACCTTTTATGTTATGATTCGTTTTTCGTTCATGATTCATAACCGCGGATATCCAACCATCTATATAAGCACTCCTTATTGAAAATCAGAAATGATTAACAACAATAACACAACAAGTATCGCGGGAGTGTTTTAAAAACACTGCTAATTAACCATTTTCTTGTGAAAATTTCGGTAGCCTAGTCGATGTTTCTAACTTTTAGACCTAGAATTTCATTATTTACCATAGAAATACATTATACTAAAAATATCAAACGCAAATTGGTTTGATTATTGGTTTTCCCAAAATACTTTTGGTTTATAACTGTTAAATTTTGAGAAATAGTAAATAAAATAAAAAACCAACAGTACTCGTTACATGGTTTTCTATTTATCTACGGCATCACTGCCACGGAAGCATATCATATGTGTGTCCTGACACGCTCTTGGTCGATTATTGTCTTCGTAAGTCATCAAAATGTAGGCTTTTGCCCAACAGTGGGACAATTATATACCTACCTTTTGTAGTAAGAAGTATCAAATTTCTTGGTCGAACTATCTTACTACTATAGTTGCAGTGATAATAAAGGTATTGACTATAACTATAATAAATTAAATTTAACTAAAACATGATTAGTTGCAAAACTCTTTACTGGTTATTTCCACCATAAGATAAGATAATCCCTAGATTTTCCTTATAAACATACGCTTGTTTAGATATAAAGTATATAATGTTACTGCTTCACGAACCGACTATTAAAAACTGCACACTTGGAAACAACCTAAAATGTATGTCTGGCAACACTTTACGATCGCATTGTTTACATTTTGGTTCGAAGTTATAACCTAAACTGCGTAGCATAATGTTAAAGAAAGTACATTAAATTCAGTACTTACGTGTGAAAAGTAATTCCAGATAACTTTTCTTCACTGAATATGTTTTGTTTTTGCAGTGTTTTAATACGCAAGCGGGCATTTTTAGTTTATTTATTCCGTTGTGTGACGTGTGTAATGTGCGACGGTCTAACGCGAATGAGGTCAAAATTGGCCGAATTTGGATACGTTTGTGTGAGTGAGTTGTGTCTTATATAAAATTGGCCGAATTTGATGCTTAATTTTTAGTTTCATTAGACTCCCTCTTTCTTATTCATTTCTCTGAGACCGCGGTAAGGTTTGCGTTCTGCTGTTATTGAGCTTTATTTAGATTTCTTTATACATTTATTCATATACATACATTTATTTATTGTTTTATCGATTATAGACGAACTGTTACACCTAATATATTGCTGACCTAAGCCCGAATCCCTCACAAACCTACTTACGTGTTGTCAGCAGTATTTTTCTCTATATAAACGGTGGCGTCCAAAATTAAGTGCTCAGATTTATTGTGAAAACTCCAGGAGTGACCAGACTCAGTACCAGTATACCCTTCAGGTGGAACCTCTGCCCAAATTAGTAGCAAATGTGAGTTGCGGGAACTTGTAAGTCAACGTGTAAATTAATAATTTTATTTTTTCAAATAAAATAAATGTGTGTGTGTCCATAAGTTTTTAAGACTAAATAGGTTTTTTTTTTGGACAACTGAATAGGTCCACACAACAGAACGTTCTCTACCGTGGATTGACGATGAGGAATAGGGTCTTCCCCATAGTTACACTACTATTGTAATTCAGTGTAACCAAGAGGAACGAGTCTCCAGTGTAACCAAGAGGAACGAGTCTCCATCTCTAGGTAAATCAACACGATATGATTTTGACCACATCATCAATTACCAACAGATGGGAAAGCAATAAATATATGCAACAAAAATACTTATAAATATAGGAATAACAACTATATTTTTACTTTTGGAATGACCTTGCCGGGAATCGAACCATATTTTTAAAACATAATTCACTGACCATCTTTTTTTTATGTTTTTTTATTGCTGATAGGTAAGTCTTTGACCACAATCTCACCTGAAGGTAAGTGAAGATGTGGTCTAATCTAAGGTGTTAACAGGCTTAACCTAGAATGACTGGCTCTCAAGCTGAGAACACACCGTTAGGTGCTTGGCGACAGATTTTTGTGGTCGAAAAAAATAATAAAATATTAATAATAAGTACCTATGTTTAAGCAGGATAATCATTGAATTAAAGCATATAAGTATTAATCTCAAGCTTAGTTAATTCAGAGATCATGGTATTTTTTTGTAAGTATAATACTTCTGAAGTCACCTCCTTTTAATAGACTCTCATTTGCGGTTTTAACTGCTTGCTCTACAGAATATCGCGTGGTTAACATTATACAGGGTTATTGGTAATACCCTAACAACCTCTTAGGGTTGACATATGCTAGTACTAACAAACAATTTGAGAAAAAAAAAATTCGTTTTAAAAAAAAAAAATTGTTTTTTTTTCATGTTTTTTATGTGCTTTTGACGGAATAGGTACGAGGCCCATCTAATGTTAAAAGCCTCTTGTGCCTGTAATGTATTATTTCATATTTTTTATAACTTTGCTCGACGTAAATATTCAAAACTCTATACAAAGGGAGCACGGCGCGGTCCAGTGTTGCCGCGGTGAACGCTCTTGGCTCGGAGTAGGCATTAAAACACAAAAAATTCAACGTTTTTTTTTTATTATAATAAAAAAAAATATCTTAACATGTTTGTTAGGACTAGCAGATGTCAACCCTAAGAGGTTGTTAGCATATTACCAATAACCCTGTATATAAATTTAATAAATACAATATAACTTTTGTTACAAAATGTATTTCTTCTGTCTTATTGATGTACAGTCTAAATAAAAGATACAGGCGTCACTTGGCGGAAGAATTTTTTAGCATTTTTATGTTAATAAAAATATTAAGAAAAACACTCTAAATATATAGCTAATGACAATTCCGCCTACTTTTCCTGTTAAGGCGAAGTGACTTCATAAACGCCACGTAGACAAACCGGAAGAATTTACGACGCGTTTCGATTCCACACGAAAGATCATCAGCAAGTCTGGACTCGTCGAGCACACGATCGAGAATTTCTCGATTGTGTCGTGGTTTGGCTACGAGGTGTTTATGACGTCATGAAGGCTTAATAGGAAAATTAGGCGGAATTGTCACGAAACATCAGTACTTAATATTATAAATGCAAAAGTAACTCTGTCTGTCTGTTACGCTTTCACGCCAAAACTACTGGACCAATTTGAATGAAATTTGGTATGGAAATAGTTTGAGACCCGGGAAAAAAACATAGAATAGTTATTATCCAACTGCGCAAAAAGAGGTTAATGTTTTTGCGCGATAACCGACATATGCGCGGGCGGAGCCGCGCCCGAAAAGCTCGTATTTTAATACTTTTAAGTGTTTTCCGAATATATTCATTTAAAGTTTTTTTTAAATATTTGTTACTATTACAGTCTAATTATCTTATACATGTGCGCAAATCGCACATACAGGTTTTTGTATAGCACTGGTGCGAACCAGTATTGTAGGAGGTTAATGAACTGGAGCATCGCAAGTCTCTCCCACCTTTGGCGAACCAGTATTGTAGGAGGCTAAAGCACTAGTGCGTCGCAATTCTCTTCCACTTTTGACGAAACAGCTATCAAGGAGATTAGACTACTGGAGCATCGCAAGTCTCTCCCATTTTTGACGAGCCAGTATTGTAAGAGGTTAAACCACTAGTGCATCGCAATTCTCTCCCACCTTTGGCGAACCAATATTGTAGGAGGTAAAAGCACTGGTGCATCGCAAGTCTCTCCCACTTTTGGCGAACCAGTATTGTAGGAGGCTAAACACTGATGCATCGCAAGTCTCTCCCACCTTCGGCGAACCATTATTGTAAGAGGTTATAGCACTAGTGCATCGCAATTATTTCCTACCTTTGGCAAAACAGTATTGTAGAAGGTTAAAGCAAAGGTGCACCGCAAGACCCTCCTCCCACCTTTGGCGAACCAGTATTGTAGGAGGTTAAAGCATCACAAGTCTCTCCCACTTTTGGCAAAACAGTATTGTAGGAGGTTAAAGCAATGGTGCATCGCAATTCTCTCCCACATTTAGTGAACTAGTATTCTAGGAGGTTAAAGGATTTGTGCATCGCGATTCTATCCCACCTTTGGCGAACCAGTATTGAAGGAGGTTAAACACTGATGCATCGCAAGTTTCTCCCACCTTCGGCGAACCATTATTGTAAGAGGTTATAGCAGTAGTGCATCGCAATTATTTCCTACCTTTGGCAAAACAGTATTGTAGAAGGTTAAACTAATGGTGCATCGCAAGACTCCCCCCCAACCTTTGGTGATCCATTATTGTAGAAGGTTAAAGCAATGGTGCATCGCAATTCTCTCCCACCTTTAGCGACCTAGTATTCTAGGAGGTTAAAGGATTTGTGCATCGCGATTCTATCCCACCTTTGGCGAACCAGTATTGAAGGAGGTTAAACACTGATGCATCGCAAGTTTCTCCCACCTTCGGCGAACCATTATTGTAAGAGGTTATAGCAGTAGTGCATCGCAATTATTCCCTACCTTTGGCAAAACAGTATTGTAGAAGGTTAAACTAATGGTGCATCGCACGACTCCCCCCCAACCTTTGGTGATCCATTATTGTAGAAGGTTAAAGCAATGGTGCATCGCAATTCTCTCCCACCTTTAGCGACCTAGTATTCTAGGAGGTTAAAGGATTTGTGCATCGCAATTCTATCCCACCTTTGGCAAACCAGTATTGTAGGAAGTTAAACACTGATGCATCGCAAGTCTCTCCCACCTTTGGCGAACTAGTTATGAGGAGGTAATCTTTCAGTACGTTATAAATAAATAACAATACGTTATAATAAAAAGTCCGCCCTCAGAAACGCCAATTATCACTTATATCATTCAATACTGTAAAAGCAGTACAAATAGAACGATTAAAACTAAATTGATGACTGAGGAACGACAATAATCTCTAGTTTTTGGACCGTTCGTCAAATTTACTTGACAGATTATATACTGAACGCTTATTGGTCAATGGTATTCTATGACGCGATAGGTGACCAATGAGCATTGAGTATTCATTGTGTTAACAATTCAAAACATTGACTCACGTTCCAGTAATAAGGGGTAGATATAGGACCCTATAGTTCATTAAGTTGATAACTTTGATGGTTCGTCGTTCCAAACGAATGGCTGCAGGCGTTTTTCTGGTGGCAACATGAGGTTCAATTCATCCACGTCTTGCAGGGTCTGTAACAAATGTAAAAACACTTCAATATCAGTGGTACATCAAAGTGGTACCCTGAAGCTATGATGGCTCAGTGGCATTGGCTATGGACTGCCGCGCAGCAGGTCCATGGTTCGAATCCCGCCGCGGGCTTGAGCTTCATGGCATGGTGGAAGGGCATTTTGCGAATGCCCGCCTGGCTAGCGACCACCCTCATGTAGAAAATCTGTCGCCAAGCAACTAACGGTGTGGTCCGGCAGCAGTCCTTGAGAGCCAGTGAAATTGCACATGAGACTTAACAATAGTTGTTACCTACATTTTGCTCGTAGTGTGGAGCTTGCATAGTCGGCCTTAAACGATCAACTATGTTAAGCAACGTCCGCCGCGGCCATGACTTGGATGGGTGACCGTTAGGGGTGTACCCCTGAACTTCAACAGTTCTTCATTTCGACACGACATTACTTCCAAAATTATAATTCGACAAGTTATACTAAACCTAATTATTATTATCAACCTAATTTTTGGTAATGTTACATTTTTACATATCTAACCCTACGAATAAATGATAAGTCAGGAAATGTAACTGCGTTAATAAAATGACCCAATAAAAGTCGTGTCCAAGTAGGCGGGGCTTAAGTGTCCAGCGCGTCATCAGTCGGACATTTGTCTTGCAAGCGAGCACACGTTAAATATTTACGTACGTTTTTATCATTGTGGACTACAGTAGTGAATCATCATGCCAGCGTGTGTTGTAAAGTGGTTCAGGAGCAAATGTCCAGGGATCACTTTTCACTAGTAGGTAAGCAAAATTATAATTTATATTCAATGTTGTTCAGATACGTTATCAAACCGACATTATCAATATTATGCAAGATGAAGTCAGTCAACTTTTAATGTAGAAGTTTTTTTTCATCTTGATGAAATATTGAACTGTAAATCAATAAAATTTATTATATTTTAAATAACGTTAATGTATTTTGGTTATTGTGTTCTGTTAGTTTCCCTGCCGATCCAATTGGACAAAATAAGTGGATAGCTGCAGTTAAGCTAGAGAGACACGGAGTATGACTGGATGCCTTTGAAAACTAGCAGAGTATGTTCGATTCATTTTGACGAAAAAGATTTTTATAAATCATTAGAAGGATATACTATGCTACACAAAACTGCAGTTCCAGTTTGTACAGTAATTACCTATTGTTTTATTATTGAAAATAAATATTTTGTTTATGTATTAAATCTAAAAAGATTTAATAATTAATTTAATTTTCAAACAGATGATTCGTCCCGAAAATACGACAAAATCTTTAAGAGATACTAATCAAATTGAAAAAATAAACAATAAAGAACGATCACAGGTGGTATGTGATATACTTTGGCTTTTTGGCTCTTGGAATAACTATAGCATTTAAAAAAATCAGTTCATAGTTTGGTCGAATTAAAGGACTTTATTGTTTTTCAGCTTATGAAAATTCACCTTCTGCAAGTTTTGAAGTGTGTGATTTACCTGAGTTGCTCACTAAAACAAATATTGCAGATCCTCAAGCACATAAGGCGCAAAAACGTAAATTGGTGAGGTTTGACTATTACTTTTAACACATAATCTTTTTTTGGTTCCTGATAGGGTAGCCTTTGACCATTATCTCACCTAAGTGTAAGTGGTAAGTGATGATGTAGTCGAAGATATTGTTCAGACTAACCTAGAATTACTGGCTATCAAGGACAGGTGCCGGAACACACCGTTAGGTGCTTGGCGACAGATTTTCTACTTGAGGGTGGTAGCTAGCCAGGCGGGCATTCGAAAAATGCCCTACCACCATGTTATAACAACCGCCATACTAAGACAACAACTGGGACTGACGGCTTAACGTGCCCTCCAAAGCACAGACGCGCTCTGTAGTATTGTCACTAGCGGTTACCCATCCAACTCATGACCACGGCGGACATTGCTTTGCTTTGCTGAATGGTTAAGAACAGCTACGCAAACTTCGCTACGAGCGCTTCGAATTTCGAATTTTTTTTGTTTTTGTAGATCTGAAACTGATTTGCAATGTTATTTTCAGGAGAATAATATCAACACTGAATGTTATGACGAAGAGCCACGAAAAACAATTCTTAAAAATAATCTTGTTTTAACTCAAGTTCATAGTTTAGAAGAAAGAAGATCATGCATTACGCCGATAAATATACAATCATCGGATATTGAATCTGCACTAAATACGCCTAAAAACACATTTTAAAGCAAAAATTAAGAAAAAAAAACTATTTTGGCAGAAAAACGCTTATCACAGATCAGAAATCTAAAACGCAGAAATAAAAGATTGAGCACAAATAATATTTCACTTAAAAATATTTTATCCCAATCCACAAAAGGCTTGCCTGTCTTGTTGTTGACGAAATGGCTATAAGGCAACACAACGTATCTGTGGATGGACGAATGACGACAAACTGTGGATGGACTTGTTACATTCGGTCCATCGGATGAAATGGCTACACAAGTTTGTTTTAATGCTAGTAGCTCTGAATGATGCATTTAAATTACCACTTGGTTATTTCTTTCTAAATGGCCTTGCCGCTGAACAAAGAGATTATATTCTCTAAATGTGTCTTGAAAAATGTTATGGTGTCGGAGCCGAGGTTGTAACTTTGACCTTTGATGGGTGTGCATCTAACATCGCTACGGCTAAGATATTTTGTTGCAATTTTGAAGACAGAAACAAATTTAAAAACTTTTTTTGATCACCCATCTACCGGAAAACCAGTAGTTCTGATATTGGATCCATGTCATATTGTGAAACTTGTGCGTAACACATTAGAGGCAAAAAAGATATTAGTAAATAAAAATGAAAAAAAATCCAGTGGGCACATTTGCAGAAACTGAAAAAGGTTCAAGATAACATCGGATTGCATATTGGGAAAAAGTTGTCAAATCGACATATAGAGTTCCGAAATAATATCATAAACGTAAAACTAGCGACTCAAACCTTAAGTCAAAGTGTAGCTGATGGGATTAAGTTTTGTTCGCAACAATTAAAAATGCCTGATTTTCAAGACACAGATGCAACTTTTAGTTTTCTAGAAACGTTTAACAACCTTTTCGACATACTCAATTCGAGATCACTTTCTGGACACGGATTTAAGCACCCTTTTTCAGTAGAACAAAAAGAAAAACTTTACAACATTTTGAAATATAGCGAAAAATATATTAAAGGTCTCCAAATCAATGTGCAGTCAAAAAAAAACTAGATAAGTAAATGGAGTGACCAAAACTCAGTCAAAAACTGGATATTTAGGACTCCTTGTCTGTATTTCAAGTTTTAAATTACTTTTTGCCCGGGTAGTAGAAGCGCAAATATTGAAAATTATTTTACCTTACAAATTTAGCCAAGATCATATTGAGTAGTTTTTTGGAGTGATCCGCAACCATGGCCGTTGCAACAATAACCCAAACGCCCGACAGTTTATGGGAATATATAAAAGACTCTGCTGAACCTGAACCTCAACTCTAAATTTACAGGCAACAGCATACCATTGGAGGACATTCCAATACTCAACTGCTCCTCGGTAATCAATAAAACCACTCCTGGCTTTAGAAATAATACCGACAGCGACAGTTACAGTACTGCAGCAGGTGACAGTAAAACAGAAGAGGAGAATTGCAATGTGTTTTCAAACATGTTGGACGCTAGCTTTCAACTGCCAGAAACTGTGGAGCAAATTGTTGGCTATATAGCTGGCTTTGTAACCAGGAAACTGCAAGCAAAAATTAACTGTTCAGAATGCTTATCGTTGCTCCCTGCAAATGAAAAATTGTATTTTCACAAGCTGATTATAAAAAAAATACAAAATATTTTATTGTTACTAAATAAATTTAGTAGATTAGTTCGAAAGATTTCGGTGAACTCTCGTATCCATCTGTGGTTTTATATAAAATATGCACACGCACAGAAACACTACTGAGACAGATAATAACAATAAATGGTAACGGGAAATCACTAATTAAAGTGAGTAATCTGTCCGTAATATCAACACAGTGTTTATCTAAAATAATAATTTGAAGCGCTCGTAGCGAAGTTTGCTTAACCATTCTGAATCGATCAGCAAAGTAAAGCAACGTCCGCCGCGGTCATGAGTTGGATGGGTGACCGCTGGTGACATTACTACTGAGCGCTTCCGTGCTTCGGAGGGCACGTTAAGCCGTCGGTTGTTGTCTTAGGATGGCAGTCGTTACAGCATGGTGGTAGGGCACTTTGCGAATGCCCGCCTGGCTAGCTACCACCCTCAAGTTGAAAATCTGTCGCCAAGCACCTAACGGTGTGTTCCGGCAGCTGTCCTTGAGAGCCAGTAATTCTAGGTTAGCCTGAATAACATCTTCGACCACATCATCACTTACCATCAGGTGAGATAGTGGTCAAAGGCTAACCTATCAAGCATAAAAAAAAATAAAAAAAAAAAAAAAAATTGATTATGAACACATTCTGCGCCCACTAAAAAATAATCACCAAACAAATAATGACCATTTCATTTTTTGATAAAATGTATAATAGTTGAATTTCTCAGAATACGTCTTCACTACATTGCGAAGAATGTCTTCTAGACAAAAACTTAATAAACTTATAATATATCACGGAACATAGAATTTATTGAGCTGTAAAAAGTAGCCCAAAATTTTATTTAAAAAACATCATACAATATATTTGTTTTATTATTGACTTGTTCCGGCCCACTTATTGCATAACGTCGTCCAATCTGTCATTCTTCTCTCAGCTCTCAGCTTCATTTAAACCAATCACCAAGCACGTCTATTTGTAACCTCGGAAGTGATTCGTTTTTTAAACATACGACGTTTTGGTTTCAAGTAGGGCCATTTTTTGCGGGAATTGTTGTTTGAGTTATTTTATAATACATCGAAATAATTGATTACAAAATTAGAAATTTACGAGAGGAAAATGCGGGATTCGAACCCGTTAAGGAATGATAAGAAAATTTTTAGTTATGACTCATATTGAAGCGCTCGTAGCAAAGTGTGCTTAGCCATTCTGAACCGATCACCAAAGTTAAGCAACGTCCGCCTCGGTCAGGAGTTGGATGGGTGACCGCTGGTGACATTACTACTGAGCGTGCTCGTGCTTCGGAGGGCACGTTAAGCCGTCGGTCCCGGTTGTTGTCTTCGGATGGCAGTTGTTATAGCATGGTGATAGGGCAGTTTACGAATGCCCGCCTGGCTAGCTACCACCCTCAAGTAGAAAATCTGTCGCCAAGCACCAAACGGTGTGTCCGGCAACAGTCCTTGAGAGCCAGTAATTCTCTAGGTTAGCCTGAACAACGTCTTCGACCACATCATCACTTACGATCAGATGAGATAGTGGTCAAAGGCTAACCTATCATGCATAAAAAAAATTGTCATGTTAGCTCAATTGGATAGAGCATACCGGCTAAGAGTGGATGGACGCGGGTTCGAAACCCGCACATGAATAAAAAAAAAATTTCCTTTGTAATTTTGTATTGTAATCCGCAGAGCATGCGCTATTTCAAAATTAAAAATATAAAAAAAATAATTAATAATAATCGATTACCTGTGTGAGTAATGAGTTGCATCGAGACAGCTGGTGCGATATCTCGTGCACCCTGGCGAGTCTCTCCGCGTGACGCGCGTTGCTCCTCTGCCTTTCAACCATCGAGTTATAAACGCGACCTATTTCACTATCTACCTGCAAATACATAAAATATACATAAAAAACTGACTGTTTTCTTTCGCTTTTGAGTTTTCGCAAAAATTTTAACTTTGTCATCATAACAGCCACACCTTTATGGCGCTGAAGGGATAGCTACAGATAAAAAAAAAGAACCTTTTTAGTGACCCTTGCTACTTACTACGGGATCAATTGTCATTCACGTCAATGACTATATCATAAAGATAAGAAAACTAGGTTAGCCTGAAGAACATCTTCGACCACATCATCACTTACAATCAAGTGAAATAGTGGTCAAAGGCTAACGTCAAAGGCTAACCTATAAGGTATCAAAAAAAAAAAAACTTCACTTATTGGAGATAACTCAAAAACTCAAAATCGTTTCACCCCGAAAAAAGTTCCAAGGTAACAAAAATTAAAAAAACAGCCGAATTGAGTAACTTCCTTTTTTTTTAAATCGGTCAAAAAAGTAAGTGTGTACCTCTCTAATTTTGGTAGCTAAGTTGATCTCCTCAGCGGCCAAGGGGTGCGCACACGCAGCCAAATGCGCTTGAAGTCTTGTCGTCAAGCGGACCCACGGTCTGTAGTCTAGCCCTGAAACATAATGTTCTAAATTCAAATTAATTCATTATGTTACCCAAAAAGTATGTGGTAACATGATGTTATGCTTTACAAAGTACAATCCCCACGTGAAGTATTGCTCTATTAAACAAAATACTACAAACTATATACGACACTACAACTACTACAATAAAAGCATCTAGACATCCTACAAGTCATAGCAGACTCACAGGCAGTCCAAATGCTCCAACCCCCTAGTTGGCAGCGTGCCCAGCATGCTGGCAGCATAGCCCCGTAGAATTGCAATGCTTATTCTCACCATTAGTATGGAGCGCCAGCTTATCAGCTGCAGTCAACAGCCTACCTATTTTCAACACAATTGATAAACTATACCTGTTTTTAACGAATCAATCTTCAATTGAGTACAGCAGAATTATTAATATTGAGACTATCATAAAACGAATGTTAACTACTAACATCTTAGTGAAGTCTTTGAGGTATGTGTTGTTCGAATCGGCTTATCTCGACAAAGCTTTCTAATAGATCGCCTCCCCTGCAGGACTGGCTTGGATATTTTATTGTACTTATGAAAGTGTATTCTTTAATCACAATCTCAGCAAGTGTTACTTGTTAGTGACAATGTAGTTGATATGGAATAGCCATTAAAGGTGATTTTTTTTTCTACTTGAGGGTGATAGCTAACAAGGCAGGCATTCGCAAAATGCCCTACCACCATGCTATAACGACTGCCATCCTAAAACAACAACCTACTGCAGAATTAAAATTAGAAGAAGAATAAGAGCATACCTGTGAATCCATGCTGATAACATTGTACTTGAGTCATTCCGTGAAAACTTGCACCGTGACTATGTGGACAAAGCGGACAATTTTTAAAATAATTTTTTTGGATTATATTATAATTCGGCGCAATGTTTCTTAAAGTTCTGGAAAAATGTGTATTTTACTTTGGAAAATGTTTTCTTTACTAGATATTGCAATTTTTATTAGGGTCCATGACTAAACTTTGTCCATTTAGTAACAATATCATTTTATTTATTTTACTCGAAGTACAAGCTTTATTAATTTAATTTAAAGCTTCACGTGTGAATTATATGTTATTCTACCTATACAAAAATAATATACTTACCTTTTGCAACGTTAATTTTGTTAAATTCATATGTTAAAACCATATAGTAACGTTTTGAATCAAAAGGACCACTTATTTCATTTTTAGTTACTTCAAAAACTTTTTAATGAAACCAAACTTGCATTGGATGTAAACATGCTTAGCAATATAATTATTTTATGAAATTATACTACAGCATAACAATATATTCAGTCATAATCGATGACGATAGTAGGACAAAAAATTGTGACCGTGACTAAATAGGAAATACTATCGTGACTATATAGACATTTAGGCAGTGTTCATAACAATGCACGGTAATGATATAAATCTTGAATATCGCTGGGTATGAATACCGCAGTTAAAATATGTTTCCAAATAAACAGATTGTGCACCTTTATTGTTGTAGTTAGTTCTATACAAACTTATATAAGTCATATACTTAGTCTAAAACTTTTTTTTTTTTTTCTTTTTAGAAATTGGCAAAGTATAGTAGTTTATATAAAGTAGTTTATGAACATTATAGGGAATATTTCAGGGTTGTCTCCATAGGGATATAAAACAATGTATATTATGAAAATTTAATCAAGTCTTTATTCGTTTTATTTTGTTGCATGTTACAGAGATTGAGCTTCACAATAATAATTGTATAGTCCGGTCAATTTAGACATTCGAAGTTACATAAAGTCCCAACAAGCTGAAAATCAGTGAAATTGTTCAAAACATAATTATAAACAATGTCTAGAAGTTCCCCATCATTCCCGTGTATGGATTTTTTTTAATGCAAGGTCAAAGGTAAAAAAAATGAGCTTTTCGTGATTTTCAGCAAAACGGTAAGTTTTATCATAAAAGTACCTCAGACAAAAATTGTAGATCATAAAATTATCTATAAAAAATGTATCAATACCTTTTTTCTTACGAGTCACCGTTTCTGAGATATAACGATTCAAAAAGTTATAAAAGTTGCTAAGTACACTACCTCATAGGTGGCGTGGAAACGTGTGCATATTATGACGATAACAACTTGACTGTATAACTTTTTGAATCGTTAAATGTCAGAAACGGTGGCTCGTAAGAAAAAAAGTATTGAGACATTTTTTATAGATAATTTTATGATCTACAATTTTTGTCTGAGGTACTTTTATGATAAAATTTACCGTTTTGCTGAAAATCGCGAAAAACTCATTTTTTGACCTTTGACCTTGAATAAAAAAAAACCATACACGGGAATGATGGGGAACTTCTAGACATTGTTTATAATTATGTTTTAAACAATTTCACTGATTTTCAGCTTGTTGGGACTTTATGTAACTTCACTCTCATTTTTTGATCTAAATTGACCGGACTATGTAGTTAGTTCTAGGATCAACAATTATCGCTGGGCTTCTTTTTCTTAATAGACTGCTTCAAACACAAGCGAGGTCTTTTGCGTAATTTATTAGTTTTATTAGAAAATGTCTCTTCTATTTCTTCCTCGCTGCTACTTAAAGTGCCATACACATTTATATTAGTATTGACTTGTGTTGACGGTGGCTCGCTACGATTTCTCGCAGTTGATAATATGTCACAATTTTTGTCTATTTCAAGTAGATTCAATGTACCCATATTTTTTAAACCATAAAATGGTGCATTCTGTTTAGTAAATTTTACATCTGATAGAACAGTTACCTTTATACTTTTGTTAGAGTTTTGTGTTTTTGACTTTGGTGATACATCTATTATACTTTCGGTAATACTATTTTCTTTGTTGCATTTTAAGTCCGATAAAAGTGTCACGTTTGTCAGTTTGACGGAACGCTTAACTTGTGTCTCTTTTTTCCTCACTGTTTTTTTGGGTGCTAATACTTCTTCCTCTGAAACTGATTTGCCTGCAGTTACTTGCAGTTTATAATTTCTTCCACTTAACAATGGTTCAGCTTCTCGGGACGCTTTAACGTTGTTCAGGAGGGTCTGATCAAATTTTCTAGGAGCTACGGTGGTGTCTTTTGTCTCTTCAGTTAGGTAGGTATTATTATAATTAGTATTTTCAGTGCTGTCAGCGAATATTATATTAGGAAGCTCGGGGTCATGGCAAAGAGAGTCAGTGTAATATTTTGTAATATTAGGTTGCATTTCAGGTTTATTCAGCGTATCAGAAGCTACGGTGGTGTTCATTGTCTCTTCAGTAAGGTAGGTAGTATTATTTTGATTGGTATTTTCAGTGATGTCAGTGAATATTATACTAGGAAGGTCGGGGTTATGGCAAAGAGAGTCAGTATAAGATTTAAGTGTATCAGGAGCCATGTCGCAGTTGTCGCAGTTTGCCTCTAGATTCAGGTAAGTAGTATTAGGTGTCGTATCTTTGGTGAACTTTACTTTTTCAGTTGGGCTTGAATCACAAACTTCTACTTTGGAATCACAACCAAGATCTTTGAAAAAATAATGCCTGGTTGGGCTTAAGCAAAAACACTGTCCTCTCTCACAAAAACAACTTAATTGCCTATGGAGAATTTCATTTTTTGTTGTAGATATTATTTGATGTATTTGCATTGTGCCAGCAACGGCTTTTAGATTGTTTGGTATTAGTTTTTTAATATTTTCAATATCAGAATTAGGTATAAGAAAGGGCTTTGTGGCAGTCATGCCCATTTTTAAATTATTAAATGCATCAGTAGCATTTGAAATATCATGTCCATAACAAACACGCCGATCTAATGCTCTCTTTGTGGCACCCCCAATACCATCTGCTACACCTTTCCCGTGGCCACTTTCTGAAAATGACCACGTTATCATGGAGAGTTTGAGTTTTTCTGTAAACAAGTTTAGTAGGAAAAAATTTTTTTTTTGCCTATATTGGCTGCTTGGGCCATCCGAGAAAAAGTGAATCACGGATAAATTTGGGCACATTTGCTTCGCTAACTTGATAATTGGAATAAGGTGTGCCCAAATAGCATGTGGTTCATGGCAGTTGCTATCTGATAAACTTACAAATGATTGACACTGTGTTTCTAAGAAAATCATGCCAGTATGCAGCGTGATCGAATTTTTAGACCCGCCGAAATGAAGTGATTGAATTTCTTGTGCTAACTTGCAGTCGTAGTTCTCCGAAAAGTCTACCAATATTGCACATTCATTGGGCTTTAAATTTTCAATGCACATTCTGTATTGACGTTGTTGCTCCTGGATGTTGTAGAAGTGCTTTTTATATAAAGGCAATTGTTTTTCAAACTCATCTATTAGTTCTTGAATTGTTCCAACTTTTATTTCTTTTTTTGTTATATTGGCTGTCATATCCTTGTCATTTTTCTTGTATGATTTTTTGAGCGTTCCCACTGGCACCATTCAACAACAGTATTTTTGTCAGCTGTAAAATTAATAGTTTTATTCCGGCATATATCGCAATCGTTGTACATACAACTTTGTGAATTTATGTCACATGACACTAGTTTTAAAAGATCTTTTCCAGATTTGTTTTGTAGTTCGGAAATAGTGTGCTTTTTAATAGCTGATACCACAAAATCAAAATTACTATGTTTCACACAGAGGCATGTATCACGACAGGCATTAGTCGGCGACAGGACATAAAACGGTCTATATTTGCAAAATGTAGAAAAACTGTATATTCCTCCTTCTTCTTTATATATTTGGTAAAGGTTGTGTAAAGTATCAGTAAGATACCTTATTTGCATCTTTTTCTTCTGTTTTGTTCTAGTCTCACGCTTGCCGGCCGTCGCTCTGCTTATTTCGTCTCGGCTGTAAAATGCCTCTAATATTTCTTTTATGTTTTTGCTTAGGAATCTCTTTGTTTGGCTAAATCTTATGAAACTTTTTAGACCTAAACTGTCTGATATTATTTTTTTCACCCCTTTTTTTGATAATGCAATATTATTAGATTTGCCAATAGAACGCAATACTTTTTTTTGTTCATTTGTTTCACAGTCTTTATATTTTTGAGCTAAAGCTATTTCCAGAACTTCGTGCCGGGCTTTTAACTTGTTAATTTCTTGTTCTTTTTCTATGTTTTTTTTTTCTTGTGTTTTTTTTGTTCGACTCAAAGTTTTACGTAGACGCTGATTTGTTTTTCTTGCTTTGTTTAATTGTTTTATTGCTGAATTATAGTTTTTTATTAGGTTTATATATTTTTTTTTGTAGTCAACGTGTCTAGAAGTAGCTTTTGGAGGTGTTGCAGCCAATTCTTCTCGTTCAGCTTGTTTCTTGGCTTCTCTTTGCTTCTTTTTCTGCTCTCGCCAGATTTTTCTTGTTTCAGCTTTTTCGGGTTCGCTTAATTCTCTTATTTTCTTTTGTGCTTTTTTCACTCTTGCAATTTGTTTTTTTCTTTGTTCTTCATATTTTTCTGCATTTAGTTTCAATTTATCCCTATAGCGTTTAGCACGCTCAGCCGGTGTTAGGGCCATCACTGAAAGAAAAATAACAGTAAAAATAAGTAATCTGATATATGAAGCTCCATGGTACAGTCAACCACATGGCGGGAAGCACAACCTATCACACACAAAATGTACCTCTTAACACAATGAAAGAAGTAAAATTTTATAACGAGCCCGAGAATTCGATGAGTCTATGTAAACCAGTATTGGAGAACCAACATCAGACCCTAAAAATAATTTGTCATGAAAGTGCTCATTGAGACAAATCAAAAAGCCCATACATGATGGGTTTACGTGAACTAGAAACGGAGAACTCCTGGTAATCTTTTGGCTCCGTCATAAGGTCAGGTCTTCAATCTCATTATATAAGTAATTAATTAGATTTATACACGTATGTCAAATTTTAGCTAGTTCTGATCAAAAAATTGGCTTTAAAGCAATTTAATAATCCTAAAATCGTCATTAAATCGAATTTTCTTGAAAATCACACCCTCCGTGACCTTATTCTTTAGCCCGAAATTACTTATTCTTAAAGTTTCATCAATATCGTTAGAGCCGTTTTAGAGAACGTCTGAACACATAAATATACAACAAACAAAAATTACTTGTTTAATATAATAGGATAATATTTATATGTTTTTTACAATATCCCTTTAAAAAAATTACAATAAATACTCTTCACATTTGTCAAAACATTTTATTCACCAACATAAACCTCTTTATCGAAGTTGGGTAAATTACGTTATGAACTACGCCTTATGTGTCCATTTCGTCACTAAAATTGTTCCACTAATATGTCACGTAACTAAATGGACGTGACGAATCGTGCTTTGTCCTAAAATTTTGCTAAACAAAAACATTATTTGTACATAAAAAGATTATCACATTGCTTTATTGTACATTCAAATATATTTAACTGTTAATAAAAATACAATATTCATAAAGTTACTTACCAATTTCACGTAAAACTCGCAACTAAAGTGGATTTCTTATTTTTCTCCTGAAGAAACGTGTTTCGTCGTCACAGATTTTACACAACTAACGGTAGACAGATGAAACAAAATGGCCGTTTTCGACTGGTAATGTTGCCAAGATGTAAAAATACAAAATGTTTTGGTAGTTTCAAACTTTGGAAGCAGTGTAAGGGCCGTGACTAAAGTGTAATGTCCATGTGTACCTAAATGTTGGTTAACGATATTTACTAGAATTTTATTATATATTTATATAATTATGATACATATTTAAAGTTTAAATTAAAATAGACATTACAGGCTTTGAAAATATACCAAAACAAAGAGCTGAAATTAAATCCACCGTGGAAATTTCGTTTCTTAAAATTCATATACTACGTGTGACATACTAAAATTATCTTTTTTTTCGCTTACTTTTATTTATAATTAATTAAATCGTTTTGTAATTGCTTATTTATACATTTGTTTTTAAAGTTAATTAACCAATATTTTAGCTAAAAATAAGTGTATAAAATATCGGATCAGTAAATTAGTAGTAATAATTTCAAAAGTGTTGTGACAATGGTTTTTGCATAGGTGCAAATTTGCACGGAATGACTCACTTACCAATTATTTTTAAAAAACCCTCTGGAGAATGTGATGTCACAATATACCTTGCCCCAGCAAACATTTCGTGCTTGTTTATGAAACAGCCATCCCTATATGTCAAACTTTGTATTATTTTTAAAGATTATTTGTCTCACCTTCCATAACTTCTGGGTCCCTTGCGCCCGGCAAGCCAAGAGTACCCCTCATGATGGGCAGGAACGTTGGGATTTCCTGAAATAATAGCATTACTGATTGAAAATCTTGTGCAGAACTAGCGACGTTTCGCCCTTCCACAGTTATAGTAGGCACACGTATCACCTACCGCCGTGCACGCGCCCTACTCTCGACTCGTAACCTACGGCACCGTTTCCGGAAAATGACTTAAAATCTAAAATAAGTCACTTAGATAAGCAGATAGCTCTCGGTGAAAGTAAAATTATTTCTATTGAAACTGGCCTTTGCAGTAAACAACTTTCTGCACATACGTCCCTATCTAAGCATGAAAATGAGCTATTTACAAATGAAAAAATTATTCGCGAATTACAGGAGCGTCACAATAGAGACAAAAATATTGTTTTCATTGGGTTGCCGGAACAGGCTTGCAATAGTGCTGAAGAAAGATACACCAAAGACGAAAATGATATTTTCAGTATTACTTGTTTGGTGAGCCGAGACATCCCAAAACCCAACAAAGTTTTCAAACTAGGCAAGTACAACCCAGGGAAGAACCGGGCAGTCAAAGTATGTTATGACACTGTAAGTCCCGTCAAACAACTTCTTCGTTGAAAATAAAAATTACCTCAAAATATTAAGATATTTTCCGACCAAACTCCAGCGCAACAAAAATACTTAAAGAGCCTTAAGGTTAAACTGATAGCTCGTGAAAACAATGGTGAGTCTGATCTTACCATAAAATATGCCAATGGTATTCCTTCTATCATCAAAACAATCCAATAAAACTCCAAACAATGAATGAAACTTTTAATAGTACTATACATAGTAATACCTATCAAGTTTTAAGCAACTACCAAGACATTAATACAGGTAATCTACTAAATTTTTTCTACCTCAACGCTCGAAGTAACTGTAAGAAAGGAAAATTCGACGAACTCAAATGTATTCTGCGATCTATACCAAACACGGTACGCGTCATATTATTAACAGAAACTTGGATTACATCTGAAATACAAGCATTAAATCTCAACCTGCCAAACTACACACAATATTTTAATTATAGAAATAATATAAGGGGAGTATGCTCTAACCAATTGGGCTAACATGACACAATGACTCATACCTGTAATTCTTTCTCTCATTCTTCAACCATCGTAATGGGATGGAGCGACATCTATAGTCCAACTTGCGTTGTACTACAAACAAGACCAATTTTGCAATTGGTTTTAAACTTGTAATTGATGACGCAACCTTATAATTTTAATATCGTTAAGTTTGCAATAACGCCTGCTAAGCGAATTACATTACAAAATTACAAATTTTGTGAGAAAAAAAAAAAAAAATTGTAATGTAATGGTCGCTCCATCCCATTACGATGGTTGAAGAATGAGAGCAAGAATTACAGTTATGAGTCATTGTGTCATGTTAGCCCAATTGGTTAGAGCATACCCCGTCTAAAGGGGTGGACGGACGCGGGTTCGAATCCCGCACATGACTATAATTTTTTCTCTCATAAAATTTGTAATTTTGTAATGTAATTCGCTTAGCAGGCGTTATAGCAAACTTAACAATATTAAAAATATAAGGGGAGGTGGAGTGTCTGCATATATTCACAACAACCTGAAACATTATTTGTCTGTCCAAATATGAAGGCGGAAATAACTACCTTTGGATACGTCTCGAAAGATACGCTCTTGAAATAGGCCAATATCATCCAGGCGATGCCAATTTAAATGATTTCCTTGTAGCATACGATTTACAACTACAAAAACGAAAGAGGGCAATTGTGTTAGGAGATTTTAATATAGACCTACTGAAAAAAAGTAAAGAGACTAAATATTACGAAAAGACACTAAAGGAAGTAGGTCACAAAATACTTAACAAAATCACTAAAAAGTATTGTACTAGGGAATGTACTACTAGAAAATCTATTTTGGATCCACCAATTTGAATGATGACAAATTTCGTAAATACTTAACGGAGAGTCATCCGTATTTGAAAAATATAAAAAGCAACATGTTTTCTATGACGTATACACATTACATTTTTCAAATAGGTATTTGTTTTTACTGTACGAAGGAAATACTCAAATTTACACATGTTCCGCCCATTTTAGTCATAGCCGCGATACTTTGTCCCTATCCGCTTTAGTAATTCTTCGGCCGTCGGACGGGGACGGATGCTGTTGGCGTGCCTTACTTACGCACACATACGCGGCGCGCCTAAAAAGCTCTGTGCACCCTTAACTAGTACAAAAGAATTTGTCATTAAGCAAACGTTTTAGTTTGGTAGTCGAGGTATTATATAAATCAATGTCTGTATCTGTCAAGTTGTTAAATGAAGCGCTTGCACGCACATTAAATACATTCTGCCTATAATTTTTCTTAACTTACGGAGCAGAGAAAATTTTGGGGTTTCTCAAATTGCAATGCTCAAAAGATATGATAGGTCGGATATGTTCCTTCGTTCATAGAGAGGCAAGAAATGAAAATAACGACATCTAGCTAAATAATCCGGAAGGTACAGTTTTGCACGAAACTGAAGATAACACAGGGTCAGTGTATATTAAGTTCACCACAAACGACGTCCCATGGTCAGTTCTCGAGCAACCCCGTAACATCCTACCTGTAAGTACCTACTATCTACATAATATGACGCCCTTAACTATCGATATACATATAGTGGCTTCGCATCACCAAAAAATGTACCTGTAACCGTTGTATATCTTCATCAAGCTGATTGTCGGTGGCCTGTTTCACAACAACAATGTCTCTGGTACGTTTATTCTTCCTAGCTTGCAAGCTCAGCTGTTTCCGTTGCAGGATGGACTTCTTGTTGCTTGGTTGTTGCCCTTTTGTTGAGGTTTTAGGCGAATCTGAAATTATTTTCCCAATAAATAAATTTACATCATCTATAAGGACTTATAGATGATGAAGCAAAAATAACTCCATCCTCACACGACGGTCAAGAACGCGAGGACAAATTAGAGTTATGAGACCTACGACATGTAAGCTTAGAGGTCAGAGCATACCCTGGCTGGCATAGGGATGGATAGCGCAGGTTCGAATCCCACACATGACTATAATTTTTCCATGTATAATTATGTACACCAAACTAAAATAGCAAGTGCATTTTTATCAAAAAAGTTATGCATAATTTCCTTTGTACTCAATTGGTACTGATTATCAAATGAAATTTTGACTGCCAACACTGTTAATCGGCGAGTGAACTTGATAACTGGCTTTGAATGAATAAACTAACTTTAATAAGTGAACATACAAAGTAGTATTGTTCAAATCCGCTATACAGCACCAACGCGCTAGAGACTATAAACTATATTCGAATAGCGCGCTTTATTATACGCTATCGTTATAACGAAACAAGGCACTCGCGCTAGATGCTTATGCTAGGTGTCGTCACAATAGCGTAAGGCGCAACAGTATAACGCGGATATGCGCAAAGCGTGTTAACGCGACCGAAAGCGCGCGATGACTGAAGCTTGGCGCTATGCCGCTATCCGCTATACTGTTATAGTGACAGTATAGCGATGCTATATTATCCACCACTAATACAAAGTAGAATTAATGACTTTCAATACTGTGTGCTATAGACTATCAGTAATTTTGGTGCTGGTTGATTTAAATAAACAAATAATTAAGAATAATGCATTCTTACTCTGTGGGATTCCTTGCTAGAATTGCATTACCCTATACCTTCTAGAGGGAGTCACAAGAGGCGGCAGAGTAAAAATACTAGATGGGCAACTTACACTTGAATCCCCAAGATTACTGCCAAGTGTTGAGACTATGGCTAACTCCCCTAGTAGGGAAGGCGTTTGTGTATGTTATGGCTGTTTATGTAGTTCTTATTGAAGAGCGCACCGAGCTTTTTAGGCGCGCCACGTATGTGTGCGTGAGTAAAACACGCCGCCAGCATCGGTCCCTGTTCGACTGCCGAAAAATTACTAAAGCAGACAGGGAGGAAGCATCGCGGCTCTGGCTAAAATGGACGGAACGTGCGTGAATTTAGGTTTCTCCTTCATATAATAAAAACAAATTATATTATACTAGCTTTCCGGGCGCGGCTCCGCCCGCGCGTATGTCGGTTATCGTGCAAAAACATTAACCTCTTTTTGCGCAGTTGGATAAAAACTATCCTATGTTTTTTCCCGGGTCTCAAACTATTTCCATACCAAATTTCATTCAAATTGGTCCAGTAGTTTTGGCGTGAAAGCGTAACAGACAGACAGAGTTACTTTCGCATTTATAATATTATAGTACTGATTACCTATTTGAAAAATATAATGTGTATATGTTATAGAAAACACATTGTTTTTTTTATTATTCAAATACTGACGACTTCCCGTGAAGTATTTACACAGTACTAAGACCTTATTTACGTCACGTTATATACGTTTTTTAGACATAACTTTGGATTTTTTTTTCTATTGAGGAAACTTTAAAAAGTCGGGTTTCTAAAGTGTATGATTTATGGAATGAATCCTTAAATACAATATATATTAATTGCATAACTCAAAAATAAGAACTAAAGATACAGCAAGGGATCAAACAAAACACAACTACGTATCGCTGCCTCAGTGCAGGCTAAAGTTTGAAAATTATGATTGTGAATGTATAGATTAGCAGAGCATATCCTGGCCTCAGGAATGGATGACAGCTGATATGAATACTGCTCTCACACCCAGAACCTTTTTCGCTTAGCAGGCATTACTGCAACAATTTATATGTTACAGCATGTTGCCAGAGAGTAAAATCCCACAAGATAATTTTATATAATAATTCCTAATATAAGATTAGGAAGAGCATTATTATTCTATTGTTCCTTTCAGTTTTAAAGATGTTTCGTCCTTAGCTAGTCTTTTCTTGTTCTTTTTGGGGTGATATGTATTGTATGGATGTGTCACTTGAGGAGTTTAGGGCATTTCCCCCTGGCAGCTTCTACATGTAAAGTAAGTACTCCATAAAGTAGCGGATGCTTTGTGCTGCAGGCATAGCTGCTTGTTACCAACACTGATGTCATGTGTTGACACTAGTGTAGATGACATTTATTGATGAGAATAATTATTGTAGACTGTTGAGATTCTTATCCTTGTTCTTGCTTGTACCTAGCTGAGTATATATTGAACAAAATGAAACCTATTCTTTTACTTACCTCCTATAGGTCGATCTACAGTATAGGATATGTACGGCAGCTCTGAATCTGAACACACACTGGCCCCTGGTGATGATCGTCCACTCGGAGGGTGGTCCACACTTCTACCTGCTTCTGAGATACATATTTTAATGATTCGTAAGTATATGGAGTAGGTATATTTTACAGAACTTCACTGGTTTGTTGAAACGATGGTCACCATTGTTGTCTTATGATGACAGTCATTATAGCATGGTGGTAAGCTATTTTTTCAATGCCTATAGAAAATCTGTCTCCAAGCACCTAATGGTGTGTCTTGGCAGGTGTCCTTGAGAGCTAGTATTTCTAGACTAGTATCATCAGTTGAGATACTTGGCCAAACTAGCTCTATCAGTGTGTTGACTTTTATTACACTGATAAAATATACATATAAAAAAATATTCGTACATTATTGTGCTGAAAACACACATATTAAATTTTATTTTATATATTGCAAAATACAGCCAATACTTCTATGTTTTTAACAGACACCACTGAAGCATATTGCCAAGGACACAAAGTTCTTCCTTTACATTGTTGAGGAGTTAGGATGGCTTATCTTAGTTATGATAGCAGTTTATGGTAATAACTCTGTAAATCAAAAATGTGGGGTACTGGCTCTCAAGGACCATATCTGAACCTAACCATCATGTACTTGGTGGTAGATTTCAATGGAAGGGTATAAGCAAGCCAGGCAGCAAAGTTGAAAATTGCCAACCAACAAGAGGTGAAGTTTAAGCCCACATCAGAATTCATCTAGAGGCCTGTTTTACTGCAGTTCATACCCACTACAATCTACGACTGGGCCATTAAGGCTTCGCAAAATTCTAAGTGTCGGACCTGTATTATAGTTACTAAGGTCTATGACCCCAAAGTTAAGGTCATTGACCAAGGATGTTTGTTGACACCCTAGGAGTTCATTAAAGCAAAAAAAAAAATTAGGCGCCCCCAAGAGTACACTCTAACCAATATTTAGCAATTGAATAAAAAATATTATTTTTACAATTAAGAAGTATATAATACAGATGTAGCTGATGTTCGTTTGGGGAACTATCCAGGATATACAACTTATCAAAAATTACATATTTACCTTGTGGTGGATTAGACACAGCAATGGTGTGTCCACGTCTAACAGGAGCCCTTTGAGGCTGTTTTCTTTGAGGCTGTGATGATTGCTCTGATCCCATGGTTTACTCTCAACAAATCGATATTGCACTCGAACAAAAACTGTAAATTTTTGTCATGTAATTATTGTAAGATCGATGCAGCAGGTTTGGAACTGGCTTTGCAACTGTTTTATTAGAAAATTTCAGGCATTTTAATATTTTACCCTACGAAGTAAACTTCTGTTATTGTTGCTCACAGGATGTTTCAAAATGTGATATGTACGTACATATATCCAAAATTTGAAATATTGGCCTAACAGAAAATACGTTGTGTTTATTCATTCACAGCAACACAACCAACCAACATAATTTATGATTTCTTTCTATTTTATTTAATTATATTATAATTTTTACTTAATTCCACAATATAAACAAAGAGCATAGAGAATGATCTGATAGACTTAGATAATATAAAAATGAACCAATGACTAAAGAAAGAAGAGGACATGAAGTTTATGGTTGTATCGAGTGTCAAAAAAGAAAGTAAAATGGCGTCGGCTCTGCCCATTTCCCAGTGTTGTTCATGAGTGTAAATAATTACTCGTCATTTATAACAAGTTCGATTAATCGATCATAATGTCAAAATCACCACAGTAGGGAAGTACATTCCGGCTCCTCTACTCATCAGGCGGTGTCCCAAAAGCATGAAAGATGGCTTTGGTGCACACTATCCCTAAAAAAGGTGATCGCTCAGATCTAATTAAATCATTATTTTCAAGATATTCAATTTTTCATATAGAATAATTGTAGCAAGATAATTCGAGAGATCAATTCTTCAAGGAAGAAATTTAGCGACTGAAAACAATATGGCATAAGTAAAGGAAAATTATAAAATTTAGGTATAATTTCAAATTTAATCAACAGTAAAGGAATCAAATATTTATAAACAAAAGTCAATTATTTATAGAAAATTAACTTAATGATGTTTTAGTAACATCGATGTGTGTATTAATACATCTTATTAACATCGATGCAGCCGATCGATGCATTACATCGGAAAAAACATCGATGTAAATTTTAAATGTCCATCTCTAGTTCTACTCAACAACCAGAAACTAAGATGGCGGGTTGGCCGATGGGCATGACCAAAGTGACGTCATATGTTATTGTTGCAATTTTAGAAAGCGGTAAAAGTAATGTTGTCTCTTGTTACATTAATACAATCACATGCGTGGGAGTGAAATGCATACACTTTTTTTATTTCTGTGTTGAAATGCATCGTATTTCTATAACGTACTAATGTATAGGTCATATATTTCTAGTCCTCTTCTTTCTTTTGTCATTGAACTGAACTCAAATTCCAAAGAAATACTCTGTGGCTCAACGCAACTCACAACTCAGGATATAGTCCGGATTGCGCCCCGAACATAATGGTCCCTAGTTTATTGCGCGTTCTTCTCGTTTTGTCTTTTTTTCCTTATTAATGATCGAGGCAGTACAATGTACAATATTTCAATATTAAAATTTGTAATATACCTTCATAAGAGCATCGCAGACGCCTTAATTGAATAATTGACTTTGACTTTGACCTTATAAAACATAACTTATCTAAGTTCTCGTAGGTGTTATATTTATTTGATGGACTTTTTCTATCTGGTAGGAAAAGTCGGTCTAGCTACTCAAAGTTTCATTAAAATTCTTTTATTATTATATCGGAATTTAACTTGTTTAGGGTGTTATCGTTCGGCCGTTCAGAGAATGCGTTCCTGACACGTCGCTATTGAACTGACGAAGTAACTTTGTAATGGCGTTGCAGTTACGATAGTAATATTTTTGCTGATTTGTGACGCTAAAACAGTCGTCTGTTGTTGTTTCGTGCGCACAGACCACGTTCTTCAAGTGTTTTCGATCTGTTTTTATTTGATTACCTGGCTCGATTGTGTTTTGTATTGCGTTCTTTTTACTTTTGGTGCATAATAATGCCTAAACGTGGACAAACATTGAAAAGTGGAGCCCTTGAGTTAATCATCAAGCTGTAAGATTACTTTGAGTGGTAGCGGCAAAATTGCGGACCCCTGGTACCTGTCGAACAAGTACAAGAACGCGTCTCTCAGGCGCTTGGAGTTAGCAAACGAACGATAACAAATTTTAATAAAGAAAAGTTCGGCTCTATTGGCATGGAAGATAATATTTTACGTACTCCGAAGAAGAAACGTATTACTAAACCCGTGACAGATATTGACACCTTTGACGCCGATGCAATCAGAAATCATATATATGGTTACTGTTCCAGAAATGAATATCTCAACAGGAAGAAGCTTTTGGCATCGTTAAGAGAAGCTGGACTGTTTAGCGGGCGTAAAACTGCTTTAACTAAAATCTTAAAAGATATTGGTTTTTTTGTATAAAAGAACAGACAAAAGAAAAAAATTATTAGAACGATACGACATTTACGAATTTTAAAACGAATAAGTTTTGTGAGAGAAGCAAAAAAAATGATAACTGGGATAGTGTCGTGTTCATTGACGAGACATGGCTAAACGCAAATCACACGGTTTCCCGTACTTGGACGGATGATACACAATCGTCGAAGTCGAAAGTACCAATGGGTAAGGGGGCCCGTCTGATAATATGCCACGCAGGTTCTGCAAAATAAGGCTTTGTGGAGAACGCGTTACTGGCATTTCAATAAAAAACCACAAATAACTACCACGAAGAAATGAATGCCACTACATTTAAAGAGTGGTTCCAGAACGTGCTTTTGCCCAGCCTACCAGAGCCTTCTATAATATTCATGGATAATGCCTCTTATCACTCGGTTCAAATACAGAAACCACCTACCCAAGCTAATAAAAAAGAAGAAATGGTGGCTTGGTTACAAGCAAAAGGCATTAACGCAAATATGCAGATCCTACAAATCTAAATTAATTTTATACTATTGACATTATATCCACTTTTTTATGTATCTAGAATTGAATTTATTATTTACATTGTATTGACATTATATTGGAACTTGTGTGAATTGTTCAAGTACTTTTAACTAAATCATATTTATTTTCTTATATGTTATAGTTAATTTGATTAATTCATTGCCGCCTCTCAAAAAATTTGTACGCCTATCTAGGCAAAACATGATGATCACTACATTTCATTATAACACCATTATACATGCGTTTGTTATGGTATAATACTCATGTTTTATGCAAATAAAGGTTTATCTTATCTTATCTTATCTTATCTAAACACAGAGCTAATTAAATAAGTTAAAGAAAATAAAGCGGCAAATGTGCGATACGAAATCGAAGAACTGGCTCTGGAGTACGGTCATCGCGTTCTAAGAATTCCACCGTATCATTGCCAATATACCGAGATCGAGCTAATCTGGGCTCAAATAAAAGGTTACGCCGCCCACCACAATACTTCCCCGCCATTCAGCACGAAAAAGATGATGACCCTATTAAAAGAAGCCTGCGGGGAAGTCAAAAGAGATGACTGGGCAAAGGTTATTGAGAAGACTAAAAACCTGATTTTGGAACATTTTGACCGAGATATCAGAATTGATTCTGTTATTGATAATAATATAATTATACATGTAGGCGAAGATGATGATGAAGACACCACGTCCTCAAGTGAATCGGAGTCTGATTAATATTCTGTACGCACATTCAATTCAATGTACTTTATTGCATAGAAATACAGATTGTAACTTTGTAACAAATAATAAAAAAAAAACAATTTTATTATATTTATATTACCTTATTTTGGTTTCCACTGAAATAACTAATTTATAAATTTTAAATGATTCCGCCAATTTAAAACGAAAATAATCTTAAAGATAATGCGGCGGTTCATTTTGGAGGAACAGTAACGAACTCAGTGTTATGTTGTGCCCATCACTAGTCGTGACTACCTGATAGGTATCAGGAACGCATTCTCTGAACGGCCGAACTATAACAAGTAAAATTCCATAATATATATATATATCATTAGATTTGAATTCATCTTGTTTAGAGTATAATGTAACAAATGGAATACAATATTATGTTATTTTTAATTTTGCTTAATTATTTAATTTTATTATTAGCTGGGCACGCTGCCAACTGGTACTGGGCTGGAGTATCTAGACCGCCTATGAGTCTGCTATGACTTATAGATTGTTTATATGCTTTTATTGTAGTAGCTGTAGTGTTGTATTTAAGTAGTTGGTAGTATTTTGTTTAATAAAGGCAGTTTTTTGTTTAATAAAGGCATTTTGTTTAATAGAGGCATACCGGCGGTAAAAAAAAAATATTTTACATTAGGTACCTATATGTCAATTTTCCCCGCTCTGACATTACGAAATTCATTTAAGTAAGTAATATTAATATATAGTAACTAGTGCTGAAAAGTTAAGGTTCTGAATTTATGGCTTTGAAAAACAGAACTTAAAATAAACTAAAATATACGAAGCAAGTCTTGGATAGCCAAGCCATTGTTTAAGCCACCACAAAGCAAACGTTTATTCATAATATGAACCATGCATGAAAAATTAAAAAATAATCGAATTGGAAAACAATCATAGTATTTTCCGATTGGATTATTTTTTAAAAGTGCCCAGCATGCTGGCAGCAATGCCCCAATTGGGCCGAAACCTATTTTGTCTGTGGATGGACACGTCGTCGCTTAAACATCCTAGCCTACGTCAATTCTCTCGTTTTGTCAAATTACGTCTACGAAAAAAAAAAAACACTTGTTTGTAAAATCCATAGAAAGTTGTTGCGCGTTTTGTAATTCGTTGCGTTAATTTTCTGACTAATAATTATGAGGTAATGTACTAAGGTATATATAAAATGGTAGACGAAAGCACTAGAAAAACTCTCAGCAGCATCCCTTTATTGCAAACTAAAGCTGGACCGAGGGATAAAGAATTATGGGTGAACAGACTAAAAGAAGAATACCAAGCTCTAATCAAGGTAATATTTACTTCCGTGTACACGTTGACACAATTAGGGTAGTTTTTCTTCACATTGAAGTCAGTTTTTATAGGTATATTATCATAATATTAGACAGTTAAATCGAAATTTAGTTATTCACATAGATAAACCATTGTTAGTTGGTGATAACACTGATAACTTCTTAGCTAAAATTTAATAGTTTATTTGTTACTTTTACAGAAAATTTTAAATCAAATGCTATTTCATATAGAATAAAAAATATTAATAATATTACTAGTATAAATTATGGTTTTAAAGCATATGATGGTTTTAGTCTCTTGAAATAGAAAGTAAGTCTATTGCTATGAATTGTAAACTATATTTCCATCCTTACATTGACATTATATCATCACTACATAGTATAAAATAAAGTCACATCCCTCTGTCTGTCCCTTAACTTAGATCTCCAAACACCATGCAACGGATTTTGATGCAGTTTATTTTAATAGATAAAATGATTCAAGAGGAAGGTTTATGTGTATACATGCTTAAAATAGTAGATAAACACTGATAATTTTACAGGTGTCTAATGTGATATAATAAATAAACACATTTTTGCACTTTTGTTGCAAAAGCAGGCTGCAAAAAGACATGTAGACCTGTAGCCAGATTATTTGTTGCTGAACACAGGCTTCCCCATTTAGGGGGGGTTTGCCATAATCCCCACGCATGGCATGCGTCTTGGGGATCACAATTTAAGATATCAGTTCCTCAGGTGCTGCTGCCGCCCACCTTCCGGTATTTTACCTTAGTCACCTCTTACAACACCCACACAGGTAGAAATGGGAGGGTGACATTCTAACCCAGCTCCCCACAGGGTACATTTTTAAACAATATTTTTATACATTAACAAAATTTTGTTGTCCTCCTTTGCAGTATGTACAAAACAACAAGGCAGCTGATAATGATTGGTTCAGATTGGAATCTGACAAAACAGGTACTCGATGGTTTGGAAAATGCTGGTATGTCCATAATCTACTCAAGTACGAGTTTGATTTGGAATTTGACGTAAGTATATTTATATCGAAAACATCTTAACCTCTAAACATAAAGCTTGCTAGTTAAATGAGGTAGATTTATGATGTATGTTCAACAGGTCTGCGAATTCACATACTCATTCTTAAGTGGTTAAAAGGTTTCCGTAAGCTAAGGTATCTGTGCTACAGAATTTTATTTTGTATATGAACTATTGAGTTCATATACAATGCATGTGGTTGATAATAGCTAAACTTAAGCTGAGAACTGGCTTTCAATTGGGAGCTGTTGAAATACAAATTTTTACTGTAACAGCCGGATCGTCCACTGCCGAACACAGCCTCCCCTATTGAAGGGGTGTTTGCCATAATCCCCACGTTTGGCAGGCGTCTTGGGGATCGCTGCGTAAGTTGGCAGTTCTTTAGAAGGCGCTGCTGCCCACCTTCCAGTACTATACCCTTATACGTCTCTTACGACACCCACAGCTCAGCTGGGTATGCAAAATGCCCTAGCGATGTACTGAAGTATCCTGAATAACCCATTCTTCTCAGCTCATTCTTTACTCAGTTACTCCAGCTCTTTCTTGGTCTGTTGTGGAGTCCAACCTGAAAGAATTTTTACAGATCTGCCGTCTTCCATTCTCACCAAATGTCCTGCCCATCTCAATCTTTGTGCTTTAATCCACCTGACTAAAGTTTCGCTCTCATCAGCTGATCCAGCTAGTGGTTCATCTCAGGCGATAGTCGCCGTCTTCGACCCTCAGTAGCGCAAAAAGATTTTCAGTATAAAATTTCCTGCAAACACGCTCAGTTTCTGCTCATTCTTTTGGGTTAGTCTCCAGGTTTCAAACGCGTAAGTTACCACTGAGCGTATTATTGGTTTGTAGATTTTTGATTTGGTTTTCTGTGTGAAAATGTTATGTGTGAAATGAAATTTTAATACCTAATTCTGCGCAGGGAATCCATACTAATACCCAATTCAAAGGATGTTCCTTAGTTTAGGCTTTATTATAGTAAAATGAGATAAGCATATTTTACAAATTTATTGGAGTACAAAATGTTTTGCCCCGGGCGGGAATTGAACCCGCGTCCTCTGATTTCGCGCCGGATGCCTAAACCGCTCGGCCACCTGGGCTCGGCTATTTATGTCGAAATTTTGTGCTCCTATTGTATTTCCTTAACCGTCATAGGGGACAGAGCGCGGCCATCAACCAGACTACTAGACTTCATCTGATCGAAAGAAGTGCTTTTTCAAACACTTTACTCTCCGAATTATGTCGTTACCCTTCTTATGATTACAAGCACTATCGGTTTAGGCATTCGGCGTGAAATCGGAGGACGCGGGTTTGGTTCGCGCCAGGGGCATAAAATTTTGTGCTCCAATAATTTGTAGAATATGATATTCGCTTAGTACCTGAAAGTGCTTGTAATCATATTTAGAAATATAAATTGTAAAGTTTTTTTTTTATGACAGTAACTTATGTAATTTTTCAGATCCCCGTAACGTACCCAACAACAGCTCCAGAGCTGGCTTTACCTGGCTTGGACGGCAAGACGGCCAAGATGTACCGTGGGGGCAAAATATGCCTCACTGACCACTTTAAACCTCTATGGGCCAGAAACGTGCCCCGGTTTGGCATCGCCCATGCCATGGCTCTTGGGGTGAGTTTATCCTGTGCACATTGTTAAATTATAATTAGCGATCTATTTTTGTTACATTATCTGTGTCAATGTCACTTATATTATCTGTCTCAATGCTGTTCGACTTCCCCCTTTTTAACCGATTTCCAAAAAACTAGGAGGTTCTCAATTAGTCGGTTTTTTTGTGTTTGTTACATCAGAACTTTTGGCTGGGTGAACCGATTTTGAATATTCTTTTTTGTTTGAAAGCTAATGCTTGTCGTGTAGTGCCATTTAAATTTTATCAAAATCGGTCTAGCCGTTTTTGAGTTACTCTCAAATAACTGAAAAATGTTTTCCTACTTTATGATATAGTCGTCGGCAGTGAATGACAATCGATCCCGTAAGTAGCAAAGGTCACTAAAAAGATTAAAAAAAATATTATCAACCAAAAAATGGAACCGACTTCAAAACTCAGACGTGTGAAATAACTTGTCGAAGTCGGTACCATGCGTACCATATTATGCGTACTTTTGAACCATCATGGTACCGACTTCAACAAGTTATTTCACACATGGGTGTCGAAGTCGGTTCCATTTTTTGTTAAAAAAAATATTATACCCTTAAACCCACTTTGTATGGTTTCAGCTGGGTCCATGGCTCGCAGTGGAGATTCCAGACCTGATAGAAAAAGGAGCCATCACGTATCAAGAAAAATCTGATGAAGCGAAATGACATATTGAATGAGTATATTGAACAAATTGTATATAAGAAATGGTTATATGAAAATATATGTATGGTTTTTAATTGGGTGGTTTTATTTATATCCTATCTCTATAAGGTCCGTCGGGTGCCAAGTTAGAATTGCACCTCCCCATATCATCCCATGGATGTCGTAAGAGGAGACTAAGGGAAAAAATACTGGAAGGTGGGCGGCAGCGGCTTCTAAAGAAGTGCCAACTTACACTGCGATCCCCAAAAAAAAAGAGAAAACAAACCTGAAAAAACATAAAATCTACAAAATCTTTAGATATATATTTTCAAAACCAAAAAAAAATCTCAAAATGTTTGTTAGAAGTAACAAAACTCAACCCTAAGAGGTTGTTGCATTTTTCCAATAACCCTGTATATTGCGTTGTCTGTTTCGCAAACTCGCAATCAAGTCAATCTCTAAATATTATTAATATAATTTAGAACTCGACTTTGACTAATCTAGCAAACAAACGAATTATTATATCATATAAGGAAAATGGACAAAAAGAAATGAATCAGATAAAAAAAATGTCATTCAGAATCTACACAGGAAAATGTTAGGTAGTCTATGCTAAGAACGAAGTTAAACAAAAGTAAGCCAGAACGTGTTTTCTAAAATATGACTTGCTCAGTGGTGTTTTCTAGATATCTTTCTTTCGGACTCGAAGTTCGAAACTTCGGCGAATTCAAGTCTCTCCGTCTTTCGTCCTCAGTCTGAAAATTAAATAAGACTACTTTGTCTTATTTCAGATTTTGCTTTTATTTTCCGTTAGAAGCTCCTAATTGATCTGCTTCGCTCCTTACTTTCACCATCAATCATCTATGGCCCCTGTCAAAGTTAGCAGAAGGGTACATACATAAGTTACGATAAAAATCAATTCAAAAGTTGATGTAGATGTACTTAAATGTACATAAAAATATCAGTAAATCATACAAAGTCATAAAAACAATTTATTTCGTAAGCAATATTATTATAACACGATAAGTTTTTGCTGTTTTCTTTACAATCTCATGCTAGAAGTATTTTTATTTAAACTGTTACAGAAGTACTTAATAGGATTTTTTAAAATGTAAGTATGACTGTCATCTTTTATTTAAAACTACCTTCCGGCGTTTCGGTTATCGCGCAAGAACATTAACCTCTTTTTGCGCAGTTGGATAAAAACTATCCTATGTTTTTTCCCGGGTCTCAAACTATTTCCATACCAAATTTCATTCAAATCGGTCCATAGTTTTGGCGTGAAAGCGTAACAGACAGACAGAGTTACTTTCACATTTATAATATTAGTACTGAAGTACTGACTATTGCATTATTATTATTATTTTTTACCCGTCAAGCTATTTCTTCTTCTGCTTTATGTAGAAAGGTTTTGAATTTGGATAGTGTGAGTCACGGGATGAGTGTTGATTGCAAGTAGAGCGAGGTTTAAAAATTTTAAATATTTATACTTGGTTTTTAAAATATGTACTGATATATGATGAAACTAAGAATGTATGGACAGCGCCACGTACATTCTAGACATAAGTAGCGTTTTAAGTATAAGGGTTCGTTTCAGAATGTCCTAATAAAGTTGTGAGTTGCTATGCAACACATAAAATAACTGAATGATAAAAATGACAGTTGACATGCAGCGCGTTTCAAGCTTTAACCGATGGATAGGCTAAATCGATGACTGTGAAACGCAAAGATAGTGTTTTGTTTATAAAATTTGTTCTGGGTAGTGTTACTCGAATATTCTGAAACAGGCCCTAAAGATACTAAATATGATTGCGAACACAGCGTTAGTTGCTTTGACCGACTCATGCAACAGTTTGACGACATGTCGAAATCAATTTGATTTCTAAAATGTTTATCACCTCTTTTACTCGAAAATACAGGGTTATTCTTATATGAAGTGAGAAAGAGCCAACTAATTAATTACCTTTTTTTTTAGATCTCAAAATGAAAATAAAGTTATTTATAACCATCACACTATTGGTTGCAACTGTAAAAACCGAGCCTAAGGTAAGTAATTTTTTTATCATTTGATCATTAGATAACAGTAAATGATACATAAGTATTGTATGCATACAAAATTAGATAGAATAAAGGATTCTGTACAACCAGTGTGTGTTGCCAGTGATGACATAATATGGCACTGAGACGTGGTCCTGACCTGTGGCCCTTATGGACAAGCTCAGAGTCGCTCAACGAGCTATAGAGAGAGCTATGGAGGAGTTTCTTTGCATGATATTCGCCAAAGAACCAAAGTCACCGACATAGCTTTCAGAATTAGCAAGTTGAAGTGGCAATGGGCGGCCATATTGCTCGACAAACGATGGGGAAGAAAGGTTCTGGTTACCACATTACACCGGAAGACGTAGAGTTGGTAGGCTAGGTGGACTGACGACATCGTTAAAGTCGCATATGGGGGTTCTTTGTTCAACACTGGAAGTCTTCCGGCTGATGATGATGATGAAGGATCCTGTCCTAAATTCACAGTAAGATTGGGAGGTCCACACGCTCATTAGAATTGTATAATACTACAATATAATATGAACCCCGTGGGATGCCGGGTTAGAATTGCACCTCCCCATATCATCCCGTGGCTGTCGTAAGAGGCGACTATAGGAATAATACTCAAAGCAACACCTAAAGAACTGCCAACTTAGGTACACCGTGATCCCCAGGACGCCTGCCAAGTGTGGGGATTATGGCAAATAACCCTTAACAGGAGAGGCTGTGTTCAGCAGTGGACGATCCGGCTGTTACAGTACAGTACAATAAATATGATGAAATGCACGCGCGCTGGACGAAATGCGTACAAGATGTTTCTCTTTGTAACGTAGCTTCCTCGTACTTAGTCATTCTTAAGCGATTAACTAAGTGAAGCAGCGTCCGGCGCTGTCATGACTTGGATGGGTGACCGCTAGTGGCATAATTACTGAGTATGCACGTCAATAGGGCACGTTAAGCCGTCAATCCCAGTTGCTGTCTCAGGATAGCAATCGTAATGCCCACCTGGTTTGCTGCCACCCTCAAGTAGAAAATCTGTCGCCAAGCATCTTACTGTGTGTTTCGGCAGCTGTCCTTGAAAGCCAGTAATTATAGGTTAAGTCTGTTATCAATTTCGGGCACATTATCACTTACCAACAGGTGAGATTGTGGTCAAAGGTTTACATATCAGCAATGATAATGAAATGTTGCATGCATGTACTTGAGCGTGCTCTTGAGTTAATATCTATGCTTCTGGCTTGCCATTTTTTTCCAATTAAGTAGGTACTATGGAAATTCTTATTTTCATATATTTATAGATTATAGATATTATAGATTATTGGTAAAATGCTAACAACCTCTTAGGGTTGACTTCTGTTCCTCCTAACAAAAATTTTGAGATGTTTTTTTTTGTTTTGAAACATATATATTTTTTTAAGTTTTTGTAAATTTTAATTAAGTAGTTTTTTTTCTGTTTTTGACGGAATAAGTACGAGGACCGCTTGGTGTTAAAGTATCTTGTGCGTGTAATGTATTATTTCATTTTTTTTAATTTTCAAAACAATAAAATCATCTCAAAATGTTGGTTAGGACTAGCAGAAGAAAACTCAAAGAGGTTGTTAGCATTTTACCAATAACCCTGTATATATAAAATAAATAATAAAACGAAAAACTGGCTAACCATTAATAGTTATTAGATGCGTGCAAATATTCACCGAGTTCGAAGACTTGGTATTTAAATAATACTTTTTGGTGGAAGGTCATTTTGCGAATGCCCGCCTAGCTAGCGACTACCCTCAAGTAGAATATCTATCGCCAAGCACGATGTGTTCCGGCAGCATTCCTTGAGAGCCAGTAAAATTACAGGCACATGAGACTTAACAACTATGTCTCAAGGTGACGGGCGCAGTGCAAGCACTCGTGACTTGTGACTAAATGTATCTGTTATAGGCAGAGGTTAGTCCGCAGGGCATCAGGTGGGCCTCGAGCTTGTTCCGTCTCAACAACATAAAAAAACAACGTTTGTGTGGAACACCCTATTTAATCTTACATTACTTCCTGATAGCTTATACATTTTTTTTCTATTTTAGCCACAAGATGAAGTAAGTATACAGATAATAATTCATTTTACCTTTATTTAAATAATTATTAGGTATTAACAGTTATCCGATCAGCTGCATTAAGCCGGATATGGAAGCTAATCAAGTCAAAGTCAAAATCATTTAATCAATTTAGGCGTCTACGACGCTCTTATGAAAGTCAATTACAAATTTTAATATTGAAATATTCTCCATTGTACTGCCATGTTCAGCAAAAAATATGTATAAAGCCACTGTAGAACGGGCAAAAAAAATTCGGTGCCATTCTTTTAAACGTTTTTCAACTATCTGTTACGAACTATATTATAAAATTATTACAATATTTATTTGGCTAAATTACGTAGGTGATAGGCGATAGATGCTTGGTAGAGGCGGAATTGTCCAAGCATTTTTGTCGTTTATATAATCACAAACTGTGTAGTAGGATTTCTTAATCAAAATGTTTTTTACGTGGAACTTGAATTTTACTTCTGTGAGTATTGTAATATGTTTGGGAACTTAATTGAAAAACAGTACACAATTACCTAAGAAGGGCCTTTTGTATTAACTAAAACTTGGCAGCGGTATTTTATCGTTATTCCTGGTGTTATAAATTTAATTTAAATATACCTAACTATTTTTTTTACGAATACAAATTATATTTTCAAATACATACGACTCGGTAAAGTTAAAATATCGATTTCTTTAAAGAGATTCCTTAGAGATTCCCTAAGACTCATTTAATATATGGCTCGAATTTTAGAAAAGAATATCTGATGCCTCCCCGTTGCCAATTGGCAGCGTATCCAACCTTAGTTAAAACATGAAATGAAACTATCGGCCAGTATAAGCATCCCAAATACTCACTCACTGCTAATTGCCATCGTGTCAAGCCAGAAGTTATTTTTTAGAATAGTACCTATACTTACTTACACGGGTTACACTGCGAAAATACTGCGAGTGTTATGCTAATAACTTAATTGTATATTGTAAATATTTGTTAACTTAATTGTACATTAATATATATTATGTTTTATTATAAATACCTAAATATACTTTATATATTTAACCTCCGTTATACAATATGAAAACTGTGATAGTGTTGGATACACACTGCAAACCTAAATTTGATTAAAACTGTTTATATACTTGATTAAGAATTGTTTCATTCATTTGTGTGAAAATTCTGGACATTTTTAAATTCATGTCGCATTCCGAACTATGAAACAAAATTATGGACATGTCTGAAAAATTCTAGACGTATGGCAGCCCTACGAGATGACATAAGGATTTAACAATACATCCGAATCTGTTAAGGCATTTAAAAATTATGGTGGAATAAAAATCTGAATAATTAAATACTCCTATTGGGCAGACGTGTACCTATCTAAAAACCATGTAACAAACCCATAACCACGAGATTCTAAAAAGACTCTACCAAAGAGACGCCATTCGATCGTCTAGTTAAAAGAAACCATTTATTAAATTTTATTTTATCACATTATTTATTTTATAGCCACCAGCTGAAGTAAGTGTGACATTAATTTAATTAAATTATTTTAAATATTTTAGTTACAGCGCCATCTACACATCCAATTATGAATCTAAACCATCTAAGTAAACCAATAATCAGGGATTACACGTACCTACAAAGAATTACATATTTAATAATAAAGAAGATGCGATTGTAAATTACAATTAATAATAATCAATTATTTTTAGGGGGATGTGAGTATCTACCTGAACTATCTATAAATATATGTTTAAGCTTATTATTATTTGTTTGGTATACATATGCTGATTTAAATAATAACAATGATCTTTTTATTTTTATTTATTTATTTTTTTTCACAGGCACCAGCTGAAGTAAGGGTCACATTTATTATACAGGGTTTTTGGTAGCTATACAAAGTCTTGAAGCTTTGAAGAGATGTTTTATCAGCTCTATTGACTACTAAACAGTGTAAAATGTCAATGACCTTTATAATAGGATTCAACTTTATTTTAAACCTACTTTCAAAAAGGAGGGAGCTCTCAATTCAACTGTTTTTTTGTATGTTTGTTACGCAATTACGCAGACAATTAATCTATATACTACTATCTACCTAATGCAAAATAATACATTTTGATTAATATTTTTTCGATCGTGCGCTCGTAGAGTCAAGATCTCCTGAGGATGCTTCGTGTAGAAGCGACACGCGTCGAGATTTTTTGCCGCATTGGCTGCGTGGTGTTTGTGACGTCACGTCGGCTTAACAAGACAAATTAGGCGGAATTGTCACTAGATATATTTTTAAGTGTTTTATTGAATTAAGTGTTTCATTAAATATTTTCTTCAATTATTTTTTAAATATTTGTTATTAGTAAAAACAGGAATTAAGTTATTTTACAAAGGTAAACTATCATATCGCCCATTCAAGACTTTGTTTTGTATCTAGCTACCAAACACTCTGTACCTATTAACGTAAATAGTTTTACAATTACAAAACATATAATTATTTTGTGTTTATTTGATTACACTTATTGATTTTTTTTTCATAGGGGGATGTAAGTATCAACAAATAAAATATAAATACTCGTAATTTATTGATGAATCCAATTTCATAAGTCAAACAGTGTAGACAAACAATGCAATATACGAGTACATACGATCATAATATAGCCAGTTTAATTTTGCAGTTAATGAGACAACATCATAAATATATAACAAAAATCGGCCAAGTGCGAGTCGGACTCGCGCATGAAGGGTTCCGTACCATCAGCTATACAACATTAGGCTTCATATGTTAACCATTTTTTGTTTTAACGTGCGCTTAGCCAACTTTTTGTATTTGTTGTTACGGCAACAGAAATACATCATCTGTGAAAATTTCAACTGTCTAGCTATCACCGTTCTTGAGGTAGAGCCTGGTGACAGACGGATGGACAGCGAAGTCTCAGTAATAGGGTCCCGTTTTTACCCTTTGGGTACGGAACCCTAAAAAATGGGAATAATTATTTTATACATCGAAATAATTATAATTAATATCTGTTAAATTGATCAATACATTAAAAAACATTATTTTCACATCATAATATTATGTCAGATAATCTATCTAGGTATATGTTCTAACTTATCTGTTACTGAATGAAATACTGAATGCTACGGATATAGGTATACTTCTGTTTTTACTTTAATCATATAACGTGTCTATATATGTACAATATAACTATATAATATGTCGGTCTATGAGCTGGCCGCAGCAGCATGCAATTATTTAATTTGGTAGCAAAAAACATTGAAAAATTGCAAAAACATAGAAAGTCATTACTGTATCAGCTGGATTGTCGAACGCTGAACACAGCCTCCCCAATTACAGGGTGATCGGTCGCCAAGCACCTAACGGGGTGTTCCGGCAGCTGTCCTTGAGAGCCAGTAACTCTAGGTTAGTCTGAACAACATCCTCGACCACATCATCACTTACCATCAGGTGAGATAGTGGTCAAAGGCTAACCTATCAGGCATAAAAAAAAAAAAAAAAAAAAAAAAAGATTTGCCATAATTCCCCGGCATGGCAAGCGTCTTGGGCATCGCAGTTTAAGATATCAGTTCCTCAGAAAGCGCTGCTGCCCACCTTCTGATATTTTACCTTTAGTCGCCTCTTACGACATCCACGGGTAGCAATGGGGGGTGACTTTCTAGCCCGACACGGGACCTGAGCTATCGTAGTAAGTGAGTTATAGCCAAAATTTATCAATTAAGTCTAATCGTTTTACCATCGGGAACGAAGCAACATCTGCAGCCAAACTGAATTTAACTCGCTGTCGCTTAAAATGATTAATCGATAATAACAGTTAACGATAGGTCAGTTGGAAGTGCATCTTCCGGCTATAGAGACGGATGGTTGCGGGTTCGAATCCAGATAATCACTCAAACTATCCCTTTCGTTATAATTTTGTGAACGTTTTAATAATATTGAATTCAAAAGTCAGTTTAAAAACATAACCACTTATATTACTGCCAATTTTGTACTCAATGCCAATTCCAGCTGTAATAAACACCAGTTTCCTATTTTATCCGAAACTCGAGGCCGTTCTTTTAATGTTACAAACTATATTAGGTATAAAATTAGTTTAAATTACGTAGGCGATAGCTTGGTATTTGCAGAAGTGTGAACAGGATAAGAATTACCATAGTTTAGATCAGTACTATAATATTATAAATGCGAAAGTAACTCTGTCTGTCTGTCTGTCTGTCTGTCTGTTACGCTTTCACGCCAAAACTACTGGACCGATTTGAATGAAATTTGGTATGGAGATAGTTTGAGACCCGGGAAAAAACATAGGATAGTTTTTATCCGACTGCGCAAAAAGAGGTTAATGTTTTCGCGCGATAACCGACATACGCGCGGGCGGAGCCGCGCCCGGAAAGCTAGTAATTTATAATAAATTAAGATAATTTGTGTGAAGCGACGCGGCGGACGTACCACACTCAAAATCCTGAGGAAGGCTTCCGGTAGAAGCCGAAACATTGTCGATAGCGATATCGACTCATAGTAAGTTCACGCTCAAACACCCGTCTTCTTCTTAACTAAGATATAAATATGAGCGTAAGTTTTTATAATAAGATAATTTGTGTAAAATCGACATTGTTTTATTAATTAACATGTAAACTTATTTTCAAGGCACCAGCTGCAGCTGAAGTAAGTACCGTTTTGAAACTCATAAGTAAATCTAAGCGAAAAACAAACGAATGAGTATTCGTAACTAGATAACCAAGTTATATCAGCCCTGGTACACTCCGAACTTAGGTACAAAGCTGCAGGTGCATGTGCGTATCCGTCCGGATGGGGCTATTGTACAAGCGTGCCGCGGCAGTAGAGATCCGAAATACCTTTCGGTAAAAATACCGGTAAAAATAAGGGAAAAATCCCTTACTCACCTCTTACAACATGATGACATTTTGAGGTGCCACCCCACGGGGTATCGGCCGAGGAAAAACCTTTAACCACAAGTAAAAATATCCTTCATAAAATACTACCTATTATTTTACTTTTAAGAATTGATGACTACTATCAGCTTTATCGATTAGTGATTTTTTATTATTCAATAATATTTTATGTATTGCCAGTTATTTGAATCACTCCCAACTCATTAGAGAATAGATCTATTCTCAGCTCAGTCTGAATTGAAAAAATTATAAAAAGTAAATTTTTAAGAAAAACAATTATAAATAATAATAAATAACCATAAAATTTTAATTTTTATATATTTTAAAATTATGGGGGTCAAAATGCGGGCCCAATAGTTTTGAGCGAATATTGACCTAAGCGTAGAGGTTAAGAGAACTAATATCTGAATTATATTACAAATCGATCGCCTATAAAGTTTTATTTTAACTATACCTCCTTATATACGTAGTTTATAATTCAAGGACAGGGCAGAGTTAAAATAATATAAAGTGTTCTTTAAAAATACATATCACCTAAGATGATTTTTTTATCAATTAAGATGATTTTAAAGAACATAGAAACCACATGGTCACTTAAAAAGCCATGCTTTTAAAATGACTAGACTCATGAGTTATCTACCTTAATTATGTTTAGTGAGATATTTTGTATTATTTATGTAGCTGTAGAATTCTTTGTGAGAGTTCGTCTGGGGATGTACTGCTGCCATACATATTTCACCGCCAAGCAGTTCACATTACTGTATTCCGCTGTGAAGGGTATGGTTGTCGGTGAAATTAATTACATGCACATGAGACATAACAACTTTGTCTCAGAGTGATGTGCAGTTTGCCACTAGTGACGAAATGTATCCGTTATAGTCAGTGGTTACCGCTTAACACCAGGTGGGACTCGTGCCTGTTCCATCACGATAGAATAATATATAAATGACTATATTTATTTTCCTTCATCAGGGTGAAGCCGCCCCCGCCGAAGTAAGTATACTTTCCTGTACAATATTTATGTTATGTTTATGTTTAATCCATTTATCAATCAATTTATCGACGTTTAATTAAAAGTCGATAAATTGATTGATACATTAGACAAATTTTGGCATAATGATCTTCCTTTTTCATCCTTGCCGTGGTATATTGTGTAGGGGAGGGTGGGGAATCACGGACGGCGGGTAATGGCGAACACTGAGGTATTCGCATGTTAGAAAGAAATAGTAGATATCTCGAGTTTCGTTATCGTGAGTCGGACACAGAATACACATACAGTATTGAACATAGAATAGAAAAAACTTTCCCTCTCACCACCAAATTCAAGCAACTGTGTAGTAAAGTATTGTCATTGTATTTAATATAATTCCAATGGATGTAATATTGGCATGGATGTAAATGTAAATATTTATCTCTTTTTCACTTTTCTACTTTGGCCTTCACCGAGCTCAAGCCATCTAACTGGAAATTTCTGTGAGACGCAGGATTACTGGCCGACACGTCATTATAGTGGGAGAGCCGGTTGCAAAAATACCTACCTGATCGGGTACCCCAATAGGCTATCTAGAGGTGGAAAAAGTAAATATAAAGAGGGTCCGTATTCGGACGAATGCATCACCGCCGGGGAAACGGACAAGCTTCGCTGTTACCGTTTCCCCTGCCTATGCAAGAAGACGGAACACAGTGGAGTTTAGCAGGTAGGACCAGTGGACTCTTTACACCCGCTGGTGAGTCCGGCATAACCTTGTGTAAAACAGGGTATCAGTAAAAGGATTCTCCACTCAAAAAAAATAAAAGTGGTAGCCACGCACCTAACGGTGTGTTCCGGCAGCTGTCCTTGAGAGCCAGTAATTCTAGGTTAGCCTGAACAACATCTTCGACCACATCATCACTTACCATCAGGTGAGATAGTGGTCAAAAGCTAACCTATCAGGCATAAAAAAAAAATTGTTCTCGAAATTTTCAACACTGCACTTACGGGAGGGGTGGTGGTATATCTGCTGCGTCATTTGGTTTCGTTCATTCATTTTTTGAAGCGCTCGTAGCGAAGTTTGCTTGGCCATTCTGAATCGATCAGCAAAGTTAAGCAACGTCCGCCGCGGTGAGGAGTTGGATGGGTGACCGCTGGTGACATTACTACTGAGCGCTTCCGTGCTTCGGAGGGCACGTTAAGCCGTCGGTCCCGGTTGTTGTCTTAGGATGGCAGTCGTTACAGCATGGTGGTAGGGCACTTTGCGAATGCCCGCCTGGCTAGCTACCACCCTCAAGTCGAAAATCTGTCGCCAAGCACCTAACGGTGTGTTCCGGCAGCTGTCCTTGAGAGCCAGTAATTGTAGGTTAGCCTGTAAAACATCTTCGACCGCATCATCACTTACCATCAGGTGAGATAGTGGTCAAAGGCTAACCTATCCGGCATAAAAAACAAAAAAAAAAAAAAGGTACCGGTGGAAGATGCGTAAATGCCTATTGGCAAAATGGCGGCACTGCGAACCGAAATCCTCACCGCTCAGCAAATCTCACCCGCGGACATCCATTGCGTCGTGAGCACCAAGAATTAACTATGTCTAGTAACCGACCATCTCTTTCTAACTTATGTGAAAACTACGTCTATGATTTGAGACAAAAACTTAATATAAAACGAAGCTAGCCACCTTTGTTTTTTTAAAGGTTATATAAAAAACTAGCTTTCTGGGCGCGGCTCCGCCCGCGCGTATGTCGGTTATCGCGCGAAAACATTAACCTCTTTTTGCGCAGTCAGATAAAAACTATCCTATGTTTTTTCCCGGGTCTCAAACTATCTCCATACCAAATTTCATTCAAATCGGTCCAGTAGTTTTGGCGTGAAAGCGTAACAGACAGACAGACAGAGTTACTTTCGCATTTATAATATTAGTACTGAAGTACTGATACTATCTTAAATCAATTAACTGTTTACAAACATCGATGCTATAAAACTAATTAGGAATACAGTAAAAATATATCCTATGGGAGCTTGTTGCTTCCATAGATCATAAGGTTACAAGGTCGGTCTATATTGTTTTTGAGAAAACTCTATAATTACGCGTTTTTCAACCAAACACTCGTATAATATGGACAGTTTAAGTGTAGGCGAATTTGTTAAAGCAAAAACCTGACATGGTGCCATGCAAATAACGCCGTTACGACTGCAAGTTGTTTACATGGTTGACAAAATATACTTGTGTGTTGTTCGTCCAGAAATGTACCGACTTCAACAGGAATCGATACTCGCTGGGAAATGTTATAAAGTGTAGCTTATAATTATTATTATTTCAAGAGTTGCGATGCGGTTAAAATGTTTAAATGAATTAAAATACTTTTCCATCTTAGATCGGCGCGACTCCTGCGCATATTATAATAGCAAACGTTTCTTTTACATAGCTATCTGAGTTTTGTAGGGTGATTTTAATAAATATGACTACAGCATGATTTAAGCCGTAGTGCTTAGACTGTCTATGGTGTGCAGGTTAGATGTAATTATTTGCAGTACCATCTTCTATTCGTCTTTTTGAACCGGGTTCTAGATATAATTTATATATCAATTTACATTTTGTAATATTTCAATATTATATAAAAAAATAAGCATATTTTTTGTCAAGTTACTTTCTTGATATATATAATATTTTATTAATTTACTACGAAAATTTAATTGCGCAGCGGTGTAAAATAATTTAAAAAGAACTAATAGATAGAAAGAAAGAAAAGAAGTAAAGAAAATAAACAATTTTCTTAATAATTATTACGGTTGTGAGATGTCCAATAGTATTGAATGAGCCTTGTCTCCGCAATGCTTATTGTATAAGACAAAAAGCGCTGATTTACAGCCAAGACTCGAAGAAATTAATAATATTGTTTTAAAGTTGTGACTAGTTACTTAGCTTACTTACATTTATCTCATATTACATTATACATAATCACATACACGATTAATTATTAAACGGACATCATTCGAATATAAACTTAATAATGTATTTTACATAAAATTTACCTAGGTAAACGAGTACTTACTACTACATAAAACAATACATAATATAATATTTATACACATATAAATAATGAATACATATTCCTATACATAATAATAAGTATAATGATAATGAACAATACATTCATAATAATATGTTTTAATAACTAAGTAGGTGTATGTATGGAAAAAAACACAAAAGAATAAGTATGATGAATGCATGCAAAGAGGCACGTGTGTCCACCATGTTTAGGTCGGTATTATTTTTCAAATGGTATAATAGCATTAAAGCAAACATTAGGTTAAAGTTCACTCCACTGGCATCACACAACAGCTCTTACCCTATGAATATGTGTATATCTTTTACCGAATAAAACGCAGTCTCGCTTCAGAGAGATCGGAGCACTTTGCGTGACGTCTATATTAAACCCGCCATCTTAGATATTTGACAGATGTCATTCGGTTTTTCTCATGATTCCCTATGATTGAACATCCTCTATCAATAATATGATTTCCGAGATACCCGTTCTATTTCACTTGGCACACGACACATTAGGTGACAAAATTACTATTTTCTTACAAAGCTGTCACAAAAACTAAAATGTCTACCAAACTAAAACAATTATTATTTACATTATAATTACAGGCGGCAGCAGAAGGTGGAGAAGCAGCGCCGGTTAGTATTTTAAAGTTGATCAGCCTATCTTTTATTATACTATAAAACTTGAGACTTAGGTGATCTGTGAATAAATTGATTTCCAAATACGTTTTCTTAAAAAAATCTCTACAGAAAAAATTTGGAATTACGCTTGTATGTTATATATTAATTATTCATGTATTGAAAAATGTACTTTCATCAGTATATTGAGTTGAAAATACTGATTAAGCCATTCTTAGCCTCATAACCAGTTGCGTAGCTAAGCTTGGGCGAAGTGTGCCCTCGCCCACGGTCTCACCGCGAAGCCTCTTTAAATGCGACGCCAAAAGACATAGAATCCCTCTTTATTTTTAAATTTAATAAAAACTAAAAAATATATGTAATGGTATAATATTGGTGTAATAGCAAACCAAAAATGAAAATACAATTTTCCTGATGATTCCTGATTCCAACGACTTTTAAAGAGAAAAGGGTTCGCAAGATAAAGAAAATGTTTAGTTATGAAGCTGTAGGTGAGTCTCTTGATTTCACTGAAAGTAGATTCAGATTGATTTTTTATTATGTACAATGGTTGACACTGTGATACAAGACAAACACAAGATTTACTACAATTTTGGATTCTTGTACTACATAAATAATTCAAAATCTTTGCCAAATAACTAGCTTTCGAAGCACTGTAATGATTTAGTGCTTCAAGAAGGAGAAAGCAAATACCTAGAATCTTATGAGCTTTACGAATAACTCTTAGTGCCAAATCTACCTAACTGCATTAGAGACGCCGATCAAATGATTCAATACATAATTACAAAAGAATTGGAAGATGTCTATCCTAATGTTTTTGTTGCTATTAAAATTATGTTGCCAGTAAGTACAGCTTCTTAAGTTATAAATGATTAAAAACTACTTAAGGAACAATATGGAGCAGGACCGACTGTCTGGTTTAGCAAAACTCTCAATCGAAGCAGATTTAGCTGCAAAAATAATTACAAATCCTTACTCGAGGACTTCAGTAAAGCAAAAAGCCGAAGAACATTACTTTTGTAAAAAATTCAGTCAAGTTATAAAATAAAACCTTTTTTCAAATCTATATGATTTTCAATATTCTCCCATCGCGCATTTATATTTTTTCACTACCATGAGTAGGTATTTCGTGTGGAAGCATGTTTGGTAAGATAGATTTATTGGGTAGATCTTGGGAACGAAAGAAAAGGGACCTCGCACTGCTCATAAGAATGTTTTGTATTTTCAATTTTTATTTTGAAAATAATTAAAAACTTTAATTTTAATGTTACAGGAAGCCGAAGTAAGTATTTTATTGAATTCAATGGTATAAATATTGAGAAAAAAATTGTTATGCAAGTCTGCAACGTTGTTATATGGCACGAGGACATTTATTGAAACTTAAAAAGCCAAGCTAAAAATAGCACTGGTGGGGATTGTCAGTTGGGTTTTCTGGAATAACCAGCTGTTTGAGGTTAGTCTGTCGCGCTCGCAGTTTAGTTATTAATAGTAGTTAATTATATAGGGTTGCTTAATGACATTATAGTTATTCTTAATTAAAAACTATTGTTAGTACTAAGATTAATCTTTAGATTAAACCACATAAACCTTATATTAAAATATGGCCACATCGGCTATTACTATTTTCACTAAAAAAAACATGTTTACCTTTACTTAGGTACATATTATATTATATATTTGTTGCAGGGGGGAGCAGCTGAAGTAAGTCACAAAATTGTGTTACTTATTTTATATAATATACTTACCTACTTATTAGTACTTAGTAGGTACTTAAAGAAAATTATCGGATATACTTAATATGGAGATATTGCCGCATCGAATAGGTATATTTGAAGAGCTCGTAGCGTAGCGTGCTTGGTCGTCCTTAACTGATCAACTACCTTCAGTAACGTTTGCCACGGTCATGACCTGGATGGGTGACCGCTAGACTGACATTTCTATTGAGCGTGCACGTGTTTCGGGCGGCACATTAAGCCGTCGGTCCAGGTTGTTGTCTCAGGATAGCATCATGGTAGAGCATTCGCGAATGCTCGCCTAGCTAACTACCACCCTCAAGTAGAAAATTTGCCGCCAAACACCTAACGGTGTGAGCCAATAATTCTAGGTTAGCATGAACATCATCATCGACCAAATCATCACTTACCATCACATGAGAAAGTGGTCAAAGCCATAAGCCTATCAGCTAGGTAAAAATCGGAACTTATTGTTTTATATTTTATAAGCAAACCTGCGTTTTTTTTATTTTAATGTTGCAGGCGGGTGCAGCTGAAGTAAGCACAGCACACTTTATTTTTCCTATTACTAAGAAAGCGCAATATTGTAACAGTTTTAATTTAGCTGTATTATTGCCCATACATAATAACGTGATCAAAAAAACTTCATTATCATTAACAAAACTGAACTTTATTGAGTTACTATGCTTTTAGACAAGGGGTTCGACATAGTGATGTGGTCGCAAGAGTTATGTTTCCCACGTGCATGAAAAAAGTAAACTTTTAAAAGCTTACTGAGCGTTTTTACGGAAATTTTACTCAATAAATTTTTTTGCTCTTAAACTGAAAGTTAGAGCTTCACAATGAAAAGATAAGAAAGATGATGGCTTTAATATACTATGACAATTTGGGATAGTTTTCAAGGAACAGTAAAATAGTAAAATTCTGAGGAAGATTTCAGATTAATTTTTTTTCGTGGATATAGAATTATGAATTTTCCATTTATGAATATTACAATACGATTTCTCTGTATTTATTTGAAACAAAATTGGATACTTAATGTGATATTAATAAATACTTCTTTTACTAGGGTGGCGAAGCAAGTACCTGCGAATCATGAATAGAACCATAAAAATACGTAAATTTACGATAACATTTTTTTTGGCTACGCTTAACAAAAAGATATCATTACATTTTTATATCCCCGAAAGGGTTAGGGAAGAGCATTTCACCAATTATAATGGGGGCTGAACTGACCCATTGACAAACTTTGTACTTACCAATAGTCATTTTAGAGTATGTAAAACATTATTTCAAATTACTAGTACTTACGCTAATCCAATATTACTTTTATCTCACCTAGGCGGCTGCTGGCGTACGTATAAGTTATTTTTAATTACATATAATTCGTCATTCATTTCAAAATATATATATTAATATCGGGAAATCGGTTTGTACGTGACTGTTAGTGTGGGCTTTTTTTCCCTATATCGCAACTATACCGTTAACTCGGAATCTCTGCTTAATACCTCCCCCCATTAAAAGTATCATGGGCTTATTTTTGGGATACTCTAAAAAGCCCTACGCTGAATCCACATTGATAGGTATCTTTGGGGTCAGTCTTATAATCCATGGTGGAAGGGCATTTTTCGAATGCCCGATAGATTTTCTATTAAGTCGCTAGCCAGGCGGCTAGCGACCACCCTCAAGTAGAAAATCTATCGCCAAGCACCTAACGGTGTTTTCCGGAAGCTGTCCTTGAGAGCCAGTAATTCTAGGTTAAACCTGTTAACAGCTTCGACCACATCATCACTTACCATCAGGTGATATGTAAGCCTTTGACCACAATCTCGGTCAAAGGCTTACATATCAGCAATAAAAAAAACCCAAAGACACTGACACTAACTAAATCCTAATTAAGTGTGCAATGGGGATTTCTAGACTTTATTGTGGCATGTTTAATCCATGGTTAAAACCATTTAAGTAGTACATTTAATATGGATAGAGATTGAAAAAAAATAATTATGTGTACCTATCAGATTTTCATAGTGTATTTATAATTATGTTATACTCTTACTTAAATCTAAGTAGATAATTTATATCCCCATCTATTATTTACGAATGAAATATATCATACATAATATATGGACTAAGTAGTTAAAGCGACAGATATTTTCTTTTATAATATCAGTAAAGATTGTAAAGAAAGCTGATAGTAAAATATAATAATATTTAACGTCTTTATTTTTTTTATTATCAGGAAACTGCTGCAGTAAGTATTCGATAATATTGTTACAAGTACATCACTAGGTACTCAGATGAATGAAATGAAGGTGTACCAAACATGTGTATATTTGGCATTTAATTAGTGTGATTAAGGCCCCGTTTCAGAATGTCCTACTAAAGTTGCGAGTTGCTATGCAACACATAAAATAACTGAATGATAAAAATGACAGATAACATGCAGCGCGTTTCATGCTTTAACCGATGGATAGGCTAAATCGATGACTGTGAAACGCAAAGTAGTGTTTTATTTATTAAATATGTTCTGGGTAGTAAAACCGGAACTTACTCGAACATTCTGAAACAGGCCGTAAGTATAAAATATTTATTAAGTATAGCAGACTAGATTTTATTTTATGTGTATGTACCTTAACAATAATAAAATATAAAGTACTAAACGTTACTCGAGATAAATCAAATCCTATACACACTCACTCACAAAATTTTGCATTTATTATATCAGTGTGATTTATTGTATAAGTTTGCAGACTAGAAATATTTTTATCATTATGTACCATATCAAAAACAGTATATAATATACTAAAATTTACTCGAGATAAATGTTATCAAGGAATAACAATCATACACACTCACTCACAAACTTTTGAGTTTAGTGTGATTAGGTATGCAGACAAGAAATATTTCATGAGTATGTACCTTATCAATAACAATTTATGCTTTACTAACGTTACTCGAGATAAATCAAATCCAGGAGTAACAAACATACACACTCACTAACAAACTTTTGCATTTGTAATATTAGTGTGATTAGTTATGCAGATAAAAAAAAATATGAGTATACTTACGCATACAATATTTCTTGTTTGTATTAAAAACAATATATAAACTACTAAAAGTTTCGAATATCATTAATTGATATACAGGGTTATTGGTAAAATGCCAACAACCTCTTAGAGTTGACTTCTGTTAGTCCTGACAAAATATTTGAGATAATTTTTTTTTATTGTTTTTTTTGTGATTGTTTATTTGTGTATGACGTAATAAGCACGGGGATTATCTGATCTGTAAAGCCTGATTTTCATTTCAAAATTTTAGTTAGGACTAGCAGAAGTCAACCCTAAGAGGTTGTTAGCATTTTACATATAACGCTGTATATTATAAATCTAAAATAAAAAATGTTATTTTAGATTTTACACAAAGGTTATTTTAACCCTTTCGTAGTATGAAAAACTTTTTTAAATGAAAATATAAAATGATGCGTTTTGACCCCTGAACCCCTTAAATAAAATAATCACAGCTATAATTCATAACTTGATATGAAATTTCAGCTATAAAAAAGCATCGCCTAGGCGGCAGTTCACTCACTTGAACCTCAAAAAAAATTTTGAAAATTGCAAACAAATTGTCGATTTGGCTGCTGATAAATTTCAATCAGAAATCCTCTTAAATGTGCAAGTTTTAGTGATTACATATGATGATTTATATGTGTTCTATACGAAAATCATAAGCAGAAAGCGGCAGTCATGTGTTTTTTAACCCTTTCGTAGTATGAAAAACTTTTTTAAATGAAAATATAAAATGATGCGTTTTGACCCTTGAAACCCTTAAATAAAATAATCACAGCTATAATTCATAACTTGATATGAAATTTCAGCTATGAAAAAGCATCGGCTAAGCGGCAGTTCACTCACTTGACCCTCAAAAAAAATTTTGAAAATTGCAAACAAATTATCGATTTGGCTGTTGATAAATTTCAATCCTCAGTTCCTTAACCTTCCAAATTAAATTATTTAAATTATTGATAATTGAAAACAAACTATCAAATTGGCTGCTGATAAATTTAAACAGAAGTACTCTGAAAAATGCGAGTTTTGGTGATTATAACTAATGATTATTATATTTTCTATACGAAAATCATGTGCAGAAAGCGAAAGTTATGTGATTTTTAACCCTTTCGTAGTATGAAAAACTTTTTTAAATGAAAATATAAAATGATGCTTTTTGACCCTTGAACCCCTAAAATAAAATAATCACAGCTAAAATTCATAAACTGAGATGAAATTTCAGCTATAAAAAAGCATCGGCTAAGCGGCAGTTCACTTACTTGACCCTCAAAAATAATTGTGAAAATTGCAAACAAATTATCAATTTGGCTGCTGATAAATTTCAATCAGAAATCCTCTTAAATGTGCAAGTTTTGGTGATAACATATGATGATTTATATGTGTTCTATACGAAAATCATAAGCAGAAAGCGGCAGTCATGTGTTTTTTAACCCTTTCGTAGTATGAAAAACTTTTTTAAATGAAAATATAAAATGATGCGTTTTGACCCCTGAACCCCTTAAATAAAATAATCACAGCTATAATTCATAACTTGATATGAAATTTCAGCTATAAAAAAGCATCGGCTAGGCGGCAGTTCACTCACTTGAAACTCAAAAAAAATTTTGAAAATTGCAAACAAATTGTCGATTTGGCTGCTGATAAATTTCAATCAGAAATCCTCTTAAATGTGCAAGTTTTAGTGATAACATATGATGATTTATATGTGTTCTATACGAAAATCATAAGCAGAAAGCGGCAGTCATGTGTTTTTTAACCCTTTCGTAGTATGAAAAACTTTTTTAAATGAAAATATAAAATGATGCGTTTTGACCCTTGAAACCCTTAAATAAAATAATCACAGCTATAATTCATAACTTGATATGAAATTTCAGCTATGAAAAAGCATCGGCTAAGCGGCAGTTCACTCACTTGACCCTCAAAAAATATTTTGCAGACTAGAAATATTTTTATCATTATGTACCATATCAAAAACAGTATATAATATACTAAAATTTACTCGAGATAAATGATATCAAGGAATAACAATCATACACACTCACTCACAAACTTTTGAGTTTAGTGTGATTAGGTATGCAGACAAGAAATATTTCATGAGTATGTACCTTATCAATAACAATTTATGCTTTACTAACGTTACTCGAGATAAATCAAATCCAGGAGTAACAAACATACACACTCACTAACAAACTTTTGCATTTGTAATATTAGTGTGATTAGTTATGCAGATAAAAAATAATATGAGTATACTTACGCATACAATATTTCTTGTTTGTATTAAAAACAATATATAAACTACTAAAAGTTTCGAATATCATTAATTGATATACAGGGTTATTGGTAAAATGCCAACAACCTCTTAGAGTTGACTTCTGTTAGTCCTGACAAAATATTTGAGATATTTTTTTTTTATTGTTTTTTTTGTGATTGTTTATTTGTGTATGACGTAATAAGCACGGGGATTATCTGATCTGTAAAACCTGATTTTCATTTCAAAATTTTAGTTAGGACTAGCAGAAGTCAACCCTAAGAGGTTGTTAGCATTTTACATATAACGCTGTATATTATAAATCTAAAATAAAAAATGTTATTAACCGTCAAAATAATCATATAAGATTATTACATATTTATTTTTGTATACTTGTAAGTATAAAAATAAGTTTTGTTCATTTAAGATAAATACCAATATTTATGTTGCAGGCCGGAGAAGTGAGTATTACTTATGTTTATTTAAAGTCCCTTAATACTCGAAAAGTGGTGGTTATACACTATTACTAAGTACTATTTATTCTGTGGTTACCAATGAGAGAATTCTCAAGGAAGGTTGGCGTCAAGTAGGTAGACAGTTAAATACAACCTGCACCAAAATTTTAATATATTCTATTGAAACTCCGCCAGTATTTTGACCATATCCCTTATTGATGGGTTGTCTGGAAGAGATCGCTCTAAGCGACACGACCGCCCATTGATACACTTGGTTTTAAGTTATCTTTTAGTAATATGTTTATTTTTGTTATTATGGTGTCAATAAATGAATCAATAAATATGGTATTCAATAAAGAGTTATCTATTTCTTTCCAATTCTAATTAATTGCAAGCACTACCGCGTGCTAAGCGAAAACTATATTTTACAAATTTTTGTTCCCGCCCGAGGGCATAAAATTTTGTGCTCCAATAATTTGTATAATCTAACTATTTAGTCTGTTGTTAGCGAAAACATATTTTACATAATATATTATTTTCTCATATGAGAAGAAATATTGTTTCAACCCCTAATGAGTGTGTTAAGAGTAGGAAAACGATGATTTTATGTCGCGTTATAACTTATTTTTGATTGTAATCAAACAATACTTTGTATGAACTTTTTAATTAATTTCAGGCAGCCGAAGCTCCTGCAGTAAGTACATATGAAAAATAAATATTAAATATGTCCCATTTAAATAAGTAATATGGGATTTAGTATTTAAAAAAATGAATAGATGTACATATTGTACATGAGAATTATTTAAAATTATATTTGCATAATTTTATTATGTCTTTATTATATGATAATTTTCTGACTAACCTCTACGTTTCGATCAAGTTGCATTGACCGTGATCACTAGTAGACAATGTCTACTCGTGACCACGGTCAATGCAGTTTCATTAAAATGTTGCAGTTAGTCAAAATATGTGTTTGATGTTAATTTGTGCGTGAATAGACTAGTTAAACATGGGTCTTGTTCACGAAAATTTATAGAACAGTAAATCTATATTAGTTGGTCTCTAGAATACTTATAATTACTTGTTTTCACTAGATATATTGAATGTTAATAAAATATATAGATATTTAATATGTTTTAACATTCAATATAATATTAATATTATTTTTTATCTACACTAATATCTTAAAAGAGAAAAGAATTGTATTTTAACTAATAAACTTAAAAACTACTGGAACGATTTGAAAAATTCTTTCTCCATTAGAATCCTACATTATTCTTGATGAACATAGGCTATAAAATATTTCCAAACAAATATATTTGTTCAATATCCATGCAAAGCTAGTATATTATATTTTAATTATTGAGCATTGATGATCATTCGTTAAACAACCGGTGTGAAGTTGGCAGCCAAAATCTAGCAGCCTATAACCCAACCAAATTAGGGAGGTAGATTTTCAAATATTTAAATTTTATTGCACCCATGATTAGGGATACCATTTCAGCAATGAAAAAGCAAAAACGTTGCGGCAGCTCAGTTCTTTAACCTTCCAAATTAAATTATTTAAATTATTGATAATTGAAAACAAACTATCAAATTGGCTGCTGATAAATTTAAACAAAAGTACTCTAAAAAATGCGAGTTTTGGTGATTATAACTAATGATTATTATATTTTCTATACAAAAATCATGAGCAGAAAGCGAAAAATATGTGTTTTTTAACCCTTTCGTAGTAAGAATTTTTTTTAATGAAAATATAAAATGATGCTTTTTGACCCTTGAACCCCTAAAATAAAATAATCACAGCTAAACTACATAAACTGAGATGAAATTTCAGCTATAAAAAAGCATCGGCTAAGCGGCAGTTCACTTACTTGACCCTCAAAAATAATTGTGAAAATTGCAAACAAATTATCAATTTGGCTGCTGATAAATTTCAATCAGAAATCCTCTTAAATGTGCAAGTTTTGGTGATAACATATGATGATTTATATGTGTTCTATACGAAAATCATAAGCAGAAAGCGGCAGTCATGTGTTTTTTAACCCTTTCGTAGTATGAAAAACTTTTTTAAATGAAAATATAAAATGATGCGTTTTGACCCCTGAACCCCTTAAATAAAATAATCACAGCTATAATTCATAACTTGATATGAAATTTCAGCTATAAAAAAGCATCGCCTAGGCGGCAGTTCACTCACTTGAACCTCAAAAAAAATTTTGAAAATTGCAAACAAATTGTCGATTTGGCTGCTGATAAATTTCAATCAGAAATCCTCTTAAATGTGCAAGTTTTAGTGATTACATATGATGATTTATATGTGTTCTATACGAAAATCATAAGCAGAAAGCGGCAGTCATGTGTTTTTTAACCCTTTCGTAGTATGAAAAACTTTTTTAAATGAAAATATAAAATGATGCGTTTTGACCCTTGAAACCCTTAAATAAAATAATCACAGCTATAATTCATAACTTGATATGAAATTTCAGCTATGAAAAAGCATCGGCTAAGCGGCAGTTCACTCACTTGACCCTCAAAAAAAATTTTGAAAATTGCAAACAAATTATCGATTTGGCTGTTGATAAATTTCAATCCTCAGTTCCTTAACCTTCCAAATTAAATTATTTAAATTATTGATAATTGAAAACAAACTATCAAATTGGCTGCTGATAAATTTAAACAGAAGTACTCTGAAAAATGCGAGTTTTGGTGATTATAACTAATGATTATTATATTTTCTATACGAAAATCATGTGCAGAAAGCGAAAGTTATGTGATTTTTAACCCTTTCGTAGTATGAAAAACTTTTTTAAATGAAAATATAAAATGATGCTTTTTGACCCTTGAACCCCTAAAATAAAATAATCACAGCTAAAATTCATAAACTGAGATGAAATTTCAGCTATAAAAAAGCATCGGCTAAGCGGCAGTTCACTTACTTGACCCTCAAAAATAATTGTGAAAATTGCAAACAAATTATCAATTTGGCTGCTGATAAATTTCAATCAGAAATCCTCTTAAATGTGCAAGTTTTGGTGATAACATATGATGATTTATATGTGTTCTATACGAAAATCATAAGCAGAAAGCGGCAGTCATGTGTTTTTTAACCCTTTCGTAGTATGAAAAACTTTTTTAAATGAAAATATAAAATGATGCGTTTTGACCCCTGAACCCCTTAAATAAAATAATCACAGCTATAATTCATAACTTGATATGAAATTTCAGCTATAAAAAAGCATCGGCTAGGCGGCAGTTCACTCACTTGAAACTCAAAAAAAATTTTGAAAATTGCAAACAAATTGTCGATTTGGCTGCTGATAAATTTCAATCAGAAATCCTCTTAAATGTGCAAGTTTTAGTGATAACATATGATGATTTATATGTGTTCTATACGAAAATCATAAGCAGAAAGCGGCAGTCATGTGTTTTTTAACCCTTTCGTAGTATGAAAAACTTTTTTAAATGAAAATATAAAATGATGCGTTTTGACCCTTGAAACCCTTAAATAAAATAATCACAGCTATAATTCATAACTTGATATGAAATTTCAGCTATGAAAAAGCATCGGCTAAGCGGCAGTTCACTCACTTGACCCTCAAAAAATATTTTGAAAATTGCAAACAAATTATCGATTTGGCTGTTGATAAATTTCAATCCTCAGTTCCTTAACCTTCCAAATTAAATTATTTAAATTATTGATAATTGAAAACAAACTATCAAATTGGCTGCTGATAAATTTAAACAGAAGTACTCTGAAAAATGCGAATTTTGGTGATTATAACTAATGATTATTATATTTTCTATACGAAAATCATGTGCAGAAAGCGAAAGTTATGTGATTTTTAACCCTTTCGTAGTATGAAAAACTTTTTTAAATGAAAATATAAAATGATGATTTTTGACCCTTGAACCCCTAAAATAAAATAATCACAGCTAAAATTCATAAACTGAGATGAAATTTCAGCTATAAAAAAGCATCGGCTAAGCGGCAGTTCACTTACTTGACCCTCAAAAATAATTGTGAAAATTGCAAACAAATTATCAATTTGGCTCCTGATAAATTTCAATCAGAAATCCTCTTAAATGTGCAAGTTTTGGTGATAACATATGATGATTTATATGTGTTCTATACGAAAATCATAAGCAGAAAGCGGCAGTCATGTGTTTTTTAACCCTTTAGTGGTATGACAAAACTTTTTTAAATGAAAATATAAAATGATGCGTTTTGACCCTTGAACCCCTTAAATAAAATAATCACAGCTATAATTCATAACTTGATATGACATTTCAGCTATAAGAAAGCATCGGCTAGGCGGCAGTTCACTCACTTGACCCTCAAAAAAAATTTTGAAAATTGCAAACAAATTATCGATTTGGCTGCTGATAAATTTCAATCAGAAATCCTCTTAAATGTGCAAGTTTTGGTGATGACATATGATGATTTATATGTGTTCTATACGAAAATCATGAGCAGAAAGCGGCAGTCATGTGTTTTTTAACCCTTTCGAAGAATGAAAAACTTTTTAAAATGAAATTATAAAATGATGCGTTTTGACCCTTGAACCCCTTAAATAAAATAATCACAGCTATAATTCATAACTTGATATGAAATTTCAGCTATAAAAAAGCATCGGCTAAGCGGAAGTACACTCACTTGACCCTAAAAAAAAATTTTGAATATTGCAAACAAATTATCGATTTGGCTGCTGATAAATTTCAATCAGAAATCCTCTTAAATGTGCAAGTTTTGGTGATAACATATGATGATTCATATGTGTTCTATACGAAAATCAAAAGCAGAAAACGGGAGTCATGTGTTTTTTGACCCTTTCGTAGTATGAAAAACTTTTTTAAATGAAAATATAAAATGATGCGTTTTGACCCTTGAACCCCTTAAATAAAATAATCACAGCTATAATTCATAACTTGATATGAAATTTCAGCTATGAAAAAGCATCGGCTAAGCGGCAGTTCACTCACTTGACCCTCAAAAAATATTTTGAAAATTGCAAACAAATTATCGATTTGGCTGTTGATAAATTTCAATCCTCAGTTCCTTAACCTTCCAAATTAAATTATTTAAATTATTGATAATTGAAAACAAACTATCAAATTGGCTGCTGATAAATTTAAACAGAAGTACTCTGAAAAATGCGAATTTTGGTGATTATAACTAATGATTATTATATTTTCTATACGAAAATCATGTGCAGAAAGCGAAAGTTATGTGATTTTTAACCCTTTCGTAGTATGAAAAACTTTTTTAAATGAAAATATAAAATGATGATTTTTGACCCTTGAACCCCTAAAATAAAATAATCACAGCTAAAATTCATAAACTGAGATGAAATTTCAGCTATAAAAAAGCATCGGCTAAGCGGCAGTTCACTTACTTGACCCTCAAAAATAATTGTGAAAATTGCAAACAAATTATCAATTTGGCTCCTGATAAATTTCAATCAGAAATCCTCTTAAATGTGCAAGTTTTGGTGATAACATATGATGATTTATATGTGTTCTATACGAAAATCATAAGCAGAAAGCGGCAGTCATGTGTTTTTTAACCCTTTAGTGGTATGACAAAACTTTTTTAAATGAAAATATAAAATGATGCGTTTTGACCCTTGAACCCCTTAAATAAAATAATCACAGCTATAATTCATAACTTGATATGACATTTCAGCTATAAGAAAGCATCGGCTAGGCGGCAGTTCACTCACTTGACCCTCAAAAAAAATTTTGAAAATTGCAAACAAATTATCGATTTGGCTGCTGATAAATTTCAATCAGAAATCCTCTTAAATGTGCAAGTTTTGGTGATGACATATGATGATTTATATGTGTTCTATACGAAAATCATGAGCAGAAAGCGGCAGTCATGTGTTTTTTAACCCTTTCGAAGAATGAAAAACTTTTTAAAATGAAATTATAAAATGATGCGTTTTGACCCTTGAACCCCTTAAATAAAATAATCACAGCTATAATTCATAACTTGATATGAAATTTCAGCTATAAAAAAGCATCGGCTAAGCGGAAGTACACTCACTTGACCCTAAAAAAAAATTTTGAATATTGCAAACAAATTATCGATTTGGCTGCTGATAAATTTCAATCAGAAATCCTCTTAAATGTGCAAGTTTTGGTGATAACATATGATGATTCATATGTGTTCTATACGAAAATCAAAAGCAGAAAGCGGCAGTCATGTGTTTTTTGACCCTTTCGTAGTATGAAAAACTTTTTTAAATGAAAATATAAAATGATGCGTTTTGACCCTTGAACCCCTTAAATAAAATAATCACAGCTATAATTCATAACTTGATATGAAATTTCAGCTATAAAAAAGCATCGGCTAAGCGGCAGTTCACTTACTTGACCCTCAAAAATAATTGTGAAATTTGCAAACAAATTATCAATTTGGCTGCTGATAAATTTTAATCAGAAATCCTCTTAAATGTGCAAGTTTTGGTGATTACATATGATGATTTATATGTGTTCTATACGAAAATCATAAGCAGAAAGCGGCAGTCATGTGTTTTTTAACCCTTTAGTGGTATGACAAAACTTTTTTAAATGAAAATATAAAATGATGCGTTTTGACCCTTGAACCCCTTAAATAAAATAATCACAGCTATAATTCATAACTTGATATGAAAATTTCAGCTATAAAAAAGCATCGGCTAAGCGGCAGTACACTCACTTGACCCTCAAAAAAAATTTTGAAAATTGCAAACAAATTATTGATTTGGCTGCTGATAAATTTCAAACAGAAATCCTCTTAAATGTGCAAGTTTTGGTGATTACATATGATGATTTATATGTGTTCTATACGAAAATCATAAGCAGAAAGTGGCAGTCATGTGTTTTTTGACCCTTTCGTAGTATGAAAAACTTTTTTAAATGAAAATATAAAATGATGCGTTTTGACCCTTGAACCCCTTAAATAAAATAATCACAGCAATAATTCATAACTTGATATGAAAATTTCAGCTATAAAAAAGCATCGGCTAAGCGGCAGTACACTCACTTGACCCTCAAAAAAAATTTTGAAAATTGCAATAAATTATCGATTTGGCTGCTGATAAATTTCAATCAGAAATCCTCTTAAATGTGCAAGTTTTGGTGATTACATATGATGATTTATATGTGTTCTATACGAAAATCATAAACAGAAAGCGGCAGTCATGTGTTTTTTAACCCATTAGTGGTATGACAAAACTTTTTTAAATGAAAATATAAAATGATGCGTTTTGACCCTTGAACCCCTTTAATAAAATAATCACAGCTATAATTCATAACTTGATATGAAAATTTCAGCTATAAAAAAGCATCGGCTAAGCGGCAGTACACTCACTTGACCCTCAAAAAAAATTTTGAAAATTGCAAACAAATTATCGATTTGGCTGCTGATAAATTTCAATCAGAAATCCTCTTAAATGTGCAAGTTTTGGTGATTACATATGATGATTTATATGTGTTCTATACGAAAATCATAAGCAGAAAGCGGCAGTCATGTGTTTTTTGACCCTTTCGTAGTATGAAAAACTTTTTTAAATGAAAATATAAAATGATGCGATTGACCCTTGAACCCCTTAAATAAAATAATCACAGCTATAATTCATAACTTGATATAAAAATTTCAGCTATAAAAAAGCATCGGCTAAGCGGCAGTACACTCAATTGACCATCAAAAAAAATTTTGAAAATTGCAAACAAATTATCGATTTGGCTGCTGATAAATTTCAATCAGAAATCCTCTTAAATGTGCAAGTTTTGGTGATTACATATGATGATTTATACGTGTTCTATACGAAAATTATAAGCAGAAAGCGGCAGTCATGTGTTTTTTGACCCTTTCGTAGTATGAAAAACTTTTTTAAATGAAAATATAAAATGATGCGTTTTGACCCTTGAACCCCTTAAATAAAATAATCACAGCTATAATTCATAACGTGATACGAAATTCCAGCTATAAAAAAGCATCGGCAAAGCGGCAATTCACTTTTTGACCCTCAAAAATAATTGTGAAAATTCCAAACAAATTATCGATTTGGCTGCTGATAAATTTCAACCAGAAATCCTCTAAAATATGCAAGTTCAATCAACAATGATTAAAAATGATGAATAATATGTGTTCTATACGAAAATCATGAGCAGAAAGCGGCAGTCATGTGTTTTTTGACCCTATCGTAGTATGAAAAACTTTTTTAAATGAAAATATAAAATGATGCGTTTTGACCCTTGAACCCCTAAAATAAAATAATCGCAGCTATAATTCATAATCTGACATAAAATTTAAGCTATAAAAAACATCGGTGTTTCGGCAGTTCAATAACTTGACCCTCAAAAAAATTTTGAAAATTGCAAACAAATTATCGATTTGGCTGCTCATAAATTTCAATCAGAAATCCTCTAAAATGTGCAAGTTTTTGTGATTACATATGTAGATTTATATGTGTTCTATACGAAAATCATAAGCAGAAAGCGGCAGTCATGTGTTTTTTAACCCTTTCATAGTATGAAAAACTTTTTTAAATGAAAATATAAAATGATGCGTTTTGACCCTTGAATTTTTTATAGCTGTAATTTCATCTCAGTTTATGAATTATAGCTGTGATTATTTTATTTAAGGGGTTCAAGGGTCAAATGCTGCATTTTATATTTTCATTTAAAAAAGTTTTTCATACTACGAAAGGGTTAAAAAACACATGACTGCCGCTTTCTGCTTATGATTTTCTTATGAAACACATATTATTTATCATTTTTAATCACCAAAACTTGCACATTTCAGAGGATTTTTGGTTGAAAATTATCAGCAGCCCAATTGATAATTTGTTTGCAATTTTCACAATTATTTTTGAGGGTTAAGTAAGTGAACTGCCGCAATGCCGATGCTTTTTTATAGCTAAAATTTCATCTTAGATTATGAATTACAGCTGTGATTATTTTATTTTAGGGGTTCAAGGGTCAAAACGCATCATTTTATATTTTCATTTAAAAAAGTTTTTTATACTATGAATGGGTTAAAAAACATAACTGCCGCTTTCTGCTCATGATTTTCGTATAGAATACATATAAATCATCATATGTTATCATCAAAACTTGCACATTTAAGAGGATTTCTGATTGAAATTTATCAGCAGATAAATTGATAATTTGTTTGCAATTTTCACAATTATTTTAAGGGTAAAGTGAGTGAACTGCCGCAATACCGTTGTTTTTTATAGCTACACTTTCATCTCAGATTATGAATAATAGCTGTGATTATTTTATTTTTGAAGATCAAGGGTCAAAACGCATCATTTTATATTTTCATTTAAAAAAGTTTTTCATACTACGAAAGGGTTAAAAACCACATGACTGCCGCTTTCTGCTTATGATTTTCGTATAGAACACATATTATTTATCATTTGTAATCACCAAAACTTGCCCATTTCAGAGGATTTTTGGTTGAAAATTATCAGCAGCCCAATTGATAATTTGTTTGCAATTTTCACAATTATTTTTGAGGGTCAAGTGAGTGAACTGCCGCCATGCCGATGCTTTTTTATAGCTAAAATTTCAATTTAGATTATGAATTACAGCTGTGATTATTTTATTTTAGGGGTTCAAGGGTCAAAACGCATCATTTTATATTTTCATTTAAAAAAGTTTTTCATACTACGAAAGGGTCAAAAAAACACATGACTGCCGCTTTCTGCTTATGATTTTCGTATAACACACATATTATTTATCATTTGTAATCACCAAAACTTAACCATTTCAGAGGATTTTTGGTTGAAAATTATCAGCAGCCCAATTGATAATTTGTTTGCAATTTTCACAATTATTTTTGAGGGTCAAGTGAGTGAACTGCCGCCATGCCGATGCTTTTTTATAGCTAAAATTTCATCTTAGATTATGAATTACAGCTGTGATTATGTTATTTTAGGGGTTCAAGGGTCAAAACGCATCATTTTATATTTTCATTTAAAAAAGTTTTTCATACTACGAAAGGGTCAAAAAACACATGACTGCCGCTTTCTGCTTATGATTTTCGTATAGAACACATATAAATCATCATATGTAATCACCAAAACTTGCATATTTAAGAGGATTTCTGATTGAAATTTATCAGCAGCCAAATCGATAATTTGTTCGCAATTTTCAAAATTTTTTTTGAGGGACAAGTGAGTGTACTGCCGCTTAGCCGATGCTTTTTTATAGCTGAAATTTTCATATCAAGTTATGAATTATAGCTGTGATTATTTTATTTAAGGGGTTCAAGGGTCAAAACGCATCATTTTATATTTTCATTAAAAAGATTTGCATACTACGAAAGGGTTAAAAAAACACATGACTGCCGCTTTCTGCTTATGATTTTCGTATAGAACACATATGAATCATCATATTTTATCACCAAAACTTGCACATTTAAGAGGATTTCTGATTGAAATTTCACAGCAGCCAAATCGATAATTTGTTCACAATTTTCAATATTTTTTCGAGGGTCAAGTAAGTGAACTGCCGCAATGCCGATGCTTTTTTATAGATAAAATTTCATCTCAGATTATGAATTATTACTGTGATTATTTTATTTTAGGGGTTCAATGGTCAAAACGCTTCATTTTATATTTTCATTTAAAAAAGTTTTGTATACCACGAAAGGATTAAAAAACACATGACAGCCGCTTTCTGTTTATGATTTTCGTATAGAACACATATAAATCATCATATGTAATCACCAAACCTTGCACATTTAAGAGGATTTCTGATTGAAATTAATCAGCAGCCAAATTGATAATTTGTTTGCAAATTTCACAATTATTTTTGAGGGTTAAGTAAGTGAACTGCCGCTTAGCCGATGCTTTTTTATAGCTGAAATTTAATATCAAGTTATGAATTATAGCTGTGATTATTTTATTTAAGGGGTTCAAGGGTCAAAACGCATCATTTTATATTTTAATTTAAAAAAGTTTTTCATACTACGAAAGGGTCAAAAAACACATGACTGCCGCTTTCTGCTTATGATTTTCGTATAGAACACATATAAATCATCATATGTAATCACCAAAACTTGCACATTTAAGAGGATTTCTGATTGAAATTTATCAGCAGCCAAATCGATAATTTGTTTGCAATTTTCAAAATTTTTTTTGAGGGTCAAGTGAGTGTACTGCCGCTTAGCCGATGCTTTTTTATAGCTGAAATTTTCATATCAAGTTATGAATTATAGCTGTGATTATTTTATTTAAGGGGTTCAAGGGTCAAAACGCATCATTTTATATTTTCATTAAAAAGATTTGCATACTACGAAAGGGTTAAAAAACACATGACTGCCGCTTTCTGCTTATGATTTTCGTATAAAACACATATAAATCATCATATTTTATCACCAAAACTTGCACATTTAAGAGGATTTCTGATTGAAATTTCACAGCAGCCAAATCGATAATTTGTTCGCAATTTTCAATATTTTTTCGAGGGTCAAGTAAGTGAACTGCCGCAATGCCGATGCTTTTTTATAGATAAAATTTCATCTCAGATTATGAATTATTACTGTGATTATTTTATTTTAGGGGTTCAAGGGTCAAAACGCATCATTTTATATTTTCATTTAAAATAGTTTTGTCATACCACTAAAGGGTTAAAAAACACATGACTGCCGCTTTTTGCTCATGATTTTCGTATAGAACACATATAAATCATCATATGTAATCACCAAAACTTGCACATTTAAGAGGATTTCTGATTAAAATTTATCAGCAGCCAAATTGATAATTTGTTTGCAAATATCACAATTATTTAAAGGGTCAAGTAAGTGAATTGCCGCTTAGCCGATGCTTTTTTATAGCTGAAATTTCATATCAAGTTATGAGTTATAGCTGTGATTATTTTATTTAAGGAGTTCAAGGGTCAAAACGCATCATTTTATATTTTCATTTAAAAAAGTTTTTCATACTACGAAAGGGTTAAAAAACACATGACTGCCGCTTTCTGCTCATGATTTTCGTATAGAACACATATAAATCATCATATGTAATCACCAAAACTTGCATATTTAAGAGGATTTCTGATTGAAATTTATCAGCAGCCAAATCGATAATTTGTTTGCAATTTTCACAATTATTTTTAGTGTCAAGTGAGTGAACTGCCGCAATACCGTTGTTTTTTATAGCTAAACTTTCATCTCAGATTATGAATTATAGCTGTGATTATTTTATTTTTGGGGATCAAGGGTCAAAACGCATCATTTTATATATTCATTTAAAAAAGTTTTTCATACTACGAAAGGGTTAAAAAACACATGACTACCGCTTTCTGCTTATGATTTTCGTATAGAACACATATAAATCATCATATGTAATCACCAAAACTTGCACATTTAAGAGGATTTCTGATTGAAATTAATCAGCAGCCAAATTGATAATTTGTTTGCAAATTTCACAATTATTTTTGAGGGTTAAGTAAGTGAACTGCCGCTTAGCCGATGCTTTTTTATAGCTGAAATTTAATATCAAGTTATGAATTATAGCTGTGATTATTTTATTTAAGGGGTTCAAGGGTCAAAACGCATCATTTTATATTTTCATATAAAAAAGTTTTGTCATACCACTAAAGGGTTAAAAAACACATGACTGCCGCTTTTTGCTCATGATTTTCGTATAGAACACATATAAATCATCATATGTAATCACCAAAACTTGCACATTTAAGAGGATTTCTGATTGAAATTTATCAGCAGCCAAATCGATAATTTGTTTGCAATTTTCAAAATTTTTTTTGAGGGTCAAGTGAGTGAACTGCCGCCTAGCCAATGCTTTCTTATAGCTGAAATTTCATATCAAGTTATGAATTATAGCTGTGATTATTTTATTTAAGGGGTTCAGGGGTCAAAACGCATCATTTTATATTTTCATTTAAAAAAATTTTTCATACTACGAAAGGGTTAAAAAACACATGACTGCCGCTTTCTGCTTATGATTTTCGTATAGAACACATATAAATCATCATATGTTATCACCAAAACTTGCACATTTAAGAGGATTTCTGATTGAAATTTATCAGCAGCCAAATTGATAATTTGTTTGCAATTTTCACAATTATTTTTGAGTGTCAAGTAAGTGAACTGCCGCTTAGCCGATGCTTTTTTATAGCTGAAATTTCATCTCAGTTTATGAATTTTAGCTGTGATTATTTTATTTTAGGGGTTCAAAGGTCAAAAAGCATCATTTTATATTTTCATTAAAAAAAATTCTTACTACGAAAGGGTTAAAAAACACATATTTTTCGCTTTCTGCTCATGATTTCCGTATAGAAAATATAATAATCATTAGTTATAATCACCAAAACTCGCATTTTTTAGAGTTTTTCTGTTTAAATTTATCAGCAGCCAATTTGATAGTTTGTTTTCAATTATCAATAATTTAAATAATTTAATTTGGAAGGTTAAGGAACTGAGCTGCCGCAACGTTATTGTTTTTTCATTGCTGAAATGGTATCCCTAATCATGAGTGCAATAAAATATAAATATTTGAAAATCTACCTCCCTAATTTGGTTGGGTTATAGGCTGCTAGATTTTGGCTGCCAACTTCACACCGGTCGTTAAACATAGGTTGGTAGATACGAGTATATTAAGCAAATTTTAAGCTCGACATTAAATAATAATATATACGACGATTCAAACCCGTCTGTTATTGCCCTTTGCCTAGACGTCAGGGAAATAATAACAATAAAATAAATAAAATAATAACACATAGATATACACATATGTTTATTTGCATGTAGTTGGTAATATGTGATTAAAGGGCTACGACGCCTTACGATTCTACGCGAAATATCATTAGAAGGTCTTGATTCTTAGAGTGCACGAGCGGGAAAAGTCTAGACTTGATATTTCTAAATAATGAAGCGTAAAGGGTTTTAATAAAATATACATTTAATGTTTTCTTATAGTATTCTTAAAAAATGATTATTATTATATTATCTTATACGTTATAATTATAACCAAGAGACAAACAATTTTATTCAAAAATGTTATTCTACCCTGTTTTCATATTTTATATAATTAAAAAAAAACTTAACTACCTATCTACGGAAAAAGCATTCCATTATTATAATTATTGTTCATTGCTTACATATCAAAGTAAATTATAAGGCTAAAAAATATATTTGAGGAAGCAGATCAAAATAGAGTTAAAATTAAATATAAATTATACTTTTTGGATTATTTAGATCTCAGAAAAAAACTATTAAAATATCACGACCAGTGTTTTGCGTGCTGTTTTTGATATATGAAAATTATCATGCAATAACATTAATTATAACAAGTAGGTATACACGCCAAAGATAAAAAGTTAGTGATATGTTTCAAATCACAGAAGAGAATAGTATTTTATATGTCTATGTTTCAAATAATTCTTTAGGTTACCTTATTTATTTTTACAATGAATCGTAATAATTATAAAATTATGTTATGTTGGATATTACAGTTTTTATTAATTATCTAATAAACCATTCCAGGAGGCAGGTGAAACCACTATTCCTGCGGTGAGTTGTTAAATTACAAATTACTTTAAAATGTTAAGAAATATATATTTTATTATAAAAACTAACGTGGTTTTCACTCATTTTAGTAAATAATACGAGATAACTCACGTGAATCAGTCAGATAGCTCCGACTATAGTTTCAACCACATTCGGTGGTCTTTCTCAAGGCGAGATCGGGACGTGTTGACGTCCCGCTTAGCACTGGGTGCTGAATGTGGTTGAAACCACAGAAAAGAGAAAACAATATTTTATATCTCTATGGTTGAAACTACAGTCGGAGCTATCTGACTGATTCACGTCAGTTATCCCGTATTATTTAGTTAAAAAATATTTTAGTTAAATTACTAATAACATAATTATGTATTTAATACCCTTTATTTAATACCATTTAATACCCGTTCGTATTTCGATGTAATTAAAAATAAATAATCTATTTATTTACATACCATTTAAGGAAGGAGCCGAGGGTGCAGAAGGTGAAAAGAAAGAGGTATAATGGCGCAATAATAATATCCAAGTACTTGAAAAGTATTTTAAATGACTTGAACTATATACAACAATACAACTACTATAATGAAAGCATTTAGACAACCTGCAACTGATTGCAGACTCACAGGCAGTCCAAATGCCCACTACCAACCCACACACAAACTTTCGCATTATTATTAATTAAATATACCAGCTAGCACTCACGGTGTTTAGTCGAAATCCTCATCACAGATGCGAAACATTTCATACGGTTTGATAAGGCATATTTCGTGCCGCGGAAAGTACGTGAGGCCATTGAAATAAATCGTCATCCAAATTTTAATAGGGATGGTGGCTGGACTTTACCATCTGCGTGGAAACCAGTGCTTAATTGTGCCTCGACCAGTGCTAAACCGTTTACCCGTGAATCGGACGTGGTTGCAATAGTGTGCGAAGACCCTACACATACTTTTGACGAGTGCAGTGAAGACAGTGACAGTGACGCACGCGCCCCTACCCTGCCTGCGACTCCATTGCTGCCCGCCGTTCCTCAAGTTTCGGAGAGGGCGTTGCGAGCAGCCGCCCGCAGTGCGCGTCAAGCAGCCCTCGAGGCTGCCCGCATTCCTTGAGAATGAACATCTTTACTGTTCGAACACCGGTCGGAGATTTCGACTAAACACCGTGAGTGCTAGCCGGTATATTTAATTAATAATCATGACAACTCACGTAAGTTTTTATGACAATATTTCGCATTATTAATATTGTGATAGTTAGACCTATGCCCCTTGCTGATACTTTAGCCTTTGACCACGATCTCACCAGATGGTAAGTGATGATGTGGTCGAAGGTGTTAACAGACAACCTAAAATTACTGGCTCTCAAGGACAGCTGCCTAAAACCCACCGTTAGGTGCTTGGGGACAGATTTTCTACTCAGGGTGATCGCCAGCCAGGCGGGCATTCGCAAAATACCCTTCCACCACGCCGCGATGTTCGGCGGGATTCGAAGCATGGACCTGCTGTGCGGAAATCCATAGCCAATGCCACTACGCCATCACTGCTTCAAAATGATACCACAATAATAATAATAAAAATGCGATAGTTTGTACTATACTTACTTAGGTTTTATTAAACTCATTATAGTTTAGTATTGTTCGAAAAAAACTGCCACCTTTCCTGAGCAATTGGTTGTTTAACAGGGTGACGGCGGCGGTGTAAGTATAAATTCTATTTTAGTTATAAGGAAATAACGGGACTTATTCGCGATAATAGATGTATATTTTTATTTATTTACCTTGACGTTTCGACCAAGTTGCATTGGTCGTGGTCACGAGCAGACTGAAGTGTCAACGTCTTGAAGGGCGGGTATTTTCTCCAACTACCCGCATTTGATTTAGAAATGTAACGTCTCGAGACACGACACTGATAACATGCACAGGTCTTAGTGAAAGTAAAACGCGCTTGGTGCACTTCCTTAGCACTGGATTCCAGGATGCATCTAACTTAAAACCGCGAAAGTCAAGTTACTAAATTCTATTTTGCTAAACAGGTATATGTATTTAGAATGTAAATTGACTATTGATTGCCATTTTCATTTTTGCATAGGATATGGATGAAGCCCACGTAAGTTAAACACCTTTTAATATAGTTTTGAGTTATTATTTATACAGGGTTATTGGTAAAATAGTAACCACCTCTTAGGGTTGACTTCTGCTAGACCTAACAAACATTTTGAGATAGTATTTTTTGCTTTGAAAAACATTTATTTTTGTCTTTTAATGTCTACTCTGAGCCAAGAGCACCCGCCGCGGCAACACAGGACCGCGTCGTGCTCCCTTTGAATAGAGTTTTGAATATTTACGTCGAGCAGAGTAATAAAAAATATTTAAGATTGTTCCAATGTATAAAATAATGTTGTGCAACAAAGAGTTTTGTTTTGTTATATTGTTATTATTTATTCAATTCGATATTAATCAAATATATCAGAAGTATTTCGAAATTGTATTAATTAGATATTTATGTTATAGCTAACGGTTTGTCAATTTTAATAATTAAATAAATTAATAGTTAACACATATTTTTAACTATTTAAATTTTAATATGGAGCAACAACATTAAATAAATAATTCATGTTTGATTTCAGTTCGGCGTAAGTGTAATTATATTGTTAACATTTATTTAGCCTGGTATACAACACAAAAGTGTCTCCATCATCAATGTTAGACATCCACTGTTGAACAAAGCTTCCCCACAACGCATGGTTATTAACTATTTGTTACTGTACTGTAACAGCCAACTGAAACTGTAAAAGTCAACTGCTGAACTCAGCCTCCCCTATTAGTATTTGCCATAATCCCCACGCTTGGCGGGCGTCTTGGAGATCGCAGTGTGAGTTGACAGTTCTTTACAAATACAAATACAAATTGTTTATTGCTCCAATAAAAAAACAACAGAATAAAAATATTTAAATACTAAAGTCCTAAGATAATACACAGTATAATGAATAGCTTCCATTAGCAGCACTACTAGGTGAACCTGTGTTACGTCTGCTAAGTGTATTCCCACAAAAATGCAAATAGGTACATTTGTTACCGCAATAATTATACATTTATGTACACGTAATCTTTTTGTATAGCACTAAAATACATAATAACATCAAACACACCGTGTGCCCACCTGCAATTCTTTAAAAGGCGCTGCGGCCCACCTTCCAGTATTTTTCCCTTAGTCGCGGGATGATATGGGGAGGTGCAATTCTAACCCGGCACCACACGGGGCCATTTGTAACCACGTAGTATTATTATATATTATGTTCTATGACCATAGGCTGCCCGTGACTCTGACGATGTCGTCAGTCCATCTAGGGAGAGGCTCACCAGCTTTACGTCTTCCGGTGTCATGTGGTAAACACTCGAGAACTTCTTCCCTTTCGGTTATTGGTTCGTTGAGCAATTTAGCCCGCCCATAGCCACTTCAACTAACAATTACCGACGAAAAGTCACCGACATAGCTTTTAATGTCGGTGACTTTTCGTCGGTGATTATCGAAATTTCTACATATTTTGTTAGACATTTTAACTAATTTTTTTATGTTTTACTGTTTAAGCCTGAAGAGGTAAGCACGCACTCGTTTAAACATATTTATAAAATTATATTCTATGGTTTTTGAATGCAATTGTAAACTAAAATTTGTCGCAGAGTGGAACCACAGATGAGAGAAATAGAGAGATTTGCCTACAGTCCGAGTTCGTTAACATAAAAGTGTCGCCGCGTCACTCCCATCCATTTTACTCTCACATTTATGAAAACAATAATTACGCCATAATTAAACATACGCACATTTTGCCACGCAAACTAAGATATCCGCTGCAAAATAATACACTAACTAATCGTACATAATATGCAATAATGGGTTGCGCTTCAGCCTGTAGCTACGGTCACGAGTTACACAGACATATACAGCTATTTTACCACCGATCCATTACGTAATCGGAAGAACAGATTCATTTATTGATTTGTACTAAGCGCGCAATGCTTTTCTTACAAACAAATCTAAATCACCTCGTGTATAAATAATAAGAACGCCATAAATAATGATCAACCTCCCACATTTGTATCATAATTAATATCACTAAAGAATTTTCACAAATTTAGTTAGGCCCTAATTCTATTTATTATAATATTATAAATAATTAGTTATTATTCTTTGTTATAGACCACAGTAAGTACTCTACTCGTACAATATTTCAAATGATTCATCAATTATTGGTTAAAATAGCAACATTAACATATTTTTGTCCTTTATAGCCCGAGGTATGCAACTTTCTGATTATTGATTATATGCCAATTTATTACCTACCATATCAATTATAAATAACATTATTTATATCAATTTACAGAACGTCGTAAGTAAACAATATATTAATAACAATATTATTACACTCTTATTAATTAAATATTTACTCTTCTTTAAATATTTAATACTACTTATATTTATATATGCAAATGAAAATAATGCAATGAATTTGTTTTTCAGGTAACGGTAAGTATACTTCGACGCTTAGAGACATATTTCCTATTTAAAAAATAAAATTATTTATATTATTTTCGTTTAACAGGACCGATGGGTAAGTGACAGTAACAATTATTTTAAAATAGATGTTTCATTAAAATAGTATCATTTCATGCTATAATAAGTTAGTCCAAAATAATTACTAATATATATTTTTATTTATTTTTCATGTCGCCATCGATATGACAAATGGTAAATTAACAATTATTGTTATATATTTTTCAGTATAGAATAGAAACTGATTCTCTTAGGAACAGCTTAGTAAATCAGGATTAAAAGTATCCTAAGTGCATAGAACTGAAGGTATATTTGAACAGAGTTTTGTCAAAATCAGTACAGCTGTTTTGAAGGATAATGGAAACTAGTTAGGTTCGTATCCTGCTTTGATTTTGTTAGTGATTATGATTTAGAATTATGGCGATTTTAAAGTAATAACAGATATTGTGATTTGAGTCAGTACCTAATTAATATAAGTGCGTATCCAATTAAAGGAAATGCATTTAAATTATATAAGGGGTTATTGGAAAATAGCTAACATCAAAAAATTAAAATAAATAATTACTATATTATAATGATAAATTAATATGTCAAATGTCATCGAATTCATTTATAAGTAAGTACTTAAACATCAAAATGTTTCATCTCAAAATGTTTGTACAGACAACATTGACAAAAAAGCTAGGATGGCCTAGCTATCTATATGGACTGCTGTGCCGCAGCTCCGTGGTTCGACCCCATGCACCGCCGCCGCCTTGAGCTCCAACGCATGATGCAAGGGTATATTGCTAATGCTCGCCTGGCTCGTCCACCCTCAACTAGAAAATCTGTCGCCAAGAACTTAACAGTGTGTTCCTGTTGCAGTCCTTGAGAGCCAGTAAAATTACAGGCATATGAGACTTCACAACTGTATGTCTCAGGGTGACGAGCGCAGTGCAATTCGTCGCTGTGATGAAAGGTGGGTCTCGTGCTTGTTTCGTCACAATCACATAAAAAAAGTGTTGTTTTCAAACTAACTCATAATAACAAGTTTGTTCTACAACTTTTGACTTGATTTGACAATAAAACTTTTTATACATTTCAGATGCAGGGTGTAAGTATCAAAAATTTTCATTTTTTAAGTCTTAGGGCCCGTTTCAGAATGTCCTAATAAAGTTTCGGGTTGCTATGCAACACATAAAATAACTTAATGATAAAAATGACAGTTGACATGCAGCGCGTTTCAAGCTTTAACCGATGGATAGGGTAAATCGATGACTGTGAAACGCAAAGATAGTGTTTTATTTATTAAATATGTTCTGGGTAGTAAAACCGGAACTTACTCGAACATTATGAAACAGGCCCTTACATCTACCTCACATCTACATATCGATATGTATTTTTTTTAATACCAATCTATTACAGCAATTGACACATCACTTATGGCATAATAGTATATTATGATCCAAGTGAGCTAAGTTGCTCATACACGAGGCTGTGGGTACAGCCGCAGGCGCGGTCGTAAATGAGCCGAGCGTAAAATGAGCAAGTTGCTCACGAGTTTCCTACGCACTTTTTCAACAACCTTGTGAGGAAAAAATATATACTGCACACATGCGATACAAACAACATAAGAAAGTTATGGAAAATAGCGCGCAAGTTCTTTTTTGCACGCGGCAAATGAAAGTTGATTGATTACATATACTTAGTCTGAAACCTCTTTGTTGTTACAAATCTGTATTACCCGGTTAAATTGAAAATGCTCTGTTTACTCGCATATAATTTGCAGTTAGGTACTAACTTAACTTTGTAGGGATAATTCTATTACTCACTAGTGTATAATATTAGTATGCACGAGGGTGTTATAGTTCGGTGTATGACCCTTAGAACGATATAATAAAGCTCACTTTACGAGCAAGGGTGTTGAAATAGTACATTATGGTACAAGTGTGTAATGTTGTATCATACGTTTTTCAACACACTTGTGACGTAAATAACTTCACAAGTGTGTTGAAAAACGTATGCTAAAAAATCATTTAATTTCAACAGTGAAAACATATTGATTTTATGTGAATTTTTTTCGCAATGGCGGAAAAATTAATTAGTTTCCCTATGCGCACGCATGGCAATTGGCCATAGCCTAAACAATGAGGTTTTTTTTATGGTTGTACGAGGATAGCGTTTTAGCCACTTACTAACGGGAAATTTAAAGTTTTCTATTCTCACTGAGCACTAAGCAAGCTTATCATTACTGTATTGCCCGAGTCTATTGCCCATTCTTTTTACAGTGACTCTTTAATACTCAGTAGCTGAACGTTCACTAATTTGTAGAATATTTCAGTATGCAATTTATTGTGATTGTTCTAAATAATAGCGTCAAAGAGACCTTAATAAAATAATTAAGTAGTATTGAATTTTACTTCTTGGAGTATCTCTCTGTGTCGAAAACCTCTCATAATATACCTTATAAAAATTAAATATCTTTGTATAATTGCTGTTAAAGATATAAAGTTTGTTATTAAGTTAAGCGCTCGTAGCGAAGTTTGCTAAGCTGTTCTTAACAGATCAGCTAAGTTAAGCAACGTCCGCTGCAGTCATGACTTGGATGACCGCTAGTGACATTACTACTAAGCGTGCACATGCTTGGTCCCGGTTGTTGTCTTACGAGGGCAGTCGTTATAGCATGGTGGTAGGGCGTTTTGTGAATGCCCGCCTTGCTAGTTACCCTCAAGTAGAAAATCTGTCGCCAATCACCTAACAGTGTGTTCCTGTTGCAGTCCTTGAGAGCCATTAAAATTACAGGCACATGAGATTCTCTGGGTGACGGGCGCAGTGCAGTTCGCCACTTATGTCGAATGTATGTGTTATAGGCAGAGGCTAGTCCGCTTAATATCAGGTGGGCTTCGAGCTTGTTCCGACACAAAATCACAATAAAAAAATTACAAAGCAATATATACACGCATGACATTGTATGTTTTGAAAAGTTTGTCTATAAAAATAGGCGTAGATGTTCTTAAAGAAATGTTTAAGTTTGTACCGTGAACGTAAGCTCTTTTTTGACCGGATGGCTCCACAATTCAGGTACGATAACGCGGTATGTACTTGATCGTAGTAGAAATACGTGGAAGTCAAATATCCACGTTTCCCCCCTAGTAGTAATAGGTGGAAAAAACATCCATTCCTCCGTACCAGTAGGGATATGTGGAAATGCCGAGTATTCCAATGTTTTTTTAAAAAACGGGGGTTTTGTAAGTTTTACTGTACCTCATGTTAGCGTGTTACTGATTTTGATGATATTTTTTTATATTCGAAAGCTGGTGTTTGTCATTTGGTCCCATTTAAATTTGATTGAGCTCTGACGAGATAGTATTTGAGTTATCCCTAATAATACGTATTTAATTGGCTTCTACTACATTGGTGGTGTTCTCATTTTACTTGTCGATGTAAAATGAACAAAAAAGCACTGTATACAATGGTAGGTTACTTACTTAGTGTTATATATTTAGTTATTTACATAATGTTTGGTTTATTTACTTAGTTAGGTTTGGTTTATATACGATGCGATGGTTTGGTTTACTTACTTAGTGCATGTCTGTTTTAGAATATTTTTAATTTAAAATCGGCTTTTTTATAATTTTAAGTTATCAGTGCAAACCAACAACATAATGCTGAATTTAACAAAATACTTGCTTTATATAGGTGTCATTTGGAGGCACCTGATTTCATTTAAACATATGATCAAGTGATCAAGGCATAAACTTATATATAAATATTTTCAGTTGCAACTTATTATAGTCAAATTCAAAATGATTTAGGCGTCCATTTCGCTATCATGAAGATCAATCAGATTTTTTTTTAATTTTTGAAATGTTCTACATTATACGTTCAACAAAAAATGTTTAGAGCTACTGCGAGAAGAACAGACAAGAAACTCTGTCCCATTCTTAATTATATTATAATGTTATATCTAAAACATATTTTTACTGTGTAATTAATGATATTGTATATTTCAGTCTCCTCTGAGGGTAAGTTGCGAAATTTAGACTATGTTATTATTTAACAATATTATTGACTTTTAATTGTTATTTTATTATTCCAGACAACAGTAAGTTTTTAAATTATAAAACTGAAATTGCAATAACATTATCCTTATTCATTGATTTTATTTACTGAAATATGCAATTCATTTTTAAAGGAAATGGTAAGTACGAAATATAACGTAATTTATTTACATACATATATTAAATCATATACTTATAAAAGTAATATTAAAACAACGTATATAAATCCTGATTATTTTCGCTAATTTTACAATTATTTTTCGCAGATAAACGTAAGTAATTATGTTTCGTTCGTTACGCTGTATATATTTTTTTGATTGAAAATAATGTAGTTAAGTGTAAGTTATTCATGAAATTACTTCAGTGATGAGAATATTAATAACAATATTAATTATTTTTTAGTTCACGGTATGTTTTTTTTTATCTTAAATTTATAATACTGTAACAGCCGGATCGACCACTGCGGAGCACAGCCTCCCCTGTTGAGGGAGTATTTGCCATAATCCCCACGCTTGGCAGGCGTCTTAGGGATCGCAGTGTAAGTTGGCAGTTCTTAAGAAGGCGCTGCTGCCCACTTTCCAGTATTTTTTGCCTTAGTCGCCTGTTACGACACCCACGGGATATATGGGGAGGTGCAATTCTAACCCGGCACCCCACGGGGCTAATTTATAATATTTGTACCTAATAAACGTACTTTCATATATTTTTGTACTGAATAACCGCATTTAGAAGTTAATTACAAGTTATGGCATATTTTTATAATAAAATAGTTAAATATATTATTAAGTCTTACATGTTCAAGAACTAATTGTTTTGTGGTTTGTTTTTAGTTGCCGGTGCGTATAACAATTTATTACATAAAATAAGCATTTTTTATGAATATTATATTTAATAAAACTAAATATTGTTTTATGTTATAGAAAGGTGGAGTAAGTATAAGTATTATTCAATTATTATGCAATGTTTTAATTAAAAGTCATGGCCATGAATCAAAATTTTAACGGCTTCATAATTTACTATTTTATTTTTTTAGGGCGTGGTAAGTATTTACCATACTAAATAATAGTAAACGTACAGTTCGTTATTATTGATAATTACAGTATTATTGACGAAAATAGGGGTTTAACAAAAATAAATTAACCTTTGACAACAAACACGAGATTTATACAGGGTTATTGGTAAAATGCTAACAACCTCATAGGGTTGACTTCTGCTAGTCATAACAAACATTTTGAGAAGATTTATTTATGTTGATAATTTTTTTTTTGGATTTTTTGATATATTTTTGTTTATTATTTTATGGTTTTTTATATTTTAAATAAATGCGAGCACCACCTGATGTTAAAAATCTCTTGTGCCTGTAATGCATTATTTCATATGTTTTATTACTTTGCTCGATGTAAATATTCAAAAGACTATTCAAAGGGAGCACGGCGAGGTACAGTGTTACCGCGGCGGACGCTTTTAGTCCGGAGAAGGCATTAAAATATTAAAATAAAAAAATTAAAACTGTATATGTTTACACAAGGTTTATTTGTGCAGGAGTAGGGGAGACTAATATTACGAGTACCTATGTATTTTTTTAATCATTGATATACCTACGTAATGATATGACAAATAAAATATACTTGTAATTTTTATTTACTTATTTTAAATTTGAGAGAAAACTATCAATTTATTAACAATTTTTTTCTTTTTTTACCTTTAGAAAGTCTATGTAAGTATACTTGTTTATTTTGATTGTATTAGGGATGCCCGTTACGATACGATATATCGGAATATCGATACAGCACTATACGATATAGCGATATTTGATGCGATATTTTGACCATACGATACGCTTCGATATATCGCATTCTTATAAAAATATCGCATTACCGTATCGTATCAATCTATGTCGTTGATTAATTTGTATAATTTTAAAGTTCCGATTACATCATCACTTAACGATAATAGACAGTGTCATTGAATATATTATTATTAGTAATAAGAGAATGATAACGTCGACAAAATTGTTTATGGAACAAGAACAGCCGGCTTTTGTTTAGACTTGGAGGTAGATTTAAATAAATCTTCGGACTTTGTAGTACCGTCAAGTACATATAATTATTTGTTTCTTTTTAAAAAATAAAAGAATATAGTAAAACTACTAAAAAGATAACCCTTTGAGCGTGCAATATACTCATTATATCGCATATTAATTGAAAGGCATGCGATACGGTTACGATACGATATATCGATACAAAGGAAATCGATAAAATCGCGTATCGATACAACCAAGTTTGATACAGTTACGATGCGATATATCGATACAATACACTTTTATGGGCATCCCTAGATTGTATGCCTAGTTAAAAAAGTGTTAAAAATCCATTTGATAATCATTTAACCAAATATTATATTCTTAATTATTTACTATTTTATTATTCTGTTTTTACTGTTATTGAATACAGAAATAGTACCAAAGAATGCACATTTAAAAACTGTTTTCTAGCAATAATTAATCATAATATATTTCTTGTTTACAGTCCGAAGTAAGTCCACTTTCGATAAATAAATAATATATTTAGATGATTTAACATGAAATGTCATTTTTAAAATAAGTTTTTAAAGTATACATAATGTATATATGTTATTACGTAAATATGTACCTATAGTTATACATAAATGTATATGCAATATTACTCTATGTGTTATTCCATATTTAATAGTTTTTAAAAATACTTCAAAAATAATTATCAGAAATTAAACATTTTATACTTATATTGGTTAACGTCTGTATTTTTATTTCTAGCTCTGGGTAAAGCATTATTCTTATTCATATAAATTTTAAATATATAATGGACATGTGAACCACTAATAATAAAATTATTTTTAATAATTTACAGAAAACGGTATGTTACTGATTATTTATTTTAAATTCAGTTTAAAAGTACACTATAAAATTATTTTTACTTTTCATTGTGATTGTAACCAGTTTTTTTATGTGACGTAACAATATACATGTGTCTCATACATAGAATATTTTTATTTTCAGTATTATGTAAGTATAAAAAGTAATACATTTTTATATACAAAAATGCGAGGAATTTTTACAGAACGGAAGATATTTTGTTTGAAATTAGTAAAAATAGTTAAAAAATATTTTATTTTACATTTAAATATTAAAAAGATTATGAACAATCGCTTTTTCTTTTATCCACATAGACTAAGGTAAGCATTTTCATGTTATTCATAAAAAAACATCATCACGCAAGTATACCCCGAAGGGGTAGGCTGAGATGTCTTAAAACCAAGTTTTAATTAAAATCATAAATTGAAATTTAAAAATAAAATTAAACTTAATACTTAACTATCATACTCAAATTTACAGCCAGCAACGGTGAGTTTTATTGCAATGAAAAAATGTTATAAAGTATAATTACTTATATAATTTTTTACAATTTTATTATATTTAATTTTAATATTACAGAAAGTAAGTACCTACAACCTATATTATTAATGATTTCGAATCGCTTATGTCGTAATTATGATGAAGAGAAATTATTTATATCATACTTTAACTTATTGTAGCCTGGGGTAATGTGTTTTATAATTATCTACTGTATTTATAATTATCGATTATGTTTAGGGATGTGCATCTCACCTGCCTATTATTTTGCGGGTCTTTACTGTAATTTTCCCTCCGGAAATCAGCATTGTAAATATTTGTGCTTGGCAGATGTTAAATAACACACAAATACCAAAGCGGTAGTACCTATGCATCCCGAGTGCAGACTTCTTCATCGTCAATACTATAATATACACGGAGTAACCACCCCCTAATCGTATATTTGTATTGTAATTATACTTCACTACATACAAAGGAAAATTTCCATCTGTTCGTATTCATTAAAACATACAAATGGTTTATATTGAAACTTGCTGTGCCTCGCGGTTTGACTCGCGTCGACAATGGTGAAAAGTGGCGATGAATACTAAAGTACAATATATAATAATCCAAGATCTAAATTACCTATATTCCAAGTTTAATTCCAATCAGTACAGCAGTTTAGCGTAAAAAAAGTCTTAAATTAAAATTTGTTAATTGCATAATGATGGTTTCGTTATTGTTTCAGTGCCTATGCGTATCTAGAGCACCTCTGCCTCCCCTAAAGCTATATGGAAACATTCACTTCAAAAGAATAAAGGTAAATGTATTCGTTTGGTATACTAAACGCCTAGGGTGGTTTCTTCACCTGCGAGTAGCACGTGACATCCAAATGGACCCGTGCTCCGTGACCGTGCTGATCTACTAGTGTAGGTACATATTGTATAAAACACAAAAACCTACGTATCGTAGTAACCTAGTAACACGTATCGTAGTGAAGTAGTTACCTAAGAAGCGCTCGTAGCGAAATTTGCTTAGCCATTTTGAACCGATCAGCAAAGTTAAGCAACGTCCACCGCGGTCATGACTTGGATGGATGACCGCTGGTGACATTACTACTGAGCGCTTCCGTGCTTCGGAGGGCACGTTAAGCCGTCGGTCCCGGTTGTTGTCTGAGGATGGCAGTCGTTATAGCATGGTGGTAGGGCATTTCGCGAATGCCCGCCTTGCTAGCTACCACCCTCAAGTAGAAAATCTGTCGCCAAGCACCTAATGGTGCGTTCCGGCAGCTGTCCATGAGAGCCAGTAATTCTAGGTTAGCCTGAACAACATCTTCGACCACATCATCACTTACCATCAGGTGAGATAGTGGTCAAAGGCTAACATATCAGGCTTAAAAAAAATTTAGAAAAATTATGACAATATAAAAAAAATTGTTAGTTTTACCCGCAAATTTTCAGGTGGTACCACCAAGTTTCGTGACACTTGCGACTGAACCCCCGTCTACTGTTTGCCCGCCATGCATCTGCCCAAGATGCGAAGACAGGAGATGATCAACGACCGGATTTTAATAAAGTTATTGCGTATAAGACATGTCTATTTAATTACTGAATTTGTCATTCATTGACTGCGTAGGGATGGAGAAGAAAAAAACCTGTTTTCGTTTATGTTGCACCCAGTGAAGACATTTCCACCAATATTCTATAAAAGGAAGGTATAACACCATAAAATATCTCAATTACTTCAAATATTGTAACAATTATCCGTACCTATATAGTAAATGTCATCGTTCTTCATATTATATGGTGTTGAAAATATATTCCATCGTAAAAAAACTCCGAATCTCGCGTATTACGTGATCAACCTACAATAGTGAGACATACTAGCAACAACACAAATAAATACTAGACAAGAACTAACGTTTCGGAGCGACGAACGCAACGACACAACGCAGTGTTTTGCAGAGCAAGGACTTTACATTGCAACTGTAATGGACAGACGGGGACTATCACAATCTGGCGAGTGAAATTTTCGTTTCATCATTTCTTATAATAAATAAAATCTAACATGAGCATAATGATACTATAAAAATATTTTAAACTAAGAAGAACAGACATAAATTACATGAAAGGGAAAGCAAAATAATCCCCATAAAAGTGCTTACAAAATATAACTTTATTCTATCAAACAAAACACTAAACTATCTAACAAAATCTAAAACGAACTTCTTGAGCCTTTTGCTAACTTAATACCTTTTAAATTCTTGAATTCAGAAGCTGACGACGAACATACTGAGGCTCGCGACATGTGTATCAATTCTAAATCTTTACTTTTAGACTTTTTCACTCCCGGAAATGAAGATGCAGAAATCTTAGACTTTCTAGACAGATAGGACAGCACATTCTTTACTATGTTATTCTTAGAAGTTTTACCTGACAATTCTAAAGAAGAATTTGGCGTGGAATTGGACGCGAATGAGTATTTCGATAAAGTTTCTCCAGCAAGAAATACCATTCCTCTTTCGGATAAAAAATCATCTATTGAATCATTAGAGAAGCAAGCTTGAGCTCCTTTTTCCGTTGACACAGAAGCCAATATTTTATTCGTCTCAAACTTTTCATCGCCAATATTTCGTTTTGACGGACTAAAGTTGTAATCATGGCATTGAATCAGCTTCTCAGATGAATCACTTTCTGTGTAGTCTTCTTTGTATTTACTATCAACTTCTTGTTTTGCCTCACTTGGCTGTTTTGCATCCTCTTTATTTTCTTTCTGCTCGCTTGGAGGCTTTTCAGGTATTGTTATTTCATTAAGGTTAGACTTCTTGAAGTTCCAATCAGCATGTGACATATTGTTGTCGTAAAAATTATGTATATTATAGTTGGTATCAGATTTAGGTTTCATGTTCCAATTCCGTCTGTTCAAGCATTTCGATAAAATATCGTCAGACATACTTATTTTAGTATCGTTTTTTCTATCTTTCTGACAAGCTTTGTAGCATTTAATCTTTTTGTCAATATTACTTGATTCACTAACATAATCGAATCCAGTAGTTTCAGTATCCATATTGCTTGTACCAATCAAGGGCGTAGTAACAGACACATCTTGTCTATAATTAAAATACTTTCTTTCCACTTTCTTCTTGTCACAACTAATTGATCTTTTTGTTAGGCAGTAAATCATAGTACAAATCAGACAACACTGTACAAAAATCACCATGCCCAGTACAAGAATTGTGTACTTATTGGCAGTCAGGTATTTAATTATACCTCCGCAAACATGCTTGTTTTGTGTTAACAGTTTTGTTCTAGTATTGTTGGTTACATATAAAGCTCCGTCATTGCCTACAGCACCATAATCTAAAAAGGTTGTATTGTAAGATCCTGGATGATGGTTAGACTCCACAATGATAACGTCTTTAGTATTTCTGTCTTTATTAAGTGATTTGACGAAATCTAAGTCCTCTCTATTTATCGGTTCGTTGTCTATACATTTATTTGTTATGGGATCATACACTTTGGAACTTGATTTCTTGTCTCTACATTTTGGTACTTCTACACACCGTTTTGTATTTTTATCGTAAACAGGTTTTTTGCCATTATAATAGGTATCACAGTTGACTGGCTTGCAATCATTTAGTGGATCTTCGTCTTTGTTCTTGCACTGTTTGATATTTTCTTCAGAATTGGTTAATACATTGTTTTTGTTGAGCCCTGTATCAAAATCGACTTGGATGGTATCTCTCATTATATTGTTATGTTTTTCGACTTGTCTCGAATCTACGTGTATGGTACAATAACCTTTCCTTTGAAAAGGGTCTAAAATAGGAGCCACTAGGGTTAATATCTTCACTTTACCTGCAACAGACAATAATGATGATGATGTAATCGAAGATGGTTTTTCCCATTGTGAGTTGATTTGTTCAAAGATGGTTGACACACTGCGAATCAGTCTATAGTTATTGTCGTTGGTGTAGCTTTCAGGTACGACCGGCAAGCAGGCTAGACTTATACGGCTCTGTTAAACAGCAAATAGGGAAAGGAATGTAACCGACTATGTGATTAAATTTTACCATCGCAAAACATTATTTCCCGTGTAGTACCAAGCTTGAATATCAATATCACCCCTCCTTGTCTTCCTGAGGGAGTCGTACATGGCGAAGAATGGAAAAAGAACATAGACGGTGGGCAGGAGCGCGTTCCGAAGAATTGTCAATTTACACGGTGATCTCCAAGACGCCTGCAGAGTGTGGGAACTATGGCGAATAGATGCAATTGTTCAATGTCTGTTAGCGTCAGATCATTATACTTTATTAAAAAAAATTACGAAACAAAGTGTTCCAGTACTATTTGTGATCAACTGTTCTAAGCACCAGTAAGCCTATTTACCATTTTCGACCCCATTATCACTTGCCATCAGGCGAGTTTGTTGTCAAAGACTAGCTTACCGACAGTATGAAAATAATGTATAAGGACTCGTATACAAATCCGTACAAAACTGAATAAGAAAGAGACGTCTGATCTGATTTCCTATAGACTTAGCAAAGTTTCACATTAGTACCTGCTTTTTAATAAGCAATATCAGTATTAGAGTCAAAATCAAAGTCAGAGTCTAAATCATTTACTCATTTTAAATGATTTAGATCCTTTTGCCCTCATTAAGGTCTATCACAAAATTTTAGTAGTAACTAAATGATTTTACTGCTGCGTTCAGCAAAAAAGTGATAAGCCACTGCGAGAAGAACGGGCATGAAATTTAGGGCATGTCTTTTAAAATATCATTACAATTTGTAAAATCTCTCTTCAAGATCTATTTACCTTTTGCTACAACAACAGAGCTGTCTCCAATGATCTCGAGACTGTCACAGTCTAATGTTTCACCGGATTCGATACAGCATTCATCTGCTAACAATTCAACTAGGAAGTCTTCGTCAGATGTATTATTTAGAACTGAAATAAATTGCAAACCGATTGAACAAGGCGATATCTCTTTTAAACCACTCGTGATATATAAATCTTTATTTCTTGTAGGCGTTGTTAGAGGAATATAAATTATTATAAAAGTTAAATAATAAAAAATATTTTTGTGTAAAATCATCTGAAGCTATTTCTGCGATCATTTTGACACTTATGACATATTCGTTGACAGTGTTCTGCCATGTGATGAAAGAGACTAGTAAGAAAGAGGTATGTTGGAGTGTCATCTCGAAATCGAGCCTCTTTGTCTCATCGCTGGAATGCAGATCCCCGCCCGCTTCCCCCAGCATTCCCTTTTCTCGCCCGCCAAGTGTCAGTACACAGTATACACCGTACTTGAGCGCCAAAATGACGTCACAAGGTCAAGCGTCTAGTTAGTGTGACCGCGTTGTATGTAGGATAAGGCACTTGTCACATCGCAGACGATTAGCAAGTAGAGCTAGAAATTAGAAGCGAGTTGGCGATCAGCGAGTGGCGAGTGTTTAGTTCTGGTACAGAATAGAAAGGACCAGAAGGTTCCGCAAACCCATTCCAATAAATAAGCGACTCTAGCTACGAAGAAATAAAGTTCACTTCAGCTCATAAAGCAAAGAGTACCTACCTAATTATATTCACCTACAAGGCGTCTCTCTTCCTATCACATTGCCGCGCATAATTCTGATCTCTTCGGACGCGGCACGCACTGTACAATATTCCAGTCTACGGATACGCTGTACTCGTCACTGTACTGCTGCGGTGTTCACAAAAGAGAGAACAAAGTCGATTAATAAAGAAATTCATAAACAAACACAAGCTTCCTTTGAAGACTTATTTCTTCTGACATATGACGTTTTGAAGGTACGTCAGTGAAAAAGCGCATTTAGGAAACGATTAGTGCAACACAATTTTTTGTTACGAACACCATAAGGGAGATAAACATGTACTCAGGATCTGTTTGAGTTTAGTGCAGAAGGGCATCACTGTAATTTTCGTAACTTCTTCCCATAGACAAAAAAAACTTCATTCAATCTCAATTTAATCCCATTCTATTTATCCAATTTTATTTCATAAAATAGGTAAGTGTACCAAAAGTTTTGTTTAGCGACCTAATATAATGTATGCTAGGAAGAAGTATCTTATGTATCAAATGGACTTACTTTACTAGGTGTACCGCATGATGACAGAAACCTCTCTTTGTTTGATATAGGTAGGTATATATAATTCTTCTGTACGTATGTAATTCGCCATACTCTTGCTACAGTCTGGACTAATTTTGATGAAAAATGTGAGGTGTTTGAGCACCTGGGGCCCAACTCCCACCTTTAAAAAACTATTATAGAAAACCAACGTCATTATTTTAAGCTTAAAATATTAATATTGACATTCGTACCGTGGCCATCACGAAACAATTTTGTTCATATAGCGCTATCTCTATCGCACAGATGACTTGATTCAATGCATGCAGCTCGCTCTCACGTTGAAGTTCTAATGTAAGTTTACTATAGTGATATGTGGTAGTGCGAATTAAAATTGTAAATATAAGGTTAAAATAAGACTGAATTAAGAGATGGGAGTCGGCCCCCTGGATGGTTTAGATTAGATTCCCAATTGGGCAATGTAAGCGGGTACTAAACAGATTTTGATAAGATTTGGCACATGGATTAATTAAGTGCTGTAGTTCCCTTGGGAGCGAAACAAATTATGTAACTATAAATTTCTAAAATGCATATTATGGAAGTATGCAAAAGCAAGACAAGATTCTTTAAGAATTCATTTATTCAAAATCTGGCTATTATCACATTCACGTTGACACAAATAAAACTTAAACATAAAATATTTAACTTAAAACTAAAACTGAGCAATATCCATTACATTCTTATCACAATATGTTGTACTTATTATAATTCATTTAAATCTAAGATATGGTCCAAAATAAGGCTCAATAGTTATTTTAATTGACTATTTCAGTCAACGATTCCAAACTACTCTCATGTAATTACTTAGGCCGGCCACATACTGTCGGTATCACGTTTCGGCATTCCTTTTTGGTAACGCGATTTTCGAACGCAGCAAGTTCCATACCGAAACGTGTTTCCGACTATATGTGCCTAGCTTTAGTGTGAATTTTACATGCGACATTTCTATCGTGTGGACATTTTGCTCTGTTATTTGCTTATTCTGTTTTAATAACGTCCTGTTGAATTCAATACGCTAATTCTTCTATAATATCATCTATGTAGCTGTTTTTTTCTGCTGTCTATATATCATTATATTATGTCGTTTATCAGAATCGTCTTTTGAATTTAAGTAACTGTGAACAAACATCTAGCCGCACCGCAGTCATCAAATTCACTAATACAATGCAAGGTGACGCTCCGATCCGCGCCGAACGATTCGCATTTCTAAATGAATTAAGTAGATGACTGCGGCGCATGCGGCTTCTGCAGCGCGTCTAAGTGAGTGTTCACCTAAATACTGCATTGTTAAAATCTGCGTGTATTTTAAAAATACTATGATGCAATGGGGTTGGCTCGTATAAACTTTTTATACATGACGCCAGCATAGCTTGCACCACATTTGTATATAGGTTTTAGTTTCAGGAATATATCACACCTATGACAAATATACAAATGTAAACTGTCATAGTGACCAATTTCCCACGGTATATTGTACAAGCTATGCTAGCGCCACTTTGACAGTTGCGAACCCCATTGTTGTTATTTTGTCTACTTGTTCGATTCTTGGCAAGGTAACGAGATTTTTCCCAGACCTGTACAATTTCCACTACAATATATATAAGTACACAAAGCACAAACCCAATTTTTCACTAGATTTCTTGTAAATCTAGCTTCATTAAATTAAGTTTCGCGTATGACTTAAAAAGCTATTGTGATCAACTGAGCCTCATTCTTCATTCTTCGGATAGTGACCTATTTGTTGAATAAAATAATATACCCGAAATAAAAATTACAAATTCATTGTACACATGCGACCAGTTTGATATGATTTTAAATTTTACCGGATTATATTAAGTCTTAATAGCCTGTATTCGTATATCGAATGTTATAAAAAATATTCTATCTGAGGATTGAAAAACTGGCCTTTAGTTAAAAATCAAACCAAAATAGGAAGATTTGGACCTTAATATCTGTATGTTTAGAAGAAGAACTAAATTTTTATTATTAAATATTATAATAAAAAATAATTAAATAACAGCTCTTTTCCCGTTATCATTGTCATAATTATTAGCTGTGTGTAGGTATATAAACATTTCATTACCATTATAAAAGTACCTCTGTATCTAGCACATAATGTCACAAAAATATTATAGAATAACTTCATAAATTATTATATAAGTATAAATTAACATAGAACTATTAATATCGTGAACTCGAAGGAAGCAAACGCCCACGACACAAGATTGTTTTTCTTACTTTGCAAGGCGTTATATAATTTAGTAAATAAAACATTCTTAAGTAATGTCATAGAATAAAAAAGACTGGAAGGATAAATCCACAAAACCACTCCAATAAATAAGCGACTCTAGCAAGCAATAAAGTGCACTTTATTGCTTCGTAGCTGTTTTATGAAATGTATTTTGTGTGTTTTAAATGAACAATAAATATAATCATCAATGTAGGACATTCCCATAATCAAATCCCGTATTCACTCTCCTTCTGAACAGACTAACTGGAAAGGTAATGAAGATGTACGTCATTTTGGCATTTCCCCTTCAGAACGAAAGCCATCATGGAGTCGAGTCAAATGTCAAAATAAAGGTTCATTTACATAACCATACTAATTAGACAATAAGGCCCTGGTATAAATGTTTAATTGTTTTTTTTTTCAAAGAAAAATTTGGCAATTGTCCATTGCACCTTCAATTAGTCCACCTTTGAAAACATGAACTAAACCTTCCCATTTTAGATTTGATCTATATGGTTTTAATCACATAATTTTATCCGAAACATAAATAAAACGTAATCCTAACTTGTACAATCAATTTCAAAAACGTAATACTAATCTTACCAACCCCCATACAACCCTTAAAATGATAAATGCTAATACAGAACTTAGAAAATAATGCACATATTTAAGAATACAATGCTTTTTCAGACCAGCTGGCACAGTTTCCACTGGGTCTTTCAAAAGGTACACTCTTATTCCTCGTACGTAACTGTAGAAGTAATCTGACCAGTTGATAGCTGTCATGTCAAAGTCGAAAATTTGTTTGTCCGCGTCGCAAAGTTCGTTGTACAACTTCTGTGTGTTTTTATTGGAGAATTTCCACTCTCGAGTTGCGAAGTAGCCTATGACTTCGGAGAATTTGTTGATTTTCGTGTAAGCTTTTCGTAACCTGTAAATGTGCAAGTATTATTAGTACTATTCCGGAAAAGGTTGGTATGCAATGTTTCAAGCACTTGGTGAAGTTTAAGAAAGTCGTAAGCGATTAAATATATGATTAAAACATTTTTGTTATCATTCAGCCACAATTACTAGTTTTGGTAAACGTCGGAGACCAAGTTATCTAGCAGGAACGACTTTCAATACGTCGATTCTATACAAGAAGTTAGTTTGAAGATGCTTCGTCTAAAAGATAACATTATTTTTATTAAATGGTCTTATAAATATACTCACATAGGTTTCTTCCCGATGACAATGGCGATTCCATCGATGATGTAGGCTGGCACCCAATGCAAGAAGAAGACGTAGAAAGCAGTCATGAACCGTGATGGTGTCAGCCTCAGCAGGTAGAAGTACACAGCTTGTACAGTGGGCACTTCAAACCCGTAAATTTCGTTGTATTTCATGAATTTCTCTGTTAGTGAAGAAAATATTTACATTAGAATGACGTTTGTAAAAATGTTCCTGTACCTCTAGTACAGATCTTTCCACAGACGAAGGTGCACATCTCACATTTTTTAGGTATTGTAGCAACTACTATTGCCCACCCGAGTGATCACAATTTATTGTTTTAGTCTATGTACCATTCAAATTTAACTCACACTATGACGTAGTGTACAAACGAGGCAAAATCGTACAAAGGCACATCAATAATTCACGTACTTTTGTGAGTGAACAGGTCTGTACGAGTTTTCATTTCTAGGAGTTTTCTATTTACCGTGAATATTAACCTTTTCCTCATAATATATATGTTTGAACAACGCCCCTAGCAGAAATTACGAACTACAAGTATGTGATTTACTTGCTTTTCTTAAGTAGTTTTGCATGGTGGAAGGGCATTTTTGCGAACGCCCGCTTGGCCAGCGTCCACCCTCAAGTAGATAGTACGGTGTGTTCCGGGAGCTGTCCTTGAGAGCTAGTAATTTGAGGTTAATCCTGTTAACACCTTCAACCACATCATCACTTACCATCAGGTGAGATTGTGGTAAAAGGCTTGCTGCAATCAAAAAAAAATGTGTTGGATAAATCATTAACTAACCGCAAAGGTAACATAAAAAATAAAAAACTCGTTAAGGGTACAGCTACCCTAGTACGAATTTTTATGCGCTACTAGTTATCTACTTAACCATCAAACTTGAAATTTTCCCTATATCGATTTTTTTATCACAGCCTTATATTTTAGCTGCGCACGCGCTCCAAGCAGAAAGTACGAACTACAGGTATGTATTGGATAAAACATTATCTTTTATGGTAATATAAAAATAAAAACGGATAGCCCTAGTACGACTTTTTAAACGCCACTTACTAGTTTACTGCGTAACCGTTAGTTATTATTTTCCTTATGGGTAACATTTTTTTTTGCACAGACTCTTAGTGCATACGTTAAAACTTCTACGGTGAGTGAACGTCATGGTAAAAATTACCACTCCAACAACATTATTTTATCGGTATATGTCCGAATGGATACACAGTAATCTATAAAAAACAATTTTTTTGAATTGTTTCAAGGTCCTGTGTAATACAAAGCGACTCTATTTGTTATTGCCATTAAGTGGTTATATTTTCATTACGGACTGCTACTGGGATTTTTTTGTCAGCAAAACGTACATCAATAAAGTTGCAACCAAGCTATCGTCGGCTCTAAAATAGGTGATTTTAACTAGTTGCCAAGAAGGAATTAAATTTCTTATTGCGGAGTGACTTCTTTGTTTGCAACTAAAATTAGTGCGGGATTCTTAATATTGTTTCGGTCTTTTTAGTGCATTTGCGTTTTGAGTTTTGCATTATTTATATTCATCAACATCATCAGCTGGAAGACGTCTACTGTTGAACAAATGCCTCCCCCATAGAACGCCACAAAGTATGGCTATAATCAAAATCAAATCAAATAATCTTTATTTCAGACATAAAACATTTCAATATTATATATATAATTATAATATATTATTTATAATATTTTATGAATTTTAGGAATATTATTTCCAACTGAATACTTTAGGTTATTTTGTATGTTTTTTCATAGTCTTCGTAATTTATCGAAATTTCAGGTTTGTAACTCTTTCCGTCTATGAGTTGTACGCCCGTGATGTACGGACAGACAGACATAGTGACATTTTTAGGGGCCATTTTTCCTGGTAGATACGGCACTATGGCGATTGACCACGCTATTTGGAAAACCTAGTGAGGTTTTTTTTGACCACAAACTCACCTGTTGGTAAGTGATGATGTAATCGAAACAGGCTTAAACTAGATATAAGGTTAATTCCAAGCCTGGTGATTTTAATTACAGAAATAATTGAGTTTAATTTGAAAACCCCTATTTCTTGCTTGGGTGGCTATTGTAAACTCAGAGTGGAGAGCAACATATTTCTAACATTGTAATCTTTAATAAACAATTCTCGACTCGGACAAACTTGCCGAGTTTACAACTTGTCGATATGGGTATAACTACACAACACATTTCTAAATATTAGAGCGAAAATCACATTTAAAGTATTGTACCGGGCGGGAATCGGACCCGCCCGGCCATTGGAACCCTCGTTCGAGCCGAAACATTGTAATACAATTGAATTAATTTAACCGTCATAGAGGACGGTGCGCGGCCATCAACCAGACTACTAGACTTCATCTGATCGAAAGAAGTGCTTTTCAAACACTTAACTCTCGCGATTATATTGCTAACCTTCTATATTTCTATACATGATTACAAGCACTATCGTTCTATACATGATACTTATCGTGTTAAGCGAAAGTCACACTGCAGTTAAAAATACAGCTAGTAATTGCTTTTTCCTTTCGCTAAATTTTGTTTGGAACAATATAATAGTAGGCCAAAGTACGCACCCCAAGTTAACGGCCGTTGTTCTGAAGATACGTAGTTGTAAACTGGGGGTGGTAGATCTGGGGGTGGTGCATCTTCGTGGTTTCCAGGATACTCCTGAAAAATTTAAACCGGTCTTTGAGTTTGTATTTCTTAAATAAATATCAGACTTGCTGTCGCAGATGATGTTCAGGCTGAGCTACAATTAGTAGCTCTCAAAGACAGCTGCTGGAACACACTGTTAGGTGCTTGGCGACAGATTTTCTATTTGAGGGTGGTAGCTAGCCAGACGGGCATTTACAAATGCCCAACAACCATGCACAAAGGTTTTAAAGGATCAATCGATCTTGATGATATTTTTTTCTTTGGGTAGAGTAATACTAAATTGTTCCCGCAGGATGAAAGAGAAAATAAATAAATATATCGAAAAACTAATTATTAATATACATTATGATTACATTATTATTAATAAACATTACTTCTAACAATACAAGCAGTAACGGGTGCTAAGTGAAAATTACATTCAAACATTATTGAAGCACAAATTTTCTGTCCGGGGCGGGAATCAAACCCGTGTCCTCCACTTTGTCGCTGGTGGCTGAGTGGAATCGGATATCAGAGGACGCAGGTTCGATTAAAACGAAAAAAATGTGCTCCAATCATATGTAAATGAGTTTTAATTTATAAAATAGGTACCTTAGCAGTTTTCCAAGCAGTGGCTATGCAGGCGTTGACGACCATATCTCCCGGGACTAAGTCAGCTAGGGCCTTTGGGTTGCAGTTCAGGACGTGGAGAAGACCCACGGCAGCGCCAACTACCACCTACCAAAAAAAATTGTTAATCATTAAATTACATAAACTTAGGATAATGAATAGATTTAGGCGTTACTTATAGCGGAAATATATTAAAATACAATATATAATATATATATACTGTCAATATTTGTTATTGTACATAAACTAATTCTATTTCAACGCTACTATTTTGATTGGTTCAATATTCCGAGTTTCTTGCCCGTTCAGTGGCTTCTTCTCGCAGTGGCTCTATATATATTTTTCGTTGGTGAACGTGTCATTGAAATAGATTATCTCAATACTAAAACTTGTAATTGACTTCCATAAGAGCATCGTAGACGCCTAAATTGAATAAATTATATTAATTTTAACTTTCACTGAGCCATAACGTCCCCGACCCCGTCCCTGCATCAAAAACCATAACGTCTTCGTTGGACAAAAGCCTCCCCCATTATGGAGATACCATTATCACTACGCTTGGCAGGCGATATGGGGATCGCAGTATAAGATGATAGTTCTCAGAAGGCGCAGATGCTCACCTTCTGACATTGTTCCCTGAGTCGCCTCTTAGGACTTCAACGGGAAGATTTCAAGGATGTAATTCTTACCCGGCACAAAACATTCAAATTCGAAACATTATATGTTTTAACTGAGATAAAACTCACCCCTGTAGGTCCATAAACGTTATCTATCCATCCAGATACAGGTTCCTTTGCTGTTCCAATCACTGAAAAATAAGACATTCTCCTTTAGATTTCTATGATTCAATTGTATATAAAATCTGTCGCCAAGCACCTAACAGTTTATTACGGCAGCACTCCTTTAGAGCCAGTAAAATTACAGACACATGAGACTACAACTGTATATCATATGTAACAGGGTGATGGGCGCAGTGTAATTCGTCACATTTGACTGCATTTGTTATAGGCAGAAGTTAGTCCATTTCACATCAGGTAGGCCTCGGGCTTGTGCCGTCTAGAATTACAGCAGTTTTAGACCATATTCGTACGGGGTCTATCTCTAAACTAAACTAGTTAGGAATGTGGAATATATGTGTATTATGTACTCGTATATAACCAACATTTACTGAAACTGCTGACTCAAAATGTAAGCTGTGAAATTTGAACATATTATAACTTACCAACAGATGAGGTACTATTATAATATTTAAAAATACAATACATACCAATGGAAGGTCTGAAGAGGGCAACGGGCAGCCCTTTGGAGTACTGCTGGACTATGTTTTCAGCTGCTGCCTTCGTGTAGGCGTAAGTGTTAGGGAAGTCGCCTAATAACCTGAGAAAATAAACAAAAGAAATTAGTAATAACCGCGCCAGCAATAGTTTTCATGTCAGTTTGAAGTAGCAAGAGCTACAGACGGGCTGAGGGTTCACGGTTCTCCAACTACGGGTTAGAGCACATCAAAGCAGAGTGGTAGGGCCTTCAAAGTAGGAAATATGTGTGTTCCCTTATCTAGGGGCAAAATGAATTAACAGAGTCCTCAACGATCGGCAACGTATTGACAGTACTAATGGTATTGCAGATGTATATAGGTGACGGTAGCCTCTTACCATCAGGAGGGCCGTATGCTTATATGCCGCTCATCACATAAAAAATAAAACTATCGTTGAGAGCCAGTACTTTCTATATTAAGCCTGTTTACCTTCCGTAACCACATCATCACTTATCCACAGACGATATTATAGTCATCAAAAGTGCATCTATCAACTGTAAAAAACTTTTCACATAAGATTTGGAGTCTATACGTTACATTTTATCGCTTACAGGATACATAAAAACGTATCGTGCCAAATTAGTAGTATTAGGTATATACTACTCGTATGGACGAGAGTAGAGAGTAGAGTGGTGCTGCTGTATAGGCTCACCACTGAGAATTTTACTTTTTAAGATCAAGAAACTAAACACTGTACCTGGTTTCTTAATAGGAAAATAATTTCCAATGACGAGTTACGAGTCAGGAATTTAATTCTTGTTTCTGAACCAAATTTCCAACTAGCATGGTGATGCCTTAATTTGTGAACGGTATTTCGATATTTTCTACTTAACGTTAACTTACTACCAAAAAAAGAGGAATAATGTTCTCACTATATATCCACGCCTAACACTTTAAACATCCAATCTTGATGATTTTATTTTTTTGGTAGAGGATACCTCCATTCTTGGTATTTAAAATTGTAAAATTTTTAACCGAATTTAAAAAAGGTGAAGTTAGTTCTGTGTATGTTAACCCATATTTCTTTAAAGGGTGTACCGATTTTGATGTTTTTTTATTCGAAAGCTTATGCTTGTCATATAATCCCATTTAAATTTAAGTGAGATCTAATGAGTAGTATTTCAGTTATCCCTAATAATGCGTATATAATTGGCTTCGACTACATTGATGATGATCTCATTTTCACTTGTCGATGTAAAATGAACAAAAACAACTGTATGCGATGGTTTCGGTTATTTACTTTAGTTTGTTTTAGTAAATAATACGGGATAACTCACGTGAATCAGTCAGATAGTTCCGACTATAGTTTCAACCACATTCGGTGGTCTTTTGTAATGTGGTTGAAACTATAGTCGGAACCACGTTAGTTTTTATACTTTAGTTTGTTTTTGTTTTAGGATATTTTACTGTATGAAGTCGGTTTTTATGTTAAAAAATTTGTTACCAAATTCAGATATTTGGAATACAAAATGGGGTGTTAGTGAATTTTTTATAAAGGCGTACCCGTTAGTAATATTGTTGATGACCTTCTCGTCCATGGTCTCCACGATATCGATGAGCTTGTCCCCAGGCAATGGACTCTCGTAGAATTTTTCGTCGATCACCATCTGGGGGCAGTTGCTGAAAGGAAAAACAAATGGGATAAGAGCCAATGTTATTTTGCAGTAAAGATGGCGGAGCGGTAATAGCTATGGATTGGCCGATCCCTGGTTCGACCCCTGCCGCCGGCTTGAGCTTCACCGCATGGTGGAAGGGCATTTTGCAAATGCTCGCCTGGTTAGCTACCACCCTCAAGTAGACAATCTGTCGGAATACATTACAAATTTACGAGAGGAAACATTTAAGTCATAGCCGTGGTATGCTCTAATTAATTGAGCTAACATGACAATGAGTCCTTACTCAATTTTTTCCTATCGTTCTTTGACTATCGTATTGGGATGGAGCCTAACAGTATGTTCCAGTAGCAGTTCCTGAAAGCCAGTAAAATTACAGGGCCATGAGACTTAATAACTGTATACGTCTCAGCGTGACAGGCGCAGTGCAATTCGACACTGTGTGTTGAAATGCATCTGATATAGGCAGAGGTTAGTGGGCTTCGTGCTGGATCCGCTACAATACGATAAAAAAATTACACCCCTTGGGGTGCCAAACTAAAATAAGCACACCCCCATATCTTCCTATTAGAGTCGTTAGAGAAGGAAATATACTAGAAGGTGAGCAGAAGCGCCTTCTGAAGAACTGCCATCTTATATTGCGATCCTCAGGGCTCATGCCAAGGGTGGGGATTATGGCGATTCCCCCATTATTTGGGGCAGTCTGTGTTCGGCAGTGGACGATCTGACTGTAATTCCTTCCGCCCTAAAGTATTATGTACAATACATTATACTATAGGTCATCAATCGTTATGACTTTGGATGTCATTAGGAGGACTATGGCACGAATCCTACAGCAGCTCCAGCTCTAGCGTGCGCGCAGGCTGGAGCTTCACTGCATGATGATTGGGCATTTTTCGAATGCCAGCCTGGGTAGATACCATCCTCAAGTAGAAAATTGAGACAGTTCTTCAAGTAACAGCAAGAAAACCAAATGTATATTTAAAAATAACTAATATGATTGAAAAAAAGCAGTTATATGAATAGCCTCTGAAATTGAGACACCGATATTTTACTAAGATATCACATACCTATTCTATTTTTATTGTAAAAACAAACGTGGTTTTCACTTATTTTAGTAAATAATACGGGATAACTCACGTGAATTAGTCAGATAGCTCCGACTATAGTTTCAACTACATCGGTGGTCTTTTACAAGGATAGTAAAGACAGTATATAACAATTTCTTTATTATAAAAGATACATATAAAAAGTTTTATTAGCCCTTTTGTAATTTTTTTAAAGGCAAGTCCAAGGTATATTTAAACATATTTATACTAATGTTGTCTTAGGTTTTCGCGATTGTTGCACATAGTAATTAAACAACTTTAAACGGTTTAAATCGTGTATATTTTTCATTATTTTATCCCGACGGATTTACGGGGTCACCCCGTGACCACGATCACTGTAAAGTGTTTGAAACGTCGGGATAAAATAATGAAAAATATACGCGATTTAAACCGTTTAAAGTTGTTTAATTACTATATTTATACTACTTAAATATATTAAATTAAATTCTAATTACATACGTTTATGTAAATTAATACAGTTAAATACAATTCGCAGTTATCACGTTTGCACTTGTCCTAAAAATAAAATTCTAAAAGCTGCATTGACATATATTCTTTTAATGTGTAGAAGGGATTGTTTTCAAAAAAGTTTTTAAGTTTTACTGTGAACGTTGTATTTTAAGGTGGTCAAGCTTTTTGGTAATTTATTATACATATGTATTTTAGAGTAACGACCTTGTTTCTGGACTTTAGCTAATCTGATTTTTGGTACAACCCGAATTTCATCATTTTTTATCATTCGATTTAAATTATTACGCTGATTGTAAGGTAGAACTTTTTCCTGCTTCTCTGGTATATTCCTATCTTCATGATTCATGATCTTGATGATTATAAGAATATAATAAACTCAATAGTTTGACCCGGGATAACTCACAATGAATAGGAAGTACCTACTTACCTCGAGTTTGCAATTCGCAACACACTAACAAGGCAGTAGAAATACAAGATGGCGGATATGGTTCAACCTTATTCTATTGACATTGATCTTCAACGCCCAATGTCGTCAGGTTGTAGAGTAAAATCAATATTTAATTCAACTTTTGAATAATTAAGTAAACTAAACATTGAATTGGTTTTATATTATGGATATCAATGCTGTTTTCGGGGTCAGATGAGTGTTAGTGGTCACGAAGACGTATAAACTATAAAGTATGATGAAATGTGAATATAATATATAACTCACTAGTGACCAGCCCCGGCTTCGCACGGGTGCTATACTGTTTTTTTTAATGTTATTTTGACGGAACAAGCTCGTTGCCACCTGATGTTAAGCGGATTAACCTCTGCCTATAACAGATGCACTTCGTCACAAGTCACGAATTCCACTGCGCCAGGCACCTTGAGACAGTTGTTAAGTCTCATGTGCCTGTAATTTCACTGGCTCTCAAGGACTGCTGCCAAACACGCCGTTAGGTGCTTGGTGACAGATTTTCTACTTGAAATACAAAATAATCTGTAATATCTTCGATTTAAGTATATAACATATTGTAAAGAGCCATATTGATCTTTATTATACAGGTTATTGGTAAAATGCTAACAACCTCTTAGGGTTGACATCTGCTAGTCCTAACAAACATTTTGAGATTTTTTTAAATTTTTATTTGGTTTTTTATGTGTTTTTGACGGAATAAGCACGCTCACCAATAGTTTTTTTACGCTCAAACATCAGTGTTTTCAACATTATACAATATAATAGTTGTTACTGGTACAACAAATACATTAATTGAAATTTACAATAAAAAAATAAGTACTTTATTTTCAATTCTGCTAAAATCTAAACCACATCCACCGGCATTTTTTTTTATCTTTTATTGCTGATAAGCCATTGACCACAATCTCACCTGATGGTAAGTGATGATGTGGACGAAGGTGTTAACAGGCTTAACCTAGAATGACTGGCTCTCATGGACAGCTGCCGGAACACACCGTTAGGTGCTTGGCGACAGATTTTCTACTTGAGGGTGGACGCTAGCCAGGCAGGCATTCGCAAAAAATGCCCTTCCACCATGCATGGCTTTGTCACAGATTATCTACTACTTATGTACGGAACCATGTGTTGTGTGGAACCCCCCTAATGTGAGACCGATTCGCTTTCGGACAGTTTTATTACAGCTATAAGCAGCCCTGGCTCACTTGCATAGGCATATCTGTCCGGACGAGATTATGATACGTGTGTGCCGCGTCAGAAGAGATCAGAGCTATGCGTGGCTATGCGATAGAAATAGAGACGGCTTGTAGGTGAATATAAATATTAGGTACTCCGTGCTTTACAAGCTGAAGTGCACGTTATTGTTTCGTAGCTAGAGTCACCTTTATTGGAATGGCTTTGCAGAGTGATTCTTCTGGTCCTTTATATTCCACGTTATTAGTACCTATTTTGATGTGGCAATTATTTTTGAATTATAGAACACTAAGCATATAAATTGTGTTTTCTAAGACTTGCAAAATCATGTTTTCTGGACTGGTTCGCCTCTGCCAAGCTAACGCCTGTCACCTACGTAATTTAAATAAATATTGTAATAATTTTACTATATAGTATGTACTTAACACATTGTTAAAAACGTTTAAAAGAATGGCCCCGAGTTTCTTGCCCGTTCTTCTCGCAGTGCCTCTATAATTTTTGTTTGCTGAACGTGGCAGTACAATGTAGTATATTTCAATATTAAAATTTGTAATTGACCTTCATAAGAGCGTCGTAGACGCCTAAATTAAATAAATGATTTTGACTTTGACTTTGGCTACGAGTGCTTCAAAAATCATTCATGAATTAACCTTTTTCCTCTAATTATATTCAAGTAGGAAGTAGTTTCATACATAGACAATGATGAAATTTATGATGATTATGCTGAAAATATTGTATGTGTTGACACAGGACCCAAACCATGTATATTCCAAGAGTCACGAAAATCAGTACAGGGGGCCAACTCCCATGTCTTAATTCAGTCTTATTTTAACATTACATCTACAATTTTAATTCGCACCACCACGTATCACTATAGTATACTTACATTAGAACTTCAACGTGAGAGCGGGATGCATGCATTGAATCAAGTAATTTGTGCGACAGAGGTAGCACTATATGAACATTAATGTTTCGTGACGGCCACGGTACCAACCTTAGTATCAATAATTTAAACTTGAAACAATGACGTTTGCATTCAATAATAGTTTATAAAAGGTGGGAGTTGGGCCCCAGGCGTTTTAGTATGAAGAGAAACAAAAAAGTACCATCTCAACGTCACAACTTACAGAATTTGGCATTTGTGGTACCTACTAGCACAAATAAATAATACGGTTATTTATTCATGTGCTACTAGTTTCTGCCAAAGGCTTCTCTCGCTTTGTGAGGGAATAGTTTCTTAGGGGAAAAAAGGAAAAGTATACTATGATAAGTACTTACTTATATTATGTCCTAAACTAAGACATTTGCGATCTCCGAGAGAATCTTTCGCAGGGAAAAAAATAAATAGTGTGTTATGATAAGTATTTTATGTCTTTAATAATGCGTAATATTATGACGCATACTTTTACTGTGTACTATATTAAATTGTAAGAGCTACCTACATATCATTTGCAAACCTGTAACGTACCTATATACTCCCCTAGGGTATATTTTTTTAAGAAAAAGTATATTCTGAAGCAAAGATGGCCGAGCGGTAATAACCATGGATTGCCGCAGGTCCCTGGTTCGAGCCACGCAGCCGGCTTGAGTTTCACCGCATGGTGGAAGGGCATTTTGCAAATGCTAGCCTGGTTAGATACCACCCTCAAGTAGAAAATCTGTCGCCAAGCACCTAACGGTGTGTTCCGGCAGCAGTCCTTGAGAGACAAAAAAATTACAGGCACATGAGACTTAACAACTGTATGTCTCAATGTGACATGCGCAGTGCAATTCGCCACATGATGAAATGCATCTGAGGTTATAGGCAGAGGAAAATCCGCTTAACATCAGGTGGGCCTCGCGCTTGTTCCGCCACAATCACAATATAAAAAAGTATCTTATGTCGTAATATAATACATATGCGCTCCCTAAAAATATAATATCTTAGCCAAAAAAGTAAAAACATTACGATAGTTTTCTAACTCAAAATAGATGTCTAATCGCACAGGCAAGAATGTTTCCATTCATAGGTCACTCGATTGAAATGGTTTTTATTGAAGAAGTAATTATATTTTAACGCGTAACTTGAACTACTTATTTGAATAATCACAGTTAGAGATGCTAACTGCTAAGCAGACAGCGTTTTAGCCGAATGTTTTGTATCCGGCCGTTTTAGCAATAGAAATTAGCGGAAAACTAACCACAAGAACTAATAATGTGTTATTGTTAACAATAAAATTGTTTCTGGCCTACGAGTAAATAATTAGAAGTGTAACTTTCTTACAGTTACTGCTTTCACATCGGACTCATGAAGTTCACACAAAGCACGCATACTTTTCTAAATTAGATCGATCAATTGATTTCGTGCTTAGAAATGATAGTATCCAATTGGTCGCCTCAAGTTAATGTTGTTGCGGCACACTACACACTGTTGAAACCACGCCCGCCGGGGTAATGTTTGCGTTCTGCTGTTTTTGCTTGAGGTACATTTGTTTACATATTTATTTATAGTTTCTGGCCGATAAGATTTTGAATATTTAGCCGGATACTGACATACATCCCTTTTAAGTATGAATTAGAGTAATTATTTTATTCCCAGTAGTCAGTATAAGTAATACCTACCAATTAAGTATTTCTTCGTAATTAAACTATTATTATTGTCAAGATAATAGAGAAATATTAATTCTCAGTGCAAAAAGTGTACCCACTTAGTACTTCCCGTGGGTGTTGGAATAGACAGTAGGCAGAAAGTGGGAAGCAACATCTTCTGAAGAACTGAAATCTACTACTGCGATCCCCAAGACGCTTGCCCAGCGCGGGGATTATGGCAAATCCTCCCAATGGGTGAGGCTTTAGTTCAACGATGGATGTTCCAGTTGATGTGATGATGATGAATGCTTTAACAAGAGGCTCTGTGAGCTGAATACCTAATATTTTTATGTTAAGAAATTCAAAATCCATATTTTAAGAACTAATAAGCTTTGTCAGGGCTCCTTTGCGTTTCTAGTGGTGTCATCTTGTATTATGTAGATTAACTACGATGTATTTGAGTATTAAGTTTACATCTGTTGCAACGATGTTAAGTCTTTGGTTTTCTAACAGGTGGCGTTAATAGTACACTACCATTCTACCGAATGAATACAAAAATGTTATAATTAATGTTACATTTTTACATTATAACATTAAAAAAGTATTTTTTTTTAATATTATAACATTAAAAAAGTAACATTAAATTATTATTTTTTGACCGATAACACATCTGGATATGAAGTTAAATTACTATGTTTAAGCACAAATCTATAGGAATGATAGTTTTTGAGTAAAGGGGGCCACAAAATATTCAAGTTGTGGGATGGCGATTGGGCTCGATTCACTTGCCCTAATTATATAACTTGCTCACGTAATTTCACGAGGATTGGTTGAGCAGTGAGACCTGTAGTGGAGAACAACTGCACGGATAGACATACAAAAGCATTTTCGCCGAAACTTAATCGAAGACGCTTCGCACGCACTTCGCGCTCGCTCGGTAACAAAAATTATCTTACCTGTAAGCAGTAGATATGTGCACTAACGCCTTCAGCTTGGTGCAAGCCCTGGCGAGCTGACACATCTCCCGGGTGCCTCGTACATTGATCTCCACAGCTGTTTTCAACGGCTCGTCGAACCTGACTGTTGCTGCTCCATGGAAGATTACTTCCACCTGTGGAATTACAATATTTTAAGAAAAGTAGGACAAGTAGTGACTATGACAATATAAAGCGGCCGCATTGGTACATTAGTAGTAAGCCTGCGGTTAATGTCACGCAAATATATTATATAACGTAGATATTAATTCATCAACAATATTGCGGAGGATGATGTAGAATCGATAACTGAATGTGATCCACTCATGTCTAATTTTCACATAAACAAAATCAATACTAACTATTGCCTAAGCTGTGGCACTTTCACTTTGAGAATGATAGCAACGACCACACTCGCGGCCGCCGTGGACTCCACTCACACATACACACACGTTCTAACGCATTGCGAGGGCAATGAACTCGTTAGCTATAACTCAGCTGTTTCTTGTTTGACGGACGCAGAAGCGGTAGCAATGGCGAGGCGGTGCAGGCCAAGTAGGTATTAGTTGGTAAGTAATTACATGATTGATCAAAGAGGCGAGGAAATTTTCAACTGGCTCTCAATATCCGCTACCAGGGTTCACTTTTATCAGACACATAGTTAGGTACAACTCAAAATAGTGTTCACGACAAAGAGGAAATTTTTTAAAGTATTAAACTTACCCATTAAATCCAATAAATAAAGATGTAACGTTGTGTTTGTGCGCCCCGCCCGCGCCGCCCTACACTCCTCTGCGCCCCGCAACGAACTATTTTATATTTTTACAAATTATTCAAATAAAAATGTCTTTAGTTGGTTCGTAGCACGCCTCGTGAAAACTGTAAGTGAACGTTGACGTGCGTACATTTGAAAATGCCGCCGTACGGCTATTCAAACGAAGAGTACCTATCTACATGGAGATGGTGATATGTTATGAGCTCTCAGACTGGATTTTTTTGTCTGGGGCCGTGTTAAAGACCTTGTGTACGGACAGAACGGTTATAATCTTAGTATCGTGGGTGAATTAAAGGACAGAATTGTTGCCGCCTTTTGGCAGTAAGTTGCGAAAGAGTGCAAGGGCATATCCTTCGAAGAGCAACTGTGTGGGGATATGTCCAGACTCATGTGTAAATAGCCATGTCAATAATTGTGTAGGTACTAAGTGTTTGTTGTAAATAGGATTGATTGACTTTTAAACACGCCAAATGAATGTAATTTTATGTTTTCATTCTACCTCAAACTTAACATTCGTTTAATAAAATCGTTGTCGATGAAAATTATCAAATGATAAATGTCAGAGCCACCTGTGAAGTGATTTGATGCACACAGGTTACATCTTGATTTATTGGATTTAATGGGTAAGTTTAATACTTTAAAAATTTTCTTTCTTGTCGTGAACACTATTTTGAGTTGTACCTAACTATGTATCTGATAAAAGTGAACCCTGGTAGCGGATATAGAGAGCCAGTTGAAAATCGCCTCTTTGACCAATCATGTTATTACTTACCAACTAATACCTACTTGGCCCGCACCGCCTCGCCATTGCTACCGCTTCTGCCGAGTTCATTGCTCTCACAATGCGTTAGAACGTGTGTATGTGTGAGTGGAGTCCATTTCGGCCGCGAGTGTGGTCGTCGCTATCATTCTCAAAGTGAAAGCGCCACAGCTTAGACATTAGTTAGTATTGATTTTGTTTATGTGAAAATTAAGCATGAGTGGATCACATTCAGTTATAGATTCTACATCGTCCCCCGCAGTATTGTTGATGAATTAATATCCACGTTATATATACTTACAGGGTTATTGGAAAAATTCTAAAAACCTCTTAGGGTTGAATTCTGCTAGTCCTAACAAACATTATAAGATATTTTTTTTATTTAAAAAAATATAATAATTTAAAAAAAATATGTGTTTATTTTTATTTTTTGACAGAATAAGCACGAGGACTACCTGATGTTTAAAGTCTCTTGTGCCTGTAATGCATTATTTTATTACTTTGCTCGATGTAAATATTCAAAATTCTCAATGACCTTCCATACAGAAGGTCATTGAAAATTCTATTCAAACGGAGCACAGCGCGGTCCAGTGTTGCCGCGGCGGGCGTTTTTGACTCGGAGTACGCTTTAAAACAGAAATAGTTTTTCTTTCAATAAAAATTGGGACTAGCAGAAGGCAAACCTAAGAGGTTGTTAGCATTTTACCAATAACCCTGTATATATATATATATACATAGGTATACACTCGTTAGATATGAGATATAATAAATTAAAAATTATTATATCTTCCGAAAAATAATTCAATAATTGACAGGTGGAAAACTTCGTTCTGTTTTGCACCAGGTAGCATATTCAAATGTCACATGAACTTTTATAATTAGGTACTTGTTTTACGATCACCCTCTAGTGAATGTGAAAATTCACCGAGGTTATAATAATATCCGGACAGAACTCGGGTAACTTGTACCACGGTAATGTTATGTATATAATATTACCGTGCTTTTACATTCACCCAGTAACTTCCGAACGCATCCTAAGATGGCGACCACATCTGGAATCAGTCTTGGTCAGTTATTTACGGTCCTTTTAGAATATAAAAAACTAAAATAACCTGACTTTTAATTAATCATAATTAGATAATATCAATAATTTATTTCAGACTCAGATCCATAATGTTGTTAGTTTACAAAAATACTTAATATTATTGTTAGTTACATATATACATTCACAAAAGATTACCTATTAGGTGTTCTGTGAAGATGTATGCAATGTTGTAACACTGGACAATCCCACCTATCACTCAATGCGTTCAGGATACCGTTCGAGCTAGTACGAACGCGGTTTAGCAGCGAAGCACTTCTCTTGCATAAATATGATGGAGTAGAAGTCATCGACTCTTGCCTCCGAGAACATACCAGAAGCACTACAAAAGCGAGGTAATCCCAACAATATCCTGAAGGCATTGTTGTACTGTGCCCTAAGAGCATTGTACGCCTTTTTAGTATAGTTAACCAAGAGACTGCAAGTGTAAAAAGTCTGGCAAAATGCTTTAAAAAGCCTTATCTTGACTTCACTGGTACATCTTGCAAATCTCCGGGCCAACCTATTAGCGCGAATACATAACGCATCATGACATCGATCTTTTTAAATTTAAATTTCTAATTTTATTGTTATCTGTGAAAAAATTAAAGATCAAAACATTTGCACACCTTCTAGGTAAAGTTTTGTTGGAGCTGTATTTGAATGCTATTACATCTCTGCAATATTGTACCTAAAACTTTAGCAAATAAATATTCATTCATTCATAAGTGAAGGAATATTTAGCAAATAAAACTTTGAACATGATCAAATAATATGTAGTCGTATCTATATTTATATTAGAATTGACGTCATTGAGCCAATTACTAGCGAATAGCTAATGTGCGTCTTTAGTAGAACTACAGATATAAAAAATCAGCAAATTACCATTGTTCATGTGTCATAAAACTCATCCGGTTTCACGGATCAAGTTTTTATACTAATATATGTCTTATCATTGAAACTTTGTCAGGAGGTGTCCTAAAATTATCTAGATGGAAATATTTGTATGCGCCATTTTAGCATCTGTTGAAGTGGCTTGTAATGAAACTCTATAAAAAAGAAGAGCAACACAAGAATAATTAAATCTTGTAAATAAATCTATACATCAAATAAAAATTATATATATATATATATATAAATTGTGACTCCGTTTCCTACCTCCGTTCCCTAAAAGATCTCAGGACACTGTCTATTTTACTTGTACAAGCGGTAAGTGCAGTATTCATGTTTTTATTGTTTTTATGGGTGGTTGGCCAGCCTTTGACCCGCAATCTCACCTGATGGTAAGTGATGATGCGACTGTAGATGGAAAACTAGATGTTAAACTGGTTTCATCTAGATTGGAAAACATACACTCAAGAACACTCCAATTTTATATTGAAATTGGAGCCAGGCGGGCATTAGCAAATTTCCTACAGTCAGAATATTGTCATTGCAGTCAAAATGATCTGATTTTGACAGACGCTGCTAGTTTTTGGCGTCGACACAGTGCCGACACAGTAGATAATATATGTAACTGTAAAAGCATTAACTGTGGTGCTGCTGCGATATGTCTTCGTTGCCCTAAGGGCCTAAGAGTTGCCAAGTCAGTATTTTCAACTCAATATACTGAAAAAAGAATTCCATCAAAATTATTAAAATAATATGTATATGAATAACTATTATATTTTGTCACATATTTCGTCAAAACTGACGAACTGCACTGCGCCCGTTACTCGAGACTTAGGTACAGTTGTAAAGTATCATTTGCCTGTAATTTTACTGGCTCTCAAGGACTGTTGCCGGAACAAACAAGAATACAATTGCTTCATTACGATTAAGAAAAATATTATTCTCACGTTTGTCTTTATCGCCCACGATATACAGGGTTATTGGAAAAATGCTAACAACCTCTTAGGCTAGACTTCTGCTAGTCCTGACAAAAATTTTAGATGTTTTTTTTTGTTTTGAAAAAAAAAATTATTTTTTTTCTATTTTTTTCATTTTTTACGGAACAAGCACGAGGACCACCTGATGTTAAAAGTTCCGTGCCTGTAATGTATTATTTTATATTTTTGCTCCATGTAAATATTCAAAACTCTATTCAAACGGAACACAGCGCGGTCCAGCGTTGCCGCGGCGGCCGTTTTTCAAAACAAAAAAAATCTCATAATGTTTGTTAGGACTAGCTGAAGGCAACCCTAAGAGGTTGTTAGCATTTTACCAATAACCCTGTAGGTATATAGATATTGCGGGCGATCGACAATAGCTATGCGCACATTTTGTACGAACATATAAGCGTAATTGCCACGTCGAGGTGAGCGCTAAAATGATCCTTATTTCAACGATAGTTTGTTAGATTTTCGAAATCACTGACAACGAACAACTAATTTAGCAGCTGTTAATACCCTATTCTATAAACTTCTTTTGTTATGGGGTCATATCTTACCTCGCTGATAACTTTAGCTCTATGTTCCGGGCTCATGCCCAGATCCAGCTGCCCAACGTCTCCCTCGACGATGCTAATCTTCTCCAGGAAGTCAGGATATACTTTTCTTAGTTTTTCGTAGAGCTGTGAAAAAAACAATATTCATATAAAAAGTTGGAAAAAAATATGTCTTCATGCCAAAAGCAATGTATGTCAAAAGCTAGCACACCCCACCTTTATAGGGGGAAATGTTTTCGCACTGCTCTTCCACCATACGTTGGCGGAAGGGGTGGCTCATGGGGCACCACTTGAGCAGTCCTCCGCCGAGGTGGAGCAAGATGGGTCGCGTTATCATTCACCATCTTACCCCAGTCGTTTAATAACTCCTAATGCTTGAGAATCCCAAAATTCTAGCTGATACATTCTAGCGACAACCTGATTGAATCAGAACATGTTCTTCAATTCTACTGACTTTATGTTCCCTACCGTTGAATGCTCGTCGCTGTAACATATTAAAAAGATCTACTTACAATATCATCGAATTGTTCTTGCAGTCTTTTAGCGATATCTTTGTTCTTCTTTGGTCTGGCTAATAAGTACAGCTTCTTTAGGTCCGGGCATGATCTGGAACAAAAAAGGAACAAATTAAGAATCTATTAATTTACCATATTGAAAAGGAACACCATTTTAGATCCATCTACTCCATCTTTGATGGTTGCAGCAGAGCTTGCCTAGTCATTCCTATACTAGCCAGGTATTTTATACAGTTTTAGGGGTAATTTGCGTATTATGTGCAGTGCTGTTAATAATAACAAATATTATTAAAAGTATCTTAAGAAAACATTATATAATATTTAAATAAAACACTTAAAAAGTATAAAAATATATATCTAGTGACAATTCCGCCTAATTTTCCTGTTATCTACGTGACGTCACAAACATAACCGGAAGAATATTCTACTAGTTTCGCTTCTAAACGAAGCATCTTCAGTAGGTCTTGACTCACCGAGCGCACGATGGAGACTATTCATTACCTGCAGTGCTGTTTGTAATTTTTAAAGATAATACATGCAGTATTATTTTTATAATTCGAGAATACCATTGTTATGTGGAATGGTTGACACCTAGGTTGAGTACTAGCGCTATAAAACAAATTAAATTTTGAAATTTCTGCCACAGACGTTTTCAGAGTTTTCATCTTAATGTTGTTTATAGGCAAGTTTGAAGCGCTCGTAGCGAAGTTTGCTTAGCTATTCTGTACCGATCAGCATAGTTAAGCAACGTCCGCCGCGGACATGAATGGGATGGGTGACCGCCGGTGACATTACTACTGAGCGCTTCCGTGCTTTGGAGGGCACGATAAGCCGTTGGTGTCGGTTGTAGTCTTAGGATAGCAGTAGTTATAGCATGGTGGTAGGTCATTTTGCGAATGCCCGCCTGGTGAGCTACCACCCCCAAGTAGAAAATCTGTCGCCAAGCACCTAACAGTGTGTTCCGGCAGCTGTACTTGAGAGCCAGTAATTCTAAGTTAGTCTGAACAACATCTCCGAACACATCATCACTTACCATGTGAGATAGTGGTCAAAGGCTAACCTATGAGACATAAAAAAAATATCACCACAAAATTTGAAGTTGTAGAGGCATAGAGTAGTTAACCGGTTTCCAGCAAAATATGGCCTACGATAACTCCGATGCTTGGTCGCTTTGTGATAATGATCTGTTTGAGCGCGGAACAATAGTACCTACGAAGGTCAAATTGTTAATAAAGCGATATGATCACGAAGAAATAAAAAATAACTGGTTCTCACTCGGTTTTTAATACATGACAGATAAAGTATAAGGTTAATTTCAGGCACGCAAAAGGGCAGTTTCGCAAATTGTCAGAAACTATAAATGTCAGATTTGACATTTCATAAACGCCAACGTCAGCTGTTTCTTATAAAATCGAATTATGTCCTCTAATAAACCAACAAATAGGTTCGTAAAATTCCGATTTTTATGCCTGATAGGTTAGCCTTTGACCACTATCTCACCTGATAGTAAGTGTTGATATGGTCGAAGGTGTTGTTCAGGCTAACCTAGAATTACTGGCTCTCCAGGACAGCTACTTGAAATCCACCGTTAGGTGCTTGGCGACAGATTTTCTACTTGGTGGTGGTAGCTAGCCAGGCGGGCATCGCAAAGTACCCTACCACCATGCAAAAATTAATTGTACCTACTTTTGAAGCGGCAATCAAAAACAACAAACCTTTTTACGGGCTATTGCAGTAAGGAACCCTCAAGAGTGCACGACTCGCTCTTATTCAGTTTTAAGAGGAAGGCATGCTATAGATAACATTACCGTGGCTTGGACCCCAGTATAGCATTCGGCTAAAGAACTTGAGACGCTGTTAATAGCAAAATTTTGTCTATCGGACTGCGTACGAGCGAAAGAAAGGCGGCGATGGTGAAATCGCGATTAGTTTGGTTAAAATCCGAAAGAAAGAATAATAACACAAAACTAATATGTAACATAAATCGAAAATGTAACTTTTACTGTCTCCTTTTTATATATAATAAATATACCGGGAGCTCATCGCATTTTCCAAAACTTATTTGAGCGCTTGGTCGATGCGACGCGTGATCAAAATGCTGGCACATATTTGGCTCAACCATCGAGGGGTTTAAATCTCGTTGGGCTCAACGAATCAGCATTGCAATTCAACGGGGCAATGCTGCCAGCATGCTGGGCACGCTGCCAACTGGTACTGGGCTGGAGCATTTGGACTGCCTATGAGTGTGCTATGACTTATAGGTTGTCTAAATGCTTTTATTGTGGTAGCTATAGCTTTGTATATAGTTTGTAGTATTTTGTGTAATTATGATACACATTCATATGTAAATAATTAAGATATTTATGTTATAAGCGTAATTTAGAGGCAACGTTGCAATTTTATTGCTTCGAGAAAGTTTTAAGGAAACGTGTTTCTGACTTTTCTTGGCCTTAGATAATGTGATCAAGATTAACATATAATTTCTCTGACTGTTACAAACTAAATACATTTTACTAAAAATTTGTTCAAGTAAAGCTACTCGTATTTAGCACTTGTCAGCGTTTTTCTTTTTATTCTTTTTTTACAAATCGTTTTTACTGACGCAAGTAATATACGTACAGAGACAGAAATCCATAGGTTCCCGAACTAGTTAGCTGTGATTCAGGAACCATTATTTAAGTATTATAAGTCTTAACAGTATTATTTAAAAACATGGCCTTAATCTGGCTTTAGAAGTAGTCTTCGACGGTAGCATGGATGCCGTCGCTGGCTACGTGATTCGAATAGATATAGTTTTGATTGTACAACCGATGGTATGTCGTAACGACGGCCACTGTCCATTATTCGTTCACATACTAATTGTACCTCAATCATTTGCAATCACACACACGATACCGCTTCAGTCTTAAGAATTTTAGGACCAGAGAGTAAACTATTAATAAAAGAGCATCGAGCCAAGAGAAAACAGATAATATTTCGGATGAAAAACGTTCCTGAAATGCCTTGGGCAAATATTGTTCAAGTTAAAGTTAAATATTTGCTCGATACTTCTGGAACAACCTTTACAGCTGTCAAATTCATGCTTATATTAACAATTTCGCTACGAGCGCTTCATTATGCCTAAGTATTTATTTATTTACTTAATTAAAACGGTATACCAATTACATTAATTAAACATACAATTATTGAAAGAGCATTGATGCATGCTAAGCGAATACCAAACTTGACACCAGAATAGATCATTGTTTCTATTTTTAGTCGTGGTAGGATATGTTGCGACTTGCGGCCTTTAACCTAACTAAAAGAATAAATCTATATAGATATATACTTAGCATGTGAAAATCTAATTTAGATATTTACTTAACTATTTCCTTTAGTACTTAATAAATATTACAGCATCTAAAGCTCCGTTTAGAATGTTGATGTGAGGCCAAGGACCTCCAGGACATAATACAATATTTTGTTGTAAGGACATCTCAGTGGTTTTATCTTGAACCAGTGTACTTTATTCCATTGGCTGTTACTGGTAAACAATTTTTGATTATAGATTCTAAATTCATTCATAACTAATCGGCAATATGCTCGCCCAATATTACATTACCTATAAACATGACTGAAATTTGGCTGTTTAGAAAAAAATCATCCCACATACGGTGATAGCTAGACAGTTTAAATTTTCACAGATGATGTATTTCTGTTGCCTCTATAACAACAAATACAAAAAGTTGACCAACTGCGACCGGACTCGCGCATGTTAAAATAAAAAAGGTTAAAATATGAAGTCTAATGTTGTATAGCCAATGGTACGGAACCCTTATTGCGCGAGCCCGACTTGCACTTGGCCACCTAGGTTCACCTAGTAAGGCTTGCGAGCCTAGTTGCTATAAGTCTTATAGTTTATAATAATTATAATTTATAACAATTTTTAACTTCGACCGACTCAGTTCATATACTAATAAATATTAACAACAATTACAATAGAAGGCTTCACATTTTCAATAAATAAACTGGCATTAATTATTGCACTGATACAGTTATATACAGTTTTGATTTTATTATAGCATTTGAATAAAAGGAATAGTAGTTACTTGAATATTATGGTTACCACTCGAAAACCTCTGTTCCCCATCTTTTATAGCCTGCTTATTGCCACATCAACTTGGAAATTCAGAACTGTATCGGTGCCTTTTTTCTGCAGCTAATGGCTTATGCCATATCGCTCCATGGCTATTGTTTTCAAATTTCAATTACAAGATAATATTTATTCCGCTTCATGAAACTAAACATTAATTAATATTTTTAGCCAAAATCACTCCACAATTATTTGAATTCCTACAGCTAGCAATTGAACTGTTGAATGAACGAATTAAATGAAGTTTCCGTGGCAAGTATGCTGAGTATTTGAATGTTCTCGTCCCGGATTTCATATCAAAGTAAAATTCCAATCGGAATATTTGAAGGAGTGAATTTTTGTTAATTAACAAATTATCCCGTTACCAATTTAGAATACAGAATCCATTCATTGTAACGCAATTGTACCTGACAACATATCTTTATCTATAACATCTGTAGCATGAACACTAAGGAGGTAAACTACATCAATATAGTTCCCATGTTAGTTCTAAGTACGCATAGCTCGACAAGGACAACTATGATTTGTTTTAACACTTAACTTAGAACTTAGATTATGTAATAAACAAGACTAAATGTAAATTAACAACTTAAACGCTAGTACATAACCTATTTAAAATGTTACAATGTAAATATTTAGATGGTACAGATAATGTATTCTCAGCCTTTAAGTGCCGCGACCCATTCATAAGTAAAAAAGTTAAATCTTGCTTCATGAGGTATAAGTACACAAAGTTAAACGTGTCAGTTTTGATATTGTTATGTTTGCAATAACGCCTGCTAGACGAATTAAATAACAAAATTACAAATTTACTAGAGAAAGCCATCCCGATACGATGGTTGAAGAACGACAGCAAGAATTAAAGTTATGAGTCATTGTGTCATGTTAGCTCAATTGGTTAGAGCATACCCCGGCTAAAGGGGTGGATGGACGCGGGTTCGAATCTCGTAAATTTGTAATTTTGTAATTAACGTATCAGTATTAAAGAATTGGTGAAAATATTGGTAAATTAAAGTTTTGTGAAAGTGATTTTAATAACTCAATTAGTAACATTAAAAATGCTTGGATATACGACAACTACGTAACATCACGTCTGACTTGGCCTTTTCTAGTATACTATATTTTTTAGTTTTAGTTAAACCTTATTTACAAAGATTTTTGTTTAGGATTGAGATCTTAGGCACAGCTTCTGATTTTTAATGGTCACTTATGATGGACACTATAAAATTGCTGAGGATGGTGGCGTTTCGTCATCCAGACAGATATTTCTTTACTCAAATAATAGAAACGCATAAGCATTGCAATTCAACGGGGTAATGCTGCCAGCATCCTTGGCACGCTGCCAACTGGCTAGTGCGCTGGAGCATTTGGACTGCCTGTAAGTCTGCTATGACTTATAGGTTGTCCAAGTGCTTTTATTGTAGTAGCTGCAGTGTTGTATACACTTAGTTCGTAGTATTTTGTTAAATAAAAGCGCATAGTGGTTGTAGAACTTACTTGTAAAAACGAACATACCTAAAGAACACACAATAAAAACAAACAAATATTACGACTTAACAAATGAATTAACCAAAAACAGTTTTGTAATTAATTTTTATGCTGTAGAAGTTGGAGCAAGGGGTATACCAGCGAAATCCCTATATAACCTACTTAAAGACCTTGGCCTGTCAAAAACAATCGTAACAAACATTTTTCAATAGTTTCATTACACATAAAAAAAAACATTATAGATGATTTGGCTCCTGTTTCGTCCCATTTTTAACCAACTTCCAAAAAAGGAGGAGGTTCACAAATCGTCTGTATTTTTCTGTTTGTTATCTCAGAACTTTTGACTGGGTGAATCGATTTTGAAAATTCTTTATTAATTTGAAAGCAGATGCTTGTCGTTTGGTTTCATTTAAATATCATCAAAATCGGCCTAGCCGTTTTTTAGTTGCACTCCAATAACTGAAAAATATTTTCCATCTTGATTGATATAGTCGTTGACAATGAATGACAATCTAGCTAGCAAGGATAAAAAAGAGTGAAAAAAAATATTTGACCAAAAAATTTAACCGACTTCACACATTCATAGGTACTTTTGAACTATCATGGTACCGACTTCAACAACTTATTTCACACTTTTGAGTGTACAAGTCGTTTACATTTTATTTTAAAGTGCAGTTAGCGTTAAAATAATTTCCAATATTGTATATAGATGATGCAATTGGTCTCACCATCTGAGAAGTGATTAACATACAATTTTCAAGTGCGATATCTACGTCGACAGTATTCTTTTCTATGTAAATACAGAACACGAGAATAAATAAACCAATGCACTGCCAATCGATATGTATCAGACGCTGTATGAATGCGAAATGATATGTATATTACATGGGAAAACCTGTTCAAGCACCTAACCTTTTATACACAGATGACGGCGCATTAGTTGTCTTCAACGCACGTGATTACGCTCGAAGCATTTGCGAATATTAGTTATTTGTTATACAAGAGTGCAAAGTTGCTATTTAACCGCGTGTTCAATTTTAACATCCTTCGCTAAATCGCTAAATCCTTCGTTAAAATTAGAATCCTGAGCGAGTGCAACACGTAACTTTTCATTCCACCTCAGCGAGGAAATTACTGAATAAGCAAATTGAAAAAAGAACACCAAGAAGGTTACGAGTCTGAGTTTTTAACAAATTAAAAAAAAGTTGTATGATATATTCGGCACCATAGAGGTAGCAGTAAATAGGTTTAATGTTTTTTTTAATTCACAAACTTAGTGCACACGATGTTCTAAATTTAATTTACTTTATCCTCTAGAGAATAAAAACGGCTTTTCCACTCAGATATTGAAGATTAAAAATACTCTTTCCGAGATGGTGGGATGAAAAATAATGTATCTTCAAAAGACAGAGTACAAACAAAATAACTTTTTGAAGCGCTCGTAGCGAAGTTCCCTTAATGTTCTTAACCGATCAGCAAAGTTAAGCAACGTCCGCCGCGGTCATGAGTTGGATGGGTGACCGCTAGTGACATTACTACTGAGCGCTTCCGTGCTTCGGAGGGTATGTTAAGCTTCGGTTGTTGTCTTTGGATGGCAGTCGTTATAAGCATGGTGGTAGGTCATTTTAGGAACGCCCGCCTGGCTACCCCACCCTCAAGTAGAAAATCTGTCGCTGAGCACCTAACGGTGTGTTCCGGTAGCTGTCCTTGAGAGCCAGTAATTCTAGGCTAGCCTGAACAACACCTTTGACCATATCATCACTTACCATCAGGTGAGACAGTGGTCAAAGGCAATATATAGAGCACAAAAAAAATATAAGAGTTTTACGTTGAAATGAGTAAGGATAGCAGTGGGTCTCAAACTAGGCAGCGCCTGTGTTTTGTATTTTTTTTATGCCTGTTTAGTTAGCCTTTGACCACTATCTCACCTGATGGTAAGTGATGATGTGGTCGAAGATGTTGTTGAGGCTCGCCTAGAATTACTGGCTCTTCAAGACAGCTGTCGGAACACACCGTTAGGTGCTTGGCGACAGATTTTCTACTTGAGAGTGGTAGCTAGACAGGCGGGCATTCGCAAAATGCCCTACCACCATGCTTATAACGACTGCCATCCTAAGACAACAACCGGGACCGACGGCTTAACGTGCCCTCCGAAGCACGTGCACGCTCAGTAGTAATGTCACCAGCGGTCACCCATCCAACTCCTGACCGCGGCGGACGTTGCTTAACTTTGCTGATCGTTTCAGAATGGCTAAGCAAACTTCGCTACGAGCGCTTTGTGTACCCTTTCTTACTATTTACATTTGAACAATTAATGTCTTGTGCAAGAACTGTACTAATAAATTTTCAACTATCGTTTTCTTATTAATAGTAAATGTAGAAGTAACACAAGCCAAATAATAAGTATGATTTAATTAATAAAGTAAAAAACTGCTATTTATATATTTTCGTTAAGCGTTTGAACTTAAAATTGCAAGTTATATATATATATATGAAATCGCTTTCATAAGCATTGACCTTTTATCTCGATGTTCATAAAAGCCCTTCATTTTGAGACCCCAATCGATGGGTTTAGAAATAGAAAAATAAAAAAAACTCGCAATATGGCGGGTCTAAAATTCGCCAGTGTATTTTATTTATTATTTTTATGTACCTAGTTACACTTGGGTTATCAAGACAAATCTAATCAGTACTAATATTATAAATGCGAAAGTAACTCAGTCTGTCTGTCTGTTACGCTTTCACGCCAAAACTACTGGACCGATTTGAATGAATCTTGGTATGGAAATAGTTTGAGACCCGGGAAAAAACATAGGATAGTTTTTATCCAACTGCGCAAAAAGAGGTTAATGTTTTTGCGCGATAACCGACATACGCGCGGGCGGAGCCGCACCCGGAAAGCTAGTGATGTAATATATCATACATCATATCGTTATAGCCGTTTATAAGTGACGTGGAATAAAGAAATTCACAAACATGCATTACATACATACATGAACCCTGAAAACATAACAAAACATAACAACATCAAATATCACCTAACTAAGGTACCTTAGGTGATAATTGATAAGTCAAGATGTTGACAATCCACACCATGTACTTTTATGGTATATAATTGATAATAGATTAGGCAATAAGCATTCAATGCTTCACCTATAAGCATTTATATTATTTGCCACTTGAATTTTAAGTAGGACCACCCAATATTTGCGTTCCACTAATCAATTTAATGACCTATCGATCCTAACAAAGTAAAGTATACCTCATTATAATGCCTTTATTATTTAAAACACTGTCAAGTGCTGTAACATCTATCACTATTAGATTGCATAGAAGTGAAAGACCAAACACCAAATACATTAAAAAAATTTAACAAAAAATGGAACCGACTTCAACACCCAAAAGTGTGAAATAACTTGTTGAAGTCTCGGTACCATGATGGTTCAAAGTACCTATTATCACAATATTGTGGGCATGGTACCGACTTCGACAAGTTATTTCACACTTTTGGGTGTTGAAGTCGGTACCATTTTTTGTTAAAAAATTTTTTCCAATCTTTTTAGTGTAACTCAAAAACGGCTTGACCGATTTTGATGAAATTTAAAATGGGACCATACGACAAGCATCATCTTTCAAACAAAAAAATTTCAAAATCGGTTCACCGAGTCAAGAGATCTGAGGTAACAAACATAAAAAAAAAAAAAAAAAAAAAAAAACACCAACTGAGTGAAGAAGAGTGAGAAAGTGAAGAAAGAGATTCGAACTTTGTCAATACTTTAAAAAAAAACTACTAATTACTAACTGTTATTATATCATAAACGAATTCCTTGGTGACAAATTTAAATGATAATAAAAAATATCGGTGCCTCTACTAATGGTATATCTGTTCCTATAAAGAAAATGGGTCATTTGTATAACTATTTTTGAAGCGCTCGTAGCCAAGTTTGCTTAGCCATTCTGAACCGATCAGCAAAGTTAAGCAACGTCCGCCGCGGTCAGGAGTTGGATGGGTGACCGCTGGTGACATTACTACTGAGCGCTTCCGTGCTTCGGAGGGCACGTTAAGCCGTCGGTCCCGGTTGTTGTCTTAGGATAGCAGTCGTTACAGCATGGTGGTAGGGCACTTTGCGAATGCCCGCCTGGCTAGCTACCACCCTCAAGTTGAAAATCTGTCGCCAAGCACCTAACGGTGTGTTCCGGCAGCTGTCCTTGAGAGCCAGTAACTCTAGGTTAGTCTGAACAACATCCTCGACCACATCATCACTTACCATCAGGTGAGATAGTGGTCAAAGGCTAACCTATCAGGCATAAAAAAATACTTTTAAAAATGTATTTAAGACCAACATGTACACCACAAATGATGCAATAAAGAATTGAGAACTGAAAGGTACATAATAAAAGTAGTAATAAAAGCGATGGTAAAATCACGGTCCGTTTGGATGAAAGAGAATCTCATTAATACAAAACCTGCAGTAACTTAAATCGAAAATATAACTTAAATTGTCCCTCTTGATAAGGATTTACAATTCTGTTGTTATATTTTTATACACAGACATACATGTATAAATAAGATATTAACGTTATTAGATATACAGGGTTATTGGTAATATGCTAACAACCTCTTAGGGTTGACATCTGCTAGTCCTAACAAACATTTTGAGATATTTTTTTTTTTTTTGTATTTTAATGCCTACTTCGAGTTAGAGCGTTGACCGCGGCTACACTGGACCGCGCCGTGCTCCCTTTGAATAGAGTTTTGAATATTTACGTCGAGTAAAGTAATAATACATATGAAAAAATACATTACGGGCACAACTGACTTTTAACATTAGATGGACCTCGTATTTATTCCGTCAAAAACACGAAAAAAAATTAAAATATATGTTTTTTTTTTTTTTTCATAACGCTTTTTTTTTCTAAATGTTTGTTAGGACTAGCAGATGTCAAACCTAAGAGGTTGTTAACATATTACCAATAACCCTGTATATACGCAATTTGGAGTAAAAATGCAATTTTGTTTAAATTAACATTAAACGCGTTTCGGAATTGTTTTGGCTCACACAAAATAACTGAATTTCAGATATGTGCAAAATATCGAGCTTTCTCTTACAAACGGACGGACAAGCAGACAGATAGTTAATGAGACTAATAATAGGGCTCCATTTACTTTCTGGGTACGGAACTCTGAAAACATGCAATTTTTTTTCAATGTGGACAAGTTTTCTTTGCTTCTACTACAATACAAGCCCACCGGACTTTGGGCGAGGGAACGCCCTCTATAGCTCTGACCCCCTCCAAAAGCAATGATGGCCGAGCGGTTGTACTTAGCTATGTACTGCCGTGCCGCAGGTACTTGCTTCGATTACCACCACCGGCTTGAGCTTCACCGCATGGTGGAAGATTTTGCGAATGCCCGCCTGTCTAGTTACCACCCTCAAGTAGAAAATCTGTCGCCAAGCTCTTAACAGTGTGTTCGAGCAGCAGTCCTTGAGAACCAGAAAAATTACAGACACATGAGTCTTAACAACTGTATGACTCAATGTGACGGGCGCAGTGCAATTCGTCATATGACGAAATGCATCTGTTATAGGCAGCGGTTAATTCGCTTAACATCAGGTGGGCCTCGTGCTTGATCCGTCACAATCATCTTAATAAAAAAATAACCAATAATGAGCCAAAGCCTGAGCAAAAACCTTTTCTTATCTCGGGATTCGGACTCGCACAGGTATAAATTTACATATGCACAATAAAAATTCATACAATAAAAACGCACTAATGTTGCCAGTGATACGCCCGTTTCGCTCAACCAATCAGCAAAGCCGGGAAATTAAATCAGATTTGATTTAATTTCCCGGCTTTGCTGATTTACAATTAATACGACGCCAACGACGCATTCTTAATTCAAACAACTATTTAAATTTCGAATTAACATCGTTACAAACAATACTGTCATTGTACAAATTCATTAAATAAAATATATGTAACACCTGTTCAAAGGTAATAAATGGATTATTGAATTACTGTGTAGTATTGAATATTACTGGTTGCGAATATCCGGTTTCTGGTACGAGTTTTTAAACAACGAGTTTTTATGTTAACTATAAAATTGGTGTGAACTTGTGTAGGGCTTGGTATGCAAACGTGAGTTCGTCATATTTTAAATACCAAGAGTTCGATACGATACGTTGAAATGTTGTATTCAATTCCTTGAGTATATTATATATTTTGTTTCCAGTTTTTCACAAAATTATAACTACTCTGGCCATAAATACTGTTACATAAAACTTTTCATTCTTTCAACTGCAAAATTTTGAATTTGGAGCGCGTTTTAATACTTTAATATATATATATATATATATATAATTGTATATATATATATATATATATCCTTCTTGGCACGTGATTCATATACCTAATAAGTTGGTGAACTTTGCTCATTTTGACGTGTAACATCACCACGTTTCTTAACAAGTATAAATTAATTAAACATTTTAAAAATCCGACTGCAAATAATTTATTTTCAATAAACATTTTATGGTTCCATTGAAATTGAAACTGCAAGTTATATGTATTTATGAAATCCTTTTTTAAAGCCGTTCATTTTGATACATTAGTCGATGTGTGTGAAATAAAAAAAAGTTTTTTTTCACTATGCAGTGTATAAAATCCGCCAGGATGTTTTTTTTGTTTATGTACATATTGTCACTTGGGTTATCAAGACAGATCTAATGATATCTCATACATAACATACATAATTGGTTAAGCCGTTTAGAAGAAACTCACAAACATACATTTAATTACATGAACCCTAAAAACACAACACTCCTTTATTTAAAAAATATCAGGGTGGTGTTTACTGTAATGTGTTATCTATGATCTCTAAGTGGTTCACCGCTAATAATCTTCTCTTAAATTCAAAAAAGACCAAATGTTTAAAGTTTTCTTTACCAAATGTTACTTATGTTGAACCAAACATTAAGCTTGGCCTAGAAAAACTCTTTTGACAATACGACAGTCTTCCTGGGAATCAAAATGGATTCAACTTTACAGTGGAATCCAACATATACATGATCTATCCGGAAGACTTAGTTCTGCTGCATATGCAGTCCATAAAATAAGACAGCTAACAGACGTAGCTACTGCTAGGCTCGTTTATTTCGCGTACTTCCACAGTATTATGTCATATGGTGTATTGCTGTGGGGAGCTGCTGCTGAGATAGAGACAATCTTTATCTTACAAAAGCGTGCAATTCGAGCCATATATGAAATGGATCCTAGGGAATCTCTGAGAGATCTTTTTAAAGAAATTGATATTTTAACTTTACCAAGTCTGTATATATTTGAAAATATTATGTATGTTCGTAAAAAATTAAGCAAATTTAAATCAAATAGTGACAATCACGATTATAACACAAGGAATAAAGATAAAATAGCGGTGCCAGGTTTTAGATTAGCAAAGACAAATAAAAGGTCCTTCTTAGGCAATTGTGTGCGGTTTTATAATAAATTGCCCAAACATATTACAACGCTCACAGAAAGAAAATTCAAGTTGCACGTGAAGAACATTTTGATAAAGATTTCTTACTACACAGTTTGTGATTACTTAAACGACAAAAATGCTTGGACTGGTTCGCCTCTGCCAAGCTAGCGGCTGTCACCTACGTAATGTAATTAAATATTGTTATAATTGTATATAACAACACATTGTAAAAAGACGTTTAAAAGAATGGCCCCGAGTTTCTTGCCCGTTCTTCTCGCAGTGGCTCTATAAATTTTGTTTGCTGAATGTGGCAGTACAATGTGGTATATTTAAATATTAAAATTTGTAATTGACCTTCATAAGAGCGTCGTAGACGCCTAAATTGAATAAATGATTTTGACTTTGACTTTGACTTTGCAGACACAAATCTCTTTTAAGTACAAAAACGTATTTTATAATAATGACCTTTCCATGATCACTTGCACAATAAGCATAGACGAGCAGTCTAAGGTTTTTGTACCTGCAGATGCGTTGTGAACTCCTCATATTTACTAGATGCATGCAAGGTAATTACCGTAGTCGCTACCAGTCTTGCCCTTCCGAGCGTCCGGTGAATACGTTTGACGTTTAAGTATTGCTATTATTAATAGAAAATATCGTCATTTTGTTTAATCTTAGGCGACTGTTGTCACAATGAAATGGATGAGCGAGATGTGTGGATCGTATTGTGTGAGAGTGAAAGAGATCGCAGCGTAATGGTGTTCGGAACATCTCATGGCAGTGCGGTGGTAACACGAATCGTCACGAATTGCTTATTTATATCTCTTTCTAACAACAGACATGACGCATAATATTTGAATATTCTTTCCTTGTCATAACAAACTGCATATATGTGCATAGGTACGTTAACAGGTAAGTTCTAGTTAGTTTTAAGAGCAGTGCTGTTCGGATATAACTACTCTATATATATCAACAATCTGCGAGCAGTGTGCAAAAGAGAGGTCATGTTCAGTGCCGCCATATTGGATTCGTATCTGTATTAAGTTCTATCTATATTTACCGACATAAATTACAAGTACTGACTTATTTATTTATACCTTCGCCTTCCCACGGTGTTTACATTATTTTGCGTAATTCCAACGCTTCAATGGACTTGTGTGGAATTTTAATGTGCGTAGTCATACAAACTCACAAAATAAATAATGTCCAAGGAAAGAGAATACTAATAAAAATATATGTGTGCCTTGACAGGGGTCAGATCGAATGGTTTGTTCAAGGTTTGGGTACTATGATACGATATTACTATTCTAATTCATACAGTTATATAATTTTGTTGAACGTGAATTGATTTTGCATGAAGCGCTCGAATGATAGCTTGTTTAGTTATTCTTAATCGTTCGACTATATTAATCAACGTCCGCTGCGGTTATTACTTGGATGTAGGGTTGCCAGATCAAGGTATATAATTTCTTGGACATTTCTGGGGATCGAAATGGAGTTGTTACTTTGACTTCAAGTTCAAATCTAAATGAATCTACAGTTAAACTGACATATTGATATATATATATATATATATATATATATATATATATATATATATATATATATATATATATATATATACGCGCGCACTACGACGACGGTGTTGACGCGAGCCTTCATCCGGGTTGAGACGTCACACTAGAGATTCTAAGATAAGCTTTGCTTTATTTTGTAAACAATGCTTTGTGCCCCAACTATGAATGCTGTAACGGGGATCTTTGTATCGCAAGATAGCCAGATGTTGTGTCCGCAGTGCCCCCAGGCTCGTTATTTCAAAGGTCATAAAGGCCTCAAAATTCACCAAACAAGGTGTCATAAACAAATAGAAATTCCCCTTTCGGCACCAATTAATAATCAAAACGTAAGTAGTAGCAGTGTTGCGAGCCCTGCTACGCCTTCCAAACCGTTTTGGGAGGTTTTAAGCTCGTACAAAAATAACATTCCTTTATTAAAACGCATACCTCTGGGTGCAAGAATTTCTGTTGCCCAATCTTTATCTTGTTCCATTAAAAACGTCTTGGCTACTAATACTACGCAAGCCTGGGAGCATCTTCTAGCATTCCTGTACCACGTATTTCACGTGAATTTTGATCCGTCTAACAAAAAATCACTTACTACTAGAGTAAAGGAAAACTGCGTGAAATACAGGGCACGGGAAGAGCAATCTTTTGGCACAACTATAATCATTCCGCCTCTGCGGCGGAATACAAAAACAAATAATTTCGATTCAGCTACTATTAAAATAGTAGAAAACAAAATTACTGATGGTGATATTAAAAACGCGGCACGCATCTTGTTTTCGAGTGATACAATCGCTCCTTTTACATCTGATACGTTGAATTCCCTAATTGAAAAGCATCCGCCTGCAACTGCAGGTCTCCACCTTCCCGAATCTCCTATACAAGACATTGTTGAGGTGACCCCACAGGATGTTTCTGCAGCCGTGACATCTTTTTTAAGTGGTTCAGCCGGTGGCCTTGATGGCCTCACGCCTCAGCACTTAAAAGATATTTTATCTTTTAGTTCTGGTGAGGTAGGCGAGACACTTTTAAGGGATGTGACGGCTTTGGTTAATTTGATGTTGTCGGGTCAGGTCAACAATGAAATTACCGAAATTCTGTACGGTGCGAATTTATGTGCCCTAAATAAAAAAGATGGTGGTATTAGGCCTATAGCAGTAGGCACCACTTATCGTCGCCTCACAGCCAAATGCGGTTGTAGGAAAAAGGTTGCTTTTTTAAGTAATCTTTTTCAACCACTGCAACTCGGTTTTGGTTCACAGGGTGGCTGTGAGGCTGCTGTACATTCACTTCGCACATTTCTTGATCAAAATTGTGGAGATGTGCTTTTGAAGGTGGATGTTAAAAATGCATTCAACTCTTTAGATAGAGGCACTCTTTTGACTGAAGTGAAAGATAAAATTCCGGAATTATACCCTTTTCTTTGGCAATGCTACGGCAAACCGTCAAAATTAACATACCAAATAACGTTATTTTATCTTCCGTAGGATGTCAACAGGGTGATCCTCTGGGACCAGCCATTTTTAGCCTTGCGATCCACTCAATAATTCAACGTCTCCAATCAAAACTTAACGTTTGGTATTTGGATGACGGAACCTTAGGAGGCGATGCGAACACGGTTTTGGATGACTTGCGAGTACTTATAGACGATTTTCGTGTTATTGGCCTTGAACTAAATTTTTCTAAATGTGAACTTTTTGTTTGTGATACTTGTCCGGATAAAGTTTCGATTATTGAAAAATTCAACTTACTTGCGCCTAATATAAAATTAGTAGAAAAAAGTTCGCTTCGTCTTTTGGGTTCACCGATTCTTAACGAATCTTTATCACCATTTGTCGAAGAACAAATTCAAAAGTTTAGAAATGCTTCTAGCAGATTATCCAAAATTAACGCCCATATGGCTTTTACAATTATAAGATTTTGCCTTTTCGTTCCAAAATTTACATACTATTTAAGATGTTGTCAGCTGTGGCAACACAGTGAGCTTTTGTTAAGCTTAGACAACTTAGTAAAAGATACGTTAGTGTCGGTTTTGAATGTTGAGATGGATGATAGGGCTTGGGTGCAAGCTTCCCTCCCTGTGAGGTTGGGGGGCATAGGGATACGCAAAATTTCTAGTGTGGCATTACCAGCTTTTTTGTCTTCTGTACACAGTACACACAAATTAGTAGAAAAAATTCTTGCACGATCTTTAGGCTCTTTCGATGTAGCATATCTGGCTGAGGCCAAAAACACATGGAGACTGGCTTGTCCAAATACTGAATTCCCAAAAATGTTGTCATCTCAGAAACAGTGGGATCGGCCTCTATGCGAGCTAACACGGAAAGATCTTTTAAATACGTGTTCTAGCATCGCAGATCGTGCTCGTATTCTCGCTGTTTCTGTGTGGGAATCCGGTCTTTGGTTACAGGCCATTCCTTCTTACAAAACTGGTAGCCTTATAGATCTATCCGCTTTTCGTCTAGCTATTAGCTTACGCTTGGGTGCAAGGTGTTGTGTTGCACATCACTGCCAGTGTGGTACTGCAGTTGATCAACTCGGTCACCATGGCCTCTCCTGCTCTCGAAGTGCTGGTCGAATTTCCCGCCACGCCAGCCTTAACGATATCATTCGCCGGGCTTTTACCAGCGCCAATGTTCCAGCTATTCTCGAACCGAATGGTCTGATGCGTGACGATGGTAAAAGACCTGACGGCATGACTCTGGTTCCGTGGAAGTTAGGACGGCCCTTAGTGTGGGACGCTACGTGCGTGGACACTTTAGCGCCGTCACATCTTTCTGAAACCAACGTGAGGGCTGGCGCTGCGGCTACTTCGGCGGAGCAACTCAAGCGGCGCAAATATGCTAACCTCGGTATGGGTTACATATTTGAGCCGTTTGGTGTAGAGACGTTGGGTCCGTGGGGACCGGGAGCTCATCGTATTTTCCAAAACCTATCTGAGCGCTTGGTCGATGCGACGCGTGATCAAAATGCTGGCACATATTTGGCTCAACGAATAAGCATTGCAATTCAACGGGGCAATGCTGCCAGCATGCTGGGCACGCTGCCAACTGGGAGTGGGCTGGAGCATTTGGACTGCCTATGAGTCTGCTATGACTTATAGGTGTCTAAATGCTTTTATTGTAGTAGCTGTAGTGTTGTATATAGTTCATAGTATTTTGTTTAATAAAGGCATACCGCCGGTAAAAAAAAATATATATATATATATAAATATTCGTTAAATTTAGTGCTTATACAGGAATTCATAGGAAAACAGAAATTTAAATTATTGTTACGCGTAACTATTTGAGACAAAAATATTACCTAAATATCGTTTTATTACCTAAATTAGGTAATATATCGATATAACATAATATTATAATTAAACTAAAAACAAAATTGAGCCAGTATTTAAGGCTAAATTTTCAAAATTTATATTGTATTTAACTTTGAACCATACACGGCTGGCATGCGCCATGCGTAGCATATTATTGGTGTCCGTATGTTTGTGAAAAACCTTTAAACTAGTGAATTCCGGGACAGTAGATCGAAATTACTGGACACGGGACTAGACACACAATTCCGGGACAATCCCGGATTTCCCGGACGTCTGGCAACCTTACGGTTGTCCTTATGGGTCACCGCTAGAGGCATTACTACTGAGCGTGCACGTGCCTCGGAAGGCGCGTAGAAGTGAGTCTTAAAAATGCAAATTTTTTATATCTTTCTTAGAAAGAGTGGACGAATTATGGATATGAATAAAATATATAATATCTTGAGGAACGAAAATTAGATTCCACATAGTGCTCTTGACAGAAACAAGAAAAATCGGCCAAGTGCGAGTCGGACTCGGGCACGAAGGGTTCCGTACCATTAGCTATACACCATTAGACTCATATTTTAACCCTTATTTGTTTTAACTTGCACTAGTCCGACTCGCACTTGGCCAACTTTTTGTATTTTTTGTTATAGTGGCAACAAAAATACATCATCTGTGAAAATTCCAACTGCCTAGCTAACACCGTTCTTGAGAAACAGCCTGGTGACAGACGGATGCACGGACGGACAGCGAAGTCTCAGTAATAGGGTCCCGTTTTTACCATTTGGGTACGGAACCCTAAAAAGATCACACAGCTCTAAAATTTCGCTCCATCAACTTTTGTGAATATAGTAAATCGTATTAATACATATTTACTTCAAATTGTTATGTAGCAACCAATTTTTTTTAATGTTTTTATTTTTTTTTTATTTCTGGGCTTTTTGATAGGTAAGCCTTTGACCACAATCTCACGTGATGGTAAGTGATGATGTGGTCGAAGGTGTTGACAGGCTTAACCTAGAATGACTGGCTCTCAAGGACAGCTGCCGGAACACACCGTTAGGTGCTTGGCGACAGATTTTCAACTTGAGGGTGGTCGCTAGCCAGGCGGGCATTCGCAAAAATGCCCTTCCACCATGCGGTGAAGCTCAAGCCCGCGACGGGATTAGAACCATGGAACTGCTGCGTGGCAGTCCATAGCCAAAGCCACTGAGCTATCACTGCTTCAAATTATACCATTCAGTCATTATACCATCAGGTGACTTTAGGCTGGCCTATCACCATAAAAAAATATTAGTCGTATATGCAAATTTATTCATAATGTTTAGTCAAAACAGGTAACATATTTTTGACATTTTACGATAGATTTTATTGCTGTGTGCCGTTGACCCGATGGTAGGTAAGGAGTTTGAACATATACAGGCTAAGCCACCATATAATAAGACCATATACCAGCTCTCATAGACAGCTCCTGGTTCATTGTAAGGGCACTGTACTTAAAATACTGGTTAAGGATTTAAAAATAATAATACTCGTACATTAGACGAATTACTTAGCGTTCCATGGATTCACCATGCGGGTGCCGGGTTTATGCCGTTGCAGAGGAAGAGGCTAGAGGGGCCTGAGCCAGTCTTCTTTTTTAATTCATAAATCTTCACTCCACAGACTCCAGACTTTTTTCATTTATGACATCAGTACTAAATTTATCTTTATTTAATATTATAAATGCGAAAGTAACTCTGTCTGTCTGTTACGCTTTCATGCCAAAACTACTGGACCGTTTTGAATGAAATTTGGCATGGAAATAGTTTGAGACCCGCGAAAAAACATAGGAAAGTTTTTATCCAACTGCGCAAAAAGAGGTAATGTATTTGCGCGATAACCGACAAAAGCGCGGGCGGAGCCGCGCCCGGAAAGCTACTTTTTTATATAAAACAAGAAATAAGAAATAGGAAACATGCAACATTCCAAGGGGGAACAGTGCTAAAAGTTTTTTTTTCCGTTTATGTCATTAGCATCCAGAGGCCCCTTTATGATGTTATCAAAGCTCTCCTTCACCGCTCGAGCCTCCTTGGTAAGACTAATGCCGCCTTATATACGTTCTAGGATGGATGTTAAGATTTCAAGAAAACATTGAAAAATATATCTTTTATTAACGCCAATTGCGCCTAATATCCAGCTGAGTCACCGTGACGTCAAAAACGCCAGACCGGAAGAATTTTCGACTCGTTTTACTTATAAATCAGGATCAGAAGGTCTTGACTCTTCGAGCGCACGAGATGAGAAAGGCTCATCTCGAATTCTCGATGCGGTTAGGCTCCAAAGCGTTTATGATGTCACGTCAGCTCAGCAGGAAATAGGCATACCCAGAACACAGTAATGCGAACATTGCTGCTTAGCGGTAGAAAAAGTATGGTAGTACTTCCCCGTACAAAACCGAACAAAGCGATCAACTGCTACAAAATTTTCTTAAAATATTTGCTATTATGCATTATCTGTCACTTTGGCAATTTGATGAGTCTCACATAAAATGTGAATGTCATTGTGATGACATTGAATAATTCTAATTATGCAATCTGTACATTATGCAAACTGATTATATATTTATTTATTCACAATCTACTAACTCAAAATAAACATTATGTAAGTTTTAGCCTATTACTATTAAATAAGTAGCTAATGTATTTACGTTTATCAACGTAAAAATTTTACGAAATCAAATTCAACTACATCAGCTTATAGATTGTCTAAATGCTTTCATTGTAGTATTGTCAGTACTAATATTTATCTTTAAAAATGCTGCGTTTACTATACCGATGACAGCTCGGACGACATTGGAGGCTTCGTCAGGCGGGCAACAGAGGCAAACTATAAAAACATAGTCGATCACAACCTAAAAATGGCTATACGAAACAGAAACGAAGAGATCGTGGAGGCTCTTATCAAAACATCAATGGCATCGGCGGAATCTGTGGCCGGACCCTCAACGACATACTGAATAACGTAATATACTACTATACAAACTAGATATAAGGAGAAAATATATATATATAAGCATGGACTCACTTTAGCTTTATGATATATATATATATAAATATATTTTATAACTAGCATTAGGCTAACTTCCCTTCAGGAGGAATATTGATAAGCTGGAGAATGATGTAAAATTAAGAAATGTATTTAAGTGAAACAAAATCAAACAAGTGTACGGACCACGAGTCTGTAGTGTATAGAGTGTTAATAAAAAAAAAATGTAGTATTGTGTTGTGTATAGCTCGTATAGTATTTTGTCAATAAAGGCACACCGTTGAGAAAAAAATACAATGAAGTATTTCCAATTTACGGATATGCATGGTAGGGCATTTTGCGAATGCCCGCCTGGCTAGCTACCACCTAGTAGGGTGTTCCGGCTGTCCTTGAGAGCGTGAAAATCTAAGTTAGCTGAACAACATCTTCGACCACAGCATCACTTACCATTAGGTGAGATAGTGGTCAAGGCTAGCCAATTGTCTATAAAAAGAAATGGTTTGAACTAGATATTAAAAGTTATTCTATTATTATTATTATTTTTTTTTATGTTATTGTGGCGGAACAAGCTCGAGGTCCACCTGATGTTAAGCGGTTACTTCTGCCTATAACAGATGCAGTTCATCGTTTTAAGTGACGAATTGCACTGCGCCCTTCACCTTGAGACATAGTTGTTATGTCTCATGTGCCTGTAATTTCACTGGCTCTCAAGGACTACTGCCGGAACACACCGTTAGGTGCTTGGCGACAGATTTTCAACTTGAGGGTGGTTGCTAGCCAGGCTGGCATTTTGCTTATCTTTCAATCAATCCGAATTCCCCTGACACAAAGTTTGAAAACCCTACCGGACGCTTTCCAGACGCCCTCTAGACTAGGACAAATCCGGGGAATCCCTAGTAGCAGCCCTAGTCAAGCCAAGCCTAGCCTTTAGGTACAAAGCTACATTATTCGACGGGATTATTGTACGGTGCGTGCCGCGTCAGAAGAGATCAGAGCTACGCGTGGCTATGTGATAGAAAGAGAGACGCCTTGTAGGTGAATATAAATATTATGTACTCCGTGCTTTGCGAGCTGAAGTGCACTTTATTTATGCGTAGCTAGAGTCGCTTATTTATTGGAATGGGTTTGGGTAATGATCGTTCTTATATTTAACCGACATCAAAAAAAGGAGCAGGTTCTCAGTTCATCTGTTTTTTTATGTTTGTTACCTCAGAACTTTTGACTTGGTTAACGGATTTTGATAATTCTTTTTTATTTGATCGTGTGGTACCATTTAAATTTCATCAAAATCGATCAAGCCGTTTTTGTGTTATACACCAATAACTGAACGATATTTTCCTATCTTGATGATGTAGTCGTTGACAGTGAACGACAAGCGATCCCGTCCCGCAAGGGTAACAATTTTTATTTTTTATTTTACTAAAACATGGAACTGACTTCAACACTCAAAAGTGTGAAATAACTTCGGTAGCAAAAATAAAAGTCGGTAGGAAGCGCACAATATTGTGATAATAGGTACTATTGACCTATCATGGTACCGACTGCAACAAGTTATTTCACACTTGAGTGTTGCAGTCTGGCGATTTGCAGGGGAAATTATGTATTAGCAGAGTTTCTGCTACATCGGGACATGCATCCAACGACTTAGTGACTTCTAGGGGTAAGTTAGAAAAAAAATTGTCAAATATATTTGCCACTTGTATTGGATCAGATATTTGATTTTTATCAACATTTAAGACATATGTAGAATCTCTAGGTTTATTTTTCACACATCATCACTTGACCACAACCTCACCTCATGGTGAGATGTCAAGGGCTAACCTATCAAGCATAAAATATAGATGAACCGGCATGTCAGAACTGAAAACTCTGACACTGTATGGAAATAGGGCGTTTTGCGCTCGCCCGGCTAGCTAATACCCTGAAGTAGAAAATCTGTCGCTAAGCATCTAGCAATGTGTTCCGGCAGCAGACCATGAGAGCCAGTGAGTAATTATGAAATTACAGGCACATTTAAAGTGAAGTCATCATGGAAAAATGTCGTCCTGAGGGGGTAGGACAGAGATACCACGTGTCACATGAGAGAGAGCGAAACGCAATATTTAAATAGATTGAACGAATATTTTAAAATAATTTAAAATAAAAATGAGCATTGCAAGACCCGGAAAACTCTTTCTGGTACTGTATAACAATGTTGCTAATAACATGTGTAACATAATAATTAGAAATAAATTTTGTATTGATACGATTTACTGTAACACAAAACTTGAGCAAAATTTTAGAGGCGTATTAAAGATTTTTTTTGTCCTGAGTTTATAAGTGGAATACTGCTTTTGGATTGGGCATAGTACTTGTCTTATCCTTTAGAATACCATATATTTTATATCTGTAAGAAGTACACTTTGTACCTTTCTAATATCTGCCTACGTAGGCAGTTCGAATTCTTTGGCCATATGGCTAGAAAGGAAGGGCATAACCTGGAGCAGCTCATGGTTACTGGCAAGGTGAATGGCAAGCGCCCAAGGGGCCGTAGTCCGTTGAGATGGTCGGACCAAATCCGCACGGCTGGACTCCAATCTACACAACGCACTCCACGACGCCAAGGATAGGCATAAGTAAGTGGCACCGACAAGACAAAACTACTCCAAAAGCGGGGTAATCACGACCCTCAGTTATGAGGAGAACGATGTGAGGTGCAAGGAGTACATTATTTCTAAAAAACATGTTCAATATTTGCGTTATGACGACACACATCGCGTTAAAACTGTGTCTCAGGGTGATGGGCGCAGTGCAGTTCATTATTTGTGACGAAATGGATCTGTTGACGAAAGAATACCGCCACAAACCCATAAAAAAAAAATGCCACCGTAAAGAATATTCTTACATGAAAACAAGTTAAGCTAATAATTTTGAGAAGTTTATGATTTTGGGCCCCGCAACTGTACATGACAACTTTAAAAGGTCCTAAAGCGAATATACAAAGTAACTAAACGAACGGCAGTTGCCTAGATGCATTAATAGTGCAAATTCTCAATGCCAACACGTCCATTTTATAATAAGTTACATAAATACCTTCGTATATTTTCTACCAGCAACAAGTATCAATACAGGAAAACAGCGAGAAACTAGTAACACGTCTTGGTAACTTAAGGACTAATTTCAATAGCTTGTAACATTGAATGCCCCGCTCTTAGTTGTAGTCGTTGTAGACTTTGTCTTAAGTGCGCTTTACACGGATGATCAAAGCCGCACGGCAAATCGCACGTCGCATCGCTTGTATAAATCGAAACGTTACCTCATTTATAAGGGATAAAAATCGCAGGTGACATACGAGTATATTTTGCATTTTAATTTGCGTATTATGTAACAGTTGCGCTGCGTACTTTGGAAACGTTTAAGTATGTATATTGATCAGTTTCAGGAATACTAGCGCGACTTAAATAATATTTTGCAATTTAATTAAATTTTTTAATTACTGGTGATAACTATCCAAGTTTATCAGAATCATGCAGAAAGCCGCAATGCACCTTTTCCCTTCATTTGAAGGATGTATTATGTATGCAGCAGAACATATACTACATTCAAGGATTTAGGAAGGGAGGCTCCCTTTCTTCCGTGCCTGGCGCATTAACGGACAAAACTGGCAAATACTTTTTTGATTGACAATGGCTCAGACTGTTAGGGGTAGTATAGCTCGCGGGCCGGGCCCACGCGACCTGACAGGAATATAAAAAAAAAACTAATATTCACAGCAAGCAATCGCCTGCGATTGATCATAATTTTCTTACACAACGGCTGGTCGCCATATGGATGAAAGTCGGATGCAAGTCGTCTTTGGAATTTTCGATTTAATCACATGAATCCTAGTTATATTGCCATTTAGACAGTCGATTTTGGCCGTGCGACCAAAAGTCGTGCGGCTTTACTTGCATGCAGAGCCCACTTTAGGTAAAATATTTACTCGTACAAGTAGGCACCTTCGGCAAGAGTCCTTTTGGGTTGGGTGTTTACCACCGCAGACAGGCCAAGATATTTTTATCTTTATTATATAAAATAAACTCGTGTTAGTTACACTATTTATAACTCAAAAACCGCGGAACCGATTTGGATGAAAATTGATGGGTACCTCACCTTAGATCCAGGAGACGGACATAGGATACTTTTTATCCCATTCCCATGTTCCCGTGGGACGTAACATAAAACGTGGTGTACCAAAACGCAACAGACATGGAATAACAAAACGCAACAGGCAGAGAAACGAAAAATTTATCAGACATAACATCAGTCTAGTCGTTCAATTGATAAAAATGGTATAATAAAACGCAACTGACATCTATGTCCGTCTCTTGGTTCCATGGAAGTAATAAGTACTACGTACCTAGTACTTATTACTTCCATTCTTGGTTCTAAGCTAAAATAGATAGAAAGCTACCTCCCACCAATTTTCAGTCAAATCAGTTCCGCCGTTCTTGAGTAATAAACAGTTTAACTAACACGACTTTATTTTATATATACAGTGTGAATTTTTGAGACAGGACAGTAAGGGCACATGTTTTAAGGATACTATCTATAATTTTTTAAGGTATCCTGAACTGCATTTACAGATTTTGTAAAAAATTTACAGTCAGCAAGAAAATGGTCATCTTACACTACAACTTTTTTTGGTGCCAATCGATCCTGTTTCTTATAAGGATCAAAAGTCTCAAGTGGACCGACTGAGGTTTGAGTACTACAAATGCCAGAAATCGTGAAACACTTTTTCCATACATTTCGGTAAGAGAGTCAGATAAGCTAAGCTTGGGTAGATTCGCTATTAAGAAGACTAAAAAAAGAACTTAAGTAAAAGAAAAGTTTTAATTTTGAATAAATTCAAACTTGTCCTTATTGCCCCGTCTCAAAAATCCACTATACTATCTATAAAACATATTAGCCTGTCTGCAGTAGTACATATATTCTTTTATATATATAAAGATGACAAATTGAACTTAATAAAATAAAAAAAGGCGGCCAAAGCTCGCCGGGTCAGCTAGTTTTTAATAAAAATAACATACCTCAACAGTTTTTCCACCATGAGCTTCCCTAGGAATCCCGTGCCTCCGGTCAGTAACACAGTAGTTCCGGTAAAAAACTTCTGGATGTTGGACTCGCCTAGTAACTCCATTTCATCTTTCATGTCCATATAGGTTATATCGCCTCCTTGCTTCGGCTCTGCTGCTTTTGTTTGAAGTTCTACCATGGTCTGTAAAGAAAGGAGGTTTTGAGTAAAAGTTAAATCCAAGATGGCGTCTTGAATTTTTGTCACCTCTGCTAAATCACTGTCATTTATCGAAAGGTAAAATTCACATGTCATTTATTACGTTATACGTAAGTAATTAAATGTTTTTTTTTATTTTCAGTCAGAAAGTGACTTCCAGTAAAAAATATTTTGCTATATCAATCCGTACACAGTGTAGTGTATAGACAAGTACTATACTAGCTTTCAGGGCGCCGCTCCACCCGCGCGTATGTCGGTTATCACGCAAAAACAATAACCTCTTTTTGTGCATTTGGTTAAAAACTGTTCTATGTTTTTTCCCGGGTCTCTAACTATTTCCATACCAAATTTCATTCAAATCGGTCTAGTTGTTTTGGCGTGAAAGCGATCTATGATTAATACTGAATACCATATTATCTTATTTATCTTAAATAGGATTTGTTGATACTTGTATTTAGTTGCATATTTGTACCTATGATTATTTTGCTGAATAAATTATTATTATTAATAAATTTCACATAATATTACGTGTACATCTCATAAACGGTTTTAACGATTTATATCAAATTTATTTTTGAAAGTTGAAGCTAATTAATAAGTTAGCGTTTTAACTAACGATTTACGTAGTTAACATTTGTATTATCTATGCCCACAACTGATTATAAGCTAATGTTTAGAAGTGACTCGCTAATCGCTATGTCTAGGCGATAATTACCTATACGTCAATAAAACTACGAGTACTATGATTACCGACGTCATCTTCCGGGAATGGATTGTATAGTGTGGCAAACATTTGCAATATCAATTTAATAGTTAATTATTAAACTAACTTTGACATGTAAAGACTATGGACTTCGAACAACAAACCATATCCTGGTTAAGCTTTGTAGGAACCGACGGTCCATTTTTTTTATGTTATTGTGGCGGGGCAAGCTCAAGGCCCAGCTGATGTTAAACGGTCTAACCTCTGCTTATAACAGATGCATTTCTTCACAAGTCACGAATTGCACTGTGCCCGTCACCTTGATGTGCCTGTAATGTCTTCTTTACTCTCTGGAAATTTGCTAACAAACTTTTCTAATTCTATATAGCCTTATTAGTTTAGTTGCTTCATTTGTATAATCTAAAAGACTAGACGTTCTAAACTATCATAAATTAAGATTGCGACTATCATCTATCATTTTGCAATATCATAACCTACTTTACATCACGTCACAGTAAATAATCGTACATTCTATCATTATAACAAATTACTGGTTTTATAGCCGAACGTAATCAAAGTAGCATAATGTGTACTCTCAAATTTCGAACAAAATTTCATTGCTATAACCTTCAAAATAGCTCGCTGTGCTATGTGGCTGTTACGACAAGCCCGACTAGAATGAGCTTGAAGGTTTTCTTAAATTTATTTTTTATTAATCTAAATAAAATAGTATTTTACAAAACCTATCAGAGCGCTTGGTCGTTACGACGCGTGATCAAAATGCTGGCACCTAGTTGGCTCAACGAATAAGTATTGTAAGTCGACGGGGCAAAGCTGCCATACAGCATGCTGGGCACGCTTCCAACTGGTAGTGAACTGGAGCATTTGGACTGCCTGTGAGTCTGCAATGCGTTGTAGGTTGTCTAAATGCTTTCATTTCGTGCACTTCCATTGCCGCGGTAATTTTTCTTGCGCTTCCATTGCTGCGGATAGCTGGCTTCGTTCGCTTCGGTCGCGCGTTATTGTAACCAATCACAGTCGTTGCATTTTTATATATGAGTATATACTTACATGAATTTTCAGAACTTTTGTAGTTTTTTATAGAAGTTTAGGTATTTTTTGAGAAACTTAGTTTATTATTAGGATGTTTTTGTGGAATTGTAATAAGAACAATCTCTTGTAAGGTTGTGATATACGACGTTTTATTTCGGTACGTTATGTGCTTAAATCTTGGTCATTTATTTTAACCCAGTTTAGTTTTAAAGTTGGAGTCCATTTCTTTTCGGAACCTTTATCATTTCCCATTATAAATTATAAAATTCGCAGGCGTATTACATCGAGATTTGCTTTCTGGTAGGGCAATACCACCAAGCAGAAAATCTGTTCCCAGGCATCTAACCTAACTTCATGTCGTAGGTACCAAAACTTTTAAGGTAATATACTAGTGTCTCATACATATTCTAATTTCCAATAGGCTAGCCTTCGTCCACAGTACAGTCATTATATGTTCTATGTTACAGTTCTACAGTACTCTTCACATCTAAAAAACAGTTCTGTCTGCACACTACTGCTTTGGGGCTTATGTGACACTGCAGGGGTGGTACTCACGAACACGGGCTCTTAAAAATAAAACATATATATATATATATATATATATATAATATGGTTAATATATTTATAAATATTTTTAATACTGTTAAGTTTGCAATAAGGCCTGCTAGGCGAATAACATAAAAAAAAAAAATTTTTTTTGTAATATATTGTTTATTTGTAATGTAATTCGCCTAGCTGGCCTTATTGCAAACTTAACAATATTAAAAATATTTATAAATATATTAACCATATTATATATATATATATATATATATATATGTTTTATTTTTAAGAGCCCGTGTTCGTGAGTACCACCCCTGCAGTGTCACATAAGCCCCAAAGCAGTAGTGTGCAGACAGAACTGTTTTTTAGATGTGAAGAGTACTGTAGAACTGTAACATAGAACATATAATGACTGTACTGTGGACGAAGGCTAGCCTATTGGAAATTAGAATATGTATGAGACACTAGTATATTACCTTAAAAGTTTTGGTACCTGCGACATGAAGTTAGGTTAGATGCCTGGGAACAGATTTTCTATTATTGCAAACTTAACAATATTGAAATTATAAGGTTGCATCATCATTTACAAGTTTAAAACCAATTGCAAAATTGGTCTTGTTTGTAGTACAACGCAAGTTGAACTATAGGTGTCGCTACATCCCGATACGATAGTTGGAGAACGAGAGCAAGAATTAAAGAGTCATTGTGTCATGTTAGCTCAATTGGTTAGAGACCTTGGCTAAAGGGGTGGAAGGACGCGGGTTCGAATCCCGCACATAACTATAAATTTTTTCTCTTGTAAATTTGTAATTTTGTAATTAATAAATATATGATTTTTATAAATTTGAAAATGTAAGGGGTCCAAATGCGGTGTCCAAAATTTTGAGCGAAAATAGACCTGGGCGTAGGGGTACCTACAAGCCTGATATATGTATTTGCATGTTCTAGATCTAGACCGTTACAGTATAATTTAGTAAGTAGGTATAGTTTGTACAACATAACACCAATGTTGCAAACGTTTGATTGTATCACGCGAAATAACGATAACAGAACCGTTTTGTAATTTATTAAGACTATGATCGTCATCTAAAATTGTGAAACAAAAGATTACAAATATTTTAGTTGGTTGGAAAATAGTTTAGGTTGTTAGACTGCGATGTTTCTTTAGGGTTCCGTACCCAAAAGGGTAAAAACGGGACCCTATTACTAAGACTTCGCTGTCCGTCCGTGCGTCCGTCTGTCACCAGGCTGTATCTCGAAAACGGTGATAGCTAGAAAGTTGAAATTTTCACAGATGATGTATTTCTGGTGCCGCTATAACAACAAATACAACAAATTGGCCAAGTGCGAGTCGGACTCGCGCACGTTAAAAATATGAAGTCTAATGTTGTATAGCTAATGTACGGAACCCTTCGTGCGCGAGTCCGACTCGCACTTGGCCAATTTTTTATGTGTTTTAATTTATAAATTTTGAATTTTTAAATACACCTGTAACGCCGGGGCGCTAGTAACAAATAACTTTAATTGCCCGTGGGGTGTCGGCCTAAAATGTCACCATTGCAACCTATGGGTGACATTTGTTTTGCGTAATAATTTTTAAGATTTTTGTGGAATCGAGAGCCCCAAACACAACCGTTAGGTAGGTACTGGAAAACTTTACATATAACTTTGAAGTAGTACCTGTGTGATTATTTTTAATAATGAATTGTTTTTTAATTTAGAATAATCATACCTACTGTTTTATTTCTTTTAATGTATTTCAGACCTGATTTTATCTGACTGGTAGAGGTTGTAAAAGTTGCATGTTTCACACGAGAGTCATTTTGAAGGTCACAATGTGTTCTTGGTCAGTATTAGAATGGAAATCTAGATTTTTTTTAGAATATTATTTGGTTAGCTCGGAATTTGATGTCGATACTCGCCAAAAACATCTTGGCTCACTTGTTGAACAAATTACTGCTGTTTTCAAATGAAAAACAATCAAAATTACAAATATACGAGAGAAAAATATATAGTAGGTAATGTGAGGGATTCGAACCCGCGACCATCCACCCCTTCAGCCGGGGTATGCTCTAACCAATTGAGCTAACATGACACGATTGGTTAGAGCATACCCCGACTAAAGGGGTGGATGGACGCGAGTTCGAATGACTATAATTTTCGTCTCGTATATTTGTAATTTTGTAATGTAATTCGCCTAGCAGGCGTTATTGCAAACTCAATAATATTAAAAAGTAAATAATCAAGTTTTTGAATAGCCGTGCGGTAATAGCTATGGTGCTTCAGTGCTGTAGGTCCAGGTATGCTAGAGCCAGGTAACTCTCAAGGACTGCTGCCGGAACACACTGTTAGGCGCTCGGCCACAGATTTTCTGCTTTAGGGTGGTATCTAGCCATGCGTTCGCAAAGTGCCCTCCCACCATGCGGTGAAGCTCAATCCGACAGTGGGAATTAAACTTTGGACCTAAAATAACTAACTGAAAAATTTATTTGCATACCTGGATGATTTAAAGGTAATTGCAACTCTTGTCTTTGGTGAAGAATATATATGTATATACATGTATTTACACACTTATACATATACAGCATTACAGAATTAATTTTCCAAGGCGCTATATGATAGATAAATTAATGCTCAGATAGGTTTTGGAAAATACGATGAGCTCCCGGTCCCCACGGACCCAACGTCTCTACACCAAACGGCTCAAATATGTAACCCATACCGAGGTTAGGCGCTATTAACATAAAACCTAAAAAATATATTATTAAAATTATTGTTCCATTAAAAACGTCTTGGCTACTAATACTACGCAAGCCTGGGAGCATCTTCTAGCATTCCCGTACCACGTGTTTCACGTGAATTTTGATCCGTCTAACAAAAAATCACTTACTACTAGAGTAAAGGAAAACTGCGTGAAATACAGGGCACGGGAAGAGCAATCTTTTGGCACAACTATAATCATTCCGCCTTTGCGGCGGAATACAAAAACAAATAATTTCGATTCAGCTACTATTAAAATAGTAGAAAACAAAATTACTGATGGTGATATTAAAAACGCGGCACGCATCTTGTTTTCGAGTGATACAATCGCTCCTTTTACATCTGATACGTTGAATTCCCTAATTGAAAAGCATCCGCCTGCAACTGCAGGTCTCCACCTTCCCGAATCTCCTATACAAGACATTGTTGAGGTGACCCCACAGGATGTTTCTGCAGCCGTGGCATCTTTTTTAAGTGGCTCAGCCGGTGGCCTTGATGGCCTCACGCCTCAGCACTTAAAAGATATTTTATCTTTTAGTTCTGGTGAGGTAGGCGAGACACTTTTAAGGGATGTGACGGCTTTGGTTAATTTGATGTTGTCGGGTCAGGTCAACAATGAAATTACCGAAATTCTGTACGGTGCGAATTTATGTGCCCTAAATAAAAAAGATGGTGGTATTAGGCCTATAGCAGTAGGCACCACTTATCGTCGCCTCACAGCCAAATGCGGTTGTAGGAAAAAGGTTGCTTTTTTAAGTAATCTTTTTCAACCACTGCAACTCGGTTTTGGTTCACAGGGTGGCTGTGAGGCTGCTGTACATTCACTTCGCACATTTCTTGATCAAAATTGTGGAGATGTGCTTTTGAAGGTGGATGTTAAAAATGCATTCAACTCTTTAGATAGAGACACTCTTTTGACTGAAGTGAAAGATAAAATTCCGGAATTATACCCTTTTCTTTGGCAATGCTACGGCAAACCGTCAAAATTAACATACCAAAATAACGTTATTTTATCTTCCGTAGGATGTCAACAGGGTGATCCTCTGGGACCAGCCATTTTTAGCCTTGCGATCCACTCAATAATTCAAGGTCTTCAATCAAAACTTAACGTTTGGTATTTGGATGACGGAACCTTAGGAGGCGATGCGAACACGGTTTTGGATGACTTGCGAGTACTTATAGACGATTTTCGTGTTATTGGCCTTGAACTAAATTTTTCTAAATGTGAACTTTTTGTTTGTGATACTTGTCCGGATAAAGTTTCGATTATTGAAAAATTCAACTTACTTGCGCCTAATATAAAATTAGTAGAAAAAAGTTCGCTTCGTCTTTTGGGTTCACCGATTCTTAACGAATCTTTATCACCATTTGTCGAAGAACAAATTCAAAAGTTTAGAAATGCTTCTAGCAGATTATCCAAAATTAACGCCCATATGGCTTTTACAATTATAAGATTTTGCCTTTTTGTTCCTAAATTTACATACTATTTAAGATGTTGTCAGCTGTGGCAACACAGTGAGCTTTTGTTAAGCTTAGACAACTTAGTAAAAGATACGTTAGTGTCGGTTTTGAATGTTGAGATGGATGATAGGGCTTGGGTGCAAGCTTCCCTCCCTGTGAGGTTGGGGGGCATAGGGATACGCAAAATTTCTAGTGTGGCATTACCAGCTTTTTTGTCTTCTGTACACAGTACACACAAATTAGTAGAAAAAATTCTTGCACGATCTTTAGGCTCTTTCGATGTAGCATATCTGGCTGAGGCCAAAAACACATGGAGACTGGCTTGTCCAAATACTGAATTCCCAAAAATGTTGTCATCTCAGAAACAGTGGGATCGGCCCCTATGCGAGCTAACACGGAAAGATCTTTTAAATACGTGTTCTAGCATCGCAGATCGTGCTCGTATTCTCGCTGTTTCTGTGTGGGAATCCGGTCTTTGGTTACAGGCCATTCCTTCTTACAAAACTGGTAGCCTTATAGATCCATCCGCTTTTCGTCTAGCTATTAGCTTACGCTTGGGTGCAAGGTGTTGTGTTGCACATCACTGCCAGTGTGGTACTGCAGTTGATCAACTCGGTCACCATGGCCTCTCCTGCTCTCGAAGTGCTGGTCGAATTTCCCGCCACGCCAGCCTTAACGATATCATTCGCCGGGCTTTTACCAGCGCCAATGTTCCAGCTATTCTCGAACCGAATGGTCTGATGCGTGACGATGGTAAAAGACCTGACGGCATGACTCTGGTTCCGTGGAAGTTAGGACGGCCCTTAGTGTGGGACGCTACGTGCGTGGACACTTTAGCGCCGTCACATCTTTCTGAAACCAACGTGAGGGCTGGCGCTGCGGCTACTTCGGCGGAGCAACTCAAGCGGCGCAAATATGCTAACCTCGGTATGGGTTACATATTTGAGCCGTTTGGTGTAGAGACGTTGGGTCCGTGGGGACCGGGAGCTCATCGTATTTTCCAAAACCTATCTGAGCGCTTGGTCGATGCGACGCGTGATCAAAATGCTGGCACATATTTGGCTCAACGAATAAGCATTGCAATTCAACGGGGCAATGCTGCCAGCATGCTGGGCACGCTGCCAACTGGGAGTGGGCTGGAGCATTTGGACTGCCTATGAGTCTGCTATGACTTATAGGTGTCTAAATGCTTTTATTGTAGTAGCTGTAGTGTTGTATATAGTTCATAGTATTTTGTTTAATAAAGGCATACCGCCGGTAAAAAAAAAAAAAAAAAAAATTATTAAAATATCATTATCCATATTACAAGTCAAAAATTATTATTTATACATTAAAAACATGCACATATTTATTTATATCTATAACAAGCGTCATGTACTACTTTTTATTAAAACTTTCGTAAGTGTAGTTAAACAGTGCATGCGCGGACGCGGTCGGGAGCGCACGTAATCTATGAAGAAGCGATTCTGAAAGTCGCGAAACCGGTCGAGATCGAGCTACTCGACTGTTTTCAACGTAAGTGAAATCGGTGACAATATTAAATATAAAATAAAATATAAGACGAGGGAATGATCTTGCTAACAGCATTGGTCTATCTATAATAAAAATGGAACCGACTCCATCACTGAAAATATTGCAACTTGTGGAAGTTGGACCATAATAATGTATCAGTGTTTTAATTCAGCATGGTACCGACTTGAATAATTTATTTTTCTGTGATGGAAGTCAGCCCGTTTTTTTAGGGTTCCGTACCCAAAGGGTAAGAACGGGACCCTATTACTAAGGCTCCACTGTCTGTCTGTCTGTCTATGACCAGGCTATATCTCATTAACCGTGATAGTTAGACTGTTGAAATTTCCACAGATGATGTATTTCTGTTGCCGCTATAACAACAAATACAAAAAATCGGCCAAATGCGATTTGGACTCACGCACGAAGGATTCCGTACACTTCGAGAAAACCAATTTTTTTTTTACCTAAAAGTGGAACCGACTTCAACACTCAAAAGTGTGGAATAACTTGTTGAAAATTGAAATCGGTACCATGACAGATCGAAAGTAGCTATTATTACAATATTGTGCGCATGGACGATTTTGATAATTCTTATATTTTGAAAGCTGATGCATGTCGTGTGGTCCCATTTAAATGTCATCAGAATCGGTCAAGCCGTTTTTGAGTTACACTTCAATAACTGAAAAATATTTTCTCTTGATAATATAAGTCATTGACAGTGAATGACAATCGATCCCGTAAGTAACAAGTGTCTCTAAAATGAGTAATTTTTTTTACCATTAAATGGAACCGACTTCAACACTCAAAAGTGTGAAATAACTAGTCAAAGTCGGTACCGTGCGCACAATGTTGTGATAATAGGTACTTTTGAACTATCATGGTACTGACTTCAACAAGTTATTGCACACTTTTGCGTGTTGAAGTCGGTTCCATTTTTTGGTTAATTTTTTTTTATCACTCATAATATTAGTCCTTACTCTATGGTATGAGTTACATATTTTTTGGAACTCGATTAGCAAAGTTTCTTGTAAACAAACACGTCAAGTTTACTCAAGCCGATGATGTCATATACGCACATACAACACAAACATAGTCTATTATGTCTAAGTGCTTAAAGTTTATTTAAATATTTGCCAAGAAATCTTCAAATAATGGTGCTAGGTACTGGATTTTACTGGCAATTTGGTTTTGAGGGACTTTAAACCTTGTGGTCATTTATTGTAAAACTCGCGCCTCACTTTAATTCCTACAAGAAATTCTTGATAGAATTAGAGTGATATATTGCCTCATTCTAATTCTTACAAGAATTTCTTGTAAGAAATAGAGTGAGGCGCGATTTTTACAATAAAACCGGCTAATTGCGTGTCTTCCCGTCTGAGGGTTCCTTTACCAACACAAAATAGATTCAGTTTTACCTACAGTGGGATCCTCATCTCATCTCATGTACATGATCTATCCGATAGAGCTCCGATAGTTCTGCTGCATATGCAGTTTAAATAAGATAGTTAACAGACGTAGCTACTGCACGGCTAGTTTATTTCGCGTACTTCCACAGTATTATGTCGTATGGTGTATTGCTGTGGGGAGCTGCTGCTGAGATAGAGACAATCTTTATCTTACAAAAGCGTGCAATTCGAGCCATATACGAAAACATAGGGAATCTTTGAGAGGGATTTTTATAGAAAATTATATTTTATATTTACCTAGACTGTATATATTTGAAAAATGTATGTAATTATGTTTGTAATTTTTTTTATCATGATTGTGACTGTTTTATTAAAGATAATAACCTGGCAGCGCCATTTTATCTATTTATTTATTTTATTTATTAATGGCGGGGCCAGGTTTTAGATTAACAAAGACAATTAAAAGGTCCTTAGAGTATTGTATGCGATTTTATATTAAAGTTCACAAACATATCGTTCACATAAGGAAAATTCAAGTTGCACGCGTAAAACATCTTGATTAAGAAATCTTACTACAACGTTTGTGATTACTTAAACGACAAAAATACTTGGACAATTCCGTCTCTGCCAAGCTATCACCTTCGTAGTTTAAATAAATATTGTAATAGCGGACTAACCTCTGCCTATAACAGATGTATTTCGGCACAAGTGACGGACGGCTGCCGGAACACACTGTTAGTTTCTTGTTGAAAGATTTTCTACTTGAGGGTGGTAGTTAGCCAGGCGAGCATTCGCAAAGGCCCTTCCACCATGCAACGAAGCTCAAGCTGGCGTTGGGAATATAACCAGGGACCTGTGGCACGGCAGTCAATAGCTATTACCGCTCCGCCATCATTGCTTCAAAACATATAGTTTGAGATCTTCAGCAAAAGTCCAACTAGCGCTTGGTCGGTCATATTTACAGGTCAGACCGATAAACATTCAGCCATGGCTTAGTAATGGAGTCCCATCTGATGGTATGGAACTCCAACAGACACAAACAGACCAGCATTTACTTGATGGAGCACGATAATCTTATCTAAGATGGAGCACCCTTGTCTTAGAAGTACCTGTTCTCTCCAGACTTGATTATTGCCTAGTTAGAGATCTCAGGGAACAAGAACACTGGCAAGTTGTTCCAGATATATTGGCAAAAAACTACAAACTATATCCAACACTACAGCTACTACAGGTACTGAAAGCATCTAAATAAACCAAAGGCCACTGCAGGCCTATATTTAATCCAAATGCTCCAGCCCTGTACCAGTTGGTAGTATACCCAGCATGCTGACAGCACTGCTTCATTGGTCTGCAATGCTTATTCGTTGAGCCAAATAGCCGCCAGCATTTTGATCACGCGTCTAATCGACCAAGCGCTCTGATATGTTTTGGAACCAAAGCCTCGGTTGCATAAAACGGCTCAAATATGTAGAGACTACCGAGGTTAGCATACTTGCGCCGCTTGAGTCGCTCGTTTACTCCTTCCATTCCTTTGTTAATCGCATCATGAAGGTGGGTGCGAAACCCTGTGATGATGTATCTATATCAATGTCAACCATGAACGGATGTCGTGTTTCCGCACGCCTTGTCCGATAATGGAAAGGAGTTTAGTGCGGTCTTACGGACTTGCAATCAACTTACATATATGGCATTTACCTACGACCCTGATCTTCCACTGACACTAACAATTGAACTGTCGCTGACAAAGATTAAAGGTACCTTAATCTGAAACTGTGTCCAATCTATATGTCAATAGTCTCGCCTTCTATTAAATGGTAACATAACATATCGAACGTCAGTGGTCGAAGGTTAGTGCTTATACACCGTGCCTACTTGTACAGAGAGGGGTGACGATGGTATTTTTAGATACCTAGTAAAAAGCCCTACAACTGAAGTGGTAATACAGTACTGCTCCTCATTTGAAGCGCTCGTAGTGTAGCTTGCTTAGTCATTCTTAGCCGATCACGTCCGCTGGATGGATGACCGCTAGTGGCATTACTATACTGAGCGTGCACGTGCTTCGGAAGGCACGTTTAAAACCGTCGGTTCCAGTTGTTGTATTAGGATGGCAGTCGTTACAGCATGATACTAGGGCATTTGGAGAATACCTGGCTAGCTATCACCCTCTAGTAGAAAATCTGTCGCCATGCAAATAATGGTGTGTTCCGGCAGATGTACTTTAGAGTCAGCGACTCTAGGTTAGCCTAAACAAAATCTTCGACCACATCATCACTTAAGTACCGTCAGGTGAGATTGGCTAGCTTATCAAGAACAAAATAAACGGAAATCAATGCTTGTAAGTACCGTGATATGCTGCCCATGTGGCGCATTCTTCTTAGAACGTATTTTAAAATTTGCTAACAAGGGAATAAGAACCAGTTTTCAGATTCTTTATATATAAAAAAGAATTCGTTCTAAAATAACAAATCTATAATTAAACCTCAAAGACGTAGGTACCGTATTTTAAAATACGCATGTAACCAAAAATAATGAACAAAAAAAAAGTTGATTGCCAGTGTTGGACTTCCCAATCCCAATAACTAAGACAAGATCTCCAAGGTCGTTGACCCACATTACGTCAAATGAAAGGTGTTACCATATTTCAGGTAATTTTAGGACATTTTATTGCTTATCCAAAATAAACAGTTTCAGTTATTCAGACTAAGCTTCAGATTTTTATTGTTTGTAAAACTTAAAGAACCTTCATATATTTAGTAATAATAAATTTTAAGTTATAATTTTAATATTGTAATTTTAAGTTTATAATGAATATATAATGACATGTTGGCGTTTTGGAACATTTCTGTAAGCCACAATGTTTAATAAATAAATAAATAAAAAAATAAATAAAAAAATAAATAAATAAATATAAAAAACCTCAATAAATCTTATCAAAATCGACACAACACACTAAGACTTTCAAAGCTAATTTTTTTCTATATAAGATATCGTTAGTTTCTTCGTGTTGCGCAATAAATTGACCATGGTCATACCACTCAAACCTGTTGGTGAAAACTTTAGATTTTTCGATGGTATTATTGACAAGTCCATTTGTATCCATAGGAACATAATCCTTTGTATGATTTAAATTTATAAATTATTATTCTTTATATTTCCAATTTCAGTTACAATATTGAAATGAAATTCTCTTGAGTTTCGCTCATACTAAAATATTATCAATTAACCGGCAAAACGATAGGGTTTAAGCATCTACTATACGTCGAACCTGGATAAAACGGGTTATATCGATGTAAGCAAACATCGATATAACCAGTTTTATCGAATTTAGACGATTGTAATGTCAAATTTAGCGATCGGTAAGTTCGGTACTTGCGCTGCTGATATATTGCGATCGATATTGAGCATATCAGATGCTCATCATCAGGGCGAATGCGCAGCTGCGTCTGTGGAGAGTCACCCGCACACGACACCGTGTTACAATACTCTCAAAATAAACATTAGTTTTGATTAAACTGTACTTTATCAGCTGGATCGTCCAATGCTCAACAAAACCTCCCCCATTAAGGGGGGGTTTGCCATAACCTCTACGCTTGGCAGGCGTTGTAGTTTTAGATATCAGTTCCTTAGAAGGCCCACCTTCCGGTTGAAGTCAGTTCCAATTTTGTGTAAAAAGAATTCAATAAAGAATTTGTAATATTCAACAAAGTTATTTGTATTTAATACGTGATTTTATCCGTTAAAGTTATTTTGTATGGTTTCATTTGGTCACCCTACACACACATTATGTTAAAGGTTTGGAGGTTGTTTTTTTCTTAACTCACCCGACTTTATAATCAGTGTTTTGAATCACAGGTAATCTAATAATAAATAGATATTGATGAATGAAGCTCCATGGAAAGTTTTGTAACGTTTTGTATGAGATATGAATTATGTGTTACGAGTCAAGGTTTTGTATGTATACATAGGTAGTTGGTAATGCTTACGGACATTTTTCTTCACAACTTCAGAACAAGGATTTTTTCAATTTGCAAATTGTCGTGTATAATAAGAACTTACAGCCGAACTAAATTGTCAACGTGATAAAAGAAACATAAGTTGCCTATGATATAATTTGTAAAATAAAATGGACGTGAGGTCGACGTCGCAGGCAGAATCAAAATGGAATACCTACTAACAATTGTAGTCATAATTAGGGCCCGTTTCAGAATGTTCCAGTAAGTTCCGGTTTTACTACCCAGATCATATATTTTAATAAATAAAACACTATCTTTGCATTTCACAGTCATCGGTTTAGCCTATTCATCGGTTAAAGCTTGAAACGCCCTGCATGTTAACTGTCATTTTTATGATTCAGTTATTTTATGTGTTGCATAGCAACCCTAAAATGTATTTCCTAATACAGTTTTGGGTTGCTATGCAACACATAAAATAACTGAATCATAAAAAAGATATAATATATTCTGATTTTGCCAATAACCCTGTATATAAAGGCAGTGGAGTTTATATAGAGCACATACGCTAACCTGCTAAGTCTTTTACTAAGATCTTCTATTTTTGGTTTCCAATCAAACTGTTTGTCTATGACTATTCCCAGAAATGTATCGATAAGAACCTTAGTTACTCGAGTGACATATAATAATAGCGACTAATGACTATTATTAGTTAGCCCGTGACGACGTGACGCACAGAAAGGCCTTTGAAACTCGTGGGAATAAAGGTATTGATTAATACAGTTTAAAGTTGTTTAATTACCGGCCCTGTAATATTTATATAATACAGATTTCCTTATTGCATCTACTAACGTTGACATATAGTTATTGTAGAAGTTAGTTTTTGCTCCTCGACTCAATACAATTTATATATTGACCAAACGAAGTCTCAGAGACAAGTTTTCTGTTGAGCATTTCGTAGGTAAAAATTAAAAAAAGAAACGGTTTCGGTTGGAGAGCAAAAAAGTGCTGAGGTAATAAACATAAAAAAATAAAGACGAATTGAGAACCTCCTCTTTTTTGAAGTCGGTTAACAAAATATGTACCTATTAATTTTTACAATGATTGCATCTTAAAAGACAAACAGCTAGCGATAAATATCAAAATGTTCGCACCATTAAAATGATTTCGTAAACATTGTAGTAAAGCGTAGTATTAGTATACAAGTATGTTCTATGGTAAAGCAATGTCACTTTTTGACATTGTACGGGCAAAGTTATTGCTGTTTATTTGCCCACAATAACATTTTACTGCCTTTACTTGTATTAGAATAATATAACCTAACTTTCATGTGGTGATAAAAACGAATGGCTTTTTGCTTTTAGTTCTGAATGAAGTGTTTTGATTTATTACCTACTTTACATCACAATAATAATAAAGGAAAACGTGCTTTAATTACAATAAGTTTTTATTGCCTCCGGAACAATGTCGGCAGTTGTCTTTGAGAGATCTACACCACCTCATTCCCGCCATCTCCTTTCAGTCAACGGGGGTACGTTCCTGCATTTCTTCGGCTACAGAAAATTTTGCCGTAACCGCAGATATATGCAGTTCCAGAACTCCAATCAAATTATGATTCTGACAAGATTTGATCAAACCCGTTCCGTCAGCTCAGACCTGTCAGAGCGAATTATGCTCTGCCTAGACATTTTTTATTGCTTTTGAATGGGCCAAATCTTAGCTAACTGTCAAATGTCAATCACGACAGCTTTTACAATAAATAAAAAGCGAGATTGCGCGAAGAGTTATTACAAAATGTTTTTTTTTGGTTTTTTATGCCTGATAGGTTAGCCTTTGACCACTATCTCACTTGATGGTAAGCGATGATGTGGTCGAAGATGTTGTACAGGCTAACCTATAATTACTGGCTCTCAAGGACAGCTGCTGGAACACACCGTTAGGTGCTTGGCGACAGAGTTTCAACTTGAGGGTGGTAGCTAGCCAGGCGGGCATTCGCAAAGTACCCTACCACCATGCTGTAACGACTGCCATCCTAAGACAACAACCGGGACCGACGGCTTAACGCGCCCTCTGAAGCACGTGCACGCTCAGTAGTAATGTCACCAGCGGTCACCCATCCAACTCCTGACCGCGGCGGACGTTGCTTAACTTTGCTGATCGATTCAGAATGGCTAAGCAAACTTCGCCACGAGCGCTTCAATAATTTTAATTATTATTAAATAATTTACTTTTGTTACGGGTAGACTTAAAAAGTATTCATTAATAGATTAAGACGTTACTATGCGGAACTCTATATTTAATAATAACAAATATATTATTTAATCAATATTTTAGAAAAATATACCTATAGTGACAATTCGAGCGCTCAAAGAGTCAAGCAAGACATCCTTAGGATACTTCGCGTAGAAGCGTCACACGTCGAAAATTCTTCCGGTTTGGCCGCGTGGCGTTTGTGACATCACGTCAGCTTAGCAGGAAAATTAGGCGGAATTGTCACTGGATATAATATTATTTTTATATTTTGAATGTTTTTCTAAAATATTGATTTATGTTTTTGACACTTGAAGATTAAATTATAGAATCATGCATTGGTGCTCAATAACTGGTAAGATGATACAGGCAAGCCAATTTTGGACTAACAAATACTCCAGGTATCCTGATTCTATATAAAAATCGCCTCGTATCTAAAGGTTTGTTGCCGGACATATACCCGCCAGCCAAAGTGTGAACTTTCATATAAACTCAACTTGTTATTAAAAAAAACTCGCAAGTAAATATAGTGTATTATTAGACCTATCGTTTCTGGCTTAAATCTTTTTTCTTTTGGACTATAATTAACTTTTTTATTATAAAGCGTTTAGTATATAGCACTCGTTTTTAGGAGTTTGAGCTAGTTATAGCTCCAGATTTATTTAAAAAGTATAGTTCACATGTATAAATAACTTCCCATTATAGAAAGTTAATTATATTCCCCATGTTTGTGGTGCAATAGAAATATTAAAAACATGCTTATTTTTCTTGAAAGAGATGCTTAAAGTTGGGTCTTTCTTTTATCTAAAATTACGAGTTTTTGAGCTAGTGTAATTTCAAAACTGTGTAATTTAATGATAATCTGATGCACCACAAACCTAGATATTAAGGTAGTGATTACGTAGGTGAAAAATCGTTGAGTTTTATTCGCTATTATTAAAATGAGATTGGAGCTGCGTTTTGTATGGGGGCGTTCGTCTAAAATATACCCTTAAGGCGCCTGGTACATAGAACCAGGAGGTGCGAGTTCGATATCAAATAGAGATGAAAATTCATCCTCTAAAAAGTGTAATTATAATCGATATCTTTGATTTATTAATAGAGGTAGGTTAGTGTTAAATAAATGTCAAAACCACTTTTTGGCATTTGATAGATTGAAATCAACCAATGCCAAGGTGTACTTACTTAATAGCCTTACGGCAAAATAGTGAAAAAATCTAACTGCAAATGTGCAAATAATAAACAAGCTTATTTAGTACATAAAGAGGATGTCGCACTTGCATGCCAATTTCGTAATAACAGTTGGTAATGATATAAGGTTATTATCATTGACTTACATATACAGGGTTCAGTATAGATAAGGCAGTAGCGCTCTTGGCTCGGCATTGTCTTTTACTATACGAGACTTAAAACTTTAAACAATAAGCATTTCTAGTTCTGTCTGAAACTTTTAAGTTTTGTGTCTCGTAGTGAAAGTAATGCCTACTCCGAGCCAAGAGCGCCCGCCGTGGCAACCCTGGACGCCGCGCTCCTTATAGAGTTTTGAATATTTACATCGAGCAAAGTAATAAAGAATATGAAATAATACTTTACAGGCACAAGAGACTTTTTAACGCCAGGTGGTGCTAGGGATTCTTCCGTCAACAACACATAAAAAAATATATACATTACAGATCTCACAATATTTGTTAAAACTAGCAGAAGTCAACCCTAAGAGGTTGTTAGCATTTTAACAATAACCCTGTATAAACAAATCAAAATTTGCTGGAATTTTACATGACCCTAATGGGGTACCTATAGTGAGAGTGGGCGGATCTATTCTATAATCAAGATATAAGAAGCAGTGATAGCTCAGTGGCTTTGGCTATGGACTGCCGCGCAGCAGGTCCATGGTTCGATTCCCGCCGCGGGCTTGAGTTTCACCGCATGGTGGAAGGGCATTTTTGCAAATGCCCGCCTGGCTAGCGACCTGCAAAGCATTCGACAGTCTAGCTAGATTCGCCGATAAGGCCTTCGCATTCGTCAGAATAGGTACGTGAAACAGCTTCATCTATCACTAGGGCAAAAAAGCTGTTTTGCCCATATATATCGTCTAATTGACATCGGCTACACATTCCGACCTGTGCCGCCACGCCGTGCACACCTGTCTACAGCTCCGCCAGTATCTCCCAGTGAGACCGCAATAGTCCCCGCACTATTGCCGTCTCACTCGGGTCATCGTTCCGACGCTAGTTGCAGACCAGTGCCTTGGAATACGCAGTCCTGACGAAGTTTTGTTTTCTGTGCAGAAGCTGAGCAGCCACCGACCGCCGTGCAACGTGAGCTACGAGCTCGCCGTGCCGGCGCGCAGAGGCGCTCTAAGACGTCAGGCATTACCACCTACCCAAGTCCCTTGTTTCGGACGAACAACATCATATCGGGCTGGTGGTCTTGTTTTGACCGCACTTTTCGGTGCGCATTTCACCACTTTACTACCCGACACAACATAGTAACAGTCGCGTAACAACACACTTTGTGCTGTTAAGCGACGTCGTTCAGGCGTGGGGTAGCGTCAGCCAAACCCGTCTGAACGATCAAATCCGCCATTTGCTGCGGTCGCAGTGTGACACCCTACGGTGACAACGGCCACTGTTGTTGTTTTGGTTTAACCTTGCACCGTGGCCTTTCCCGCTTCACGGGTCAGCCGAAGCAAGCTGGGCTCCGGGATTACTGGCCTTGGGGTCGCCCCTAGTCAACCCCGGAGTAGCGCTTAGGAGCACCCCTCTCCGCCGAGAAAAAAGCTCGGAGAGGGTACACAACTAGGGCACACCCTAGGTACACACTCCCTCTCACACAGTGAGCTCACAAGGTGTGTGAGGGAATTCAAACCCTTGATAGGGCGTCCTGAGTATTCCCCTCAGGATGCAGTCCCGTCCCTCTAACGGTGAGGTGCAGGTCCTTCAGACCTTCGCCCTCCGCCACCCCGATCTGTATGTTGCTCATATGCAACTCCTCGAAGAGGAAGCGAGTGCCCGCCTTACGGACACTCTTATTGCTCCCTCCGGGACTTCAATCCCGGAGGCCAACGTCCTTCCTCTGACCCGGTCCTTCTCAGAGGACAGCCCGCTTTCGCCCGCTCCGGGCCCAGACAACAGACGCACGGTGGCAGCCCCTCCCCGTGAGAGGTCTCGCTCGCGCTCACCGATCGGGAGGCCAGCGAGCACCCGTCCCTCCATCGCCGTTGTCGAGCCCACTTCGGACTCCGAAGCGGAGATGGAGGTAGATCCGAGTCGCGCCTTACGCACCGACTCGGACTCAGATAACGACGGCTATACCGTCGTAGATAGAAAACGCAAGCGTGCTCCTAAAGCCGCTAGTTGCGTAACTTCCGCCCCTCCCGCCAAGGCACCCGCTAAGGCCCCCGCCTCCGGCAAGAAGCCGACCCCCGCCCCGCGCCCCGCGTCTCCTCCCTCCGCTCCGGCCACCACTGCCGCGTCCCTTCAGGACGCGAGCGCGCGCCGCGAAAAACCGCCTCCGCCCCTGTTCATTCAGGACAAAACCAAATGGGACATGCTGTCCCGTTTAGTTTCGGATCGTGGGATCCATTACACTAATGCCCGCTCCACGCAGCAGGGCATTAAAGTCCAAGTGCCCACCAGTAGCGACCACAGAGCGCTAACAAAGCTCCTCCGTAAAGAGAGCATAAGTTTTCATACTTATGCGCTCGAAGAGGAGAAAGTCCTTCGCGTTGTGATTCGCGGTGTGCCTAAGGAGATACATACCGATGCGGTATGTGACGACCTTAAAGCACAAGACTTCCCTGTGCATGCGGTTCACCGCATGTACAGCGGGAAGGACCGCAGTCCATATGACCTAGTACTCGTAGTACTAGACCGTACACCAGAGGGCAAGGCCATTTTTAATTTAAAAAAGGTCTGTGGCCTCTCAGGACTCGATGTCCAAGCCCCATACAAAAATGGAAGTCCCTCGCAGTGCCATAACTGCCAACTATACGGGCACGCCTCCCGTTTCTGCTTCGCTCGCGCTAGGTGCGTTAAGTGCCTAGGCGATCACGCGACAGCAGCGTGCACTCGCACCCGGGATTCGCCGGACCCACCCAGTTGTGTTCTGTGCGGTGCTCAAGGGCATACCGCGAATTACCGTGGGTGCCCTAAAGCACCACGAGTGAACTACAGGGTGGCAAGGCATAGGCCGACCCGCCCCTCTTATGACCGTCACCAACGGGTCAGCCCTAAACTAACGGTAGTACCTGCCTCACAGGTAATACCCGCGCCGCTCCCAGCCCGTAACGCATGGTCTAAACCACCCAGTATGGTTAAGACCGTCGCTACCGCCCGCGCCCCGGCCCGCGCGCCCGCGCCCGCGCCCGCACCCGCACCCGCCCGCGCCGCGGCCCCTGCCCGCACACCAGCCCCGGCTCGCCCAGCGCTCCCGGCACCCGCTGCCAACACCGTTCGCGCCCCTCCCCGCGCCGCTTCCCGGCCACAAGCTCCCCCTATGCCATTGATGGCTGCCCCTCTTCAAGAGGCAATCAACCTAGTCAGCGATCTGGCTATGTCGGTTGACATCAATGAGGTACAAGAGCTATTCCACAAGATGCAATACGCTCAATCCCCAGCGGACGTGATCCAATACACATTGGAACACGCGAACTTACTAAGCGCCCTTAAGCGCTTCGTTCCCCAGGCCCCTCCCCAGTACAACCACTATGGGTAGTACAACCGCACGCACGAAACCGCGCTCAGTTTCGTTAGCGTCATTCAACGCTAACGGTTTCTTTAGACAACGTGACCTTGTCCACGACTTTTGTTGCACCCACCTTATCGACATTATATGCGTGCAGGAAACCCTTCTAAAACCGGGGAAGGCGAACCCTAGGTTTGCCAATTACAGAACGGTACGTGATGATAGAGTGAACTCCCGTGGGGGAGGCACTCTTATCTATTACAAAAGGTCCCTGCACTGCATCCCCTTACCTACCCCGACTCTTGTTAATATGGAAGCATCTTGTTGCCTTCTAGCTATGACTGGTCATCAACCTATAGTCATAGCGTCCTGTTACCAAGCTTGTCAAAAGCCGATCGTCCGAGCTGACTTAGAAGCATTGTTCTCATTAGGAAGCGCCGTCCTTCTGATTGGCGACTTCAATAGTAAGCACATCCTATGGAATTGTAACGTCAACAATCCCAGAGGCATTGCACTTGAAAAACTAGTCGCAGAACTTAATTTTGACATAATTGCGCCCACTGAGCCCACTCACTACCCTCACACGGAAGACTTTCGACCTGACTTGCTTGACATGGCACTACTCAGAGGCGTAACACTCCAGTTACGCTCCATAGAAGTGGTTCACGAGCTTCACTCTGATCACCGACCCATTATACTGCGACTAGGTCCCGACCCAACAACAGACCTCCCCCGCCCCACTAAGACGATAGTGAACTGGAAGCAATTAGGCGTTGCCCTAAAGGCTATCAGTTCACCGGACCTTGACAAGATCCCTGACGACATCCTGACTAAAGATGACGTAACCCTTGCGATCGATTCGTTCACTAATCACCTCTCCACCGTAGTAGGTGCATCCGCAAAGGAGGTCATGGTGCCGGACGACCGGCGCCTTGTCATTCCAGCGGATGTGAGACGATTAGTGACGGAAAGTAAAGCAGTGACCCGACATTACGACTCTTACCCCAGTAAAGAGAACAAAACTAAGAAACGCCACTTTGAACGCATGGTTCAAAGTCGCATGTCTGAGTTGCGTGATCAACAATGGGGTGACAAACTTTCAAACCTCGTGCCAAGCCACCAGGCTTATTGGGACTTGGCGCGAGTTATGAAAGGAAGTAACTACAACGACATGCCTCCCTTATACAGACCAGTCCCACTAGTCCCAGCGTTCTTTGACGAAGACAAAGCTGAGTGCCTAGCTGATAGCCTAGAGGCTCAGTGTTCCCCTAACGTAGATCACGTTGACCAAGCTCACCTCGATTCGGTGGATGCTGAAGTCGAACGTAAAAGCTCTGTGGTCACCTCTGAACTCCCACCAATCACCTTAGCGACTTACGCTGAGGTGGCGAGACTGATCAAGGCCCTCCGACCGCGCAAATCCCCCGGTGCCGATGGCATCTCCAACAGGGTTCTTAAAACCCTCTCTCCTCCTCTCATCCATCTCCTAGTCAGCATCTTCAATGCTGCTATGAGCCACTGCTTATTCCCAGACACCTGGAAATGTGCAAATGTCATTGGCATTCACAAACCAGGCAAAAGCTCATCTGACCCCACCAGTTACCGCCCCATCAGCCTCCTCAGTGCCTTAGGCAAACTTTACGAGCGGTTACTTGCAAACCGTCTCCAGTCCCATGCTAAGGAACACCACCTTATCCCAGATGAGCAGTTTGGCTTCAGGCCCGGACACTCATGCGTCCAACAGGTGCACCGCCTCACGGAGCACATCATTGAGGGCTTTAACAAGTACCCCAAACCCCAGACAACGCTAGCAGTCTTCCTCGACGTAGCGAAAGCTTTTGACAAAGTCTGGCACAATGGCTTGATTTACAAGCTATACCAATTTGGCGTGCCAGAACGTCTTGTGCTCATCCTACAAGACTTCCTTAAAGCCAGAAGCTTTCGCTATCGCGTGGAAGGCACCCTCTCCTCCCCCCACCCAGTCAGAGCCGGAGTCCCTCAGGGCTCCGTGCTATCACCCATTCTATTCGCGCTGTATACCAGCGACATCCCACGCTCTCAGCCTAACGTCCTATTAGCCCAATACGCGGATGATACCGCTATTTATACCACTGGGTGGCATATCAGTAGAAAGTCCATTCCCGCCCTCCAACGGGCCATCACCGAGATCGGTGACTGGTTCCGTAAATGGCGCATCGCGGTCAACCCAGTTAAAAGTGCAGCTATGTACTTTACTGAGAAGGGCCGCCCCCGTTACCCGCAACCTTTAACTTTGTTCGACCAACCCATCCCCTGGGTTAGTAAAACAAAATATCTCGGAGTCACCCTTGATCGGAATCTCACCTTTAGCGATCATATAACAACCGTCCGTAACAGAGCGGCCTTTGTAATGGGTCGCCTTGGTCCCCTGATTCGCAAAGAGAGTAAAATGTCTCTTAGAAATAAGAAGACACTTTACACTGCCTGCATCCGCCCCATCATGACTTACGCATCAGTAGTGTTTAGTCATGCTAGTGAGGCCCATCTCCATAAGCTTCAAGTCATTCAAAACCGTTTTCTTCGTAGTGCAACCGGCGCTCCGTGGTATATCCGGAACACCGAGTTGCATTGCGACTTAAACCTTCCCTCTCTAGCGCAGTTCAATAAGGACTGCGCCCGCCGATACTTTGATCGAGCGCCCCACCACCCGAACCCATTGGTTGTCCAGGCATCGAACTACTCGACTGCCTCTTCTATCCCATTTTTCAAACCCCCCCGTCGCCGACCACGGCAGGTATTAGACGACCCGGATGACCCCATCGCAGCCATTACGTTGGCAGCTTTAGCGTTATCCGCAAGTCGTCGAGGTAAAATCCCCAGGTGTGAGGTAATCAGAGGTCACACAATCAAACACCGAGCTCGCCGGCGAGCTCGAGGCAAAAACAAGGTCACGATAAATTGCTCTCTAAATAGTCAAAGAGTATTATTCAGTAGGGCCCAATTGTGCAACACTGCAGTTGCACAGAGGCATTTTGCTCCGATCCCCCCCATGTCTCTCGACAGCGAGACAAGCCGAGGTCCGAACCACAGTGGTGCCCTTGAGCTCGCTGTCAACCCCTCCTATAATAGCGGTACGTTTTCGGCGTCCGCAGGAGACGGAGGTAGAAAGCGCTTTTCGCCTTCTACGCCCGTCTCGGGAGAAGTGCCTTCGGCACTTCTCCCTCCCGGGCTATTGTAGGGCCAGGCCCTCGCCCAAAACCCGGTGGAGCTGGACGACCGCACAGGCGGTAGCCAGCATCTACGTCCTCCCTAAAAAAAAAAAAAAAAAACATCGGCTAGCGTTCGTACGTATGAGAATGGAGTAAACCGCGGTTCTCGCTATCATACTAAAAGGCAACGCGCCGCGCTTAGAAAATAGTTATACTGATTCTTTGTATGTGAAAATTAAACATGAGTGAAACACATTCCGTTATCGATTCTACACCACACCCCGCACTATTGTTGATGAATTAATATCCACCTTATATATACTGAGTATACTATAATACTATAGTATCGTAGTACCTATTTATATAATTATCCTAGTAAAGGTGAAATGATTCAATGCGCGCATATGTATGCTCCTTGCCCCTCGGCTCCATGATTTACTATACCACTAAAAGAAAGAGGTTATTTATTTGATTTATATCTGTAACTCCGCAGGGAAGAAACTCTTTTGTTTTTCTAAGGAAAATCAGTACTAATATTATAAATGCGAAAGCAACTCTGTCTGTCTGTCTGTCTGTCTGTCTGTTACGCTTTCACGCCATAACTACTGGACCGATTTGAATGAAATCTGGTATGGAAATAGTTTGAGACCCGGGAAAAAACATAGGATAGTTTTTATCCAACTGCGCAAAAAGAGGTTAATGTGTTTGCGCGATAACCGACATACGCGCGGGCGGAGCCGCGCCCGGAAAGCTAGTTAGACATAAATCTTCTTGGTTTCAATGCACTGGCAGCTTATTAAAACTAAACTGGCAATAGCTGCGATTCATATTATGTGACTTCGAAGGCAAAAAACTCCTTGGTATGTTATTCTACTAGCGATATATATAAACTAGCGACCCGCCCCGGCTTCGCACGGGTGCAATGCTGGTATTAAAATAATCTGTTATCGAAAATATTGATGTAAATAACATGTTGTAAAAGGCAATATTGATCTATATTAAGTGCACAATGTATTTAAGGTACTTATTGGATAAAGATTAATGATGTATAGCTTAAAATCGCTTCTTATTATAACCCATTATTTTTCGTAAAAAGTAAAGGATTAAAGGATTATTCCTAAGAGACAGACATATACTATTGCGAACTTTTTTGTAGTCCGTTTCAAGGTGTACAATACTGTAGTACATTATTTTGATCTATCTCGTAGGGTTCAGCCAGCAATTGCAATGTAAGAGCAAAAACTGTGTTTGTTTACGACATCACATTAGAAACCTCTAAAATTATCAGTATTCCTCTATTATATTATGCATGTATTATTCAGATAAACCTTTCTATTGAATTCCTCTATCTATATAAAAAAACACATTAAAATCCGTTGCTTAGTTTAAAAGATCTAAGCATACATAGGAACACAGACAGCGGGAAGCGACTTTGTTTTATACAATGTAGGTAGGTATATTGTGATCAGACAACAAACTCCTTGGAGTCAAACTGTTGGCAGCTTTTTAAAACTAAACTTGCAATTGGTATAAAAGTGCTTAATTTTAATTAATATTGTTTGTCATCATTAAAACACGTTCTAAATTCTAAAATGATTGTATGTTAATTTTTTTGACTTGTAATTCTAGACACCGGATATTCAAATAGATAAGTACCAAATTCGGGAACAGGAAGAGGTTAAATGTCAGTGGGTTAGTAGCTTTTTTACAATTTAGCTGAGTAAGGCACTAATTTCCACTTACTGCACTTACACTAATGCATATGGATCATAGTTTGTGTATCTATGTATAAGTGTAAAACACAAAATTTTTTTTTAACAAATAATGGAACCGACTTCAACACCCAAAACTGTGAAATAACTTGTTGAAGTCGGTACCATGGTGGTTCAAAAGTACCTATTATCACAATATTGTGCGCATGGTACCGATTTCGACAAGTTATTTCACACTTTTGGGTGTTGAAGTTAGTTCCATTTTTCGTTAAAACATTTTTTCAACCTTTTTAGTGTAACTCAAAAACGGCTTGACCGATTTTGATGAAATTTGAAATGGGACCAAACGACAAGCATCAGCTTTCAAACAAAAAAGAATTTTTAAATTCGGTTCACCCAGTCAAGAGATCTGAGGTAACAAATATAAAAAAAAAAACAGACGAATTGAGAACCTCACAATAGAGAGAAATAAATTACTTCACAGGTATAAATTAAAAAAATAAGATAAAATACCAATGCAAATTATTTATTTGCGTTAAACATTTTATTAAAAGTTATATTTATTGAATCGTTTTTTTATGCTTTTTATTTTGATATCCCTTTCGGTCGGTTTGGATGAAAAACAATTTTTAATGCACAGTATGGCGTCAAAAGTCCGCTAGTTAATTTTTTAATTTTTTTAATGGACCGAGTGCCAGTTGCTTGTCGTGTAATAAATCTAACGATATCTCATACATTGAAATCGATTTAGCCGTTTACAAGTTATGGTGGAATAAAGAAACTCACAAACATACATACCTACATGAACCCTGAAAACATAACTCTCCTTTTTTTGAGCATTCGTGTAAAAAGGAACCGATTACAATACTGAAAAGTATAAAATAACGCGGATTTGTGAGTAAAAAAAGACGCGCCTTTGAGAGTGAAAAAGGAGGTGCCTTTGTGAGAGAAAATGCCTGTTGTGAGAGAAAATGTACGAAATTGAAGATATTGGACTGTGGAGCCATAAATGTCAAAATAAAATATAATAAGGTATCTACCGAAAGTTGTAGAATTCTCGCAAATTGTCTAATAGTTCCTCCACATTTAAAAAAACCAGTTGAACTAGTTTCCCATCCAGCCTCGCCTTGGTTAACAAGGTAAAGAATAATTTATGCAAAACTAATAAAAAAACGAAGTTTAAGGTCGTTAATATACTTTTAAGGTATAAATTATGTAATGTTGTCTTTAGGTTTTCGCGATTGTTACACGTAGTAATTAAACAACTTTAAACGGTTTAAATCGCGTATATTTATCATTATTTTTGTTCCCACGTTTCAAACACTTTTTAGTGATTGTGGTCATGCGGTAACTATTTGTTTTTATTTGTCACATGAGTTATTCAGAAATTATTTGGTCTTCCGTTTTTTTTGTTTTTTAGGGAGGACATAGATGCTGGCTACCGCCTGTGCGGTCGTCCAGCTCCACCGGGTTTTGGGCGAGGGCCTGGCCCTACAATAGCCCGGGAGGGAGAAGTGCCGAAGGCACTTCTCCCGAGACGGGCGTAGAAGGCGAAAAGCGCTTTCTACCTCCGTCTCCTGCGGACGCCGAAAACGTACCGCTATTATAGGAGGGGTTGACAGCGAGCTCAAGGGCACCACTGTGGTTCGGACCTCGGCTTGTCTCGCTGTCGAGAGACATGGGGGGGATCGGAGCAAAATGCCTCTGTGCAACTGCAGTGTTGCACAATTGGGCCCTACTGAATAATACTCTTTGACTATTTGGAGAGCAATTTATCGTGACCTTGTTTTTGCCTCGAGCTCGCCGGCGAGCTCGGTGTTTGATTGTGTGACCTCTGATTACCTCACACCTGGGGATTTTACCTCGACGACTTGCGGATAACGCTAAAGCTGCCAACGTAATGGCTGCGATGGGGTCATCCGGGTCGTCTAATACCTGCCGTGGTCGGCGACGGGGGGGTTTGAAAAATGGGATAGAAAAGGCAGTCGAGTAGTTCGATGCCTGGACAACCAATGGGTTCGGGTGGTGGGGCGCTCGATCAAAGTATCGGCGGGCGCAGTCCTTATTGAACTGCGCTAGAGAGGGAAGGTTTAAGTCGCAATGCAACTCGGTGTTCCGGATATACCACGGAGCGCCGGTTGCACTACGAAGAAAACGGTTTTGAATGACTTGAAGCTTATGGAGATGGGCCTCACTAGCATGACTAAACACTACTGATGCGTAAGTCATGATGGGGCGGATGCAGGCAGTGTAAAGTGTCTTCTTATTTCTAAGAGACATTTTACTCTCTTTGCGAATCAGGGGACCAAGGCGACCCATTACAAAGGCCGCTCTGTTACGGACGGTTGTTATATGATCGCTAAAGGTGAGATTCCGATCAAGGGTGACTCCGAGATATTTTGTTTTACTAACCCAGGGGATGGGTTGGTCGAACAAAGTTATAGGTTGCGGGTAACGGGGGCGGCCCTTCTCAGTAAAGTACATAGCTGCACTTTTAACTGGGTTGACCGCGATGCGCCATTTACGGAACCAGTCACCGATCTCGGTGATGGCCCGTTGGAGGGCGGGAATGGACTTTCTACTGATATGCCACCCAGTGGTATAAATAGCGGTATCATCCGCGTATTGGGCTAATAGGACGTTAGGCTGAGAGCGTGGGATGTCGCTGGTATACAGCGCGAAAAGAATGGGTGATAGCACGGAGCCCTGAGGGACTCCGGCTCTGACTGGGTGGGGGGAGGAGAGGTTGCCTTCCACGCGATAGCGAAAGCTTCTGGCTTTAAGGAAGTCTTGTAGGATGAGCACAAGACGTTCTGGCACGCCAAATTGGTATAGCTTGTAAATCAAGCCATTGTGCCAGACTTTGTCAAAAGCTTTCGCTACGTCGAGGAAGACTGCTATCGTTGTCTGGGGTTTGGGGTACTTGTTAAAGCCCTCAATGATGTGCTCCGTGAGGCGGTGCACCTGTTGGACGCATGAGTGTCCGGGTCTGAAGCCAAACTGCTCATCTGGGATAAGGTGGTGTTCCTTAGCATGGGACTGGAGACGGTTTGCAAGTAACCGCTCGTAAAGTTTGCCTAAGGCACTGAGGAGGCTGATGGGGTGGTAACTGGTGGGGTCAGATGAGCTTTTGCCTGGTTTGTGAATGCCAATGACATTTGCACATTTCCAGGTGTCTGGGAATAAGCAGTGGCTCATAGCAGCATTGAAGATGCTGACTAGGAGATGGATGAGAGGAGGAGAGAGGGTTTTAAGAACCCTGTTGGAGATGCCATCGGCACCGGGGGATTTGCGCGGTCGGAGGGCCTTGATCAGTCTCGCCACCTCAGCGTAAGTCGCTAAGGTGATTGGTGGGAGTTCAGAGGTGACCACAGAGCTTTTACGTTCGACTTCAGCATCCACCGAATCGAGGTGAGCTTGGTCAACGTGATCTACGTTAGGGGAACACTGAGCCTCTAGGCTATCAGCTAGGCACTCAGCTTTGTCTTCGTCAAAGAACGCTGGGACTAGTGGGACTGGTCTGTATAAGGGAGGCATGTCGTTGTAGTTACTTCCTTTCATACCTCGCGCCAAGTCCCAATAAGCCTGGTGGCTTGGCACGAGGTTTGAAAGTTTGTCACCCCATTGTTGATCACGCAACTCAGACATGCGACTTTGAACCATGCGTTCAAAGTGGCGTTTCTTAGTTTTGTTCTCTTTACTGGGGTAAGAGTCGTAGTGTCGGGTCACTGCTTTACTTTCCGTCACTAATCGTCTCACATCCGCTGGAATGACAAGGCGCCGGTCGTCCGGCACCATGACCTCCTTTGCGGATGCACCTACTACGGTGGAGAGGTGATTAGTGAACGAATCGATCGCAAGGGTTACGTCATCTTTAGTCAGGATGTCGTCAGGGATCTTGTCAAGGTCCGGTGAACTGATAGCTTTTAGGGCAACGCCTAATTGCTTCCAGTTCACTATCGTCTTAGTGGGGCGGGGGAGGTCTGTTGTTGGGTCGGGACCTAGTCGCAGTATAATGGGTCGGTGGTCAGAGTGAAGCTCGTGAACCACTTCTATGGAGCGTAACTGGAGTGTTACGCCTCTGAGTAGTGCCATGTCAAGCAAGTCAGGTCGAAAGTCTTCCGTATGAGGGTAGTGAGTGGGCTCAGTGGGCGCAATTATGTCAAAATTAAGTTCTGCGACTAGTTTTTCAAGTGCAATGCCTCTGGGATTGTTGACGTTACAATTCCATAGGATGTGCTTACTATTGAAGTCGCCAATCAGAAGGACGGCGCTTCCTAATGAGAACAATGCTTCTAAGTCAGCTCGGACGATCGGCTTTTGACAAGCTTGGTAACAGGACGCTATGACTATAGGTTGATGACCAGTCATAGCTAGAAGGCAACAAGATGCTTCCATATTAACAAGAGTCGGGGTAGGTAGGGGGATGCAGTGCAGGGACCTTTTGTAATAGATAAGAGTGCCTCCCCCACGGGAGTTCACTCTATCATCACGTACCGTTCTGTAATTGGCAAACCTAGGGTTCGCCTTCCCCGGTTTTAGAAGGGTTTCCTGCACGCATATAATGTCGATAAGGTGGGTGCAACAAAAGTCGTGGACAAGGTCACGTTGTCTAAAGAAACCGTTAGCGTTGAATGACGCTAACGAAACTGAGCGCGGTTTCGTGCGTGCGGTTGTACTACCCATAGTGGTTGTACTGGGGAGGGGCCTGGGGAACGAAGCGCTTAAGGGCGCTTAGTAAGTTCGCGTGTTCTAATGTGTATTGGATCACGTCCGCTGGGGATTGAGCGTATTGCATCTTGTGGAATAGCTCTTGTACCTCATTGATGTCAACCGACATAGCCAGATCGCTGACTAGGTTGATTGCCTCTTGAAGAGGGGCAGCCATCAATGGCATAGGGGGAGCTTGTGGCCGGGAAGCGGCGCGGGGAGGGGCGCGAATGGTGTTGGCAACGGGTGCCGGGAGCGCGGGGCGAGCCGGGGCCGGTGCGCGGGCAGGGGCCGCGGCGCGGGCGGGTGCGGGTGCGGGCGCGGGTGCGGGCGCGCGGGCCGGGGCGCGGGCGGTAGCGACGGTCTTAACCATACTGGGTGGTTTAGACCATGCGTTACGGGCTGGGAGCGGCGCGGGTATTACCTGTGAGGCAGGTACTACCGTTAGTTTAGGGCTGACCCGTTGGTAACGGTCATAAGAGGGGCGGGTCGGCCTATGCCTTGCCACCCTGTGGTTCACTCGTGGTGCTTTAGGGCAACCACGGTAATTCGCGGTATGCCCTTGAGCGCCGCACAGAACACAACTGGGTGGGTCCGGCGAGTCCCGGGTGCGAGTGCACGCTGCTGTCGCGTGATCGCCTAGGCACTTAACGCACCTAGCGCGAGCGAAGCAGAAACGGGAGGCGTGCCCGTATAGTTGGCAGTTATGGCACTGCGAGGGACTTCCATTTTTGTATGGGGCTTGGACATCGAGTCCTGAGAGGCCACAGACCTTTTTTAAATTAAAAATGGCCTTGCCCTCTGGTGTACGGTCTAGTACTACGAGTACTAGGTCATATGGACTGCGGTCCTTCCCGCTGTACATGCGGTGAACCGCATGCACAGGGAAGTCTTGTGCTTTAAGGTCGTCACATACCGCATCGGTATGTATCTCCTTAGGCACACCGCGAATCACAACGCGAAGGACTTTCTCCTCTTCGAGCGCATAAGTATGAAAACTTATGCTCTCTTTACGGAGGAGCTTTGTTAGCGCTCTGTGGTCGCTACTGGTGGGCACTTGGACTTTAATGCCCTGCTGCGTGGAGCGGGCATTAGTGTAATGGATCCCACGATCCGAAACTAAACGGGACAGCATGTCCCATTTGGTTTTGTCCTGAATGAACAGGGGTGGAGGCGGTTTTTCGCGGCGCGCGCTCGCGTCCTGAGGGGACGCGGCAGTAGTGGCCGGAGCGGAGGGAGGAGACGCGGGGCGCGGGGCGGGGGTCGGCTTCTTGCCGGAGGCGGGGGCCTTAGCGGGTGCCTTGGCGGGAGGGGCGGAAGTTGCGCAACTAGCGGCTTTAGGAGCACGCTTGCGTTTGCGGTCAACGACGGTATAGCCGTCGTTATCGGAGTCCGAGTCAGTGCGTAAGGCGCGACTCGGATCTACTTCCATCAAACGGAGATGGAAGTAGATCCGAGTCGCGCCTTACGGAGTCCGAAATGGGCTCGACAACGGCGATGGAGGGACGGGTGCTCGCTGGCCTCCCGATCGGTGAGCGCGAGCGAGACCTCTCACGGGGAGGGGCTGCCACCGTGCGTCTATTGTCCGGGCCCGGGGCGGGCGAAAGCGGGCTGTCCTCTGAGAAGGACCGGGTCAGAGGAGGGACGTTGGCCTCCGGGATTGAAGTCCCGGAGGGAGCAATAAGAGTGTCCGTGAGGCGGGCACTCGCTTCCTCTTCGAGGAGTTGCATATGAGCAACATACAGATCGGGGTGGCGGAGGGCGAAGGTCTGAAGGACCTGCACCTCACCGTTAGAGGGACGGGACTGCATCCTGAGGGGAATACTCAGGACGCCCTATCAAGGGTTTGAATTCCCTCACACACCTTGTGAGCTCACTGTGTGAGAGGGAGTGTGTACCTAGGGTGTGCCCTAGTTGTGTACCCTCTCCGAGCTTTTTTCTCGGCGGAGAGGGGTGCTCCTAAGCGCTACTCCGGGGTTGACTAGGGGCGACCCCAAGGCCAGTAATCCCGGAGCCCAGCTTGCTTCGGCTGACCCGTGAAGCGGGAAAGGCCACGGTGCAAGGTTAAACCAAAACAACAACAGTGGCCGTTGTCACCGTAGGGTGTCACACTGCGACCGCAGCAAATGGCGGATTTGATCGTTCAGACGGGTTTGGCTGACGCTACCCCACGCCTGAACGACGTCGCTTAACAGCACAAAGTGTGTTGTTACGCGACTGTTACTATGTTGTGTCGGGTAGTAAAGTGGTGAAATGCGCACCGAAAAGTGCGGTCAAAACAAGACCACCAGCCCGATATGATGTTGTTCGTCCGAAACAAGGGACTTGGGTAGGTGGTAATGCCTGACGTCTTAGAGCGCCTCTGCGCGCCGGCACGGCGAGCTCGTAGCTCACGTTGCACGGCGGTCGGTGGCTGCTCAGCTTCTGCACAGAAAACAAAACTTCGTCAGGACTGCGTATTCCAAGGCACTGGTCTGCAACTAGCGTCGGAACGATGACCCGAGTGAGACGGCAATAGTGCGGGGACTATTGCGGTCTCACTGGGAGATACTGGCGGAGCTGTAGACAGGTGTGCACGGCGTGGCGGCACAGGTCGGAGTGTCCGTGTGGTCTTCCGTCAGATTTTTTACATTAATCATAACATTCCCTATTCACGCAATATTGTAACTGAAATACTTAAAGTTGTTTAATTAGTATATTAATTAAATACGAGTACTTATTCAATTCAAATTTAAAATCATTTATTTAAATTAAGGCGTCTACGACGCTCTTGTGACAGTCAATTACAAATTTTAAGAGCGCTTTTACATTTTGCAGCCCTCTCACTCGCACCTTTAAAGATAATTTCAAATACAAAAAAATTGGTAATGATATTTTCAAATGTGGTTCTGACATTATTCTGCTTCTTGCGACTATATATGTTCTCAACACATTTTTATTTTGTAACATGTTGAGTCCAATCAAAATTAGAGGCCCAAAGTTTTAAATGAATAAATTACGCGTTCTGGATCCCCCATAACATCTTAATAGATAAATCTTATAAGATTAATTTCTAATCCAATTCAACAACCAAATCATGAATTTGATGAAATTGAAATTATTGTACTAAAAAATAAAATAAAAATAATAAATAATATAAAATAATTAATTAAATAATTAATAAGAAATCTCAAATCTTCATAAATAACATTAAAATGTATATATTATATTTTAGTGTAAGATCTACATTGTACTGCCAGCAAAAAAAAATATAGAGCCCCTGCGAGAAAAACGGACAAGAAACTCGAGGCCATTATTTTAAACGTCTTCAATGTGTTGTATACGATATATAACAATTATTACAATATTTGTTTATATTACCTACGAAGGTGACAACTGACAGGTGACAGCTTGACATAGGCGGAATTTTCCAAGCATTTTTGTCGTTTAAGTAATCACAAACTGTGTAGTAGGATTTCTTAATCAAAATGTTTTTCACGTGAAACTTGAATTTTCCTTCGTCGTCTATGTATAAGAAACATACTACTGTGGCATATGATCTGTTCACTCACGAAAGCGTGCCCCTCCATAGTAAGTGATTGGATGCGCCTTTGTATGGGTAAGCCGCGAGTCTACCTACGTCTTAGTATGTGTGTTGATGCAATAAAACAAAAAAAATAATAAACAATCGTTTCTAGTACTTATATAGGCATAGGGGTTCCAAACGTACGGTATTTTCCGGATAGTTGGCGTGGTGGTAGGCTTTGGCTAGTCGCCTGGCTAGCTACTACCCTCAAGTATAAAATCTGTCGGCAAGCACCTAACGGTGTGTTCTCGCAGCTGTCCTTGAGAGCCAGTAATTTTACCCCGTTGAATTACAACGCTTATTCGTCGAGCCAAATAAGTGCCAGAATTTTGACCACGCTTGCGTTTTTTTTAATATTGCGTAGTTCTGTTTCTCTCACTCAATACGAAAGGAGATCTATCCATCCCTTTCCACAGTTTGACATTTTAAAATATAACTCTGTCCTTCAAGGCAATTATTGCAATAATTATTCCACATTTGCATTCTCGGGTATAAATTTAAAATCCGGAACTTTAAGAATCCTGAATTAATTTAAAATTAAGGCCGATGACATTAAAATTATATAATGTATGCAATAGATTTACAAAACAGCTCTAAAACTAAATTATAGAGTAGTTTGCGTTAGATATATCTGACATGCGATTGCCGACAATGTGGGTCAAGGAGTTTGCAGTTTCTGACTTGCATATCAATATAAGTTGCTTTCTCTGTTCGACACTAATCTATACCTACTATATAATCGTCACGCAAAGGCGCCTGTCTGTCTTATAGAAAGAGGTGAAATACTAACACTTCGCCACTTTTCAACCGTCTTCAACAATGGAGGAGATTCGCAATACGTCTGTATTATTTTTGTATGTTTCTGTGTTATTTTTTTGTTTGAAATCTGATGCTTGTCGTTTTGTCCCATTTAAATTTCAGCAAAATCAGTCAAGCCGTTTTTAAAACACGCCAATAACTGAAAAATATTTGTCTATCTTGATGATATAGTCATTGACTGGGAATGACAATCGATCCCGTGAGTAGCAAGGGACACTAAAAAGAGAGAAAAAATTTTTTATTAAAAAAATGGAACCACCAGAGAATGGAATACCCTGCCTGAGGCTGTGTTTCCGGTTAAGTACAATATGGGGGTCTTCAAAACGCGAGTGAACAGGTATCTCCTGGGTAAGCGCGCTCCATCATCGGTCGCATCATCACTTAACATCAGGTGAAATAGTGGTCAAGTGCTACCCAGTACAGAGTAGAAAAAAAGCTTCCATACCCAAAACGTAACGCTTTTAAAAAAGTTATGGTATCAAGACATGGCCTTTGCCGAATCTCATGGGACGAATACCCCATGGTATCTCTTTCTCCACTACGCAGGCTTCTCATGATTATGGCCGCTCTGCGCAGTGTTTTCTTAACCATTTATGATATTCGTGAGCATTAAATCATATTCATCTTATCATCTTGAACAGTAATAGGACATCACTCGATTCCATTATATTACCCCTAAACTGTCAAAAATATAAAAGAACTATAGCTTTCCGGGCGCGGCTCCGCCCGCGCGTATGTCGGCTATCGCGCAAAAACATTAAGCTCATTTTGCGCAGTTGGATAAAACCTATCCTATGTTTTTTCCCGGGTCTCAAACTATTTCCATATTTGGCTTAACGAATAAGCATTGCAATTCAACGGGGCAATGCTGCCAGCATGCTGGGCACGCTGCCAACTGGGAGTGGGCTGGAGCATTTGGACTGCCTGTGAGTCTGCTATGACTTGTAGGTTGTCTAAGTGCTTTTATTGTAGTAGCTGTAGTGTTGTATATAGTTCATAGTATTTTGTTTAATAAAGGCATTAAAAAAAAAACTATTTCCATACCAAATTTCATTCAAATCGGTCCAGTAGTTTTGGCGTGAAAGCGTAACAGACAGACATACCGAGTTACTTTCGCAATTATAATTTTTTTTTTTTTTTTTTTTTTTATGCCTGATAGGTTAGCCTTTGACCACTATCTCACCTGATGGTAAGTGATGATGTGGTCGAAGATGTTGTTCAGGCTAACCTAGAATTACTGGCTCTCAAGGACAGCTGTCGGAACACACCGTAAGGTGCTTGGCGACAGATTTTCTACTTGAGGGTGGTAGCTAGCCAGGCGGGCATTCGCAAAATGCCCTACCACCATGCTATAACGACTGCCATCCTAAGAGAACAACCGGGACCGACGGCTTAACGTGCCCTCCGAAGCACGGAAGCGCTCAGTAGTAATGTCACCAGCGGTCACCCATCCAACTCCTGACCGCGGCGGACGTTGCTTAACTTTGCTAATCGTTTCAGTATGGCTAAGCAAACTTCGCTACGAGCGCTTCAAAATAATATTGGTACTGATATGGTTACCCGAAACAAATGTAATATATCCCAATACGATGGTTAAAGAACGATAGGACATTTTTTTCTTATGACTCATTGTCATGTTAGCTCAATTGGTCAGAGCATACCCTGGCTAAAGGGGTGGATGGACGCGGGTTCGAATCCCGCACATAACTTAAATTGTTCCTCTCGTAAATTTGTAATTTTGTAAATGTTATATAATCAAAAAGTCATATTTAAATATTAAGGGCGTGAATATAAAAAAACATTAACAAAAATAACTCGACTTCAACATTAAAATACGCATTATAATTTATTAGGGATAACTCAAATACTACTCGTCAGATCTCACTCAAATTTAAATAGGACCACAGACAAGCACTAGCTTTCAAATATAAAAAAAAAACATCGAACTTTGTACATCACGTAAAGAGTTATGAGGTAATACACACTTAAATACACTCATACTCCCACTCAACACACTCACACATTCTCATACCCACACAAACAAACACACACACACACACCCTTACACACACATTACGAACATACACAATAGTACATATTCATACTCAGTCACAATTGTATAATCTGTGCTTCGTCGTAAATTTACAATTTATTTATTTCTGTTTATGTTTTTTCTTTTATCTGAGTAATTCTATTTTGGCCATATTTTTAGTTTTATATTTAATTTACATATGTTTATTGCATACGCTGTTGAATTACCTGAATAAATAAAATAAAATAAAAATAAAATAAAATTAAAGTTGAAATAAGAACTTCCCTTTTTTGAAGATGATTAAAAATAATTCCAAACTTATTCCGAAAATCTCATGTAAACCAGATACCGCTATAACCGTTACTATAATTGACACACACAAAAGTATGGATATAAGCAATATTTTCATTGTTCTCAAAACATGTTTCTTAATAATTGGCTCGATACAAAAAATATAAAATTATAATTTAAAATAAAATAAAAGTCTTAAACCTTTATTTTTAGAGGTCAAAAATACATCTAAAATTAAAGGTTAAAGACTTTTTCTGCAAAATTTTGGTATATTTATTGATATTATTTTCTAACATAATGACTTTTGTATGAGAAGGGAGCCATGTTGTGTGAATGAGGATTTAGTGACAAAAATCGAGAAAGGTATAGATGGTTTGGACATGTAGAGAGAATGAACGAAACAAGACTGACTAAACAGATATACCTACATGGGACAAGTGAACGGAAGTGTTGGAAGGGGAAGACCTAGGCGAACGTTCTGAAATCAGATTGAAGACGTTCTGAAAAAAAGGCCAGGTCAGTAGTACCCTAAATCGACGCTTATGTATGAAAGGATTGTTGAGTGTAGATGAAGCGAAAGAGATATGTAAGGATCGTAGCAAGTGGAAATCTGTGGTCTCTGCCTACCCCTACGGGAAAGAGGCGTGATTTTATGTATGTAAATTACCTTAAGTGCAAAATATATCTTCATGTTAAGTTTGAAAAAACTCTTCTCCGAGTCTCACTTATAACGTGATCAGGCACAATATTATACGATCAAGCGACGAAACAAAAAAAACAGCCAAGTGCGAGTGGGACTCGCGCCCGATGGGTTCCTTACCATTATCTGTAACCTAATCTTGCAAGTTACAGACACTTTCCGCAGTGCCCTGATACCTACCTAGGGTAGGAACGTACCTATTCCTATCCTAGGTGTATAGGTACGATCCCTAAATAGTGACCTCAATAATTCTTTATTTTTAAAGTAAATATACAACTAAATATTCGGTGAGTGATTCAAGTTCCACCTGTTTTCATTACTATTATTTTTATCAAATAAACGGCAAAAACCTCGTGTATGAGAGCCTTTATTGTTTGGGAGCTCCCATAATTATTTATTTTATTTTAATTAATTATATTTAAATAGGACATAAAACTAAATATTTTGTGAACAGTTAAAGCTTCTACCTGTCACCTTTAGTAGTATCGAGCAAGAAACGGTAAAAAATCAAGTTTGCCCCCCTTAAATATTTATTATATTTTATTTTTAGTATTTGTTGTTACGGCGGCAATAGAAATACCTACATCATTTATGAAAATGTCAACTGTCTAGCTATCACCGTTCTTGAGATACAGCCTGGTGACAGACGGACGGACGGACAGTGAAGTCTCAGTAATAGGGTCCCGTTTTTACCCTTAGGGTACGGAACCCTAAAAAACTAATATCTCACCAAAGACGCCATCGTGACTTGCACGGAAAAGTTTTTATGTAGTAACTAGTCGGAAAACATTTTTAACCTCCATGCAATGATGAATGAACGAAACGCCATTGTCAATGTCATGGAAAATTACTTCAATTAAAATAATATGTATTATCTTTGTTTTTATAAGTTTGAGGTCAAATCCGTCTGTGGCGGGAATTTCAAAATTTAAACAGTTTTATCTCGACGAAACTGTATAACAAAAAAAAAAAAAAAAGGTCAAGTTGTAAGAATAGTTGAAATTAATGTACACAGGGTTATTGGTAAAACGCTAACAACCTCTTAGGGTTGACTTCTGCTAGTCCTTACAAGTATTTGAGATATTTGTTGAGATTAAAAAAAAAAAAAAAAATTTTTTATTTTATTTTTTTAAGGAATAAGCCCGAGGATTACCTGATGTTAAGTGTCTTGTGTCTGTAATGTATTACTTTATATTTTTTATTACCTTGCTCAATGTAAATATTCACTCGCGATGATACATAAAAATATAAAATTTACTCGTGATCATACATAAAAATATACGTATTTCCTTGAGAACCTCCTCCTTTTTAAGAAATTTAATAATATTGCTCGGATTATCTTTTTTTTTTTTATGCTTGATAGGTTAGCTTTTGACCACTATCTCACCTGATGGTAAGTGATGATGTGGTCGAAGTTGTTGTTCAGGCTAACCTAGAATTACTGGCTCTCAAGGACAGCTGCCGGAACACACCGTTAGGTGCTTGGCGACAGATTTTCAACTTGAGGGTGGTAGCTAGCCAGGCGGGCATTCGCAAAGTGCCCTACCACCATGCTGTAACGACTGCCATCCTAAGACAACTACCGGGACCGACGGCTTAACGTGCCCTCCGAAGCACGGAAGCGCTCAGTAGTAATGTCACCAGCGGTCACCCATCCAACTCATGACCGCGGCGGACGTTGCTTAACTTAGCTGATCGATTCAGAATGGTTAAGCAAACTTCGCTACGAGCGCTTCAAAAGCTATATAATACAAACACACGCGAATTCCTTAAATTACCTGTTTACTAAAACCTTCATAATTATATAATATTCAAAATCACGCATATCCAAGTCAAATGTAATCAATTCTATATTAATTTAAAACAAAAACAGAAATCGTAAAAAAGACTGAATCTTGCGCATTACGTAATCGAGAATATGACGGTGGTTTAACAAATAAAACTCGCCATATACTTCAGGAGAAGTCGTCCACCTTTTTTATATCTATAGATGATAGGCTCACCTTTGACCATTATCTCACCTGATGGTAAGTGATGATGTGGGCGACGATGTTGTTCAGACTAATATAGAATTTATGGCTCGAACCTCAACTCTTAAGTCAATCACACCCTGCCGGAAAACACCTTTAGGTGCTTGGCGTCAGATTTTCTACTTAAGGGTGATATCGAGCCAGGCAGGCATTTGCAAAATGCCACAACCCTCAAATAGAAAATCTGTCGCCAAGCACATGATGGTGTATTCCGGTAGCTGCCTTGAGAGCCAGTAATTCTCGGTTAAGCCTATGACCACAACGTCACTTACCATCAGATGAGATAGTGGTCAAAGAGTAACCAATAGGCAATAAAAAAGTGCATCAAATAACCAGCATGCTACTACTTAGTGAATAAAGTGATGCTGCACATGGGGCGCGTATCCGTGCTCTATTACCCGTATCGTATTGGGCATATCAACGAGAATATTTGCAAAGAGTGTTGCCACCAGGAAAGTAAGTATATTTTTTTGAATAGATTTTTTTTGTCTTGTTGTAAACGAAAACATATTGTTAAATATGTTCTTGTGTTTTTCTATGTGTTGTTATATAAGACATATTTTTTCAATGACTAAGATATTTATGTTTTATCGTACTGTGATAGTATCGCACTAATATTGAATGAGTTAGTGGGGATGTGTTATTTTAGGGTTCCGTACCCAAAGGGTAAAAACGGGACCCTAATATTACTGAGACTTCGCTGTCCGTCTGTCACCAGGCTGTATCTCAAGAACGGTGATAGCTAGACAGTTGCAATGTTCACAGATGATGTATTTCTGTTGCCGATATAGCAACAAATACAAAAAGTTGGCCAAGTGCGTGTAGGACTCGCGCACGTTTTAACAAAAAAAGGTTAACATATGAAGTCTAATGTTGTATAGCTAATGGTACGGAACCCTTCGTGCGCGAGTCCGACTCGCACTAAGCCAAATTTTTTATGTCATTGTGACGGAACAAGTTCTAGGCCCACCAGATGTTAAGCGGACTAACCTCTGCCTTTGACAGATACATTTCGTCACAAGTCACGAATTGCACTGCGCCCGTCACCTTGAGACATACATAGGTGTTATAGTCTCATGTGCTTGTAATTTCACTGGCTCTATGTTGTATTGGTGTGCATGTTTGAAACTCCTTGACGCTAAAACGGCTGAACCAATTCGGATGAAACTAGGAATTTAGATATTTTAGATTCCGGATGAACACTTAAATTATGAAACTTCAACATCATCAATTTTCATCGAATTTGCTGATTTTCAGTATTTCGCGTCGCGCAGCTAGTTGGTGCATAAATGTATATTAACCTACGTCAATTGCAATAAACTAGTCTGATTACTAAGTATTGTCTTAATCGATGTATTTTTTTTCTTTTTATTTATAATATTGAATATTTCACTCTTAAATAACATACTTTTACTTTACTTTAACAGCCGGATCGTCCACTAATGAACACAGCCTCCCCTATTTAGGAAGTATTTGCCATAATCCCCACGCTTGGCAGGCGGCTTGGGGATCGCAGTGTAAGTTGGAAATTCTTTAGAAGGCGCTGCTGCCCACCTTCCAGTATTTTTCCCTTAGTCGACTTTTACGATACCCACGGGATGTTATAGGGAGGTGCAATTCTACCCTTTATATGATTAGTAACAAAACTTACTGCAAAATATTGCTAAATTAGTTTATATATTTTATCACACAAATAAATTGAATGTTTCAATTCTTAGGCTGTCAAAAAAAGTTGCATGTTATATACGTTGTTTTTTTATTAGGTTCTAACATTAAGGGGGTTGTTCTCTGACTTTAGATAACTTTGAATATTAACTTCTCTTCAGAAGATTATTATGATTAGGATTCAGAAAAAAAATCATATTGATAAATTTATTTAAATTTTAAATTTTATATCAAGTTTTTTTTTTGGTGGGTATATTTTTTTATATATAAGTAACTTCAACAATAATATTTTATAGCGGCAGAACAAAACATAAGTGTGTTAATTAAATAAAAATAGAAGTTATCATATCTTTTAAGTATATATAAATTAAAATAACAAGTAGAAAAAAAAAATAACTTACCACAATTTCCTTTTACACACACAACACAAAACACAAAAAATAATACCGAATAAAAAAAATAACTATTAAATATTTTTTTAAGTCAACTTATTCGACTTGACTACGCGACGCGCGATTGCTGACTGAGCGCCGGACTAAGTTACGCAATGATAGTAGTGACGGACGATCCTTCGGTCAGTTTACTTGCACCGTGTGGCGAAGGCATTAGCATCTTTTATGTAGATCATTCGTGTTACAGTATGGGCAAAAGACACATTTTTTTCAACCGATATTTAAAAATGCGGCTATGAATTTGATAGAAAGAAAGTTTCAGCAGGATACAGAATGTTATATTAATGGAACTGCAATAATATTGAAACACTCGTATGATAAACTTGTAGAGCTTCCACACGAATAAAAAAATTATAGGTCTTTGTTTGTATCTTCCTTATAAATGTATTTTTTCACATATGTATGTTTGTCCAAGCGTTTCCATTCGGACAATAATAATATGAGTTAAGAATAAATCTATTGAATCTGCATGGTACCAACTTCTAATAGTTATGTAGCTTAATTTCGTGTATATATATTATTAAACATATTATTTCATAATTTATTCATTCATTTTGTTTTGAATACTCTAAGCAAGATCTCTTTATTAACTTTAGTCAAAGATGTCATTCCGAATGGCAATGTGTTAAGTATTTTTATATACTTATGTAAGTTTTTGTAACCTTTGTCAAAATGCTAGAAATTTTCAGCGTTTGTCTAATGGAATTATGTTTTATTTATAGCTGATAGGCTAGCCTTTGACCAAAAAACTATTTAATTTAATATTTGATTTAATTATTGTATTAAATATCTTCACGTAATTAAATGATATACATAAACTACAAAATTGTATTCTGTAGTTATAGTTTTTTTACCTACTTGTTCTATTATGTACTGAAATACAGAATACATCAAATGAGTTTCATGACGACAAATTTATATTATTACGAAATGAGTCGCATACTTTACAACTCGGTTGCTATAGCATATTGTCATAAATATTAGTTCCTACTTATTACACAAATGGCCATAACTTTGTATGCTATTTAAAAATATACTACTATACACCAACAATACGGTGCCGTAACCGTATTGTTGGTGTATAGTAGTATATTTTTAAATAGCATACAAAGTTATGGTATCACTGTTGCTTTTACAAAGGTAATAAAAAAAAGAAAAATTGAATACCTTCTTCATATGTATGATATATATCGCTCTGAAAATACGTATTTAAGACCTGCATTTATACAATATTCTAATAATTAGCAATAATTTATTGAGATATTTCTCAACATTTATTTCTAATTGTTATGCAATAACCATGTGGTGCAGTAACTGAAAGTTTTTTCAGTCTTTAAAAAACTCACTTTTACATAAATTAATATAAAAAATTTCGCTCACGCTATTTAATGTGTAGTTCTGTTTTACTCATTTACATGCGAAACGTAGTCTCTTCGTCCTACGCTCTCTACTGATATTTTTTTAAAGACCTCTTCTTAAGAAATAGTGAATAAAAAGTCCACTGAAGACACAGAATATAACATTGAGTATTATCTTGCGACTTATTGTGTTAGAAATGTTGTTGTGAAACGCTCGTAGCGATGTTTGCGTAGTCATTCTGAACCGATCAGCAAAGGTAAGCAACGTCCACCACGGTCATGAGTTGTATGGGTGACCGCTGGTGAAAATGCTATTGCGCGCTTCCGTGCTTCGGATGGCACGTTAAGCCGTCGGTCCCGGTTGTTGTCTTAGGATGGCAATCGTTATAGCATGGTGGTAGGGCATTTTGCGAATGCCCGCCTGGCTAGCTACCACCATCAAGTAGGAAATCTGTCGCCAAGTACCTAACGGTGTGTTCCGGCAGCTGTACTTGAGAGCCAGTAATTCTAGGTTAGCCTGAACAACATCTTCGACCACATCATCAGTTACCATCAGGTGAGATAGTGGTCAAAGGCTGAATTAACAAGCATAAAAAAAAATCGGCATAGTTAACTTACTGCAATCAACTTGTATATTGATATTACTTGTACGCAGTGCTGACGTCAGAGTTGTGGTGTCGGATTTTTCACAGATTTTGATCTACATAATAAATATGATATTATTGTGTTGTTTATCTTTTATTTGAGGAAAGTTCTAAGATTAGGTTGAATTTTGCGGTTTAGTTTAGGCTTGTTTGACGTCATTAACTTGGTAATATAAAGTTCGAGGTTAATAATTATTAGTCAAAATTTAATTTAGGAAACTCGTGGGCGCAAAAACTTACTATATCATGCCTACCGAGTTTTTTTTCTATATATTGATATTAGTCATCCATTTTTAAGTAAAACCCAAGGTGTGGCTTAGCCGGAAGCCTTTAAACCATATTTTTTATATTACATATGAAAGAGATTGTTTATTGTTTATTAATTATTCATAAAGGCGTTAACAAAGACATACATAATTATAATATTCCTAGTTTCTAATCTAAATAATCCTAATAAACATATAGTATATTATGCATGTTTAGGCAATGGGTTCCAAACTAGGCGCAGCCTGTATCTTGGTAACCCTTGATAACTCTGTATTATACATTTTATATCCTCTTATTTATACAATTAATAAATTTCTTATTTAATTTAGTTCTAAGTTAAATAGCATTTATCTTGTACTCTCAATGTCTATATTTAAGCTTCATTTGATGTAGTTGTTAGGAAGCCAGAGAGAGATTATTTGTGTGTAGGGAGTGTACCTATGTGTAGTATGCGGATTGGTGAAGGTTGTTTTAGAGTTGTGCTTGTATTGGTATTTGTATGCATGTTATATTTATGTGTACTTTTTATTATATTATAACACTGGGACTAACAATCTCTCAGTCTCGTCGTATGAGATTGAGTATAGCCATGCACGGAGTTTCGTCTTAGCTTCGTTTAGTGAGTATGATTATATATAATGACCACCATAACATGCTTTGATACCCTTAGTTCTTTTACCAAAAATTGTAATCGAACACTAAGGGCCTGTTTCAGAATGTTCGAGTAAGTTCCGGTTTTACTACCCAGAACATATTTAATAAATAAAATACTATCTTTGCGTTTCACAGTCATCGATTTAGTCTATCCATCGGTTAAAGCTTGAAACGCGCTGCATGTTAACTCTCATTTTTATCATTCAGTTATTTTATGTGTTGCATAGCAACCCGAAACTTTATTAGGACATTCTGAAACGGGGCCTTAATGTAGTAAATGATCACTAAAGTCATATTTAGGTGCTACGATGAGCGAAGCGAGGATGTGCGTTAGGTTATTTGTGACCACAACAACGCTAGAAGAGTTATAGCAAGATGTAAAAACTTTGGTTTGGTAACTTTACATTAGAATGCTGTTTTACTTTTGATGATCATTTACTACATTTGGGTTAACAATTATTTATTTGGAGTCATTTTGATTGAATAGCAAGATGATAAAAGTTTGGTTATAAGTTTATATTAAAATGCGGTTTTCACATTTGCCAATTGAAGATTATGTTTTTATTCGGTACATTCATTGATTTTCTAAGTTCTATATAGTCATTGTGTTACATAAAACATCTATGGGTACATTGACTGGGTCTCCAAGTCACGTATATGGAGGGTAGAGGTAAGGAGAGTAATCTCATACTTTAGGTAGAAAACTTTAAAATGTCCAGCGGTCAGCTAATAGGTAATAAACCTTCCAGAATGGCGCTGGTGTAGACAAAGGGTATGGTATGGATGTAGCAATTGTAAACGAATTGAAGTATGCCGACTAAAACAAATAGTATTATTGTCGACTAAAGTAGTTACTTACTGAACATTTTGACTACTTGCGTAGTATGTTGTAAATATAACCTTAAAGAATGATTATGAGAAAATGTGTAGCCTGTGATTTTATTTCGAAAACTGTGAATACTACGTTTAGTAATTTTTAGCGCTTCCCTTAAAATTTACCCTGATGCTAATGTGGCGCCACCCTAATTTAATGCACTTGGACACTTTTTCATATACACAGATGATTCTTCTCTAGGGGGAAATACTTCCTCCTAGTTCTTACTTCTTACCCTCCGTAGTCCGTAGTTAAAAATATAAGCACAGATTATGATATAAGTGCACTCAAACCCACAGATAAAGTAGATATACACATAAGGATGGGATATTAGTGACGTTCTTAAAGAAATGTAGTTAAACAAATGAGACGAATTTCATAGCAATCCATGGATTCACCGTGCGGATGCCGCGCTGGGTCCATAGCTTTGCAGAAGAAGAGGCTAGATGGGCCTGGGACTTGCAACCCAGGAGTAGGCTTTTTAGTGGGGTTAGGTACCCTTTACAATGACATCATTGCTCCCCTTTAAGCCTCCTTCCCTGCCTAACCACATTTGGTAAGATCCTACTAATGCCGCCTTGGATACACGTTCTAGGATGGAAGTTACGGTTGTTCTTGACAGGCTAAGGTCTTTGAGTAGGTTTTATAGGGATTTTGCTGGTACTCTTGCTCCGACTTCTACAATATAAATTAACTACTTAACCGTTTTTGGTTAATTTATTTGAGAGTCGTATTATTTGTTTTTATTGTGTAGCCTTTAGGTATGTTTGGCTTGAATGAGTAAGGTTTCGGTGGCCGAGCAGAATAGACATCCGAGGCGAAATCGGAGGACGCAGGGTCAATACCCGTCCGAAACAAAATTTTATTTATTTTCAAAATTTAATACTTCATTCAGTTACATGCTCTTATTAAAATTATTTCCAATTAACGTATTTCCCTAGTGAATGAAAGATTTTATATTACCTATAATCTTTTCAAAAGCAGTTTTGAAGCAGTGATTAGCGACTCGATAAATATATCGAGTCACAATACGGTACTTGCGCTACTGAATTGATATGACTCGATTGAATATGACTCTCCTTGCACCAAAACCGGTTTTAAGGTATTTTATGAACCTACAGACGAAGACCAGAAATCGTATGCCGCCTGTGGGTAAAGCGGTTTCACCAACCTGTATTCAAATTTTTGGGTCGAGGAAAAACATTTTTGCCATCGACAATGTTTTAGATGAACTGCATTTATGGTTTAGCATAATTGATGGCTAAAACCGGCAAAGTGCAAGTCGGGCCTTTTTTTTATGCCTGATAGGTTAGCCTTTGACCACTATCTCACCTGATGGTAAGTGATGATGTGGTCGAAGATGTTGTTCAGGCTAACCTAGAATTACTGGCTCTCAAGGATGGCTGCCGGAACACACCCTTAGATGCTTGGCGACAGATTTTCAACTTGAGGGTGGTAGCTAGCCAGGCGCAAAATGCCCTACCACCACGCTATAACGACTGCCATCCTAAGACAACAACCTGGACCGACAGCTTAACGTGCCCTCCGAAGCACGGAAGCGCTCAGTAGTAATGCCACTAGCGGTCACCCATCCGAGTCATCACCGCAGCGGATGTTGCTTAATTTAGTTGTTCGTTTAACAATAAACAAATGTTGTTATTCCGTAAACACTAATCAACTTGTTTTGCAAGTTGCAATACGGGGCAAATGGTTTATAGACGTGGAAAATTTCCCAAGGGTATAGGGACGACAATGACGTACACCTCATGGTATTACCTACATAACCTGTACCACTGGCCGCAGTCTATACATAGATTTCAAAAAGTAACGCGTATAAATTAATTAAAAATCGGCCAAGTGCGATTGGGACTCGCACACGAAGGGTTCCGTACCATTATCTTTAAAGTCCTAAACTATTTAATTTATTTTAATTTACCTAATTGTTTAAATTTTAAGTAAATATACAACTAAATGTTCGGTGAAAATTTCAAGTTTCTACCTGTTTTCATTATTATTATTTTTAGCAAATAACGGCGAAAATCTGTTTTATTGTATGGGAGCCCCATAATTATTTATATTATTTTAATTAATTACGTTTAAAGAGAACATAAAACTAAATATTCTGTGAATAGTTAAAGCGTCTACTTACCTGTCACTGTTTATTTAGGGTAAGTCCGGGGGAGACGGCCCTACTAAGTTTGAGGATCTGTTGTAGGGAAATTATGATGATTAACACAACGATTTTGATTGGAAACAAAACTTTAATTATATTTCTCTTGAAAACTTCATCGAATTCAGTCTCAAAGTAACAAAAAAATAGGCTTATCAGGCATTTAAAAAAAAATACGACTGGCCATCCCACCCAGAGTGCCCGGGAGTGATGGCCGTAGTGGTCTGGGTGTGATGGCCATTTCATTTTTCCGCATACTGACCAATATCTTCTTACCCTCTGGAATTTTCGTGGACCCGGGACGCGACAAAGCTACAGTTTTGGAACCCTTTTCAACCAAAACATGTCCTGGACAATTGTTCAGCTGCAAACCAGACTCATCCATATTAAATACATTGCCAGATTTGTCTAGTTAATCATTTTCGCAGAGAGTTTTCTCAAGCATCTCAAAATAAGCATTTACTTCTGTTCTGTTTATACCCTAACATCAAAAATTTCTTAAAAAACAACTTTAACCCTTCATAGCCAGCCTTCTCAGAAATCGGATTGAATGTGTGTTTTACATAATCTCAAAATTAATGCAACTACCCTCGTATCATCTATAATCAAAGGAAACCCTTTAGACTGCATTTCTTTTATGTGTTGTCAGTTTCTTTTCCATATCTGCGCCAAATGTGGAAAATGGACCCATTCGTCCTTTTGTGTCATTATTTAGTTTTAGTCTACGTTCTAATGTCATTCTGGATATTCCATAAATAATTAAAGCTCTATACACTGTCTTTGTATTTTTTTGCACTTCAGCTATAGCATTTGTTAAGTCATCGTCAGCCCAGGTACCTAGTAGCTACCGTTTCCTCACGTAGATGTATGGAATGTGTAAATAACATCTGAGATGAAAGTTATCTAGAAATGACACTTAGGGTTTTATGGCCATTTCTCCCGGAAACATTATGGCCATCTATACCAACCATCCGGGAGAGATGGCCATGTCAATTTCAAAAAGAATTACGGTTTCATCGTTGAAAATTAAGCTTAATTTGGTCATCTGTTCAAAAAACAATGTAGATTTTACTTACTTTTTGATTTTTTTCGCTGAAAAATCACGTTAACATTTGTTGCCGGTCACGAGGCGAGGCGAACTAGATTGTTTTCAATGCCATCTGGCTATTGTAAGTCAGACTTTTATTGACTGGCCATCTCTCCCCCGGACTTACCCTATTTATTTATTTAAGAAACACCGAAAGTTTATCAAAAAATTAACATTTCAATTGCAGGTAGAGATTGAATTTTTAGCTCACAATAAACTTATTTACAAGAACCATATCCCTATAGAAAACGGTACTGAGACTCAACACCAACTAAAACTGTCAGCTGCAGGTGTAAAACCACACCATTTTCAGGCTAGGCCATCTCTTCCGCTCATAAAACAGACTATTGAAAATAATCCCATCTATAAAAAGTACTATTCCGTACTACTTTTTAAAAAAGAAAGAACAAACAGAATTTCACAAAATATCACCGTCTACAACTCAACATTGTGAGACATTTTTTCGTACCTAAAAATTTATTTAATGATAATATGATAGTTTTCCATCAAAATATAGCAGGGGCAATAAATAAAACAGAAGATCTAATTTTCACACTAACGGAATTTTCTAAAAATAATAGGGATATAAATGTTATTTGCCTTTCAGACCCTTTTATAAAGAAAGGTACTGAGCGGTTGCTAAAACTACCAGGATATAAGTTAGTCTCATCTTGTTCTCGTAAAACTAAACGTGGGGGATCTTGTATAGTAATAAAAAATTGCATGGAATATAGAGTGTTAAGTTGTGTTAGTGATCTAGTTTGTGATGGATTTGAATATTGTGGAATAGAATTCCCATATCAAAAAATTATTATTATCTGTATCTATAGAAGACCTAAAAGTAAACCACATTTTTTTCTTGAAAATCTTGAAATACTTTTGATTAGAGTTTCAAATCGGTTTAAAAAAATTATATTATGTGGTGCTTGGAATCTAAACATTATGAAACCATGCAGTGCATGTATAAAACTTTTATGTATTCTAAAGAACTTTAATATGGAATTACATATCAAGTCACCAACAAGAAAATTAGCGTGTCTCGACCAGTTCGCATCTAATTTAAAAAATACAATAGCTGAAGTTCACAACCTTGGCCTTTCAGATCACGAAACGGGCCAAATTCTTATTGTAAAAATAAATAAAAAACTACAATTATCTCATTGGCACGAAACAGTAAGAGACTTCAGTAAGCAAAATATTAATAAGTTTTGTAATTACATATCATCACTATCTTTTGTGTATATGACAAATCGAATCTCAACGAAGCTTTTGAGGAATTTCATGGCCTTTATTCATTATTTTTTTATTTGTGCTTCCCTAAATTCAAAGTTAGAAAATCAAAAAAGATAGTAAAACACTCTTGGCTAACAAAAGGATTGCGGAAATGTTGTGTTAAAAAAAGGATCTTTATTTGAAATATCAACAAACAGGTTGTAATAAAAAAAAAGAATAAAAGTACATACAAAAAATATGCTCAAACTCTTAAAAAATGTTTGTATAAGTCACAAGAGCTACAGAGTAAACAATATATAGAAAATAAGGAAAATAAATGTAAAGCAGCATGGGACATAATGAATGACAAAATTGGTGATATAAAAATAAAAAATGAGATTGAAAGAATAGAATATGATAATAAAATTTATACTAATCCAGTTGACATTAGCGAAATATTTAATAATTTTTATATAAATTTGACCAATCACAATCTTGAATTTAAAATTGACAAGATAAATGAAACAATGACAACTAAAATATATAATACAATATTTTTACAACCAACTGACCCAATAGAAATACGCAAAATAATAACTAATCTTAATAACACAAATTCAGTAGGTATCGATGAATTAAATACAAAAATGCTCAAGAAATGCGCTAACTACATAAGTGAACCTTTGAGTTTCTTAGTGAATATGTCACTCGAGGAAGGCACTTTTCCAGATATTCTAAAAAAACCATAATCAAACCTCTATTTAAGAAAGGTGATACAACAGACATGAATAACTACCGTCCGGTCACTTTGATACCAGTTATGTCAAAAATACTCGAAAAAGTAATCTTAAAACGACTTTACGACTATGTAACACGTCATGATATATTAAAAGAAGAACAGTTTGGATTTCGTAGTAATAGTAGCACTTCAATGGCATGTTTTAATCTCGTTAAAATGATAACAGATTGCATAAACGAAGGGAAACCTGTCACAGCTATCTTTCTCGACATGACTAAGGCATTTGATTATGTAGACCATAATTTACTACTTTATAAGCTGGAAAAATACGGAATAAGAGGTACGGCTAATAATTTGATTAAAAGTTACTTATCAAATCGTAATCAATGCGTAGAAATTGGAAAGATACTTAATAATAATAAAATTAACAGTCGATCACAATTTAAAGCAAATAGATTTGGCGTACCACAAGGAAGTGTGCTGGGACCTTTTCTGTTTTTATTGTACATAAATGATCTTCCAAACGTCACTCATCAAAAAACGGTACTATTTGCGGATGATACAACGTTAATTGTTAAGTGTACAAATAGACTCACTTATGAAAATGAAATAAATTTTGCGCTAGGTAGAATAGTAAGCTGGTTGGAGATTAATAATTTAAAAATTAACCTAAACAAAACGAACTTGATACAATTTCGAAGCTACATGAGACCACGCATAGAAATTAACATAACCCAGGAGAATAATAAAATAAATGAAGTTAATTCAACCAATTTTCTAGGAATAATTGATGAGCATTGTGATTGGAAAACTCACGTAAACTACGTATGTGACAAACTAGATAGGTTCATCTATGCAATAAAAAAGTTACGGTTAACCGTATCAACAGAAGCTGCTCTCAGTGCATACCACGGATATGTATCTTCGGTGCTCTCATACGGTCTCTTACTTTGGGGCAATTCCGTTGAAATAGAAAAAGTGTTTATAATTCAAAAAAAAATGTGTGAGAGCGATCTGTGGAGCCTGCAGTATAGATAGTTGCAAACCAATTTTCAAACATTTTCGTATCTTACCATTGGTTTGCATGTATATTAGAGATATTTGTGTTTTTGTAAAGCAACATCCAAAATATTTTACATTGAATTATACTATATCAAGTATTAATGTGAGAGATAAATTTAAACTCTACCAACCTAAATGCCATTTAGTTATGTGTAAAAGGAATGATTTATAAATGCAATTAAAGTTTACAATAAATTGCCTAATTCATTTAAAGACATGACATTAAATATTTTCAAAAAAAGATTACATTATGGTTACTTGACAACTGTTTTTACACCTTAAATGATTTTATGACATTCAAAGTTTCTTAGGTAATATAATACTATAATATTATAATATTGTTAATAGAATTGCATTTTAGTTTTAATTTGATTATATATTAAAATTTTGACATTTTGTATTTTATAGTTATTAGCATAGACAATATTAATATTTCATTATCAATTGTATCTAATTTCAAACTAAATGTATGTATTGACTTATATTATTTAAATACACATTTGCACACCATTGTCATGGTAGAATGTTAAGGACATTTTTTTGTAAAGCATTACATCTGCTGTATCTGTACAACATTCTTGTGAATAAATGATTTGATTTGACCAACAGTATACATATTAAATAATCAAAAAACACGTTCTTGTTGTTAAAATTCTGATTACACTGTTATTAGTATCGAGCAAGAAACGGTGAAAAAATCAAGTTTGTTGTATGGGAGCCCCCCTTAAATATTTGTTTTATTTTATTTTTATTATTTGTTGTTATAGCGGCAATAGAAATACATCATCGATGAATATTTCAACTGTCTAGCTATCATCGTTCTTGAGTTACAGCCTGGTGAGGTGACAGAGCTAATGGTACGGAACCCTGCGTGCGTGAGTCCGACTCGCACTGGGCCGATTTTCACCCTTTCGGTACGGAACCCTAAAAAAGAAAAAACCTGACTGAAAATTATTTATCTTCGTTAAAGGTTTTCTCGTTCCATTGATATTAAAACTGCAAGTTATTAATTGTTCGTTACCGTTACTGATTCATGTACCACGAGTGGACACTTAAACAGCTCATGCTGTTTGAATGTGGTTAATATAGTACACATTGCATGTCTGCCATTTTTTAGATTATAACCGTGTATAAAATGTAATATCAATTTGTTTTTGTTTAGTCTACATAAATAACAACAGAATTTGAATAGAAAATGTAATGATTTTACACGTAAACAGCCTATTGTCAAATTATAAGGGAAAAATGAATCCTTGGGTATACATATATACTAACATTCCCGATCTAAATACATACACAATAGAATATGGGTATATAATATATAAAATATACTATACAATTATTATTGGAAAAATGCTAACAACCTCTTAGGTTTGACTTCGGCTAGTCCTAACAAACATTTTGAGATGTTTTTTTTTATTATATATTATTTAGTTTTAATGCCTACTTGCCTGCTTATAGCCAAGAGTGCCCGCCGCGGCAACACTGGACCGCGCCGTGCTCTTTATGAATATTTACATCGAGCAAAGTGGTCCTCGTACTTATTCCGTCAAAAATACATATAAAACACACAAAAAAAATTCAGATCAAATAAATTATGTTTAATGTTTGTAAGGACTAGCAGAACTCAACCCTAAGAAGTTGTTAGCATTTTTCCAATAACCCTGTATACAATTGATTCCTTTTCCCATTATAGGCATAAGACATATATTATCACATGTATAAATTAATTAAAATATCGGCCAAGTGCGAGTCTGACTCGCGCACGAATGGTTCGTTACCATTAGCTATACAACATTAGATTTCATATTTTAACCTTTTTTGTTTTAACGTGCGCGACTCCGACTCGCACTTGGCCAAATTTTTGTATTTGTAACAACAAATACAAAAATTTGCAACGCTAATACACTATAACAATAGCGCTTATTATATAGAATTTAGAACGCTATAACAATAGCGGCAACAGAAATACATCACCTGTGAAAATTTCAACTGTCTAGCGTTCTTGAGATAAAGCCTGGTTACAGACGGAAGGACGGACGGACAGTGAAGTCTCAGTAATAGGGTCCCGTTTTTACCCTTTGGGTACGGAACCCTAAAAAGTAAAAAACTCGACTGCAAATCATTTATTTTCGTTAAACGTTTTATCGTTCCATTGAACATAAAACTGCAAGTTATATGTACATATGGAATCGTGTTTTGAAGCTCTTCATTCTGATACCCCACTTAAAAGGTTTGGAAGAAAAAAAAATACCTTATAATTAGGCGTCTTAAAACCGCCAATTTGATTTTGTTATTAATTTTTATGTACATGTATAGTGTAACTTGCACTGTCATGTCGAATCTAACGATATCTCTTAAACAGAAATCGGCTAGACTGTTTGGAAGTTATGGTGGAATAAAGAAATTCAAAAACATACATACATAAATAAATAGGTACATACTATAGGTACATAATAGGTACCCGTGGGTGGGGTTAGAATTGCACCTCCCCATTTCTTCCCGTGTGGGTGTCGTAAAAGTCGACTAAGGGAAAAATACTAGAAGATGGGCAGCAGCGCCATCTTAAGAACTATGCCATCTTGTACTGCGATCCCCAAGCCGCCTGCCAAGCGTGGGGATTATGGCAAATACCCCCTACATAAGGAAGGTTGTGTTCAGCAGTGGACGATCCGGCTGATACAGTAAATAGGTACATAACTTTTACAGTATAATTTCTCACCTCGAGTGAGAAATGAATCCACGTCCCCCGATCTTTCGAAACGATACAGCTCGCCGATGTGCGCTCGTATGATTTTTATGCCCTTATGTGAAAACATACAGCATTTTACGCCTAACAAGGGATACAACTAACAACATGCAATCCGTCTGAGTTCTTAAACTGTCAGTCAGGGTCATTTACACTATAGTATATTATAAGGAATGGGATTTTTACCGTGTTTTTGATTGATTTTGAGCTCTAGATATTTCGGCACCGTTGCAAGCGCCATGATCACGAGTAAACTGTAGTCTATGAGAGTGGATGGTTGGCACTAAGAGCAGACGAACCGGTCTACCCTCTTTCTAGTACGATTTTTCGACAAGGCGATGCTATTATTATCACTGTCATTCACACCACTATTTAAATTTCGACATGCAAAACTAACGATATCAGATCGTGAAGTATTTGTAACACTTCTTCGGTTCTTGCATAGGTTAACCACTGGATTCCATGTTCTCGACCGTTGAAACCCATCAATCTTCCCTATTCAAGTTTCAATATTACTTTGTTATTTCGATCGCTTCTCTTGAAAGTACCTGTGGGTTGCATAACACAATCCAGTGGTTAGTACCAGGGCCGCTATTACAATTCAACGAATTTTCGTCTTTCGTGTTACGAGCGACACTTTAGACAACGAAAGCCGAATTTGTGGTACAACGTTCGTTGTTTCATATCGTCTATGGTCGGACCGCATCGTTCATCACAAATTTTACACCGCTATGGAATACCCCATACAACTCTGAGAACGCTATTATGCCTCAATCAGTTTTAAGTCGAAAGAGAAATTAAAGAACTTTTTCACATGGTAAGAGACTGAGAGTCCTATGTAGTTATGGATCAGCTACAGGTTTCGCTACTGTTTTAGAAAATACAGGTTAGATACTTAAATTTACGTTAGTGTGTTTGTTCTCCATAGGTGATATCTTCATTAGAATTTGTGTTTTTCTGCATATTTAGAACTGGACTTAAATTACCTACTTATAAGGTAAACGAATAGATTATAATTTCATTTTTGGAAAATGTACAAACTATACGAATCTGATTTAAAAAATATGTTATTCAAAACCTACGCAGGCAAATGCTTGGAAGTCTATGCTACGAACGAAATTAAACAAAAGTAAGCTAGTACGTGTTTTGCGGATACCTTTCATTCGAACCCGAAGTTCGAAACTTCGACGAATTAGAGTATGTAAATGGGCCCAGACTCCAGAAGGTGTTGATGGTGGTGATCATAGCGCTTGCAACAGTGACGAAATATCGTGAGCTCAAAATCACAAGACACGGTATATATCCCGTTCCTTATAATAACTATAATGCAATCTGTCGTCCCAGGGGACTACAGCGGGGGAGTTGTTCAGGCACTCGATCGTAGCTCACAAACCAATAGCTTATTTTATCTCGCAATAAAATACCAGAATTTAGAATAGAATAGAACATAATTTATTGCCATAGCTAAATGTTTGAAATTATGCATAGGTATAGGTAATCTTAAACATTTACCACTTAACAGTTTTAAAATCATTATACTGGTTAATAACACCACTCTATGCTTAAATCACAAGTCTATCCTAGGGCAATAGGGGTTAACTCAGCTGTTTTAATAAAACACGTGTTTATATCTCTAATTTCCAACTAAGAGATAGTTTATAAATATAGTAATTATTATCACAAACATAGAATCAAAATATTATAAAATTGCTTCGCAAACTATATCATTAGCAAGCAAAACCAATTAATCTCTTGATTTATGGATATCTAATATCATTCATTTATGGTTTCTGTGGTTCTGTTTTATGGTGACTATTTCTATGCTAATTACGAGTATGTTAATAACCTGTGTAATCCAGTCACCAATCGAACATTGTAGACGTTAAAACCTACATCACGGTGTTCCCCACGAAATATCATTAAACTCTAATCGACCGTCAAATTGGATAAAAGTTTTCGCCGAAATTTTACGAAGACACTAATGGTAGGTACTTGCGTTGCGAGTATGTTAATGACCTTCGAGGTGTCAGTTGCTAATCGAACATTCTAGACGTCAAAACCTACGTCACGGTGTTCCCCACGAACTGTCAAATCTACTGTCAAATTAGATAAAAGTACATGACACTGATGCTGATTATGTGTATGTTAATTATCTTTAACTGGCACAGTCACCAATCGAACATGCTAAACGTCACGGTGTTCCCCACGAACTGTCATTAAGACCTAATTGACTGTCAAATTAGATAAAAGGTTTCGCCGATATTTGTCGAACTATGACGTCATCAACTTTCTATTCCGGAACTCTCCATTGTAAGAAGTATTAATCGCACTATCCCCTTTAAACTCATTTTAAATATTACAGGTTGTCCCCACTGCGTTATATTCGCGAAAATACTCGTATTCAAAATTTACTTGAGCCAATCTTATTCATCTATGGTTTGACTACCTATACGAGGATAATTTTAATCTGTGTATCCAACAAAATATTTTAGCGTTGTGTCATCAGAGACACGGTAATATTAATGATATTACCGTGCCAGAGATGTCCAATGATTTTGCAGTAAATTAAATTTACTATGATATTGACTTTTATGAAATACAACACCAAAAAGACACTGTAGCAAACAACCTAAGCCAAGATCACAAAATTATACCTTCGAATTTGGTGGTATAGAGCCGTAACTTAAGAAAAATTGCCGCTCCGCTACAGCTGATATTATTTCCAATTTCTATGCCTGCAGTAAAATGAAAGTTTATAAAGTTAAGAAAAATACATGTCATAAAAGTCAAACCAATCAGTTTTTGATTTTTTCCACACCAACATTCCGACAAATCTGCTACCCAATTAGATTGTACGTTGTGACTTGTGAGACAGCAAAATCCGATCACATTCTATTAGTCTATGGTAAGTTAGCAGCGCATAGATAAACCCTACATTGTTGAAATTTGCCCTTACTCTTATTTTGTTGTTTTATTATGAGTGGGTATTGCAATGCTCATTAGTTTATTATTCATAATCTTTAACGTGCCAATGTTACAAATGAAACCTAGCGTAACGGTTGTAGGTATTCTCTTTGGAGGAAACTAGACATCCAAACTTACGTCACGGTAATCTCCAAAAACTGTCATTAGACCTATGACTGTCCATTTGCCGTGGAATATCGGGTCGGAAGTCACAGTGGTCTTTGTTAACATTAATTGAACTCCTGAATCCTTGGTTAAGATTGACCCTGCAAGCTTAGCAACGAGCGCTATTTCTATAATGTTGCTAAACTTCTCAACTGGGAGTCAATTATTGTGGAAAAGTTCGCGTGGTCGCAGCCCATTGAGCTGGTCAGACCAGATCCACACACTCTTGATTCCTCAGTTCTCCAACGCCCTCCACACCGCCAGATACAGACACAGATGGAGAAAGATCGTGTAAGAGAAAGTAATACAGAAGGGAGGTGACGACCCTCAACATTGAGGTATACGACGCCAGGAGGAGTATTGTCTGTTCTCTATTTTCCTGTCGCCATTCAGCAGTCAGATTGTGTTTTGCGGTACTGTGTTTAGCCCGTGGAAAGCTTCAGAAATCTAGGCGTCCCATGAGTTAAAAAAATCTCCCATGGAATGACAAAGGTTTTAGATATGCTATGGGCAATAGTTTTCACTTTGTGAATCAAATCAAATCAAATCATTAATTTGTTAGAATACAATTCGATATAAGGTCTTAAAATAAATTCCGTCCATATATTCAGCCTGCAGGCAGGCGTGCAAAATACCAATAATAAAAAAAAATAACATTATAAAATTAATCACACTTATTGTCACGATCACATTTAATTAGGTACTTATCAATTACATTTAACACAAAAAAATCAATTGTTCAGTAACCAGTCTTTCGTTTTAACTGAAACTTATAGCCTTGTAACGATTTGATATTTTGTGGTAATTTATTATAAATAATTATGCACATGTTGTACACATTTTTTTTATAAATCTGTCTATGGCAAGTTGGCTGGTAAAGTAGATTATTAAACTTAGTTATTTTTAGCCTCGTTATAATTTTGCAAGTATTTCTGACGAGATCTGACCAAAACACATGCATCTCTAATATTATTATACATGCAAGGAAGTGGAAGTATATTACATTTCTTAAATAATGGCTTGCAACTATCTAAACATAAACACCACGCCTTGTTCAAAACTCTGACAAACCTTTTTTGAACTTTGAAAGCTCTCTCAGAGTTTTTCCACATTATGAGGCCAGACCAGATGACACGTAGCCGCGATATGCAGTTAATGCAGCTTCCGCAGAAACAGTTTGCCTCACCCTTTTGAGTGCGAAAACAAAGCGACTCAGCCTCTGACAGACAGAATTTACGTGTTTATATTTGTTGGTGGGTGGAACTACCAACTGGATCGTATTGGCAATCAAGGAATAAACAAAGTTTTGGCGACAGTAACCGGTTGGCTACAAAACTGAAGCAAAAACTTTCTTCTGTATGTTTGTGAAATGTAAAAGACATTATAATTGTATTGTTCATGCAGACATATTTTTATGATGTGTTCTATTGGCCAATTTGTATAGCTGTAGAAAACATATTGTACTGGACACACTAAGGTGTGCTCAGTGTTCAAATGATATCTTTGTATATTAAGGTAATTGTTCCACCACCAGCAGTGTGGTCATATCGGTTTAGCATAATTTTATGAGCTTTAACTGTTGCTGTCAAAACGATTAACAGACGCATACGCATTAGGTACTTTGAAGTAATCTTAGAGAGAATCAGTTGGGTATCTGAAGGGCTTATTTAATACTTTAATGAGAGCCGCTGTGCTCTTTCAACTACTGTTACTGTGGCAGTGCTGGAAAATCCGGTTTCATAGTAATGAAACTGGATTTTCCAGCACTGCCCCAAACAGAGATGCAGTATTGCATAATTGATTGGCATATGGCCAAGTATACAATACGTAGCACGACTAACTGATAAAACAAGGCATACTACGCCATTTATGCCTTGTTTTGACGGTGCCGTTTTCGAGCGGCAATCGGAGATCTACCCTATATTTTATCGCAGGATAAATACTTTATCTACATTATAAATAAACAGCAAATTGTTAAGAAATTAAAACTGCTACTTTTTACTCGCTGATCGCCAACTCGGTTCTTGTTTCTAGCTGTAACGCTTATCGCTCATTGCTGGCAGTGTGACAAGTGCTTAACGTATACATTAGTATGAGCATTAAAGCCACGTTTTACCTACGTCAAGCTTAATAGGCAACTTTTTGCACTTTGTCGGCTTCTAATTTTAAAATGAGAACTGGTTTTAGTTCGCAGTTTAGAATTAGAAGCATACGGTCCGTCCGAGATAATAATAACATTTTTTTATTTATAGCCTTTGACCACATTTTTTCAAACCATGTTCCTTCCAGTTGCAGAAATTATCTACAACCAGACCCAGAATCGTCCTGGAATTAACTTCCCCTAAAACAGTTTTATTTTGGGAAATATGTAGTTTTAAGAAATTAGAATGATACGTTTGAAATTGGATATATTTAGTTCTATTTTTTAAAATAGAACAAACGAATGAACGAAGTCATAAGCTCGTAGTCGTCAAAATATCATTAAAGTTGGATTCTGAACAAATTTCACATCAAATGTTAAAATTCATGGTCTTCCTTTTATTTCTGACACTATGTTATTTAGCAAAAAATAATCCTTATGGTGAAGCCTTTCAATCGGTATGACAAAACTACAGGAAGATTATTTTTCTCGTGTAACGGGTTCGATTCCCGGTTCAACCATGTAATTATTTAAATATCTAATAATGCAGTTTAAATTGTTTTTAAAATTCAAATTTTAAGTTTCAGTAAAATGTTCCATCTACAATATTCAGGGTACTTTCCCTCCATGTGGCATCGCCGTGGGACGTCCTGTATATTATAGTATATATAGGTATATAAGCAATTTTTTTCAGTTATTTCAATATAACTCAACGTAACGGATTTTGATGAAATTTAAATTGGACATCTGAAGTATGCCTGCAACTAATATAAAAGATTTATAAAAATCAATTAAACTTCCAAACATTTAAACAAAACATACACTCTAATTGAGAACCTCCTTCTTTATTGGACACAGTTAAAAATATAATTGATGTAAGGTCCAAAATTTTATATTACGTACCTACTTGACTTTTAATTATCTCTTCGGACGTATATGGCACGGAACCACCTTGATGCAACAGTTCTTGTTTCCAGCCTATTCCGGAAATCAGTGGAAGAAAATGTCAAACGTCAGCGGGACGTCAGAAAATGGTATGAAATATTCCATACCCTGACGTAACACTTCGGTCACAGCATCCGCGCAAGCTGAGGGATCGCTCGAAGAAAAATAAACCTTCCACCAAGGATAAGAAGAGAAAAAAATAACGCATCTGATCCCGATCTGCCCGTGTCGCCACACCGGGTGCCTTTTGGGCTGGGATCGGGCGGGGAGTAGACTGATACAGACTTCACCAGGCAGTGATCGGAGCTACCCAAGGGTGATGAAACCGACACGAGTAGCGGTCTGGATCTGTTGTCAGCAGAAGGTCATGGAAGTTTCACTTATGTATGTAAACAAAGAACACGTATTAATCACACCAAATTGGACTCATATATCGTTTTTACAATAAAACAAAACAAAATCTGAAACCAGTTAAATGAAAAAACCTGTTTCATGTATTGGATTCGGTCCCTAATATCCTAAACGCGCAAGATATAGATATGCCCATGCGGCCCTTTGAAAACACACTAATTGTAATAATTAGCTGTATAGCTCACTGACGCACCAAAAAGCTCCTCTCAACGACATTATATATATCTTGTACCTATGTTCAGGAAAAAAAACATAAATTATTATAAAAAAATAAATCAAAAATATTTATTAAAATAATGTCTTTAAATAAACAGACTTTTTAAACCATAACGTATGAAACGCAATTCGTAAGATAAGACAGTTAACAGACGTAGCTACTGCTCGGCTAGTTTATTTCGCGTACTTCCACAGTAATAATTATGTCGTATGGTGTATTGCTGTGGGGAGCTGCTGCTGAGATAGAGACAATCTGTATCTGACAAAAGCGTGCAATTATGCAACGCATCCTCTGGTGTTGCGGATGTTTGTGGGCGACGGAGATCACTTACCATCAGGTGAGCGGCCAGATCGTTTGCCCTCCTATCCCATAAAAAAAAGTTTATTTCGCGTACTTCCACAGTAATATGTCGTATGGTGTATTGCTGTGGGGAGCTGCTGCTGAGACAGAGACAATCTGTATCTAACAAAGGCGTGCAGTTCGAGCCATATATAAAATGGATCTTAGGGAATCTCGACGAATATAAAGACTTGAGGAATCTTTAATAAGAAATTGATATTTTAACTTTATCGTGTCTGTATATATCTCTGTATGTATCAAATATGATGAAGGTATGTTCGTAAAAAAATGCGTTACATGTTAAGTAAAACAGTGGGAATTACGATCATAACACTAGCAATAAAGATAAAACAAAAATAATATAATAAAGAGTCTAACAGAGTCGGCAACGTAACGCTCATGGTGTTGCAAATGTCCCTATGTGACGGTAACCGCTTAATATCGGGTGGGTCGTCTGCATTTTTGACATTCCATTAAATAAACAAAACCTTTACCTTCATATCAGCATCGTATGCATCTATTTTGAATAAATTATTTTGTATTTTGGACTTTGAACTCAAAAAAAGTTGAACTCTGAAACATTTGCATGGTGGAAAGGCATTTTGCGAATGCCCGCCTGGCTAGTGACCACCCTCAAGTAGAAAATCTGTTGCCAAGCATCTAACGGTGTGTTCCGGCAGCTGTTCTTGAGAGCAAGTAATTCTAGGTTAGCCTGAACAACACCCTCGACCATATCCTTACTCACCATAAGGTAAAAAAAAATTACCTGCTATAATATGCCTGATAAGAGTGATAAGTAACTACAAGATTTTTTATTCATTCAAATATTAGTGAGAATCACGATTATTACACTAGGGATGAAAATAAAACTTTAGAGCTTCATAAGAGCGTAGTTGAATAAATGATTTTGACTGATTCTTTGTGTAAAAAAGTGGAACCCTGAAACCTGAAACGATGCAGCTTGCATTTTTATGATACTTTTTAGGGTTCCGTACCCAAAGGGTAAAAACGGGACCCGTTACTGAGACTTCGCTCTCCGTCCGTCATACTCTATCTCAAGAACGGTGATAGCTAGACAGTTGAAATTTTCACAGATGTATTTCTGTTGCCGCCATAACAACAAATACAAAAAGTCGGACTCGCGCACGTTAAAACAAATAAGGTTAAAATATGATGTCTAATGTTGTATAGTTAATGGTACGGAACCCTTCGTGCACGAGTCCGACTCGCACTTTGCCGATTTTATTATTTCAGACTTAAGGCGATTAGAGTCGCCAATGGCCTTGAGCATCTGGACCTAATCGAGCTTACTTTATTCGCGCATCGCCGCATACCTTCCGCGCTCGCTGCACAAATATAACGGTCAAAGAATATGCAGATGCGCGATGCGCTCCGGTAACATGGCACTTTATATTCCTACCGTACGATTCTAGTGAGTATCCGCAATTGCAACTGCGACTGAGATCAGTCGTCAAATGAAAATGTATAGTGTACCTACCTAGGTTGTTCTGGACGTCTTTATTCCTTTTCTTTATTTTTCAATGTCATCTGCCGAGTGAAGAACGTTACTCAGATTTGTCTGATACTCGATATTTAGGCTGGGCTGAGAGTCATTATTCCGAATTTGGAATTATTTTTTCAATGGCATCTGCCAAGTGAAGATATATGCTACGGTTTGACTGAAAATTTATATCTAGGTTGTTGTAGACGTTATTATTCCATGTTAAGAATTTGTTTTACGTTGACGTCTGCCAAGTGAAAAATGTACTTCGATTTGGCTGAAAATCGATATCTAGGTTGTTTTCAGTTCGCACACAGACTCTTTAAAAAATCTGCAAATTTTAGTAATACGCTACATAAACGAGTTTTCCAATTAAAATAACCTGTAATTCGTACAACTTTTGCAAGAAGATTTAGCCCTTTTATTAAAACATATTTATATAATCAAGTCTTGAATTTTTCAGTTTATATATCACCATATAGCATCATACATACAAACACGTAAATAACACAAATTTAGTTAAAATATAAATACCACCTGTGTGGATAATTTATAAAAAAAAAATATGAAACTGAACAAGATGTTATTTTATGGATAATTTGTAAGTTAAATTTATGTTTATAACTATTTTGCGTGAAAAATTGTACTGAAGTCAACTGTGCACTGTACAGCTATCAATTAAGGTCTTAACGATACAAACTTCAACGTCGAAGTGTGAAGACCACCAGCAATACAAGATTTGGAAAAAGTGTTATTGGCTTAAATAAAGATTTATATTATTGTTTATATTATTATTATTATTCTGGACGTTTTTATTCCAAATTTGGAATTTATTTTTCGATGACGTCTGCCTAGTGAGAAAAGTTATTAAGATTTGGCTAAAAATCGATATCTAGGTTTTTCGGGGCGTCCTTATTCCAAATTTGGAATTTACTTTCCGATGACGTCTGCCAAGTGAAAAACTACTTCAATTTGGCTGAAAATCGATATCTAGGTTGTGCTGGGCATCATTATTCCGAATTAAGATTTATTTTTTTAATGGCGTCTGTCAAGGGAAGAAAGTTACTCCGATATCTAGGTTGTGCTGGGCGTCATTATTCTACATTTGGATTTCATTTTTCAATGACGTTTGCTAAGTAAAGATAGATGACGTATCTTTAAAACGCTAAGATATATCGGATAAGAGTAAGAAAATTATAATAATCAATCGTTTATTCAAATCTCCTTATAAATGAGATTATAGCCGACGCGGGTTTACTCGTTTAAAAACGACGATATAACAGGAAGATTTGTATAATGGCGAAAATACATTGAAAAATAAGAATAGGGACGACTGTGTCGTACGCAAAAATACAAAATGGCCAACGTTTGTGCTATTGGACATGTCGGCCCTTGAGAAGGAAGTATTTACTCTTAGATTTTCCCGCCCATAGTTGGGAAGCAGTCTTCCACCCGCTACTCGCATCAAACAAACACTACTTTCCGGGTACGAGATATGAGATGAATAATTTCTTGTCTAGGAAATAATAATATGGGCAATTTATCTACAGCTATATTGTAAAGATTGGTTACATCGTGAAAAGGTAACCGATATACTTTCTCATTTATTAGGAGATTTGAATAATTGATTTATAAGTACTTTTCTTTAAACTTTCGTGAACTAAACTCATGTTTCTAAATAACATTAACGAAAACCAAGCGGGGTAGATTTAAATCACTCCCGCCGCTCCTCAAGACGATGACACCCGCTTCTTCAGTCTACTCGTGACCACGGTCAATGCAACTTAATCGAAACGTCGAGGTTAGTCAAAATATTATTTTGATGTTAATTCGTGCGTCTTTGATAAGTAATCATAATTTTCCTACTCTTATCGAACTGCGGCGATAGGGAACTGCTAATCATCCCACGGCCAGCAGGTAGGTAGGTAAACTCAGGGAGTAGGTTTGAAAAGTTTATTAGGCCAAGCCTTATCAGGTTGCACAGCCGCACAGTTCTGCTGAAGTTACATAGACCGGAGGGAGACACTGGCCTGATAGTACACGTGATCCAGGTCCCAAATGTGGCGGTCTTGGCGTCAGCTGATAGTTCTGGATCTCGGTAGTGAGTGCTCGAAACACCCGTCCTCGGATTAAATCAGTGAAGTGGAATCCTGGAAGGAAGACACCGGCTTAGTAGCTGATATTCCTCAGCCAACTGTTGCCAAGCCACGCCGACACGATCGTGGTACTGTTACCAGCGACTCACATTTTAAAACTCACAGTCTAGCGCGGTAGGGCAGCACAGCTGTTTACGTTACATAGGTTTTAGTCAGCACTATGAAATAACAATAATAAATAAGGAACTCACCCTAGAGGGATTCACGCACTTCACAACAAGTTAATAACAATTAAGATCGATAGTACGAATAGAAAAGCGTCCAGGAAAACCAAGATAAGTATCGATTTGTAGCCAAATCAAAGTAACTTTTTCCACTTGGCCGACGTCATTGTTAAATAAATTCTTGATTTGGAATTAAGACGTCTAGAACAACTTAGATCGATATCTAGGTTGTTCTAGACGATCGATCTTTTCAGCTAAATCGAAGTTACTTTATCTACTGGGCATACGTTATCGTAAACAAATTCTAAATTTGGAATAATAACGTCTAAAACAACCTAGATATTCATTTTTAGTCAATTCTGAGTATTTTTCTTCACTTGGCAGACGACATAGATAAAATTATTCCAAATTCGGAATAATGACGCACAGCACAACCTAGATATCGATTTTCAGCAAAATCGGAGGAACTTTTTCACTTGGCAGACGTCATCGGAATATAAATTCCTAATTTGGAATAAGGACGTCCAGAAAAACTTAGATATTGATTTTCAGCCAATTCAGAGTAACTTACTTCCCATGGCAGACGTCATCGAAAAATAAATTCCAAATTCGGAATATAAACGTCCAGAACTACCTAGATTTTGAATTTCATCCAAATTGGAGTAACTTTCCACACTTGGCAGACGTCATAGAAAAATACGTTCAAAATTCGGAATAAAGACGTCCAGAACTACTTAGAGTTTGAATTTCAGCCAAATCGGACTAACTTTTTTCACTTGGCAGACGTCATTGAAAAATAAATACCAAATTCGGAATAAAGACGTCTAGAACTACCTAGATTTTGAATTTCAGCCAAATCGGAGTAACTTTCTTCAATTGTCAGACGTCATCGAAAAATAAATACCAAATTCGGAATAAAGACGTCTAGAACTACCTAGATTTTGAATTTCAGCCAAATCGGAGTAACTTTCTTCACTTGGCAGACGTCATAGAAAAATAAATTCCAAATTCGGAATAAAGACGTCTAGAACTACCTAGATTTTGAATTTCAGCCAAATCTAGGTAACTTTTTTCACTTGGCAGACGTCATCGGAATATACATTCCAAATTCGGAATAATGACGCACAGCACAACCTAGATATCGATTTTCAGCCATATCGGACTAACTTCTTTCACTTGGCAGACGTCATCGAAAAATAAATTCCAAATTTGGAATAAGGACGTCCAGAAAAACCTATATATCGATTTTCAGTACTGTAACTGTAACAGTCAGTTCGTCCACTGCTGAACACAGCCTCACTTTTTAAGGGGGTATTTGCCATAATCCCCACACTTGGCAGGCGTCTTGAGGATCGCAATGTAAGTTGGCAGTTCTTTAGAAGGCGCTGCGGCCCCTTTTTAAGTAGTTTTCCCTTAGACGCTTCTGACGACACCAACGGGATGATATGGGGAGGTGCAATTCTAACCCGGCACCCCACGTGGCTGCCCACCTTCCAGTAGTTTTCACTAAATCGCCTCTTACGACACCCACGGGATTATATGGGGAGGTGCAATTCTAACCCGGCACCCCACGGTGCTAATCTCCCTTACCTATCTCTCACTATTTTCGAGATACGTTATCCATCTTCACTTGGCAGACGTTATCTTTATGTAGTATTAATTAACCTATATCAAAACACCTAATACAATTATCAAGAAAAGCTAAGAACTCCAAAAGATGTATGTAGCCCCATAAATGTAGTAGAGAACCATTTTGTACCCTACAAACTACTAAAGCCGGAAACTATTTGCCATAATATAAAAAAATATATTATCTTTAGTTAACCAGTTATAACATGAGAGCGTTATAGACATTACTAATTAATTTTGTACATATATTATAAAACTTTTCATTGATCTTATTGATAAGGCCGCCCATTGTAATTTACCCACAACATTGTCAATTTCAAGTTTTGATTCTTTTCATATGTGAGACAATTCGAATAAAATTTGTCTACAAAATACCAATAATAAAGCGTCACCGCGCATACTTCACGTCTCAATCAAGTTGGCCCTCTGCAGCGAGCGAATCATTGCACGCACACAGCTACGAATCTCGCGTGTCAATGCACTAATACAAAGACAAGATCGTTATCAGTCGAAAGCGCGAGCGGAGCTACGAGCGACACAGCCTCCCCGTGCCAACGCTTGTGCAACACTGCCGCCCGCGTCCGCGCAGAGCACCTCGGAACCGCAAGCGTTCTGAATCTGAATAATTCGACATTTTCTTAGTAAAATATCAATGGATTTACAAATGCTATGTTATAATTGTAGTATAACAATCTAGAAATTTAATGGTACAATTTATTTTTCAAAAATCGTAGCCGTTTAGAAGGAGTTCGCCATATATGTCAAGAAATAGTATGTAGTTTGAATTTTTTTAAAGGCAAAAGTAATAGTAATACCGTAAAATCATATGTTGCAAATGTTGTACTTGAATTCATCTATAAAATATTTTTTTTTCAAGTCTTCAACTTCAGCGGTTACGGAGGAGTTCGCTTTAGAAAGTACGAATTTGACGTACCCAAGGGCCTTAAGAGAATATTTATTTTAGACTTAAACAATTTTACATCTGAGTTCCTCACACGAGTTATATATCGGTACATGCAATGACGCAGCGACTCGAAATGACAGCGCAGGTCGACAGCAGGTGAAAAAGTTATTTAATGATTACAGACCACCGGTCTCTTACACACACACACATATATAATAATATGTAACTACTACACTGGGTTAAGCACCTTGACAGAGTTTAAAAAGACGATGTTATGGGTTGAACTTTGGCAGTGGCATTTTTGATCGAACAAAAATGGTAATGCCGGAGAAAGTTCTTTATTTAATGTGTAATTAGGTACAAGGTTTAACGTTGGCATCATTTTGTTTTTAAAAACCGGCTAAGCGAACCATACTCGCGTAAAACGAACTCCATGGCAATCAGTACTTTAATATTATAAATGCGAAAGTAACTCTGTCTGTCTGTCTTCTGTTACGCTTTCACGCCAAAACTACTGGACCGATTTGAATGAAATTTGGTATGGAAATAGTTTGAGACCCGGGAAAAAACATAGGATAGTTTTTATCTAACTGCGCAAAAAGAGGTTAATGTTTTTGTGCGATAACCGACATACGCGTGATAGATTATTTGAAAATTGACTTACCGTGTAATGAAATATTTGTTCATCTTCACTTGATTAGCTTTAAGCTTAAGATTAAACAACTGGTTTAATGTGACATTCTTATTTCGTTTTAATTATACTCTGTGGTTTTTAAGAGGAAAATAAGTATTGGTTTAATTATCCATGTGTATACCTACTTTATGTGTGGTGTGAATTTAATACTGTACCTAATTGTTTGTTGTTAGACTGTGATTAAGCATAATATATTGATTATCATGATCACTTGAATCATTATTTGATGATAATATTACTGGAAGTATATTATAAGTAGCGAAATTGATCACGTGACAGTGTAAAGTACTTATTAAAAATAGTTCATAATATGTTCTTTATTTATGATGTGTAAAACATTGAAGATTTTATTATACTGATTGCCATATGTATAGATCACTTGAATCATTATTTGATGTTATTAATACTGTAAGTATATTTTATAAGTAGTTTAACTGGTCATGTGACATTTGTTGAGATACTTATATAAAATAGTTTATAATATTATGTTCTTTATTTATGATGTGTAAAAACATTGAAGATTTTATTATACTTATTGCCATATGTATAGATCACTTGAATCATTATTTGATGTTATTAATACTGTTAGTATATTTTATAAGTAGTTTAACTGGTCATGTGACATTTGTTGAGATACTTATATAAAATAGTTTATAATATTATGTTCTTTATTTATGATGTGTAAAAACATTGAAGATTTTATTATACTTATTGCCATATGTATAGATCACTTGAATCATTATTTGATGTTATGAATACTGTAAGTATATTTTATAAGTAGTTTAACTGGTCATGTGACATTTGTTGAGATACTTATATAAAATAGTTTATAATATTATGTTCTTTATTTATGATGTGTAAAAACATTGAAGATTTTATTATACTTATTGCCATATGTATAGATCACTTGAATCATTATTTGATGTTATTAATACTGTTAGTATATTTTATAAGTAGTTTAACTGGTCATGTGACATTTGTTGAGATACTTATATAAAATAGTTTATATTATGTGCTTTATTTATATGTGTAAAAACATTGAAGATTTTATTATACTTATTGCCATACGTGAGCTTGAGATCACACAATTGTCAATTATAAAGAGTAATGTGTTTGTGACGGTAGTCGCTTTGTCACCTTGTTTGTTCACTCACTGCTCACAGCTACAGTGTCTGTCGGACCGCCGTGCGGAGCGGACCTCTAGTGGTATCGAAATAGTCTTTAATGACGAAGTGCTGCCCGATCCAGTGTCTGTCGGACCGCCGTGCCGAGCAGACCTCCAGTGGTGTGGAAATAGTCTTTCGACGAAGTGCTGCCGAATCAAGATGTTGTGAAGTTAAGTAATTTATTATACTCTTTCTTTGGTATTAAATAACGACGAATATGTCAATCAATAGTTGATAAGTGAAAATGAAGTGTATATAGTAAGTAAGTATCACATTGTTAAAAGACATTTAAAAGAATGGCCTCGAGTTTCTTGCCCGTTCTTCTCGAAGTGGCTCTATACAACTTTGTTTACTGAACGAGGCAGTAATGTTAGAATATTTCAATGCTAAATTGAATAAATGGTTTTGACTTTGACTTTGACTTTCATTATTCTAACTAACACGCGCGGGTGGAGCCGCTCCTTGAAATCTAGTTATATAATATTTTAATACTTTTTTTAAGGAACCAGGTCAAAACTGAATTTGAAATACCTTTTTTATATATTTCTAAAAAGCACAACAAGCACTACCGCGTGCTAAGTGAAAATCACGTTTACAAAATTTCGATTCACGCCGGGTACCTTAACCACTCGGGCACCGGAAAATTGTCTTGAGAGCCGTTCTATATTTTATAATGTTCTTTATATTCGAAAACTTGTGCTTGTCCTAGGTTCCATTTTCATTTCATTAAAATCTGACGAGATAGTATTTGAGTTATCCCTAATAATACGTATTCAATTGGCTTCGACAACATTGATGATGTTCTAATTTTCACTAAACGATGTAAAATAAAAAAAAAACTGTAGGTATGCGATAGTTTTTCTTTACTTTTTCATGTATTTTTTGTTTTAGAATATTTTCCGTTTGAATTCAGTTTTTTTTTTAAATATTGTTTTACCTTTCAAACACCTAACTGAGGACACTTGGGTTTCTAAGACGAATATAAAGATACCTTAACTGTCAAAATCCATGCAACCGTTTGGAAGATACGAGGTAATAAAAAAGTTTACTAACAAACATAAAATATAAAAAGAAGCGAGCGAAAAGCATAACCCTTCATTAGCAATCGAGTAAAAAGATGAAGCAAACTGTGTTAGCCATGAAATGAAAACCAGTTCTGACTGAGGTAAAATTTAATTCAGGTAAAATTGAGAAATGGCACCTAATAATTACGTACCTACCTACTAATTCAATACATGTTATTAATTAAATCAATAAATTAGGTCTTAATTAATTGATTTATACTCTCCAATAAAAATATATTAAACCTAAAATAACTTCGTTCGTGAGGTGAGAGCTTTGAGTGAAAACTGCGCGGTGGCACAACAAAAAGGTTTTGCGAAAAAAGAGGGGTCAAAGTTTGGACTCGATTGAACTAAAAACAGTTTGTGAGAGCTTTAATCTCCTTTTGTACACCTTTCGATATACGAAATAAGAAAATAATCGTGCACAGTTACTTATCAAGCATTTTTATTTATCTAAGCTGATACGCTAGCCTTTGATCATTATCTCACCTGATAGTAAGTGATGATATGGTCGGAGATGTAGTTTGAGCTAACCTAGAATTACTGGCCCTCAAGTATAGCTGCCGGAACACATCGTTAGGTGTTTGGCAATAGATTTTTTTACTTAAGGGTGCTATAACGACTGCTATCCTAAGACAACAACCGGGACCGACTGCATATCGTGCCTCTCGAAGCACTTGCACACTCAGTAGTAATGTCACTAGCAGTCACCCATCCAACCCACGACTGCGGCGGACGTTGATTAACTTATCTGATCGGTTAAGAACAGCTAAGGAAAGTACACTACGGGCGCTTCATGACAAAATTTTAGATATATATGCTGTTCTCCGTGGGGCGCTGAACTGGAATTGCGGGTCATATCTTCGTGTGGGAGTCATAATATGAGGGGACGAAGGGTAAAATACCGGGAGGTGAGCAGCAGTGCCTTGTGAACTCGTGAAGAACATTCATTTTTAGCTGCGATCCCTAAGATGCCTGTGTGGGGATTATTTATTTATTTATAATATAAATTGCTTGCTGTACTTACAGTGTTCACCAACGCGTGCAGCGAGCCAACAACAAAGTGGCTCAGTGGCATTGGCTACGGACTGCCGCGCAGCATGTCCATGGTTTGAATCCCGCCGCGGGCTTAAGCTTCACCGTACGGTGGAAGGGTATTTTGCGAATGCCTGCTCAAGGACTGCTGCCGGAACATACCGTTAGGTGCTTGGTGACAGATTTTCTACTTGAGGGTGGTCGCTTACCAGGCGGGCATTCGCAAAATGATCTACCACCATGCTATGACTGCCATCCTAAGACAACAACCGGAACCTCCGAAGCACGGAAGCGCTCAGTAGTAATGTCACCAGCGGTCACCCATCCAAGTCATCCGAGCCGGACGTTGGTTAACTTTGCTAATCGGTTCAAAAACGGCTAAGCAAACTTCACTACGAGCGCTTCTAAATTGCTTTTAAAACGCGCTTGTAACTTATTTCATTTATAAATTATTAAAACACAATTCTTTTGTCTCGGGCGGACATCGAAACCGCGTCCTTCAATTTCGCACTGTACAGCCACATACATCCAAATCTGTATGCTGGAATGAAACTCATACCTACATGAACAATAAAAACATAAGACTCCTTTTGGGCAGTCATGTAAAAATAACATGGACGCAAATTACTTACTATGTTGTTTGCAGAGAGGTTAAACCTTTTTCAGGTTTACTGGAAAAAGGAAAAAATATTTTTATTACGATCTGCTTTAGTTCAATCGAGTCCAAGTTTTGACCCTATTGAACACGTACACATGTGTTTGGGTTGTAAATCATTTTCTTTAATCGCTGTTGGCGTTTAGCTTAGCACAATACTGTTGTGTACCGCTGTTATTATTCTTATTCATTTCCTACGAATAACGAATAATAGTATATTTCCTACGAATAACGAATAATAGTATATTTCCTACGAATAACGAATAATAGTATATTATGATACAAGTGAGCTAAGTTGCTCATAATAAACGAGGTTGCAGTCCGAGCAGTTCGCGAGGGTGTTTATCAGCTGAGTGTATAATGAGCAAGTTGCTCATGAGTTTCATACGCACTTTTTCAACACACTGCGATAAAAAAAAAAATATAATTGCGATACAAACAACATACGAAAATCATGGAAAACTAGCTTTCCGGGCGTAGCTCCGCCGGCGCTTATGTCGGTTATCGCGCAAAAAAAAAAACCTCTTTTTGCGCAGTCGGATAAAATCTATCCTATGTTTTTTCCCGGGTCTCAAACTATTTCTATACCTAATTTCATTCAAATCGGTCCAGTAGTTTTGGCGTGAAAGCGTAACAGACAGACAGACAGAGTTACTTTCGCATTTATAATATTAGTGACTAGTGATTAGTAATGATAGCGCGTAAGTTTTTTTTTTTGCGCGTAGCAAATGTTTTGTGATTGATTACTTTGCCTTAAACCTCTTTGTTGTTACAAATATGTATTACACGGTTAAATTGAAAAAGCTCTTCGTACTCGCATATAATTTCCAGTTAGGTACTAACTTAACTTTGTAGGGATAATTCGTTTACGCACTAGTGTATGATATTATAATGCACGAGGGTGTTATGGTTCGGTTTATGGCCCTAAGAACGATATAATAAAGCTCACTTTACGAGCAAGTGTGTTGAAAATATATAAGTAGTGTAACTCTCATACAATTGCCGCCTTGTTTCTGACTCATCAAGTTCGCAATTAACAAAACCGCACAATCTTCTTCAACTGGATTGGCACATAGACATGTTGCGCCGCACGGTTCCTTCCCTTTTTTGGAGTATAACTTACATTTCTTAAGGGCAAGACGGTAGTCAAAATAATTTCTAATTCGGGCGAAGCTAAAAGAAATAGGCGTTAACTTTTAACTCATAAAAATATTCAGTCGCACGGCGGCACTAGTCGCCGTACCACGGGTAGCATCGCTAAAATTGTAGAGTTTCGTGTGCTATTAGAAGCGGCAGAACAGAAGTGTACATAACAACATTTTATCTGCAGTTACTGCGAACCTCTAAGGTACAAAATATCATCGCTTGTAAGTATAGAATTAAATATAGAAAGTATAGAAATATTTAATAGACTAAGCGAAGCGTGGTCTCGGTGGAGGTCTGAGCAGTGTATATTTCCCAGTCATTATCTCGATAGCCTGATCCGATCTTCTTAAAATTTTGTTAGAAAGGTGCCTATCTGCCATAATTATCAACATAATTTGCAAGTAAAAGTCTTAATTGTTTGGTGGTTAGCAGAGATTATAAGATCCATAAAACGAGCTAATAATTTAAAATTGTAGATAATATTTTAAAAACAAAAATGGAACCGACTTATGTTCCTGATAAGTGTGAAATTACTTGTCAAAGTTGGTACCGTATTAATTCAAAAGTCAGTATTGTGCTCAAAAAAGTGAATCGATTTCATGAAGCGGTACGAAACGTAGCTTGTATGTGTAGAAACTACACATAAACAGTAAAGACATTCAACCAACCACCGGGTTGGTGCGGATAACGTCCCGGAGCATATTTTTTTTATTTTTTTTTTATTGCTGATAGGTAAGCTTTTGACCACAATCTCACCTGATGGTAAGTGATGATGTGGTCGAAGGTGTTAACAGGCTTAACCTAGAATGACTGGCTCTCAAGGACAGCTGCCGGAACACCGTTAGGTGCTTGGCGACAGATTTTCTACTTGAGGGTGGTCGCTAGCCAGGCGGGCATTCGCAAAAATGCCCTTCCACCATGCGGTGAAGCTCAAGCCCGCGGCGGGATTCGAACCATGGACCTGCTGCGCGGCAGTTCATACCTATATATAAATCTATACTTATAATAAAACTGTAACAGGACCAATTCTGTACATGGCAGATATTTTGAAAAAAAAAATGTACAGTACTCTGTAGCTGATACTGATGCCGAAACTGTATTTTTTTTTTATTTTTGTCTTTCTGTCTGTCTGTCTGTCTGTATCCCGGCCGCGCATCACTCCAAAACTACTGGATGGATTTCAATGAAACTTAGCATGGTTTGAGTTCATACTACAAGGAAGGATAATTTAGCTTTTTATCCTGAAATTCAGCATGGTTCCCTTGGGAGAGGGGATGAAAGACAAAATATACAATTAGTTGTAATTTATTAACGCGTAGTCCGATTTCTTACGTTCTTTTTAGGGTTCCGTACCCAAAGGGTAAAAACGGTCTGTCCGGCTTTCCATCCGTCTGTCCGTCCATCCGTCCGTCTGTCACCAGGCTGTATCTCAAGAACGGTGATAGCTAGACAGTTGAAATTTTAACAGATGATGTATTTCTGTTGCCGCCATAACAACAAATACAAAAAATTGGCCAAGTGCGAGTTGGACTCGCGCACGTTAAAACAAAAAAAAGGTTAAAATACGAAGTCTAATGTTGTATAGCTAATGGTACGGAACCCTTCGTGCGCGAGTCCGACTCGCACTTGGCCGATTTTTTTGTTAGAATAGTGGTACTTTAAAATTTATCCCGTAAATATTTCAAAGTCATCGGGTTTGAAGTTCAGAAATAACAAACATCACAAACTAAATATTACGTTCCAAATAGCTTGACATCCAGAATGTACAGGAACCTTTGAACGTACGGCTCATCGTAAGCTGTCGTTTGCACTTTATCGTATAGGTATAATAGATAGGTCTGTAGTCGGACCACTCAAAAGATTCTGATATTTCAAACAACAAAACACAGTTTTTTTTTATTACGATAAGCACAATTTCCCTATGTATATTTTTCATAACATGCAATGCTCTAATCAGTCTAATCTATATCTATAACCATATTATTTATTTATTTTATTCAATTAGTACCGCTTTCACGAATTACACTAATGATAATGATAAATATTAGAGAATTATATAAAACTAATGTCAAAAATGATAATTATTAGAGACTTATATAAAATTAATGTCAAAAAAATAAAATTATCAAAATTGAGACAATGAAATCCCAAAAATAATAGTACTGTATACAAATGTCAATGATAAAGAAAAATAATGGTTTTTATACAATACCTAATTGCTATGTCAAGACCTTCCTAAATATACTAGATTGTTTCTGTGATGCGACAGACTCACAGTAATGTAAACAATCTTTCATTACAATGTTCCACTCGCCCGCTAGCACATCACAATCGAGTTGACCTTCGAGTAGAGCATTAAGTGCAGCAAGGGATCGCGGTAACAAGTTGGAGAAGGCAGGTAGGGAAGCGCGAGGGGTAAGACGCTTACAATTATCTATTTATACTCATAATAAAACTGTAACAGGTTCAATTCTGTACATTTCAGATATTTTGAAAATATTTTTTCAGAGCAATCTGTAGCTGATACTGATGCAAAAACTGTTTTAGCCGCGCATCACTCCAAAACTACTGAATGGATTTAAATGAAACTTAGTACGATTTGAGTTTATACTACGAAGAAGTATAAAGAATACTTTTTATCCCGAAATTCAGTACGGTTCCCTTAGGAAAGGGAATGAAAGTGAAAATGTAAAGTGAGTTGTAATTTAATAACGCGTAGTCCGATTTCAATCATTATTTTTTTGTTACAATAGTGGTAATTTAATTATTTTCCCGTAAATATTTCAAAGTCTTCAGTTTTGTAGTTCAGAAATTACAGATACTTATCACAAACTAAATATTTCGTTCTAAATAACTTGAACCGCGGAATGTTGAGAAACCCTTAAACGTACGGCTCATATTAAGCTAGCATTCGCACTTTATCATAAAGGTTTAATAGATATATTATATCAGCCGTCTACTGCTGAACACAGCCTCTACCACTATGGGAGGGTTTGCCATAATCCCCACGCTTGGCAGGCATCTTGGGGATCGCGGTGTGAGATATCAGTTCCTCAGAAAGCGCTGCTGCCCACCCTCTGTAGTGTTAATCTTTATCGCCTCTTATGACACCTACTACGGGTAAAGATGGGGGTGACATTATAGCCCGCCACTCCAAGGACAGAGACTGCGCAATGGAAGTGCACAATGTTGTCTTAGGTTTTCGCGATTGTTACACTTTGTAATTAAACAACTTTAAACGGTTTAAATCGCGTATATTTATCATTATTTTTGTCCCGACGTTTCGAACACTTTGTAGTGATCTTGGTCACGGGGTGACTGTCGGGACAAAAATAACGATAAATTTACGTGATTTAATCCGTTTAAAGTTAGGAGTGAACAAGTTTCAAGGTTACAAGTTGTAATACAATGGTCGAAAGGAATTGATAACTTTCACCCGCGTTAAGCTCTCTACTTTTCATTTCGAATTTAAAAAAAGTAAAAAAGTAGCTTTTCTAAAAATTATTCATTGAAAAAATAACTTACTTACTAAAAAAATATTGAGAGGATAGAACTATTTGTGAAATTTTACGTAAAATTTTGTTTGGAATATTTACGGGCGGCTATTGCCCGAAGAGGAATCTCTCTGCTTTTCACTACTAATATAAGGAATAACGATATAAAAATAGTATGTTTTTTTATATTATTTATTTTGATTTTAATAACATGAGCAGAACCTATTTAAAATTAATGCGGCTATAGTCCAAGTAGGAATCGATGACTTAAATACGTGCTAAGCACTCTACTTTTCATTTAAAATATGAGGACGGTAAAAAAAATTTAGTTTTTCTAAATATTTACTAAAAATAATAAACATGAGTAGAAGATACAAAGATACACTAGGAGTTAGAACAATGAAATTTAGGGACATTTTTAGTTAGTTTTTTTTAACCTACACTTTTTACCTTATATTTAGTTACTACCCTGCCAAACATAGTTGTTATTAATTTTTTTATAACAACAGAGTATTTTACAACGAAAAATCTTAGACATATAACTTTTTTTACACCAATGGTTACAATTGTTACAAGTCATTCCTGCCCAAGAGAAGGAAGCATTTACTATGAGTTTTTCCCGGCCTTAGGTGGGAAGGAGCCTCTCCTACCCGCTACTCAGATCAAACAAACACTACTTTCCGAGAATGAGAAATAAAAAAAATATGTTTGATCTACCGTCAAACAAACCGCTGCCGCTTGAAAATCGAAATTTTAAAGAAACGCACAATGTACTTTCAAAATTTATTGTGCGAACCGGGAAAGAACTCTCTGAGTTACTTAACTACTGTCTTCTGAAAAATACAACCCGGGAGTTTTGAAATCCAAAGTAAAAAGCTCCATTCTGAGCTATGGTTTACTATAAGAGTACTTCACCGCAGACCACAGTGTTGCTTAATATGGGATAAACAGTGCATTATTATTATTCATAATTATTATTATTATGTATGATAACGCTCATGTAGGAAAAGCGAAAAAAGTGTGTCAGTGTTTTGTTAAGCAGAAAGAAATGTGTAGACTGAAGGGAAAATGGTGAGAATGTGTATTTAATTTTTAATAACCTTGTTTACAAAAAACTGTCAAATAATTGGTGTTTGGGCTTACTGTAATATACTTACCAACTCTAAAACAGAAACGTACAATTTTACCTTAACATATTTCTATAAATCTATAGATGAATAAATGTAATGTATAGGTATAACTTCAGTTATAGAAAGTCATTATGCAATTTTAAAGTTTATTTACGAGATTTATAACTCACTGAACTCAAGAACTCGTTCACAGTTTGTGTACAAGAAGTACAAGTACAAGACGTTAATGGAGCACTTTATACTTTCGTTTATTTCCCATTGTATTACAAATCTAAAAAAAATATTACAATTACGTTTCTTATGTAACCATAACTTTTTAATTATTTGTTATGTACTTATATGCTAACAAGTTTATCAGGCAGTGTGTCATTTATTTTTATGCTGCATGAAATAACATAGGTACAAATAATAATATAATAAAAGTTAAAAAAAAATATGCAATGCTCAATACAAAAGATAACCGTAATGAAACTGCCATATAAGATTCACCCTACCGCTACTAAAAGTGGTACAGGCAGAATCGTACCAAGTTTCTGAGTCACATTGGTTAAAGAACCCCACTCGTAGGTGCTTCGGTTATCACGGCCATTCATCATGGAGACACTGGAGATTTGGAGATTGGATTTTGACATTTGGAGATACGGAAAATACTCCCAACTTCTCAGCCTTCGGCCTTGCAAGTTACTGACTCGGCTTAGCCTGCAGCCTCACCTTGAACTCGCCCTTCGAACTCACGCACCATCCGTGCTCTAAATGCAATATGATAAATAAGAAGAGCAAAATGGCAAATCCAGAATGATGTAATTCAAGATAGCCCCCATAACGTACTCCGACCACACTGAAGCACAACCTTACTTCAGCGGGATTGCACTTCAGCACTTTGTATGAATTCTGCTTTTTTGGATTTTTGTTGCGTGTCATTTGAGTGCTCTCTCGATTCCCTATGACATTTGTTCAAAACTTCTTTACTTATCTGTAACTGTTTACGAGATACGTCATCTATCTTCACTTGGCAGACGTCATTTTATGATTTCCCATTATTTCTATATCATGAAAATCACTTTGTTATTTTCGGTTTAGAATACTTTCTTTCCCCATGACTCCTTCCCATTGAACAATTTAAGCCAATGGTTTCAAAACATCTATGTATGGCGGCCATCTTGAAAAATTACATCATAAAAAATTATTTCTTAATTCCGAATAACGACGCCCTATTTTCAGCCGGATCAGGGCATCTTGAATCCGTCATTTCGGTTTTTGACAAGTCTCATTCGACTGCTGCCATTAAAAGTTATACGGGAAGAATCGTACCGGGGTTCTTAGTCACTTTTCCTAAGGAACCCCACTTATTATAAAAATAATTACAATAAAAAACAAATTAAGCAAAAAAATGGAACCGACTTCAACACCCAAAAGTGTGAAATAACTTGTTGAAGTCGGTACCATGATAGTTCAAAAGTACCTATTATCACAAAACTTTGCGTATGGTACCGACTTCGACAAGTTATTTCACACTTTTGGGTGTTGAAGTCGGTTCATTTTTTAGCTTAAAATTTGACACATTTTAGTGACCTTTGCTACTTACGGGATCGATTATCATTCATTTTTAACAACTATATCATCAAGATAGGTAAATATTTTTCAGGTATTTTAGTGTAACTCAAAAACGGCTTGACCGATTTTGATGAAATTTAAAATGGGACAAAACGACAAGCATCACCTTTGAAACAAAATAAAATAATTTTCACAATCGGTTCACTCAGTCCAGAGTTCTGAGGTAACAAACGTAAAAAAAAAACATACAGACGATTTGAGAACCTCTTGCTTTGGAAGTCGGTTTATAAAATTATAATAATAGTTCACATAATTACTTTTGCTATGAAACCATCTACAGAAGTTACGGTTAAAAATGTTACGGGCACATGTCTTTATAGGTAGGACGAAAGAACAGAGTAGTCATACAGATGTAACACAAATTTTAATCCGACAACTACCTACTAAGTAACTATTAAAGCCAAAGTTATAATAAATATATAACTTCCCTTTATTTGAATGATTGAATATTTTAATTCCTAGAAAGTAGTTGGTCGTCTCGGAAAGTGTGTTAAGTGCAGTAGAAATTAGTTCTCGTTTAATTGTACAGTAGCTTATAAATAACAAATTGAAATATTTTACTAAGGGCTAAAAATCTAGATACCTACTGAAATAGAAATTAAAAATGCCGTGTCTGATCTTTAATTAACTCGTTGTTATAAAGATTTTATAAATCAATATAAAGAAAAGTACTTACCCAATATTTTTTTTACTTGAGTTTCAATAATTCATGACTTGCAAATTAACGTATGGTAAAAAAATATTGTATATTTCGTAAAATAAATGCACAAAAATGATGGCGTAACGAACGGCACAGATCCCACGTCCAAACGGCCCGAGCGCTGCGGGCAGACTGATTTTCGTTGAGATTTCTTCTCGCGATCACTCAATTTTGTGCCAAAAATTCATAAAAATGTTTTCAACACAAGTTGGTAAGAAGTTCATTAGAGTATAGTATTAGCTATTTTTAAAAAAAAGAAACGTTGCAATTACGTCAATTATGGCTCTTAAATTAATAAAAAACAGTCTAAAAAGGGTCGCCGATTACAATTTATTACAGAAAAACGAATAAGTTTTAGTAAAAACTAATCAACTAATTCACTCAATAAAGAATTAAATAATATGATATATTTTTTTCGCACTTTTTGAACGAATAGTTTCGGTAAAAGAAGATTCCAAAAGTGCGCGTTTCACTACGGTGATCACCTTAACATATTATTCGTAATCAATTTCTAAAATTAAAACTATGAAAATCATAAAAGGCTGTAAGTACTCTATACTTCTCTATGCGTGTCTGCAGCAACAACACTGTCCTAGCTATGATTGCAGACCGAGTAGATTGTCCTTTTATTATTAGACATTGTTGTGAAAGACATGCTACCTCATTTCATGAGAGATGACTTTTTTGTTTAATTTAAATTTTTATCATTATTATGACATATTACTTACTTTTATTATAAATTTATTGACATTGTTTAATTTTGGATGTGTATTTATATGATTTATTTTATTATTAATTATTATTTTAGTTATTCTACAATTTCAATTTTTATTATTTTCTATTCTGTATAAATATGTAATTGCGTCTATGATATGAGTCCTAAGTAGCTCGAAGTAAATGAATTTGAATTAATTGAAAAACACGGGTATTAGAGCTTATACGACACATTCGATATTTTTAGCTAGCCTTTGACCACTATCTGACCTGAAGGTAAGTCATGATGTGGTCGCGGATGTTGTTCACCCTAGCCTAGAATTACTAGCTCTCAAGGACAGCTGCCGGAACACACCGTTAAGTGCTCGCAGCAGATTTTCTACTTGAGGGTGGTATCTAGAGGCGAGCATTTGCAAAATGCCCTACCGACTATAACGTTACCATCCTAAGACAACAACCGACACGCGTGTATAAAATCTCCTTGACGTAAATCTGCTGACTTATAACTAAACTGGAAAGTACAAACAAACACGCTTATAGCTATAATTATTATTTAGTAACCGGCTAGGGCTCGCGTAATATTTACCGGATATTGCTCCGACCAGACGCTGTGCACAATCGTGACTCCCAGACGAAGAACTCCAAATAAGTTCGAAACTGGTCGGAGCAATATCCGGTAAATATTACGCGAGTCCTAGCCGGTTACTAAATAATAATTATGGACAAAACTCGCGACATTATTTTTTTACGCTTATAGCTAACCTGGAAAGTACAAATCGCTTGGGAAAATGAAACACATTTCGATACAGTTAACGCCTACGTAATAATTACGCGCAAGGGTAGTACGATGTGTGCTTTTTGAGGCCATCTGCTCCTGTACCTTAATCTTACACTAGGCGTGAGCTTAGCGTAAGGGTGACCAGTAGGGACCGTAGGGGAGGGGTGTGTCCAAGAACATTATTAGAGGGTGCCACGTGAGTCGATTTGACCAGACTGGTGGCTGTGTAGCGTCGCGACTATAAAATATAGACTAGATAAACCCTGGAACGCGCACCTGGGCACTTTGCTAAGGATAGAACTTTGTGCTTACCGCTATTTCTTGGGTAGTTTGGCTTGGATCGGCTTCCACCATTCAATTAATTGTTATTCATTCACCTGTATTGGGCGTTCTTCCACGTGATTCGTCCTTCAAATCAAAGTTTCCATCACGAAAGCGTTAAAACCAAAATGCACGGTGCGCTTTAGCAGTCCCCTCTCCAAACTCAACATTGATATTGCGAGCTGTTTCTGCCGTGTTAGTACCGCGTCGGAACTCGTATTAAAAAATCACTCGAATTTTCGAAGTATCCATCTTTCTTGTCTAAGCTTAAGAAAAACAACAACTGAAAGTCGATAATCGAATGTTGCACATTTTGTAAAAGAACATACTAATATTATGTGCGAAAACCAGCGCTTGATGTCTCAGCCGTTATTCTGAGATATTACCCCTTTGGAAGCACCTGAACATTGTTTATGTACTTATATTTATTATAATTATTTATACAAACCTATTTGGTTTTTTTAATTGTGAGCCAAATAAATTTATTTACTTTTTTATTCTTCAATCTACCCGTGATTGTTGTAAGAGGCGACTATAAGGGTAACACACCAGAAGGTGGTCAGTAGCGCTTCCTGAGGAACTAATAACTTACACTGCGATCCCCAAGATGCCTGCCAAGCGTGGGGATTATGGCCAATCCCCCTTAATTGGGAGCCTGGGTGGACAATCCGGCTGATACAGTACTCTGCCTGATTGGAAAACACGATTGCATATATTTGTCTTGATAGAAAAAAATTACGATTTTAGAATGTTTTTTCACATAAGTCAAATATAATATCATTGACATAAGTATACAAAAAAGCACCTAGAATATACGAACGTAAACTAACTTAAATAAATATAATATGCCGCAGATCGTAATGTAGCTAAAATAAAAAATTATACTAATCAGTCGCTTAAATATTAGTCATAATATTATATTTTATAAGTAGATAAGTACCCAACGAACGCGTACTGTTGTGTGGACCTATTCAGTTGTCTTAAAAAAAACAACTTATAGACACACACACATTTATTTTATTTTAAAAAAAAAATTATATTAATTTACACTTGACTTAGAAGTTCCCGCAACTCACTTTTGTTACTAATTTGGGCAGAGGTTCCACCTGAAGGGTATACTGGTACTGAGTCTGGTGACTCCTGGAGTTATCACAATAAATCTGAGCACTTAATTTTGGAAGCCACCGTTTATATAGAGAAAAATACTGCTGACAACGCGTAAATAGGTTTGTGAGGGGTTCGGGCCTAGGTCAGCAATATATTAGGTGTAACAGTACGCTAGGAAGTAGACTTGCATAGCATTTGCTCGGACATATTGTAAGCGTGTTTATATAATTGATAATACATGTAAGTATGTATATTAAAGAAGTTTTTTGTGTATACAGTAAATTGTATCGAAACAAATTTTATTTCTAATTATTATTTAGTAACCATGTGACACAGTACCTGAAAGATTTTTCTCCGATTTTAAAAACGCTTGTGAATTATTTATTTTATTATTAGCTCACGCTATTTTAATATAGCATAGTTCTATTTCACTCACTCGCATGCGAAACTAGACCTCTCCGTCCTCCTTAGTCAGATAATGTTCAAAGACCACTTCGTCTTAATAATGTGAGAAACTATGGAAAACGAAAGCACGAACATTATTTATTGAGCTCAAAGCGATTAAATCGACCATAGGTAATTAAAATATTTGCGTTTTATTTTCGTTTCTTTCTTTTTATTTAATAGTTTATCTGCGCTATTAGCATGGTAACAATTATCTTGTAACCCGTTATGCTGGCCAACTTATGCTAAGTTTATAATTGTTATTTGTAAAACATAGCTATGTTAAAACCAGTTACAAGATAGATGACCTAGTTTTGGATACTTAACAGTGACTCAAATCAGAACAATGGCGTACCGTTAAAAGCAAGAAGATTTTTTTTACCGGCGGTATGCTTTTATTAAACAAAATACTATGAACTATATACAACACTACAGCTACTACAATAAAAGCACTTAGACAACCTATAACTCATAGCACAATCATAGGCAGTCCAAATGCTCCAGCTACATTTACATTTTTTTTTACAGAAGACTTACATTTCTACATTAACACGAAGAGAGCTAAACTAACTTTATTTTATAACCGACTTCAAAAAAGGAGGAGGTTCTGAATTCGTCTGTACTTTTTTTAATTATGATTGTAAGCTCAGAACTTTTGTCTGAGTGAACCGATTTTGATAGTTCTTTGTTTATTTGAAAGCTGATGCTTGTCGTTTAGTCTTAAATTTCATCAAAATCGGTCGAGCTGTTGAGTTACACTCCAATAATTGAAAAATATTTTCCTACCTTGATGATAAAGTCGTTGACAGTGAAAGACAATCGATCCCGTTAGTAGCAAAGGCCACCAAAAAGAGTAAAAAAATTTTTTTTACCAAAAAAATGGAACTGACTTCAACACGCAAAAGTGTGAAATAACTTGTCGAAGTCGGTACCATGCGCACAATATTGTGATAATAGGTACTTTTGAACTATCATGGTACCGACTTCAACAAGTTTTTCACAGTTTTGAGTGTTGAAGACGGTTCCATTGAATCTGCTATGACTTATAGGTTGTCTAAATTATTTTATTGTACCTAGTAGCTGTAGTGTTGTATATAGTTCGTAGAATTTCGTTTAATAAAGGCGTACCGCCGTTTAAAGAAAAAATTAAAAAGAAAAGTTCAATTTTTTAGGGTTCCGTACCCAAAGGGTAAAAACGGAACCTTATTACTGAGACTTCGCTGTCCGTCCGTCCGTCTGTCACCAGGCTGTATCTCAAGAACGGTGATAGTTAGACAGTTCCTAGCGTATATTAATGATCTGCCTTGCATGGTCAAAGATTTCTGCGATATTGTTTTGTTCACAGATGATACCTCCCTGATTTATAAAGTAGATAGGAAAAATAGTGAACTCATTCATGTAAATAATGTGTTATCTATGATCTCTGAATGGTTCGCCGCTAATAATCTTCTCTTAAATTCATAAAAGACCAAATGTTTAAAGTTTTCTTCACCAAATGTTCCTTATGTTAAGTTATGTTGAACCAAACATTAATTTGGCCCAGAGAGTTGAAGGTAAAAAAATCTTAGATTTGTCCTAGATAAACTCTCCATTGAGAAAGCGACAGTCTTTCTGGGAATCAAAATGGATTCAACTTTACAGTGGGATCCACATACATGATCTAGCCGGAAGACTTAGCTCTGCTGCATATGCAGTTTGTAAGATAAGGCAGTTAACAGACGTAGCTACTGCACGGCTAGTTTATTTCGCGTACTTCCACAGTACTATGTCGTATGACGTATTGCTGTGGGGAGCTGCTGCTGAGATAGAGACAATCTTTATCTTACAAAAGCGTTTAATTCGACCGATATATGAAATGGATCCTATGGGATCTCTAAGGGATATTTTTAAAGAAATTGATATATTAACTTTACCAAGTCTGTATATATTTGAAAATATGATGTATTATGTTCGGTAAAATTTGAGTAAATTTAAATTAAATAGTGACAACCACGATTACAACACTAGGAATAAATATAAAATAGCAGTACCAGGTTTAGATTAGCAAAGACAAATAAAAGGTCCTTTTTAGGTAATTGTGTGCGGTTTTGTAATTATATTCCCAAACATATTACAATGCCCACAGAAGGAAAATTCAAGTTGCATGTGAAAAATATTTTGATTAAGAAATCATACTTACTACAAAGTTTGTGATAACTTAAACGATAAAGATGCTTGGAAAGTTCCGCCTCTGCCAAACTATCACCTGTCAACTACGTAATGTAAACAAATATTGTAATAATCGTATTATATTATATACGAGTATATAACACATTGTTAAAAGATGTTTAAAAGAATGGCCCCGAGTTTCTTGCCCGTTCTTCTCGCAGTGGCTCTATAACTTTTTGCTGAACGTGGCAGTACAATGTAGAATATGTCAATATTAAAATTTGTAATTGACCTTCAAGGGAGCGTCGTTGACGCCTAAATTGAATAAAAGATTTTGAATTTGAATTTGACAGTTCAAATTTTCACAGATGATGTATTTCCGTTTCCGCTATAACAACAAATACAAAAAGTTGACCAAGTGCGAGTCGGACTCACGTTAAAACAAAAATATGAAGTCTAATGTTGTATAGCTAATGGTACGGAACCCTTCGTGCGCGAGTCCGACTCGCACTTGGCCGATTCTTTTTGTAACATAGAACATGTTTCACCACATTATTAGTAACGCATGAGACATTAACCCCTCCGCTCAGGTCTTAAAAAAATTGTAACGTCGCATGCTCGTTATTTTGTAGCTGTATTATTATTTATAAAGTACTAGCTTTCCGGGCGCGGCTCCGCCCGCGCGTATGTCGGTTATCGCGCAAAAACATTAACCTCTTTTTGCGCAGTTGGATAAAAACTATACTATGTTTTTTCCCGGGTCTCAAACTATTTCCATACCAAATTTCATTCGAATCGGTCCAGTAGTTTTGGCGTGAAAGTGTAACAGACAGACAGACAGACAGAGTTACTTTCGCATTTATATTAGTACTGATTTTAAGAAGGCTTTTGTTTTGTCCACCGTCTACATAATGTATTATATTCGATATTGTGATATTATCGCACCGAAGCGTATCACACTGTGTGTGCTACGCTTCCCTTTTAAGAGGCAACTATGGTAAAAAAAGAAAATCTTTGAACTGAACAAGCCATTCCTTCACATGGCTTTCGTCGAAATACCTGCTTCGCGCTTCGGTTCAGCTTCAGAAGCATGGTCCAGGCACAAAATTCTGTACGACGAGTTTTCTGCTCAACTCATTTCACCACGTTCGTTTCTACCACAGACAAGAGAAAGCAATTTTATATCTCTATGGTTTCTACGATAGATACGAGTAGTTTAGTTCGCAACTATTAAACATAAACTATCTAATATATGGGAGAGACTGCCTTTTGCAACACAATTTTTACTAAAGCAAAAGGCATCAGAGTATCAACAACTTCTGTGCAATGTAAGTTTTTCAATAAAGATATTATTATTATTATATGTACATTGTGAGCTAGTTTATGCTTAATGTTTCATATGATAATGCAAATAAACTTTTTCATTATGCTTATTAATAACATTATCGTTTGCATTCCTCAACCTGAATGACGTGCGGGGTTTCTGTTCTTGTTATTTTTTTGCTTTGCGGTCAAACGCCTTCGATGGAAAGTTACAGCGACCGTTTGATTTTTATCAGCTTTCAATAAGGAAGTAATTCGAATTGTTTTTAAATATTCGTGTATTGTATTTAGATACCTATATTCGATGAAGGCTCTACGGGTCTTTTAGCATATAAAAAAAGTTATATGCGAAAAGACCCGTTTCGTCCTATTATTATACCTACCATGACAGTTAAAAAGTACCTATTATCACAATATTGTGCGCATGGTACCGACTTCGACAAGTTATTTCACACTTTTGGGTGTTGAAGTCGGTTCCTTTTTTTGGTAAAATAAAAATTTTCACACTTTTAGTGGCCCTTGCTACTTCCGGGATCGATTATCATTCATTGTTAACGACTTATCATTAATATAGGAAAATATTTTTCAGTTATTTCAGTCAAAAACGGCTTGACCGATTTTGATAAAACTTAAATGGGACCAAACGACAAGTGTCACCTTAAAACAAAAAAAAGAATTTTCGAATTACATTATTATATTTTAGAATTTAACGATTAATATATATGTCAGTTAAGTACAACTGATTTGGATGTAGATACTTTATTTGGTCGATAGGAAAGCGATTTTCATCTTCTTGCAAGGCGAAAATTTGGACTATTAATTTATGTTATTGTAACGGAACAAGCTCGAGGCCCATCTGATGTTAAGCGGACTAACCTCTGCCTATAACAGATGCATTTCGTCACAAGTCACGAATTGCACTGCACCCGTCACTTTGAGACATACTTCTTAGTTGTTAAGTCTCACGTGCCTGTAATTTCACTGGCCTCAAGGACTGCTGCCGGAACACACCGTTAGGTGCCTGGCGACAGATTTTCTACTTGAGGGTGGTTGCTAGCCAGGCGGGAATTCGCAAAATGCCCGGTCCACCATGCGGTGAAGCTCAAGCTCGCGGCGGGGTGAACCATGGACTTGCTGCGCGGCTCAGTGGCATAGCCAATGCCACTGAGCCATCACTGCTTCAATTCTTTGACTCTTTATTCTTTCAAAATAATGATATTTGAATACGTTTATGACCTTTTGAGCTTTCAGTAACATGGAGTCGTTACAATATTGAGAGCCAGTAATTCTAGGTTAGCCTGAACAACATCTTCGACCACATCATAACTTACCATCAGGTGAGATAGTGGTCAAAGGCTAACCTATCAGGCATTAAAAAAAAAATTAACCATTCCAATCTCTGGATCTTAAATCCAAACTTATTTGAGAAAATTCATATCTGAAATCATTCGTCTGTGGAACAATATCTAATGTCATCTTATCAAACAAAGGAAATTGAACCCCAAAATTGGAGAATTAGGGTATTGTAATATGTAACAAAAATTGTGTTCTTACAATCTGAAACTATCTTATACTCATAGATGTGGCCTTCATTTAATTGGTCTAGGGATGTTAAAAAATAATCGAGATTTATTTTAATCGATGATTATTATTTTTTAATCGATTTTTATTTTCGAATTTTTTATAATAATATTAATCGATTTTCAGAAACAGCTCTTATCTATGCGACGCGACGGATGAAAAGAACTTGAAGATTAACAAAAGAGTCATCGTTTTTGAGACCAAACATGGTTCTTCAGGATTTTTAATGATCATTTTAAGTATTATATAGTGTATACTTAATATATAATGGTATAATTCTGAACTCCGATAAAAGCATTTTAATGATAATATTGTTAATCATGTGCGGGATTCGAACCCATGACTATAATTTTTCACTCGTAAATTTGTAATTTTGTAGAGCATTATAATGCATTATCAATCGCGGCTAGGCATTAATGATAATGAGACTTCTAAGAAAATATATTTTTAGGATACTCAATAGACAGCACAATTAGTCACAAAGCCCATATTGAAAAAAATTGGTTGTGGTTTCCTTGAAATCTTAAAAGCCTAAATAAACATAAAAAACTTAGTTGATTTGGTAATTTTTTATACATATAAATTTATTTGATTTTTAATCTGATAAATTGTTAATATGAATCTCTTTGGTTTATTATTGGAATATGAAAAGCATGTATTTTTAAATAATAAAGCATAATCGATTTTTTCGTAGAAATCGATTATTTATTTTTGAAAAATCGATTTTTATTTAATCGATTATTTTCCATTAGTCTCATATCTCTACATTGGTATCCACCACACACTATATAGAGATACCTACGGTATATTGGTCTCCACCACCTTCAAGTCGGCCGTGACGTCAATTGTAGGGGCCTTGTTTAGCTTAGTCTTCTCTAGGCACTTGCATGTAAACCACGTTTGAATAAATATATTTTCAATTATTAACATTAGTAGATAAACCGGTGTATTACTTTTCTCTATGGTATAGTGGCTCAAACATTTCACTACTTACTTCTAGATTTCATCAGCTTTCGGAACTCATTGTACCGCCGTATATGCAGATTAAAAAACAAATAACTACCAACTTGACGTATTGATTCTTTTTAGGTTTCCGTACCCAAAGAGAAATTACGGGACCCTATTACCTATTACCCGTATTACCATCCGTCCATCCGTCCGCCTGTCACCAGGCTGTATCTCGAGAACGGTGATAGCTAGACAGTTGAAATTTTCACAGATGATGTTGTATTTCTGTTGCCGCTATAACAAAAATACAAAAAGTTGGCCAAGTACGAGTCGGACTCACGCACTTTAAAACAAATAAAGGTTAACTATAAAGTCTAATGTTGTATATCTAATCGCACGGAACACTTCGTGCGTGTGTATTTTAGATATTTTACTAGATTCTCTGATGCAAGGGCATTTTGCAAATACTCCCCTGGCTAGCTATCACACTCAAGTAGGAAATCTGTAGATATTTTAAGAAAATATTAAATTCATATTTTAGAAAACGCAATGTTTTCTATAAATATTTGTTAAATATTGAATTTCGTTTGTGTAAAGTAACGCCTGAATCTATTCAACTAACACTGTGTTTCGGCAGCACAACTTGAGAACCAGTAAAATTTCAGGCACTCAATATGCTTGATGGTTACATATATCTACCTTTTGGAGTAACATTAGGCCCATGGGTTCCAAGTGCATGGCTTCTATTCTATATAAAGTTTTGTCAAAGCGGCTGATAGAAAAGATAAACGACCAAAAGGCTGACGCTTACCTTGGCCAGAGAATTAGTATTGCTATTAAACGGGGTAATGCTAAACTAACCTAACAGTGTAATAATAGCAAATATGATTAAAATATTTTAAGAAAATACAAAGTTAATATACCAAAAGCAAAAACACAATGTTTTCTTAAAATACTTAATTTTAAAATATATATATATATATATATTTGTTGATCTTTTAAAAATCAAATGACTTGTCGTCTTTTTACAATTTATTGATAACAAAATCGTTACAATGTCAAATATAAAATACACAGATACAGCAAAATATAATTTAGAGTCAAATAACCCGCCCCTTAGCGTTCCAGGTGCAAAAGTGCCCATAACGCTCGCTGCATTGCCGCGCTGGATAGCTAAAATATAGATTACATCCTGGGGAAGTAAATGACCTAATAAATTTAACTACTATCTGTATGAAACAAAATTATTTTAGGTTTAATGATGAGTATTATTGTCAAAAAGAGGGATTAGCTATGGGGTCACCTTTAAGTCCACTTATGGCCGAACTTTTTATGGACGACTTTGAGTGCAAACACATAGTAAAAGAACCTAGAATTTTATTTTATTATAGATACGTTGATGATATAATCATTTGTTGGACTGGCACTTCCCGCCAGATTGATATCTTTGTTAAGAAACTTAACAATATACACCCAAAAATTAAATTTAAACTGGAATTAGAATCACACCAATCCATCAACTTTTTGGATCTAACGCTTACAAGAGTTGACAGTAAATTATATTTCCAAATATATCGAAAACCAACAACACACACAGATGTTGCTATTCCCTCCACTTCTTGTCATCCTATTCAACATAAATTAGCCGCTTTTCGGAGCTATGTCCATAGATTGTTATCGGTTCCTCTGACCCAAGACAACTATAATAAAGAGTTTAATATAATATACCAAATTGCTATTTCCAACGGCTACAATAAACAGTTGGTTGATCGATTGATTCAGACCAAACAACGTAATAGGGCTAGGTCACTTCTTTATTCTTGCCCTTCTGATAGAAATATCAAGTACGTAGGCAGCTTAACGTATATGGGGCCAATATCTCAAGAAATTTCCAATATAATAGAGAAAAATAACGTCCATGTAGCTTTTCGTACAAATCAAAATCTACGTCATTTATGTTACGGTAAAGATCGATTGGAAAACGGTAAAAAATCCGGTGTTTACAAACTTACCTGTGACGAATGTAACAGCGTTTATATTGGTCAAACTGGCCGTAATTTTGATATCAGATATAAATAACATAAATCCGCGTTTAGAAACGATCATCCCGAACAGTCTTATTTTGCCAAACATTTAATTGAAAGCGGTCATCAGCTCCTCGATTCCAACACGTTTAAAATCTTACACAGTTGTGATAAGGGGTTTAGATTATGTGTATTAGAACAGTTAGAAATATCAAAACATAGTGTAGGATTCACGCTGCTGAATGAACAGACTCAATTGGTTTCATCCCCACTGTTACGTATTTTTAGTGATAATCTGCCGCCACAAACTATATTGTAATAAAGCTCAGGCTTGTTACAGCTACTATATTTCACACTTATCCTATATTCCACAGTTGGGGTAAACTCACTGTCAAACACTGTGTACCTATATGTAGTACTGTCGTATACTATACACGGCACTTTGCGTATTAAGTACAGTAACGTCCTTACACTTCGAGACTCTATTGAAGACTGACTCGAATTCTCCCTACAACCGGCCATGTTTGCTCTCCCCTCCAAGTATTACGTTACGTGTCAAATCAATGTCTAATGGACTACGTAATTATCAAATAAGCTATTAAATGAGTCAAATTGTATAATTACAAGTAAAATGTAAAGCATTAAATTAAGTACAGTTTAAATCAAATTGAAACCTAACAATTTAAACATTATTTGTAATTTTGTTTATTATTTTTTCATAACGTGCCGAGCCAAGCCACCCGTCGAACCAGCAACCAGTGATGACGTCACGCTACGAGTCACGCCACCCACCGTGTCATCCCCACGTGTCCCGAGTAGCTACAAGCAGGTCCTGTGACTGTTTCATCGTGGAAGCTACCTACTTGCCGAACCGAGCTACCCGCCGAACCAGTGTTGACGTCACTCTGCGACCCTTTCATAATATTAAGTTTAAAACTAGTTTTCTAATATTTTTTACTATATTATTCAACATTTCTCATATTTGTAAACACTAAACATACCGTATATAACTTAAAAATATTCTGTTAACAATTCAATAACCTTTTTATGTAATTATCACTATAAAAACGTATATCTATACCAATTGTAAGCTACAACAAAGAACGGTGAGTCACGATTGGGCCTATATAAAGGCGTGTTTAGCCGCTGGCCGTTTCTCCTCCGATCCACACTTTAAACCCCCCGTCGCCGACCACGGCAGGTATTAGACGACCCAGATGACCCCATCGCAGCCATTACGTTGGCAGCTTTAGCGTTATCCGCAAGTCGTCGAGGTAAGATCCCCAGGTATGAGGTAATTAGAGGTCACACAATCGAACACCGAGCTCGCCGGCGAGCTCGAGGCAAAAACAAGGTCCCGATAAAGGTCTCTCCAAATAATATAAGAGAGTTGTTCAGTAGGGCCCAATTGTGCAACACTGCAGTTGCACAGAGTCATTTTGCTCCGATCCCCCCCATATCTCTCGACAGCGAGACAAGCCGAGGTCCGAACCACAGTGGTGCCCTTGAGCTCGCTGTCAACCCCTCCTATTGTAGCGGCACGTTTTCGGCGTCCGCAGGAGACGGAGGTAGAAGGCGCTTTTCGCCTTCTACGCCCGTCTCTCGGGCTATTGTAGGGCCAGGCCCTCGCCCAAAATCCGGTGGAGCTGGACGACCGCACAGGCGGCAGCCAGCATCTGTAACCACCCTAAGTTCTGTAACCGTTTAGAAGCGAAACTAGTCGGGTATTCTTCCGGTTAGGCTGCGTGATGTTTGTGACGTCACGTAGATAAAAGGAAAATTAGGCGGAATTGTCACTAGATATATAATTTTATGCTTTTTAAGTGTTTTATTTAAATATTATTTAATGTTTTTATAGGATACTTTTTAAAAGTATTTATTATTATATATTACTCGTATTATTATTTATGGATTTCCGCAAAGTAACGCCTCAATCTTTACAACTAACAGTTTGTCCCAGCACCAAGCTTTGAGAGCCTATAAAATTATAAACACACTGTATGCTTGTTCCGGCACAATACCAAAAAAATGAGAGTCTCGGCGATGGTTACATATTTCTACATTTTCTACCAGTTGGAGTAGAAATATCAAAACATAATAAGAAGTCAAATATATCATAATGTTAAAGCGGCTGATAGAAAAGACGAACGACCAAAAGGCCGGCGCGTACCTCGGCCAGATAATTAGTATTGCCATTCAACGGGGTAAATCTGCCAGCTTTCTGGGTGGTGTTTTGTAATTTTCACTATTTACTACTTTGTGTATTGTATTTTTCACTATTTACGCTAATATCTAGGTGCAGTTGACAAACAGGCTTTTGTGGCATATTTGAGGACGGCGTGTTTGTTTGTATGTATTGTTCTTGTGCCGGAGTGTGCACAACCTCCCTCATTAAGAGACAGTTTGCAATAATCCCCACGCTTGTCAAGCGTCTTAGGGATCACAGTGAGAGATAGCAGTTCCTCAGAAGGCGCTGCTGCCCACCTTTCAGAATTTTCCCACGATTGACACCCACGGGCAGAGATGGGGGTGAAATTCTAGCCCGGCACACACATCGACAGTAACCTGATCTCTGTTTTCATATAATTGCCTCCTGGTAAGAAATGCAGCTCACAATTTTAACCTATAAATATTTTCAGTTAATAGATAGATAATCAGAATCAGAATCAGAATATTGATTTACCATTATAACAATATTTGTTACACTAGGTATGTCATTTTACATAACTGAGGTAATGCAAATCAATTTACATATAAGTTTGGATATACACATACATTATAAACGCACGCATAGATAATTCATTGTTGTAGCATTGGTTAAAATTATTTCTGTCATTACTGTAATTAAAAACCATACTATATAACTAACATTATTGCAATTTATGTTATTTCCCTTGTGAAGTCAATAATTAATAAAACAATCAAATTAAAATGTCAAAAACTTAAATACTTCCTAACATAATATAATATAATCAGCCGTCTCAACACGTCACAAAACATCATAGTGATTATATTTAAACCTATTTATTACTTTCCAATTTTTCCAAACAAAATTTTAATTCATATATATATTTTTCTTTTCACAAAAATGAAGCATCTCTTAAATTCATTGTCATAAATTCATTCAGAGAATAGAATGGGTTATTTTGAAAGAAAAGTTTGAGTGTCTTCTTAAAAGCACTAAAGACTTGCATTCGGCAAGTTTTTATTTAAGTTGTGTGTTCTGTAAGTACACACTTTTCGATATACATGACATAACGTTCACACCCACAGCTGTTATACGTCCACCATTGAAGAAAGGCTTCCCCTATTTCGGGTTGCCATAATAACTCCCATGCTTGGCAGGGAGTCTTAGCTAACGTAGTTCTGCAAAAGGAGCTGCTGCCCACCTTCTGGTATTCCTCCTTTTGTCGCGTCTTGGTACTCCCACGCTCCCACTTCCACTCCACGTGGAATTATAAAAAAAACATAATTACAGTTGTTTTTAAGGAAAATATACATAGTACTGTCATTGCACATTTACATATTACAAAAATAATTTAATATTGTAACTATATTATGCATATATTCACTCCGTCTTAAGATATGCCATCACTATTTGGGGCAACGCCACAGATATTAAAAACGTCTTAAAGTGCCCAAAAAGAGCTATTAAAATTATAAATGGTCTGAGAAAACGCACATCTGCCAAAGAGCACTTTAAGGAAAACAAAATTATGACCGTTGTATCTCTGTTCATTTATAGCAGTCTCCTAGAAATACACGCGGACAAGGAAAATTTACCTAAAAATAGAGACATGCATGACTACAACCTAAGAAACAAAAACAAACTTTTCCAACCTAGAGTTAGATTGGTAAAAGTTAGTAAGCAAGGGAAATGTATGAAAATAAAAATGTATAACAAACTGCCTGATAAAATCACGCAACAAAACTTTAGTGCTTTTAAGAAGACACTCAAACTTTTCTTTCAAAATAACCCATTCTATTCTCTGAATGAATTTATGACAATGAATTTAAGAGATGCTTCATTTTTGTGAAAAGAAAAATATATATATGAATTAAAATTTTGTTTGGAAAAATTGGAAAGTAATAAATAGGTTTAAATATAATCACTATGATGTTTTGTGACGTGTTGAGACGGCTGATTATATTATATTATGTTAGGAAGTATTTAAGTTTTTGACATTTTAATTTGATTGTTTTATTAATTATTGACTTCACAAGGGAAATAACATAAATTGCAATAATGTTAGTTATATAGTATGGTTTTTAATTACAGTAATGACAGAAATAATTTTAACCAATGCTACAACAATGAATTATCTATGCGTGCGTTTATAATGTATGTGTATATCCAAACTTATATGTAAATTGATTTGCATTACCTCAGTTATGTAAAATGACATACCTAGTGTAACAAATATTGTTATAATGGTAAATAAATATTCTGATTCTGATTCTGATTATCTATCTATTAACTGAAAATTTTTATAGGTTAAAATTGTGAGCTGCATTTCTTACCAGGAGGCAATTATATGAAAACAGAGATCAGGTTACTGTCGATGTGTGTGCCGGGCTAGAATTTCACCCCCATCTCTGCCCGTGGGTGTCAATCGTGGGAAAATTCTGAAAGGTGGGCAGCAGCGCCTTCTGAGGAACTGCTATCTCACACTGTGATCCCTAAGACGCTTGACAAGCGTGGGGATTATTGCAAACTGTCTCTTAATGAGGGAGGTTGTGCACACTCCGGCACAAGAACAATACATACAAACAAACACGCCGTCCTCAAATATGCCACAAAAGCCTGTTTGTCAACTGCACCTAGATATTAGCGTAAATAGTGAAAAATACAATACACAAAGTAGTAAATAGTGAAAATTACAAAACACCACCCAGAAAGCTGGCAGATTTACCCCGTTGAATGGCAATACTAATTATCTGGCCGAGGTACGCGCCGGCCTTTTGGTCGTTCGTCTTTTCTATCAGCCGCTTTAACATTATGATATATTTGACTTCTTATTATGTTTTGATATTTCTACTCCAACTGGTAGAAAATGTAGAAATATGTAACCATCGCCGAGACTCTCATTTTTTTGGTATTGTGCCGGAACAAGCATACAGTGTGTTTATAATTTTACAGGCTCTCAAAGCTTGGTGCCGGGACAAACTGTTAGTTGTAAAGATTGAGGCGTTACTTTGCGGAAATCCATAAATAATAATACGAGTAATATATAATAATAAATACTTTTAAAAAGTATCCTATTAAAACATTAAATAATATTTAAATAAAACACTTAAAAAGCATAAAATTATATATCTAGTGACAATTCCGCCTAATTTTCCTGTTATGTGACGTCACAAACATCACGCAGCCTAACCGGAAGAATACCCGACTAGTTTCGCTTCTAAACGAAGCATCTTCAGGAGGTCCCGACTCACCGAGCGCACGATCGAGAATAAACGGCCAGCTTTTTTTTTTTTTTAGGGTGGATAGAGATGCTGGCTACCGCCTGTGCGGTCGTCCAGCTCCACCGGATTTTGGGCGAGGGCCTGGCCCTACAATAGCCCGGGAGGGAGAAGTACCGAAGGCACTTCTCCCGAGACGGGCGTAGAAGGCGAAAAGCGCCTTATACCTCCGTCTCCTGCGGACGCCGAAAACGTGCCGCTACAATAGGAGGGGTTGACACCGAGCTCAAGGGCACCACTGTGGTTCGGACCTCGGCTTGTCTCGCTGTCGAGAGATATGGGGGGGATCAGAGCAAAATGCCTCTGTGCAACTGCAGTGTTGCACAATTGGGCCCTACTGAACAACTCTCTTATATTATTCGGAGAGAATATTAGGAACTCCAAGCTTTGCGAGCTGAAGTGCACTTTATTGCTTCGTAGCTAGAGTCGCTTATTTATTGGAATGGCTTTGAGGAGTGACCCTTTCGGTCCTTATTATTGTGGTGATATATAAATAAATATCAATCGAAATAACTGCAACAATAAAATATTATTTATGTTCCAGGAAAAAACATCTAAATAACCCTAGTAACCCTACCAAAGCATCATAAAGTTTTTTCTGATTTTAGTGTCCGAATTCCAGTAATAAAGTTCAGGTATATATCCTAATCCTAAACTTAATTAAATATCGGGTGTCAAGACACATTGAATCTGAATCTAATTTTGAAGAAGTGATGGATCAGTGTCATTGGCTATGGACTGCCGCGCAGCAGGTTCATGGTCCGAATCCCGCCGCGGGCTTGAGCTTCACCGCATGGTGGAAAGGCATTTTGGGAATGCCCGCCTGGCTAGCGATCACCCTCAAGTAGAAAATCTGTCGCCAAGCCCTAACGGTGTGTTCAGCAGTTCTTGAGAGCCAGAGAAATTACAGGCACACGAGACTTAACAACTAGATCTATGTCTCAAGGTGACGAGCGCAGTGCAATTCGTGACTTGTTACGAAATGAATTTGTCATAGGCAGAGGTTAGTCCACTTAACATCAGGTGGCCCTAGAGCTTGTTCCGTCACAATAACATAAAAAAAACTAAAATATTCACAAACTATATATTAATTCAAAATTCTAAAATAAACCACTCAAACTAATAACATAATTCAGCCAAGACAAAATCTTCCAGAAAATAAAGGCATAAAGCATAAGAACTGCAAAATTGGCGAGCTTGAACCACTTCTGTCTGGCATTAGCTTTAACTGTTCCTTTTAGACCATCCTTCATGATGTACTTTCTAATTCCCAAACACCACAACAAGGTATTATGTGCCCAATCTATGGATTCAACGTCGAAGTTATAGATAATTCTATCGGTCCTCGACATCTTCTGCCAAAGCGTCCGTAAGTTAGTGTCATCGAAGTTCCACTCGTTTGTGAGGAAAAACTCGAAGATGGAGGAAATCTTGTTAAATTTTGTGTAGACGTGGACGAAGCTGGAATAAAAATTGCTGTTATTGCGATTGCAAGAGTAGGTAATGTTTTATTGGATATAAGAATAACGTGAGCTGGCATGATTACTAACATATTATACCGGCTAGCACTCACGGTGTTTAGTCGTAATCTCCGACTGGTATTCGAGCAGTAAAGATGGAAAGATGATGGAAATCATAAAGATTCTCAAGGAACGCGGGCAGCTTCAATGGCTGCTAGACACGCAAAGTTAATAACGAATCGTTCGTTCTTATTGTAAAGAGACGGAGCGAGTTCCATAGATTAAAATGCATTGATTAAGACAAATTTTCACGCTGACTCGGTACTTTTCAACTTGCTTATGATAACTCCGTTCCGTTACAATGGATCAATATGTCGGATATATGACTCATTCACGCAGCATCTCAAATGGGTAAAGCGTGCTCCAGCCTCTACGATAGATATTTGCGGCTCCAAATAGCACTTGTTGTTTTGTCTCCTATCCTTGAGAGTTTCTAGGTTTATTCGTTTAGGGTTCAAGGATGTGTGATGCTCAAAACATGGCTTTGGATCGAGAAATCACTAAGATCCGTATTAATAAACTAATCCATGTCGCGGTCTCAAGACCGATATCAGCTGGTAAACCCTCAAAATATGATCACCATCTTAATACCATTGCTAATGAATAAACACAAATCAACAGCCTTAGGATAAAAATTATCCACCGAAGTTGATTGGGATGCATACATCGCAGTAGATGTCAATAAAATAAGCAGCCAATATGTACTCTTACTTGCTAGCGACATCGGAAAATGAACTCACGAGAGCTCAAGAGCTATTCAAAGAGTACAGGAAGAGAGTGAACTGAGCGGTCTTTCAGTTAACAAATGAGAAACAAACAAATAATATAATATAAAGAGCTAGCCGAGATCCAAGATTTTTCCAATCTTAGATAGTTTTATCTAGGAAAAAAACAGGTTTTAAAATCGGACAATATGACTTAAAAAAAATGTCCTCTCGTAAATTTTTAATATTGTAACTTTATAATCTAGTTCGTACAACTGGGATCAATACTGAGCGTCCAGGGATTTGCATTCAAAGGTGGAATTCGTAATCAAATCTTAAACTCAGTTCCATAATCCGCTGCTTTTAAAGCTAAATTTTAAAGAGAAATAACTAAGTACTTACGATTTTAACTCTTTAGGTTTTTTCAGTTTGAAGACCTTGATGATTCCATCGACAGTATACGCCGGTATATAGTGTAGGAGCCAGCTCAATATCCAGAATAGTGGCCGATTGAAGGTTTCCACTAGGTAGCAGAACCAGATAGTCTTAGGGGACACTATACGTCTCACCTTTGGCCCTCGCATTGGTACAGAGACGTGCCCTGCAAAAAAATTACAAAGCAAAGTTCTGTTTTATTCGTTACAAATCAGAATACTTTCTTTATATATGAAGCTCTCATAGTGGAGCTTGCCTAGTCGTTCTTAACCGATCAACTAATGTTGATGTTCATGTGCTTATTGTTCTCGCAATCAATATACAGGGCGTCCCACGGCGATGCCACATGGAGGGAAAGTACCTTGAATATTGTAGATGGAACATTTTAATGAAAGAAGACATAATTTGAATTTAAAAAATAATTTTAACTGCATTCATAGATATTTAAATAATTACATGGTTGAACCGGAAAACGAAGCCGTTACACGAGAAAAAAAAAAACACCCTGTAGACTATCATACCGATCGAAAGAATTTATCATAAGGATTATTTTTCTGAAGAAATCTTTCGATCGGTATGATAAGACTACAGAGTATTTTTTTTCTCGTGTAACGGGTTCGATTCCCGGTTCAACCATGTAATTGTTTGAATATCTATGAATGCAGTTTAAAGTGTTTTTTTAAATTCAAATAATGTTTTCTTTCAAAATGTTCCATCTACAATATTCAGGGTACTTTTCCTCAATGTGGCATCGCCGTGGGACACCCTGTATGCTTGGATGGATGACATGACAGCCAGAGGCATTTACTAGGTGAGCACTTCTGTACTTCGGAGGACACATAAGCCGTCGGTTCCAGGTTATTCAGGATGGTATTTGTATTTGATGGCAGTCATTGTACTACGTTGTAGGCCTTCCGACAGTTATATTCTTGGTTAGCCTGAACAACATCTTCGACCACATCATCACTTACCATCAGGTGAGATAGTGGTCAAAGGCTAACCTATAAGCAGTAAAAAAATGATAAAATATAACTCTGAAACTGCGTCGTGATTGAAGTTGGGAATGCCTACTTGGCTAGGCTTCAGCATCCGGTATGAAATCTGTTACGAAGGATCTAGCGATGTTTTCCTTGAGAGACAGTTCCTTTTTTAGGCTAAGCCAGTTTAATATCTTCCACCATCATCGACCACAATTACTATCAGCTAGAATGTTGTCATAGGCATAGGCTAGCCTATCGTCAGTATAAAAAAAAACTATTTACCTAAAAATGGAACCGTCTTAAACACTCAAAAGTGTGAAATAACTCGTTGAAGTCGGTACCATGAGAGTTAAAAAGTACCTATTATGACAATATTGTGTGCATGGTACCGACTTTGACAAGTTATTTCACACATATGAGTGTTGAAGTCGATTTTAAAAAAATGTTTCACCTTATTAGTGTCCCGTGCTACTTACGGGATCGATTGTCATTCACTGGCAATGACTATATCATCAAAATAATATAAAAAAAACAGTTATCGGAGTGTAACTCAAAAACGGCTTAACCGATTTGATGAAATTTACTCGTAAATGGGATCAGCGACAAGCATCAGCTTTCAAATACAAAAAGAAACATCAAAATCGGTTCATCCAGTAAAAAAATTTCAGGTAACAAACATAAAAAAACAGACGAATTGAGAGCGTCCTCCTTAATAATAACAAATCTTTTTAAAATATTTTTTAGTAAAGACGAGAAATTCTTTCTCGATCGTGCGCTCGTAGAGTCAAGACCTCCTGAGGATGCTTCGTGTAGAAGCGAAGGCGTCGAAAATTGTTCCGGTTTGGCTGCGTGGCATTTGTGACGTCACGTCGGCTTAGCAGGAAAATTAGGCGGAATTGTCACTCGATATATTTTTGTATTTTTAAGTGTTTTATTAAAATATTATTTTGATGTTTTCTTAAAATATTTGTTATTATTAAATATGGATTTCCGCAAAGTAACGCCTGAATCTATTCATCAGACTCCTCCTTCTTTTTAAAGGTGTTAAAAATAAGTCGCTAATTCGATTTGCAACTTACAAAATACGAGTAGATATGTACCAAACCAAATAGTTTATCACCTTTGCTGATTGCAATGTATTGGCATCCCCATCAAATGGCCAATGGGTATTTTAGGAAATAAATATCAGGTGCAAAGCGAGACGTCAACACGGGCGTCCCGAGCTCTCCTTGAAAAAGACCACCGAATGTGGTTGAAACTATAGTCGGAGCTATCTGACTGATTCACGTGAAATATCCCGTATTGTTTACTAAAAATCAGGTGCTTAGTTTGTAGGTATTAAATCTTATTTACGTACGCTGCCGAATAGTAGTGGGCTGCCCAAAGTCAAAGTCAAAATTATTTATACAATTTGGGATCTACTATTAAGGACAATAAAAGTATAAAATGTTATATTATTATTATATCCTTGAGAGCCAGTAACTCTAGGTTAGCCTGAACAACATCCTCGACCACATCATCACTTACCATCAGGTGAGATAGTAGTCAAAGGGTAACCTATCAGGCATTAAAAAAAAAAAAAATTCAACATGCCAGGTTCAGTAAAAGAGTTTTATAATGACACTGCGAGAAGAACGGGCATGAACACGGGGTCGTTCTTTTTCAATATGTCTCAAAAACATATTATTAAGTTGTCACAGTTTGTCAGAAGTGGAAAAATCAAAGCATTTGCGTCAATTAAATTATCACAATCGGAATAGTAGGATTTCTAAATCAATATGTGCTCGCAGAAGGAAAATTCAGTTTGCACGTGAAAATGTAATTTACAAATTTAATTGATGCTGTTCGTTCTGTAAATAAATACTGTAATAAAATTCAAATAAAAAAATCATTTATTTAATTTAGGCGTCTACAACGCTCTTATGAAGGTCAATTAAAAGTTTTAATATTGAAATATTCTACATTGTACTGCCACGTTCAGCAAATAATGCTCGAGCCACTGCGTGAAGAACGGGCAAGAAACTCGGGTCCATTCATTTAAACTTCTTTTAACAATGTGTTACATAATAAAATTATAACGATATTAGTTTTAAGTTATTAGGTGGCAGGCGATAGCTTGGCAGAGGCGGAATTGTCCAAGGTATTTTCTTGTCTATGTAATCACAAACTTAGTAGTAAGATTTCAACTTGAATTTTCCTTCTGTGAGCGTTGTAATATGTTTGGGAACTTTATTATAAAACCGCACGCCATTACCTAAAAAAGGCCTTTTATTTGTCTTTGCTAATCTAAAACCTGGCACCGCTATTTTCCTAGTGTTGTAATCGTTGATTGTCACTGTTTAATTTAAATTTACAAAATTTTTTGCAGACATACATTATATATTTATACTCATAATATAAATAATTATATAAATCATAATTAGACTTATGAACCCCAGGAAGAAGATGGCTTCTCTGTTGAGGCGAGTGCGAGACAGTCCCAGTCCCAACCACGGATTTAGGAAACTCCCTTCCTTAATCCGTGGTCCCAACAGATATCTACGTATAGTGGCTGAAAACTACAACTCGCCCGTCGTGCGGCATTTTGTGTGTTTACTTGTGGATAAAACTCGACATGTATACGCATAGGGTTCCGTGCGATGTGGTGCATTTTAATGTTTTATTGTTTTTATTAATATGTGATACTAACTTTAAGAAAAAAGTTTTGCACTATACCTACTAACCAATGGATTTTATAATTATCCGAAATAAAAACATTTTGATTTTTGATTTTAGTTACAAAATGTTAAAGAATAAATAAATATAAAAATGATGGCACCGAGTTTGCTGAGCGTGGCAGTAAAATGGTAAAATTTTGTTATTGACCTTCATAAAAGCATCGTAGATCCCGAAATAAATGATTTTGATCTTCACCTTGAAACAAAAAAAAACTTACTGAATGTGACCCCACAATTTGTAGTACTAATATGGTATATCTTCGCGACTTTCTTCTTCATCACTCCGGTCTCCCAACCCGCGGCAATGGTAGCATTGTTCACGAAGTCTACCGGTACGAAGGAGAGCGTCGACCTATTGTTTAGATACAAGACTCGGATGACGCCTAAGCCGACACCCAGCACAATCTGAAAGATTAATAAAGTTTAAAAATAACAACGCTACTTGCGTAAACACCCTAGCGACGTCACATCTTTCTGAAACCAACGTGAGGGCGCCGCGGCTACTTCGGCTTCTACAACTCAAGCGGCGCAAGAATGCTAACCTCGGTATGGGTTACATTTTTGAGCCGTTTGGTGTAGAGACGTTGGGTCTGTGGGGACCGGGAGCTCATCGTATTTTCAAATCAATGTGAATGCTATAGGCAGAGGTTAGTCCGCTTAACATCAGAAGGGCCTCAAACTTGTCCCGTTAAGATAATATTTAAAAAAACATACCTAGTAAAACAATAAAATGTCAAATATGATCGTTTGGGGATACAGTAGTAGTTTAAAATATACTAAAAAAGACGTGTGCCACTCGGAGACTGCCGCGGTAAAGCTATTACATAGCATTTTGTATCAACTTATGCAATTATAAATCTCGACACGTTAGTTGTCAAAACCTTTTTTTCTGCCAAAATTTAGTTTCTTTTACGCACTGTAGAGGCGCTGATCAAATATAGTATCACCGCTGTGCCGGTCGGAGTGGGGGGTGGGGGTTATTTTCGTTACGGAATTTCTGGATTCGATCTCCACGCTCAAGGCCCGCGATAGAAGCTAGGCAATAGCTTAAAAAATATTTACTACTTTGTGAGAGGAAAGGTATATTATTAATAACATCTTTAAAATAAGACTTCGCATATATATTGTTTTTTTTTTATACAAATTACAATACCTTATTACCCAGGCAAATGTCAAAACAGTGACGTAGACTGTTAATGTATTTAAATTTCGAGTTTTAAAACTGTATTTTAAATTATGACGAAACTTTCTTTGTATGGAAATCGATATCAAGTGCTATGCATACATTATCAATATCAACATAATCATATCTAGTACGGGTACCTCGTACCAACCAACAAAAAATAGAATAAACTTACCCCACTGGGCCCATACATGCAACTGAGGTCCAACCACCCAGGCACAGGCTCTCGATATGTGTGCAACACTGAAACAAAACTCGACATATCGTTAAGCTTGGTATTTCTGAGTAAGAAGACTGTGGTAGATGTGGTCGAAGGTATTAACAGGCTTAACCTAGAATTACTGGCTCTCAAGGACAGTTATAACATACATATCCAATAATATAATTTTTTTTATTTTTTTTTATTGCCTTTGACCACTATCTCACGTGATGGTAAGTGATGATGTGGTCGAAGATGTTAACAGGCTTAACCTACAATGACTGGCTCTCAAGGACTGCTGCCGGAACACACCGTTAGGTGCTTGGCGACAGATTTTCAACCTGAGGGTGGTCGCTAGCCAGGCGGGCATTCGCAAAAATGCCCTTCCACCATGCGGTGAAGCTCAAGCCCGCGGCGGGATTCGAACCATGGACCTGCTGCGCGGCAGTCCATAGCCAAAGCCACTGAGCTATCACTGCTTCAACAATCTACATTAACATATATCTCACAACAACACATAATATACTGTAAGGTCACTTCTCCTTTTTATTACTATAAATTAGATATAATAAACCTTTGTTACTATTGATTTTGTTATTAAACTATAAAAATATTGCGTCATTAATATAATAAGCTATTTAAGTTGTCACCTTGAAACCAATTACGATTATCTGTGAACAACCTTTTTACATTATATAAAGTCTTATATTTTTGGTAACATGTTTAAAAACCTATGTTAGAGTATAAAAATATTAATATTAATTTTGCAGTACTTGCATCATTCGATTTCTTTATTTATGGCTTACTATTTAAACTTGCTAATTTTGGTTTATGTTGTTAGCAACATTGGAAGATGGGTGGCGCGAAAACGCCAGCCGCCACAAAAAGAAAAGAGAACGAATAAGACTAAGCGCGGGATTGTTCGCGATTTTTGAAGTAGTAGGACGTGTACATCAGATTGTATCTCAGTTATTATATATATTAATGGAATGATGTGTTGTAGAGTGTGAGATTATAGTAAGATCTATCCATATAGTTGGCGTTTTTAATTCCACCTGACCTTATCCCAAAAATACTCACCTATTGAGGGTCTGACGATGCAAACAGGCAGATTTCCATTTTCTACCTGCACCAGCTCCTCAGCTATTGCCTTGGTAAACGTGTAAGTATTGGGCCACCCTGAGATCAAGCTAAAAACGAAGATACCATAATAAAATAATAATCATGTTTTTTTTTTATGCCTGATAGGTTAGCCTTTGACCACTATCTCACCTGATGGTAAGTGATGATGTGGTCGAAGATGTTGTTCAGGCTAACCTAGAATTACTGCGACAGCTGTCGGAACACACCGTTAGTTGCTTTGCGACAGATTTTCTACTTGAGGGTGGTAGCTAGCCAGGCGGGCATTCGCAAAATGCCCTACCACCATGCTATAACGACTGCCATCCTAAGACAACAACCGGGACCGACGGCTTAACGTGCCCTCCGAAGCACGGAAGCGCTCAGTAGTAATGTCACCAGCGGTCACCCATCCAATTCCTGACCGCGGCGGACGTTGCTTAACATTGCTGATCGTTTCAGAATGGCTAAGCAAACTTCGCTACGAGCGCTTCAATACCTTGATACTGATTAAATGATACTCCTTATTTCATGTTATAAACGTTACAACAACAATTTTGAAATATGCAATTTTTTTTTTAGTACATATAAACATTGTCATCTTTCCATTCGTACCCTACTTTGCGGGGTCAGAAAAATATGTTTTAAATAATTTTTCATACTTGAAATAAGAATATTGGTAACATCTATACCTGACTAAAGGAATGAAAACAGTAATTTTCGTCTCTGCGAAACGATTTACCCTGCACGCAAGCCATGCCAAGGCCACTTTTTATGCAGTCACTCTAATAAATCGCGGCTTTGAATTGCCATTAAAATAATTAAAAACATTTTAACATGAATGTATGCCCAATATTTACTTAGATTATGTTAATAAAATATCTTTATATAATCTCATTCGGTAATATTCTAATTATGAAATTAAATACAGACTTTTATTGGCATATTTTATGTACATACTTCTTTAAGAAAATTAAAAAGTTAAATTAAAGCATTGTTCTCCTAACAAAACAATGCTTTAAAACATTTTTTTAATTATTAAAGTACAATGTGTCCCGACCAAGGAGGTTTCAATTCAATTCAAGTACACATTACCTATGGTGAGCGAGATACGCGCGCAACGCGCTGCGCTAGTTCCGAGCCAATAGACCAATAACATACTTTTTCCATTTTGGCGCTATTTCGTACATACGAATTTGAGTAATATTTTGTTGGATAAAACTTTAGTAGCAAAAATGTCAAGCAACATCCACGATACTGATGATTTAACTCCACCTGACATTCTAGAAACAGCTACGAAACTAACGAATAGTCTTTTGCCAGAAAAATCAAGAAAAGCGTATAGTCACAGAGAGTTGAAATACAGGTAAAAAAATTAATATAGCTATGAGATTACATAAAGCAGTGTATGCAACTGCATATAATTAGATATTAAAACACTCGTGTAATCTTATTTTGAAACTCGCCTGCGGCTCGTTTCAAAAAACTACACTCATGTTTTAATACCCTCTATTATATGACAGTTGCATAAACTACTATTGTCACTTCCCATGCTGGTAAAGTTCGTGTTACCCTAGAGCAGAAAGCCTGTTTAAGCACATTGCATACAATTTTTTTTTTAATTGTGCAATGAGGTCTTGTTTGTAATATATTTCATGTGGGAAGTCTGCCTGGGTCTTCCATAATACCACAGTATAAAAATATGTATTCCCTAGTAATACACTTAGATCAGGGGTATTATTAAAGACCCAGACATCAATTTTGTCGAAAGAATTACATTCAAAGTACGAGTAGAACATTGTTTAAATATCAGATTAAATTCAACGTTTTAGGGATATTATTTAAATTATTTGTTTCATTTCCTCGCAGTATAAGTGAAAATCTGAGCGTTTTACTCGTGCATAAAATCCATTTTAAACTCTCTGTTAAACATCTTGGCTAAAAGACACGTTTTATATACTCGTAGTACAATTTACAACTCTTGAACTAATCAGATTTTTGTAATAGTTTTGGGATTGGTTGAAATTAATAACGGGCCAATGAAATAAGCACCATACCTTGGAGTCATGATATCTAATCTCTCATCGTCGACAGTATCAACTAACTTCAGCAATGTCTCTGAAGGGATTGGACTTTGGTAGAACTGTTCCCGAACCTCTCCACCACATCGATGTGACGTGGCATGGCAGTACGCAGTAGACACATGGATAAAAGACCTGGAAATTAAGGGTTAGATTATAAGTGACCTGAATAACAGCCCTTGGGGTGTCGGGCTAGAATTTCACCCCCATTGCTACCTGTGAGTGTTGTAAGAGGCGACTAAAGGTAAAATGCTGGAAGGTGGGCAGCAGCGCCGTCTGAGAACCTCATATTTTAAACTGTGCTGTGACCCATGTCTGCCAAGCATGGAAATTATGGCGAACCTCTTCTAAGGTTCTAAATATGACAATAATAGGCATGCAAAATTAGGTAAACTTTCATAGCGGGTATTTTTTTTTTGACATTAAGAATGTCAAAAACACATCACACTTTATTTAGTAATTTTACTAATAAATTACAATGAATACTTGTCAATAGCGCCCGCCCCAGCTTTGCAAGGGTATTTAACAAAAAAATCAAATATTTTGAAAATATTCTATAGCCTATGTTCATCAGAGATAATGTAGGATCCTAATGGTGAAAGAATTTTTCATGTCGGTCAAGTAGTTTTGTAGTTTATTCATAATTAAAAAAAATACAAAAATAATATTTCGTTTTCAGACCGAGCGAGAACTTAGTTCGAGCGAAGCGTCTCTGCTTCAACTTAGACAAAAATGCTTTCGTATGTCCGGTTGTTCTCGTCTACAGGTCGCATTTCTCAATCGATTCTCACGAAATTTTGTGAGCGAATTCGATAAGAACATAATTTATTTCTGCCAATTCAGTTATTGGAAAATTTTCAAAATGACGTAGGTATACATTATAATGTGTTGAAAGTATGGACACCTGCGCTTAATTTAATGGCAATGTCCTGATATGCACGTCCATTGCCTAAAAGTGATAGGATTTATTTCCCGTGTTTTTGTAGCCGGTATATTAATTCGAGATAAATACATTACCAAGTAAGTAAAATTATTGTATATTTACTACTTACCTACCTATTTCTGATACAACTACCGTCCGCTGGGGCCCGCGTGTTATTGACTTCTTTGGACATTAGTCCAAGAAAACCCTTTATTATTTACATTACATATGTACATATTTTTTTTTTTTATTTCTTGATTCATTCTCCCATTAGCATACCTACGCAGTGAACCTTTATTCAATTGTTAGCTATGCCAGGGCAGACTCAAGAGATCTACAGCTCGGAGTCACTTGTAATATTAGTGCAGATGTAGATTTCTAACAACTCATTGAAGCTTACATAATTGATTTTATGAAAAAATATTGGTATCATTTAAGAAATCTGTGACAATATAGAAACATATATCTATCTATAATAAGTGGTGAACGTAATTTAATGCTGTAGGAGGGTGTGGTGAGCAGACGGGGTACACTGTACCAGTCGGCCTTTTAATTAAAAAACACGGTGCGCTAAGTATAGTATGTATTGTATATTTTCCCAATAATACGTATACAGCTAGCAATACACAGGATTTCAGAGTCGATCGAACAACGACGGGCCACATTAGAGTGAAGTGAGCACCAGAAGTGAGGTTCTATACGATCTGAAGTTATAGTCATGTTTACATCGAGATGTCTCAAGTTGGACGTGACGTTTGCGTGTGTTAAGCATGCACATCGCGTCTTGAAATAAACTATAGATGGCGCTGAACATAATAATTGAATATGCGTAGGGACAGTTTGTTAATTGTGTGGTGTTACAATACTAAAATTGAGTTAATTAGTGCTTTTTATACATTCAGGTATTTCTGGTAATTTATTAATTATTTGAGGCGCCATACAGAATACAATTTTACCAACAAAACTACTCTTAGACTCTCTTAAATAAAGTTTTGATTTATTAACGTTGGAATATAAAAAGGAAGTTACTACGTAAGTTTGACTTTGTGCGACAAAACTGTACTGCGACTCCCCATAGGTCGCATGTACGCTAGGGTGACACACTGAAGCTCGACATCACTCTAGTGCGATACTTAACACTCAATATTGATATTATTAGTCCTGCTCCAACAGAAAATTTCCAGTCCAGTACCCGAAAGTTGAGTTGATGTTATTTCTTTACAAAGCTGATATGCTCACCTTTGACCACGATCTCACTCACCTGATAGTGAGTGACAATGTGGTGGAAAATAGAACAGAGTAGAACCAGAATACACTGGCTCTCAAGAACAACTTTACTGCCCTCCCACCATGCTGTGTAGGTCAGGCGGGCACAAAATTGCTTGTCACATTACCGTAGTATCACTATCAACCTCCTGTCGCAATATTGTATATCGCACTAGTGTAATGTCGAGCTTCAGTGTGTCACCCTAGCGTACAAGCGACCTATAGTAAGTTGTAGTACAGTTTTGTCGCACAAGCATTCATCGTACATCCATTAAAATTTGTCAAGCTCGCGTAGTAGATACTCTCAAAGTAATACCAGAACGTGGGCAGGATATAAGGATTCTAGAAAACGTCCCTATTGGTGTAGACGTTCTTCAATTATTTAAAGAAGGATCTCTTTCAGCTGTTGATATAATGATATACAAAGTAAGATTCTCCAAAGCTACTTGAACTGGTGAAAAAAAAATGAAAAATGCTTTGCTTTTTTACCTGAGGTTCTTACAAGCTCTAGCCAACGTCAACACTTCTCGTGTACCCCTCACATTGACTAATGCTGCCGTGCGGATTGGCTCGTCGAAACGGATTGTGGCTGCTGCATGGAATATTATGTCCACCTATAAAATTGAGCATGATGTGACAAGCATAAAGTACTGGCGAGTTACTGTTGCTATCCTCAAAGGCAGGTCCTATTCCAAGTGTTCCTTGCCAATCACTAAGGCACGCTTCATCATATTTTTGATGGTAGTTACTACTGCCAACATAAACAATCATATTTTACATTTTATTGTTTTACTGCATGTACTACGAGCATTCACACCCACACTACGACGTAGTTTACAGATGAGGCATTCACATACAAATATGCTTCAGTAATTTAGTGTGGAATGGCACGCCTTTGTGATTGAACATGTTATCTGATTGTCTCAATAACTTTATACTTAAGTATTATTTTATAATTATTGTATCTATCCCACAACTTGAACATTTTGTGGCACACTTTACTGAAAAACTGTCACTCATATAGATTTGCGCTTTAACATAGTAATTTAACTTAATATCTAGATGTGTTATCTGTCAAAAATATAATTTTATAACCATTAAAAAACAAACATTAACAATTTTGTATTCATTGGATATAATGTTATTGCACTACTAATGCCATCTGTTAGAAAACCAAAGAGTTAACATTGCTGCAGCAGAACTATATACTCAAATGTATCGTAGTTAATCTACTTAATACTAGATGAGACCACTAGAATCAGGTTGTAAAATAAACGCGAGCCCTGACAAAGCTCAGCTTATTGCTGGTTTATTCTCCTAATCGAATTTATTATTAATCAATATGTTTCCAAGTCTATAACCATTTCCGTAAGCAATATTTAAAAATAATATTGCTTATGAAATGGTTATATATTATATATTTGACTTCCACGGCGCATCAGTCATCACTGACACGGTAATATTATATGGATAACATTACCGTGTCACTGATGTTTACGTGGAAGTCAATAGACTCGAGTCCACTTCCATTTCGTTCCATACATTCATATAATACTTCCATCGTTGTGAACCGTCACAACGATGGAAGTATTATTCTACTTGATGTATAGGTAACATGGAATTCAGTGAGCTTAGTGGATATTGCCGGAGTTTATTTTAAATTACCTTGCCAAGAAAACTTGCCGGAAAACGAAGAATTGGCAGAAGGTGGCAATTCTGGCTTAAAACCACAAGGGATTGATTTGGCTGTAGCTTTTTATTCTGTAGCTGTTATGCTACAGAACTGCGATATCGCTATTTAGGGCAGCAGCGGCGTCTGATACGTTCTAGTCAAGTCTCATCACGTAAACCTACTTGCTAATTTTCCAGCTAACCTCATCCACTATCCTGTTCCAATAATCATCACTGATGCCAAGTCGTATATCCGCGACGTCTCCTTCTACGCAGACTATCCTGGACAACAAGTCTGGTTTCTTTTTTCGGACCGTCTCGAACACCTACGAAAAGAAATATTGTTTTTAACTATTCCGTGGATGCTTCGGACTATTGCACAAACTAGAATCGACTTTGTTGACTTTAGTACAGATGCAAAGAATTTCGGTCATTGACCTCAATTTCACATATCTGTTTGTGGATTCTAGTTAAAGCGAATGCGGAAAGCTTTGGCGGGATCATTATTTTATTATTGATTTGATTTTGTTGCTAGTTCGTCCAATTATTGCACTTGATCACGTAAAAACTGAAATTCGGAGATGAGTTTTTACAAAGTCTATATTTATTGAATACTTATTGAGTTATTTGCATTTGTTATGGGTAAACGTAATTAATAGTTAGTTCAGTTTTAGCAGAAATTATGAAATAATGTGCATTGGTATTCAATAACTGTTAAAGATATTCCGTCCAATATGATTTTAAACTCGCAAATATTATGATCTGGCAAGATGCTTACGAAATCTAGCGACATGAGAGAAAAACCTATAAAAATTTGCATTTCCTGCCATAGATTTCAACCTCAACCTTATGTTGTTATTGAAAGTGCTTGACAGTCAAGGATAATTTGTGATACCTACTGGATCATCTAGCATGACTTGTAATCTTTCACTCGTTGGTACTCCTTTTTTCGATCGTATCAGCACAAACACTTTCTTTATATCACAAGACCTGAAATAATGGAAAGTAGAATAATATTAAGAACAGTTCAAGTTATCAAAAAAGGGATAATGTGATCTGAAGATATGCTCTAAAGCACGAAAGATGCTGTTCTAACTGCTATGACATTTCCAAGGTTCGGAGAGTTAGCCGTCGGTTACGAGTGTATGCTTCTAGTCAATACAACTGCAGACAGTTTTAGAGCATAGTGGTCATCGGGTGCTGACCATGAAGTCATCACTTTGTAGCGTTCGTAGCGAAGTTTACTTAGCCGTTCTTAACCGATCAGTTAAGTATATAAAGGAACGTCCGCCGAGGTCAAGACTTGGATGTACACATCCACTAGTGACATTACTGCCGAGCGAGCACGTGCTTCGTAGGTCACGATAAGATACCGGTTATTGTCATGGTGGTAGAGCATTATAAGAATTCCCACCTGAATAGCTACCACCTTCAAATAAAAAATCTGTAACGGTATGTTCCGGCAGCTGAGCTTGAGAGCCAGTAATTCTAGGTTAGCCTGAACATCACCTGCGACCACATCATCACTTACCATCAGGTGAGAGGTCAAAGGCTAGCCCATCAGGTATAAAAAAGGAATCTCAATCAAGGATGCATGGTTCGAATCTTGCAGCGGGCCTATGCTTCGATGCATGGTGAAAAGCCATCCAACATATTCAAGTACCATCTTCAAGAAGAAACTGTCACCAAACTCCTAACGTTGACTTCCGACAGTCTTTGAGAACCAGCTTCTATCCTAAATTAAGCCTGCTGACCATAAATATTTGGTAAGATAGTCGGAAAAGTTAACCTTTCAGCTGAAAAACGGTAAGTTCCGGTATTATTCCTTAAAAGCCATATTATTCATTCGGAGATATTGGTCATCATCCAGACTGATTTGTCGTAAGAAATAGGTTTCTTAAGTTTTATGATGTTGAAAAGGTCTACAGGGTTACTGGTGAAATGCTAACAACCTCTTAGGGTTGACTTCTGCTACGCCTAACAAACATTTTGAGATGAATTCTGTTTTGTTTTTTTTTTTTAACAATCCTACTCCGAGCCAAGAGCGCCCGCCGCTGCTACACTGGACCTTGCCGTGCTCCCTTTGAATAGAGTTTTGAATATTTATATCGAGCAAAGTAATAAAAAAACATGAAATAATACATTACAGGCACAAGAGACTTTTAACATCAGGTGGTCTTAGTGCTTATTACGTCAAAACATATAAAAATTCACAAAAAAAAAATCATAACAAAAGAAATCATCTCAAATTTTTTGTTAGGCAGAAGTCAACCCTAAGAGGTTGTTAACATTTTTCCAATAACCCTGTGTATGCTTCTTACCTGAATAGTTTTTCAAGCAGCTGCTTCCCAATAAAGCCAGTACCTCCAGTTATAAACAGTGTAGCATCACGGTAAAATTTTTGGATTCCAGAATCACCCTTTTCTGTAGCCTCTTCTATAGGCTTAACGTATTCTAAAGCTTCAAGCTCGACCTGAGCTGCTGGATCCATTTTGATGTACTTTTATCATAAAAAAGTAGTTGAGGTAGATACCCTAAAGAGTTAAGAATCATGTATGTCAGTGCATATGTTTCTTTGAAGCAATAGCTATGGACTACCGTGAAGCGGGTCCATGGTTCAAGCCTGCTTGAGCTTCACCGCATGGCGGAAGGGCATTTTGCGAATGCTCGACTGGCTAGCTACCACCTCTTATGTAGTAATCTGTCACCAAGCACCTCACAGTTTTCCAGCAGCAGTTCTTGAGAGCCAGTAAATTACAAACACATGAGACTAAACAACTTTACCTCAGGGTGGCGCAGCGCAGTTCGTCACAGGTAACACATTACGGGGTCTTAAAACCGCCAGTTTTCTTCTTATTTTTATTATATACCTAATAACTGTACCTATTGTCACTTGCGCTACCAAGACGAATCTAACGATATCATATACATTAAAATTGGTTAAGCTGTTTAGAAGTTATGGTAGAATAAAGAAACTCACAAACATACATACATTAACATTAAAGAACATAACATTCCTTTTTGGACAGTCATGTAAAAAGTAGATCGGCATACACACTGATAAATGGTAAAATCCCATCATTATCGCTCTGCGTACGATTGACAGAGTATTATGTTGTATGGTGTATTGCTGTGAGGAGCTGCTGCTGAGATAGAGACAATCTTTATCTTACTAAAGCGTGCAATTCGAGCCATATATGAAATAGATCCTCGGGAATCTGTAAGGGATCTTTTTAAAGAAACTGATATTTTAACTTTACCGAGTCTATATATAATTGGAAATATGATATATGTTCGGAAAAAAAATTGTAAATTTAAATTAAACAATGACAACCACGATTACAACACTAGGAATAAACACATAAAATAGCGGTGCCAGGTTTTAGATTAGCAAAGACAAATAAAAGGTCCTTTTTAGGTAATTGTGTACGGTTTTATAATAAAGTTCCCAATCATATTACAATGCTCACAGAAGTAAAATTCAAGTTGCATGTGAAAAACAATTTGATTAAAAAATCCTACTACACAGTTTGTGATAACTTAAACGACAAAAATGCTTGGAAAATTCCGCCTCTGCCAAGCAATCACCTGTCAATTACGTTAATTTAAATAAATATTGTAATAATTGTATTAAAATGTTAGTTATGTAACAAATTGTTAAAAGACTTTTTAAAAAATGGCCCCGAGTTTATTGCCCGTTCTTCTCGCAATGGCTCTATACATTTTTTTGCTGATTGTGGTAGTACAGTGTAGAATATTTCAATATTAAAATATGTAATTGACCTTCATAAGAGCGTCGTAGACGCATAAATTGAATAAATGATTTTATTTTTTAAGAGAAGCAGCATGATTGACTGTCACTTTTTGTGAAAACTTAAGACAGTTTACTTAACTATACCTAACTAGTAGCTAGTAAAATGTGAACTTGTCTCATAACTATATTCGAAGAGGTTAAGGGGGCAATTCCCTGATTTTGATCACTTCCATGGTGAACTTTTCTTTAAAAGATAATTAATTGAATTCAGAAAAATATATACTATCTACGGATATTTTGTGCAACACATTCATACTGAAAGGTCAAAGTCAAAATCGGCGTCTACGACGCTCTTATGAACGTCAACTTCGTATTAAAATATGTTACTGCCGCGTTCAGCAAAAATGGTATGAGCAAATTTACGAAAAACAGGCTGCAAGAAACTCGGGTTCATTCTTTTTAAATATATCTTCACTCATTTACAATTTGTGAGCGTCTTATAAAATATAACAATATATATAACATAGGTGATCGGCGGTGGTTTGGCAGACGTTTATAATAAATGTTTGATGTAACAGGTATAAAAAAATTATACGCAGCGACTATAAGTGCAGTGATAGCTCAGTGGCTTTGGCCATGGACTGCCGCGCAGCAGGTCCATGGTTCGAATCCCGCCGCGGGCTTGAGCTTCACCGCATGGTGGAAGGGCATTTTTGCGAATGCCCGCCTGGCTAGCGACCACCCTCAAGTTGAAAAATCTGTCGCCAAGCACCTAACGGTGTGTTCCGGCAGCTGTCCTTGAGAGCCAGTAATTCTAGGTTAAGACTGTTAACACCTTCGACCACATCATCACTTACCATCACGTGAGATTGTGGTCAAAGGCTTACCTATCAGCAATAAAAAAAAAAAAACTTTTGGAACTCTTTCACAACGATAAAGAATTTTCACATCATATTTTAGCTAAACTGTGATCAATTATATCCTTAACAGTTCCGTTTGAAAATTTTTATAATACGACTACTTTATTCTCGAAAAATCACATCCTTCAGAAAAGGATTATTGTCTCGAATTTTCGCGCATTTCATACGTACAAAAGGTCGTAACCTCCACGTGCAGCGCACAACGAGATTAAGCTTTATTTAATTCATATTTATATATATAAAGCTTTTTATTATATTTTTCGTTAGAAGCTCATAATTGACCAGGATTAGCCCCACAAATTCGCCCTTTTAAAATATGACGACACTATGAATACTACATTCGTATGGGAAACAATACGAATACATCCTTGTACTGTATCAGCAGCAGAACCACTGCTGAACACAGCCTCTATAATCCCCACGCTTGGCAGGCGACATGGAGATCCAAGTTTAAGATATCAGTTCCTCAGAAGGCGCTGCTGCCCACCTTCCAGCATTCCACACTCACAGGAAGTTTCACAGGTTACTTTTTAGCTCGGCACCCCACGGGGCTAAAAACGGGCCAACTTAAGACACTATCGTTAAAACACTAAAAATCTTTTTAAAAATCGTATATAAAAACATTCAAATTATTCAGAATAAAGGTTCTTCAATTCATTGAACGTGAATTTATTAAATTGACTTAAAATAATTTATTATTTAAACTCACTTTGCTTATACGTCCAATTCGTAGCCACTCGCTGGATATATATGAAATAAATACATATTAAGTACTTAATACGCATTAATATTATAGTGACAATGCAATAACAATTGGTCAAGTGTGAAGTAGAGTTCCTTTTATATCGTACTAGCGACCCGCCCCGGCTTCGCATCGATCATTTTTTTACCAACGTTTCTCGCCTGCCTCACTTTTGTTGGCCTGTTCTCATTTTCAAACACCCATTCACAAGATTGCTGGTTTCTTTGGGCTCAAAACAATAAATTTTGAAGCGCTCGTAGTGAAGTTTGCTCAGCCATTCTGAATCGATCAGCAAAGTTAAGCAACGTCCGCCGCGGTCATTACTTGGATGGGTGACCACTGGTGACATTACTACTGAGTGCTTCCGTGCTTCGGAGGGCACGTTAAGCCGTCGGTCCCGGTTGTTGTCTTAGGATGGCAGTCGTCAGAGCATGGTGGTAGGGCACTTTGCGAATGCCCGCCTGGCTAGCAACCACCCTCAAGTTGAAAATCTGTCGCCAAGCACCTAACGGTGTGTTCCGGCAGCTGTCTTTGAGAGCCAGTAATTCTAGGTTAGCCTGAACAACATCTTCGACCACATCGTCACTTACCATCAGGTGAGATAGTAGTCAAAGGCTAACCTATCAGTCATAAAAAAAACACGTTTCTTCTCCTGTGACAATGTCATAATAAGCACTACAATGTCCGTGGTCGTACTTCAGTAGCATCTGTGAGCACCATTCCACGCGAGCCCGCTTCTGCTCCGCTGTCAGTTCATGAGGGATCCAACGACAAAAAGTTTCCGAACTTTTAATTCTTCGTGTAAAATTTTCTGAATTTGGCTCATACCAATCCTCAATAGCCTCGAATTGTCTCATAGGTAATCCGCTGGTTTTCTTCAATTAGCCGCTTAACAGTAGCCACATTATTTTGATGGCAGTTGAAGGCGGCCCTTCACGAAATTTGTCATGTAAAGAAACCCGACCTCTCTCAAATTCAACAAATCATCGCCTCACGGTACTCAACAAGGTGCTTCTCTCCCAAAAGCATATTGAAGGCGAGCGGCACAGTCTTGCGGAGAGAGAGAACTTCTAAAATCGTGCTGGTTCCTGATATATTAATGACATTTCCAAGATGTGCATTGACACGCACTTATTTAACACTAGTTTTTACCCACCGTCCATTTCCTGAGACCACCTAGGTGAACCGTGGAAAGTTTTTTTTACAACGGTTCACGTTTGTCCACCTGGGTGTTCCTTGGGAAATATTAAATTTCCACCGTCCACCTTGTTATCAAAACTCTTCAGATTTGAAGTGCAAGAAATTATGATTATAATGGTCGTATTAATATATAAAATAGATTATTATGGAAAAAAAAGTCTTTATCGTTGGCTTGAATTCATTCAAAAATAATTTAGTGATACTAATTATTAACTACGGATACGCCTCATTTCAACCAATTAGATTTTAGATATTTAAATTTATTATTATTCACTGCGTATAATTGACTTACTGTTAGCAAAATCATATTATATATCTATTCTATTTATAACATCTAAAATTAAGAAACTTTACCAGCATTTAATAGCATATCTGTTTGGTAAACTATGCATTCCGGTTAAACCCTATCTCTAGGCGTATGGGTTCATGTTCGCGTGGACTCGAATAATGTTGTTCATGCAATTGCGAGGCAGCGCCGTCATCCACTGCAGGTAGACTAGATACATTTTTATTTTCTTCCCACATTGACCATCGAACGATGGTTCCTCCAGACTGCGCGCGCGGTCGTGCGCAGTATTTTGTACAATTGCCACTGGGTTTTGAGATAAAACAGTACCTATTTGGTTGTTTTGTGAGGCCGCGGCGACCTATTTAACATTAATTCAGACGCTGGGCGTCCAGGATTGAATATTTTATATAGATTAGAACTATCAGTGCCGTGGTGAACTCGTGGGTGACAAAGGCGGACCCCTACCTATCTGCGGGCTACCAGCTACGTCGACTTCTGGACCGAGGGAAGTTTATGCAAATAGAATCCCTAGATTTATTTAACTGCAGTTAGAATAAGTTAGGTGTTATAATAATCCCTTCGGCGGAACGCTCAGCGAGCCGTTAGTTGGTGAGTGGATTCCCGCCAATTCGTTTCCCTGCATTCACATCCTTGTAAATAGATCGGCTGGTGTCTTCCTGTGACTTCCAGGAACCTAGTCGAATACACCACGACGTACGTAGTAAAGTATGGGGCTAAGGGGATTCCGGAGAAAATCTCCCCTTCCCATACAATATCAATCTACTGAAATACAATGTTTCTTACAAATACTGTGATACACTGAAGGAATAATATAATATTCATAGGAATAATATATTTTTATGTTATGGTGACATATTATACTATACGTATTATTTCGTGTATGTAACTTTTTTGTTCTTTGCTTTTTATGAGTAGTCTAGGCCAAAGTCATGTATATGTGACGACAAGCGAAGCGAGGAGGAGCGAGGCTACTTATGACCAAACGCGAGCGAGCCGAGCGAGAGAAGCGCGCTTGCGAGACAGCACACGGCGATACGTGAAGTGAAGAATTCACTGAAATATCTAATCTTTCTTTTTCAAGACTACGAGTAATTAGCTAGACAAAACGATTTCATTTCAGAAAAAAAAAATTATAACCGGTGATATGCCTTCATTAAAAAAAATACTACGAACTATAAACAACACTACAGCTACTACAATAAAATCATTTAGACAACCTTTAAGACATAGCAGACTCATAGGCAGTCTAAATACTCCAAAAAAAGTTAGTTAAAAACTAAATTGAATGCTATTTATGACAAGCAGCATTGGAAAAAAACTCCACATTGTAATGCAATGATTTATATGTATACGTATGGTGCACATGTATGTGTTTTATTTATTTACTAGCTTTCTGGGCGCGGCCCCGCCCGCGCGTATGTCGGTTATCGCGCGAAAACATTAACCTCTTTTTGCGCAGTTAGATAAAAACTATCCTATGTTTTTTCCCGGGTCTCAAACTATCTCCATACCAAATTTCATTCAAATCGGTCCAGTAGTTTTAGCGTGAAAGCGTAACAGACAGACAGACAGACAGACAGAGTTACTTTCGCATTTATAATATTAGTACTGAAGTACTGATTTTATTTTTTCTTCATAGGTACAGTTACAGATATTTGGCTATAAACTTAAATTTAGACACTTTATGGAAGAAAACAGCACTCTGAACCCAAAATCCAATAACAACTATACACATCTCTTTGTTATACTGTAGACATAGATAGATAGATAGATAACACTTTATTGCACTTTTAAAATTATTAAAACTAGTTACAAAAAATATTAAAATAACTTAAAAATAGTACAATCGGCGGCCTTATTGCTAGGCAGCAATCTCTTCCAGGCAACCGTAGGCTCAACAGATACTTGCATGTTAATTTAGATGGAGGTATAGACTAAAGTGCGTTATGTATGTAATCAGAATAATTAATACTCAAAATATATATACGTTAGTAAATTTAATATTAAATAATAAGTAATAATAATAATGTATTTTTTCACCACAATATTATGATGTTATGAAGAATATACCAAATATAATGCGGGAGCATAAAGTTGTATTATTTCATCTTGCTACACAAAACCAAACGTTTTGTCTAGTTTTATTAAGGAATTTTACATGCTCTCAAGGACTGATGCCGAAACACATTGTTAGGTGGTTGGCGACAGATTTTTTACTTGAGGGTGGTAGCTAGCCAGGCGAGCGCTCGTAAAACGCCTTCCACCATGCGGTGAAGCTCAAGCCGGCGGCGCGGCCCGGCGCGGTGGGAATCGAAACATGGACAAAGCTATTATCGCTCAAAACTAAGTTTGTTCATGATTACATATTCGGTGACAGACAGACACGCAAGTGATCCATTATTGTATAAACCTGTGTTGTATAAATATGTGGGCAACATCCGGCCCGCGGGCCGGACCCGACTGTCTCAGGTTTTGAGCCGGCCCGCCAGACATTTGGACATTTATATATATGGAATCGTTTTTAAAGTCCTTTATTTTAATGGGTAAAATACTGTATGGGCTTGAAAGAAATATAAAATGTCTAAAACCCGACAGTTTTTTTTTTTTATGTACCTATGTAGTTTAACTTGCGCTCAAATGAGGAATATAGAATAGAATAGAATAGAATAGAATAATTATTTATTGCTACAAAAAAGAAAACAAATTACATACCACTTCTTACAAACAATATAAATAAAACTTATAGCAAAAGGAATACACTCAGTTTGAGTTATGGCCACACCTGTTAAGTTGCAACCATAACACTGATTTTCAGTATAATCCTGAACTCGGACTAAGATGTTCACCGAGAAAAAAAAAAAAAGAGTAGAAAAAAAAGCGAGTTCAAGAACTACCAATCTACAAAATAAATATATATCTAGGCACAGACAAAACAGCTTTCTATGAATAGGAATTTTGCAAATACGATAGATTTAATACATCATAAATAATAATACATTAATTAAAAAAAAAAAAATATAACGATATCTCTTACATTTAAATCGGTTAAACCGTTTAGAAGTTATGGTGGAATAAAGAAACTCACAAACATACATGAACCCTGAAAACTTAACACTTCTTTTTTGCACAGTCGTGTAATAAATAAGTTTTTTATTGCTTTGACCCGCGACTGCATAATTATTGTAAAGTTTGGCACGCAACACACAAAGGTTGACCATACCTGGTATAAACGTACGTAAATCAAACAGGAAGTAATATTATTATTCAATAATGTATATAAAACAACGCCCCTTTGCACTGTAACCTGTTGATTAGGGTGACAGGATATGACGTCACGTGTCTATTTCAGTGACCTTAATGACCATACTTTAATAATTATAGTTTATAACAATAGTAGAAAGTCTATTTTTAAGACCTGTCTATTGAATGTTTATCAATAATAATTACTAATTTTTTATTTTATTTTGTAGCATTGATGGCCGGGCTGGGGGCCGAGTCTACTACTTACATGTCCATATTCAGCATAAATTCATTCCGAGTCGATTGCGATTTGAATAGGTAGTCTACTGACCCAATATGACTATCAATCTATGATGAATCTAGGCTGGTTTTAACGATATTGCCATACCACAAAATAAAAACAGAAGAGTAGGTTAAGTCAGTTTATTCAGAAAAAGAAATCGATAAACACACGTATTATAAGATTACAGCAAACTACTATAACCGCATATTTTTTATTTAAAATAAAATACTTGTTTAGATGCATAAACACATCTAAAAGAATCTTTAAAATAAACTGTAATATTTAATTTTGTTAATTTCATTGGCAATGGCATTAAGAGGCGTGTTACATTTGCCAGTATTAAAAAATGAACGACCGATGTCAGCTGATTGTTTTTCTCATGGTCTAATATTATTGTATCATGATGTGCATCTATTTTGTTCTCGCTCAATGCGCAGAGATTTGCAAACTGTGTGTTGTGTAATGTGTGGTCGGGCCGTATGGTGTTCATTTCTGTTATCTACGAGTTGGTAAAAATGGTTCTTTTTTCTATTCGGAAATGTAAGAGTAGAAGTAGACGAGGCAGTGAATTGAGTTTTTTTCATTTCCTAGAAAAGAGTCTGTTTAAAAAGAGTCTGTTTTTCAAATAAGTATAAAGTTTGAGAGCCGTTAATAGATTTTTTTAAAACTGAGAGAGTATGTAGTGTACGGGGGGGGGGGGGGGGGAATACCAAACCCTTAAGAAGAAAACCTTGTTATATTTTTATAAAAGGTTTTAATCAAGAACTCAAAAGGCAGAACAAAACTTTAACTATTTAGCTATTAATATTTCAACACAAAACTTATCTGAACATCTCATTGAACTAGTAATAATACGTATAAAAAAAAGTTGCTTTATTCGCCATTACCCCTAGGCATGGGTAATGCCGAACAGGTCATGGGGTAATAACGACCACATTTTATATAGTCACTAAATAACAACTGAGATCCTACATTGTACCAGAGCAGATATCAAATTATGTAGATAAAATAGTTTTACATCCCACTGAGTGGTATTTTTATCTTAATAACAAAAATCACAAATATAACCATCATCAGAATCCCACCTTGAGCATATGGCATAGGACCACCCCCCCTACATGCTGTGCAACGGCACCATATTTTATCGTTTCTTCCAATTTCTTACAACAGTCTTGCGCAAGTCTGCGACAGTCAATCTCATCTGATGGTAAGTGATCATGTGGTCGAAGGTGTTAACAGGCTTCCCCTAAAATTAATGCTTCAAACATCTTTACATGTCGCTAGTCATCTTCCTTCCAAACCGCTTTGGCTGTCATTCTTTTTCGGTTCCATGGCATATCTAATATAATAACAAAAAGAAACAATTATTACTTGGCAAAATGACGAACGGTGATCGGTATTACCCCTCGGTTAATGTTCGGCATAGCCCCAAATAACCGTTTTTAATTTGAGGCCATTTTTTTCCACATACTAAAACGACTAGATATAAAGACTTTTGCACTATTGTTCTATGTGATGTTATGCATAAGAATAGTCAATAATAACAAAAGCCAAGTATTTAAAAACAACACTTACCGTAAAATTCGTTTGGCCAAAAGTTAGACCAAAGCGTCCGAAATTATACACCCGCGCCTTACTCTTAAGTGCACCGAGCGAACTGACTGAACTTGTTGGCGCTTGCTATTGCATTACACCCTCGCCCCGCACTCCGGATGCCGTGCTTCTGAGCCATGCATTTTACGAGTAATTTGCCTGTTCGCGATTCCCCCTTGTTCGCCATAACCCCCTCTTACCCTAATACTAGATATATTATAATCACAAAGTGCTATTACCTAATAATTGATATGTACCTACCATATCTTTTTTCAAGATTTCGCTATAACTAATTATGTGTACCGTCTGAGAGAGCTCAAGAAAGAAGTTTTGAAGAATGATAGAAAACTTATTTTCCATGCCCACCGGAATAATACCTAAATTTACCTAATTCGGAACAAATTCAAGATATACCTAATTCCAAACTCAACATTTTTGCTAACAATACTAGGAGTTGGTATATGCACAACACCATTGGTTTTACAATGCTCGACTGATGTGACTACATTTCATACAGTAAGCACAAGTTTATTCTGTATTGATAGAGTAAGAACTGCCCACAGTAGATGACAATAGGCTCTCACCCCTATAACACTTGCTCTAAAACTGCTCTAATGAATAATAGTATTTTTGGTATGGGTTCCATAATATACCAACCTCATCAAAATAGAATTAAACAATGATCAATTTAAATAAAAATTAAGTAGTATATTAGCTGACAAATGTTATTATAATATTGCTGACTTCCTAAATGATAAAACTGACATAAAATCCCTTCGATAAAAAGTAAAATCCTAATAAGCCTAAATCTCCTAATTTAATAATAATCCTAAAAATCCAAATAATTGAGATTTTGTTTCGTATGAGTTTGACAGAAAAACGAATTCTAATTATCTGTTGATTCTGAATGGCGCTCACCCGATAATGGCGCGCACCTTTATAACCCTACGGTTCAATTCACGCAAATATGCGCTATTTGCACTGAATGCACGCAAACGGTCGGTTCATATTTTGCTAAAAGGACACCACGATAGCATTATGACGTCATCTTTGACCTCACTTCCGGCCGCAAACAACGCTCACAGAAAAGTGGTAGTGCAATGTGTGTACAATCGTCAAACTCAAATCTTGACAGATGGATGAGGAGGTTTTTATTATTGTGGTTAGAATGTTGAACGTACAAACATCTGTTTACAAAAGAATGCCTTGAAATGCAATACTTCTATTATCAATAATTGACGTGAAGGTTATTTCGGTTCAATTGCGAAAATGCTAATTGACAGTTAGCAGATGTTATAAGCGCGGCTACACATCGGTTCACATCGTTGGCGCACAAACAGTGCATATTCTCGTATTTCAGTTATGAACCAGGCTTTTGCAATGTATGCAGTGACAGCAGTGTTTGCGTGATTTAAACCGTAGTGTAAGTCTATGAAAATGGTGCATAACAACATGCCACAATACTGAAGGGAAGGGCCTCAAACAGGATGTGATGTGATACGCAGGGGCAGTCGACTCGTGGCAAGTGACGATAAAGTGAGATTGTTTGTATGCGACTGCGCTGAACTAACTTTCGTCGCGATCATTTTTAAAAGATTTCGTAAGTTCAGCATTTTGATATTTATCAAATTCAAAAATCTAATTGCTAATACAGCTTTTCTACGTACTTAATCATTCTATTTTATGATGAATTATTAAATTTTCAACAATTGCTATTCAAAATTTGTTTAATATGACTTAAATTCTAAACGACCGTTTGGGGTTATCCCGCTCACATGGACGTCATTACCCCTTAGTGACTTATTTTTTCATTGTGTAGACATGCCCAGAAATCGCCAAAGAACAACCACCAAAGCGGCTTCGAACCAAGAAAACCTCAAGCCCGCTAAAACTGCGATTGAAAATGGGACGTCTAATAGGAAAGCCACAAAACAATATAAAATCCTATGCACTACCATAAGGATATACTATCGACTAAAAAATTAAAAGATTAGGTCGTAGGCCCATTTTTACCCAACAACCAAATTGCTGAACAAGTTAAGCTGCTGGGTTTACTATATTATGAACTCAGTGTCACAGACTTGCGTTCAGGGGTTTCTTAAATATTTGCATGCAATTTGGAAAAAATAACGACATGTGGTATCGCTGTACAACATGTGAGCTGTAGTCTCAGGCTACATTTTCCGGACTGGATTTGGCAGAAGGTACATCTGCGATTTATGTGCTGAATGATACAATCTTATCATCTCTATTTATCTTTTTGTCTTTGTTTACCTTTAAAGAGTTTGTCGTTGTATACGTTGCTATATTTTTTTATCGTATATGGCTGATCTTAGGTACAAATTACAAATATTTAAGGTCATTTTCTAATTATGGATTGTACTATTATTGATAATTTGATCTTTTGCTTATTTGCTAATGATAACGGATCTTACTTGTTATATTGCAAAGAATTAGGTTTGGTTATCATTACTTCTGCGCCTGAGCGGCATTACCCAATGACAGGGGCAATGACGCTCAAACCTATTTTTTTTTATATTTTTTTTGCTGCTATAATATCTAATATAAATACGATTTCTATTTAAAAAATTGATTATTTAATAGTTAAAGTTTACGTTAATGTTCTAAATTCAAAAATAAAAATAGTAATTAAAAAATATAGCGTGTTTTCCTTAAGTGAACGCCATTCCCCCTGCTTACCCTACTGTTTGTTTTTTTTTTTTCTTAATCTACACTCCACAGACTCCAGGGTCCGTTACTTTTTCAACTATGACATTTTTTATTAAAAAACAAGAAATATGAAATAGGAAACATGCAACATTCCAAGGGGGAACAGTGTTAAAAGTTTTTTTTTTCGTTAATGTCATTAGCACTAGCATCCAGAGCAGACCAGTATTTTTTTTTTTTTTTTTTATACTGAACTGGGTAGCACTTGACCACTATCTCACCTGATGTTAAGTGATGATGCGGTCGATGATGGAGCGCGCTTACCCAGGAGATACCTGTTCACTCGCGTTTTGAAGACCCCCATATTGTACTTAACCGGAAACACAGACTCAGGTAGGGTATTCCATTCCCTGGCGGTTCGTATAATAAACGAAGAAGCAAATCGCTTTGTTCGGGTAAATGGAATATCTACCATATAGCGGTGGCGCTTCTGAGTATCCCTGGATGTCCGGTTATAGAATGGAGATGGCGGAATCAAATCATGTAGTTCTGTGGCACACTCCCCGAAATGTATCCGATAAAAAACCGATAAGCAAGCGACTTTGCGGCGATGCTCGAGACTTTGGAGTCTCTTGCTTACAAGTTGGTCGTCGTTAATGAGTCTCTTGGCTCTCCTCTCAATAGCTTCCAGTGTCTCCAGCTGGTATTTGGCAGAACCATCCCAAAGGTGAGAACAGTACTCCATACACGACCGGACTTGCGCTTGATAAAGATTAAGCAGCTGTCCCGGTGTGAAGTATTGTCTCACCTTAGCCAAAATACCAAGCTTTTTTGAGGCCAGCTGGGCTTTAGACTCAATATAGGAGCCGAAATTGAGAGTCGGTGTTAATGAGATGCCAAGAAGCTCGAGATGGTTACTTATCGGCACGGACACATTCCTGAAAGTAGGAGCCAGCTGAAAAGGGCTCCGTTTGGCGGAGAAAAGACACGCCTGGGTTTTAGCATCATTGAACTTAACCAGATTGGCATCGCCCCAATCGGAGACTGCCTTCAGAGAAAAGTTCAAGCGCTGAACCATCGCTTCCCTATGAGACTGGATTTGTAATGCACTGGTTCGTGCGTTAGATGTATAACTCTCCACAACAGTATCCTCTAGCAGCACCCGTTCACGAGTTGACGCATGTGCCAGCCATCGCCTTCCTCAACCATTTTTGAGGGAAGATGGCGACCCGACACACAACACCACCGCGCCGCTAGACAACACCTTATAAAAATTATTTGGGACTACAATTAAATAATATACCTTACTGTTTGATTTTGTATGATATTGATTTAAAATGTAGTCCTAATTAACTATTGACATTATGTACTGTTTGTGTTTTATTGTTAAGTACTATGAGTTTGACGGAAAATGAAACTTAAATATCCATTGAAGTTATGTACTGTTATTGTGTTTTTTTATGCTTGATAGGTTAGCCTTTGACCACTATCTCACCTGATGGTAAGTGATGATGTGGTCGAAGATGTTGTTCAGACTAACTTAGAATTACTGGCTCTCAAGGACACCTGCCGGAACATACCGTTAGGTGCTTGGCGACAGATTTTCCACTTGAGGGTGGTAGCCAGGCGGGCATTCGCAAAATGCCCTACCACCATGCTATAACGACTGCCATCCTAAGACAACAACCGGGACCGACGGCTTAACGTGCCCTCCGAAGCACGTGCACGCTCAGTAGTAATGTCACCAGCGGTCACCCATCCAAGTCATGACCGCGGCGGACGTTGCTTAACTTTGCTGATCGGTTCAGAATGGCTAAGCAAACTTCGCTACGAGCGCTTCAATTCGTTTTATATAAAAACTGTCGCGAGTTTTGTCCATAATTATTATTTAGTAACCGGCTAGGACTCGCGTAATATTTACCGGATATTGCTCCGACCAGTTACGAACTCATTACACGACTGCCTAAAAAAAGGAGTGCTATGTTTTCGGGGTATGCATGTATGTTTGTGAATTTCATTATTCGAACATAACTTCTAAACGGCTCAACCGATTTTAATATACAATATATCATTAGATTCGTCATAATAGCCCAGGTGACACTAGGTACATTAAAATGTAAAATTAAAATCAAAATGACGGATTTTAGACGCCATGTTTTGAGAAAAAAATGTTTTTCTCCCAAACCCATGGAGTGGGGAATCAAAACGAAGGGTTTTAAGAAACGATTCCATTAAGTAACTTGCAATTTTAGTGTAAATCGAACGATAAAATGCTTAACGAAAATAAATAATTTACAGTCGGGCTATTTAATCTTTAATAATTTATTTTTCTTTATTTTTTTATTTGGACAGTGATCTGAGCTCTGTTTTCTATTTATGATTGCCTCCTGCTAGAAAACAGAGATCACAGTTTTTAAGTGTAACATTTTTAGGTCATAAGTAGATATAGAATTATTTATTTATTTTTGGGTTCGTATAAATTAAAATATGAAATATTTAGAATTTTAATAAAATTCTTATCTTTAATTAATTTACACTTGTTTGAAGTTACAAAATTACAAATTTACGAGAGAAAAAATTATAGCCATGTGCGGGATTCGAACCCCCGTCCATCAACCCCTTTAGCCGGGGTATGCTCTAACCAATTGAGCTAACATGACACAATGACTCATAACTGTAATTCTTGCTCTCGTTCTTCATGCAACCATCCATTGTTTGAAGTTCTTCGTCTGGAGTCACGATTGTGCACAGCGTCAAGCGCAGGCCTCACCGTCACCACGTAACTGATCCGGTATATACACACATCAAAAGTGGCTAGGGATCAAGTATGTTGTCAAGTAAATCAAGTAAGTTTTAAACAGGTCTCATTGGATTAGGGGCAACCTCAATGCTCTGATTTATGCGTAGAGTATTGTTTCAGAAGTGATCATCCCTTTGCTTTGGACGTTTGGGTAATTCGTTTCGTCTAATGCACGATAATGCACGTCCACACACTTGCCGATGCTCACATCGAGTGGCCTGCTCAATCGCCAGAACTCAACACCATAGAACATGCATGGGATATGCTACCGTATGTCAAGTATGGATGCCGTGCACAGCAGCTTTTTGACTTGTTCCAAAGAACGTCGGCGGCCATTTCTCAAAGTGATTTTGATGAACTGATTTTAAGCATGCCAAATCGATGTGCTTGTGTGATTAGTGTAAATGGTAGAAACACAAATTATTAATTAATATAATTTTACAGTAAACAGCAACCTCATCCTAATTTTATTAGTTTTTCTGCCTAACAAGTCAGTTATTGTTCAAAATATACAGATGATCCCTAGGCACTTTTGACGAGTGTATTACGCGAGTCCTAGCCGGTTACTGAATAATAATTATATGAGTTTGACATAAAATTAATCCTAATTATCTATTGACAGTATGTACCCACTCCTTGTTTTCTTTTTGTTGTATGTGAGTGTATTTTGCTAACAAATTTTACAATACCCTGGTAAGCAAATTTGACATAGGTATATATTTTTATTTAAGTAAACTGAAATGTTATATTGATAATTATGATGGCTCAGCTTTCCTTTGCCGTCCGTCGAGTTGGTGGTTTATATTTTTTTCACAGAAAGGTTACATTTATTACAAGCACACACGCAAAGTCGAAAAACCAGAAAACGGCTAGTTTTTGAGAAAAAAATATTGAATATCAATTATGTCTGCAATATTAATGCCAATCCTTAGGGAATGACAAACCTGTGGTTGCACAGATTATATAGAATTCTCGCCAATGAACGTTCCGTTTTACAAATAGTTAAGTTGTCATCTAAAAATATGGTAAGTAAAAAAAACCCAGATAAAAAATTAGGTTAGTTTAGGTTGAAACTGCGAGAACACAACGCGCGAGCCGAGCGAGCCAGGCGAGCGTGCCGCGGCAGCGGCCGGCGAAGCGCTATAAATCTGTTACACATCCAACAAAACAATAAATTTGTTCAGTGAAGAAAAAAAAGTGAGTTTTAGAGAATACATTTACGTAACAATAAAATGTTACCGAAAGTATGACAACTTCACCGTTCGTAAAACGGAACGTTCATTGGCGAGAATCAGTACTAATATTATAAATGCGAAAGTAACTCTGTCTGTCTGTCTGTTACGCTTTCACGCCAAAACTACTGGACCGATTTGAATGAAATTTGGTATGGAAATAGTTTGAGACCCGGGAAAAAACATAGGATAGTTTTTATCCAACTGCGCAAAAAGAGGTTAATGTTTTTGCGTGATAACCGCGCAGGCGGAGCCGCGCCCTGAAAGCTAGTAAATAATAATTATATTTGTTTGACATAAAATGAATCCTAATTATATATTGACATTATGTCCAGACTCCTTGTGTTTTCTTTTTGTTTTGTATGAGTGTATTTTGCTAACAAATTTTACTATACCCTGGTAAGCGGTTTGACATAGGTATATATTTTTATTCACCTAAACTGAAATGTTTTATTGATAATTATGATATTTGTACGCCACTACAGGCATGAACATGAGGCTATCAACGTTACAACTATTGACATAATACCTTGTATGCTTCTGTGAATGTATACTAACCATGTTTGGCAAATAAATAATGCTGATTCTGTGTGTCAAACTTACGTTAGTTTTAATCAATTCTGATTCTAGTTTGCCAGATTTCTTTAAAGACTAAGTATTATCAAAAATAATTCAAAAAACGTTTTGGTTGGATGAATGGGAATTGTTATTTTGACATTAAGGGATAAAATAAATAAAAAATCGAACAAGTGCGAGTCGGACTCGCGCACGAAGGGTTTCGTACCATTAGCTATACAACATTTAGACTTCAAATGTTAACCTTTTTTGTTTTAACTTGCGCGAGTCCGACTCGAACTTGGCCAACTTTTTGTATTTGTTGTTATAGCGGCAACAGAAATACATCTGTGAAAATTTCAACTGTCTAGGTATCACCGTTCTAGAGATACAGCCTGATGACAGACAGACGGACGGACGGACAGCTAAGTCTCACAAATAGGCTCCCGTTGGGTACGGAACCCTAAAAATTATCGTAATACAATTTCGATTATGATTTTACTTATTGAAATTAATAATAACAGCGGAATTATAAATACAATTGCAATTTGGTGTTAAATATGAATAAAAATGAACGAAAACAGTGTTATACAATTTACAAGACAAATTTGCAATAATCTACTACTTAAGTGTACAATCACAAAGATTAATTAAGGATTACTGTTTTAAATTTGCAAACGCTTCCATTAAAAATGTCCACGGAATCGTTCTTGGAAAAGAAAAAAAAATATAGTGTGCGGGATTTGAACCGGCGCGAACCACCTTATAGCTGGAGTATGCTCTGCCTACTAGCCCAACTTGACATATGACTCATGTACATATACTTAGGGCTATCATTTTTATTGTTATCCACGGAGAATGCGTCAATGCAAAAATAATAAAATTAAAATTACAGGCATCACAGGTCATCGTTAACAAGTATAAAACTAATTGCAAAAATTAGTCTTGTTTGTAGTACAACATAAGTTGAACTATAGATGTCGCTCCATCCCCATACGATGGTTAAAGAACGAGATGACCAATATGAGTTGTGTCATATGTCATGTTGGCTTAGTGGTCAGAGCATACCCCAGCCATAGGAGTGGATGGTGCGGGTTCAAATATAAAAAAAAATAATACTGTTACTACTACTAAACTTGTATTTTTATTTTTTTTTCTCTCATAAATTTGTAGTTTTGTAATGTAATTCGCTTAGCAGGCGTTATTGCAAACTAAACAATATTAAAATTATAAGGTTGCGTCATCATTTACAAGTTTAAAACCAATTGCAAAATTGGTCTTGTTTGTAGTACAACGCAAGTTGGACTATAGATGTCGCTCCATCCCATTACGATGGTTCAAGAATGAGAGCAAGAATTACAGTTATGAGTCATTGTGTCATGTTAGCTCAATTGGTTAGAGCATACCCCGGCTAAAGGGGTGGATGGACGCGGGTTCGAATCCCGCACATGACTATAATTTTTTCTCTCATAAATTTGTAGTTTTGTAATGTAATTCGCTTAGCAGGCGTTATTGCAAACTAAACAATATTAAAATTATAAGGTTGCGTCATCATTTACAAGTTTAAAACCAATTGCAAAATTGGTCTTGTTTGTAGTACAACGCAAGTTGGACTATAGATGTCGCTCCATCCCATTACGATGGTTCAAGAATGAGAGCAAGAATTACAGTTATGAGTCATTGTGTCATGTTAGCTCAATTGGTTAGAGCATACCCCGGCTAAAGGGGTGGATGGACGCGGGTTCGAATCCCGCACATGACTATAATTTTTTCTCTCATAAATTTGTAGTTTTGTAATGTAATTCGCTTAGCAGGCGTTATTGCAAACTAAACAATATTAAAATTATAAGGTTGCGTCATCATTTACAAGTTTAAAACCAATTGCAAAATTGGTCTTGTTTGTAGTACAACGCAAGTTGGACTATAGATGTCGCTCCATCCCATTACGATGGTTCAAGAATGAGAGCAAGAATTACAGTTATGAGTCATTGTGTCATGTTAGCTCAATTGGTTAGAGCATACCCCGGCTAAAGGGGTGGATGGACGCGGGTTCGAATCCCGCACATGACTATAATTTTTTCTCTCATAAATTTGTAGTTTTGTAATTTGTAGTTTTGTAAAATAATACTGTTTTCTCTAATTTTTCAAAATTTTTTTTATGTTGATCTTTAATAATCTAACTTAACAACACTTACGCGCCCTTGTTTAGAGAAATAAATCTGCACCGTACCCTCTATTTTCGTAAGTGGTCGGTTGAAATTTTCAAAGGGTAGGTATGTGTTATTACGGCATCAACATATTTTATCATCATCATCTGGAAGACATACAATGTGGAACAAAAGCCTCCTCATAGACCGCCACCATGATCAATTGATCAGATATTAGGTAATTGTATCCATCGGCTTCCCTCGACTTTTATGCGATGTCGTCAGTCCACCTAGTGGGGGCCTATCAACTCTACATCTTCCGGTGTAATATGGTAACCACTCGAGAACATTTCGTTCCTATCGGTTATTGGTTCGGCGAGAAATGTGGCTCGTCCATTGCCGCTTCAATTTGCAAATTTTGAAAGTAATGATGGTGACGTTTTACTACGAATTTGCTATGGCGGGATTTTACCTATAGAGTCTTCAATCGGAGTTAGTTCGTTTTAGTAACAAATGTGGGAATCCTTAATTTTTGACATATTTCGGTTTATTATGGTATTAGCTGGTTAACATGCTTCTAACTTTAAAGTTACTTAGAAAACTACTTACTTAGCTATTTTAATAGTTAAATTTGTATCCTTGATGTGATTAATTTTTAATGTGACAGACAAATTAGCATAATATATAAAAGGCTACGGTAATTAGCCGAACAACAACGCCTCTGTCAACGATCTGTCAATTGACATAAAAAAGTCCTTAAAAGGGGAGTAATGCTCCCAATTAGAATAAGTGCTACATATATTAGGATTCTAATTGGGCAAAATCGTTTCAGAAATTAAGTTGGTATAAGAACTAACCTACCTACTAAATTATCCATATATTTCTAAATACATTACATGTTAATTAAAACCAAAAGTGAACCGATATCAACATTTACCTCCTATTAATATAAATGAGTCATTCATTACATTACCTACGCCATATTTCATAAGGAAAAACATGCAATAAATTTAATTAAGATTAAAAATATGCAGACTCAGTTATAATTATTATGTCAAGTAAAACAGTACTAAGTATAACTACAGTTGTAGTGTTGAAATAAAAGTGTTTATTTTATTAAAAGAGCCAAAGATAATATATGGACGAAACGTTGTTTATTGTAAAGTCATGCCTCATTTTAGAATGGTTTTCATACGAATCATTTTATTGTTTGTTTGTGTGTCTGCAAGTAGTAGTAGTAGGTACCACAAAGTAATCAATTCGAATTATGAAAAAAGTTTTGGTATTCTAAAGAAATTCTACGATTCAGGTGAGTGTTTTTGAAGAAACAACGATAAATAGGTATCTTAGTAAGGTATCCCAACGCTGCGATAAACTTGAAGTTAGGATTGTATAAAAATTTTATCGTTCAGGGGGCGAACTCCCACCTTTTACGAAACCATCATAAAAAAGAAGGGTTTTGTTTCATGCATAAAATAATCATTCGCAGATAAAAACCCACAATCGCGTCAAGCAATATTGGTTTTATCCTACTTAAAGAACGAATGAAATATGTATCACGCATGTGCAAGCGAGATACAAGATGCTTATAACGTTATCCCGCTCGCACTGTTCCGAACTACGATGGGGAACGGTTTTACCATAGTTGTACGACATTTTTTTGTATGCTTCACAAAAACTGTCTGTAACTTTTTATACTTTCATCAAATAGTTTTGCTGCATTTATTTTAAAAAATGATAGAAATAAAAACGTTGTTAAAAAAATTTACACATTAATTAAACCCATTTTTATCGTAAAATAATCAAAATCAAGTATGAATCCGCTGCTAAAAAGTAACTTTTTAAAGATGGATAAACATGACGGATTTGTCGTTGGAACAGTAATATTTCGTATTAAATGTCACGTCAGAGTTCGCGAAAAGAGTGAACTATTTATTGTGACGTCATCAAAGCGCCGAGCGATTCCTTTACCGCTTGTAAGCTTGCTTAATTGACGTGGAGGTATAAAATTGTGCAGTAAGATCGAGTTATTATTACTATAAGAGGTGAGAGTTATCCCCCAGGCCCTGAAATTGGACATGTCTTTAAAAGCAATCTTCTGGTAAAGAATAGATTAAAAATGTGTGAAAAAGAACACGGAGAATCGTCAGAAACTCGACTCAAATTTACTTTGCCTGAAGCGGTAAAACTTTCTGAAAGAAAACTGTTTATGAAATGAATTTTCGTTAAGCTACCGAATTAAATTAGTAGTTCCTCCTAGAGGATATTGACGATATATTCAAAACCATGTCAATTGACAGATCCTTGAGAGAGGCGTTGTTGTTCGCCTAATTATCGTAGCCTTTTATATTTTAAATGACGATAAATGATAATGATAAATGATTTATTTTCTTGTGGTTCTAGGTAGTACATCAAAAAAAGGTAGTGGTGTAAAATATATTATTAACAAATTTCGCTAGATCCGCTTAATTAGCATACAAGAGTTTTGTACATAAAATAAAATAAAATAAAATTAGTAATATAGTGAGATGCACATTACAATTAACTGTCGTAACTTAACAGCAATATCAAAGATTCTCATTTAAAATGTCTGAATTATTATTATACACTTAAAATTTCATGTCAATAATAAAATAAAAACTAATTTGTAAATGAGTACTTATCATAATAAAATTAAATGTCAAGCAAGATTCTTATACTCTAAAAAATCCTTATAGTAGTTTTGTCTAGCAGCAATTTATGAAGGGCGTTTTTAAATAAGACAATACAATCAATGCGTCTGATTCGTTGTGGAATAGCATTCTATATTTTATGTGCCATGCAAAACACACTCTTACGCATGAATATTTATGCTAATTTGTCTTTCACATTAAAAAATAATCACATCAAAGATACAAATTTAACTATTAAAAAAACTAAGTAAGTAGTTTTCTAAGTAACTTTAAAGTTAGAAGCATATTAACCAGCTAGTATGGCTGGGTAATATGCTTCTATCTTTAAATTTATTAAGAAAACTGGAATAAATAAAACGTACAAGCCTACTCAATGATATGTTCAATACATGAACACAAATATCACCGAAATCGGGCAATATTAAGAGGTAGAAAAGAACTTTTGCTTTTTGTATGGAGAAGTACGCGCTATATAATCCTCTTAAAAGTGGTTTTCGAGTATATTAGACTTATAATTTTACTAGTACGTTAATTAGATTATTCTAATACTTAATGTACCGGTATTTAGAAAATATCATTGTGTCTATGTAAATAAATGCTAATAACCTGGAACTAATTAAAATTTTAAACAACTGCATGATCACGCTTATGTAGCAAATACTAGGTATTACTTACTTCAAGTTTCTCAGCCTTTGGTGTCAAATCAAATTACTGCAAGCTAAGATTTTTTTACCTGTAGATGAGTTGTGTGCCCTCCATATTTACTAGACGAATTCAGGGTTATTACCAGAGTCACTACCAGTCTTGAACTTCCGAGCGTCCGGTGAATACATGGCGATGTATTCTAGCTAATCTTATTTTTTAGGAATAATCTGTGGACAATATGCCTTCCTTGTATCTTTAGACTCTGCACTAATTATACAGGCACTGTGAGAGATAAGAAAACTGTTTTATTTCACGCGTAATTATCGCTTTTATAGATGAAATAGAAAATATCGTCATTTTGTTTTATATTACGAACTAATCGCAATGAAATGGATGAGCGAGATATGTGTATCGTTTGGTGTGAGAGAGTGAAAGAGATCGCAGTGTAATGGTGATCGGAACGACTCGTGGCGGTTCGGTGGTTACACGAATTGCTTATTTATCTCTTTCTTACAACAGATATGACGCATAATATTTGAACGTTTTCCTTGTCATCAAAAACTGCATATACATATGCGTAGGTATGTAGATAGGTAAATTCTAGTAAGCTTTTAGAGCAGTGGTGTTCGAATATAACTACTCTAATATTTCAACTCTCTGAAAAAAGGGAAAGAGGGATCACTCTGCATAGCCATTCCAATAAATAAGCGACTCTAGCTACGAAGCAATAAAGTGCACTTCAGCTCGCAAAGCACGGAGTACCTAATATTTATATCCAACTGCAAGGTGCTCTTTCTATCGCATAGCAACTTATAGCTTTGATCTCTTCTGACGCGGCACGATGTACCTGTGCCTACGATGATCCTTCCTTTTTATTCTGTGCTTAGCTATCAAAAACTCACAAACTGCTAACGCCCGAAATTAATATCGTATCTGTAATCCAAGATTGAAAACGATCTGAGATCAGACCATATCCACAGATCGATCTGTAATCTGCATGTCAATAACAAAACTAAACAGACCCAATCTTTTTTGTGTCGAGATCGGCGCCAATGCAACCAGCTATCCCTTTCCTCTCGACCATTCCGTTCCATGCATAAAGAGTAAAGCTACAATTTGGTTTATGATAATTTAAACTAAAATTCCATCCGTTTTGATGAAGTAACGAACATTAAACTATTCAATTATGATATTTTTAATAAAAAGTGGATTGATAACTTGTTATGATTTAAACAAAAGTGCAAAATATACTCACGATACTACACTCAAGATGCCTGATTGTATTCTCACAGTAAAATGGAACGTAAGCGTAATGCAAAAAACTGTCAGTAGCCCGGTCATCCGACCGTTCGTTAGTGCCATGCCATTCATAGCTCATACCATCTGGCTGCCATCTTTGATCTCTCAATTCTTTATACCTGCGATGTTGTTTTGTCTTTGTGTACAAAGTCAAGTTTATAAAAGTCGTCTATTTATTGTTAAACGTTACTTACTTTATATTGATAACTCGTTTTGTGAAATAAGAAATGTGTATATATAGATGACGCTTAGTTCTTTCTTAGTTTTTCCCGCCAATTCAAAAATAATTTTACGTAAGTAACGTAATTTTTAAAGATCGTAATAGAAGTGTATCATCTTCTTCACTCCATTCAGATAACTGGCCTAATAACTCAAGATCATTCTCCCTATAGTGTCATTAGAACTAGACATTGCCGAAAAACCCCAATAAATTGGATAAAACACAAACAAAAAGTAGTGGCACTTTCGGATTAGTAAATAAACCAAGGAATTTCTGGGATTACGAATTTGGATTGCTGACATCGATCGAAAATCCATGGATCGGTTATTGACACACGCAAACTGACGTTTACGAACAGAGGTCAATCTTTTTCTGTAAGCCGACCTCCCATCGATAGATTGCTTCCACGGATAGAAATTTCAATCTCTAGATAGGTTATTGGCACGGTCCAACCTTAAAATGGTTTGCTTATTCAATCTTAGATAGCTAAAAAGAGATCAGGATTGATTATTAATTTCGGGCGTAAGAGGCCTAATATAATATTTCCTAATATAAGTTCCATAAGAACAGATTGTGGTACGCGTGCTGTACATAGTGATGGTAAGATGAAGTCCTCATTATTACATGCTAGCTGAGGGCGTAGAATAGACTCCTTGTATTGTTTGTTACGCAAGCAAGCAACCAAATAGAACTGTGTGCGACCTATTTGACATAAATCCATGTTTAAGAATAAGTATATCTTGGCTGCTCGGCCAGGAATTTAACCCGCGTCCTCCGATTCGCGCTCGGCCACCTGGGCACGGCTATTTCTGCCGAAATTTCGTGCTTCCATTGTATTTCTTTAACCGTCATAGGGGACGGTGCCTAAAATTTTGTGCTCCAATAATTTGTATATGATTTTTGATTAGCACGCTTGTAATCATATTTGGCAATATCTAGGCTCTTTTATCTTTGTTTTATATCAAAAACTTAAATTTGTCAGTCTGAGCATGGCGCGGCGGCGGCGGCGCGGCGGTGGGGCAAAACGGGGCGTTTTTGTGATCTTTATTGTCATATTTTCTCGAGGCTAGTTAGTGTCTTAGTATAAGCTCTTTGCATGCAAACGTATTTTGTCATATTTGAAATACCAATTATTCAAACTCGTTTGAAATGTTGAATGTCTTTAAATCTTATATCTATGGTTCTGGTTTTCCATATATTTATACTGTATATATTATACTGTGTTTTCTCTGACACTCTCTTTACAACTCACAACCAACCAAAGGCCGTTTCAAGAGCCGCTATAGTTTCCTTGGCTTCACTAGGGCCTTGACAGGTCATCCAAAGAATGCCCGCATGGAACTGTGTCAGAACACGTGCCCTCCCCCACCCAATTACATTGAGCCGGCTGAAGAACTCCCCCCGGGCAAAGATCTGGCGTGGCCCACTAAACCGACTCGGGACTCAAGTGGGTCGCTGCCGGTTTAATATGACCAAATGGGGTTACTCTAATAGGAACCCAATGTAGTTGTGGCGCTACGCAGGACATGCTTCACTTGCTGTCCTGCCCCCATTGTCCCAATGCTTGCACTTTGGGTGACCTTTACGAGGCCACCACCCTTGGGGTGGCTACAGCCTAGTACTGGCAGCCATCCATCTAAATCGTGAATCGTCGACACGAAGAAGAAGAAGACTGTGTTTTCGTTTTATTATTTATTTTATCTGTAAATGTGCAATTAATAGAATTCCCATACAAAACTATTTACCAAGTAATGTTAAAAATATTAATTTAGAAGGAAAACTGGCAAACCAAAATCATAGATTTTAGACTCAGCACGACAAAACTACTTTTATAAGCACTATGAATACACTACTAGCCTTGAGTATCAATGAGTTCCTGAAAACAAAAAGGAAAATTACATAGACATGTCTAATCTAAAGCAGGCCTTAGGCAAAAAAAACTGAATGCTCTAGCCAGGACGAAAATAGGGGTGTACCTGTAGATGAAGAGTCACGTGCAGCATTCCCTCTTACCTGCTAGAAGTGTATGATAAATGTGTTTTTTTTACCGGCTTCATTAACAAAATACTACGAACTATATTCAATACTACAGCTACTACAATAAAAGCATTTAGACAACCTATAAGTCATTGCACAATCACAGGCAGTCCAAATGCTCCAGCCCACTACCAGTTGGCAGGGTGCCCAGCATGCTGGCAGCATTGCCACATTGAATCGTTGGCACCTATTTGCCAGCATGTGAATATGAATGTGAATATGAATGTGTTTAGAGTGAAGGAACCAAGTGTGATAGGCAAAGTTTTGAGCAAGTGGAAATCTGAAGCCTACCCTCCAGGAAACAGATGTAACGTTAGGTATTCATTTACTTCACAGAAAAAAAACAGTATGAAGATGAACGCTTTCGCAATGATTTTTACGTGGAAATCAGAAGACCTTCCGCTGGTATGTAATTGAGCCTTATTATTTAATAGGTATGTCTACTCTTCCTAGCCTTATACTGAAGTACTGACAGTATTGCGTAACTGGACTGCCGTGCTGCACGCCAATGGTCCGATTCCCACCACCGTACCGGCTTGAGCCTAACCGCATGGTCACGGTAATGTTATCTATACAGTATTTCAACTTCATAGAAACGGATGAAACGCGAGTTTTACCTACGCGCCTCGATCTCGGCCTGCACTCGATACGCAGACAGACTCACTAGTGAAATAGGTAGTTTTAAGCTATATATTAGAACTTTATATAATATAATGTGGATATTTTGTACTTTAAAATTGAATAATAAAGCATTTCGTACGTCTCACAAATATTTTTCGGTCGCAAATTTTAAGAATGATTTTTTAATTATTATGAACATGGTTTTTTTAATTAAATCTGCCTACTAGTCAAAAAACAACACGCATTTTTAGTGAACACTTCCTGTTCATTTGACAAAGAATTTTATTTGTTTATATAAAATAAGTTTATTTACAATCACAAAACTAAATGGAAACACAAAGTAGGCAAATGTAATTAAAATGCTGTAGGCGGGTAGCCCTATCGCATGTTTACGTACAGCGCGGTTGTAGGTACTTATTTCAACGACAGAGCCGAGTTAATATACTGTATAGATAACATTACCGTGGCATGGTGGAAGGGCATTTTGTGAACGCTCGCTTGGCTGGCTACAATTCTCAAGTAGAAAATCTGTCGCCAAGCACCAAACAGTGTATTCCGGCAGCAATCCTTGAAAGCCAGTAAGTAATTACGAAAGTACAGACGCACAACAATTTTACTCAAGGTGACATACATAGTTTAGTTCGTCACTAGTGACGAAATGCATCTGTTATAGGCAGAGATTACCGCTTAATGCAAGGTGGACTTCGGGCGAGTTCATTCACAATGGTATTAAAAAACTCATGAATTCAATTCAACATTTTACATATATATGGTATTTAATATATTCATTGTATTTTCCATTACATTTTACACTTCTTCAATCGTTCAAACCATTTTCACCCAAGTCTGAAGGCAAGTTTTTCACATACTGGTTGAGTGAAACTGCTTTTTCTGGACCCTTAAATATCAAAAAATCGAATGGTACTATATGCGGGATGGGTCACGAGCTACCTTTTCAGAAACCAAAACCTGGTGCTTGTCACGTGCTCCCATTTAAATTTCAGTGAGATCTGACGAGTAGTATTTGAGTTATCCTTAATAATGCGTATTAAGCTTAATTATTAAGTACTAGCTTTCCGGGCGCGGCTCCGCCCGCGCATATGTCGGTTATCGCGCGAAAACATTAACCTCTTTTTGCGCAGTCGGATAAAAACTATCCTATGTTTTTTCCCGGGTCTTAAACTATCTCCATACTAAATTTCATTCAAATCGGTCCAGTAGTTTTGGCGTGAAAGCGTAACAGACAGACAGACAGACAGACAGAATTACTTTCACATTTATAATATTAAGTACTGATTTAAATGGCTTCAACTACATTGATGATGTTCCTAATTTCACTTGTCGATGTAAAATGAACAAAATATATATATATATATATATACAGTGGTTTTAGAATATTTTCTGTATTAAGATGAAATAATTATAAATAATATAGCTGTAAATTTCTGATTCCAATGGTAATAGATTTTTTTACTGAGAAAGCCTACGTTTTAAGATATTATGATTTGAATGTTTTTAAGGTTATGTTTTATCTTTTTCGAAAATTAGTTTTAGATATTTAATTTCATTCTGTTATTTATGCATAGGATGTTATTCTCCTAGTGTTATTAACCTAGGTAGGTTTGTGTTAGATACAAAATGAAAATAATTGTAACACCACACTGTGAACATATAAAAATGATACATACATTGCTTCATTTCATTACGTTCATGTCGTTTTTCTGTTTAAATTAATATGTATAATTGTCTTATCTTAGAGATCATGTAGGTATATTTATTTATTTATTTCCAGACACTTTTTTACAATAATTTATTTTTATCAATAGGCTTCCCACAAGGATTCCCTGTTTTGGGAATATACCTAGTTTATGTATGGCTACTCTAAGATAAAACGATTATACATAACCTAGATCATGTATTAGTCATCTTATCCTAACAGCAGTTATGTAAAAGTATCTATATATACTTTAAACATTGTTTTTATATTGCTCACAGGCCAGTCTTCGACCACTATTTTACCTGTGGGTATAAGTGATAATGTTGTTCAAGCTTAGCATACATTGGAACTAGTTCTCCAGATTACATTGTAGGTGCTTGGTGACATATTATCTACTCTAAGCAAGCATAGATTTACAAAGTAACTGACCAACATATAAAGTATGTTTCCTGAGTAATTGATAAAAATGCAATTTTTGTACAATTAAATAAGAGAATATAACCGCCAAGGTCTAATAAAACAACAATAAGTGATACTTATATTAATTTCAATTTATTCTTCGTAATCTTCTTGTATAATAACTTCATCTAAAAACTCTGCTGGCGCTTAAACATTTTGTTGATGTCTGGCCCATCCCAAATACCATACTAGCGTCATAACGTGAGCGCAGCAACCTACAGTACGCCGACCAACCAAACAATTGCAACAATACTCCAGTATTCCTGTCTGACCAGGAATATTATTTTCTACAACAATATAAACATAATATTGTTTTCTACCAATGTGGTGAGACTTTATTTTGCCTCTTATCAATGTGGTATCACCACCAGCTCTTAAGATTATATTCAGAGGCGTTGATATGTTCACTGCACACTTCAATCACATATCCCCCATGTAATCGCACATGCTCACCATAATATGATCGAGCTTGTCTTATTTGGTAAGTTCCTAATGCAAATAAAATTAAATCTCTGTATTCTAAGGTTGGAAAGTATAATATATTGTCCATGTCAGCAGTAATATTTTGAAATAAGGAGGTCCCTCTATTCATATTTAGGGTGTCAACCATGCCAGCCAATTTATTGTCGAGGTTCATTCTTTGCCTTATTATTCCTAAAATATCATTGGCATAAATATTATCGTGAAAGCGAACATCAAACTTATTTAAAAGAGCAGCTGCTATTTGAACGTTTTGCATCATGTGTGGTAGAGACCGATTAAAATATTTTTGACGGAATAATTTAAAATCTCTTTTAAAATGACCATTTACGGCCTCTACCACACATCTGCAAATAGTAACACAACGGCTACGATTAGCTTGTGCTGTAGTGAATTGGTGCTCGCCTTCTAAGAGTGATTCTGGCATATATGCTCTATAGCCGTGTCCTTCCAACAAAGTTATACTATATAGTCCCTGAAACCCCTGTCTAGAATAAACACATCACCATCTCTGAAATACGATCTTTTTTTCATTATGTCGGCATCTGACGTGGTTGCTTTATATGGGCCAAAACAATCAACAATATAGCCGTCGCAGGCAACAATCATGAAAGGTTTTAATAAATTCTAAGAATAACCTCGTTTTTGAACCTATAATTGGAACTCTTGGGTGTATATATATAGGTACCATCACAGATAACTATAGCATTATTCCCATTTCCATAAAGTCCATTTGGAATGGCTAAGTTGTGGAGAAGGAGCTCTTCGCTTTGCAATCTTTTTTTTTTTATTATGCCTTATAGGTTAGCCTTTGACCACTATCTCACCTGATGGTAAGTGATGATGTGGTCGAGGATGTTGTTCAGACTAACCTAGAGTTACTGGCTCTCAAGGACAGCTGCCGGAACACACCGTTAGGTGCTTGGCGACAGATTTTCAACTTGAGGGTGGTAGCTAGCCAGGCGGGCATTTGCAAAGTGCCCTACCACCATGCTGTAACGACTGCTATCCTAAGACAACAACCGGGACCGACGGCTTAACGTGCCCTCCGAAGCACGGAAGCGCTCAGTAGTAATGTCACCAGCGGTCACCCATCCAAGTCATGACCGTGGCGGACGTTGCTTAACTTTGCTGATCGAATCAGAATGGCTAAGCAAACTTGGCTACGAGCGCTTCAAAATCTGTTGATACCAAGATTTCTTGGTACAAAATCTTAAAGAAGGAATATCCGTACTTGGTCCATAAGATTTTCTAAGGTCGTCGGTCTTTCGTGGTACTTGTAACATTGTAGCTATTCTTTCTCAGAATCGCCAGTTCTCATTTTTAGCAATAAAGCTGCTAGGCCTAATCTCCCTTTTATTTTTTATCTTACTCTGGGCAAGTCTGTGAATAAATAGTTGTTTTTTTCTATAGAAAGTCCTTTCCAATATTCAAATACCCGATCATCCATGTCTTGGATATTTTCAAAGTCCAGTGTAGGGTTAAAAGCATTTACAAATAAGAATACATGTTGTATCTGCTCAGCAGTAAATTATTAATTACTATTTTCTGCTTCATAAAGCTCGCCCCAAGAGTTGCTAGGCATATGCATGTCACAAACACGTGCTAACTGTGGTAAATAATATTTGCGATTGATAAGAACAGTTGCTCGTAATTTATCATTTATACTGCGTATCGTAGAAGCAATGCACTGTGGAAATACACAATGGTTATTTGTGTTGGCTGCTCGTCGGTAATTTGGCAAAACTAAAGTGTTGCGTATTGGTCTTGGGAGCATTCCGTTCTTCTACTTCTATATTCGAAGATGGCGAGGGATCCAATGGTGCTTCCTCTTCTACACTAGACTGGAACCGGGCCTCATCAATATTTATATTCCGCTGAGCCTCTCTTTGAGTATGACACCAGCAAACATGACACACACTGTCAGATGAAGCAATCTGGAAATAAATAAGTTAACATAATATAAAATCTTCACTAAAACGCGACCACACTCGACTTATAACCGTAACAAACTATAGAAGAACTCTACCATCCTGAAGAAATCAATAAATACTAATACTACTATTGCGAACACAACAATTACAACAAGTTCCAACCCAGCTCGTTTAGTAATAAGGTTTATTACACTAAGTTTAATTAGTCAAGTAATTTCACTTCCTGAAATGCCCATCAATTCTAAACACAAGTGTTTGCATACTAGTTTTGCTTGAAGTACTGCAGTACCCAGTAGCAACTAACAGCAGTGAGTAACATTAGACTTTTTGTAAAGTACTGCCACCATACTTATTTCTACTGTAGTATTGTTTGTATCACTGTGTTCCGGTTTCAAAGGTATGGGTGCCAAGTAAAATAACAGGCAATAACAATAACATACCTGCCATGGCGCAACTCTGCTCTCTATTATGGTAGCCATTGCTTGCTGCAGTTCAGTAGGATTGTCTTATCCGGTATTTCTCTTCTCAGTCGTTACGCTCTTGACAGAGCGGTCGTGGTCGTCATGTAGTTGTAGTGGGGGCAGATGTAATGCGCCTCACAATGTCACGCCATCGCCCTCTATTTATGGTAAAGCGGCGGCGCTCGCTAGGCGGATCGCATGGCAAACGTGATTCTATTAGATTTACTTTCATGACGATTATCTTGGGAATGTAGTAGCAGTGGTTTCCCCTTGCCTTCTGCTCCAGGCTTTTCTGGGGTTATTTAAGCCCCAAGGCCGCTGTAGCCTCTTCCGACCGGTTGCCCGGATGGGGTTGTGGTTATACCGCCATTGCTCGGTCGCCAGTGCCTCGTCCGTTATCTAGCAGGGGGACCACGGTAATCAGGGGATTACCGCCGCAGTTTATCCTTGCGAATATTCTGCGCGTGCAGGTGAGGTTGACAGTTGGGCCGGAAAGATGTTTAATCCGTTCTCCCCCATAACCCCCCTATATTATCCGGTATATTACTTTTCTATATGGATTGTCTCTTAAAATTCTGTCAGTTTGCCTGCGTGCCGTAGAGCAGCCACATAAAAAAACACATTTGTGTGGACTCTGTGATTTGACTCTCCTCTACTAGAATTTTTCTGATGCAAATTGACATTGACTCCCGCCATTGCAAGATCACGGCATGCTTCACAAACAACATCTGTTTCAGTAATCTGTCAAATAAAAAAATGCTTGAGTTCCTTGGGTGCGTTCTTATATGTCGTCCGACGACGGATGATCGCTCCAAGCAGAGCGACCCTCGTCATCCGCCTTTTATGAACGGCTCTGTATCATATCTGTATCAAGAACTACTTAAAATGTTTCACTGACTCGGAAGAAATGTATTTACAATTATGTACTTTTCCACGACACACAACTAAAACAAACATACAAAATATAACAATAATAATACAATTTTGTAAACAGAAGTCTACATAAACAAAAGTAACCTATAAAACAAAGAAAAATCAAGTCCCAACTGTCAAATGAAACGTCAGGGCGATATTTATCCACCGATTTCGTGGGGCGACCGGTGCGTCGTCGAGCGATATATAAGAACGCTCCGGAAGATCATCGGACGATCGCTCCGGGCATATAAAAACGCTCGGGGCGTCCGCGTCGTCGGACGTCGTCGGACGACAAATAAGAACGCACCCCTTGATAACAATGACTTATAATAATTATCTGTAGTTTGGCGCTATTGCAATATGCATAAAAAGAAACCAATTACTTACGATACAATGAATACTAAACCTTTTATTTTGTAGATTCAGAACATAATAATTTATGGCATAAAATACATATTGCAGAAAAAAGCAGATAACATAAATAACGTTCAGACTACAAGAATATAAATGTTTAATTTCCAATACCTATCTATATCAGCCGATATGAATTAAGATTTACTTACGATATGTGGATAGACCCAGCTAGAAAGCAAAGCAGTTACTCTTGTGTCCAGGTCCAATGCAGGATATCTTCGTATTGTGTTAACGCTTATGTTACAGTTAACGCAATTAATCCGTGGTCGTGGCGGACTACCGCGATCTCCCATTCTGGCAGATGGAAATCTGGTGGCAGCCAGGCACCGGTATATTCAAATCCAATCAAGAGGCAAAGTCGGAATCCAAAAGGTGAAGCACATTAACACGTTAGGCAAAAATCAAGAATCTAAGGTCACTATTGAAATACGAGTAAAATCAGCGTCAAGAGACAGTCCGGGTCAAATAAAAAAGAAGATACAAGTCGGAAAACTAATGAAATCGCAAAAAACCACAACACATCACACTAGCGCGGAAGCATTTGTGGTTTTTTTTCTGTCATGTGATGTGACATTTCATTGAAAAAGTATCAATAAAAGAATTGTTATTTATTGCTTAAACTCAAATGGTAGTGACAGCTGTAAGGTATGAACCTTGTTGTTGTTTCCTTGCAGTTGGTCAGCTCTAAGGTAAGAGGTGTATCAGCCATTTTTGAAATAAGTAACTATCGGAAGTAATGAAAACTCCTCTTAAAATCATAATTTTACGTAGGCTTTTATCAACAAATGTGTTTATTGAAAAAATACACATAAAACATTCAAATAACATAAGCTACTCAGATATTTCAATTCGCTCAAAGAATTGTCAACTAATGTTTCGCCATGATTATTTACAAATTATTGGAGTATAAAATGTTTTGTCCCGGGCGGGAATTGAACCCGCGTCCTTCCGAATTCGCGCAGGATACTTTAACCGCTCAGCTACCGGGGGATCGGCTGTGTTGATGGCCGCGCACCCTCCCCTATGACGGCTTGGAGCACGAAATTTCAGCGACACACGGTAGCTGAGCGGTTAAAGCATCCGGCGCGAAATCGGAAGGATACGGATTCAATTCCCGCCCGGGGCAAAACATTTTGTACTCCAATAATTTGTAAATTTATGATTTTCGCTTAGTACGCGATAGTGCTTGTAATCATAATATTTAGAAATATATTACGCCAATGTTTGGCTTTTTAATGTGGATTTCCGCGATATATGTGAATCAAAATATGATTAATTAAATACTAACATCATGGATTTGAAAGTTTTGTTAATTTTCTAGGTGACAATTTTCACCGGATTGCAATATTGGCTGGCATATTTGGAGGCATCACAATATTTCTGATGTCCCTTACCATCGGTATTTGGTTCGAACTACCGCAAGAGAGTTCGTTGAATTCTGTAAGTATACATTCTGATTAATTACCTTTGTCCCAATTTATATTTGAATAGAATAGAATAGTTGCTGAATGCTGCAGATAAAATATATAACTTCTTACAAACAATAGCAAAAGGAATACATGAGTGTATTCCTGTTTGAGTTACGGCCACTCCTGTTAAGTTGCAACCATACATAGATTTCCAATGAAACAACTAAGACGTTCGACGAGTTATAGTTAAGTATTAAAAAAACGAGCTCAAGAACTCCAATAAACCTTTATATATACAAATATGTCTAGTCACAGACAAAGCAGCAAATAATGAATAACACTTTATCAAATATGATAGATTAAATTACAATTATTAAAAATAATACATTCATTGAAATAAATAATATTACGATGTATATATGTAGGTAACAAATAATTTTGGTTGAATAAGCGCCTGTTTCAGAATGTTCGAGTAAGTTCCAGTTTTGCTACCCAGAACATATTTAATAAATAAAACACTACTTTGCGTTTCACAGTCATCGATTTAGACTATCCATCGGTTAAAGCTTGAAACGCGCTGCATGTTAACTGTCATTTTTATCATTCAGTTATTTTATGTGTTGCTATGCAAGCAACCCGAAACTTTATTACGACATTCTGAAACGGATCCTAAGTATATTAACTTGAGAAAATACCAACAATGTGTAATTACCTGCAGACGTTAAAACGATAGAACGAAGGGATACATTTGAGCTATGACTAACTCACTACGATAGCTCAGTTGGAATAGCACGTCCCGGCTAAAGAGACGGATGGTCATAAGTTTGCATCCCATTCGTAGTTAACATTTTTCCTTTCGTGGTAATTTTGTAATTCACGAGCATGCATAAAATTTTATTTATTAACGTAACGTAATCTCGTCCAAAATTACCAAACACTATTAGATTGTTCGATCAAATGACTATAGATCAATTATTAACCTCCACATTGCAAAAGTGGGCGTCACCTACTAACAGTACTGTTATGTTTACGTGGGCTAGTATACGACTGGCTCTCAACGCAACAGAAAATGGTCAGGTTCTGGGAAAAAGGTCAGGTACTACACAACCTGAGAATTTTGTGGTACACTTTACTAAAAAGTTATCACGCTTATAGATTTGTGATTTAGCATAGTAATTTAACTTAATAACTAGATGTGTTATCTGTCAAAAAAATATAATTTTATAATAATTTTAAAAAATGAACACTAACAATTTTGTATGCACTGTATAGGATGTTAATGTACTACTAACGCCATCTGTTAGAAAACCAGAGTTAACATCGCCGCAACAGAACTATTCTCAATACACAAATACATCTTGGTTAATCTCCTTGATAGAATAGATAGAGAAGATAGATAGATGTCACTAGAATGAGATTGTAAGATAAACGTGAGCGCTCACAAACCTCACCTTTTTGGCTAGTATATATTATTGTCCCATAAATACCTTCTTTTTTGGTTAGTTATAGCTCTTTTCAATGACAGTCTTATTTCTTTAAAGTGGCAAATGCAATACAGGTCGAGGCGATGGGTAACGACTAACGTTATATACGATATATACCTATTACAATGAAGGCAACAGATTAACCAAGCAGTCCCTGAGTTAACTGTATTTAATAAGAATGTGAATGCTTTCAAGCTAGAAAAACATATTTAGCGAACGATAAACAAAGTACACTAATCTCTACACCAAATAAACTTTATGTATTATCATCACATTAGCAGCTACTATATCCACCGTTGAGCAAAGGTCTCCCTCATAAAGGGAGATTTGCTATAATCCAATCGCTTGGCAGGCGTCTTGAGGATCGTAGTGTTTGATGGCAGTTCTTCAGAAGGCACTGCTGTCCTCCTTCCGTTATTTTTCCTTTTGTCGCTATACATATCCCACAGGAATATATGGGATGGTCCACACCAATTTTAGTCCGGTATCACATATTGAACAAATCAATAAAATCTATTTTTTATCAGCAGCCAAGTCCTGGAATAATCGTCAAGACTGAAGACACTCCGCAACTGTTGCCATCACCACAGGTTAATAGTCCCATTTACGCCAATATACTTGTCCCAAAACAAACGGCAACCAAAATCAAGACCCATGACGCTGAAATACCAAATACAAATAACCAACAGTGAGGTTACTGCAGCGTTATTCGCCGTTTGACGCAAAGATTGTGGGTTTGCCTGTTCAAAACCGAGTGGCATCAAACGCCGAGACTTCTTACACAGAGATTGAAAACAACCCAGTGCCAACAAAACTGTCATTGCAGCCTAACGCCCCTCCCTCTTATGCCACGGTCGTGGGTATACTTGTCCCAAAATCATCTAAATCATATGTTGAAAGTCCCTACACTGAGATAGCAAGCACTACAGGGCAATTGGAGCCAACACTGCAACGCAATGATCCCTCTTACAGCACCATCGCGGGTATACTTGTTCCAAAGCAAGCTGAATCATATGTTGAAAGTCCTTACGCTGAGATAGCAAGTACTAATGCGCAATTGGAGCCAACACTGCAACAAAGTGAACCCTCTGACAGCACGACCGCGAGTAACCTTGTTCCAAAGCAAGCTGAATCATATGTTGAAAGTCCTTACGCTGAGATAGCAAGTACTAATGCGCAATTGGAGCCAACACTGCAACAAAGTGAACCCTCTGACAGCACGACCGCGAGTAACCTTGTTCCAAAGCAAGCTGAATCATATGTTGAATGTCCTTACGCTGAGATAGCTAACCCTAAGGGGCAATTGGAACCAACACTGAAACGTAATGATCCCTCTGACAGCACGATCGCAGGTATACTTGTTCCAAAGCAAGCTGAATCATATGTTGAAAGTCCTTACGCTGAGATAGCAAACACTAGAGGGCCATATAGGCCTCCACCACAGAGTAATGATACCCTTTACGCCACGATTACGGGCATACTTGTTCCGAAGAAAGCTGAATATATCTAAAGTTCTTACGCTAAAATCGCAAGTAGTATAGGGTATTCGGAGCTGCCACTGCATTTTTTTTTATTTTATTTACTAAACAATATCCACAGCCATTAATTAAATATACATTTTTTTTGACAAAATATAACTAAAGGCCAATTAAGGATTTGGATAGGATTACTATAAACAAATTACATTATAGAGGTATTATTTACATTATATAGGAATTTACATTATATAGGTTTTCAATTATAAATCTACTTACTCCACAAACGCGGATAAATTTGTATAAAACGAAGCGAAGCTCATTGACACCTCTTACTGAGATCGCTAACACTACAATGTCAGAGAAGCCGCCACTGCAGGATAATTCATAAACACTGTAGTGTCACCCAAGGGACAACTTAAGTTTAGCTGCCTAGCGCCTTAATCAAGACTATGTTAATTCCAAAATAAGCGCCAAATATCGAGGTTCCTTACGGTAAAATTGCTATACTGTAGTAACGTTGAATTGAAACCCCACTGCAACACGATGAGCCCTTTACGCCATAATGGCAGCAATAACTTGTCTTGTTCTAAAATGAGTGAAGTCAGTTATTGACAGCCCTTACGATGGGCTCGCAAACCATATAGCATCTTTATATCTATTAATAATGCTAAGGTCAAGTTCATCAGTCAGGCAAGGGCGTATTTATGGGGCCATAAGGACCGTGGCCCGGGTGGCCTGGGGCGGCAGGCTGCACCTGGCGCTAATTTTTATGTGCCTTTCTTCTTGATTATATATGTCTGCAGAAATTTAAGGCTAAGGCTTTGATTAGATTAAGATTGAAGATATACTTAAGCGGCCCACAGACGCTCAATATTATTGTGCCATATTTCGGGTTGCGCAATAATACTGATCGTGTGTAGACGATATTACTAAGGTTGTACCAATATAATGCGTGATGTTCAAAAATTTTAAAATATTTTGTGCAAACGGGAAAATATTGTACCGTCTGTTGGCAGTATTGCGCGATATCCCGTTGGTCGGTCGGTCCCCGCCTCTGTAGGATGTAAGGTGAAAAAACTATACTAATTGTAGCGTTAAGGCGGAGCAGTACGATGTGCTGATCGCAACGTACCGTGAAAAATACCTGGATGCAGACAAGAAAGTGGTAAATAAAATAAACTCACGGACGAACTATCGCACTACCGCAAAGAATTAAAAAAAGATTTGCGATGCGGAGAAAAGTGGTGCGGGTGCAGAGGACGTCGAACCATTGCTGTAGTATTTCGACGAAATGAGCTTTCTTCGAACTCAAGAAACACCTACTGATTCAATTTGCACGATGGACATATTACCTCAAGATGCTGAGGCACTACTACTACTACTACTAGGCTACTACCACACAACACAACTCCTCGTCACTCAACATGCTGGTCACACGAAATTCAAGCGGGTACCGTTGTGTTTGCACAATCTGGTTGTACGTCTGTGCCCAACATGGCACAGTATATTGCACAACCGGCAATATCGGCCCCACACGTTACAATGTTTTGCACAAACCAAAATATTGGACAATAATATTGAGCGTCTGTGGGGCGCCGTCAAAATATTGTCCAACCCACATTGCAAAATAATATTGAGCGTCTGTGGGCCGCTTATGATTGAATATTGTAAGGTACTGCGTAATATATGGCGCAATAATGCAAGTTTTATTTTTACCAGTTTTATTAAAAGTTTTTTATTCTATTTATACTTGCGAATGTTATCTGGAATAAAAAGAAATTTAGCACATAAGCAAAGACACAAAGATTTTTCAAACTTAGGTGCATCTGTTTGCTGGATTTTTTTTTTCGTCATCAAAAAACATCCAGCAAACAGATGCACAAAATGGTATATTGAAATTCAAGAAAAAAAGTAAAAAAATAAATGTTTGATCTGTATCAAACATTTATTTTTTTACTTTTTTTCTTGAATTTCAATATACCATATTTTATTTTTTTTAGCCAACTTCATAAACTAAATTAATCACTTATGGAAATATGCTATACTTAGATGTCATACAGGTCAATGTGAGAGAAAACAATTAGCGCCAAAGCTTTGTTTCTATGTTGGTACTGAGTAATTGAAGATTACTAGTTTTTAACGGCCTATATTAAGTTTAAATTTTTCTAAGTCTTTGTTTCCTAAACTTTATCGCAAGACCCACGTACTCTTGATTAGATCTAACATACTAGATTATTAAGTTTCTTTAGTCTTAATATTATATATAATTTATATATATCCCCTTATTGTCATGTCGCTGAAGTGTCGGTTATCCTAGTGGGACCACAGAATAAAAAAAAAAACTTTTGCAACGTTATAAGTCCTATTTTCTAGTTCCATTAATTAATGATAGAGTAATTGAAAAAATTGGGCACCAATTGAACCACCGGTTTTTTTTATAAATAGCATTAATTTCTCTTCAAAAAGGAAAAGGATTTTATTGTTCCAAAACTCGCAACAATATCGATATTTGCTGCGAGCGTTATGAATGGGAGTCATGATCATTTTGCTTGATTTTTTTTTATTTTATTTTTTTGCCTCATTACCTGCAGAATTGCAGTAACTTTACTATTATCTCTTAACCAGTACATTACTATTGTTTATTTTTAAATATGTAATGTTCATAAATAAAAATAAAGTTATTGTTTTTTGCATTCAGTGTTTTTTTTTGGCTCTGGAGATGTGTTGGAGGCGCGGCCTGTGTTTTTTTTTTTTTATTATTTTATGCCTGATAGGTTAGCCTTTGTCGGTAAGTGATGATGTGGTCGAGGATGTTGTTCAGGCTAACCTAGAGTTACTGGCTCTCAAGGACAGCTGCCGGAACACACCGTTAGGTGCTTGGCGACAGATTTTTCAACTTGAGGGTGGTAGCTAGCCAGGCGGGCATTCGCAAAATGCCCTACCACCATGCTGTAACGACTGCCATCCTAAGACAACAACCGGAACCGACGGCTTAACGTGCCCTCCGAAGCACGGAAGCGCTCAGTAGTAATGTCAGCAGCGGTCACCCATCCAAGTCATGACCACGGCGGACGTTGCTTAACTTTGCTGGTCGATTCAGAATGGCTAAGCAAACTTGGCTACGAGCGCTTCACTTGAGGGAACGATTACTGGTCCAGGGTCAGGTAGCAGGAAAGAGAGCTAGAGGCAGATCTCCATCTCGCTGCACTGATCTCATCAAACCGACAACACTGTCATCCATATCCGAGTGCACGGGCAACTCTATCAACCGGTAGAAATGGAGCAGCATTGACAGACCTGTGATCACCGCCAAGATGACTGGCGTCTCTGGGTCGCAGTCACATTACTCCACAATTGTGGTAATGCAAGCTGCATCTTTTAACCGACTTCCAAAAAAGGAGGAAGTTATCAATCCGTCTGTATTTTTTTATTACCTCAGATTTGTTGACTGGGTGACGATTTTGAAAATGTTTTTTGTTTCAGATCTTGATGCTTGTCTTTTGGTTCTATTTAAATTTCATCAAAATCTAGCAAGTCTAGCCGTTTTTGATTACATTCATTATTAGCCGTTTTTGATTACATACATTCATTATCTACATGTCCAAATCATCTTGCCTTTCACTTTTACTCCCATACAATAGTGTCGGAACCAACACTCCCCTATGAACAGCCAGACGAGCCTTCTTAGACACCTTCTGACTGTTCATAAACGCGTGCAATGCTCCGTTAACCATGTTTCCAGCATTCACTCTCCTTTCTATATCACTTTCACACTCCCCATCATTTTTAGACATGGATCCCAAGTATACAAATTCTTTCACTTGTTTCACTTTTTAACTTGTGAATGTGTGTGATATATAAAGTAAATATTAAAAATTGGTTGGATTCATGACATCTTACTTCCCAAATGTCTTGTTCATACTTGATAACAGGTATGATTATATATATATATAATATTATAAGTAGCTTTCCGCCCGCGCATATGACGGTTATAACATATACACCATTAACTGTCACCTTCCTACCTAGCAGTAGATAGTAGGGGGCATAAAAGAAAACAGAATAAGAGGTTTAGAGATATATTAAGAACGTTTAGAAGGGTAGATATAGCAAGTATGAGAAGGGTCGTGGATTACAGACAGGTGGCGTGTGGTAGACTTCCTTTTTGAAGGACTTATCTCCGGTAAGTGAAGAGTAGCACGTGCTCAGCAGCAGGCGCTGTGATGCACTCCGCTCGTGGTCAGCCTGAGAGCCGCGCCGGTAGGTCGTCCCAGCCAGATGCTGTAGAGACGGGTCCGTGGAACCGTAGAGTGGCAGCGGTCGATAAGGAAGTTGCTGGCCTTGTAGCTTGCAGAAGCTAGCGGGTTAGAAGTGAAGCCGGAGATCAGCCTCCTACTGGAACCCTGGAATCCACATGGCTCCGGTTAAATTAGGTCCAGTGTGACGTTGAGCTGGTGGGTCCACTGTCCCTGCCACTGAGCATTTGGGGACGAGCAGAGAGCCTTTGGATGTGGCCCACCAACAAACATGAGGTTGCCTGAAGGGCTAGGTTGCCTGAAGGGCTAGATAAAAAAAAACACAATGACATTACAAAATTACAAAAGTTGAAGATAATATGAACAGATAAAAAAGAGAAAAGGTTAGGTACAAAAAGGTTACAATGCATTAGGAGCTTGAAGAGCATTCCTAGCATATAGTTGTCACCTGGTTGAGTGCACTGGTTGTTAAAATTAGGTTACATACCAGAAGTATTTGCAATCCAGTTTACACATGTTCATACATTGTGGCGGCTTTAAGAGCTTACTCACTGATTACAAGCACATGGTAAATGTAATAAAGTTCAGACACTAATAGGAACAGATATAGAAGTATTTAGCACTGTTAATTTACACAATGGCGTTGCCAATTTAAGGTTAGATTAACTCAGTATTATGGCTAGATCACAGAATACATCTTATAATCTATCACTCACCCTAGAACGGGGTAGAAAGTTTGAAAGCTTTTGTATTAAATTATAGTGAAGAGAATTTAGTAACTTTTTCTTTAGTTCTTCACGGTCCGGTTGTCTCGTCACAAGTGACGAAGCACTCTCTCATTGAAGACACCTTGAGTCTACCGGAAGTTTGGTCCTCAAAGCATTACCTTATAAGGTAATCTTCGCTGCTAAATCGTTTATGATGATCAGAGCCAATCGGAGGCTTTATTATTTTGAAATTTTTGCTCAACAGCCGGAAGTTTTGAGCTCTGGCTTAAGTCTGAAGTTCGCTCATCTTTGCACCGTCGTGAAGTTTGGATGGTACGTACATATTTATTATTGCGACCTCTATAGGTTTAGTGAAGAACTAAATGATTCTAGCCACGATCGGTACTACAGTGAGGTGTGTAGACAGTGTGATAGCAAACAGTCATTCATACCATTTAGTACGCTGCGGCTTGAGCAGATGGCGCTGCTCTTCAATTCTAAGTAATTTTATTCTAATAATTTTTATAATTTATTGTACCTGGCCTTAGCCAGGTTACATATTCCCCTTCCCCTGAAGCGTTCCTAATACTAAAACTCTAGTAGGTCTAACTTACTCCAAGGATTCTACTTGAGATACCTATATATAGCTATGGTAACTCCAGTATATGGCCTTAGGTGTTAGCCTTGCCTAGTTCACTATAGTGATGTCATATTCTTACAAAAGAACTCCCAAGTAATCCGTATCACCGTTTGAGTGCATTAGTAAACACTCCAAGAACGGTTGCTGACAGCAGCATAGGATATATATATATATATAAGACATATATAGGATTTAGAATTCTGTAGGCTGCGGATGGATAAATCCCCAAGAACAGCTAGCTACATATAAGTCATGAACAGCACTATAGATCAATAGCTAAGTTTAGTACAGATAATAGGCATTAATGGAGTGTATTCTTAATATTTGTTCCAAGATTGCCTCGCTTATATTGAAAATTTGTATTATAGATAGAAGTTAAACAAAAGGAAAATACATTAAGGCTTATTTAAGGAGTCTGTGTGCCCGCTCCAGGTAATGGCTTGGTTTCATGAGTTACCTACCGCTCAGTTCATAAGGCTTATTTTTAAAGAGTTTGAACAACCGCTCTCAATTGAAGAATTACCATAATGGTATGTTATAGAATGAATTTAGCAAGTTTTTACACATCTTCCATTAGCAATTGGAGAGTGTCAGAGATAATGTATGGTCTGGTACTATTAATTCGGTATATAAGGGAAAAAAAAAAAATTAAAAAAAATAGTTAAGTACCATATTATTTGTGTTTGTTTTATAGGTATAATATGGTTGAGATAAGTAGTATATAACAAACATTTATTAATGTATATAAGAATCACCATTTTTAGTATTAAAGTAGTATATAAGACACAATTATTTGCAAGAGTAGTAAAAAAAATTAGTTAAGTACCATATTATTTGTGTTTGTTTTATAGGTATAATATGGTTGAGATAAGTAGTATATAACAAACATTTATAGGAATCACCACTTTTAGTATTAAAGTAGTATATAAGACACATTTTATATACATAGTTCACTTGTATATAAGCTAACAAGCTTTCTAGTATTTAAGTAGTATATAAGATACAATTATTTGCAAGAGTAGTTATAAGATCTATTTTTCCATAATAGTAAAGAGTATGTTAAAAAATGATTAAATTAAGCAAATTTAAGGGTTTGGTTTTATTTACCTTCCATATAGTTATTTAAGATACAAGAATATATATTTTAATTGATGTTTTGTATATTTAGAGCAATTATTAAGTTTATTCATAGTATGAATTTAGTTTATTTAATGTTTACAAGTGTTAAGTTATAAAAAGGAATTTAGTGAGAGAAGTTTTGCATAATATTCAATGATAATAAAAGTAAGGTAATTACCATAGTATGTATTTTCTTATTTTAAAATCATTGATATGCTAAAACCTAAGTTTTTACCTAGCATATCAGTTAGTTGATACACAGGAAAAATATTTTAGTTTTGAAGCGACAATCAAAGTATTCAATTACAAGTTATTTAGAAAACCGATATTTTTTTAATTTAGTTATCAGTCAATATAAGGATTAAGTTTTATCTACTATATTTATGTTTAGTCAATGTCAATTAAGTTATATTAGAGAGATTTATCACAAAAATTTGCATTTAGTCAGTCGTTGTAATTAGAGAAGTAAATATTTAGTTAATATTTACTAAATAACTTTGATATGTCATAAATATATGCTATGAATATCGTAAGTTAACAGACAAGAAGAGATATAAGAATTAAAACGACATTCCAAGTAATTAGAGAACATTGGAATTTTGGAGAACGGCAGTCTCCGATGCAATTTTTGAGAAAATGTTAAGTTATTCAAAAGTGACATGATTTTTATAGTGAGAAAAGATTCGTTTAGGAGTGAGTGATAGTTCTGTGATCTATACCTATTACACCAACAAGGTCAAATAAAAGTTATACAGAAAAATTATTTTCCGATGGAAAAATGTAGGTAGATAAATATTAAGTGTGATAATTTTAAGTTGATTTCAGATTTAAAAATGAGATAGAACAATTTATAAGCAGATATTAGATATAATGAAGTTAAGTTAAGATATTAAAATATGTATGGTTGTTGTTGTTGTGTTGATGCGTGATGATGATGAAAAACAAACTTCGTTATAATCTTCACTGTAGTTTATTGATTCACACAAGTCACCATAAAGATAGTTCAGAAATGAGATGAACCGAGAGAAGATAGATGAAAAGCTAGTAGATAGAAGGATAGAACTAGGTAAGCACGCGAAAGGTAAGCGGTTTAGCCAGTGAAATTGAATTGAGCTGCGTGGGCTCCGCGTCGCATGAGCGTTTGGCATCGACTAGCGCGAGAGCTGCCCGGGCGGCCGCGCCGGTATCGGCTGCGACTCAAAACTTGTTATTGTTTGGATTCCGCGGTGCGGGCCGTCGACGTCACAGCCGCCATACCGTGCGCGGTTCCAATATGCTTGTTTGCCTTTGGCACGTTATAATTATTATCAAGTATTTATTATGATATAACATGGATTCAAGTATAATATATTAATATAACTTAACTAATTAATATAGGTAACTTAACTATGCATGGATATAATATATGAGAATTTATTGTATTTATAAATATTAATATATAAATAATAGTTATACATGAACTTTAGTTATTTTTGTGAACTGTTAATATTATGTATGATACGTATGACTGGTGAAGGATGAAATTATAATTATTAAATATTAAGTGGGAGTAGCCACATCACTCCCCCCCAGAGACCTGGCTAGGGGCGATACAGATTTGGAAATCGAACTTTCCGCCCAGATCTCGTGGTTCTGATCTCTGTGGGAGGTGTATTTGGAGTAGGTGGTGGGGTTTGTTTTGTTAAAATTTGCTCTTCAGCATGCTTACTGTCGGTCAGTATGTAAGCTGGTTTTAATCAGTCTACCGATACTGACACGACTTTGCCTTTGATTCGAAGTTTATAAACTTTAGCATGTCGTTCCACCACTTCATATGGACCATTATATGCTGGTTGCAGCGCACTTCTTAGGGCATCTTCTCGTAAAAATACGTGAGAGCAAGAAGTAAGATCTTTATATATAAACAATTTATTCTTTGCGTGGCACGATGTAGGTACGGGTTTTAGGTTGTTGGCAAATGATCTGATACGTGCTGAAAAGTCAGTTATATCAGTCGTGCATTTGTCATCTTTACTGCCATCGAAAAATTCTCCCGGCAGACGCAGCGGCTCGCCGTATACTAACTCGGCCGAAGAAGATTGTAAATCTTCTTTGAATGAGCTTCTTATGCCAAGTAGTATAAAAGGCAAGGATTCTGCCCAGCTGGTATCAGCATGGCACATAATTGCCGCTTTTAATTGTCGGTGAAAACGTTCGATAAGCCCGTTACATTGTGGGTGGTACGCTGTAGTTTTCCGGTGTCTAAAGCCTATAGTCTTGGATAGGTGTTGAAATAGGGCAGATTCAAACTGCCTACCGCGGTCAGTGACGATATCGGTAGGGCATCCGAACCGTGCCACCCATCCAGACAAGAAAGCTTTGGCAACAGTCTCCGCCGTTATATCACGAATTGGGAAAACTTCAGTCCATCGCGTAAAGCGATCGATGGCTGTCAGACAATATCTTAAATCGCCGGACGGAGGGAGGGGACCGATTAGATCTAAGTGGACGTATTTAAATCGCGCTGTAGGTAAATCGAGGGAACCCAAAGGGGACGAGACATGTCGATTTACTTTTGAGCGCTGGCAAGATAAACACGTTCTAGACCACTCTCGGCAATCTTTCCTCATCTGTGGCCAAACGTAGCGTTCAGCTACTAGCTTTGCGCTGGCATTAGCACCAGGGTGACTCAAGGAGTGTAAGCAGTCAAAGATCTTTTTGCGCAGAGTTTTGGGTACAAATGGCCTGGGGATCGTTGTGCTGACGTCGCAGTACAGTTTTAAGCGACTCCCAGGTATATATACTTCTTTAATGCGCAGAGATGTATCCTTGCTTTCCCCTTGGTAGAGAGCTAGTTCAGGGTCTGATTCTTGGGCTTTAGCTAACACTTCAAGATCTACAGGCCTTTGAAGTTCTTCCACCCTCGACAGCGTGTCTGCCACCACATTATCTTTACCGGCAATGTATTGGATATCAGTTGAAAACTGCGATATAAAATCCAAATGCCTATATTGTCTTGGTGAACAGTTTGTCTTTCGCTCGTGAAAGGCGTAAATCAAAGGTTTGTGGTCGGTATAAATCGTGAAGTGTGTAGCTTCTAGCCAATGTCTAAAATACTTTATGCTCTCGTAAATTGCCAAGAGCTCCCTATCGTACGGTGAGTATTTCCGTTGTGATGGGCTCAATTTACGAGAGAAAAAGGCTAACGGTTGCCACTGATCGTCTTTCAGCTGTTGCAAGACACTGCCAATAGCTTCATCGGACGCGTCAGTGACTAAACCTAATTTACATCCAGAGTCAGGATGTGCCAGCAATGCTGCATCGCAGAGGCTTTCCTTACACTCTTCAAAAGCCCTTAACGAATCTCCGTTTATGTCAATTGATTGCGAAGCTTTGACGGAACCAGTCAGTAAAGCATTTAAAGGGGCTTGAATTTGGGCAGCGTGAGGTATAAACCTTCTGTAAAAATTCACCATGCCTAAAAATCGTCGCAGTTGCCTGGCGGTTTTTGGCACTGGAAATTCCTTTATTGCCTGCACCTTACTTTCCAAAGGTTTAGTTCCGTATTGAGAAATGTGGTAACCGAGAAATTGAACTTCTGCTGCCCCAAAGATGCACTTTGCAGTGTTTATGAGCATGCCATATTCCTTCATCTTGGTGAAAAGCTGGCGAAGGTGGGATTCGTGGTCTTGCTCAGATTTTGAGTAAACTAAAAAGTCATCTAAATAGGGGTAGCAGAAGTCAAAGCCACGCGTCATTTCATCGACAAACCTTTGAAAAGTCTGGCCCGCGTTGCGCAAACCAAAATTCATAAAAGGAAATTCGTAAAGTCCAAATGGAGTAGTGATCGCGCTTTTAGGTATATCCGGCTCAAAAGTGGGGATCTGATTGTAGGCTTTCACGAGGTCAATTGTAGAGAATACTCTACAACCAGATAGAGCGTGAGCGAAGTCTTGGATATGCCTAATAGGATACCTATCAGGAATCGTCCTCGCGTTGAGTAGGCGGTAGTCACCGCAAGGGCGCCAGCCGTTATCCTTTTTGGGGGCTAGGTGCAGGGGTGATGACCAAGACGACTCTGACGGTCGCGCGAATCCGTTAGCTAACATTGCCTCAAGCAAGTCTGCGAGGTGAACAAGACACTGGAGGGCCTGGAGTGGTACGAATATGGTGGACAGTTGTATGCTTAGGAGTGCGTAATGTACCTGATGGTCGAGTGATTTCACTAAATTCAGAAAGAAGCTTATGGTACTTGCTATCACCAGTCATGACCTTAACACTTGAAATAAGGCTATCACTAACAGCAATAGAAGCTACAGAAGACAATTTAGTTGTTCCGTCTATCAGGCGCTTATTGCGAATATCTACGATTAAATTGAAATAAGACAAAAAATCTACACCTATGATTGCTTTCGTTACATCAGCTATGATAAAACGCCATGAAAAGTCTCTACGTAGGCCTAGGTTAAGATTTAGGTGGATGTATCCGTAAGTATTGATTGTAGATCCATTAGCTGCACAAAGTTGATAGTCCACTCTCGCACGTTGCTCTCGGAGCGCTGATCGGGGGTAAACGCATAAATCGCTTCCTGTGTCGACCAAAAATTCAACTTTCGATCGGCGGTCCGTTACAAACAGGCGACCAGTAGTGGTGGGGCAATCTTCAGTCGCCATTATCGACTGCCCATCTCGTTTCCCGATTGGTAGTCGCAAGGACGGATGCACTTCTTCGCTTGGTTGCCAAACTTATGGTGGTACCAACATTGGGGGAACTTCCTATAATTTGACTGAGATCTCGTTGAAGGTGTGCGGCTTCGTCCACGTGACGTCTGTCTGTTGCGCGGACGAGATCGGTTAACTTCAGCCGTGAGCACACTGACCTGTTTAGTGAGTTCCGCTATTTGTCGTGCCATGACATCCAAAGTTGGGTTGTGACTAGAACTTGATGCTGCTGCAACATGCGGTGATGCAGGTGCTATATCATGCACTCGATCTGCTAGGTCTGCGAGTTCAACTAGTGGTAGACTGACCTGAGACGCTATGATAGTCTGAAGGTTGTTCGGCAGCCGGCTTGTCCAAATTGTTCTCACGAAATCCTCGGGAACGGCGGGTCCTGCCAAGTGCTGAAGATGTCGAAGGAATTGTGATGGGTTGCGGTCTCCCAATTCTTCGGACTGTAACAGCTGCTTAACTTTCTTCTCCTTGGATACAGAGAGTCGCTTAATAAGTTCGATCTTTAATTTCTCGTACTTCCCTGTTTCTGGGGGCGAAATAATGACGTCTTCCACCTCAATGGCATATTGTCTTTCCAAATGGGATAAAACATAATTGAATTTGGTCAAGTCATCCGTAATTCTTGACATACTGAATTGTGCCTCTATTTGTGAAAACCATATGTTGGGTTTCTCGGGCCAAAACGGTGGAATACGGACTCCAACACGATATAATTCCGATGACGGATGACGTTCATCGACAGTGGAAACGCGCGCTTTTTGTGTACCTTGAATATTGCTTCCCGCGCTTCCTTGTTCTGCATACACGTTTTCGTCGCTGCTCATCTTGACGTGCTCCACGGGGTCACCAGTTATGGTTGTTGTTGTTGTGTTGATGCGTGATGATGATGAAAAACAAACTTCGTTATAATCTTCACTGTAGTTTATTGATTCACACAAGTCACCATAAAGATAGTTCAGAAATGAGATGAACCGAGAGAAGATAGATGAAAAGCTAGTAGATAGAAGGATAGAACTAGGTAAGCACGCGAAAGGTAAACAAGCGGTTTAGCCAGTGAAATTGAATTGAGCTGCGTGGGCTCCGCGTCGCATGAGCGTTTGGCATCGACTAGCGCGAGAGCTGCCCGGGCGGCCGCGCCGGTATCGGCTGCGACTCAAAACTTGTTATTGTTTGGATTCCGCGGTGCGGGCCGTCGTACGTCACAGCCGCCATACCGTGCGCGGTTCCAATATGCTTGTTTGCCTTTGGCACGTTATAATTATTATCAAGTATTTATTATGATATAACATGGATTCAAGTATAATATATTAATATAACTTAACTAATTAATATAGGTAACTTAACTATGCATGGATATAATATATGAGAATTTATTGTATTTATAAATATTAATATATAAATAATAGTTATACATGAACTTTAGTTATTTTTGTGAACTGTTAATATTATGTATGATACGTATGACTGGTGAAGGATGAAATTATAATTATTAAATATTAAGTGGGAGTAGCCACATATGATTTAAGATCATCCATATAACCAAAGAAAAAAACTAAAAGTGACAAATTTAAAGCAAAAAAAACTGTTGATTATATGGTGCTTTGAAGAAGCAACGGGTGGTTTTATACCCCCGGAGGGTGTTACCCGTGTCTTTCAGTCGCCTTTTACGACATGCAGAACTACAGCTGTCTTATTCGAAGAACCCCGAGAACAGCACAGGGCTTGGCCGTATAACACGGTGCTTTGAGGAAGCTATGGGCGGTTTTTACCCCCTGGGTGTTACCCGTGTCTTTCAGTCGCCTCTTACGACATGCAGAACTACAGCTGTCTTATTCGAAGAACCCCGAGAACAGCACAGGGCATACACAACTTATAATTAACACACAGAAGAACACAAAAATAAAAACAGTATACACAAAATAAAATGGCAGAGCCACACCCGAGAAAGCCTGCCACGCTAAACCTGTCTGTTCTGCTAGTATGGGCGCCAATGTCACCTTCCTACCTAGCAGTAGATAGTAGGGGGCATAAAAGAAAACAGAATAAGAGGTTTAGAGATATATTAAGAAGATATTAAGACCTACCGGCGCGGCTCTCAGGCTGACCACGAGCGGAGTGCATCACAGCGCCTGCTGCTGAGCACGTGCTACTCTTCACTTACCGGAGATAAGTCCTTCAAAAAGGAAGTCTACCACACGCCACCTGTCTGTAATCCACGACCCTTCTCATACTTGCTATATCTACCCTTCTAAACGTTCTTAATATATCTCTAAACCTCTTATTCTGTTTTCTTTTATGCCCCCTACTATCTACTGCTAGGTAGGAAGGTGACATTTAGCATATAGTTGTCACATGGTTGAGTGCACTGGTTGTTAAAATTAGGTTACATACCAGAAGTATTTGCAATCCAGTTTACACATGTTCATACATTGTGGCGGCTTTAAGAGCTTACTCACTGATTACAAGCACATGGTAAATGTAATAAAGTTCAGACACTAATAGGAACAGATATAGAAGTATTTAGCACTGTTAATTTACACAATGGCGTTGCCAATTTAAGGTTAGATTAACCCAGTATTATGGCTAGATCACAGAATTCATCTTATAATCTATCACTCACCCTAGAACGGGGTAGAAAGTTTGAAAGCTTTTGTATTAAATTATAGTGAAGAGAATTTAGTAACTTTTTCTTTAGTTCTTCACGGTCCGGTTGTCTCGTCACAAGTGACGAAGCACTCTCTCATTGAAGACACCTTGAGTCTACCGGAAGTTTGGTCCTCAAAGCATTACCTTATAAGGTAATCTTCGCTGCTAAATCGTTTATGATGATCAGAGCCAATCGGAGGCTTTATTATTTTGAAATTTTTGCTAAACAGCCGGAAGTTTTGAGCTCTGGCTTAAGTCTGAAGTTCGCTCATCTTTGCACCGTCGTGAAGTTTGGATGGTACGTACATATTTATTATTGCGACCTCTATAGGTTTAGTGAAGAACTAAATGATTCTAGCCACGATCGGTACTACAGTGAGGTGTGTAGACAGTGTGATAGCAAACAGTCATTCATACCATTTAGTACGCTGCGGCTTGAGCAGATGGCGCTGCTCTTCAATTCTAAGTAATTTTATTCTAATAATTTTTATAATTTATTGTACCTGGCCTTAGCCAGGTTACATAACCTATTTTTGCGCAGTTGGATAAAAACTATCCTAAATCCTTCCCAGAGCCTCAATCTATGTCCATGCCAAATTTCATCTAAATCGCTCCAGTAGTTTTAACGTTAATTAGCTGCGCGTTCCACTTTTTCACTTTCAATCACAATATTGCAATCTGTCACTCCATCATCTCGTTCAAACACCATAACTTTCGTCTTATTTTCATTCCCTATCTTTACGTTTCTACGCGACACAATTCAATTATGGGATAGCTGAAAGAAGGATGTTACGCTTAATTTTGTCATCGGCTTCCACTGTCCATTGCCAAGACAGTACTATAGACCACGCAGTTGTTCATTTAGGTTGAAATTATTTGAGGGAAGACCAGAAGACCGTGGCCCTAAGTCGTGTAAAATGATGGAAAGATTACCTTTGCATCTATTTTTCACGTAAGAAACATTGAATTAATCACTCATTATCTGGCACCAAATGAACTAAATCGAATGACAAATATTAAGTTACGAAGTAAAAACTAAAGTCTTGGAAATCTTGGAAATAATATAAGTGAAAAATGTTTTAAGTTAAACGGTTTTATTGAAAATAAATAATTTACTAAACGGAAAATAATAATTATTCAGTAGGTCCTAGGTACCAGTCATCACACCAATCTCCTCATCAATACAGGCACTGATCAGAAACAAAAATAAAATCGTGGTGTTCATGATATTTCTGTCAACAATCAACAGCTCGTATCATCATAAATATTATATACATATTTACCCATATAACGCTACAGCCAATGATTTTATTTTTAGCATATTGGCGCTGGTTAAGGTTGAGAGCACTAATCGTTCCTCAGCTTTTGTCTTTTGACTCTGTACCACTAAGAAAGGAAGCGAGAGGAGTAGAAATTTGTAAGTCGGCCTTGTCTCCATAAAGTTGGTTTTGACGTCAATGGCAAGGGCGTGGTTTACTACCCTCTCTACTCCATGCACTATACATATATAATTCGTCAGGCTCAGGATTATGTCCACTTGTATGCTTTTGGCTTCCCATGGATAACCACTAATAGTATAAATATGATCAACACGTTTAATAACTTTTATCTGTTTACCTGCTGTTTAAAAGAGCATATCAAAATTATGTTGTATCAGGATATTCAATAATAAAGTATATTTAACTCAATTTCTAAATTGAGTTAAATACTTTAATATGGAAATGAACTAGCAGTAGAGGAATTTCGCCCGTCTTCGACCTTATCATATCATCCACTGCAAAAGTTTTTGAATATATCCTTCAACGAGTAATCTATAATCAAGGCCAACCTTACCTTCAAGCAGTGCAGTGATGGCTCAGTGGCATTGGCTATGTACAGCCGCGCAGCAGATTCATGCTTCGAATCCTACCGCGGGCTTGAGTTTCACTGCATGGTGGAAGGGTATTTTGCGAATGCCCGCCTGGCTAACGACCGCCCTCAAGTAGAAAATCTATCACCAAGTACCTAACAGTGTGTTCCGGCAGCAGTCCTTGAGAGCCAGTGAAATTACAGGCACATGAGACTTCTGTCTCAAGGTAACGGGTGCAGTGCAATTTATGAGTTGTGACGAAATCTATCTGTTATAGGCAGAAGTGGCGCTTAGCATCAGGTGGGCCTCGAACTTGTTCCGTCACAATAACATAAAAAATAAAATAAAAACTTGTTTTTTTTCAGCACTTATTTAGTTCAGGAATTAAAAATGCAAATCTCTTGAACTTAGTTGATTATGTTTCTGCTTGTATGGACCGTCAGAAAAATAAAAAAGTAGACACAAAGTTGATGCTTAAATGTGTTGCCGGAATGCATTTGACATAGTTGACAACGATGTATTGTTTCAACAGTTTTAAAATATTGGATTTACTCCAATTCTTCTTCAGTTTTTCTCTAGCTACTTGAGTGATCGTCGTCAACATACGTTTCTGAATGTAACCATACTCCTTCTGGAGTGAGTCAAGGATCGGCGATGGGACCGCTCCTCTTTTTAATCATGGTAAATGATTAATAAGCGAAGACACAGTGCAAAATGTCTTATATGCCGATGACTTGCTCATTAAGTTAAGTCTGTAAGTGACTGCTAAAAACTACAAAAAGACAAATTCTATTCTTCAGTTGGAGTGTGAAGAACAAACTGTTACTTGCAATAATGTTATGTTATGTAATGACATTTTTTTTATGCCTGATAGGTTCGCCTTTGACCACCCGATGGTAAGTGATGATGTGGTCGAAGATGTTGCTCAGGCTAACCTAGAATTACTGGCTGTCAAGGAACGCTGCCGGAACACACCGTAAGATCCTTGGCGACAGATTTTCTACTCGAAGGTGGTAGCCAGGCGGACATTCGCAAAGTGCCCTACCACCATGCTGTAACGACTGCTATCCTAAGACAACAACCGGGACCGACGGCTTAACGTGCCCTCCGAAGCACGGAAGCGCTCAGTAGTAATGTCACCAGCGGTCACCCATCCAACTCCTGACCGTGGCGGATGTTGCTTAACTTTACTGATCGGTTCAGAATGACTAAGCAAACTTTGCTACGAGCGCTTCAAAACATGATCCGAAGCATGGACCCTCCTATTTTTCAAGTCGGTCAAAAAGTGTTAAGTAACATGTTACTCACACGATACTGCCAAATCCCGGGGTGCGTTCCAGTAAATATTGGTAGAGCTATATTTGCTCCAAGGCAACTGGAACGACCTATAAGGCTCCTTTCAAAATATGGAATTGACAGCGATGTTTTTAGGTGATAAAATACAGTCTACATTTTTTATAAATGGGGCATAAAGGATGACTCACGCTAGACCGTGTCGGGTCCGAGCCGAGTGTCGGCCGTAGCACGGTCAACTAATATTACCTATATTACGTATGGACACACTCACGCTATACCGAGCGGCAACCGAGTGACGGCCGAGCAACGGACAACGCTCGGAAATAACTCGGTCCCGCCTCGGCTCGGCCACGGCCTGAATACAGTGCCGCCGAGCTGCGCCCGAGCAGTCGTAGTGGTGCTATGCAAGTGCACTGTCGTTTTTGTTCGACATTGGAAAATGAACAACGAACGTTTGATTGAAGCTGTGAGGAAATATCCAGCATTATATGATATGAGCGATGGGAAATGTATGGACTCCAATTGTAAGTCTTCATTATGGGTCAAAATAAGCAAAGTATATGTAATAATAAGCAAAGTATATTTTATACTTCGTATTAAATGTCACGTCAGGGTTCGCGAAAAGAGTGAACTATTTGTTGTGACGTCATCAGAGCGCCGAACGATTCCTTTACCGCTTGTAAGACTGCTTGATTGACGTGGAGGTATAATATTTAGCAGTAAGATCAAGTTATTATTACTATAAGAGGTGAGACTTGGGCCCTGGTCTGTCGACTGTCCAGCTGTATGTTACAGGTCTTCAGCTCGTTAATGGAATGTAGATGATAAAGCGCTGTCATCGCTGATAAAGTCGATCTTAATCGATCAAATAAGTAAAACAACCTCCACTGCGTTAATGACTGGGATGAGTGACAGCTAGTGGCATTATTACTGAGTGTTTCCGTGCCTTGGAGGGCACGTGAAGTCGTCGGCCCCGATATATATCTTCGAATGGCAGTCATTATAATAGGGCATTTTGCAAATACCTGCCTGGCTAGCTAATCTTATGCCAAGCAGCTAACGTGTGTTCGCTTAACTATTCTTAAGAGCTAATATTTTTTTTTTTACCATAGTGGACTGCACACCCCTTTTCTTTGGAGTTGAATTTTTTTCAGATTCTTCAACGTCCAGTGCGATCGCAATTGCCGCTAATTCCAGATCGTCAAAATTCAACATGATTTTAGTCTAGTAACATCACTATTTTTGCTCGGGCGAGTATACTGCATCACGGCGCATCGGTCATTGCTCGGTCGAGGCCCGTCTTTTTAATTACAGGTATGGGACCAGCTCGGTAACCGTGCTACGGCCGACACTCGGCTCGGACCCGACACGGTCTAGCGTGAGTTATCCTTTATACGTAATTAAGCAATGTTAACACAGTATGTCACTAATTCTTGGCTTACCTTGTACAAAATCTGTTATTTATTGTAGAATCTGTCACATTTGACAGCTAGCCGAGATTTGGCCGATTCAAAAGGTAGTATAAAAATTTGGCCAGGCAGAGCAAAGTTTGCTCTGACAGGTCGCCCGGAACGGGTATGATCGAATCTTGTCAGGATCAAATTAAGTTCGATTAGAGTGCTGGAACGGCGTGTATCTGCATTTAGACCAAAATATGTCTTGCCCGACGGCTAGGAGGAACGCACCCCGGACGTATGAAGAAAAGAAATATGATAAGTATCATAGAGTTTGACGTTTCCGAAATAAATCGGAGGCAAAAATCCCGTTATGCGAACTTTGACAATGATTATAAATTAAATAATGACGTGTGAAAACGCATTCCATTGTATTCAAATATCATACACGACTGCATTATTCATGACACGTTAATAAATATTTGTACCTACAAAAAAATACTTAATAATATTTAAGTACATAAGTAATGCTATTGTAACCATTTAATAATACTTAGGTACTTAAGTAACCAAATAGCATCAAATTCAAAAAATACATTGTTTTTGTCAAGTCAATTTATATACCATAACTAGTAACGTCTAAAAGCGTTTTAATTAAAAATAATTAATTAAAAAAGTAAAAAACACGACTGCAATATATTTATCTTCGTTATGCTATTTATCGTTCCATTGAAATTAAAACAGCAAGTTTTATATATTTATGAAATCGCTTTTTAAAGCTCTTCAATATACGCCACTCGATGGTCATAGAAGACATTTTTTTTTCTCGCAATATGGGGTCTTAAATCCGCCAGTGTGTTTTTTTTTTTATATTTTACTGTACCTAGTGTCCCTTGTGTTACCAAGAAGAATCTAATGATATATCATACATCAAAATCAGTTAAGCCGTTTAGAAGTTATGGTGGAATAAAGAAACTCACAAACATACATACATGAACCCTGAAATATAACTCTCCTTTTTTGGGCAGTCGTGTAACAAAGCACGTAGATGTTACGGCCCGTGGGGTGCCGGGTCAGAATTGCACCTTCCCATATCATCCCGTGGGTGTCGTAAGAGGTGACTAACGGGAAAAATACTGGAAGGTGGGCAGCAGCGCCTTCTAAAGAACTGCTAACTTACACTGCGATCCCCAAGCCGCCTGCCAAGCATGGGGATTATGACAAATACCCCCTTAATAGGGGAGGGGAGTGGACGACCCGGCTGTTACAGTACAGTACGTAGATTTATTATTATAAGTTAATTCATTATTATTATAGCAATAAGAACACAATAGGATCTAAATATGTACCTAACATTAGACAACATTTATTTGAATAATTATTTACTTACCTACTTCATATTCTTTTCGTAGAATAGGGGCCGCATCGGCTTTTCCAGGGAGATCAGTGGGGTGACAATCCGCATTTGGTGACTTGGAAGACAAGCTATCCTGAGTTTCCTCCATACTTACTTACTCCATACTTACTACTTACTTACCTACTTAATATTTTAGGTTACAAACAAAAATATTCAATAAAGTAGTTTTTTCATGGAGACATTAGTATATTCTTCTAATAAATAGTTAAAACAACCCAAAAAACAATTACAGTAGAATGCGTGTACACGCGTAATTTTTGCATTTTTTATGATCTTAATTAATCTCAAATAGCGATATTTAGGTCCTTCCAATAATTACGGAAACGTGACGATTTCTTCACAGTGCGCGGAAACTTTGAACAAAAACATCAAGATAGCGGCGGGTGGATATGCCAGTTTCCTTACAAAAAATATTCAAACCTCTTTGACAATACAATACCAATTAAAATGCAAATTTATTTTTACATTACATATGTACAAATATTTAAGAAATATTATATCAAACATTATATCCGACGCCGATGCGACGCCGAAACTGACACCTATTCCGACACCGACGCCTATTCCAACAATGACACCGACACGACGCCGACACCTATTCCAACAATGACACCGACGCCGACGCAGATGCGACGCTGAAACTGACACCTATTCCGACACCGACGCCGACGCCGACGCCTATTCCAACAATGACACAGACGCCGACGCCGACGCCGATGCGACGCTGAAACTGACACCTATTCCGACACCGACGCCTATTCCAACAATGACACCGACGCCGACGCCGACGCCGATGCGACGCTGAAACTGACACCTATTCCGACACCGACGCCTATTCCAACAATGACACCAACACGACGCCGACACCTATTCCAACAATGACACCGACGCCGACGCAGATGCGACGCTGAAACTGACACCTATTCCGACACCGACGCCGACGCCGACGCCTATTCCAACAATGACACCGACGCCGACGCCGACGCCGATGCGACGTTGAAACTGACACCTATTCCGACACCGACGCCTATTCCAACAATGACACCGACGCCGACGCCGACGCCGATGCGACGCTGAAACTGACACCTATTCCGACACCGACGCCTATTCCAACAATGACACCGACGCCGACGCCGACGCCGATGCGACGCTGAAACTGACACCTATTCCGACACCGACGCCTATTCCAACAATGACACCGACGCCGACGCCGACGCCGATTCGACGCTGAAACTGACACCTATTCCGACACCGACGCCTATTCCAACAATGACACCGACGCCGACGCCGACGCTTATTCCAACAATGACACCGACGCCGACGCCGCACATATTCCAACAATGACACCGACGCCGACGCCGCACATATTCCAACAATGACACCGACGCCGACGCCGACGCTTATTCCAACAATGACACCGACGCCGACGCCGCACATATTCCAACAATGACACCGACGCCGACGCCGACGCCGATGCGACGCTGAAACTGACACCTATTCCGACACCGACGCCTATTCCAACAATGACACCGACACGACGCCGACACCTATTCCAACAATGACACCGACGCCGACGCAGATGCGACGCTGAAACTGACACCTATTCCGACACCGACGCCGACGCCGACGCCTATTCCAACAATGACACCGACGCCGACGCCGACGCCGATGCGACGCTGAAACTGACACCTATTCCGACACCGACGCCTATTCCAACAATGACACCGACACGACGCCGACACCTATTCCAACAATGACACCGACGCCGACGCAGATGCGACGCTGAAACTGACACCTATTCCGACACCGACGCCGACGCCGACGCCTATTCCAACAATGACACCGACGCCGACGCCGACGCCGATGCGACGCTGAAACTGACACCTATTCCGACACCGACGCCTATTCCAACAATGACACCGACGCTGACGCCGACGCCGATGCGACGCTGATACTGACACCTATTCCGACACCGACGCCTATTCCAACAATGACACCGACGCCGACGCCGACGCCGATGCGACGCTGAAACTGACACCTATTCCGACACCGACGCCTATTCCAACAATGACACCGACACGACGCCGACGCCGATGCGACGCTGAAACTGACACCTATTCCGACACCGACGCCTATTCCAACAATGACACCAACACGACGCCGACACCTATTCCAACAATGACACCGACGCCGACGCAGATGCGACGCTGAAACTGACACCTATTCCGACACCGACGCCGACGCCGACGCCTATTCCAACAATGACACCGACGCCCACGCCGACGCCGATGCGACGTTGAAACTGACACCTATTCCGACACCGACGCCTATTCCAACAATGACACCGACGCCGACGCCGACGCCGATGCGACGCTGAAACTGACACCTATTCCGACACCGACGCCTATTCCAACAATGACACCGACGCCGACGCCGACGCCGATGCGACGCTGAAACTGACACCTATTCCGACACCGACGCCTATTCCAACAATGACACCGACGCCGACGCCGACGCCGATTCGACGCTGAAACTGACACCTATTCCGACACCGACGCCTATTCCAACAATGACACCGACGCCGACGCCGACGCTTATTCCAACAATGACACCGACGCCGACGCCGCACATATTCCAACAATGACACCGACGCCGACGCCGCACATATTCCAACAATGACACCGACGCCGACGCCGACGCTTATTCCAACAATGACACTGACGCCGACGCCGCACATATTCCAACAATGACACCGACGCCGACGCCGACGCCGATGCGACGCTGAAACTGACACCTATTCCGACACCGACGCCTATTCCAACAATGACACCGACACGACGCCGACACCTATTCCAACAATGACACCGACGCCGACGCAGATGCGACGCTGAAACTGACACCTATTCCGACACCGACGCCGACGCCGACGCCTATTCCAACAATGACACCGACGCCGACGCCGACGCCGATGCGACGCTGATACTGACACCTATTCCGACACCGACGCCTATTCCAACAATGACACCGACGCCGACGCCGACGCCGATGCGACGCTGAAACTGACACCTATTCCGACACCGACGCCTATTCCAACAATGACACCGACACGACGCCGACACCTATTCCAACAATGACACCGACGCCGACGCAGATGCGACGCTGAAACTGACACCTATTCCGACACCGACGCCGACGCCGACGCCTATTCCAACAATGACACCGACGCCGACGCCGACGCCGATGCGACGCTGAAACTGACACCTATTCCGACACCGACGCCTATTCCAACAATGACACCGACGCCGACGCCGACGCTTATTCCAACAATGACACCGACGCCGACGCCGCACATATTCCAACAATGACACCGACGCCGACGCTTATTCCAACACTGACACCGACGCCGACGCCGCACATATTCCAACAATGACACCGACGCCGACGCCGACACCTATTCCAACAATGACACCGACGTCGACGCCGACGCCGACGCCGATGCGACGCTGAAACTGACACCTATTCCGACACCGACGCCTATTCCAACAATGACACCGACGCCGACGCCGACGCTTATTCCAACAATGACACCGACGCTGACGCCGCACATATTCCAACAATGAGACCGACGCCGACGCCGCACATATTCCAACAATGACACCGACGCCGACGCCGACGCTTATTCCAACAATGACACCGACGCCGACGCCGCACATATTCCAACAATGACACCGACGCCGACGCTTATTCCAACAATGACACCGACGCCGACGCCGCACATATTCCAACAATGACACCGACGCCGACGCCGACACCTATTCCAACAATGACACCGACGTCGACGCCGACGCCGACGCCGATGCGACGCTGAAACTGACACCTATTCCGACACCGACGCCTATTCCAACAATGACACCGACGCCGACGCCGACGCTTATTCCAACAATGACACCGACGCCGACGCCGCACATATTCCAACAATGACACCGACGCCGACGCCGCACATATTCCAACAATGACACCGACGCCGACGCCGACGCTTAATCCAACAATGACACCGACGCCGACGCCGCACATATTCCAACAATGACACCGACGCCGACGCTTATTCCAACAATGACACCGACGCCGACGCCGCACATATTCCAACAATGACACCGACGCCGACGCCGACACCTATTCCAACAATGACACCGACGTCGACGCCGACGCCGATGCGACGCCGAAACTGACACCTATTTCGACACCGACGCCTATTCCAACAATGACACCTATTCCGACACCGACGCTTATTCCAACAATGACACCGACGCCGACGCCGCACACATTCCAACAATGACACCGACGCCGACGCCGACACCTATTCCAACAATGACACCGACGTCGACGCCGACGCCGACGCCGATGCGACGCTGAAACTGACACCTATTCCGACACCGACGCCTATTCCAACAATGACACCGACGCCGACGCCGACGCTTATTCCAACAATGACACCGACGCCGACGCCGCACATATTCCAACAATGACACCGACGCCGACGCCGCACATATACCAACAATGACACCGACGCCGACGCCGACGCTTATTCCAACAATGACACCGACGCCGACGCCGCACATATTCCAACAATGACACCGACGCCGACGCTTATTCCAACAATGACACCGACGCCGACGCCGACACCTATTCCAACAATGACACCGACGTCGACGACGACGCCGATGCGACGCCGAAACTGACACCTATTTCGACACCGACGCCTATTCCAACAATGACACCTATTCCGACACCGACGCCTATTCCAACAATGACACTGACGCAGACGCCGACACCTATTCCAACAATGACACCGACGCCGACGCCGTCACCTATTCCGACACTGACACCGAGTTCGACGCGTATTCCGACACTGACACTTATTTTTTTACTGACACCAACGCCGACGCCCTTTCTGATAACGACGCCGACAGTTAGTGAGAGTCAATTTAAGATAAAATTATATCTTTTTATGTCAATATTTAAGTGTGATGACTTATCAGTTTACGGCACTCAGGAATATTTATTTTTAAGCTCAGTCACTGTGACGCCTATTCCAACAATGACACCAACACGACGCCGACACCTATTCCAACAATGACACCGACGCCGACGCAGATGCGACGCTGAAACTGACACCTATTCCGACACCGACGCCGACGCCGACGCCTATTCCAACAATGACACCGACGCCGACGCCGACGCCGATGCGACGTTGAAACTGACACCTATTCCGACACCGACGCCTATTCCAACAATGACACCGACGCCGACGCCGACGCCGATGCGACGCTGAAACTGACACCTATTCCGACACCGACGCCTATTCCAACAATGACACCGACGCCGACGCCGACGCCGATGCGACGCTGAAACTGACACCTATTCCGACACCGACGCCTATTCCAACAATGACACCGACGCCGACGCCGACGCCGATTCGACGCTAAAACTGACACCTATTCCGACACCGACGCCTATTCCAACAATGACACCGACGCCGACGCCGACGCTTATTCCAACAATGACACCGACGCCGACGCCGCACATATTCCAACAATGACACCGACGCCGACGCCGCACATATTCCAACAATGACACCGACGCCGACGCCGACGCTTATTCCAACAATGACACCGACGCCGACGCCGCACATATTCCAACAATGACACCGACGCCGACGCCGACGCCGATGCGACGCTGAAACTGACACCTATTCCGACACCGACGCCTATTCCAACAATGACACCGACACGACGCCGACACCTATTCCAACAATGACACCGACGCCGACGCAGATGTGACGCTGAAACTGACACCTATTCCGACACCGACGCCGACGCCGACGCCTATTCCAACAATGACACCGACGCCGACGCCGACGCCGATGCGACGCTGAAACTGACACCTATTCCGACACCGACGCCTATTCCAACAATGACACCGACACGACGCCGACACCTATTCCAACAATGACACCGACGCCGACGCAGATGCGACGCTGAAACTGACACCTATTCCGACACCGACACCGACGCCGACGCCTATTCCAACAATGACACCGACGCCGACGCCGACGCCGATGCGACGCTGAAACTGACACCTATTCCGACACCGACGCCTATTCCAACAATGACACCGACGCTGACGCCGACGCCGATGCGACGCTGATACTGACACCTATTCCGACACCGACGCCTATTCCAACAATGACACCGACGCCGACGCCGACGCCGATGCGACGCTGAAACTGACACCTATTCCGACACCGACGCCTATTCCAACAATGACACCGACACGACGCCGACACCTATTCCAACAATGACACCGACGCCGACGCAGATGCGACGCTGAAACTGACACCTATTCCGACACCGACGCCGACGCCGACGCCTATTCCAACAATGACACCGACGCCGACGCCGACGCCGATGCGACGCTGAAACTGACACCTATTCCGACACCGCCGCCTATTCCAACAATGACACCGACACCGACGCCGACGCCGATGCGACGCTGAAACTGACACCTATTCCGATACCGACGCCTATTCCAACAATGACACCGACGCCGACGCCGACGCTTATTCCAACAATGACACCGACGCCGACGCCGCACATATTCCAATAATGACACCGACGCCGACGCTTATTCCAACAATGACACCGACGCCGACGCCGCACATATTCCAACAATGACACCGACGCCGACGCCGACACCTATTCCAACAATGACACCGACGTCGACGCCGACGCCGACGCCGATGCGACGCTGAAACTGACACCTATTCCGACACCGACGCCTATTCCAACAATGACACCGACGCCGACGCCGACGCTTATTCCAACAATGACACCGACGCCGACGCCGCACATATTCCAACAATGACACCGACGCCGACGCCGCACATATTCCAACAATGACACCGACGCCGACGCCGACGCTTAATCCAACAATGACACCGACGCCGACGCCGCACATATTCCAACAATGACACCGACGCCGACGCTTATTCCAACAATGACACCGACGCCGACGCCGCACATATTCCAACAATGACACCGACGCCGACGCCGACACCTATTCCAACAATGACACCGACGTCGACGCCGACGCCGATGCGACGCCGAAACTGACACCTATTTCGACACCGACGCCTATTCCAACAATGACACCTATTCCGACACCGACGCCTATTCCAACAATGACACTGACGCAGACGCCGACACCTATTCCAACAATGACACCGACGCCGACGCCGTCACCTATTCCGACACTGACACCGAGTTCGACGCGTATTCCGACACTGACACTTATTTTTTTACTGACACCAACGCCGACGCCCTTTCTGATAACGACGCCGACAGTTAGTGAGAGTCAATTTAAGATAAAATTATATCTTTTTATGTCAATATTTAAGTGTGATGACTTATCAGTTTACGGCACTCAGGAATATTTATTTTTAAGCTCAGTCACTGTGAATGGAATGATTTTACATTAACTACAGCTTGAGTTTCCTATCGAACCTTTTTTGAACTTTAGGAGGCGATGCGAATACTTTATTGCATATTAACCTATATATACAGGACGTCCCACGGCAATGCCACATGGAGGGAAAGTACCCTGAATATTGTAGACGGAACATTTTACTAAAAGAAGACATTATTTGAACTTAAAAAACTATTTAAACTGCATTAAATAGTTTTGGCACGCTCCATAACCGATCGCATCATCACTTAACATCAGGTGAGATAATGGTCAAGAGCTACCAAGTTCGGAGTAAAAAAAAAATAAAAATTCAAATTTTAAATTATTATTACAAATTCCTCTCTGGGCAGGCAACGCATCGGCAGTGCAGCTAGTGTTGATGTCCATAGGCGGCGGTTACCGTTTACCATCAGGCGGGCCGTCTGCTGCTCTCTTTTATCATACCGAACGAAAGATTTCATCATTAGGATTATTTTTTGCTAAATAACATAGTGGCAGAAGTAAAAGGAAGACCATGAATTTTAACATTTTATGTGAAATTTTGTTCAGAAAAATGAAAAGCTGACATATTAGCATACTTAACCTATTTATTCACCCCTTGATGCACATACACCTTCTTAAACACCATCGCTGGATGATTTGTAGATAATGCCTTAGGATAACATCCTCCTTTTGCACATATTATGTTTTTTGTGCTTTAAAGTATTAAATAATAAATAAAATGTTCCATCTACAATATTCGAGGTACTTTCCCTCCATGTGGCATCGCCGTGGGACGCCCTGTATATACGGTGTAAGGTATTATCTCAATGGTATAGAATGACTTGCTATTAATATTAATTGAACTATTGATATTTTTCCAAATGTGAACTTTTTGTTTGTGATACCTAAATGTCCGGGTAAAGTTTCGATGAATGAAAAATTCAATTAATTTGCTTGATATAAAATTAGTAGAAAAACGTTCTCTCCGTCTTTTGGGTTCAACGATTATTTACGAATTTTAAGAACCATTTTTCGAAGAACAAATTCATAAGTGGAGAAATGCTTCTATCAGATTATTCAAAATTAACGCCCATATGGCTTTTACTATTATGAGATTTTGCCTTTTCGTTGCTAAATTTACATACTATTTGAGATGTTGTCAGCTGTGGAAACACAATGAGCTTCCTTTAAGCTTAGACAACTTAAAATATACCTACGTTAGTGTCGGTTTTGAATGTTGAGAAGGATGATAGGGCATGGGTGCAAGCTTACCTCCCTGTGAGGGTGGGGGGCATAGGGATACGCAAAATGTCTAGTGTGGCATTACCAGCTTTTTGTCTTCTGTACTCAGTATATACACACAAATAAGTAGAAACATTCTTGCTCCATCATAAGGCTCTTTTGATGTAGCATATCTGCCTGAAGCTAACAACACGTGGAGGTTGGCTTATCCTTATACTATATTCAAACTGTGTCCTGTCAGAGACAGGGGGATCGGCCTCTACGCGAGCTAACACAGAAATACTTTCTATAGATACGTGTCCTAGCATAGCCGATCGTCTTGTTACCATCGCTGTTTCTTTGTAGGAATCTGGCCTTTTGTTACAGGCTAAACATTGTCTCAAAAGTGGTAACCTTATTGATCTATTCACTTTTCGTCTCGCTTTTAGCTTACACTTGGGTGCAAAGTGTTGTGTTGCACATGACTACCAGTATCGTACTGCGTAGATCAACTCGGTTACCGTGGCCTCTCCAGCTCTTGAAGTTGCTGGTCAAGTGGCTCTGAGCTTGCCCATTAAAGTCATAGACAAGAACTACATCTCAATGCCGTAAGTTATCACTAACAACACACACTGGTTAAAAATGTTGGTCTTCAGGCTCTGCGGGTTGTTCCACGAGAAGATGTCGCGAAACTTGCTGAACGCTCCTATGCAATATGAGTTTTTAAACTGTCATGGTCATTTAAACTATAGTTATTATATGAACTTTATTTTTAAGAACTTAAGTTTTATAAGAACTTTATCTTTTGGGTATTTAACGTGTTTTTGATTGTTTATGAGTTCTCTATATTACGCCACTGTAGCAAAAACTTACAATAAAGAGGGTAGACCGGTTCGTCTGATCTTAGTGCCGACGATCAACTCTCATAGACCAGTTTACTCGTGATCATGGCGCCTGCATCAGTGCCGAAATAACGAGAGCTCATCAATGGGGATATCTAATGGGGATTTTGACACTAACCCCTCATAAACATTCAAAAACACGGTAAATATCCCGGTTCTAATTATAACTTTAGCTACTATCTAAGTTGGACTTTGGAATAGTATTCTCTTGGGATACTGATTATATATTTCAGTAACAGAAGATATATGGTTCCGGACCATTAGGGTCTGATCTAAATATGATAAGTATCATAGAGTTTGACGTTTCCGAAATAAATCGGAGGCAAAAATCCCGTTATGCGAACTTTGACAATGATTATAAATTAAATAATGACGTGTGAAAACGCATTCCATTGTATTCAAATATCATACACGACTGCATTATTCATGACACGTTAATAAATATTTGTACCTACAAAAAAATACTTAATAATATTTAAGTACATAAGTAATGCTATTGTAACCATTTAATAATACTTAGGTACTTAAGTAACCAAATAGCATCAAATTCCAAAAAACATTGTTTTTGTCAAGTCAATTTATATAAGTACCATAACTAGTAACGTCTAAAAGCGTTTTAATTAAAAATAATTAATTAAAAAAGTAAAAAACACGACTGCAATATATTTATCTTCGTTATGCTATTTATCGTTCCATTGAAATTAAAACAGCAAGTTTTATATATTTATGAAATCGCTTTTTAAAGCTCTTCAATATACGCCACTCGATGGTCATAGAAGACATTTTTTTTTCTCGCAATATGGGGTCTTAAATCCGCCAGTGTGTTTTTTTTTTAATATTTTACTGTACGTAGTGTCCCTTGTGTTACCAAGACGAATCTAATGATATATCATACATCAAAATCAGTTAAGCCGTTTAGAAGTTATGGTGGAATAAAGAAACTCACAAACATACATACATGAACCCTGAAATATAACTCTCCTTTTTTGGGCAGTCGTGTAACCAAGCACGTAGATGTTACGGCCCGTGGGGTGCCGGGTCAGAATTGCACCTTCCCATATCATCCCGTGGGTGTCGTAAGAGGTGACTAACGGGAAAAATACTGGAAGGTGGGCAGCAGCGCCTTCTAAAGAACTGCCAACTTACACTGCGATCCCCAAGCCGCCTGCCAAGCATGGGGATTATGACAAATACCCCCTTAATAGGGGAGGGCAGTGGACGACCCGGCTGTTACAGTACAGTACGTAGATTTATTATTATAAGTTAATTCATTATTATTATAGCAATAAGAACACAATAGGATCTAAATATATACCTAACATAAGACAACATTTATTTGAATAATTATTTACTTACCTACTTCATATTCTTTTCGTCGAATAGGGGCCGCATCGGCTTTTCCAGGGAGATCAGTGGGGTGACAATCCGCATTTGGTGACTTGGAAGACAAGCTATCCTGAGTTTCCTCCATACTTACTTACTCCATACTTACTACTTACTTACCTACTTAATATTTTAGGTTACAAACAAAAATATTCAATAAAGTAGTTTTTTCATGGAGACATTAGTATATTCTTCTAATAAATAGTTAAAACAACCCAAGAACCATTACAGTAGAATGCGTGTACACGCGTAATTTTTGCATTTTTTATGATCTTAATTAATCTCAAATAGCGATATTTAGGTCCTTTCAATAATTACGGAAACGTGACGATTTCTTCACAGTGCGCGGAAACTTTGAACAAAAACATCAAGATAGCGGCGGGTGGATATGCCAGTTTCCTTACAAAAAATATTCAAACCTCTTTGACAATACAATACCAATTAAAATGCAAATTTATTTTTACATTACATATGTACAAATATTTAAGAAATATTATATCAAACATTATATCCGACGCCGATGCGACGCCGAAACTGACACCTATTCCGACACCGACGCCTATTCCAACAATGACACCGACACGACGCCGACACCTATTCCAACAATGACACCGACGCCGACGCAGATGCGAAGCTGAAACTGACACCTATTCCGACACCGACGCCGACGCCGACGCCTATTCCAACAATGACACCGACGCCGACGCCGACGCCGATGCGACGCTGAAACTGACACCTATTCCGACACCGACGCCTATTCCAACAATGACACCGACGCCGACGCCGACGCCGATGCGACGCTGAAACTGATACCTATTCCGACACCGACGCCTATTCCAACAATGACACCGACACGACGCCGACACCGACGCCTATTCCAACAATGACACCGACGCCGACGCCGACGCCGATGCGACGCTGAAACTGACACCTATTCCGACACCGACGCCTATTCCAACAATGACACCGACGCCGACGCCGACGCCGATGCGACGCTGAAACTGACACCTATTCCGACACCGACGCCTATTCCAACAATGACACCGACACGACGCCGACACCTATTCCAACAATGACACCGACGCCGACGCCGACGCCGATGCGACGCTGAAACTGACACCTATTCCGACACCGACGCCGACGCCGACGCCTATTCCAACAATGACACCGACGCCGACGCCGACGCCGATGCGACGTTGAAACTGACACCTATTCCGACACCGACGCCTATTCCAACAATGACACCGACGCCGACTCCGACGCCGACGCCGATGCGACGCTGAAACTGACACCTATTCCGACACCGACGCCTATTCCAACAATGACACCGACGCCGACGCCGACGCCGATGCGACGCTGAAACTGACACCTATTCCGACACCGACGCCTATTCCAACAATGACACCGACGCCGACGCTTATTCCAACAATGACACCGACGCCGACGCCGCACATATTCCAACAATGACACCGACGCCGACGCCGCACATATTCCAACAATGACACCGACGCCGACGCCGACGCTTATTCCAACAATGACACCGACGCCGACGCCGCACATATTCCAACAATGACACCGACGCCGACGCTTATTCCAACAATGACACCGACGCCGACGCCGCACACATTCCAACAATGACACCGACGCCGACGCCGACACCTATTCCAACAATGACACCGACGTCGACGCCGACGCCGACGCCGATGCGACGCTGAAACTGACACCTATTCCGACACCGACGCCTATTCCAACAATGACACCGACGCCGACGCCGACGCTTATTCCAACAATGACACCGACGCCGACGCCGCACATATTCCAACAATGACACCGACGCCGACGCCGCACATATACCAACAATGACACCGACGCCGACGCCGACGCTTATTCCAACAATGACACCGACGCCGACGCCGCACATATTCCAACAATGACACCGACGCCGACGCTTATTCCAACAATGACACCGACGCCGACGCCGACACCTATTCCAACAATGACACCGACGTCGACGACGACGCCGATGCGACGCCGAAACTGACACCTATTTCGACACCGACGCCTATTCCAACAATGACACCTATTCCGACACCGACGCCTATTCCAACAATGACACTGACGCAGACGCCGACACCTATTCCAACAATGACACCGACGCCGACGCCGTCACCTATTCCGACACTGACACCGAGTTCGACGCGTATTCCGACACTGACACTTATTTTTTTACTGACACCAACGCCGACGCCCTTTCTGATAACGACGCCGACAGTTAGTGAGAGTCAATTTAAGATAAAATTATATCTTTTTATGTCAATATTTAAGTGTGATGACTTATCAGTTTACGGCACTCAGGAATATTTATTTTTAAGCTCAGTCACTGTGACGCCTATTCCAACAATGACACCAACACGACGCCGACACCTATTCCAACAATGACACCGACGCCGACGCAGATGCGACGCTGAAACTGACACCTATTCCGACACCGACGCCGACGCCGACGCCTATTCCAACAATGACACCGACGCCGACGCCGACGCCGATGCGACGTTGAAACTGACACCTATTCCGACACCGACGCCTATTCCAACAATGACACCGACGCCGACGCCGACGCCGATGCGACGCTGAAACTGACACCTATTCCGACACCGACGCCTATTCCAACAATGACACCGACGCCGACGCCGACGCCGATGCGACGCTGAAACTGACACCTATTCCGACACCGACGCCTATTCCAACAATGACACCGACGCCGACGCCGACGCCGATTCGACGCTAAAACTGACACCTATTCCGACACCGACGCCTATTCCAACAATGACACCGACGCCGACGCCGACGCTTATTCCAACAATGACACCGACGCCGACGCCGCACATATTCCAACAATGACACCGACGCCGACGCCGCACATATTCCAACAATGACACCGACGCCGACGCCGACGCTTATTCCAACAATGACACCGACGCCGACGCCGCACATATTCCAACAATGACACCGACGCCGACGCCGACGCCGATGCGACGCTGAAACTGACACCTATTCCGACACCGACGCCTATTCCAACAATGACACCGACACGACGCCGACACCTATTCCAACAATGACACCGACGCCGACGCAGATGTGACGCTGAAACTGACACCTATTCCGACACCGACGCCGACGCCGACGCCTATTCCAACAATGACACCGACGCCGACGCCGACGCCGATGCGACGCTGAAACTGACACCTATTCCGACACCGACGCCTATTCCAACAATGACACCGACACGACGCCGACACCTATTCCAACAATGACACCGACGCCGACGCAGATGCGACGCTGAAACTGACACCTATTCCGACACCGACACCGACGCCGACGCCTATTCCAACAATGACACCGACGCCGACGCCGACGCCGATGCGACGCTGAAACTGACACCTATTCCGACACCGACGCCTATTCCAACAATGACACCGACGCTGACGCCGACGCCGATGCGACGCTGATACTGACACCTATTCCGACACCGACGCCTATTCCAACAATGACACCGACGCCGACGCCGACGCCGATGCGACGCTGAAACTGACACCTATTCCGACACCGACGCCTATTCCAACAATGACACCGACACGACGCCGACACCTATTCCAACAATGACACCGACGCCGACGCAGATGCGACGCTGAAACTGACACCTATTCCGACACCGACGCCGACGCCGACGCCTATTCCAACAATGACACCGACGCCGACGCCGACGCCGATGCGACGCTGAAACTGACACCTATTCCGACACCGCCGCCTATTCCAACAATGACACCGACACCGACGCCGACGCCGATGCGACGCTGAAACTGACACCTATTCCGATACCGACGCCTATTCCAACAATGACACCGACGCCGACGCCGACGCTTATTCCAACAATGACACCGACGCCGACGCCGCACATATTCCAATAATGACACCGACGCCGACGCTTATTCCAACAATGACACCGACGCCGACGCCGCACATATTCCAACAATGACACCGACGCCGACGCCGACACCTATTCCAACAATGACACCGACGTCGACGCCGACGCCGACGCCGATGCGACGCTGAAACTGACACCTATTCCGACACCGACGCCTATTCCAACAATGACACCGACGCCGACGCCGACGCTTATTCCAACAATGACACCGACGCCGACGCCGCACATATTCCAACAATGACACCGACGCCGACGCCGCACATATTCCAACAATGACACCGACGCCGACGCCGACGCTTAATCCAACAATGACACCGACGCCGACGCCGCACATATTCCAACAATGACACCGACGCCGACGCTTATTCCAACAATGACACCGACGCCGACGCCGCACATATTCCAACAATGACACCGACGCCGACGCCGACACCTATTCCAACAATGACACCGACGTCGACGCCGACGCCGATGCGACGCCGAAACTGACACCTATTTCGACACCGACGCCTATTCCAACAATGACACCTATTCCGACACCGACGCCTATTCCAACAATGACACTGACGCAGACGCCGACACCTATTCCAACAATGACACCGACGCCGACGCCGTCACCTATTCCGACACTGACACCGAGTTCGACGCGTATTCCGACACTGACACTTATTTTTTTACTGACACCAACGCCGACGCCCTTTCTGATAACGACGCCGACAGTTAGTGAGAGTCAATTTAAGATAAAATTATATCTTTTTATGTCAATATTTAAGTGTGATGACTTATCAGTTTACGGCACTCAGGAATATTTATTTTTAAGCTCAGTCACTGTGAATGGAATGATTTTACATTAACTACAGCTTGAGTTTCCTATCGAACCTTTTTTGAACTTTAGGAGGCGATGCGAATACTTTATTGCATATTAACCTATATATACAGGACGTCCCACGGCAATGCCACATGGAGGGAAAGTACCCTGAATATTGTAGACGGAACATTTTACTAAAAGAAGACATTATTTGAACTTAAAAAACTATTTAAACTGCATTAAATAGTTTTGGCACGCTCCATAACCGATCGCATCATCACTTAACATCAGGTGAGATAATGGTCAAGAGCTACCAAGTTCGGAGTAAAAAAAAAATAAAAATTCAAATTTTAAATTATTATTACAAATTCCTCTCTGGGCAGGCAACGCATCGGCAGTGCAGCTAGTGTTGATGTCCATAGGCGGCGGTTACCGTTTACCATCAGGCGGGCCGTCTGCTGCTCTCTTTTATCATACCGAACGAAAGATTTCATCATTAGGATTATTTTTTGCTAAATAACATAGTGGCAGAAGTAAAAGGAAGACCATGAATTTTAACATTTTATGTGAAATTTTGTTCAGAAAAATGAAAAGCTGACATATTAGCATACTTAACCTATTTATTCACCCCTTGATGCACATACACCTTCTTAAACACCATCGCTGGATGATTTGTAGATAATGCCTTAGGATAACATCCTCCTTTTGCACATATTATGTTTTTTGTGCTTTAAAGTATTAAATAATAAATAAAATGTTCCATCTACAATATTCGAGGTACTTTCCCTCCATGTGGCATCGCCGTGGGACGCCCTGTATATACGGTGTAAGGTATTATCTCAATGGTATAGAATGACTTGCTATTAATATTTTTTTTTTTTTTTTTTTTTTATTGTTGATAGGTAAGCCTTTGACCACAATCTCACGTGATGTTAAGTGATGATGTGGTCGAAGGTGCTAACAGGCTTAACCTAGAATGACTGGCTCTCAAGGACAGCTGCCGGAACACACCGTTAGGTGCTTGGCGACAGATTTTCAACTTGAGGGTGGTCGCTAGCCAGGCGGGCATTCACAAAATTGCCCTTCCACCATGCAAAATTTGAACTATTGATATTTTTCCAAATGTGAACTTTTTGTTTGTGATACCTAAATGTCCGGGTAAAGTTTCGATGAATGAAAAATTCAATTAATTTGCTTGATATAAAATTAGTAGAAAAACGTTCTCTCCGTCTTTTGGGTTCAACGATTATTTACGAATTTTAAGAACCATTTTTCGAAGAACAAATTCATAAGTGGAGAAATGCTTCTATCAGATTATTCAAAATTAACGCCCATATGGCTTTTACTATTATGAGATTTTGCCTTTTCGTTGCTAAATTTACATACTATTTGAGATGTTGTCAGCTGTGGAAACACAATGAGCTTCCTTTAAGCTTAGACAACTTAAAATATACCTACGTTAGTGTCGGTTTTGAATGTTGAGAAGGATGATAGGGCATGGGTGCAAGCTTACCTCCCTGTGAGGGTGGGGGGCATAGGGATACGCAAAATGTCTAGTGTGGCATTACCAGCTTTTTGTCTTCTGTACTCAGTATATACACACAAATAAGTAGAAACATTCTTGCTCCATCATAAGGCTCTTTTGATGTAGCATATCTGCCTGAAGCTAACAACACGTGGAGGTTGGCTTATCCTTATACTATATTCAAACTGTGTCCTGTCAGAGACAGGGGGATCGGCCTCTACGCGAGCTAACACAGAAATACTTTCTATAGATACGTGTCCTAGCATAGCCGATCGTCTTGTTACCATCGCTGTTTCTTTGTAGGAATCTGGCCTTTTGTTACAGGCTAAACATTGTCTCAAAAGTGGTAACCTTATTGATCTATTCACTTTTCGTCTCGCTTTTAGCTTACACTTGGGTGCAAAGTGTTGTGTTGCACATGACTACCAGTATCGTACTGCGTAGATCAACTCGGTTACCGTGGCCTCTCCAGCTCTTGAAGTTGCTGGTCAAGTGGCTCTGAGCTTGCCCATTAAAGTCATAGACAAGAACTACATCTCAATGCCGTAAGTTATCACTAACAACACACACTGGTTAAAATGTTGGTCTTCAGGCTCTGCGGGTTGTTCCACGAGAAGATGTCGCGAAACTTGCTGAACGCTCCTATGCAATATGAGTTTTTAAACTGTCATGGTCATTTAAACTATAGTTATTATATGAACTTTATTTTTAAGAACTTAAGTTTTATAAGAACTTTATCTTTTGGGTATTTAACGTGTTTTTGATTGTTTATGAGTTCTCTATATTACGCCACTGTAGCAAAAACTTACAATAAAGAGGGTAGACCGGTTCGTCTGATCTTAGTGCCGACGATCAACTCTCATAGACCAGTTTACTCGTGATCATGGCGCCTGCATCAGTGCCGAAATAACGAGAGCTCATCAATGGGGATATCTAATGGGGATTTTGACACTAACCCCTCATAAACATTCAAAAACACGGTAAATATCCCGGTTCTAATTATAACTTTAGCTACTATCTAAGTTGGACTTTGGAATAGTATTCTCTTGGGATACTGATTATATATTTCAGTAACAGAAGATATATGGTTCCGGACCATTAGGGTCTGATCTAAATATGATAAGTATCATAGAGTTTGACGTTTCCGAAATAAATCGGAGGCAAAAATCCCGTTATGCGAACTTTGACAATGATTATAAATTAAATAATGACGTGTGAAAACGCATTCCATTGTATTCAAATATCATACACGACTGCATTATTCATGACACGTTAATAAATATTTGTACCTACAAAAAAATACTTAATAATATTTAAGTACATAAGTAATGCTATTGTAACCATTTAATAATACTTAGGTACTTAAGTAACCAAATAGCATCAAATTCCAAAAAACATTGTTTTTGTCAAGTCAATTTATATAAGTACCATAACTAGTAACGTCTAAAAGCGTTTTAATTAAAAATAATTAATTAAAAAAGTAAAAAACACGACTGCAATATATTTATCTTCGTTATGCTATTTATCGTTCCATTGAAATTAAAACAGCAAGTTTTATATATTTATGAAATCGCTTTTTAAAGCTCTTCAATATACGCCACTCGATGGTCATAGAAGACATTTTTTTTTCTCGCAATATGGGGTCTTAAATCCGCCAGTGTGTTTTTTTTTTAATATTTTACTGTACGTAGTGTCCCTTGTGTTACCAAGACGAATCTAATGATATATCATACATCAAAATCAGTTAAGCCGTTTAGAAGTTATGGTGGAATAAAGAAACTCACAAACATACATACATGAACCCTGAAATATAACTCTCCTTTTTTGGGCAGTCGTGTAACCAAGCACGTAGATGTTACGGCCCGTGGGGTGCCGGGTCAGAATTGCACCTTCCCATATCATCCCGTGGGTGTCGTAAGAGGTGACTAACGGGAAAAATACTGGAAGGTGGGCAGCAGCGCCTTCTAAAGAACTGCCAACTTACACTGCGATCCCCAAGCCGCCTGCCAAGCATGGGGATTATGACAAATACCCCCTTAATAGGGGAGGGCAGTGGACGACCCGGCTGTTACAGTACAGTACGTAGATTTATTATTATAAGTTAATTCATTATTATTATAGCAATAAGAACACAATAGGATCTAAATATATACCTAACATAAGACAACATTTATTTGAATAATTATTTACTTACCTACTTCATATTCTTTTCGTCGAATAGGGGCCGCATCGGCTTTTCCAGGGAGATCAGTGGGGTGACAATCCGCATTTGGTGACTTGGAAGACAAGCTATCCTGAGTTTCCTCCATACTTACTTACTCCATACTTACTACTTACTTACCTACTTAATATTTTAGGTTACAAACAAAAATATTCAATAAAGTAGTTTTTTCATGGAGACATTAGTATATTCTTCTAATAAATAGTTAAAACAACCCAAGAACCATTACAGTAGAATGCGTGTACACGCGTAATTTTTGCATTTTTTATGATCTTAATTAATCTCAAATAGCGATATTTAGGTCCTTTCAATAATTACGGAAACGTGACGATTTCTTCACAGTGCGCGGAAACTTTGAACAAAAACATCAAGATAGCGGCGGGTGGATATGCCAGTTTCCTTACAAAAAATATTCAAACCTCTTTGACAATACAATACCAATTAAAATGCAAATTTATTTTTACATTACATATGTACAAATATTTAAGAAATATTATATCAAACATTATATCCGACGCCGATGCGACGCCGAAACTGACACCTATTCCGACACCGACGCCTATTCCAACAATGACACCGACACGACGCCGACACCTATTCCAACAATGACACCGACGCCGACGCAGATGCGACGCTGAAACTGACACCTATTCCGACACCGACGCCGACGCCGACGCCTATTCCAACAATGACACCGACGCCGACGCCGACGCCGATGCGACGCTGAAACTGACACCTATTCCGACACCGACGCCTATTCCAACAATGACACCGACGCCGACGCCGACGCCGATGCGACGCTGAAACTGATACCTATTCCGACACCGACGCCTATTCCAACAATGACACCGACACGACGCCGACACCGACGCCTATTCCAACAATGACACCGACGCCGACGCCGACGCCGATGCGACGCTGAAACTGACACCTATTCCGACACCGACGCCTATTCCAACAATGACACCGACGCCGACGCCGACGCCGATGCGACGCTGAAACTGACACCTATTCCGACACCGACGCCTATTCCAACAATGACACCGACACGACGCCGACACCTATTCCAACAATGACACCGACGCCGACGCCGACGCCGATGCGACGCTGAAACTGACACCTATTCCGACACCGACGCCGACGCCGACGCCTATTCCAACAATGACACCGACGCCGACGCCGACGCCGATGCGACGTTGAAACTGACACCTATTCCGACACCGACGCCTATTCCAACAATGACACCGACGCCGACTCCGACGCCGACGCCGATGCGACGCTGAAACTGACACCTATTCCGACACCGACGCCTATTCCAACAATGACACCGACGCCGACGCCGACGCCGATGCGACGCTGAAACTGACACCTATTCCGACACCGACGCCTATTCCAACAATGACACCGACGCCGACGCTTATTCCAACAATGACACCGACGCCGACGCCGCACATATTCCAACAATGACACCGACGCCGACGCCGCACATATTCCAACAATGACACCGACGCCGACGCCGACGCTTATTCCAACAATGACACCGACGCCGACGCCGCACATATTCCAACAATGACACCGACGCCGACGCTTATTCCAACAATGACACCGACGCCGACGCCGCACATATTCCAACAATGACACCGACGCCGACGCCGACACCTATTCCAACAATGACACCGACGTCGACGCCGACGCCGACGCCGATGCGACGCTGAAACTGACACCTATTCCGACACCGACGCCTATTCCAACAATGACACCGACGCCGACGCCGACGCTTATTCCAACAATGACACCGACGCCGACGCCGCACATATTCCAACAATGACACCGACGCCGACGCCGAACATATTCCAACAATGACACCGACGCCGACGCCGACGCTTATTCCAACAATGACACCGACGCCGACGCCGCACATATTCCAACAATGACACCGACGCCGACGCTTATTCCAACAATGACACCGACGCCGACGCCGCACATATTCCAACAATGACACCGACGCCGACGCCGACACCTATTCCAACAATGACACCGACGTCGACGCCGACGCCGATGCGACGCCGAAACTGACACCTATTTCGACACCGACGCCTATTCCAACAATGACACCTATTCCGACACCGACGCCTATTCCAACAATGACACTGACGCAGACGCCGACACCTATTCCAACAATGACACCGACGCCGACGCCGTCACCTATTCCGACACTGACACCGAGTTCGACGCGTATTCCGAAACTGACACTTATTTTTTTACTGACACCAACGCCGACGCCCTTTCTGATAACGACGCCGACAGTTAGTGAGAGTCAATTTAAGATAAAATTATATCTTTTTATGTCAATATTTAAGTGTGATGACTTATCAGTTTACGGCACTCAGGAATATTTATTTTTAAGCTCAGTCACTGTGAATGGAATGATTTTACATTAACTACAGCTTGAGTTTCCTATCGAACCTTTTTTGAACTTTAGGAGGCGATGCGAATACTTTATTGCATATTAACCTATATATACAGGACGTCCCACGGCAATGCCACATGGAGGGAAAGTACCCTGAATATTGTAGACGGAACATTTTACTAAAAGAAGACATTATTTGAACTTAAAAAACTATTTAAACTGCATTAAATAGTTTTGGCACGCTCCATAACCGATCGCATCATCACTTAACATCAGGTGAGATAATGGTCAAGAGCTACCAAGTTCGGAGTAAAAAAAAAATAAAAATTCAAATTTTAAATTATTATTACAAATTCCTCTCTGGGCAGGCAACGCATCGGCAGTGCAGCTAGTGTTGATGTCCATAGGCGGCGGTTACCGTTTACCATCAGGCGGGCCGTCTGCTGCTCTCTTTTATCATACCGAACGAAAGATTTCATCATTAGGATTATTTTTTGCTAAATAACATAGTGGCAGAAGTAAAAGGAAGACCATGAATTTTAACATTTTATGTGAAATTTTGTTCAGAAAAATGAAAAGCTGACATATTAGCATACTTAACCTATTTATTCACCCCTTGATGCACATACACCTTCTTAAACACCATCGCTGGATGATTTGTAGATAATGCCTTAGGATAACATCCTCCTTTTGCACATATTATGTTTTTTGTGCTTTAAAGTATTAAATAATAAATAAAATGTTCCATCTACAATATTCGAGGTACTTTCCCTCCATGTGGCATCGCCGTGGGACGCCCTGTATATACGGTGTAAGGTATTATCTCAATGGTATAGAATGACTTGCTATTAATATTAATTGAACTATTGATATTTTTCCAAATGTGAACTTTTTGTTTGTGATACCTAAATGTCCGGGTAAAGTTTCGATGAATGAAAAATTCAATTAATTTGCTTGATATAAAATTAGTAGAAAAACGTTCTCTCCGTCTTTTGGGTTCAACGATTATTTACGAATTTTAAGAACCATTTTTCGAAGAACAAATTCATAAGTGGAGAAATGCTTCTATCAGATTATTCAAAATTAACGCCCATATGGCTTTTACTATTATGAGATTTTGCCTTTTCGTTGCTAAATTTACATACTATTTGAGATGTTGTCAGCTGTGGAAACACAATGAGCTTCCTTTAAGCTTAGACAACTTAAAATATACCTACGTTAGTGTCGGTTTTGAATGTTGAGAAGGATGATAGGGCATGGGTGCAAGCTTACCTCCCTGTGAGGGTGGGGGGCATAGGGATACGCAAAATGTCTAGTGTGGCATTACCAGCTTTTTGTCTTCTGTACTCAGTATATACACACAAATAAGTAGAAACATTCTTGCTCCATCATAAGGCTCTTTTGATGTAGCATATCTGCCTGAAGCTAACAACACGTGGAGGTTGGCTTATCCTTATACTATATTCAAACTGTGTCCTGTCAGAGACAGTGGGATCGGCCTCTACGCGAGCTAACACAGAAATACCTTCTATAGATACGTGTCCTAGCATAGCCGATCGTCTTGTTACCATCGCTGTTTCTTTGTAGGAATCTGGCCTTTTGTTACAGGCTAAACATTGTCTCAAAAGTGGTAACCTTATTGATCTATTCACTTTTCGTCTCGCTTTTAGCTTACACTTGGGTGCAAAGTGTTGTGTTGCACATCACTGCCAGTATCGTACTGCGTAGATCAACTCGGTTACCGTGGCCTCTCCAGCTCTTGAAGTTGCTGGTCAAGTGGCTCTGAGCTTGCCCATTAAAGTCATAGACAAGAACTACATCTCAATGCCGTAAGTTATCACTAACAACACACACTGGTTAAAAATGTTGGTCTTCAGGCTCTGCGGGTTGTTCCACGAGAAGATGTCGCGAAACTTGCTGAACGCTCCTATGCAATATGAGTTTTTAAACTGTCATGGTCATTTAAACTATAGTTATTATATGAACTTTATTTTTAAGAACTTAAGTTTTATAAGAACTTTATCTTTTGGGTATTTAACGTGTTTTTGATTGTTTATGAGTTCTCTATATTACGCCACTGTAGCAAAAACTTACAATAAAGAGGGTAGACCGGTTCGTTTGATCTTAGTGCCGACGATCCACTCTCATAGACTTCAGTTTACTCGTGATCATGGCGCCTGCAACAGTGCCGAAATAACGAGAGCTCATCAATGGGGATATCTAATGGGGATTTTGACACTAACCCCTCATAAACATTCAAAAACACGGTAAATATCCCGGTTCTAATTATAACTTTAGCTACTATCTAAGTTGGACTTTGGAATAGTATTCTCTTGGGATACTGATTATATATTTCAGTAACAGAAGATATATGGTTCCGGACCATTAGGGTCTGGAACCATATATCTTCAGATATGGAAGAGTTTACTACAGCGGGACTAAAACAGAACTGTATTCTGAAGTTGCGATTTTTAGTAGGTATTATTATTATTTTACCAGCGAGGCTGGCAGTTGCCATTTTTAATAAAATATTATAAACTATACAGAGCTACTACGAAAAAGGCATTTAGGTAAATTAATAGTAATTGCAGGCCCACAGGGTGTCCAAATGCAATGGATGTCAGCATTACTGTATAATCTAAAATAAAGCCTAATAGGTACATACTCAAATAATAACCGTAAACATACCTGTCAAGTCATCAGCTGTCAATGTTAGGATACTCCGCTGATTTCGTCCATTATTTAATATAGGTATCAATGTTTATTTCATTTAAATGGTCAATATTTAATATTGTAATATAAATGTATCATAAATAATATTTTATTGGTTATTATATTTATCCGGCACTACGCCGTGCCTATCCAATAAGATTGTAAAGATTAAAAAAGTAAAAAAAAATACACAACTGATACGGCGCTAACTGGTGGAGACAACCGCCACATAATTTTTTTTTAAAAAGGCGCCATTTACTTTTCGCGCCGTTCGATGATCTTATATCTATTAACTATACCTTTATAAAAATAATAATAATGTTTTCATCCCACCATCTCGGAAAGAGTATTTTTAATCTTCAATATCAGAGTGGAAAAGCCGTTTTTATTCTCTAGAGGATAAAGTAAATTGAATTTAGAACATCGTGTGCACTAAGTTTGTGAATAAAAAAAACATTAAACCTATTTACTGCTACCTCTATGATGCCGAATATATCATACAACTTTTTTTTAATTTGTTAAAAACTCAGACTCGGAACCTTCTTGGTGTTCTTTTTTCAATTTGCTTTGTACGCGGTTCTTTACGCGGCATTTTTTCACGTCATTGTTTAACCTTATATTAAAAACAAGAAACTTGAAAACAAGTGAAAAAACTAAAATGAGTGATTCTAGCGACGAGGGAGTTTCTTTGACTGAAAGTGTTTTTTTTTGCATTTAGTCATTTCCTCGCTGAGGTGGAATGAAAAGTTACGTGTTGCACTCGAGTGCAAAGATTTTTCACCTCGTGCTCTTTTGATTCCCTCGCTAACGCTCAGGATTCTAATTTTGAATCACTCGCTGCGCTCGTGATTCAATTTTAAAATCCTTCGCTTGCTCGGTCATCAAAATTGAACACGCGGTTAAAAAGCAACTTTGCACTCTTGTATAACAAATAACTATTTTATTACTATACAAGTAAGTGGGTACAGGTCTTACTGAATTTGATTTAAGGTAAAGAATAACGATTTTATTAAAACATAATTATACATTAATAATGTTAGAAAGAATTGTAGCCAAAGGAAAATACCTAAGCTAATAAATGTTTTTCAAAACGATCGAAACATACATTTCATCTCATATAACAATCGCTTATACAAGTTTGCAGCTGTGATTATGTTAGCCTTATCGTCGGAAGCACATAATTATTCGTCTAAGGTCAGGTGTCAAATAGGAACGTCTAATATCAGATTAGTATACTAAATAGGTGGCAACTGTGAATAGTAAATATGAATTTAGTTCTCAATTATCACCACTGAGGGCCACTGGGAAGTTAGTTGAAAACATTTCCGAATTGCGATGATTTTTCGAAGAGAATTCCGAAAAGTGGTGGTGCGACGTTTTAGCGATATGAAAGTGGTTGGTAACCAGGATATCAGTTTTGTCGTGTGTGATCAAATTACAAAATTTTAGTTTCAAACCAGAAAAAGCAGTTCTTTCCCGTAACATGGTACTAAATCTTTCCGTTCGGTAAATGGTTACTCACTTTACGAAACGGGTAAATACGTTTCTGATAACAACTGGTTACAAAGGGTACTTTTTATTCCCATTTTGGAACTGTTGCGAGCTTAAGTTACGAAATCGCCAATATATAAATGGTTACAAGCTGGGTGTTTTATTCCAGCCAAATTGCAGTTGGCAGCGTGCCTATCATGCTGTCAGCATTGTTCCGATGATTATTCATTGAGAGAAATCGATCAGCGTATCCAATCGATTACATAAGACAACAAAAATAAGATAAGCCCCCGCCCCATGAACCCAATGGCTAGTCGCATTAGAGGTCTTATTTTTCCAATCCGAAAATGTCTGTTTTCTTTTAGCATACTTCAATGGTGTTTAAATAATAGTAAAAGACATTTGCTATTATTTTTACCGTAGTTTTGTAATTTTTGCGATTGTATTGAAGTTAAAATTATCGATGTCACTAAGATATTTTTTTTATTTAGACTATAACACGCACTAATTTGTGTCACCACTCACCTCACCACCTGCGCAAATAATAGATGCATCAGTATACATATTATACAGTCTTTGAGATGCATTTCGTCACAACAGAAGTTAAGAACAATGTGGCTGTATAAAAATCTGTATTCAATGCTAATAATATTGCTAATCTGTAAATCGCACATCGGATATCACTTCAGTATAAATACGAAGAAATCTAAATATTGTAGAAAGTAGCAACGCTGATAGAAATTAAAAAACGTTCTCTACGCTATTATTCGCGTTGTGAACGTATACAAAAATTTTTATACTCTGCCACCGAGAATATGTTCCTTACTATCGAAATACTTCGGTAACCCAGGAATCGTAATATCTTGCTTGCGCGATCCAGCAGTCTTACGATACTTTAGCAGCGCCATCTATGTAATATTGGTGTAACTGTTTACAGGTAGGTAGAGCAGTGAGCTTGTAGTGCATTTCGTTAGATGGACACATATCTCCAGAATCGGGTAATTTCGCTATGCGCGAGGATACTGGAGGCCTTCGAAAAGGAACTTCGAAGCTTCGTTTCGGAACGAACATCGAACATGTACCCAGCTACCAAATAACTTGCAGTGCTTTTAACTTACAACTTGGATTGTCCGCACGGTCTTCGTTTCGGATTCATAGACAAATAATATAGTGAAGCGATATTGAAAACTTTTTGTAAGTTCCATAGAGTAACCATTACCTATGTAAAAACCAGTAAATTAAGTTAAAACTGTCACCTTGACTCCAGTATCATTTGTTGAGATAAATTGTTGAGATTTGTTGTTGAGAGAAAAAAACCTACTCGAGTATATACTATAGGACAGGAATATCAGGCAGGTTTTAAAATAATTAAGTCGGTACCGGTCGACCACGAATCAAAACGTTTACTTGCCTAGATTAGATCTCAGACCAAATAAAAAGTCAAGACAGAATGTTGTGAACAGAGAAGTGAGGCCGGTTTTCCAAACATGTGTGCGTGTGTCGGTGTTGCCATGATAATCAAATTACCGTATGAAAATAACGTTACCAATTTAATAAAGTAATTAGAATTAATACAACAATAGGGTTCCGATGTAACGTGTCGGCAAAAGTAGAGTCGTTAAGTAGGGGAAGGGAATGGAAAAAGTGTTTCAGAAATAACATTACTGGGTATTTAATTTACATGCATTTATTTCTTGTAACTAATTAGTGACGGGTTTTTATGCAATCGGGGAAAAAAAGCACAAAGCCCACCTGGTGCTAAGCTGTAACCTCTGCCGATACAGTTCGTCACAAGTGGCAAACTGCACTGCGCCCATCACCTTGAGACATAAAGATGTTAAGTCTCATGTGCCTGTAATTTTACCGGAACATAGGAATGTGAACATTACTGCTTGGCGGTAGAAATAAATATAAGTCGCCGATTATAAATATTCCCATGATAGTTCCTTCTTACTTTTCCCAAAGATTTCGATCTAATTTTGTTTAATTTTTGGACTCAATTCGGAAAATGAAAAAATAATTAAACAGTAACACTGGTAAGTGACCAGTAAAGCGTGAACAGTTAAGAGGGAACTTATGCCTTTGTAATATTAATAATAATATGGTTATAATTCAACTCTATACACAACAACGTTAAAAACAACAAAAAAAACAATGGAAATATGTTTTTATTATAACGAAAAAACACATCATCTACTTCAATATCTTCGAAACCGAAAATCCAATACCAATGAAATTAATATGAGGTATCAGCAATCATAATTAAAGGTATTAGCTTTCCAATAAAATGACGGAGCTATGAAGTAACAAAAATTTAATCAAATAAATTAAATTTAAAAAAATACAATTGAATTGAAAACCTGGTCCTTTTTGAAGTCGGTTGAAAATGGAGGGAATGAATGAAATCCATCTTTTAAATTTGCTATTAAACCACTGAACCGATTTTGATAAAGATATTGCGTCGTAGGCATCTACGACGCAATACCTGTATTTTAAAAATATACAGTCCAATTGAGAACCTTCTCTTTTTTTAAGCCGATAAAACACATTGATCAACTATTCAAAAAAAACTAAAAGCAATACGTTGTGTCTATTATCACCCAATAATAGGGTAAACCTTATAGGCTTAATAACGGCAACACCAATGCCACCACGCCGCAATAGTTCGACTGACGAGTCAAGGCGTAGTTTCGTTGTACATATGTGTGTGTAATCGTGTTTGTACACGGCGAGGCGTAGTTTTACCGGCCTCACTGCTCTTTACACAACATTCTGTCTTGACTTTTTATTCGGTCTGAGGATTAGATATAGTGAACTTTTGGGAAACATGTACCTTTATAATTACAGATTTAGCACAGTTAGTGCTTTTTATTGCCGTAGAGTTCCCCGATTGAGGATATAAGGACTTTTCCATATCGTCACATTGGGTTGTGCTAAGAGGCGACTGCGGGAAAATGTAAGTACGTAGTGAATGAGCAGCATGCTCACATTGATGTAAGTAGTGTGTTGCTGCACGTTAAATGAATAACAGGGCACTATACCATTTCACGCCTTATTAACTAAAAGGTAGTTAGTATTCTACAAACGAGAGTAAAACCAAGGCGGCTGAAGTCAGGCAGGTGGCTGGCCATAAAACCGAAGCCAGGACTATTTTTATAGTTCTCGCGTGTTCATATTTTTTGATGTTCTTAAAGAAAACTGTCACAACCTCAGTGTTAAGGAAAACATATACCTAGCATACCTAGCGACCCCATGTTGAGTGGAACCGGGGTAGGAAGATGATTGTGAGGGAATTCAATTGTATTTTTTGTTTCAATTCTTTATCTGTGATAATACGTTAGTAGTTAGATATTTGAATATTCATGAAAATCACATTACTTAATTCCTAAAAAATGTGGCCGCTAGATAAAAATATGTATATGGGATGGTTTTTATATACTTTTAACACAACAAACAGGCTAAGGCCTAGTTTCACCATACTCTGTTATATATTTGACGCCTTGTTAATCCTTTTAACGGACTGTTAACTGAACCGAGTGTCCCACCAACTGTTAAAGGATGATTAATTCAGTTAACTTCATAGAACGTAGACTGATTTAACAGCTCTGTTATTTTTAAAGACCCATTAGCTAATGCCTGATTTAGCGTAAACAAAATAATACCTATAGACAAAGGAAAAGAGTGCGTTACGTTTCCATCAAAGGAGTCCTTTTGATGGAAACGTAACGCACTCTTTTCCTTTAAATTTTTTTAAAAAGTACTTTATACCGAATCGATTTACTTATGCCATAGGTTATACTTATTGTATTACTAAGTTTTTTTTTTATTTTTTTTTCAATGCAAGTATTGACCCTTGAAAAACAACCAACTACTTCATCTTAGTCATTTTAAAGAAATTATTCTAAGGATTTATTTGCTATAAAATTATCCAACACCCAAGTTTAACGACTAACACTGCTAAATTAATAAAGTTATCTCAACCGCTATAGTTTTCCTATAAAGTTCATGAACTACACTATCATCATGAATATTTTCCAGATTTTTCAAGCCAGCAGTTTAGCTTTTAGAGGGGGGGACGCCCAGCTGAAACAAAAATTTGCTCTTTTAAGTTTAATATTTCGTAAATGGAGCACTTAATCGAAAAACGGTATTAGCAACCCCTATATCATTTTAAAAGATCTATTCAACGATACCATACACGACAAGTTAAACGATAAAAAAAAAATTCATCGCCAATTCACATGTCCCATACATATATATAAACAAAATTTTTTTTTTTTCATAATTTTAGTTTACCACTTTCTGGCGTAATTGGTGAACATACCCATACAAAATTTCCGTTTTGTAGCACTAACGGTCTCTTGGCAAAACCTCGGACAGACGGACATGACGAAACTATAAGGGTTCCTTGTCAGGACTACGGAACCCTAAAAAGAGGAAACTAATATAACTCAACGTCAATATACATTGGTATATTGAGTGAAGTAGACCTAATGCGAACAATTTGGTGTTGAATTTAAACAACATTTTTTTAACAATAATTTATTGCTTAAAATTAAAAATGTACAATACAAGCTAATATGTTCAATTAATCATTATAAATAGAACATTTATCTACTAATGCTTTTTTAAGGTTTATTTTGGAGTGCTAGGATCATCAGAAAAACTTATGAATTTCTCGATGATAATTCTTATATTAATATGAAGGGTTTATTTCTGTATTACTTCTGGTGACGCGAATCGGAAGATCAATGCGAATGGTGCGGGCGGTATATGTATAATAGAAATGAATGCTGTGTCACACAAGAGAAGAGAATACACACCAAAATAGGGAATGAGCACTAACCTGGCGTTGCCAACTTGCTTTCGTTTGGCGGGTTCAGGTTCATCAGCATCCAGGCAACGGAGGCACTCACTAGCACAAGCGTCAAGAATTGCTAAGCTACTTTAACTAGGCTACACACAGCGTGGCAAATGATTTAATCTCCAGAAAATGGTAAAGTTCAGATATAGCACAATAGAAAATAAAATGTCCATTAGTTTGCGCGGGAACAGGTATAAAAGTTGATGTGGAGGTGCGTAATCGTTGCGATCTCTTGATAGACTGACTGTCAATGTCAAGGTAGGGGTCACGGCGCGGTGATTACCAGTGGTCACACCGTTGGGTTAGCGTCGTCGACTAAACCAGGTGCGCCCACCCCTAGATGGCGCATACCTCAACCTGAATAACACAGCGACGATAAACGGCGTAACCATACTCCCCGGCTTGAAAGACCGCAGGGTTTTCAAAAGAGTATGTGCGAGGTATCCAAAAAAAGATACAAAATTAAATGTGTTGAGGTTTACGTGTATATTATATGTACGTGTTGATATATAAACTATAAAATGAAAAGTGAATATATAAATATGTATGAATGCGATTATAACTATATTTAGAAATTGCTAATTACTATTGCGATGGAAGGGGGCACAGTTTTACAACTGGACGTTTAAAAGTTCCAGAAGCAGTTCGGACTAACGCGGCACGAATGATCCCATCTTTACCAGGATACACTTGCTCAATAATGCCTGTTGGCCACCTAAGCGGTGATGTGTCGTCCTGGTGAATGAGTACCAGAGTGCCTGGTTGTAACTGAACATCAGGCTTGTTCCATTTTTGCCTCATTTGCAACGTGTGTAAATAGTCAACGTGCCACCGTTTCCAATAGCTTTGGACTAAGCTGTCTAGAAGCTTTTTTCTATTATATATAGGTTTAGTGGCGTCAACTTCGTGAGCCGGTAGAGATTGCAATGGAGTAACATTAAGAAAATGGGCTGGTGTCAGAATAGTATGTGGTTGGTCAGACATTAGACACAGAGGACGTGAATTCAAAATACATTCGATTTGAGTAAGAACTGTCAATAGTTCTTCGTAGCACAAGAGTTGTTGACCAATGGTGCGATATAAATGCGATTTGACACACTTTATGTTGGCTTCCCAGGCTCCACCCCAATGAGGCGCCCTGGCAGGAATGGTTTTCCACGTGATTCTTCGGTTATTCAGTTCATTGCGGATAGCGGTTGACGTTTCTTGTGAAGCTAAGAACGTGTGTAGCTCATCTAAATGCCTTTTTGCGCCGATCAGGTTGGTACCATTGTCCGAGTACATGCACGAAACGGGTCCTCTTCTAGCCAAAAAACGTTTGAACGCATCTAGGAATGTTTCAGTAGTGAGATCCGATGCGATTTCAATATGCGTTGAACGGGTCGTTAAGCACGAAAAAAGAACAATGTAGGCGCGCTGGCTGCGTACACCACGTTTGCGAGTGAGGGTAATATTTATGTGTCCCGAAAAATCAACTCCAGAGTGCACAAATGGCTTGGCTTCTTGCACACGAGCCGTGGGCAGGTTTGCCATAAGGGGCGTTGGGTGAGACGGTGCAATCTTAAAGCAGAAGTTGCATTTTCTTATGCGTTGACGGATTATATTTCTGGCGGAAATGATCCAGTAGCGCTGCCTGAGCAAAGACATGACGAGATGAGAGCCAGTATGACAATTAGAGCGGTGACAGTCGTCAATAATCAGGTCCACTACGTGGTCGCGACGAGGTAACAATACTGGATGGCGATTTTCGTATGGTATGTCAGCGTTCGATAATCTTCCACCAACTCTTAGTAGCCCTATGTCGTCAATGAAAGGACTGAGTTTCCTTAATGGAGGTGAGGGTAAGCTACCCTTTCTAATGCTCTTTATTTCATCCGCTAGGTATTTATTTTGCAGCTGCTGCAATAGCGTAGTTTCAGCGACTTCCAACTCAGAAACCTGAATTGAAGACGCTCGCGGTAGTTTACGAGAAAAGCGTAATACATACACAATAATGCGTATCAGTTTTTTCCATGAGGATATTCGCAGAGCAAGTTCCAGAAGCGGAGGGTTTTCCAAATTCGAAATTGCCGTTAAAGTGACCGAGGACTTCGCTTCAGGTATAATACCCTCCGTGCGGGATGGATCAAATGTAATAATAGGCCATTCAACTATTGGGCAGCTTATCCATGATGGCCCGTGCCACCAGAGTGGATGTTTTATTAATTGTGACGGCAACAAGCCCCTTGACACGGCGTCACTCGGATTCAAAATCCCCTCTATATGAAAGAAACGCCCAGGAGATAGCATTTCGTGTATTTTAGTGACTCGGTTGGCTACAAAGGTTTGCCAGCGGTGCGGTGATGAGTGGATCCAGGACAGAGCAACCGTGGAATCTGAGAAAGCGAATATATCCTTGATAGGATAGCGGTTATCCAATGCGGTATGAACTTGTTTGACAAGTTTAGCAAGGAGAAGTGCAGCACACAGTTCAAGTCTCGCTAGCGATACAGTTTTAAGCGGGGCGACTTTAGATTTCGAGCAAACCAGCTCAACAGATATGTTGCCGTTTGGGTGCTCGACATGCATATATATGACGCATCCAAACGCTTTGATGCTAGCGTCCCCAAATGCAACCAAATTCACTACACAGCCTGCAACTACCCCTAGATGTCGAGGAATTTGCAGTTCAGATAGTAGAGGCAGTTCTTCTTTGAATTTTATAAAGCGATCTGTTAACTCCGAGGGAGGAACTTCATCCCATCCGATTTTGGTGGTCCACAGCTCTTGAAGGAGAATTTTTGCGTAGAGAATTACAGGCGCTGCGAACCCAAGCACATCGAACAAGCGAGCAATTGTGGAAAGAATGGCGCGTTTGGTATTGGTTACAGTAGAAGTGGATGTAGTGAAGGAGAACGTGTCAGCTGTAGGTACCCACTTTAAACCTAATATTTTTAAAGTGTCATTGTCATCGGTGAATTCGATCACTGCGCGGTGTGACTCTGGCAAGTGGGTAAGAAGCTCAGGTGAGTTTGTTGCCCACTTGACTAGTTTAAATCCACCAGCATCAAACAAGGCCAGCAATTCATCTGCTAAACGAGTGCCATCTTCGACCGTATGTACAGAAGTGCTGAGGTCGTCCATGTATAATTCTCTGCTAGCGACTTCAGCTGCGCAAGGGAATCGCTGACGTTCGTCATCCGCCAGCTTGCGGATCGTTTGCATGGCTAGGTACGGACTTGAACGAAGTCCGAAAGCCACAGAGTTGAACTGAAATATACGTAGTGGCTCATTGTCGTTGAAGCGGTACAATATTTTTTGATACTTGTGATCGTTCTCATTCAAATGAATTCTCAGATACATCTGCTGTATGTCCGCTGTAATGGCAACTTTAAGGTAGCGGAATTTTAAAAGAAGTGAGAACAGATCTGCTTGCAGGTTAGGACCGGTGTGCAGCAAGTCGTTTAGAGACACGCCCGTGTCCGTCTTGGCACTGGCATCCAGAACAACGCGAGTCTTAGTTGTGGACTTGTCTGGACGCACTACTGCGTGATGCGGTAAGAAATATCCCTCAGCGGTTGAGGAAGGTGTGTATGGCATCTCTGTGAGATAGCCTTTAGTGATGTAATCTATGATTACATCATTGTACGCCTGACGCAAAGCGGGAATGGCATGAAACTTACGTTCAAGCGACGCTAATCGGCGCTGAGCAGTGGTAAAAGAATTACCTAGCAGCTGTGGATCACCCTTAAACGGTAGCGAGACGACGTACTGACCAGAAGGTTTCCTGGTGACCGTCGACATATACAGTTGCTCACACTCGTGATTTTCTGGACTTATGATATTTGCGGCAGGAACTTCCTCGAGTTCCCAGAACTTTTCTACACTTTTATCTAGCTCGTTTACTAAGGGACCGAAGGACCAGGACATAATATTATCACGGCTGTTGACTATTTCGCCGGTGATAATATATCCAAGCGATGTCTGTAGGGCATATAAACCCAGCATGGCAAGATCCGGAAAATCAACAGGTATATCCTGTACGGTGTGCGCTGACGGAGGTGATACTTTACCCCCGAGTAAGATGATCGCGAACATTTGGGTCCCCAGAATTGCATCCACAACTCCTGGCGAGCTCCAGTGCTCATCTGCAAGCGGTAGGTCTTTAAAGTGATCCAACATTGAGGTACTGATCACTCTAGTAGGTAATTTATCCGTAATACTATCTACAACTAAGAACGTAACGGAGTAATGAGCGTCTGACACGCGCGACTGTACTGTTAGTGTGACACAACCCTTAATGGGTGTTGACGACGACCCCACAGATTTAAGCGAAGCGTTGGCGAGCGGCTGAATATTTAAGTTCAGCAGCTTGCAACACTCCGATGTTATTATGTTGTTTTGTGATGCGCTATCTATCAGGCAGCGCAATGTGAAACGCTTTCCATCAACAGGCACGTTCACCTCAGCGGTAGGTAAAACAATTGTTTTGTCCAACTGGTTGCGGGTATTATTTTCATCATGCGAATGTAAAACAAGCGCACCATGCTCAGACGAAGTGATGCCCGTGTGCTCGATATGCGGGTGTGGTACTGCTGTATTGTTGTGTGTGTGCAAGCATACAGAGTGTGAATTTGCGGTATGGGAGTTGTTAGTAGTAGCGGCAGGGCTGCGGGTAACAGCTTCCGTGCCCATAGTTGCGGAGTTATGTGCACTACTTCTACACAATAATGAGTGGTGGCGCTTTGAGCAGATTTTGCATAGATTGCGGGACGCGCACTTCATAGTGTTGTGAGATGGGCTGAAGCAGTTAATGCACAAGCGGTTTTCTTTAGTGAAGTTAAAGCGATCAGTCACGGGCATTTTCTTAAACGCCACGCACTCGTACAAATGCCTGTGGTTTGACATTTTGCAGAAGACACAAGAGCGTTTATTCTCATCCTCTAGCACAGCGAACGTATGAGAAACTTTCGTCTGAACAGGGTTATGCGAACGAAGTTGTGCTTTATTGTTGTTACTCGCGGAACCTGCTGGCTTTAGACTACCTGCCGTCCGTTCTAGAATTTTTATACGGTGTCGCACAAAATCGACTAAGTCAGTGCTAGTAGGAATATCTTTATTGCGAATCGATAGTTCAAAGCTTTGCACTACCTTCGTATCTATCTTTTTTAACGCTATGTGTGTAAACATAAAATCAGCTAGGTTGTCAATGTCCAGCTGTTTCAAAGCGGCCCAAGAAGAGTGTACTCGTTCTATAAAATTATTTAATGGAGTGGCAGAATCAGCTGCAGGTCTAGCATCGAGTATTTCATTTAAATATGCCGAGCCTAACAATCGCTTATCTTGGTAACGAGCCACCAGTGAGTCCCATATAATCCGGTAGTTTTGCTCATTTGGGGTCACTCCTGCAAACGTATTCAATGCTGTACCACTTAGTTTCGAAATTAAATATTGAATACGCATACTATCATTCAGTTTTTCGTTATCATGCACATTTGTTTTAAAGCTCTGGTAAAACAATGGCCACGTAGTTACGTCTCCAGAGAAATCTCTGAGCTGTAAAGGTGGTAGGCGGCACATATATTCAAAATCTTGACTACTTTTATCACTACTGGTCGAGGCGGTAGCCCCATGACTTCGAGCCAATAAACTCGAACGGGTGTGTTGTATCATAGAAAACAAAGTTTCGAAAGCGGTCCAATTACTAAAATCAAACTTGTGATCAGGGTCTTGTTCCAACGATAAAGTGTTATGTTGATCGCATAGCGTATTAAACGTCGCATATAATTTTTCAATATTTGATGAAGCGGCTAGAAACTCTTGTCTACTTCTAGTGTCTAAAGTACTATCAGACCTAGATATTTTCTTCGAGGAATCGTATAAGGTTGTGATATGGGCGAAAATAGCCTCCTTTTTTGCAACAACTAATTTAATTTTAGCTTCCAATGCCATTTCATAGCGTTTATTTAATATTTAAGACTACTTCCTGAATACCGGTTAAGAAAAGTTAACAATATTAAAATAAAAACAACGCGGAAATTATTCCGGTATTCAGTCCCTTAACACAAAGTACAGTATGAAGTAAACATTAAGTCACAAATGACCAACCCTATTCCCCTTCGTAAAATTCCCCTTATTCAGTTTAAAAAGCAGACAAATCGAAACGAATACTAACAATGTCCTTTCCAGAATATGTCTGTTTACACCTTATTTCCAGAATAAGTGTGTTTCCACAAGACAATACAACCATTCTATTTTGTAACACTACGATGTTATTATGAACGTTTATTCGTGCGATCAAAAGCGTTTGTTGTTAATCGGTGCGTTCGAAATAATATGCCTACCCGCGAAAGCACGAACCTACTTAAAGTTTATTTCAATAAATAAGAGGCAAAATGCGATGTTATGATCGAAAATATGCAACACAGACGATTACTAAGCAAGTATTTCGTGGAATAAACGTTACAGAAAATATAGGTAACACTTAGTTTAGTAAAATAACTCAAGAATAAGGTAAGGAATGTGAAAAAATACTCACACCGTACTGCTTAGTAACTGCGTAATTAAGCACAGAAATACAGTTATAAATGCAATTCAAATAGCGTTATATGCAATTGTATGAGACATATGCAAATACCAGGCGTTAACAATAAAAAATATGCGGTAAAAGTGTAATAATAGGATTGGAATGCGGTTATGTAAATGCGTAATTATGATCGAAAAATGCGTTTTATAATGTAATTCTTAGCAAAGTAAGCGGTAAGATTGATGAACTATGCGGTGTAAATATATGATATAATGATAAATAATGCGGTGTTAATAGTTATGCGTTTATAGAAATATGTATGCGGTGTAAATAATAGGGTTAAAAAGGTGATATTAAACCAACGATAGCTACAGAAACCAGTTCATATCCGGTTCGATTGGGCCAAAATTTATGGTGACGCGAATCGGAAGATCAATGCGAATGGTGCGGGCGGTATATGTATAATAGAAATGAATGCTGTGTCACACAAGAGAAGAGAATACACACCAAAATAGGGAATGAGCACTAACCTGGCGTTGCCAACTTGCTTTCGTTTGGCGGGTTCAGGTTCATCAGCATCCAGGCAACGGAGGCACTCACTAGCACAAGCGTCAAGAATTGCTAAGCTACTTTAACTAGGCTACACACAGCGTGGCAAATGATTTAATCTCCAGAAAATGGTAAAGTTCAGATATAGCACAATAGAAAATAAAATGTCCATTAGTTTGCGCGGGAACAGGTATAAAAGTTGATGTGGAGGTGCGTAATCGTTGCGATCTCTTGATAGACTGACTGTCAATGTCAAGGTAGGGGTCACGGCGCGGTGATTACCAGTGGTCACACCGTTGGGTTAGCGTCGTCGACTAAACCAGGTGCGCCCACCCCTAGATGGCGCATACCTCAACCTGAATAACACAGCGACGATAAACGGCGTAACCAACTTCTACATTAATTATTATTTGCATTTATTTTGCGTCTCTTAGTGTGAATAGAGTCAAAATTGATTTACAAGATGAATTTGAGTTGACTATATTTAGTTTCTTTTTTATACTAACCAATTCTTGATATAATATAGTATTAAAAACATAATATTTTGTTTTAAACACTGCCTAGTCAATATAATATAGTCTGTTGATCAAATTTTTCATGATATAATCCAGCAAAGAAATGAAATAATATACTGTCATTCTCCAAGAAATAAAACAGTTGACTATCTCGAAATAATATACTATCATTCTCCAAGAATTAAACAGTTGACTATTTCAAAATAATCTACAATCATTCTCCAAGAAATTAACAGTTTACTATTTCAAAATAATCTACAATCATTCAGCAGAAATTAAATAGTTGACTATCTCGAAATAATATACTATCATACTCCAAGAATTAAACAGTTGACTATTTCAAAATAATCTACAATCATTCAGCAGAAATTAAACAGTTGACTATCTCGAAATAATCTAATATAATTCTCCAAGAAATTAAACACGACTATTTCAAAATAATCTACTATCATTCTCCAAGAAATTAAACACGACTATTTCAAAATAATCTACTATCATTCTCCAAGAAATTAAACAGTTGACTATCTCCAAATAATCTACTATCATTCTCCAAGAATTAAACAGTTGACTATTTCAAAATAATCTACAATCATTCTCCAAGAAATTAACAGTTGTCTATTTCAAAATAATCTACAATCATTCAGCAGAAATTAAACAGTTGACTATCTCGAAATAATCTAATATAATTCTCCAAGAAATTAAACACGACTATTTCAAAATAATCTACTATCATTCTCCAAGAAATTAAACACGACTATTTCAAAATAATCTACTATCATTCTCCAAGAAATTAAACAGTTGACTATCTCCAAATAATCTACTATCATTCTGCAGATATAGAAAAAATTGCTAATAGGATTCGATCTATCTATTGAGAGTATTGACGCTCCAAAATCTCAGCTAGCTTTTGTGTTGTAATATTTTAAACTTAATAGAATTAAGCACAATTTCTCCAAACTAGGATTTAACTAATACGCGGATAACTTTAATTAGACCATCAAATGTGATAGGCTTTAGCTACTACAAACAGTCAAACATAGTGGACGTTTTTTAATTTGTTGGCTTTCTGTTGTGGAAAAAGAAAACTCCTTGCTATGGACTTTTATGGCATGTGACAGCAACATGGACATATAAATATTACGTACTGCTGTACTATATCTGCTGTTAGCTGTAGATAAGTGGTCATATTTGTTTTTAGTTTTTGTATCTATACCGCCAAATTCGACGGTATAATTTTTTGGATAAGATTATTTCCTTTGTTATAGCCGTAGGCCTGATGTCAAATTTCATAGAAGTCAATAACATGGCAAATTTGAATACTGCATCATTGGACGTCTATTGTGACCAAGTTCTATCACAAATATATGATACAAATCATATTTTCATGGTCATAAATATATTATAGAACTTTGTCACAATAGAAATACAAAGTTCTATCATATATTTATGATAGAACTTTGTCATTATAAACATCCGATGATGTTACAGTATTTTGAATTTGCCATTGTATTTGTTATAGATATTTAACTTATCCTCACACATCACAAATTTACATGAGAAAAATAATATAGTCATGTGCGGGATTCGAACTTATGCTCTTGACCAGCTGAGCTAACATGACATTATCAGCCTATAACTATATATTTTTCTCTTGTAATTTTGTAATGTTATCCGCAGAGCAGGCGTTATTACAATCATAACAATATTAAAATTATCCTCACACAGTTTTATCTTAGTTTAGTGAAATTGGCTTGTTAATGCATAATTACAAAGAGTTGACTTTCAAATGGTCGAAGTGCGAAGTGAAACAGTTGAATATATAGAATTATTTTTGATTTATTTTGGGTAGCATATTCTATTTGTCCTATGGTCTAATATACATAGATCTATCGGTCGATTTCTCCGAAGACTACGTCGAGAGTTCCAATAATGGCCACAATATCGGCTAACATTGAGTTTTTGCCGATTTTCTCTAAGGCGGCCAGATGAGCGAAACCGGGGGCTTTGATCTTGCATCTGAAAAATACAAATCACATTAATATTATAAATGCGAAAGTTTGTGAGTGTGTATGTTAGGCACTCCATCACACTAAAACGGCTTAAACAATTTGGATGAAGTTGTGAATATATATAGTTTAGATCTAGATTAACGCAGGATACTTTCATCATCACCAAGATTTTGTCAACGCGGGTGAAACCGCGAGGCACAGCCAATTGATTATAATTAATTATGTATTTATTATAAACTTTATTAATTAATTATGATTACAATCACAATTGATGAAAACAGTCACGTTAGTGTGTGTGGAAGCGTGATCGCTTTGGCATTTCGAGGTCCTTGGCTGTCAGTCAGGACGACCAGGCGACTGCTATTTAATATGACTAAATAGTTAAATCGTCCAAGTAGCAGAATGTCAGCTTCGTAATCTATGGGTGCACTTCGATGGCTTCTAGGTTGTCTAAATGATTTTGTTGTAGTAGCTCGTGTTGTATATAATTTATTGTGTTTTATTTGTATCGTTAGGCATAAGGAAAGCAAAAAATGAAAAATAAAAATGTCGATGGTTAGAACATATTGAAAGATACTCGTAAATGGACCAAATAATAAAAGTATATGATAATTGATAACATGTACCCAAAGGATTCTAATCGAAGCTTCTTGGTAAAGCAATGATGGCTCAGAGGTATTGGCTATGGACTGCCGCGCAGTCCATGGTTCGAATCCCACCGCAGGCTTGAGCTTCACCGCATTGTGGAAGGGCATTCTGCGAATGCCCGCCTAGCTAGCGACCACCTTCAATTCTAAAATCTGTCACCAAGCACCTAATTGTGTGTTCCGGCAACAGTCCTTGAGAGCCAGTGAATTTACAGGCACATGAGACTTAATAACTATGTCTCAAGGTGACGGGCACAGTGCGATTTGAGACTTGTTACGAAATGCATCTGTTATAGGCAGAGGTTAGTCCGCTTAACATCTGATGGGTATCGAGAGTGTTCCGTTACAATAACATAAAAAAAATGAATCAAGTACAACCCACTTGATTCCTTAAGAACCTCTTAGGGTACTTGTAATTATATACTGTTATTATATTTTTTTTTATTTATTATTATTATTGGTACTATAAAAAGTTGAGAAGATGACCTCGAAATAGTCCAGAGTGGTTTGGAACGGCGAATGACAGAGAGATGTTAATATATTTTCAAAGCGCTCGTAGCGAAGTTAGCTTAGCCATTCTGAATCGATCAGCAAAGTTAAGCAACGTCCGCCGCGGTCATGAGTTGGATGGGTGACCGCTGGTGACATTACTACTGAGCGCTTCCGTGCTTCGGAGGGCACGTTAAGCCGTCGGTCCCGGTTGTTGTCTTAGGATGGCAGTCGTTACAGCATGGTGGTAGGGCACTTTGCGAATGCCCGCCTGGCTAGCTACCACCCTCAAGTTGAAAATCTGTCGCCAAGCACCTAACGGTGTGTTCCGGCAGCTGTCCTTGAGAGCCAGTAATTCTAGGTTAGCCTGTACAACATCTTCGACCACATCATCACTTACCATCAAGTGAGATAGTGGTCAAAGGCTAATCTACAAGGCATAAAAAAAAAAAAAAAAAAAAAAAAAAAAATTTGCGGTATTTGTCGAATGACAAGCTCTTTTAAAATAAGCGCACTGGACGCCGATTTTAACCTTATTATATACATATATGTGAACAAGGCACGTGGCGTGCTGGTTTAGAATGTCACCTCCCATTTCTTCCCGTGGGAGTCTTAAGATGCGACTAAGGGCAAAATACCAAGAGGTGGGAAACAGCGCCTTCTGAAGAACTGATAACTTCTACTGCAACTCCCAAGACACTTATCAAGCGTGGGGATTATGGCAAATTCCCACAATGGGGGAAACCTGGACGGTGGACATAGTGATGATGTATTTCTCACCTGTATGGTTTAGAACCGCCATCGGACACGATGTAGAGACCGAACTCCCCTTTAGGGGCCTCGACAGCTGTGTAAGTGGCCCCCGGGGGCACCTGGTAACCTTGAGTAAACAGTTTGAAGTGATGGATCAAGGCTTCCATAGAGGTCTGTAACAATAAGGGTCATATTATAAGTATTGTTTTATTTATTTAAAGCGGCTATCTTTTGACCGCTATCTCACCTGATGTTAAGTGATGATGTTGTTCAGGCTAACCTAGACTTACTGGCTCTCAAGAACAGCTGCCGGAACATACAGTTAGGTGCTTGGCGACAAATTTTCTACTTGAGGGTGGTAGCTAGCCAGGCGGGCATTCGCAAAATGTCCGATTCTAGTGGTGCCATCTAGTATTCAGTAGATTAACTATTTAACGATGTATTTGAGTGTTTCAATTCAACACTCTTCATGGTTGTGCTACTTTTCGTTCGGTTTTCGGCTTCTCTTAAGGCGCTGACAAGTGTCTTAAGAGAAGCCGTACTTGAACAGATTTTTTGTAAAATGTATTTTGTTTGTATCAGTAAGTAAATTATATGTTAATCTTCATCACATTATCTAAGGACAAGAAAAGTCCGAAACACGGTTTATTAAAATTTTCTCAATAGAATAAAATTACAAAGTTGACTATAAATTTCGCTCAACGTAAATATTTTTATTATTTACGTATGAATGTGTATGAAAATATATTAATAAAATAGCAAAACTTTATCTAGAGCGACAAGAAAATTACATATTCCACATCCCACGTTCATATACTAATTACTCGGCTAATTCAGTAATCCTTAGAACGCAGAAATGTTATAATAATATATATTTTAGCTCAACCGACTTTTTCAACAGCTCAAAAGGTGTATTCAACAGATGTTATTAATAATAATGATTGATAAATAAAGTGTGTTTTCAAGTGTTATTAACCCACTACCCACTTGTTATCTTCTTTAATTATACACGAATTTATTTACTTGTTTATGTAATGCAAAATTCTTATGTTTGTGTCATGTTTATGAATAATGGTTATTATGAGTTCCGTTTGACGTCCGAAGTCCATTATGAGAGAGTACATCGTTTCCTTCCCCTCGCATGGTCACTAGATGTCGCTACTTCCGCTTCCTTGACGCGCCAGCAGCGCCTCCTATCATTTCCGGTCGGCAACTAAACTACCTACTCAACACAAGCCGGACGGACGTCATTGGAAGCATAATACAAATTTTATTGGAAGGTAAAATTTTTATATTTTGTACTTCTGCTCTCTTTGTAATAAAATTATATAATTAAATATTTATTTCTAAATGTATTATATATGTAAGAAATAATATTTGTAGAAACTACTGTAAATGAAATTTACATCTGTGAGGTGTGGATTTTGTGAATTCAATAAATAAATAAAATAAATACATTTTCGATTTAGGTTGGTAATTTTGTGTTTTTAAACTTTCTTTCAGAATTTACCTAAACTGATCGCGATTTCACCATCGTTGCCTCTCTTTCACTCCTACGTAGTCCAATAGTGACACAATTTCATTTTTGACAGCTTCTTAAGGCGGTCGTAACAGAGAGTCCAGTAAGGGCGATTACTCGGTCAGAAAAACGGCTAGGTGATCGGCCGCGAGGTCTTTTTCCTTCTACATTGCCGACCACAACCACCTTCTCTAGATTATCTACTAGGGCAACGTGACCAAAATATCCTAAAATCAGGCTGATGACCGCGGACTGTCCCTGAAAATCAGCATCGGGTGTCTTAAGACATCAGACACATGTGCTGAGGCAAGACCTTTTTGACCACTTTGTTTTCATTATTATGTACGTTTTGTTTGTTATAATGTTGTGTCAAATAAATGGTTTTTCTTTCTTTCTTTCTTTCCCATATGACGGTTTAAGATACAATTGGAGTACAAATTTTCGACTCACAAGACTAAGGTTCCGGTGGCCGAATGGAATAGGCATCCGGCGCGAATTCGGAGGACGCGGGTTCGATTCCCGTCCGGTACAAAAAAAAAATTGTACTCCAATTATTTCTAAATGTATTTTAAAATCTTTTTGTAACAGACTGTAGTCAGTCTATTTGTGGTAGGTACTTAGTTTCAACAAACAATACAAGTACAAATTAAAATTACATTAAAAAAAAAAAACAGCACTATATGCTGTTCATAATCATCACATACGCGGGAAGATAATTAAAAATAATTAATAAAAAAAATAGCCCACATATATATCAATATTTGAACATACGTCTAGGTTCAGGTCTTAATCCACACCTACACATTTTATTCTAGACATTTCCAAAATTTCAGTAAGAAATACTACATGCGCGCGGTTTATGCATGAAACTTAACACCCCTACATAGAAATGTGTCGTTCATAATCATAACATTCAGCAAACTCGCGTCCAAGCTCTTTAGTACATACTATTATTCATTATGTGCGCTCTGTTATAATAAAAAAAATTACATAATAAAGTCCGCAAGTACCTTCATTTCTTCCCTGGAAGGTGGGCACAGTTTTGCATCGTCAGTTTTGACCTCCCCGGGCGGCATCTTGTTCAGGCATTGGTCTATGATGTGCAGAGACTGACGCATCTCTTCTAAGCGGCACAGGTATCTGAAATTTTAATATAAACAATTTATTATGAAGCAGTGATGGCTCAGTGGCATTGGCTGTGGACTGCCATGCAGCAGATCCATGGTTCGAATCCCGCCGCTGGCTTGAGTTTCACAGCATGGTGGAAGGGCATATTGCGAATGCTCGCCTGGTTAGCGACCACCCTCAACTAGAAAATCTGACGCCAAGCACCTAACTGTGTGTTCCAGCAGCTGTCCTTGAGAGCCACTAATTCTAGGTTAAGCCTGTTAACACCTCCGACCACATCATCACTTACCATCTGGTGAGATAGTGGTCAAAGAATAACTTATCAGCCATAAAAGAAAAAGAAACTAAACAGAAAAATGACTAAACAGTAAATGACTCTTCTCGCAGTGGCTCTACATTTTTTTTTACTGAATAGTACAATTTAGAATGTTTCAATATTAAAACTTGTAATTGATCTTCAGAAGAGCGTCGTAGACGCCTAAATTGAATGACTTTGAATTTGATTGTGACTCACCTATCGTAGCAGTCCCCGTTGGTCCCTATCGGCACGTCGAACTCGACATGTTCGTACGCGTCGTACGGCTGACTCTTGCGGAGGTCCCACTTGATGCCCGACCCGCGGAGCATCACCCCGCTGGACAACATAACAATCATTACAAACAACATTCTAAATATGCTACAACTAGGGTTGCTAGATCAAGTTATATTATTTCCTGGACATTTGTGGGGATCGAAAGGGAGTTACGATATAGTATGTTATGCTGAAAACAAACGAACAGCGGTAGCGGGTCGGCATTATCAATATATTAGTTCGTTCTTGTACAACAAGGTAAATAAAGAACTAAAAATTTACCCTGTTATCTTACATGAATGCAAAACCAAATGTATCAAATGGCTTCAGTCATTATCCTATCAAGATACTGAAGAGCTCTTGATAGTATTGAAATAATCGCTTCACACACACACTCCCTCACATACACACACAAGAACACACAAACACCCAACACCCTCACACACACCCCCTCAACTACACACACGCACCCTCATTTATTCTCAAGCTCACACTAATACACACTTATTCAAACGTATTTTTTCTGTTTGTACTTTCACCGGTCTATTTCATTATATATTCATTGTCTTCGAATATAATAGTTTTACAATTTGTGAGGTAGTCCTGCTGTTCATTCCTAGGATACCCGTCTTCCCAAAGTTAAAATCCATAAGCAAGATACATTAGATAATATTAGATAAAATACTGTCAGTATATTGGGGTAAGTTACGCCGGCGCTCGTGCTGTTTGTATTAGTATGACGTGCTTGTGTGTGCGTTTGGATGAAAAGTGGTGATGTGGTGCGATTAGTTTTTTTTATGGATGAAACGCCGTTACTTTTCGAAAATCTTTGATTTATCGAAATTTTAATAGGTTTCGGAGATGCTACTCATACCATACAAATTAGTTAGTATATTCTTTAGGGCGCACCGAGCTTTTTAGGCGCGTTGCATATGTGTGCGTAAGTAAGGCACGCCAACAGCATCCGTCCCCGTCCGACGGCCGAAGAATTAATAAAGCGGATAGGGACAAAACATCGTGGCTCTGATTAAAATGGGCGGAACATGCGTGAATTTGAGTATTTCCTTCGTATAATAAAAACAAATACCTATTTGAAAAATGTAATGTGCATACGTTATAGAAATCATTTTGTTTATTTTTTTATTATTCAATACTCTCCGTTAAGTATTTACGCCGTACTAAGGGTTTATTTAGCATTTTAGATGTAACTTTGGATTTTTTTTCTATAGAGAAAATTTAAAGTAATCGTGTTTCCAAAGTGTATGATTTATAGAATGAATACTTAAATATAATCTATATTAATTACATAACTCAAAATTAAGAAATAAAGATACAGCAAGGGATCAAACGAACCACAATTACGTATCGCTGCCTCGGTGCAGGCTTAAACTAGATGGCGTTGCCCCAAACACTAAACTCAGTTACATCGTAAATCATTTTACACGAAACCATTCCATAATTCCTGAGCGACATCCTTAGTTATCTAAACTGTCGTTGTATTGTGTGGACCTATGTCTTAAAAAAACAACTTATGGACACACACATGTCTATTTTATTTGTTCAAATAAAATTATTAAATTTACACGTTGACTTTCAAGTTCCCGCAACTTACTTTTGCTACTAATTTGGGCAGAGGTTCCACCTGAAGGGTATACTGGTACTGAGTCTGGTGACTCCTGGAGTTATCATAATAAATCTGAGCACTTAATTTTGGAAGCCACAGTTTATGTAGAGAAAAATACTGCTGTCAACGCGTAAATAGGTTTGTGAGGGGTTCGGGCCTAGGTCAGCAATATATAGGTGTAATAGTACGTAGTGACAGCTTTCTAACATCTTAGGATGCTTTTCCTGTCATGCGTATGTTAAGCGGACTTACCTCTGCGTATAACAGATACTTTTAGTCACAATTATGTATATAATAATTATTATATATAAATAATTATGTATAATTATTATAATATATTATAGTATGACTTATAGGTGTCTAAATGCTTTTATTGTAGTAGCTGTAGTGTTGTATATAGTTCATAGTATTTTGTTTAATAAAGGCATACCGCCGGTAAAAAAAAAATTATTATAATACCCGAGATGACGACAAATAAATAAAATGGATTTTCGGCCATATACGGCAGCAAAGTAATATTGTAAACTAGCTTTCCGGGCGCGGCTCCGCCCGCGCGTATGTCAATTATCGCGCAAAAACATTAACCTCTTTTTGCGCAGTTGGATAAAAACTATCCTATGTTTTTTCCCGGGCTTCAAACTATTTCCAAACCAAATTTCATTCAAATCGGTCCCGTAGTTTTGGCGTGAAAGCGTACAGACAGACAGACAGAGTAACTTTCGCATTTATAATATTAGTACGGATGATTATACCTGAAGCCATAGTTAAGAGCGTCCTGAGCAGTAACGACCCCAATATCCTTAGTTCTTTGCACCCATATACGGTTCGTGGTCAACACATCTTCTACTTCGTCGAGCCGCTCGCTGAACTTGCTCGCGAACTCGTAGATATCGTCCATGAGCCCTAAGGGCATGTCCTGTAAATAATACCATCATTGCTAAAATAGGTATATTACAATAATTACAACATCACACATTCATAATAATATTAAAATGATAGCGTTGCGTTATCATTTAAAGCTAATTGCAAAACTGAGTCTTGTTTGTAGTACAACGTAAGTTGAACTATAGGTGTCGCTGCATCCCAACACGATGGTTAAAAAGAACGATAGGAAAAATTGAGTTATGGACTCATTGTCATGTTAGCTGAATTGGATTAGAGCATACCCCGGCTAAAGGGGTGGATGGACGCCGGTTCGAATCCCGCACATGACTTAAATTTTTCCTCTCGTAAATTTGTAATTTTGTAATGTAATCCGCAGAACATGCGTTATTGGAAAAATAAAAATATTAAAAAAAAGGTTTAATTTTATTTTTTAATTTAACCAAAAAATTGTACTGACTTCAACACTCAAACGTGTGAAATAACTTGTTGAAGTCGGTACCATGATAGTTCCAAATTACCTATTATCACAATATCGCGCGCATTGTACCGAATTCGACAAGTTATTTCACACTTTTGAGCAGTTGTCGGTTCCCTTTTTTGGTAAAAATAAATCTTTCATTTTAATGACCCTTGCTACTTACGGGATCGATTGTCATTCATTGTCAATGACTATGTAATCAAGATAGGAAAATACTTTTCAGTTATTGGAGTGTACATCAAAACGGTTTGACCGATTTGATGAAATTTAAATGGGGCCACGCGGCAAGCATCAGCTTTCAAATAAAAAAAGAATTATCAAAATCGGCCCACCCAGTCAAAAGTACTGAGTTAACAAACACCAAAACAAACAAAAGCAGAGGAATTGAGGACCTCCTCTTTTTTTTTTAAAGTAAAAGACCTGGTAGCAATTTTTTTTTCTTTAAACGTTTTATCGTTCCATTGAAATAAAAACTGCAATTTATATATATATTTATGGAATCTTTTTTAATGCGCTTCATTTTGTTACTCAATGGGATAGCAAGAAAAAGAAATATCTTACAAAATGGCGTCTGAAATCCCCCAGTAAGTATTTTTATTTACCAAGTGTTACTTAAGCTATCAAGACGATACTATCGATATCGCATACATTAAAATTGTTTTTTTTTTTTTTAATAAACTTAATTTCTCCACAGACTCCAGGGCCCGTGCCTTTTTTAGATTTAATTTATTTTTATTTAATTACATTTTTTTTTAAATATCCTACTCCATTCATCACATTTAGACTTACAGACATTAAAATTGGTTAAGTCGTTAGAAGCTATGGTGGAATAAGGAAACGCACAAACATACATACATACATACATTAACCCTGAAATCATAACACTCCTTTCTTTGGGCAGTGGTGTAATAAAAGCATAGACAGTAGGAGATGAATGTCAAGGGACATTCCAAGATTTATATCCATCTGCGGCCTTGAATTTCACATGGGACAACCGCATTTTGGGAATGTTCACCTGAATTTCACTTTTGAGTAGAAAATCTGTCACCAAGCACGTAACGGTATATTCTAGCATCTGTCCTTAAGGGCTATCAAAAGTGCTAGGTTTAGCCTGCAAGATCTTTCACTACATCATCACAAAACCAACAAATGAGGCAGAAGTCAAAGACAATTTTAAACTCGTATTTTTATGTAAATTTCTGAATTGATGGTCATAATTTGGTATAGGATAGAGACTATGGTCACCAGAAATAAAAATTGTCGTACAAAAAGACATTTTCCAACTGGCAGGCCCCGACGAGATTCGAACTCGTGATCTCCTGTTTACTAGACAGGCGCTTTAACCAACTAAGCCACGGCGCCGCTGTGAAAGATGGCGAAAATAGCTATCATAAGATAAGAGGATTAAGGATTGATCACAACACTAACAAAGTTCTCAGCTTTGCACTCAACATATATTATTAATATTATTTATATATGATAGGCTAGCCTTTGTCTGCTGGCTCACCTAGTAAGTGGTATGTGTTTTTTTTTAATGTCTGATAGGTTTGCCTTTTACCACTACCTCACCTGATGGTAAGTGATGATGTGGGCGAAGATGTTGTTCAGGCTAACCTAAGATTACTGGTCAGCTGCCGGAACACACCGTTAGGTGCTTGGCGACAGATTTTCAACTTGATGGTGGTAGCTAGCCAGGCGGGCATTTGCAAAGTGCCCTACCACCATGCTATAACGACTGCCATCCTAAGACAACAACCGGGACCGACGGCTTAACGTGCCCTCCGAAGCACGTGCACGCTCAGTAGTAATGTCAACAGCGGTCACCCATCCAACTCATGACCGAGGCGGACGTTGCTTAACTTAGCTGATCGGTTCAGAATGGCTAAGCAAACTTCGCTACGAGCGCTTTAAAAATCACAAAACGATTTTTCGAATTAATATTTGAAAATATTCAATTTTACGAAAATCGGCAGGGCGATCACGTATCTCTGTAGCTATCAGACAGTTGATGCTATCAAAGTTTTGTAGCAATCGATATTTAGCGATCACGTATCTTGTAACAATCAAATATCAATTTGTATCTATCGATAAATTGCAAAGTGAAGTTGATGCGAATCATTGGCTATTTGTCCAATTTAAATGGCACCATCTAATATGAATGTCAAAATAACCAAGTCACAACTTATACGTACTATTCAATACGTATAATTATAAGTTAAATTTTACGTGATCGCTATCTCATACAAAACAGTTTCTATCGATAGATACAAGATACGTCAAACGTGGTTCTGTAGCTATCAACGATTTCATTGCTACAAAAAAATTTTAACAAAAAATGGAACCGACTTCAACACCCAAAAGTGTGAAATAACTTGTTGAAGTCGGTACCATGATGGTTCAAAAGTACCTACTATCACAATATTGTGGGCATGGTACCGACTTCGACAAGTTATTTCACACTTTTGGGTGTTGAAGTCGGTACCATTTTTTGTTAAAAATTTTTTTCAGTCTTTTTAGTGTAACTCAAAAACGGCTTGACCGATTTTGATGAAATTTAAAATGGGACCAAACGTCAAGCATCAGCTTTCAAACAAAAAAAGAATTTTCAAAATCGGTTCACCCAGCCAAGAGAACTGAGGTAACAAACATAAAAAAAAAAAAAAAAATACAGACGAACTGAGAACCTCCTCCTTTTTTGGAAGTCGGTTAAAAATCTGTCTAAACTGTAATTTTTGATTGTTGCAATCAGAATTCATTGCTGTAGAAGATACGTGATCGCCCTGCTGGCAAATGAGCATAGATATTATTAGGCTCAAGGATATACATGCCCGCCTGGCTAGCTACCACCCTTAAGAAAAGACTTTATACTTTTCTAGTTAGAACTGTTATATGTGTAACTATCTTCCCGGGCGCGGCTCCGCCCGCGAGCATGTCGGTTATCGCGCAAAAACATTAACCTCTTTTTGCGCAGTTGGATAAAAACTATCCTATGTTTTTTCCCGGGTCTCAAACTATTTCCACACCAAATTTCATTCCAATCGGTCCAGTAGTTTTGGCGTGAAAGCGTAACAGACAGACGGACAGACAGATAGACAGATAGACAGACAGACAGACAGACAGACTTTCTTTCGAATTTATAATATTAGTACTGATTATTAGACCTATAGTTATAGGCTTAAATCCTTTTTCTTTTGGACTATTAATTAATTTTTTTATTATATAGCGTTTAGTATATAGCACTCGTTTTTAGGAGTTTGAGATTCGTAGCTCCAGATTTATTTAAAAAGTATAGTACACATGTATAAATAACTTCTCATTATAGAAAGTTCATTATATTCCCCATGTTTGTGGTGCAATAGAAATATTTGTGCGCGATAACCGACATACGCGCGGGCGGAGCTGCGCCCGGAAAGCTAGTACACTATATTTTCATGCGAGTTTTTTTTTTATAACAAGTTGAGTTTATATAAAAGTTCACGCTTTGGCTGGCGGGTATATGTCCTTAAGCTATTGCATAGCTTCTATCGCGGACCTTGAGCGTGGAGACCGAATCCAGAAATTCCGTAACGAAAATAACCTAACACCCCCCACTCCGACCGGCACATAGTTGATACTATATTTGATCAGCGCCTCTACAGTGCGTAAAAGGAACTAAATTTTGGCAGAAAAAAAAGGTTTTGACAACTAACGTGTCGAGATTTATAATTGCATAAGTTGTTAAAAAAATGCTATGTAATAGCTTTACCGCGGCAGTCTCCGAGTGCCACACGTCTTTTTTTTACCACCCATGTTCATGCAATAAATATATTTGAATATGAATTTGAGTTTGAACACTATTTTTAAAATATCACGAAACTACTTTTGTATGAGAAGCGCTTCCGTGAACTCTACTCTTAACAACTCACCAGTGAGACTCCACCAGGACGTATATAAGCGGCGTGCATTCTAGCCCCGCTCACTCTCTCGTAAAACTCCATCATCTTCTCTCTCTCCTCGAAGAGCCAGAAGAAGGGAGTGAGAGCGCCGACGTCCAGTGCGTGGGTACCGATCGCCATGATGTGGTTGAGTAGACGGGTGATTTCCGCAAACAAAGCTAGAATCAAATATCGATTTTTATTACTAACTAGCGGTCCAGCCGTCTTCGCACGGGTATATAATTTTAGAAATGTTTTGTTAAATACAAAAAAAAAAAAAATTTAAACGTAAAAGAATTAGTTATTCTGACATAACGGTAATAATTAGACTACTAGTGTTGCGGAATATTCTACTGGTTAGGCTGCTTGGCGTTTGTGATGTCACATGAGCATAACAGAAAATTAGGCGGAATTGTCACTAGAGATATATATATATATATATATTTAAGTGTTTCATTAAAATGTTTTTAATGTGTTCTTAAGATACTTTTAAAAATATATTTGTTATTATTAAATATGGATTTCCGCAAAGTAACGCCTGGAGGTCTACTCCCAAAAACGAAGTTCGAAGTTTCGTTTGACGGATCGCACCTTTTCTTACCACGAAACACTTTCGGATCCGAACTTCGATCCGTACTTCGTGAATTGACATATTGCCCGTATTTGACCCTACTCCCAAATGTTATTTGACATTTATTACGTCGTATTTAGACAGTAAGTTGATTATGGATGAATGATAATCTCATGATAGATACGCCCTACTGTTACGTCTCTCAGAGTCATCACTGCTTCAAAATATATATATTTATAATATGTATAATGGTGATGCGCTTGGTGGTGGAAGAAAAAGTTATGGAACATGAATGTACAAATACCTCTGTATACAAGAGTCGCCGTTACAATAAATAAGAAATCATTCTTGTGTTTCAAGAATATGTTTACTTAATTTAGGAACGCGTTGCATGGTTGTTCATAAAATGCAGCGCGAGAAATAGGTAGGTAATACTTACGTCAAAAAGAAGAAGCCCCAAAAATGGGTCTGCTACTTGAGAAAATAAAAACACTGACGAACGGTGTATTGCACATATGGGCTTATCTACTAATGTAAGTCCATGGTTGCATTCTAGTTGTCATATTCGAAGTAGAATTTACGAAAGAGTTTATAGTGTTAGGCAACATTCAATTAGGTTCTTTGTTTGTCGACGACACAACCATCACTCTGAAAAATACTTGTTTACTAAGAAAACAAATTCTAGAATACATTAAATTCCACATACACATTCATGAATCAATAATTTATTAATTATCGAAACATTCTTCTTCACGAATTATTTTTGGTTATTAGTATTTAATTTATTCATCATATCTACCATAAAGAACCTGCCCAAAGATTTCAATATCACTCCACTATAATATTTGTCTATGAATCCGAAACGAAGATCGTCCGTACAAGTCGCATCCGAAGTTATTTGGTAGTAGGGTACAAGTTCGATGTTCGTCGTTACTTCGATCCGAAACGAAGCGTCGAACTTCGTTTTTGGGAGTAGACCTCCTGAATCTATTCAGTAGTATTGCGGACTTTTTTATAGATATTGATGTCTTCTATAAAATTGTAGTACATCACTTTGCTCTATTTTCAATCATTTCCACAGCGTACGCGATGTACCGTTTTTTTATGTGATGTTTCGATAAAAAGATTTCTTCCCAAGAGGCAGTACAAAATGCTTTCACACGGTTCGTCGAATCTAGATCACCAGAGTTCTATCGCAAAGGCATAAATGACCTTCCTATTAGAGTTTAGATAATAATGGTAATTATTTTGATTAAATAAATTTACTAAATTAAAAAAATATATATTTCAATTTTTCAATAATCAGTACAAATCGGCAATTTCATACTTTTTTTTTTATTGCTGATAGGTAAGCCTTTGACCACAATCTCACCTGATGGTAAGTGATGATGTGGTCGAAGGTGTTAACAGGCTTAACCTAGAATTACTGGCTCTCAAGGACAGCTGCCGGAACTCACCGTTAGGTGCTTGGCGACAGATTTTCCAATTGAGAGTGGTCGCTAGCCAGGCGGGCATTCGCAAAAATGCCCTTCCACCATGCGGTGAAGCTCAAGCCAGCGGCGGGATTCAAACCATGGACCTGCTGCGCGGCAGTCCATAGCCAAAGCCACTGAGCTATCACTGCTTCAAATATATTCAATACTTTAAGGGTGAACGTGTCGGTCAGTTCTCCATACAAATGTCGTAGTGTGATCACTCCATTATTTTAGAACTTAGATCCAAAACAAGGCATGATATCGATTGATTTCTAACGTTTTTTCAATAAGATAATTAACTTGAGAGCTATGAGCTTCGAAACATTTTCATATAAAGTTTTCGAGGCTCATAACTTTCAACTTAATTATGTTTTTAAAATTTCGGCATCATACAAGCCTAGATAATGACGAGATCAATCGGTATTATGCTTAATTTTGGACCTTAAAATCTCAAATGAGGGTATGATCAGCCTACGACGTTTGTATGGAGATGTGACCGACCACTTCACCTCAACCTTAATTATAATAACTATTATAACTTAATATATAAAATATATAATAATTGTTATAACTTAATATATAAAATTATCACGTATTTGTAACTGTAACAGAACTCTTCCAAAACGGCTTGACCGATTCCTATGAAATTTTGTGTGTATATTCAGTAGGTCTAGGAATAGGACATAAATAATTTTTCAAAAAGGTATATAAAACTTTTTTTATTTATTTATATGCCTATATGGCAAAACAACGTTTGTCGCGTCAGCTAGTCATATTATATTAAAGTGATAAATAAGTTAATTAATAATGAATATATTCAGGCGTTACATTACGGGAATCCATATTTATTAATAACAAATATATCATAAATATTTTAAGAAAACATTAAATTAATATTTTAATAAAACACTTAAAAATATATCTAGTGACAATTCCGCCCAATTTTCCTGCTAAGCCGACGTGACGTCACAAACACCACGCAGCCAAGCCGGAAGAGTTTTCGACGCGTTTCGGTTTTACACGAAGCATCCTCAGGAGATCTTGACTCTACTAGCGCACGATCGAGAATGAGCGGCCGGCGGCCCACACGTCTATGATGTACAGGGTTATTGGTAAAATGCTAACAACCTCTTAGGGTTGACTTCTGCTAGTCCTAATAAACATTTTGAGAAGATTTTTTTTTTGTCTGGTTTTTTTTTTTAATTTATTTATAATTTTTTTGGGGTCTAATGCCTACTTCGAGCCAAGAGCGCCCGCCGCGCTCCTTTTGAAAAGAGTTATGAATATTTACATCGCGCAAAGTAATAGGAAATATGAAATAATACATACCAGGCACAAGAAACTTTTAACATCAGTGGTACTAGAACTTATTCCGTAAAAAAAAACACATAAAAAAAAAAAAAATATGTTTATTACGACTAGCAGAAGTCAACCCTAAGAGGTTGTTAGCATTTTTCCAATAATCTAAAAGTACTTACTGCGTATATACTTGGCTCTCAGCGGAATGTCGATGTTCAATAATTTCTCGACAGCTAAGCTGTAACATTGTTCGTTGCACATCATCGACACATAGTCGAGCCGGTCCATGTAGGGCAGCGCCTGAGTGTATGTCTTGTACTCCATCAGTTTCTCAGTGCCTCTGTGGAGGAGGCCTATGTGCGGATCCGCCGCACGTACTGTCTGTAATGTACAAGGTAAAAAGTTGATAAGATTTTTTTTTATTTATACATAATTCTTTTTTTTACTTATTTATTTATACCAATGGGACGCGACATAGTTTGAGAACAATTGGCTTAATGTTCTACTCTACTGCTGTTAACACAACGGCGACCATAATATGTCACCTTACAGCTGAGCAGTGCGTCAGGCAGTCGAGCCCCCCCCCCCCCCCCCACACCTCATCTAGCTCCCCCCGCGGGCCATATATAAACCGCAGGCGCGCCCGGCTTCGCTCTCTTACTACCACGGAAAATTACAACGAGCAGACCTCTCGCAAATATAAATAATATCTACAAAGTTGCTGTGTTTAATTCAAACACCGAAGAATTTTACAACTGCCATACCTCTCCATCCAGTTCAAGCACCAGCCGCAGCACGCCGTGAGCAGCTGGATGCTGCGGGCCAAAGTTCAGGATCATGTTACGAACTTGTTTCTCGCTTGGAGCAATGATGCCTGGAAAATTTTAAAAACTATCAGGTATGGGTTGGTACTGAGCACATACAAATATTTGAATCAAAAAAATTTTAAGCAAAAAAATGAAACCGACTTCAACACCCAAAAGTGTGAAATAACTTATTGAAGTCGGTACCATTATAGTTCAAAAGTACCAATTATCACAAAACTTCGCGTATGGTACCGACTTCGACAAGTTATTTCACACTTTTAGGTGTTGAAGTCGGTTGCATTTTTTGCTTAAACATTTTTTTTTCACACTTTTTAGTGACCCTTGCCACTTACGGGATCGATTATCATTCATTTTTAACAACTATATCATCAAGATAGGTAAATATTTTTCAGGTATTTTAGTGTAACTCAAAAACGGGTTGACCGATTTTGATGAAATTTAAAATGGGACCAAACGACAAGTATCACCTTTCAAACAAAACAAGAATTTTCAAAATCGGTTCACCCAGTCCAGAGTTCTGAGGTAACAAACATATAAAAATTCAGACGAATTGAGAACCTCCTCCTTTTTCGGAAGTGGGTTAATAAATACATAGAGACCACAGATTTCCACTTACTACGATCCTTGCATATCTTTTTCGCTTCATCTACACTCACCAATCCTTTCATACATAAGCGTTGGTTTAGGGTACTCTAGACCTGTCTTTTTCAGAACGTCTTCAATATAATCTGGTAACGTTTGCCTAGGTCTTCCCCTTCCAACACTTCCATTCACTTGTCCCATGTATACCTGTTTACGTCATTCTCATTCCATTCACTCTCTCCACATGTCCAAACCATCTCAATATATATACCTTCTTCGATTTTTGTCACTACATCCTCATTCACACCACATCATTCCCTTATCACACTATTCATTATCCTATCACTCTGTTTGACTCCAATCATGCTTCTCAATGCTCTGATATCCACTGTATTTATTCTACTTTCATGCTTTTTCTGCCATACCCAACTTTCACTACCAAATATTAGTGTCGGAACCATCACTCCTCCATGAACAGTCAGACGAGCCTTCTAAGACACCTTCTGATTGTTCATAAACGCGTGCAATCCTTCGTTCACCATGTTTCCAGCATTCACTCTCAAAGATGAATACCCATTCTTGGCAGAATTTCGTCCTAAGTTTGTTTCGCGGTCGTAATTCGAAATATTTTTAAATTCTTTGGCGCGGATAATTATGCGGATTGATTTGCGAATATAGAAAGCTATATATAGCTATATCACTTTCTCTCTCTACATCTTTTGTAAACATAGTCCCCAACCTAGGTATACAAACTCTTTCACTTGTTCCACTTTTTCACCTCCAATCAAAATATTCAATGTGTATTTCTATCATTTCGTTCAACCACGATAACTTTAGAATCAGTTGTTATAATACTGTATATTTAATGTTTAAAACAATTAGTATAGTTGTATTATTGGGTATCCTTTAATTGCTCATAGGAGTCATAGGTAAGCCATCGTATCGCATAATATCACCTAATGGTAAGTGATGATGTGGCCAAAGTCGTAAAAATAAGGTTTAGCCGGTACAGCTTGGCTTCTTTCCTCGAGATACAAAAGTTTCAAATCATACCATACTAAAATTTTACTATAACTCTATGGTGCGCAGTTATCTCCAATTCTCTAGCGGGGCTCCGAGGCCCTTTTACAGTGCACTCTCAACGAATTGAAAGTATTCAACGAGCGTTTACACGGTCCCTAGCCTTTTCGTGTCCAAAAATCTTTTATACATAGATAGATAGATAATAATTTATTGTTGCACCACACAAGATAATAAATAAGAGGTAAACTTAAAATTTACAACAGTGATAGTGTTACAAAAGGTGGCCTTGTCACTAAATGGAATCTCTTCCAGGCAACCTTTGGATTGAGAGGATTTGTAAAATCAATAGTGACAGGGTGTAGTTATGCGATCTAATTAACTAGTAAAATAAATAGTAATATATGCACTCAATTTCAAATATAACTCACACATAACACAATACCATATGCATATTCTTATATAAATATTCTTACATATAACTACATAGTATAAAACAAAGTCACTTCCTGCCAGACTGTTTGTCCCTATGTATGCTTCGATCCTTAAAACTACGCAACGGATTTTGATGCGTTTTTTTTAATAGGTGGAGTGACAGACAGTATTCACATGGAAGGCCTTATGTACATCGTTTAGCCTTCTTTAAAATGTATAATTTCGTGACCTTTCGTTTCTTTATAAAACGATCCATAACTTAACCGACTGTTAATCTATTCTAAGTGATATTTCGCTTCCGACTGTAAATCAATCCGCATAATTATCCGCGCCAAAGAATTTAAAAATATTTCGAATTACGACCGCGAAACAAACTTAGGACGAAATTCTGCTAAGAATAGGTCTTACTTACAACAATAATTATTCTTTTAGTAATTTATATATAACATTTCACGATTGTTTTAGATTTAAATGCTTGGAGGTCGGCAGCGCATGTACAAAGAGCTACAGCTTAGAATGGTGCTGCCAAAATGCCCCGCGGCAACTGCGTTGGAACTGGAAATACTGCGCGAAATATAATTTTTCCTCTGGTGGATAAATCTCTGAGATGATAATTTTCCAGTTTGAATTATTTTATGTTCTATGTTTCAATGACAATCGCTACATTTTCACTTCAAAATGAAAAATTTACTCGCATGAATAACTAGAGTCCTTGAAATCAAGCCCCAATTGGCTTTTGCCAATGTTGGAGCCCCTGTTTTTGCCACAGCTGTATAAACTTTAGAATAGAGGTCATGAAATCCAAGTATTGGTCGAGTTACTTGTTGTTTTTGATTACCCTTGTTAATGGACTTTTTCTATCAAGCTGAAGTCCACTCTTGTATGGAATACTGCAGCCATCTCTGGGATGGTTTGACTAAATACCAGCTCGAAGCCTTGGATTCTGTAGATAATCGAGCAAAGAAGCTCATAGTGACGTTGGTGGAGGCTTGGCTTCAAAGCCTCGAGCATATATGTAAAGTTACCAGTTTATCGGTATTTCACAGCTTCACTTTGGAGAATGTGCGATTTACATAACCTCATTCCGTCTTCTCCTTTCTTTCATCAGACAACAAGACGCACAGGAACAAGGCAGCCATACATAGTCGATATTCCAAAAATATGCACAAAGCGTTTTAAATCCATCTTTCTAATCCGGACGGCCGAAGTATTAGCATGAAATATTATGCTTAGTACGTAGTTCTAGGAAATAGTTATGACATGGTGTTTTTGTACTTACTGTTATAAGGAGGGCGTTTGAGCATAGCAGTGATTTCGCTGGGATACATAACAACCCCATCGAATTCTTTCACAAATTCTGGATCCGGCATCCATTTTGCTGCATTACGTTGTGAACTGGAACATAATAATCAAAATCTAAGCCTTGATCCAGCTCAGGCACAGCTTTGATTGGATCCTATAGATGCACACATATGAAAAACATAAAATTCCTGAACATGCTGGTGTTACATTGTTTGTCTTTAATTGAGGCTCATTTTATTGTTATTATTTTACATAATAATATGATATTAATATTGTTACAGTAGTGTTAGTTAAATATATTTTAGATTCGATTTCAACACAATCTTTGCACATGGAAATGTGACTTTTTTTGCATGTAAAGCAATAGTTTTGCGAATACAATTTTTTTACATCCTTTAGTTATATCTCAATGTTTATGAATATATATTTTTTATACATGTTAAGAAAGGACACATCCAATTCATTATGCTATAACTAACTACTAAACATAATATTTTGTTTTAGTACCCACAATAAATATTTATATGCGGTATTTCATGCCATGTTTTCTTTTTCATGGTTTTCTATATCAGTGACCAGATTCTATATAGCTATAACTTCTACATTGCTAGACCTAAATGTTTACATTGGGATTTATATATTATACATGTATTTCACCTAGAACTCTGACAGAAATAGTGAAATTTGCAAAAAATGTCTGGCGAAGACTTGAACCAATGTGGGTGGTGAGGTTTAGAATAGATTATCAGATATGAGGTCATCCTTGATGCATCCATCATCCTATAAAAATCAAAGTAACATCTCTAGAAAGCCATTGAACTGAGCTATTGTATTATGTATGACTCACATGACTTTATTGTTTGTTTCAGGTACTACAGTTGTTCTTTTCGAGGGAACGTTGAAAATATTACTGGAAAGATTTACTACATTGTTTTGTTATATTAAAATCTCGAATTATGATTTAGTTGTGTTATTCAACAATTCTGCTTGAAATTTCCTTTCTAAAACTATAGACATTTATATGTCTATGTTGTAGTAACAATTTGATATAACAGCATCCCAACATCTGCTAAGTAACTGCAATATACACTTTTTTTCTATTTGCAATTGTGCAATTGAAATATGCACTAGTAGCATAGAAATAATAGGCAAACCAAAGACGTTGATCGCTCCTGGACTGATCGGTCCTGTGTGATATTGATGGACACAATTGCACCCGCATGAGTTTGGGAGATTAAATGTCAATTTATTATATTTTGATCAGCAATTAACTTCGAGTATGAAAGGTTGATGATATTGTTGATCCTTCAAGTGGGACCCTTATTGTTTATGTCTTCATAGAAGAATCTTTTCCAAGAGCAAGTATTAGGGTAGAAATTTGCACAAGAGTATCTACTACTGTTTTTATCTCTCTTGAGAAATATTGTATCTCCTCTGGGGATACATTATTTTCGTTATCAATCCTTGCTGGATGTTGTTAAATGAAAAAAGTATACAACAATTTATAATTAAATTTTCAGTAATAATCAGGATTACTTATTACCATTAATTTGTTGTTTTAGAAGAGAAACCCAAAGTAAATGGCATTTTGAAGCTTGATGGAATAGTTGTATCTGTCCAGTGATCAAACCATTAGTTAAGTATGTAAGAACTAAATTTATAAAAATCCTAAGCAATTACATATCAGGATTATTTGACTGTACAAAAACTCCATAATAATACTTAAAATCTTAGATTTTCATAGAAAGAAACAGCTGACATGTACATCAAAACAATAACACAAGCAGATGTGATTGTAATGGAATGAGGTACAAGATTAATACAACGAAGAAGATAATATAATACAGTAAAATAAGTCAGATTTCTAGGCCAATAAAAGTAAATCTAAATGTTTTCTTACAAGACGTAACCTCAAAAGTTACATAATTTAAAAAAATATATTCACACCATTTGAGCCGGATTCGATAAATAAGCATTGCGTCAACTCACTTCACATTGTAAATAGCCGGTATATTCTTAAGTAGGGTGGCATTTTGTCCAATATTTGGAGATTTTCGCAACAAAACATTTAGCAAGGAGGCCATTTTTAATGGATCCGTTCGAAAATCAGAAAAACAGCTTACAGTCACTTTGTTTTGTTCGACATTTTTATGTTCGTTCATAAGCTTAAGCTATCTATACACAAGGTGGTAAGCAAGCAGGGTGCCCCAGCCCATAGATGACTTTTTAAAATTATTGACATTGTTAATAAATATTGAATTATAAACATTGTTATTTTTATATGAATTTTATATAAATGATTCTATAGAATTATATAAATTACCTTTAATTGACAAAAAATATATATACGTGATTTATAGATAATATTGTTATATCGTTGAAATTCTGATTTTTATAACAACGTAATTATCTAAAATGTTAATGTGTATGGTATACTGACTACTATTAATCAATCATTTATTAATGTGAAGAGATTAAGGTCGTTTAAGTAATGATACACTTTTCTTGTTGTATCAAACTAATATAATTCCTGAATATAGTTTTTTGACTTTTTCAGTCTCACGTCTTATAAACAAACTTTTTATCTATTCTAAAATATTTAAATTGACAACTCCTGACAATCTATACAAACGAGATTGTATACCAACTAAAAAGGTTAAACGTACGCCGCCACATCACCCCCCTACGAAGAAAAGAAAACCAAGGGTAAAATAAAAATAATAAAATTTATATTACTTATATATTACAGATCCAAAATATTTTTAAACCTAACCCTTCTACCAGATCTTGTAACAACCGGAGGTGGCGAGGCTGCAAGTGGTGGTGATCCACTAGCTGTCAACTCCGCTGGACCAGTAAAACGCGGACATAACGAAAGATTGCCCGTCGTTGATGGTTCACTAAATGTTGGAGCGGACGAAATGTGGGACTCAACATGAGCTGGCTTAATTCTATCTATGCTAACCGTTGATTCCTTGCCTTTAAGGTCAATAGTGAAAGTTTTGTCCCCTCTCCTAATGACTCGATACGGGCCAGTGTACGGAGGTTGTAAGGGACGACGTACGGTATCGTCACGTAACCATATATGTGTTGCAGTCGCCAGGTCCTTAAAAACAAAAGACGATTGTTGGGTATGACGCGAAGCGGGAACAGGACGCAATACCTCCATATATCTTCTAAGATCAGAGACAAAATCTGAAACGTCGTCTGGGTTCCTAGGAATGTCTGGTGTTACCAAGAATTCCCCAGGCAAACGAAGAGCTTCTCCATAAACAAGTTCAGCGGAGGAAGATTTGATGTCTTCCTTAAACGCTGTCCTCATACCGAGAAGTACAAGCGGTACTGCTTTTGTCCAAGTCGTTGATTGGCACATTAAAGATGCCTTTAACTGGCGATGTAATCGCTCTACCATACCGTTAGCACAAGGATGATAGCTAGTGGTGCGAATTCTTTTGGTGGCGCATACATTCATCAGACGTTGAAAAAGAGCGGATTCAAATTGACGTCCGCGGTCTGTTGTTAAAAAACTGGGAACGCCAAAACGAGACACCCACCCGTTAATAAAGGTATCAGCAACCTCTTCAGCTGTTATTGAGTTCATTGGCCAAGCTTCCGGCCAACGAGTGAATCTATCGATAGCGGTTAAGAGATAGTTGAACCCGTTGGAATGCGGCAACGGACCAACAATGTCCAGATGAACATGCCTAAAACGGCCAGATGGACTATTAAAATAACCAAGGGGAGACATGCAATGCCTCGTCACCTTACAGCGTTGGCAGTCAGTGCAAGAACGCGCCCAATTGCGACAATCCGCATTCACATTTGGCCAGACATACCGCTCAGTCACCAGGCGTGCGGTTGCTCGCGCACCAGGATGGCTAAGGTCTGGCCAGAAGTCTGGCATCTGTTGAAAGCGGCTCTACGAAAATGTTGAGTGAGGAATGGACGAGGACGACCAGTTGAAGTATCGCAAACAATAGAGACATTTGTCCCAGGTATAACTATATTCTCTAATTTAAGCGAGGAGTTCTTGCGAGCCTCAGCCAACTCTTCATCTGTACTCTGAGAGAGAGAAAGCGCAGAGAAATCCTCCTCGAGTGAAATTGATTCGACGCGAGACAAGGTATCTGCAACTATATTATCGATACCTTTAATATGGACGATATCTGTAGTAAACTGACTGATAAACGACAGCTGATTTAATTGAATGGGCGGTAGTTTCTCACGGCGCTGTGCAAAAGCGTAAATAAGCGGCTTGTGATCCGTATAAATAGTTGTGTGCTGGACCTCGAGATAATGCCGAAAATGTTGGACGCTTTCGTAAACGGCAAGCAATTCTCGATAATAAGCTGGCCATTCCACCTGCTTAGCAGTAAGCTTTTTACTAAAATAAGCAAGAGGTTGCCAGTCATCGTTGTTAGAAATCCGTTGCTGTAAACACGCACCAATATGCGAGGCAGAAGCGTCTGTAAAAAGACCAAGTGTTGCATTGCAGCTCGGGTGAGCCAGAAGTGTGGCAGAAGTCAAACTCTTTTTGCAGGCCTCAAAACACTCCTCTAAAACGGGAGTCCAAATAAATGGCTTAGCGCCCTTACCTTGAATAGCAGCAACAGCATCAATTAGCGGTGCTTGATACTTGGCAGCGTCAGGGAGAAAACGACGATAAAAATTGGCCATGCCAAGAAAACGTCTCATACCTTGAACTGTCTTGGGAGGCGGAAAATCTACTAAGGATTGAATTCTTTCACTTGGAGGTCGAGTACCTTCTGAACTGATTCTGTATCCTAAAAATGTGACCTCCTTTGCGCCAAAAACACTTTTGGTAGTATTAATTACGACTCCAAAATCGTGCAGCCTCTTAAAAAGAGTTTCAAGGTGAAACGCATGCTGAGCTGCATCACAGGAGTGAACCAAAATGTCATCGACATACGAAAAACAGAAATCTAATCCACGCACGACTTCGTCTATGAAGCGCTGAAAGGTTTGTCCTGCGTTGCGCAAACCAAAACTCATGTATGGAAATTCGTATAAACCAAAAGTTGTTATAATAGCGGTCTTGCAAACGTCGCTTGGATTTACTGGAATTTGTTGATACGCTTTAACAAGATCGATTGTACTAAAAATAGTCGATCCAGCCAAATTTTGAGAAAAATCTCCAATGTGCTTGACTGGGTAACGATCGGGAATAGTGCGGGCGTTCAACGCGCGATAATCGCCGCAGGGACGCCAGGTTGCATCCTTTTTCTCTACAAGATGCAAAGCAGAGGACCACGGGCTACTCGATGGACGAGCAGTTCCCGCGCGCACCATGTCTTCGAATTCTTTTTGAGCTGCTCGAAGTTTCAAAGGCGCAAGACGGCGTGGTCGCGCATTTACGGGAGGACCCTCCGTAGTATTAATAAAATGCACGGTCGAGTGTTTAGGCTCTTGCGGAGGACCAGGAGGACGCGTAATACTAGGAAATTTACTAAGGAATGTAGTAGTAATGTAGAATACTCTGAATCAGGAAGCGATATAACCTTAACACTGGGCTGATACGCTGCAGAAAGTTCCGCGAATGAAGACAAACCCGTCTTCCCGTCGCAAAGCTTTCCTTGATTGCAGTCGGGCAATAAATGAAAATGTGATAAGAAATCCGAACCTATAATACCGCTTTCTACGTCAGCAATAATAAAATTCCATTGAAAGTCGCGCCTAAGTCCTAAATTCAATTTGAGCTGTATCAAACCGAAAGTTTTAATTTGAGTCCCGTTTGCGGCCACCAATTCAAAAGATGCCGGCCTAATTTCAAAATTTTTGACATGCTTAACGGGTATGCAACAGAGATCCGAACCAGTATCTATAAGAAATTTCCTACTAGAATACTTGTCGGTAACAAACAGTCGGCGACTGTTAACGGAGCGGTCGGTCGTCGCCATTAACGAACGCTCTTTTGGTTTTCCGGCGCGTTGGTACCACCGGTTGGCGCAGAACCAGACCAACTGCAGGGAGCAACGCATTTGCGTGCTTTGGTAGCAAATCGATCGTGGTAAAAACATAATGTAGGATCACGCGACTTTGATCGACCTCGACGTCGATTGTCATAGCGCTCCCGAGAACGAGACCTTTGGTTGTCATCCCTAGCTGACAAAGATGCAACAACCCGAGTTAATTCATCTATTTTCTTATTTAATTCTTCTATCTGATTTACTGGCTTAATAGGTGCCGCAGATGAAGATGTAGCAATAGCGTTGTTCGCAAACTGACTTGGCTGGCAGTTGATTTCCATCAGCTTATCGGCCAAGTCACCTAGGTCGGATAACTTGTGTAATTGCTGGGCGGTAAGAACTGTTTGTAAATACAATGGCAAGCGACTCATCCAAATTGTTTTCAGTACTTGCTCCGGAAATAACGGCCCTGCTAAAGACATAAGATGTCTGTAGAATGACGATGGTTTACGATCACCCAATTGTTCCTTCTCAAGAAAGCACCTAATCTTTTCTTCACGGGATACCGAAAAACGCGAAATAATAGTGTCGCGCAATTTGTTGTAGGGATCCTGCTCCGGTGGTTGGAGGATAATATCCTCAACCTCATGCGTACATTCTGTGTCTAAATGAGCTATCGCATAATAAAATTTGGTCAACTGTTGAGTGACATTGTTAATATTAAATTGCGCTTCCAAGCTAGCGAACCACAACGCCGGGCGATCTTTCGAAAATGGTGGAGTTTTAATTGAAACCCGATTCACAACAACTTTGCCTGCCGACGCCTCTACAAATTGCTCTGGTTCACTTTCACTCATATTGTCAATTTAATTAATAAAATGCGATGGTAAAAAAAATAAAATAATAATAATAATAATATGTATAAATGTCAAGGTGCGAAGGAATGCAGTGGCAACGTACGATGTACCTCGACTTACTAAACAACAGCTTCAATTAAAATAATATAAAACTTATTAATTTAAAATTTTGGGTAGGTACAATGTCACACTTAAAATCACCTATGTTATTTTAGGACGTTATAAAAATACATGAAACACTTCCTAAAAATATTGACAAATAATAATAAAAATATTATAAATAATTAATTAATTGTCCAAAATATTTTTTTTTTGCAGGGTCGCGATCGTCTTAATTAGCTGCATCAATTATGAAAATATTGCACTTTCATTTAAATTCACCCTGTATATCAAAAATGTGACGAACAATTTCAAAAGTTAAATTTCACTTGGTTCGGTATATCAGGATAGATCTGACCTTATTCCTCAATGTAGTACGTAGCGTAGATAACAGCAGAATACAAGTCGAGCCGCTTGCACTCGACGATACAGTCCCCCGTTGTCCGAAGCAGATGAAACACTTCCTTATTCCTCAGTATAGTACGTTACCTAGATAACAGCAGGATACAAGTCGAGCCGCTTGCACTCGACGATACGGTCCCCCGTTGTCGGAAACAACAGTAGCATTCCAATTATTTGTGTTGGAGTAAAACACTGCTCACGGAGATGGGCACGAAGCACGGGGACTTCGCAAACAAACCAGCGTAGCGCACCCGAATCAGCTGCTTGGAAGGCAACTATGCTGACCATTAAACAGGTACGGAAATTACATGCTGCACGTTGATAGGGTCACCAATATGAAGAGATTAAGGTCGTTTAAGTAATGATACACTTTTCTTGTTGTATCAAACTAATATAATTCCTGAATATAGTTTTTTGACTTTTTCAGTCTCACGTCTTATAAACAAACTTTTTATCTATTCTAAAATATTTAAATTGACAACTCCTGACAATCTATACAAACGAGATTGTATACCAACTAAAAAGGTTAAACGTACGCCGCCACAAATGTATTATTAATAATTAATCAATCTCAGTCACAAACGAGATAGCCTTTATCTGCTATAATGAACACTGCATCTATTAGGCAGGATAGGACAAGTCATAATAAACAAGTGCTCCAGGCGCACACCCATTAGGTACATATCGGACGCAATTTTGCTCTATTTTTGCGAATACGTTTTAGGTGCCCACCCCGCCAACTTAAGCTTAGTGTGGTAAGAAAAGAGGTAATCAACTCCAACTTCTTCTTTAAGTGGCTACTGTGGGCTTGCCACAAGGGTGATAAATTGAATGTTTATGATTTCAATTAATCATAGTCACTGACAACTTTGTGTATCATTCTACTTACGAGTATTAATAAATGCATGTTTTTTTATAATTACTGATAGGCTAGCCTTGGACCACTATCTCACTTGATGGCTGTTAATGATGTGGTCGAAGATATTGTTCAGGGTACCCTAGAGTTACTGGCTCTCAAGGACAGCTGCTGGAACAACCAGGCGGGCATTCAAAATGCAAAATGCCCTACCACCATGCTGTACACTACTGCCATCGTAAGACAACAACCGGGGACGGCTTAAAGCGCCCTCCGAAGCACGGAAGCGCTCAGTAGTAATATCACCAGCGGTCACCCATCTAAGTCATGATCACGATGGATGTTGCTTAACTTAGTTGATCGATTAAGAACGGCTAAGCAAACTTCGCTACGAGCGCTTCAAATATTTGCTAGGTAGGTACACTTAATCGCGATTCACGCTTAAATTCTAGGTATTTAAGTATATTTAATTCTAGTTTTTTAACGAAAACTAGTAGTAGTATGTCTAATCGATTGATAAATTAATGGTAACGGTATGGAGCATCCCTAGTTCTAACTTATCTGTAGGAAAAGAAGCAGGAAGGAAATGGGAGAAATTTTATTTTCGGACAGATCTCTTGTTTAGGACTATTTCCTTTTCCTTCTTTCAAAATTATCAAAACAAACTTGGTTTGTTTACCAATAATGGAGACAACAGATTTGAATGATATTCTAAATGTGCGAGCTATTAAAATGGAATCCAATGATACGACGGCGTTTGAGGAAAACGCGGTGGACGGAACAGACCCATTTCCCATGCCACAATACGTGACTGAATCAGACCTTGGTAAGTATAAAAACGATATTATAAATAACGATCAGAAAACATTATTTATGATGAAATTACCATATCTTGACCAAAATATTAAATTCGAGTATTACGATTTAAATCGAGGTCCTACTGGTGACCCCACGTAACCTAGCCTAATACCTATCTATAAAAGCAGTGACCAATTTAAATTTCCTTTGGTGAACTTTTAGGATTAATGCAGAGTGGCAGTGAAATTCTCGCAACTCCGCTGGCTGTATTCTCTGACACAGCTGAAGATGAAGACACAATGCAAAGCAACGAAAGTGGCGGTAATACCATAATATTTTTAATTCTTCTATATTTAAGTAGGGATTTTCGATGATCATTAATGTATTATGAGGCAAAACATTGATGTGAGGACATACTGAATATCATAGCATTGATGTCATAGCATGGTCATGCAGCAATGCCCACTTATTTGCATTTTACTTTTTTCTAAACAAATAAACAACAATTCGTCCACAAATCTGCCTCGGTCCTGGTAAGACGGTTAAATGATAGGAGTGGAGGGATAAATTTGAGCTATGACTCACTCACTACTGCAGCTTAGTGAGAAGATCATATCCTAGCTATAAAGATGGGTGGTTGTTGGTTCTAATTCCATTCTCTGCTCATAGTAAATTTGTTTCCTTCTTTTGTAATATTGTCAATTGCTGTCACACACACATGGTTAATATCACTGCTTACGTAAAACTTCTCCATCTGTTATTCAATTGTATTTCTCTAAAACTAGTGTATATGTTCAATTGCATATTGTGCATATTGAAGTTACTTAGCAGATGTTTGGATGCTGATATATCAAATTATTATTACCACAGATATACAAATGTTTATAATTTTTATATATATATTTCAATTATAAATGTAGAATAACACAACCAAATCATAACTAAAAATTTGATTAAAACAGTCAAGTAAATCTTTCCAGTCAAATATTCAAGGTCCCATTGAAATGAACACCTGTAGAACCTCAAACGAACAATATATACATATCAGTCATACACAATACAATAGCTCAGTTCAATGGCTTTCTAAAAATGTCACTTTGATTCTTATGGAACAAAGCATGTGTCAAGGATGACCTCATGCACTTGGAGAGGTAATTTTAATGAGTAGATTCAGGTGTTACTTTGCAGAAATCCTTATTTAATAATAATATATGTATGGTAATAATATTTTAAATAACGTTAAGTTAATATTTTAATAAATACCTAAATAATATATCATGTGACAATTCCGCCTAATTTTCCTGCTAAGCCGAAGCGACGTCACAAACGTAACTCGAAAATTCTTCTAGTTCTAATGATTTTTGAGACTTCACTTTGGCTTAACAGGAAAATTAGCCGGATTTGTCACGAGATATTTTTTTAAATGTTTTATTAAAATAACAATTTAATTTTTTCTTAAAATAATGTAAAAATATATGTTGTGGCTCATGCACTGCCATTAAATCATATTAATATTATCAGAATGGCAGCAACATCATCATGAAGATTTGCATGAAAACCTCTTTCATTCAAACAAAGACTATGTACAGTATGCTCGTTTTGAGACAAAAATTTTGTAGCAGTTTTAAAATTGGCAATTGTATCTAAACTTTACAAATTAGAATGTTTTTTGATAATATGCGGGGCATGCTTTTATCTGGTAGTGGGCTGGAGCATTTGGACTGCCTGTGAGTTTGGAATGAATTGTAGGTTGTCTAAATGCTAACGTTGTAGTAGCTGTAGTGTTTTGAAGCAATGATAGCTCAGTGGCCTTGGCTATGGACTGCTGCGCAGCAGGTCCATGTTTTGAATCCTGCCACGGGCTTGAGCTTCACCGCATGGTGGAGGGGCATTTTGCAAATGCCCACCTGGCTGACGATCACCCTCAAGTAGAAAATCTGTCGCCAAGCACCTAACGGTGTGTTCCGGCAGCAGTCCTTGAGCGCCAGTGAAATTACAGGCATTATAAGACTTAACAACTATGTCTCAAGGTGAAGGGCGCAGTGCAATTTGTGACTTGTGACGACATGCATCTGTTAATAGGCAGAGGCTAGTCCACTTAACATCAAGCGGGCCTCGAGATGGTTCCGTCACAATAACATAAAAAAGTGTTGTTTATGGTTTGTAGTATTATGTTCATAAAGGCATATATGACGGGTTTTGATTGGATTCATAAAAGTATTATAATTCAGTCTGCCACGATTATAAATTCTATGTGACAATAAAAATTACGTTTAGTTATGTTTATCAGCATATAACTAAAAGTAAGTGAAAAATTTGCATGGTGGTATGGCATTTTTCGAATACCCACCTAGCTACAACCGCCAAGTAGAAAATCTGTTGTCAAGCACTTAATGGCATGCTCTAGCAGCTGTCTATTAGAGCCTGTAATTTTAGATTAGCCTGAATAACATTTTTGACAACATCATCACTTTCCATAAGGTGAGATAGTGGTTATAAAAAAGTCTGTATCATGGGGCTGCACCAGTGCAGAAATTAATAAGAGTGTTAAATATGTGCTTCCTATTTCGGTCTCTTTAGAGAAAAGGAAAATTGTGTAGTAAAATGTTACATAGTAGATGCATATTAGAGCAATTTAACCAAAACAAGTAGCAAACAAAAGCTGTATATGGATATGGGTTGGTAATCAGCATTGTACCTAGGTATAGCCAATAATATTGGTTTTAATATTCAGTATGGTCAACATAAAACATTATTAGGTATAGCTATTCCAAAAGCTGATGAAATTCCCTTGAGATTTGATATGTCAGGAGATCACGGTTTTCTTTTTATAATTTTTCGCGCCGGCCTCTTTAAGTTAATCAGATGAATAAGTTATTCTGGATTGTTGTATTGATAAGGTTAATAAAAGTTATGTAATATTTTTGAAAAAAAAATCGATACGGCTGATATTCGATTTTAATAAAGTTGTAATCCCCATATCTCCGTCATTTTAAAAACTTTCCAGCTACTGAATCGACAAAAAACTTTAATGTAATTATCAAACCTGCTCACAAAATCTCACGAGAATCGGTTGTTAAATGCGACCTGCCCGGCTAGGGCGTGGGCCAGACAGAAGAGACGTAAGACGGAGACGGGGCGCGGACCTTTGTCTCTTCCGCGTCTATTTCATACAAAATGTATAGAAGCGTCGCGACGCTAAACATACAGAAGAGGCAGGGCGCGGGCGCAACGCTTTTACGTCTCCGCCTTTTATTCGAAACACACAGGAGAGACGCGGCGGAGACACGGCGGGGGCGAGGTCGGGGCGCGGGGTGGCGTCTCTTCTGTATAATTCAAAAAGTCGCGTCTCTGCCTCGTCTCCTCCCCGTCCTCGACGCGTCTCCGTCTTACGTCTTTTCTGTCTGGCCCACCACTAGCATGCACGCCGCGAGTAAATTTTGTCTACCCTTTATCTCGTGTAAAATAGACATATTGACATATGTCAATGAATACTAAAATGGCAGAGCAAAGAACTCGTCCGTGTTTACGTACATTTTGTGCTACCTGTGGCAACTTGTCGACCAACACTAACATGCGCGCCCTACGTTTAATCGATTTTTGACACTTATCTGCGAGTATTTGCGTGTATTTTCTCTACCTCAGTTTTGAGGACGAGATAAATCGAGTGTTTCTCGCGCGTCTAAGTATAATGGGGGCGATCTAAGATTTAGTAAAAATTTACTTTCCGTCCAGTGTTAGCAGACCCTTGATATATGTGTGCGTAATCTATACAATAACGTAATTTGAACACAACCACAATCCACGAACTCGTGTGTGCGTAGCTTAAATACAATATCTTTGAATAATGCTGTGGGTAGTATAGGTTGTTTTTTTCAACTATTTTTAAAGTAATGGAATTTAATGTACTTCGCTGAATACTCAAAATTACTGTTATATGTAAATAAATGAGTAAGTATTAAAAAATACCTACCTACATTATGCAGAAAAATCGCCAATTCTATTTACATCTTCATCATTCGTTTGAAAATTACATCAACGGGAACAATTTTAATCATAAAACCATCATGATTCATAGTGAAGTATCGAGAACGCTAAAAATGTTTAATCATTTATAATAGTATGGTATTTTATTAGTACAAAGTCCATCGCTGCTTATTTGCTAAAACTGTTCGCAATTCAACCAACAAATAGCGCAATGGAGGATCGTCCATAGATAATCTCAATTAACGGATCTTAGCGTGGTGCGGCTGCTGCTATCGTCCACCACTCTGTTTACGCGCGAGAAAAATACTCTTCTCGTGTCATGCCTGACTAATGTCTTATTTGCGCATGCTAACCAGGCTGTAGAGGAGAACCGGACATAAGAAAACATTTGTGTATAAGTTGAAGCAGAGACGCTTCGCTCGCAGCACGTGGTCGCTCGGTCTATTATGCTAACAAGAGAATTCCCAACAAGAATTGACCATCAGACTGCCATAAAACCAAAACATTAACAATATGTGTATGATTGGTTTGTTAAAAACATATTTTATTAGTACTTGTACCAGCACGATATAGTGGGAGTACCTCAACAATATAAGCGACATACTGAGAATATCTAGATAATATAGAATTGAGAGCCAGTAATTCTAGGTTAGCCTGAACAACAACTTCGACCACATCATCACTTACCATCAGGTGAGATAGTGGTCAAAGGCTAACCTATCAAGCATAAAAAAAAAAAAAACAGTAAAAGCGTATAGCGAAATTGTGGGAATGGTATTGCTAGCTTGGCATAGGGCGCGGGGCGACGACGTCATGAAAAACGAGGTATTGTGTTGAGAATTACTCGTTACCGACCTCACCTAAGAATATAGATGATAAATATTTTAAGAAAACATTAAATTATTGTTTTAATAAAACACTTAATTAATAAGAATGAAAATCTAGTGACGATTTCGCCTGCTTTTCCTATTAAGCCGATGCGATATCACAAACGCCACGCGGCCAAACCTGAAGAAATTTCGACGCGTTTCGTTTTTACACGAAGCATCCTCAGGAGAAAATTCTTCTGGTTTGGCCGCGTGGCGATTGTGACGTCATGTCGGCTTAGTAAAAAAATTAAGCGGAATTGCAGCAAGATTTTTATTTTTGTTTATTAAGTGTCTTATTAAAATATATTTTTTATTTTTGAAATGAAATTACCGTGAATTTCACACATTATTAAATGTTATACAATAACCGGCAAACCCCTCGGGAGCTCGCAGACGCAGCTGCGCACTCGCCCTGATGATGAGCATCTGACATGCTCGATACCCGGGTCGACGTACTCGATCCCCAACGTGAGTGTTTTGCCTGTTATTGTATAACATTTTATAATTTTTGTGTTGTAAAATATTTTTAAAATATACGTTATCATTAAAATATGGATTTCCGCAAAGTCTTTTCATTAATATAGGAGATGCAAGGGAGTATCTAAGGGAGATGATTAATGTGCATGGTCTATCTGGTTTTAGAAGAAGTGATAGTGCAGCTAATGGATATAAGGACAAGGCTGTCGCGTTTGAGATTCTTATTGGAAAGACGTCTTGGTGCAGACCTTTCTGATTACACTTTCTGGCTTCAAGATGCTAAGATGGTATGTATAAAATAGTTATTAATAAAAAAAATCAAAGAGACTCGATACCGAGACATTCCTTGCGGTCGTGTGCTCTTTCTTGCCACTGGATTATTTTCAGTTTTTGTAGGTCCTCCTCAACCTGGTCCTTCCACCGTACTTGGGGCGCCCGACCAGCCATCGGCCTTTTTATATTTTTTATACTCAAAAACTATATGTCAATGCTGAAGTTATTTTGTTGCAAAATAGAAAGAGAACTGGCTCTTATTACAGCTGCCAGAATACACCGTTAGGCATGCATTAGGTAAACACTTTTATTAAACCTTCACGGTTGAAGCGTTCGTAGCCAAGTTTGCTTAGCCATTCTGAATCGATCAGCAAAGTTAAGCAACTTCCGCCGCGGTCATGACTTGGATGGGTGACCGCTGGTGACATTACTACTGAGCGTGCACGTGCTTCGGAGGGCACGTTAAGCCGTCGGTCCCTGTTGTTGTCTTAAGATAGCAGTCGTTACAGCATGATGGTAGGGCACTTTGCGAATGTCCGCCTGGCTAGCTACCACCCTCAAGTTGAAAATCTGTCGCCAAGCACCTAACGGTGTGTTCCGGCAGCAGTCCTTGAGAGCCAGTAACTCTAGGTTAGCCTGAACAACATCCTCGACCACATCAACACTTACCATCAGGTGAGATAGGTCAAAGGCTAACCTATCAGGCATAAAAAAAAAACGGTCATTTACATATTTAGTAATGACACTTAAAATGAGCTCCCAATATAATGATCCGATTTTCCCGATATATTGGGAGCTCATTTCAGATAAAATCGAGGACATTTTTCTAATATTTTTTTTAATTGCTGATTGGTAAGCCTTTGACCACGATCTCACCTGATGGTAAGTGATGATGTGGTCGAAAGTTTTAGTATTAACCTAGGATTACTGGCTGTCGAGCACAGCTGCCGGAACACACCGTTAGGTGCTTGGCAAAATATTTTCTACTTGAGGGTGGTAGCCAGCCAGTTGGGAATTCGTAAAATACTCTACCACCTTGCTATAACGACTGCCATCCTAAGACAATAACCGGAACCGACGGCTTAACGTACCCTCGTGCATGCTCAGTATAGTAATGTCACTGGCGGTCACCCATCCTACTCATAATCGCGGCGCGGACGTTTCTTAACTTTGCTGATGCTTTAAGAACGGCTAAGCAAACTTCACTACGAGCGCTTCATCAAATTCTGATACACAATATCTGATACCGCAGAGGCATACACCAAGTCGTCTTTTGACATTTGCTTTAGCTTATCTGATAAGTAACTGATAGTTCCTCATTTGAAGGCCATATCATTAACTAAATTTCCGGCCGCGGCTCCGCTTGCGCATATGTCGGTTGTCGCGCAAAACCATTAGGTTATCTCGTTTCGCGCAGTTGGATAAAAACTATGCTATTTCCTTCCCCGGGGCTCAAACTATTTCCATACCAAATTTCATCCATATCGGTCCAGTAGTTTTTAAGTTTATTCGTTGCATACAAAAATACAAATCTTTTCTCTTTATAATGTTAGTGTAGATAAACGTGCGAGCAATATGGCTGACAAAAGTTTCTTGAATATAGAAGGGTAGCGACATCATTCCGAGAGTTATGTGTTTGAAAAAGAACTTCTTTCAATAAGATGAAGTCTAGTAGTCTGGATGATGACCGCAGATGAAGTCTAGTGGGCTGGTTTATGACCGCAGATGAAGTCTAGTAGTCTGGTTGTCTCCTATGACAGTTGAAGTTATACAGTGATGAAGCAGCGATGAATCTGTGGCATTGGCAATGGACTGCCGCGCAGCAGGTCCATGGTTTGAATTCCGCCGTTTGAGCTTCACCGCATGGTGGAAGGGCATTTTACGAATGTCCGCCTAGCTAGCGACCACCCTTAAGCAGAAAATCTGTCGCCAAGCACCCAACGGTGTGTTCCGGCAGCTGTCCTTGAGAGCCAGTAATTATAGGTTAAGCCTGTTAACACCTTCGACCACATCATCACTTACGATCAGGTGAGATAGTGGTTAAAATTCTTACCTACCAGCAATAAAAAATAACAATGATACCACAAAATATGGCTCAGTCGAGCAATCATTGAAAGTCTAGTGGTGTAGGCATCCAGTGCGTTAAGCCGAGGACGCGTTTTAAGTTACCGCCGGAGGAAAAAAAAATGTACTCAAATGATTTGTAAATAAGCTTGTCATATTCCATTACAGCTTGAAAACCACAAAACATTGGTGGAGCAGTGCATTCGAGGGGAAGGTGTTGTTCAAGTGAACATTCAGATCCGTAGCAGCGAACGCAAGATAAACATCCTGGATGTGCTCAAACCTGACGAGGAAGTAGCCCAGTTACCAGCACCTTCTTCAAGCGACGAGTTTGAACTTAGTATGTATGGCTTAGTCCAAAAATCTTCATTAAATTTACTTTCAAAGGGTTTATAGTCCTATGCATATTGTTCTGCTCAAATCACAAGACTTTAAAGTACAGTTGGTTCTCGTGCTTATTGCATCACATACATATAAAAAACATAAAAAAAATCACCTCAAAATTTTAGTTAGGACTAGCAGAAGTCAACCCTAAGAGGTTGTTAGCATTTTACCAATAACCGTGTATAATTATTATTATTTATTCCATTTGCAGTTTATATAATATATATAATAGCTCCTAACTTTTATAAGCTTGAAATAATTTTAAATAAGAAAACGGACAGATGCATGCATAGACAATGCAATGTGACAGGAATATGACAGCTTTCGATTTCCTTCGCATTTGTCTCGATAACAATGTAAGGTCGTAAAATTTGAGTAAAATTTAATCAAACAGTGACAATCATGAATACAACACTAGGAATAAAGATAAAAAGTGCCTTTTTTTTAAATTAGCAAGGAGAAATAAAATATTCTTCTTAGGAAATTAGGTGTGGTTTTATAATAATAGTAGATTATTAACCAAGGGCTGTATGACATCAATTGCATACGAGGTTTTTGGCGCCTGAGCGAAGCGAAGGCGCTAATTAACCCGAGTATGCAATTGATGCTTACGTCCGAGATAAATACTCTGCTTTACATATCGATTGTGAGGTAAGTAAACAACAAGACAGCAGGTTTCAATGAACATTTATTAAGAAGAAAAAAATGTGTATTTAATTAAAATTAATAGTAAAATTATTACAATTTGTAAGAGATATGGTCACGTTCTTTTTAGGAATATTTATAGTTTGAATATGAGTTTGTGATGATAAGACTTGAGTTTAGTGACTTGAGGTTCTTGCATCGTAAATTGCGGCAGTTGACTGGTACTATTTTCTTCATTAAAAAATGGCTCAGATGATGTGCTTTGACGTGGTGATTTCAAGTTTATATTTTCTGTTATTTTAGAAGTAATTTTGCTTTTGTTTGCCATCGAATCTTCGATATAACCTTCGGCCACTTTGCTGGACTTCCAGCCGCCGTGCCTTTTTAACAGAGTGAGGTTGGCTCCCGAATCAGCCAATAGAGTCGCTGATGTTCTGCGAAAGCAATGCCCGGTGTATAACTCTACGTTACTCAGTTTTAAATATGTGGCTATTTGTTTTGGCATGCCTGTAAATTTGTTATTTCCTATTACTTGTCTGTGGCATTTTCCTTTACTGTAATTAAGAAAAAAACGATTTGTATCCACGTTTTCAGGCCGAAGAGCTTGATATTTTTCAACATAATTTGCAAATTCTTCATGCACAACAAATGACCGGTCAATTTTAGTTTTCGTGTTAGGCAGTTTTATGAGTAGTAATTTGTTATGTTTTTCTACATTTTCTATTGTCAAGTTTGTCAATTCCACGGTTCTGCAGGCTCCCGATATCCCAAAAATTAGAACAACCTGTAAAAAAGACATAAGTTGTATTAAAGGCACCAAATTCGCATAGTATTTTTGTGAAATATTTTGGTAACTTATTAAAAAGAGCAAGTAAATACGTAGGTACCTTTATTGCTAAATAAATTTCATCCGGAGCTTCATTTAAGAATTTCTGTACTTCTTCTGCAGTAAATACCTTCGATTTCTTGCTTTTAAAGCCGTCAGACTGCCTTTTCAAGAAAGCAGTAAGTTTAGAAAAATCTTTCAAATTCACGTCATGTTTTGTCATCATTGTAGATTTTAGCATGGAATAAAAGCACCATAAACTGGAAGGTGGTAGCTTCTTAGATAATTCATCAAAATATGATATAAAAACACTTTCAGAAAGAGATTTCACTTTTTTTTCTGACCGCCATTTCATAAATTCGTCGTATGCCTTTACATATCTTTCTTTCGAGTGCGGCGGTCATATATTTTCGACAACTGTTTTTGCCCTTTCTTTAATAAAATCGGGCGTTAGATCTATGTCTTCGTCACTAGACATGTTTAAAACTTTTGAAAAAGAACTCAAACAAGAAAATTTATTATTTTCGCGATGCTTTCGCGCCTACTAGTAGACTGTCTTTTTTTTTTCACGCACGCAAGCGCGTCAAATCTTACTGGCCAGTTTGATTTTTAAATCGATTCCATCTAACATACGATGTGGAAACAAATAGTTCCATATTTAAAATAAAATCTTTATAAAATAAATTGTCTAGATTCCGATTCGAGTAATTAATCGATACCGAGAAAAAAAATATTAACTTTTTAAAATATTCTTCGTGCAGTATGAGTATGACAGTTCTTTTTTCAAATTCCAAAATCTATGCTGTAATGATAGTCATACACCCCGGCATTCAGGGGTGTAAGGGTGTACTTACAGAGCAAGAGATATGTAAAAGATATTACAATAATCAGAAGGAAAATACAAGTTGCATGTGAAAAATATTTTGATTAAGAAATACTACTACACAGCTTGTGATTACTTAAACGATAAAAATGCTTGTACAATTCCGCATCTGCAGCGCTGTCGCCTGTCACCTAAGTAATTTAAACAAATATAATTATAATTTTATATTATAGATTATAACACATTGTTAAAAGACTTTTAAAAAGAATGGCTAATACATATTTTTTTCTGAATGTGGGAGCACAATGTAGAATATTTCAAAAAAAATTTAAATGCTTATCCTTTTTAAATGTGGCCTTCACCATAGATAGATAACACTTTATTGAGACCACTCCGAAACTAAAAATACGAAAAGTTTAATCAGAATATAAAAAACAGCATAATTAGCAGTAAAACTCGTTGTTAACTAATTCATCTCATGGTGGTATGGCATTTTGCGAATGGCTACCACCCTCAAGCAGAAAAACTGTCGCCAAGCACCTGATGGTGTGTTCCGGCAGCAGTCCTTCAGAGCTAGTAATACTAGGTTAGCCTGACCAACATCTTTGACATCATCACTGACCATCAGGCGAGATAGTGGTCAAAGACTAATCAGGCATAAAATAAAAAAAAACTTCCAGAGAAGTACTGCCACCGGACCTGTTTCTCCCGCCAAGCATCTGAGCCTCTAACCCTGTTGTATGTTTATTCAGACCCAGAAATAGAAGAAAGCCTCCCCCCGAGAGCGGTGGAATGTCCTCGCTCACCCCCCTTACGACACGCGGCTGCAGTCAAGTGGGTCGTCGACGGAAGCTTTGGAGAAACCAGACCCAAAACACCACAGGATCCACAGCTTTGGTATGTTTACAAATATAAAATAACTGATGGTCGGCACTAAGAGCAGACGAACTACCCTCATTCGCAGTTTTTCGGGAACTTGATGCTTCTAGCACAAAGCTAAGCTTTGTGAGGGCTCTCGTTTATTTTGCAACCTGATTCTCGTGGTGTCATCAAGTAGATTAACTACGATGTATTTGAGTGTTGAGTTTAGTTCTGTAGCAGCGATATTAACTCTGGTTTTCCAACAGATGGCGTTAGTAGTACAATAACATTATATCCAATGAATACAAAATTGTTAATGTTATTCTTTTTAATGGTTATAATATTATATTTTTTTACTGATAACACATTAAGATATGAAGTTAAATGACTATGTTGAAGCACAGATCTATAGGAGCTATAGTTTTTCAGTAAAGTGTACCACAAAATGCTCACGTTGTGGAATAGGGGTAGGGCTCGCTTCAATCGCTTACATTTAACAACAAGACGAATGATATAAGATCGTGAACTATTCGTACGTGACACTTCGGCGCCTGCTTAGGTTAATTACTAGATTCCAAGTTCTCCAGTGTAAACCCATCTTTCCTATCGAAGTTTAGTTTCTTTTATCACATTGTGACGGAACAAGCACAAGGCTTACCTTCAACTTCGATGCCTACAACAGATGCATTTCATCCGAAGGAATTGCGCTGTGCCCGTCACACTGAGACTTAAGTCTCATATGCCTGCCCATAATTTTACTGGCTGTCAAGGACTCCTGCCGGAACACACTGTTAGGTGCTTGGCGGCAGATTTTCTACTTGATTGGTAGCTAGCCAGGCGACCATTCGCTAAATGCCCTTCCACCATTTAGTAAAGCTTAAGCCGGCGGTAGGAATCGAACCATGGACCTGCGGCACGGCATTCCGTAGTTATTCCGCTCGGCCATCATTGCTGCAGAAGTACAACTATGCTAGTACCTAAAAAGGTAGAAGATATAAAAAAAAAATTGTTTAAGGTGCGTCCAACACGTTAAGCTGTGGATACAGTGGGCGGTGCGCCAGTTCAACTTGACCGGCGTCAGGCTGAGCGACTGGAACATGGACGGCGCTGAACTCTGCGCGCTTTCTAACTCACAGTTCAAGTTAGTACTTCGTCTATACATTTTATTTCAGCTGTCAATTTAGATGCGGTATAAAAAAAACGAAACCGACTTCCAGCTCTGAAAAGTTTTTTTTTTATGCCTGATTGGTTAGCCTTTGATCACTATTTCACGTGATAGTAAGTGATGATGTGGTCGAAGATGTTATTCAGTCTAATCAAGAATTACTGGCTGTTAAGAACAGCTGCCGGAACACACCGTTAGGTGATTGGCGACAAATTTTCTACTTGTGGTAGCTAGCCTGGCGGGAATTCGCAAAGCGCCCTTCCACCATGCAAATTGGTGATTGAATTAGGTACCATGCTGATCCATAACACTGATTTCATATTATCATGCTTCAGTAACACGCAAGTCGTATTTCAAGTAAAATTTTACCTAGGAATAGATACTGCTGATAGCGCTCAATTTGATTATTTCTAGGGAAACGAACCTTGTAATTTTAGACCTTGTTAATGTAATTTTTTTTAATGGTTATAAAATTATATTATTTTGACACATAACATATCTAGATATGAAGTTAAATTGCTATGTTAGAGCACTCATCTATAGGCGTTATAGCTTTTCAGTAAATTGTACCACAAAATGCTCGCTTACCTAATTATAGTAGTCTGGTTGATGGCCGCGCACCGTCCCCTATGACGGTTAAAGTAATACAGTTGGAGCACAAAATTTTCGCAGAAATGCCAAGTCCCAGATGGCCGAGATGGTATGAGGCATTCGACGCGATATCGGAGGACGCGGGTTCGATTCCCGCCTTGAGTATAAAATTTTGTACTCCAATAATTTGTTTGATATGATTTTCGCTTAGCTCGCGATAGTGCTTGTAATCATATTTAGAAATATATTACTACACTTTATACATATATATTATTTTGTTTCTATTTCAGAGAAAAAGTGCCTTCAGATCCGGGGGATATATTTTGGACGCATTTTGAGCTATTACGGAAATGCAAGTTTATAGGTGAGTGGCAATTAAGTGGTATTGATAATGTAAGAATTCTTTAAATTTGATATTCTCTAAACTATGATAGTTCTTATTGTGTTGGTATTAAAATCCAAATATGTGTAACACACTGAAAATTCAACAAGTATAAATTAGTCCAAAAGTTAAATACCCGACTGCGAATTATTTCATTTTGTTAAGCGTTTTATTGTGGCATTAAAATTGATAGCTATAGTTTTTTTAAAGCCCTTCATTTTGATTTCATAATCGAAGGGTTTGGAAGAAAAACATTTATTTTCACAATTTGACGTATAAAATCCGCCGTTTCTTTTAAAAAAAATTATGTACCTAGTGTCACTTAGGTTATCGACACGAATGTAATAAAATCTCATACGTGTTATATACCTTTAGAAGTTATGGTGGAATAAAGAAACTCACAAACATACATACCTGAACCCTGAAAACATAACACTCCTTTTTTTGGGGCAGTCGTGAAAAAATGGGATTATTTTAAATCAGTGTTCGGTAAACAAAGGTAAACTATACGGTCGGGTTGAACCCTATCTCTAGGTGAATAGTGTTCATATTCGCGCGGACGCGAATCTTGTTATAATTGCGAGGACGCGATCTGTGTCAGTGTGTGAGACACGATACGGCCGCCTGTCACCTTTTTAATTTAAAGGTCAGTTCCGCAGCAGACCTCGAGCGCGGCGTTCGAATCACATATTTCGTAATAAGCGCACGCGGCGTGCGAACTTTTGGGATTTTAAAGATACGGTTTTGTTTCGATTGACCTAGTTTACGTGCGGTCACGTATGTGTATAAAAGGAGTGCTAATAAGTGATAAATTGAACCACTTTGAGTTGAAACAATCAGTTATTTTGGGCGCCGGGCGTTCATAGTGAGTAGGGGAGCAACAGATTCCTGTCTGCGGGCCACTACGTCACCATCAGGCTCAAGGGAAGGTTTACACAAAATTAATTCCTTACTGGCAGTAATTGATCAATTAGCTACCCGAAGGTGTCTTGCAGTAAGCCCCCTTCGACGGAGCGACTAGTGAACTGTTAAGAGGTAAGTTATATATATCGGCTGGTGTCTTCCTGTGACATTCTGGGAACCCAGTCGACTACGCCAAGACTTCGTGGTAAAGTGAGGGATTACGGGGATTGAAAAGGGCCCCCGCCCAAACCAATCAGTTAACAGAGCACCAATTTACATGACGACTTATCTTCGTACAATATACTCACAATGGAACAGAAATGTCAAATTTAAGTCTGTTATAAGCAAGCGTACAAATTTGGATTTTATTGTGAGCAGAATAAGAACTATCAGAACTTAGAGAATATTAAATTTAGAGCGTATGTAAAATATATTTAAATACGTGGGTTACCTTCAAGTGTCTATTCACCCAAAGGAAAGACACATAGCAGGGCACATTGCATGCAAAACTGATAGCCGATGAGGCCGAAAGATTCTTGAATGAAAGCCACAAACCAGCAAGCGCAGCATCGGAAGACCACCCACAAGGACGGACGACAGTATTATGGTCGCAGGAAGGCGCTGGGCCCAGGTCGCTTCCAATCGTTCTATTTGGAAATCTATGGGGGAGGCATATATCCAGCAGTGGACTTCTTGCGGCTGAAATGATGATAACGAAGACACAATATCAGATTCTAAATTGCTATTAAAATTTAATTCTGAAAAAGAACAGATACTCTGTGCGGAACGAGTATACCAAACCGGGAGAAGTCCTTGAGAACCGGTAAAGTTACAGGCACATGCGACTTAACTTAACTTAACTATGTCTTAATGTGACGGACACAGTGCAATTTGTAACTTGTGATGAAATGCATCTGTTATAGGCAGAGGTTAGTCCACTTAACATCAGGTGGGCATCGAGCTTGTTCCGTCACAATTACATAAAAAAACACTACGCAACGGGTTTTGATGCGGGTTTTTTTTTACTAGATAAAAGGTTCAAGAGGAAGGTTTATATGTATCATAAATGCATAATATAGTAGAGAAACACTGATAATTTTAAAGGTTTCTAAATATGATGTTGCATGCATTGCACCCGTTCGAAGCCGGGGCGCGTCGCTAGTAAATTATAATCGTAAAGCTCTTCTCAAACATGAACCTATGACGCGGAAGCTAGGCTATTACCACTCGGCTTATTGCTTCAAATATAAATACAAAAATATTATGTTTCAGCTGTTGTCCAAAACGACGATGAGCCAGAACAAGAAATATTGGAAGTGCCGCAGTCTGCGATCAAGAAGAAACCTAAACAAGTAAGTCAGCTTCAGGAGTACATTGACAACAAATCAAATAGCTCATGTATGGTGGAAGGGCTTTTTGCGAGTGCCCGCCTGGCTACCGACCACCCTCAAGTAGAAAATCTGTCGCTAAGCACCTAACGGTGTGTTCCGGCGGCAGTCCTTGAGAGCCAGTGAAATTACAGGCACATGAGACTTAACAACTATGTCTCAAGGTGACGGGCGCAGTGCAATTCGTAACTTGTGACGAAATGCGTCTATTATAGGCAGAGGATACTGCTTAACATCAGGTTGGCCTCGAGCTTGTTCCGTCGCAATAACATAAAAAAAATGTAGCAATGCTACTCTTTTTTTATTGTATATATATATACTGTGCCTCGATTCATGTTCGTGTTACAAAATAGTCTAAGAGCCGGTGAAGATCGACCATCAGATAACTTGATGAGACATATTTTTTATCAAATATAATTTATTAACATAAATGCCTATGATAACTTGTCTATTGAACAGTTTTCATGGCTATTTTTAGAGAATTAATTTTAATCCAGTTACTTCCATCAGGTAGAGAGAGAGCGAGTGAGTACATAAAGGCGGAACGTGCGCGACACGGCTGACTGAATTATTATTTTTACTTGTTATTTTTGTTGCCGATACCTTCTCTACTACAGTACTCTCTCGCTAATCCGCCACTATAAAATCCTAACCATCGGCGGATTACTGAAGACGGCGGATTATAATGTACAGGAACAACAAATTGAAAAAAAAAACCAAATGTATGATTTATTTTATACTAGCTTTCCGGGCGCGGCTCCGCCCGCGCGTATGTCGGTTATCGCGCGAAAACATTAACCTCTTTTTGCGCAGTCGGATAAAAACTATCCTATGTTTTTTCTCGGGTCTCAAACTATCTCCATACCAAATTTCATTCAAATCGGTCCAGTAGTTTTGGCGTGAAAGCGTAACAGACAGACAGACAGACAGGCAGACAGACAGACAGGCAGACAGACAGACAGACAGAGTTACTTTCGCATTTATAATATTAGTACTGATTGTATTTAAGAAATCAACAAACATGAATCTTTTATTGAAGTAATTACTCATATTTCCAAGATGATTTGATAGCTCGTTTTCCTACTTCATCCCATTCATCAGAAACAGTTAAAACTGCGTCTTTAGTATTCAATTGTTTCAAAGTTGCAGAAATATTTGCCTCTCGACTTATCGCATTAAGTAAAATCTTCTTTTTGTAATTGTTTTTCATCATTTGTATGACGTTTTGATCCTTGGCACCGTGCGGCGGAGTATAGAACTCTGATTGTCTTACGCATGAAAATGAGGTAAGACGGCGGATTATCGAGTCGAAGACTTTCAGTGTCGGCGGATTACAGATCAATACTTGATTGATTAGCGAGTCCAAAAAACGGCGGATTATAGTACTTGTCGGATAATCGAGCGGCGGATTAGCGAGAGAGTACTGTATTACTATTATTTGATACTTGAAAATTAATAGCGTTTTGAACTTATTATTTTTTTATGACAATATCTAATACTTGATACCAACCGAGCTCCGTCCTTAAATGTTTTCAAAGACAAAGTTAAAGCTTTTCGCCTGTCGTGCTAGCATAAGCTCCATATGTGTAAACATCATATTTATGTACTGTATTTGTATATATGTATGTATTTTTGTATGTGTATGTATATATTATGTAAGAATACATTAATTATCTATATTGTATATTATATTGTAGATATTTATAAATATCAATACTATTAAGGATATTGTACACCGCCATCCCTTGTCAAAACTTGTTCCTCTCCAAAGGTTGTCTGGAAGAGATCGCTTTGAGCGATAAGGCCGCCTATTGTTCACTATTATAAGCTAAATATTTTTAATTTTGGTATAGTTTAAGGTGTTCAGTAAAGAGTTTATCTATCTATCTATCTAATAATGGTATATTGCAACAAAGACATAGAACCATAGAACCTACTTTTTGGGTTTCCCTTGCTTGCATAAATGATTTTTTTAATCAGCCGTAATGCAAATAGGTAGTGTCTAAATTTAAAAGGATGCCCATGAATTAAATTGCACCCTGTATGTAAGATTTCTTTTCAACGTTTCAAAGGGCCTTTTATTAATAAAAAAAAAATATATTTTCAGGTTATTTTATACGAGCAAGAAGACCCGAACGCTGCTCCGATGACGTCACGCTACGGCAACAACGGCCAGATACAGTTGTGGCAGTTTCTGTTGGAACTACTAACCAGTGCAGAGTACTATGACGTCATACGGTGGCATGGTCAGTACATCATCATCACTACATATCATAGCACAAAAAAAATTAACAAAATATCGAACCGACTTCAACACCCAAAAGTGTGAAATAACGTGTTGAAGTCGATACCATGATAGTTCAAAGGTATCTATTACCACAATGTTGTGCGCATGGTACCGACTTCGACAAGTTATTTCACACTATTGGGTGTTGAAGTCGGTTCCATTTTTTTGTTAAAAAAAATTTTCATCGGTTGTCATTCATTGACAACAACTATATTATCAAGATAGGTATATTTTTCAGTCATTGGAGTGTCACTCTAAAACGGCTGGTCCGATTTTGATGAAATTTAAATTGGTCCAAACGACAAGCATCAGCTTTCAAACAAAAAATAATTTTCTTAATAGTTTTAGAGCGTTATCTATAAGTCAACTTACGTTGTACCACAAACAAGACTTAGTTTTAAATTAATTAGCTGAGACAAGTGAACGGAAGTGTTGGAAGGGAAAGCCTAGGCCAGGGTTTCTAAAAGTGGGGTCCATGGACCACTAAGGGTCCGTAGAATATGTGACAGGGATCCACAGCAGCTCATTTAACCTTTAGCATATTTATATAAGGACACTGTGCTGTGCATTCACGCCTCGTCGTTTATTTGACCTCTCGAAGACAGTTCCACAATTTAATGTGCTCACTGAAGTTACAGCACCCTTCTCATTAAATGAGTATAAATAAAATTTAATTCGGTATGTAAATGTACTAATAGAAGTGATTAATTAATAGTTAATAATAGGCTTTGTTTTCTCTTCCTAAAATATTTAACGAGAGGGGTCCATGGAAATTTTGAAATTCTGAACATGGTCCGTGACTGCAAATAGTTTAAGAAGCATTGGCCTAGGCGAACGCTCCGAAATAAATTTGAAGACGTTCTGAAAAAAGGCCAGGTCAACCTTAAACCGACGCTTATGTATGAAAGGATTGATGAATGTGGATGAAGCGAAAGAGATATGTAAGGATCGTAGCAAGTGGAAATCTGTGGTCTCTGCCTACCCCTACGGGAAAGCCAGAGACCACAGATGATGTTATGTATCTTTTTTTGCGATTGTGATGAAACAAGCGCAAGGCCCACCTGATGTTAAGCGGACTAACCATCTCTAACAGATGAATTTTGTCTGAATAATTGCACTGTGCCTGTCACATTGAGACATACAGCTAAGTCACATGTGCCTGTAATATTACTGGCTCTCAAGGACTGCTTCTGGAACACACTGTTAGGTGCTTGGCGGCATATTTCCTACTTGAGGGTGGTATCTAACCAGACAAACATTCGCTTAGTGCCCTTCCACCATGCCGTGAAGCTCAAGCCGGCGATGGGAATCGAATCGAGTGTGAACGGTTTAGGCATCCGGCGCGAAACCGGAGGACGCGTATTCGATTCCAGACCGGGGCTTATAAAAAATGTTCTTTACATGATGATTTCTTCAACAGGTACGGATGGCGAATTTAAGCTATTAGAACCTGAAAAGGTAGCAAGACTATGGGGCGCCAGAAAACACAAGCCAGCCATGAACTATGAGAAACTGTCGCGAGCTTTGAGATACTACTACGACGGCGATATGATAGCTAAAGTCGCCGGCAAAAGGTAATACAACAACATATATACACGACTGCCCAAAAAAGGAGTGTTATATTTTTTTTTGGTTTTATGTTATTGTGACGGAACAAGCTCGAAGCCCACCTGATGACTAACCTCTGCCTATAACAGATTCATTTCGTCACAAGTCACAAATTGCACTGCGTCCGTCACCTTGACACATAGTTGTTAAGTCTCGTGTGCCTGTAATTTCACTGGACTAACGGAACACACCGTTAGGCGCTTGGCGACAGATTTTCTACTTGAGGGTGGTCGCTAGCAAGGTGGGCATTCGCAAAATGCCCTTCCACCATGCGGTGAAGCTCAAGCCCGCGGTGGGATTCGAACCATGGACCTGCTGCGCGGCAGTCCATAGCCAACGCCACTGAGTCATCACTGCTTTGAAAAGTTTGCAGGTAAGTTTTCAGGGTTTATGTATGTATGTATGTTTGTGAGGTTCATTATTCCACCATAACTTCTAAATGGCTCTAATGGCTTAACCGATTTTAATTTATGAGATATCGTTAGATTCTAGAGCACAAGTGACAGTAGGTACATAAAAAAAACGAGATATTGTTATACCAAGTGAAATAGATGGATTGAATATACCTTTTAAAACCAATAATACCGCTGCCATAGGTATGACAACTGTCAATGTGCCAGTTGATGTTGTTGATATTTTAATTTTATAATAAAGCTACGAATGCAGGGGTCGAAAATGGTCAGTAAAGTCAGTTTTTTTAACCTCGGTCAGTTTTTCCTGAAAATGGTCAGTAAAGTCAGTATTTTGGAAGAATTCGAAGAGGGTTTTAGAACAATCGCCGGCAAACGTTGAATATTTTACATAACGTTTACCGAAGTCTCCTCCTATAAATATCCTTAGCGAAGAGCACTACAAAGAAATTAAAAGTAGTGTCCTCGGCACATAGTGTAAGGACATTATGGGATTTTCCCAACGTGTTGAACCTTTTGTGGGAAGAGTTGACTAGGCTGATTAAAGTTCTGCTTCATCGCATATGTGTGACGAAAGCGCTAATTACCACAGAGGCGGCATTTTCATCAGTGTTTTTTGTATTTTTGTGGAAAAAATTGTTTTAGAAAATCCCGTACCAGATGAGCTCGAATGCATTGACAAAGCTGATCGCATTTTTTTTATTTCTTATAGGTAAACCTTTGACCACAATATCACCTGATGGTAAGTGATGATGTGGTCGAAGGTGTTAACAGGCTTAACCTAGAATTACTGGCTCTCAAGGACAGCTGCCGGAACACACCGTTAGGTGCTTGGCGACAGATGTTCTTCTTGAGGGTGGTCGTTAGCCAGGCGGGCATTCGCACAAATGCCCTTCCACCATGCAAAACCTTATTGTCTAAATACCTTTTTGCTATGGGGATGGTGGAGGCCAAACAGTAAATAAAATATTCTTTTACTTAATTTACAACCCGTAAGAGTCGTTTAAGCTTTATAAAGTTGAATTTTGCATGCAAAGTCTCAAGTCATCTTTTGCGAGTATTAATCTGTCATAAACCCCCTTATTATACATTTCAGAGATTAAAGTTAAGACAGTAAAAGGTCAGTAATAGGTCAGTATTTGTTAGTCTACCAGTCAGTAAAATCAGTATAGTTGACTGTACAATCAGTTTCGACCCCTGCAAATGATATAATAGATATAAATAAATATATCTAATAAATATAAAGATCTCAAGCGTGACAGATGTCAAAGTGACAGTTATATTTTTCCGTTTGTATTTCATATTTTGGACTGAAGTGACATATAAATGAACTAGAAATTAGTCTTACGTATTACAGTTGTTAGACCTAAGATCAATTTAATGGCAATTTTAATGTCATTTGTAGAGTTGCCGCGAATAGTTGTTATAGCGAATAGTCGAATACCGATTAATCGCCATTCACTTTGGCGAATAGTCGAATAACTCGACATTACTATTCGACATGAATAAGGCACATTAAAAATATTTCTAACTTCTTCTAAGGTTGTGAGAAAAGAAAACAATAAGGTTAAGGAAATCTGTTTCATGTCATACATATTATATGTAACGTAGTAATTAAATTTATCATTTAATTATTACTCGTATTAAGTAATTTATTTCATGAATATGATAGGCACAGGCATATATTACAGATGATAATTAATACTGTGTATTGTTTTATTTAGGAAAATAATAAAAATTTATTATTTTTAACTCCTTAGTTTTTTGATCGATAAAAGTTTATTTTAGACGACTATTCGCAGAATGCCGAATAATAGCTACTATTCGGTATTCGACGAATATAAAAAGAGTAATGCCGAATACCGAATAATAGCGAGTATTCACGGCAACTTTAGTCATTTGTATCCCAAAAAATTAAATCAAAACTGAAAAATACTACATCAACTGTCATTTGTACAGCTGTCACACCTGACACCTATTTCTTGATAATTTTTATGACATTTGTAGCCCCAATTTAATACCAAAACCATGGATGTATGAAACCTATGGATAGGAACTATTGTTCTATACATACGATAGGTTATACACATATATATAATATCGACGCCACAATATCAAATAACACTTTATCTCTTTTTAACACAGTAGTAATTGTCTTAAGTAGAAAGAGATGGGGAAACGTTTGACACTACATAATTCGGAAACATTTTGCGATTACGAAACAATCTTGACAGCACATGCCACATTTCGCCATTTTATTTGCCCGGTTTCATGTATTAGGGATAAGTATGGATTTGAAAAAATATATCGATGATTTTTATCGTTATTGTACTAAGCTATACATCGTAATGTTTTCAACTTATTTTTACTAAACAAAATACTATGAATTATATACAACACTACAGCTACTACAATAAAAGCATTTGGACAACATATAAGTCATAGCAAACTCATAGGCAGTCCATATTCCAGCCCACTCTCATTTGGCAGCATGCCCAGCATGCTGGCAGCACTGCCCCGTTGAATTCCAATGCTTATTTTTATTTAAATATGGGCGTTTTCTATACATCGAACACTTTTAAAGCACTGTCGGAATTCCTACTCCTACAGCCAACGTGATGATGGCTATTCTTCATATATAAAAAAAAAAACAAAGTTTTGAGTTGGGTAGCTACTAAGCCTCAAGTAGTATATGAGTACCAGTTCCCCCTCTAGGCTTAGCATGAAAATCATCATTACCCACGTGTCTTATGATATATCAAGAGATGAGATTGGGGCCCAATGCTAGCCAATCTGTAATTGAAAAAGTATTCAAAGTAAATTGTATTAAAAAAAGTTATTTGTATCAACATTTTAGTGAGAGTTTGTTTATTTATTTTGTCAGTGAAATATAAGAAACCTCCGGACCTATTAAAAAACTTGTAGTAGGTATTTCAAAAGTTTGTCCATCATTCACCTCCGTAATATTAAAAAGCTAGTACTTATTCTTACACGACTTTACTATATTGAAATATATAAATTAAATTTTGTTTCTCGTTTGGGTTGTGTCATAATTTCACCACGCCAATCATCATATTGTTCTTTTTACAATCAACACACTAATACTCGGCTCGTTTTTTACACGTTCATTAATTTTCTGAAGTTAGATATTCTGTGGCAGCAGAATAAATTGTATTGTAAGAAATATTGCATACATATATATAGATTAGTAATATTAGTTGGCCTGGGATGCCCTGTTCTGTATGCTACGAATAAATATGTAAAAAATAATTTATATCAAGCTCAAAATAAGCAGAACAATTTCACGACGGGCGTGCTTAAAAAATAAAAGCTTGTAAAAAGGATCATGCGGCGCAACAACATTACTTTGATGAGACCAATCGGATGGGATCATTTCTAAGCGCCAAATCAATTAACCAATCCAATTGAATTTGGAAGATTGTGTATGTTTTGTTATAGTTATGTAGTTGTATAGTTATATTGATAACTGTATGATCATCGATATCGATAAACAAGTTATAATTGGAAGAAAGCAACTCTTAAGATCGCAGCCATTTAATTTGCCCTTTCATGTTGTAGGTATACACGTTTATTTCATAGGTATTTCCGGTCCATAGATATATGTCCATGTCCAAAACTGATAAATACCTTTACAACTGTCACCTTGACAGCTGCTAATCCAGAGATCTACTTATAGGTAATTTTAATGTATGTGTAGCCTAAATATGAAATCAAAACTTATATATATGACGCCTACTGTCGTTTTGACATAAGTTACACCTAAAACCTATTTCTGGGTTGGTTTAATGTTATATATATGTAGGCCAAATATGAAGTCCAAACTTATAAATACCACATCAATCGTCGATAGCTACCATACTTACAGCTATTCCTCGGTCATATTTACGTTATTTGGAGCTCAAATATGAATTAAAAACTGACAGCTGTCACACTTGAGGTCAATATCAATCCATCATATATAAGTATATGTTTAAAAATTTGTAATAAAAATACCACATATACCATGTGTATATATATACAAAAAATATGATATCATCTGACACTTGGACAGCTGTCAGAACTAAGCCCTACTTTGTAGAATATTTTTGATATACATATTTGACATAATAAAAATAATAATACAAAATTACACTGAAAATTTCATACAAAGTTTTCTATGACTAACAATGTTCCGAATTTCTTTTTAGGGTTCCGTACCCAAAGGGTAAAAACGGGACCCTGTTACTGAGACTGCGTCTGTCACCATACTGTATCTCAAGAACGGTGATAGCTAGACAGTTGAAATTTTCACAGATGATGTATTTCTGCTACAAAAACGAAATTTTGGCCAAGTGCGAGTCGGACTCGTGCTAAAACAAAAAAGATTAAAATATGAAGTCTAATGTTGTATAGCTAATGGTACGGAACTCTTCGTGCGCGAGTCCGACCCGCACTTGGCCAGTTTTTCATTTAATGTTCATATTGTTAAAAAGTCTTCGGGTAAATCAAGTGTGGATTTCCAAAATATTTGCGTTTTTATGAAAGTTATTCCCGAATGTATCATATCCATATGCTTTCTCATAGTTTTACAACACACTGGTATGTTTCCAAAATTAAACAACGCAGAACAACAATACAATACAATACAAAACACTTTATTGTACACCAATAGAAAAATAACATTGATAACGTACGACTGGAGCCCACGCGGCTAACTGAAAGCGCCGCAAGGTACACTTTTTAAACCATAGGATACATTTCGGAGAGTGTGCGATGGAGTAGCATAATTAGGTTATGCTACCTGCATCTCCTTTCCACTACCGGACTACAAAACGTACGGAAGCACGGCATCCGTATATGGTTGACGTTCCTGCAGCCCGCACAAAGCGATTTGCGTCCACCTTTATAATGCGAATTGCGAAGGAATGGAACACCCTCCCAGCGTCTTTGTTCCCTGAGAGCTACAATTTGGAAGTCTTCAAGTATAGAGTGAACAGGTATCTTCTATGCAAGCATGCTCCACTGTAGACCGCGTCGTCGCTTACCAACAGGTGAGATTGCGGTCAAATGCTTGCCTATTAGGAATGAAAAAAAATTTAAAAAAATAACCATGCCCACCGCGGTTTTGTTCGCTTTATGTTGTTTTTGAGCTTGTTTTACATATCTTTTCATATATTTATTTGCAGTTTGCACACCTGGATTTGCAACTCTTGTTAGTGAACATTATTTTAGTCGTCTGTATTAGCAGGATTGTCCACTGCTGAACACAGTCTCCCCACGCTTGGCCGGCGTCTTGGGGTTCTTAATGAGAGATATCAGTTCCTCAAATTCAAAGTCAAAATCATTTATTTAATTTAGGCGTCTACGACGCTCTTATGAAGGTCAAAATAACAAATGTTAATATTGAAATATACTACATTGTACTGCCACGTTCAGCAAACAAAAATTATAGAGCCACTGCGAGAAGAACGGGCAAGAAACTCGGGGCCATTCTTTTAAACGTTTTTTAACAATTTGTACATACTATATAGTAAAATTATTACAATACTTAATTTACATTACGTAGGTGTTAGGCGCTAGCTTGGCAGAGGCGAACCAGTCCCAGCATTTTTGTCGTTTAAGTAATCACAAACTGTGTAGTAAGATTTCTTTATCAAAATATTCTTCACATGCAACTTGAATTTTCTTTCTGTGAGCGTTGTAATATATTTGGGCAATTTATTATAAAACCGCACACAATTGCCTAAGAAGGACCTTTTATTTGTCTTTGCTAATCTAAAACCTGGCACCGCAATTTTATCTTTATTCCTAGTGTTATAATCGTGATTGTCACTGTTTGATTTAAATTTACTCAATTTTTTACGAACATACATAATATTTTCAAATATATACAGACTTGGTAAAGTTAAAATATCAATTTCTTTAAAAAGATCTCTCAGGGATTCCCTAGGATCCATTTCATATATGGCTCGAATTGGACGCTTTTGTAAGATAAAGATTGTCTCTATCTCAGTAGCAGCTCCCCACAGCAATACACCATATGACATAATACTTTGGAAGTACGCGAAATAAACGAGCCTAGCAGTAGCTACATCTGTTAGTTGCCTTATCTTACGGACTGCATATGCAGCAGAGCTAAGTCTTCCGGCTAGATCATGTATATGTGGATCCCACTGTAAAGTTGAATCCATTTTGATTCCCAGGAAGACTGTCGCATTGTCAAAATACCTACTCCTCATAAAGCGATGCTGCCCACCTTCTGTTTGTTACCCTTAGTCGCATCTGTCTTCAACCACGGGTAGAGAGGGACTCGTGACATTCCAGCCCGGCACCCCACGGGCTCATCACTAATTATGTATATTTGTCCGCAGATTCGTGTATAAGTTCGTATGTGACCTCCAACAGCTGATTGGGTACGGACCGGAGGAGCTCGCGGAGTTAGTGCGGGAAGTACACGAGAATAAAATAATGATGGGAGACTAAATGCCGAAGAGAAAAAAAAACTAAATTAAAAATGTTACCATGTAATAAATACCATGCTCCTTCTGTATATACAGGGTTATTGGGAAAATGCTAACAACTTCTTACGGTTGACTTCTGGTAGTCATAATAAACATTTTGTTTTTTTTTTTGACAGAATAAGCACGATGACCACCTGATGTTAAATGTCTGCTGTGCCTGTAATGTATTATTTAATGTTTTTTATTACTCTCCTCGATGTAAATATTCAAAATTCTATTCGGCGGGAGGGCGGTGCGGTCCAGTGTTGCCGCGGGGGGCGCGCTTGCCTCGGAGTAGGTACTGTCGTACGGGACACGGAACTTAAGTCTCAGACAGTACTAGACAAACTTATTGTTTTAGGTTTTGAATCAGAGTAAGAAATTAGAAAAGAGACTTAACATCAGATGGTCCTCGTGTTTATTCCGTCATGAAAACATAAAAAAAACTTAAAAACATATCATAAATCTAAAAATGTTTGTTAGTACTAACAGAAGAGAACCCAAAGAGGTTGCCAACATTTTTTCCAATATGTATATATATATATATATATATTTGTAGCATTAGAATCTGTTTGTGAACGAGTTCGTCTGGGGGAGTACTCCCACCATACACATTTGAAGCCGCCAAGCAATAATGTTCGCATTAGTGTTCCGGTTTGAGGGGTGTTGGTGCCGGTGAAATTACAGGCACACCTGACAACTTTATGAATCAGTTGTATGGTTACGCTTACCATCATGTGGGCCGCGTGCTTGATCCATCACAATCACAATAAAAAGTCTGTTACAATCTGACAGTAATAGATCCTTTTGTTTGATGTTGTAAAATGCGCCTAATGACCAGCACGTCGCTACTCACGTCGATGTAAGCGCACAGCGGGCGCGTATTACAGTTCTCTAGGGTAGCCGGGTACACTTCCAACGAGAGCATTCCCGAGCAGGGTTAAGTAGGGAAATTGGCCGGCATAAAATCTAACCCAAATCTTATTACAAATATCGTTGCGCTTTTCCCCTATGTGTTTTAAGTTGAAATAATTGTTTAATATGGTCTTAACCTAGAAGGTTAAGCCTGTTAACACCTTCGACCACATCATCACTTACCATCACGTGAGATTGTGGTCAAAGGCTTACCTATAAGCAATAAAAAAAAAAAAAAAATGTGTTCTTGTGTTATAGAAGATACATATTGGTACATCAGTACCAACCCCACATTGGTAGGGGGAGTGTAGGAAAAAGATTTGAAGAAAAATATTTTTGATTTTTATCTGACAGCGCCATCTCTGGAATTTTGTGACAACAAATTCGAGATTTCATGTTCAATGTTGATCTTTAAGTTGAATTATCTTTGCATGGGGTACACCAGGGCTTGTTGTTGAACTGATAAAAAACGGCCAAGTGCGAGTCGGACTCGCGCACGTTAGATTCCGTACCTTTAGCTATACAACATTAGACTTCATATTTTAACCTTATTTGTTTTAACGTGCGCGAGTCCGACTCGCATTTGGCCAACTTTTTTGTATTCGTTGTTATAGTGGCAACTGAATACATCATCTGTGAAAATTTCAACTGTCTAGCTATCACCGTTCTTGAGAAACAGCCTGGTGATAGACGGACGGACGGACGGACAGCGAAGTCTCAGTAATAGGGTCCCGTTTTTACCCTTTGGGTATGGAACCCTAAAAACATAAAAACTTTTTGAATATTAATTAGAATCAGGTCTTGTTACTATCATAAGTACGTCCTCCTTCCAGCTTGAGTATATACAGAAGTACATGCTTTTGGGCATTACATAAATGGTGTCCTGAGCCGTTACGTCCGCCAAAACGTAAAACAGGACTCGTTGTCTTAGCAACGCGCTTATTAGCCGAAGTATAAAGGATATACTACCTACCAACGAGAATTCCGTAGGTGGGTTAGCTGTAGACAGGCCGGTTATATAAGCCTAAACTATCAAAAACAATCCCTATTGTAAATTGACTCTTAACTCTCTGTGAATATGAATCAAGGTCCAATATAAAGCTATGAATATTTTTGACAATGATTATTGTAATTAAAATTAAGTTATTATAAGTCCTAATCATAAGTTATAGTCATTACGTTTGTAAATAAAAGTTTATTAAGATCGTTATTATGTTGTTGTTTTTTTTATTACACAAAAACAAATGAATATGTACCTATATCTAAAAATAATGTGTATAAAAAGAACCACAGGATATGTTTGAGCTATGATTCACTCACCACGTGTATGTCTCCAGCTTACTCAATTGAAATTTCTTAATTCTGAATATGCCAATATTTAGAGCAGATTTAGTGCAATTATGAATACCAACTCAAAATTTAGGTGCCAAATAAACTTCGATGCTACATGTGATTATTAGTGTGTTAGCTGGCGTTATGGTCTCCAGCTGACACATGCTGTATATACGAAACGGCTGAAGATGTGATTATATACTATAGCCAGGGATTTAGAGCATAATTTGTGCAAGTGGCACAAAAAAATTGAAACGCCATACTTGAAAGCTGTAGTAGTAATGACCCGATTACAACGTGTAAGCTGGAGACCACGTGTTGATTGCAATGACATATCCCGTGTCCAGAGAAATATTGTTACCTCTATAATGGAACACTCAGCCTGAGTCTGGGATTTGCGGAGTCGGTCTTCAAAACTCGAGTGAATAAATATCTTCTGAGTAAGCGCGTTCCATCGTCGATCGCATCATCACTTAACATCAGCTGATAGTGGTCAAGAGATTCCCAGTTCAAAAAAAACTATGTTCATTGATGGACTACCTTATTGAGACCAACTACACAATTACGAAGACAGGAATTGGGTTTTATACTGCAAAAGTCAAAACTTTCACAGAGGGCGCTGCGTGTTTGTTACCTATTCGCATTTTACAAGTTACAAACATTTGGCGCCATCTGGATGGAACTAATTTAACAAAGCTTCCCCACTGAAGCAATCGACGCTACACTGTCATAGAACTAAAAATAATCTGTTGTCACCATAGTCTTTTCTGTGGTTGTCACGGTGCCCGCACAAGTCGAAAGACCTTCATAGAACGAGCATGTTTATAAACGAAAAATCTGGTTTGGTCCAGTCGTCCTGAAGTACACGGTAAGTCGCCTAAAGTAAAAAAACCCGCATCCCACTCCAATATGATATATATCGCCGTGATCGCCACACTCGGCGTGCCTCTAAAAATCTGTTCAGAGACTGCCACAAGAGGGGTGTTGCGTGGCTTTCAGTTGAGAATGGAATTGGTGTTGTTTGCCTCTGCGATAATGCGGTGGTAACAATTTACCACCAAAACACGTTCAGATAAGACACATCTGTGTATGTGTGTGATTGGGTACTTTAAGAACCAGTAGTTTCTCCCATTTTGCATTGTATATTCAATTGTACAGAAATATTGATAAACATTTCTAAACAGCGGACAGTTTTAACTGGGTCAAAATCTAGCCCTCTTCGGAAGGCGTCTCCATGATGAAAGAATGTGTCTCCATCTAACGAAATGAATATCACTGATCTACCTGTAAACAGTTACAGCAAAATGACATAGATGGCGCTGCTAAAGTATCGTACGACTGCTGAATAGCGCAAGCAAGATTTTTATACAGTGTACACATCCTCTACGTTACCGAGACTCGTTAAACGCCATTTTGTGCTGAACCATTTAGCTAGGTTCCGTATGATTTTTTGTAGACGTCCTTATCGCGATAAGTGTTGAGAACGTAAGTAATTAGGGAAAGTAGAGGTCATCGGTCGGAGATTCTGTCCGTACTATGCGTGGGAGAAATGTCTCATCGTCGCGATTGGAACATTAGCATCTCGATCAGGATCAGTCAACTGTTCCGGAACACTTATATAAATCATTTTGAACATTGCGTCAATGATATAAAATACAAATTATTATGTTATGGAACGTCACGGACGAACTGAGACAGAGAAACGGTTGATGGTTTCAATTGGAAATGGATAGTCATGTCACGTATGTCCTAACAAGCTTAAATTATTGATAATCATTTTATCAATAATCTAAGGTAGCAAGGTTGAAACATAGCTCAATATTTATAGCAATATTTGGTAATTTTCTAAAATTGTGAGGTCATTAATAAAACCGAATTCCCTTCATACTTTATCCAGGCTAAGGACAGACGGCCAGACCCTTAGGCTAGCTGGCGTATTTAAAAATCATTTTAACTTATTCATGAATCACGTACGCATTACACAGTAGAGAGAGAGAGAGAGAGACTCTGTATACGCATTACACTAACAAATCTAAGTAAAGCTCGCCGGAACGCTCATATACTACATCTCCTTTACAAAATTTTGTTCCTTCCTTCGTCTACACCCTACCTCAAGGAACGTTTCAAATTCTTCTATACTACCCATGCTTTATCGTTACGGTCATCAGATAATTTATTGCTGCAGGCACCCTTTGTAATAAAACGTGCTCGTTCATTGGAATCTTTTAAAAATCAGGTCAAAACTTATTATCTTTCACTATAACTTTGGATATGTACATACAACATTACTGAACTTATTTTTTCTATAATATGTATATGTTAAAAATATTTATGTAAGTAAAGTATATGTAAATATATATATATATATGTATATATATATATATATATATATATATATATAGGAGAAGTGGCGCCACTGCGACACTGTCAACATCGTACTCGCTATTAAAAAAGTTTTAAAATTATAAAAGTGTTCCAAAACAAAGTGATACAATCAAAATATAAAACCAGTGCATAAACTACTTCGAACAATATATAAAACATAGTGCATATACAACAAAATGTATTAAAAAGTGCATAAAATCGTTATACCAAATCTCACTACAAATTCGTTAAGATACCAAGAACATTATCATTATTCAAGTGCAAAACATTAGTGTAGCATGTGTACCATAAAACTGGAACTTGAATTACATTAAAACCGTGAGTAAACCTAAAGCATCAGAAACTATAACCTCAAAAGTGCTAAATAATCATAACAATATCTCCGTTCCTAAATCATTGATCAAAGTATATATTAGCGCCATCTATTATTATGATCCATCAAAACTTTCTAGCTAGTTCCTAGTTCGACGCGCACACTGATATGTCGCAACATTAGACACTTCAAAATACGCTATACAACTCGATCGCCACTAAGCCAAGAAGTACCTACCTGTTCTCAAAGAGGGCGCTAAGCGTACTATAAACAAATATGGATGAAATAAAAAATATGTTAATTAGCATGCAGCAAGATATCAAGCAGCAAAAACAAGACATGCTAGAGATGAAAGAAGATATTAAAGGCACAATAATCAACAGTCTCAACGAGAAGTTTAATAACCTAGAACTGAAAAATGAGCTTTTGGAAAAAAAATAGAAGAGCATTCAAATAAAATTAATAACCTAGAAAGACAGTGTAGACGCAGAAATTTGATCTTTTTTGGCGTAGAAGAGACAGAAAAGTCGTACGATGAACTGGAAAAAATGGTAATAAATATAATAAATACATACATAAAAGTTTCATGCGACACTTACAACATAGAAGCTGTTAAAAGGATGGGGAAAAAGGGTGAAAAAGTTCGACCGATAGCTATAACATTCAACACTCTAGGTTTCAAATTAAAAATACAAAAAAATAAACATAACCTACAAAATACTTCCTATTACTTAAAAGAAGACTACCCAATCGAAGTTTTAATGAAGCGTAAAGAGCTACAAGTGCAATTACAGAAAGAAAAAGATGCCGAAAACACCGCTTTTATAAAATTTGACAAAATTATTATACTGAGCCACAATAAACCCCCACAGAAACAGTCAAGTAAAAGAAACCTATCAGAGTCCCCGGAGACGCTCCACCATGTCAACCAAAATGCTCAACATACTAGTAAACAACCACCTAAGAAAAATAAAGGGGACATGAAGAACTATATAATACAAAAGCCCAAACTAATTCTCGCTCAGACAGAATCAACTCAACGCCAAACGAAGACATCAGAACGCAACACAGCATAGCAATCAAAATCGGACCATCTTCCAACCCATAATCTCCCAGTACGGCCGGTCACCGCGGGAGAATTCGACCAAAACCCCCCAAAAATAATTATCAAAACGAAAAATACCGCCTACATTTGCACCCTAAACGTAAGATCACTTTCTTCTGATCAAAAATATATTGAGCTCAAAGCTGCATTAGAAGATATTAAGCATGATATAATAGGTTTGAGCGAAGTTCGCCGCCTAGGAGAAAAGATACTTGAAGATGACGAATACATCTTCTACTACATTGGCCAAACAAAAGGACTCTATGGAGTAGGTTTTCTAGTAAGGAAGAAACACAAAGAAAACATCATAAAATTTACTGGAATATCTGAAAGAGTGTGCGTACTAGAAATTAAAATAGAAAACCTGTGTTTTGCAGTAATTCAAGCGCACGCCCCCACTGAAAACTCATCACAGGAAGAAATAGTTTTTTTTTATGAGAACTTAGCAAAAGCTCATGATATCACATCCACTGAGTACGTATTTTCTATAGGCGATTTTAATGCTCAAATTGGAATTCCAGATAAGTACGAACTGTTATAACGAAAATAGGATTTCGGTTTTTAAAAAAAACTATTTTCCACTCGCGACTTATGAGTATATTTCGAGGGAAATTAATCTAAGTATATATTTAAAAACGTATCTTTAGGCAACCGCTCTTTTTGAAGGATGGAAGAAGACTGATTTAAAAGTAGTACTAAGAGTAGGGTCTCGACTTCAGTACCGCTGAGCAAGCTAGATAGGCTGCCAGGACAGCACTAAGGCTAACTAAATAGGTATATAACATCTCCCCCTTTTAGAGGAGACTTTGGGGTTAGTCCAAAGTCTCTGTTAGACTCTGGTTCTCAGTGGGGCGACAGGGCTAACCATTTCGATTTCGGGGTCTTGTCCGTCCGTCATGTTCGTGGTTTTGGATAACGGTTTAGGTGATAATTTATTTATATTCAATTTAAACTGGAAGGGCCGGTTGCTGCCAGATTCACAAATTTTCTTAAAGATTAAACAAGTTACAAATAGAAATATAATTAGAGAAATTATAATTATCAGAATGGAGTAATGTGTCCCATATTCAACGATGTGTGGGTTTTGCGGATGTTCAATGGGTTTCAAATTATTTAAGATTGATTTCATTTTTATTTTATTTTCGGAATTAAAATCGTCTAGGTCTATGTTGTGTAAGTGAATAGGAGACACATTTTCTGTAACATGGTTTAATTGAATTAAATTACAACAAGTATCGTTAAAGTTTGGGAATTGGTTGATAGGTGATGTAATATTTATAGTATTATGTCTCGGTATCAGTGTAGTGCTCTTACAATATACTATACACTCCTTAGGTATAGTGAGTATGCCCGTTCCCAAGATATTAGTTTCATATAAATTTGAATTAAGACAATCAATAGAAATTTATTGGGTTCTGATTGTATATAAATCCACCTATTGTTAATTAACGGTTTCCAGATATCTAGTTTCCCTATTATAATTTTTGTTTCACATTGTAATGGTTTTTCACTAATCACTTTTGCCAATAATTCACTTTCACATGTAGGTTTTGCGTCGGTGGAGTACACATTTTCAATGTCACAGATGAAGTTTCCTGAGTTCACAGTTTTGCAGATTTTTAGGTCGTCGAATATGCAATAATATGATTTGTCTTTGGTCATTGCTATATATTTGTTATCAGGTATAATTAAGCTGAATGAGTTCGGTTCCTCAGGTTTGTAAGGAGTAGGAAGTGCAATACTATGAAACAATACATATTCTTTGATATTTACTAGAGGGACTTGTAAGACAAATATGACCTTATTACTACTATAATAACATACTAACTTAGAGATATTTAAAATAAGATGTACAGAATTAATATCTAAAACCACAGGCAGTTCAAGGTCGCTAGGCAGATGTCTGTAGTTATCGGCAAGCTCTTGGTGTAACTGAGATGGAGTTATTATCGCGGGATGTAAAATGTTTTGACTACTGAATAAAATTGCATTAGTTATATCTTCTAACTGAAAAGACAAGGTCAATATCGACGTTTCTAAAATGTCGAGTATTTCGTTAATATTGACAAGTAACTGTAGTCCATTGGTTATTTCAGTAATATTTTTAACATCGAGTGAGAGCTTGTCGATAGCTTCATTGAGGTTGGCTTCATTTTCTCTTATCTTATGTAAAGTGTTATTATAACATGTTAATATCGAAGTAGTAACTAAAATATTTTCCTTCATTAGGGAAGCCAACTGTTTATCATTATTTTCCAAAGATCTTATCGCTTCATCATATTTCAGTCCGTCATTCTCATCCAGGGAACCAAAAACCTGTTTCAGGATTGTTCCCATACCTCCTATCCATGCGCTTCGTTTGGTTCTACTATCTATTAAATGCGAGATGGACGCAAACTCTCTACTCATGTCTCGGAACCGCGCTGATAATGGTTGCAGCATGTTGTGACATTCTGCATCAATTTCTACTATTCGGGTCTGATTACACAAATTTCTTGTAATTCCTAAAGCGTTTCCAATATTTTGAATGTGAGGACCAAAATGCGAAATGTCTATTGGTATTACAATTTTTAATTGAACATTATTAATTTTGAGTTTCCCTAGATAATCGTAATAGAGTCCCGAACTTGAGGTGATTGGCTGGATGAAATCTTGAGGAGATTGACCTCGAACTGAACTGCAAATAATAATTATCATCAACGATAAGGTAAGGTAAGTATATTTATCTATTTTATTCCTATCTTTAATAAAACTTAATCTATTTTGCTTTATTTCTATCTTTTCTATGTACCTAACTAATGTTATTTATTATTTTACAGGTTAACTTAGGTGTATCGTCGCGTTTGCAGTATAGGTGCGAGGTAAGTATTACGTTATTTTATCGATTTATTAATTAACATAGATAAGTTTCTTAATTAAGTATTTACATGTTTGTTCCAACGTCGGCTGGCTTCACCTGATCAAAGTGATGCGTAACATGACGTCGGTTAATAAGCAAGGTAAGTGTATTATTACCGTTTACTTTTATTATTTTATAGGGTCCTTTCCATAGAGGTGAAAGCGCTTTACGCATTCTCAAATGGTTTTTCAGATAAACGTAATCGCCAGTCTTGTATTTGGCTGGACGAGTATGAGTATCATAATAGGCCTTAGAAGATTCCTTAGATTTCCTTATGAAATCCAAGGCTTTTTCTCGTGAATATTTCAACCGACTTTGGAGCATACGGACATAATCAGGATATGTGGCTCTAGGAGATTCCTCATAGATAGAGTTTGGAATAACTGGCTTGCTTCCGAACATTAACTCGTAAGGTGTGAAGTGGGTTGTGGAATGGACTGTTGTATTATAGGTAAGCATAGCTGTATAGACATAGCGGGGCCAGTTGGACTGTTCTTCATTAGTAAAGGATCTAAGGTACTCCTTGAGAGTTGAGTGGCTTCGTTCCAGGGCACCCTGAGTTTGAGGGTGATATGGAGAAGACCAGAGGTTCTTTATTTTGAGAAACTCACAAGTCTTCTTGAATAGATCAGATGTGAAGTTTGTTCCCTGGTCCGTTAGGATCATTTTGGGGATACCGAAGATGGATATGTAGTGGATCAAGCATTCACTCGTTTCTTCGGCTGTAGTGCTGCGGATTGGATATGCAGAAGAGAATTTGGTGAGATCGTCTTGTATCGTTAATATATACTTTAGTTTTGCAGGTCCTGCTTCGGGTAGTGGCCCAACAATGTCAAGGGATATTCGTTGACAAGGTTCAGTTGAAGTGCTAGTTATTTGCATGGGAGCACGATTTATTTGCCTGAGAGCTTTATTAGTCTGGCACTGCGGGCATTTCTTTACGAAGGATTCGATATCACTGCGCATGTTTTTCCAGTAGAAGGTTTCTTGGATTCGTTTTAGCATACGGCTACTGCCGAGATGTCCGGCAATTGGGATATTATGGTTCTCCTTAAGTATTTTCGGAATTTCAGAGAGAGATGGGTATATGATTTTACCTTTGTATATGTGTATATTGAATCCTGTATTGTTGAACAGGAAAAGAAGCATATTATACAGTTTTACATATTGGTGAGTGTCGAACGGGTTCTTAAAATCTGTTATCGCGATATCTGGGGTAATGTCTTTATCAAGATTAATAACTAGATCGTCTCTGAGTGATTTAAGACTCTTATAGATGTCTCCGTAAGAGGACGCGTCAAAATGGTATACTTTGAAGAAGAGGAGATAATATATTTTGCCTTCATGTGTAAATGATATAAAGGAATATAAAGGCCTTTCTTTGTTTGTGATATCAGAGTTGCTTGGTAAATTATCAAGAATATTTTGAACATAGGGATTAGATTCATCGAGGTCGATTGAAGAAGGTAAGATAATAATTTTATATTTAGATTTTGTGATATCTTCGTTATGTTCTTGAATGTTCGTATTGAAAGATTTATTTTCATTTGCTATTGTTTTTAGAAAGGTAGGGTAGTCATCATCTGGTAAGTCTGGGAAGGCGCTCGTGGATGGCGTTGGGGTACCAGCAGGATGCGCGTCTGGAGCTGGAGACGGATTGGGAGCATGTCCAGGTAAGTTATTCATTTCATTTTCGATTTCTCCTCTAAGGGTATCGGGGATATTAGAAGGTAAGTTGATTTCAGGTGCTGGCAGGATTTCTTCACTAGGATCGAGGAGATTTGGGAATGGTGAGTTTATTTCAGGTAATGGCAGAATATCGGCACTAGGGTCAGGAGCATCTAAAAGGTGTAAGTTTAGTTCGTCTAGGTTGAATGATGGTGGTGATAATAGTAAGTCCATTAGGTCTTTGTCTAATCCCTGAGTTGGCTCTTTATCTACGTTGGAATTGGGTGAGTCATTTTCAGGTTGAATTGGATTTACGGGGAAACGAGACAAAGCATCGGCGTTAGTATTGATTTTCCCCTTTTTGTATTTAATATCATATTCGAATTCTTCCAATTTCAAGCGCCATCGGATAAGACGTGATCCTGGATCTTTGCACTTGAACAACCATTCCAAAGGTTTATGGTCTGTGAGGACCGTGAAACGATGCCCGTACAAGTAGGGCCGAAATACTTTGGTGCCGAATATTACAGCAAGGCACTCTTTTTCAGTGACACTATAGTTGCACTCGGCTTTGTTGAGAGTGCGAGATGCGAATGCGATAGGTCGATCTTGCCCTATAAGTCCTTGTGATAATATTGCTGATATGGCGTAGTTTGAAGCGTCGCATGTCAGAAGGAAGGGCTGAGTAAAATCTGGGTATGCCAGAATTGGGGCAGAAACGAGTTTGTTTTTCAGCGATTCAAAAGAGAGTTGTTGCTCATTTTGCCATTGAAATGGGATATCCTTCTTTAGGAGAGACGTGAGAGGTTTTGCCAGTTTTGCGAAGTCAGGTATAAATATTCTATAGTATGATACTAAACCTAAGAAAGATTTTATATCTTTAGGAGATTGAGGAGTCGGGAACTCGGACACGGCTTTGGTTTTTTCAGGGTTTGGTTTGACGCCATTTTCGCTGATAATGTGTCCTAAATAGGCCACTTCTTTACGTAGGAATTCACATTTTTCTGGTTGAAGTTTTAAGTTGAAATCGCGGATTCTGTTGAAAACTGCTCTTAGATTATCAATCTGTGAAGTCAGGTCATGCGAGTAAATGACAATATCGTCCAAATAAACAAAGCATCGTGAGCCTTGAAGGCCTGAGAGACAGTTGTTCATTAGTTTCTGGAAGGTAGATGGGGCATTTTTAAGTCCAAACGGCATTCTATTGAATTGGTAATGACCTTGAGGCACAGAAAATGCAGTTTTAAGAGAATCCTCGGGAGAAATAAGGATCTGATGAAAACCGGAAGTGAGATCTAGGGTAGTGAAGTATTTACTATTTCCTAGTTGGTCAAGAATTTCGGATATTTGTGGAATAGGGTATGTTTCACCAATTGTTATGTCGTTAAGTTTCCGATAATCTATTACTATTCGCCATTTGCGTTGACCTTGTGAGTCTGTCTTTTTGGGCACTATCCAGATCGGTGAGCTCCAAGGAGAAGATGAAGGTTCTATGATGTTTTGATCCAACATTTTACCGATTTGGGTTTCCACTTCCTTTTTATGGCATTCTGGGAATCTATATGATTTAGTGTGGACAGGTACATTACTATTCGTTTTGATTTGATGTTCAAGAGCGGAAGTAAATGTTAGTTTTGAATCTAATAGAGTCATATCTGTCTGACAGGCTACAGATGGTTGGAATAAATGGCAATACTTCTTCCGGGTCTTTCGTAAAAATAGGTGTACCGCAGGGATCAATTTTGGGACCTTTTCTGTTCCTAGCGTATATTAATGATCTGCCTTGCATGGTCAAAGATTTCTGTGATATTGTTTTATTCGCGGATGATACCTCTCTGATTTTTAAAGTAGATAGGAAAGATAGTGAACTCATTCATGTAAATAATGTGTTATCTATGATCTCTGGATGGTTCGCCGCTAATAATCTTCTGTTAAATTCAAAAAAGACCAAATGTTTAAAGTTTTCATTACCAAATGTTCCTTATGTTGAACCAAACATTAAGCTTGGCCTAGATAAACTCTCTATTGACAAAGCGACAGTCTTTCTGGGAATCAAAATGGATTCAACTTTACAGTGGGATCCACATATACATGATCTAGCCGGAAGACTTAGTTCTGCTGCATATGCAGTTTGTAAGATAAGACAGTTAACAGATGTAGCTACTGCACGGCTAGTTTATTTCGCATACTTCCACAGTATTATGTCGTATGGTGTATTGCTGTGGGGAGCTGCTGCTGAGATAGAGACAATCTTTATCTTACAAAAGCGTGCAATTCGAGCCATATATGAAATGGATCCTAGGGAATCTCTAAGGGATCTTTTTAAAGAAATTGATATATTAACTTTACCGAGTCTGTATATATTTGAAAATATTATGTATGTTCGGAAAAATTTGAGTAAATTTAAATTAAACAGTGACAACCATCAATACAACACTAGGAACAAATATAAATTAACGGTACCATGTTTTAGATTAGCAAAGACAAATAAAAGGTCCTTTTTAGGTAATTGTGTGCGGTTTTATAATAAAATTCCCGAACATATTACAATGCTCACAGAAGGAAAATTCAAATTGCACGTGAAAAATATTTTGATGAAGAAATCCTACTCCACAGTTTGTGATTACTTAAACGACAAAAATGCTTGGAAAATTCCACCTCTGCCAAGCCATCACATGTCTCCTACGTAATTTAAACAAATATTGTAATAATTGTATAATATTGTTTATAACACATTGTAAAAAGACGTTTAAAAGAATGGCCCCGAGTTTCTTGCCCGTTCTTCTCGCAGTGGCTCTATAAACTTTTTTTGCTGAACGTGGCAGTACAATGTAGAATATTTCAATATTAAAATTTGTAATTGACCTTCATAAGAGCGTCGTAGACGCCTAAATTGAATAAATGATTTTGAATTTGAATTTATTATTAATTTGTCTTCAGGATGTACTTCAGGATGGCTGGACCAAAACAGATTTTTCTTTTAAAAACATGCTCGCTTCTTATGAAGGCCGTTCGACTTGCGCGGGCACTGTGACAGCAGTGTTAACGTCGAATGCTTTTAACGGGGAACCCCATTGTCAAATTAGTTCCACCCATAGCGCTAAATGTGGGTTACTTGTAAAATGTTAGTAAATAACAAACACGCAGCCCCCATGTGCACTGGTTCTCAAAAAACCGGATAATCACCGGTTGGGATGGGTACCGGAAACTAATCGGTGTTTCTCTTAACTATAGGTTAATCGATTATTTGAATGGTAACCATTTCTGAACGCGCGATTCAGTCGCGATTATGGTAGGGATGTATCTTTGTTCGATACTACTCATATGAATATCATAAAATGATAATATTCATTTCATCTCATCTCATTCGTACTATAAATCCGTTTTGCTTCTATTAACCTACACGGGAAACCATTATTACTACTACCCCATTGAGTTCTCCTCCGTTTACGCTACCCAAAAAAACACTGTTCTCGATAGGTAAGTATTTTGATGACAATCAAAACCATTTTTTTCCCTTGGATTGCATACAAAAATATTTTATATATAATCTTATTCGGTAATGTTCTAATTATGAAATGAAATACAGACTTTTATTGGCATATTTTATTTACATACTTCTTAAAGAAAATTAAAAAAAATAATTAAAGCATAATTCTCCTATCAAAACAATGCTTTAAAAATTTTTTTTAATTATTATAGTACAATGTGTCCTGACCAAGGTTTTTTTTATGGAGGACATAGATGGACCGCCGGATTTTGGGCGAGGGAAGGCCCTACAATAGCCCGCGCACCAAGGAGGTATAAATTCAATTTAAGTAGACACTGCATACCTGAATTAACGCGCTGCGCTGGTTTCGAGCCAATAGACCAATAACAGACTTTTTTCTTTTTTGAATGTTCGTTGTATGGTTACGCTTACCAGTATGTGGGCCGCGTGCTTGATCCATCACAATCACAATAAAAAGACTGTTACAATCTTTATTCTTCTGTTTGATATCGTAAAATGCGTCATAAAAATTCATAATAAAATTGTTTTTTTTACCAAGAAATGGAACTGTTTTTTTACAGTACGGACTAGGCGTGTGTAACTCTGTACTGAAACGACTCACTCTTCCGAAATATTTATGATCATTATTATGTTATTATGATCATTATTACGTGCATATCTATCGAAGATTGTGAAGTGTTGTTCATCTCATTCCCTATCTCATTCTTACTTGCTTATAATTTATTGTTTTCCCGCTCTCTCGCTATGCGTGTTGCTCAGTGATTCAATATGCCTTCAATGCCTCCGGTCGGTCTCTATCACGCTTACGCGAACTCAGAGAAATGAATAAAAAAGAGGGAGTCTAATGAAAATCAGAAATGAAGCATCAAATTCGGCCAATTTTATGTAAGACACAACTCACACAAACGTATCCAAATTCGGCCAATTTTGTCCTCATTCACGATAGACCATCACACGCTATGCACGTCACACATAACAGAATAAATAAAATAAAAACCATCTTGAGTATTAAAACACACGTAAGTATTGAATATAATGTACTTTCTTTAATATTAAACAACGCAATTTAGTGTTGTCTTAGGTTTTCGCGATTGTTACACATAGTAATTAAACAACTTTAAACGGTTTAAATCGCGTATATTTGTCATTATTTTTGTCCCGACGTTTCAAACACTTTGCAGTGATCGTGGTCACGGGGTGACTAATTGGTTTTATTTGTCACATGAGTTATTAAGAAATTATTTGGTCTACCGTCAGAAATTTTTAACGCAATTTAGGTTATAATTTCGAATAAAAATGTAAACAAAAGTGTTGCTAGATATACATTTTAGATTGTTTCCAAAAGTGTGCAGTTTTCAAAAGTCGGTGTACGTATCACTACTTACTAAGGTAATATACCTTAAATAAACAAGCTAATGTTTATTAGTGAAATCTTAGAGGCTATTGTAACTTTTGATTTTCTTTAGACTCCCTCTTTCTTACTTATTGCTCTGAGTTAGGGATGTTCAAACAAAAAAGTATTCGATATAATATATCGTAGTGTTGTATCGATACTTTGCGATATATGGGAGAAACATATCGATATTTCGTGAAAATGTTTTTCTTGTTTAATTAATTTAGCTAGTCTATAATATTAAATATCTGACAGGTAAAAACAGCTAGGGTAAAGAAACAAAATATCAACTTTATTTTTTTAATTCGCAATATTTTTTTCTCTCCACCTTGGATTAAAAATTTAGGCTTAAAAATGCCGTTGCGATGGTTTTGTAACACAGTTACGAAGGAAAAAACCTTCGTAAATGTGAAGGCAATTTTTCACAATTCGTGGTTTTACTTTTTAAATACGTTGCCAATCATAAATCAGTATCTAATTATTTATATATTTGATACACAAAACAGAATACAATCACTAAAAGAACACATATGATATAGGTTGACAATTACGAGCCGGATTATATTCCAAAATATGTGTACACATTATCAGCATAATTAGCAGTATGCACTTATATTATACTGTTAAAAGTTAATAAAAAATGATAAAATTAAAGTGGTGTTAGCAACGTTTACGATCAATTTGCCATAAAAAACCACTTTGCCAACATCCCTTTTGAAAATGTAAAGGTTTTGGTCAAACATGTCAAGTGAGCTATGCCCACTTGCGTGTTAAAACACTGCAAAAACAGAACATATTCAGTGAAGAAAATGTTATCTGGAATTACTTTTCACACGTAAGTATTGAATTTAATGTACTTTCTGCTTATTCCGTCAAAAAAATAAATAAAAAACACACAAAAAAACGGCACCTGCGGCGAAACCATACCATATACGTAACCTAACACGCCTTTGGTCAATTATTTATTGTCCTAGAGAACGTAAAGTCTAGAATATCTTAAAAAGTGAAATAGTATACTATTATTATAATAATATTGCACAGTATAAATAATATTTTTTTATTGCGAAGTATTCTTACGAACACATTTTGCTGTATATTTATATCTTCTAAAATTTTTCTCCCATAAATCCTACAATTTAGTTATTTTTGCTTTCATATGGCAGCACTTCTATCGCACACATGTATAAAAGTGTGGCTTCAGTTTGATGTTTTACGAGCCTCCGTCTTTTCTTCTATTTTGTCAGAGTACGCGAAATGATCGCGCTTGAACAAAGAGCCAAGTAATGTTCCAGATCCAAATGATGCATTCTAAACATTATCAGTGTTCCAATCTTTTGGAACACCTAAATATTTCGGAAGAGTGAGTCGTTTCAGTACAGAGTTACACACGCCTAGTCCGTACTGTAAAAAAACAGTTCCATTTCTTGGTAAAAAAAACAATTTTATTATGAATTTTTATGACGCATTTTACGATATCAAACAGAAGAATATAGATTGTAACAGTCTTTTTATTGTGATTGTGATGGATCAAGCACGCGGCCCACATACTGGTAAGCGTAACCATACAACGAACATTCAAAAAAGAAAAAAGTCTGTTATTGGTCTATTGGCTCGAAACCAGCGCAGCGCGTTAATTCAGGTATGCAGTGTCTACTTAAATTGAATTTATACCTCCTTGGTGCGCGGGCTATTGTAGGGCCTTCCCTCGCCCAAAATCCGGCGGTCCATCTATGTCCTCCATAAAAAAAACCTTGGTCAGGACACATTGTACTATAATAATTAAAAAAAATTTTTAAAGCATTGTTTTGATAGGAGAATTATGCTTTAATTATTTTTTTTAATTTTCTTTAAGAAGTATGTAAATAAAATATGCCAATAAAAGTCTGTATTTCATTTCATAATTAGAACATTACCGAATAAGATTATATATAAAATATTTTTGTATGCAATCCAAGGGAAAAAAATGGTTTTGATTGTCATCAAAATACTTACCTATCGAGAACAGTGTTTTTTTGGGTAGCGTAAACGGAGGAGAACTCAATGGGGTAGTAGTAATAATGGTTTCCCGTGTAGGTTAATAGAAGCAAAACGGATTTATAGTACGAATGAGATGAGATGAAATGAATATTATCATTTTATGATATTCATATGAGTAGTATCGAACAAAGATACATCCCTACCATAATCGCGACTGAATCGCGCGTTCAGAAATGGTTACCATTCAAATAATCGATTAACCTATAGTTAAGAGAAACACCGATTAGTTTCCGGTACCCATCCCAACCGGTGATTATCCGGTTTTTTGAGAACCAGTGCACATGGGGGCTGCGTGTTTGTTATTTACTAACATTTTACAAGTAACCCACATTTAGCGCTATGGGTGGAACTAATTTGACAATGGGGTTCCCCGTTAAAAGCATTCGACGTTAACACTGCTGTCACAGTGCCCGCGCAAGTCGAACGGCCTTCATAAGAAGCGAGCATGTTTTTAAAAGAAAAATCTGTTTTGGTCCAGCCATCCTGAAGTACATCCTGAAGACAAATTAAGAGATGGGAGGATGAGTTGAAACTTACAGCGGGCCCTTACTGGAGAAGGGTTGCAAGAGATAGAACACTGTGGAAAAAGTAAGAGGAGCCCTTTGCCAAAAGGCACATTGAACTTAGAGATATCCTCTAAAAGACGAAAACAAACACTACAAAACAGACGGAAGTTCAGGATAGAGGGCTTATTTATTTATCGATTGAATAAAGTCTTACTGGGCCTTACAAACAGTTCCATTAGGTAGTTACATACATCATATTTATCAGGCAAACTGTTGGTAAGTATTTAAAAATAAAGTTTTTATAACTGATCAAATTGAATGAAAAGTTTTGCATTTATATTAATGTAGAGAAAGAGAAGTTCAACATCTAAGTAACTATACATTATCTAGCAATTATCACATGAAATTCTCGTGAGTTTTACACATAATTAAATATTATAAAATAACGGTTAGTAATAAATGTAATATACATTTTTGGCAAATTCCAAACTAGTCTTGTCTTTTGGATCAATCACCTTGCCTGTTTGAAGGTAAAGGCACAGGTTTCATCACCCTTCAGTATAGTACTGATTATATTAGATGATAATTCGCCTTAAGTAAAAAAACCAGCATCCCACTCCAATCTGCTGATATATATTGCCGCACTCGGCGGGCTCTAAAACTGTTCAAAGACTTACAAGAGCGGTACATATTGCGTGGCTTTCAGTTGAGAATGGACTTGGTGTTGTTTGCCTCTGCGACAATACGTCAAAAGTAAAAACCATTTATTCAATTTAAGCGTCTACGACGCTCTTATGAAGGTCTATTACAAGTTTTAAAATATAAATATACTAGATTGTATAGCCACGTTCAACAAAAAAAATATAGAGCCATTCTTTTTAACATGTGTTACGTACTATCAATTACTTTTCTCTATGCGTAACTACTATAATGAAATTATTACCTACAATATTTCTTTACGTAGGTGTAGACATACATAATATTTTCAAATATATACCTACAGACTCGGTAAAGTTAAAATATCAATTACTTTATAAAGATCCCTCGGAGATTCCCTAGGATACATTTCATATATGATTCGAATTGCACGCTTATGTAAGATGAAGATTGTTTCTATCTTAGCAGCAGCTCCACACAGCAATACACTATAATATGATATAATACTGTGGAAGTACGCAAATCAACAAGCCGAAAAGTAGCTACGTCTGTTATATAACTGTCTCATCTTACTTACTGCATATGCAATGTGTATAACTCAACAAGATTTGTATGAAATAATTACTAGTTGCTTTTCGTCCACTTGTATTTGAAGATGATTTTACTTTTGCAATGACTTCTTTTTCTTTATTATATGTTCCATGCCTCCGAGACAATGAACATCAAATGGCGGATTATCCAATCTGAGAAACATAAAAGTACTACGGTGAGATATTGTCTGCGTTGCTGCAGCATATCTCTTGACAGTTGCCTTGGTGTGGACATCTGTCTCGTACGCCGATGTCGCCGATAATAGAATTACAACGTGCATTAAATATTCTGGACTTCGGAATGGTAAGCGTAAAAGCGGTGGTCATTTTTTGATATAAACACGTTCAAAAAAAGACACGTGTGTAGGTATAATATCTGTGACAGGGTTTCAAGAACCAGTAGTTTCTCCAATTTTGCATTCTATATTAAGTTGTACTAAACAGTATTTCAACTTCATATAAACGGATGAATCGCGAGCTATACCTACGAGCCTCGATCTCGGCCTGCGCTCGGTACGCAGACAGTCGTGACGCGACGTTGCCGAAGTGACAAATGGACGGTGTGTTATTTTTTTAACTACTACCGCGCGATATTTTCACTAAAAATAAGTTTATGTACATAATACATATTTAATATGACGAGTACGATATATTGTGCAGTGTGCTGTTTTTGGTTGCATGCACAGAAAAGAGAAAGTAATTTATATCTCTATGGTTGCATGAATTCGTCTTAAACGCGTCCAGAGATAACTTTTTTTAGATAACCAGGAAATCGAAAGGTACTATACAATAATTTTACTTACTAGTAAGTAAAATTATTTTATAGTCTACATTGTTGACGGTACATAATGTATGTCTTTTCAACACTTGGACAAGTATTTCCTTTAATCCCCCGAAAAAAATGACTCGATTAATAAAAAAAGTGAATAGAGTAAAGGAAAGTGATTGACATTGAAATAGGTAGTTATGAGCTATATGTTAGAATGCAGATTCGTTATACTTTGAAATTTAATAATAAAGCATTTCGTGCGTCTCACAAATATTTTTCGGTCGCAAATATTTAAGACTGATTTTTAATTCAAATATAAACATGGTTTTTTAATTAAATCTACCTACTAGTCAAAATACAACACGCATATTTAGTGAACACTTCCCGTTCATTTCACAAAGAATTCTATTTGTTTATATAAAAAAAAAATATATTTACAATCACAAAACTAAATAGAAACACAAAGTAGGCCAATGTAATTAATATGCTGGAGGCGTGTAGCCCTATCGCATGTTTGCGTACAGCGCGGCTGTAGGTAGTTATTTCAACGACAGAGCCGAGTTAAAATACTGTATAGATAACATTAACGTGCTTATATATTGATTAACTATCTAAATAGTGGTAAGTTTTGGGACAGTTTCAACTTGGCTAAATTCTCGGGTTTGGGAGGCATGTGTCTCCATCTAACGAAATGAATATCCCTGCTCTACCTGTAAACAGTTAAAACAAAATGACATAGATGGCGCTGCTAAAGTATCGTAAGACTGCTGGATCGCGCAAGCAAGATTTTATTCAGTATTCACAGCCTTAAGTTACCGAGGTTTTGTCGCCAATTGACTTACCGGTATAAGCTTGTACCTGCAATTTTTGTAGACGTTCTATTCGAGGTGATGAGAACGTTAGTAATTTTGTGATAGAAAGAGGAAAGAGGGCATCGGAGATTCTATGCGTACTGTAAAACGACACTTTTACCCTACTTCTAATAGTTAGTTAGTACTTTACCTCATTAACCACAAATAGTTTTCTGGGTTATGTAACTAATCCAGAAACTATTATCTTCAAACAATTAAAGTGAGAGATTATTTTTCTCTTCCGCTTCATAAAGCCCTGATATGGAGGCGAGCCAATAGGGCTCGCACTCCGTCTCCGTCAGAGGACCTAGGGCGTCGGTTGTATGGACAGCTGGAGCTCCCAATTAGGGTTAGGTCTTCACGAGGTAGGATGCACTCAGTATTCCCGAGCATTCGACGAGGCGGGAAAGGGGATGTTTTCTCTGAGGTTGTGCCGGGCAGCGGCGTCGTCGGTGGGGGCTGCAGCTATTTTTTTTTTATCACAACATCATAAAATGATCAAGAGTAACATAAAATTATATGTTAAAATTGGTCATATTTTGTATCGCCAACTTTCCGAAACACGTTTCCTTAAGTTAACTCTAAATTGCGCTTGTAACGTAAATATCTAAATTATTTACGTGTTTATGAGTATAAAAATATAACGATATATCATATAATGCAACGGAATGTGCAGAAAATTTGGCTTTTTTTATAGGGAAAGTTTTAAAACAAGTTGACAAGTGGTTATTAGTTTTAACCCATATACTTGAGGCAGCATCATAACAGCTATTAAAAGCGACATTGAAGCGATGAACAGCAGAATTTCGGTTATTTCACTCGTCTGATCTTAAAATGAGCACGAAAGTCGAAGTGTACATGGCTCTATCCAATATTTTGTATTGCAGCTAGGCATGGTGCTTAGTTGTGTGCTTAGCCTAATTTCTATAGTATATTAAGTCTTTGTAAACGTATTTAAACCTCAGAAAAGACACATGTTTGTGATACATTGTTCCAAGTACTAGTGATCTGTCCAATTTTACATATCGCATACTAGATACATATATTAAATTGTACAGAAACAATGAATATTTACGAAATATAATGCGAATCTTGTATGGTACATTGAACTGCGTTAGTATTTTCCGGTGTATTACTTGTCTGTATGGATACTTGCGTAAGTCGGAATTATCGAATCTAGGAGATATATCTCCATCTAACGAAATGCACTAAACTCACTGCTGTACCTAACTGTAAACAGTTACACTAAAATGACATAGATGGCGCTATTAAAGTATCGTACGTAAGACTGCTAGATTGCGCAAGCAAGATGTAATACAATATCCCTGGCTTACCGAAGTATTTCGTTAGCAATAAAGGGTACCTACGTCAAAGTGATATTACAATGTACAAGTAATTTTTGTAGACGTTCATAACGCGAATAAAAGCGTTGAGAACGATCGTAATTACCTAGTAAATACAATAATAGCGTAGAAAGATATATCTAGTGACAATACCGCCTAATTTTCCTGCTACGCAGACGTAACGTCAAATTTTCAATTTTGAGTTGCCAAAAAGGACTGAAACGTGCTATATGCTGAAATAAGCAGGCGATTTCCTTATTTCCTTAAATTCATATATAACGATGTGAGCATCAATTGAAACACAATAACAACAAACAAAGTAGGCACCTACAAACATAAAAAAAGTATTTAAGTGTATGTCCACATGTACTTGGGCTGTTGTCATATGCACTTCTGCCAGAAAGCTCTGAGCTCAGCATCTTTGGGTTGATCCACAGCGCTGGTTTACATATTATTAGTAGTTTATATAATCTAGGTATACTCTGTTTTTTCTTACCTGTCTTATTATGTAAACAAACATGGCGGTTGGTCATCCAAAGACAAGATTAGTGATGGGGACCCATCGAATGAACGACGAGCCGTACAATACTATTAAACTGAGTGATATGATTAAAAAGTCAAATAAATAGTTTCGTTCGCTCTATATTCATATTGCACATTTTCTTTTTAATATCGTTTCTTGGAAATGATCGATCTTTGTAATAGAATTGTTTATATAGCTGTTATATTAGATGTTCGATTTATATTTTAGTCATAGACTTGTTTATATAGTTTTATTCGATATTGACGCGACGACGAGCGAAGTGAGAAGGAGCGTTAGGCTTTCAGACGACGGTGACGCCGTACGAAGCCAGGGTGCTTTCTTACTGGTTGAAGCTTGTATAATGCTTTTCTTAAAAATTAAAGAAAGTTTAACAACAGATTCGTTTAATTAATATTGAAGGTTATATTCATATTAGGATACTGATAGATATTGGGATCGATTATAATATCCAACATGATTTATTAACTGAAATTACTAAATACAAACATAAAACCCCACACTACACTTCTACAACATTACTAAGTACAACGTGCTTACTTTTTCTGCGTCGCGTTAAGTGTCACAGTCTCGTGACAGACATATAAAATGGCTGTTTAAGGCTCTCAAACTATATCTATCTCATAAAATGACATACCAAAAAGAGAGATAGATATATATTCGGAGTCACCCTCCTAAAACCATGTTATAATGGCTAAACTCTAATCTGTTTCTGGTACTATGTATTTTTTTCCTAAGCTGATCTAAAGAGGATGACGTCCAGTAAGTGAATTACATACTTACTTAAATTACATACTTACTTACTGGACTGTAGGAAATTTCAAATTTAAAATCTTGCTTCGTACTGGACAGATGTGAATAAGTCTCAGGTAAAGTGCACTTTCTGGATACTTTTTAGAGATGTTATGGATGGCAACATTACATACCATTTTTGAGAAAAAATAATTATCTTAAAAGACATTGGTGAAAATGAGTTTAGCAGACTGTTCACAAGAAAGCACCAAGTCCGAAAATTTGACTAAGTGGACACTGTAGTGACGCACAAAATAATATTGGAGCCATTTTTATGTTATTTCTATTTATATTTTCCTTTTAATACAAAACGTGGCACCTTTAATGTATTAATTACTAGCTTTCTGGGCGCGGCTCCGCCCGCGCGTATGTCGATTATCGCGAAATAACATTAACCTCTTTTTGCGCAGTTGGATAAAAACTATCCTATGTTTTTTCGCGGGTTTCAAACTATTTTCATACCAAATTTCATTCAAATCGGTCCAGTAGTTTTGGCGTGAAAGTGTAGTGACAGACAGACAGAGTTACTTTCGCATTTATAATATTAAGTATAAGTATAATATAAGTATGGAAAGAAGCTCAAATTATCCCATTACCTAAAAAAGCTAATCCTACATCCATTTCAGAGTATCGCCCTATTTCTATACTTCCTTTTCTTTCTAAAGTCTTTGAGCGGCTTATCCACAAACAAATAAGCAATTTCCTTTCCAGACATAATCTGCTCAATCCTTTTCAGTCCGGTTTCCGCCCAGGTCACAGTACGGTTACTGCGCTACTTAAAATCACCGACGATATACGTTTTGGCATGGAAAACGGCAAACTTACTGTCTTGACATTGCTGGATTTCAGCAACGCGTTTAACAATGTCAACTTTGACATTCTTCTCGCAATACTAAGCTCCATTAATATATCTCCAAAAGTGGTTGATTTGTTTCGTAGTTATTTATATGGTCGCCGACAGAGAGTGCGCCTCGAAGAATCCTTTTCTTCTTGGTGTAACACTTCAGCCGGAGTTCCTCAAGGTGGTGTGTTATCACCTCTCTTGTTTGCAATCTTCATTAATTCTATATCAAACCATATTACTTCTCCCTATCACTTGTATGCCGATGATCTCCAATTTTACACTCAAGCTTCACTTAGCGATCTTAATACTGCTATAGACGTCACTAATTATAATTTACGCCAAATTACTAAGTGGAGTAAAGCCTTTGGATTACAAGTGAATCCGAGTAAAACTCAGGTCATGATTGTCGGGAGCTCACGAACGTTAGCCAAAGTCGATTCGGCAATGTTACCTTGGGTAGAATTTAATGGAGTCACTATCCCCTACAGTAAAAGTGTCAAGAACTTGGGCATCACTATGGATGAATGTCTTCAGTGGGGTCCTCAGATTGAAGCCGTCAGCTGCAAGTTATTTTCGTCTGGTGGTTCTCTTAAAAGACTGCGTAATTTTCTGCCTACTGCTACTAAAGTTGCGCTTGCGCAATCTCTTTTGCTTCCTGTTTTAGATTACGCCGATGCCTGCTATCTTGACCTCGCGGAGGACCAGCTAGATAAACTTGAGCGACTTCAAAACTTTTGTATACGATTCATATTTGGTCTTCGCAAATATGATCATGTCTCTGAATTTCGTAATAAACTCAAGTGGCTTCCTATACGACTTCGCCGAAATACTCACATTCTTTCCCTTTTGTACACCGTTTTATTTAACCCCAACAGTCCACACTATCTTAAAGAACGGTTTAAATTCTTTGAACATTCTGGGACGCTTACACTCAGGTCATCAGAAAATCTCTGCCTGCAGATGCCTCAGCATAGCAGCTCTTTTTATGATAAATCGTTTACAGTCCAAGCAGTTCGCTTATGGAATGCATTGCCAGTTTCCATAAGGCAAGCACAGTCTCTCACTATTTTTAAAAATCAAGTAAGAGAATGGTACTTCTCGCTTAATAATCCGTCTCTAAAGTTGATTAGTTGATACTTATTTTGTTTGTCTCATTCATTATTAGTTTATATATATATATATATATTGTTATTATTTATATATGAATATTTATGTATATATTATTGTATGTATTATGTAGATATTATTAAGTATATTGTATGTGTGATTAATTTAGTAATTTTAATCTTGTATTATACACCACCGTCATGTATCATGGCTAAATTTCTCTCCATCCAAAGGTTGTCTGGAAGAGATCGCTTTTTAGCGATAAGACCGCCAATTGTACAACATTACTTAAGTTTATGTTATTGTTTATAATGATTTTGTTATTTTGGTGTACAATAAAGAGTTATCTATCTATCTATCTATCTATCTATATTAGTACTGATTTTATCTTCGACCTGATAAAAAAGTCAGTAATGGAAGACAGGACCTTTGACATGTTTATTTATTTAGTTTAGTTCTGGTTATTTATAAAACCAGCCAAGTGCGGGTTGGACTTCCGCACCGAAGCTTCCGTATCAACACTGAATGTACCACAAAATCGTTATGTTTTTCATACAGTGCAAGATTACCCGCACTTGGCAGTTTTTTATTATTGATAAATATTGGACTAAAATCATACCAAGTTTGAATCGTGTATGTATTACCGTTATTACTATGGAGCAAAACTAAAATTCGTTAACAAAACAGGTGTTTGTATGAAAACCCCTTTATTTTTAACTTATTGTTATTATTATTACTTGTTAGGAAATTCACTATTTTAACCCATATTCTGTGAATATTTCAATAAGCTATCTATTACCGTTTCAAAGATACAGTCCTTTAAAAGTCGGACGGAGTGAAGGTTATTCGCGGCTTTATAATAGGGTTTCACTTTCTAGTACTGAACCCTAAAAAATAAACTAAATTATACATATCTACTTGTTTTAATCTATTCAACCAGTTAGTATAACGAGATGAACGAAATATATTCAGTTGTTCACTTCAACTATTCATTATTTTGATACCCATCTTCCCATCACTAAAATTCATAGACAAGATAGAGTACTTTATGTCAAATCACTGTCATTACTGTATACAGATTTTGTGATCATTACGATAATTGATTTATATTTTGGAAAAAACTATACATTTCAATGATATTTGTATGTTTATCGAAGCGTGATGTTTCTTTTGTTAGTCCTAGTAAGTTGTGAATGGCCAAATATAGGTGATTATGACGAAAACTTGTGATTTTGTAACTGAGGTATGTTTGTTTACATTTTAAGACAGGTAAGAAAAAACAGACTTACCGACATAATATAATATGTAGCGACACTATTGAAAATCAATACATTACACTATAATTTGACATAGTACATAGTTCTACTACAGGCATGGCAAACTCAAAGTCATTGGTGGGCCAAATGCGTAAGGACCGTAAAGTCAGTGGGCCGCAAAACTAACCCTAATGAAAAAAAAACATTTCACAGACAGAGCGGTCATCATCATGAACCAGAATACTTCCACTCACTGCTGGATGTTGTTTCAAATCCCCTTCCAATGAAAGGTTTGCTATAATCCCCACGCTTTGGCAGAATGCTCACCACCGTTAATCGAGAGGACACTGCTGTCCGTCCTACGGTAGTTCTGAATGCAGTTTTAGGATAATGCCAGTTTACCCAGGTTAGGAAGGGTAATAGAGGGTAATAAAATAATAGCAGGAAAATGGTATTTCAATTATTAACAAAACCTTTTTCCAGGAATATGACATCTTTTGTCTTTAACTAAATTACCCATTTGAGGTGTTGGCGTGAGGGCAGTCGCGTCGCGATACTTCCGATCGTAAGTAGATATGTTTCCCTCTCAGCAGAGAAAATAATTATTCACATTTGTAGATGCTCCAAAGATGTTCCAAACATTCATATAATTTTGCAAGCAAATTTCCATAACCAAGCTTCAACGACCCATCATTCGGTTCAAATCTGGGCCGCATCAAGAGGCTATTCTTAAAATTGGATCGGGCCGCAGGCATATGCCCATAGGGCCGCATGCGGCCCGCGGGCCGCATGTTTGACATGTCTGTTCTACTAGAATAAACTTTAAAATCAAGCCATCGTTTCCAAAGTACCATAGTTTATGGAACCCAGATATTGTATCAGATAACCTGGTGACATGGTACCACAACGAATCATTAACTCTTGAACAACTTAATAAAAAAACTGATCGTACTGTCAGCCCTAGCTAATGAACAAAGAAGTCAAACTTTATTTTAGATCGGGATCCCTACTATTAAAGTTTATGTTGACAGAATTATTATCGTGATCACAGATAGGTATAACTAAAACGTCAGCCGGAGGACAATGCCCGCCTTCTTTTTATTTTTACTCGTAATATTATAAGTTCGCGTTTGACCACATCCTGCCTGATGTTAAGCATTGATGGGGTCTAAGATGGAGCACGCTTGCCTAGAAGAAAACTACTTACTCTCGATTTGAAGACACCCATGTCATAATAGACATATATACAGTAGTTCGACTCCGCGGTATCATGGAATTCAATGACAAATGACGATCAGAGCGCTAGGGTTAATACTATCGAAATATTAGATTTTTTTTATTTTTTAAGAATAATAACTTAATTTAAGTTAATAAGAAGTTTTTATTTGAGAGAACACAAGCGCGCGCAGAATTGATTAAAAAAAACGCCATTATCTTTGGTAACATAGTAAGGCCACCAGTAAAGAGGTTATTGTATGATTATTTGCCTTGAAAACTCCTTAGGTTCTTTTTTCTATTAAAATCATGAAAAGATTACGACCGTTTAGTGTCAATCTGCTGACAGCTTATTAAAACCAAATTGTAAGTAAACACCACAGTAAAGCATGTGAACATCAGTCTAGTTGTATCTTTTTGTACCTCCTCGATGTAGGGAAGGCCGCACGATTGATCACGTGACTGAATTCGGGTAATTTCTTCGTAGTTAAACTACTGCTTTAGAAGCTCCATGTATCTATTGTGCCCATGTTACATACATCGGGAAAAACTGACGATGGTGAGGAGATCCACTCTTACGCAGTACGCAAAAGAAAATTGGAAGCGAAGCGCTTCGTAAAAGTCGTGGGAATATCAACCATGTACGGATAAATATACTACTGGATTTACCCTGGATTTTTCAGACATCATCCTTGTGTCTGCACAGCAGAGACGTTATTATTCTACTCTAATAGAATTGCTAATAGTGAACCAAGAGACAATCTTATCGTAACTCTGTGACACCAGGGGTGCGTTCCTGCAAGCTTTCGGCCAAGACAAATTATAGTCTAAACGCGTATACATGCTGTTCCAATAATCCAATCGAGCTTAATTTCATCCAGACAAGATTGATAATACCGTTTCGGGCGACCTGTCAGAGCTAACTATGCTATGCCTAGCCAAAAGTTTACTATCTTTTGAATCCGCCAAATCTTGGCTAGCTGTCATATGTGACACATTCTACAATAAATAATAGATTTTGTATAAACTAAGCCAAGGATTTGATGATTACAATGCGACCATTTCTTAATTACGTAATGAGCCCCATTTCCAAACCTGCATTTTATTAAAAACATCGCTGTCAATTTCACATTTTGACAGTAGGTCTAAAGGTCGTTCTAGGTACCTTGGGGAAAATCTAGCTCGACCAATATTTGGCCCAGCCTTAACGCGGCCCTACTCAGACAACTCACGCACACCGTTCTCAATAAACTATACAAGAACTATGCGGCTACACGTTTTGGACAACACATAAGAAATTTTATTCTACCTACCCCCATTACCCATTACCATTATACCATTCTTATTTTAGTAATTATAATTGTATCAAGAACTTGTAAACTGTATGGTTAGTAAAATAGTTAATAGAATCTGTATAATTGATTATTGTCAACTAATAATGAAATACCTTGTTAATGTTTTTTTATGTTAGCCTACGTGCAAGGATATTGACAAGTTTTTGAGAGTTACGTTTAAGTGTGATACGAGTGTATGTACATTTTAAAGGGTAGGTATATGTTCCAAACTTTCTTTCATATTTCAACTAAACTTATATTTTTACAATATATATATTATTTTGCTGATCCTTATTCTTCATTCGTTTATAATAAAATGTTTATTTTCTACACGAGTATAGGTCCTTGTTCAGCTTCGTTACAATGTTTATATTACATTCGAAACAGGTTTCGTATAGTTTCTAATATAATTGTAATGACGTCTTGTCCCTAAATATTTGTGATTTGGGTGAAACTAGTCCACCCACAACACAGGGTGTCCTAGTGCGGGGGCTAGTATGATGTAAGACAAGGCAAGTCCAAGGTACATTTATTACATATTTATACTACTTAAATAGTACATTAAATTCTGATTATGTCTATGTTATGTAATTGGTTAAAATTAAATGATCATAATATTTTTACACCTAATATAGTTAAACACAATTTGTAGTTATTGCGTTTGCACTTGCTTGACCTAAGAACAAAGATTCTACAATTAATGTACAGTGTTTGGTGGAGGGTTAGACAAACGCGGTGGGCGTGTACCTAGTTAGATCTTTTTGTGTATTATTTATATTAATATATTAAACTTATTACTATTAATATATAATATTTTTAACCGACTTCCAAAAAAGGTTCTCAATTCGTCTGTACTTTTTTTTTTTTTTTTTTTTTTTTTTTTTTATGTTTGTTACCTCAGATCTCTTGACTGGGTGAACCGATTTTGAAAATTCTTTTTTTGTTTGAAAGCTGATGCTTGTCGTTTGGTCCCATTTTAAATTTTATCAAAATCGGTCAAGCCATTTTTGAGTTACACTAAAAAGATATGCGCACAATATTGTGATAATAGGTACTTTTGTACCATCATGGTACCGACTTCAACAAGTTATTTCACACTTTTGGGTGTAGAAGTCGGTTCCATTTTTTGTTAAATTTTTTTTATATTAAATTTTTTAGTTTTTAAAATTTTTCGAAATTTTGCCTTTGCCCTAAAACGTTTCTGGTTTAATTTTCTGATTTTTATGGTCTCGGATGTATCTTTCGTCTTATTAAGGTCCTTTTAGATTCCTACCATACCTAAATTATTCGTTCTAAGCTCTTAAATCTATGAAAATGCAAAATAAAATTAAAGGACGCGGACTTTCCCCTTAGTTAAAAAAAACTAAATGCGTTCAAGGAAATCAAATGGTTATAAAACTTCCACATTTATCCCTTTTAAAACAGTATACTACATGTTTAACAAAAGTTAGTTAACTTGTGAAAAATTAAGGTGTTAGCGGGAAATAAAAAAAAACAAAGAAATTTTTAAGTTTTTTTTTTTAATTTGCTTGTCATTGGTCGATGTATAAAGCAAAAACTTTTATAAAAGGCCACTTATGAGTACCTATAGAACGTGATTAAAGTTTTGCACAATCAATTGTAAAAAGTACGTTTATGAAACTTAGATTATGTGTAAAGGTAGAATAGAAACTATAGACAGTACATTAAGTAGGTTCGAATAAATTACGTATATTTTGCTTATACCCACATTGAGAAAACTTTAAAAAAAATTTTTTGAGCTGCTGTACCATAGAGAAAAGTAATACATCGGTAGGTACTATACCTAGCAATGTAAATAATTGAAAAATATGTTTTAAAAACATTTTAGTGTGAAATGTAATACTATCGGTTGCTTTTGTCAGTTGATTAGGACTATTTTTTAACCGACTTCCAAAAAAGGAGGAGGTTCTCAATTCGTCTGTATTTTTTTTTTTTTATGTTTGTTACCTCAGATCTCTTGACTGGGTGAACCGATTTTGAAAATTCTTTTTTTGTTTGAAAGCTGATGCTTGTCGTTTGGTCCCATTTTAAATTTTATCAAAATCGGTCAAGCCATTTTTGAGTTACACTAAAAAGATAGAAAAAAAAATTTAACAAAAAATGGAACCGACTTCTACACCCAAAAGTGTAGTAGTGTAGTAAATTTTTTTTTTAAAGATAAAATGCTATAAATTCATCTTTGCGCCGTGAATTCGACGAAAATGTATTTAAAGTCATGGTATTTTCAAACGAGGTTCACATGCAATAGCCTAGAGAAGACTAAGCTAAACCACGCCCCTGCCATTGACGTCACGGCCGACTAGATGGAGACAAGGCCGACTTACAAATTACTACTCCTCTCCCCCTCTATACTTCATGTCTTTACAAGCATATAAGACCATGCAAGTAAGTACACGCAAAGTGCAGAGTCCATAAGTTTATGCAAAGAATACTGAATGGCTTGAGTTGAGGCGACAGTTTGCGCCAACATAATACTTAAATAAATAACATAATTAATTTATAGTTCTTTGATCGAACAATACAACGGTGTTTGGTCGTTTTCGATGAGATTCGGTTCCGCCGGCATGAGCGTCCCTGCGATCTGGGCGTAAGGAGGTTCGGTCCGTGGAGGCGGCAGCGGTGGTGGGTTCTGAGTTATTTCTTCTATCTCTGCGTATATCACGTAGTGTGTTGACTGTGGACGAGGATAAGAATTATAATACGACCAAATACATATGTACCTACTATGTAGAATAAGACAATGTCCTTGTCATGCAATACTAAACTATCGTTGGAGAGACAAAGACGTTTGATAATTTGATAAATCAGTCGAGATATAATAGTCTAGTTTTTAAATGGAAATTTAATATAATAATGTAATATTTTTTTTATTATTATTATAATTAGGTAGTTAAACATTATTTAATTGTTGAACTTACGTTATCGAGTAACTGTTGTCGTTTTGTTTTCCTGTACCACATAACTATTATTACAGCTAATAAAATTAATATTATAGATCCAAGAGTCCATCCCAATATTGTGTCTGACGCTTTTACTGAAATTTAAAAAAAATATGGTAAACACTCATGCTATATTGTGCTATATCAGCCGGATTGTCCACTGCTGAACACAGCTTGCCCTATTTGTGGGGGTGTTTGCAATAATCCCCACACTTGGCAGGCATCTTTGGGATCGCAGTGTGATATCAATCTTCAGAAAGCGCTGCTGCCCACCTTTGGTCGCCACCACATACCACAAGAAAACAAATTCAACTGTGAGTTAAGGACTGTCATTCGCAAGCGTTATGCGAATTTAGATTTTAATTTTAACAGTAGGTATATAAACTACAAAAATTTTGAGAATTTTACGTTTATAGTAATTAAATTTTAATAATATAATGGCTAACCGCTTTCAGCTCCAATTGGTATTGCATTTCCAGGTGATATGTTTCCTTTCATTGAATGATGGGATTCGGTGGTTGTCGTCTTCTCCTCGTCAAGGTACAGAACCGTTTTGCTTTTGGTTCTTTCGTACGTTGGTATCTTTTTGAAACCCTCGGATGCATTAGAGAAGAAATGCTTAAAGCAGTATACTATAGTTCCAATATAGGTTTCTTCAAATGTATTGATTATTAAATCATTTTTATTGAATAGGCTTGAACTTCCATTAGGAAAATGCACCATAGCTGAAAACGTCAATTCATTAAGTAAATTGTGGCTGGCAGATCTTATATTTGTTCTTGTAATAGAACAATTAAGAAAATGAAACTCCTAGTTGTTCTAACAACAGAACAAGTAGGATATATAATTCCTGGTAGTTCCATTCCGTAAAATATGTGACATAAAAAACGTGCCACTATTTATATGACAAGAACATCGATATTTTTTTTAAGATAGAATCTCGAAGCATAAGAGAGATGTGCGTCACGATGAAGGAAAATCCTAAATTAAACCTCCACCACTTCCGTTAAACAAGACATATACGTTAGTTCTACGACTTTACTTAAAACGTAAAACATGTGTCAGAAAAAAAACATTAAGTTTTCTATTACTGTCTGACACTTAAGTTCTATGTCTCGTAGTAAAAGACAATACCTACTCCGAGGCAAGCGCGCCCGCCGCGGCAACACTGGACCGCGCCGCGCTCCTGCCGAATAGTGTTTTGAATATTACATGAGGAATGTTTTAAAAAATATAAAATAATAGATTACAGGCACAAGACACTTTTAACATCAGGTGGGCCTAGAGCTACCAGTGAAGTTCCGAAAGTAGAGTTTCAGCCAAAAATCAAGTTTCGGCCAAAAATCAAGTTTCGGCAGCAGTTATGTTTCCAAAATTGGCCGAAACTTTTGCCGAAACCGAAACTGATTTCGGAAGTTGTCGTACACGCTCGCCTAAGTTCGTTTCTCGCGGCAACTCTTCGGACACTAGTAAATATACACATTTTGGCGGTTACATTGCAAACGCTTGCTGAACCCTACGAGATAGATCAAGATTCTGTACAGTATTGTACACCTTAAAACGCTCTACGAAATTTCCCGAATTCCTCTGATATCATCAGATTGACCATTCCAACGTAAACGCCTGCAATTTCCGGTAAAGATATTTTTTGCAATGACCATTAATAAATCTCAGGGCCAGACTTCAAAATCTAAGCCTGCAAACAACGTTGCAACTTGCAGGCTTAGATTTGAGTGTTTTTCATTTGGTCAATTATATGTCGCTCTTTCAAGAGTAACCTATAGATAAACATGTTTGTGTTGTCTAATATAAAAAGCTGTGAACGTTGTATATGAATGTCTTTAAAGACACTCTGTAGTAAATTTAGTATCAGTATTGCACCCGTGCGAAGCAGGGGCGGGTAGCTAGTATAAAAATAAACTGTCAAATGCGTGTCGAGCCACGCATAATGTAGGGTTCCGTAGAAGCCCGTTATCATAATATAGAACGATTGTGTAGTTCTTTATTCTCCTCCATTTTCTTCCTGCTAAATCTAAGAAATAAGAGTACGATTGCCGCCAAGTTATTATTGTAATTGTAATTCGAAAATTAAACAAAATTCGTTTGTGAATTCTATAGGTACTCGAATGAAAACGTAACGATAGCGCGATTCAGAATCCATTGGTGCATTGTAAGAATTTGAATGTCATTTCACTTATTTGCTGTAGCATAAATAATTATTCTATTATAAAATAGTTCATATATATATGTGAAAGAAAAATAGAAAGTATACATCGATATATGCAAGTAAGCTTATAAATGGGCTATTATACTATATATAACTAGTCTGGCCATAAATACTGTAAAATGAAAACTTTTCAGCTTTAGAATTACTTAGAATTTGGAACGCGTTTATAACTTTAAAATTTTCTTTCGATTTCGCGCCATTTCATATATTATTTCGAGTTCATTATCAAATAACAATATGAAATGAGGTGTTAAAAAAGTAGGTATTGAGCCGTCGCGTCGGTCATATTCCAGACACTTCAAAAGCTTGGTATCAGCCGTAGGTATGTTCTTATATCGTAATATCAACAGATACAATAACACTTCCTCTGTCGAAGACCATAAAAGATCAGGGCAGCCGCGTGTCTTAGAACTACAAATTAATGAGGTTCGAAATCCCATTAGGAAGTAAATATATTATGATAACTTAACAATAATCTTATTGCGAGAAATGAAGATTCCCGCTAGGAAAATGTCGCGTATTATAAAACAAGACCTGAAGCTCATCGTCGATATCGATGTGCTTATCGTCGATATACAGTACATGGCCTAAATCAATATTTAAAATTAAATAGAGTGCGATACGCAAGTGAAGGGCACAGAAATATTCTCTTTACCGATGAAAAAAATTACACTATTGAAGACCACTAAAATCAGCAAATTGATGATGTGTGAAATGAAGTGATACATGACCTTGGTACGACAGGTACAGACAGCAAACACTTCTAGTGTACGGCCAAGATGAGGTCCAAAAAGTACAGACCTTGGTACGGCAGGTACAGACAGCAAAAACTTCCAGTGTACGGCCAAGATGAGGTCCAAAAAGTACTTTATACCTATATAAGTCGAATCTTTGTACTGTCATATCTATAAGTATCTATACTAATGGAAATAGTTTGAGACCCGGGAAAGGACAAAGGATAGTTTTTATCCAACTGCGCAAAAAGAGGTTAATAGTTTTGGGCGATAACCGCAATACGTGCAGGTGGCGCAGCGGCTGGATAGCTAGTCTATTATGTATGACATCATCATCATCATCAGCTAGATGATATCCACTGCTGAATAAAGGTCTCCCCCATAGATCGCCATAAAGAACGGCTATTAGCCACTTGTAGCCATTGGCTACCCGCGACTTCCACGATATCGTCACTCCACCTAGTGGTATGACAAAGGACATAGTTATAGTTTTAAGATTTTTTATTTTAGATTAAGTTTTCAATGCCTGTCTTTACCCCTTATAAACAACCAACTACTTCATCTTAGTCACTTTAGAGGATTTATTCTATAGATTTTATATGCGGTACAAAATTATCCAACTCCCAAGTTCAACGACTATAACTGCTAAACTAATAAAGTTATGTTAACCGCTATACTTTTCCTTTAAAATTCATAAACCGCACTATCAGCTTGAATTTTTTCAGATTTTTCAAGCCTGCAGTTTAGCTTTTAGAGGGGGGGGGGACGCCCTGCTGGAACAAAAATTTGCACTTTACAGTTTAATATTTCGTAAATGGAGCATTAAATCGAAAAACAGTATTATAATATAATAATAATAATAATATAATAATATTTTTTTCCTTGTCAGGACTACGGAACCCTAAAAATGCTTACAGATCATTCACTCGCCAAAAATAGTGTTGTGTTCATCGTCAACAACAGCAAATACCTATGTACCTACCATTTAAACGTCCAGGTAAGCAAATAGATTTTTCAGTTAATCGACTACAACTTATTTACTACACTGATTTTGATGAAATTTATGTGGGATTATCTACTCTGTAAAAAGTTACACGTTGTCATACATAAAATACGCGTCAAATTGAGAACATCATTATATTTTGAAAGTTGGTTAAATATGACGTCACTTACTATAATTGCAAGTGGCATTGCTGACGACACGAGCACCCTTTTTTATCCCCCATGGAACTTCCTCTTCTGAAAATAAAATACAAAATTACAAATATAAGAGAGAAAAATATAGTCAAGAGCGGGATTCAAACCTGCGTCCATCCACCCTAATAGCCGGGGTATGCTCTGACCGACTGAGCTAATATGACATTATGAGAAATCAACAATATAAAAAAAAAACAATATTAGGTAGTTGCTTGCTTAATTTTAAAATATTTAATATAAATTTTTAATTAAATATAAATATAAAAGACATTACTCAAATAGACTAACACAATGACAAGCCAAACTAGAAACATCTATAGGTATCTGTAATAATATACTGTAATTGAATATCTAAGAACCAAAACTACCAAGTTTCCCCATAATATCAAAAAGGAGCTAAGAGTAGAAAAACTAGTCTAAGATACAGATACATATATATAAGGTGACTATTAATTCATCAAAAATACTGCGGGGGATGGTGTAGAATCGATAACTGAATGTGATCCACTCATAATTAATTTTCACATAAACAAAATTAATACTAACTATTGCCTAAGCTGTGGCGCGTTGACTTTGAGAATGATAGCGACGACAACACTCGCGGCCGCCGTGGACTAGACTCACACATACACACACGTCTAGATATTCTAACGCATTGCGAGGGCAATGAACTCGGTAGGTATAATTCAGCTGTTTCTTGTTTGACGGACGCAGAAGCGGTAGCAATGGCGAGGCGGTGCGGGCCAAGTAGGTATTAGATAGTAACGCCGCCGGGAAATCTTTGGCGGTTTACGACTAGAGCATGGATACCGGTTTTCGATAATATCGAAAAACCGAAATATCGGAACAAATATTCGATATTGAAAAACCGGTTTTTAAATCAAATAATATTATAGATTTTTCGATATTTTAGTTTCAAAATTTGGGACTTAGTAAATTTCCTCAACTTTGAAATTTAATCAACATATTTACATTTAGACAAGATTAAGATATGTAATGACAATACCACCCACCAGTGTGGAATCTGAAACACCTTTTTACTCCGCTGCCTACACTTGCAATAACATAAGGTCATCATAACAGCAAAGTGCATCCAAGATAATACTTTGGAATTTGGATGCACTTTGCTTTTTGCGGTTGTTATTTCAACAAGCTCTATCTCACCAATTACAATTGCATGCCGTAATCTTAAATTGTCATTATAAACTCGACTATACCGTCACTGTCCCAATCGTATATGCATTAATGATATAATTGCATACCAAATCAACTGTATTATTCAATCAAGGTTGTATTTAATAATAACAAATACTTTTAAAAGTATCCTAAAAAACATTAAATAATATTTAAATAAAACACTTAAAAAAGCATAAAATTATATATCTAGTGACAATTCCGCCTAATTTTCCTGTTATCTATCGTGCGCTCGGTAAGTCAAGAACTCCTGAAGATGCTTCGTTTAGAAGCGAAACTAGTCGGGTATTCTTCCGGTTAGGCTGCGTGATGTTTATGACATCACGTAGATAACAGGAAAATTAGGCGGAATTGTCACTAGATATATAATTTTATGCTTTTTTAAGTGTTTTATTTAAATATTATTTAATGTTTTTTAGGATACTTTTAAAAGTATTTGTTATTATTAAATATGGATTTCCGCAAAGTAACGCCTGAATCTATTCATTACCAAGGTTGTATTGTTTTATAAAATAATTTAATATTTGTATATATATCCTCTAGCTACCTTTACAAAAGAAAGTTATTTTCATTCATGTATTATTTTGTTTGGTAGAAATCTTTATATGTGTTGAATTTTTTAGAAATAGCAATGTTTAGCTGTTAGCAGAAAAATAATAAATAAATAATATTAATATACGGTTTGTGCCCCGTGGGGTGCCGAGCTAGAATGTCACCCCCTAATTACTACCTGCATGAGGGGTGTCGTAAGAGGCCACTAAAGGTATTTTTTTTGTGGGACAGTAGGGCAAACTACTAGGCGGCTCACCTGATGGTAAGTGATTACCGTCGCCCACAAACATCCGCAACACCAGAGGTCTCGAGGATGCGTTGCCGGCGTTTAAAGGGGGAATATTCTCTCTTCTTGAAGGCTCCTAAGTCGTATCTGATAGGAAATACTTCACCTGGTAGCTGGCAATGTGGCAGTACGAGGTAGAGAATGCCGTGAAAATCGCAATGTTGTGGACTTCCAGACGTTGACATGAAATTGATGAAACATCATGCTTTGTCGGGAAGTCTGATGGCGAAATTAAGCTGCAGGTAGTAAATCGAACAGTTCCTTTCTGAGGAACTCCACTCCCGTGATAGATACGGTAAAAGATGCAGAGTGATCCAGCATCTCGACGCAGTGCCAAGGGGTCGAACCGACCGCAGAGAACTTGATCGTTGACGATTCGAGTCACTCTGCGTTGAATGCAAAGGTCAAATGGAAGAAGCTGGTACTGGAGAGCCCAGAGTTGAGAGCAGTGCTCCATATGAAGCCGGGGAACTTGGGTCTTATAAAGTTGCCGGCGATGGGTGGGCGTGAAATACCGCCTCGTCTTTCCGAGCGCACCAAGCTTCTTAGAGGCTAATTTAGCGTTATCTTCAAGTGACAGCGAAATTGAACGACGTTGGATATGTAGACGCCAATTAATCCGATGCCAGTTGAAGTGCCAAGGGGAGTGTCTTCAAAACGGAGGGATACGACAAAGTAGGATAATTTAGCGGTAAACGCACGAACTTGTATCTTCTTAGGATTAATTTGGACTAAGTTCAGTCGGACCCACTTCGAAACATTTGACAACATCGGTCTGGGCTGAAGACACAAGTTTGTTCCGACTCTTGACAAAGTTTTTCCGAGAAATTTTAGCATGGCCGGTGCATGAGGCATCTCCGGTACTGTTATCCGCATAATAATGAATATTGCTGAGCTGCAGCATGTCATTGATGTGCAAGAGAAATACTGTCGGAGATAGCACATAGCCTCGCAGAACGCCAGCATTAAACGGCTTCAAGTCGGAACATGCACCGTTGACAACGCCTTGATGCGATCCAATCCTCCAAAAAACTGGAGATCCACTCAAACCATGTCTCGGGAAGCCCATAGGAAGGAAGCTTCGAAAGAAGCGCTTTATGCCACACCCGATCAAAGACCTTCACTATGTCCAAACTAGCCACCAACGCCTCACCTTTGGAATCCACACCTCCACCCATCGATGCTTAAGGTATACCAAAAGATCCCATCTGAGCGACCGTGACAAAAACCGTACTGGCGATCGCAAATCAGCTGGTGCTCCTCTAGATACTGCAAGAGCTGGTTGTTGATAATGGATTACATTATCTTGGAGAACAGAGACGTTATGTCTATGGACGGTAATTGGACGGATCTGAGCGGTTGCCTTTATAGGGATCAGGAAATACAAAATACCGGACGGTGGGCACCAGCGCTCTCTGAGGAACTGATATCTCACACTGTGATCCCCAAGACACCTGCCAAGCGTGGGAATTAAGGCAAACCCCCCAAAAATGCGGAAGGCTGTGTTCAGCAGTGGACAATCCGGCTGATACAGTACAGAAATAAACGTTATATAACGTAACTGTATTATAAGTTACGGTTGTAACAGTTTGATTTTCCATGTTTAGCATTCTTATTTCCTTTTAAGTGTGTTAATTAATAAGTTGATAGTATAAATAATTACGTAACGTCACAACGAGTTTTTGATTTATTAAATAAAGGCTGATTTTGTTCCTACGTAACTTTTATTTCAATATACTAATTTTTTTTGCAAAATATCGAAAAAATACCGAAATATCGAAATTTCGATATTTTTAAATTGAATATCGAAACAATACCGATATTAGAAAACTGCAGCGCAAGTACCGAACTTACCGATCGCTAAATTTGACGTTACAATCGTCTAAATTCGATAAAACGGGTTATATCGATGTTTGCAAACACCATTTTATCGAATTTAGACGATTGTAACGTCAAATTTAGCGATCGGTAAGTTCGGTACTTGCGCTGCTGATCCGATAGTACATGCTCTATTTACGACAAAAGAACCGCGCGACGCGGTAGCGGCTTAAAACAATACGGCGGCGGCGCGCGGCGTGTTTGTGGACCCCGCCGCCCTCACTCCTCCGCGCCCCACAACGAACTATTTTATATTTTTACAAATTATTCAAATAAACATGTCTTTAGTTATATTAAATATCCTTTGCAGATAGTTTACTACCTATCTGCAAACCACTGAGCTATCGAGAATCACTCCACTGAGACGAAATATTGTAATCTAATTATAGGTACTACTTTTACATCATAGGAGACGGTGCGGCCATCGACCAGGGCCGCTACTACAATTCAACGAAGTTTCGTTTTTCGTGTTACAAGCGACACTTTAGGCAATGTAAAACGAATTAGCGGTACGAAGTTCATTGTTTCATATAGTCTATTGTCTTACCGAATCGTTCATCACAACTCTTGTCCCGCTGTGGATTCTCCCATACTACTCTGAGAACGCTATTATGCCTCAATCAGTTGGAAAATAAATTAAAGAACATTTTCACATGGTATAAGGCTGAGAGTACTATGTACAGAGAGTTGAAATACAGGTAAAAAAATCTTAGCCTATGTGGTTATGGATCAGCGAGAGGTGTCGCCGCTACTGTTCTAGAAAATACAGGTTACATATTTAAAACTTACGTTAGTTAATTTCTTTGTTCTCCATAGGTAGGTATTTATATCTTCATTAGTATTTTTGTTCTTTCTGCATATTAAGAACCGATTAAAAAATAACTTTCTTATGTTAATTATCTACACAGGCAAATGCTTGCTCCCGCCCGGCGCAAAACATTTTGTACTCCAATAATTTGTTACATAAAATGCTTGCAAGTCTATGCTACGAACGAAGTTAAACAAAAGTAAGCCAATACGTGTTTTGCGGATACCTTTATTTCGGACCCAAACACAAAAAATGTAATATGAAAACCTAAACATTTTAAATATGAAAACCTACTACACAGTTTGTGATTACTTAAACGACAAAAATGCTTGGACAATTCCGCCTCTGCCACGCTATCGCCTGTCACCTACTTAATTTTAAACAAATATTGTAATAATTTACACAGATTACCCCCAAATCTGTGGACCCAAAGTTCGAAACTTCTACGAATTAGAATAGAGGCCCAGACTACTAGACTTCATCCGATCGAAAGAAGTACTTTTTCAAACACTTAACTCTTGCAATAATGTCGCTAACTTTTTCAAATTTATTACTTCAGTCAATACAATTAATTCAGTCAAAAAAGTATCAAGAATGGATGATTTGTTTATGGTTCCAAATTATTTTTGTATTTTGTTGTTGTTATGTTTGAGTTGCATCTATTATTTAAATTAAATACAATGCTGTTTTTAGTTATTGCGAATTTCACTGGAAAAAACATCGAACAAAGAGATTGTCTTAAATTTTGCATCGCCAATGGTATTTCGAGTTCTACACTGAAAATGTTACAGAAGGCTTACGGTGAATCCACTTTATCAAAAAACGTGCTTATGAGTGGTACAAAGCGTTCAAAAGCGGTCAAGATGTGATGGAAGACTTGTCTCGCCCTGCTAGGCCATCAACGTCTGCAAGTGAAGTTAACATTGCAAAAGTGAAGGGAATAGTGTCTGAAAATCCTCATTCAAGTCTGAGAGAGATAGCAGCCGAACTTTCTGTGGCTCACGAATCAATCCATACCACATTAAATAAAATTTTCTTGAGTATTAAACATGTTGCCCCTCGGCTAGTCCCAATAGACCTGAATATTCTCCAACAACTCAATCGCGAGTCGTTGAGGATAGGCAACGAGTCAACATTCATGAAACGCATTGTTACTGGTGACAAGACGTGGGAGTTGATTAAAATTCAGTCATGTTGACAGTTTTCTTTGACTATCACAGTGTTGTGCATTCGGAATTCTTGCCGGAAGGTTAAATGGGCAGTAAATAATATTATTTGAGCGTTATGTGGCGTTTTTAAGAGAGCAAATTCGACGAAAAGTGCCAAATTTATAGAAAGAACATTCTCGAATTTTGCACCACGATAGTGCGCCATCGCACAAGGTCACCATTGTGAACGATTTTTTGACCTAAACAACAAATACCATCGAGCAACCGCGTTATTCACCAAATACGGCTCCAGCCGCTTTCTTTCTTTTCCTAAACTTAAATTACCACTTCGCGACACCATTTTCATTCGGTAGAAGACATAAAGGAGAATTTGCAGCGAGAACTGTACTCAAATTCCGGAAAAAGCGTTTAAAAATATTTTACGTCAAGTTGTCGCTTCAATTTTGATTTGTCAAAGTTGGACCTACCTAATTGAATAGCCTGTAACAGTTAAACAAAATGTTGAACTACTTTGAGAGAAACTATTTTTGAAGCGCTCGTAGCCAAGTTTGCTTACCCATTCTGAATCGATCAGCAAAGTTAAGCAACGTCCGCCGCGGTCATGACTTGGATGGGCGACCGCTGGTGACATTACTACTGAGCGCTTCCGTGTTTCGGAGGGCACGTTAAGCCGTTGGTCCCGGTTGTTGTCTTAGGATAGCAGTCGTTACAGCATGGTGCTAGGGCATTTGGCAAATGCCCGCCTGGCTAGCTCCCTCAAGTTGAAAATCTGTCGACAAGCACCTAACGGTGTGTTCCGGCAGCTGTCCTTGAGAGCCAGTAACTCTAGGTTAGTCTGAACATCCTCGACCACATCATCACTTACCATCAGGATTCAGGTGAGATAGTGGTCAAAGACTAACCTATCAGGCATTAAAAAAAAAGAGAAGGAAAATTCAAGTCGCATGTTAAAAACATTTTAAATATGAAAACCTACTACACAGTTTGTGATTACTTAAACGACAAAAATGCTTGGACAATTCCGCCTCTGCCACGCTATCGCCTGTCACCTACTTAATTTTAAACAAATATTGTAATCATTTTAATATATTGTATGTAACACATTGTTAAAAGAAGTTTAAAAGAATGCACCCGAGTTTCTTGCCCGTTCTTCTCGCAGTGGCTTTATACATTTTTTTTACTGAACGTGGCAGTACAATGTTGAATATTTTAATAATAAAATTTGTAATTGACCTTCATAAGAGCGTCGTGGACGCTTAAATTGAATAAATAATTTTGAATTTAAATTTGAATTTGAGAGTATCGTTCCCAACAGCGACTTGTAAGGGTGCAACATGGACATTAGACATAGTTACTAAGATCTAACTGTTGGGAAACTATGAAAGCACATGAGCATTGTAATGAGTGCCTCAAGCGACCCTGCCATAATGACTATGCCATCGGCGAAACCAAGTTGAGTGATGTATTCGCCATAGATGTTGATGCCACATTCGAAACAGTTCAAGAGCGTCCTCCAACGCATTCGTGAACAGTTTCGGAGAAAATAACTCCCGGTCTCACGCCTAGTTGTAGTTCTATCGGTTCCCTGTTCTTGTCCTGTAGTTGAATCGACATGTTGAAGTTTCTGTACAAATACTTCAGCGCTTCGAATAACCAAAATTGTTATGGCATGGCTTAAGAGACTGCAGTATTACCCAGAATCATCCAGACAGATAAAAGCAAATTTTTTGAGACGTTGCTGAGACTTCATTAACTCGGTCAATAAAATATCATTATCTTATCTTAAATATAATGACTTTTGTTTCGTTGACTTACGTGTACTCTCCTTCTGATGAGGAGTTGGATTTGCGACTAGTTTTATAGAAATAGACTCCATTTTAGGTTTATAAGCTTTACAAGTGTATTTCGAATCAACGTCTTCTGCATCTGGATTTACTGTGAGGCGTAAGGCAATGCTTCCGTATCCATTATTAACGGGAATTACAAATCCATTGTTATCTAAAAAAAAAACTACTGTTAGAACTCTTATATAGATAGATGGATAGAAATAACTTTATTTGCATATCTAATAAAATACATCACGGTTGTTCCAAACAACCTAGCAGAAAGGATTTACAAAAAATAGGTTGGTAGTTTACAACTAACGCCTGGCTAGTTATAACCCTCAAGTAGAAAATCTGTCGCCAATCACCTAATGTGTGTAAGGTGTGTTCCGGAAGATGTACATGAGAGCCTGTAATTCTAGATTAGCCTGAACAACATTTTCGACCATATCATCACTTACCTTGATGAGATGGAATAGAATAGAATATAATTTACTTGCTGAATAAAGGCTACCTGCTGATGTTAATATTACACACAGAATTAAACATTTCTTTTATTCTAATAATAATAATAATAAATATTTATGGCTTTCCCTTTAATACTATTACATAGGTAACTATTAACATTTATAACAAACTATAAGGAGGAAACAAAGCAAAGGGCGGTGGCTCAGCTTGTGCGACCCGAAATATACATTCCAGGCAAATGTTTGAATCTTAAAAACAAAATCGTTAACATAAGTCTCAAATTAATTTGAATATAACAAAATTGTAGAATAAATATATTTATTTATACAATGTCAATTATTATTTATTTAATGCAACTCAAAATGCAGGTTAATCATTAAAAATTAGATTTTATATCTATAACTAAGCATAGCTCTTATAATTCATATATTCGTCAACATTGTAAAAACAACGTTCAAGAAGCCTATCCAAAAAGTTTTCCTCAAATTGTTGACTTTGTAGTGTTCGTGGTTAATTATTACCAAAGTAATTTATTTTTTTATGGCCATACAATAAGAGTTTTTACTAATTATAATTATATAATATAAATAATTTAAAGAATTATTGTATAATTTATATAATTAGTAAAATAAGTAAGTCAATAATTACTGTAACACACAAAATAATTTAAAACAATTTAAAAAATAAATTTTCTTTTTTCTTTACAAGAAAAAAATCACCTCAAAATATTTGTTAGGACTAGCAGAAGTCAACCCTAAGAGGTAGTCAAGCTTCCTTTCCTTTAGGAAGGAAGGGTTTAGGCAAATATGTTTTTGTATCCGTAGGTTATAGGTACTCACTTTAGGTCATTGATTGCTAATGCTTCTGGAAACACACCTGCACTAAGACTCAAGTTGATAATATGGCTGATCGGCGCGCTTACACAATGAGATACGGCTTTCAGTAGTTTTGTTGAGATACCATCGTATCCAACGCTACTCGTATTGTTAAGGGAATATATTCTAACTAGGATATCAGTAGGTATGCAAGGCTTAAGAAACATAGATTTTTCTTGTCTGGTAATTAATTTTGTTAAATATTTTCCTTTCTTATTAATTGGAGTTATCTTATCAATAAAAAAGTTGTTAAACAAGTTTGATATGTCTTGTGGATTTGTTATATGTTGATCGTTTATTTTTATTTTTTCAATTAAATCTTTAGGTAAGTTTCTTAATGTAGGTACTATTTATTATACCCCAAGTTGTTTTATTTTTATTTTTGGATGATTTTATTTTGTAATCATTCTGAGCTTTCTGTGTAAGCTTCACAATTCTTTTAAGTAGCTTTGAGTATTTTTTATATTTATTTACGTTTACATCTGAGGGTTTTTTCCTAAGTTCCCATAGAAGTTTCCTTTTTTTTGTTACTACAGATCCTTATACCACGTGATACCCAATTTACTGGTCTTGATGTCTTTACTTTTATTAATTTGTTAAGGAAGCATAGATCATAAAATAATTTAAACGTTTCTATAAATGTATTATATGCAATATTGGGGTCCTTTTCACTGTATATTTCAGAAAAAGACATGTGTTCAAGAATCTTGCTAAACTTCTTCATATTATCGGCTGAATAGTCTCGTCTCTTAATACGCCAATATTTTAGCAAAGACAAATTTGTTATTGGACATTTAATAAGCTGTAGAGAATGGTCCGACAGCGTAAAGTCCATTATCTCGGAACAACATGATTTTTTAAAACTATGAAATACGTCCAGCCGATTTGGAGGCTCGATTTATTCTGACATAAAAATCTTGTCATGCGACGATGCAAGAGTGCATCGTCGTGGGATACATTTTATGGAACTTTCCACTGACAATGCTAAGTCAGCGGAATATTCGCTTACTAATCTAAAAGATGGTTCGGGCGGATGCAAAACTAAGTTGTTAGCATTTTACCAATAACCCTGTATATATATATATATATATATACTATTTACAAATAAAATATACCTAGTATATAAAACATGTCCAAGTCGACCGCCCCTAAGAGAATCGTCAAATAATAGCATCCTTCCCGGTTTGTTTCCACACATAATGCCCGCTGGGCGGTTGAGTCATGACACCGGACTGTAACGCAGAAGAGACTCATCTTTGTTTATAGGTGAAGAAGAGCCGGAGAAGGAGGGCACCCACCCTGCCACCCTTACCTTAGGCAGGAAACTGTTTTTAGAAGAAGACTGCTGAAGTCTTGTGAGATTGGTCAGTTGTGGATCGAATATAGAGTATATTTTCGCAATTTTTTTTTTTTCAGTTTTTTTTCGCCAAGCACCTTACGGTGAGTTCCGGCAGCTATCCTTGAGAGCCAGAATAATTCTAGGTTAAGCCTGTTAACACCTTCGACCACATCATCACTTACCATCAGGTGAGATTGCGGTCAAAGGCTTACCTATCAGCAATAAAAAAAATATATATATAGAGTTTGATTGTTTCATATTAGAGTATGACACACCTACAAACTAAATATACTTTCATTTAGGAAGTATATTTTCCAGTTCCAGGAAAGTATAATATGTATTCGAAAACGATAGTCAATGTTATTGTAATTAATAATAACAAATAACAAAAAACATTAAATAATGTTTTTTAGGATACTTTTAAAAGTATTTGTTATTATTAAATATGGATTTCCGCAAAGTAACGCCTGAATCTATTAATTACGTTATTGTAATTACTTATATAAATTATACATACCCTTCCATTCAAGAGTTAAGTTTCTGTCTTTATCGGCATAATTCTGTTGACATGTTAATTCTATTCTGTTACTCTTACCATTATCGTAATAGAATTCGCTAGATTTATTATAACGAAACTGACCTGAAAAATAAATTAAAAAATATTACAAAACATGTTTGATGGTAATTATGTATATTTAAATTCAAAAAGATAGGTAAACACCGACGTATGTACATGGTACCATTAATTGGGTAAATTATTTTCTCGCTTGGAAATTGGATTCAAAATTTAGCTATTTAGTGAAAAATGCATTCCTTATTTGCAACTGGTTTTATACTTGGCATCCACTTTTCCAGTTTTGTAACTGGCTACGGAGTGGGTTACAGTTTTACTTAATGGGCTGAAAGCTACGAATAAATAATGCCTTTTCAGCAGGTCCATGGTTCGAATCCCGCCGAGGGCTTGAGCTTCACGCATGGTGGAAGGGCATTTTGCAAATGCCCGCCTGGCTAACGACCACCCTCAAGTAGAAAATCTGTCGCCAAGCACCTAACGGTGTGTTCCGACAGCAGTCCTTGAGAGCCAGTGAAACTATGTCTCAAAGAGACGGACGCAGTGCAATTCGTGACTTGTGTCGAAATGCACCTGTTATAGGCAGAGTCCGCTTAACATCAGGTGGGCCTCGAGCTTGTACCGTCAAAATAACATATATATTTTTTTTAATGAACTATATACAACACTACAGCTACTACAATAAAAGCATTTAGACACCTATAAGTCATAGCAGACTCATAGGCAGTCCAAATGCTCCAGCCCACTCCCAGTTGGCAGCGTGCCCAGCATGCTGGCAGCATTGCCCCGTTGAATTGCAATGCTTATTCGTTGAGCCAAATATGTGCCAGCATTTTGATCACGCGTCGCATCGACCAAGCGCTCAGATAGGTTTTGAAAAATTTTTTTTTTTTTTTTTTAAATGCATTATTCGTACGCTGAAAGGGTTAGCCTAAGTGTAGATTCGTAGAAAGAGGATATACTCTTTCTACGTGTAGATTAGATATTGTTGTGGTTTCATTTTTTGAAGGACGTCAGATAATGAACACTCAGAATGAACACTCTTTATTTTACTTGCCGTCAAATTGAATGAACACTCTTTATTTTACTTGCCGTCAAATTGAATGAACACTTTATTTTACTTGCCGTCAAATTGAATGAACACTCTTTATTTTACTTGCCGTCAAATTGAATGAACACTTTATTTTACTTGCCGTCAAATTGAATGAACACTTTATTTTACTTGCCGTCAAATTGAATGAACACTCTTTATTTTACTTGCCGTCAAATTGAATGAACACTCTTTATTTTACTTGCCGTCAAATTGAATGAACACTTTATTTTACTTGCCGTCAAATTGAATGAACACTCTTTATTTTACTTGCCGTCAAATTGAATGAACACTCTTTACTTTTCTTGCCGTCACCTCTTTTGGCAGCTGCCAAAAGAGGTGACAGAGAAGAGCTGCCAAAAGAGAGGAGAAGTTTCATGCGTACCCATATTGGCCTGCCCCAATATGGGTACGCATGCATACAAATGGTATAGTATCACAATGAAGTTTCAACAGTCTGCCCAATGCGAGCGTTGTTCAATTATTTATACTATCACCATTACTAAATTAATTAGTTATATTATATTTATATATTAATTAGTTAACAGTGTCAAATAAGTTACGTGATAAGTACTTACGTTCCATAGTCGCTTTATAATTTGTCCTTGCATTTACGTAAAAATCATTTTTACTGTCTTGATTACCTGTAAAAAAAAACAAAACTTTTATCTAACCTAGACTTTTAGCGTCCCGCAGAAAACGGGACCATATTAGTAGTATATAAATAGTGGTATGCCTTTATTAAACAAAATACTATGAACTATATACAACACTACAGCTACTACAATAAAAGCATTTAGACAAACTATTAAGTCATAGCAGACTCATAGGCAGTCCAAATGCTCCAGCCCACTCCTAGCTGGCAGCGTGCCCAGCATGCTGGCAGCATTGCCCCGTTTAATTGCAATGCTTATTCGTTGAGCCAAATATGTGCCAGCATTTTGATCACACGTCGCATCGACCAAGCGCTCAGATAGGTTTTGGAAAATACGATGAGTTCCCGGTCCCCATGGACCCAACGTCTCTACACCAAACGGCTCAAATATGTAACCCATATACCGAGGTTAGCATATTTGCGCCGCTTGAGTTGCTCCGCCGAAGTAGCCGCAGCGCCAGCCCTCACGTTGGTTTACATAAAGATGTGACGGCGCTAAAGTGTCTACGCAAGTAGCGTCCCACACTAAGGGCCGTCCTAACTTACACGGAACCAGAGTCATGCCGTCAGGTCTTTTACCATCGTCACGCATCAGGCCATTGGGTACGAGAATAGCTGCAACATTGGCGCTGGTAAAAGCCCGGCGAATGATATTGTTAAGGCTGGCGTGTAAAAAAAATTAAAAATTAATTATAAATAATTATATGTATATTATCATACTAATTATAAATAGTTAGTATGATGAATATACAAAAAGTTTCCCGTGGGCAGCTAAAGAAGAATGTCATCCCTTATCCTTTCCTGTGGGTGTCGTAAGATGCGACTAAGGGTAAAATAGCAGATCGTGGGCAGACCTAAGATTTTTTTACCTTTAGATGTGTTGTATGCCCTCCATATTTACTAGACGAATTCAGGGTAATCACCTGAATCACTACCAGTCTTGCACTTCCAAACGTCCGGTGAATACATCGCCGCTAATCGTGGTTTTTAGGAATAATCTGTGGACAATATGCCTTTCTTGTGTCTTTAGACTCTGCACCAATTATACAGGCACTGTGAGAGGTAAGAAAACTGTTTAATTTCACGCGTAATTATTGCTTTTATTGATGAAATAGAAAGTATCGTCATTTTGTTTTATCTTAGGAACTAATCTCAATGAAATGGATGAGCGAGATATGTGTTTCGTTTGGTGTGAGAGAGTGAAAGAGATCGCAGCATAATGGTGATCGGAACGTCTCGTGGCGGTTCGGCGGTAACACGAATTGCTTATTTATCTCTTTCTAACAACAGATATGACGCATAATATTTGAACGTTCTTTCCTTGTCATTACATAACTGCATATACATGTGCGTAGGTATGTATATAGGTAAATTCTAGTAAGCTTTTAGAGCAGTGGTGTTCGGATATAACTAATCTAAATATTTCAAATCACTGGGGCAGACTCCTTCTGAGGATATGTTATCTGACTCTACGGTCCCCAAGACGCAAGCGGGAAGATTTTGGCAAACCTCACTTAAAACAGGAAGCTTTGTTCTGCAGTGAAACGGTGTACGACTGAAGCATTAGATTACATTACAATTAAACGCTCACCCATACAAGAAACGACCATTTTAGAATAAGAATATTAATAAGAAGTTTATTTCCATGAACATTAGTGAGATATACAGATGTTATGGTAAATAATGTCCAAAGTTATGTTCTACCCTTCATAGGGCGTACAAATGTTACATAATATTATCATTACAATTATGATTTTAATTTAATTTAATTAAAAAAACAAAAAATACATTATTAACACCCGCATCCATAGTTATATTTACAAATATTCTCGGATTGCAATTAAAATTAAGATACAATAATAAATAAAAATTAAAATAATAAGAAACGGTCCACAACTTGCAATAATATATTGAGAATAGAAGTTTCATTGAAAATGCCGACCCTCACGATCTAAGAATTCAGCTATGGAGTAAAAACAGCAGTCGATCAACCATTTGTGTAATTGTGAGTTAAGTCTCACTGTTGGCATTGTTTTCAAGTCATCTGGAAGGCGTTGAAGATTTTAATCGCCATAAAAAAACATTTTATTTTGTCAATGTAAGTCTACAGAATGGAATATTTAAGTCGTTACCGAATTGGCTTCTCAGTTGTGTATTACTAACTTCCTGGTTCGTATGAAAGAATTCTGGGTGGTTCTTAACAAATGAAACAGTGTTTTTTATGTAAATGCTTGGTAAGGTTAGAATTTTCAATTGCTTGAATATTGGTTTACACGAGTCTAACGGTTCAGCCCCCTAGATTGCTCTTAAGCATTTTTTTTGTGCTATAAATGCTTTATCTATATCGGTAGAATTACCCCATAATAATGTACCATACTGAAGCACGGCACCGACATAACCATGATATACCTTAAGTAAGTAAGTAAGAGGTTTCCCTTATACGTCGTAATGCAAACACAAATCGGTTTAGTTTTTTGCACACTTCTTCTATATGAATTTTCCAGTTTAGATTGTTATCTAAGTTAAATCCTAGAAATTTAGTATCATGTACCTACTTAGGTTTAGTTTGTTTTTATTTTATCGTTAAAACAGCAACATAGACAACGTCAAAACTACTTTTTTTAATGTTATTGTGACGGAACAAGCTCGAGGCCCACCTGATGTTAAGCGGACTAACCTCTGCCTATAACAGATGCATTTCGTCACAAGTCACACACAATTTCACTGGCTCTCAAGGACTGCTGCCGGAACACACCGTTAGGTGCTTGGCGACAGATTTTCTACTTGAGGGTGGTCGCTAGCCAGGCGGGCATTCGCAAAAAGCCCTTCCACCATGCGGTGAAGCTCAAGCCCGTGGCAGGATTCGAACCATGGACCTGCTGCGCGGCAGTCCATAGTCAATGCCACTGAGCCATCACTGCTTCAAAACTGCTACTATAATCCTAAATCTAACGTATAAAAACAAATAAAAAATATTTTTCAAAAGAAACTGAACCGGCTTCTATCACTGAAAAGTTTGAAATAACTTGTTAACGTCCGTACCTGAAAACACTCACCACACATTATTAAGTCCGACTTCCACAAGCTATACTTTTCAGTGATGGGAGTCGGTACCGTATTTTTTTAATAATATTTAATTTAATGCAACGTAAGTTGAACTATATGTTATGACTCATTGTCATGTTAGCTCAATTGGTTAGAGCATACCCCGGCTAAAGGGGTGGATGGACGCGAGTTCGAATCCCGCACATGACTTAATTTTTTCCTCCCGTAAAGTAATTTGGTAAGGTTCTATGTTCGACCGTATGCATTTTTTATTTTTTTATTATGTACTAGCTGTAACCGCGACTTCGTTCGCGATTGCCGTACCTGCAGACTAATTATTCACACTTGTGCACTGTTTATCTCATATTAAGCAACACTGTGGTCTGCGGTGAAGCACTCTTCTAGTAAACCATAGCTCAGAATGGAGCTTTCTACTTTGGATTGCAAAACTCCCCGGTTGTATTTTCCAGAAGACAGTAGTTAAGACGAGGCTGCGGAAAAAATACTCTCATTCGACTAGTTTTTTTAACCAACTTAAATATGCAATCGACACGTTAACTTAAATATTTGTTTTTCAAACCTTTTTCTATCCGTTGTTAAGACAGAAACACATTTGAAAGAAATTTACTCGATAGTTTTAATTTTTTTAAATGAAGCCTTTTCTTTAAATTATTGGGTTTTTCTTGGAAACTACGTCAGTTACATATCAATAATAAATACACATAGAAAGGAAATGTAGTTTATTATCCACTGTAAAAGTAAAATTTACCTAGAGTTATTAGTATTCTCATAATAAATTAAATTGTGTTTTAGACTTACGACCTTTAGTTCTGTGCAGGATTACGGTCAATCGGAAGATTCGATATTCAACCTTATTAGCTTACGCTTACGAAATAAAATCAATGCGTAAGAGCTGTCCTTCAGTGCCGCGCTGTGCGCCGTTGGACGTGGACCTGGCGCTCGCGCGCTATCACCTGAGCAGTATAAATACGTATCTTGGTAGGTATATCAATCAATATGGGAAATAAAGATAACTAAAAAATAAAAAAAGGAAGCAGAAGAGTCGATACAAAGACTTTGCAAGAATTATGAGAGAGGCAAAAGCGTATAATATTTCAGTTTTTTTTTACCTATTGCACCTATGCAAATTTAATATTCGTTTGTGTTTATGCTATTCATGAAACATACTATCTCGACCGAACTAAGAGATTCTATACCAACTAGGTTTCCTATAGTACTGTAATGGAGCTGTAAAATAACTATATGTCGTACTAATCTAAGTATGATTAGTAGGGTACTATAATAATATCTGGTATATGTATAATTATGGTCTCACCTGATGGTAAGTGATGTGGTTGAAGGTGCCAAACAGGTGTAAACTAAAATTATCTGGCTCTAAAGTACAGCTGCCGTTCAACCGTAAATGGAGTTGAGTGTTGCTAAATAATAATAACACAAGCGTAGCAAATCAAAGCATTTGGTTTGGTGGGTAGGTATATCGCAATAAAACATCGAACATTCTTTATGTCCCTCAAGACTAGATGTAGATTTATATCAATGAAAGAATATTCAGAATCAGGCAAGTAGGTATATATCCAAGAGATTATCTACAAAGTCACCTGCATAGGTACTTTTAAATATACATTTTATCACTTAGACATGTACATATAAGTATCGATTTATACAAAAATAATAGAGTGGAATAAATAGATTGTGTATATACTCGTATAATAAAAAAGACTGTGCTCAAAAATGCACCTTCTTTCTCAGGAAAAAAAAGTAATAAATCAGTCGAAGTCCGAGATCACTCGGAACAGGGAGAACTGTCGGAGTCGCCATCTCATATTATAAGTTTAGACTGTTCTTCCACTACACGAAAATAAGTGAGTAATTCTTTGAACATAATACTTTAGTATTGCTAAATTTGCAAATTTTATTCACAGGAAATTTCGTAAAGGAAATATTTTATATACTACCTATATTAGGCTAAAAATTATTTTGACCTATCCATAGCAGAGCAGCAGGTAAAATTAAATAAAATAACGTATAAATGTATAAATACAATGAAATTTTCTTTTTTACACTGAAAAAAAAACTTTACATTATTATCGCCCTGCACTTGTCACACCTCTGTAGGATCGGTATAAACAATATATTTTTTCTGAGTACCTACACAAAAGACAACGCATTGACATAATTGTGCGGAGTAAGACTTAAATTTTATGGCCGGCCTCCTATCTGAAGCAATACTCCTTTGCGAATGCCATCGTTGATACGTATTATACTTGCCTTCACCCCCTTTTCGGTTATTAGGGTATTAGATAGATGGTAAAGAGCGATGTTGTACTCTTGACGTGCAAAAAATCTGACGTGCAAATTATCTGAATTTATGTATTTAAATTCATTTATTCATATTCCCAACACCCCCTTTCTGAAGGCCGAGCTTCAGCAGGGGCGGAGCAATTTGTATGGTGGCCGTGTTGAAATCGCCATTTTGGATTTTTGACAGGTGTCATTCGACTGCTCTCCCGACATTTATCCTTACAAATTATATTACAAATTGTGCGAAATTGATTGTCGGACAAACAGAAATGTACAGTTGCTTTTCTGAAGGCTTCAGGTAACTGATTGTCTGTAAAATGTATTTTGCAGGTATATATATCAATCAAAAATCTGATTGATATTATCAAACTGAAGGCTAAATGCACATTTTGCATGGTGGTAGGGCACTTTGCGAATGCCCGCCTGGCTAGCTACCACCCTCAAGTAGAGAATCTGTCGCCAAGCACCTAACGGTGTGTTCCGGCAGCTGTCCTTGAGAGCCAGTAATTCTAGGTTAGCCTGAACAACATCTTCGACCACATCATCACTTACCAACAGGTGAGATAGTGGTCAAAGGGTAACCTATCAGGCATAAAAAAAAAACATTTGTAATATAACTAAATGCTAATTTGCCGTGTAGTATGGAGACAACAAATTAAAAATAGAAATTCTACAAAAAGATGAAGAATTTTGGACGAAAAAAATGGAGACAAAACTAGTCACATTCTATATGAACTCCCTTCTGCCCGAGCTGGTCGATCCCCACCACCCTAAGAAAAGACTGATCCGGGATCAAGAATATGCGGATACTTCTAGAAAAAGATAAAATCAAGAGGAGGCTGTCGAGGGTGACTTGCAACATCAAAGTGCAAATGCTTCAGTACTTCCTCCCGCCATAAAAAGAAGACTTGACTTAATGTTGTCTTAGGTTTTCGCGATTGTTACACATAGTAATTAAACAACATTTAACGGTTTAAATCGCGTATATTTATCATTATTTTTGTCCTGACGTTTCAAACACTTTGCAGTGATCGTGGTCACAGGGTGACGATCGGGGGGACTGCAAACTTGAAAAATACTTGACTTTCCGTTCCGATACTCGTTATTTCTCACGTACACTTTTGCATATCATTAATTCTGTATAATCATTAATACTGTATAAATTGAAAATAATATATTTTTTATTTCATAAATAATTTTTTGTTAATTTATATACATCTTAACTTAATTTGTCTATAATCACTTACTAACAATCTAAGAATCCACTGTTTTTATTTAAATGTCTAATTAAGTCACCTGTTCCAGTGCCACTCACTCTCTCACTTATCTGCCATGTTGCATTAAAAGAAGCTTGTATAACATGTTGTCTACAATGTTTCTGCAGTTGTGTTATTTTTAAAAAACCCTAAGTTTAAGGCCATTACAATTGCGTATATAGACTCTTCTGCAAGTTTGGTAAAAAATCTTATCCTGCTGTTTAGAAGTGGCTAGATCTATATCTGGTTGGTCTATCTAATTTTTACCATAGTTGGTATCTAAAAGCAGAGTGGTAGTAAAATAACACCTTTCTGTTCACCAGTGTAACTGAAAAATAAAACGTAATAGGATGTATACGAACATATTTTCAACATTAGTAATTAATAGTTAAAAATTATATGATAGCAATAAAAAACAACCTACTTTATATTATTATGGGAACGTGTACCGTAGCACAGTTATGAAAAACTATAATTCATATTTGTATGACGAGTCATGGTAAAATATATTGGCCACGACTAACATTTAATCAAATCAAATCCATTTATTTCAGGTCAATTGTACCCATATTCACCGAATATAATATAATGTTATGCTCATTCAATTTGATGGTATTTTACTTTATTCTAATGATGTGTAATCTGATTAATCGCATTCCAAGATACTGAGAACAATGTTGATTCATTCATAAATTATCGCCCACGCCAAGGGGTAATGAAATTTTTGTAGTAAGTTTAATCAGTAGAAATCACTTTCGTTACTACGGAGAATTTAAAAACACCCCCCATTTATCAATATATATCGTGCCGTTTGGGCTGATATGTACCATCATCATATTCCGACCCTTGTCTCACTTTATTTTGGTTTGGTGCAATATGTTTTCTCTATAAACACGAGACTGCGACACAACAACATAGCAAAGAAAAAAAAAGACTTGAAAACAATTTTTTTAATTAAAAAGTCTGGTAACTAACTGGTTGATATCGGTGCAATATGATCTCAATTTTGTGCTCATGTAACTGACTTAGACAGGTTATTTGATATACTGATGACTACAGACTTTACTGGAGAGATTATTATACACATATTATTTATAGATTTTATCACTACTTAACAATAACTTTCATCTATATTCATTGTTGCCACTTACATTCGTTGCTAGAAGCACTGCGATCGTCAAGGCATTTTGGCAAATTACTTTTTAGTAAGTTTGACTGTAACTGGCAAACCGTTCGACCGATGTTGATGAAATTAAAATAAAACCAATTAAGAGTTAAACTGTACTAGCAAATAAATAATCTTCAAGATTGTAAGGTTCAGTAAAAAAGTTATGTGTGGTCAAACATAAAATAAAAAATAGACAAGTCAATTTAAGAACCCTCTTTCTTTTGGGAAGTCAGTTAAATATGAATGATATATATACCAATACATTCCTACATAATAATATATACCAATAAAGTCGAGCAGACATGATCATATTGTAAAAAGTAAAACTTTTGGCTTTAGTTTTATAAGCTACTGTCGACCGTAAGAATAATTTTGGAAAGTAAATCAAATAATCAATTTCTTACTAAGAAATATTAGTAATGTTGATGAAAATACAAACGTGACATCAATTTCAGTATATACAAAGTTACTTTATGTATCGAAATGCGTCACGTGAATAAGATTATAAAAAAAGTTGAAATCGTCTCAATGGTATCTGTGTTCGCGAATCTAATTTCAAGTACACAAATATTTTTATAAGCGAGACGCGTGCGCCGCTGCACATCGCGTCGTTTGGTGCAGCGGGGATCGTTGCGCCGCATGGGCGGAGCTAGCGTGGGAATTATTTTTGACTGCCTGGACTTAAGTAACTCAGAGAGTTATTTCCCGGTTCGCACAATAAATGTTGAAGCAAAGTACCTTGTGCGTTTCTTTAGAATTTCGATTTTAGGCGGTTTGTTTGACGGTAGATCGATGTTTTTATTTTATTTCTCATTCTCGGAAAGTAGTGTTTGTTTGATCTGAGTAGCGGGTGGGAGACGCTCCTTCCCACCTAAGGCCGGGAAAAACTCATAGTAAATGCTTCCTTCTCTTGGTCCGGAATGACTTGTAACCATGGTAACCATTGGTGTAAACAAAGTTATATTTCTAAGATTTTTCGTTGTAAAATACTCTGTTGTTATAAAACAATTAATAACAACTATGTTTGGCAGGGTAGTACCTAACTAAATATAAGGTAAAAAGTGTAGGTTAAAAAAAACTAACTAAAACTTTCCCTAAATTTCATTGTTCTAACTCCTAGTGTATCTTTGTATCTTCTACTCATGTTTATTATTTTTAGTAAATATTTAGTAAAACTTTTTTTTTTCTGCATGATAGGTTAGCCTTTGACCACTATCTCACCTGATAGAAAGTGATGATGTGGTCGAAGGTGTTGTTCAGGCTAACCTAGATATTTACTGGCTCTCAAGGACAGCTGCCGCAACACACCGTTAGGTGCTTGGCGACAGATTTTCTACTTGAGGGTGGTAGCTAGCCAGGCGGGCATTCGCAAAATGCCCTACCACCATGCAACTACTATTTTTTTACTCTCCTCATATTTTAAATGAAAAGTAGAGTGTTTAACACGGATGTAAGTCATCGATTCCTACTTGGACTATAGCCGCATTCATTTTAAAAAGGTCCTGCTCATGTTATTAAATAATATAAAAAACATACTATTTTTACATCGTTATTCCTTATATTAGTAGTGAAAAGCAGGGAGATTCCTATTCGGGCTATAGCTGCCTGTAAATATTCCAAACAAAATTTTACGTAAAATTTCACAAATAGTTCTAACCTCTCAATAATTTTTTAGTAAGTATGTTATTTTTTCAATGAATAATTTTTAGAAAAGCTACTTTTTTTAAATTCCGCCGGTGAAAGTGACCAATTCCTTTCGACCCTTGTATAACAATCTACTAAAGTTGTGCACTTCCAACTTTAAACGGATTAAATCACATATATTTATCATTATTTTTGTCCCGACAGTCACCCCGTGACCACGATCACTACAAAGTGTTTGAAACGTCCGGACAAAAATAATGATAAATGTACGTGATTTAAACCGTTTAAAGTTGTTTAATTACTAAGTGTAACAATCGCGAAAACCTAAGACAACATTGTGCACTTCCATTGCGCAGTCTCCGAAATGTATCCGTTAAAAGAAAGATATGTAGTTTTAAAAACTGATTGTGGTGAATGTACAACATTTTAGAGTTTTATAGTAGCAAGCTTGCAAAACTAAATAAGGGTGCCGTGCTGCCCGTGGGGTGCCGGGCTGCCCGTGGGATGCCGGTCTGTCCGTGGGGTGTCGGGCTTCCCGTGGGGTTCCGGGCTGCCTGTGGGCTTAAGATGAGTCGTACGTTCAAGGGTTTCTCAATATTCCGCGGTTCAAGTTATATAAAACAAAATATTTAGTTTGTGACATCTGTAATTTCTTAACTGCAAAACTGAGGACTTTGAAATATTTACGGGAAAATAATTAAATTACCACTATTGTAACAAAAAAAGAATGATTGAAATCGGACTACGCGTTAATCAATTACAACTAAGTGTACATTTTGACTTCCATCCCCTTTCCCAAGAGAACCGTACTGAATTTCGGGATAAAAGTATCGTATGTCTTCGTCGTAGTATGAACTCGAATCGTGCTAAGTTTCTTTCAAATCCATTCAGTAGTTTTGGAGTGATGCGCAGCCGGGATACAGACAGACAGCCAGAAAAAAAAAAACAGTTTTTGCATCAGTATCAGCTACAGATTGCTCTCAAAACATATTTTCAAAATATCTGCAATGTACAGAATTGGACCTGTTACAGTATTATTATAAGTATAAATAGATAAATGTAAGCGTCTTACCCCTCGCGCTTCCCTACCTGCCTTCTCCAACCTGTTATAGGTATAGATTAGACTGATTAGAGCATTGCATGTTATGAAAAATATACGTAGGGAAGTTGTGCTTATCGTAATAAAAAAAACTGTGTTTTTTTGAAAAATCAGTCTTTTGGAGAGGTCCAACTACAGACCTATCTATTATATACGATAAAGTGCAAACGCCAGCTTAAGATGAGCCGTACGTTCAAAGGTTTCTGTACATTTTGGGTGTCAAATTATTTGGAACGTAATATTAAGGTTGTGATGTCTGTTATTTCTGAACTTCAAACCCGATGACTTTGAAATATTTACGGGATAAATTTTAAAGTACCACTATTCTAACAAAAAAATCGGCCAAGTGCGAGTCTGACTCGCGCACGAAGGGTTCCGTACAACATAAGACTTCAAATTTTAACCTTTTTTTTGTTTTAACGTGCGCGAGTCCAACTCGCACTTGGCCAACTTTTTGCATTTGTTGTTATAGTGGCAACAGAAATACATCATCTGTGAAAATTTCAACTGTCTAGCTATCACCGTTCTTGAGATACAGCCTGGTGACAGACGGACGGACGGATGGACGGACAGACGGACGGACGGACAGCCGGACAGACCGTTTTTACCCTTTGGGTACGGAACCCTAAAAAGAACGTATGAAATCGCACTACGCGTTAATAAATTACAATTAAGTGTATATTTTGACTTTCATCCCCTCTCCCAAGGGAACCATGCTGAATTTCGGGATAAAAAGCTAAATTATCCTACCTTGTAGTATGAACTCCAATCATGCTAAGTTTCATTGAAATCCATTCAGTAGTTTTGGAGTGATACGCGGCCGGGATACAGACAGACAGACAGACAAAAATAAAAAAAAATACAGTTTCGGCATCAGTATCAGCTACAGAGTACTGTACATTTTTTTTTTCAAAATATCTGCCATGTACAGAATTGGACCTGTTACAGTTTTATTATAAGTATAGATGTTTTCTATACCATTGTGGACTGATTCTCAAATTTTTTTTTATTAGAAAGGATATACCTCTGAGGTATCTATATCAATTTGATCAAAATTGGTTAAGTAGTTTATAAGTTATAGTCAATTAATTGAAAATGTATTTGCATATCTGGATGGTTTAATAGTATTGCTGTTGTCGACGATGAACACTATTTTAGGGGAGTGACTGACCTTGTAAGCAGTTTTATCACTAAAAAAATCCTTAAAAATACGGATTAGGTTTAGGTTTAAAGAACTTTATTTCTCATAAGAACTAATATTCACTTAAAATGACATACAAAATATATAGTATGTAAATTAATAGTCCTCTGGCTGGAAGCTATACAATGCCAGGGTAAATCTGTTAGGTATTTTTTCAGTTTATTCCTATGAGTAGTGATGCTACTACAGTTTTTTATTTCATTTGGCAATCTGTTAAACATCTGTACTCCTTCAAATAAAATAGTTTTTTTTTCCGTAGTTGGTACGCGTCTTGATAAGTTCAAGTTTGATTTTATTTCTTAAGTTGCAGATATTTTCTCTTTGTGTGAATGTTAGGTTAGAGTGAATGGATTGCGTTATAGTATTTTTTATAAAAATGCATGAGTAGTACGTATAGAGTTTTTTCAGGTTAAATAGTTTAGTATCTTCGTATATATGTATTTGCTTTGTTGGAGTATAATAGTGATAGTGAAACAGAACTTTGATTAATTTATTTTGTGTCCTCTGCAAAGGGCTTAAGTTTGTTGGCGCAGCTGATCCCCATATTTGAATTAAATATTCAAGATGTGATTTTACTAATGAGTTGTAGATTGTTGTGCGTACTTTTGGCGGGATACAGTTTGATACCTTGCGTAGGGCTCCCAATACTGACGTTAGCTTTGATCGAACATGCTCAATATGGACTTTCCATGTTAGTTTATCATCAATCCACAGTCCTATAGATAATTTTCTTGGCTTGTTTGTTGTATTATAACATTATTAATAGTGAGCGGAGTATAGCTGGGAATATCTTTGTTTTTCGCTTTGAAAATCATGTAGGATGTTTAAGAAGTATTTATTGTTAACAAATTGTACAGTAGCCATTCATTGAGCATGTCTAGATCTCGTTGAGCTTCCGTTATGATGTCGTGAATAGATGCACCATAAGATAAAAGAGACACGTGTCATCTGCATATAGTGTTAGGTGTCCAGTTAGTCCGATGTTATTGATATTATTAACATAAATAAAAAAAAAATAATCGACTTTCAACACCGAAAAGTATTAAATATCTTGTGGAAGTCGCACCATGCTAATGTGGGGTAGGTGTTTTAAATCAGCATGGCGAACTTCCAAGTCATTTCATATTTTTCAGTGTTGAAAGTCTATATATATATATACTACAATATAAACTTAAAAAATAACACAGACCCTGTCGCCTGTGGAAAGAAGATTTGATATTAAGTAATCAATTTGATATTAAATAATAAAACTCAAATACTTTATCAGAGTTGAGTCCGGCGGTACGTGGTGCAAGTGCGGCGTCGGTCGAGGCATACGATACGGGTATGTGACGGACGGTGCTTTTGAATGATTACTAACCTTCAACAACTCCAGGTTCATTTAAATTATTTAAATCGTTACTTCCGCGTGGATGTAGTGAAGTTTTGTCTCCATATGTATTTTGTTCCGGCGAATAACTCGACCCCCAATTAGTAAGTGATTCTGGGTATAGTTCAAAGCAGTCAGCTAGACGTATAAAAAGAAATGTCAAACTTAATTTGATAACGAACATGATGCACCAATCATATTTCACACCATTTTAGCACATAACTTTGCATATCATTTAACGTTTTAATTTAAATACGTGTTCTCGGTTCAATAAATATTGTTGTAGTATGGTATTTATAAAGTTATTTATATGGCAGGAAATGTGATTAAGAGGAAAACATTCTGTTTTCCTTATATATTTTTAGTTAAGTGCTTGCAAATATAATTTGTTACGTTAGTATTAAAAAGTTGAATTTATTCAACCACCATTTACCCCAAATCGTCAGCATTTCACAATTCACATCCCCATCTTTCTAACCATCCACGCTATACAGGGTTATTGGTAAAATGCTAACAACCTCTTAGGGTTGACTTCTGCTAGTCATGGGGTTATGGGTGCTATACAGTTCGTGACTTGTGACGAAATGCATCTATTATTGGCGCAGGTTGCTGTTTGACACAAGGTAGTGCGTTTTTTTATGTTATTGTGACGGAACAAACTCGTGACCCACCTTATATAAGGTGGATATTAATTCATCAACAATATTGCGGGTGATGGTGTAGAATGGATAATGGAATGTGTTCCACTCATGTTTAATTTTCACATACAAAAAATCAGTATAACTATTTTCGAAGCGAGGCGCGTTGCCTTTTAGTATGATAGTGAGAACCGCGGTTTACTCCATTCTCACACGTACGAACGATACCCGATGTCAATTAGACGCTATCACTAGAGCAAAACAGCTGTTTTGCCAGTAGACGAAGCTGTTTCACGTACCTATTCTGACGAACGCAAAGGTCTTACCGGCCAATCTAGCTAGACTGCCGAATGCTTTGCATAATCGCCAATCGATTTAACCTTCTAAATGATAAAATATGTTACTTACCTACATTCTTTTTAATTTCAAGTTTACGTAGGTACGTACTGTATTGTGTTGCAGCTACTTAGGTATGCCGTATTGTGTTAAACCGCTACCGAGTCGCGCGTTCTTTTGTCGCAAGCCGCCAAAGACTGACTAGGCAGAATAAGTACACAAAGCAGCTGTCTATTGAGCCTAGTATAGCAGTTCATTGACTTCGCCTAGCAATCGTGCGTGTGTGTGAATAGAGTAGATATACCGTGTTCGTAGACCGCGGTTGTCCTTGCTATTATTCCCAAAGCCAACGTGCCACAGCTTAAGCAATAGTACAGCTACAGACTTTTTGTGTATGTGAAAATTTAAACATGAGTGGAACACATTCCGTTATCGATTCTACACCATCCTCCGCAGTATTGTTGATGCATTAATATCCACCTTATATTAGCGAACTAACCTGTGCCTTTAACATATGCATTTTGTCACAAGTCACGAAATGCACTGCGCCGGTCACCTTGAGACATAGTTTTTAAGTCTCCTGTAATTTTCCTGGCTCTGAAGGACTGCTGGCGGAACACATCGTTGGGTGCTTGGCGACAGATTTTCTACTTGACGTTGGTCTCCAGCCAGACGGGCATTCGTAAAATGCCTTTCCTGAAGCTCGAGCCTGTGGCGGAATTCGAACCATGGACCTGCTGCGCGGCAGTCCATAGCCATGCAAAAATGGTTTGTTGTCTTATGTAGTTGATTGGAGACGCTCTTATTTCTCTCACCGAATAAGCATTGCAATCCAATGGGGCAATGCTGACATGATAGGCACGCTGCCAACTGCTAGTGGGCTAGAATAGAACACCCAACTCGTGGAATAAAATTCATGAATCGGTAATATAATAGCCACTTCGTAAATTAAGTTTGCAAATTGTTCCAACAGGAAATAATAAAATCGGCCAAGTGCGAGTGGGACTCGCGCACGAAGGGTTCCGTACCATTATCTGTAACCTAATCTTGCAAGGCGCTCCTAAACTATTTAATTTATTTTAATTTAACTAATTGTTTATTTATTATACAACTAAATATTCGGTGAATATTTCAAGTTTCCCTGTTTTCATTATTATTATTTAAGCAAATTAACGGTGAAATCCTCTTTTATTGTATGGGAACCCCCTTAATTATTTATTTTATTTTAAGTAATTATAATTGAAGAGAACATAAAACTAAATATTCTGTGAAAAGTTAAAGCGTCTACCTGTCGCCGTTATTAATATCAAGCAAACGGTAAAAAAATCAAGTATGTTGTATCGGAGCCCCCCTTAAATATCTTTTATTTTTAGTATTTATTGTCATAGCGGCATAGAAGTACAACATCTGTGAAAATGTCAACTGTCTAGCTATCACCATTCTTGAAATACAGCCTGGTGACAGACGGACGGACGGACGGACAGCGAAGTCTCAGTAATAGGATCCCGTTTTTACCCTTTGGGTACGGAACCCTAAAAAGTACCCAGCTAGTAACTAGTTGTTTATCACATTGACTCATTCCTTAAATTAACCGGTTACCGAACGGACAGATAAATTAAAACCATGTTACGGAAAACAACTGCTTTTCCTGATTTGTAACTAAAATTTTGTAAACAACACACAATAAAACTGATGTCCCGTAGATTAGCATTTCAAAAAGGTTAAAACGTCGCTGGTGATAATTTACCACTGGTTGCAATTCATAACTACTTGATTTAGGGCCTGTTTCAGAATGTTCGAGTAAGTTCCGGTTTTACTACCCAGAACCTCAGACCGAATAAAAACTCAAGACAGAATTTTGTGAACAGAGAAGTGAGGCCGGTTTTCCAAACATGTGGTGTGTGTGTCGGTGTTGCCATGCTTATTCTAATTACCCTATAAAAACAACGACTTAGTTCCGACGTAAGGGGTCGGTAAAAGTAGTGTGGAAGGGAATGGAAAAAGTGTTTCAAAAATAAAATGAATGGGTATTTAATTTGCATGCATTTATTTCTTGTAACATAAAAAAGCGACGGTTTTTTTATGAATTGGTGACAAAAAAGCACGTTTGCTACAGGGCCCCTAATTCTATGCGGTGACCTCTGCAGTAACAAAATAACAGATGCAGTTCGTCATAAGTGGCAAACTTGCTTGGCGGTAGATATAGGTAGAGTGGCAATACTTCCCTGTACGAACTCGTAAAAGAGTTCTGCTGCTAAATATATTATACATATTATAATCGCCTTCTTCAGTTTTAGAACTCGCATTAATTTATTTAAAAACCTTTAAGTTGAATGAATTTTTTGTGAGATTGTCTTTTACTTTCCACTGATTTGGAAATAGGTACTTTCTAACTTAGCAATATGGTGAAATCTAATGCACACCGGTATTTCTCAATTAGACACCGTAATAAATTGCTTATGTTCCTGCCCAGCATATTCATATTTATGTTTAATGTATCTATTCTGTTTCAAATAATTTTATAGGTTTAGTTAGGTAGTATAATACAATATACGTTTATACAGTAAAAATATTTTTATTTTAAGTAAGGGACCGCCCAAATTAAAAATTAAAAAAAGTCCAAAAGAAAAGAAAGAAGTCCAATTTAAAAATTATGATCGTGTCAGGCACCGGTTGATTTTTATCGCACTCTAACGCTTCAACTATTTCATTCTAATTCATTCGAACTATTTTTTATGTTTTCAACCTAAAACAAACCAAACAGTGTAATTTATATTACTATCGTTTAATATAACACCAACTGTACCGTCAAATAAAATATACGTAATGTCAAAAAATCAATCAATAAATATACATACTTTTTATAAAGCAATTAGAAATTTAAAAAGTGACTATAATCACGGTTTTACAAGAAATACTCAAAATAAGTTCATATTATATTATTTACTAACCTTGAAACACATGTAAAAATATCACTGTTTATCAAATCTTAAAAATTGTTTATATTCAACTCTTACCAGCAATAAGACACTTCTATTCGCAAGAGGTATCATACAGCTAACATAAATAATAAACAAAGAAATTTGAAACTACACATATTTTGTTTAATTTTTTTTTCATTGATCCGTATATCAAACGCTAGTAACAAGTGGGTTTATAATAAGGTTATAATTCAACTCTACACACAACAACGCTATACACGTTTTAAACAAAAGACTTCAATGGAAATGTGTTTTTTTAAACAAAAAAATCATAACTGGCTTCTATATCTTCGAAACCGAAAATCCAATAGCAATGAAGTTACTATAAGTATTAATTAAAGGTATTCGCTTTGCAAAAAAAACGGTTCATAAATGCCGGTGTTATAATATAAGGTGATAAACATATAATCAAATTAATTCTATAAAATAAAAATAAAAAGATACAACTGAATTGAGTACCTGGTCCTTTTTGAAGTCGGTTGAAAAGTGACAATAAATTTGTACCATCTTTTTAATTTGCAATTAAACCACTGAACCGATTTTGTTAAAGATATAACGTCGCAACATTACATATATTAAAAAAAAATACAGTCCAACAGAACCTTCTCCCTTTCGGACTCCTTGTCCGTTAAAACACATGGATAAACTATTATAAAAAAACTAATGATATAACGTTATGTAAAATTACCCAATAATAGGGTAAACCTTATATGCTTTATAACGGCAACACTTGCTATGTTTCAAGCAATTGCCTCTGTTTATATTTTGATTAATTTAAAAAATTGGTTTCCACGTTACTTACATGTGAAATGTGATTCCATCCTGCTTTTTATGTTTTGAAGTTTGTTTTCTACACCCTTTCACAACACAATTCGGCATTTTGACTAGCAAATTTATTGTAATATTTTTCGTGTAGTTTCCACGCGCCGCGATAGTTCGACTGACGAGTCAAGGCGTAGTTTCGTTGTACGTGTGTGTGTGTAATTGTGTTTGTACACGGCGAGGCGTAGTTTTACCGGCCTCACTGCTCTTTTCCAAAAAATTCTGTCATGAGTTTTTATTCGGTCTGAGCCCAGAACATATTTAATAAACAAAACACTATATACGCGTTTCACAGTCATCGATTTAGCCTATCCATCGGTTAAAGCTTGAAACGCGCTGCATGTCAACTGTCATTTTTATCATTCAGTTATTTTATGTGTTGCATAGCAACCCGAAACTTTATTAGGACATTCTGAAACGGGCCCTAACACAATCAACAGATCAACTTACCGTTTATGTAAACTCTGAAGAAGGTACAAAAACAACAATAATAATTAAGTATTGTTTAATATCACTTATTATGTTTCTTAACCTAGCTAACTTATGCTGAAGTCGAAAGGTTTACCTAAAATAAAATAAATTATAAATACTACTTTGAATTTTTAAGAATGTTGGTTACTAATAATTTACATCTTCTGACATTATGCGCCTAAAACTAAATCAAGAAGTCAGCTGAATAGTTCTTATATGACTTGTGTCACGGTAATATTATTATAGATAATATTACATACCGTGCTTGTTGACACAATTTTACCAATGCACTTATCAAAATCATAATGGAGGGGAAAACAGAAGAAGAGAACTGTCAGTGGCAGAAATAGTGATCAAAATCTTGGAATTTACTACCAGTTAAATCTGATTTGACAATAGGTGTATGTCTTGTACATACACTGGACATTTTTGAAGTGCTCGTAGCGAAGTTTGCTTACCCATTCTTAACCGATCAGCTAAGTTAAGCAAAGTCCGCCGCGGTTATGAGTTGGATGGGCGACTGCTGGTGACATTACTGCTGAGCACTTCCGTGCTTCGAAGGGTGCGTTAAGCCGTCCGTCGGTCCCGGTTGTTGTCTTAGGATGGCAGTGGTTACAGCATGGTGCTCGGACCTCTCTTCAATATCTAAAATCTTGTTTCAACTTTTTTAAATGATGTTTTTTTTTGTTACATTAAGGGGCAGAATTCTAAAAACAGATGTTAGATTTTGTCCCCACTTCTCCTCGCGTGTTTACTTCGCGGTGTACATGGCGCCACGTCCGCAAGTCAACGGTAATATCTTATTTGATTAAAAATTGAGAGCGCCCTCTAGTAGAACTAGTAGAAACTATCTTGTCACACACGAATGTGATGTGTGCTGAAGCGCCATCTAGTACGCATACATGATACCAACCATTAGTTGATTGTATGCTGTAAATATCATAGTGTGACACAGTTAATAAATTTACCATACCTACAGTAGTACAAGTTTAGTCTTGATTATTACCAACTTGCTTGATTTTTGCAGTTTTGTGTATGTTCATTTTTAATGAACATGAACTATGTATCTACTTTGATGCAAGGCGTAAGCTGTTAGAGAAAAGATGGTTTATTTATTACAAAAACAAGTATATCGTGTAAAATTTACACAGAAAATCATAAAAAAGCTTTTTTACCCCAGATCAAAATACAAATAGCGGGTTATACTATTGGGTATTTTTAACTGACTTCAAAAAAAGGAGGAGGTTCTTAAATCGTCTGTTTTTCTTATATGTTTGTTGCCTCAGAACATTTGACTGGGTGAATCGATTTAAAAAAATCGTTTTATTGTTTGAAAGCTGATACTTGTTGTTTGGTTCCATTTAAATTTCATCAAAATCGGTCGAGCCGTTTTTGACATACACTCCAATAACTGAAAAATATTTACTTATCTTGATGATAAAGTCGTTGACAATGAATGAAAATCGATCCCGTAAGTAGCAAGGGTCATAAAAAGAAGACTTCATCACCTAAAAGTGTGAATTAACTTGTCGAAGTCCAACACTAGTACCACGTGCACAATATTGTGATATTAGGTACTTTTGAGCTATCCTGGTACCGACTTGAACAAGTTATTTCACACTTTTGGGTGTTGGCGTCGGTTCCAAGTATTCTATAGTTATCAAATAGCGTAGTTTATTCTTGGTTCCGCTAACAATCAAGGGTACCTGCTCGTGTTATTACTACAAGTCGTCGTGTCACTACTATTAAGATTTCACTAACAAAAATCACATGGAGAATGTAGTAGGTAGGTACAGTTATTGTTTCAATTTGTTAATAATAATATAATAAATACATCTCGTGGATGCTATTGTGTAGATGGGTGGAACAACAAAACTTCTAACAAAATAATACCATTATTGAGATCACCCAAGGAGAAAGATAAGTATTTTGTTTGAAAATTTTATTACTATTTGTATTACTATTCGTACGTAATACCACAATATTACATATCGATTATAAAACCGTGGTATTACTGTTATTACCTGTATTTGTCAAAGATTACGAAAGATACGTATATGTTTGTAAACGACACCCGTGCCGTCAATTGATGTATGTACTTGTATAGATAGATTATGTTTCGAAGATGCACCGGAGTGCGACATAAAATCAGACATTCTATGAGAGTAGGGCTGCCATCCAACCGGGTTTCCCCGGATTTGCCCTAGTTTAGAGGGCGTCCGGGGGGCGTCTGGTAGGGGTTTTTAAACAGTGTCGGGGTAAAATCCGGACACTTGTGTCAGGGGAATCCGGATTGATTGAAGTATAAGCAATTGATTGAAACAAATCTGAGTTTAAAATTCATTCGTAAGCTGCATACAAGTTAACTCCGGCGCTGCAAAATCTACAACAACAGACCGTACCCCGCGCCGCGCTGGTCCCACCATAAAAAAACTGCCACCGACACCGATCATTCACTCACTGTGTTGCTGTTTTGGCGCATTTGGTGCTAAGTCTTGAATATTTCTAGGGTTTTTGGCGCTCATTACCGTAAGCTAAAAACGTCTAGTGAAATCTGGCGGAAAACATTACACACATTACAAACAAGATTACCTTGTTATTAGTTGGCTTGGCAACTCAAGTTACATTGTGAGTTTATTCGCTAGTCTCGCGGCAATGGACGAAGGAGAGAAACTCACTTAAAAAAAAAATTAACAAAAAATGGAACCGACTTCAACATCCAAAAGTGTGAAACAACTTGTTGAAGTCGGTACCATGATGCTTCAAAAGTACCTATTATCACAATATTGTGCGCATGGTACCGACTTCGACAAGTTATTTCACACTTTTGGGTGTTGAAGTCGGTTCCATGTTTTGTTAAAAAAAATTTTTTAATCTTTTTAGTGTAACTCCAAAACGGCTTGACTGATCTTGATGAAATTTAAAATGGGACCAAACGACAAGCATCAGCTTTCAAACAAAAAAAGAATTTTCAAAATCAGTTCACCCAGTCAAGAGATCTGAGGTAACAAACATTAAAAAAAACAGACGAATTGAGAACCTCCTCCTTTTTGGAAGTCGGTTAAAAAGCACATCTTTGGTCGAAATAAAGTACAAATATAAGGACCTGAGTTGCTTTGACTTTCCAAATTCCTGTTGGAAAGGTAAGATCACTTTGACTGAAATTTAAACATCTGAAAAATACCGAAATAAATAAAAAAATAAAAATATTTTTATGTTTGCAATAACGCATGCTTTGATGGATTACATTCCAATATTACAGTAATATTATCCAATATTACAATAGTTTTTGTGTTTATGAATTTTCTTTGGTCTGATGCAAGGCGTGTAAAATCGAGACTGAAAAAGCTTTTAGCCGATCGAACGACAGATAACAAAAAATCACATGGAGAAGGTTGCCGCGCACATACTGCATGGGGTTTTGTAATACAGAGTTATTGGTTCTATATAAGTGATATAAGGGTGGGAAAATGATTGGCGATAAAAAATGCACATGAAATATTATGTAACACGTCGTTGCTTATTTTACCCATTTATTGAATTTTTGTACTTATATTTATTATTAAAAACTTGTCTGATATTTCACATTACGTACCTTAAAAATAAAAAAGAGAGACTGCCTTTTTCTATAGTAGTGCACAGAAGGACGGTGTTTACTCAACATAGCTTAGTAGTAAATTGATAATGTTGTTCTACTGTTACTATTACGCTGTGGCTTGAACAAGTAAGTACCTAGGAAAATTTCAACATGTTCATGTTTTTCTTACCTTTCCATTGTAAAAGACATACTTTTCCGAGATCTACGAAAAAACGTGGTCAGGTAGCTAGATTAGGTAGTACCTATTTAATGTTTACATTAGATATACTAAACTCTCTAATTATATGAAAACATGGAAACTCGAGATACCTAATAAATTTGCAAGCATTGTAATTGTAAATTGAATACGCGTCAGAAAACATAATTATACGTAAATATAATACGTATCAAATAAATAGTAATACAAATAAAAAAAGTCACCAAAAAGAATCTAAGTATGTGAGATTCGATCCACTGTACTCGAACTTCCGATGCGACTTCAGTAGTTACACACTATATAGTCATTGAGTAAAGTGTCGAAAATTACACACATATCGTTTATGCCTTACTGTCGGACACATTATATTATTAATGTTTCACGTACATACGTAAAATTATTATTGTAAGAATTATGTCGTAAAATTAAAATTAGACCAAAAAGAATCTCTTTGCGCTAGATTCGATCCTCGAGCCTCTTGATTGCAAAGCGATGTTACTGACAATGCGCTATTTAAACGACGATTGACTAGTCGAAAATTATGTACATAAGCTTTGTGCCTTATTGTCAGAAACTGTATAAATTAATCATGATGCATCTAAAATAATTACGATACATTCATTAGGAAAAATTCTGAATGCTGCTTATAATAATTATTTTAGGTAGCTAAAGTTGTACAGTACGTGTTGTAAAATGTTTGAAGTGTTTTTATATTGCGTTAGGGTTCACAATCATATGATAATTTCATTAATAAAAGAAATATATATACATGGAGAAAGGAAGCCATAGCTTGCCTTATTATGGCCATCATGCGTTTTTGACGATTTTTATACATCTTTTTTGCACTCCCAAAGCGTTTATTTCTAATTTTACCCATTTTTTATTTTAATTGAGATTGCCGAGAAAAGTGACGCAGGTCCGACGCACGACGCGGCTGACCGCGATATGAGCGAGGATGATAGCAATATACGTAGATCCGTGGAGTAAATAGTGCGACATGATGTTAACGCTTCTCGGAATGAAAGGGCGTATGTGACATTTTGTAAACAGGCTCAGTACGCATTAACTGTGCTTTTTTTGGATAAAAATAATCTATGAAATTTATTGTACTTAAAAAATCTATATTTTAGAAAAAAAAACAAATTTTAATACACTAAAATCTGGCGGAAAAAGTAGGAATTCTCTATTTTCAGAGGTGTTTTTGAATTTTTTTTCTATCGAGGCAATTATTAGGAAACATGTTTTGAAATTGATGAAAGTATTACTTATATCCTTGAGTATCGTGTATTTAAATTGCAGTACCAACCGGTACATGGTTTATGAGATTTTCCATATTTTGTTGGCACTATTTCGTAATTTCCGAGCCTTAAAAGCTGTGCCACACAGTTCGAAACCACGGGCTCCGCCCATTGGCCTTGGCGAGCGCCTTGTTGCAAACCACCGTCGGAATTTGCTACCACACAGTTGGGAGCCACGGGCTCCGCCCATTAGCCTTGGCGAGCGGCTTGTTGCAAACCAGATATCTCTTAATTTATACGTTTTAAAATTACTATCTATGTATGAAATTTGGAAGAAAAATATGATATAAATAATGCATTATATTTTGCCGTGGCTTTTATACCTACGTATCTCAAAGAGGGAAACGCGTTATGCGTGCGCTCTCGCCGGCTGCAGTGACATACTGCCCTCGCGTGGTTTGGACCCCCACTGTTTGGACGCCGCGGCGTCCAAACAGTGGGAAATAGTGGTTGCTCACCACTGTTGACAACGCATGCTCGCAATCCAAGGGCGTTGGAAAGTCAAACGTAATTTGGTCGCAAACCATCATCTCCACAGTTGTAAACCATGGTTGGCGACCATGGTGGGAGGCTGGTTTCGAACTGTGTGGCACAGCTTTTAGTTCTAATTTTCAGTTTTGCTTCCAGGCCTGGCTTGTTTGTTCACTAGTGGTACTGACTGAATTTATTGTTGATGTTTGACTTTCTTTGTTTCACAAACAATTTTAACTGTCTTGACATTGTAGATTTAATATGTTATTCCAGTCATATGACTTTAAACATGCTTTTCTGCTGAATACCTATTTCTCATACAATACCCAATACAAATACTTTCTAACGAACAGAGTCCCGACATGGGAGGTTATTTCCAAGTAGCGCTGTATGATACGCTAACTACGGGGCTAACCTAACCACCAAGTCCGGTGAGCAGGTTCGGCGTAGGGTTATGGAAAGGAGCGCAGGTCGTGTAGACATATATAACAAATCTAATGTTACCTTCTCGTGGTGCCGCCAGTTATTGGTCTGGTCCCATCAGGAACAGATGAAACCAAAACACTACACGCAACTCTGGTTATAATTCCCATCCCACCTTTCCCATCCCAACCCACCAATAGTGAACCATAACTTTTCCTTCCCATCCAGTAGCTTTTAATCCTATCCCTTCTCTAATCTTTCCCGTTACCACTACAGTGGACAGGAAGGTGGTGCGGTCACTGTGGTCTTACTATCCCACAAAAGAGTGATGGCAAGAGGGGTAAGGACCACCCACGTGTCTTGGTGCTGCACGTGGCTGAGCATAGAAACGCAAAACTCCTCTTTGGTGTGGATTTCACACTAAACGGGAGGCCAGGAGCAAGTCACTCTTGGTAATTCAGCACAGACGGGCAGCCTTCTGTTTCCGTCACGGCGAGAGGGGGAGATCAATGGGGTCTACAGTCGGTCAATCAAGCTGGTTTAACGTGATCACCCCTCTATACCTAACTGATATCCCTGGTGTTAATGATTAACATCCGCAGGTGTGGGCTCCGTGGAGGGTGGGGAGTCAGAAAGGTGAAAACAAAACAAACAAGTATGGATAACAAAAAACCAAACCAGCATACGAAAATAGTGGAACTAACCCTACTCCCTCGGGTATGGGGAGGTGGTGCAGGATCTCGTAGCGGCCTTATGGGCTCCGGATCCTTGTACCTCGACGTGGACGGTTGTCAGACCGTCGAAGGAGAAGAAGGGACAACGGCCAAAAGCCGGAGACCCTCCAGCTGGTTCATCAAGACTCGTGGTGGCGCAAGTCAAGGAACGCTTGACGAAAAAATAAAAACAGAAACTGAAGCAGAAAGAGAGGAAAAGACGGGTAGGACAGAAGCCGGAAGCCAGAGATCCTAGTTCAGTTTCATGCTTGACGGGACAAAGGCGTCAAGCCGAAGGCCCTAAAGCGGGAGACCGTCCGACGGGACAAAAGCTAATGACTGGAGACCAAACCCAGAATGCCCCCAAAACCTCTCAACTGAGCCGAGCATCACAGCTTAAGATCACTGCCGGCCTGCCAGTGATAGAACCTATACCCTCTGGATCCAAAGGTAAATGGATGCACACAAAGCACGGCAACTGCTATAACCGGCAGAAACAAGCAGCGATGGCCATTGCCAAATTCAGCACAGGCCCCAGTTCGTGCCGAACCTAACAAAAGGACGCGGTTGGATGACACAGCGTCACCCAGAGAGCACCATAAAAAGACAAAGCTCGACAGCTCACGCAGGGCCCAGACCAGCTATGCCGAGATCGTCTAGAACGACCTCTGCGTAGCTGTAACACGAGCAAACTATGAACTGACAGCAAAGCAAGACACAAAGGTGAAGAAGTTCCTGACAGACGGATTCTGGCGGACGTTAAGGACCCTACCATCTCCTTCTCCCTCCTCTTCAGAGGAAAACCCATCGTAGCAGATGGAGCACTGAAGTTGTGGTGTGAGAACGAGGCTTCACTCAAGTGGCTCAAAAAAGCCATTGACAGTATACTAACTGAAACAGATGCAAAGCTGATAGTGAAGAAGCAGGCGGACCAGACCAGACTGGTTAGAGCAGGTCTCTTCGTTCCGGAATGCGAGGGCACATTGGAAGATACTAGCCCAGTCCTCGCAGACCAGAACAAGTGGGCACTCGTCCACACGTGAAGTTGTTCTCCCATTCTCTGCACGGACCCGAAAAAGACACCTTACCTTTAGATGGTCCTTACATTGGGGATACCAGAAATCGTCATACCAACTCTCCTAGAAAATGGAAGACGGCTATGGTATAACCTGGGGAATATATACGTGCGCTTCTACGCGGCCAATGGAGGCATCTAGTGTGAGTGAGTCTCAACCTGTCAACCGGTGACGACAGCACAACGACCAGCTCCAACAGACAGGGCGATGGATGTCACTCCGGATGCATCCTCTCACTCGTCGCCTAGACCATCAACCTCAAAGGTGACGGAAGGTATGTGTGGATTGTGACCACCCTAAAAAAGAGGCATAGTGGAAGCCAAGAAGGAGCCAGACGGAGTCAGATGGGGAGGGAAGCTCGCAAACCCATTTGACCTGTAGTGTCATTCAAATCAACTTCCAGCACAGCCTAACTGCAACGGCTAACCTGCACAGAGTGCTGGAGGTAGACAACGAGGAGAGGAGACCATCGCCTTGATCCAGGAGCCGTGGATTAGGGCTGGGCGTGTGTGTGGTCTCACAAATCTACAAGGTAAGTTGAACCTTGACAGCACTTGGGACCAGCATCGAGCTTGCATTTCGAGCGGCTGGACTAACAGCAGTCACCAAACTACGCAAAATAGGCCGCAAAATTGGGGAAAAAAGCCCACACACCAAGTACCAAGTAAGAGTCCCGACAACTTGGTATCAAAGTTTCCAGAACATGTAGTATCAGCACTAAACAATACCAGTTTGAAAACCCTACCAGATATAAATGGTAGTGTATAGATAAACTGTAACAGAAACTTTGAATGTTCAGTAGAGACAGTTGGTTGCGGGCATCATCAGTAGTTTTACAACTGCCAGCCTGAAAAATATTTTTATTTTTATGCCTGACGCCTTTAACCACTATCTCACCTGATGGTAAGTGATGATAAGGTCGAAGATGTTGTTTAGGCTAACCTAGAATTAATGGTTCTCAAGGACAGCTGCCGGAACACACCGTCAGGTGCTTGGCGACAGATTTTCTACTTGAGGGTGGTTGCTAGCCAGGCGGGCATTCGCAAAATGCCTTACCACCATTCTATAACAACTGCCATCCTAAGACAACAACCGGAACCGACAGCTTAACAGGCCCTCCGAAGCACGGAAGCGCTCAGTAGTAATGTCACCAGCAGTCACCCATCCAACTCCTGACCGAGGCGGACGTTACTTAACTTTTGCTTAAGTGCATAAGATCGAGCGTGCAAACCGCACGCCTGTTGCACACACGTCAAAATCTGCACCTAACGCATAAACTCGACCTTTAAAGATTAATGGACCCAGTAAATAACTTGTAACATGCATATGGCTTAATTCAGTCATCGTGGCGTTTCATATGTTTCTTCAAATATTTTAGTTGGATAAAACTTTTCTCGCACACATTGCAAACATAAGGTTTTTCACCTGTGTGTGTTTTTAAATGGATCTGCAAAGTTGCCAATCTAGCACTTCTGTAATCACATATATCACATGTAAATCTTTTTTCCCCTGTGTGTGTTATGCTATGACTTCTCAAACTGGCTAACTTTGCAAATGCCCTTTGGCACACATCACACACATAAGGCTTTTCACCTGTGTGTCTTCTTAAATGATTCTGCAATGTAGCCAATCTAGCACTCTTGTAATGACAGATATCACATGTGAATTTTTTTTCTCCAGTGTGTATTGTTTGATGACTTCTTAAGCTGGTTAACTTAGCAAACGCCCTTTGACACATGTCACAAACATACGGTTTTTCACCTGTGTGTGTTCTCTTATGACAGGTCAGACTTGATAATGTAGAGCATTTGAAGTCACAGTCAGTGCAAGCATATGGCTTTTCTCCGGTGTGTGTTCTTAAATGAACTTTTAATGCATTTAGCTCAGCGCTTCTATAATCACATTCCTTGCATTTGTATGGTCTTTCATTAGTGTGTGTTTTTATGTGAGTTTTTAAGCTGGCATGCCAAGATGATGAAAAGTCACAGAGGTTGCATGTAAAGGGCTTTTCTCCACTATGAGTCCTTAAATGTTCTATGAGATTGCTTTGGTAGGAGGTTGTATGGTGACACTTAGCACATTTGTATATTTTATCTCGGGATGATTTTATTTCTTTTGAAATACTTTGCTCAATTCCTGTTTCACTTTTCTTCTTTGGCTGCTCCTCACTGAAAAGTGATAGTATTTATGTAGTCTTATAGTTAAAATTCACTTTGTGCTGCATTACAATTTTTAATCATTAACTATCAATTAAAACAAGATCAATTGATAAGCTAGCCTATGATACATTTTTCACCTATTGGTAATGTTGAAGTAGACACTGGGAAACTGGTTCTCAAAGACCAGTGCCAGAATACACTTCAAAGTTCAAGTGCTTGGTGACAGATTTTAAGTAAGTGTGTGACTAGCCAGGCATGCATTAAAATATGCTACCAGTATGTGGTGAAGCTCAAACCCCATTATATAAGCTACAGATCTCAGCAGACCACAGATTGCACTATCAAAAATTATCACTTTACTGAATCGGCTGGATTGTTCACTGCGGAATACGGCCTCCCCAATTAAAGGGGGTTTACCATTATACCCACACTTGGCAGGTAGCTTTGGGCTTGCAGTGTGAGAGGCCAGTTCTTAAGAAGGCACTGCCGCCCTTCTTCTAGTGAAAACACCTAAAGGGCAAACCCTTTAGGTGCCTCTTACAACTATCACAGGAAGATATGGGAGGTACCAGCCCCACACCTGAAGGGGCACCGTAATCAAAAAGTATAGTTCTAGAGGATAGGTCCTTCTGATTAGCAGGCAGTCACTGACCCCCACTTTTGCTCCTTCCTCTAACAAGTTAGTAATTTACATTGTATTTGCCATCTGTTAGATGTAAAATCTCATTATGTTATCACTGATAATGTGATATTCTATTTCTAAATTGAACATCACATTACCAGTTATTAGATAATAATGCAAACTTTATCAACCAGAGTAATTAACTAAGCTTATTGCTCAGCTCCAAAATTCAGATGGCCAAATTTAGGTAATAAGCCAGGTGACATTCATATTGGCCAACAGCAGAGTTAGGATCAGTATGTAGTATTCTATCTTCATTGTGAGTGTATGTATGCTTTCACACTATGTACTAATTCATACTAATATGTACTGATAATGATATTGATACAATTTTATGTACATCAAAACAATCCTTTCGATAATAGTCGGGGTTCCTGCCTTTCATATTGCAAACAAGTGGTATACCAACCAAGGTCAGTTCCGGACACTGAAATATGTTATTTCAACCATTACCTTTTAGAGACCTCTTCAGACATACTAAATCTACAAAAATGATTGAATTCTCTAGATTTTGAATAAATCGTCAAGAAAACTACGCGAATCACTTCTTCTTCTTCTTCTTTAGATGGCTTTTAAATTAAACGCAGCTTGGCGTTTTTCTGTCAGTGTCAGAGTGTGGAATTATTTATATTATTATTATTAATTATTTATATTATTATTTTTATTATTACGCGAATCACAAGTTGGCAAGGCAAGAGACACCACAGAGCACAGAAGTTCATAGAACACTCAATATATAAAAAAGTACTCTGTGCACTCAATATTAAATAACCCACAGAGTACAAATAATGTCCTTTTGTCCTTCCTTACTCCTCATCCTACGGCTGCCTTTCGATACATGCCAAAAGCGAATTGGCGATTTAATCTCCATTCAGATACAACGAAATCACGATGGTCCTTATGACGTCAATAATACTCCATCTTGCGATTCCAACGTTTGCGTTATAAACTCAAATCACCGTGAGCGGGACTGTCTAAACTGGCTTTTTGTTTAAGTGTGAGTACATTCAGTAGGTACATGTTTGAAGCGCTCGTAGCGAAGTTGCTTAGCCGTTCTGACCCGATCAGCAAAGTTAAGTGGGGGCAGTCAAAAATAATTCCCACGCTAGCTCCGCCTATGCGGCGGCGGAACGATCCCCGCTGCACCGACCGACGCGATGTGCAGCGGCGCACGCGTCTCGCTTATAAAAATATTTGTGTACTTGATATTAGATTCGCGAACACAGATACCATGGAGACGATTTCAACTTTTTTTATAATCTTATTCACGTGACGAATTTCGATACATAAAGTAAATTTGTATATTATACTGCAATTGATGTCATGTTTTTATTTTTAACTACATTACTAATATTTCTTAGTAAGAAATTATTCTTACGATCGACAGTAGCTCATAAAACTAAAGTCAAAAGTTTTACTTTTTACAATATGATCATGTCTGCTCGACTTTATCGGTATATGTTATTATGTACGTATGTATTGGTATATATATTATACATATTTAACTGACTACTCAAAAGAAAGAGGGTTCTTAAATAGTTTTGTCTATTATTTAATTTATGTTTAACTTTTTTACTGAACCTTACAATCTTGAAGACTATTTATTTGCTAGTACAGTTTAACTCTTAATTGGTTTCATTTTAATTTCATCAACATCGGTCGAACGGTCTGCCAGTCACAGTCAACTTACTAAAAGTAATTTGCCAAAATGCCTTGACGATCGCAGTGCTTCTAGCAACTAATGTAAGTGGCAACTATGAATATAGATGAAAGTTATTGTTAAATAGTGATACAATCTATAAATAATATGTGAATAATAATCTCTCTAGTAAAGTCTGTAGTCATCAGTATATCAAATAACCTGTCAAAGTCAGTTACATGAGCACAAAATTGAGATCATATTGCACCGGTATCAACCAGTTATTTGAGACTTTTTAACTAAAAAAAGTTTTTTCAAGTCTTTTCTTTTTCTTTGCTATGTTGTTGTGTCGCTGTCTCTGTGTTTATAGAGAAAACATATTGCACCAAACCAACAATAGGTATAACAAAAAAAGGTCGGAATATGATGATGGAACATAACAGCCTAAACGGCACGATATATATTGATAAATGGGGGGTGTTTTTAAATTCTCCGTAGTAATGAAAGTGATTTCTACTGATTAAGTCGAGGCAGTCAAAAATAATTCCCACGCTAGCTCCGCCCATGCGGGGCAACGATCCCCGCTGCACCGAACGACGCGATGTGCAGCGGCGCACGCGTCTCGCTTAAAAAAACATTTTGTGTACTTCATATTAGATTCGCGAACACAGATACCATTGAGACGATTTCAACTTTTTTTATAATCTTATTCACGTGACGAATTTCGATACATAAAGTAACTTTGTATATACTGCCATTGATGTCACGTTTTTATTTTTATCAACATTACTAATATTTCTTAGTAAGAAATTGATTATTTGATTTACTTTTCAAAATTATCCTTACGGTCGACAGTAGCTCATAAAACTAAAGCCAAAAGTTTTACTTTTTACAATATGATAATGTCTGCTCGACTTTATTGGCATATATTATTATGTATGTATTGGTATATATATTATACATATTTAACTGACTTCCCAAAAGAAAGATGGTTCCTAAATTGACTTGTCTATTATTTATTTTATGTTTGACCACACATAACTTTTTTACTGAACCTTACAATCTTGAAGATTATTTTTTTGCTAGTACAGTTTAACTCTTAATTGGTTTAATTTTAATTTCATCAACATCGGTCGAACGGTTTGCCAGTTACAGTCAACTTACTAAAAGTAATTTGCCAAAATGCCTTGACGATCGCAGTGCTTCTAGCAACTAATATAAGTGGCAACTGTGAATATAGATGAAAGTTATTGTTAACCAGTGATAAAATCTATAAATAATATGTGAATAATACAATCTTGAAAAGTCTGTAGTCATCAGTATATCAAATAACCTGTCGACGTCATAAGCACAAAATTGAGATCATATTGAACCGATATCAATGAGTTATTCCAGTCTTTTACATTTAAAAAAATGTTTTCAAGTTGTTTATTTTTAATTTTCTTTGCTATGTTGTTGTGTCGCAGTTTCTGTGTTTATAGAGAAAACGTATTGCACCAAACCACTATAAAGTGAGACGTGGGTCGGAATATGATGATGGTACATAACAGCCCAAACGGCACGATATATATTGATAAATGGGGTGTTTTTAAATTCTCCGTAGTAACGAAAGTGATTTCTACTGATTAAACTACCTATAAAAATTTCATTACCCCTTGGCATCCGCGTGGACGATAATTTATGAATGAATGAACATTGTTCTCAGTATCTTGGAATGCGATTAATCAGATTACACATCATTAGAATAAAGTAAAATATCATCAAATTGAATGAGCATAATATTATATTATATTCGGTGAATATGGGTACGATTGACCTGAAATAAATGGATTTGATTTGATTAAATATGACCATTCATAATACCATGACTCGTCATACAAATATGAATTATAGTTTTTCATAACTGTGCTACTGTACACGTTTCCATAATAAAATAAAGTAGGTTGTTTTTTTTTTATTGCTATCATATAATTTTTAACTATTAATTACTAATGTTGAAAATATGTTCGTATACATCCTTGTACTTTTTATTTTTCAGTTACAGTGGTAAACAGAATGGTTTTATTTTACTACCACTCTGCTTTTAGATACCAACTATGGTAAAAATAAGACCAACCAGACATAAGTAGATCTAGCCACTTCTAAACAGCAGGATAAGATTTTTTTTACCAAACTTACAGAAGAGTGTATATATGCAATTGTAAGGGGTTTAATTATTTGGATATTTAATAAAAAACACACGACTGCAGAAACATTGTAGAGAACATGTTATACAGGCTTCTTTTAATGCAACATAGCAGACAAGTGAGACAGTGAGTGGCACTGGAACAGGTGACTAAATTAGACATTAAAATAAAAACAGTGGATTCTTAGATTGTTAGTAAGTGGACTATCATAATACAGATATTCGTGGATAGTCTACAGAGGTTATAGACACATTAAGTTAAGATGTATATGAATTAACAAAAAAATCATTTATGAAATAAAAATATATAGAATTTTATACAATTTTAATGAAATGCAAAAGTGTGCGTGAGAAATAACGAGTATCGGAAACGGAAAGTCAAGTTTGCAGTCCCCCCGATCGTCACCTCGTGACCACGATCACTGCAAAGTGTTTGAAACGTCATGACAAAAATAATGATAAATATACGCGATTTAAACCGTTTAATGTTGTTTAATTACTATGCGTAACAAACACTAAAACCTAAGACAATATTAAGTTAAGTCTTACGGTGGGAGGAGGTACTGAAGTACCTCCTCCCACCGTAAAAAGAAGTGCAAATGCTTCAGCATTTGCACTTTGATGTTGCAAGTCTCCCTCGACAGCCTCCTCTTGATTTTTTCTTTTTATAGAAGTTTCCACATATTCTTGATCCCGGATCATTCTTTTCTTTGAGTGGCGGGGATTGACCAGCTCGGGCAGAAGGCAGTCCATATAGAATGTGATTAGTTTTGTCTCAATTTTTTCCCTCCAAAATTTTTCTTCTTTTTGTAGAATTTCTATTTTTGATTTGTTGTCTCCATACTACACGGCAAATAAGCATTAGTTATATTACAAATGTGCATTTAGCCGACTTTGATGATACCAATCAGATTTTTGATTGATATATACCTGCAAAAAATATAATTATACATTTTACAGACATTCAGTTACCTGAAGCCTTCAGAAAAGCAACTGTACATATCTGTTTGTCCGACAATCAATTTCGCACAATTTGTTAGAATGTGTAGATAGAATTTGTTAGTTCGTATACGAGTGCCAAGTAAGGATAAATGTCGAGAGAGCAGTCGAATGACACCTGTCAAAAATCCAAAATGGCGATTTCAAGACGGCCACCATACAAATTGCTCCGCCCCTGCTGAAGTTCGGCCTTCAGAAAGGGGGTGTTGGGAATATGAATAAATGAATTTAAATACATATATTCAGATAATTTGCACGTCAAGAGTACAACATCGCTCTTTACCATCTATCTAATACCCTAATAACCGAAAAGGGGGCGAAGGCAAGTATAATACATATCAGCGATGGCATTCCCAAAAGGGTATTGCTTCAGATAGGAGGCCGGGCATAAAATTTAAGTCTTGCTCCGCACAATTATGTCAATGCGTTGTCTTTTGTGTAGGTACTCAGAAAAAATATATTGTTTAAACCGACCCTACAGAGGTGTGACAAGTGCAGGGCGATAATAATGTAAAGTGTTATTTTTCAGTGTAAAAAGAAAATTTAAATGTATTTATAACTTTTTTTTATTTAATTTTACCTGTTGCTCTGCTATGGATAGGTCAAAATAATTTTTAGCCTAATATAGGTAGTATATAAAATATTTCCTTTACGAAATTTCCTGTGAATAAAATGTGCAAATTTAGCAATACTTTATTCAAAGAATTACTCACTTATTTTCATGTAGTGGAAGAACACAGTCTAAACTTATTATATGAGATGGCGACTCCGACAGTTTTCCCTGTCCGAGTGATCTCAGACTTCGACTGATTTGTTATTTTTTTCATGAGAAAGAAGGTGCATTTTATGAGCACAGTCAATTATTCAACTCTATTTATGTATAAATCGATACTTATATGTACATGTCTAAGTGATAAAATGTATATTTATAAGTACCTATGCAGGTGACTTTGTATATAATATTTTGAATATATACCTACTTGCCTGATTCTGAATATTCTTTCATTGATATAAATCTACATCTAGTCTTGAGGGACATAAACAATGTTTGATGTTTTATTGCGATATAGGTACCTACCCACCAAACTAAATGCTTTGATTTGCTACGCTTGTGTTATTATTATTTAGCAACGCTCAACTCCATTTACGGTTGAACGGCAGCTGTACTTTAGAGCCAGATAATTTTACTTTATACCTGTTCGGCACCTTCAACCACATCACTTACCATCAGGTGAAACCATAATTATACATATACCAGATATTATTATAGTACCCTACTAATCATACTTAGATTAGTACGACATATAGTTATTTTATAGCTCCATTACAGTACTAAAGGAACCTAGTTGGTATAGAATCTCTTAGTTCGGTAGAGATAGTACCTATGTTTCATGAATAGAATAAACACCAAAACACAAACGATTATTAAATTTGCATAGGTACAATAGGTAAAATAAAACTGAAATATTAGTAACGAAAAATACTTACGCTTTTGCCTCTCTCATAATTCTTGCAAAGTCTTTGTATCGACTCTTCTGCATCCTTTTTTATTTTGTTAGTTATCTTTATTTCCCATATTGATATACTCGTACCTACCAAGATACGTATTTATAATGCAGAGGTGATAGCGCGCGAGCGATAGGTCCACGTCCAACGGCGCACAGCGCGGCACTGAAGGACAGCTCTTACGCATTGATTTTATTTCGTAATCGTAAGCCAATAAGGTTGAATATCGAATCTTCCGATTGACCGTAATCCTGCACAGAACTAAAGGTCGTAAGTTTAAAACACAGTTTAATTTTTTATGAGAATACTAATTACTCTAGGTAAATTTTACTTATACAGCGGATAATAAACTACATTTCCTTTCTATGTGTATTTATTATTGATATGTAACTGATGTAGTTTCCCAGAAAAATCCAATAATTTAAAGAAAAGGCTTCATTTTAAAAAATTAAAACTATCGAGTAAATTTCTTTCAAATGTGTTCCTGTCTGGACAACGGATAGAAAAAGGTTTGAAAAATCAAATATTTGAGTTATCGTGTCGATTGCATATTTAAGTTGCTTAAAAAATCTAGTCGAATGAGAGTATTTTTTCCGCAGCCTCGTCTTAAGCAACGTCCGCCGCGGTCATGAGTTGAATGGGTGACCGCAAGTGACATTACTACTGAGCGGGTCCGTGCTTTGGAGGGCACAATAAGCCGTCAGTCCTGGTTGTTGTCTTAGGATGGCAGTCGTTATAGCATGGTGTTAGGGCATTCCTGGATGCTGGTCCAGTGTTCCCTCTCTTTCAAATAAACTTTCAACATTCTCTTGCCATCTTTTCAAATGCGTCGAAAAGAAGGAAAATGAATTTTGAAAGTTGATTTTGATGATCGATGTTACGATATTAATGGTGTAAGAAATGTAAGAAAATCAATGTTTTGTCTCGTAACATCGGTGATCATCTGGCATGCCTAATCAGTGTAGCCGTTTTAGCAGATTTGGCGCTAGTTCTAGTGCAATTTGAGCGCTTTTTAGGGTTCCGTACCCAAAGGGTAAAAACGGGACCCTATTACTAAGACTTCGCTGTCCGTTCATTGTCTGTCACCAGGCTGTATCTCAAGAACGGTTATAGCTAGATAGTTGAAATTTTCAGAGATGTATTTCTGTTGCCGCTATAACAACAAATACATAAAAATTCCCAAATGCGAGTCGGACTCGCGCACGTTAGAACAAAAAAGGTAATAATATGAAGTCTAATGTGTATAGCTAAAGGTACGGAACCCTTCGTGCGCGAATCCGACTCGCACTTGGCCGATTTTTTCTCATAACTACGCGCTAAAATATATCTAGTGGAACTGTATCATTACCATTATCTAATGGTAAATGGAAAATATCCTCGACGAAGTAACCAAAATTTTTAAGTAACTCTCCTGTTCTTGGGCAGTCGTGTAAAAAGGTACAGTAACAGTAGCTGCACAGGCCCATTATCGGCATCTGGGCGTTATGATTACAATGATGACTGAATTGTTAAATTTAGTTGATTTTGGTACTATAAGTTAAATATATGAAAATGTCTTTGGGGTGATGAGTGGGCGCTTGGTGGTACAGCCCGTATCACCCTTTGTGTTTTGTTGTACCGTGTTCTTATTAACGTATGATGATAGCTCGATGAAGAAAAGGCCGAACATTAATACACAATATTTAATATACAAGTTCACACCAAAGTTACACAAAACATATTAGAATAGTTAGTTTAACACCAGAGTTATATTAATGCACAGTTAAAACGGTTAACATGGAACCATAAGACTGTTTGTGTAAAATACAAAGATTACATGTAAAAATACGCAGCGCAGTCGTTTATGTGTAACCGACCGAACGCGTCACTGGCTGTATGTGTGTGTTGCCAGTTGCCTTAAATTAAATGCCATAATGGCTAACTTAAATGTTACGTTCAGAAACATATAAAATAATAAACTGTAAACGAACACTAAAATGGTAGGTAAATATTCTAAATAATCAATTAATCATACAAAGTGAATTATACAAATAAATGAAAATAAGGTGCGTAATAAACGCCACACCACCCCCCTACGGAGAAGGAAAAACAGATTTTAACAAAAATCAGGGTAATCCTTAAACTTAACATGTCTACCAGACCGAGTGGTATATGGCAGTTTCTTTGTTGTGGTGGTGGTAGTATTTGAAGGTGCAGTAACAGGCTTGGTAAGTTGTATAGGTGACGGAAGAGACTGTACCAGCTTTGAAATAGGCTCAGAGGGAGCAGGTTGGCTAATAAAAGCTGGTTTGACGCGATCAATGCTTACAACAACGCGTTTGCCCTTAATGTCCAAAGTCATCGTTTTTCCATCGCTGGCACGATTAACGACTTGGAAAGGACCCGTATAAGGCGGTTGTAAGGGGCGTCTGACAGTGTCATCCCGAAGAAAAACGTGAGACGTTGAGGAGAGATCCTTAAAAATGAAGGAAGAAGGTTGAGAGTGACGAGATGCAGGGATCGGGCGTACAGTCGACATGTGATGTCGGAGTTGCACAACGAAGTCTGCAGGGTCACTGATGGAGTCTGCTCCAGAAGCTGGAACAAACAGTTCACCAGGCAACCTAAGAGATTCTCCATAAACCATCTCGGCAGCTGTAGCTTTCAGGTCTTCCTTGAAAGCTGAACGCATGCCAAGAAGAACAAAAGGAAGCGAACGAACCCAGGAATCACGGTGGCACATGAGAGCAGCCTTTAGTTGACGGTGAACACGCTCAATCATGCCATTAGCGCAAGGATGGTACGATGTCGTTCGAACTCGCTTAGTGGCAAAATGTGTCATCAATCGGCGGAACAAATCAGACTCAAACTGAGTACCTTGATCTGTTGTTATGATTGATGGCACGCCAAAACGAGGAACCCATTCGCGAGTTAAAGTTTCTGCAACTTCCTCAGCGGTAATGGATTGCATTGGCCAAACTTCTGGCCATCTGGTGGCTCTATCTATGGCTGTTAAACAGTAACGATAGTCATTACATATCGGCAAGGGACCAATAATGTCGATATGAATATGGCTAAACCGACCAGAAGGTAAATTGAAATTGCCTAGCGGAGCAGAATTGTGGCGCGTCACTTTGGCGCGTTGACACGCCTCACAAGTGCGAGCCCACTCCTTGCAATCTTTGTTGACAGAGGGCCAAACAAAGCGATCAGTAACGAGGCGGGTGGAAGCCCGTGCCCCGGGATGACTGAGTTCGTGAAGTTTGTTGAAGGCAGCTCTGCGAAAGGAAGAAGTTAAATATGGACGAGGCTTACCAGTCGATAAATCACAGGTGACAGAGATGTTTGTACCAGGAATTATGACTTTGGACAATTGCAGGCTAGAGCCTTGCTGTCGCAAGTCAGACAATTCCTGGTCAGTCTCTTGTGATGCGGCAAGAGCTTCGTAGTCTTCCTCGAGTGTGATAGCGTCGACACGAGACATTGCATCAGCAACGATGTTGTCCACACCTTTAATGTACTTTATATCAGTTGTAAATTGACTGATAAAAGACAATTGGTTTAATTGGGCGGGTGGCAGTTTTTCCCGACGTTGAATAAAAGCGTACAGCAGAGGCTTGTGGTCCGTGAAGATAGTCACGTGTTGTACCTCAAGAATATAACGGAAGTGCTGTACACTTTCATAAACCGCTAGTAACTCTCGGTAATAAGCTGGCCATTGCGACTTCTGCTCAGTCAATTTCTTGCTGAAGAACGCAAGGGGGAACCACTCGCCATCGACTTGCTGCTGGAGGCAGGAACCGATGTGGACGCTGGATGCGTCAGTAAACAAACCAAGTTGTGCGTCGTTGATTGGATGTTGCAGTAGGGTGGCGCTGGATAGGCTCCTTTTGCAAGCTTCAAAATGATTAAGTAGCTCAGGTGACCATATAAATGGTTTGGCACCTTTGCCATTGGTTGCCACTACGGCGTTGATCAATGGAGCTTGAAACTGTGCTGCGTGCGGAATAAAACGACGATAATAGTTTATCATGCCAAGAAAACGACGTACGCCTTGAACGGTTTTAGGAGGGGGAAAATCCAGGATGGCTTGGACACGCTCTGGTGGTGGTCGAGTGCCTTCGGAACTGATGTGGTAACCAAGGAAAATGACTTCGCTGGCTCCAAAAACGCACTTGGAAGGGTTTATTACGACACTGTAGTCCCTTAAGCGCCCGAAAAGGATTCGAAGATGTTCGCAGTGATGAGCCTCGTCTACTGAGTAGACGAGGATATCATCGACATACGGAAAGCAGAAGTCAAGGCCTCGTGTGACCTCATCAATGAAACGCTGAAATGTTTGACCAGCATTTCGAAGACCAAAATTCATGAATGGGAATTCAAAAAGGCCAAATGGAGTGACGATGGCAGACTTGGCAACATCCTCTTCAAAGATTGGAATCTGATGATAGGCCTTCACCAGGTCGATGGTACTGAAGACCTTAGCACCAGTGAGGTTATGGGCAAAATCATGAATGTGCCTGACTGGGTACCGATCCGGCACAGTCCTGGCATTCAAAGCGCGATAGTCACCACAAGGACGCCAGGTGTTATCCTTTTTCGGAGCCATGTGCAAAGGTGACGACCAGGCACTTTTAGATGGTCTAGCAATACCAGCCTGAACCATATCTTCGAATTCCTTTTTGGCAGAGAGAAGTTTCTGAGGAGCCAAACGGCGAGGACGGCAGGAGATAGGCGGCCCATCTGTTGTTTTAATGTAATGCACAGTGTCGTGCTTTACAGACCTGGGAAAACCAGGAGGACGAGTAATCTCTGAAAATTCTGCAAGCACATGTGCGAAAGCAGAATTTGAAGAAGCTACAGCCTTGACACTAGGTTGTTCGGAAGTTGCGGTGATGGCGTGCGCTGAAAGGCTGGTAAGGCCATCAACTAACCGCTTGGTTCGGCAATCAGGCAGAAGATGGTAATGTGCCAAGAAATCTGAACCAATAATGGCGGTTGTGACGTCAGCAACGACGAACGACCACACGAAACTGCGCCGGAGACCAAAGTTGAGTGTCAAGTTGATGGTGCCGTACGTCTTTATACTGCTACCATTAGCTGCACTGAGCTCATAGTCGGAGTTTTTCCTCCGGTCTGAAAGCCAACAGCGAGGGTAACAACATAAATCAGAACCAGTGTCAATCAAAAATTGTAGTTTTGTGACACGATCCGTGATGAAAAGACGGCGGCTGGAAAGTTGGCCAGCAGCGTCGCAGTCAGCTGCCGCCACTACTGACTGCTGTTGGAGTTTTCCGCCTTCCAATTGCAAGGCGAAATACATTTGGTCGCCTTTTCACCAAAAGTTCTGTGATACCAGCACCGTTTTTTAGACTGGTCAGGCGTCGTACTTCGCGAAGACTGGTTAGTCCTAGAACGAGATCGAGAGCGTATTGATGAAGGCGATGACAAGGCAGCTACTTGTCGACTGAGTTCCTCAATTCTCTCCAGCAACGTGGCTAGCGGCGGTGCAGAAGTAGCTGGCTGTGGTGGCCCAGAGGCAGAAAAAATATATGCTGGACCTGGCTGTGCCTCCACTATTCTATCAGCTATATCGGCAATACGCTCTAAAGCAAGGTCAGCTTGGGCTGCAAGAATGCCCTGAACGTGTTGCGGCAAGCGGCGTAGCCATAGCTGACGAAGGATGTTATCGTCAGAGAGAGTAGTTCCTGCCAGTGACCTTAAATGACGCAAGAACTGGGACGGTGTTCTGTCCCCAAGTTCTTCATCACTAAGAAGACGTCTAACACGTTGCTCCTCTGATGTTGAGAAACGACGTATTAGAGTTTCTTTAAGGTGTTGGTATTTTCCCTCTGCTGGAGGATTGGTAACAATATCCTCTATTTCGCCAGCTGCTTTATGGTCAATTTGACTGAGGACATGGCTATACTTGGTAGCGTCAGTATTTATGCCAGCCAGTAAAAATTGGGCCTCCGCTTGGGCAAACCACACAGTTACTCTGTCGGTCCACAGGGGAGGTAGCTTGACAGCTACGCGATATACACCAGGTACGTCATTGCATTTAGGTACTGGATGCTGTGCCAATCGCAGGGCTGCATTTTCAGCCTCAAGAGCAGTCAAACGTGCTTGGAGTTCATCAGCCATAACGAAAAATATACTATAGTACTCTATGTAAGTATAATAATATGTGAAAATCAGATGTCACTCAGATCATCCAAATAAACAAACAAAAATATACTAACAAAACAAGAAAAATATTTTTCCAAGACTAAGGGAGTGGTGCGTTCACACAAAAAATTATGATATAGGTACACACGATATACGCTAGACACACATTTGTAAAATTAATAGGTACCAAAAAGTCTGTAAATGTACACACAAAAATCACAAAATAAAAGTTTTAAATAGGTAGTGTAATTACATTAATACAAAATATTGTCAAAATGTGTAAATAAAATGTCTAATGCATCTACCATAAATCAAGCCAAAAATCAAAAAATGTGTATAAAAGTTACATGATAAATATCTTAACCGTTAAACTAATACTCCCAAAAAGAAGTTTAAAGTATAAAAAGTTTATTAATAGGTAGTTGCGTACTAATAGAAACTAGAAAAACAAGTAAAGAGTTTGTAAAAAGTTACACTTCTACCATAACACTACATAAACACCATAGGCAAAAAAATTAAAACTTTAGGTGAAACAGATCTAATGTTCGTAAAGTTGCATAAAAATACTTGCGTGAACCGGAACGTAAACTGGACAAGATTGTCAATCCTCAACTGACACTGTCACTCGACTTTGACAGCTGCGATGGATGTTGACACGGACAGTTGGATGTCGTTGAATGGCGCTAGGGGGCGCAAGCGTGCAATCGCGCGCGGAGAGTCCCGAATAGCTTCAACGCCCAAGAAGCTGATCCGCACGTGTTCACGATTTTTTGTATTGATGCGATTTGTGGAATGTAGGCACTTTTATGACTGGGACGCGACGCGACCGTTACACTTTTGAACGCTGCACTGATTCACGAATGATAGTTACTTTTTGGTTCTCGTGGTAGTTCAGCTCGTAGGTAGGTCATGCAAAGGTAGTCCAAGTCGAAAAGTACGGCGGCGTCAGCTGCTTCGCATATCTTGTACTTGTAGAAATAGAAGATTTTCGACGCTATTCAGCTCCGTTGATCGATGCTTCATCACGTCGGGGTCACCAATTTGGGGTGATGAGTGGGCGCTTGGTGGTACAGCCCGTATCACCCTTTGTGTTTTGTTGTACCGTGTTCTTATTAACGTATGATGATAGCTCGATGAAGAAAAGGCCGAACATTAATACACAATATTTAATATACAAGTTCACACCAAAGTTACACAAAACCTATTAGAATAGTTAGTTTAACACCAGAGTTATATTAATGCACAGTTAAAACGGTTAACATGGAACCATAAGACTGTTTGTGTAAAATACAAAGATTACATGTAAAAATACGCAGCGCAGTCGTTTATGTGTAACCGACCGAACGCGTCACTGGCTGTATGTGTGTGTTGCCAGTTGCCTTAAATTAAATGCCATAATGGCTAACTTAAATGTTACGTTCAGAAACATATAAAATAATAAACTGTAAACGAACACTAAAATGGTAGGTAAATATTCTAAATAATCAATTAATCATACAAAGTGAATTATACAAATAAATGAAAATAAGGTGCGTAATAAACGCCACATGTCTTTATTTGACTTACTATATTTCCTAATATTATGTTCACAAATAGTTAAGCGGAATCTAGTGCGTTTCAGATATCTAGATTAAACGGCAACACTGTCCCTAATTTGTAGAGGTGTTATATTAAGATCGTATTTTCGTATTCCTATTATCGAATATCACGCTTAGCCAATATTATGATATCTAACCTATTACTGGGTAATAGTCAAATAATAGTGACAACTTATCATATTATTCGTTCATAAAAGACGCGCAATTTTACTGTTATTGGTCAAAATATTATGTGTAATAGTTGACAAATCACTCACGTTATTGATATAAATATACAGTGATTTACTTTGCCTTACTTTATACCTTAACAGATCTAGGACTGTCAACGAAATTTACAATCATTTATAAGTTGTATTTACATTATAAATATAGATTACTTTTATGTTCCTTCCGTTTTTAATGTCTTTTATATATTTATAGAATATTTCAAAAATAGTGTGTAATAGGTAGCGTTACAATAATAGGTAAATACTAACCCATAACATTGCAAAATTAATAATAATCTATCGATGTCCATTGCCTGGTCTCATTCTGATTATCCACGAAGCTCCTATAAGAATCGACATGTATTACAACACATGCAATAACTTAACCGAAGACGCGCGCAAGGTCCGAGCCCCGAGGATACATTTCAAATTGAAATGTCGGCGTCGCATTCTCTCGCGACGAGTGAGAATGAGATGGCAAGTCACAGGCAAAGTAAGGAAGAATAGCTTCACTCGGTCGCCGTCACGGCGCTCACTATTATTTGAAGAACCTATTACGACAAAATTCATACGACCTAATATTAAACTTCTGTCTTGAACCTATTACATATACCTAATACGAATATAGTAGTCACACCTCTACTAATTTGTCATGGTATTTTTTCGACTCTGTCTGTAATCTGTGCCTCGCATCGCAAAAATAAACAAAAATATGGATTTATTTTAATTTATGCCGAATGAAGATTAAGTGGGTTGTTATTTACGTTTATTTCAGCTGCATGTATAAAGTAAACACAGGAAACAGAGCCAGTATCAGTAGGAATGTATGAAGAAGGAACCAAAAGGTAGGTACACAAAATAGTTTTAATTTACATCTATTTTGCACCTATCTTGTCCATGCTTGCCCATTTTCTTAAGTTATTGTAACAACAATTGGGGCAACAAATGCCTTCTCCGTTTTTGCGATACCTACCATTAGTACATTGTATTAGAATAGACGATTACGCTGGCAGGTACCTGCGTCAGAAGCCGTTACTAAAGTGCTAAACTTGTCTTAAATCCGCAGAGTTAGCTCGCCACAATTGATAATTTGTTGATCTGTTCAAAGTCTCAGTTATTACAGGCACACGGATCTTACTTAGAGGAAAGCATTGAGCTCATATCTTTGATATGCAAATTTAGCCTTCTACCACATTAAAACCAGAAAAGACGTTTGGCTAATTGGAGGCTACAGGCCTCCAGTCAAACGGAGATTTAAATGCATTCTCTAGTCTGGATATGCAGGTTGTCCACATCTCAAATTTTATAGGTAACTATGTAAAATGTATAAATTGTTGTAGAGATGAATTCTTATTGTCTATGATTATAGTCTATGTTTTTAAAAGCAAGTTATTTTCAAACTTGGAGCGATTAGAGTTTTGACAAATGTCTTGAAGAAAATTTTCATTGTACTAGTTTTTGAGAATTGTTTGGAGCAACTTATAAGTTTGTAGTCGATGTAATTTTTTATAAAGATGTAGAGTGTTCAAAGGTATTAAGAAATTAAAAATGTGTGAATGAATTAAAGCCGTTTATATACTGGATCCCAATAATTAAACACCTTGAGGGCGGATTTGAATAAAAGGTCATGGGCCCTTTGCCCTCAAGGATAAGATGAAGATGAGCTGAGCTACCTACCCTGGAAACCATATGGTGATGAAATTATTATTTTATTTACTGGAAATAATTATATAGAAACATGACAGAGGAACTGTCAAAACTAGATAAAAATACGAACTATATTATTTGGAAAAAGAAATTACATTTATTACTATTATCAAAAGGACTAAATTCAGTTATACAAGGGTTAAATGATGAACAAAAAATAAAGGAAGATTTTATTAGTAAAGATGCAAAAGCCAGATTTACAATAATTAATTCTGTAGATACTTCATATATTGGACGTATAATTGACTGTGAAACCGCAAAAGAAATTTTAGACACATTGGATAAGATATTTTTGGGCCAAATTGACACAAAGAGGTGTCATTTACTCCAAGATTTTTATAACTATAAATTCGAAAAAACAGATTTACTAGAAGATATCGGCGACCTAATGAACATAGTTACCTCAATCAAAAGTACTGGGATGAATCTAACTGATACTGAGGTTGTGTCGAAAATATTGTGCATTTTACCTAAAGAATTATCGAGCTTTAGGACAGCTTGGGAATCAACTGCTAAAGAAGACAAAACTTTTGTGAATCTTATTTCCCGAATACAATTAGAACTAAAAATTACAGAACGGGATACTAAAAATAAAGAAAATTGTGATACATTTTTAATAAATGTTTGTTATAATTGTGGTAAGAAAGGACACATAGCAAAATTCTGCAGAAATGATAAAGGATCCAAGAGCGTGAAGAATAACAGCATAATAACATGCTTCAAATGTCTGAAAAATGGACACAAAAATAATGATTGCAAAGAAAAATACAATTGTGTGTTTTGCAAGACAAACACACATTTTTCAAAATTTTGTTTAGAGAAACCACAATTTTCGGTGAGTAATTTTACAAAATTAGACAGAGATGAGGAGGAAACTATTGAGTTCATACTAGATTCCGGAGCTAGCAGTCACATAATTAATTCTGAAGTATATTTACATTTGAAAGAAAAGTGCAATTATAGAATCTCAACAGCTGATGGTAATACACACATTATAGACACTGTGGGTAAAGTGTTATGCAAGTCTAACACAAATTCACATAACATTACCTTCAATGATGTGTTACTAGTCCCGAAATTGAAGAAAAACTTAATTTCAATTTCAAAAATAGCAGAAAATAATTATAAAATTGTGTTTTTCAGAAAAGAATGTAAAGTATACGAAAGAGATGGCAGCTGCTTACTGACTGGTGAGTTAAGGGGTGACGGACTGTACTATGCAGAGTTGTCAGCAACTCGGTCAAGCACAAAGTCAGTAAACTTAATTCAAAACATAAATTTTTGGCATCGAGCTTTGGCACATACATCAATTTCAAAAACAAAACAGATAGTTAATGGAATAAATTCAAAACATAGTGATAATTATATTGACACCTGCGAAGTCTGCACACAAGCAAAACTATGCAGAAAACCATTCAATACCGAAAGGAATAGAGCTACTAGGCCATTAGAAATAGTTCATAGTGACATCTGTGGTCCAATAGGTTCAGACACGTATGATGGTTATAAATATATTATCACTTTTCTAGATGACTATACACATTTTGCTAAAATTTATCTGATCAGAACTAAGAGTGAAGCCTTTTCAAAAATTACTAATTACATAAATTTATCTGAAAATCACTTTAACTTAAAAGTAAAAACATTTAGGTGCGATAATGGCGGTGAATATAGTTCAAATAATTTAAAAAAATATTGTTTAGGTAAAGGAATTTCAATAGATTATACAATACCGTATACTCCACAACATAATGGTAAGGCAGAACGATTAAATAGAACAATTTTGGAGCGAACCCGTGCTCTTTTGTTTGACATGAAGTTACCACAAGAGTTATGGGGCGAGGCGGTGTTAACAGCAACTTACATAACCAATAGGTGTTCTAATACTATTAATGACAGAACGCCAGCAGAAATGTGGTTTAATAGAATTCCAAATTTGAAACATTTAAATATTTTCGGTTCTTTGGCTTATTACAAAATAAATACAAAACTCAATAAATTAGATTCCAGATGTGGTAAGGGTTTGCTAGTAGGATTTACGAACAATGGATATAAGATTTGGGATCCGGTGGGTTTGAAGGTATTTTATTCAAGAGATGTGACTTTTAATAATAATGCGAAGGATGTTTTGGAATTTTTAAAGCAATGTAATAGGATTGCGAAAGTTACAGATTTATATAAATTATTTAAAGAAGAAGAGGAGTTGGAAGAACAAAACGAGAAAAGAAATGTCATCACAGCTGATGATGGTTGTCAAGTTGAGAGGGGAAGTTTGTATGGAGAAAGTAAGAAGAAGAAGACAGATGTTGAAGCAACGAAGGAGGAGGAATTTTCTATTTTAGAAGAAGAGAGAAATGATGTCATAGATAATATTTTAGAAGAAGAACGAAATGATGTCATAGAAAATATTTTTGAAGAGCGAAATGATGTCGTAGAAGATGTTTTGGAGGAGGAACGGAATGATGTTATAGAAAATGAGGGAATTGATGTTTTTGAAGATAGTATTGCTGAAGAATTATTAGATAATAATAGTAGAAGAGAAGTTAATTTGGAAGATAGTAGTCAAGAAGTGAATAATGGAAATGAGATTGAAGATAATAGTAGATTGACGGTGGATGGAAACGAGTTGTTTGTGGATGCGGAGGAGTCCGTTGAAGAAATTAGTAGTAAAAGGATTTTGTCAAAAAGAGATAGAAAATTACCAATAAGGTTGAAAGATTATGATTTAGAAACATCATTTTTAACTTACAGTGAGGTGTTGAAGAGTGATGAGAGAAGTTTATGGGAAAAAGCTATTAAAGAAGAGATGGATTCTTTGGAGAAAAATAAAACTTGGGAAGTAGTTGATAAAATAGAAGCAGGTAATAGAAGATTGATAACTAGTAAGTGGATTTTTACTGTGAAGTCGGAAGGAAGATACAAAGCATGACTTGTTGCTAAGGGATTTTTACAAAAATATAATGTAGACTACAAAGAGACTTATAGTCCAGTGGTAAATACTACTAGTGTACGATTATTGCTTTCAATTGCTGCACAGAAAGGTCTAAAATTAAAACAGTTTGATGTAAAGACAGCGTTTTTGTATGGAGAATTAAATGAGGATATCTTTATGGAAATTCCTTTAGGTTATGATTATGGTGAAAATAAAATTTGTAAATTAAAGAAGAGTATATATGGTCTTAAGCAAGCACCGCTCATGTGGAATAAGCGGCTAACTGAATATTTAAAGAAATTGGGTTTCGAACAGCTGAAATTAGATCCATGTTTGTTTTTATGTAAAGAAAAGGAAATTTACTTGGCTATATATGTTGATGATGGAATTTTGATAGGAAATTGTGAAAATGAATTGAATAATATCATGAAAGGAATGCAAAAAGAATTTGAAATTAGAAAATTTGATAAAGTTGAGAAGTTTATCGGTATTGATATACAGGTTGGAGAAAATTATTTGAAAATTTATCAGGAATCTTATATTGGTCAAATGTTAAATAAATTTGGATTTAATGACTTAAAAGAAATTATTTTTCCGAATATTTTAGTTGATACACATCAAGAGGGGAAGGGTAATAGTAGTGATGTGCATCGTTATAGGCAGTTGATAGGGTCTTTACTATACTTAGTAAACAAAACTAGACCAGATGCTTCATTTCATGTTGGTTATTGCAGTAGACATCAAGAGTGTCCTAATTTAAATGATTTTGCCAATATTAAAAATCTCTTCAGATACCTTAAGAGCTCTATATCTTCTGGTATTCAATATTTACGTGGAAATAGTTTAGTTTTGACTGCATATTGTGATGCAGACTTCGCTGGTGATCCTGATACTAGGAAAAGTACGACTGGCTTTGTAGTGTTGTACAGTGGTGGTCCCATACATTGGTGCTCGCGTAAACAGTCCGTCACCGCTCTCTCCAGTACGGAAGCAGAATACATCTCTGCCGCAGAATGTATCAAAGATTTACTTTATGTTCAAAGTCTGATTAAAGAAATTACAGGTCATACTCCAAAAACACAATTATTTGTTGATAATCAGTCGGCTATTGTTTTAATTAAAAACGGAATTTTAAATCGCAGAAGCAAACATATTGATGTGAAATTTTCTATTGTCCAACCAATTCTAATATTGCGGATATTTTGACAAAAGGATTGGACAGAACCAAGTTTTTACGTTTAAGAAAGCATATTGTGAGTGATCAGTGAGTTTGATGTGAACTTTAATGAAGTGAGTTTAGTGGTATAGTTAGTTAATTATGATAGGTGTTAGATGTTATATTTTGTAGAGATAATGTTTTGGAATTGATTTGAAATTTAGGTATTAGTTATAGTATTAAGATTGTCTTGATTGTTAATTTGAAATTTATATTTAAGGGGGTGGTTTAATATAGTATGTAGAATGTAATGATAGGTAGGGAATACTAGTATGTGTTTTTATTTTTGTTTTAATTATGTGTTCAATGTTGAAGTTGTATATGGGGTGTTCTAGGAAAATATGTTAAAGTTAAATACAGGTTGGTTTTAATTTTATTTGAGACAATATAAAATTCAGAGGGGATGTTGTAGAGATGAATTCTTATTGTCTATGATTATAGTCTGTTTTTAAAAGCAAGTTATTTTCAAACTTGGAGCGATTAGAGTTTTGACAAATGTCTTGAAGAAAATTTTCATTGTACTAGTTTTTGAGAATTGTTTGGAGCAACTTATAAGTTTGTAGTCGATGTAATTTTTTATAAAGATGTAGAGTGTTCAAAGGTATTAAGAAATTAAAAATGTGTGAATGAATTAAAGCCGTTTATATACTGGATCCCAATAATTAAACACCTTGAGGGCAGATTTGAATAAAATAAATATACAAAATCAATTTCAATCTACCAATTGCAACAAGTTTTATGATTGATATTAGATATTTGCCATAATGTGGCACACTGTATATGTGCAAATGGGTGCTGTGTACTAAACACCTCCTAAACTTATATGATGTATGATATATATAAGAGGTGTTATCTTACACCTATTAAAGTGTTGGTACACAGCTCTATGAAGTCCAACTGGTTTTACGAAGCACCTACTTAAGAACTGTCCTCAACTCGATCAGAAATAATAATACATTGCTTTCGCAATATAGTACTTAGTCCCATTGTTTTGATTAGGGTGAATTTGTATGAAATTACTGCAACTGCAGTTTTAACTATAAATGACTACATAAAGTAACAATTTTATTTCCAGTGTACCCGAACCTGATACACCAAAGAAAAGTAGTAAAATTGAAGCTCAAAATAATGCTTCAAAATCAAAAAAGCCATCTGAAAATAAAATATACAAATGTGCCAAGTGTGACTACTCCACCTCCTACATGAGCAATCTCATAGTTCATCTACGGACTCATACTGGAAAAAAACCATTTAAATGCAAACAATGCGACTTTGCTTCATATTGGCATGCGAGCTTAAAATCTCACATAAAAACACACACCAAAGAAAAACCATATGAATGCAATGAATGTGATTACAAAAGCGCTGAGCCAGGTGCGTTGAAACTTCATTTGAGAACTCACACTGGAGAAAAACCATATTCATGTAGCGAGTGTGATTTTAAATGTGCTTCATCAACAAGTTTGACAGGTCACATGAGAGTACATACAGGTGAAAAACCATATGTATGTGATGTGTGCCAAAGGGCATTTGCTAGGTTAGTCGGCTTAAAAAACCATAAAACAATTCACACAGGAGAAAAAAAATTTCAATGTGATACATGTAATTATAAAAGTGCTAGATTATCAACGTTGCAGAATCATATCAGAACACATACAGGTGAGAAACCCCATGTTTGCAATTTGTGCGGGAAAGGTTTTAATCAGCAAAGTAATTTTAAGATTCATCTGAGACGGCATAATGATGAGAAACCATATTCATGTCACCTGTGTACTTACAAATGTACCACACATAGTACATTAAAATCACATATAAAAGTTCATACTGGAGAAAAACCACATGAATGCAGTTTATGCAACTATAAATCTATTACGTTAAGACAGTTAAGAACTCATATGAAAAGACACTTGAGTGAAAACAGCCAAAACGGAAAACATTGTGCAGCAAAGGTAATTAAGAACATTTGTAAACGGCCAGGTAGAAAACCTGGTAGCAAGAACAAAAAAAGCATTAACCTACCCAGCAAGATCATTGCAAATTAGGACTACATGATGCAAAACATCCAAAAAGTGTGCTGATATGAATTCTGGAAAGAGAATCACTTGAGCTGATATTTAAAACCAAATTATTCATTTTTAACAACCTCTATAAAAGATGCTTGTGTCAGTAGTGTATTTTTCTATGTTGCCTATTGTTTTCCACTAAACAAGGAAGCCTATTATGGAAATCTTTGGTGTTGTTAATCGGTCACATAAGTGTTCGTAAGCATTTTGTGTAATCAAAATATAATAAACATTTTATTGATGATGGTATTTTCAAAAATGTTGCCCTTCTCAGTTTTCGAGTGAGAATGAATCTGTTCAACCTGTTAATAATTCTGTCAATGTTGGTGTTTTATAATAATTTAGAGAAACGGTCATAAAGAAAATGAATTTGTCATTACAAGCTTTTTAGCAAGGTTGGAGGAGGCCTTTGCCAAGAGGCAAACAGACAGTGATGGACAGTAGTAAATTTAGTATTAGGATCATTTATAAAATACTAGCTTTCTGGGCGCGGCTCCGCCCGCGCGTATGTCGGTTATCGCGCGAAAACATTAACCTCTTTTTGCGCAGTCAGATAAAAACTATCCTATGTTTTTTCCCGGGTCTCAAACTATCTCCATACCAAATTTCATTCAAATCGGTCCAGTAGTTTTGGCGTGAAAGCGTAACAGACAGACAGACAGAGTTACTTTCGCATTTATATATTAGTACTGATGTTGCTGTCTTAAAAAAAACAATAGCCTTACACCGGAGCTTTACTCGCATAGGCACAGGAATTTGTCAAAATAATCATCCTATGCAAAACCGCTAAAGAAAAGTCAGCCAAGAATGCCCTCTTTCAAATGTGTCTATGTGCTATAATTTCACAGTCATCCACAAAGATGCAAACATAATGTGGTCAGTTAAAATGTTTTGTCCCTATTAGTGTAGCAATTAATGGAATTGTACATAAATTTGCACCTATGAATACCTACTGCATTCCTCCATTACCTGACAGCTCACCATGTCTCTCTTTAAGAAAGTGGAGAATGTGTCGCTTCAGAGTTCCCATCATGCCACTGGAGCGAGCATGTTGTGCTCCGGCCATCTGAAGGAGCTGACTTCTTCAGCTGGTGATGGTCGTCAAAGGTTTCTAGAGACAATCGCAAGCCTTTGGACAACTTGCTACAGGGGAATCTCAAGTCTGAAGTTTGCCCCTACCTCTGATAAAGCAGATTCACCTGACTTGAATTGAGATAAACCTGCAATACCATTGAAGATATTTACCACTTTGGCATGTTACCGTAGTGTACCTTTAAGAGCTAAATTTCTAAATATGATTACAAGCAATATCGCGTGCTTCGCGAAAATCATATTTACAAATTATTGGATCACAAACTTTATTGCCCGGGCGGGAATCTAACCCGTTTGCTACAACTTCGCGCCGGATGCCTTAACCACTCTGGCACTGGAATATATTCTTTGGAACCGAAACTTTGTCCACCAATTGTATTACTTTAACCCTCATAGGGGTGAGCGGAAAGAAGTGCTTTCTCAAACACTTAACTCTCGCAATGACTCTACCCTTCTATCTATCTAAATATGATTGTATTTACATATTATTGGAGCACAAAATTTAGGTTCCAAGCGGGAATCGACGAGATGAAAGGCTGTTTTGTGTGGGCATACTCCCAGTGTTGTAGCTGAGTCAACATCTGACATAGCTAAAAGAATATATAGATTATAATGGATAGATTCAGGCGTTAGTTTGCGGAAATCCATATTTAATAATAACAAATATTTTTAAAAGTATCCTAAAAAATATTAAATAATATTTAAATAAAACACTTAAAAAGCATAAAATTATATATCTAGTGACAATTCCGCCTAATTTTCCTGTTATCTAAGTGACGTCACAAACATCACGCAGCCTAACCGGAAGAATACCCGACTAGTTTCGCTTCTAAACGAAGCATCTTCAGGAGGTCTTGACTTACCGAGCGCTTAGTCTCGATCGTGCTATGTTTAGAAGCGAAACTAGTCGGGTATTCTTCCGGTTAGGCTGCGTGATGTTTGTGACGTCACGTAGATAACAGGAAAATTAGGCGGAATTGTCACTAGATATATAATTTTATGCTTTTTTAAGTGTTTTATTTATATATTATTTAATATTTTTTAGGATACTTTTAAAAGTATTTGTTATTATTATATAGATTATGCTACAAAGTAATCAATTGTCGATAAATGTATGCACTTATGGTTCTAGCATGGCTGCGACCAATGCAGTTGGACATTCAATACAAATTTCTGAATAAAAAAATAACAAAAACCCGACTTAAAACAGAAAATTTACTAAACAGTTAATAAACCAAACCATAGTATACAGTTATTTTTGTTCATTATACATCGACGAAAAATGGGACTTGCACACAAAGAGTTCCGTACCATTATCTGTACCTAATAAATATAATATGGGGAGCCCCCTTAATTATTTAATTTAATAAATTATATTTAACACATTCACTGCTAAGGTTATTTTAGGAACCTCCCCCCACAACTGATTTTCACGCGCTAGGCAAGTTAGGCCGCACTCGCGTTACCCGAGAAACGACTGTGCGGCGCGAGAACATAAAACTAAATATTCTGTGAATAGTTAAAGCGTCTACCTGTCACCATTATTAGTATCGAGCAAGAAACGGTGAAACAATAAAGTTTGTTGTATGGGAGCCCCCCTTAAGTATTAATTTTATTTTTAGTATTTTTTTTTTTTTTTTTATAGTTTTTTTGTTATAGTGGCAATAGAAATACATCATCTATGAAAATTTCAACTGTCTAGCTATCACCGTTCTTGAGATACATCCCTGGTGGCAGACGGACGGACTGCAAAGTCTCAGTAATAGGGTCTCGTTTATACCCTTTGGGTATGGAACCCTAAAAAACAGTCAAAGTTATTAAAGATATCATGACTTATTTGATGACTATTGACAAAGGGGACTGAGAGGTGCGGGCGGCGGGAGCGCTTAGTGTGATACACCGCGCCCACCGCCCGCACCCCCTTTGTCGTCATACCCCTCGCCTCTGTACCGCGCAGGCGAGGACTAAAATAAATGGTTTACCTATAGCAGTCGCCCATCAAACTGGTAACCGCAGCGGACATAACCTAGTTGATCATTTAAGAACTACTAGGTAAACTCCACTAACAGTGTGGTTCAAGTCACGCAAATATGCGCTATTTGCACTGTATGCACGCAAACGGTCGGTTCATAACTTGCTAAACAGACACCACGATAGCGTAATGACGTCATCTATGACGTCACCTCCGGCCGCAAACAACGCTCACAGAAAAGTGGTAGTGCAATGTATGCACAAACGTCAAACTCAAATCTTGACAGATAGATGAGGAGATTTTTGTTGTTGTGGTTAGAATGTTGAATTGTTGAACGTACAAACATCTTTTCACAAATGAATGCCATGAAGTGCAATACTTCTATTCTAATATTCTATCTAATCAATAATTAGATTTTGGGTCAATTGCGAAAAAGCAAATTGACAGTTAGCAGATGTGATTAGCGCGGCTACATATCGGTTCACATCGTTTGCGCGCAAACAATGCATATTCTCGTATTTCAGTTATGAACCGAGCTTTTGCAATGTATGCAGTGACAGCAGTGTTTGCGTGATTTAAACCGTAGTGTAAGAATGCTTCAAAAGCTTAGTAATGCACTAAGGCAGTATCCCACTTGACGCCAATAACGTCATATTCATAATTTTGACCACATTTTGCACCTATGGTACATCTAACTCCATACATTTAATATAACCATAGACACAAAATGTGGTCACAATTATCGAAAATAACGTTATTGGCGTCAAGTGGAATACGGCCTTAGAAGGTCGTAAGTGCGTATTTTTTTTTAACAATGTACAATATCAGTACTAATATTATAAATGCGAAAGTAACTCTGTCTGTCTGTTACGCTTTCACGCCAAAACTACTGAACCGATTTGAATGAAATTTGGTATGGAAATAGTTTGAGACCCGGGAAAAAACATAGGATAGTTTTTATCCAACAGCGCAAAGAGGTTAATGTTTTTGCGCGATAACCGACATACGCGCGGGCGGAGCCGCGCCCGGAAAGCTAGTTTTTTATATGTGCGGACATCCATATTTGAGACCGGCGATCACCATCAGTCAAAAGACCTGCACTCGATTTGTAAGCATTTATTCACTCTCCATTATCTCAGGTAAATCTCTATCACTCTCTTGATTGAAATAATCTTCTGGTATGACATAATTTTCCGGCGGCCTCATTGGTCCGTACATCTTCTTTTCTTTTCTTCTATCTTCTACATTTTCTGTCTTTACTTCTTCACTCTGCGTTGCCTCCGTCTCTTTCTTTTGCACTGATTTTGTGTATTGTATCTCGCTCTTACATGGTTCTTCACTGTTTGTATCAGTTTGTATAGAATGTGATTTGGAAGGTTCTTTACTTCTAGAAGTTTGTGGAATTTCTTCGTCTGAGTCTACTTCTTCCACGAATTCGTCATCCGATTGTTTTTCTACAGTGGGCTTTGGTTTCGGGCGTTTCTCTGCATCTTCTTTTAGCTTTATCCTGTAAGAATAAAACATTGTAGTTATCAGGACTGTCTTCTTTCATCTCATTAGGATGTTCGACAACTCAGGGAATATAATACGCCTAATGAGCAGCATGCCCCTAATAACTTTGACGTGTTAGTAGGACGTCGCTGCATATGTATAAAGAACAGGGCTTATTACTTAGGACTTATCTACTAGGTGTTTTTATTATCCGCCTGAAGGTGGTGTACATACTGTACTGTAAACGTAACATAAGAACTAACGTCCCAGAGTGAAGAGCACAGTGCAGTGTCATACGAAGGGAGGATGGTGACACTGCAACTGTAAAACTTCGTGATGCTTCCCATCAAGCAGGCACCAGTCTCGTCACTTCATCACAAAGAATAAACATCTTTTGCCCATTTACAAGTTTTAGAGTACAATTTTTTTTGTTCCGGACGGGAATCGAACCCACATTTTCCGATTCGGAAAATGCGGAAACCCTTCGGACGCCCAGGGCGGGAAATGGAATTTAGATTAGAATGACACCATCATGCTTCCCGTGGGTGTCGTAAGAGCGACTATGGGAAAAATACCGGAAGGTGGGAAGCATCACCTTCTGAAGAACTGACAGCTTCTACTGCGATGCCCAAGACGCCTGCCAAGCGTGGAAATTATGGCAAGTCCCGCCAAAGGGGGAGACCGTTCCGGTTCAACGGGGGTCGTTCCGTTGATGAGTTGTTTTTTTTAATGCCTGATAGGTTAGCCTTATTTATTTATTTATTTATTTATTTATTTATTCAATTAGTACCGCACAAATACGAATTACACTAATGATATGAATTTATACATATGCAAAAAAATTATCTTGCACGTCACTGTTAATGATCATAATTGGATCTCACTCATAAACGTCCTAATTGGGGTGCATATGATGCTACAAAAGTAAATTATCTATCTATAACAATTAGTATGGAAAATTACCAAAATTTAAAATATTAATCCGAAATGTCAAATACAATATAAAAATACATGTCTAAATTTAAAATAAATGTCAACTACTTATTATATAATTCTCAGACTACACTAAGTACCTACACGAGAACAAAGTCAATTAAGTAATATAAAATGTCATGTTAGTTTAGATGTACTGTAAAGATCAAATAAAAATATATAAAAATGTCATTTAAACATGAAATATCCAATAAGGTCCAAAGTAACAAAGTTTACTTCTTTGGTTGTAAATAAATCGCCTCACAATAGGTCAAACATTCTGCCATGATGTTTTTCCATTCACCTGCAAGCAGATCACAATTTGGCTTAGCGTCAAGGAGGCCATTGAGCGCAGCAAGGGATCGCGGTATCGGGGATGTCTTGTGAGCGACTGTTTTATGCTCCGGAACAGCAAACAGTCTATGTTTTCTGCTACGAAGATAGTTGTCGGGTACGAAAAAGCGACATAGCTGCCCAACAAGATCTGGTACGTCAACTTTACCGTGCATAATCTTGCACATCATTCCTAATTGATCATGGGTTCTCCTGACTTTTAGTGAGTTGTAGCCCAGGTAACCGAGTAGAAATTCTGTGGGATACATGTAAGGGTAGTACCCATACAAGCGCTTGTACAAATATCTGAGGAAGGCTTTTTGAACCTTTTCCAACATCAGGGTGTATTTATCCTCATGTGGATGCCACACACAGGCACTGGCCTCCAGTTTACTTCGAACCAAAGCACTGAAGATCAACTTAATGACTTCAATGCTCTGAAATTCTCGAGAGTTTCGAAGCACAAAGCCAAGGCGCTGGAATGACTGCTTTGTAACCGTGACGATATGATCATTAAAAGTAAGCTCTCGATCGAATGAGACACCCAAGTCTTTGATTGATGTTACTCGAGATATCACGGTTTGATCCAGCTCGTAGTTAAATTCAATTGGGTGTTGCATTCGGCCGAAAGTCATCTGAAAACATTTGGAGGAATTGAACTCCATGTTATTCTCCACACTCCATTGATAAACCCTATCAATATCTGATTTCACTTTCAAGCAATCTTCCATCGATTTAATCTCAAGAAAAAGTTTCAAGTCATCAGCATACAAGAGACATTTCGCGTGCTTGACGACTGTTGGAAGGTCATTTATCATGAGAGTAAAGAGCAAGGGACCAAGTATTGATCCTTGACTTACACCGGAACGCGTGTGATAGGGTCGAGAATCGTACAGACCGAGCCGAACTAACTGCTGGCGATCACGGAGGTAATCTGCAACGAAACAGAGCAGGCTTGGGGCAAAACCCAGAGCGCTCAGTTTTACCAGAAGTCTGTCGTTATCGACCCTATCAAACGCCTTCCGGAAGTCAAAGTATAATACATCCACTTGCACTTTACGATCAAGACTAGTAGAAATATAATCGACGATAGTTAAGAGGTTAGTGTTTACAGATCTTTTACTTCTAAACGCGTGCTGCTCATTGCACAAAAAAGGCTCAATTTGTTTGTATATCTTTTTGTGAAGTATTCGTTCAAAAACTTTTGCTACAGTTGGCAGTACAGCAATGGGGCGATATTCTTCAACTAAAATTTTGTTGGAGCCTTTAGGTACAGGAGTAACACGTGAGGTTTTCCACTGGGGCGGGTAGATTCCATTCTGTAACGCTAAGTTAAACAAGTGACAGAGCGGATAAATCAACAATGCCTTTCCCTCCTTGAGAAACCTTGGAGGTATATTATCAGGCCCAATGGAACTACTAGTTTTCAAATTTTGAATCCCAGCATCTACATCCCAAGGCAATATTTCAGGTATGTAAATGTAGTTACTTGAAGATACCAGGTCTCCATTTGAGATGCTCTTTGCATCTAATATAGGTAAGGTCGTTTGGAATACGCTTGAGAAAAAGTCAGCAAAGGCCTCAGATGCCTGCTTACCACTAAAGGTATTTCCCTTGTAGTTGACTGTAGGTTCAAAGCCACCCTTAGTCCGCAAGCTTGAAATATGACGCCAGAAGTCACGAGGATTTGTTCCGATATTTTTTTCAATACTGACAATATGCAAATCGTAAGCATTTGATACTCGAGTCTTTAGGTCAACCCTTAAGTTAGAAAAAAGTTTATAAGCCTCCTCAGAATCCGTACGCTTCCAGTTACGATGAAGCTTAAGCTTGAGTTTCGTATCCTCAATAATATCCTTAGTAAACCAGATCGGATACCGCGATCCAGTTGTACTTCCGCGACGCTTCTTTGGTATACATATGTCAAAAACGTGGTAAATAGCACTATAAAAAAATTTGGTACACAGAACTACATCGTTAAGCTCGTAAAATTCACTCCATGATACATTAGATAGCTTATTAGATAATAAATTATAATTACATTTTTTAAAGTTCCAATCTTTACTGGGATCAATATTACTACGCTCAATTGGGCCTGAATGCCGGGTATTACCCATTTTTACGCTAATATCAAGAGGTGGGTGATGAGGGTCAATTTTCACAAGAGGTTCTGTGGCCTCGACATTTACATGAGTGTCTAAGTTCCTCTGTATCAGTACCACATCTAACGTTCTACCATTAACATTTGGTACAGCATTTTTATCACATATATTACAAAATGACGTAAAGTAACAATAGTAATTATTCACATTTAAAGACGCAGTATATAAATTCAAGTCACCAAAAATTATTACAAGCCCTTTTATGTTATTTATAAAACTTTCCACTTTGCAAAACCATCTCATGTAAAAGTCGTCAGGAGCGTTTGATTTAATGTATACAACACACGCATAAACTTTATGTCCATTGCATTCGAAACTTGCCCATAGGTCCTCTCCACCTCCAATACTTTCCAATTCGGTATGCCGATGTAACACAATAGGTGCTCGCGCACATAGTAATGCACCTCCACAGGGTGTAGCTCGATCACGTCGAAGTATACTCCAATCACCGCTGACTAATTCCGTATCCGCAACAGAGTCATCCAAATAAGTTTCTGTCACAGCGACTAAATTATGTTCTAGTACTAACAAGCTATTTCGCCAGTCTGTCAGTTTACCTTTGAGGCCACGAACATTTTGGTAGTACACATTCAGATAAGATTTGTTAGTGCGTTGGTGCTGCCCTGTTGAAGGGCTTTTCGCGAAAGGGCCCAGAGCTCACTGTTGTATCAGATTTTGTATCAGGGTTCATGCTTTTTGTAAATTGCCTGTAATTAACCCAGGGTTTAATCCTAGCGTTTATTGGCCATACATCATTCGAATAGCATATATCATAGCAAGCAACTGGAATGCCTATTTTATATGATTTATAATCACCTTTTGCATTGAGTTCATCTACCGTACAAGTTGCATTAGGGCAGAGTTGCCGTAGGTACTCCCGAATCTCTGCCGCTTCTGAGGCCATATTCCACAGGTGAATGTATTTCCGGACTTCAACGGCTTTCAATGATGTTACCGATGGTCCTGCAGTTCCAAATATTGAAGTCGAACGCTGATTCTTCTTTTTAGCCACCTCAACCCACTGCTGGGTTTCATTAGCCGCGGCTTCCAATGAATTTATGGAAGAATCAACATTTATTTGAGCTGGTTGAGATCCACAGTTCTCCGGGAGATGGGTGGTAAGTTGCTTTGGCTCCACGATTTCGCTCTGTTTACATTTCTGTGCACTTGTGGTTTTAATAGCTTGACGCGGTGACGTCACTTTTACGGCTTTAGAAACCGGATTTTTAGTCACAGGTTGGTCTTGTCGCTTGAGTGCAGCTGTATATGAAGTGGGTGCAGTGACTACTGGTAGGCATTCAGAATGGAGGGCTGTAGCTGCTGATTTTTTTCTTGAAGACACTAATGGGGCTGGAATCTGAGGTACAACAGGTACAGGACAGCCAGAGAAACAGCTACATCCGCATAGCTTGAGCTTAGCAAGTAGTTTTTCCAACTGATCCGCATACTTCTCAATCTTTGTCTCATATCCTGCGATGACAGAGACTGACTGCGAGAGTTTTTTATCATATTCCTCTATAACGGCGACAGATTGTTTCAGTTTTTTTTCGCAGGCAATTACAAGGGTATTAGATTTTATCAGCTGTTCTCTCAACGTAATTATTTCACTACACCATTCTCGCTTTTCGTCAGTACTTGCATGATCTTGCTGTCCTTGCGTGGCAACTGTGCCTACTTCTTCTGTACAAATGCGCGCTACCTTCGGCCGAACCGTTACGTTGCAATCTCTGAATTTTTTTGCTCCTACTGGGGTTAGGCTATTATCCCCACCCTACTTAGTAGCACAACAACATTCAGGACAGACCCAGGTATCGATGTTTATATGAGTCGGTTCTTTTTCTCCCGTACACAGGTTATGGTAGATCTTATTGCAGTCAGGCACTGCACAGCGCATGAAGCCCTCTTCCATAACTATTTCACAGCGACACGCTGAGCAATTCATATTTGCGAAAGAATAGCAGCCAAATTAATATAATGCAACAGTTTAATGCGCAGAAACTGTGCTCATGCTAAATAGTAAAATAAATACGCACAGCCGATTGCAATAGATAAGCGAACGCAGCAGGTAATTGTGGCGATGACTCAGATCCCGATCGGACAGCGTCGGTAGCGGTCGGTGCGTTACGGCCGCGTCATGCACCTGCTCTGCAGCGCAAGGCCGATCCCAGCTCGATGTGATGACTCAGTGACGAAGCGCGCCGACCAAAGCCGAGATACGAGTTCAAATAGGCAAGCAGCCGTTACCCGGAAATTGTCGAAAGGTTTTTGCTTATATCTTCAAGACTACTTATCAGTTTTCTTCGGGATAAACGACACTACAAGCGTTTTCTGATAAGCTATAAAAGTATGTAAGTTTCACTGCCACTAATTCACTTTACGTCACATTAGAATTTAAAATATTGCGGAGCAGACAATCGTGCTGTCACCTTCACAAGCGTAAACCATACAGCCTTGGACCACTATCTCACCTATATACGGTAAGTGATGATGTGCTCGAAGATAGATGTTCTAACTATGTTGTGCTAACCTAGAATTACTGGCTCTCAAGGACTGCTGCCGGAACACACCTTTAGGTGCTTGGCGACAGATTTTCTACTTGAGGGTGGTCGCTAGCCAGGCGGGCATTCGCAAAATACCCTTCCACCATGCGGTGAAGCTCAAGCCCGCGGCGGGATTCGAACCATGGACCTGCTGCGCGCGCCAGTCCATAGCCAAATTCACTGAGCTATCACTGCTTCAATGCCCTACCACCATGTAAAAATATACAGCCTTCTTTCAGAGCATGCGTGGTGTAAGCTTTGTTTACCTTTTCCCGTACACGACAGAGTTGTTAATTTTGACCGCCAGTCTGGTGTCGTCTTTCTTGATAAGCGGCGGTAAGTGCGCCGGACGAGCGATTTCCGCCAGTCGACGCGTTTTCACCAACTCCATCTTTAGCTTTTGTATACTCATCTGGAAAACAAGATTGAGTGATTTTTAACCAACTTCCAAAAAAAGAAGTGGACAGGTCCTTAATTCGACTGTATATTTATTTTGTGTTGCCTCATAAATCTTAACTTTGCTTACAGCATTTGATTTTTTTACATTCGAAAGCTCGTGCTTATCATGCGGTCCCATTTAAATTTGAGTGAGATCTGACGAGTAGTATTTGAGTTATTTTTAACCTCTACGATCAGGTCAATTTTCGCTCAAAATTATGAGGCCCGCATTTTGACCCCATAAATTTTAAAATATATAAAAATTAAAATTTTATGTTTTTTTTTTATTTTTTTTTTATTTACTTATTTAATGGAAAACCAACAGCTTTTTATGCTAAACATATACAATAAACTGGCACTAGAAAGCCAATTACAGGTTCTCACGAATAGATTGTGTGTATAACTAATATAAACACTTTCATTAACTTAACATAAACACATAAAGATAAATAGGTTACAATAGGGCATGGGCTGGTTTACGACGACGGTTTGAAGAATTTGCTGCTCAGCTGTCGCCTTGCTGAGGAAGCGCTGGTGCAAAAGAGGTCAAGGTCGAAATGCTTGCTTAGCTCATTAATTATTATTTTTACAAAAAAAAAAAAAACAAATTTAATTTGTATAATTTTTTAAATTCAAACTGAGCTGGAATAGATCTATTCCAATACTGAGGTGAGAAGATCGAAGTCGTTTTTTGTAAATAAAAAATCACAATTATACTATACTTGTCAGGGATACTAGGAAGCAGGACTAAGTGTGTAAGATGCGGTCTACGCACAGATTACCCCCTAATTTGTGGGTCTTCGCAACAAACGTCTTTTAAAATCAATCCTCAAACTGTTAACAACATTACACACAGAAATAGAATTTATACCCTCCCAGTTTGTACAGGGCCAAAAACAAAACTGAGAAACATGGAAGAAATTCAAAATTAAATAATAATAGTAAAAAAGGAATGCGCTATAATTTTGTAAATGTAATTTTAGCTTAGCACGCGATCGTGCTTGTAATCATATTTAGAAATAGTAATATATTCGAAAATAGATATTTTGAAAAACATACATTCGAAAACCTAGGGGGTCACAATGGGGGCCCCCGATCTGTCTTTTCATTGTCTTGATTACGAAATGCTGCGATTCCGTAAATCAGTGTTTCCCAACCAGTGGTCCGCGGTTACTGGTGGTCCGCAGGACTCGAAATTTATTGGTCCACGAGAAATTGGCGAAATGGGGGTGGCGCGGACCGAAGAGCAAAAAAAGAGATCGCGGTGGTACAATTATATAAATAAACTTCGTGCATTTATTTACAAACTTCAGTTATGTAAGTTATTATACGCAAGTGAAGGGCACAGAAATATTCTCTTTACCGATGAAAAAAAAAACAAGATTTAAGAGCACTACAATCAGCAAAAAAAAGAGATCGCGGTGGTACAATTATACAAATAAACTGCGTGCATTTATTTACAAACTTCAGTTATGATTAGGCAAAATCTAGGTAAGTAATTATTCTGCGATCGCTACATTGAAAACAATGGTGTAGGACGAAAATGATGACGCTAGTAGGGCTAGCATAAAAGAAAACCCTAAGAGTCATCTACAGATATTGATTTATGAATTCAATCATCACTTCCCAGATATTCGAAACAGAAACTAAAGTTGATCAAAAACTGATTTGAAACCGTTTTAGCACGGATTCTAGTCAAGTTGCTAATGAAATCCAAGAAGAAATGATTTATTTCAAAATGGTAGACTGTAAGGTCGCATTCGCTTGAGAATTTTCGGAAAATAAGTAATTCGAGAAATCGTCTTGCTATGTTTTTTTTTTATTTTTTCTCATTAACTTATTTATCCAAACAAGGGTTTTGTTTCTAATTACATATTGAAAATAAGGCCGGAAATCGATTTGAAAGTAAGGTAATGTTTTGCGTGTAGCTTTATGCAATAATATTAGTCCCAGGACTACTGAACTTGAGAAAACTCAAAATCACATTGATTTAATATCTACCTAGTTAGCTTTCTACAAAAAAAATATGTTCTTTTGAAATAATATTAGATAGAATAATATTTTGAAATATATAGAAAGTTTATTTTCGGATTGATTTAGTATATTATACATCGTGGTCCTTCCTGGCAAAAAAGAAACAAAAGGCCCCCCGTCAATAAAAGGTTGGGAACCACTGCTCTAAACTTGCACCATACCAATAACGTATCTTACCTTAGTCCTAGATATATCAGCCTTGACCGCCATGCTTTGCCCACCGTTCTTCAAGCTATCCATATATGCATCTAAGTCGTCCGCGTCGGCGTCCGTCTGTCGGTCCTTCTTGTTAGTAGACCGGAGTCGGTCCAAGGTCTTCTCTTCCATCGATATCTTGGATTCTATGTCTTCTATGCGTTTTAACTGAAACAAATAACAACACGTTAAAATTATAAGGTTGCGTCATCATTTACAAGTTTAAAACCAATTGCATAATTAGTCTTGTTTGTAGTACAACGCAAGTTGAACTATAGGTGTCGCTCCATCCCGATACGATGATTGAAGAACGAGAGCAAAAATTAGAGTTATGAGTCATGTTAACTCAGTCAGTCAGAGCATACCCCGGCTATAGGGGTGGATGGACGCGGATTCGAATCCCGCACATAACTATATTTTTTTCTCTCGTAAATTTGTAATTTTGTCATGTAATCCGCAAAGCACTAAATAATATTTTCTGAATATCGTGATAGTAACAAATTCTTTATAGTCGATTCTTACACCATAATATAGGAAATTCAAAAGTATAAAAACTTTCTCGATAATTTTTTCTCAATCCCGTAGTACCGAGGTGCACGCTGAAATGATCCTTATTTCAACGGTAATTTGTTTGATTTTCGCATTCGCTAACAGCAAGGTGCTAATTTAGCAGCTATTAAGACGCTGACAAGTGCTATATAGCTTTACATGAGCAGATTTTTAGCTAAATATATTAAGTTTGCAGCAGTAAGTTTAGAAGCAGTGATAGCTCAGTGACTTTGGCTATGGACTGCCGCGCAGCAGGTCCATGGTTCGAATCCCGCCGCGGGCTTGAGCTTCACCGCATGGTGGAAGGGAATTTTTGCGAATGCCCGCCTGGCTAGCGACCACCCTCAAGTTGAAAATCTGTCGCCAAGCACCTAACGGTGTGTTCCGGCAGCCGTCCTTGAGAGCCAGAGTAATTCTAGGTTAAGCCTGTTAACACCTTCGACCACATCATCACCTACCATCACGTGAGATTGTGGTCAAAGGCTTACCTATCAGCAATAAAAAAAAAAAAAGTAAGAAAATTATATGTTAATCTTGATCACATTAGGCCAAGAAAAGTCCGAAACACGTGTCTTTAAAATTACATAGATATAATAAAAAAAAATTGCAAAAAATAGAACCGACTTCAACACCCAAAAGTGTGAAATAACTTGTTGAAGTCGGTAACATAATAGCTCAAAAGTACCTATTATCACAATACTGTGCGCATGGTACCGACTTCGACAAGTTATTTCACACGTTTGGGTGTTGAAGTAGGTTCCATTTTTTGCAAAAAAAATTTTCTCACTTTTTTGTGATCTTACGGGACTTTTTGCTACTTACCGGATCGTATATGATTCATTGTTAACGACTATATCATCAGGATAGGTGAATATTTTTCAGGTATTTTAGTGTGACTCAAAAACGGCTTGACCGATTTTGATGAAATTTAAAATGGGACCAAACGATAAGCATCACCTTTCAAACAAAAAAAGAATTTTCAAAATCGGTTCACCCAGCCCAGAGTTCTGAGGTAACAAACATAAAAAAAGAAGTCGGTTAAAAATTACAAAGTTAACTCTTAATTAAGCCTGTAACGTAAAAAACCTAATTATTTACGAATGAATGTGTATGAAGACATAAATAAAAAAAATAAAAAAATCGAACAGACTTCAACACCCAAAAGTGTGAAATAACTTGTTGAAGTCGGTACCATGCGCACAATATTGTGATAATAGGTACAAAAAATGTTTTACTCCTTTTAGTGACCCTTGCTACTTATCATGAAGATAAGTACATATTTTTCAGTTATAGGAGTGTGACTCAAACCAGCTTGACCAATTTGGATGAAATTTAAATGGGACCAAACGACAAGCATCAGCTTTCGAACAAAAAATAATTTTCAAAATCCGTTCACCCAGACAAAAGTACTGAGGTAACAAACATTGAGAACACACAATTAATAACCTCCCTCTGTTTTGGAAGTCGGTTAGAAATACACGTGACAAGTGCTCTAAATAGCTTTACTTGAACCAATTTTCTTTTGATACTTACTTTAGATACTTTTTTTTTTTGTTATAGCTGATAGGTAAGCCTTTGATGTGTGTGTGGACTGAGTGACCACATTTTTTTTTAGTTTATTTTTGTCTATTTAGTGACTTCAAGAGTTAGTAAAAGTTATAATACAATTTGTAAAATGTGTTTTGTAATTTGTAAAGAATTAATAATGAAGTTATGATTCCTAAACTGTGGTCACTCAGTTCTCACACTCAAAATTCTAAATCTGGGTAAATACATACCTTATAAGCAAATATTGTTTGCAGATATTTAGTAAAACATATTTTAAAGTGTTTAGAAGAAAAAAACCACAACATGGAAACTAAAATTAAAAATTTTAAAATTCTTCCTGATGTCTCTGAGTGACCACTTATGAAAAACCTATAATTTATTTATTATGCCACAAAACCTATATATTTTAACTGCTAACGTTAGTAAAAGTTACATGTAAGTTTGTAAAAGTAAAACAAGAGCAACGTTTTTGTTTACTGATGTTAGATTAATATTTAATTGTGGTCACTCAGTTCACACATGGTGAATATGTAAATTAATTCAAAGTTATTGAATTATAAGTATTACATAAAAACTGAATATTTCAGTATTTAGTAAATATTTTTTACTACAAGGACGTGTGTTTTTATCATATTTTGATTGCTTTTAAGAAATTATAATTGCTATTTAATATTTTTTATACAATTTATGTAGTAGGGTGACCACACACTGCAAATTCATTTGAGTCATTAACTTATTTACGCTAACGATTAACAGAACCGCCGATTACGTTTTTTAACAATAGCAAAATAAATTTCATCACGTGACATCACACACCTATGATAAAATAAACAACAACACTAGTTGTTATTTCAATGAAATTTATGAAAGTTACTACCAAAATCGTTCTATTGCGTCATAAATATTTTGGTGTTTTTCTAGAAGAATTTTGTCTTCGAAATCATAAACATGCATTAGTCTCTGTTAGAATGCATTTGACGGCTAGGTGAAGATATAACAAATGTACTGATTATTTAGTGTCTGTTTTTATCCCACCTAGGTGATGAATGATGTTTCGTTCGAAGATAAGTGTGTTAATTCTTTATCGAATTAATGAAATATGATTGATGGATTTTGTAAATGAATCGACTTTGTCCAGTTCTAGTGTTTTAATAACGATATTTAGAAATATTACAGTTTTTATGAACCGAACACGGTCGTGGAATTTAGAGAAGAGAATTATAAAAAGCCTACCCTTTATTAAACACATATGAAATAAATTGTCACATGACACATTTAAAGTTGCTATACGTAAAATAGTAGGCGCGCCAACATCTTGCCCCCCGTTGAAAATCCTGATTTTCAACCACGAAAGTCTTCTCCGTTTTCGTTCATCAATGGGCATAGACGGACAAGTGCTCTACGAAGACAGCCACGGGTAGTATTGACGTCAGCAACACGATTTATTCCATCTGGTCCCGTATACAGTCTAGCTACTCTGCCTAGACGCCAGTTTAAAGCAGGAACATTGTCTTCGTGCAGCAAAACCAAATCGCCAACATTGAGAGTGCTAGTATCAGTCTTCCATTTTTTGCGGAGTTGCAACTCAGAAATATATTCTTTCTGCCACCTTTGCCAAAAATGCTGTCTTAGTCTTTCTACTCGATTATAACGTTGAAGATTTCCTTCTTTAAAATCCAACAAATTTGGAGTTGGCATTGCGGTCAACTGCCTCCCAATTAGGAAATGCCCTGGTGAGAGGAAAAGGAAATCGTTTGGAGAGGAGGAGAGCGGACATAAAGGGCGGCTATTTAAGATTGCCTCCACTTGCGCAAATAAAGTACCTATCTCTTCAAATGTTAAGTGTGCATTGCCCATTATTCTACGAATTAAATACTTTGCCGATTTAATACCTGCCTCCCAAATACCGCCAAAATGAGGAGCGTAGCTTGGTGAGAAAATAAAATTAATGCCTTCCTGAGATGCAAGGTCAGCAAGAGATTCCGAATTTAGTTTCAAAAAATTACCTAGCTCTTTAGCGGTCGCAATAAAGTTACCTCCATTATCGCTGAAAATTTCGATGGGTCTACCCCGCCGCGCGACAAATCTACGCAGAGTCATCATAAATGAATTTTTAGACAGGTCAGACACGGCCTCCAATTGGACACATTTAAATCTCAAGCACACAAATAAGCATAGATAAGCCTTTTGTAGTTTGGCACCACGTCCTTTACGATTCACAATGTGGAAGGGACCGGCGTAGTCCACTCCCACTGAGATAAAAGGGAAATCGGGGTTTACGCGTGATGTGGGTAAATCACCCATTTTTGGTTGCAAGACTTTACCTTGCACGCGTCTACATCGCACACATCGATGGACTATTTGGCGAGCGAGTCGACGCCCGTTGATAGGCCAGACAGACTGACGCATAGATGCCAAAAGCAGTTGAGGTCCAGCATGAAAAGTGCATAGATGTTCTCGCTCAAATAAAATTTTTGTGAATTGATGAGACGAGTCAAGCACTATTGGGTGCTTGCTCTCATAAGAATAATTTGAGGAATTGATGCGACCACCGACTCTGATCAAATCATGCTCATCCAAAAATGGAGACATAGACAACAACTTAGACTTGTGATTTAGAGAACTACCTTTAGACAGTAATTTGTAATCATCAGGAAATGATTCTTTTTGCGCAACAGAGCACAAATAATTAAATGAATCATTAAGCTCGTTTACAGTTAAATGACCGAATAGTTTAGTTTTAGGATTTTTTAGGTTGTATACAAACCTTTTTACAAAGGCAAATATTCTTTGGATTCTATTGAGATTAGAATAGTCACGAAATTTTACTATAGGATCTACCATTGATACAGGCACCGCTTTAATTTCAGGTAAGTCCTGATTATAAGTCTGTGTCAGCGTTGGCCATTGGGATTCATCATAATTTAAAAAATTGGGGCCTGACCACCACAACTCTAGATCGCGAAGTTGACTGGCATTTACACCTCTAGATATAATGTCAGCAGGATTTTCTTTAGTTGGTACATATCGCCACGAGCTTTGAGATGAGATTTCAATGATTTCACCAACTCTATTAGCTACAAAGGTTTTCAGCTTGCTAGCGTCACTGGCAAGCCAAGATAACACGACGCTGGAATCGCACCAGTGTATTATACGAGATGGTTTGTGTCTAATAGAGTCAACAACGGTCTTGGCTAGCTTGGCTGCAAGCAATGCAGCGCAAAGCTCCAGGCGAGGAATCGTTGTAGGTTTAAGTGGACTTACTTTGGATTTCGAACATAGCAGATTCACCATGATGTCATTATTTGCATCAACAGAGCGCATATAGCAACAAGCACCGTAAGCATACAGCGCCGCATCACTGAAAACGTGCATTTCAAAATCTTTAGGTGATTTGCAAAGCACCTTCCTGGGAATCTGTAATGTTGAAAGAACAGGCAAATTACTGGCGAACTCAACCCATGATTCTATTATTTTTGTTGACACCGGCTCATCCCAATCTATTTTAAGCTGCCATAGTCTTTGAAGCAATATTTTAGGTTGTATTATGCAAGGGCTCAATAATCCCAGAGGATCAAAAATTTTAAAGGAATTAGACAATATAAAGCGTTTAGTTATTATATCGGCTATACCTTTAGAAGGTATTTCGAACGGGAAATGTAATGAATCATTAGCTGGATTCCAACCAAGACCAAGAGTGCTAATGGATTCACTAAGCAACAGAGATTCATCATTACTTGATGAAATTTCTTTTAGCAATTCTGGAGCATTCGTTTTAAACTTTCTTAATTTAAAACAAGCAGATTTTAGAGTTTCTGTTACAGAATTTAGAATAAATTGTAACTGTATTTCGTCATCACACCCAGTGATCAAATCGTCAACATAAAAGTCATGCTGAATTATACCTTTTATTAATTGATCATCACATTCTTCCCCAACCTGCCAGAGGCATCTCGTGCTTAAATAGCTCGCACTTGTGGTACCATAAGTAAGAGTATTTAGTTGCAGAGTTTGAAGTGGAAACGACTCTTCTTCTCTCCATAAAATGAGCTGCAGGTTTCGATCTTGATTCGTTGCAATATAAACCTGACGATAGAATTTATCTATGTCACCCGTAAGTAAATATTGATACTGACGTGCTCGAACCAGAATAGAGAAAAGAGAGTCCTGAACATGCGGACCTTTTAATAAAAGGTCGTTCACTGAGAATCCAGATGATGTAGGTTCTGCACCGCTGAACATAACACGAAGACGTGTCGACTCACTGGATTCTTTTATTACGGGGTGATGGCATAAAAAATATGATTGTTCCGGCTTAATAACTGGTGATGCTGTTAAATGTCCTAGTGCAGCATATTCGCGGATAAAGTCTACATATTTTATTTTAAGTGAGGGGTTTTTTCGAAACCTTTTTTCTAAATGTAAAAAACGTTTTTTAGCCAAAGTGTACGAGTCACCGAGACAGTCTGGAGAGTCCTTTAGAGGTAACTCCACGCAGAATCTGCCTGACTCCAACCGAAATGTAGTAGCTACAAAATGCTCTTCGCACATCTTGTCTTCTGGGCTCAAAAAGGACTTTTGTGGTAGCTCTTCAAGCGACCAGAATTTGGTTAGCATTTCGTCAAAATTATCGTTTGCAGTATAATCTGACACAACTACATGATTACAATTTATGTTTTGTAATTTGAATTTTGTCGAGAGTATTTGTCCAGTTATTAACCAACCAAATTTTGATGACCTAAGTTTTGGATTATTGGCTCCTAACGAACGCTGATCACATCCGAGAATATCCCAAAATATGTCTGCGCCAATTAAAATATCGATGGGACCTGGCAGATCGAAATTAGGGTCAGCTAATCTTATTGATTGTGGTATATTTATATTTTTGATGTCTATTGGAGACTTTGGTATTTCTCCAGTCAGTTCATCAAGTACAAAACATGATAAGGTTACACTATACAGTGTGGTCATTGAATTTAACTGAGCTACACAGCTTTCGGTAACCTTGTTATTTGAAGTATTTCCAATTCCGATAACATTAATAGTATTAATAGGATTGCACTTTAGAGCCAATCTTTCCTGTAGCGATTTAGTAACAAATGATGATTGACTTCCACAATCTAACAATGCGCGTACTCTTTCGGTTTGATTTGTATGAGGATTTATTACGTTAATTATGGCTGTAGATAAAATAACTTGGCTAGTACCTGTGTTGGTACTGCATTTTGTAGAGAAATTTGTTACTGTATGTTGCACCTCAGCTCGATTGTGCAACAGCGAGTTGTGTTTTTCTTTGCAACCTTGCTCACGACACGACCCCATGCGACATTCGCTCACTGGATGGCCCTGTCTAAGACAATTAATACATAATTTATATTTAGATACATCAGCCATTCGATCTTGAATGTTTTTAGATTTGAAAATTTGGCAATCGTAAATTTTGTGATTGGCGCTACAAATTATGCATAAGTGCACACTTGGCTTTTGCGTAGCAGTTGTAAATGATTTAGTTTGACTATTATTGTTATTGTTGACACGATATTGTTGATTGTTATAATTGTTATTTCGAAACTGTTGATTATTGTTGGAGCGATTTTGTTGATTGTTGTTATATAAAGATCCCTGATTGATTGTATTTTGTTTATTACAATTGCTAATTAATGATTTTGTATTATAGTTTTTGTTACGATTCAAAGCTTCAAACACGTCTGCCCGATCTGTTAAAAATTTGTTAAAATTTTCTAATGAGGGAATATCAGAAAGACCATTGCGCGTCTCTTCCCACTTCTCAAGAGAACGACTGTCCAATTTGGAAGATAACATGTAAATAATTATTATGTCCCAATGAGAAGTAGGCTGACCCAAACTAGACAGCGCTCGTAAATTCTTTGTCACGTGATCAACAAGAAAACGCAATGAGCTTTCCGATTCGCGATTAATCGGTTGAACGTTAAACAATGATTTAAGATGATGGTTTACCAACAATCTTTTATTGTCATATCGCTCCATCAATAACTTCCAAGCTGTCCTGTAATTATCAGAAGATACTTCCAAATTAGAGATTATTCTAGACGAATCACCTTCTAGATAAGAAATCAAATAATGAAATTTTTGTATTGGGGATAAGCGTTCATTGTTGTGTACGAGAGATGTAAATGTGTCGCGGAACTCTAGCCAGCGAAAGTAGGAACCATCGAACCTCGCGATTTCAATCTTAGGTAACTTTATGCCTAGGTCTTGATGATCGTGACTGCAGTGAGCGTGGGAGTCCCTTCGAGAAACTTCTAAATTGAATTTGTTTTCATTTAACATATCTTTAGCTTTGGCCATTAAATGAATAATATCACGCTCAATGAGGTCTTGTTCATCAATCTCATCTTCAATGGATGCATAATTCAAAATTTCAATCCCACCCTGCACCTCTTCAAATTTAGAAGACAACATTTCGAGTTTACCTAGTTTGAGAGTTAATTCTGCGTACTCTAAAGGCTCTAAATCATTTTTTCTACTTAATAATTCATCTAGATACTTCTTAAACTTGGTTATCTGGCCTTTTATTGAGCTTCGTTTAGTCATTAATGCTTTTAAGTTGTCCATTTTATAATTACTTTATATATTAAGACTAGAAAATAAGTGAACAAATTGAACTATAATTTTAGAAGGAAAAATATGTACTTACTTAATAGTTAATTACTAAACAAAGCTTACAATAACGCAAATTAGATGATTATTCTATGATAAAAAGTAAATGTTTATTCTCACGCTCCTTATCTTGGCGATGTCTGATGTAATGCAGTACAGCACGGAAGCCGGCAACTTCACGTAACGGGATAAACAACAGCCGATTTGTTATGTTCCGCAGCGATAACGATAACCCGTCAACATTCAATGGTCGGTTCCGATCCACTATGCACTTACTGGGTACACGACTCCTGAAATTGATCGGCAAATATCTTTCAGAATGGTAAAATACATTGATCTTGTTTATTCAAATTGTAAGAAATAATATGAAAAAATGGGTAAAGTAAGTAATCACTTACTAAATTAACGTAGGTACTCATCTACAAATGTTAGTTTAAGAGTATTTTAGATGTGTTTTGAATTATTTTTATGACTATGATGCAAGTTTTAATGATAAATGGATATTTATGCTAATGTGTAATGATTTTTAAATATTATATAAAAAGTGGAGTGTTTTAATACTATAAGGTTAATTTATTATTTATGTAATTTATTAAAGTAGATAGGTACTTTTCCTTATGAGCTTTAATATGATATAATTATCTTTGGATGATAATTACACCTGCAATTTGGTGATCAATGAGATAACGTAGACTCAAACCAATTTAGCAAAGAGTGATACACATTTTGGATAGATTTATTATTCTTAGGTAGGTAAGGATGAATATATCATGTTATGATCAAATATTAAATGTATTTTCTTTCGGGATTTAGGAAAGAACTTGGTAGGTAGGTAGGTTTTTTGATGATAAAGTAAAGGAAGGGCACTTAACTTTCTTGGCTTGTTGTCCTGCGGTGTGAAAGTTTTAGGTACTCCACTAGACCAAAGACATCCAAGTGCACTTTTAAGACACAGTGAATGCACTGCTTTCTTCGATTGGTTCCAAGTTTCACATCGGCGTCAACTTTATATGCCTCCGGGGTCCAAAGGTGACAATCACCAGTTCAATCGCCATCTAATTTTGTTTTCCAGATTATTATTCCTTGTTCATTATAAAGGTCCGGCCTTTATATAGGTATCCTTTCATGGAAATTGTTACGGCTTCAATAGAAACTATTTCTCGGATCCTTTGCAGAGACATAAATCATGTCCGAAGCACGTAATATGACGCCGCAAATTTTTGATTGCAGATTTCTTCCGAACGGTCGCCAATGTTAATTCTTTATCGAATTAATGAAATATGATTGATGGATTTTGTAAATGAATCGACTTTGTCCAGTTCTAGTGTTTTAATAACGATATTTAGAAATATTACAGTTTTTATGAACCGAACACGGTCGTGGAATTTAGAGAAGAGAATTATAAAAAGCCTACCCTTTATTAAACACATATGAAATAAATTGTCACATGACACATTTAAAGTTGCTATACGTAAAATAGTAGGCGCGCCAACAAAGTGTAAGTAAAAATGTTCTTCTTGAGACTTTTCTTTTATAGGTATAGGGCTACACAGAGGAGTGTATTTAGCTAGTGTCAAGTTTTAGAAATAACAGTTTTAGAGATATTTCAAGTAGATAGTAGGTGAAGTAAAAATCAGAGCCAAGTAAAATGTCATGGTCAAGTTAAAGCTGAGTCAATCATGCCTTCGTAGTGAATTATTTCATGGAGATCAAAAGAAATCACGAAAAGTCATGTTTTACTACTATGTAAGCAAGTACACTTGTGCACGTTAATGAACACTCAATGAATAATTCTACACCATAATTACACATAAAAACTCAAACGGAACACTAGTTCCGGTAAAAAAAAACAACATTGGCTTTTCCTCTCTCACTTTTTCCCGCGTAAAACTTCCAGTAAACTTTTTGGAGGGCAGTAATGAGATTTGAATTTGTTACTTGTAATAATGTTAATTAATTAAAAAACTTTAAACGCGTTACTTTTCGGAAATACATATTTAATAATAACATATATATTTTTCAAACTATTTTTATAAAATAATTTAATGAAAGTATTTTCATAAAACTTTAAAAAAACACTTTAAAAAACTATAAAAATATAAATCTAGTGACAATTCCGCCTAATTTGCCAGTTAAGCCTACGTAACACCACAAACGCCACGCAGCCTAACCGGAAGAATATTCGACTAGTTTCGCTTCTAAACGAAGCATTTTCAGGAGGTCTTGACTCTACGAGCGCACGATCGAAACTAAAGCGAGCCGCCGCCGGCCGTTTCGAATCGAAGACCTAAGACAACTTTACGTTATAATGTTCATTTTACCAATCTACGAGATAATACAAAAATATTGTATGAAAAAGATACTGGCCACTTCGAACACAGCACCACAATAGATACATGGAGCTTCTTAAGCAGTAGTTTAACTACGAAGAAATTACTCGAATTCAGTCACGTGATCAACCGTGCGGCCTTCCCTACATCGAGGAGGTACAAAAAGATACAACTAGACTGGTTCACATGCTTTACTGCGGTGTTTACTTACAGTTTTGGTTTTAATAAGCTGTCAGCAGATTGACACTATAGAGGTTGTAATCTTTTCATCATTTTAATAGAAAAAAGAACCCAAGGAGTTTTAAAGGCAAATAATCATACAATAACCTCTTTACTGGTGGCCTTACTATGTTACCAAAGACAATGGCGTTTTTAATCAATTCTGCGCACGCTTGTGTTCTCTCAAATAAATAGATATATATAGTTATATTTTTACCTATTCACAAAAAAAATATTTATAAAAAATTATTATAAAAAAAATATTTATTATATAATACAAACAACAACACTCAAAATTTCGATAGTGATTTCCCTAGCGCTCTGATCGTCATTTGTCATTGATTTCCAGGATACCGCGGAGTCGAACTACTGTATATATGTCTATTATGACAGCACCGTCGTCGTCGCTGCGTCGGTGTGTATAAAAGAAACAACTGTAACCCGCGAATACCGAATAGCTACTTCCACGTCTTTCACTTGTAGCCGACATGTGAATGACGTGGAACTTTCGTTCTCAAGATCAAAAAGAAAAACTATAAGGACAAAGTAAATAGAACCTGATTAGACTCACTGAATTTTATGTACTTTTGGATCTGAAATATGAAACACGTTATGTTCCTTTTAGCACTCTACGAGATCATACGAAAATATTGTATGAAAAAGTTACTGGCCACTTCGAACGCTGCACTGTCGTTGTCGCTGCGTCGGTAAGTATAAAGCTGGTGATAGACGGCGCGGGCTAGCGCGAGCCGGACGACGGACGACGCGTCGTCCACCATATCACGCGCCGTCTAGCACGTGGGCGCGGCTCGCGGCGCGCGTCCGCCGTCCGCGTCCGCGCGATCCATCGTGCGTCGGTTTTTCGACACGAACCAAAGGCGCGCGCGCGGCCTGCGGCGCGGCTCGCGCTAGCACGCGCCGTGTATCACCTCTGACGAGCTGAGCCTCTAGACGGTGCAGAGCCATGGTGCCCATTTGGAGTTTAATTTTCTATTTGAAACACATATACGTGAATTAAATGATTATGGACTTTATTCAACTCTATGAAAAGGAACCGTTCATATGAAATCATAAAGATACAGGTCACAAAAACCACATCCGCGGACGTCGCGGCCTGAGGCGCGCCTCGCGCTAGCACGCGCCGTGTATCACCACAGGCTCGTGTCCGTGCTAAGACGAGCCGAGCCTACACGGACGGCGATCCGTCGTCCGTGGAGGCTCGGCTCGCGTTAGCCCGCGCCGTCTAAAGCAATACCTACAAATGAATGACGCCGAACTAATGTTCTCAATATTAAAAAAAACAGATTTTAATACTAAAAAGCGTGAAATTAATTGTGAATGTCTGTACCTTATTTATTATTAGTGTTATTTATCTGACATAGAGATAAAATTTCTAAATGAACAAGTAGGTGAAGTGGATACCGCCAAATTTCTTGGTATTATCATAGATAAAAAATTAGACTGGAAAGCACATATTGTAGATTTGAAAAAAAGGTTAGGTAGTTCAGCTTATGCTCTCCACAGACTTGCACATGTTGTAAAGACAGACGCACTACTTACATCATACCATGGCCTAGTTGCACCAATTCTAAGGTATGGCTTAATTTTTTGGGGCAATTCTACACACAATGATGACATCTTTAAAGCACAAAAACGTTGCATTAGGTCAATGTTTGGACTGCAGACAATCGATAGTTGTAAACCGAAATTTATAGAACACAGAATCCTTTCACTTCCGTCACTCTATATATATGAAGTTGCCATATTTGTAGTATCTAACAGACAACATTTTCCTTTATTATCTGACACAATTGAACGTAACAGACGTGACAGGTATATACTTCGAGCTCACTCAGCAAGGAAGACTTTCATGAGTAATAGCATTTTCTGTATGGGACCAAGAATTTACAATAAGTTACCGAGATCCATACGGGAGCTAAATACTAACCTATTCAAAATTAAGCTAAAGAACATTTTAATGAACAAGTGCTATTACAGTGTAAACGAATTTTTGACTGATAATAATCTGACATAATCTAATCTTTATAATCCCTACTGGCTTGACATAATAATTAAAATATTCTTTGACATTTATGCACAAAACAGATTGACATGTAAAATAATGTACGGGTGTTTCACTATTGGATTGTATTAATGTTGAGAGTTGTTTTTCTTTTTTCTTTTTTATAATATTTCAAATGGCTTTCTCTCTAAAATTTGTACGCCTAAATAGGCAAAACATGATGAACTTAATTGTTAAATATCCATCTATGTGCATACCTACCTTGTGTGTGTATAATACTCATGTTTAATGCAAATAAACGATTATCTTATCTTACCATATCCGCACAATGGTAATAATTTCTACACCTATATATTCTTGTAGGTACTTATATTTGTTTCAGGCTAAGAGATCACCACAATTATGGGAATATGTAGTTTCTATTATTTTACGTAAATAAATCTCTAACTATTACACTACTTTTCCAAGTGTGTTGAAAATTTAAAGGGTGAAAATGGGCAAATATTGGACGACGCGGACGGCAGTAAGCTCACGAAAACAACAGCCAGAAAAAAATACTCTAATTTGGCGCGATTTGCAAAAAGGCTCAAAAATTTTAAATAAAAGTGTTCGAATATGATACAAGAGATAGTTAGAAGTTGAAAGTCAAAATAATATCACGGGTTAAAAAAAGCACAGATTGTGTTACCAAAGTACTTGCATGGTATATTAACATATTATTTTATTTTGCAAAGAACAATCTTTGTACTGCAATGGATTTATTATTCATACTACTGTTTTCCCAATTGTATGTCTGGTAGTTTTAAATTCGATAATGTTGTTGCTTTAAGTAATTTAAATTCATTGGCGTTCATTGCAATACTTGTAGCACTGTAAACATTACTGTAATGTCATAACTTTATATAAAATAAATATCTAAATAAGCCTAATAATTCATGTTACTTTACGTTGTGTGGTCACCCTACTACATACATTTTATAGAACATATTGAATAGCAATTATCTTGTCTTAAAAGCAATCAATACCAGATAAAAGCATACATCCCTGTAGTAAAAAAATTTACTAAATACTGAAATATTCAGTTTTTATGTAATACTTATAATTCAATAACTTTGAATTAATTTACATATTCACCATGTGTGAACTGAGTGACCACAATTAAATATTAATTTAACATCAGTAAACAAAAACGTTGCTCTTGTTTTACTTTTACAAACTTACATGTAACTTTTACTAACGTTAGCAGTTAAAATATATAGGTTTTGTGGCATAATAAATAAATTATAGGTTTTTCATAAGTGGTCACTCAGAGACATCAGGAAGAATTTTATAATTTTTAATTTTAGTTTCCATGTTGTGGTTTTTTTCTTCTAAACACTTTAAAATATGTTTTACTAAATATCTGCAAACAATATTTGCTTATAAGGTATGTATTTACCCAGATTTAGAATTTTGAGTATGAGAACTGAGTGACCACAGTTTAGGAATCATAACTTCATTATTAATTCTTTACAAATTACAAAACACATTTTACAAATTATATTATAACTTTTACTAACTCTTGAAGTCACTAAATAGACAAAAATAAACTAAAAAAAAATGTGGTCACTCAGTCCACACACACATAGCCTTTGACCACAATCTCACCTGATGGTAAGTGATGGTGTGGTCGAAAGTGTTAACAGGCTTAACCTAGAATTACTAGCTCTCAAGGACAGCTGCCTGAACACACAGTTAGGTGCTTGGCGACAGATTTTCTACTTGAGGGTGGTAGCTAGCCAGGCGGGCATTCGCAAAACTGCCCTACCACCATGCATAATACAGTTGTTTAAGCAGTAAGAAAATTATATGTTAATCTTGATCACATTATCTAAGGCCAGGAAAAGTCCGAAAAGCGTTTCCTTAAAAATTTCTCTATACAATAAAATTGCAAAGTTGATTCTAAATTAACGTAACGTAAATATCTAAATTAATCACGAATGAATGTGAATGAAATTACAACAATAAAATGGAAAACCCTATTAAGAGGGACAAGAAAAATTACATATTCGATTTACGCTACTAGTTTTGTGTTATTAAGCTTACTTTCGGATTGTACCTAAACTGATCACGATTTCACCATAGCTGCCTCTCTTTCACTCCTATGCAATCCGATAGTGACAAAATTTCAGCTTTTGACAACATCTTAAGACCTGGGAAAACATCGCTACTAGCGAACCATGCACTGTAAAACTCTTCCTCATTGTAAATATTAATAATATATGAAATATAATTTTGTAAGCCCTCGAAAGTGAAGTTCTGAACCGATCAGCAAAGGTAAGCAACGTCCGTCGCGGTCATGAGTTGGATGGGCTACCGCTGGTGATATTACTACTGAACGCTTCCGTGCTTCGGAGGGCACATTAAGCCGTCGTCGGTCCCGGTTGTCTTAGGATGGCAAACATTATAGCATCCCCCCACCTCAAAAAAAAAACGTTAAGCATGGTGTTAGGGCATTTTGCAAATGCCCGCCTGGTTAGCTACCACCCTCAAGTAGAAAATCTGTCGCTAAGCACTGTGTCGGAACAAGCTCGAGGCCCATCTGATGTTAAGCGGACTAAACACTGCCTATAACAAATGCATTTCGTCACAGATACGAATTGCACTGCGCCCGTCACCTTGGGACATTTATATTATATTAGTTGTTAAGTCTCATGTGCCTGTAATTTAATATCACTGGCTCTCAAGGAATGCTGCCGGAACACGCCGCTAGGTGCTTGGCAACAGATTTTCTACTTGAGCGTGGTCGCTAGCCAGGCAGGCATTCGCAAAACGCCCTGCCACCATGCGATGAAGCTCAAGCCCGCGGCGGGATTCGAACCATGGACTTGTTGCACGGCAGTCCATAGCCAATGCCACTGAGCCATCACTGCTTCAACCTAACAGTCTATTCCGGCAGCTGTCCTTAAAACCCAGTAACTCTAGGCTAGCCTGAACATCTTCGACCACATCATCACTTACCAGCAGGTGAGATAGTGGTCAAAGGCTAAACCATTAGCATAAAAAAAAGAATTAAACAGGCCTACTTGAAGCGGTTGTAACCTAACCTCATCAATTGTTTACACAGGAAATAAACCAGCAGATAATGTTATAAAAGAAGCTAGTTTAAAAAAAAAAACATTGTCGCGTCGCGGAATCTTACGGGTAATTGGATTTTTTGTCATATTTCTTCATCTGACAATCAAAGTGTCCCTTTGACGCGAGTTTTTTACACTTCTGTAGTTACCTTTCATGCGTCTTAGCTTAACTTTTACCGGCCAAGTGCGGGTCGCTCTTTTTCGCTTCCTTTTTCGCGTAACAAACATTGTATTGTCAACTGTGACCCTGGACAACACTACTTGGGTGCCGAAACTATTTTTTTTTATCTACAACACCATGTCTGTCTAGTTATATTCCATGTTTAATAAAACAATTTATAATATACTAGCTTTCCGGGCGCGGCTCCGCCCGCGCGTATGTCGCTTATCGCGCAAAAACATTAACCTCTTTTTGCGCAGTTGGATAAAAACTATCCTATGTTTTTTCCCGGGTCTCAAACTATTTCCAAACCAAATTTCATTCAAATCGGTCCAGTAGTTTTGGCGTGAAAGCGTAACAGACAGACAGACAGAGTTACTTTCGCATTTATAATATTACTAGCTTTCCGGGCGCGGCTCCGCCCGCGCGTATGTCGGTTATCGCGCGAAAACATTAACCTCTTTTTGCGCAGTCGGATAAAAACTATCCTATGTTTTTTCCCGGGTCTCAAACTATCTCCATACCAAATTTCATTCAAATCGGTCCAGTAGTTTTGGCGTGAAAGCGTAACAGACAGACAGACAGACAGACAGAGTTACTTTCGCATTTATAATATTATAGTACTGATGGTACTGATTTTATTCATATAACACCTTCATATTATAATGTTTATGTCTACCGCATCACAGTTATGTTCACATTACTGTGTTCCGGTTTGAACGGTGAATCCTGAAGGGCAGCTATTGGTTTCCAACTGGACGTAATCAGCCATACGTCCATGGTTCGATTTTGAATGCCGGCTTGAGCTTCACCGCACGGTAGGGCATTTTGTGAGTGCATGCCTGGCTAGCTAGTAGAAAATCTGTCTCCACGCCCTTACAGTGGACTCCGAGAGCAGTCCTTGAGAATTATGAAATTACAGGCTAATGATTCGAATGACATAAATGTATCCTTTACATCAGAAATAACAATATTTGAATCAAAATAAACTCAACTCGTTATTGCTCAATAACTCAGCTATTCATTTAAGATATTAATTTACTAATGAATATATCAGTCAAATACTTACTACTCGTCAGATATTACTTAAATTTAAACTGTGTGTTCCGGCAGCTGTCCTTGAGAGCCAGTAATTCTAGGTTAGCATGAACAACATCTTCGAGCACATCATTACTTACCATCAGTGGGATAGTGGTCAAATGCAAAAATAAAGTATTGCTTGATTCCGGCAAACTCAATGGGGTGCCGGGCTATAATCAGTACTAATATTATAAATGCGAAAGTAACTCTGTCTGTCTGTTACGCTTTCACGCCAAAACTACTGGACCGATTTGAATGAAATTTGGTATGGAGATAGTTTGAGACCCGGGAAAAAACATAGGATAGTTCTTATCCGACTGCGGAAAAAGAGGTTAATTTTTTCGCGCGATAACCGACATACGCGCGGGCGGAGCCGCGCCCGGAAAGCTAATTGATTGATATAATGAAAAGTACGTAAATTAAACACAATCATAATATTTTTTACATGATAAATATTCATGATGGTTACATTTTTTACAATAATTGGTGTTAATGCGCGGTTTAGGTAATTACTATATTTATAAACTATATTTTGGAATAGTTTTATTAAACATTTCACGCCACATCTTTGGAAAAATAACCAAAGGTGAGGGGAGGCTCTATTCAGCAGTGGACAAATCGGCTGATCAGTATAATATATATATATATATATGTAGATACGTAATTTTGAAGCGAATATTCGGAATTTTGTCCTATTGTCCGGAATTTTCTCCAGATTTATTTTTTTGCTGATATTGTAACCCTACTTACACCACACTGTTAAGCAAAAGTCCGCTATAGGAAGCGAAGCACCAACTCCAAACCAAGCAACGTAACAATTTACTTTAGCAGTCTGGAGCCGGAAACTGAGTTGGTAATAATATCGCTTCCTAATATAAGACCAAAACAAATTTAACAAACGAGATGTTTAGACACCACTACCTACCCTTGCGGGGATATACCTACATGAGTGATAATTAAAATACGTTATCATTAATAATTAATTATATTACTAGAAATAATTATCTGATGAACTTAACTCATCGTTTATAATAAGAATACTGTTATTTCTTATCTTACACTACCCTCATTAAAAAATTGGTAAACAAAGTAATAACATCAGTTACCCTTAACTATTCTTATCACTTTCACATACGTAGGAATGTTTACTAAGCTTGAGCGAGACAAAACATCTTTAACAGGGGGGTTAACCGGAACATTAAACTCACAGACGCAGTACTCAGCATGATTGTCCATTATAGGGCTTGAATACCGGAATCACGGACAAATACGAGAATTAACGGTATTTCAGTAATATCTGATACCATAATCACGATTTGAATAATTGAAAACATGTATTTATTTAAGATGAAGATGGGTAAAAGCATTTATCTAAGTGTAATATATGTAGTTGAATTAGGTTTAGGTTAATAAGTTACTAACTGCTATCATATGTACTATGCATGGAATTATATAAAGCTTTATTATTATTATTTATTTAAAGTGCGTCTTATTAACATAGAAGCATAAGGCTTAGTAATATCTGAAAGTGTTTTTTATCAAACCAAGGAACTACGAGTACCTTATGTGTTAACTTTTAGGAAGAAGATCAAGCCTTTGACTTTAACAACGATATATAACATATAATAATAACGATAACGATAAAAGTTTTTATCGTTATCAACCCTTTTTATCGTTTACAGCATAACCAAGAATTTAGATTTTTTTAGGACTTAGCGTTTCCTAGCAAGCGGAAGTAATTTAAACCTTCAACAATACTACACTTTAAAAAAAATTAAAAAAAAAAACTGAAATGACAATCCAATTATAATAATTCTAAATCGATCGGTTGGGTTAAGTGGCGTTTATGACGTCACGTCGACTTAACGGAAAGTAGGTAGAATAATAATATTTGTTATATTTTATAATTTTCTAAAATACTAGTTTAATATTTTCCAAAAAAAATTTATATATTTGTAACTTTTAATTATAGATTTCAGCAAAAAAACTCTTGAACCATTTTAATAACAACTTTAATTAGATCTTCAAACATAATTCATCTTCAACAGTATTAACTTATAAGCATGATAGGAAAGTTGCTGCACCTGGTGGAATTTGTCAGATGCGTTTTGATAAACGTGTTAGTCTAGGAAGATATGTTAAGCAATACTAATTATAACGCACGCTTACAAACGTTATACAAAAACAATTTATTTGATACCCGGAAGAAAGTACCGGTATTGATGCCAGTACAGTCCGGTATTGCATTCCCTTGCATGTTTAACCAGACGAGGAGCATCCTGACGCAGCGATTCCTAGTAAGTAATGCGTCTGAGTGGAGGGAGATATATACTCGTAACGTAAGTATATTCAAGTGTCGCATGTAATTACCTACTGCAAAGTTCCTTCACAGTCTTACCACAACGGTTGCATACTGTGGAGGTCTTAGTAAGTTAGTAGAGTAGTCAAACTTTTGAGACTTTTCTGTGATCAAACTTTTTGCTTCGCCTACTTTCAGCTCTAATAGTGCGTTTTCCGGTTAGCATCGTATCGCCACGGGTATAAAAGAAACGCATAGATGGAAGCGCTGCTCGATTGATCATTGATCTGTCCGCGAACACTTGAATATCGTATTCCTACTAAATATTACATGAATAGTTTTAAATTCAGTGTTGTGTTTCGAAAGTATTTGTTTTTAATTATCAGTGTCGAAAGTGGGTGATAGGTAGGATTAACGTGAGGTTTTATTTGTGCTTAATTAGGAGGAGCTATAAAATAGGTTATATAAGCGTAATTCATTTTATGCTTTATATAAATTTAGTGTTTTAAATCTAAAGTAAAAATGTGGTATTAGTGATACCAGTTTTTTATTGGGAGATTATACGACATAAGTGACTTTTTCACATACACTTTGTTTTGAAATAACTTGATGAGGTCGGTACCCTGATAATTCAAAAGTACCTATTATCACAATATTGTGCATCGGTACCATGATAATTAAAATGTACCTACCTTATATCACAATATAAGGTAGAAAAAGATTTTGTAGCGCTCGTAGCCAAGTTTGCTTAGCCGTTCTGAATCGATCAGCAAAGTTAAGCAACGTCCGCCGCGGTCATGACTTGGATGGGTGACCGCTGGTTGGGCATTACTACTGAGCGCTTCCGTGCTTCGGAGGGCACGTTAAGCCGTCGGTCCCGGTTGTTGTCTTAGGATAGCAGTCGTTACAGCATGGTGGTAGGGCACTTTGCAAATGCCCGCCTGGCTAGCTACCACCCTCAAGTTGAAAATCTGTCGCCAAGCACCTAACGGTGTGTTCCGGCAGCTGTCCTTGAGAGCCAGTAACTCTAGGTTAGTCTGAACAACATCCTCGACCACATCATCACTTACCATCAGGTGAGATAGTGGTCAAAGGCTAACCTATCAGACATAAAAAAAAAAAAATCGGTTTCAATTTTCGAGAAAAATATGCACTAAAAAGTAAATACTTAAACCAAACCATCGTATACAGATTTTTTGTTCGAGAAACAACACCTTTCCGTGTTTGTGAGGTGAAAAAGTATTTTTATTTAAATTCAGTGAAAATATATCCTCAAACCAGTGGAGCTTATATAATACTAGCTTTCCGGGCGCGGCTCCGCCCGCGCGTATGTCGGTTATCGCGCGAAATCATTAACCTCTTTTTGCGCAGTCGGATAAAAACTATCCTATGTTTTTTCCCGGGTCTCAAACTATCTCCATACCAAATTTCATTCAAATCGGTCCAGTAGTTTTGGCGTGAAAGCGTAACAGACAGACAGACAGACAGACAGACAGACAGAGTTACTTTCGCATTTATAATATAAGTACTGATTATACAAGAGACGAAACCTGTGCTTTACAACATATATCATCAAGCCGGTATATCCCCGAAGGTGTATGCAGGGGTATCAACATATCTACCAGCATAATCGAGGACAACCGAGGATGACGACCAGTAGGAATTGTGCGCAAGATGCAGTGCTTGGTAGTTACAGTTCTTACAGAAATATTTTTTCTGTGACACTAATACTTCTATTGGGTGAGTAAAAACTTTTTCAATTAAAAGATTGTAATTGGTTATTTATGCAACTGCTGTCCACCATCTTCATGTAGAAAATCTGTCTAAACCTACTAACAGTGTGTTCCGGTATAGTCCTTGAGATCAACCTATATATTTAACATCATCATCACTTTTCATAATTGTGTACGCGGGTGAAACCGCAGGGCGCAGCTAGTTCTTTGTATTGTCCATTCTAGTAACACAACACAACATCTCACCAACATGCACGGATCACTTACATAGTGGCCGATGAAAGTAGTTTTCATAGACATTCTGAGTTTCTTTATTTTTTATGTGATTATGATGGAACAAGCACAAGGCCCACCTGATGTTAAGCGGATTAACCTCTGCCTATAACAAATGGATTTCGTCATGTGACGAATTGTAATGCGCCCGTCACACTGAGACATACAGTTGTAAAGTCTCATGTGCCTGTAATTTTACTGGCTCTCAAGGACTGCTGCCGGAACACACTGATAGGTGCTTAGCGACCATTTTTCTACTTGAGGGTGGTAGCTAGCCAGGCGGGCATTCGCAAAATGCCCTTCCACTATGCGGTGAAGCTCAAGCCAAGGACGGCCATTTCCGAATGCGCACGGACTTTCTGCTGAAATCATACTCAATCTCGACAATTTTCTGAGCAAAATTGTTTCGATTGAACCAGTGGTCACGGCTACTGAGGGGATATCTGGCCAACGAGAGCCGGTTCAGATATCATGTAAAAGTGGTATCTGAACCAAAGTCGCGCGCGGAATTCCCCAATAGCCGCCGGTCATGGACTTAGGTCCGAACAAGGGCCCTTCTCAGGGCCATCCCGATAAAGTATGTTCCCATACAATGCCAACGACCTCGCAAAGCGAGCGAGGCAAAAAAGGCTCTTTTCAGGGCCAGCGCTCCCAAGACGCGCGAAGCCGCTCGCCTAAGAAAAGCGAGCCCCCATTAGAAGCCATCATCTCGCCCATGTCGCCAGATGAAGCAACAGTGGTACATCAGCCCAGCATGTATCTTTCTCCGAAGGGGTGGTACGAGCGTGATATGCTCACACTCGAACGGCTTATCAAAGTCGGCGGCCTCTTCTCAGAAGGCATGACACGCTGGATGTCTATGTACACAAGACTACAAGAAGCCGAATTACAAGGTACAGAGCCATGCGAAGAGGATCGCATAGCGTTAGAATTTGCAGCCAAGGCGGTTATAACGCTCCCCCCTGTCTCTCTAAACAGGGAGGCCATAGCGTCAATAATAAGCCGAGATGCCCAGAAGAAAAAGAAAGAATCCAAAAAGCGCCCGCGCACGAGGTCCCTGTCGGTGACCCCGCCGGCCACCAAGACGAGGACCGTCGACAGAGAGCGCAGCCCTCAACCAGAACGACCAAAACAGGTCGAAATTACTGAAACGCCTAAGCCGCAAAGAGCCGCCAAGCAGCAAAAACAGCCACCACCTACAGTTGCACAACGCCCTACGTTCGCGCAGGCTGCGCACACTGAGAAACCAAGGCAGTCAAGTGCAAGAGCGGGACAGCAATCTGATGCTGTCCCGCTCCCACAAGAGGGACAGAGACAGCATGAGGCTATCCCGCTCACACGTGAGGAACCGAGAAGGCAGCATAGCGCCGTATCACTCCCACCAAGCCACGCCCCCAAACAAGCTCCGCCGCCCAACCAAGGCCCCGCCCTAACAAAGCCGCCCGCCCCAGCCGCCCAAGCGCCGATGGCACAGCCGCAACAAGTGCAGGCTGCCCCAAAACAGCCACAATATCCACCGCTCATAGTTGAGCGTATTGAAGGGTGGACAAAGCACTTTAAAGAGATAGCTATGAAGCTCGGTAGACCGCCAAACGGACGCCCGTATGGTCAGGGAATCCGTTTTACACCCACAGATGAGACAGAGTACAGAGTAATTCAATCTTACTTAACTGAATTGGAGAAGACAGAGAGAATAAGCTGGTTCTCATATTCCCTCCCATCAGAGCGCAGCCTGAAGGTAGCACTCCGCGGCTTACCAGCGGATACACCCATAGATGAAATACAAGAAGCCCTAGAAGAGAAAGGATTCGAACCCGAATATGTGAAAAATATAAAGGGTAGACAGGGCCGCCCCGGAAGTATATTTCATATACAATTAAAGAAGACGCCAAACCTCACACCAGCGATTTATGAGGTGACAGAATTGCTCATGATGCCAGGAGTGATCATTGAGGCATGGCGAGCCAAGAGAGGCCCAGCCCAATGTCACCGGTGCCAGAAATTCCGCCACAGCTCACACAACTGCCATAGAGCTCTGGCATGTGTGCGCTGTGGTGAAGAACACATAGCGAGAGAATGCCCACGTCCGCGCGAGGAACCCGCAACCTGCGCAAACTGCAATGGTACGCACCCAGCTAATTATGCGTCATGCCCAGTTTTCAAACAAGAAACCAGAAATAAGAGAGCGGGCACTATCGCCGAAACAATACCCATACGGCGTGGTACCGCCCCAGTAGTCCAAACCACAGTAGAAGAGACAGCGGCCACATCATTAATGGCGCCAGCAAACCTTCCAAAGCTCGCCAATAACCAAAATAAGAAAAAGAAGCCGAAAACAAAGAAAAAGAATAAAGAAACCGAAGTAGCCACCACCACGCAACCACCAAAACAAGCGCCCCGTCGTGACTCGCTGGGACAGACGATTGGCGTTCTTAAAGAAATTCTGGAAGCGGTACAGAAAGGCACCGACCCGGAAACTGCAACCCTCCAAGGTCTGATAAGAATACTTAATAATGGATCACAACAGAATTAAGATAGTGCATTGGAATGCCAGAACGCTCGTGGGGAAAGCAAAAATACTGACCAACTTTCTCCGCGAGCACAATATAGACATATTGTTGGTCAGTGAGACGCATCTCCAAAAAGGTAGACCCTTTAATATACCAAATTACTTCGTATATAGGAAAGACGAAGTCAATGAAGATGGAAGAGCTTTCAGGGGGCTGGCTGTCATAGTCCACCGAAGAACCATCCACCAACTGATGCCAATTGAAGAATTCCAGTCGTTTCAAGCACTGGGAATACTCGTGAACATCGCCGGCCAAAACCATCGAGTGTTCGCTATGTACCGCCCACCAAAAAGTCACTGGAATACAACCGAACTAAGAAAGCTACTGAATTCAGAACTACCGACGCTCATAGCCGGCGATGCAAACTCGAAGCACACGCACTGGAATTCTTCGAAAATAGACCATAATGGAAGAAGACTCTATCCAGACTCGGTGGACTATGACTATGAAGTTATAGGACCCAATGAACCCACCCACTATGACGACAACCACGGAAGCGAAGACGTCATAGACATTGCAATCATGAAAGGAATGAGGTCGATGCCAACGCAAGAGGTGCTCTCAGACCTCGAATCTGATCATAGACCAGTGCTCCTTACTTGGAAGGACCTCCCAAGTAGAGTTGCCGCCCCCGCGAGGAGACGGAAAATCTGCTGGGAGGCCTTTAGCGCAGACGTCCACGAAAGGACAGCTACCAGCACTATAAACACTCCAGAAGAGGTCGATAAACAAACAGAGGAGCTAACCAAAACGATCCAAGTCTCTCTCGAAACAGCTGCACACACCTCTGGGCCGAAGGAGAGTGAAGACTTTCTTCCAGCCAAGATAAGGGACCTAATAAAAAAGAAGAGAGAGACAAGAGAACAATGGCAAAGTACCCGCTGCCCACGCCTAAAAAGACTGCTAAACAACCTAGTAGAAGAGGTAAAAGCCGAATTAAATCTAAACGCGGCTGGAACGTGGGAAAAGCACATAGACAGCATCAGTAATAAAGATAGCATTCCCTCGGTCTACCGCCTCTGCAGAAGCTTAAATAATGAAAAGACCCCAGTGAGACCACTAGTAAACAGCGATGGGAACATTATGTTTGACGCCAGAAGCCGTGCCGACATATTCGCAGAACACCTGCAAAAACAATTTACACCAAACCCAATCACGCATCCAAAACAGGTGGAAGAAGTGAGAGAGCACCTCTTAAATTACTTCAATAAAGAAAAAGAAGAAACCGAGAACCAAATTTTCTTCTCGCCGGGAAAGGTCGCGAGAGCGATAAAAAGACTGCCATCAAAAAAAGCCCCGGGACTGGACCAAATTCCAAATGAAGCCCTGAAGCATCTACCCATGAAAACAATCGTCGCACTAACCCGCATCTTTAACGGGGTCATGCGGACAGGCCATTTCCCTACCCCATGGAAGAAGGGAAAGGTGATTATGCTTCATAAACCAGGAAAGAGTACAAAGAAGCCAGAGAACTATCGCCCGATAACCCTCTTGAGCACACTCTCTAAGTTGTTCGAGAGACTACTTCTATCCCACTTGATTCCACATATAACACCTAGAGAGGAGCAGTTTGGTTTTCGGGCGGAACACTCCACCACGCTCCAGATCACCAAACTAGTAAATGAGATGGCAGTCTGTCTTAATAAGAAGGAATACACAGCGACGGTTCTCCTGGATATGGAAAAAGCCTTCGACAAGGTATGGCATCAGGGCTTACTGTACAAATTGTCAAAATCGCCAGCCCCCAGGAGAATCGTCGAAATACTCGCCTCATTCCTAACAAACAGAAGCATCCAAGTGGCGGTAGAAGATGCCCTCTCGGAAGAGAAACCGGTACTGGCAGGAGTACCACAGGGCAGCTGCATCTCCCCGTTCTGCTACGCGTGGTATACCGATGACATACCTGTCATTGGGCACGCGAAGCTGGCCCTTTACGCGGATGATGCAGCTTACTATGCAACCTCATTCAAAACTGAAAATGCAGTCAAGAGATTACAGCCGACGTTGGATGCACTACCAGAATGGTTGAGCAAGTGGAGGCTATCTGTCAACGTCGGTAAAACCCAAGCAATGATGACCAGCAAGTGCAACCTACCAAAGAAATTGAAACTAATGGGACAAGAAATTGACTGGAAACCAGAAGTCAAATATCTTGGAGTGACCATTGACAGAGGCCTCCACTTCAGGAAACATGTAGAATCCATCACAAATATGGCAAGAGGAGCCAAGAATAAATTGAACCCACTCTTCAAATCAAAGCTGCCACTCCGGACCAAAGTCATGATCTACAAGGCGTACGTGAGATCAAGATTAACATACGCGGCTCCGGCGTGGTATGCCCAGATATCAAACTCATCCAAAAAGAAGATGCAAACAATTGAGAATAAATGCCTCCGAACAATTGTAGAAGCCCCACGCTATGTTAGAAACGCTACAATAGCCAGGGACTTGAAAATTGAAAACCTCGAATGCTACATAAGACGCCTAACCAAGAATATGTTTGAGAAAGCAGACGCCTCCAGTCATGAACACATTAGGGGAATAGCCCCCCTACATTCAAGGCCACCAGAGATCACGAGAAGAAAGAAGACGAAACCTTATGCAAGGGAACTTACCCACAGAGAGAGTGACCAAGAAGAAGAAGTCGCGACTGAAGCAAGGAGACCCACGGTGGTCTCATTCTCGGTCGCTGATCGGCGCGCTGGGCTTCCCACCAGCGGGATCAACCCGGCGGGGCCTCCGTGATCGCCCAGAAACCTAACGACCGCCGTGCGGTCGAATTGTGAAGTCAGACTTCAAAGAGTCAAACAAGAGACTCGTCCATGGTTATGGACGAAGACGAGCCAGGGAGAGAGGGCCCAGCCCTGATACCCTATTGCCTTAGATAGACATATCTGAGAAGAAGAAACCAAGCAAGCTCAAGCCGGCGGTGGGGATCGAACTAGGGACCTACGACACGACAGTCCATAGCTATAACAGCGCATATCATTGTTTCAAATAGAAAGCTCCATATTTATATTACAACAGGTCTTATTTTTTTTTTTCGCAAAAGTCGTAACGTCTTCTCAAGAACAAAGAGTTCGGCAGATTCTTACTGCAGAAGCGGAAGAACAGGTCGTCCGGCTAATGCCAGCATACCTTTTTTTTTTTTTATTCCGAATATGCAAGCATTTGACCGCAATCTCACCTGATGGTAAGCGACGACGCGGTCTACGGTGGAGCATGCTTGCCTAGAAGATACCTGTTCACTCTATACCATCCAAATTGTAGCTCTCAGGGAACAAAGACGCTGGGAGGGTGTTCCATTCTACCGCCAAGCAGTTATGTTCGCATTACTGTGCGTTTGAAGTACCGGTGAAATTACAGGCACATGAAACTTAAGGCTAGAGTGCTCGGGGCCATTTCCATACATGCGTAGTTTCATATTTTACATACTATGTGCTCAAAATAGATGAAACTTTACATGTATGTCTTTGAGCCTAATAACTATGCTTCTGGTTTGCCAGATTTCCGTACAATCATTTCCAAAAAAAAATTAAAATCGTTTTGTATGGGAATTGTTATATTGACATTAAGGGATAAAATCTATACATATAAAAGAAAGTCATGTTAGTTACGCTACTTATAACTTAAAAACGGCTGAACCGATTTGGCTGAAAATTAGTGGGGAGGTAGCTTAGAACCAGGAGACGGACATAGGATACTTTTTATCCTGTTACCGTGTTCCCGTGGAACGTGACATAAAATGTAGTATAAAACGACAGGAAAAAAGAAAAATTTATCAGTCAAAACATCAGTAAAGTCTTCAACAAAACGTAACTGACAGCTAAACGTGATGTTGTTTATGGTTAAGAGCCATTTCACAAAATCACGCTACTGAAGTTTAGGTAAATGCCAGCGCATCGCTTATACATGCGAAAGAAGTGAGGACGGAATAGCATGACTGTGAGTAACTTATTTTGATATTTGCACTCATTAATAAATAAATATAAGTTGTGATATAAAGAATTGTGTAATTGGCATGAGTAAATCATGATAATTTAGAGTTATGTAAAATATTTTTTCCTGACCAAGAAAACAGAGTTAGTATCACAGTTAATTGAGATTAGATTAATTGGAGAATGCACTTTCTTCTGATATAATATATGTTTGGAATTACTCTTTATTTAACGCAATAAATCGTGTTAAAATGCGTATATAATTCGTGAAAATTGGCGCAAGGTCTTTAATTTTTATTCCATAATTATGATAAATTATCGATATTCTAGTACACTATGTGTCAACAAGATTATATTCCTGATGTATATAGTTAATTTGATGAATTTTTATACAAGAGATAGAGCTCAGAAGATGGCTATGTGTACGTTAATTCGTAAAACAAGGTGCGGGAGATTGGTCACTACAAAATACTTGAAGTAATATTTGTAAATGTGGTACATTAACTGAAAAGGGAACAGATTATTCTATTTTTATCAATTATTCAACAATTTGTAGATCTTTCCTATGATAGTAAATTAAGCGCTTAAAATCTTCGATACACGCATCAAAATGTGAAATGCCTTGAAAATATTAAAATTATAAATTTTGACGTTTAATTTTTATTTTTGCACATTTATTGCCTCTAAGGCGGAACAAAGTACGCCGGATCAGCAAGTAAATAATAAATCGAAAAACTAGAAAACCAGAAGCATATATATTAGGCTCAGCAACATGCATACAACATTTTACCGAGTTTGAACACTTGTTATTTAATATCTGACGAACCTACGTATGTATGGGGAGCGCTCCATGCACTCTACTCTTAACAATTTTATGTATCAGAGTGTGATGGGCGCAGTGCAGTTCGAAATTCATGACGAACTGCATCTGTTATAAGCAGAGGTCATCGCTTAACACCATTTAGGCCTCGTGCACCTATACCTTACACAGTTGAATTGAATTATAATTTATAGTTTTGATGTGTGTATTATGTAATATTATTATTTGACTAATACTGACTAAGATAGTGTAATATTATGGTCCTGACATCTTTTATTTTATATTTCCATGTCATTAATATTCGATTGCATTCAATTCATTGTTTTTTTTATGTTTGCAACTGTAATTATTATAAATATTTCTATTATATATTTAATTTTTATATGCCAACTAGCGGCCCGCCCCGGTTTCTCACGGGTAATTACGACTATAAATTGAGATGTAAACTATCAAATTTGGATCAAATTTTACACGGTGTGCAAATCCATTTTAAAATTGGTTCTGTAGTTTAGGAGTCCATCGCGGACAAACAACGTGACACGTAATTTTTATATATAAATATTATTGGTGAAACATGCTGAACCCGACTCATTGTTCAACAACTTTATTGTACCATGTTTCGTGCAAATAAACAAATTTCATTTCATTTGTTACATCACGATGGCATTTTTTTTAATAATCTGTATATATGTTCTTTGATTTCCAGTAACGTTCCTGTCGGAGCTGAAGTCATGCAGTGCGATACAACCGACTGTCACAAGGATATGCCCGCCAGAAGAGTTCGACGAGCAAGTGAGACAGCTGATACAAAATGTGACAGTATCCAAAGAGAAACTACAAAAACTGCCCAAACTACTGTACGCCGTCGAAGATACTCTTAACACTGTGTGGCCTGGTACTTAACTTTTTATATTAACTATCATCATTAAGATTGACAAACTTTTTTTAGTGTTTTTGTGTGTATGGTAGTAAAGTGGGTATGGCAGGAAAAGCATGAAAGTAGAATAAATACAGCAGAGATGAGAGCATTGAGAAGCATAATTGGAGTCAAACGGAGTGACAGGATAAGGAATAGTGTGATAGGGAGCGCTCGTAGCGAAGTTTGCTTAACCATTCTGAATCGATCAGCAAAGTTAAGCAACGTCCGCCGCGGTCAGGAGTTGGATGGGTGACCGCTGGTGACATTACTACTGAGCGCTTCCGTGCTTCGGAGGGCACGTTAAGCCGTCGGTCCCGGTTGTTGTCTTAGCATGGCAGTCGTTATAGCATGGTGGTAGGGCACTTTGCGAATGCCCGCCTGGCTAGCTACCACCCTCAAGTTGAAAATCTGTCGCCAAGCACCTAACGGTGTGTTCCGGCAGCTGTCCTTGAGAGCCAGTAATTCTAGGTTAGCCTGAACAACATCTTCGACCACATCATCACTTACCATCAGGTGAGATAGTGGTCAAAGGCTAACCTATCAGGAATAAAAAAAAAAAAATGGGAACGATGTGGTGTGAATATGGACGATGGTCACAAAAATCTAGAAAGGTATGTTAAGATGGTTTGGACATGTGGAGAGAATGAATGAATTGTGTCGTTTCGATAGCCGGCTAGAGTAGTCGCATACAGCGACGACTCGATGCCTGACCCAGTTTTTATACACGTGTTGAAATTATTGCGAAATGGCGCAATCAAAACGTTCGGATACTATCATCGTCCATGAAGCACTTGCTTTCATCCAGCAAAAACTGGATGTGATGGATGAAGTTAGCCTGGAGCAGATCTGTTCATCTCATTTTACGGAGGCTCAGGTTCTAGAAGCCAAAAAAGTTCTTGCTGATACTGCTGTGACCAGTGTTCGTTTCACAGTACGACAAGGGGACGGCCGAAGAAAAAAGGATCTTTACGACATTTTCCGAGTATTTAAGGAGACTGACGAAGATAATCTGCCCACCTACGTAATAAAGGACCTCAATGTGATTCCAAGCATTAGTTTCGACCACGTTGATGCCAGTGCGCTCCTGAAGGACATCGTTATATTGAAGTCCAGTGTTACAGAAATTCGCTCTAAGCTGGAAATTTCAGAGCAGACAGTTGACCAGTTGAGAAAGGAAATGTGTGATTTGCGAAGTAAAACGTTTTCACAATCGCCTAGTCTGCAAAACGATAACCTACATCGAGGCGTCACTCGACAACAAATATCGCCACTCTGCAGTTCAGCGACAATATCGCCTACTGAGTCACCGCGGGGTCAAAACCACGTAACTCGAACTGCACCTGACGTCACGCCATCGTCACAGCCTATGACGTCCACTCCGACTGCAACTATACGACCACCTACAACACGGCATCAGAAGAAGTCATACGCACAGGTTTCGAAAACATCTCAAACTGCTCTAAAAACACAGAGACAGATTGAGGATGTACAGCGTGCTGTACCCCGTGCTGTTCAGGATGACAATGGGTTCACCCTTGTAAAAAAGAAGAGCCGTCAACCTCGGCAGAACCGCAATCATCGCGGCACAGCTATTGCTACGACCTTTACACTACGGGTCGTAGCACCGACCGTTAAAATATACCTTTCTCGACTGGACAAGGAGACAAAAGGGGAAGAAATCCTGCGTTACGTCCGGGAGAGACTGAAGGGCCGGTGTGAGGAGCAAATCTCTCTGAGTTTGATGCGGTTGGAGCAGATTAGGGTCACGGACTTTAAGTCTTATACCCTTCAGGTCCCAGCAGCTCAATCCAAGATGTTCCTGACACCGGACTTTTGGCCTGCAGGGGTGGTATACCGGTTGTTCAGGGAAAGGAAGCAGAGTCAACCTGTTTTGTAGTGTCACGGAAATATAAAATTTTTGATATATATATATATATATTAGATTAAGGTATTTATGTTCTATGGGTCCGTACATTTTTAAATTTATTTATTATGTCTGTTACCTGAAATAAAGATTTATTATTATTATTAAAAAGGTATACATGGGATAAATGAACGGAATTGTTGAAAAGGGAAGACCTAGGCGAACGTACCGAAATCAGATTGAAGATGTTCTGAAAAAAGGCCAGGTCAGGAGTACCCTAAACCGACGCTCTCGACGTACCCTAGCTTGACGTATGAAAGGATTGATGAGTGTAGATGAAGCGAAAGAGATATGTAAGGATCGTAGCAAGTGGAAATCTGTGGCCCCTGCCTACCCCAACAGGAAAGTGGCGTGATTTTTATTGTACAATACAAACTTATTTGAGGCTTAAATCTTGACACTGGACTTCATCTGATCAAAAGGAATGATTTTTCAAACATTTTTCTCTCGAATCGATGTAGCTAGCTTTCATATTTCATTCTGAAGGACTACTCTCAATAACGGCTTCCGGAATACACTATTAAGTGCTCGGTGATAAATATTCTAACTATGAGGATGTTAGCTGACCGGGCAAGCATTCGCCAAATGTCCAGTCTTATAGGAAATTAAAGAAAAATGTATACTCTTTCAGGTAGCAAAGCCAAACTACTGGGATCACTAGCCCAAGGTCTGGGCTCAGAGTCAAGCGACGCAGACATAGCAGTCGAGCTGCCAAACGGTCAGTACACCGAAGACAATGACGTCATCGACCGAGCAGCAACAGCCTTCAAAATCTCACCGCACTACCGACACATCAACATCATCAGAAGCCCAAGAATATCCGTAATCAACTTGCATTACATACCCGCCGATATATACTGCGACGTCAGTTTGAAAACAGTGGTAGCGCCTTACGAAACTGGTCTTATAAGGCATTTACTTCAATCGGACGAACGCGTGTTAAATATGGCGATTCTACTAAAACACTGGGCGAATATTCACAATGTAACTGTCAAAAATTGTCAATCCAGCGTAGCTATACTGCTATTAGTCATATTTTTTATGCAACAACGTTCGATTCTTCCACCAGTAATAGAATTACAAAAGAACGTAAAACCAGTAATTTTGAACGCAACCGAACGTTTCAATGTCGCGTTCGAAAGCAGAAACATAAGCACGAACAACGATGACAGCTTGTATGAACTTTTAGGAGATTTTTTTGAGTATTACACATACTTCGATTTCGATAGGTACATAATATCGCCATATTTAGGTAAGGCCATAGAGAAAAGTGCGTTCGAAAGATTGGAGACTGTACCTGAGGAATTTCACTTGTATAAAATAAGTTTAAAAAGCAATATAACTCATCCATTAGAAATAAACACACCTCTATGCATCCAAGCGCCCTTAACGCCAAATAATAATTGCGCTCATAGAGTTAACAGAGAGTTAAAAGATTGGATGATTCTAAACTTTAAAATTGCATTTGATTTATATAAACACAATAGGCATAATATGTGTAGGTTTTTGAACGCACTATTCATTGAGAGGTCTGATAAGCCTATCTTGTGTACGTAATTAGTTAAGGTTATTTACAGATTATAAGTGCTTACATAGTATCAGTAGGCAGATTCCTTTATGCTTGCTGATGTAAAAAATATGAGGTTATAACTTTGCATGTACCTTAAGGAGATTGAAGGTCGAGTCAGTCATGTAGCTTAGTGCAACACAGCGCAGCGCAGCAAAAGACGTTGTTATGTATGGATTCTTTAATTGCATTATTTAACTATCATAGGTGACGGTGCGCGATCAACAACCAGACTACTATAGACTTATTACTTATCTGATCGAAAGAAGTGTTTTTTCAAACACTTAACTCTCGGTATGATGTCGCTACCCTTCTATATTTCTAGATATGATTACAAGCACTACCGCGTGCTAAGCGACGACCACATTTCCAAAATTATAAGAGCACATTTTTTTCCGTAAAAAAATCCGTCATACTTTACATACCAAAGTGTTCAAACTCGGTGAAAGTTTGCATGGTACAGACCATGAGACTATTTTTGGATTTGAACATATTACCTGGACTTCTAATTTAGCCGTTTTTCGTAGTTTTGTGGTTTCAAAATAACACAGAAAAAAGTTTAGAGTAGGAATTATTATTTTAAAGTATGTCACATAAATAATAAAACGGAAAACTGGTAAACCAGGAGTAGTTATTAGGTTCAAAGACACGGTTGCAAAATTTTACTTCAAATATTTGGTATTCAAATACTACGTATTGTATGGGAAGCGGTACGCTATGCGCTAACACTATAATTAACTGCACTATGCTGTGCTGCGCTGGGCTGTACTGTGCTGCGCTGTACTGTGCTGCGCTGCGCTGTGGTGCGCTGCGCTGATTTAGTTTAGACACATCCTTATATGATTTAACGTTGTTATTATTTTAATTACTATACATTAGGGCTTTTATGGCGGATAAAATTTTCGAAATAACTCGTTTTACACACATCTTCTGACACATCCCTCAAACTTTTTCCTAGTGATTATTATCTAATAATCAGTCAGACATATTAATTAAGTTCCCACAAAACAGAATGACGATGTTTCCATTTTTTTATTTTCTTAGCCTGGGATGCGTTCTTATTTGTCGTCCGACGACGGACGGTCGCTCCAAGCAGAGCGACGCTCGTCATCCGCCTTTTAAGAACGGCTCTGTATCATATCCGTATCATGAACACTACTTAAAATGTTTCACTCGCTCGGAAGAAATGTATTAATAATTATTTACATTTTCCACGACACCCAACTAAAACAAACATACAAAATATAACAATAATAATACAATTTTGTAAACAGAAGTCTACGTAAACAAAAGTAACCTATAAAACAAACAAAAATCAAGTTCCAACTGTCAAATGAAACGTCAGGGCGATATTTATCCACCGATTTCGTGGGGCGACCGGTGCGTCGTCGAGCGATATATAAGAACGCTCCGGATGATCATCGGACGATCGCTCTGGGCATATAAAAACGCTCGGGGCGTCGTCCGACGACGGATGATCGCTCCAAGCAGAGCGACGCTCGTCGTCCGCCTTTTAAGAACGGCTCTGTATCATATCTGTATCAAGAACACTACTTAAAATGTTTCACTGACTCGGAAGAAATGTATTTACAATTATGTACTTTTCCACGACACACAACTAAAACAAACATACAAAATATAACAATAATAATAATACAATTTTGTAAACAGAAGTCTACGTAAACAAAAAGTAACCTATAAAACAAAGAAAAATCAAGTCCCAACTGTCAAATGAAACGTCAGGGCGATATTTATCCACCGATTTCGTGGGGCGACCGGTGCGTCGTCGAGCGATATATAAGAACGCTCCGGATGATCATCGGACGATCGCTCCGGGCATATAAAAACGCTCGGGGCGTCGTCGGACGTCGTCGGACGACAAATAAGAACGCACCCCTGAGCTATTTCCATCTCTCTTTATCTGCACTCAAAGTGATATGCCCTTGTCTCTTATCAGCTCCTTCACAAATTAACAAGTACATTATTCTCGTCGTTATAGACAACCGAAAACAAAAGACTTTGAAACATAACCCAGGAGTCCATTCCTAATAGTTGAGTAATTTTATGTAGCAGTCAGGAGTCTGAAACTGTGCTCGACAGATTGTAATAGGCCTTCTTTTACGTAAAACCAAAGTATGCGGAAAGTGGGAGGTTTAGACACCTCTGGGAAACCTTCAAGGGTGCTAAGGCGTTATATGTTGCCGTTAGCCACATAGTGCCGTTCTTTTGCTATATAAAACTAGTAGAGATCTTACAGTGTAAAACTGCGCGCCCTTTGAATGTACTCGTCTTTACCCCTACATACAAAATAATGTAAAGGCGCAATAAGCAGCCTCGTTGATATCATTAGTTTTTCAGTCATCGTGTGTGCAGAGTGCGTGGACGAGTCTGAGTAAACAGTACCACGGTAATGTTATCTATACAGTATTTCAACTTCATAGAAACGGACGAAACGCGAGTTTTACCTACGCGCCTCGATCTCGGCCTGCGCTCGGCACGCAGACAGTCTCGAGTGTCGCGACTGTGCCGCAGAGACGAGAAATGGATTGTTGTTATTTAAAAAAATAACCGCGCGATTTTTTCACAAAAATAAGTTCAAGTACATATTTGCATATTAAATATGACGAGTAGAATATATTGTGCTGTTTTTGGTTACATGAATTCGTCAAAAACGCATCCAGAAATAACTTTTTTAGATTACCTGGAAACTGATATAAGAACTGAAATAATTTTACTTACAAGTACGTAAAATTATTTTATATAATCTCATTCGGTAATAATCTAATTATGAAATGAAATACAGACTTTTATTGGCATATTTTATATACATACTTCTTTAAGAACATTAAATTAAAGCATTATTCTCCTACCAAAACAATGCTTTAAAACAACTTTTTAATTATTAAAGTACAATGTGTCCCGACCAAGGATGTTTCAATTCAATTTAAGTACACATTATCTGTGGTGAGCGCGCTGCGCGCGCAACGCGCTGGTTTTTATATTACATTATATTTAATGTAGCTGCCTATAGCCATCAGATTAAATAAAGTATTGTATGCAAATGCATATAATTAGGTATTAAAACACTCGTGTAATCTTATTATGAAACTCGCCTGCGGCTCGTTTCAAAAAACTACACTCATGTTTTAATACCCTCTATTATAATATGACAGTTGCATAAACTACTGTGGTCTACATATTATAGTTGACGGTACATAATGTGGGTCTTTTTAATGGACAAGTATTTCCTAGTATCCCCGTAGAAAATAAATGTCTTAATTAATAAAAAAAAGTCAATAGTGTAAAGGAAAGTCATTGACACGAGTGAAATAGGTAGTTATAAGCAAGTTATAATAATATTATGGGTAGTTATTAGAATGCGGATTTTTAGTACTTTAAAATTTTATAATAAAGCATTTCGTACGCCTCACAAATATTTTTCGGCCGCAAATTTTTAAGAACGATTTATTATTCAAACATAAGCATGGTTTTTTGATTAAATCTACCTACTGGTCTAGAAAACAACACGAATTTTTAGTGAACACTTCCTGTTCAATTCACAAAGTATTTTATTTGTTTATATAAAAAAGTATATTGTAAATATACTATAAATAGTGTATTGTAAGTATATTGTAAATATACTTTTTTTATCACAAAACTAAATGGAAACACAAAGCCGGCAAATGTAATTAAAATGCTGTAGGCGGGCAACCCTATCGCATTTTTACGTACAGCGCGGCTGTAGGTAGTTGTTTCAAAGACAGAGCCGAAATAAAATACTGTATAGATAACATTACCGTGACAGTACACTTCTCTGCACCCACATTAAGAATAATCACCTTCAGTGGAGGGGCGTGCAATTATAGCCAAAGGAGCTCTCCTGGAGTTATCGAGACTGTCAATTTATAGACAAGTACTGTTGTTAATTGTGTTGTTGAAAATAATATATGTATATATAATCATTGGAGAATTTTTTTAATTATCCAATGAATAGGGTATAAAATAAATAATAATAATAATTTAACTGTGTATTTATATAATAGATATGGTGACATTTATGAAAGTAGCATTTTAAACAATATATTGCATTTTTACGATGGTCGAAGGTGGAACATGATTGAATTTTTAACCAACTTCAAAAAAGGGGGAGGTTCTTATTTTTTTATCACTACTTCAAAACAACATATTTATATATATCGACACATAAATCATAAATCGGCGTTTGCAGTATTTTTAGGTTATATAATAGATATGGTAACACAATCAGTATAATTATTGCATAATTATTGTCATTTGAGATTTCTAACTTTGTATATATTCTTTATTATATTTTCTATATATGTAATTATAATAATAAATAATGGTATATTTTTTTATATAAACACAGTAACAAAAAATTTTTACAAAAAAAATGGAACAGACTTCAACACCCAAAAGTGTGAAATAACTTGTTGAAGTCGGTACTATGATAGTTCAAAAGTAACTATTATCACAATATTGTACGCATGGTACCGACTTCGACAAGTTATTTCACACTTTTGGGTGTTGAAGTCGGTTCCATTTTTTTTGTAAAATTTTTTTTTTTCACGTCTTTTAGTATCCCTTGATACTTACGGGATCGAATATCATTCATTGTTAACGATGAATGATTCCTATCTTGATGCGATCATCAAGATAGAAAATATTTTTTAGTTATGTTAGAGTAACTCAAAAACGGCTTGACCGATTTTGATGAAACTTAAATGGGACCAAACGACAAGCATCACCTTTCAAACAAAAAAATAATTTTCAAAATCGGTTGACCAAGTCAAGAGTTCTGAGGTAACAAACATAAAAAAACAGACGAATTGAGAACCTCCTCCTTTTTTGGAAGTCGGTTAAAAATTAACTAAAATTGATAACTTTGACGGCCTTCATTTATTTTCTTTTTATAACTGTACTGTATCAGGCGGATAGTCCACTGCTCTATTCCTTAAGGGGTTTTGCCGTAATCTGTATTCTTGGCAGGCGTCTCGCAGTGCAAGGTAGCAATTCTTTAGAAGTCGCTGCTGCCTACCGTTCAGTATTTATCCTTAGTCTCCTTTTACGACACCCACGGGAAGAGATGAGGCGCTGACATTCTAGCCTGGCACCCCACGGCCCGTGAGGTACTGACATGCTGGGGTGTCATGGGCATGAACACATTTTTTTTATTAAAATAATAACTTGTAACACTCACAGCAGTATCCAACGCAGCTGCTTCAACCACCATTGTTAAGTAGGTTAGCGCGTTACTTCACTTGGTACTCCTGACGGCGGCATTGTCAATAATGTAGCAAATCAAATCAAATCAGTCTTTATAGCATGGTGGTAGGGCATTTTACGAATGCCCACCTGGCTAGCTACCACCCTCAAGTAAATCTGTCGCCAAGCACCTAACGGTGTGTTCCGGCAGCTGTCCTTGAGAGCCAGTAATTCTAGGTTAGCCTAAACATCATCACTTACCATCAGGTGAGATAGTGGTCGAAGGTTAACCTATCAATCATAAAAAATAAAACATGAGTTTTGCCTCAACTCGACAACGGGTGCTACTAGAGGACAGACACCGTTTGCTCTGGAGCCTAATGACTTTGAAATGTAATAATACTAAATAACCAACGGTCTTGAGAAAAAAAAATTTTTTTAAGAACAAATAAATAAGTATACTTATAAAAGAAATACAAAAAAAGAACCGGAGAAAAAAACCTTCCTTTTACACTGTTCCCTATAATAATGACGTATATTTACTATGCTTTAAATTAAAAATGGTCATAGAAAAGTCACGGATCCTGGAGACTGCGGTGTGTAGAAATAAAAAACATAACGTGAATATTTTTAATGCCCTAATTAACGCGTTGTCAGACATGAACATCTTTAATTCAAGTGGAACAGTGGCATTATTGGGTCTTAATAACACTTACGCCCCCGGGTTCCGCAATTATTTTTATAAAGCACTACCGTTTTCCAGTGAAATAACATTTATATTGCTTATTTTAGATCGTACTTTTATAATATACTAGCTTTCCGGGCGCGGCTCCGCCCGTGCGTATGTCGGTTATCGCGCGAAAACATGAACCTCTTTTTGCGCAGTCGGATAAAAACTATCCTATGTTTTTTCCCGGGTCTCAAACTATCTCTATACCAAATTTCATTCAAATCGGTCCAGTAGTTTTGGCGTGAAAGCGTAACAGACAGACAGACAGAGTTACTTTCGCATTTATAATATTAGTACTGATATGCAGCATAAAGGAGTAAGCAGACGTAACGCGTAGACACTGTATCGAATCGCCTCATTATCACGACTGTCCATTGACTTCTACGAGTACATTACTTCGTAAGTACAAATCGGACCAATTATGAAATGGTGAACATAGTCGGTGTTAAAATAACGTCGTAACACCGACGCAGGCAGTCTGTAACGCAAGCCCGACGTGATCACAAGTGTACAAAATATCAAACCATCTGCTGAAGGGTTGCACGAACTGCATTTATAAACAGCAGCAAACCGGGTGACTTTTCAAGCATTGCTATGTTAACAATTTGAAAATTAAACATACTTTAAAATAAAATCTATATTTTACTAGATAAAATAATTATCAGGTTATTAGGTCGCACGATTTCTTTTCCCACTACTGACACTGAACGTAGTGATTAAAAAACCCAAAAGATGACATTGACTTCTCCACAGCACATGACATTGGCAAAATTGCGATATCGCCCAGTCGCAGAAGCCATAAACAAAGAAACAACAACAACGACTTCTCCACGTCCACCAGAATTAGCGTTACGATTTCTTACCTTAGACATATCTTGACATAGAATTCATTGCGACTAAGTTTTTAACTCATTATCACAAGCTTGTCCCGAGTCGAGACTATGCCGATTCGGTGCCGATTGGATAATTGTGCGGCAACCATAACACTTACCAGATCTTCGTAACTGAGCGGACCGTCATCTTGTCTCTCAGCAGCGCCGAACCTTTGCATCCTCGCCTTCCGTTTCCGCTCCACGTGTCCCGTGCGGTCCAGGAATGTGTCGTCATCAGAGTCGTAGTAGTCATCCGCGCTCCAATCGCGCGACTTACGACGACGGGATTCTAGAAAAAAAATACCTTATACTTAGTCTTATCTTGAAAATCAGACTGTGCCATATCTAAATATAATTTCAGACTATCGCATTTTTTATATTTTTTTATGCTTGATAGGTTAGCCTTTGACTACTATCTCACCTGGTGGTAGGTGGTGATGTGGTCGAAGATGTTGTCTAGGCTAACCTAGAATTACTGGCTCTCAAGGACAGCTGCCGGATTACACCGTTAGGTGCTTGGTGACAGATTTTCTAGTTGAGGTTGGTCGCTAGCCAGGCGGGTTTTCGCAAAATGCCCTACCACCATGCGGTGAAGCTCAAGCCCGCGGCGGGATTCAAACCATGGACCTACTGCGCGGCAGCCCATAGCCAATGCCATTGAACCATCACTGGTTCAACTCACCATGCTTCGCCTGCCTGAGCAGCCCAGCTCTGTCCAGTATCCTGCAAGCTTCTAACGCGCACGCGACAACTGCTTCCTTCTTCTTCCCCGTGTGTATAGCCTCCGCCATCACGGGACGTCCTCTGGCGTCATCCATTGGTAGTTCCACTCTACAATTTACCAGTTTTATGAGACAATAATCAAACAATTATTTTTTTGTTCTCTATATTACTGCCAGAACACACCATTGGGTGCCTGGATAGGTTTTGATAGCTATCAATCGATCAATATTTTATTTGCTAGAATACAGTAATACATTTATATGGTTGGTAATTAAGCAACTTTAATCGGTTTAAATCTCGTATATTTATCCTCTCGTATAATAGTAAACCGTTTAATATACGCGATTTAAACCGTTTAAATGTGTTTAATTACTATGTGTGACAATCGCAAAAACCTAAGACAATATTACATTTATACGGTCTTATATTAATCATATTATTTGGTGCAGATATGCCTGCATGCAGACGTGCAAATATTTAAAAATTCGGCCAAGTGCGAGTCGGAATCGCGCACGAAGGGTTCCGTACCATTAGCTATACAACATTAGACTTCATATTTTAACCTTGTTTTAACGTGCACGAGTCCTACTCGCACTTGGCCAACTTTTTATATATGTTGTTATAGCGGCAACAGAAATACATCATCTGTGAAAATTTCAACTGTCTAGCTATCACCGTTCTTGAGATACAGCCTGGTGACAGACGGACGGACGGACAGCGAAGTCTCAGTAATAGGATCCCGTTTTTACCCTTTGGGTACGGAACCCTAAAAAGTTATTTAACAGAAATATACTTAGAACTTAAATAATTCATAATATCGTAAAAACAATGACTTATTAACCAACTAGTTGCGCCCCGCGGTTTCACCCGCGGGTTGATGGATGATGATAAAATGTGTTAATCTAGCTCATGGTACAATAATATACTACGGCAGGTATTACACTCCGAGACCGGATGTCACGTGACCGGGACACAAGCTTGTCAAGCATACCGTCATCAACGGCTCTCAAACTTTAGGTATACCTAATTTGAGGAAATTGGGGGGCAGTAAAACAACAGTTAATAGATTTCACCTTTATTTTTAATAAAGAAAATCACGTGAAATTGATTTAAGTTAAACAGATTAATGATTTTTGAATAAATTATGGTTATCAAATTCGTACAGTGTATGTTCGTACTTTTCTTATAATGGGTACCGTCGATGCTAATATGCTTCGATAAAATATACCCTAGATGCAACTTTTCGTATTGACAGAACGCATATAAACGGCTCAAGTTATCCTATACCTTTCTGTCTATTGAGATACACATAAAAACCTTAAAATTACACAAAAACGTAGTAAATCTATTTAAGTTATTTAACAATATTCAACCTTGTTTCAGTTGCATAAGGTTTAATTTTCAATTACTTCGTAATAAACTTATAGCACTTTTATTCTGCGCCATTGAAGAGAGCTCGTAAAATTTTATTACCCTTTGCTGTGATAGAACATAAAATACAATGGAGTCGCTTACTCCTAATCTCGTACTAAAAATATTATTTAGTAATTCGTTTTTTTGCTGACATTTATAATTGGAATTTTAACTATCCGTATTAGTCAACTAGCTTATATACCCTGGTTTTGCCCGGGTTGAAATGGTGTGTAGTAGATTATATGCGGATGTTGGGAGATAGAAAAGGGATCTGTTATAATGAAATCAGAATATTAATTATTCGGCTTTAATTTTCATTAACATTTATTTATTTATTCCACACAGAACAAAAAGCAATTAAAAACAAATAATATAACAATATAATGTATCAGACCTGAATTGCAGTTCAGATACCTGCGTGTTACAGCAAAATGTATAAAGTAAACGTGTTTGAGTAATTATGAATGTAAATACAATGTTAATGTTATACATTGTATATGTAATACAATATTTAATATTTATAAACTACCTTTACATACTATGTTCATATCATACATTCTGAAAATCATCTGTAATAATAAGAGTGCACGCTAAACCTCGTGCATTCAGGATTGTGCAGGTGGCTCGGACATTTTGATATTAAATTATTAACATACAACATCAATTAAAAACAGGAACACTAGAACTTGAAAAAGGTTTTGTGGTGTTTTTCCAATCAGTAAGCCAAGTCACTGTTACACGTATTAGAATATATTAAAACATACAAAGATATGCACACACACACATAAAAATATTGTATATATGTTTGTAAGCACTAATCCATATTATAAGTGAATATATTGCTGTTATAATAATATTTCATACACACATGTCAAATTGATAACCTCCTTAACTAACTTCAAAAAGTTGGAAAATGTAAAATAAATGCCTGTGTACAGTCTGAGAAAATAAAAGATTATTATGACGACTCCGATAGACTTGTTCTGAATTAGGGCTCACTTGTTCTAGTCTTGCATGGGATGTTATTATGCGTGCGAAAGAGACAACTGCGTGACAGGAGTAACGGAATTTAATTTGTTGATGTATTAATTTGGAGGTGATAATTAAATAATTATGAATGTTTATCACTTAAAATACGATAAATATGTATAAAACTTACCGAAAATAGGAAATCCCATGTATTTTTCGCTTTGTAAGTGTATTATTTTTGCAACTATTCACAGAGCACTTCGGCATTGTTTCACTCGACGATCAGCGCGTCACTGACGGCAAAACTGTGCTTCAGATCATTATAAGCACAGTTTTGTTTGGTTAACTTTGGAGCGTTCGCGCAGAATCTAGGGTATATTTTATCGAAGCTAATATGCCTAAATTTTTCGTAGATTGAAATCAAGTAATTATTTTCTATGCCGAAGAAAAAGCCAGTTATCTGTATTTTGGTGTACAATTTAGTTTCAAAGAAAGCTCAAAAATATCGAAAGTAAAAACCAATTAGGTAGATACGTTATATAACCAAAGAAATTTTACATTACATACCATATTTAGTAGTCGCAGTAAGAATGAAACAATTTTGCAGGAAATGAAAAAACTTCAAATCACTGCTTTTTCTACTTTTACTCTTACAGTTACTTTTTGTATGGTGGAATGGCATTTTGCGAATGCCCGCCTGGCTAGCGACCCCCTCAAGTAGAAAATCTGTCGCCAAGCACCTAACGGTGTGTTCCGGCAGCAGTCCTTGAGAGCAAGTGAAATTACAGGTACAGAGACTTAACATTTATGTCTCCTGGGGACAGGCGCAGTGCAATTCGTGACTTGTGACGAAATGCATCTGTTATAGGCAGAGGTTAGTCTGCTTAACATCAGGTGGGCCTCGAGCTTGTTAGCTTGTTCGTCACAATAGAAAAAAAAATTACAGGTTTTTTATTATACTCGTAGCTTCCAGAAATGGGCCGACCACAAAGTTTGTCACAGCGCATATGTGCATGAGCGAGAGCGAAACAGATTCAAATCATATACGTGAGACAGAGACGGCGATATTTGTCAAAATGGTGGAACCATAGGGAGACAACTTTTTTCATACCATTTACTGAGATGAACATTGATTCATGTGTGACTTTCTATTAGACGTTTGAAATATTGTATTGATATTTTATAACAAAACATTCGCATGAAAAAGAACCATGAACTTGTATTCTGCTGCAATCACGTTTTAATAAAGAGCCAATTTGGTAGTGACGCAAGCCTGTGATTCTTCGGGAGTAGAAGACCTTGTTTTCTTAGACCATGATCTAGCTTATTTATACAATTGCTTTTTGACATTTCTTGTCGAGCTAATTTCTAATCAGTTGTTTTTTGTTTCCATGGCAACGCTGCCCGTTTTTTGTTTCCATGGCAACGCTGCCCGCGACACCGGCGCGCGCACTTCGGACGACATTGTTGACGCGAGCCTTCATCCGGGTTGAGACGTCGAAAAATTTCTAGTGTGGCTTATTAACAGTTTTTTTGATATTTTCGTCAATTTACACAGTATATCTTTATAAATTATAGCCTATGTGTTATTCTGATATATTTAAGCTATATTATTGCAAAGTTTCATTCAAATCCGTTCAGTAGTTTTTGCGTGAAAAAGTAACAAACATCCATACATCCATACATTCATACACACTCACAAACTTTCGCATTTATAATATTAGTAGGAAGTAGGATAGTAGGATAGTAGGATTAGTCAAAACCTTCTTAAATCGATTGTCATCTAATAATTGAATGTCATTTGGTAATGCATTATAAATTAAATTAATCATATTACATACATTTTTCTTATAAATATCCTTCCTAAAGGGGGTTGATATAGTAGGTTTTTTTTGTCTATTTTGTCTCGGTATGGCTAATCGAACGAGCATTTGAAAAAGTTTTAAAAATAATGTTCTATATTCTCTTGCACAATAATTTTCCACACTATCAATTAATACCATTTTCTGCTTTCCGTGTCAAGATGGTACATATAAAATAAAATGGGGGGTAGGTGGAGAAAATACCCATCTTTAAGACAAAGTGGTATTTTAAAGGTCAGACTGAGGGCGTAGGACAGAGAGACCTCGTGTCGCATATGAGTGAGCGAAACAGCACTATGTAATATTTATACACAGTGAGCGATTTCTTTTAAAAAATTCAAATTAAATTTATCTATTTCAAAACGTAAAAAAAGTTTCAGGTATCACATGGTTACTGTAACAGCCGGATCATCCACTGCTGAACGTATCCTCCCCTATTAAGAGGGTATCTGCCATAATCTCCACGCTTGGCAGGCGTCTAGGGGATCGCAGTGCATGTTGGCAGCTTTCAGATGGCGCTGCTGCCCACCTTTCAGTACTTTTCTCTTAGTCGCCTCTTACGACCACATGGGATGATATGGGGAGGTGCAATTCTAACCCGGCACCCCACGGGACTACATAATAATAAGAAATAAACTTTGGTTTGATACTATTTACAATACAAAACTCGATTAAGCAAAATTTTAGAACTATATTCATGAAATTTTTCTATCGAGATTAATATATGGAATCGTGTTTTCGGATCAGGTATAGTATTTGTCCTCTAGCTAGAATGTCATGTATGAATTTTATTTCCATCGGTAAGCCATACTCATACGCTCTTTCTGTAAAACATGTTCTTAGATTTGGTCTTTTTTTAATTTAAGAGAAGATTATTAGCGGCGAACAATTTGGAGATCATAGATAACACATTATTTACATGAATGAGTTCACTATCTTTCCTATTTACTTTAAAAATCAGAGAGGTATCAAAAAATATCGCAGAAATCTTTGGCCATGCTAGGCAGATTATTAATATATGCTAGAAACAGAGAAGGTCCTAAAATGTATCTTTGTGGTACTCCTATTCTTAGCAAAGACCCGGAAGAAGTATTGCCATTTATTCCAACCTTCTGTAGCCTGTCTGACAGATACAATAAGATTCAGAGATTTTCCACAAGTACCATAGTGTGAAAGTTTACGTATCAGAGTGCGGTGTTCTACACAGTCGAATGCCTTGGAAAGATCACAAAATACGCCAATAGCATCATGTGAACTCTCCCAGGCTTCAAGTATATGTGACATCAATAATTGAACACCTGCATCTGTTGTCGATCTGCTCTTTGTGAAACGAAACTGATTCCCATTCAATATATGATACTCATTAATATGAGATAGAAGTTGTTTGAGCATAATTTTATCGAATACTTTACTTGAAGTTAATTTTATCAATTTTATTTTTTTATGCTTGATAGATTAGCCTTTGACCATTATCTCAGCTGTTGGTAAGTGATGATGTGGTCTAAGGTGTTGTTCAGGCTAACCTATATAGAGAATTACTGTCTCACAAGGACAGCTGCCGGGACACACCGTTAGGTGCTTGGCGACAGATTTTCTACTTGAGGGTGGTAGCTAGCCAGGCGGACATTCGCAAAATGCCCTACCACCATGCTATAACGACTGTCATCCAAAGACAACAACCGGGACCGACGGCTTAACGTGCCTTCCGAAGCACGTGCACGCTCAGTAGTAATGTCACCAGCGGTCACCCATCCAACTCATGACCGAGGCGGACTTTGCTTAGCTTTGCTGATCGGTTCAGAATGGTTAAGCAAACTTCGCTACGAGCGCTTTAAAATAAGATTAATTGAGGTAAGAAGTCCTAAAAACGAATGGTACCTGCAAATATACTGTCCATGTCCTCTCTCCTCGCAGTCGTAGGTCAGTTCATGTCCCTCCCTCTCGAAGTAGCCGCGCAGCGTCTTCTTAGGATCCTCCAGGTACAGCTCCTCGTTGGTCGTTATCGCGAATGGGTTCTCCGCCAGGTCCGGCTCTTCTTCTGCGTCTTCGCCTGGTATTATAAACAAAAAATAGGAAATTATAAATCACAGAACCGATGTCAACTCTGAGTATAATCAATTATTGAAGTCGGTACCATGCTGATATAAACACTGTTAGATCACACTTGAAGCGATGATGGCTGAGCGGTAATAGATATGGACTGCCGTGCCGCAAGTCCATGATTCGAGCCCCACCGCCGGTTTGAGTTTCACCGCATGGTGGAAGGACATTTTACGAATGTTCGCCCAGCTAGCTACCACCTTCAAGTAGAGAATCTGTCGCCAAGAACCTAACCGGGTGTTCCGACAGCAGTCCTTGAAAACCAGTAAAATTACAAGCACATGAGACTTAACAACTATGTCTCAAGGAAACGGGCGCAGTGCGATTCGTGACTTGTGAAGAAATGCATCTATTTATTTACATTATTCTATTATATATTGAAACAAAATCCTAAAGGTAGTTTTTGGATAAACACTTTGGTCCATCAATAGCGCACATGCAGACATAAGCGCGTAAACCACGCAGGCATTAAGCGAGTTGGCGGCATTTTCAGAATGTTAGATAGATAACACTTTATTGACACAATACAAATTTACAAACTTAGAACTTAAAAACATAAAAAGAGTAAGTGTGACAATGGGCGGTCTTATCGCTGAGAGCGATCTCTTCCAGACAACCCGTTAGACGTGTATGTACTAGAGTTGCCGCGAATAGTTGTTATAGCGAATAGTCGAATACCGATTAATCGCCATTCACTTTGGCGAATAGTCGAATAACTCGACATTACTATTCGACTTAAATAAGGCACATTAAAAATATTTCTAACTTCTTCTAAGGTTGTGGGAAAAGAAAACAATAAGGTTAAAGAAATCTGTTACATGTTATACATACCTACAAATATGTAAAGTAGTAATCAAATTTTTCATATTAACTTATTTAATTTTATGAATATGATAGGCACAGGCACATATTGCAGATAATAATAAATACTTTGTATTGTTTTATAAAGGAAAATAATAAAAATTTATTATTTTTAACTCATTAGTATTTTTGTTCGATAAAAGTTTATTTTAGACGACTATTCGCCGAATAATAGCTATTATTCGGTATTCGGCGAATATTAAAAAAATGACGAGTAATGTCGAATACCGAATAATAACGAGTATTCGCGGCAACTTTAGTATGTACCAAGAATTTTCTTGCTATTTACTGATTTTCATTTCCCAATACTTCGAAGCGTGATTCGTGAATACTATTGTGTGTGCAATGTTAGTGACTAAAAATTATCTCTAGCTTAGAAATTGAAATAGATCCTCCTAACATAGTAGAAGAGGCAGCGCTCAATCTACAGTTATGTATTTTATTTTCTTGTATTTTACTTTTTAATCGACTTCCAAAAAAGGAGGAACTTCTCAATTCGTCTGGTTTTTTTTATGTTTGTTACGTCAGTACTTTTGACTAGGTGAACCGACTATGAAAATTATTTTTTTGTTGAAAGCTGTTGCTTGTCGTTTGTCCCATTTAAATTTCATCAAAATCGGTCAAGGCGTTGTTGAGCTACACTCCAATAACTGAAGAATATTTACCTATTTTGATGATATAGTTGTTGATAATGAATGACAATCAATCTCGTAAGTAGCAAGGGTCACAAAAACGAGTGAAAAAAAATTTTTAATCTGAAAATGGAACCAAATTCAACACCCAAAAGTGTGAAATAACTTGTCGAAGTCTGTACCATGATAGCTCAAAAGTACCTATTATCACAATATTATGCGCATGGTACCGACTTCAACAAGTTATTTCACACTTTTGGTTGTTGAAGTCGGTTCCATGATAGTTCAACCTATACGTACCTATACGTCGTATGACACACGTGCGTTTAACTATGTCCTGTTATTTACGCACTATACATTATCCTATTAATTTGCACAAAATCATGACGGTCGTTTTTGAATAGCCCTTTTGCTAGATATTATTTGGTTCATTCATGCGCATATGCTTCATATTACTGCGAAAACCACGGCATGACGAATCACGCTTAGAAGTTTTGGAACATGAAAATAAAGAAAAATAAAATGCCGCAACTTGCTTATTACCCGCGTGGTTTACGCGCTCATGTCTGCATGCGCGCCTTTATTAGAGGACCAAAGAGTATCAGGCAAAGAATCTATTTAAAAACTACCTTCACATTACATTTAAATAAATAATAGAATAATGCGTGATTTTTTTTTTTGTTGTTTAAAGTGTTCAAAGGCTATTTAAAATATTACAAGACAAAACTTACCCAGTCCCCAATCAATGCCCTGTTCTTCTCTCTTCTTCTCTGCCTCTAATTTTTCTTTCTCCCTCTTTTCTTTAGCCTCCTGTATCATTCTGTCACGCTCTGCTCGCATCTCCTCGGCCCTTTGCTTGATCTCAGATACTGTCAGCTCTGACTCACCTTCACAATCAAAATCAGGGCCCTGGAGAAGATATAAAGTATATTTTACAGTGTGAGCAATAATCAATTAATAATGTTTTATCTTAATAATAGCGGCCCGTCCCGGCTTCGCACGGGTAATTACGACTATAAATTGAGATGTAAGCTATCCTATCCGTATAGTATAAAATCGGTTCTCCCAGTCAAGATTTCCAAGGTAAATACAACATAAAAAAGGACAAATTGAGGACCTCCTCCTTTTTTGGAAGTTAGTTTAAAATAGTAATAATGATAGTTTAACTTCATGGTTAAAATCAAAAGAAAAAAAAATTCAGTTAACATATCAAGAAGTAAGAGATAAACCATTTTTGGCTATCTCTATCTTGCAAAACTGATAATTGTTTTTTAATGAATATCTTCCTGTTTATTTGATTTTGTCAGTTTACCTCTCACCTCAGTATTGGAATAGATCTATTCCAGCTCAGTTTGAATTGAATAAATTATACAAATTAAATATGAAAAAAAAAAAAAAATATATAAAATTAAGGGGGTCAAAATGCGGGCCCCATAATTTTGAGCGAAAATTAACCTGAGCGTAGGGCCTTGAATAACACAACTATGTAAAATTGTAACTACAAAAATGTAAATAAATGTAACAACAGACAGTAGTTCGTTATTTCTATGATTAGGTAGGAACCTAATAAATAAATGTAACAACAGACAGTAGTTCGTTATTTCTATGATTAGATAGGAACCTAATAAATAAATGTAACAACAGACAGTAGTTCGTTATTTCTATGATTAGATAGGAACCTAATAAATAAATGTAACAACAGACAGTAGTTCGTTATTTCTATGATTAGGTAGGAACCTAATAAATAAATGTAACAACAGACAGTAGTTCGTTATTTCTATGATTAGGTAGGAACCAAATAAATAAATGTAACAACAGACAGTAGTTCGTTATTTCTATGATTAGGTAGGAACCTAATAAATAAATGTAACAACAGACAGTAGTTCGTTATTTCTATGATTAGATAGGAACCTAATAAATAAATGTAACAACAGACAGTAGTTCGTTATTTCTATGATTAGATAGGAACCTAATAAATAAATGTAACAACAGACAGTAGTTCGTTATTTCTATGATTAGGTAGGAACCTAATAAATAAATGTAACAACAGACAGTAGTTCGTTATTTCTATGATTAGATAGGAACCTAATAAATAAATGTAACAACAGACAGTAGTTCGTTATTTCTATGATTAGGTAGGAACCTAATAAATAAATGTAACAACAGACAGTAGTTCGTTATTTCTATGATTAGATAGGAACCTAATAAATAAATGTAACAACAGACAGTAGTTCGTTATTTCTATGATTAGATAGGAACCTAATAAATAAATGTAACAACAGACAGTAGTTCGTTATTTCTATGATTAGGTAGGAACCTAATAAATAAATGTAACAACAGACAGTAGTTCGTTATTTCTATGATTAGATAGGAACCTAATAAATAAATGTAACAACAGACAGTAGTTCGTTATTTCTATGATTAGATAGGAACCTAATAAATAAATGTAACAACAGACAGTAGTTCGTTATTTCTATGATTAGGTAGGAACCAAATAAATAAATGTAACAACAGACAGTAGTTCGTTATTTCTATGATTAGGTAGGAACCTAATCATAGAAATAACCATAATTTTAGAGTAATTTTACCAAGAGGTATGTCTCTTGGTGAGTACAATAATTGAATGTTTACTTACAAGAACCACATAAGTCCTGGTACTATTCCCAAATTTTATCTGATGTCCGACTCGTACTCTTGTATAGTGCGTTGCTTTCACTCTTTCCTTATTTAGAAATGTCCCATGGGTGCTCCCGAGGTCGTACATGTACCACCCAGACGGTTGTTCACCTTCCTCGGCAAATGCTTTGTATTGTAGGACGCAATGGTGTCTGAAAGATTATTTGTAAAAACTAAATAGCTAAAGCATGTTTATTTGTTGTGATCACAGCTTAAAAACTACATTTATTAGTGTTTATTGTTTTATTGGAATGTATGGCACACAACATACCTAAATGTTAGATTGAATCCAACCCAACCAAACATGCTTAGGTTGGGTTGAACCCAACATTCTTAGGTATAACAGAAAAAAATTTAGGGCAATTTATTCATTTCCATTTGTAATAAAACATTGATGAATCAATATTTTTAATACAATATCTAAATTTAACCTCGATTTGTTTATGCAACCCTTTCTGTTTTTTTTTTTATGCTTGATAGGTTAGCCTTTGACCACTATCTCACCTGATGGTAAGTGATGATGCGGTCGAAGATGTTGTTCAGGCTAACCTAGAATTACACAGAATGGCAGGTGGCAGAGTTATATATGGCTCCATTTTGACATAGGGTACTAAAATTTATTAACTACCAAAATAAATATTCCCAAAATAATAAATTGGCGAAATTGGACCCCAAACAGTATATTTATTAAGAATGTATATGTTATAGGACAATATATGTTTAAATGCCATGCTATTTCTTCTTTATCCTCCATATCTTCCTAAGCGAAGCGTAAGAGGAGACTAAGGAAAAATAACACAAGGGGACGGTAGCACCTTTGGAAGAACTACAATTTTAGACTGAGATACTCAAGCCACTGCATTGGTGGCACCAGGGGTTTTTGGGAAACTCCCACCCTCCTCCCCCCCTCTGGACATAGTGTCCCCTAAGGGGTGCTGTGTTCAGAAGCGGAAGTCCTGGCTAATACAGTTCATATATAAATAAATGTACCTTGATATAGTAGGGTGTGCCAATATGACATCGCAGTTAGAGAGTCTTCCAAACACATGGTAAGGTTTGTTTGTTAAATCAATCCGTTCCACGATACAGCCTGATTTCAGCACTTCTAAAGCATACTCTGATCCTGAAAGAAGTTTATACTTTAACAAAATATATACTTTTGAAACGCTCATAGAGAAGTTTGCTTAGGTATTCTTAATAGATCAGTTAAGTTAAGCAATATCCGCTCGGTCAGAAGTTGGATCGGTGACCGCTAGTGACATTACTACTGAGCGCTTCCGTGCTTCGGATGGCACATTAAGCCATCGGTCCCGATTGTTGTCTTATGATGACAGTCGTTACAGCGTGGTGGTAAGGCATTTTGCCAATGCCTGCCTGGCTAGCTACCACCCTCAAGTAAAAAATCTGTCGCCAAGCACCTAACGGTGTGTTCCGGCAACTGTCCTTGAAAGCCAGTAATTAAGGCCTGAACAACATCTTAGACCACACAGCACACTTACCATCAGGTGAGATAGTGGTCAAAGAGTGTTAGGCTAGCCCATCAGCTATAAAAAAAACTTATTATTTCTATATATCCAGAAAAGATAACTTAATATCACTCAGTTTGTCCAGCCAATCAGGTATAGTGTGGAAATAATCATACACAAGGTAACTGCTAATTAACTGGTGATACATGATAGTATATAACATTTACATGTCAGACTCAACCAGTATCATCCATTTATGAATGACATTCAATTGTTGTCATTATCTATGATGTGCATTGATTAATAACAAACAGAAAGAAATATGGTATATATGTTGTTATTAGATAGACGAGCCTGAAGAGCAAGTGATGGAAAAGAAAATTAAATATATTAAAAAACTTGCTATGATCTGCAAGAAATTTGATTTTACTGTGAATTCTTCAGAATTCATTAGGATAAACATATTCTAATATAAAAATTTATCAAAACCTACTGTTGTTTGGATGTCTTGTTGTTAGTAGCAAACATACCTACCACAAACTACTATATTTATAATAAAATTATGATGTAGCATATTCATGACTGTTCATACCATCAGGACAAAGCCCCGACCATTTAGGCTCCTTATAAGGTATTGGTGTCGATAACTCTTTCAGCAATACTGCAGGAGGTAAAGAACTCTTTGAACCTGACCCTGCCGGAGTTTCCTTAGCTTTTTCTTCTAATATAACAACGGGGATCTTGTCGGGCTCCGATTTAGCCTTCTTTGGCAACTTTCCTACTCGTCCTATTAGCACAGGCTTCTTGAATTCCAGTTGAACATCTTTTATAGATTCTTGTGAAGTTGGTTCATCGGCCATTCTAGGTTAGTTGACTAAATCTTCATTTCAATGGAAGCACTGAACTTCCTATCACATTTAATCACTGAAACAAATGTGATAACTGATAAATCTGGTGGTCAATTAAATACAATTCCCTCAAAACAAAACAAATAAGTCAAGTGACCTTCTTCTTCTTCTTCATAAATGGCTCTTATCGTAGTATATATTCTATAATCTATTTGATCTATGGCTCTTATCGTTGCTTTGACGATATACTGGAGCGCGTTCCGAACCTCGGTTAGAGCGCACTCGGAGTGCACTCGGAGTGCAACTTTTCACTCTAACGTCGTTCACGACCTTCGGGTAGAGCGCAACTTTTTAACTATCAGAAATGTTGAATATTTAACTGACATGACCTTGACATTTCTTGATGAGTAAATTATAGGCAATCTTTTATATTTTGCAGGTAACGGTAGTTATTGCTTTTCAAACATCATAAAAAGTCTATAAATTTTGCACGATTCCCCGCCAAAAACGATATTTGAGGTTATAAAACAACCGGCCGTTCGGAACCTTCGAGTGAGTTAAAGCAACCAAACAACGCACTCTGACCCTCGGAACGCGGCCCTGCCAATGTCTTGTCTGTGTGGCCAGTGTACAGTATAAGAAAAAAAAAATTAACGGTCTAAATATCTCAGCAAGTATATTGAATATTAATTAGTAGAAAATATATGAAATATAAAAGGTTAAGGGAAAGTTTGTTACAAGTTAATATTATTAGATTTTATAAAATTACTTAAAACATAAATAAAAGGAGTGAAAACAAGTGATAGGAGATAAAAGGAGTGAAAACAAGTGATAGGAGAGATTTAAACTAGACAGGGCGAGGGATATCAGAATTTAGAATATCATATAAAGAAAAAGAAAGTTTCGGACAATTGAAAAAGATATGATCTAGAGTGCCTTCCTCTAGACCACATTCACATATATAGTGATCTCTGACCCTAATTTTAGCAAGAATGTGAACGAATTTTTATTGAAGTACACAATTTATCAACTTTTTTAAATTTGAAAAACCAAGGTAGAGAAGGAATTTGCGGTTAAATATCATCAAAACGTCTACCTTTGATATATTTTGATATATCCCAAAGGGTTTGCCAGTTATTTAACAAATCTTTTTGTGCTAGAATACGTAAGTCTCTAGCAAAGTATTTCGAGTAATAATCAAGGCCAGTTATGACGACCAGCATGACCTACAAACTACAAATCACAAAATTGACAATTGACAATGAGATAACATGAAAGTTATAAATTGAGACTCGCGTTCCGAGGGTCAGAGTGCGTTGTTTGGTTGCTTTAACTTGCTCGAAAGTTCCGAACGACTCGGTTGTTTTATAACCTCAAATATCGTTTTTGGCGGGGAATTTTGCAAAATTTATAGACTTTGTATGATGTTTGAAAAGTAATAACTACCGTTACCTGCAAAATATAAATGAGTGCCTATAATTCTCTTATCAAGTAATGTCAAGGTCATGTCAGTTAGAGATTCAACATTTTAACGATCTCTTTAGATAGTTAAAAAGTTGCGCTCTACCCGAAGGTTGTGAACGGCGATAGAGTGAAAAGTTGCACTCCGAGTGCACTCCGAGTGCGCTCTAACCCTTTATCTACAGCTTCATGGCCCCATCATCGTCACTGTCTGTCACCGATCAACGACGAGGAACAAGTTTACGCCCAGGGCCATACTCAGAGCGGGTCTTGTACAGGACCATACTAAGGACAGGGCCTATTCCTCGTCACGTATTTTCCCCGGCTGTTACCTATTGGACGCCTATCATCTTCCGGCTATGTTCACGCCAGGGGAATACTCAACTACGAAGAGTGTGGATACAGATTGACCCTTTACCCATGACCCTACAAATTTGTGTGCCGCTAACCGACCGGAGATAAAAATAAAGTCCGTCAATTTTTTACACCTAGTTTTATTATCGACCCCCCACTTTGGGATAAACTAGGGGACAACGGCACAATATTATCGACGCCACAATTACAAATTATATTTTTTTTAACTTAGTAGAAATGTAGTATAAAGAGATAGGGAAACGTTCGTCATTACAGATTTTGGAAATATATTGCGACGACGACATAATCTTGACGGCACATACCATGTTTCGCCATTTAATTTGCCAGGTTTCGTGTATTAGGTATATAATTTCGAAAAAATACATCGTTTTTATTTTATGTAGTAAACCTCCTCGTTTAAGGAAGTTTTCGTTTTCGTGCAATTCGAGCCATATATGAAATGGATCCTAGGGAATCTTGGAGAGATCTTTTTAAATAAATTGATGTTTTAACTTTACCAAGTCTGTATATATTTGAAAATATTATGTATGTTCGTAAAAATTTGAGCAAATTTAAATCAAACAGTGACAATCACGATTATAACACTAGGAATAAAGATAAAATAGCGGTGCCAGGTTTTAGATTAGCAAAGACAAATAAAGGTCCTTCTTAGGCAATTTTGTGCGGTTTTATAATAAATTGCGCAAAAAAATTACAACGCTCACAGAAAGAAAATTCAAGTTGCATGTGAAGAATATTTTGATAAAGAAATCTTACTACACAGTTTGTGATTACTTAAACGACAAAAATGCTTGGACTGGTTCGCCTCTGCCAAGCTAGCGCCTGTCACCTATATAATGTAAATTAAGTATTGTAATAATTTTACTATATAGTATGTACTTAACACATTGTTAAAAAACATTTAAAAGAATGGCCCCGAGTTTCTTGCCCGTTCTTCTCGCAGTGGCTCCAAAATTTTTGTTTGCTGAACGTGGCAGTACAATGTAGTATATTTCAATATTAAAATTTGTAATTGACCTTCATAAGAGCGTCGTAGACGCCAATATTGAATAAATGATTTTAACTTTGACTTTGACTTCTATACTTCGAGCACTTTTAGAGTGTCTTTGAATTTCTACTCCTACAGCCGACATAATGATTTATTTTAATGCATTGGAGCTACTTACACTATTGTGTGCGATAAAATTACCTTACATCTAAGACGTGCATAATACGTATTATAGATGTGCAATGTATCGTTAGATTTATTTAAAAATATTTAATTCAACATAGTTTTGTACATTTGTAGCTTTTGGCATTTTGTAAGTTATTACAAGTATAGTAAAGGACCAATATTTTGAGTTAATAAATATTATTATTATTATTACACTTTTTCTTACACACTTTTGAGTTGTCTAGCTTCTAACCCTCAAATAGTCTTTGAGTGCCAGTTCTCGTTCTAGGCTTAGTACAAAATTATTACCCACAGCGCCTAAGGTATCAAGAGGTGAAGTAGCTAGCCCATACTAGCCAATCTGAAAATGAAAAAGTATTCAAAGTAAATTATATTAAAAAAATACTATTTGTATCGATATATTATTGAGGGTTTGTATATATTTATTTTTTCAGTGATGTATAAGGAATCTGCGGACCGATTAAAAAACTTACATATCCTTCTTGAATATCAAGTTTGTTATCATTTACCTCAATAACGACTTTTGTGTTGTTTATAAGCAACCTCTTATTGAAATATATAACCCGCAGTTTGAATGGCATGTTGTCGTGGATCTTATCATGTTTTTGTAGTGTCAGACCCCCTGATGCTAAAGTAATGAAAAATGTTACCAAAGTAACACTGTTTAAGTTTAGCAACACTGCTTACCCGCACTAATCGGGTAACGACGCAGCTACAATTTTGCTCTATCAATCTGCAGTTTGCCGGTGGACAATAAATACTATTTCCAGTATGTTGGAAGAGAGCCACAATACGCCAACTAACGATACAATATGCTTGTACTCTGCAGATTGTTTGTAAAATTGTGTCATATCTAAATACTCCAAGATATCTGTGCTGTCACAGAGAAAAAATAATCTGGTTGTCATAACAATTGTAAAGGCGTGACCATGCACAACGTGAGTGTATGACGATTAATACGAATCAATAATAATAATTTATTGTAATTAATATGTATGTTATGATGAACATATTTTTACAGCTTAAGTATAGCCCTTAACCAACTGTCCCATCTGTTGGTAAGTACCTAATCCTTTTTCCACTATCCCATTTGTTGACAAGTGATCATGCATGAAGCCGAAGATAATGAAGAACTATAAATAGTGATAGGTATTTGTTATTTTCTATACCGGCGGTATGCATTTATTAACAAAATACTACGAACGATACTATATACCTACAACCCTACAGCTATTAAAATGAAAGCATTTAGACCACCTACAAGTCATTGCAGACTCACAGGTAGTCCAAATGCTCCAGCCCACTATCAGTTAGCAGCGTGCCGAGCATGCTGGCAGCATTACCCAGTTGAATTGCAATGCTTATTCTTTGAGCCAATTAGAGGCCAGCATTTTGATCACGGCCAAGCACTCTGTTAAATGTTGGGAAATACGAGGACCTCTCATTGGTATTTGATTAAGCATTGTATGAAAAGATGTCTAGTATTTATACAACACATTGAAGGCGTTCCTAAAAAGTACTACTAACGTGTTTTGTCTAAACTAGGCGGATGAGCATTGTTAGAATAGAAACCGGTGGGCAGAATTAATATTAAAATAGCATTCATATATATAACATGAGTCAGCACAAAAACTAGTAAGCTATCCATTATACACATAATCGCAATAGTTAATCTTTGAGTTATTGTTGCATATGTGAATATTTAAAATAGTCAGTGACGCCACGAAAGTAACAGCCTCAAGTTTGTTTTGTTAATTTCATTCTAGTCAGAACCAACGTCCACGTAAGTTATATTAATATCTAAGAGTATGTATTAGGGTCCTGTTCTGGAAAACAGAACTCAATATATATGCTTATTTTGTCCGTCATAATATGTGTTATTATTAATAAAAATGATTACAAAAAAATTAAACCGACTTTAACACTCAAAAGCGCGAAATAACATGCCGAAGTCAGTACTATGCACACGATATTGTCATAATAGGTATTGTTGAACTATCGTGGTACCGACTTCAACAAGTTATTTCACATTTTGAGTGTTGAAGTCGTTTTATGTTTTTGTATATTTTTTTTTGTTTTTGCTCTATTTTACGAATGGTACCGTAGTACCCACTCGTACAAGTCTAATATTCAATAAGGGACTTAAATGAAAAATAATAAAAGTCTGTTATGTGAGAGTCTCGCAAAATGCTGAGGTACTTAATTGTATAGAAAAATACAGAATATTTTATTTTTTATTCTGTTTTGGTGCGGAATCCTGTGTCTAACTCGTACTTGGCCGTTATTCGTTTCTAATACTTTACACTCCACACTTTATGGGAAAAATATAACTTTTCATGCGATTACGTTATTTTACTCTTTCAAGCAAGCTCTTTATATTATTTCATGTGCGGCAAGCCAAGGAAAAAATCTCTCGTATATTAGTAATTTTGTAAAAAGTTCGTAGTTTAAACACAATTTCATCAATATGTTTAATTTAGTATTATATTTTACCACCGATTGTATTGCCATCTCACATTCTTAATTTTATATACTTTTAAATGAACAATTACATATAACTTTTATTGCTTTACATGTTATTCATTGATTTTTTAAATATATTGTTCATATTTTACTTACGTTGGTATGTAATATATAAGTGTTATAGTATCGTATCATATGAAAATCTAAATGAACTGCAAATGTCAACAAGTAGTTCTAAATACCTACTTCTGTACGTATATTTGGCTAATAATCAGTACTAATATTATAAATGCGAAAGTAACTTTGTCTGTCTGTCTGTCTGTTACGCTTTCACGCAAAAACTACTGGACCAATTTGAATGAAATTTGATATGGAAATAGTTTGAGACCCGGGAAAAAACATAGGATAGTTTTTATCCAACTGCGCAAAAAGAGGTCAATGGTTTTGCGCGATAACCGACATACGCACGGGCGGAGCCGCGCCCGGAAAGCTAGTTTGTTATAATATCATAGCCCCAGTACTGCCTCGTTACATTCTCAAATTGAAATCTCGTAAACTATGTCGTGGTGGAGGTGTAGGTTTTTACGTTAGAAAAGGTATAAAGGCTAAAGTTTGTGCCCACCCAGACTCTTCACTAGAACAGTTATGGATGGAAGTAGAGCTTCCAGGTGGTCGTATGGCAGTAGGTACGGCATATAGACCAGAGAGTACTAAAGTTACAACAGGGATTGAAGCCTTGGGGAGACTCTGAACTCTTTTGTTCATTGTGAATATGTTTGTTTGCTAACTGATTTTAATATAGACTTACTTAAATCCGATCATCGACATACTATAGATACATATTAGATTTAGTTATGACAAATATTTCCGAAAAATGTAAAACGGTCACAGTGTTGCATAAGGAGCTGAGTGACCACGGTCTAGTACTGTGTGATTTTAATATAAAAAAACCAAAACCTGTAGCACGGTTTGTAGAGTGTCGTACAATAAGTGATATTAATTCCAACTCATTTCAAGTTGAACTAAATTCTATAAAATGGCAGGATATCATGGTTTTACAGGATGTTCAGTCAAAAATAACTAAATTCAATGAACTTGTGATCACTCTTTTTAATAAACATGCGCCTTTATCGCGTAAACGAGTAAGGGACTCTCCAAAGCCGTGGATAACAAGCACAATAAGACTTATGATGACTCTAAGGGATAAAGCATTATTCAAACCACACAGGAGAAAAACTGATTCAGCCAAAGATTATTATAAAAGATTAAAAATCTTACGACAGTTTCGGTAGAACGTGAAAAGACCGCATTTTTTACACATTAATAAAAATATACGGCAGCCGAAAAAAATGTGGAAATATTTAAAAAGATTAAACACATTTAATAGTAGACATTCCGTGTCTATCCCTGATAGGTTAATGGACCCAGATCAAATAAATAAGCACTTTTCAAATGTCCCTGGAGATGGAAACGTGCACAGAGAAACTCTATCATATTTTGAATCTACAAAAAAAACCCAAGCTGTATTCTCTTTAGTACTGTTTCTGAAGAGACAATTGCTAAACTTGGAAACAGCATTAATACTTATGCAATCGGATGTGACCACTTAAACGCAGAACTTGTAAAACTGACACTTCCTGAGAGTCTGAGTGCGATTACAGATATAATTAATTCCTCTATTTTGACCAATACATTTCCTTCGACTTGGAAGCGTGCTTTAGTCAAACCAATCCCTAAAGGCAATAGTGTGGAAGAAATAAAAGATCTCCGCCCAATAAGTATCTTACCAGTCTTATCAAAGGTATTGGAAAAAGTGGTGTATGTCCAAATGGAGAAGTATATAACAGTGGAAAATATCATACCTAAGTATCAGTCTGGTTTCCGGAAGGGTCACGGGACCGAAACAGCTCTACTAAACGTTTGTGATGATTTGATATCGGCATCGGACTCCGGACTAGCAAGTGTCCTTGTATTATTGGATTTCTCACGTGCATTTGATTGTATATGCCCTAACCTTCTAATCGCGAAGCTTTCATACTATGGCTTCTCGGTAGAAACTTGTGAATGGTTTAACTACTTTTCTTATAGGCAGAGATCCTTTTTTCTTTATTCACAGCAGATATGCCTGAATGTATTACAACATGTAAATATCATTTCTATGCTGACGATACACAAATATATCACAGTTTCAAACCGGAAAATACAGTAAATGCTATGATAAAAGTAAATGAAGACCTAGAGAGAATATATTAATGGGCTCGGAATAATTCTTTAGTCATAAACCCAAGTAAGTCTAAATTTATAATCCTGGGCACAAAGATGCAAATAAGTAAAGTGCATTGCCTCCCCTACATTGACGATAAATGATATTGATAAACCATTGGAGACAGATATAAAGAATCTAGGTTTGATCTTGGATCGTGAAATGAGATTCGAAAAACACATAAACGAAAAAATACGGAATTCGTTTTATAAACTAAAGGTTCTGTACTCCATAAGAAAGCATATCTCAGTAGAGATAAGATGTATGCTCTGTGACCAGTGCTGTCCCCATTTAATTATTGTATTGCGGTATATGGGCCAAGACTGTGGACAAAAACAGAAAAAGCCATCCAACACGTGCAAAATGCGTGCGCTCGCATCTGTTTTTGTATCCCTAGGAGAGACCATATTACTCCCTATTTAGTTAAAAAAGGGATCCTTAGCATGAAGGCCAGAAGAGAGCTCCATCTGGCATGCTTAACTCAAAAGGTGTTATATAGTAAAAGACCAGACTATCTTTTTGAAAAAATTAAGTGGGTCAAAGATATACATCAGGTTAATACCCGCTCTAAGCATGAAAATACTCTAGTGATTCCTAAACATTCCACACAGGGTTTTAAAGGCTGCTTTAAGTACAGAGCATCTAAAGTCTGGAACGAGATCCCATCACCTTTCAGAAGAAAACTTTCCAATCAGACCTTCAAAATGCGTTTTAAGCTAATTCTATTACTTCGCCAAAAACATAACTTTGAAGCAACATTTAAAACCCAAGGAACAAAAAAAAAACAAGAAACCAAGTAAATGTATGTAATAATTAATTCACAAACACACACACATACACACACACGCACACACACCCTCACACACAACCAAATACGCACGCACACCTCAGTCGTTTAAAAAAGAATGGACTTATTTATACTGTATAAATTAGGGCCAGTACGGAGTCTGTTTTGATTGTATTAAAAAAAAATTTAGTAAGTAATATAAAGTATAATTAATTTTATTTTGTGTTTCCCGTATTCTTCAATTACGTTAGCATCTCGGCCAAGACCTTAGCCCGGGCTCAGGAGTACACTGAAAAACAGCGTTATGATCACATCACAGTGTGAACATAACACATGCTGAGTGTACCCCTATTTGCCTTAAAATATACTTTTTTAACTAATTTTAGTGTGTTAATTTGTAATATAGTATGTTTATTTGTATATTAGTAAATGGATAGTGTAAACATTTTGTTATTTTTTAGTGGCAATAAATGATCCTTTATTTATTTAATTATGTCCTCAATTATTTTGTGCCAACGTGTGAAACGAGGCTTCAGAAGAAAAATACTTTCATTAAAATTTTCTTTTTACAATATGAAACATGTAATAGTAATAAACTTTAAGTTTATGGTAAAAAACCTATCAACATTATATTTTCTTGCTCACTGTAACTACATCCTATTGAATGAAGTGAACGAGATTTTTTTTTTACCAATCAACCAACCTAATCAATCATTCTCCCAATCATTCATTCATGAAATCAATCAATTTCAAAAGGTTCGTCGCTTGCTGTCGGTCGAAGATTGCCAACAAATCGTGTGTGATATATTTTTTAAACGTTACCCATAGTTTACAGTGAATTGCTCAAAAACTATACAGTGCCCTCGTTATTTTGCTGTTGATTTATTGGTTCAAAATGATGTGAACAATAGTGCCGCAGTAACCATATTGACGAATTAAGACGCGAGTTCTAAACAAAGATTGTAATAAATAGTTATTTACCTTTTACTCTAAGCTCGTTATCGTATTTTTACCTGTGTGTAGTGATTTCACCGCAATGCTGACGACCTGTGCTTGCTAATTTGCTACAGGTAAGCAACATTCTAAGTTAGAAAACGATAATATTTACGAAATATCAAGGTAGCTTACACACCTCACCTTCTTTTTTCGAGATTGCCAGTGGGAGAATAATGATTCGCCGTAAGATTACAATCTTTCTTTTGAAAATGGTGAAAGTATAATTCTACGAATTGAAGCAGGCTATTGTTTTACTTTTAATTTTATGGTTATAAAGATACATTGATGACATTGGTTCTCAAGGAAAATTGCTTCTTCGAATTCTAAACTGGTTCCGCGACGGTTGGGTTTGGAACTTGACCGTAGATAGGGTAAAATTACTATTTTCGCGCTCTGCAAATAACAGTCTTTTGAAATTGCTTAAAGATTGTTGATTATACCCAGAGCTGAAATTAAAAAATAATAATTCCATATTGCTTCTCTATGAAATTTGGTAAATTAAAAGTGGGCTACTTACATCTATTCTATAGTAGGTACTAGCATATCTCAACTTCTTGACCTATGATATTCTACTACTTACGTATGACAGCAGAGCGCTTTTCACCCTACTATTTTAAGGAGTGATCAGTGAGTATGCTCATCCAAGCCCAATCATGCTAGTGAATGGTTTGGTGTGACCCCAATGAAATTCAAACTGACCAAAGTGCTAAAGGTACATTGTTGTGTGATGTAATTAAAACACACTGCATAAACAGGAAATGTACAACTGCTATTTCTAGACGTACATGCTGTTGTCAAAGTAAACATTTTTCATTTGTAAAATATAAACATTTTCCTGTTCTGTGTATCTATTATGTTGTTATTGTTGCAAAAAATTTATAAACTTAATTGAGATTACTCTCTGTGTCTTTTTAAAATATATAATATATCTAAGAATATATTGGATGCATGCTTTCTAAAATGTTATTTACTTGTGTATGTCAATACTGAAAAAAGAAAGGACCAATAAGAATGCAATCAGTTCGATCCTGTGGATGGGAAACTTACTTGTTGAATGTTACATTTTGTATTATGCTAAAAAAACTAAGCTAGTACTAAACTAAGGAAAAAAATTAATAAACTACATATAGAACAAACAACTGTAGAAGAATTGAGATGAAGTTCTAGTGGTCTCTAGAATAACATATTACCATCAAACACATTCTTCCAGTGACTATTTACTACAATGAATATTTAATTAATGGCCAATGACTGAAATGAAATCCTATGTTTCATGGCTACCACATTTACGCTGATTGGCAGGCCCTACCAACATGGCTTCAACTCATGAAATTCAGTATTTTTAGTATAGAATACAATACTACAATGCTCACTTGTCAACACTGCATAGGCATCGCCTCAACTTGGGACCTGCTTGCGAGTCATTGTAAGAATGTAGCAAGGCACTATATTAACAGTGCCATGTGAATGTCTGAATTGTCCTTTAATCAAAATGATTGTTTAAAAAGCAAACAAAACTCATGCAGGTGCAGTAATTACTAAATGACATTTAGGCCGGGTTCAGAAATCACTGGGTAAAAGTAAAAGTTACCTGAATGGTGTCCGGAAATCACCTCGCTGAATTTTTACATATACTCAAGGCTGTTCGAAAACCAAGTAAAAGTTAACTTGACTGTTGAATTTGTCACCCGATGCAAAACAGGGTGAGCATTTTCACCTGTCAGGTGAATGGTAATCATTTGCGAGTCCATTTATATGTTTTAAATACCATGTAATATAAAAAAAATCTTCCTCTTTAATGAAAAAACATTAACTAGGGCTATAATGTAACCCTCCCATCTCTACCCATGAGTGTCGTAAGAGGATACTATGGGTAACAAACCAGAAGGTGGGCAGCAGGGCTTTCTGAGGAACTGATATCTCACATCCCCAAGATGCCTGCCCAAGTGTGGAAATTGTGGCATACCCCCCATATCAGGGGTGGCTGTGTTCAGCAGTGGATTATATGGCTGATACATTAACTATAAAATATTTGCTAAAATTAAGACCTTATATGCATAGAAACTTTTTATGCATTCTCGTAATATTTTCCAAGATTTGAGTGATTCAGTTTTGTCATTAAAAAATAAATATGCCATATGTTTGGATTTCATTATAACTACTAGTTACTCAATGCTCTTTCGAATATATTGAGTTAACATATTACACGGTGTTTAACCTTGATTAACTGACAACTGTTACGCTGGTGAAAAATAACTTATTTCGGAATGCAGATTCCGCCTTTTAACGATAAGTAACAAGTGAAAAGTCTTCTTCTTCTTCTTTTTTTTTTGGGTGGCTTCTGTGGTGTTGCCACAATTTCGCCAAACTGAGTAAATATTTAAAATCTTCAAGATTTAATTAAAAGATTGAAGATCTGTGTCTTATACCTTAACTAATATGATAAAGAGGAAAGATTTAATTGTTTGTTTGCATTAAATATGCTCTGAAACTACTTGACCGATTTGAATAATTCTTTCCCGATTAGAATCTTACATTATGTTTGATGAACATGGGCCTTAGAATATTTTCTAAAAAGTTTAATTTGTTTTTGATTTTTTTTAAATACCTGTGTGTAACTGGGACTGTCTGCTAGTCAATAATTTATGATGTTAAAATTAATAAAGATATGTAGCGCGTAATAACCTTATCTAGTTTAATGAAATTTCTACTATTGAATGTAAGTAACTATTATTTGATGAAATAAACACAACTTTGTATGATAAACATATTGAAATTAGTACTTTAATTACAAACAATGTCAAAATATAAGATAACACTATTTGCTAGGCAACTAGTTTTATTTTTACATTGCTTGTATAGGTATTTTAGTTCAATAACTTGTTAGAGAGCTTAGCAAGAGATTTTTATATTTATGCAACCAGCCATCAAGTTGGTTCATAAATGCGTTCACAGATGTAGCACCTCTTCAGTTCCGTTGCTGAGAATATGATGCCCTGTATTTGTGTAAGAAAATACACTCTAAAGTTTTTGGTTATGGCCTCCGACATCTTCATTGCGATTAATTTTTACAAACCAGTTGTATATTTCTGGGAGGTTTTAGAATCCATTGAGGATTTTCAATGAGGTCACCTTTCATCAAGAGTAATATGATTTCAAGTTTCACCAACCGCCTACTATTTCTGATTCTGTCCATCCAAAGGTTGTCTGGAAGAAATCGCTTTTACAGCGATAAGACCACCTATTGTAACACCATTTTGTTTTTGATTTTATTGTTTATATTTAAGATGTGTATCATTTGTAAATTGGTTGACAATATAGAGTTATTTTATTGTATTGTAATAATCATGAGTCATATAATACTTTCATACTTCATCATGACATGCACATGCTATGCTGATCTGTTACTCTTCAACGTTACCATGACTAATGCTACTTCCAAGCTTCCTGTGATTTAGCTGTTAGGCTACCAATATCTCAGCTGATGGTAAGTGATAATGTAGTCCAAGATCTTGTTCAGACTAACCTAGAATTTCTCAAGGACAGCTGGTGGTACACACCGTTAAGTGCTCGGAGACAGATTCATCACTCCTTATCTTGTACATTCTAATTACGCCATATGCATCATAACATTAACATCTCTGCCACATATTCTAGAATGTATATCACTTAGCTATATCACACCCACTCGCTATATCAAGCAGGGTGGCTTTGACAGATAGAAAAACAAATTATTCAACAATATACCAATTCTCACCTAATCTATGAGTTGATAAGATATCATGCATGCAGTAGTTTTATTATCAGTACCTTATCATATGCGAAATAGGATTTGTTGATAATTATTTTAATTTCTGACTGCCTCTAGCCCTAGGCCCTAGGTTTGATTCTAAGCTTGCTTCAAAGCTATAGTGTTTCAAATTTTAAGATCACAAAATTTTCATTTGAGTTAATCAAATCTCACATCACAAAATAAATCCCACATCTTGTATTATTGCAGTTAGGCTAGACTTTGGCTACTATCTCATTTGATGGTAAGTGATGTTGTGGTTGAAGATGTTGTTCCAGCTAGGCTAGAATTGGGTCTCAAGTGCAGCCGCTGGATTGTCGTCTGCTAATAAAGGTGCACGTGCAGATACGCCGCTGCAGCCGAAGTCATCGAATTAATTCACAAATGTGGTTCGTGCGGCGCGGATAGGGGCGCATACTTGCATTTTTGATTTTCTATGGCATCTGCGGCGGATCGGCAATTAACTAACAATATTATTGAAGCAGTCCCGCCGCGGGCTTGAGCTTCACCGCATGGTGGAAGGCCATTTTGTGAATGCCCGCCTGGCTGGCTACCACCCTCAAGTAGAAAATCTGTCGTCAAGCATCTTACGGTGTGTTCCGGCAGCTGTCCTTGAGAGCCAGAATTCTAGGTTAAGCCTGTTAAAACCTTCGACCACATCATCATTACCATCAGGTGAAATTGTGGTCAAAAATCTTACCAATCAGCGATATAAAAAAAGCTTTGCCCACATGCATACTCGGTGCGCAGGTTCAAGTTCCATCTATACAAAATAATTATTTTAGTGTGCCACCTCTACCCAAGTGCAGTTTGCTACATGGAAAGTACAGCCATGTACAGCCAACTGCAAGTTTAAACAACTTTTGACTGTTTCGATAGTGTGGAAGTTTAAGAAGGTTGGATGGGATCCTCGTTATACGAGGCACCCCCATTCGGATGCGCTGGAGTGGGGCAGCTTGGACATCCTCCTTGCCCCGCTTCACGGCCTCCTCCTTTGCGACATCACCGCTTCGCATATGGAAACCTCTGCCCGCTACGTTTCCGGAAATTAACCGACTCTGAAAGGTTTTATTTATTTACAGCTGATAGTCTAGCCTTCGACCACTATTTCAATGATGGTGATCCGAGATGTTGTTCAGGCTAACCTAGAATTAATGGCTATCAAGGACAGCTGCCGGAACAGACTAGGTGCTTGGCGACAGGTTTTCTAATTGAGAGTGTTAATACGATGCTGTACCAGGATGCTATAACTACTGCCGTGGTAATGTTAATAGCGGTCACCCATCCAACTCATGACGTGTCGTTGCTTAACTTATCTGATCGGTTAAGAATGGCTAAACAAACTTTGCTACGAGCACTTCAAAAGGTGTTAACTTAAATGGCTTCCATACAATATACACTCAATTAACTGAATCCTAATACATACAACTTCTCACCTACTTACTTACTATGTATACTTACGTAATCTGACGTATTCCAAAACTACGCATTCTTACCGTGAAGGTCATTCGGACGCCTTGGTAGCATTTTTGAATATATTAGAATACCTTAGAATCACGTATTTTGATTAGAGACGGTGGTATGAAATTCTGTATTCTATTGCTTGGGAATTGTTTGGGATGAAGTTGCGGAAATCCATATATACCTCTTAGAGTTAATAATAATAACATTAAATTAAATTAATTAATTATTTGTCGACATTACCATCCCACATGACGAGAACCTCGTGAAGGCCGAGAAGGACAAAGTCAGCAAGTACCTTGACTTGGCTCACGAGGTAACCGCCATGTGGGATGTTGACTCGACGATCATTGTCCCGATAGTCGTTTCGGCGAACGGCCTAATAGCGAAGAGCCTCGACCAACACCTCAAGAGACTCTCGCTAGACGGTTGGATCAAGGGTCAGATGCAGAAGGCAGTGATACTCGACACGACACGCATTGTCCGGAGGTTCCTCTCTCTGCAGCCCTATCCGCTGGTAGCTTCCTAGTTTTAAGTTTTTTGTAATATTTGTTTCTTTTTTTATATATGAATATTGTAAAAAAAATTAGATTATGTTATAAAATAAATGACGTGAATAATAATAAATATTTATTGCTTTCCTTTAGTACTATTACATAGGTAACTATTAACATTTATAACAAACTAACTATAAGGGGGAAACAAAGCAAAGGGAGGTGGCTCAGCTTGTGCGACCCGAAATATACATTCCGGGTGGCTTTGAGTTTTGAGTTCCCTTCGACCAAACCGGATCTTATTATCCTGTTACTAATATATTTCGCTTTCGCTAACTCTTTGGTAACAGGCGACTAAGCCCTGCGTTTGTAGGAAACTGATATCACTACATAGTTTCTTTTAATGTTTTTGTGAGGGAACAAGCTCGAGGCCCACTTGATGTTAAGTGGAGTAACCTCTGCCTAAAACAGATGCATTTCGTCACGAATTGCACTGCGCCCGTCACTTTCAGACATAGTAATGTCTGAAAGTGACGCTTGTGACCGCTTGTGACTTTATTACTGAGCGCTTCCGTGCTTCGGAGGGCACGTTAAGTTGTTGGTCCAGGTTATTGTTTTAGGATATCAGTAGTTACAATCGTTACAGCATGGTAGGGCATTTTGCGAATGCCCGCCTAGCTAGCTACGACCCTTAAGGGCGCACCGAGCTTTTTAGGCGCGCCGCGTATTTGTGCGTAAGTAAGGCAGGCCAACAGCATCCGTCCCCGTCCGACGGCCGAAGAATTACTAAAGCGGATAGGGACAAAGCATCGCGGCTCTGACTAAAATGGGCGGAAAATGCGTGAATTTGAGTATTTCCTTCGTATAATAAAAACAAATACCTATTTGAAAAAATGTAATGTGTATACGTTATAGAAAACATGTTGTATTTTTTATTTTTTAAATACGGATGACTCCGTTAAGTATTTACGCCGTACTAAGGGTTTATTTCGTTTTTTAGATGTAACTTTCAATTTATTTTCTATAGAGGAAATTTCAAGTAATCGTGTTTCCAAAGTGTATGATTTATAGAATGAATCCTTAAATATAATATATATTAATTACATAACTCAAAATTTAAGAAATAAAGATACAGCAAGGATCAAACGAACCACAATTACGTAACGCTGCCTCGCCTCGGTGCAGGCGGAAGATCTGTCGCCGAATTTTAACCTTGTGTTCCGGCAGCTGTCCTTAAGAGCCAGTAATTCTATTTTTTTTTTATTCCGAACTGGGTAGCGCTTGACCACTATCTCACCTGATGTTAAGTGATGATGCGATCGATGATGGAGCGCGCTTACCCAGAAGATACCTTCTAGGTTACCACAGACTTACTTACCACAGAATTACTTACCATCAGGTGAGATAGTGGTCAAAGGCTAGCCTATCAGTATTGTATTTTCACCTGGTAACCCTGTAATTTTACTTTGGCGAACTGGAAGCACTGGATATCACGATGGTAACACCCAACACTGACGGTAGCACAAATATGTCTCGTTTTTTTTTGTCTGTCGATATAACGGACAAGTTGTTCCGTAGAAGGTAGCCTATAAACACACTGACATTATTGTACGTCGTCGAGTGTGGGATTCTGGTCTAATGGGTGACTCAGTGCGTCGCTTTTGATGGATTGCCGTTTTTTATTGAATAATTTTGCAGGAATGACAGTTCGGAATTATCACGATGATTGTTTATAACCCATAATTAAACAGACAAATTTATTTTAACATACTGATTTTAACCGACTACAAAAAAGAATGAAGTTCACAATTCCTCTGCATTTTTTTTTTAAGTTTGTTACCTCAGAACTTTTGACTGAGTGAAACGATTGATGATAATTATTATTTTATTTGAAAGCAGATGTTGTCCTGTGGTTCCATTTAAATTTCATCAAAATAGGTCCATCAGTTTTTATGTTAATTCGTTGAAATATGCTCCTGGAAAACTCGGATTATCGTTCTCATGCGTTATACCAATCAGTATCGGTAGGCATTGACTCTTTGAACTGCTACGAATCTCGATCTTGAGCTCGAAGAGTTAATCACCTGATGATGCTCGTGTGAAGCGAACGCATCGACAATTCTTCCTGCTGGGCTGCTTGGCGTGTATGACGTCTCGATAGTGTATGAAAATTAGGAGAGGTTTATATAGGTTTATTGTTTCCTTTAAATATTTTCAAAATATATTTTAAACGCTTTCCGGCCGCTGCGCTGCTCCGCCCGCGTTTAAATCGGTTATCGAGCAAAACCTTTAAATTCTTATTGCGCAGTTGTATAAAAACTATCCTATGTCCTTGCCCGGGTCTCATACTATTTCCATACCTAATTTCATCCATTTTGGTTTAGTAGTTTTTTTAAGTTTATTCGTTGCATACAGTAATACAAATCTTTCCTCTTTATAATATTAGTGTAGTTGAAGGAATGAGAACTAAAGTACTTAACTTAATTTCAGTTAGTTTGTGTTGAATAGCAGTTTTTTTTAAAGTAGTGTGTCAGCACACACTCGTTACTCACCTGATGTTAAGCGATAACCTCTGCCTACACAAGTGACGAATGGCACTGCGCCCTTCACACTGGTACATACAGTTATTAAGTGTAACGTACTGTATCAGTCGGATTGTCCACTGCTGAACACAGCATCCCCAATTATGGGAGGGTTTGCCATAATCCCCACGTCAGTCTTGGGGATCGCAGTTTAATATATCAGTTCCTCAGAAAGCGCTGTTACCCACCTTCTGGTGTGTTAGTCGACTCATCCGACACACAGGGGTAGAGATGGGGGGGGGGTTGATATTTTAGCTTAGTACCTCACGGGAAATGTGCCTGTAATTTTAACCTGCCTCTCAAGGACTACTACCGGAGCACACTGTTACGTGCTTGGCGACAGATATTCTACTTGTCGGTGGTAGCTGGCCAGGCGAGTATTAGCAGAATCCATCATGCGATGAAGCACAAGCCAGCAATTACGACCATAATAGGTTTAAATTGTATTTTTTTTAAAGCTCTTGTCTTTGACCACTATCTTACCTGATGGTAAGTGATGATGTGCTCGAAGATGTTGTTCAGGCTAACCTAGAATTACTGGCTCTCATGCACAGCTACCGGAACACACCGTTAGGTGCTTGGCGACAGATTTTCTACTTGAGCGTGGTAGCTAGCCAGGCGGGCATTCGTAAAAGACTCTACCACGATGCTGTAACGACTGCCATCGTAAAACAACAACCCGGACCGACGGCTTAGCGTGCCCTCCGAAGCACGTGCACGCTCAGTTGTAATGTCACCAGCGGTCACCCATCCAAGTCATGACCACAGCGGATGTTGCTTAAGGACATATACCCGCCAGCCAAAGCGTGAACTTTTATATAAACTCAACTTGTTATAAAAAAAAAACTCGCATGTAAATATAGTGTATTATTAGACCTATCGTTTCTGGCTTAAATCCTTTTTCTTTTAGACTAATAATTAAATTTTTATTATATAGCGTTTAGTATATAGCACTCGTTTTTAGGAGTTTGAGCCAGTTATTCGTAGCTCCAGATTTATTCAAAAAGTATAGTACACATGTATAAATAACTTCCCATTATAGAAAGTTCATTATGTTCCCCATGTTTGTGGTGCAATAGAAATATTAAAAACATGTTAACTTTTTGAAAGAGATGCTTAAGTTGGGTCTTTCTTTTATCTAAAATTACCAGATTCTTAGCTAGTGTAATTTCAAAACTGTATAATTGAATGAAATTCTGATGCACCACAAACCTAGATATTAGGGTAGTGATTACGTAGGTAAAAAATCATTGAGTTTTATTCGCTATTATTAAAATGAGATTGGAGCTGCGTTTTGTATGGGGGCGTTCGTCTAAAATATACCCTTAACTTTGCTGATCGGTTTAGAACGGCTAAGGAAACTTCGCTACGAGCGCTTCATATTGACTCATCCTATTGTAGAAGAGTACGTAACAGCGAGATATCGTTTTCCTGTATTTACGGCGCACAACACAACAATGGCGTTGGCAACGGTCGAACATCCATTGTGCAATGCGGACACGATGGAGAATTGTTGACTGTGCGAATGCTTCGATGGCCGTTCTCGGGTTTTACTAGCTTCTGCACTTATGCTTTATCACTTTTTATTGTCTATTAAAGCTTAAGGTGAATACTGTCTATGGCGAAAATATTTAAGATGATTAAGATATTTAAGTCTTTGAAAAATTTCAAACTGAGGGCGTAGGACGGATAGCTCTAGGCTTTTAAATTTTAGGTTAGCCTGAACAACATCTTCGACCACATCGTCACTTACCATCAGGTGAGATAGTGGTCAAAGGGTAGCCTAGCCTATATCAGCTATAAATAAAGTTTGGCATGCGAGTGAGCGAAAAAAAACTACGCAATATTGAAAGTACGTGAGCGAATTTTTTAAGAGTAATTTTTATTAAAAATTAGTTGTTTTAGTAACGGACAAAATCTTTAAGGTATTGTGTCATAAGGCTGCTACATTATAATTGGAAATAAAATTTGTATTAATACGATTTACTATAGATACACAAAATTTGATTGACGAAAATTTAAAGCTGTATTAATTATTTTTTTCTATCGAGAGATATATATGGCATGATTTTTTCGAGCAATACATGGGATAAGTGAACGGAAGTGTTGGAAGGGGAAAACGTAGCCGAACTTTCCGAAATCAGATTGAAGACGTTCTGAACAAGTATAGACTAATTATTAAAATTATAAAACCCGCGTTTTATCGTTCCATTCAAATTAAAACTGTTAATTTTATATATTTATGGAATCTTTTCTTAAAGCTCTTCATTTTGATACATCGCTCGATATGTTTAGGAGAAAAAAAATATTTTTTTGTCTCAATTTGGTGTCTAAAGTCCGTCAACCTGTTTTTTTTTTACTTTCTATATACCATGTGTCACCTGGGCTATTAAGACGAATCTGATGATATATCATACATTAAAATCAATTGAACCATTATGAAGTTATGGTGGAATAAATAAACTCACAAACATACATACATACATAGTACATACATACATGAACCTTGGAAACATAACTCTCCCATTTTTGGGTAGTCGTGTAAAAAAGGCCATGTCAGGATTACCCTAAACCGACGCTTATGTATGAAAGGATTGATGAGTGTAGATGAAGCGAGATATGTAAAGATCGTAATAAGTGGAAATCTGTGGTCTTTGGCTACCCTGAATTTAAATGGGACCAAACAACAAGCATCCGATTTCAAACAAAAAGAATTTTCAAAATCGGTTCACCCAGTCAAAAGTTCTGAGGTGACAAACATAAAAAAACGGAAGAATTCAGAACCTCTTCCTTTTTTGGAAGTCGGTTATCTCAATTCCTCTGTTATTTTTACGTTGAAAATGAATGACAATCGATCCCGTAAGTAGCAAGGGTCACTAAAAAGAGTGAAAAAAAATGTTGTTACCAAAAAATGGAACCGACTTCAATACCAAAAAGTGTGAAATACTTAACTTGTCGTAGTGGTTACCACACGCACAATATTGTGATAATAGGTACTTTGAACTATCATAGTACCGACTTCAAAAACTTATTTCACACTTTTTGGTATTGAAGTCGGTTCCATTATTTGGTTATTTATTTTCTAAACAAAATTGCGCGTTATCGACTCGGACATGGTCAATTTTTGTTTTTAATGTTTTTTTTTTTTTATTTTATTGTGACGGAACAAGCTAGAGGCCCACCTGATGCTAACTAGCCTATAACGGGTGCATTTCGTCACAATTCACGAATTATACTGCAGCTGTCACCTTGAGACATAGTTGTTAAGTCTCATGTGCCTGTAATTTCACTGGCTGTCAAGAACTGCTGCCGGAACACACCGTTAGATGCTTGGCGACAGCTTTTCCTCTTTTCTACTTATGTTTGTTGTAATAGCGATAACAGAAATACATCACCTGTGAAAATATCAATGTCTAGCTATCATGCTTCATTAGATACAGCCTGGTGATAGACAGACAGACAGTGGAGTCTTAGTAATAGTGTCCCGTTTTTACTCTTTGGGTACGGAACGCCGAAAAAGGTTATTGCCAGTAACACATTTTTACAAGAAACATACAAGACGAAGCAGTGATAGCTCAGTGGCATTGGCTATGGACTGCCGCGCAGCAGGTCCATGGTTCGAATCCCGCCGCGGGCTTGAGCTTCACCGCATGGTGGAAGGGCTTTTTGCGAATGCCCGCCTGGCTAGCGACCACCCTCAAATTGAAAATCTGTCGCCAAGCACCTAACGGTGTGTTCCGGCAGCAGTCCTTGAGAGCCAGTGAAATTACAGGCACATGAGACTTAACAACTATGTCTCAAGGTGAGGGGCGCAGTGCAATTCGTCACTTGTGACGAAACGCATCTGTTATAGGCAGAGGAAACCGCTTATACATCAGGTGGGCCTCTAGCATGTTCCGTCACAATAACATAAAAAAAAAAAAAAAGACATCAAAAGTAAATTATTACCAGCTTTATTCCCCTATGGTAAATAATTAATAACAATCCGACTTTTTCCCCATTAATCAATGCATAGTCAGACAAAACGCTCCAATTTACCACACGAGCGAACGTGCGTTTTCTAAAGAATTTCCTTTCATTCAATGCATAAACGATGTGTTTTTTTGATCTGTGTATTGTTCCATCCACGGTAGTCATTAGTTATACTCTGTGTAAGCTAAGTGTTATGAAATTCATAACGAAACATGTTATGATTCAAAGATAGAATAGCTAAGCGCTCGTAGTGAAGTTTGCTTAGCCCTTCTTAACAGATCAGCAAAGTTAAGCAACGTCCGCCGCGGTCATGAGTTGGATGGGTGACCGCTAGTGACATTACTACTGAGGCCACGATAAGCTGTCGGTCCCCGTGGTTGTCATTGGATGGTGGTAAGGCATTTTGCGAATGTTGGCCTCTAAGCCACCCTTTAGTAGAAAATCGGTCGTCAAGCACCTAACGGTGTGTTTCAACAACTGTCCTTGAGAACCAGTGAAATTACAGGCACATGAGACGTAACAACTACGTCTCAAGGTGAAGGGCGCAGTGCAATTCGTGACTTGTGACGAAATGCATCTGTTATAGGCAGAGGTTAGTCCGCTTAACATCAGGCGGGCCTCGAGCTTGTTCCGTCACAATATCAACTCTCTGAGTTACTTAAATACTGTCTTCTGGAAAATACAACCCGTGTGTTTTCAAATCCAAAGTAAAAAGCTCCTTTCTGAGCTATGCTTTACTAAGAGTACTTCACCGCCGACCACAACGTTGCTTTATATGAGATAAACAGTGCTTAAGTGTGAATAATTTGTCTGCAGGTACGGCAATCGCGAACGAAGTCGCAGGGACGGCTAGTATAGATAATAAAGTACATTAGGCACAAAGTTACCAGCTTATCAGATTTTCGTAGGCTTTATATATAGGAGAATGTGCGATTATTCTACACAACCTTATTCCTCGATTTATCATTCTTTCATAGGAAAACTAAGATTCGCGAGAAATGGTCGATGTTCTATAAATACGCACGAAGCGCTTTCGCTTGACATTCATTATACGAACGTCTGACTAATGGAACATACTACAGCTAGTGTTAGTGCGTTTTGTTACTCCTAATATATTGCTGACGTAGGCCCGAATCCCTCACAAACCTAGTTACGCGTTGTCAGCAGTAGATTTCTCTATATAAACGGTGGCTTCCATAATTAAGTGCTCTGAATTATGATAACTTCAGGAGTCACCAGACTCACTACTAGTATACCCTTCAGGTGGAACCTCTGCCCAGATTAGTAGCAAAAATAAGTTGCGGGAACTTGTAAGTCAATGTGTTAATATAATAATTTTATTTTTCAAATAAAATAAATCCATAAGTTGATGTTTTTTTAAGATAACTGAATAGGTCCACACAACATTCGTTTTGAGATGATAGCGTTTGTTACAGTTTCATGATTGGCACCTAAGCGTTCGAAAAGCAATTTTTGATAATTTTGCTACTTTCGCTTAACAATGATTTGCCCCAAATCGAACGACTGATTACACGTCTAGAAAATAGCTGTCAGTCTTTAAGGATAACGCGCTTGTTTTGATTTTATTTATAATACAGTCTTCCATGCATACAAAGCGAACATAAATAATTGTGTCTCATACAAACCTACATTTTTTATATATTTAAATGCGAAAAACATATCAAAATATATATAATATAATATATATAATATAATCATATCATACTTGACAAAAAATCTTCTATTATTACGAAGTTCCACTATCAAACTCGCAGTTGCCCAAAACGATTAAGTTCTTAATACCTACATGGATACAATACAATTTCGTGATGACATTTGTAGCTTTTTCGAAAGCTTTCCGAACGGTGCCGGTGTAAGAAAACTTTCAAAACACGATTTTTGCCTCAGAACGGGTCAAGACGAACGCACAATGTGACAATTCTAACAGTAGGCTATACGAACGTCCTAAGTATATGTTTCATTAATACTTAGTTCCCGATGTAGTTTAAGAACAGTGTGATTTGTATTGGCATATATATATTTAATGTAATAAAAAGAGCGTGGAGTGTTGTCTATGATTTAATACAGCGGCTCGAGTGCCGTAGCCGATACTAAGCCGGTTTTACGTTACGAAACTAGTTTTATGCATATTAAAATTAATTTCATGAAACCGAATTGTCCCAGTTAATCCTGAAAGTATTTTGAATCTCATATCAGTGTGATTTTATGATATGTCGATATGTATGTCACCAAATGCCGTGGAAAAATACTGAAAAACATCCTGGTCATGGAAAAGTCGGAAAACTATGGGCGTTATGACGCCCGGTAGGAAAATGCCTTATTATCGCTAATTTGTACGGAAAGGGAAATAAATGAAACAAAAGAACTTTTGACAGTTTAAAAAACATACCTTAATGTTTTTTAAACTGTCACGGCAATTTACACTATAGTTATTATTAGAAACGGGGCTATAGTTATTTTTTGGATGGGTGACCGCTAGTGACATAACTACTGAGCGCTTCCGTGCTTCGGGACGAGGCTGCGGAAAAAATACTCTCATTCGACTAGTTTTTTTAACCAACTTAAATATGCAATCGACACGTTAACTTAAATATTTGATTTTCAAACCTTTTTCTATCCGTTGTTAAGACAGAAACACATTTGAAAGAAATTTACTCGATAGTTTTAATTTTTTTAAATGAAGCCTTTTCTTTAAATTATTGGATTTTTCTTGGAAACTACGTCAGTTACATATCAATAATAAATACACATAGAAAGGAAATGTAGTTTATTATCCACTGTAAAAGTAAAATTTACCTAGAGTTATTAGTATTCTCATAATAAATTAAATTGTGTTTTAGACTTACGACCTTTAGTTCTGTGCAGGATTACGGTCAATCGGAAGATTCGATATTCAACCTTATTAGCTTACGCTTACGAAATAAAATCAATGCGTAAGAGCTGTCCTTCAGTGCCGCGCTGTGCGCCGTTGGACGTGGACCTGTCGCTCGCGCGCTATCACCTGAGCAGTATAAATACGTATCTGTGTAGGTATATCAATCAATATGGGAAATAAAGATAACTAAAAAATAAAAAAAGGAAGCAGAAGAGTCGATACAAAGACTTTGCAAGAATTATGAGAGAGGCAAAAGCGTATAATATTTCAGTTTTTTTTTACCTATTGCACCTATGCAAATTTAATATTCGTTTGTGTTTATTCTATTCATGAAACATACTATCTCGACCGAACTAAGAGATTCTATACCAACTAGGTTTCCTATAGTACTGTAATGAAAATAACTATATGTCGTACTAATCTAAGTATGATTAGTAGGGTACTATAATAATATCTGGTATATGTATAATTATGGTCTCACCTGATGGTAAGTGATGTGGTTGAAGGTGCCAAACAGGTGTAAACTAAAATTATCTGGCTCTAAAGTACAGCTGCCGTTCAACCGTAAATGGAGTTGAGTGTTGCTAAATAATAATAACACAAGCATAGCAAATCAAAGCATTTGGTTTGGTGGGTAGGTATATCGCAATAAAACATCGAACATTCTTTATGTCCCTCAAGACTAGATGTAGATTTATATCAATGAAAGAATATTCAGAATCAGGCAAGTAGGTATATATCCAAGAGATTATCTACAAAGTCACCTGCATAGGTACTTTTAAATATACATTTTATCACTTAGACATGTACATATAAGTATCGATTTATACAAAAATAATAGATTTGAATAAATAGATTGTGTATATACTCGTATAATAAAAAAGACTGTGCTCAAAAATGCACCTTCTTTCTCAGGAAAAAAAATAATAAATCAGTCGAAGTCCGAGATCACTCGGAACAGGGAGAACTGTCGGAGTCGCCATCTCATATTATAAGTTTAGACTGTTCTTCCACTACACGAAAATAAGTGAGTAATTCTTTGAACATAATACTTTAGTATTGCTAAATTTTCAAATTTTATTCACAGGAAATTTCGTAAAGGAAATATTTTATATACTACCTATATTAGGCTAAAAATTATTTTGACCTATCCATAGCAGAGCAGCAGGTAAAATTAAATAAAATAACGTATAAATGTATAAATACAATGAAATTTTCTTTTTTACACTGAAAAAAAAACTTTACATTATTATCGCCCTGCACTTGTCACACCTCTGTAGGATCGGTATAAACAATATATTTTTTCTGAGTACCTACACAAAAGACAACGCATTGACATAATTGTGCGGAGTAAGACTTAAATTTTATGGCCGGCCTCCTATCTGAAGCAATACTCCTTTGCGAATGCCATCGTTGATACGTATTATACTTGCCTTCACCCCCTTTTCGGTTATTAGGGTATTAGATAGATGGTAAAGAGCGATGTTGTACTCTTGACGTGCAAAAAATCTGACGTGCAAATTATCTGAATTTATGTATTTAAATTCATTTATTCATATTCCCAACACCCCCTTTCTGAAGGCCGAGCTTCAGCAGGGTCAGTGTCATTCGACTGCTCTCCCGACATTTATCCTTACAAATTATATTACAAATTGTGCGAAATTGATTGTCGGACAAACAGAAATGTACAGTTGCTTTTCTGAAGGCTTCAGGTAACTGATTGTCTGTAAAATGTATTTTGCAGGTATATATATCAATCAAAAATCTGATTGATATTATCAAACTGAAGGCTAAATGCACATTTTGCATGGTGGTAGGGCACTTTGCGAATGCCCGCCTGGCTAGCTACCACCCTCAAGTAGAAAATCTGTCGCCAAGCACCTAACGGTGTGTTCCGGCAGCTGTCCTTGAGAGCCAGTAATTCTAGGTTAGCCTGAACAACATCTTCGACCACATCATCACTTACCAACAGGTGAGATAGTGGTCAAAGGGTAACTTATCAGGCATAAAAAAAAATACATTTGTAATATAACTAAATGCTAATTTGCCGTGTAGTATGGAGACAACAAATTAAAAATAGAAATTCTACAAAAAGATGAAGAATTTTGGACGAAAAAAATGGAGACAAAACTAGTCACATTCTATATGAACTCCCTTCTGCCCGAGCTGGTCGATCCCCACCACCCTAAGAAAAGACTGATCCGGGATCAAGAATATGCGGATACTTCTAGAAAAAGATAAAATCAAGAAGAAGCTGTCGAGGGTGACTTGCAACATCAAAGTGCAAATGCTTTAGTGCTTCCTCCCGCCATAAAAAGAAGACTTGACTTAATGTTGTCTTAGGTTTTCGCGATTGTTACACATAGTAATTAAACAACATTTAACGGTTTAAATCGCGTATATTTATCATTATTTTTGTCCTGACGTTTCAAACACTTTGCAGTGATCGTGGTCACAGGGTGACGATCGGGGGGACTGCAAACTTGAAAAAAAACTTGACTTTCCGTTCCGATACTCGTTATTTCTCACGTACACTTTTGCATATCATTAATTCTGTATAATCATTAATACTGTATAAATTGAAAATAATATATTTTTTATTTCATAAATGATTTTTTGTTAATTTATATACATCTTAACTTAATTTGTCTATAACCACTTACTTACAATCTAAGAATCCACTGTTTTTATTTTAATGTCTAATTTAGTCACCTGTTCCAGTGCCACTCACTCTCTCACTTATCTGCCATGTTGCATTAAAAGAAGCTTGTATAACATGTTGTCTACAATGTTTCTGCAGTTGTGTTATTTTTAAAAAACCCTAAGTTTAAGGCCATTACAATTGCGTATATAGACTCTTCTGCAAGTTTGGTAAAAAATCTTATCCTGCTGTTTAGAAGTGGCTAGATCTATATCTGGTTGGTCTATCTAATTTTTACCATAGTTGGTATCTAAATGCAGAGTGGTAGTAAAATAACACCTTTCTGTTCACCAGTGTAACTGAAAAATAAAACGTAATAGGATGTATACGAACATATTTTCAACATTAGTAATTAATAGTTAAAAATTATATGATAGCAATAAAAAAACAACCTACTTTATATTATTATGGGAACGTGTACCGTAGCACAGTTATGAAAAACTATAATTCATATTTGTATGACGAGTCATGGTAAAATATATTGGCCACGACTAACATTTAATCAAATCAAATCCATTTATTTCAGGTCAATTGTACCCATATTCACCGAATATAATATAATGTTATGCTCAATAAATTTGATGGTATTTTACTTTATTCTAATGATGTGTAATCTGATTAATCGCATTCCAAGATACTGAGAACAATGTTGATTCATTCATAAATTATCGTCCACGCCAAGGGGTAATGAAATTTTTGTAGTAAGTTTAATCAGTAGAAATCACTTTCGTTACTACGGAGAATTTAAAAACACCCCCCATTTATCAATATATATCGTGCCGTTTGGGCTGATATGTACCATCATCATATTCCGACCCTTGTCTGACTTTATTTTGGTTTGGTGCAATATGTTTTCTCTATAAACACAGAGACTGCGACACAACAACATAGCAAAGAAAAAAAAAGACTTGAAAACAATTTTTTTAATTAAAAAGTCTGGTAACTAACTGGTTGATATCGGTGCAATATGATCTCAATTTTGTGCTCATGTAACTGACTTAGACAGGTTATTTGATATACTGATGACTACAGACTTTACTAGAGAGATTATTATTCACATATTATTTATAGATTTTATCACTATTTAACAATAACTTTCATCTATATTCATAGTTGCCACTTACATTCGTTGCTAGAAGCACTGCGATCGTCAAGGCATTTTGGCAAATTACTTTTTAGTAAGTTTGACTGTAACTGGCAAACCGTTCGACCGATGTTGATGAAATTAAAATGAAACCAATTAAGAGTTAAACTGTACTAGCAAATAAATAATCTTCAAGATTGTAAGGTTCAGTAAAAAAGTTATGTGTGGTCAAACATAAAATAAAAAATAGACAAGTCAATTTAAGAACCCTCTTTCTTTTGGGAAGTCAGTTAAATATGAATAATATATATACCAATACATTCATACATAATAATATATACCAATAGTCGAGCAGACATGATCATATTGTAAAAAGTAAAACTTTTGGCTTTAGTTTTATAAGCTACTGTCGACCGTAAGAATAATTTTGGAAAGTAAATCAAATAATCAATTTCTTACTAAGAAATATTAGTAATGTTGATAAAAATACAAACGTGACATCAATTTCAGTATATACAAAGTTACTTTATGTATCGAAATGCGTCACGTGAATAAGATTATAAAAAAAGTTGAAATCGTCTCAATGGTATCTGTGTTCGCGAATCTAATTTCAAGTACACAAATATTTTTATAAGCGAGACGCGTGCGCCGCTGCACATCGCGTCGTTCGGTGCAGCGGGGATCGTTGCGCCGCATGGGCGGAGCTAGCGTGGGAATTATTTTTGACTGCCTGGACTTAAGCCGTCGGTCCCGGTTGTTGTCTTAGGATGGCAATCGTTATAGCATGGTGGTAGGGCATTTTGCGAATGCCCGCCTGGCTAGCTACCACCCTCAAGTAGAAAATCTGTAGCCAAGCACCTAACGGTGTGTTCCGGCAGCTGTCCTTGAGAGCCAGTAATTCTAGGTTAGCCTGAACAACATCCAATACCACATCATCACTTACCATCAGGTGAGATAGTGGTCAAAAGCTAACCTATCAGGCATAAAAAAAAATTACCCTGTTTTCCGTTACTTTTGAGCTCTCGATATTATAAATTTGTTTACTCGTCATCATGGCTCTTGCAACAGTGCCGAAATATCGAGCGCTCAAAAACAATCGAAAACACGGTAAATATCCCGTTTGTAATAATTACTATGGTAAAATTTATATAAATTAATTTATATTTAATATTCTATAATTAAATTATTAAAATGATATTCTACCTATTGTTAAAATTCGTTCTTTTTTCCGTTGAATTATGCAAGGCCAAGGGCATTTTTAGGCTAACGATGCAATAAGTAACTTTGCCGTGATACCATCAAAAAAACTGTCTAATGGTACCACAGCAAATGAACGATACGGACGGACAGACCGAGTTATATTCTTCGAGAAATGTACTCTAAAATTCCTATTAAAAAAATTGTGTTTTAATATATATTAGCTTCATTGCAAAGGCTCATGGCTCGGCCACCAACCACGATCGTGACGCGTCTGAAGCCCGGACAAAGACAGGATATGAAGTACTATGAATGTTTAATGGAATAGACTTGCATGGATTAAGAACTTACTAAGGTAAGGTCAGGTAACTCAAGTGTCTTACTTTGACGCATGTGCATTGTCTTGTTTCTTAAGTTTAAGCTGCGTGTCCATCAGCGGGTCTAAGTCTGCGGTAGGAGACATATCTCCCCGGGGAGAGGATAAAAATCATCTCACCTTTATACGAAATGGATCCTAAGAAATCCCTGAGGGGTCTTTTTGAAGAAATTGATATTTTGACTGTAGCAAGTCTTTTTTTTTTATGCCTGATAGGTTAGTCTTTGACCACTACCTCACTTGATGGTGAGTGATGATGTGGTCGAAGATGTTGTTCAGGCTAACCTAGAATTACTGGCTCTCAAGGACAGCTGCCGGAACACACCGATAGGTGCTTGGCGACAGATTTTCAACTTGGTGGATGGTAGCTAGCCAGGCGGGCATTCGCAAAGTGCCCTACCACAATGCTGTAACGACTGCCATCCTAAAACAACAACCGGGACCGACGGCTTAACGTGCCCTCCGAAGCACGGAAGCGCTCAGTAGTAATGTCCAACCAGCGGTCACCCATCCAAGTCATGAAGACGGACGTTGCTTAACTTTGCTGATCGATTCAGAATGGCTAAGCAAACTTCGCTACGAATTAACGCTTCGAGTCTGCATATATTTGAAAATATTTTGTATGTTCGTAAAAAAAATAGTGAATTTAAATTCATCAGTGACAATCATGACTATAACACTGGGAATAAAGATAAAATAGCGTTTCCACGTTTTAAATTAGCAAAGACAAATAAAAGGTCCATTTTAGGTAATTGTGTGCGGTTTTATAATAAAGTTCCCAAACATATTACAACGCTCACAGAAGGGAAATTCAAGTTGCACGTGAAAAACATTTTGATTAAGAAATCCGTTTGTCTAAGTGAAGCCACTTAGGAGGTCCAAGAGAATGCCTGCCTATCTTCCATACTCAAGTTGAAAATCCATGCCTGCCGGCATCCTTGAAAGTCAGTTCCAATTTGTATAATAATAAAATATAATGTAAGTAATAATAAAATATAATTACTTCCCAAGGACAATTCTTGGAACATCCGTTACGTGCTTGTCGACAGATTTTCTAATAGTGGTACTAGCCAAGCGATCATTCACAAAATGCCCTACTAACATGCTATGGCGACTGTCATCGAAGACAACAAGTCGTGACTAATCGGAGCAGATGGCTTAACGTGCCCTTCGAAGCACGTGCACGATCAGTAGTAATGCCACTAGAGGTCACCCATCCAAGTCATGACCGCAGCGGACGTTGCTTAACTTAGTTTATCAGTTGATAACGGCTAAGCAAGCTACACTACGAACGCTTCACAGTCCAAATATTCTTAAGGCGCGTGTACAATGATATATATATATATATATCATTATGTATAAGCTTTTAAGTGTATACTTTACCGGAGCATTGCACTGTAGCGGCAGTAACACGGGTTTTAAGGTTTAATGTTTAATATAACTTTCCAATCGTTTTACCGGTACTATATACGCGCCTCGAACTCAGTAAACATGGGTGTAAAACCGCACACAGACTGCAAGGCGTCTAGCTATACAATATTCAGTGAATTTCGATGCCTTGCCGTCTGGAACGGACGTAGTCAGGATTTTTATTGGGGCCGCTAGAGTGGAGATCTTAACTTACATAAAACACAAAGCTGTTCCAAGGCAGAGCAAAATGAAACGAAATAACATTCATTTCAGCTATTAAAATAAAATTAATAAAATAAATTTTCTTTTCCAATTGCTAAAAAAAATACTGTTGTTTGTCGTACATACACAACTTGATATAACAATAAAATAAACAACAACCTTTTTACCTGTTTGGCCTAAAATCCATATTGGTATAATAATTAAGAATTGGCATCCCAAAGAGAAATTTGAGATATTTCCCCGTAGTTAGCACCATTTTATATGTGGACTAATCTCAATCTGTACTAAAAGCTTGGAAATGCGTCAAATTAGCGGCTCGTTAACAGCTTATACGAAAATAAAACTAACTGCTGCACAGAAAACGATCATATGAATTTAAACTTTCGCGTTGCATTGTTACTACTGTTAGGCACTGGTTGATAAATATGCCCTTTCTTTTGGTATTGGAATTATACTCGTATCTTATACGTACAATATAATGTAAAGTGCGTTAGTATAAAGGAACTTAAATGAAAAATATAGTGTTTAAACCATTTTCAGTATAATCGAACTTTACACACATTGTTATCGAATGCTAAGCGAACATAGGACATTGAAATATGTATAAAGCACAACGTTATCCTGCTTCAGATGAAAATATTGTGCTATAAAAATGTCGAAGTGTTAAATTCCATCCATAGAGAATTATTATAATTTAAGCCATAGATAAGTTACATAGCAGCTTCGTGAACTTGCAAAAATATTAACCAACCAATAATTGATTGTCACATTCCCCCCCTAAGCCCTGTCCTTATTACGTCCACGTATTACATCTATACAATATTCAGTTAGTCTGGTGAGTGTATGTACTAAAAGTGGAGTTTTATAGGTTAGGTATAGGTAGTACCTAACACCCCAACCTAGCAGCTTTCCTATCATAGTCAATGTAAGCATTCATTTCACTTAAGTTCAGCTATATGATCACTTTACCCACATAGTTTTAATATTATTGTGTTTGCAATAACGCCTGCTCTGCGGATTACATTGCAAATTTACGAGAGAATATATTATAGTCATGTGCGGAATTCGAACCCGCGTCCATCCCACCCTTATAGCCGGGGTATGCTCTGAGCGACTGAGCTGACATGACATTATGACTCATAACTCTAATTTTTGCTCTCGTTCTTCAACCTTTTTATGGGGATAGAAATTAAAATCTCTCGTAAAGTTGTAATCTTACCCACATGTTTCGTTGTGCCTAATGTATGAAACCATCCCCTTGGCGTGTCGGGATAGAATGTCACCCCCGTTTCTTCTCGTGGGTGTCGTAAGAGCCGACTAAGGGAAAAATACCGAAAGAAAGGTCAGTAGCGCCTTCTGAACAAACGATAACTTCTACTGCAATCCCCAAGACGCCTGCCAAGCGTGGGGATTATGACAAATCTGCTAATGGGGGAGACCTTGCTCAACGGTGGACGTTTCGGTTTTTTTTTGTTATTGTGACTGAATTATCACGAGGCCCACCGATGTTAAGCGGATTAACAAATGCATTTCGTCATGTGACGAATTGCACTGCGCCCGTCACATTGACACATACAGTTGTTGAGTCTTATGTGCCTGTAATTTTTCTGGCTCTCAAGGACTGCTGCCGGACCACAATGTTGCTGTGATTAATGTAATAAAACCAGATTCGTTGCATTGCTTTTAAGATACTTTATGGGTGCGTGTTCAGCACTTTGGTACAATTTTTCGAATTGGTATCTCTCGTAACATTTGAACGCTTAGATAATAAGACAAAAAAAATTTAAATTGTTTTTTTTTATGTGATCTCTAGATGGAAACATCTCTAGACCATCTACTTATTATAATGTAATATATTGTACTGTGTTTGTGTTATCCGATTCGATGATTTTTAATCACATTTTTTTGTTTTTGTTTTATGCCTGATAGGTTAGCCTTTGACCACTATCTCACCTGATGGTAAGTGATGATGTGGTCGAAGATGTTGTTCTGGCTAACCTAGAATTACTGGCTCTCAAAAAATTGGTCACTCAATTGGTTATATCTATATTTTTTTAATGGGATTGCGACTGAACTAGCACGAAGCCCAATTGATGTTGAGCGGATCTGTCTATAATAGATGCATTCTGAGTTTCACCGCACCCGTCTTCTCAGTCATAGAGTAAGTCTCACGAGCCTGTAACTTTACTGGCGCTGAAGGACTGCTGCTGGAAGACACTGTTAGGTGCTCCGCGATAGACTTACTACTTGAGGGTGGTAGCTAGCCAGGCAACCATTTGCGAAATGCCCTTGGTGAAGCTCAAGTCCGCGGTGGGGTTCGAACCTGCGGCACGGCAGTCCATACCTATTACCGCTCGGCCATCATTGCTTCACACTCGTTGATCTTGAATGACTGATCCACTGTATATTTTGCAATTCCTAACGGTTCCTATAACATCCTACTACACAGTTTGTGATTACTTAAACGACGAAAGTGCTTGGAGGGTGTCGCCTCTGCCAAGCTATCGCCTGTCACCTACGTAATCTATACAAAAACTGTAATAATTTTATAATATAGTAAGTATGTAACATGTATGACCCCGTGGGGTGCCGGGTTAGAATTGCACGTCCCCATATTATCCCGTGGGTGTCGTAAGAGGCGACTAAGGAAAAAATACTGCAAAATAGGCAGCAGCGTCATCTTGTAAAGAACTGCCAACTTACACTGCGATCCAGACGCCTGCCAAGCGTGGGGATTATGGTAAATACCCCCTTAATAGGGGAGACTGTGTTCAGCAGTGGACGATCCAGCTGTTACAGTATGTAACACATTGTTAAAAGACGTTTAAAAGAATGGCCTCGAGTTTCTTGCCCGTTCTTCTCGCAGTGGTTCTATACGATTTTTGTTTACTGAACGTGGCAGTACAATGTAGAATATTTCAGTATTAAAATTTGTAATTGACCATCATCAGAGCGTCGTAGACGCCTAAATTGAATAAATGATTTTGACTTTGACATTCTCGACAGATTGTTTCGCACACGACACTTAATGCTATAAATCTGAACACAAAGCCGAAAGCTAACAAAAGCACAAAATAAATTGGAATCGAGTCCACGACTGCGATGACAGAACGTCCCGTGACTAACTCCCTTTGGCACTCTGCCAGAACTTACTGGGAAACCTGCATGAAGTCCTTGTTTAGGACAAAGTTAGCATCAGGGCTGGACAAATTCCACACATTATATATGGTAATAAGTATTTAAAAAATATTTTAAGGGTACATATTAAATTTATACACCCGACAGCAAAAACCTACTTTGGCTTGAAAAATAGATTTTTTGAGTTTTGTTTGGTTTATATTCAAAGTGATATGTGCTTTTTAGGGTTCCGTACCCAAAGGGTAAAAACGGGACCGTATTACTGAGACTTCGCTGTCTGTCCGTCCGTCCGTCCGTCCGTCCGTCCGTCCGTCCGTCCGTCCGTCCGTCTGACACCAGGCTGTATCTCTAGAACGGTGATAGCTAGACTGTTGAAATTTTCACAGATTTTGTATTTCTGTTGCCGCTATAACAACAAATACAAAAAGTTGGTCAAGAGCGACTCGGACTCGCGCACGTTAAAACAAAAAAAGGTTAAATATGAAGTCTAATGTTGTATAGCTAATGGTACGGAACCCTTCGTGCGCGAGTCCGACTCGCACTTGGCCGATTTTTTTGTGTATTGTTAATTGCGGCTACTGACAGCGGTCCATTCTACGTTAGTATATAGGTTCAATAGTTGTTCACATTTAAATGTTAATTTTATTTAAAATTTGGTGTTTTTGGTTAAATTAACTTTATTTTCAAAAATGTTCAGTGTCTCCACGCATCAGTACACGCGGGCCGCGATCCCCGATCGTTTCCCGTTTATTTGGTCGCAATCGGAGTTAAAGTTTTGAAAATATAAACAAGTGTTTGAAATTTTCAGTACAGTACAGTGCAGGTTTCCCACTCCCTTTTACGAAAATTATAAAGTTAATTTCACCTTGTAATATAGTATTCAATATACTTAAAGTTGCGTCTCCGGCAGCGCAATACTACTAAATCATAAAAAACACACTCGTTACATACAAAACTGCATACACCCGACAAAAAAAAACTATTTTTGCTTCAATTTTACAGTAGACTTTAGTATATCCGGTAACATATATTAAAAAAATATTTTTAGGAAACATTAAGGAAAGAATTTTTAGGAAAGAATAATCATCATCCTCGATCGTGCGCTCGAGGAGTCAATATCTGAGATTGCTTCTTGTAGAAGCGAAATGCGTTGAAAACTCTTCCGGTTTGGCCACGTGACGTTTATGATGTCACGTCGGCTTCATAAGAAAATTAGGCGGAATTATTTTTATAATTATTGTCACTAGATTTTTATTTATTTTTGAAGTGTTATTTTTTAGGTTTTCTTAAAATATTTGTTGTTATTAAATATACATTAAAAAAACATACTGCAGTCTCGTGTCATTGTGAGAGACAAAACATTATTTTTTTCCAGACCCATCAGTGGCATTTAAAATTAAGGGCACAACGATTCTATAAATACATATAATTTACAATTTTAATTTCAATGCAATGACGAAACGCCTTAAGAATATAAATAATTTGGTGTCGGGTTTTTTTACTTTTTAATAAAAAATATTATACTTGTTTTATCTTCATAGTCATCTATGAGTAGATACATATCACATAAATATCACGGCTACTTTTGGACATATATAATATATGGCTTTCCCTTCATCAGGGTTTGCCTAATCCCCAAGCAAGACGTCTTCGGAATCGCAGGTCTTCCTTGCCCCTTATGACTCCCACATAAAGATATTGGATGGTGTAATTTCATCCTGGAACCCCATGAGCAACTATACGCTTAAATTCGTGTTTATAAATCCAATATATTTAACAAAATCTCAAAATTGAGTTCGATCTAAATCACGAAATCTAGAGCATAAAAGCATAGCTCCAGCCCAAATTCAATTGTCATTAAAATATTTAATAAATTACCAGTAGGTTTAAAAGAAGAAAATGTATATACGTTTAAAAAAAAAACTAGAAAACTTTTCATACAAAAAATCTTATTATTCTCTTGAAGAATTTCTCCAAGAATTATATAGTATATTAATTATTCGAAATGAAATTAATTATTAAATTAGTATTTTGTTTAATAAAGGCATACCGCCGTAAAAAAAAAAATAGAAATGGACCGGCCCACTCTACTCCAAAATTGGTACACCCAAATAGGATAATTATGTGATACCTGTTTATTTGAGATCTGCATGTAAAACCACATAAGTCTGCAATAAACGATGTGATTTGGAGTTGCATTTTTGACGTTAAATGCATGGAACATCTGAAGCGCTCGTAGCGCCCGCTGGTGAGCTTACTATTGAGCGCTTCCGTGCTTCGGAGGGCACGTTAAGCCGTCGGTCCCGGTTGTTGTCTTAGGATGGCGGTCGTTATAGCATGGTGGCAGGGCATTTTGCGAATGCCCGCCTGGCTAGCTACCACCCTCAAGTAGAAAATCTGTCGCCATGTACCTGACCGTGTGTTCCGGCAGCTGTCCTTGAGAGCCAGTAATTCTAGGTTAGCCTGAACGACATCTTCGACCTCATCATCACTTACCATCAGGTGGGATAGTGTTCAAATGTTAACCTATCTGGCATAAAATAAAATAAACATCTGTCAAACACAGCATCTTAAGATCGATTTCAACTTTGCATTTATTAATACGAGCCTTAGTTTCGAGTCCTACTCAAGAAAATATTGTACTGATTTATTCGACCTTATATTCGTAAGGTCATCCATCCAGATTCTCCAGACTCCGTCAGTACAAATCTGGACCAAATGAAGCACGACACCGGCACAATGGAGCCGGTCAAATTGCCCGTAAACAATCGATTGTTGCCGTACCATCGCCGTAATCGATTCGACTGTTCGAATATTTTTGTACAGTTTTAATGCATCGACGATGGCTTCATTTCGCAATCGAAGAGGCCTCGATTTTTACTATTGAATATGAAGATACTTGAAAAGGTTGAAAGTAAGAGGGATTGTAATCGAAGGTGATTTGAACTTTGATTTGTTCACAAAGATGTCAATCTATCAAAGCGAGCGATAACGGCAGTGAGCTATGCTCGGAGTTTCTTCTAGCTTAAGGCCCTTGGGTACGTCAAATTCGTACTTTCTAAAGCGAACTCCTCCGTAACCGCTGAAGTTGAAGACTTGAAAAAAAAATATTTTATAGATGAATTCAAGTACAACATTTGCAACATATGATTTTACGGTGTTACTATTACTTTTGCCTTAAAAAAAATTCAAACTACATACTATTTCTTGACTTATATGGCGAACTCCTTCTAAACGGCTACGATTTTTGAAAAATAAATTGTATTATTAAATTTCTAGATTGTTATACAACAATTATAACATAGCATTTGTAAATCCATTGATATTTTCCTAAGAAAATGTCGAATTATTCAGATTCAGAACGCTTGCGGTTCCGAGGTGCTCTGCGCGGACGCGGGCGGCAGTGTTGCGCAAGCGTTGGCACGGGGAGGCTGTGTCGCTCGTAGCTCCGCTCGCGCTTTCGACTGATAACGATCTTGTCTTTGTATTAGTGCATTGACACGCGAGATTCGTAGCTGTGTGCGTGCAATGATTCGCTCGCTGCAGAGGGCCAACTTGATTGCGACGTGAAGTATGCGCGGTGACGCTTTATTATTGGTATTTTGTAGACAAATTTTATTCGAATTGTCTCACATATGAAAAGAATCAAAACTTGAAATTGACAATGTTGTGGGTAAATTACAATGGGCGGCCTTATCAATAAGATCAATGAAAAGTTTTATAATATATGTACAAAATTAATTAGTAATGTCTATAACGCTCTCATGTTATAACTGGTTAACTAAAGATAATATATTTTTTTATATTATGGTAAATAGTTTCCGGCTTTAGTAGTTTGTAGGGTACAAAATGGTTCTCTACTACATTTAGAGTTTGTATGGGGCTACATACATCTTTTGGAGTTCTAAGCTTTTCTTGATAATTGTATTAGGTGTTTTGATATAGGTTAATTAATACTACATAAAGATAACGTCTGCCAAGTGAAGATGGATAACGTATCTCGAAACTAGTGAGAGATACGTAAGGGAGATTAGCACCGTGGGGTGCCGGGTTAGAATTGCACCTCCCCATATAATCCCGTGGGTGTCGTAAGAGGCGATTAAGGGAAAACTACTGGAAGGTGGGCAGCCACGTGGGGTGCCGGGTTAGAATTGCACCTCCCCATATCATCCCGTGGGTGTCGTCAGAAGCGTCTAAGGGAAAACTACTTAAAGGGGGGCAGCAGCGCCTTCTAAAGAACTGCCAACTTACATTGCGATCCCCAAGACGCCTGCCAAATGTGGGGATTATGGCAAATACCCCCTTAAAAAGTGAGGCTGTGTTCAGCAGTGGACGAACTGACTGTTACAGTTACAGTACTGAAAATCGATATATAGGTTTTTCTGGACGTCCTTATTCCAAATTTGGAATTTATTTTTCGATGACGACTGCCAAGTGAAAAAAGTTAGTCCGATATGGCTGAAAAACGATATCTAGGTTGTGCTGTGCGTCATTATTCCGAATTTGGAATGTATATTCCGATGACGTCTGCCAAGTGAAAAAAGTTACCTAGATTTGGCTGAAATTCAAAACCTAGGTAGTTCTAGACGTCTTTATTCCGAATTTGGAATTTATTTTTCTATGACGTCTGCCAAGTGAAGAAAGTTACTCCGATTTGGCTGAAATTCAAAATCTAGGTAGTTCTAGAGGTCTTTATTCCGAATTTGGTATTTATTTTTCGATGACGTCTGCCAATTGAAGAAAGTTACTCCAATTTGGCTGAAATTCAAACTCTAAGTAGTTCTGGACGTCTTTATTCCGAATTTCGAACGTATTTTTCTATGACGTCTGCCAAGTGTGGAAAGTTACTCCAATTTGGATGAAATTCAAAATCTAGGTAGTTCTGGACGTCTTTATTCCGAATTTGGAATGTATTTTACGATGACGTCTGCCAAGTAAAAAAAGTTGCTCCGATTTGGCTAATAATCGAAATCAAGGTTTTTCTGGATGTCTTTTTTCCAAATTTGAAATTATTTTTTCGACGACATTTGCCAATAAGCTGAAATTGAAAATCTAGGTTGTTCTGGACATCGTCATTCTGAATTAAGAATTAATTTTTTGAAGACGTCTGCCAGGTGAAAAAAGTTACTCCTATTTGGCTGAAAATCGATATCTAGGTTTTTCTGGACGTTTTTATTCCGAATTTGGAATTTATTTTTCGATGACGTCTGCCATGGGAAGTAAGTTACTCTGAATTGGCTGAAAATCAATATCTAAGTTTTTCTGGACGTCCTTATTCCAAATTAGGAATTTATATTTCGATGACGTCTGCCAAGTGAAAAAGTTCCTCCGATTTTGCTGAAAATCGATATCTAGGTTGTGCTGTGCGTCATTATTCCGAATTTGGAATAATTTTATCTATGTCGTCTGCCAAGTGAAGAAAAATACTCAGAATTGACTAAAAATGGATATCTAGGTTGTTTTAGACGTTATTATTCCAAATTTAGAATTTGTTTACGATGACGTATGCCCAGTAGATAAAGTAACTTCGATTTAGCTGAAAAGATCGATCGTCTAGAACAACCTAGATATCGATCTAGGATGTTCAAGACGTCTTAATTCCAAATCTAGAATTTATTTAACAATGACGTCGGCCAAGTGGAAAAAGTTACTTTGATTTGGCTACAAATCGATACTTATCTTGGTTTTCCTGGACGCTTTTCTATTCTTACTATCGATCTTAATTGTTATTAACTTGTTGTGAAGTGCGTGAATCCCTCTAAGGTGAGTTCCTTATTTATTATTGTTATTTCATAGTGCTGACTAAAACCTATGTAACGTAAACAGCTGTGCTGCCCTACCGCGCTAGACTGTGAGTTTTAAAATGTGAGTCGCTGGTAACAGTACCACGATCGTGTCGGCGCGGCTTGGCAACAGTTGGCTGAGGAATATCAGCTACTAAGCCGGTGTCTTCCTTCCAGGATTCCACTTCACTGATTTAATCCGAGGACGGGTGTTTCGAGCACTCACTACCGAGATCCAGAACTATCAGCTGACGCCAACACCGCAACATCTGGGATCTGGATCACGTGTACTATCAGGCCAGTGTCTCCCTCCGGTCTATGTAACTTCAGTAGAACTGTGCGGCTGTGCAACCTGATAAGGCTTGGCCTAATAAACTTTTCAAACCTACTCCCTGAGTTTACCTACCTAACTGCTGGCCGTGGGATGATTAGCAGTTCCCTATCGCCACAGTACGATAAGAGTAGAAAAATTATGATTACTTATCAAAGACGCACAAATTAACATCAAAATAATATTTTGACTAACCTCGACGTTTCGATCAAGTTGCATTGACCGTGGTCACGAGTAGACTGAAGAAGCGGGTGTCATCGTCTTGAGGAGCGGCGGGAGCGATTTAAATCTACCCCGCTTGGTTTTCGTTAATGTAATTTAGAAACATGAGTTTAGTTCACGAAAGTTTAAAGAAAAGTACTTATAAATAAATTATTCAAATCTCCTAATAAATGAGAAAGTATATCGGTTACCTTTTCACGATGGAACCAATCTTTACAATATAGCTGTAGATAAATTGCCCATATTATTATTTCCTAGACAAGAAATTATTCATCTCATATCTCGTACCCGGAAAGTAGTGTTTGTTTGATGCGAGTAGCGGGTGGAAGACTGCTTCCCACCTATGGGGGGGGAAATCTAAAGGTAAATACTTCCTTCTCAAGGGCCAACATGTCCAATAGCACAAACGTTGGCCATTTTGTATTTTTGCGTACGACACAGTCGTCCCTATTCTTATTTTTCAATGTATTTTCGCCATTATACAAATCTTCCTTTTATATCGTCGTTTTTAAACGAGTAAACCCGCGTCGGCTATAATCTCATTTATAAGGAGATTTGAATAAACGATTGATTATTATAATTTTCTTACTCTTATCCGATATATCTTAGCGTTTTAAAGATACGTCATCTATCTTTACTTAGCAAACGTCATTGAAAAATGAAATCCAAATGTAGAATAATGACGCCCAGCACAACCTAGATATCGGAGTAACTTTCTTCCCTTGACAGACGCCATTAAAAAAATAAATCTTAATTCGGAATAATGACGCCCAGCACAACCTAGATATCGATTTTCAGCCAAATTGAATAGTTTTTCACTTGGCAGACGTCATCGGAAAGTAAATTCCAAATTTGGAATAAGGACGCCCCGAAAAACCTAGATATCGATTTTTAGCCAAATCTTAGTAACTTTTCTCACTAGGCAGACGTCATCGAAAAATAAATTCCAAATTTGGAATAAAAACGTCCAGAATAATAATAATAATATAAACAATAATATAAATCTTTATTTAAGCCAATAACACTTTTTCCAAATCTTGTATTGCTGGTGGTCTTCACACTTCGACGTTGAAGTTTGTATCGTTAAGACCTTAATTGATAGCTGTACAGTGCACAGTTGACTTCAGTACAATTTTTCACGCAAAATAGTTATAAACATAAATTTAACTTACAAATTATCCACAAAATAACATCTTGTTCAGTTTCATATATATTTTTTTATAAATTATCCACACAGGTGGTATTTATATTTAAACTAAATTTGTGTTATTTACGTGTTTGTATGTATGATGCTATATGGTGATATATAAACTGAAAAATTCAGGACTTGATTATATAAATATGTTTTAATAAAAGGGCTAAATCTTCTTGCAAAAGTTGTACGAATGACAGGTTATTTTAATTGGAAAACTCGTTTATGTAGCATATTATTAAAATTTGCAGATTTTTTAAAGAGTCTGTGTGCGAACTGAAAACAACCTAGATATCGATTTTCAGCCAAATCGAAGTACATTTTTCACTTGGCAGACGTCAACGTAAAACAAATTCTTAACATGGAATAATAACGTCCACAACAACCTAGATATCAATTTTCAGTCAAACCGTAGCATTTTTCTTCACTTGGCAGATGACATTGAAAAAATAATTCCAAATTCGGAATAATGACTCTCAGCACAGCCTAAATATCGAGTATCAGACAAATCTGAGTAACTTTCTTCACTCGGCAGATGACATTGAAAAATAAAGAAAAGGAATAAAGACGTCCAGAACAACCTAGGTAGGTACACTATACATTTTCATTTGACGACTGATCTCAGTCGCAGTTGCAATTGCGGATACTCACTAGAATCGTACGGTAGGAATATAAAGTGCCATGTTACCGGAGCGCATCGCGCATCTGCATATTCTTTGACCGTTATATTTGTGCAGCGAGCGCGGAACGTATGCTGCGATGCGCGAGTAAAGTAAGCTCGATTAGGTCCAGATGCTCAAGGCCATTGGCGACTCTAATCGCCTTAAACTTATTTAAAACTAGATTAAAGTAAATAATACGGGATAACTCACGTGAATCAGTCAGATAGCTCCGCGGGACGCCCGCGTTGTCGTCTCGCTGCAGTGCTAAGCGAGACGTCAACGGGGGCGTCCCGAGCTCTCCTTGAAAAAGACCACCGAATGTGGTTGAAACTATAGTCAGAGCTATCTGACTGATTCACGTGAGTTATCCCGTATTATTTACTAAAATAGATTAAAGTACTGGCTCGTAAAGAAAGCAGTCTATGATTACGAAGAATACTTTGACCTTAATAGAATGATCATAGTACTTGACGGTATTATCAATTATTATAATAGACTGTAACGTAGGTAGATTTTTGTTTAATAATTTACAGAAATCATACTATTTTTTTTTCCAATTGTTTAAGTATTCATTTATTTAATATAAAAAAAAATTGTATTGTTATATTTTTGAAGCAGTGATGGCTCAGTGGCATTGGCTATGGACTGCCGCGCAGCAGGTCCATGGTTCGAATCCCGCCGCGGAATTGAGCTTCTCGCTTATTAAAATACCACGGCATTTAGAGTTTTGGAGTACACTAAGTTGATAATTATGATATATATGTATGTCACAAAACCAGTCGAGAACCAAAACGCGCAATTCAACTCAGCAAAGTCAACAAACTCAGGACCGATATAATTCAACAAAGTCCGTTTGTTGAATACAATATTATCATCCAAGTATGAACAGTCTGTCCTCAGCACGCTCCAATTAACTCTGATGACATTCCCGTAGTCCGGCAGAATGTCAGTCGGTTTCGTTAATAGTCTGGGTTCAAGTTCAAGGACCTGAAGGCCAATTATTGTAAATTTGTTGCGAACGAAATTCTGATTGTAGGCGGTTTTGTGACTAACAAATAACATAATACTTTGTTGCTAACAAAACAATGTCTGTAACCGAATTCAGTTACGATATTGATGTGGTTACACCGAAAGATTTCAGTATGAAATGACATCAGGTGATTTCAATGACATCCTGCTTCGTAATTGCTAAAAGAGAGTCTCAAACATATAAACTGTAAATTAGATTAAGTTTACTGAAATAAATATTTTGTATTTTTTTTTGTATTTTGTAATGGCTTATTTTTATTGAAATTAACATTTAATTTTGTATTAATAACTGTTGATGTTTTAGTGTCAGAGAATCTTTGACTGTCCGTTTAGTCCATTGAAAAGTTAGATTTGGGGTTGCGGTTCTTTGAGGACGCAATTTAATTTTTTTGATGTGTAGGGGAGGTAAGTGTAAAGCTAAAATCAAGTTTGTGGGGTCGCCACCCTTGTCCCACGGCCGCCATCTTGAAAATAGGGGTTGAAACGGTTGTTACGATATATCTCTTAAACTTTTTATCTGATAAAAAAAGTAGTTATGGCATGTGACAGTAGCGTGGACATAGAAGTAGTGAGTACTAACGTAGCTGTAGCAAAATGACCATATTTGTCTATAGTTTATTTTCCGAATTCGACGGTATAATTTTTTTAATCCTGGCTAAGGTTCTTTCGCTTGCTACGTCGACGTCTGGTTATAAAAGTCTATCAGAATTTGTTGGTTCGGGAATTAAAGTTATCCTCGTTAGTTTTGTCAGAGATTGGTGAGATTGACCCTTATTGATGTAGATACGTAAGTACAGTCATAAGTCTATAAAAACTGTTTTCCGGTCTCTATACACAGCGCCTTATCTTAACAATCCCAATCGTGTTCATCATTCTCAAACATCTTAAATCAACACCAAAATAATTCGTAACAGACAGACAGTGCAAGCTGGAAATCCCCACGATGATTCTTTTTATGTAACGCTAATTGTCTAATTATAGCCGACGGGTACATTGGAATAATTCGCCAGACAATGGATCTGTCACTCCCAAACTTCGTAGGGCTGGCAACAAAGGTAATTGTATTACAAATAACGGTATTCAGTACAATAAGATCCCTAAGGACGTCTCGGATCGTTACACAACGGTATCAAATAGAGCGAGACATTGATATAGTGTTCAGAAGTCGGTAATGTAGACTGAGCTCTACGAATAAATATACAGGGTTATTGGTAAAAATGTCAACAACCTCTTAGTGTTGACTTCTGCTGGTCCTAACAAAAATTGAGTAGAATGTTTTTTTTATAAGAAATGACAATGACTACTCCGAGCCAAGAGCGCCAGCTGGCAACACTGGACCGGGCCGCGCTCCCTTTGAATAGAGTTTTGAATATTTATATTGAACAAAGTAATCAAAAATATGAAATATTTAATTATAGGGACAAGAGATTTTTAACGCCAGGTGTTCTTCGTGCTTATTCCGTCAAAGACACATGGAAAAAAAAACAAAAAGAAAAGAAATCAAAATGTATGAACATTTAGAAAAATATTCGCGCTAACTTAGAACCTTCCTCTTTTTTTTTAGTCTTGTTTGGCAGTCTGTTCAAAATAAAAGGCTAACCTATCAGCCATAAAAAATATCATACACAAAATATCTGTTATTCATTCAAAATTAAAACGGTCTGTTGACTTTGACTTTTGATCGAAGTTAACACTCTAGATATGATGTAACTAAAAACAGCACTGTATTTAATCAAAATAACAGACGCCAATCAAACCTTAAAAATAAATTGAATTTGCAACCATAAACAAATCATCCACCGTTTTTTTTACTGAATGTGTCTTAACTTTCCTTCCACACTTTAATCCCAGCGTCTTGCTCAATTTGTATAAGTTTAATATACTATCTTGAACTTTCATTACATTTTTGCCTATTTAGTTATAAAAATGGCTGGCATTTCCGAATTCTTTAATCACCGGAAAGAGTGTTAAATGCCACGACCTCCCTACCCGCTTTGTTGGCCCGCATTTGCTTTGGTACGCGGCCGTGAAAGGTCGTCCTGTAAACGACGTTTAATCTTTAAAATTGAGTTGTAGTCATAAAAGGAGCCAGTTTGAATATACGCTACTTTAGGCTCTATTCCCACCGAAGTGGCATATATATTTGTAGCAGTACGAAAATTATTTTTTTTTTTAATCCGGCGGTATGCCTTTATTAAACAAAATACTATGAACTATATACAACACTACAGCTACTACAATAAAAGCATTTAGACACCTATAAGTCATAGCAGACTCATAGGCAGTCCAAATGCTCCAGCCCACTCCCAGTTGGCAGCGTGCCCAGCATGCTGGCAGCATTGCCCCGTTGAATTGCAATGCTTATTCGTTGAGCCAAATATGTGCCAGCATTTTGATCACGCGTCGCATCGACCAAGCGCTCAGATAGGTTTTGGAAAATACGATGAGCTCCCGGTCCCCACGGACCCAACGTCTCTACACCAAACGGCTCAAATATGTAACAAAAATTATATGTTAATCTTGATCATAGTCTCTTAGGCCAAATTAATTCGAAAACACATACATACTTACTTATTCCACTGGCTCAGCGACCCAAAGTGAGTCTTGGCCTCCGATATGAGAGCACGCCACTGGTTCCGGTCCTGTGCGGTTTCACGCCAGTTGTCTGCGTTTAGTTCGCGTAGATCAGCGCTCACCGCATCACCCCATCTGTATATGGGACGTCCAACCGGTCGTCGGCCTGTTGGTTGACTCAGGTAGGATCTTGTAACCTCTCGGTCCTCCACCATTCTTTGTAGGTGGCCCAGCCAACGGAGTCTATGACCTTTGGTCTCTCCAATTATATTCGGCTGGGCCACGAGCATTTCGACTTCGGCGTTTTTTCGGATTCTCCGGCCTTTGCTTCGGACCAAGAATCTTTCGAAGGATTTTCCTTTCGGCTATCAGGAGTTTAGTTTCTTCTTTATGTGTCAGTGTCCAGATCTCAAATCTGTACATTAGGATTGGCCTTATTAAAGTATTGTAAATGCGGATTTTCGTGCGTCTACTAAGAAGCCAAAACACATATCCGTAATATTATCTCAGTAGAATAAATTAATTATTCATGTATGTATGTGTATGATATAATAACAATAAAATAGAAAATCCTAATCAAAAGGGACAAGTTGAGTTATATTTTCATTTTAAGTTAAAAGTGTGTGTTAATGAGCATTCCTTCGTTTTTCCGTGATTTTATCATCGCTCATACGCAGTCTGTGACAGTGACAGAATTTTAGCATTTGACAGCGTCAGAATTAGATGCATTGTATTGTATTTAGGGCATGCTATCCGGATACCCGAATTATCCGGATATCTGTTGTTTATATTATCCGGATATCTTTGGTGTTATTATTCGCATAAAACGGATAATATGGATATTTATTTTCTAATTATTTTATGGCTTATAATAAATTTTAATCAGAATTTTTACCATATGCCGCGCGAAACTTACTAAATGAAATGACTATAATTATATTAATAATATTAATTCTATTTATATGTCGTGTGATCGCTTAGTGAAGGTAACCTTTTTTTTGAAATATCGTAGTTTTTAAGTTATTCTCTAGTTTAGACTAAAATGATTTTTATTAATTTGTAGTTAAATAAAATATCCTTATTAAGATGTATGGCACACTTAATGATAATATGTCTGAAATTACTCAAAGTAAATAACATTCAAGTTAATTACTTTGTTAAGTTTGTTGTGATTTATTTAAATTTATATAATATTCTAAATATTGAAATTTGTTAAAAGTTTAATAGTTATTTGTGCAACAAGAGAGCAAAGTCGTTTTTTGCTGCGTGTGCTGATTTTTAATCCTGAGCAAGTAAAAGATTCAATGATTGAATCTTTTGCTTTGCATATAAATTCGAATCTTAAATTACAGTCTATAAAAACGATACAGTTTTATCACTGTATCGTTTTTAGACACAGTAATTTAATCTTGATTAAACACTACTGTTAGTTTGATTAAAATGTTTATCACTAGTACCCGAAATATCCGTATTATCCGGATAGTGTGTATCCGAATACTAAATTTGGTCGGATAATTGCATGCCCTAATTGTATTGCAAAGATTATTATGTCCTTTAAAAAAAAATAAACTCGCAGAAGTGGCTCCACTGTGCTACGTCAAGAAAATATTTCCACTCATACCGACTCCGATCTTCGTCGTTCCAACGGAGGCACAAGTCACAACCCGTACTGTCCTTGTGTACCTTTACATACTTCGTTCTCAATTTGCGTTTAAATTAATTTTAAACGTATTTGAACGCGGCAAAACCTGTAGAGCAACCTTATAAATAGATTAGGGCCGACAAAATATGAGGTAGGTTAGTCGTGTTTGCGATATCATTAATAAATAATGAACCGTTTCGATATATATGTACGAGAATACGAATATTATTGCTGCTTTGGTAGTCTTTCACCACTAACTAGACTGTCGATAAGTCACGATGTGGTCGTAACTTAATTATTTTAATAAATAATTTCATAATTATTATTTTGTTTAGTTACAGAATTAAAATTAATTTTAATAAAATAATGTATAGATTCAGGCGTTACTTTGCGGAAATCCATATTTAATAATAAATACTTTTAAAAGTATCCTAAAAAACATTAAATAATATTTAAATAAAACACTTTAAAAAGCATAAAATTGTATATCTAGTGACAATTCCGCCTAATTTTCCTGTCATCTACGTGACGTCACAAACATCACGCAGCCTAAACGGAAGAATACCCGACTAGTTTCGCTTCTAAACGAAGCATCTTCAGGAGGTCTTGACTCACCGAGCGCACGATGAGCGCTATCTCACGAAAATTAGGCGGAATTGTCACTAGACATATAATTTTATGCTTTTTTAAGTGTTTTATTTAAATATTATTTAATGTTTTTTAGGATACTGTTAAAAGTATTTATTATTAAATTTTAATAAACTTTACAATAACCATACTTACATAATAATAATAATCTTCTCGTGTAAACATATACATGTTTTATCCTTATCCTTATATATATATAAAAATTACGTGTCACGTTGTTTGTCCGCGATGGACTCCTAAAGTACTGAACCGATTTTAAATTTGATTCGGTGTACAATTTGGATCATATACATATCGTATACACCGTGTGCAATATGATCCAAATTGATAGATAGGATAGCTTACATCTCACTTTAAAGTCACAATTACCCGTGCGAAGCCGGGGGCCGCTAGTTATTTTATATATTTAACTTTTTTCCTGAAAATCTTTTTTTTTTTATTTATTTGGATTTGTTCATTTTCCACAGACTCCGGGGTCCGTGCCATTTTTGAAGTTAACCGATAAATTTGTCAAGTTACATTACTATGGGGAGCATTCTTACATACTTAATGAGGTAACACAGTTATACTATTACTAAATAATAGCAAACGGATTTGCACAGGCATTCCGAACGGACCAGTGTCCTCAAGCAGCACTCGTTCACGAGTTGACTCGCGTGCCAGCATCGTCCTTCTCAACCATTTTTGAGGGAAGAGGGCGACCCGACACACGATGCCACCGCTTGCCAACACATTTTCGTGAGCATGACTGTTCCGAATGCCCACGCGAATCCGCTTGCTAAAGGTGGAGAAAACTATAATTAAACACTAAATCTTATACATTGCAATAAAAACTGAACTTTAGTCTGCCTCTCCGACGTCCATTCTCACAAGGGCATCTATCATCACACTGAAATTGTTCTTCTTCGCACAACATTTAACAGTTGCGGATGCGGTATCGGGCACGGGGGCCCCCTGACCGCAGGGTTCATACGCGGCTTGCCATTTGCAAGCCGGTCATGGGGTTGAAGATTTTGGGAGCCTCCGAGCGTCCTCTGTGCTGGTATTAAGGCCCCTGATGGGATCTTGTCCTGCGTCGTCTTGGTCTATATCTTGGGTTTGGTTTTGGGATTCTTCTGTGGTTTCAATGAGGTCACGAGGTTGTCTTTTGGCACCATGGTAGCGTTCATATTTGGGCGCGATTTGTCGCTTGATGATGTGGTCGAACATGTTGTTCAGGCTAATCTAGAATTCCTAGATCCTCTTCATTGCTTCTATTTTGTTTTTATTTTAACAGCTTTTTAATGATCTGATACAGCGAACAAAACATTGGCTAGAGCGAGTATATGATTAAATTGTAACGAAAAAGTAATTGATAGTTTTTGTTCACCAATATTGGCAATATCTCAACCTAAATATTGACACGTAGGTTTATCCTTCGTTTGTACTCGTATAATGGTTGTAAGGAACACGCATTAAAATCACATATGTAATGTATGCAAAGCTATATGTTAATTGGGTTTTGTCACCGATAGATACTGGGTGCTACTTGTTGGTTTACGTTATGACAGTAGCTGGAGCGAGTATTGGTGTCTGATTAGATCGAAGATGCAAGATTGTTGTTATTCGCTTTAAAGTTCTACTCTACCCGGGTTTGTCGTTCCTTTGAAATAGAACTCTATATCAGTGGATTATTGTTTGATGGTAAAAAAAATACATTTTATTTACATATTATATATGTAAATAAATTGTATACGATACGTGCTGAAGATTTTTTTTCATCAGTTTGTTGGTAAAAACAATTCTAAAGTGAAGATGTTTTGAAATAATGTTTTAAATTTCTCAACGACTAAGATTAATTAAATAAAATAACCTTAACTAAAGCCCAACATAGTAGCAAGGCCAGCCATGTGAAATGTATTAATTTCTCAAATATGCGCGCTATATATTTAGGTTAAAGTCGAAACTACGCGGATATTCGACAAAATCTTTTGATCGTTTACGCTCTTGTTTGATGAAAACATGGCATCAAACATGTTTGACTGTTTACGCGTATAGAGTAATTTTGAGCATCCATATTTTTGTGATGAGTTCTTATATTGTTAAAGAAAATATGTTATCCTACATATTTGGCATAAAGGTATGATGCATATAAATATATAAAATAATTAATAACACTCAATTTTGAGGCAGCAATATACAAGCGGTAATAGTTATGGACTGTCGTGCCACAGGTTCTTGGTTCGATCCCCACCGACCGACGGCCTGAGCTTCAACTCATGGTGGAAAGTACTCATGAAAGCAATAAACAACTTTGAAATTTGATAAATAAAAGGCATTTTTTAAATGATATCCTGGCTTGCTACTATACTAGAAGTAGAAAATATGTCGGCAAGCACCACCAAGTTGTGACCGCGTAGTTGCAGTTCGTATCTTGTGACGAAATCCATCTGTTATGGAGAAATGTTATCGCTAAACATCAGGTGGACCTCGAGATTCTTTCGTCACAAACAAAAAATAATGAAAACAGCCAGTAATCTACTTGCTTAGTCCAACTTGTATCAAGTACTGGATTCGTTCAAATTGTCCAACCAGCTAACAACGCTAGCAATGTTACTTTGTCGGCCTTCACCTGGTAGATACGGGCTTTGACATCACAATTGCATAACGCCATTTTAAAAGTGGGCTCGACACGCTAGTTGCGAATTTTGTTTCGAGATACGAAGGCAATGTTTACTATGAACTCGGTAACATACTTTTAATACTCAACGAGGCCTGGTGCACTCCGCACTTTAGGTACAAAGCTAGTCTAACAGGTATAAAAAAACCGGCCAAGTGCGAGTGGGACTCGCGCACGTAGGGTTCCGTACCATTATCTGTAACCTAATCTTGCTAGTTACAGACACTTTTGTATATTCGGTGAATATTTTAAGTTTCTCTATTATTTTTAGCAATTAAACTGCGGAAAACTATTTTATTGTATGGGAACCCCTTAATTATTTTTTTTTATTTTAATTAATCATATTTAAAGAGAAAATAAAACTAAATATTCTGTGAATAGTTAAAGCCGTTATTAGTATCGAGCAAGAAACGGTAAAAAAAACAAGTTTGTTGTATGGGAGCCCCCCTTAAATATTTATTTTATTTTTAGTAATTGTCATAGCGGCAATAGAAATACATCATCTGTGAACTGTCTAGCTATCACCGTTCTTGAGATACAGCCTGGTGACAGACGGACGGACAGCGAAGTCTCAGTAATAAAAAACCAGACGAATTGAGAACATCTTCCTTTTTGTAGTCGGTTAAAAAATGATGTATAAACAGCACACAGTATAAAATGTAATCCATACTCCATCTAACACAAACAGAGACCGAGCTATACGATAAAGCGGTACAACGAAGGACCGCTTTTATCCAGGGGTGACTGTTGCAAAGAAAACAAAAGGCGAGCAATCCAATAATAGACGAACGTCGACCTCTTTCGGTATACGAATTGCAATGCTATGAGGGTAGAGAACAGCCAGAAGCTTATAGCTATTCTAAATTGGAAGATTTTATAAGTGACTAGCTTTCCGGGCGCGGCACCGCCTGCGCGTATGTCGGTTATCGCGCAGAAACAATTAACCTCTTTTTGCGCAGTTGGATAAAAACTATCCTATGTTTTTTCCCGGGTCTCAAACTATTTCCATACCAAATTTCATTCAAATCGGTCCAGTAGTTTTGGCGTGAAAGCGTACACAGACAGACAGACAGAGTTACTTTCGCATTTATAATATTAGTACTAATTGAAGCGAAGAACTATTATTTAACCGAATTAATTTATTACAAATTAACAAGAGGAAAAATTTAAATCATGTGGGGGATTCGAACTCGCGTCCATCCATACATTTAGCCGGGGTATGCTCTGACCAATTCACCTAACATGAACATGAAATGTCTCAAAATTTTTCCTATCGTTCTTTAACCATCGTATTGAGATGGAGCGACATCTATAGTTCAACTTACGTTGTACTACAAACTAGACTAATTTTGCAATTAGCTTTGAACTTGTAAATGATAACGCAACCCTATAATTGCAGTGAAGGACAAATAATTTATCAAACAATTAAAAGATTTATCACTTATAAAATGCTACTATACAGTCTATGAGTATATGAATGATAAATTGTAGTACAACAAACACTGAACATAATAACATGCACCCTACATTAAAGCACAAACATTTGGTAATATAGAAATTATATATAAACATATTTTTAATTAAATTATAGATAAAAATTATATTGTATAGCTATAGTTTAATATTATTAAGATTATAGTTTTAAAGAAGAATGTACCCTCTCACAAGTTGCAGTGCCATTACGGGGTATCACAGGAACTACAATTTTATGTTAAGACCGCAATTGTTATGTGATATGCAATAAAGATATTTGATTTGATTTGATAATTTTAATATTTTTATGTATACAATAACGCATGCTCTGCGGATTACATTACAAATTCACGAGAGGAAAAAAATTGTCTGTAAATTTTTTTTGTATGTTTGTTACCTTTGAACTTTTGACTGGGTGAAGCGATTTTGATAATTCTTTTTTATTTGAAAGCTGATCCTTGTCGTGTGGCCCCATTTTTTTAGGCCAACATTCACGAAGAGGCTGCGTAAATTATAAATATTCAATTTATCAAGAAATCTCTTTGCGCTCTAATTTTCAACCGACTTCTCAATAGCTTGAGGTTCTCAGTTTGTCTGTATTTTTTTTTTGTTACCTCAGAACTTTTGACTGGGTGAACCGATTTTGATAATTCTTTTTTATTTGAAAGCTGATGATTGTCTTTTGGTCTATTTTAAATTTCATCAAAATCGGTCAAGGCATTTTTGAGTTACACTCCAGTAACTGTAAAATATTTACGTATCTTGATGATATAGTCGTTGACAGTGAATGACAATCGATCCCGTAAGTAGCAAGGGTCACTAAAAACATTTTACCAAAAAAAAAAAGTTATTTCACACTTTTGAGTGTTGAAGTCGTTTCCATGTTTAGGTTAATTTTTTTTTAAGGGCTTAATAACTTAAACAGCTCAATTTCTCCAATTGAATGTCGATACTTCCGTCTAAACTAAAGGATTTAGCATGGTAGTAGCGCATCTTGTGAATGCCCGCCTGGCTAGCTACCACCCTCAAGTAGAAAATATGTCGCCAAGCACCCAACGGTGTGTTCCTGCAGCAGTCTTTGAGAGCCAGTAATTCTAGGTTAGCCTGAACAACATCTTCGACCCCATCATTACGTACGATCAGGTGAGATAAAGGTGAAAGGTTAGACTATCAGGTATTAAAAAAAAAGTGTATATTTCGTTTTAATTACTAGTTTTCCTGTAGAGTTACACAGTTTTGTTAATTCATATTGATTAATGTGTATTCGCGGAAGTATTGAAAGCATCCTAATCGTGAACCTCGATCGAACGTTTCTCTCGATACGCGTCACTGGACGCGTGTAATCGATTAGATTTAATAATCGAATCGCCGCGTGTTTGCTCGATTTATCTACGATTTTCATGGCGTTACGATTATTGTTTGTGATTTCGCTTTTCTACTTCTACAATGGAATTTCCGGTCTAGATGTCGTAAAAGTGATTTAAGACGAAGTGTTCTTTGAAAAATATCATACTAACCTCGTTTTGCATGAGAGTGAGTGATACAGAACTGCGCAATATTTAAATAGTGTAAGAGATTGTTTTTTAAAATAAAGTAATATAAAAATGAGTTCTTAAAAATTTGCGAACATTGATAATAAGCAATGATTGCCATCACAGCCAAGAACATGCTGCATACAATGCAATGATGGCCGACCGGTAATAGCTATCGACTGCCGTGCCACCGGTCCATGGTTCGATTCCCACCGCCGCCGCCGGCTTGAGCTTCACCGCTTGCTGGAAGGGCATTTTGGGAATGCTCGCCAGGCTAGCTACCACCCTAAAGCAAAAAATAAAATTGAAGTAGAAAATCTGTCGCTAAGCACCTAACAATGTTTTCCGGCAGCAGTCCTTGAGAGCCAATGAAATTACAGGCACATGAGACTTAACATCTCTATGTCACAGCGTGACGGACACAGTGCAATTCATCACTAGAACGATGACGAAATGCATCTGTTATAGGCAGAGGTTAGTCCGCTTAACATCTGTCCGGGCTTGCTTTTGTAATTTTCATTTTAATGGGGTTGGTTAGTTGTGCTTTAACATTCAACGTTGTAAATGTTGTAGTGTATACTATTATTATAAATAAATTCCTTTAAGCTATAGAAACATTTTGATAAAAGCGAGTCACATAATCGAATTTCAAATAAATTACCATTTCACTTTTTATATCAATAGGAATCATGTTATATACGTAAATATATTATTGAAATTATTTTTTTGTAGATGACTTTATGACAAGGACGACGGCTCCCTTCCTTCCCTCCAAAAGTCCCGGTCCTTGGCTTTGCTGGCCCGGTAGTGCGAATCTAGATCGTACCTACCTCTGAGTTGAAATCGGGGTTTTGTTCTTGGTGTCCAATATGTGATGACTTTTACACAGCATCAACATATCCGGCATCCGGTACAAGTGTCCCGTCTAGTCCCATAGTCAAAGGAAGACCAACTAGGACCTAAACTGATAAAAATATCATTTAAATATTTTAATTATTGCAATAATGCATGCTCTGCGAATTACATTACAAAATTACAAATTTACTAGAGAAAAAATTAAGTGCGTGGCGACAGATTTTCTACTTGAGGGTGGTCTCTAGCCAGGCGGGCATTCGCAAAATGCCCTTCCACCATGCGGTGAAGCTCAAGCCCGCGGGATTCGAACCATTGACTTGCTGCGCCACAGTCAATACCACTGAGCCATCGCTGCTTCATAAACTATTATTTGATTAACTATCAGGATCCTGGTTGAAATCAATTATTTTGCACACATTCAACACCCTTAAACCACCAAACATCGTCAGTAGCGGTAACATTAGTTCCACCTAATTGCTAAAACAAGTATTTTGCCTTCACTCCGCGCGTCGTGCGTTGCATAATGTATTTGCATACGAACAAACGTTATGCGTAACAATGTTGGCAGACATACCGTGGTGACAGGAACGGGCTTGGCTTGGTGCTAATCTATTATACATCAACCTTAGAGTATACAAAGGCAAGGTTTATGGACAACGCCTACCTATCGCCTCGGCACCGCACCAACGGATGCGGCAAAGTCGCCCGTCATCGCCTTACCTTATTATTTCACGACACGAGGCGATGCCGATAGGGCGCTGATAAGTGCTAAATAGCTTTATTAACTTAGGTTTTTATCAAAATGTATATAATTTGTAGCTGTAAGAAAATTCTATGTTAATCTTGATTGACCTGTCCTTATTTGAGTGTCTTTAAAAAGTTTACTGTAGAATAAAATTGCAAAGTTGACTCTAAAATTACTTTAAAACCAAAATATCTTAATGCTTTATTTATGTATTTGTATAGAAATATAACAATAAAAACTAAAACCTTACCTAGAGGGACAAGTTTATTGAAATTTTCGTTTTATGTTAAAAATAATATTGGGTTTGTAATAAGCTTTCTTTAGTTTTTCACCCAACTGATTGCGATTTCAATGCCTCTGTTTCACTCACATACAGTCCGATAGTGATGACATTTTTGAGCGAAGTAATAAATGTGAGTTGTAGTATGAAGTTCAATACAATGAATAATGCACGTGTTGGGTTGAGGAGGTGCCGATACCGATGGTGCAGGGTGGATAAGTGTGCGCCACGGCAACCCATACCACCCTGTACATTTTAGTATGACCGAAGAGCAGTAATCACGGCTGTAAAAAGTACCTCCCGCGAATTAATTCCATAAAAACGGAAAATCTTCCTTTAGTAACAAAAATGAAGTCGGTACCATGATATTTCAAAAGTACCTATTATCACAAAATTGTGCACATGGTACCGACTTCGACAAGTTATTTCACACTTTTGGGTGTTGAAGTCGGTTAAATTTTTTGGTAAAAATTGTTTTTTCATTCTTTTTAGTGACCCTTGCTACTTACGGGATCGATTCTCATTCATTGTCAACGACTATATCATCAAGATAGGTGAATATTTTTCAGTTATTGGAGCGTAACTCAAAAACGGCTTGACCGATTTTGATGAAATTTAAAATGGGACCAAACGTCTAGCATCAGCTGTCTAACAAAAAAAGAATTTTGAAAATCGGTTCACCCAGTCAGACCTCCTCCTTTTTTGGAAGTCGGTTAAAAATAAAAGTGCAAGCATCCTGTGTTCCAAACATAAGAACTTAATACACGTAAAATTTGAGAAAAAAAGTGGCTTGTTATTTTTTTTTATCTTAGCCTTCTATCCCTACATAAGTATTGTAAATTATTTATTGATTATTTACTTGTTATTGTGTAAATTAGCAACTCATTAATGGTTGTAAATAATATATATGAGGCGACCTTATTTTTGTCTTATTACCTAACCTATATTTATAGTATTTCACAGATAGTGAACAATAATTCTATTGCGTACTTATCACTTATCTACGTACGCATTGTTTTGTAGATGTACGCATTGTATTTATTATAAACCAATCAATTTTATAATCCACTCGTGTCTCTATTTTACTATAATCTAAGGTATTTGGCGCCAAAAGTAAATAAATATCTATATTTTTTTAGGATACCTGATAATACGAGTAATTGGATAAGAATCTTGTTTATAATATATATGTATGTATATAGCAAGATAATCCGGGAATTTGAGTCCGAATCGCGTAACCAATGACTCGCGCACTCTTTTTCCTGGTCTTTGTCTTGTCTACGCGTATTTTAACTTAAAGTTAAAGCACTAATAACTAAACACAAAGGAGAAAAAACTGGTCAAGTGCGAGTGGCATCTTGCTCCTAAAAATTGCCAATTCGTAACAGACCTTAAAAGAAAAAAACAGTGGTATTGATCACATCTTGAAAACCACGATACAATGTCGTTTTTAGTATATTTTTACTTACATAGATGGAAAATAGCACTTAATCGAAATGTTCAGATTCCCAACTAGTTTTGTTTTAGATAAGTACAGACCCCTTAACAAAAATCGTTAACTTGTTAAAACGTGACATGAAAATATGAGCTTGTTTCGAATCAGCATGGTACCGACTTCAAGAAGTTGTTTCATCCATAGGTCGCTGGTTCATATCCGGCTTGAAGGACCAAAAATGTGCTGAACTAGTGCATAATTAATATAACGTAATTATATGCTTAATTATTTATGAAAATTAAATGCTGCTTTTCAGATGGTAGACCTTAACTCCACTGACAATCTTTATGTATAAAAATTACGTGTCACGTTGTTTATCCGCGATGGACTCCTAAGCTTCTGAACCGATTTTAAATTTGATTTACACACCGTGTGCTATTTGATCCAAATTGAAAGATGGGATAGTGTACATCTCAATTTATAGTCGTAATTCGCCGTGCGAAGCCGGGGCGGGCCGCTAGTCAAAATATATAAAAACAATAGAGTATGTATAAATTTGAAATATAAAAAAGAAACCTAATAAGAGATACATCCTGTTGAACATTCTTTTCACTTAGGTACTTTTTATTTTGTAAGTTTAAAGGATTATACATACTTTTAAATTTTTGTGCTCTACACAAAGGCTTAGACTATGTCATCCTACATTCTAGGATGTACAAAAACATTTATTTCAGCTACTTTTCGTGTAATGTGTCCTTCCTGAAAATATTCATTTATTTCTAATCAAAATCAGGTATCGGGTTAATATTATTTAATTTTAAATTTGAGGTTTAATTTGAGCAGTTCTTTTTTGTATTTTCAACGACGACAAATGATGGTGGCAAAGTTGCCAACTTTTGCGTGATGGAGATACATCCTTAACTATGATACTCGTATAGTACATAAACGATAGTGTAACATGGCCTTATTAATTATAAAACACGAAATATTATTAAACACAAATGACACAAATTAATGAAAAATGTAAAAAATACCGACTGCAAAATCATTTGCTTTTGTTCAATGTTTTATCGTGCCATTGAAAAAAACTGCAACGTATGTACCTAGGTATATAGTTATAAAAACGTTTTACCCTTCACTTTGATACCCCACTCGATGGGTTTGGAAGAAAAAAACAAGTTTTATCTCACAATATGGAGTCTCAAAAATCCGCCAGTTGTACTAAATATAATGTACCTAGATATTCTGAAATCAGTTAAGCCGTTTAGAAGTGTTGATGGAATAAACTCACAAACATACATACATATATACACGAACCCTTAAAACATAACGCTCCTTTTTTTGGGCAGTCTTATAATAAATGTTAGTGTAATAGGGCTGTACTAATGTTAAACACGAAATATATATAAATACACTAGCGGCCCGCCCCGGCTTTGCACGGGTAATTTAACGACTATAAATTGAGATGTAAGCTATTCTATCTTTCAATTTAGATCAAATTGCACACAGTGCGCAAATTTTAAATCAAATTTAAAATTGATTCAATAGTTTAGGAGTTCATCGCGGACAAACAACGTGACACGTAATTTTAATATATAAAGATATAGGTCTAGGTAGGTATATGGAAATCTAGTGATTTCATGTCGGCTACAGCGTTTCGCTAAGCGTATGTTTCTGTTATTTATCATTTTACCTTACGGCCTTGATATGACGTAGCAATCACAGAGGTAAATTAGTATCAAGGTATAATATATCTACACGTTTCATACAACAAACCGGCCCCCATTCATGACGTGATAATACCAATTACTTTATTGATATTGTACTCTTCTCTTTCGCAGATACGGCTGACGAGCGAGACAGACGACATGCAGAATGACCGTCCTTCCCGCCAACTTATTTGATAGTTTTAAAAAAGGCCAGTGATAGTGTTTTTTTTTGCGTAAACAGCCAGTGCTTATAATTATTCCGTTCCATTATGCTCAAGTTTTTGTAAGTGCTCAGAACAAAAAGTTCCTTTTATAAAAAATGGCTTGTGATAAATACGTCCATATTGTAAAGTGTTTAAATTTAAATTATTAGTGCTAATCGTGGAATTGATTGATATGTGAGAAAAGTGTAATTTGTGGAATTGATATCAGCGCCATCTGTTGTCGGTTGACGGCGATGCGTTGATGCGATGGAAGCCGGGTTTATACCGGTGACGGGCGGTGGCGGCGCTGGAGCGCCTCCCCCGCCCGCCGTCGTGGCGCCACCGGCGAACGTAATACGTGCGCCTGGGCTGAAGCGAGGGAAAATGGAAGAAGCAATTTCTGATCGGGTGAGTTACCTTTATCTTAATTTTTGTCAAATATTACTCTAATAATTACTTACGAGGGTGAATCAAAAAGTTCTTAGAAGTGCATATATATGAAACCTTTTTGGATCAAGTTCGATATTCAAATTAAAGAGTGTCTATCACACTATATTTATGCAGACTGTCACTTATTTTTGTCAGTTCGTTCGCATGTAATAAATTTTTTTGTGCAACGAGTTGCTAAAAAGTCAAAATTATGGATAAAAGTGAGTTACGTGCGGTGATAAAATATCTCAGTTTGAAAAAAATGTCTACGAAGGAAATTTTTTTGGACATTCAGCAGACATTAGGGGGTGATGCTGTACCCTATTCTACGGTTGCGTACTGGGTGGCTGAATTTAAAAGAGGTAGATCAAGCTGTAAAGATGACCCGCGTTCTGGGCGGCCTTCAACCTCCGTTACAGAAGAAAATGTCAAAAAGGTTGAGAATCTGGTTTTGGAAGACAGAAGAATGACTATAAAACATATAGCTGAGATCCTAAAGATATCTTTTGGTAGCGTTCAATCCATTTTAATTGATTCACTGGGGTTCAAAAAAGTGTCTGCAAGATGGGTGCCACGAATGTTAACCGACGAAAACAAAAAGCGACGTTTGGAAATTTCCAAGCGTAATCTCGAAATGTTCCAGCGTGATCCGGATAATTTTTGCCGTCGTCTTGTCACCATGGATGAAACGTGGGTCCACCATTTTGATCCTGAAACTAAAAGACAAAGCATGTCTTGGAAACGACCATCCTCTCCATCCATTAAAAAATTTCGAGTTGCTCCTACCGCTGGCAAAGTTATGGCCTCTGTGTTCTGGGATAGTGAAGGAATCCTTTTTATTGATTACATGCCAAAAGGCCAGACGATTACTGGACCCTATTACGCAAATTTAATCCCGAAAGTGCGTGAAGCGATTAAAGAAAAACGTCGTGGAAAACTGTCGTTGGGCGTGTTGTTCCTTCAAGATAACGCTCCTGCTCATCGATCGGAAGTTGCGGTCAACGCAATCCGCTGTGCTGGCTTCAATCTCCTTGACCACCCACCATATTCTCCGGACTTAGCCCCAAGTGATTTTCACTTGTTTCCAAAATTAAAAGAGGAAATTCGTGGAACAAAATTTCACGATAATGACGCGGTTATAGCTGCCGTAGAGGACTTTTTCGAGAGTCAAGAAAATATTTTTTTATCACAAGGAATAAGGAAGTTAGAAACGCGTTATTCTAAATGCATTGCATTGGAGGGAGATTATGTAGAAAAATAAAATATTATTATTTAAATCTTTGCATTTTTTAATATTGATTCCAAGAATTTTTTGATTCACCCTCGTATATATTCTATTTCAACACATACATAGTATGTACTACTTATTATTGCTTACTTACTATAAACAAACGTTTATTGCGCCTAATTGCGATACTTTTTTTTTACATACTTAGTATTATTCATTACAAGTTCAATGAATACAAAATATCAACAATACTTCTCCCAAAATATATATCAGTTTGACAAACCCCCACAATTGAAGAACGATATCTTATACCTATATAGATTATGGTATATACATACACTTAAACAATTTCAATTAATATTTTCGTAAGTAGTTTATCCTCTATATAGGCAAATTCATAAATGAAACTCAGAATTTATTTATGTTATTTAAATAATAACAGCAAACAACAACAGTCTAGACCTGGGATGGCCAGCCAGTGGCACGCATGCCTTTAATAGCACAATATTTTAGGCACGATACCGAAAAATAAAAATAAATTTCGCTCTAATAAAAAAAATGGACATTTATGCCGTTTTTTTTTTAATTAAATTTAGACATTTTTTTTGTTCAACTTTCTATTTCCTTTTTCCTACAAACACTTTCATATACGTAGGTGTCAAAGAAAAAAAAATCTCCGCGAAAAGCTCTTACGAGACGCAGAGAGGGCTTCTCACAAGTGAAGTGTTGCTCTTTTCAAAGGTAAAAGTAGCGTCTTTTGAATGCCCAAGGCTAGCTAGAATATTCCGGAGAGACTTTTAAATAACACGTTTGGTTGTTTTTTTTTTTTTATTTTAGTGTTTAGGTTTTGAATGAAAGATAATTTTAAATCACCGTTATATCATCAAGAAAATATTTGGTTGTTAATATTCTAGAGGATATGACGAATACTTTGCCTGATCCGAAAACACGATTGCATATATTTCTCTCGATGTAAAGAAATCATGAATGCAATTTTGAAGCAGTGATGGCTCAGTGGCATTGGCATAGGCGCAGTGCAATTCGTGACTTGTGACGAAATGCATCTGTAATAGGCAGAGGTTAGGCCGCTTAACATCAGGTGGGCCTCGATATTGTCCCGTCACAATAACAAAAAAAAAAAAGAATTCTCGCTTAGTCAAATTTTGTATCTATAGTAAATTGTATAAATACATTTTATTGCCAATTATTACGTTGCAGTCATGTGAATCTGTTTTTTTTTTTGCAGTTATTAAAAGCTCACTTTTATTTGAATTGAGCGATTAAAAAAAGCGCTCACGCTATTTAAATATAATATATGAAATAGCGTGATATATTTTAATAGCGCTATATTTTATCCATATAAAACATGTAATTGCGATTACTTTAATAGACATAACATATTTATATTTAATATGTGACATTTTACTCTGTGATTTTTTAATGATAATTTAATTTTAATTTAAGCATTTATCGAATGTAATATTTATGTATGGATTGTAAACTATCTGAAATAAATTGGTTGATTGATTAAATATTGCGTAGTTCTGTTTCGCTCACTCGCATCCAAAAAGAGGTTTCTCAATACTACACCCTTTTTTTAAATTCTTGATAGACCACTTATAGGCCTTTGACCACTATCTCACCTGAAGTTAAGTGATGATGTGGTCGCAGATGTTGTTTAGGCCAACCTAGAATTACTGGCTCGCAAGGACAGCTGCCGGAACACATCGAACATTTTAATTCCCGATTTAAATTCACCGAACAATTTTACTTTGAACATATAAACTAGTATAGACCTTTCAACACACGAAGGCGCGATTAATAAGATTGCTCTTGAGGCCAGGAAATAAATAGGGGTATATATTTCTATGGAACACCTCTAGCCGCCTTCCCTCCTAGTGCCAGTATACAGGGTTATTGGTTAAATGCTAACAACCTCTTAGGGTTGTCTTCTGCTAGTCCTAACAAACATTTTGAGATATTTTTTTTATTTAAAATATATATTATTATTATTCACGTCATTTATTTTATAACATAATTTTATTTTTTTTACAACATTCATGAATAAAAAAAATGAATATTATAACAAACTTAAAACTAGGATACTGCCGGCAGCGGGGCAGGGCCCAAGCAACCGGTGGTTATGGTTGCAGAGAGAGGAACCTCCGGACAATGCGTGTAGTGTCAAGTATTACTGCCTTCTGGATCCAACCTTCTAGCGAGAGTCTCTTGAGGTGTTGGTCGAGACTCTTCGCTATTAGGCCGTTCGCCGAAATGACTATTATTATTATTTTTCTTTTTATGTGTTTTAACGGAATAAGTACGAGGACCACCTGATGTTAAAAGTCTCTTGTGCCTGTCATTTATTAATTCATATTTTTTATTACTTTGCTCGATGTAAATATTGAAAACTCTATTCAAAGGGAACACGGTGCGGTCCAGTGTTGCCTCGGCAGGCGCTCTTGGCTCGGAGTTGGCATTAAAACACATTTTTTTTTTTCTCAGAACGAAAAAATATCTCAAAATTTTTTTAGGACTAGCAGAAGTCGACCCTGAGAGGTTGTAAGCATTTTACCAATAACCCTGTATAATTGAAAGATAGGCCTCGTCAGAACCCACGTAAGTTAAAAACACGTAATCCTCGAGTGCTTACAGAAAGAGTTGGTCAACAAAGGTGTGGCCGACAATCGTGTCTTCTTCGACACCTACAGCATTCACTTTCATATTAAACTAACAATACTTTTTTTTTATGCGATTGTAACGGAACCATCACGAGCCCCACCTGATGTTAATCGGTAACCTCTGCCTATCTACAAAAGCACCCTTGTATCTTTTTTTTAATAGCTGATAGACAAGCCTTTACCCACTATCTCACCTGATGGAAAGAGATGATGTGGTCGAAGATGCGATTAAGATTGATACCATCTAGCGATGCGACTGTTTTGACGTGTTTGCCATTTTATATTTAGCAATGTACTTAAGAATTAAGATATTAAGCGTTACATCATGTCAGTACTATAATATTATAAATGTGAAAGTAACTCTGTCTGTCTGTTACGCTTTCACGCCAAAACTACTGGACCGATTTGAATGAAATTTGGCATAGAAATAGATTGAGACCCGGGAAAAAACATAGGATAGTTTTTATCCAACTGCGCAAAAAGAGGTTAATGTTTTTTCGCGATAACCGATATACGCGCGGGCGGAGCCCCGCCCGGAAAGCTAGTAGTCCATAATGAGAATTTTGAAATATAGCTAAGTATTAAATTATGATTTAATATTTTTAAAAATCATGTGATTGTGACCGAACAAGCACGAGGTCCACCTGATGATAAGCGGTATCCTTTGCCTATTACAGATGTATTTCGAACAGCACTGCGCCCATCACCGACATACAGTTGTTGAGCCTCAAGTGCATGTAATTTCATTTACTGCGTTTCAAGGACTGCTGTCGGAGTACACTCTTAAGTGCTTGGCTTGAGGGTGATAGCTAGCCAGATTTCGAGCATTCGCAAAATGCCTTTCCACCATGCGGTGAAGCTCAAGCCGACGGCGTTGGGGATTGTATCTCACGTCTTTTTTCTCTCTGGTTACTTAAGAGCAGGCAGTCAAAAATAATTCCCACGCTAGCTCCGCCCATGCGGCGCAACGATCCCCGCTGCACCGAACGAGGCGATGTGCAGCAGCGGCGCACGCGTCTCGCTTATAAACATATTTGTATACTTGATATTAGATTCGCGAACACAGATACCATTGAGACGATTTCAACTTTTTTTATAATCTTATTCACGTGACGAATTTCGATATATAAAGTAACTTTGTATATACTGCAATTGATGTCACGTTTTTATTTTTATCAACATTACTAATATTTCTTAGTAAGAAATTGATTATTTGATTTACTTTTCAAAATTATTCTTACGGTCGACAGACTTATTACTTATTACCATATGTTCATGTCTGCTCGACTTTATTGGTATATATTATTGGTATATCATATTATACATATTTAACTGAATTCCCAATAGAAAGAGGGTTCTTAAATTGACTTGTCTATTATTTATTTTATGTTTGACCTCACATAACTTTTTTACTGAACCTTACAATATAGAAGATTATTTTTTTGCTAGTACAGTTTAACTCTTTATTGGTTTCATTTTAATTTCATCAACACCGGCGAACGGTTTGCCAGTTACAGTCAACTTACTAAAAAGTAATTTGCCAAAATGCCTTGACGATCGCAGTGCTTCTAGCAACTAATGTAAGTGGCAACTAAGAATATAGATGAAAGTTATTGTTCAATAGTGATAAAAACACAAATTTGAGATCATATTGAACCGATATCAACCAGTTATTTCAGACTGTTTAATTTAAAAAATTGTTTTCAAATCTTTTTTTTTTTAAAGTTTCTTTGCTATGTTGTTGCGTCGCAGTCTCTGTGTTTATAGAAAAAAACATACTGCACCAAACCAACATAAGTGAGACAAGGGTCGGAATATGATGGTGGTACATAACAGCCCAAACGGCACGATATATATTGATAAATGGGGTGTTTTTAAATTCTCCGTAGTAACGAAAGTAATGTTACTTGGCATCCGCGTGGACGATAATTTATGAATTAATCAACATTGTTCTCAGTATCTTGGAATGTGATTAATCAGATTACATGTTACACATCATTAGAATAAAGTAAAATACCATCAAATTGAATGAGCAAAATATTATATTATATTCGGTGAATATGGGTACAATTGACCTGAAATAAATGGATTTGATTTGATTTCATTAAATGTTAGTTGTGGGCAATATATTTTACCACGACTCGTCATACAAATATGAATTATAGTTTTTCATAACTGTGCTACTGTACACGTTCCCATAATAATATAATGCAGGTTGTTTTTTTTATTGCTATCATATAATTTTTGACTATTAATTACTTATGTTGAAAATATCACAGAAAAGAGAAAGCAATAGAAAGGTGAAGGGGGCGTGGCCCGCGAGCCTAACATAGTCCTAAACAGGAGTATTTACGTCAACGGACTATAATGCTACTGACAGTCGACCCGCGGTTAACGCGCCGCATGCATCTCCGTAAATGTATATGAAAATGCCGCGTTGTGCTGTTATAAATTGCAGATTCAATAGCGATATCACAAATGTAAACAAAATAGGAATATCCTATCACCGGAAAACATAATAAATTGTTCCTAAATGTTTTATATTTCGCTGATGAACAAAGTCGGTGCAATCTGACATATAGTGATTGATGATTTTTTCTATCGACAAAATGTTGTCGATAAATTATTATTGACAAAATGTTGTCGATAAACTATTGTTAGTCACTAAATGTCACCTCATTCCAATATCTGATTTGGAGCTTTCTTGTTAGACTTACAGAACAATAACCATCTGTTATGCTGCTTTTAGTGCATATAGAACTTTTATCAGGACGTAAAAATAGACGTGTAGGTCAGAAGATTAACATCAATTAAATTAACAAATTACTAAAATATTTACAAGAACAGGCAAATTTTAAAGGTTAGGATTTCAACTTAAACTCTTGTTTTGTGGCTCCTTTAGGCACCACCACAATTTCGGCAATGTCACGTAGATAGACCATCAAACGAAGGAGATTGTTTAGTTTTAATGAGTTATGTCCGGTGAGAACTGGCCAAGGCAAAATTGGTGCTGAAACATAAGATATTAGTTCATCTGTCTACTGGACGAACACAAATACACACACACCCACAAATGTATTATATATAGGGGAATAGGGGAAATATAGAACACCTGGGAACAACTTTTGGATAAGTTATATAATATGTAGAGAGAAGAGTTTATTTATAACCTATTATTTATTTATTTAGTGTAACATAACTGCTGTTCACGTGTTGTGTAGGGGTTTAAGTTTGTTGGCTTTGTTCTTCCTAAATAGTTTGCCCATTTGATTATATCGTTGCGAACGGTAACTATAAACATGTACAGAATTAATCCATGTGAACCTAATGTATTATGTTTATTAAAGTGCTCAATGTGTTCCTATAAATGTTGTATCTTTTGAGTTTACCTTATGATTCCCTTTTCGTAGAAAATCTAGTAAGATAGGTAGTTAATTACTAACTCAATATATCTCAATCATACTAACTTAACTAATAGTACCTTATTACATGGAATCGCATCCTGCCAAACATCTTATAAGTTATTGAGCCTATGTATTTTTGCTAACTGCTCTCTATCTTGGCAATTCTCACAAATTCATCTGCAATTTACCTCTTGTTATATATACCACGACTTCGACCTTGACCTCGCCTTTTATTTTTATGAACCCCTATCTGTGCCTATCTCTAATACCACCCTTTACGCGAATTTCATGTGTTTGTAATAATTTTACTACAAATAAGCAAGCCTATAACATATTATTAAGCTGTGAAATTAAGCTGTGCTTCGCAGTAATAGCTTTATTTTATTTTTATCGTCTTTTTCTTATTCAGCATCATCATTGCTGAAGGTTATGTCTAGGTCTGAAGTAGTGTTAATCGCTCGATGTACTATGCTCTTCCACATGCTTCTGTTTTCAGCGGTCTTTTAAGCTTTTGGTATAGAAATACTAGTGAGCTATATGGTTCAGTCAAGATGCTTAGATGTCTGTCATTACTACATATTCAAATGATTATATAAAACCGCATGAAAACTTATTATAGCACAAACGCACAGCACATCAACGCATAACCTATAAATCGTTTTAGGTCGAAGGAAAAGTTTATCGATAAAATGTACTACATCACTGGCTAGGATACCACTTTTTGTACCGAATAAATAAATAAAATAAGATCAAATTTGACTAGCTAACCCAATAAATATATTCTCGTAACCATTTTTTGTGCAGTTATTTGTGAACTATTTTTCAATTGTCTTATCTCAAATTTTACCAAGGAACGATTTTAAAATTGAAATCATACTTGACTGAGCCGAGACTGCACAATTACTGTACAGATATTGTCAACTGGCAACTTGCGATAGCTTGACAAAGTTCACAAGAAATTCAAACTTACCACTATTTAGATAAGGTGTATTTTCAACTGTTATAAATTGGCTTATTAAACGTTTCAATTGGGTAAAAATGGGACTAATCAGGGAATCGGATTGTTTGTAGTGAACAATAAAGATATAATGTCACGTATCATTTACATGTGTTGAACTGGCTACGCTCGTTTTCTAAGGAAACTGACATGGCTGCCACTCTAAATAGTATTTTATATCTCTATGGAAAATATGTTCGTAATTCGTATACATCCTATTTCGTTTAATTTTTCAGTTACAGTGGTTAACAGAAAGGTGTTATTTTACTACCACTCTGCTTTCATATACCAACTATGGTAAAAATTAGACCAACCAGATATATATATAGCCACTTCTAAACAGCAGGATAAGATTTTTTTTTACCAAACTTGCAGAAGAGTCTACATACGCAATTGTAAGGGCCTTAAACTTTGGGATATTTTATGAAAAAAACACACAGCTGCAGAAACATTGTAGGGAACATGTTATACAGGCTTTTTTAATGAAACATGGCAGACAAGTGAGAGGTACTGGAACAGGTGACTAAATTAGACTTTAAAATAAAAATAGTGGATTCTTAGATTGTTAGTAAGTGGTATAGTCTACAGAGGTTATCGACAAATTAAGTTAAGATGTATATAAATTAACAAAAAATCATTTATAAAATAAAAAATATATTGTTTTCAATTTATACAGTTTTAATGATATGCAAAAGTGTGCGTGAGAAATAACGAGTATCGGAAACGGAAAGTCAAGTTTTTTTTCAAGTTTGCAGTCCCCGTGACCACGATCACTGCAAAGTGTTTGAAACGTCAGGACAAAAATAATGATAAATATACGAGATTTAAACCGTTTAATGTTGTTTAATTACTATGTGTAACAATCGCGAAAACCTAAGACAACATTAAGTTAAGAGCCCTTATTCCAGCAAAGCCATTTTACAGCCCTTTTCTCAAGGCTGGTGTGGCTAAAGTATAAAAGTTTTTGTTTTTTAAATGATGCAGGAAGAAAGTTTATTGTTTTTGTAATTGAGTGCATTAGCCATTATTGGAGTACAAAATTTTATGCCCAAGGCGGGAATCGAACCCGCGTCCTCCGATATCGCGTTCGATTCCCGCCTTGGACATAAAATTTTGTACTCCAATAATTTGTTTGATATGATTTCGCTTAGCACGCGATAGTGCTTGTAATCATATTTAGAAATATAGAAGGGTAGCAACATCATACCGAGAGTTAAGTGTTTGAAAAAACACTTCTTTCGATCAGATGAAGTCTTGTAGTCTGGTTGATGGCCGCGCACCGTCCCCTATGATGGTTAAAGTAATACAATTGGAGCACAAAGTTTCGGCAGAAATGCCAATGTCCAGGTGGCTGAGATGGTGTTAAGCATCCGACGCGATATCGGAGGACACGGGTTCGATTCCCGCCTTGGGCTTAAAATTTTGTACTCTAATAATTTGTTTGATATGTATCTATCTATCTAAAGCCGTTCCGCCGACAGGGCAGTTATACAAATATAATGAACCAAGGTATGCATGCACAAAGCAGGTATACAAACTACAAAACTAAGTTATTTGCCTATATGTGTACAATTATGGTTAGAAGGACATAATCAAATATAGATACCTACATAGTAGTCCATTTAAATGTTACAATTTAAGGACCGAATATTGCAATTCCTAGAGGGCGCAATTTTACTTTTGAGACAAATCTAAGTTTGTGGGGTCGCCACCCTTGTGCCCCGGCCACCATCTTGATAAAAGGGGTGAAAACACTTATTTCGCGATATCTCGGAAACGATGTGTCCTACAAAAAATTCCACTGCACATAATTTGTAGCAAATTATTTTTCCTACAAATATGTTATGATAACTTTTTGCCCTAAATTAAAAATTTAAGAAGTTATAAGCAAAAAAGTGAGAAAATTTTCATATTTTTTTCTTGCTCTATAACTTTTTTTTCTTATTTTACAAAATAATACCTCAGACCAACATTTTTGATTATCTTTTGAGGATTTTTTTATTTTATTTTATTTCATTTAACACACTGTTACAGCGCTCCAAAGTTGACCAGGTTCGTCAATGCTCATGAGAATCCGGTCAAAAAGAAATGTTTAACTTATTATATTTTTTATTGTAAATATATTCTTAAAAAAAATTGTTGAATTCGTACAACTCTACTTCTTCATTCCTGTTTTCCTTACCATAGAACTTACAAAATTTAACTTACGGAAGGATAAGCAGGTAGAAAAGGTCTGAGTAACCGTTTGGGTTCAAAGGAACATCTGCCTGCTACGACTATTATTATTATACGTAGGCTTAGCTGTTTCTTCTATCTCATTTTATTCTCTTAGTTGTGCTACATTTTTTGCAACGTGTAAACGTATTGAAAATTGTGGATATTATTTTCAGTTTTATCAATTAACCTGCGAGTTTCGTAAAAAAATCCTGAGCAGATCATCTACGAGATTGTTCTAGGGTATTTTTTTTGTAAAATGTATAAAAAAGTTATAGAGCAAAAAAATTTATTATTGCTTATAACTTCTTTAATATTTAATTTAGGGCAAAAAGTTATATATATATGTTTGTGGGCAACACAATTTGCTACAAATTATGTTCTTACAATTTTTTTATAAAACGCATAGTTTCTGAGATATTGCAAAATACGTGTTTTCACCCCTTTTTCCAAGATGGCGGCCGGGGGACAAGGGTGGTGACCCCACAAACTTGAGGTTAAGCTTCTTCACATATAAAAAGATGTCCCAAAAATAAATTGCGTGCTCTAAAAATGCAAAGCTCATGTAACTTTTTAATGGACTATAGTTATAGTTAGTCAATGAGTAGATACCTCAAGGTTTATTATTAGGTTCATTTAAGTCTACTTTGTTTGTAAACAATAAAGATGAGAAATGAATTTACAAAGTTACATAACATTCCACATTATTTATCAAAAATAAATAACACTGCAAAAAGGATCAAAATGTTTTATTCCATGCGACATCGTCGTTGACCGCTCGATCCTTGCTAACGGTGTGCCCGTTTGCGCCGTGCTTCAATAAATGCCTAAACTTGACCGACCGCGCAAAGCGTAAAGGCTCTTAAGTCTTCTTTTTATGGCGGGAGGAAGTACTGAAGGATTTGCACTTTGATGTTGCAAGTCACCCTCGACAGCCTCCTCTTGATTTTTTTTTTCTAGAAGTATCCGCAAATTCTTGATCCCGATCATTCCTTTCTTTGGGTGGCGGGGATCGACCAGCTCAGGAAGAAGGCAGTCCATATAGAATGTGACTAGTTTTGTCTCCATTTTTTTCCCTCCAAAATTCTTCATCTTTTTGTAGAATTTCTATTTTTAATTTTTTGTCTCCATACTACACGGCAAATAAGCATTTAGTTTTGCTCGATTTTATTTATAATATGTGGTAACAGATATTTATGACTAAAATTAACATATTTAAATAAAAAAAATTAAAAAAAATACTACAAACTAATCCAATATTCCGCTACCATTAGGCAGTGTTCCCAAAATGCTGGCCGCATTGCCACGTTGTACGGCAATGCTTATGCTTTGTCCAAAGTATATGCCAGCATTTTGGTCACAAGTAGCGTCGACCAGACGTTTTGAAACGTCTTTGAATAATAGTTTGGCGCTCGGTCCCCACGGTCCCAGCGTTTCGATCCCAAAAGGCACAAACATGTAACAACTACTGAGATTACTATATTTGCGCCTTTTGAGGCCTTCTGCTAGTTCAGCCGCCGCACCGGCCACTTTTTGGGTAGCAGGAATATGAGAAGGTGCTAAGGTATCGACACAGGTAGCGTCCCATACCAGAGGCCTTCCCATCCTCCACGGAACCAAAGTCATGCCGTCCGGCCTTTTACCATCGCCACGTACAAGGCCTAAGCATTTAGTTATATTACAAATGTGCATTTAGCCTTCAGTTTGATAATATCAATCAAATTTTTGATTGATATATATACCTGCAAAATACATTTTACAGACAATCCGTTACCTGAAGCCTTCAGAAAAGCAACTGTACATTTCTGTTTGTCCGACAATCAATTTCGCACAATTTGTTAGAATGTGTAGATAGAATTTGTTAAAAGGTAGAAGTAAGGATAAATGTCGGGAGAGCAGTCGAATGACACCTGTCAAAAATCCAAAATGGCGATTTCAAGACGGCCACCATACAAAAAACACCAAACATCGCTCTTTACCATCTATCTAATACCCTAACTAATAACCGAAAAGGGGGCAAAGGCGAGTATAATACATATCAACGATGGCATACGCAAAGGCATATTGCTTCAGATAGGAGGCCGGCCATAAAATTTAAGTCTTACTCCGCACAATTATGTCAATGCGTTGTCTTTTGTGAAGGTACTCAGAAAAAATATATTGTTTATACCGACCCTACAGAGGTGTGACAAGTGCAGGGCGATAATAATGTAAAGTTTTTTTTTTCAGTGTAAAAAGCATGATAGCTCGGTGGCTTTGGCTATGGACTGCCGCGCAGCAGGTCCATGGTTCGAATCCCGCCGCTGGCTTGAGCTTCACCGCATGGTGGAAGGGCATTTTAGCGAATGCCCGCCTGGCTAGCGACCACCCTCAAGTGGAAAATCTGTCGCCAAGCACCTAACGGTGTGTTCCGGCAGCTGTCCTTGAGAGCCAGTATTTCTAGGTTAAGCCTGTTAACACCTTCGACCACATCATCACTTACCATCAGGTGAGATTGTGGTTAAAGGCTTACCTATCAGCAATAAAAAAAAAAGGTATTTATACATTTATACGTTTTTGTTATTTAAGTTTACCTGCTGCTCTGCCTGCTATGGATAGGTCAAAATATTTTTTTGCCTAATATAGGTTTTATAATATTTAAATAATATATTAAATATTATTTCGTTTACGAAATAATATTTTTTCGTTTACGAAATTTCCTGTGAATAAAATGTGCAAATTTAGTAATACTTTATTCAAAGATTACTCACTTATTTTCATATAGTGGAAGAACACAGTCTAAATTTATTATATGAGATGGCGACTCCGACAGTTCTCCCTGTTCCGAGTGATCTCGGACTTTGACTGATTTATTATTTTTTTTCCTGAGAAAGAAGGTGCATTTTATGAGCACAGTCTATTTTATTATATATATGTACAGAATCTATTTATTCCACTCTATTATATTTGTATAAATCGTTACTTATATGTACATGTCTAAGTGATAAAATGTATATTTAAAAGTACCTATGCAGGTGACTTTGTAGATAATCTCTTGAATATATACCTACTTGCCTGATTCTGAATATTCTTTCATTGATATAAATCTACATTTAGTCTTGAGGGACATGAACAATGTTCGATGTTTTATTGCGATATACCCACCAAACCAAATGCTTTGATTTGCTACGCTTGTGTTATTATTATTTAGCAACACTCAACTCCATTTACGGTTGAACGGCAGCTGTACTTTAGAGCCAGATAATTTTAGTTATCACCTGTTTGGTACCTTCTACCACATCACTTACCATCAGGTGAGACCATAACTATACATTACCAGATATTATTATAGTATCCAACTAATCGTACTTAGATTAGTACGACATTTAGTTATTTTATAGCTCCATTACAGTACTATAGGAACCTAGTAGGTATAGAATCTCTTAGTTCGATAGAGATAATATGTTTTATGAATAGAATAAACACCGAAACACAAACGAATATTAAATTTGCATAGGTAAAAATAAACTGAAATATTATACGCTCTCTCATAATTCTTGCAAAGTCTTTGTATCGACTCTTCTGCTTCGTTTTTTATTTTTTAGTTATCTTTATTTCCCATATTGATTGATATACCTACCAAGATACGTATTTATACTGCACAGCACAGGTGATAGCGCGCGAGCGATAGGTCCACGTCCAACGGCGCACAGCGCGGCACTGAAGGACAGCTCTTACGCATTGATTTTATTTCGTAATCCTAAGCTATTAAGGTTGAATATCGAATCTTCCGATTGACCGTAATCCTGCACAGAACTAAAGGTCGTAAGTCTAAAACACTATTTAATTTATTATGACAATACTAATTACTCTAGGTAAATTTTACTTATACAGCGGATAATAAACTACATTTCCTTTCTATGTGTGTTTATTATTAATATGTAACTGATGTAGTTTCCAAGAAAACTCCAATAATTTAAAGAAAAGGCTTCATTTTGAAAAATTAAAACTATCGAGTAAATTTCTTTCAAATGTGTTTCTGACTGTACAACTGATAGAAAAAGGTTTGAAATATCAAATATTTAAGTTTTCGTGTTGATTGCATATTTCAGTTGCTTAAAAAAACTAGTCGAATGAGAGTATTTTTTCCGCAGCCTCGTCTTAAATTACATATAGTGCGAGAGCCGGTTGCAAAAATACCTACCTCATCGGGTACCCCAATAGGCTATCTTTAGATCGTTTACCGACACTCAAACAGGTAAAATGAATTAGGTCTGCCAGAGCCGATCCTGCCGGGTCATGGAAATAATCGATATTTTTTTACGTATTTTTTTTTTTTTTAATTTTTTAATATTAAAACTGTGAATTTGAAGAGCAAGCAGAAACCTACAACGCAAGTTAATTCTTAGTGTAGGTTCTGCGGACTGAATTAATGTATACTTCTCATTCGGGCACTCTTGACAGAGTGGTCGTGGTTGATAAGATGGTGGTACATGGTGGGTCTTCAACGTCATCAGTCTTCTTGTTGGTGATCACTGATCTAGCAATGCTTCTCCATTTTTTCCGGTTGGTAGCGTTGGGCGTGCACTCAGATATGGATGATTGTGTAGCCGTTTTGATTAAATCAGTCCAGCGAGTGGGAGATCTACCTCTGGCTCTCTTTCCTGCTACCTGACCCTGGACCACTAATCTAACTAATCGACCACTAATGTATACAATAACTTGTATTTTAAAAACAACAAAATGTTAATATTATATTTCGAAGCGCTCGTAGCGAAGTTTGCTTAGCCATTCTGTATCGATCAGCAAAGCTAAGCAACGTCCGCCGCGGTCATGACTGGGATGGGTGACCGCTGGTGACATTACTACTGAGCGTGCACGTGCTTCGGAGGCCACGTTAAGCCGTCGGTCCCGGTTGTTGTCTTAGGATGGCAGTCGTTATAGCATGGTGGTAGGGCATTTTGCGAATGCCCGCCTGGCTAGCTACCACCCTCAAGTAGAAAATCTGTCGCCAAGCACCTAACGGTGTGTTCCGGCAGCTGTCCTTGAGAGCCAGTAATTCTAGGTTAGCCTGAACAACGTCACTTAAAAAAAAATATTTTGAAGCGCTCGTAGCGAAGTTTTCTTAGCTTTCAGCTAAGTTAGGCAATGTATGCCGCGGCCATGACTTGGATGGGTGACCGCTAGTGAAGGAATCTCTCCTCAGAGCCATTCCAATAAATAAGCCACTCCAAGAAATCTGAATACATTTATTTAGATATCTGTGATAAGACGCGAATCGCGATCGAACTGGTAAAAATATTTATTTTATCGACCCCGAGCCGGATCAATCCGGTATAGACCGGTCTTTCTAATGGAGACATTCTCAGTACCAGCCAGGTATTCCAAAAAAAGAGATTCTCAATTCGACTGTAGGTTTTTACGCGACTACTCTGCCAATTATTATGAACTGATTTTCTAATGTTTTATTTGCATAGAGAATTTAAGGTTAAATGGAACCAATTTGGTCTCTTTTAAATTTCATCAAAATCGGTTGAGTAAGTAATCATTAACTGAACAAATATTTTTTTATCCCTGATGGGTTAGCCTTTGACCACAATCTCACCTGATGGTAAGTGATTATATTGTCGAAGATGTTGAGAATTACAGGCTCTCATGAACAGCTGCCGGAACACACCGTCAGGTGCTTGGCGACAGATTTTCTACTTGAGGGTGGTAGCTGGCCAGGCGGCCATTCGCAAAATGCCCTACCACCATGCAAAGGCAAGTGCCTGTACAGCTATTTAATAGCTATATGCTATGATAAGAAAAAGTCTCAAAGGTTTTATGATAAATCTTCAGCTTACCACACTACTTATTTACCATTTAAGTAAGCGGGGCGCCGGGTATATATCTTCCCGTGGGTGTAGTAAGAAGCGTCTAAGGGTAAAATACCGGAAGTTGGGAAGCATTAGCTTAAAATGGAACAAAACATCCTTGAGACGTCTGACAAGCATGGGGATTCTGGTAAATCTAAAAGACTGTATTCAGCAGTGGACAATCTGGCTGATACAGTAAGTTGACTTGTAGAACAAAGTTGCTCATTATACACGATGCCCACAGGTTGCAGCCCGAGCCGTAGGCGAGGGCATAAATCAGCCGAGTGTATAATGAGCAAGTTGCTCACGCACGAGTTTCATACGCACTTTTTCAACACCCTTGCGAGGAAAAAGAAAATATATATTGCACAAATGTGATACAAACAACGTACGAAAATTATGGAAAATAGCGCGCAAGTTTTATTATTTGGGCGCGGCAAATGTGTGGTGGTTAATTACATATAAACATTACAAATCTGTATTACCCGGCTAAATTGAAAATGCTCTGTTTACTTGTATATAATTTGCAGTTAGATACTAACTTAACTTTGTAGGGATAATTCTATTAAGTACTAGTGTATAATATTATTATGCACGACGGTGTTATAGCTCGGATTATGGCCCTAAGAACGATATAATAAAGCAATTACGAGCAAGGGTCTTGTAAACATTATGATTTACGCACTTAGTAAGTACAGTGACATGTTTACTGCACTAGACTCTGAAGTAGACCGACTTAGTTTTTTTTTTAATTTATTGTTAAAAATTTTTACAAAACAGACATTTTACTTAAAATTAGAGACTGCGGAAGCCTGACGGGCTTATGAGCAGTCAATGAGTTCGGTAACATATACAAAATAACAAATTACATAAGAAATAAAATTTTATAGTACATAATTAGAGTTTTTTAACAATAAAAGTTTTTTTTTTAATATTTTAAAAGGTCGTGGAGTGTGGAATGGTATGTCCTGTATGTTTTTAGGTAAAGTGTTAATTAATTTGGTAGAAGATAATTGTAGGTTCTCATTCCATATATATTATTATATCTAGGTAGCTGAAATGGTTTGGTAATAATAATAATAATTAAGGGTACGTAATTTGTTAGGACGCTTATATTTATTCAGGTTTAGATTATGGATTTCGTTATATATCCTTCTTTTAATATTGTCATTTTTATCATGTTTTGAATGGGCAAAACATTACGGTATTGGAATAAACCTCAATAGTCATCCTGGTGTAATAGCTGAATTTTCCTTGGTACAATGTTTTTTAACATTCTTATCTGAAACATGTGAATCTTTTCAAGATGTGTCTTATAGGTTCTGCCGTAGCTGCTAAGTTGGGACTTGGGCCTTGTTGGACGTGCTTGTTTCGCCCTCCAGGAATTACGTTGATATACAAATCAACTTCTTTTGATATCTTGACGTATTTATCAAATCAAGTACTCACTTATATACAAAAATGAAATAAATGTAAACCTAACCCTACCTCTATTCATTGTACCTATAGTTATATATTTCTACTTAAATGGCATCGAGTTCCAGCTACTTATTGCTAATGGTTAAAGTAATTCAATATTATCTGAGATTATAAGTTGTTTTCTGCCATAGACGAGAGACCGTTGTTCAATAGACATGAAATATTTTATATCTATTCAGTCTGGACTGTGGTGTGCTTATACTAATAAAGAGCTTCTTTATTTACCGGACTTCACGGTGTGTAAAACAACACACCGCGGCCTATATCTTATTTTTTTTAATATATTAATGTTTAAAAATTTGTAATCCAAAGGGCAAGAAAGGTAGACTTTGGGAAAATTATCAACGCTGAGTTTTTGATTCCAGATACACATAAATGGTTTCTAAGTTTTTGAAAAATAAAAAGATATTACTTTATCAACCCGATTGTCCACTGCTACAGACGCCTGCCAAACGTAGAGATATGCCATAATTTCCACGCTTGGGAGGCGGCTAGGCAATCATTGAAATCCCAGTTCTTTAGAAGGCGCTGCTGCCCACCTTCCAGTATTTTTTCTCTTAGTGGCCTAGAGTGGCCTCTTACGGAAAGATATGGTAAAGGAAAAAGATAATTGAAGATACTAATAATTTTCTCTAACAACTCCAATTACTACAGTCATATCTTACGTGCGACTACCGTGTTAAATTTATCGTCGTCGATATAAAAATAATGTAAAATAAAAACGATAAACTTGATGAGTTAGTTTTAAAATATGCTGACAAATATTCGGGCCAAATGTCTATATATATATTTATAAGTAAATTTCGATCAAATTCATTGCTAACAGCGTTGTAAATTATTTTTAAAGAAAAACGCAACGCTTTATAAATAATCAAGATTATAAGTTACATTATAGGAAAATCACTGATATTGTAGCGAAGCATTATAAGGCGTCTATTAACTGTCTGTCTGTGACCGGTTACGTTATAGACACCCATACGAATATTATGTGTGCAAACATAATTAGCATGTCAAGTGAGTCGAAATGTTTTTATCTCCGAGTTCCTCAAATTATCTGTGACTTGCCCTCAAGTGACAAGGTTAAGTTGAGTTTACTTATGATAAAAAAAAAATTATTACTTATTTGTAAAAATGGAATCTTAGTGGGATTAATACATTTATTAGGTCGGACACTTATTTTACTGTAATAGGGACTGTTAGGTCCTTATTACATTATTAAATACAGGGTTATTGGTAAAATGTAAACAATCCCTTAGGGTTGACATCTGTTTGAAAAAAAAAAAATTTTTTTTGTTTTTTTATATTTTTGCCGGAATAAGTACGAGATCCACCTGATGGTTTAAAGTCTTTTGTGCCTATTTCATATTTTTTATTACTTTTATCGATCGTAAATATTCAAAACTCTATTCAAAGGGAGCACGGCGCGGTCCAGTGTAAGGCGCTCTTGGCTCGGAGTAGGCATTAAAAAAAACTAAAAAAAAACTTCTCAAAGTGTTTGTTAGGACATCAGCGCCTCAGCGAGGAATTGATACCTAAAACAGCGATCCCCAAGACTCCTGCCAAGCGTGGGGATTATGGCAAACCCCCCCTTAATGGAGGAGGCCATTTGTATTGATAATTTTTTGAGAGCTAGTAATTCTCTAGGTTAGCCTGAACAACACCTTCGACCACACCATCACTTACCATCAGGTGAGATAGTGATCTAAGGCTAACCTATCATGCATAAAAAAGGAGGCTCTGTTCAGCAGTGTACAATCCGGCTGATACAGGAACCCATCATACCAACACATATTCTGTTAAAAAAAATGTCAATGGCTACCTATACGGTTCCAAAAATATATCTCGGACTGATGGACGAGGCTTAATAATAGGGCCCTATTTTCTAGTACGGAACCCTAGAAAAGGCACAGATGTACGGATATTACCCATATTATTACGTGGATATGAAAGATTCTGTTTGTCAGTTTTGTTTACCTACGTTCCTTATTGCAAGCTGTTGCAATATCCCCGACGTCGTCTCGGTAATGGGGGCCACATGACACTTGGTCCAAGTGACTTGTCACCTGTCCATTTCCCCCCTGAAGCATAATTTTGATTTCTTCCCAACGTTCTGACTGCACTGACCTTGTTGGCGATAGATTTTCGACTTGAGAGTTTTGGCTAGCCTGGCGGGCATTCGCCCGAAATGACCTACCGCTATGCTATAACGACTTCAATCCTCAAAGAAGTTAAGAATAATTGATAAATACCTTTTTCGCTTTTTGTTAGGTTTGTATCGATTGTGCGTCCGATTTTTAATTGTATTTACAATAGCCATAACGTTCACAGTAATTAATCATAATATAGTCCCCACGCTTGGGCGTCTCAGGGACCGCAGTGTAAGAGGCCAGGTGTTCAGAAGGCGCTGCTGAGCCCCTCACAATCGAAAAAATCGACCAATTGCCAGTCAGACTCGCGGATGAAGGTTTCCGTACAGCATTGGACACTAAATAACCTTTTTTTGGAGTTTTCTCAAAGGATACGGAACCCGTCGTGCGCGAGTCTGTCTCGCACTTGCCGTTTTTTGTACTTGTTGATATAGCGGCAACAGAAATACATCATCTGTTAAAATTTAAACTGTCTAGCTATCACGGTTCATGAGATACAGCCTGGTGACAGACAGACAGACGGACAGCGGAGTCTTAGTTATAGGGTTCCGTTTTTACCCTTTGGGTACGGGACTCTAAAAACATACATTAAGAAACGCAGCTGTTTGTAATGGAACTGATTTGTATTGATAAGGTCTTTCCGCGAAGCTACGACATGGACCATTTCAAAAGGGGCATCTACAAATTCCTCTCTGGGCAGGCAACGCATCGGCAGCGCAGCTAGTGTTGCAAATGTCCATAGGCGGCGATTACCGTTTACCATAAGGCGCGCCGTCTGCTTTTTTGTCACTCATAATATAACAAATACGATTCATTAGTATTCTCGACTCCGACAGTGTCCGAATTTGCGACATTTCGATATGGGAATAACTTATAACTATTGCAACATACTCGGAAATACGAAGGTAAAGCAACTCGCAGATATCTTTCCCTATGGGCCTGTTTCAGAATGTTCGAGTAAGTTCCGGTTTTACTAACCAGATCATATTTAATAAATAAAACACTATCTTTGCGTTTCACAGTCATCGGTTTAGCCTACCCATCGGTTAAAGCTTGAAACACGCTGCATATTAATTGTCATATTTATGATTCAGTTATTTTATGTGTTTCATAGCAACCCGAAACTTTATTAGGACATTCTGAAACGGGCCCTCAGTGAACCTTATTGTCTCTCTCGTTCTAGTCTGGTTAAACAATCCAAAACACATACTTCCGTCAATTAATTCGAATCACATTCCTAATTCCAACATTACCAACCCACACACACCTTGCTCCAACTAATCTATCAGTCCAGTCAAGTTGCTCAGTTGTTGGTTCGGTTAGTTGAGCGGGTCTCGCCGCGCGCCGCACTCGCGTCGCCTCCGCGTCCAATAATTCCGGAAAATCGACTAAATTTCTCCCACATCGAGATAGTTATGTGCGATCGAAAACACTAGTAAAATTCTCACCGGCCAGTGTCAAGTGTTCAGTGAAGAAAAAGTGCAAGTGACAGGTGTGACAGTTATCTTTTTTTTTTTGGAATACGGCAATGGTGTTACGGAGGTGTTATTACGAGGTTGGATATGAATAGCGTAATATTATTTGCATAAATGTATTGTTGAGAATTCCTAACGCTTTTCGTGTGGAATTAAAGATGAACGTCTGCGTCATGCACTGACATTGATGTTCTCGGAAATATATACGTCTTAGTAGATACCTACATTAAAAAACAATATAAGTAGGTATACACCTACATATAATACTTGCAAAGTTTTAAACTGTTTTATTTGGTCTCTAGCGGGGTCCGCCCCGGCTTTGCACGGGTATTTAATAAAAAAGACAAAAAATATAAATTTAAACACATAAAAATTGGTTATTATGACTTAACTGTTATAGTTAGACATATGCTATCCCAGACTTTTATGTAGATATTGATGTCCTCTATAAAAATCTAGTACATCATTTTGCTCTATTGTCAAAAAATTCCGCAGGGTACGCGATATTACGATAATTTTTTCACATGTTGGGTTGCATTTTCGAAGTTTTATACGGATCTCCAACTTTTTCGAAAATATTCCATAGCCTATGTTCATAAGGGATAAAGTAGGATTCTAATGATGAAAGAATTTTTCAAATCGTCAAATCGTTTTCGTACCGCAGGTTCGATACCCACCGCCAGTTTGAGCTTCACCGCATAGTGGAAGGGCATTATGTGAATGTTTGCCGGGCTATCTACTATCCTCAAGTAGAAAATCTGTCGCTAAGCATCTAACATTCTGTTTCGGCCGCAGTGCTTAAGAGCTAGTAAATTACGGTCACATAATTCTTAACAACTGTATGTCTCAATGTGATTGGCGCAGTGCAATTTGTGACTTGTCACGAAATGCATGTGTTATTGGCAGAGGTTACCGCTTAACATCAGATGGGGCTCGTGCACGTTCCGTCGCTATCCCATAAAACGAAAGAGAAATTAGAAAACATTTAGTCAGCCAGGAACAAATCCGTGCGTCCGCGTCGTCGGAACCCGAATTACAAACAATATGAAATTTTTCATCGTGCTTATTGAATTGACATCACTTGTTGTGGGATAAGAAAATTAGATGTTGATTACTACCTACCTTATTTACTTAATAATAATAAAAGCCTTTATTTCGGATAGTTGTTCCTTACACTAAATTAAATCTATCCTCGACAACCGTATCCGTTTGCCCTAATATGGCATAGGCCTCCTCCAACTTTTTCCAACCTTATTTACTTAATTAGGTTTAAATATACGTTTGTTGTTTAAATTGGCCGAAATGCTTAAATAGTTGAATTATGGGAAAAAGACTCCAAACTGACAGCAAACTCGTTCAAACTTTCTCTACAATGTAATTAAATGTTGAACTAGAGTTTATTACACGACTGACCAATTGTTTTTCAACATTTAGGGATAAAATAAATGATAAAACGAAAAACTAGAAAACCAGAAGCACAGATATAAGAAATATAAGATAAAAAAAATATAATATAAGACTCAGCAATATGCATACAAAATTTCACCTAATTTGAACACTTCGTATTTGATATACGACGAATCTATGTTTGTATGGAAAACGCTCCGTGCACTCTTAAGGAAATAATACTTGTTTTGATATTGTATTTGTTGCTTTAATGCCAGCTAAGCAAAAAAGCTAGTCCGTGGGGTCCGGGGTAGAATTGTAGCCTTTTATATCTTCTTTTGGAATTCGTAAGTGGCAACAAAGGCAAAACACTAGAAAGTTGACAGCGGCGCTTTCTGGAGAACTGTGTACCTCTGCGATGCCAAAGATGTCTGCCGCAAGCATGGAGATAATGGCAAATCTGGAGGACGCATTTGTCGTACTCATGTTCCGAATAATATAATCCGACTGATGATTATGATGAATATAGGTATTACAAATAAGGCCCTGTCATTTGATACCAAAGGCTTAAAATGTTTTTTGTTTTTAATTATTTTGCAAAATAGTCAAGCAATCATTAATGGTGATGAAAAAGTTAACTAGATAGTCATATATGGTAGGTTAGTATTAATTTTAATATAATCTTGTGTAATTAACTATCAATTAACAAACATAACCTAGATAGCTTTAAATCGTTATTACCTATTAGAACCTATTAGATACCTATTAGAACCTGTCTTGTAGGTAAAGATTAGTTTAAGGTGAAGTGTGTCTGAAAAGGCAAATTTTGAACTTGTTTTTTAGAACGAATGTAGGATGTACAGATATGAATAAAATATATAATATTGAAGAGGATACGACAAATACTATGCCTGATCCGGACAACGGTATATCCACACTATACTGTCTATAGTGTGCAAGTGAGATACAATGGTTTACAAGAGTCAGGAGATTACAGAGACACTCTTACATTCGTTTCTTTATTAAACCGAATTAAATTTAATTTAATTCGGTTTGAAATTTTTCACAGAAAAACTCAAACTGACCGAAATGGCGATCGACTTCGGGGCAAAATTACTACAACAAATATATTTAAAATAATAACTAACCAGCGTTGCAATGCTGTCAGCATGCTGAGCACGCTACTTACTGGTAGTGGGCTGGAGCATTTAGACTGCCTGGGGATCTATTCTACTATGGCCTGTATGTAGATTGTCTAAACGCTTTCTATGTATTTCTGTAGTGTACATACGTAAAATCACGCCTCATTCCCGTAGGGGTAGGCGGAGTCCACAGATTTCCACTTGCTACGATCCTTGCTTTCCTTTTATTTCTTGCGCTTCATCTACACCCATCAATCCTTTCTTACATAAGCGTCGGCTTAGGGTTTGGCACTTCTGACCTGGTCTTTTTTCAGAACGTCTTCAATCTGATTTCGGAACTTTGGTCTAGGTCTTTCCTTTCTAACACTTCCGTTCTTGTTGGTAGTGTTTTATAGTATATATATTGATTTAATAAAGCCTTACTAAATATATAAAAAATATTAGTTCTAGTAAACTAAGGCGCAAATTTTCGCATGTTTCACAAAACAACTCTCAACGCTGTGATAACTTCATCGTTATCTCTGAGGCTTGCATGTATTTAGTTAGACATTCTCATTAAGATGCGAAGTTTTATCATGTTTAACATCGTGAGCGCTTATCAGTAGTGCTGTGTACTAGTTACCAGTCCTAGGGTCTTAGATAAATTAACGTAATAAAACAAGATTTAACGTGGATAGAAAAAATAATTTCAAAACCTCATTTTATTGCGCCTTAATAATAATAAAACTGACCGGGAAGTGTTCGAAATTTGAATTGCGAGCTTTCAAAGTCGATGTCAAAATGTTTTTTTTTTTCACATTTGGCGTCTACGACGCTCTTATGAACGTCAATTACAAAATTTTACTTTTAAAATATTCTACTGCTGCATATATCATAGGCATATAACATACCATAGGCGACGGTAACCGCTTACTATCAGGTGGGCCGTCTGCTTGTTTGCCGCTCCATTACATAAAAAAAATATCAAAATGGTATAGAGCCCCTTTGAGAAGAAAAGGCAAAAAACTCGGCGCTATTCTTTTTATGTGTCTTTACACCATTTCTACCCGGAACGACAGACGGACAGACAAGAAAGTCACTTAAGGTGAAGTTGCCTTTAAAGAATCTCAGACTGAGGGCGTAGGACGGACATACCTCGTTTCGCATCCGAGTGAGCGAGACAGAATTACGCATTATTTAAATAGGACATCGAAGGTTTTTAAATAAATTAATTTAATTGGAAAAATGTTTCAGGTACATTGTGTGTAACTCACATGGTTGCTAATAATTATTAGAATTAAAATTTGATTTAGGGCCTGTTTCAGAATGTTCGATTAAGTTTCGGTTTTACTACGCAGAACATATTTATTAAACAAAACACTATCTTTGCGTTTCACAGTCATCGATTTAGCCTATCCATCGGTTAAAGCTTGAAACACGCTGCATATTAATTGTCATATTTATCATTCAGTTATTTTATGTGTTGGTTAGCAACCCGAAACTTAGTACAATCTGAAACGGACCCTTAATGCAATTTACCATTAGAACACAAAAGTTTATATCAATTTTAGAACAGTTTTTTTCTATAGATAAAAAAATATAGAATCGTGTTTTCTGATCAGGCATAGTTTTGTCATATATCCTTTATAATCAGTACTAATATTATAAATGCGAAAGTAACTCTGTCTGTCTGTCTGTCACGCTTTCACGCCGAAACTAATGCCGCCGATTTTAATGCCCGCCTGGCTAGCTACCACCCTCAAGTTGAAAACCTGTCGCCAAGCACCTAACGGTGTGTTCCGGCAGCTGTCCTTGAGAGCCAGTTACTCTAGGTTAGTCTGAACAACATCCTCGACCACATCATCACTTACCATCAGGTGAGATAGTGGTCAAAGGCTGACCTATCACGCATAAAAAATAATAACAAGTATAAATTAGTATAAAAAAGCCCTTCATTTTGATACCCAAATAGAAAAATTGGAAGAAAAAGAAATTGATTTCTCACAATATGTCGTCTAGAAACCGCCAGTTTTTTTTGATGTACCTATTGTCACTGGCGCTATCAAGACAAATCTAAAGATATCTCATACATCAATATCGGTTAAGCCGTTTAGAAGTTATGGTGGAATAAAGAAACTCACAAACATACATACATGAACCCTGAACCTATCAGGCATAAAAAAAAAAAAAAACTATTGGACCGATTTGAATGAAATTTGGTATGGAAATAGTTTGAGACCCGGGAAAAAACATAGGATAGTTTTTATCCAACTGCGCAAAAAGAGGTTAATGTTTTTGCGCGAAAACCGACATACGCGCGGGCAGAGCCGCGCCCGGAAAGCTAGTATTATATATGTTATCTCCGTAAGGCGTTCACTCATTCTAAAAAACATATTCAAAATTTGTCTTTCGATGACTCACTTCTAAAATATTTTTTAACCCGGCGTTATGCCTTCACTATTAAGACGAGGCTGCGGAAAAAATACTCTCATTCGACTAGATTTTTTAAGCAACTTAAATATGCAATCGACACGATAACTCAAATATTTGATTTTTCAAACCTTTTTCTATCCGTTGTCCAGACAGGAACACATTTGAAAGAAATTTACTCGATAGTTTTAATTTTTTAAAATGAAGCCTTTTCTTTAAATTATTGGATTTTTCTGGGAAACTACATCAGTTACATATCAATAATAAATACACATAGAAAGGAAATGTAGTTTATTATCCGCTGTATAAGTAAAATTTACCTAGAGTAATTAGTATTCTCATAAAAAATTAAACTGTGTTTTAAACTTACGACCTTTAGTTCTGTGCAGGATTACGGTCAATCGGAAGATTCGATATTCAACCTTATTGGCTTACGATTACGAAATAAAATCAATGCGTAAGAGCTGTCCTTCAGTGCCGCGCTGTGCGCCGTTGGACGTGGACCTATCGCTCGCGCGCTATCACCTCTGCATTATAAATACGTATCTTGGTAGGTACGAGTATATCAATATGGGAAATAAAGATAACTAACAAAATAAAAAAGGATGCAGAAGAGTCGATACAAAGACTTTGCAAGAATTATGAGAGAGGCAAAAGCGTAAGTATTTTTCGTTATTAATATTTCAGTTTTTTTTTACCTATTGTACCTATGCAAATTTAATAATCGTTTGTGTTTTGGTGTTTATTCTATTCATGAAACATAGGTACTATCTCTACCGAACTAAGAGATTCTATACCAACTAGGTTCCTTTAGTACTGTAATGGAGCTATAAAATAACTATATGTCGTACTAATCTAAGTATGATTAGTAGGGTACTATAATAATATCTGGTATATGTATAATTATGGTTTCACCTGATGGTAAGTGATGTGGTTGAAGGTGCCGAACAGGTATAAAGTAAAATTATCTGGCTCTAAAGTACAGCTGCCGTTCAACCGTAAATGGAGTTGAGCGTTGCTAAATAATAATAACACAAGCGTAGCAAATCAAAGCATTTAGTTTGGTGGGTAGGTACCTATATCGCAATAAAACATCAAACATTGTTTATGTCCCTCAAGACTAGATGTAGATTTATATCAATGAAAGAATATTCAGAATCAGGCAAGTAGGTATATATTCAAGATATTATATACAAAGTCACCTGCATAGGTACTTATAAATATACATTTTATCACTTAGACATGTACATATAAGTATCGATTTATACATAAATAGAGTTGAATAATTGACTGTGCTCATAAAATGCACCTTCTTTCTCATGAAAAAAATAACAAATCAGTCGAAGTCTGAGATCACTCGGACAGGGAAAACTGTCGGAGTCGCCATCTCATATAATAAGTTTAGACTGTGTTCTTCCACTACATGAAAATAAGTGAGTAATTCTTTGAATAAAGTATTGCTAAATTAGCACATTTTATTCACAGGAAATTTCGTAAAGGAAATATTTTATATACTACCTATATTAGGCTAAAAATTATTTTGACCTATCCATAGCAGAGCAACAGGTAAAATTAAATAAAAAAAAGTTATAAATACATTTAAATTTTCTTTTTACACTGAAAAATAACACTTTACATTATTATCGCCCTGCACTTGTCACACCTCTGTAGGGTCGGTATAAACAATATATTTTTTCTGAGTACCTACACAAAAGACAACGCATTGACATAATTGTGCGGAGCAAGACTTAAATTTTATGCCCGGCCTCCTATCTGAAGCAATACCCTTTTGGGAATGCCATCGCTGATATGTATTATACTTGCCTTCGCCCCCTTTTCGGTTATTAGGGTATTAGATAGATGGTAAAGAGCGATGTTGTACTCTTGACGTGCAAATTATCTGAATATATGTATTTAAATTCATTTATTCATATTCCCAACACCCCCTTTCTGAAGGCCGAACTTCAGCAGGGGCGGAGCAATTTGTATGGTGGCCGTCTTGAAATCGCCATTTTGGATTTTTGACAGGTGTCATTCGACTGCTCTCTCGACATTTATCCTTACTTGGCACTCGTATACGAACTAACAAATTCTATCTACACATTCTAACAAATTGTGCGAAATTGATTGTCGGACAAACAGATATGTACAGTTGCTTTTCTGAAGGCTTCAGGTAACTGAATGTCTGTAAAATGTATAATTATATTTTTTGCAGGTATATATCAATCAAAAATCTGATTGGTATCATCAAAGTCGGCTAAATGCACATTTGTAATATAACTAATGCTTATTTGCCGTGTAGTATGGAGACAACAAATCAAAAATAGAAATTCTACAAAAAGAAGAAAAATTTTGGAGGGAAAAAATTGAGACAAAACTAATCACATTCTATATGGACTGCCTTCTGCCCGAGCTGGTCAATCCCCGCCACTCAAAGAAAAGAATGATCCGGGATCAAGAATATGTGGAAACTTCTATAAAAAGAAAAAATCAAGAGGAGGCTGTCGAGGGAGACTTGCAACATCAAAGTGCAAATGCTTCAGTACCTCCTCCCACCGTAAAAAGAAGACTTAACTTAATATTGTCTTAGGTTTTAGTGTTTGTTACGCATAGTAATTAAACAACATTAAACGGTTTAAATCGCGTATATTTATCATTATTTTTGTCATGACGTTTCAAACACTTTGCAGTGATCGTGGTCACGAGGTGACGATCGGGGGGACTGCAAACTTGACTTTCCGTTTCCGATACTCGTTATTTCTCACGCACACTTTTGCATTTCATTAAAATTGTATAAAATTCTATATATTTTTATTTCATAAATGATTTTTTTGTTAATTCATATACATCTTAACTTAATGTGTCTATAACCTCTGTAGACTATCCACGAATATCTGTATTATGATAGTCCACTTACTAACAATCTAAGAATCCACTGTTTTTATTTTAATGTCTAATTTAGTCACCTGTTCCAGTGCCACTCACTGTCTCACTTGTCTGCTATGTTGCATTAAAAGAAGCCTGTATAACATGTTCTCTACAATGTTTCTGCAGTCGTGTGTTTTTTATTAAATATCCAAATAATTAAACCCCTTACAATTGCATATATACACTCTTCTGTAAGTTTGGTAAAAAAAATCTTATCCTGCTGTTTAGAAGTGGCTAGATCTACTTATATCTGGTTGGTCTTATTTTTACCATAGTTGGTATCTAAAAGCAGAGTGGTAGTAAAATAAAACCATTCTGTTTACCACTGTAACTGAAAAATAAAAAGTACAAGGATGTATACGAACATATTTTCAACATTAGTAATTAATAGTTAAAAATTATATGATAGCAATAAAAAAAAAACAACCTACTTTATTTTATTATGGAAACGTGTACAGTAGCACAGTTATGAAAAACTATAATTCATATTTGTATGACGAGTCATGGTATTATGAATGGTCATATTTAATCAAATCAAATCCATTTATTTCAGGTCAATCGTACCCATATTCACCGAATATAATATAATATTATGCTCATTCAATTTGATGATATTTTACTTTATTCTAATGATGTGTAATCTGATTAATCGCATTCCAAGATACTGAGAACAATGTTCATTCATTCATAAATTATCGTCCACGCGGATGCCAAGGGTAATAGAATAGAATAGAATAGAATAGAATAGAAATACTCTTTATTTATGACAAAAAACTGACAAAAACATAACAAAAATAAACCAATTTAAAAACAAATATAATACAAAACAAATTTTTGCAGTCCCTTGTCACAAAACGGCCCCAACTCAACATATTGCTAGTCGTAAACGACTAGCGTTGGTCTTCCGTTGAGACCGGTAGGTGACGTCACGTACGGTTACGTAATCAAGTATTCAAAAAACAAAAAAAAAAAAAGAAAATAAATAAAATCTTTAAAAATATAGAAACATGGCACAAAGTTTGTAACAATTTAACATGATAGAAAAATAAAAATAAATTGAATAGTACATAATTATAAACCAGAAAAATATATTAAACATAATTAAGAAAGAAGAGAATATGTCCTAAATAGCGCTTGTGTCATTTTTTTGAGTTTCCTCACTGTTTTGATGTTCGCGTGTAATGAAATTTTTATAGGTAGTTTAATCAGTAGAAATCACTTTCGTTACTACGGAGAATTTAAAAACACCCCATTTATCAATATATATCGTGCCGTTTGGGCTGTTATGTACCATCATCATATTCCGACCCACGTCTCACTTTATAGTGGTTTGGTGCAATACGTTTTCTCTATAAACACAGAAACTGCGACACAACAACATAGCAAAGAAAATTAAAAATAAACAACTTGAAAACATTTTTTTAAATGTAAAAGACTGGAATAACTCATTGATATCGGTTCAATATGATCTCAATTTTGTGCTTATGACGTCGACAGGTTATTTGATATACTGATGACTACAGACTTTTCAAGATTGTATTATTCACATATTATTTATAGATTTTATCACTGGTTAACAATAACTTTCATCTATATTCACAGTTGCCACTTACATTAGTTGCTAGAAGCACTGCGATCGTCAAGGCATTTTGGCAAATTACTTTTAGTAAGTTGACTGTAACTGGCAAACCGTTCGACCGATGTTGATGAAATTAAAATGAAACCAATTAAGAGTTAAACTGTACTAGCAAAAAAATAATCTTCAAGATTGTAAGGTTCAGTAAAAAAGTTATGTGTGGTCAAACATAAAATAAATAATAGACAAGTCAATTTAGGAACCATCTTTCTTTTGGGAAGTCAGTTAAATATGTATAATATATATACCAATACATACATAATAATATATGCCAATAAAGTCGAGCAGACATTATCATATTGTAAAAAGTAAAACTTTTGGCTTTAGTTTTATGAGCTACTGTCGACCGTAAGGATAATTTTGAAAAGTAAATCAAATAATCAATTTCTTACTAAGAAATATTAGTAATGTTGATAAAAATAAAAACGTGACATCAATGGCAGTATATACAAAGTTACTTTATGTATCGAAATTCGTCACGTGAATAAGATTATAAAAAAAGTTGAAATCGTCTCAATGGTATCTGTGTTCGCGAATCTAATATGAAGTACACAAAATGTTTTTTTAAGCGAGACGCGTGCGCCGCTGCACATCGCGTCGTTCGGTGCAGCGGGGATCGTTGCCCCGCATGGGCGGAGCTAGCGTGGGAATTATTTTTGACTGCCTCGACTTAATCAGTAGAAATCACTTTCATTACTACGGAGAATTTAAAAACACCCCCCATTTATCAATATATATCGTGCCGTTTAGGCTGTTATGTTCCATCATCATATTCCGACCTTTTTTTGTTATACCTATTGTTGGTTTGGTGCAATATGTTTTCTCTATAAACACAGAGACAGCGACACAACAACATAGCAAAGAAAAAGAAAAGACTTGAAAAAACTTTTTTTAGTTAAAAAGTCTCAAATAACTGGTTGATACCGGTGCAATATGATCTCAATTTTGTGCTCATGTAACTGACTTTGACAGGTTATTTGATATACTGATGACTACAGACTTTACTAGAGAGATTATTATTCACATATTATTTATAGATTGTATCACTATTTAACAATAACTTTCATCTATATTCATAGTTGCCACTTACATTAGTTGCTAGAAGCACTGCGATCGTCAAGGCATTTTGGCAAATTACTTTTAGTAAGTTGACTGTGACTGGCAGACCGTTCGACCGATGTTGATGAAATTAAAATGAAACCAATTACGAGTTAAACTGTACTAGCAAATAAATAGTCTTCAAGATTGTAAGGTTCAGTAAAAAAGTTAAACATAAATTAAATAATAGACAAAACTATTTAAGAACCCTCTTTCTTTTGAGTAGTCAGTTAAATATGTATAATATATATACCAATACATACGTACATAATAACATATACCGATAAAGTCGAGCAGACATGATCATATTGTAAAAAGTAAAACTTTTGACTTTAGTTTTATGAGCTACTGTCGATCGTAAGAATAATTTCTTACTAAGAAATATTAGTAATGTAGTTAAAAATAAAAACATGACATCAATTGCAGTATAATATACAAATTTACTTTATGTATCGAAATTCGTCACGTGAATAAGATTATAAAAAAAGTTGAAATCGTCTCCATGGTATCTGTGTTCGCGAATCTAATATCAAGTACACAAATATTTTTATAAGCGAGACGCGTGCGCCGCTGCACATCGCGTCGGTCGGTGCAGCGGGGATCGTTCCGCCGCCGCATAGGCGGAGCTAGCGTGAGAATTATTTTTGACTGCCCCCACTTAACAAAATACTACGAACTATATACAATATTACAGCTGCAAAAGCATTTAGACAACCTACAAGTCATTGCAGACTCACAGACAGTCCAAATGCTCCAACCCACTACCAGATGGCAGCGTGCCAAAATCTTTTAAGATCGTTCATCAAGTCAAATTATTTTAATAAGGGTTAATGAACTATTCTTTTTTTATGCCGATCCTTGACCACGATATTTCGTGACGGTAAGTGATGCTGTGGTAGTAGATGTTGTTCAGGCTAACCTAGAATTACTGGAGTAATTTTAGGCTAACCTGGAATTACTGGAGTAATTCCAGGTTAAATAATTTTCGTGGCAATTTAACGATAGTTAAATTTGGCGCAGTCGAGCCCTAGATATTTCTACCATTCTTGTTATTAAATAAACTAATTACGTGCTTCAAGAAGACTGTGAAGTATAAATAAAAAGAGATCGCGTTGATGCTGCACATTTCACTTGCGCATACGGTTTCCGCCATTACTGAGATGGATTAGAAAATCGACACGAATAGCAGTTGGCTCATTGGGAACGTGAGGCTTCGAAACGGATATGCAGAATGAGATGATTGCCTGTTTTATTTATTGGGGCTCACCATCATTGTATGGTGGTAGGAAATTTTGCGTATGCCCGCCTGGCTAGCTACCACCCTCAAGTAGAAAATCAGTCGCCAGGCACCTAACGATGTGTTAATAGATTCAGGCGGTACTTTGTGGAAATCTACATTTATCTATATACTCTACTAACTACTACTTAACTATTAACTTAACTCGTAGAGTTAAGTCTACCGAGGATCGTTTGTGTAGAACCGAAACGGATCGAAAATTGATCCGGTATGATAAAAATATTTCTTTGATTTTATCTTAAAATGTGTAAAAACGAATTAACAGATATTATTAAGACACGTTTAATTTTATTTGTAGCTTATAGGCTCACCTTTGCCCACTAGCTCATCCAAATGCTTGGTGAGCTAGTAGTAGCTAGTCAGGCGGGCAAACGCAAAATGCCCTACCAACACGCGAACTTGGTAAATATCCAATTAATTCCCACGATTAATCAATGAATAGAAATTTATGAATGAAGGGATCGTATAGCTCCGAACGAGCGTAGTAAACAATACCTTGGAATCGAATATCGCTGACGAATAACGATACTTATAACGATATATCGAGTTCAAGGCTGCACCGCCCGCGATGTTATTTCGCGACATGAGTAGGCTGACGTTTGGGCAGTAAGGTCGGAGAATTATCTTGATCTTAGAAACTGTGATGCAAAGGTAACTTAGTTTCCTTAATAAGTGAGTTGTTTTTATGTTTGGCTTAATTTTTCGAAAAGACCTTGCATTTTTTTTTTGCTGATAGGTAAGCCTTTGACCGCAACCTCACCTGATGGTAAGTGATTATGTGGTCCAAGGTGTTAACAGGCTTAACCTAGAATTACTGGCTCTCAAAGACAGCTGACGGAACACACCGTTAGGTGCTTGGCTACCGATTTTCTACTTGAGGTTGGTTGGTAGCTATAGTCAAGCGGGCAATGGCAAAATGCCCTTCCACCATGCGGTGAAGCTCAAGCCCGCGGCGGTATTCGAGCCATGGACCTGCTGCGCGGCAGTCCATAGCCAATGCCACTGAGCCATCACTGCTTCAAAGTATAGAGCTGTGCACTCACGAAAGCGCTCTCTTCCACATACAATTATTGATGTGCATTTGTACGTGTAGGCCTCGTTTGTGTACACCTGGTAAAGAGTTTACGAGGTGACGCAAAAAAATACAGACTAGTTTAAAAGAGTAAGGTTAAAAAGAAAACTTATTGTATATACATAAAAATGCGTGTGGTCGAATGTTTCGTAGAAACCTGTTCCGCAGCTATAAATACGGATTACCGTGTGTTATTACATCATTATTTAGTTTGGTATTTGTGTGTCAATGTTTTGACGACCTTACGATTACTGTCTTTGGACTACATTGATGTATTTAAGACTTGGATAATACTTGTACCTACTTATTTATTGCGTTTTGTTTTGGTTAAAAATCTGTTTCCACTGGATTTGCCTTTGTTAGAATGTACCAGATTATCAGGGCCGCTAGTATAATTCAATGAAGTTTATATGAGTTTTTAAACTGTCACGGTCATTATAATTATAATTATTATTATCAACGGGATATTTCCTTCATATACTTCAGTTTACTCGTGATCATGGCGCTTGCAACATTGCCGAAATATCGGGAGCTCAAAATTAATCAATGAAGTTTAGTTTTTCGTGTTTCGAGCGACACTTTAGACAACGAAAATTGAATTTTCGGTATGAAGTTCGTTGTTTGATATAGTCTATGGTCGGACCGCATCGTTTATCACGAATCTCGCCACGCTGTGGAATCTACCATACTTCCATGGGAACGCTATTATGCCAGTCATTTCACACGTGTGTCTGTGGACCAACTATACGCAGAGGACGATCAGCGCCCTGCGCGTGCAGTATAATAACACATTTAGGAATTAGGATGCTGTTGGGGCTGCCCTGGAGATGCAGCGCGTCGGTTATGTTTGCTGACGCTCGTGTTGACGGCTTCCATGCCATAATGCGTAAGCGAGCTGCCTCGATGCTTAGCCGGGCAGCGCCAATAGTCTCTTGCGTGTTATTGCAGGTAGATATGACTGCCCCATCATCACCCAGGCAGTCCGACTCCATAAAACTATGGACTATGTCTGAAATAAATGAAATGAATTGAAAAAAATTAATTGAATTATGCCTCAATCAGTTTAAATCTGACATGGGAACACTCAGAGAATGCCAGTTATGGTTCAGCGAGAGGTTGTCGCTACTGTTATGGTATTATTGGTACTATAATTACTTTTCGTCGTGACCCAAGAAAGCCTATGTGTACCGTGCTCTTCGTGTTCTCGCCTAAACCCTCTAGCAAGATTTAATAATGAAGCCGTAAAATAATGACTGATATATGTTTTTACTTTATTTCTGCATATTTACGATGACTACTTTTATCGAAACGAACAAATTATTATTTCTTATTTGAAAAATGTACAAACCATACGAATCCGATAAAAACAGATTCTATACAGGCAGATGCTTGCTAGTGTATGCTACGAACGAAATTAAACAAAAGTAAGCCAAAAAATGTTAAAATGGTTCATGGTTCATGGATGCAGTTCATCAAGTGCAACTAACAAAAAAAAATCTCTGCCGCCTATATTATGCAATAGACTTAGCAGTGGTGTTAAAACATGTGTCACCAGACTTGGGTCCATGTGATAAGGGTGAATCTATTTTACTGGGCATATTTGTAAACCCTGGATAGCTGCTGAACAAGTTATTGGGTTTTTAAATTATAAAAACTTATTCGACACGGAGATCGAGCCTAGTACCTCGACATCAGAGTTTACTTAAGTCTCTAAATATAGTCTAGATTTTACTTAGATATGTGACTTAGGAATGCTCGCCTCTGTTTACCTATCTAACGGTGTGTTCAGTCCTGGGTAGCCAGTTTACATTCAGTTCTGACATCCTCGATTGCATTATTTCGTTTAAACAAGTGAGGTACTCTAGAGGTCATAGGTTTCCTAGATAGACAGACTTATATCAGACGTTGAAAAAATCTCATTGAAATGAACTCCAACTTGTCTATATTTATAAAGATACAGGAAATGCTTTAAAAGGAGCGCTGTCATACCATTAACCTAACTGGACTTAAACGGCATAGGAAGTTATTCCAACGCCTCATTAAGGCAGCTAGCTGCCTGACAATAAATACATTACTCGTTACTTATCGTACAGGTGTATTTATAAACTGATAAATAAACAGGATCCTACCGATTGCGCCAGTTCCCGACTTTAGAATATAAGGGCTGATCCAAATGCTTTTGTTGAATGGAATATAAGCCGACTAGAGAAGTAACGCATCAAATAGGCAGTATGCCATCTGTCGCGTTGGCGTATGTGGGGTGTTGATGTACATTACGCACACGTCGGCTCCTTACCATCTAAATGAATCGAAAGCTACCGGGTAAGCTACCTACGTGATCATTCCCAAGGAGGGTTGCGTCATGCAAGGCGATTTTCCATTCAACTTAAATCATTTTATTTTCCAATTTGCCGTTGTGAGTATTTTCCTATATGTTGTTAGGGGAAATAGATTTTTCATTAGTTGTTGAGTTGATAGAGAAGACAATGTAATGGTCCCACATGAGAGGATAAAGGTTGTCATGATTTTACCGACTGCGCCACATCCTTACGAGAATCACGGCATTGTCTGTTCCATCAACCACCAAGCAGAATGATTACATTTATGTATACCAATCAGATTGAAACACAAGATAGCCTGTGCTAGTAATAGGTACATCGAATTCAATTATGTCCTATTACTCCTGTTGGAGCAAAGATAGCCATTGGCAATGAATTTGGATATATGTCCGCACAGGAGCGTTGAACTTAACTTCACGGTGGTATGGCAGTTTGCGAATAAAAATTCAAGTCGCAAACGTGCAAGTCAAAAATCAGTCGCAAAGCACCTGTCGATGTTTCAGCAGCTGAGCTGCTAAGGCCTAGCGAATAGAGTAAGTTCTCAATCCAGTTTAAGGTTGTCAAACTCTTATGACCGTATCGTCACTTACCAGTAATGACCGGTAAGATTGTGGCCTAAGGTTAGTCTATCACAACGTATTGTGTTGCTTAGCCAGACTGTAGTCTTGCATTATTGATGACCCGCGTCTCCTGGTATTGGTTGAGGTCACAAGTCTAAATATAGACATGAAGCGGTATCATGCCAAGATTAAGGCCATCATTGCTTTTACTGCAATTGGCATATCAACTTCAACTAGGGTTGCTTTGCATTTGTATGTCTTGATCCTGATTGGACAGCTTTGGGTTTTTTCGAACAAGAAATTCTCATTAGCAGTCTAGAATTGTTCCGGGTAGATGGCAAGAGGCTCGCCCCCACTCGACCCAAAACACTTTAGGTGAAACGGTAGTGGCAAAATGATGGCGTTTGAACACGCTCTGCACAACTCTTCAACTAGACTACAGGTGGAAATTTCTATTTAGTATTTTTTATAATCCAGACAATTCCCCAAAGAACCAGTGAAGTTCTTAGCCTTTCTTCGATGATTCCAGGTGGTAAAGAAAGTCAGTGATGAATAAAAGATTAGTTAATCAATTCACCACAACGTCATCATGACTCCAATTCCACTGAAAGATATATGCAGTTGTCCTTTAACGCCATTTCTTATTCTAGCATTAGCCGAGATAAGATCTATGAAACAACGACCTCATCATCACTTACTCCTCAGGAAAGGCCGTAGATTACTTTAATATAGTACAGGACGCTCAGGTTTCCAGAGTCAAAAGATATTACATACAGGTTAAAAATCATGAAAGCCACCACATGGTAACCCTGACGATGACGTCACGCACTGATATAGGCCGAGCTAGATAACAAGTTCAAATAGTCGGTTAGATCATATCTTTGTTCAGCAATTGTTTTATGAGAGGAGTTTATCTAAATGAAAGTTTCATGACTCAAACATAACATCACCGTCAGGTGTGATCAGTGAATGATGTGCACTTCTCCCTACTAATATCCACCTGGATAGAGTATACAAACAAAAATATTCACATCCAGATTTCACAGTAGTAGCTCCTTGCAGTTCTTTTGAAGGTACTCCTGGGGTTAATTGCCTCAGTAAAAGTTTTTTACCGGTTTTGGACTAAGTATATTCAAATTCTGAGCGCTTCCGTGCTGGAGGGCACGTTAAGCCGTCGGTCCCGGTTGTTGTCTTAGGATAGCAGTCGTTACAGCATGGTGGTAGGGCACTTTGCAAATGCCCGCCAGGCTAGCTACCACCCTCAAGTTGAAAATCTGTCGCCAAGCACCTAACGGTGTGTTCCGGCAGCTGTCCTTGAGAGCCAGTAACTCTAAGTTAGTCTGAACAACATCCTCGACCACATCATCACTTACCATCAGGTGAGATAGTGGTCAAAGGCTAACATAATAATCAGGCATAAAAAATTTAAAAAAATTCTTCTTCTTGAGTTATTAGGCGAGGGTTGTCCTCACTCAGCTGCGCTTCCAAAATGCTGTCCCATCTGTCCTCTACGCCAATATCACTTTAATTGTCACTGCTTTGGCAGTAAAGCATCTAGAAACAGTGTAAACATTTTAGACATCTTCAGGTAATACCACGCGAATCCCAACCAGTTCCTCAGGAAATTCAACATGGTTTTCAAACTAAACTACTTGGAATGTTTTGTTTTTAGCAGTACTTTGCAAAATTTAAATGTATTGCTGAGCTTTTTACTTTCAATAGTTTCTTTGTTTTGAAAATGTGATGATTCCAACCACATTTCGGCAAAAGTTCCTATTAAATAATAACTAGGGGCCTTTATCGCCATCTACAGAGCAGCAGTATTCCTTCCTTCCCCATAACTACACACTGCTCCAATTGTATTACTTAAACCGTCTTAGGGGACGGTGCGCGGCCATCAACCAGACTACTAGACTTCATCTGATCGAAAGAAGTGTTTTTTCAAACACTTAACTCTCGGTATGATGGCGCTGCCCTTCTATATTTCTAAATGTTATGATTACAAGCACCATCGCGTGCTAAGCGAAAATCATATTTTTTACAAATTGGTGTTGTGCCGATGAATGTTAGGCCGAGTGGTATAGGCATCCGGCGCGAAATCGGAGGACGCGGGTCCGATTCCCGCCTTGGGCATAAAATTTTGTACTCCAATAATTTGTAAAAAATATGATTTTTCGCTTAGCACGCGATAGTGCTTGTAATCTTAACATTTACAAATACAGACTGCTACTGATAATCCCTTGTGAAAAAAACTAATTATGTTCGACCCGGGGACCTCGCGATTTTGACGTGATGACCGTGCCACTGGTCTGGTAGTTATGGAGAAGGAAGGAATGGCACCAATAACCAGACGGTCTTACATAATATACAATCAGTATCCTAACACATGCTAAGCAGGAAAATCAGCTCTTTGTATGTAAACACAACGCGTCACTTGAATAACTAATAGAATCGCGATAAAACTTAGTGGTTTCAAGTGGATTTTACCTGCTTAGATCAGATTAGAATGGGCCAAAGATCTTATAACAATTCAAGAAACCATAGATAAGAAACTTATTTAAAACTATTGAGTGGGTTACAAACGAACTTGTAACAAATTTCTGGGCCATTCCAGAACAATATCTGGAAAGCTGCTTGATTCTGCTAGCTGCTCCAAAATATTTTTATAGGGAATCTAAGAAGAGAAATATACAATTCGAGAACCAAAGTAAAGCGAACAACAATTTATGTAAAACCGAGTAATCTTTCACTTTGTTCCACACATTCCGAGCATTCAGACATCTAACATTACGATCGACATACTTGCGCACGCAACCGTTCAACTCCATAATTATATGCGTAATAATTATACAACTTATCCTATTTTCTTTCGTATACCTCGACACTATTAGTGGTATACTGTTCATTTGGTGCATTCTTTTCTCGTAGTTGACTTTTATGACATGCGCTGTTATTATGGGGAGATGCAACGGCGGCAAAAACTATACCGCTGTTCTTTGTGGATCACTTAAAAGATCTGGACTGCGAGGTTTTTGGACTTGCACAACTTAATTCCTGCATCTCTCTTCTGCGATCGGACTACAAGTTGTATGGAAATATGTCCGTATTTCACGGGTACGTGTTGACATTCCTCCTATCCGAACAAAGCGATTTGCATCCATCTTTATAGTACGAATAGCGAAGGAATGGAACACCCTCCAAGCGTCTTTGTTTCCCGAGAGCTATAATCTGGAAGTTTTCAAGTCTAGGGTGAATAGGTATAATAATATGTTAGGCCAGCATGTTCCAACGTCGACCGCGTCTTCGCTTAACATAAGGTGAGACTTAACTTTACTTAAATACGTATCTATTCACAATAAAAAAAAAGTATTCCATTTACATGAACCGTTAAAAATATGGTTCTTGTCTACATTTGACCGAAAACACGCGCGTTATAAATTCGCTTATAAATTTATCTTTATCATAAGGTTATCAAGACTTGTAAGACATAACAATCTCTTATATATGTCACACTTGCCTACTATTGTAGATATGTACAGTCGCCTGCAGTAACAAGTATAGACATTGTAATTTTCGAAAATGTGTCAGACTTCTGTTTCCCTCTATGTAATTATTTATAATTGTACCAAATCAAATCATTTATTTATTTGCTAGAATACATGTCAAAAGGATCTTAATATAAGTCATACAGATTCAATGGATTCAGTCTGCAAGCAGACGTGCAAATGTTTATGTGAAGCTAATTTATACATTAATATAAATGTACCTATAAAATATATATTCTTTTACAATACGGGCCCGTTTTAGAATGTCCTAATAAAGTTTCGGGTTGCTATGCAACACATAAAATAACTGAATGATAAAAATGACAGTTGACACGCAGCGCGTTTCAAGCTTTAACCGATGGATAGGCTAAATCGATGACTGTGAAACGCAAAGATAGTGTTTTATTTATTAAATATGTTCTGGGTAGTAGAACCGGAACTTACTCGAACATTCTGAAACAGGCTCTTAATCTAATAATTCCTTTACACTATAAAAACAATTGCTAAGAAGCCAATCAGTTAAATATTTCTTAAATTTCCTTTCATTTAGTTTCCTTGTCATTAGGTATGCAATTACAAATTTTTATACACATATTATAAATGTTTCTTTTATATAAATCTTTTCGGGCTAGAGGTTCATATAATAAGTTACTGAATTTGGACCTTAGTTGGCGCGTACATGGGAACGTTTTACATAAAAATCAGGGTGTTGATTGGCAAATATACAAATTTCTTTGATGTACATGCATTATGTATTATGTACATAACATAACGAGTATATACCCTGTTAGGGTGAAGCAAATACATAATATTAAGACTATACAATAATAATTGTTTATATATATGTATTGGAGTAATTTGAATTGTTATAATACATATCTTAGTTATGTCAATAAAATAATTCTAATAGGTTGTAAATAATTTTCGTATTATAATTCTTTGTACACAGAAGTATCTTAAAATTAAAGTATAATTTGAATTTTTATTATATTGAAAATTACGAAGTCTATATGTACTTGTTATTTTTTTTATTTTTTTTTATGCCTGATAGGTTAGCCTTTGACCACTATCTCACCTGGTGGTAAGTGATGATGTGGTCGAAGATGTTGTACAGCCTAACCTAGAATTACTGGCTCTCAAGGACAGCTGCCGGAACACACCGTTAGGTGCTTGGCGACAGAGTTTCAACTTGAGGGTGGTAGCTAGCCAGGCGGGCATTCGCAAAGTACCCTACCACCATGCTGTAACGACTGCCATCCTAAGACAACAACCGGGACCGACGGCTTAACGTGCCCTCCGAAGCACGGAAGCGCTCAGTAGTAATGTCACCAGCGGTCACCCATCCAACTCCTGACCGCGGCGGACGTTGCTTAACTTTGCTGATCGATTCAGAATGGCCAAGCAAACTTCGCTACGAGCGCTTCAATTTCTATTGCAAGCGAATGTACTTACAAATAACAAAGGAATACAGGGACTCTCGTCTGTAAGTCTGCAGACGCTCGTTGCTTAGCTTTGCTGAACCGATCAGCAAAGCTAAGCAACTTCCGCCGCGGTCATGAGTAGGATGGGTGCCCGCTGGTGATATTACTACTGAGCGTGCACGTGCTTCGGAGGGCACGTTAAGCCGTTGTTCCCGGTTGTTGTCTTAGGATGGCAGTCGTTATAACATGGTGGTAGGGCATTTTGCGAATGCACGCCTGGCTATCTACCACCCTCAAGTAGAAAATCTGTCGCCAAGCACTTACCGGAGTGTTCCGGCAGATGTTCTGAGAGCCAGTAATTCTAGGTTAGCCTGAACAACATCTTCGACGACATCATCACTTACCATCAGGTGAGATAGTGGTCAAAGGCTGACCTATCACGCATAAAAAATAATAACAAGTATAAATTAGTATAAAAAAGCCCTTCATTTTGATACCCAAATAGAAAAATTGGAAGAAAAAGAAATTGATTTCTCACAATATGTCGTCTAGAAACCGCCAGTTTTTTTTGATGTACCTATTGTCACTGGCGCTATCAAGACAAATCTAAAGATATCTCATACATCAATATCGGTTAAGCCGTTTAGAAGTTATGGTGGAATAAAGAAACTCACAAACATACATACATGAACCCTGAAAACATAACATAACAATTTTTTTTCGTGTAATAAAATAACATTAACTTCTTATGTAGACCACGAGAACGAACCCGCTGACATATCAGCTTTTGTAACTAAAACGACGTGATAACATGCAACATAAAACAAATATTTACACCGTTTTGCAAAACACAATATTATAACCGTATGACATCACTGAGGTAATCATAGTGTTTATTGCTTTATACCGGCCATGCATTATTAATTATCTAGTACTGAGATTCAAGGTGATACGAGATACCTCTAGGCTATTTCTAGCCAAATTTCTAACCTAGTCCTGAAGCAATGATGGCCGAGCGGTGATAGCTATGGATTGACGTGGCGCAGGTCCCTGGTTCGATACCCACCGCCGGCTTGAGCTTCACCGCATGTGGAAGGGCATTTTGCGAATGCTCGCCTGGCTAGCTACCACCCTCAAGTACAAAATCTGACTAACAGTGTGTTCCGGCAGTAGACCTTGAGAGCTAGAAAAAATACAGGCACATGAGACTTAGCAACTGTATTTTTTTTTGTTTTATATTATGGGTGACAAACAAGCAGGCGGCCCGTCTGACGGAAAACGGTAACCGCCGCCTCTGGACATCTGCAACACTAGCTGCGCTGCCGATGCGTTGTCTACCCAGAGAGGAATTTGTAGATGCCCCTTTTGAACTGGTCCATGTCGTAGCTTCGCGGAAAGACCTCCGGAGGAAGGTCGTAGGAAAGTAGTAAGGAAGTAGGGCCCTACCAACAAAATGTAAACTCTGCAAATGTAAATGGAGCAAAACGCCCCATCACCATACGGTAAAGCCCACGGCGCGACGGCAGGGCCCTACCGTATGGTTATAGAGCGTTTTCGAATTCTCGCCTGTCTTCTGATCTTCTAGTAGATATTATATTAGTATGCTTCATGCGAAGATATAAACTACCAAAAAAACAAAAAAAAATGTCTTTAAAAAAAAGTGTTGTTAGTAGTCGAAGTCAAATGACTTATTTCTCTAAAGACGTGCAGTGTTGCCTGTATGGTAAATAATGGTCAAAGGTTAGCTTATAAGCTATAATATTAAAAAAAATCTCTAATATTATTATATTTCAGTGCATGATCTGCTGTCTGAAGAAGAACGTAACTATTACGTTCGCAACCCAGATCTGTGTACAAAACCAAATAAATTATTCGTGTACGAACAAAACAATCCAACGTGGAAATTTGTTGTTTTGTTACCTCTGAAGTTTCGCAAACATTAAATTACTTGTTAAAGTGGTAAACTTTATGGCTTCAACCAAGGTTTTGTCCAATAACATAAAGTCAACCGTAAAATATTACTTAGTACCAATACATACATAGTGTATCTATGGACCTAAAATTTCTGTGACAAAATGTAGATGTTTAAACGTCAATAGATGTCGTGGTTTCGGTATAATTGGCAATTTTTTGATATTTACATTGAGGCGCGCAATCTCCATTTCTCGGCGATTCCCAGATTTTAGTCCCCTTGTAGGTGAACTCTTCGGAGGATCATTATTTGGATTAAGAAAAAAAATGTTTTGGCCACAAATCCGTGCTGAAGGTTTTTGCGTTACTGTTTATTTTAGTACCTTATAGGTAAAATAAACGGATGTGCAGCATTATAATATCATCAAAATAATTAATCTTAAGATAAATAATTTTTTTAGGACTCCTTACGGATTTCGGATTTTTTCATTTAAATTTCGCTTAAATGTGATTAATTAATTAATTATATTTTAACCAGTTCGAGTCGAAATTTTGCAAATCGAATTTGGTATCTATATTTGGTACCTATATGAAAAGTATTTTTGTTTTCTAAATGTTGCGCATTTTGGACACACAAAAGGCCGTAGCCCCCTTGTGCAGCGCGCATTGAGATTGGAAATTAGAGAAAAGTATACTTTCAATATGGATATCATTTTCTGGTATGAAAATTGCCTACTCGAACTTGTTTAGGATATAATTAGTCACATTTTAGCGAAAGTTAGATGTTACTGTACTGTAACAGCCGGATCGTCCATAAGGAGGTATTTGCCATAATCCCCACGCTTGGCAGGCATCTTGGGGATCGCAGTGTAAGTTGGCAGTTCTTTAGAAGGCGCTGCCCACCTTCCAGTATTTTTCCTTTAGTCGCCTCTTACGACACCCACGGGATGATATGGGGAGGTACAATTCTAACCCGGCACCCCACGGAGCTAAAAAGTTAGATGTGAAAATTCATAATCATTGAGGAGTTATAATAATTTATTCTGGTGGAGTTCCGATTCAGGGAATCGCCCCCTTAAATCTGCGCGCGGAATAGGTAACCGGTTGAAATTAGTTTTCACTTGACCTTTTTCTTAAATATGTCTACAACGTGCCCACAACGTGTGAGTACAGTCGGTGGTTTAATACAATATGTCCCATGACCATCCGAAATGAATCCAAGGTGAATGAAAACATACAACTATAGTATAGAACAATGGTTCCTAACCTTTTCAGAATTGTTACCCCTATGGTCTGTTAGAGAAACTGATTTAGGCCCTAATTCAAAATTATTTCAAGCAAACAATACAAGCAAGTAAAAATATCTTCAATCATATAAAATGCACACGTACAATACCACTTTTATTACTTATATTTAGTTTATTTTTCAAATCACAGTCCACATTTAGTTAGTGTGAAGGCTCTGACAAACTAAGAAGAATTGCTCTGAGTGTGAAGGTAATTTTTAATATATGGCTTAGTTACACTCAACGCGCATCTCATCTTATGCTCCACGTTCAGACGGTTTCGGGCCTTTGTTTTTAATCTTTTCAGAGTTGAGATGAGAAGCTTCTGCGAACTCTTTGTGAACTTTCTCGATATGTTCTTTTAATTTGCTCAGTTTCATGCTCTCTGGATTAAGTACTTTATTGCATATAAAAATCTGAGGTTTTTCTATATTGCGCTCTACATACTTGTAAAACCTTATTACAGAAATGCTTCTTTATAGGAGCGTATTTTGCTAGATGTAGAAACCTTTCATAAATCATATTCTCTTTCATTTATTAATCTATTTTAGGTACCACCTCAGCTACCCTCCTAGAATAGTTGTTTTACCCCCAGGTTTGGAACCACTGGTATAGAATATAATGAATGCAGATTATATATGTAAATAAATATAGCGCAGTAGGCGTGGTGGAAAAATATAATACTTTTGCAATCTATGTAAATGTGTGTAATTACTTGTGCAATGAAGGTGACGAGGTATGACGATATTGTATGTTAATTGATGACTGTTTTTTTAGAGACAGCCAAAAAGGAGGAGGTTCTTTAGACCGCGTGTTTTATGATATATATTATATATGTACAAGGGGGTAACGATTTCATTTTACATTCTTTGATGAATTTGCGATATTTGTTTTCATGCCTGATAGACATGATAAAAAAGCTTGACTGCCTTTGACCACAATCTCACCTGATGGTAGGTGATGATGTGATCGAAGGTGTTGTTCAGGCTAACCTAGAATTACTGGCCTCAAGGACAGCTGCCGGAACACACCGTTAGGTGCTTGGCGACAGATTTTCAACTTGAGGGTGGTAGCTAGCCAGGCGGGTATTAGCAAAATGCCCTACCACCATACAAAAAATATGAAATAAAGGTATAAATCCGATAGAAGAGATTGTGAAAAATCACTGTTCACACACACACACACACTCACTTTCCGTCTTACAGTAGCCGGATCATCCACTGCTGAAGACAACATCTCCTATTAAGTGGGCGTTTGCCATAATCCCTAAGATTGGCAGGCGGCTTGGTGATAGCAGTGTAAAAATTCTATAGAAGACGCTGCTGCCCATCTTCTGTTAAGTCGCCGCTTGCGACTCCCACAGAAGATTTAGGAGGGCCTGCTTTTCGACTGTTTCGATGATGTGTTTGGCGACAGATTTTTTACTTGAGTTAAGTGCGAGTGAATCTTACTTTCTATGCTTCTAGGAATATGCAGTCTTGTAGAGGCATATACAAATATATAATATAAACATATACCTATGGATGAACTTGAACAAGGTTCCGTGTAATAGGGAACGGGCCTCTGGGTATCTAAAGGCATAGGGACAAGTTTCGTGTCTGTATACTTTATATAAAATGTTCTTTCTTCACTGTTGTCATTGTTGCGAGCAGGGACAGAAACTGCTTGCTAGATTCTTCGCCTTATCGGTAAGAACATTCTATATTTCGCGCCGGATGCTTTATCTACTCAGCCACCGGGTGTACGGCTGTGTCGCCGAAATTTCGTACGCCAATCGTATTTCTTTCCCGCCCGGGGCAAATAATTTTGTACTCCAATAATTTGTAAATTTATGATTTTCGCTTAGTACGCGGTAGTGCTTGTAATCATAATATTTAGAAGAAAAAAAAACATTCTAGAGAATAAAACGTGATGCCAACAGTTCGCTTCTGCCTTGGTTCAGCGTGAGATTCTGACTCTATAGTTTAAAAAAAATACCCATTCCGGGTGGTCATTCCTGAACAATGTCTCAGGCTAATTTGCTCGTTTCTTCGTTCTATTGAATAATAATATTATAGCTAGTTTTTCATATATATACAACATAATTCAGTACGATTGTGCCTTGACAAGGTCCCGCGTGGGCCTCAATGACACAAGCATCATGTCTGGGCACAGATAATAAGGACGTGAGTTCATGCTTGATATTATTCAATTTATGTCTTAAAATAACGAGTTGTTTTTATGCTGATTTACCTGCCTTTGTCAAAGACTTTAGGAAAAATGATATAGTATATAATCAGTACTATCAGTACTAATATTATAAATGCGTAAGTAACTCTGTCTGTCTGTTACGCTTTCACGCCAAAACTACTGGACCGATTTGAATGAAATTTGGTATGGAAATAGTTTGAGACCCGGGAAAAAACATAGGATAGTTTTTATACAACTGCGCAAAAATAGGTTAATGTTTTTGCGCGATAACCGATATACGCGGGGGCGGAGACGCGCCCGGAAAGCTAGTAAATAATATAATAATAAAAAAAATTTTGAAATAAATGCAGGAAAGATGAAATAAAGGCAGGTAACTGGGATCAAGTGTGAATAACGTACTATGTCCATAAAGCCTAAAGGAAAAAAGATAGACCACCAGGCTTAAAGTATGGATCTGTGGTCTAATGTAATTTGTTAGTAACAAAAATCGTATTGAAATCATAGAAAGATGGCGGTTTCGCGATTCTGTATTCAGTTTGTTACTTTGTCCATCCGCTGTCCTTGAGAGCCAGAAATTTTAGGCTAGCCTGTACAACATATTCGACCACATCATCGCTTACAATGAGGTGAGATAGTGGTAAAGGCTAGCCTATTAGCAATAAAAAAATCATTTCAGTAATCTTAGGCCCGGTTTTTCAATAATCATACATAATATCACTGATAAAATTCAGACAAGAAAGCGCTCATGTACGCAATAGCATATTTTGCAAGGATCTCGTTTTCCACAACAGGCTACCGTGAACTCTATACTTTCAAAATCGATATAAGAAATATATTACTAAAAAAAAGCTATTACAGCGTAAGCGCATTATTAACTAAGCATGTACTTCTTATTGCTACTGATACCTTGCTATTAATATTATTATTGTAAATGACGGTCATCTCGCCTAATTTGTGTGTCTGAAATACGCAAAACATGTCGACAGACCTAGTTTAAGACCACATGCGTGTTATTATTACATATTGTATGACATCACATGTTTTCGCAAATAAATGTATCTGTTACGGACGAAACGAGCCCTCTCACTGCCCCGCCTGTAAATAGCTAGATACCTAATTATAAGATTCGATTTCGCCTTTTATTATTTGTAGAATTAAGTTGTTTAGATGTTAAGTGTATTAATAAAGAATATTAGTAGGCTAAGACATAGGGATATAAGGATATATGTGATTCATTCGTGTAACTTGTTAGCTAGTTGACGGCGCCAGTGCCGACCGCAGACTGAGAGAATATGCGCTCAGCGCCCTCTTTAATATTTATATTTGTAGAGCGAGACAACGATATATTCTGTACTACTCATGGCAAAAACTCGCTTTCCTATATATATTGGCACGTTTTTTACGATAGCATGCATTCTTAACTGACTCTCGGAGTCAACCACATCTTTGTTTCATTCCTTGTTTCATGTACCAGCGAGAACAAATTGTTACATAGGATATACGAAGAAATTGTAACATAATTTGAAGAAAGAAATACAGTCCACCATTTGAGCTACATCGAAGCGTGTGTTTTATTGACCCATAGCGTAAGGACCCCCACAGTTTCTGGTCCTTCGCAAGCCGGGTTCAATTGGACAAAGGAGCAGTTGGTCAACTCTGGGTCGTCGTCATCAAGTCAAGAATCAGCATCATCGTCGGCAGGGCACTGTGACGTCTACACTTACTGTACCTTTCACGCAGTGTGTAGGACGTGTGCCAACAACATCAGGTCCACCAGAACGAGTGTGGAACCAACCAAGTCCACCAGAACGAGTGTGGAACCAAACAAGTCCACCAGAACGAGTGTGGAACTTGTCACCAAGGAGCGGCAGCGGCGGGCCATTGGGCTGAAGATCACCCAACGGTGCAACGATCGCCGTGACGTCGTGAGACCTTGGACCGGGGTCGGAAGATCACCCAACGGTGCTACATACGCCGTGCGCCGTGCAACGGGTGCCCCGGGTGTGCAGAACGAAGAACGAAAAAAGAAGACTTTAACGCGGTTAGCCGCGGCCTGGTCTCTCGAACCCCCTCACGGTGCTAAATCGGTAAGAGGGCCAGGTTAACGCCAGTACTGGCGGTGTGACATTTGGTGCGGTGTCACCGGTCCCCACGGACTGAAGTTGCACTCCTGACGTCGGTAAGGTCGTAGTTGTGGTGCGGAGGCCGGACTGTAGGCACTGCGGAAGGCAGTCGGACATTCCAGCCGACTGTCGAGCGCTCCGTCACCGCTTGCGATCCTCTGCCGGGCAGGGCCCACCTTCCCTACCCATCCCCTTTTTCCATCTCCAAGGGAGCGTATCTCGTGCCTTAGGGCCGGGCCCTCCTAAGGAATTGTTAGGGACCGTTAGGCAGGTAGGGAATTAGGGGCGTGAAGAGCCGAAAATGCCGACGACCAGGAGCCAGGTCGCCGATGGGAAGACTCTACGCGTATACGAAGACTACCCCGCGTCGCCGTCTGCATCCGCGTTCGCGCACGCGCCCGTAATTAACGAGCAACCGCTCACTGAATCCGCGTCGTGTCCGAATGTAAACAATACGCGACCGCGATCGGTATCGGGTAGGAGACGCGAAGGGCAAGCGTTATCGGTTCGTTCACAACGTTCAAGCGCAAGTGCCGTTGCAAGAATACGGCAAATGGAAATGGAGGCTGAAGAACGATTAGCCGACATAAGGAAAAAAGAATTGCAAATTGAAGCGGATCTGATCAAGAAAAAATTAGTCGCCGACATAGCGGCTATAAGGGAGGAATCAGATCAGGAGAGTCTCTGCGAACAGGAAGCTATGGAAACCAGTATGCGAGTCAAAGACTGGGTTCAACACACGCAGAGACGGGGGGAGCACAGCGTAAACGTCGACATCGATGCTGCCGTAACTATGGAACGAGCGAAAGAGACGGAGCGATGCCTACATACTACGCGTGCGAGAGAGACAGAACGATGCCAAGTAGTTCAAGCAAAGGAAACGGAGTTATACCCTATGCCCACACCAAACCAAGTCACGTTTGAATCTTCGTCGCGGCGCCAACCGTCACCAGCCCGCCCTGTATCCAGAGATAGGGGCATGGAAAGGCTAGCGGAAATATTAGAGAAAATGGCACGAAACAAACCGCATAGAAGCGCACCAGACTTACCTATATTCAGTGGGGCCGCCGGGGAATGGCTACCGTTCAAAGCGGCTACAAAAGAGGCAAAGGCGGTATACGGGCTGACGCCAACCGAGAACCTCGCTAGGCTAAGAGCGTGTCTACGAGGCGAAGATCGGCAATGCGTGGCCGCGCTGTTATATACCGCAACGGAACCGACTGTGATCATGAAAACGTTAGAACAACGTTATGGGCAGCCGGAAATAATAATCGATCAAGCACTAGACGACTTGAAAAAGCTACCGCGTATCGGGTCAACGGCAGCGGAGCTTAATAACTTCGCAATTAAATTGCAAAACATTGTGACAGTAATCTCGTGTCTAGACGAACGCGGTTACTTGCAAAACCCAATGTTAACGCGTCAAATCACGGATAAAATGAGTGAACACCTACGGTCACGTTGGTGCGATTATGCTGAGGAACAAGGACAGCAAACAGAGGCGGAAATTGTAACTTTATCGCGTTTCTTCATGCGTGAAGCCGAACGCGCAGTACGCCATTGCTACTCGTCCGCACAGCATAACCCGCCTACCAAAACGACCAAGGACGCGCCGCAATTCCGACCCAATAACCGCAATCAACGAGCTAACGTCTATGCAACGAACGAGACACAGAAGAACGTTTGTCTGTGTTGTGGAAACGAACACGCAACCCCACAATGCCAAAAAGTCAAAGAAATGACTGTAGAAGAGAGATGGCAATGGGTGAAAGAGACGCATACATGTTTCCTATGTTTGAATAGCAAACATCGCCGCTACAACTGCAAAGCAAGGAAATGCGGAGTCAATGAATGTAGGATGCCACATCACGCATTACTGCATGCGGTTAAACGAACAGAATCAAAACCGCAAAGGGAAGACACCGCTATCACTGCCTCCGCGCAGGCAATAAGCAGTAATAAAGTATTGTTAAAAGTGTGTCCGATCACACTTAAGGGACCGACAGGGGAAATTGAAACATTCGGTCTGTTAGACGAAGGGTCGACAATCAGTTTAATCGACCAGGAAATAGCCGACTTAATCGGTGCGCACGGGCCTACGAGGCCGCTGAACATCCACGGGGTCACATCGAGTCAAAGGGAAGCGGGTAGCCAAGCCGTTGACATCGGGATAAAAGGAAGACGTCAGACGGTATACCACGCTATTAAGGCGCGTACAGTTCAACACTTGGAACTAGGTAGTCAGTCGGTGAACAGCGAGATAATGAACCAACGATACCTACAAAGTGTGTGCGCTGAAGACGTGTGCTACTCCGGAGGAAAACCGCGCATATTAATAGGTGCCGACAACTGGCACTTAATAGTAACTAGAAAGTTACTAACGGGAAAAAGGTCACAACCGGCGGCATCCCTCACCAAGCTCGGATGGGTGATACACGGGACCGCACCGTATAGCTCAATCGTATCTCACGACGAACGCACACTACATATACATACGGTGCAAGGAGAACGAGACTGCGAGCTACACGAACTTGTGAAAACCCACTTCGAATTGGACTCGATCGGCATCTCTAACAAACCAAAACCGGTTGCAACCGATGAAAGGGCAGTAGAGATATTTAATAAATTAGTACGACGAGTGAACGGCCAGTTCGAAGTAGGACTCCCATGGAAATCGGAGGACGTACGGCTACCACATAGTTACGATATGGCCACGCGACGCTTAAAAAGCTTAGAAAGAAAAATGGATAAGTCACCTGAGTTCAAGGAGGCATATACAAAGGAAATGAACAAACTGCTAGAAAAAGGATATGCAGTCAGGTGCGAGCGTGACCATAGTAACAACCCTCGCCTGTGGTACCTACCTCACTTCGCGGTAACCAACCCGCATAAACCAAATAAAGTACGTTTGGTTTTTGACGCCGCAGCACGATCGAACGGCGTGTGTATGAACGATGCGCTCTTGGAAGGGCCGGACTTACTACAAAATCTCAACGGTATATTGTACCGCTTCCGTGAACGACCGGTCGCCGTAACAGCTGATATACGAGAGATGTTCTTAAGGGTGAGAATCCGACCCGACGATCGCATCGCACAACACTTTCTATGGCGCGGAAACGAACGGTCACGGCCACCCGACACTTACGTAATGACAGCTATGATATTTGGCGCTAAAAGCTCACCGTTTCTAGCACACAGCGTACGGAATAAGAACGCCGACGAAATGCGAGAATCGCACGCACTAGCGCACACAGCTATAACTAAGTGTCACTACATGGACGATTGGGTGCAAAGTTTTAGTGACGAAGAAACCGCGGCGCATACCATAAAGGAAGTAATTGAGGTTCACAAGAAGGCAGGATTCGAACTCGCGAGCTGGAGCTCGAACCGTCCTCAATTACTGGGGGGAGTGGGGCACGAGGAACACGCCACCACTCACAAGGAATTAGGAACCGGGTTGAACGAGTACGGAAAAACCTTAGGCATAAAATGGATCGCGTCTACAGACGAACTAGCATTCAATACGGAGATGCCCCGTATCCCGACCGAAGTAAAAACGGGAGTTAGAACGCCTACTAAGAGAGAGGCACTGGGGGCCGTAATGTCTATATTCGATCCATCAGGTCAGCTATCCCCTTACGTCATCTCTGCAAAAATGATACTGCAGAGCTTATGGAGACACAAAATGGGATGGGATGATCCCCTGCCACCGGAAGAAGCCGCCAGCTTCAACGAATGGATACGCGATATGGAGTACATCGAAAAACTGCGTATTCCGCGATGCTACAGTATAAGACTAGCCGTAGAAAGACAACTTCACATATTCGCAGACGCGAGTGAACAGGCATACGCAGCGGGAGCCTACTGGAGGTATTTGTACGACGATCAAAGAGTACACGTGACCTTAATCGCCGGAAAAGCGAAAGTAGCGCCTATGAAACCGCAAAGTATACCACGCATGGAATTACAGGCTAGCCTAATTGGTGCGAGATTAGCCGCTGAAATTATCCGCGAACATGAATTCACAGGCCGTGTCACATATTGGAGTGACTCGAAAACAACCTTGCACTGGATACGTAACGACTCAGCGCGCTATACGCCATACGTAGCACATCGCTTAGGTGAAATTGCGGAACTAACTAGGGTTAGCGAGTGGCGATGGGTGCCTACCGCGCATAATGTCGCCGACGACGCCACACGAACGGGCAGCACTCGCTTAAAAAACACCGATCGTTGGTTCACCGGTCCAAAATTCTTAAGAAAGTCAGAAGAATACTGGCCGCAAGAAGAGGTCAGCATAATAGAAGAAGAAGAAGAGGTCGAAGTGCTTACCGTACGAACGACGGATTCGACCCCGCTCATTGATGTCAGCCGATTTTCGTCATACGATCGTTTAATAAGGACCGTAGCGCGAGTACTAGCATTCTGCGATAAATGCAGAAAGGTCAAGAACGTGACCGATGTAGACCGCCTACGGCGTAGCGAGAAAATACTGCTACGACAAGCTCAGAAGGACTGTTTTACGAACGAGACGGCGAGATTGGAAGCCGGAAAAACAGTCGAACGAACGAGCCGCTTAGCGAAATTAGACCCTATGTACACGGAAGACGGGCTAATATGCTTGCGTGGAAGGATTAACGCCGCGCTAGTACCGGAGGAAATGAAGACACCGCCCGTGCTTGACGGAAGACATCCGCTGACAATGCTGCTCATTAGGCGCGAACATGAGAAAAATGGACACATAGGGCGCGAACACGTTGTGAACAACCTTAGACAGCGCTATTGGATTTTACACTTACGTCCGTCCGTTAGAAAAATGACGCGCGCATGTACGTGGTGTAGTATAAAACGAGCGACACCCGCGACACCGGTAAAGGGTGACCTACCGCGTGAAAGGCTGAGTGCGTACACCAGACCTTTTTCTAGGTGCGGTCTAGATGGTTTCGGTCCGATGTGGGTTGTGATAGGTCGCCGGCGCGAAAAACGATGGGGTTTATTGTTCACTTGCCTAGTCACGCGCGCCATCCACATTGAGATTCTAAGTAGTTTGAGTACAGACTCCGCCATTATGGCAATTAGACGGATGGCCGCGAGACGAGGCTTTCCCGCCGTGTTTTATAGTGATAACGGGACGAACTTTCATGGTAGTTCGGTCGAAATGCAAAAAGCTTATGACGAATGGTTACCCACCCTCCAAAATTATACGAACGGGAAAATGGCAAAATGGTTATTTACTAACCCCGGGGGGCCGAACGAAGGGGGGGCGTGGGAACGTATGATTAAAACGGTAAAATCGTCATTAGCCGTAACTTTAACAGAGCGCGCGCCGAAAGAAGAAGTGTTAGCTACCGCGCTCACCGAAATCGAATACACAGTCAACTCGCGACCGTTAACGCACGTATCTGTATGTGAAGACTATCCGGAAGCGCTAACCCCCAATCATTTGTTGTTAGGTACGGCCTTAGGCATGCCGTATGTCGGGGAATGCGACATCGCCGATAGACGAACGTGGCGAGGCGCACAAGCGATAGCGAACGCGTTTTGGTCTCGGTGGGTAAAAGAATACCTACCAACGTTAACACCCCGTGGTGATATAAGGAAAGACGCGCGGAACGTAAAAGAAGGTGACGTCGTTATTATTGCGGACGGGTTGTTGCCACGCGGCGTGTGGCCGCGCGGTTTAATTGAAAAAGTGCATACGGGACCAGACGGCGTAGTAAGGAGTGCAGACGTGCGTACGCGGGGTGGTATCTTCCGAAGGCCAGTGAGACGGCTTATCGTCCTCCCTCATCATGATGGCTGCGAAGGTCTACGCCGGGGGGAGAATGTTACGGACGAAACGAGCCCTCTCACTGCCCCGCCTGTAAATAGCTAGATACCTAATTATAAGATTCGATTTCGCCTTTTATTATTTGTAGAATTAAGTTGTTTAGATGTTAAGTGTATTAATAAAGAATATTAGTAGGCTAAGACATAGGGATATAAGGATATATGTGATTCATTCGTGTAACTTGTTAGCTAGTTGACGGCGCCAGTGCCGACCGCAGACTGAGAGAATATGCGCTCAGCGCCCTCTTTAATATTTATATTTGTAGAGCGAGACAACGATATATTCTGTACTACTCATGGCAAAAACTCGCTTTCCTATATATATTGGCACGTTTTTTACGATAGCATGCATTCTTAACTGACTCTCGGAGTCAACCACATCTTTGTTTCATTCCTTGTTTCATGTACCAGCGAGAACAAATTGTTACATAGGATATACGAAGAAATTGTAACATAATTTGAAGAAAGAAATACAGTCCACCATTTGAGCTACATCGAAGCGTGTGTTTTATTGACCCATAGCGTAAGGACCCCCACAGTATCTTATCTTAAAATATTAACTGACCATATTTAAAACAACTGAACATTTCTTATAAACTACTAACATTTGTTCGTTTTATATTTATTGGTTGTGTAGGTACATACATTTATTCTTAAGAGTAATCAATAATTGATGGTTAAAAAACCGGGTCTTATATTATCTCGTACTCGTACGATACTTATATTATACATTCGTATGTAATGTGTAAGCAGGCACCTACTTTTCAATGTACTATAATATAATCGTAATATCTAATTGATCACACATTCTACACAGCTCAAATGTTCATCAAATCATTTTTAGAATTATAAAGTCATGAAGTTTTTTTTTTTTTTTTTTTTATGCCTGATAGGTTAGCCTTTGACCACTATCTCACCTAATGGTAAGTGATGATGTGGTCGAAGATGTTGTTCAGGCTAACCTAGAATTACTGGCTCTCAAGGACAGCTGCCGGAACACACCGTTAGGTGCTTGGCGACAGATTTTCAACTTGAGGGTGGTAGCTAGCCAGGCGGGCGTTTGCAAAGTGCCCTACCACCATGCTGTAACGACTGCTATCCTAAGACAACAACCGGGACCGACGGCTTAACGTGCCCTCCGAAGCACGGAAGCGCTCAGTAGTAATGTCACCAGCGGTCACCCATCCAAGTCATGACCGCGGCGGACGTTGCTTAACTTTGCTGATCGATTCAGAATGGCTAAGCAAACTTGGCTACGAGCGCTTCAAAATAAGTCACATTATTATGAACTCTTTAAATGTGATTAATGGACTGGGTCGGAATCAAAGTCGTAAACTGCGAAATTTATAGCCTTCTATTCCGTTACGTTTAGAAAAATAATGGTTCATTGAAAGAACGATAAAATAACTTGATGCATGTTTTAAATTTCCCTTTTTATTCCGAAAACGTCAAAGGTGCTATTTATGGCGCCATACCGGAAACGCAGCCATCTTGGACGGATATACGGAACCATAGTAAAAGCGTGTGCTTAGAGTCATTCAATTATCGACTGGTGGTTAATTATTATGTGAGTTGCATTGAAATATACTTAAATTGTACGGTGTTTAAGGAGTATTAATTTTGTAGTACAATTTCTCACGACCTTGCTTACCGACAAAATTACGCACATGCAATAAATTAACTGTTATGTGACAACTTATCGCAATCTAAAACATTCACTGGTGAAATAATTCAACTGTCTTGTGAACAATCACTCTCTCTGTTCATAATATGTTTGTTTCACGGAGTAAATGTAATATATAATATAATTCACCGGATGATTCCGAACGCGCCTTACGTATAGCGGGACGGAACTGTTGTCTTGGCGGGAAATAGCTCCGCCATATTGAATTTAATGTACCACCATAAACGGTAATCAATTGATGTACTTCTATGGAAAGCTCGTTTCGTATTTGTAAATAAATCAGTTTTATGCCGTGATATATTATATACATATCTACTTTATGTTTCCTAATAAAACTACCGCAAGCACTTATATGACTTATACCTGTGATAAACATGCCTTTCGCTTGTATATCCCCGAAGTGGTAGGCTGAACAGAAGTTACTGAAAGCCAATGAACACACCCAAACCAAAAACACACAATTTTGTTTCCATGTAATGCATGGCGAGCATGTTCCATTTCTGTGCTCTAATCTCAATTGGTACTGGAAATTTCCTTGTCAGAAAAACTCACATTATCCGACATTGTATCGATGCCATGATTCCAGAGGTACTGAACCGACCTGCAGTTCAGGATGTCCCCGGTCCGTGAGACTCCATAGACGTTTGGGCCACTCCACCAACAAGGCATTCATGTATTTACTAGTCTTAACTGGCCTAACACTATTTTATTGCAAGGTAAAATAGTGTTCGATCGAACACTTCAAGATAATAAAAAATTCCGTTATATGCACAGCTCGAGCTAGACATTTTTATACCTTGCAAAATCCTTATATATGTATATATATATACAAATTACGTGTCACGTTGTTTGTCCGCGATGGACTCCTAAACTACTGAACTGATTTCAAATTTGATTTGCACACCGTGTGCAATATGATCCAAATTGAAAGATAGGATAGTTTACATCTCAATTTATTGGCGTAATCACCCGTGCGAAGCCGGGGCGGGCCGCTAGGATACTAGATAAACTATCTTCGATCAGGAATACAACTGATCGAAGTAGACTAAGTACCTATAGGGATATTTCTCTGGTATACCCTACGCTTCCTACTCATACGAATAATATTAACGTTTTGAAATTTAATGATTTGATTCTTGCCATCAACACAGTATGTTGAAATAAGAGGAACAACAATATAAATAAATATTTTTTCTTATGATTAAAATATAGTGTTTATTTTGACGGAATTCTGTCAAACTAATCATTGTCATTTCGATTATGAATTATGAAGTAGCACGACTTCTTGCTTCCAAAATAGGCAGTAGTTGAACATAATACTAGTATACTATACTACTACTATACGAAACTCTTAGTATCATTAGTACGTCAAATAGTTTTGCTTGTACAGACTGCTTTAGAATTCCACATAGCACTTAACAAAGTATAAGATCACTTTCTCCACTTAATCGCCATGGCCCGAGGACATCCACACCCTCATAAATTAATTAATCGATTTTGTACCAATCGATTAGACACGATCAATTTATAATCTATTGAATTCTCGTTCTGCCTGGGTAGCTGGTTTATATCATATGGCTGTCACCTGGCGACTTTTCTATCAATTAGCGTGTATAAATATGAACATTATATTTTTTTATTAAAACAATTTCTTACAGTTAAAAAAATTATGTATTATGAGATATTAGTCAAAATTAATGAAGCATACACTAAAAACTTGTATTCAGTTGCACCCACTCAGGTATGTTCTTAAACAAATAAAAATAATTTAATATGTTTAAAACAAATTCTTATCGTCTTCATAGTGATAAATTTATTTTATGACAACCCTGTTAGAACGAGAGAAAACGAAATGGCGCGCTTCCGAGAAAATGGCGCCACAATACCGGTAAATGCCGGAAATTATACTGTTACAATGTGGAAAGTCATGTGACGAACAAAAAACGGAACTATGTAGTTTGCGGTTGGTTATGTTACGAGATGAATGTTGGAAGTATAATTGGTACTGAGTACTTCGAAGATATGTTTTAGGCTATGTACATATTTGCTCGTAGGGTGCCGGGCTAGGGTTGCAAAACTACCAGGTGGGCAGAAGCGCCTTTTGAAGAACTGCCTTCTTAAATTGCGATCCCAAGACGCCTGCCAAGTGTAGGGGGAGCCATTTATTCAACGGTGAATATCTTTCGGCTGTTGACATATCGTATATGTCATATAACTACTTGTGTGTTTTGTTGGTCGTCTAAATCGCAAACAACTGGAGCAAATTTGAAGATTCTTGTTGAGTAAAACGTCTTGGTTTTGTATTTAGCGAGGTTTTGACCACAATCTCACCTGATGGTAAGTGATCGAACCTGTAGTCGAAGATGGTATATTGGCTGTACCAATGTAACCTGGCTTATAAAGACAAATGCCAGAATACAACGTAAGGTGCTTGGCTTCAGATTTTCCTCGTCAGGGTGGTAGCTAGGTAACAATCAGACATAATGACGTACATGCTTTGTATATTTAAATTTAGGGTTAAAAGGTTTGACCCTCATGTGTTACGGAGGGTGTAGAGTAACACGGTATCATTTCTCGTAGGAACAAAAAAAGTTTGCTTCGCATCAAACTAATTTTTTAGTGCGCCTAAAATAAGTAAAGTCTTAATGTACCGCGTGTACAGCGCAGTGACCGGCCAGCATCATCAGGGTGTGTCCACACTCACTCACGACATTATTATAGCTGTCACGGCCGCGAGCGGCTGACATTTGACGCGTGACTTGTGTCTCATGTATAACAGTGATTAAAGTTTCATGTTACAAAGTCTGGGGAGAGTTCTCTATGCTCCGAGTTAAATTAACCAAATTAAAATGTATACCCCGAATAAAATAAACTTTTAAGCGAGCGTTGACGTTTTCATTATCCTTTGAGATTGAGATAAATATAAAACGAAAGGATAAATTTTAAATATGAGTTTTTCACAATGGTAGCCCAGGTTGGTAGAGCAAGTCCTGTGACCCATAATTTATTTGTAACAAAATCTGATTGAAATCAAAGAACAAAAGTGGTTTTGCGATTACGTATTCTCATACTGTACTACATAATAATAAGTTTATGTTAACTGACGAACTTTATTGCATAATAGCATTAGTTAGTATAGTAATATGTATGTGAATAGGTTATTGAGACAACGTCATTTTTCATGATTTCATTTAAATATTGTTAGTAAAAAAATACTTAAGTATAAGTTAGGTAGCTGGGCTAGAGACGGCCGCTCGCGAGTTCGTTTCCCGCTCAAAAAGTTCCTTCCACTGCAGTTCTGAAAGCTTATTCACACAAATGGTGTTAATTCATAAATTCCTGGTGTCCTGAAGATCTCGCGTAACTCATTTTTTTTCCATTTTAGCCCCCGCATCTCTGACGCTATGATTAATATCCAAAAACTGAATTGACAATAAATCCCTATAAATTATCGAACCTGCTCGCAAAATTTTCACGAGAATCGGTTGAGAAATGCGAGCTGTAGGGAAGAACAGCTGCAAATCTGGACAGGCAAAAGAAAACATTTTCGCTGAAGCTAAAATAGAGACACTAATGCGCGCTACGCGCTTGCGCAGTCAATAAATGCTAACGACGACGCCTTAATTCAGTCTTAATTCTTACATGTCAAGAAGAGCGCATATTCCCTCCTTAAAGGCCGGCAACGCATCCTCGAGACCTCTGTTGTTATGGATGTTTGTGGGCGAGGGTGATCACTTAAGACCAGGTGAGCCGCGTGCTCGTTTGTCCTCCTATCCCATATAAAAAATATCTTTCTTTGCGTATATATTTGGGGGTAGTTCATGTACTGACTTTGTTTCCACTGCAGCGCCCAGAGATGGTGTTGCTTGTGAAAGTTGCACTACTGCCTGAATGTGGCATAATACCTTTGCCGCCATCGGCTTTGAAAACAATTGCTCGAAGGTACGAACAGTCTTGTTCTAAAATGGAACAAAAGTGTAACTGTCATTAGTGACTTGACGCAGCTGTCCATTTCGCTTTAAAGATCAGGAAAAGTTACAGGCGTAAATTATAATACAGTTGGAAAAAGTAAAAGATTTCTAATTTTTCTGAAAGATAATAGCAGCTAAACTAAAAGGCAGAGTCGTCCGTTACTTGTAAAGAAGTGGACATGGGACAATAAGTCATAACGCCAACTCCCTTGCTGGTTTCTTTAATGATAATTAATACAGTGGAACGTGCAGCCAGACTTCTATATAATTTATTGAGAAGTGTAAACAAACACTTCTCTGTTTTCTGGATTTTTTAGTTACATACAAAATGTGACCAAAAAACCAAGTTCCATGCGACGTGCCACAGCCAATAGAAGAGTGTCAGTGGTTATAATAAATATTTATTTTAATAAATTCTATGTTGTGTATGAATCAGAAGTTGATTGCCCATTTGGTAACTAAAGTTTCTAACCATTTCCCAAATGGGAACAGACTTCGTAGCTGAAGTCGCTTATCAGGGTTATTGGTAATATGCTAACAACCTGTTTGGGTTGACTTCTGCTAGTCCTAACAATCTTTTTTTTTATTTTGTTTTGGATTTTTTTAAATGTTTGTGTTCAGGCTTTAGCTCGGCGTAGGCATTGGCATGCCTAGTCCCAGCCAAGTGCGTCCACAGCGGCAACACTGGACCGCTCCGTGCTCCCTTTGAATGGAGTTTTGAATATTTACGTCGAGGAAAGTAATAAAACATATGAAATAATACATTAAAGGCACAATAGACTTTTAACATCAGGTGGGCCTCGTATTTATTCCGTCAAAAATATATAAAAAAAAACACAAAAAAAAATCTATTAAAAAAATATTTTGTTTTGATTTTTATTCTGTGATCACACTGTACAAGTAATTGACATTATTAATATATACCTGTGCTTATTTTTGCATGTCACGCATTTTTGTGAATGAGTATTCTGGACTTTGTTATTGAGACCTATTTTAGTATGTACCAATACTTAAAGCAAATAAATGGTTTGAATTTGAATAGGATAATTTTATCATTAAATTTCAATGCGGGTGAAACCACGGGGAGCTGCTTGTTAGTAATAATATTTTACTTTATATAACGTGCTAGAGAATGAAAGAATCAATCACTCAATTTATTTATTAACTGAAAATGTGTACAATGAATGAGATCTTAAACATGACAAAGTAATCGAACATTTTCACCAATAATAGGCATGAAAAATCGGTTAAACTTTCATAGCGGGTAATTTTTTATTTGTTAAGGGCGCACCGAGCTTTTTAGGCGCGCCGCGTATGTGTGCGTAAGTAAGGCACGCCAACAGCATCCGTCCCCGTCCGACGGCCGAAGAATTACTAAAGCGGATAGGGACAAAGCATCGCGACTCTGACTAAAATGGGCGGAACATTGCGAATTTGAGTATTTCCTTCGTATGATAAAAACAAATACCTATTTGAAAAATGTTATGTGTATACGTTATAGAAAACATGTTGTTTTTTTATTATTCAAATACGGATGACTCTCCGTTAAGTATTTACACCGTACTGAGGGTTTATTTCGTTTTTTAGATGTGTCTTTGGATTTTTTTTCTATAGGGAGCGAGAATTTTAAGTAATCGTGTTTCCAAAGTGAATGATTTATAGAATGAATCCTTAGGTATAATATATATTAATTACATAACTCAAAATGAAGAAATAAAGATACAGCAAGGGATCAAACTAACCACAATTACGTACCGCTGCCTCGGTACAGGCTTAACATTCTTAGGTCACACTATAATTAGCGATTTTACAATTTAATCATAAATTATAATCAATACAAGTCAGCAAAAGTTACTAACTGTAAGAAAACTGTATATGGTACAATCAATTCTGAAAGTTCACAAGAATTCTATGACCCTAAAGTTTTCATCATAAGAAGAAATTACCATTTTGGGCAATTATGGTCCAAGTCACAAAAACTACTTATGCTAGCAATCAATTCGTAAATAAGTCAGCGCGTTTATATAACGTTATAATCAACATTTTTGATATTTATCCATTAACGTATCACAATTGTAAAAAACATCTAATCAGTTGGATACTTACTAAAAATTATGACGAATTACTAGCACTACTTCAAACATGTAAATAAATATTATACATATAAATTTATTATCTTATATTTTAAATGAATAGTACACCAAATATTTTACTATTCTCTAAAGTTACTGGAAATCGCTCTCTTTCTTCATGCACTTTACACAAAACCCACATAGTTACACACACACAACACACAGGCTCAGATACACAAACACACACACACACACAGCCTCACACACACAAACACGCCCATATACACCCTCCCTCGTACGAATACACACACATTCCTACCTTAATTTTAGTTAAATCTTAGATACAGAAATAAAGTACATTTTCATTTTCAGTAAAATGAGAGAAAAGAATAACTATAATACATTGTAATATACGCATTGAAGCTTACATAATTGTTTTCATTGAATTAAAATATTTTCATCGTTTAAGTAATCTGTGACAGTATAGTAACATGTATCAGTAGTGAACGTAATTTAATTTTAAAAATCAAGTAAATTAGAACTCATGGTACATTCTGTTAGTTTGTCCTTTAAAATTTAAACACGTCAGTCTTTAGGTCAAGACGCCCAGCTGACACTCGAAATATTTCCAAGTTTGTTAAAAGCTCCTATCCTCCGACAGCTTGGCACACCAAAGCTCTACAGTTGCGCATTGTTCTCGAACAATCGACGAGTGTAAACGGGTCGACGGGCTCAAGGGCTGACTGAAAAGGGTAATGAATGCTGAAATGTAGGTAGCTTTTTTGCTTTCCTCGGCTTAGGTACACGGTGAAGGATATTGGTACAATTTTCGACTTCAGAATGTAAGGACTGTTTCATATTTTCAAATTCGATGTTCCTAATAGGCAACTAAGGCACAATGAGCAGCGTTTCACTACTCATGTTGGCTTTATAATGCCATGGCTGCACATAAAGTTGTTAAGTCTCATGTGCTTGTAATTTGACCGGCACCATACCCTTCAATTCGGAACTTAGTAATATGCAACTGCTTGGCGGTAGAAATATGTATGGTGGCAGTACTTACCCAGACGAACTCGCACAAAGAGTTCTATTGCTATTAGAGCCGAGGCCTTTTCTTATTATATAATACTAGCTTTCCGGGCGCGGCTCCGCCCGCGCGTATGTCGGTTATCGCGCAAAAACATTAACCTCTTTTTGCGCAGTTGGATAAAAACTATCCTATGTTTTTTCCCGGGTCTCAAACTATTTCCGTACCAAATTTCATTCAAATCGGTCCAGTAGTTTTGGCGTGACAGCGTAACAGACAGACATACAGAGTTACTTTCGCATTAATAATATTATTAAGTACTGATGTATAGTATATCTCGAAGATGTGGGGTGAATTCAGGTGTCTAAACACACATGTAATCGGTGGCGAGTCTATTGCCATCTAAGTAGCGGGCAGTACCAAACTCCTATTATTGTTTTTCCTGAGCAAAGACTACTATTGGTACTAGAATTGGATAGCACTGCAATAGTCCCCCTGAAAACTTCTATGATTGTTTTTCCTTACCTATCATTGCTACTATAATTGTATAGCTCTGCAATAGAATTGTAAAGTCCCCCTGATGTAGAAATAAGACAAAACTTTCACACAATAGCATGCACTTTCACATAACTGCAACGTAACGACAAAAAAACGATACCGGTATAGTATCGGTATATTATCGTTATGACACGTTCGCACGATCGTGATTCGTATCTCGCACGATTGTGACTATCGGGTGCTGTTATGTAACTAATTGTGTAATTATATAGTTAAATGTGTTGTTAATTTGTATGTTGAATATTTAGAGATGCACGCACGTGTGCTTCACATGCAAAACAAGAAGTTAAGATTGAATTTTGAAGCGCTCGTAGCGAAGTTTGTTTATGGAACCGATCGGCAAAGTTAAGCAACGCCCGCCTCGGTCAGGAGTTGGATGGGTGACCGCTGGTGACATTACTTTACTACTGAGCGTGCACGTGCTTCAGCCGTCGGTCCCGGTTGTTGTCTTAGGATGGCAGTCGTTACAGCATGGTGGTAGGGCATTTGCTGAGCCCGCCTGGCTAGCAACCACCCTCAAGTTGATAATCTGTCGCAAATACCTAACGGTGTTTTCCGGCAGCTGTCCTTGAGAGCCAGTAATTCTAGGTTAGCATGAACAACATCTTCGACCACATCATCACTTACCATCAGGTGAGATAGTGGTCAAAGGCTAACCTATCAAGCATAAAAAAAATTATATATAAATATATATTGAAGCCCTACACAAAGAAAAGCTTCCATATAGTAAATAAATAAACAATGCTGAAGTAAAACCATAAATCCTATTACTGTGTAGAAAGTTCAGTTATAATTATTGAAGTGTACATATCTCTTGACAGTGAAAGTCCGAGGCAGGGCTCAAATGATACTAGGTATACCTTATAGGTACGTCGGATAATACTCGTATTACAGTAAGTTGATATTAATAATGCTATTGCAAGTATGTTTGGTTGCAAATAGGTTTATTTTAGTATATTATGATAGATATATAGAAGTGAGCTAAGTTGCTCATTATGCACGAGGCTGATTTACGCCCTCGCCTGCGGCTCAGGCTGCAATCTCTGCCGAGTCTATAATGAGCAAGTTGCTCACGAGTTTCATACGCACTTTTTCAACACCCTTGCGAGGAAAAAGCAAATATATTGCACAAATGCGTAAAAAACAACATACGAAAATTATGGAAATAACTGAATGTGTTCCACTCATGTTTAATTTTCACATAATATAAAAAATCAGTACTTATTATTATCACAATAACTAGTCTATATTGATAGATTACACTTTAAGCACATTTTTGAAATTAAATTCTCGTGAATTTCACAAATTATTAAATGTAAGATTAAAGCTATTTCACAAATTATTAAAGCATACATTAACCGGCAAAACACTCACGTTGGGGATCGGATACGACGACCCGGGTTTCGAGCATATCCGATGCTCATCATCAGGGCGATGCACTTTTAAAATTATGTTAAAAATAGTACAATCGCGGCCTTATTGCTAGGCAGCAATGTCTTCAAGGCAACCGTAGGCTGAATAGATGCATGTTGATTTAGACGGAGGTATAGGCTGAAGTGCATAATAACTATATCTAGTTCTAATATGTATTTATTTAAATATAAATAACTCTGTTCTTCTGACTTTATGCCCTACGCAGATAGCTTTATATTTGCACTGTGCTGTCTGTCGCAATGTGTGTGCCAATGCTCTTCGGTTTGGGATTCTAAAGAGTGGGACTTGAACCCCTAGGGGGCGATGTCGTGGTGTTACAGGGTGATTTTAGATAATGTACAGAGATAAATATCATCTCTGTACATTACCCCCTTTTCCTATCAGGAAATATTAAATATAGTCCTTTGTGTCAAAAAAAAATCTCATAATATATCATGACATACCTAATACATAGGAATCAAGTTATACATAACTAGCTTTCCGGGCGCGGCTTCGCCCGCGCGTATGTCGGTTATCGCGCAAAAACATTAACCACTTTTTGCGCAGTTGGATAAAAACTATCCTATGTTTTTTCCCGGTGCTCAAACTATTTCCATAAAAAATTTCATCCAAATCGATCCAGTAGTTTTGGCGTGAAAGCGTAACAGACAGACAGACAGACAGAGATACTTTCGCATTTATAATATTAGTACTGCTGAAATACCAGTATATAGGTTGAATTTATTCCGGCGATCTCAAAATGTTCCTATAACAAGCAATCGT